>OU779871.1:15005000-20005000 GCA_916999025.1 Orgyia antiqua
TATTGTATATATATGTATGTATTGTAGGTATATGTAATTAAAAACACACAATGAGTATGGTCATTATTCTAATAACATTTTAGCGAGGGTCGCCTTATAATGCCACTCTTGTTGCATCAATACTCTGAGATTTGACTACATAGGTACATACGAAAATATATATATGTACTACACTCTGAATAATTCTCATATCGTTGAAACGATATCCTTAAAACCTTTTATAGCCAAGTGATGTTGCACGTAAAAAGCGGGCAGCATATTTACGGAGAGAATATCTTTTTAGCAACTCTTTATGTTTAATGCTCGATATTATTGCGTCGTATTGTTGTATTTATTAGAGCATTTATGCAACAGGAATTGATAATATGGTTTGACTGGCCTCGCGGTCTAGTAGTTCACGTAACGGATGATCAAGAAGTCGCGGGTTTGATTCCAATGGACAATCATTTGTGTAACATTTGCAATTGTCATATATAAATGTTTGTACTGCATCTGGGTGTTTCTATGTTTTATAAGTATTTATTTACAACAAAAAAGTAGTTTATGTAGTATTCCCGTATTTTGGTACTCATAACACAAGCATACAAGCTTAGCTTGGAACCAGGGGACGTTGTGTTAAATGTCCATGTATATTATATTATAAGGTGACTCTGCTTAAAAAGGTACTAGAGCAATGCTCATACTCATTGTGTACGATCATTCTCATCTCTAGGTGTGCGCGATGGGGCAGCGATTAATGAAATTATATTATACTAGCCGATGCCCTCGATTTCGTTTCCGTATAATTTAGAAAATTGTCCCCATTTGATGACTGTTGCTTCGCTCCTATTAGACGCAGCGTGATGTTATATAGCCTCTTCTCGATAAATGTACTATCCAACACTGAAAGTTGTTTTTTTATCGGTCCAGTAGTTCCTGAGATTAGCACGTTCAAATAAACAAACAAACTCTTCAGCTTTATAATATTTGTATAGATATTTGTGTGCGTTACCTTAGCACTTCACCGACATGGAATTACGACATTTATCGAAGAAAGCAGTGTATGTGTGTGTGTGTGAGTGTGTGTGCGCACGCGCGTGTTTGTTTGAGTGTGTGTAACATATAGCAGCTCCTGTGATTAACATACTCTAAGGCTATACTATAATGTCAATGTCTCATGCTAACAATTCTAGAGACTTGTTTACTTTATTTTTATTTTAAGGACGGCAAAACGTAATTTAATTTAATATCAGTGTGTTTTGTTTTGTTTCAAATCTGCTAGCAATCATCCTTAGTAATAAAAGGCAGCTTTATTTCTAACTCACTCTATACTAAAAAGTATTTAATCAGATTGAACTTAATCAGATCATTTCAAATTGACTTTTTCCACTATATTTCAGATTAAACTTAATTCGTCAACAAAAAAATACCAATTAGGATTTTTTTTGTTTGCGAAATAAGTACCTATAGATATTATCCGTGTGGTGAGGAATTAAGAATACAATATTACGGACAGAAAATTCGTCAATGCTGCAACTAAAACCTCAAGGGTTTCGTTCAATTTTGACGTATTTTATAACAATTTTGAGATTTTTCCGGGTATTTTAATATACTGTACCTACTCAATGAGTAGTAGCAAGTATTTCCTAAATTTAGTAGAAGTGTTAAAGTGTTAAGTAAAGTGTTAAAGTGAAGAAGCTAAGAATATAAAATATTTATAAATGTTATTATAAAACTTGTTTTGTTAAAATCGCAGTTGCAATAAATAAAGAAAACAAAAAAAAAAATATAAATCTAATAATAGTGGAAAAAGTGATTATCATCGCCAGCGGGACTTGAACCCACGACCTCGTCATACTCTTCCGTTTCTCTTCCAACTGAGCTACCATGGGACCAGCACATGATAACCAAACTTTCATCTACAATATATTTTCTCAATGTGTGTTAAACATCGCTAGATGTTTTGTGTACAACGCCATCTATCGAGCGGTTTGCACCAACTTGATCGATCGATCACTTAGAGGACGATAATTTTATCTACTATAATTTGATTTATTAAGCTAAAGCATAGCAACTCAATTACAAAAACTAATAAATTAATGTAATCAATAGGTACTTAATATTATAAAGCGGAAGAGTTTGCTTGTTTGTTTTATTTAAATTTATTTTAATTTATTTATTTGTTTGTTTGAACGCGCTAATCTCAAGAACCAGTGGGCCGATTTGAATAATTCTTTCAGTGTTAGATAGGGCATTTATCGACGAAGGCTTTAGGCTATATAACATCACGCTACGACCAGTAGAAGCGAAGCAGTAGTGAAAAATGTTGCAAAAACGGTGAAAATTTTCTAAACTCCACGCGGACAGAGTCGCGGGCAACAGCTAGTTTCTTTATATAAAAAGGCATACGTAAAAATTCATTTTATTAATTAGTATATCCTAATATTTTTATTATTATTTTTTGAAAATTATTTATTTGTCCCAAAATATTTACAATATGATAATAAAATTATAGTTGAGGCGACCCCATTAAGTTATTAGAAAATACTTGTGTTGGGGTCGTCTCGCACTTCCCTTAAATTTAACTATAAATAGAGACAAATGACAAAAGTAGACAAATTTAAAATAATAATAAAGATTTTGCATGCACTTAAAATTTAATGTATTTGTCAACTTACTGTGTGTACCTGATAGGTGTATTTGTATGTTTGTGTGTGTATGTGTGTCTGTTACTAAGTGTTATATAAAATGTACCTCGCGCGGTAGCGCTTAGCTTAACATAATCTGACCAGAATGTTTTCCGCTTCTTCGTACGTCAGAGTAAGTAAATATTAATTTGTAACATCATAAATTCGACGTAAAATATTCGCACACGTAGCCGACAAACATTATTCTCAAGGGCTGTATCTAGAGAATTACTGAGAATGTCTCCTGAGAAATTAGACTGAACGCAACGTGTCGTTCGAGTACGTCTGTACATAATATTTCATTTTTTTTCTACCACTGTTTGCACTGGCATAGTATTTTATGTCCGTGTTTATATTTTTTCTTTTTACCTTATGTATCTTTATTACTGTTTCCTGCAACTTCGTACCCGTGGAATTTAAAAACCAAACTTTAACAAATTATACAAAAAAGCCATACTCTTGAACCATTATATCTATTAAAAAAAATCGTGTCAAAATCCGTTGTATCGTTTTGAAGATATAAGCTCACATACAAAAATTACGACTTTGCTTTATGAGGTAAGTATAGAAGATACATACACGTACAATTAAGAGCCATTTCACGTTTTCGCACGAATTTCTAATATTTTGGTCTCCTAAATCACTATAGTCTGTACACCTAGAAGTTATTGAATATGCACAAAAAACGGGCTAAGGTTTCGTGTTGACGTTTAATTAAACACATTTACTAAAAGTGACTTTTACTAAATAAACTAAATTATAGTGGAAAAAATGATAACCATGAGCGGGACTTGAACCCACGACCTCGGAATACCGTTCCGTTGCTCTCCCATCTGAGCTATCATGGTTCCCGCATATGTTTACAAAATCTTCCAGTACAACCTTCTCAATGTGAGTTAAACATCGTGCGATGTTTTGTGTACAACGCCATCTGTTGAGCGGTTTGCACCAACTCGATCAATCGATCACTTAGTGTTCTTTACAGAACACAATTGGACCGAAAATAATGACTGTACATGTATTTCTACATTAATTTATGAATTTTTGCAATTGACTTGCCATGCTTTTACTAAATAAACTAAATTATAGTGGAAAAAATGATAACCAGGAGCGGGACATGAACCCACGACCTTGGAATACCGTTCCGTTGCTCTCCCATCTGAGCTATCATGGTTCCCGCATATGTTTACCAAATCTTCCACTACAACCTTCTCAATTTGAGTTAAACATCGTGCGATGTTTTGTGTACAACGCCATCTATTGAGCGGTTTGCACCAACTCGATCAATCGATTACTTAGTGTTCTTTACAGAACAAAAATACATAACTCATTGGATTGAATAGTATTACCATTATTTAGTAAAATATAAACCAATAGGCCAATTTTTGAGGTTAACGTTGCAATTTTATCGTGATTTTTGGTTTAAATATACAGTAATTTTGGAAATAAAATGATTCCAAAATAAACTACGTTCATTAGAGAACCCATTTCTACAGTAATATTGGAAATTCTTGCATTTTTTTTTGTCAAAATATTGATAAAAGTTCAATCGAAATTCCAATAAATTACGATACACAAGTGGCTATCGCTTACTATGGCGCGAACGCCCGTCGACGAAGGATCTGTGTCTCTTTTTCCCGCGTCGCGCGTTGTACAGTAAAGAAAGGTAATATTGTACTGGGACCACATAGTATTGATTCACTTTGTATTTTTTTCATAAGGTAAATCATTCTCCTGCCCTGATCCCATTATTTGGGGTCCGCGCAACATGTCTTTTTCTTCCATAGTCTTATCAGCCGTCATGTCGGTGTTAACTCCTCTTTCTTTCATGTCCTCTTTCACACAGTCCATCCATCTTTTCTTAGGTTTTCCTCTAGACTTTTTTCCTTCCACATTTTAACTCAGAACTCTCCTAAAGGCATAACTTTCCTCTCGTCTCATGACTAATTATTCATAAGGTTTGGTTTATAACCCAGTATAATGTATGAATTTGTAGAATAGATATATATTTTTGTTTTATTAGTTTTAGCAATGGGGCCTTAAATTGCAAGGATAGTGTATATTGTTGTCTAAAAAAAAGGAATCGTGATAATTATCATAGATAGAAATGCAAGATCAATGCCTTTACGCCAAATATTCATATAAACAAATCAAATAGCAGATTACATAATTAAAAGCTTTTAAAATCGTATAAAATACAATATTTTTTACTAGTACTCATTCATTCACACTGGAAAATTATTATTTAAATTTTCCGCCCGCAGTCTCATGATATCTCTCTGAATTAATGTCACGATAATGTCATTTTGTGGTATGTTATGAATGTGGGCGTATCATAATTAAAACATATTTAAATAGGAATAATTGAACTTATTTTATTCAATAATATTATTTGAATTCTATTGAAAAATTTGTAATTCCAAATTTTCTTGGAAATTGCAATCAAAAGTGGTTAAACATAATCGTAATATACTCGTATCTGACTATAGACTAACCGCACTATAGAATAGCAATACCATTAAAGACCATTAAGTAAAACTACTTAACTTAACTACTTACTTAAATAAAACTACTTTTTACGGATTGAGACGCGTATATTTGTTTTAAATTTTGGCCCGACGTTTCGGAGACTTTGCAGTCACCATGGTCACGGGTGAGACTGTCACCCGTGTCACAGACTCACCCGTGACCATGGTGACTGCAAAGTCTCCGAAACGTCGGGCCAAAATTTAAAACAAATATACGCGTCTAAATCCGTAAAAAGTAGTTTTATTTAAGTAGCAGTTTCTTATTAGAAAAACCGGTTATGCACGAGGTGTACTCGTACACGAAGGCTTTCGTACCGTTAATTTCGTAATATATAGGTACGTCATACCGACCCCAATGAGCCTCATAAAACGGGATAAGGATCGGAAAATGATCGTGATATATCTACATAGACTGATTTTAGCTCTCTAACTATCACCATTACAGAAATACAGGCTGGTAACGTATGGACCGATGGACGTCGAAGTTTCAATTTTAGGGCCTCGTTTTACCTTTTGGTTCGGAACCCAAAACTGGTAATATGGAATAACAAATATAATAAAATTACTATTAACACATCGAAAATAATTTAATTGGTAACTATTTATGGTACTATTCATAATCACTTATCGGAGGTTTAAACAATAAAATAATCGGAGAGATAATACTTAAACATTTTAGCGTAAAAAGACTATTGTGAATAACAATTTTTGACAATTTTAGCGAAGTTAAAAACCTACGATAAGTCATTATAAATAAGACCTTTAATATTTTCCCATACATAATATATTATTTGACGCTTTAGTAGCATCTGCTTTTAAATTATTACTGTTAATGCAAAACATATACTGCAGCATCTACGTATAAAATATTTTTCTATAGAAGCTTTCAAATTATAGTCGTCTCTCTCAGTTAAAATACTGTAAAATGAATAGCTAAGTAAAGTACGCACTGAATATCTAACAAATGATGACGCTCATTTCAGCATCTCGCTGAAATGGGACTAAGCGTTTACCGTCGACTTGCATTTCACACTCACAATAGCCTTTGATATGAACCTTTCTTTGAAACACAATGCTATTTTTATTAATGGCCACCTTTTTTTATAAAGAATGATATTCCATCTTTTTCATTTAGAATGGAAATTTATAAAAACTAGCTATAGATCGCGACTTCACTTTCTTCGATCTATTTAACTTTGACGTTTACAGTTAAATTTTAGAAGAAAAAGCACCTATTTATGTACATTTCATGCAACGTCTTCTGGTCTTAAATTAAACAAAATTTATAAGCTTTTATTATAGGTAGGTACGAGAAAACGAATATTTTACTTAAAATATTTTTGTATGGGTATGTGTAGACAGACAATCCAGTTGGGCAAATCCAACTTCGAGAAAGAGGTCAACCGACGATTCCAACTCGGCTGAGCAGCGTTCGGGAAGCTCAGGCTCATCCTCACTTCCAAAATTCCCCAGTGCCTGAAAAGAAAGGTCTATTACCAGTGTGTTTTGCCAGTGATGACTTATGAAACTGAGACGTGGGCTCTGAATGTCAGCCTCATAACAAAACTCAGAGTCGAGCAGCGTGCTATGGAGAGGGCTATGCTCGGTGTTTCCTACGTGATAAGATCCGGAATGCAGAGATCCGTAGAAGGACCGGTGTGTACGACATAGTCCGAAGAGTTAGCACGCTGAAGTGGCAATGGGCAGGCCACATCTCTCGGTGAACTGACGACCGTTGGGGACGGAAGGTCCTTAAGTGGCGACAACGTACCGGACGACGCATCGTGGGGCGGCCCCGAACAAGGTGCACTGACATTATTGTAAAATGCGCCGGGGGCCGCTGGATGCAGTTAGCGCAGGACCGCGCTTTGTGGCGTTCTATGGGGGCGACCTATGTCCAGCAGTGGAAGGAGAAGGGCTGATGGATGATGGATAGGTGTGTATGTATTATTATATATAATATATATTATTATATGGGGGAAGCGAACAGGTGACCTCGTGAACGGCTCTGAAGTCTGACACCGCATTCTGTTATATTAATAACATAACGGAACCTGAAGCACTTTGCCAGTTAAGATAATTAGTTCCATAGTATTATTTTACCTTTGATTTTTATGAATATCATAATATAACCTACATTGCTTCCTAATTACGAAAATGTAGTAGCATCTCATTAATTAAATCTCCCTCGAGCCCTCTAAACAGGAAAATATAGACGCTGAGGCACAAAATATCATTAAAAATATGCTACAATAAATAGTATCAGGTAACAAGGAAAGTCAAAGTAGGTATCCATGTTGTTGTTTTAATAATGCTTACAAAAATAGTCTTAGCATTCAATCTGTCAAGTACAATTTTGAACTCGCACATAAGGGGTCCTTACCGTTAATTCCACTATAGAATCCGACTCTAAATGACAAAATAAGGACAGAATAAAGATGATGATGATTATTTGTTATGAGTACCAATTCTACGTTCACAACTAAACTAAACTTAACTCTCTCTCTAGCCCATTTACGCCCCACTGTTGGGGACGGGCCTCCTCCACTTTGGGAGGGATCTACTGTGCCGCGGTGACCAGGCGTATTGGTACAGGGTTTATTTTTGAGTTTTCCGTCTCTCACGGAGGATATTATCTGTGTGCAATATCCCTTGGCTGACTTATACAGCACCCTTGGGAGGAGATGGGGTGGTGACACTTGTATTCTTAATCCGTCACCACACGGAGTAAACTAAAAAAATAAACTTAACTAAAAAAAGAAAATTGATAGTGTCAATGGCACAATTTCGTAATGTTAACAGAATTTTCCTGTTATAAAAACTGTATATTAACTAACGATGATAAGTAATTTAAATGTGCACAAAAAAATAGCCAAATAATCAAAATACAGCAATAGTTTGTTTTCATTGTTTAGTTAAGTTTAGTTGTGCACGTAGAATTGGTAGCATTATAGCATGAACTGATTGACATAAATTGCGATTTTTTTAGCTGCCTAGCTCTTACCGTTCTGGAGATATAGTCTAGTGCAAAACGGACAAATCAACAGGAAAGTAACAGTAATAAGGAGCCCTAAAAATTATGTCTAAAAGTTAGTTATGGGATTGGGCTCTGAAACTGGCCTGGCGTACATGGGTCTTGTTAATTCGTTACTCGTCGTTAAAAACAGAACAAACATCTATTTCTTTCTGCGATCTGGATTGGAACACACGACCACATGGAAGGAATACTACCAATAGGTCACAAAATCCGTCCTTAAAAGGAATACCGAAAAAGCTTAAAGAGTAACGGTTTTTCTTTAAAGACTAAACAAAGACAGAATAAAAGAGTAAAACAGAGTATAGAATCTTATTTTTTCAAACAAAAAACTTGTCTTAAAAACTCAAAAATAACAAAAGCAGTATCAAAGCACTAGTACCTAGGTACTGGGAAAATGTAGCATCTTGTTCTCGAAAATACTGCAACGAAGAGCGTAATAATTTCTCAGAAAACTTTCAACTAAAGTTAGTGCTTAACTAAGTTGTGAAAAATTAACCAATCATATTTCATGATTGCTTAAGGTTTTGGCTTATTGACGCAAATTCAAATAAAAAACGAAATTAACCGTAAAGTTTCTTATAACTTCGAGTTCGTTGTTGTTCAGGGATTTAGCAAGAAACTTCAAAAAACATTATGTTGTAACGTATAAATGGATAACTTTACGAATTAACGACTTCCCGTAACGAGTTATAAAGCACATTATGAGGCTTCTTGACAAATTGTGACAAATTGTGTACTCACAAAATTATATTTTATGAATTTTTTTATGAAACTAATTGTGACTATTTCTCATTAGCGTGTGGTTAATATACTACTTTATTTTATATAAATTTACTTAATTTGACTTAATTACCTATAAATATTAAACTGAGAAATGAATATATTTTCATGAGACAGTCAGTGAGCCGATTGGATAAAATTTTCACACATTAGTATCGATGCTACGAGCACAACTGAACTAAACGTAACTAAAAATGGAAATGAAATAGTGTCAGTAATACAATTCGGCAATGTTAACTTAACCTTCTTATTTTAATTAGAACCGTTAGTCGTTTTTAGGGTTTCGTACAAACCCTTATAGTCTCACTACGGTGTCCGTCTGTCTGTCTGTCAAACTTTTTTCACTCGGCAACGGCTGAAGGTATCAACTTTAAACTCATACGATATGTAGATCTATGCGGTCTCTTGCTGCAAAAAATATACAATCAACCTTTTACATCTACATATTAAAAAGATATAACCGAATTACGACCATTTTTAAGAATTTGCGACTTATGCTAGGGAATCAAAATTCACAGGTTACTTCCCGTTGCCTCGAGACTTGAAATTTGGTATAGACCAAGCCTATATAGTGCTGATATAGGGAAAAATCCAAAACCTTGTAATTTGTCATCACATCACAAGAAAAAAGTGATTATACTAATACCAACTTAAGAAGTAGCTGAAATGTAGGCGATTCCTTATAATTTCAACTACAAAATTAAGTTGGTGTGTAGTTTTGAGTTTAATTATCTGATTATTTGAATGCAGTTACTTATGTTTAGTAGGTACGAAACCCTAAGTGTGCGAGTTTACCTCGCTCTTGACAGGTTTTAAGTTTAGTTGTGCGCGTAGAATTGATACCAATTTCAGGAAAAAAACTTAAGTAGGTAAGTGTTGGAAGAACCAACTAAAGACGGATATGGGGAGTATAGGTTTTTGAAAATAAAATTTTCCAGCAGTGGCAAATTGACAGACAGAGACGAATTATTATTACTAACCAAAACCATGTTCCTTTCATAGTTACTTTTTACCAACATACATTTTGCATTCAAAACCAGATATTGTGATTTATAGCTGAAAGCACTATCATACGTGCTGTGTTTTGATCCTATTTTATTTTTAGGTATGTAATAAATCTATGATACCTATCTTACTTATAAATAAAAATATCTTAGTTTAAAATGTGAAAAATTGTATTTAGTGTGACAAGTGTATTTATTTATGGTTGACTTTGATATTTTTCTGTGTATTATATTTTAAAAGTTATATAGCTTCATTTTGGACCGGAATGTAATATTAAGATTATTAAGAGGGCACGATACCAATTTAGGCCCCATACAAAAATATGGGTATCGTAAGCCCCTTTTTTCTTCGCGAAAGATAAACCGATTTTAATTGTTTTTACGCTATAATCTAATATATAAAATTCACGTGTCACAGTGTTAGTTACCGTACTCCTCCGAAACGGCTAGACCGATTCTTATGAAATTTTGAGTGCACATTCAGTAGGTCTGAGAATCGGCTAACATCTATTTTTCAAACTTTTTTTTTGTTTTGCAAAATAACGTTTTCCGGGACAGCTAGTCTTGTATATAAAATTCACGTGTCACAGTGTTAGTTACCGTACTCCTCCGAAACGGCTTGACCGATTCTTATGAAATTTTACATGCGTATTCAGTAGGTTTGAGAATCGGCCAACATCTATTTCTCAAACCTTTTTTTTTTAGTATGGTGAAACAACGTTTGCCGGGACAGCTAGTAAGCTATAAAAAATAGTGGTTTCACATTGAAGGTACCTACTAGCTGTTCTCACATTTGGATTGCACAACACTTAACATCAGGTGGAGTGTAGTCATTTGCCTAACCCCAGAACTATCTAAAAAAAAAACTGCTTCAGAATAAATTTGTTACTTAAAACAGTGATACCAATTTTACGACGAGCGAGCACAACTAAACTTAACTAAAAATGAAAATTGGTAATGCCAATATATTATTATCTACTATTTGCCATTTCGTTGTACATATTTTTATTAATTAAAATCGTTAATATACAGATATTCTAATAAAAAAGTTGATCACTGAAGTGACACTATCAGTTTAAATTTTTTAGTTAGTTTAAGTTTAATTATGCACGTAGAATCGGTACCAGTAGCTATGAAAACTTTTTCGTTGAAACTTTGTACATTAGGTACTTTTAATTACTGTATACCATAAGTTCGCCGTAAACGAATCCATGTAAAAGTCATATTCAACAGCTAACAATTAAAGTTCAACATCTAATAAACTGGGCTATGTTAGAGATTCAATATTTTTAAACTGCTATTTAACATTAGGTTATAACTACACCAATATTATAAAACTGAAGAGTTTGTTTTTTGAACGCTCTTATCTCAGGAACCACTGGTCTGATTTGAAAAATTATTTCAGTGTTGGATAGTATATTTATCGAGGAAGGCTATAAGCTATATAACATCACGTTGTGACCAATAGGAGCGAAGCAGCAGTGAAAATTGTTGCAAAAATGGGATTTTTTTTTCTAAATTCCACGCGTACGCAATGGCGGGCAATAGCTAGTTAGGATATGTGCATAATTTTTTTTTCCAACGTTGATAAGATTTTCTTTTGCTGTAGTTACAATATACGCTATTGTAAGTAATGTTGGTTCTTGACTGGCAATTATGTATCGGATGACACAGCGTAGAACCGCCTCACTAAGGCGGTGAGACGATATAAACAAGATCGCATGGAGCTGTTGTAGACAGGCGTCGCAGATCGCCTACTGTAACGTTCTATGAGTGAAACTTGTGTCTAGAAATGAAGTAAGTAAGGCTATGGTACATATCTATATAATAATAGTAATAAAGTTTGTAATATAGGGATTAAGATTAATCCATTACAAACTAACTAACTAACTAATAAGTAATGAAATCTCATTCTAAAAATCCACTAATAGAAAGCTGTAGTCTCCGAGAGTGCTGTATCTAGTACGATTTGGCTAGTAGTGATATATCACTACTAGCCAAATCGTATGCGTCAAATTTAGAAAATTTTCCCCTTTTTTGCAACATTTTTCACTGATGCCTCGCTCCTATTAGTCGCAGCGTGATGTTATATAGCCTATAGCCTTTCTCGATAAATATACTATCCAACACTGAAAGAGTTTTTTAAATCAGACTAGTGGTTCCTGAGATTATTGCGTTCAAACAAATAAACAAACCCCTACAAACTTTTCAGCTTTATAATCTTCTTCTTATATATAAAATTCACGTGTCACAGTGTTAGTTACCGTACTCCTCCGAAACGGCTTGACCGATTTTTATGAAATTTTACATGCGTATTCAGTAGGTCTGAGAATCGGCCAATATCTATTTTTCAAACCTTTTTTTTCATTTTTAGTATGGCAAAACAACGTTTGCCGGGACAGCTAGTAATAGTATAGAAGTATAAATATAAATGTCAAAGTCGAGATCAACAAGAAATGAGGAGATCAATAATTGCTTTCTTATTTTTGTAATAACTTTAGCTTAAGTAAAGAGTAACATAAGGAAAATAACGTAATAATTTTGAACTGAATAAATATTTTCTCTTATTATAATCACTTCAGCTATTTTGGATCACAATTATTTTTCCTTTTACGCATATTTCAGTATATGAGAGTTTGCACATGTAAATATTATATTTATGAAGGCATATTGAGTTGATATTTGAACGAGAAGATTTCGATAGAATCGATTAAAATGGAGTTACTACACAGTAAATTTTTTGAAAATTGTAACGTTAATGTCATCGGTTTATTTTTGTTTTTTTTTTTTACGTTTGCTTGATGATGTACATTGAAATGTTATTTAAAAACATAATATGTACAAAGTTTTTAAATTAAAATAGGCAAATATTACGTACAAAGCTGAAAATAAAAAGGAAACAAATAAAATAAAATAAATTACGCGTCAAAATATTTCTCCGCATCGTCCTCAACTTGTAAAGTTTTAATGTTTGCTTGAATATTATCTTCTTTTTATTTTCGTAATATTTTTTTATTTCATATTTCAAAAGTCGCCTTAGGTATTTAGTACTAAATGTCATCCGCAACTTTTTGTGCTATGAATTAAATCAACAGATATTATTAGAAATGTAACTTAAAAAAATTGTTAACATTCCAATTAACATAAATATGTACTAATATCTATGAAACTAACATATACAAAGCTGATCATATTTAAGTTAACTTAATTTTACTTGTTGGTCCAAAAGAATTGGCACCATTGTTACCAAGAGGCAGACTAAACAACGACGGGAGAAGAAAGGTAATTTTAAATCTACAGTATGAGAAAATCTTGTCAGTTACACTATTTATAACTCAAGAACGACTGTACCAACTGGGTTGAAAAATGGTGGAGAGCTTAGAACCAGGAGATGGACATAGGATAATTTTCTTTTTAATTGTCTACCTATGTTATACAAATAATGATGGATGTGTGGCGTTACGCGAATAGATAAAATTAGGAATGAATATATTAGAGGAAGTCTGAAAATGTTGCCAGTGATTGAAAAATTAAAGAATGAGCGGATGTCCTGGTATGGGCATGTCATGAGACGAGAGGAAAGTAACATCGGTAGGAGAGTTCTGCGTATAAATGTGGAAGGAAAAAAGTCCAGAGGAAGACCTAAGAAAAGATGGATGGACTGTGTGAACGAGGACAAGTTAACACAGACATGACGGCTAATAGAAGACTATGGAAGAAAAAGACATGTTGCGCTGACCCCAAATAATGGGATAAGGGCAGGAGGATGATGATAATGATGATGTTATAGAAATAATTAACTTGAATTGCATTGAAATAATTTTGATGTAAATAAATACTAGGCTTGAGTAAACAAAAAATTTATATAAACAAAACGTGCAAAGTGGCGGGTAACAATTAATTATTAAACAAGCTAATTGAAAACAAAGCTTTATTACCCAGGGTATTAAAGACGGATATTCTCAAAGAAAAACAATGTTTTTCTTTAGTAAGAAGACACTTCAAATATAATATGGGTCAAACGAAAGAACGGCCAAATTGACAGCCAGCGTTTGATATCTCAAGAAATATTGATGACGTAAATTCCCCTTGGGATGACTGGGGAATCAGTTTGTATATCAGGAAATTGAGAATGTTATTAAGATATCTCATAACTAGCTCTTGCCCGCGACTTCGTGTGCTTAGAATTTAGAAAATTTTACCCCATTTTGCAACATTTTTCAGTGATGCTCTGCTCCCATTGGTGACATCGTAATGTTATATAGCTTATAGCCTTTCTCGATGCTATCCAACATTGAAATAATTTTTCAAATCGGACTTGTGGTTCCTGAGATTAAGGCGTTTTAGCAAACAAATTAACAAACAAACAAACAAACTCTTCAGCTTCATAATATTAGTATAGATACATTATTAAGTAATAGAAGAACCTAATGTTTTAATACTAATTTTTTTCCAGTTGATGCCGTGCCGAAGCTACACGGTTGCTGCTCGCCAGTACTGGAACTTGGCTTAACACGCTACCGCGCGTCTAGATACCCTCACAAAGTGAAGGAGGCCCGTGCCGTGCAGTTGAAACATAATGGACTATAAAAAAGAAATCAGAGTGTGATATATTAAAAGACGTGTAGATTTTGTGTTATTTATCAACCGCCTATTGAAGAACCCGTATAAAAAATAATAATATCGTGTTATAGTGTTTGCAACCTAACTCTTCTGAAACGGCTAGAAATTGTTATAACAATTTCTAGCCGTTTCAGAAGAGTTAGGTTAGGTTAAATATAGGTATACCTATATTTATATTGAGAATAAGGCTAAAAATTTTTGTAATTTCTTTTAGAATATCCGACAGGTCAAACAAGAATTGGTCGAAATCTTTTTTTTATTCGCCTAGGTCATAATGCGCTTATACCTAAAGAAGGTTAACGTCAGGCAGGCGGCTGGTCGTAAAAAATAAGCCAAATCCCATTGCAACATGAATAAGTAGTCATCTTGTGCCGACCCCCAATAACGGGATAAGGACAGGAGAATTTTGATTCACCTAGCTCATAAAGGAGTCATGTAAGTACGTAAGTTAAACCATGGGATCGGCATTAAAGTAATTCCATTTTTACATGGTAAAATACCCCAGTATGAATATTTTAAGGCAGTACCTACAAGGGATTAAACCTAACATCTAGTTAATGTATTCCACAACAGAATAGAGCTACATGGATTCAGTAATGGCAATGAAATTTATTATAGCGCAATAGCAAATTAAGGTGCAATGATCCGACAAAATGAGCCTGATAGTATATCCATAGCAATGTTCAGTAAACTGCTTAGTAACGTAATTATGTTTAGTAGAGCTAAATGTTATTTAGGATTTATTTAAATAATAACTTGTTTATTGATGACCCTTGTGGTTGAGTGGTTTATGTAACGTAAAAACGTAAAATGTAAATATCACGAGGTCGCGGGTTCGATTCCCGCTCGAAACAATCATTTGTGTGACACTTATAATTGTCATACTGCGTCTGGGTGTTTTCTATGTATTATAAGTACTCTTATAATACATAGAAAATCTACGTACTCTTACAACACTATATTTTATACTAAATTCTCCTTCTGCTCCTTCGTATCTGACTCCTTGCTTCACTTACTTATGTGCTTGTCATTCCAAGAATCTTCGCTCAACTTTTAATTCTATTCTTCTTTGTCCGTCACATCGATCCGATTGTGTTAGGTCGTCATTTCGTAAAATCGGTCCATCTTTGGAATTCCCTCCCGCTTGAGATCAGGATGGCCTCTAGCAGATCCACCTTTAAGCGTAAAATAAAAGAACACGTGGTCCAAAAATTAGGTGATTCTTCTCAGACTTAATGTTAAATCATATAGTGCATAATATATTATGTATGTATGTATTGTATTTAAAAGTAGTTTATTGTATTTAATAGTTATTTATGTACCTAAGGGCCTCTTTCACCATTCTCAAGTAAAGCGCCAAGTAGACTAATCGCTAGTTAAAGTCACCAGTAACTACATGTGCGACGTTCACGACGTTCGAGTAGCAGTAATCTTAAGATAAAAAATTGACAGAAGATACTCGTAACTATTACTTGACAATTAACGCTAATCGATAAGTAACTAATCAACGCTTTACTTGAAGATGGTGAACGAGGCCCTTAGTATTATATAGTTATTATGTTTTTATTTAGTATGTACTAATATTTTATGTTAATATTTAGTTTATTCGTTCCTTGATGTTTATTTTTTAAGCAAATAACGCACCTACCACTAATGTCTCTGCATCACCCTAGGTTGACTGGTAGATAATGCTTTTAGCATTAAGTCCGCCTATTGTTCAATTTTCTGCTGAAAGTTTTTAAATTATATAAATATAAGTATTTACAAAAGAAAAGTAGTTTAAGAATTCTATCCGTATTCTGCAACCCATAACACAAGCTTAAAAGCTTAGCTTGTGACCAGAGGCCGTTCTATGAAGTGTCCATGAATATTTATTATAAAATAACTAGCTGTCGCGGCAAACGTTGTTTTGCCATACTAAAAAAAAAGTTTGAAAAATAGATGTTGGCCAATTCTCAGACCTACTAAATACGTATGCAAAATTTGAGAAGAATCGGTCAAGCCGTTTCGGAGGAGTACGTTAACTAACACTGTGACACGTGAGTTTTATATATAAGACTAGCTGACCCGGCAAACGTTGTTTTGCCATACAAAAAAAAAAAACCAAAAAGGTTTGAAAAATAGATGTTAGTCGATTCTCAGACCTACTGAATATGTATGTAAAATTTGAGAAGTATCGGTCAAGCCGTTTCGGAGGAGTACGGTAACTAACACTGTGACACGTGAATTTTATATATTAGATATAACAATAACTAATAATAGATATTCATAGATCATAGTAATTGCCAAGAGAAGATTGATGAACTGTGTGAAAAGGGAGACAATTCAGCGAGTCAATTAGTTATGAACATAATAAAAAACTGACTAAAGTCCAACCAAAATGCATCGAAGAAATAATGACCCAATGTTCTTCCTTGTGAACATATTAGTAATATAGCGATATCTTAAATTTTGGCGGCACACCACAATTTCTTCAAACGTTATCGGATTGGAGGATTGGTGGGCGACATTTTTTGTTTTCATGTTAGCCTGGCCAATCAGTGTTACTTTATTAAATCTCGTCGAAAAGTCAAACATGGAGCACACGCGTGGTAAAGGTGAGTTTAATTTTTAATTATCTAGGAGTTAAAATAGGTTTTCTGTTCAAAAACTTAGTTAAAACCTTAGTTAAAACTGTGGCATTGCTCGTGTTTATAATATTTTTATTGATATCACATTTCAACATTTATTAATATGCTGCTCAATCATTATGTTCTCGTACGAGTACATTTACACAGGCTTTTTGCCGTAATTTTATGTTCTTTATGAAGAACACTGGGTATTTATGTAATTTATTTATTTCAGATTTTAACCCAGAAGATATAGCTTTGTTCGAAAACTTCGGTTTGGAGGACTTTTTGGTTCAGGATACCATCACTGTACAACCTGCAATACTGCACAAGATGGATTTATTACTTAAAAAAAATGATGTCCATGAATAATGATAGAAAATACACAATTGCATAGTTTTTATTTTTATTTTTGGACATACAACCTGTTCTTTAGTTTAATTTTTTTACGTTTTGTTCACAAGAATGCCCAAAAAAAATAAGCCGATCCTTATATAAGATTGTGTTGGTTAAGTCTTTTTAAAGTTTATTAACAACAATTTTGACCATTTTCACCATACCCTCTTTTCTCCTCAAAGAACATAAAATATGTAACTAAATTTGTACTGAAGGCCTAATGTCCTTCTGCAAGAACAAAATATTTTACAACTAAATCTATAAAAATAGCTCCCTTTCCATATCAAGAATTCTCTTAAATTAGCTTTGGCGTCAGGAGGTCATTCTTTTAAGAAACATTTAATGTATATTACCATTATGGCTTGTTTACGTATTGTAATTGTTACGTTTCATTCTGTTTAGACATGTTAGCAGAGTAGTCAACCAAAACTTCAGAGAAATTCTGAATAAGGCCGATGTAACTTTGATTTTATGTCTACTCAAGCGTATTTCTGGAATGCTTTTTAATGCTAAATAAGAAATTCCTTTAGCAAATTCCAGTAAATAGCAACTTCAATTTATATACCGTTTACATTTTAGAGAAATATTATGTATAGCTGTTAATAATGGTATACAAATATTTATGTGTAAATATTTCATAGTTTATTTTATTTATTTATTTTACAATTTTACACACATGCATAGGACAATTCGTGTAGGGGTCTACATATTTCTTATAGAAATTTCTGCCCGCAGACCCGCGAGAGGAGAGCGTGAAAAGAAAATACATAAGTGTGTGTCCGAGACGGATTTTACCATATAAACGTTTATGTATATCAGTTGCTGCTATAACAACAAATACCTACCGTTTTTATTTTCTAAATTCCAACCGTGCGAAGTTGCGGGCAACCGCTAGTTATGTATTAATCTTAAATTCTTCGAATAGTAATATAAAAAGTAGAATGATTTTGTCTCTTAATAATTCTTTCAAATACTCATAAAATAAGTGCGCCAACATGAGGGGTATTTGCCATAATCGCCACGCTTGGCAGGCGGGTTGGCGATCGCAGTAGGTGTTATGATACCTTAGCTAGGAAAATCCAACTTCGAGAAAGTGGTCAACCGACGAATCCAACTCGGCTGGGCAGCGTTCGGGAAGCTATCTTCTCGTCCAATATTCCGCAGTGCCTGAAGACGAAAGTCTATGACCAGTGTCTGTTACCAGCGATGACATACGGAACAGAGACGTGGTCTTTAAATGTCGGCCTCGTAAATAAGCTCAAGGTTGCACAGCGTGCTATGTAGAGGGCTATGCTCGGTATTTCCCTACGGGATATAATCCGAAATACGTAAATACGTAGAAGAACGGACGTATCCGACATAGCCCGAAAGGTTAGCACGCTGAAGTTGCAATGTGCAGGCCACATCGCTCGTAGGACTGATAATCGTTGGGGAAGAAAAGTCCTAGAGTGGCGACCAAGTACCGGACGAAGCAGCGTTGGGCGGCCCCCGACAAGGTGGAGCAACGATATCGTCAATGTCGCGAGGAGACATTGGATGCAAGCGGCACAGGACCGCACGCTGTGGCGTTATGGATGGACTTAAATAAGTACTAGATAAAATTTGAAAAAAAATAGCTATTAAAATAAGATTCGAGTGAAATAAACTTACGTTATTTCTGAATCTTTTGAAAGTTACTTTATAAAAAGCTGCGAACTACCGTGGGTCCAATCAAAATATGAAAAAGACTACTAAGTTTTGTAGAAGCAAAAAGAATTCAATAAGGTAAGTGGATAACTAATTTAATATCAAGACCAAAATTGGAGTCGGGTGCCTGCTGAGCTCCTTTAGAAACTTTTTCTTGGGAACTGACGGGCACAATCAATACGTTCATGTACTTCGGACTGATTAACTTTGAGATGATTTTAGTTACCTACGTTGTAATATTAATATGTCTTAAGTAAATAAATTTATTTTCATAGCGAATATTCTATTTTTAAAAGACGTTTACAACGATGGCTAAAAAACAATATTGAATTTGAGAATCGACTTATGAGAGTGCTTTATAGAAAGTAACATTATTGCACTTCCCTTTCCCCTCCCAGCCTATAATGTCCCACGGTTGGGCACGGGTTTCCTCCAATTCGGAAGGGATTTTGTTCTACCATGCCGCACTAACCACGCGTCGTGTCATAGGGTGTAGTTTTAAGTTGATCTTAACTGTTTACAAAATCCCTTAGCTAGCTCTTAGCATCCTTGACAAGAAATGGGTTACTGACATTTGTATTTTTAGGCCATCTGCGTCACCACATGAACATTATACATTATTTTATTCAAAAAACAACTAATAAGAGACTTGTAAAGAATCCAAAGATATTAGTTTTTACTGTTTTGTGAAAAGCCTTAAATTTTAAATTTAAATAAAAATATTTGAATGTGTCATTAAATAATAATTTACAGCATTTTGTCATTAAGATACATTCATAGGAGAATGTGTACAAAATTTATGTCATATAAATAATTCGGGTGTAATGCGAAAAGTTTTGTCATAGTGCTGCCATAACGACCAAGTGTAGTTTGGCTAGGAAGTTTATTAATTTAGATATTAGTTGGGATGTTAATGTAAAAGTTATCAAAGTGCATGGGTCTGATGTTTCAGGGTTTTGCTAACATATGATACTACCGCCTATTGTAATATTGTATCATATTGTTAATACATAAAATACTGTTTGGATAATTGGTATAGAATAAATAAATAAATATTCACGGACATTTCACACAGCGTCCTCTGGTCCCAAGCTAAGCTTATATGCTTGTGTTATGGGTACCAGAATACGGATATACTACATATACTACTTTTTTTTGTAAATACATACTTATAATACATAGAAACACTAAGACGCAGAACAAACATTCGGATGACATTTATAAACATCATAAAAATGAAAATCTGAGGCGGGAATCGAAGAAAGAATAAAGAGTTGTCAGTGATTGACTGATTAAGAATATAAGTGCCACAAAGCAATTTCTTCATAAGTGTCGGCTAAGTGATATTTATTATGAAGCAATTCAAATCTTCCTACTGTGACAGGCAAAATATTAAACCGGTCAAGTACGAGTTAGACTCACACCAAAAGGGATTCGTACCCTTATAATCTTAAAACATTCGTCACACCGACCCCAAACAACAATAAATAACGAGACCCCAAAAACGGGATAAGGACAGGAAAATGATGACGCATTTGTTATCATAGCATCAACTGATATACACATACTGTGAAATTTTCAGTTTACTTGCTGTCACTATTCAGAGATACACCTTGGCGACGGACTGGCAGACATAGACGTCTCGATTGTGACACAAAATTTCATAATATAATTGACCCTATTGGTCAATTATATTATGAAATTTTGTGTAAATATCGGAAAGTATTTGATAATTGAATGGTCTGATCTGATAATCGTTCAAATACCTATATATTTTATGCCTTGAATCCTTAGCCCCTTGTTATAAGAAGGGGGAGGAGAAACTTTATTGAGTACACAAGTGAAACTGCGGTGCACAGCTAGTAATACATATAAAATAAAATACGCAGCATACACTGTTATCAGAAAGTATCCACACACATTGCTGTAGTTACAAAAATTTGGCCATGATGCAAATATGCTGTGTTCACGCAGAGGCACGTTTATTATAATGTACCTACACTGTGAATGTTCGCAAACCTGCTATAATCGCGTGTCATATTTACTTAATAACCTGGAAAACATTCAGATAGGATTAAACTTTATACAACACTGGTGAAGAGGACACAACAATAAGCCATGCCTAGCCAAAAATATGGACATCATGTCATAGTCAGCAATGTTAATACATCTTAATAGAAAACGCGTTGCCAAATATTTAATGCCACTGACACATTCAAAGTGTTGGATGATAAGAGCTTTTCTAAGTACTAGGAGTTATATTGATAGGTGCTAGGCGTTCCTCGACTGTCAATGGAATTTGCTAGCCGAACTTAATGATCTCATCATAAAATAGAAAATGGGATCAATGGCTTAACATGAATTCTGATGCACTTTAATAGTGTTAGTTTTGAGTTGTAATACTGCGACATAACGATCCAGAGGTACAGTGTATATTTATTTTAATACAAGCTGTTGCCCGCGACTTCGTAAGCGTAGAATTTAGAAAATGTTCCCCGTTTCTGTAACATTTTTCACTACTGCTTCTCTCCTGTTAGTCGCATCGTGATGTTATATATATAGCTAAGTCTGCCTTTCTCGCTAAATGGACTATCCAACACTGATTTCACACTATTTTTCTGTTGTTAACCAAAGTTCAAAGGTGAAAACAAATTGTTATATCGTGGACTCAAGTAGTGAAACGGCCGTGCTGGCAAGAGCTGTGGTTTTGTTTATCCATCAAAGAATCAGGCTTCATCATCATCATAACATCACATCATTTTTAACCAAATCAGAATCAGGCTTATATCTATATAAAGCAATTGACGGGCTTCGTGTTCTAGAGGTTCATGTAATGGACTGCCGTTCACGAGGCCGCGGGTTCGATTCCCGCTCGGGACAATCATTTGTGTGATGTTTATAATTGTCATACAAATGTTTGTACTGCGTCTGGGTGTGTTCTATGTATTATAAGTATGTATTTACAAAAGAAAAGTAGTTTATGTATTATATCCGTATTCTGGTACCCATAACACAAGCATGGAAATATAGCTTACTTTGGGACCAGAGGACGTTGTGTGAAATGTCCAAAATATTTATTTATTTATTATAGCAATCAACAGAACAATAATATGTTGGTTGGACATAAATTACTACAAACATATTTACTCCTCATCATAATAACATCACGCCTTTTTCCAATAGAGGTAGGCAGAGACTATAGAGCGGCATCTGCTACGATCCAAACACTATTTACATTTGTTTATCTTCAGTTATATAAGATAATGTTTGAATTTTAAATAAACGTTCTGACTAGAGTCGGTAACTTATTATAATGCGATAATAATATAAAACAATAGGTTCCTACACTGGAGCGCACTCAAGTGTTCACCTCAACCATTAACCTCGTTAAACGAGCTAGTGGTTCACCAACAAGACTTAATATAGACTAATGGTTGTATGGTGCATATTCAAACATTTGTATAAATAACATTAGTGATTACTTACTAACACTAATCCTTGTTAAACGATATTAGATTCTGGTGACCATAACACAAGCATATAAGCTTAATTTGGGATTAGAGGAAGTTCTGTAAAAAAAAAGATTGTAACATACGGTAATATCATAAGTTAAAAGTTATGAGGTAAAAAACATAAAAATAAATAGTAAAAAAAAAACATACAGACGAATTGAGAACCTCCTCTTTTTTTGAAGTCGGTTAAAAGTGAACAGAGACTAACGATTTTAAATAAATTTATCTAAAATTAAGCTTACACAGTGTAAAAGAATACAATTCGGCCAAAATGCAAGGAATTTATGTTCAAGAATAACGTAGCTTTTTAGTACGAAAAGAGGATTTGTGTTAGATGTACTTTGTAGACTCTATTAAAAGATTCATTACCGCTAAGCTACCGTTGAACGTCACAAGCTAAGTGCTACAGGATTTATTATAGTCCATCCACATTTACATTTATTTTAAGATATCATCATTTAATAGCTGACGTTTTAATAGAAAATAGAGCTTTGAAAATAGAAATATATATCTATCGTGCCCGGCAAACGTTGTTTTGCGATACAAATGTCGAGGGGTGGACAACCCTTATCACTTAGAGATATGAAAAATAGATAGTGACCGATTCTAAGAGCTTCTGAATCTAATATATAACATTTCCATGTCATAATGTTAGTTACCGTATTCCTCCGAAACGGCTTTACCGATTTTTACCAAATTTGATATGCGTATTCAGTAGATCTGAGAATACTATGTATTTTTCATACCTCTAAGTGACATTTATATGGCTAAACAACGTTTGCCGGGTCAGCTATTATGCATATAAAATTTCATAAGAATCGGTCAAGCAGTTTCGGAGGAGTATGGGAACGAACATTGTGACACGAGAATTTTATATTTTAGATGCAGGTTATTCTCTCTCTCCAGCCTATTAACGTCCCAATGTTGGGCACGGGTCTCCTCCACTTTGCAAGGGATTATAGTCTACTGTGCCACGCTGAACAGGCGTTGAGTTTCAAGTTTTCCGTCTCTCACAGTAGACATCAATGGTCTTATTCATAATGACTTATTGGAGGTTAAAGCGGAGATTTATCGGAGAAACAATAAACGTTTTATCGTAAAAAGACTATTATGAATAACAAGTTTTGACAATTTTCGCGAACCGATTTTAGCGAACTTTTAAACCTCCGATAAGTCATTATGAATAAGACCATAACTGTTTATTATGGTCCCTTATCCGTCTCAACACGGACATATACGAAGGTTATTACTTTATTGTTTTCAACACGTTTTTATTAGCTTCAAAAATATTTATATAAGTACGTATGTATGAATTAATTTATCTATTTAACGGAATCTTTGAAAGTGATTTTTACCTATTTGCCGTAGGTAGGCGATTTGATATAAAATTTTGCTCATATATGTATGGCATGGTATACCAATAACAATGCAATAATTAGAAAACATCTGGAATTTAAGCATTTTTTTAAAGACGCTAGTTTCTTTTAATTAAGTAATTTTTCTTTTATTTTTTCTCTTATTTAAATAAGTAACTCTTACATGGGTCATGGTATACGTTTTTATAACAAACTCCCTAATGATGTGAAAGAATTAAATAAAACTGAGTTTAAAAAATTTATAAAATCTAAACTATGTAATAAGGCGTATTATAAAATTTCAGAGTATGTTAATGACAATAAAGCTTGGGAGTAAATTGTTCCAGAGCAACACATTATTATTATAATTGTAATTTATTTATATTGTAAGAACTATTGTAATACTAATTAAAAAAAAAAAAGATTAATATGACTAAAGATAACGATATCTGCCGAGTTTCTTAAGCCAGTTCTTCTCAGCAGATTGAAAGTCCTGAACCGGTGGTAGGGAGAAAAATTTGGGCATATCATAAGATAAAACTACTTTTTACGGATTTAGACGCGTCTCGCCCGTGACCATGGTGACTGCAAAGTCTCCGAAACGTCGGGCCAAAATTTAAAACAAATATACGCGTCTAAATCCGTAAAAAGTAGTTTTATTTAAACAGATGAGTCGCGCAAGAGTTAGAAAATATAATATCTTATGATCTTATTTTTTGCCACAAAAATATGACTACATGAATAAATGATTTTTGATTTTGATTTTAATCCCTACTAATATTATAAATGCGAAAGTAAGTCTGTCTGTCCCGCTTGAACCTCTCAACCGATTTTGATGAAATTTGGCACAGACAATCTTTAGACCCTGAGAAAGAACATAGGCTACTTTTTATTGCAAAAAAATTCCAAATTCCACGCGGACGGAGTCGCGGGCAACAGCTAGTTTTTAATAAATATTATTTTTTAATATTATATCAAATTATAGAGTAAATACTAAAACTTTGACTTAATTATGGGCTGAGAGATTTTTAAGTGACAAATTCGTAGCGTAGGGCGGACTCTAATAAGGCAGAGCAATATTATCAACGGAATTGCAGGATGGCGCAGGACGCAAGTCATGCAACGCGTTGTGGCGATCAATTGAGAAGGCAACTAGGCAAGCAGCGGACTGTGATTGGCTGATGGATGAACGATTAATCTGCCTTTAGGCTATGTGATGATAGAGCAGAGTTTGGATATTTGTTATCTGCTGCTAATATTTATCTGTAGTGTTTTTTTCTATTTTTTCTAAGTCTTCTATACATACATAAATTGGAGTGAAGAAAATAGGGAGAAAAGTTATAAATATCCAAACGAGATCCAGGTTGGAGAGCTTGAGCAGCTTGAGCTTATTCTTATTACCCATCAAAAGATCCCAGATAATGTTAGGGGAGATATCGCGGGCTGGGCCTCTCGCGTCCGGACATAAAAAATAACTTTAGTAATTTATTTAAAATACATAAATATTTCACACAACGTCCTCTGGTCCCAAGTTAAGCTTATATGCTTGTGTTATGTGTATGGTATACGGATATCTATACTTATAATAAATCTGTAGAGAGGTCAATTCTGTACATGAAATATATTTTCAAAATAACTATCAGGGGGTGATTAGTGATCGATACTGATGCCAAAAATGCAATCAGTAAAATTTTTGTCTGTCTGTCTGTCTGTCTGTCCGTCTGTATGTTCCTTATAGAAACAAAAACTACTCGACGGATTTTAACGAAACTTGGTACAATTATTTTTCATATTCCTGGGCAGGTTTTAGTATACTTTTCATCACGCTATAATCAATAGGAGCAGAGTAGTGAAGGGAAATGTTGGGAAAACGGGAAAAGGTGCTCCATTTTTTAAGCTTCCGTCGCGTGTGCAGCCTTAATGGTTAAAGTTACATAGAAATCATGTATGACGGAAATATTCTACATAAAATTGTCTAAAAAATATCCCGGAACAGCACATATCTATATTTTATGGTTGACTCACAATAACACGTGTAACTTCTGATAGCTTAGCAGTTCGTTCATTGTGATTATATTTGTTTACTCTTACGTTTATAATACTCTCACTCAAGCAGTAGTTAAAAATGTTGCAAAAACGGGGAAAATTTCCTAAATTCTACGCGGACTGAGTCGAGGGCAACAGCTAGTAATACATATAACACTACATTCTTTTTGTAAATACATACTGATAATACATAGAAAACACCCATAACAACATTTACTACCTTATACTCATGGGCGTATGAAATACTGAAAATAATGATAAAAATACGGATTTTTGTCTGTCCTAGACTTTGATAAGGTTTAGAGAACATACACGCTCTCTGAACCTTATAAAAGACTAGGATAGATAGCTTACTATAAGAAACTCAGCATACCCAAAACTTATTTTACTCGACACTTTTATCCCTCACATCACAATAATTTGAAAAGCTATTTACGAAGACAGAGCACTGCCAAGGCGTCATATAAACCAATAAAATCTAATTTGACATCTGATACATGAATATTGGATGTTTATAAAATAATATTACTTGACGGGCTTCGTGGTGGAGTGGTTTATGTAATGGACTGCCGTTCACGAGGTCGCGGGTTCGATTCCCGATCCGCGATTTCGATTATAGTCGCGTCATTATTATTATCAGCCCAAAAGTAAAGAGAGATTGTTGCAAAACATTCTCAATAGATGGCTTTGTACGTAAAAATGCGGAATGGTATTCCGAGGTCGTGGGTTCAAGTACCGCTTGCGGTAATCACTTTTTCCACCATAATTTAATTTATTAAGTAAAAAGCATAGCATGTCAATTGCAAAATTAATAAATTACTTTAGTAAAGTACAGATAGTTGAGTTTCATACCCATTTACCTTTTAGTGCGCAACCCTAGAAAAGATTTTTATGTGCAAAGTATCACAATACTTGACAACCTTACAATGGCATTTATACAAAGCACAAAACGTGTCATGATATGAATAAAAGCTGTAAAGGTAGGTTTGTGTGTTTCTAAAATATTGGAGAACAAAATGTTTTTATTTTATAACGTCAATTTACGTAGGTAACGCAATAGTAGTTGCATCATCAGCATCATAACATCACGCCTTTTTCCCATAGGAGTAGGCAGAGACTATAGAGCGCTATCTGCTACGATTAATAGTTGCAATAAAATAAATAAGTATTTAAAAAAAAGTGCAACCAACTTCATGTTATTTTGAAATTTGAGTGTTTGTACCCCCGCCCGGGTCGCCCTGTGACCGTTGCGACCGAAGAAAATGTTCAAAAAGTTGAAAAATTAGTTTAGCCGATCGAAGAATAAAATTGAGGCATATAGCTGAAGATGAGCTAATTTGAGAAGTTTTACACCAAAATTTACACATGAAAAAAATTAGTGCGCGTTGGGTGCCGCGAATGCTCACACCACTGGACAAACAACGACGACTGGCGAGTTGTAAGGATTTTTTAGAGTTGTGTCAGCACAATTTGGATGAAATTTGTAACTGCATTGTGACGGCAGACGAAACCTGGATTCGTCAATATGATCCGGCGTCCAAACAAGAGTCTATGCAGTGGATTAAAAAAGGAGAAAGACCACCAAAGGAGTTTAAATATTATGATGAAAATACGATGATGAAAATACTAAACTTTTCTTTCATTAAGTACCCTAGGCTGCGAACTTATCAGCCGCCCCTCGTATGTAACGTGAAAGTGGATGATTTTTACTATCATTAAGTACTTGTGTGCTACTGAACTTAAAATCCTTAGTTATTATAAAACGAAGTCGTCATTTTTGTGTGTTTGTCCCTATGTGAGCTTATATCTTCATAATTACGCAACGGATTTGGTTGCAGTTTATTTAAATAGAAGGAGTGATTCAAGAGGATGGCATTTTTGTATAATTTGGTTTTATTTCTAAATTCAACGCGTACGAAGTTGCGAGTAAGAGCTAGTACCTAGATAAAGATGAATTTGTTATCATTTCAACATGTCAATTATAGCTTGACGCTAAAAGCATTTCCGATTCTAAATATATAAAATAAAAATTAAAGAAGACGCGAAAATGCTCTTAATAATTGAATATCAAGTTTAAATACAATAACGATCAAAGAAGGAATTCGTAAAGTACAAAATCTTTTAAAATTCTTCCTAAATTAAATTCTTAGGCTTTTCTTTCCTTGGTGGCTGAAAAGTCTCCCAAACGTTGAGATGGATATAAAAAGTACGCATCTTAATTTGTAAACAGTAGTTTTTAATTGTTAAAAATAACATTCAATAAACACTACTTTCAAAGTTAAAGTCAAATATTTTTATTTCAAATAGGCAAGATAAACATGCTATTTTAAAAAGTCAGAAGCTAGGAATCTGTTCCAAAAGTGAATCCTATAGAGAAGAACAGACAAGAAACTCCATGGATTGTTTTGCCATGGTTTTTTTTTTCAATTCAATTTATATTTTATAACGACAAAGGGCTGTAAATATGATACTTTTTGATGATGACTTTGCTTTTGCCACGAACTAATTTTGGTTTTAATTACATGAAACTTGCTAAGGATTTCTTTAGAACAAAGAAATAATCAGGCTTTTACAGAGCTTCACTACTGTTGAATTTAATTAGTAATTTATTACAAGGGTTTTTTAAATGTAGTCCACCCAAATACCATAACACCTTTGACATTACTTATATGTGAACTGTAAAATGTATATGTAATTGTTACTGTGAACCAATAAACTATTATTATTATTATAAATAACGAATAATAATCCGCCTAAACTACATACTCGTATGTCAAAAATACATGATTTACGTCATTAAATTGAGTTAGAGCACTGTATTTTAGTCGGCAACGCTCAGTGAGCATGACAGGTAGTGATTTTAATCATAATAAATCGCATTATACATGTCATGCGTCTGTTAAAATGTTTATGTCAGATTTTAAATTCGGATCGAGTTAAAACACTTGTGACAAATAATCTATAGCCGTTTTAGAATAGCGTTTAAAATTTGACAGAGCAGGGAAATAGTATATTTTTATTTTAAACACGCGTTTATTGACCAAATTCGTATTTATTTATCTATTATTGTATCAATGCAATGTAATTTATTTATTTATTTATTTAAAAGATTTTACACCAGGAAACCATAGTAAATACAGACATAAGAAAAGTAGTGTAGGGATCCACATATTTCTAAAAGAAATCTCTACCTGTAGACCCGCGAGAGGAGATTGTGAAAAAAAAAGATTGACCATGGGTGTGTACTGTAGGGTGACAGAGATACGGTGAACTATTTAAGTTAAAATAAATTTATACTAAATACATAAACATACATACTCGTAGATCCTTAATCGTAATACCGTAATCTTATTGACAGATATTTTTCTTGATAATTTAGGTTATTAGGGTTCCGTACCCAAAGGGTAAAAGCGGGACCCTATTACTGAGACTTCGCTGTCCGTCCGTCCGTCCGTCCGTCCGTCTGTCACCAGGCTGTATCTCAAGAACGGTGATAGCTAGAGAGTTGAAATTTTCACAGATGATGTATTTCTATTGCCGCTATAACAACAAATACTAAAAATAAAATAAAATAAATATTTAAGAGGGGCTCCCATACAACAAACATGATTTTTTTACCGTTTCTTGCTCGATACTAATAACGTTGCCTTATGTTGCATAGATAATGGTACGGAACCCTTCGTGCGCGAGTCCGACTCGCACTTGACCAATTTTATTTTTTTATAACCAACTATAATCCGCGAGCACGAAGAATATAGGACAAAACATCTACATTTTTAAAGTAGAGTTATAAATACCGGAATGTTAGCAATAAGAGTTTTTTCGTTTATTCGCAGGTATCGAAATTAAGCATAATCGAGTTTTAGATTTAAACGAAAACGAATCCAAACATTCATAATATGAGCCGTACCAAATGTTTGAGCATTATGCGGAGTAAAAAGGTTAATATCCTACAAAAAATTCAACGTGAATCCGGTCCGGCCCACTGTCCGCCGTATCTGACATGGACCTAAGATTTATGTTCACATAATGTAGGTAGACAATACGTTCAGTATATATTTCTTAAGGTTTTCAACGCTTTTATAAAAACACAAATTTAGTTGATACAGAAAATAATGGACATTTTTGCTACAGCTCCATTTAATAAAGTCTTTTTGATGTATTGTTAAAGACCAAAACTCTTATCCCTGTTTCTTAGATCTCCGCTCTTGAAATCCTATTGACTCCAAATTCAATAGGATTTTAGCGTCATGCAAAGAGAATCGATGATCCTAAATTGGTAAAGACAAAATTATTTAGTCTCGAGCCATCGATGCCAAATTGTCAATCTCACAGTACTCGATAGATTACTAGCTGCATGAACTAGTTCCAGCATCACCATTTCTACATCACACGACCAGACAATCAGAACCTCTTTATCCATACGTTGTGGACATACCACCTGTTCGTACTAAACTTTCCTAACACGAACTGCCAACGACTGGAATAATTTTAAAATGTCTGTCATCCCCGAGACTTACAATGTAGACATAGACACGTTTTAAAATAGAATATATAGGCTTCTTATATAGTTGGTACGCTTTACCATCCAAAATTCTATTGCCGCTTACTAGCAAGTGGAATGGGTGAATCAAGAATGAATTTTTTTAAGCTGAAGCATTAATTATTTTCCAAAATAAAAAAACATAAAAAATAATTGCATATACGGTTGTAAGAGTAAGTTTCGCCTATTATTTAACTTCTTAATTTGTAAACGTACGTTATAAGCTAGATTTTCTTTAATAATAAAGTACTACAAATATTAGAGCAGATACTTCTTATAGACCCTTGCTTATGGAAGGTTCTCGTAAAAGCTTATTGTTAGGACTTGAGTAATAAGCGAGTATTGTTGTATTGTGATAATCTAGTTAATATAAAAAGCATATTATTTACTAAATATCGAATAACTTGTGATAAAAGTTTTACCTTTTAAGTTCTTAAATTGACGAGCCTCGTGGTTGAGTGGTTCATGTAACGGACTGCCAATCAAGAGGTCGCGGGTTAAATTTCCGCTCGGGACAATCATTTGTGTGATTTTTCTAAATGTCATACAAATGTTTGTACTACGTCTGGGTGTTTCTATGTATTATAAGTATGTATTTACAAAAGAAAATTAGTATATGTATTCTATCCGTATTCTGGTACCCATAACACAAGCATATAAGCTTAGCTTGGGACCGGAGGACGCTGTGTGTAATGTCCATAAATATTTATTTTATTTTTTATTTATTTAATTAGTCTCGGCGAAATTTCACAGTCTGTAGATTTTATACAATTTAATTGTTACAAATAGAACAATTTCTTGTGTTTATAACAATTAAAGTGATAAAATTTTTCGAAATCAGTAATTTAGAAAATATCTCCAATCTATCTTATTTAGAAAAAGTAGCTTTTAGGTTTCAAATATATTAATATTTTATTTATAATTGCAGCTTTAATTTCAGTAAAAGACAATTTATATGTGTGATATTTATAATTATATGTATATCGGAGAAACGTCATAGAAATCACCTCTATTCACAGCCAAAGCATTCATCAATCTAAAGGCCTTCTAATACTGGACAAACTAACTACAATAACTACAACATTCTATTAACTACGATGAGCGAGATCCGTGGCTTACGATACGTGTAACTGGTTTGGAAGGATCCTTTTATGAATATTCAACGGGTCACCATTTCAGGCTCATCACCAACTACAGTAAATAAACAAATTACTCACCATTGACACAATTTGAGGACTTACTTAATAATCTTGGAAGCTAAGTTAAAACGAAAAATCTTTAAGTAAACTATTTTAATCAAGTCAATAATATGTCGTAGGAGACTTATATATTTCACAAATATTTGTGCCACGTCTGGGTACTTACTTATGTTGATATGACGTTTCCCGCAACTACGCATGCGTGTAATTTAGATTCTCTTGAACCACCTTACCTATTAAAGAAAACCACATCGAAACCCGTTGGGTAGTTTGGAAGATATAAACTCACGTGAAGACATACATACAAAAATAACAACTTACTCTACAAACGTTTACGTTTATTCATTGCTCTTATTTAATTTATCTTTCTACAATAATCATGTTATTTAAATATCAATTACTTCTTAGAATACTTAAGGGTCGTGAAACGAGAGACCGTGACCCGAACTTACGAATTGATTATAAAGAAAATAACTTTATATTCATCACAATGCGGGACGAACTAAATTAATTTTGGTCAAGTTAGTTTCAGACAAATTATGTTAAGGGCCAATTTACTCCTGAGACGGACGGCTCAGAATGTTTGCAAATTACTTATAGATGGATAATTAAATATTTGGTTTAATTTAGTAGACCTCTCTTAGATAGGACTCTTATTGCCTAATATAGTAATAAAATAAATAAATGGCTGTTGATAATCGCATGACAATCGTATGAATAAAATATAATTATTTATACGACTACTTTATTATTTGTACTAATTACGTTTCATATAACTTTAGAAAAAAAATAAAATAAGGTTTTCGAAAAAAAAAAATTAACCCTAACCTAACCTTCACTCGGTTAGCTTCGAGATCTAATAACTCTGCAATTTTTTTCCTTTTGCTCCTTAGTTAATCTTCTGCTCCGTGGACAGTGTCAAAAAGATTCTCACTTTTTTCACGAAAAAAATTCTTAGTAATAAATTTAATAATAAAAAAATTATAATATCCGTATGAATATACTCATTCAAAAAAAAAAAGCCGTACAAATAGTCACATCCACGATTGTCGGATGAATAAAAAATAATTAATTATACGATAATCGTATTAATAGACACTTCCTAAATAAATAATATAACCATGTATTAAAATTTTGCTCTAGCAAAACATTGCTACAAGAAACAATAAATAAATAAATAAATAAATAAATATTCACGGACATTTCACACAACGTCCTCTGGTCCCAAGCTAAGCTTATATGCTTGTGTTATGGGTACCAGAATACGGATATAATACATAAACAACTTTTCTTTTGTAAATACATACTTATAATACATAGAAAACACCCAGACGCATTACAAACATTTGTATGACATTTATGGATATCACACAAATGATTGTCACAAGCGGGAATCGAACCCGCGACCTCGTGATCGGCAGTCCATTACATAAACCACTCCACCACGAAGCCCGTCAAATAAAATTATTATTTCCAAAAAAATCCTTTTTTATGAAAACCGAGGATATCTTTTCTGTTTTTTTTCTTTTGCGTTAAGCTAAACCCATACAATGCTACGTCTTAGCGTAAAAAAACAAAGTAGTGCTTTTAACACGAAATGTACTGTCATAAATAATAAACACGTACAATGAATTTACCTGAACTTTTTTAATATCTGCTGCTATCAGGTATTAAAAAAGTGTTATTAGAACTGATTCTAAATAATAAAAGTGGTTATATTTTTTTTATTGCAAGGACAATTTTTTTTATTAAATTCAGATATGGCCAGTGATTTTAATTTTGTTTTGCAATAAGAATTATCTTCTTAATAAGAGGCGAAGTGACAATAAACTAAGATTAAACGTATTTACTGAAATCTATTTTTAATAGTATTCAATAGAAATGTACCCTATCAAAATATCTAAGGTAAATTATTATGCGCATATATTAATGAAATAAAATAAACTTTGGCAAATAGTAAGCGTAACTTGCTTTTTGTTTACTTAAGTTTTGAAAATCGGATTTTTTTAAAAGTCGAGATTATACGGCCTTGGTCAAGGCTGAACTGCTGTGTTGTCTTAATGGGTTTTGAGTTTTTAACATTATCAGATTCTTAGAACAAGTATTTTCTTCAGCATTGAAGATTTTATTTCACAAATTAAAGTTTTCAACTTCTTTATGACGTCAACGGCTGTTCGGACGTATATTATAATTGATTTTAACAGCTTAGGGTAGCGAGTTGCCATACCATCGTTACTTTATTACGATCATGTTACGTCTAGAAATTCTAAGCATGTTTCATCCTATAACTCTGCATGAGAATTTCTAGAAACTTACTGACTTAACTTTAACTTAGGTTGTTAAGTAAGTTTAAACTATAACAATACTTAGCTCCGGCAGTGATTGGATATGTTTAACAAGTCTATCAGATTATATTACGGAGAAGCAAAGTCTACTTTCCAGTTTGTTATCTAGTTATTTGTTACAGGAAATAGAAAGCTTATGTGTTGAACAATACTATAAATTAATTCTTCTTACTATTATTCATCTCACTATTGATACAAGAAATGCAATTGTTGCTTAAATAATAAAATTATGTTATTTGTATGCATCCATCAACTTTTCTCCGTCCACTGATGGATGTTGACCTTCGTTAGAACGCCATATCACGCGGTTCTATACTATCTGTATCCAATTATTTTACAAAACACAAAATATGAAAATCTTATTTTTTCAGCCAGCAGTAAGCACGCGTTTATCTTTCAAGCTGTCTTATCAGCCGCAACACTGTCATCAACTCCTTTCTCTTTCTTATCATCCTCGATACAGTCATTTGAACCTTTCCATGGTCTTTCTCTCCTTTTTGGGGCATCACCATTCATATTCATCACCTTATTACTTAATTGTATTTCTTTCCTCCTCACTACGTGTCTAAAGCATGTCAGACGATTCTAAAATCAACTTTAAATACTCAAGAAGATTATTTAGAAAGTTATTTTCTCTTTCTTTCCAAATATCTATGTATCCTTTTACTATTTACTATTAGCCTAACTTATTGCTTTAGCCTTATTGCCTATAAAGGAACGTTTTCAATTAGCTTTACGAGTTTGGAGGCACACATTTACTTCGATTTTATCTATTGAAATGCTGTTAAAAAGATTAATAGCCAATGAGCTTTACATTGAGTACTATATTTATATATTTATTTATTTACACTTTATGCTTAAACTATGCAAAGGCGGACTTAATGCCTATGGCATTTTCTACCAGTCAACCATAGGGTGGTGCAGAAAAAGGGAAGGTAGAAGTGTAACAAATAAAGCTAGATTATCAAAGATTATAGTTGTTAAAGACTTATTGACATAGATAAATCCTATAAAGAGTATCCTAGTGCTCACGTATCTTACGCTTAAACGCTTTACGGGAGGTGCACATCCTGATTTCCGACGGAAGAGTATTCCAGAGAATAAAGAATAATTATATAGATCATTTCATGTTCTCATACAGAGTATTAATGGTATGAGAATAGTATGTTTATATAGCAAATTATTAGGTATATTTGCAATAGATAAATGGACTAAAATGGCTCGGGACAATCATTTGTGTGATTTTTCTAATTGTCATACAAATATTTGTACAGCGTCTGGGTGTTTCTATGTATTATAAGTATGTATTTAGTATTTACAAAAGAAAAGTAGTGTATGTATTCTGTCCGTTATATTAATATTTATTTAAAAATGAAAAATAATAATATAAATAATAATAATAATACAATAATAAAATAACAATAATAATACAACACTGAAAGGAATTTTCTAAATCGGTCCAGTGGTTCCTCAGATTAGCGCGTTCAAACAAACAAACTCTACAACTTTATGATATTATTATAGATTAATCACAGAACAAAAAGGTAATGAACCCGGAAACATTTAAGATTACGTTATAATGAAATGTTGAACAACGATATAATGAAAAACCAAAAAAAAGAACAATAATATTCTTTTTACTTGATAAAATAATATAAAACTTGAATAAATTAGAAATACTTTTAATAAAGTATACGCTTCGCTGAAGGGTATTTCAACTTTAATAAAGCCTATCTGTTAGATAAAAATACGTGGGTTTTTTTCTTTCTTTTATTAATTCTTCTCTTTTACTTTCCATTGAAATTGATCTGAAATAAAATTGGAAAATTTTTATTTTCATTTTTCTTAGTATAAAAATATATTATATACTAAAAGTAGAGTGATTTTAAGTATAGCTGATTTTTTTTATGTTTTCAATGTAAGAAAGAAAGAAAAAATATTTATTTTTCGAACAGCGGGAACACGTGCCACATTAAATAACATAAAAAAACATAAAAAATAAAAAACATCTTATCATCTAAATATAAAAAAGGTTATTCACAAAAGTGACAGCGACCCGTATGTCGGCGACAAGGACGCGAAAGGCGAAGCGAAGGCGAAAGGGACGCTGCTCGGCCATCTCACATCGCCGATTTTCAGCAGCGTCCTGCACGTAAATACCCGTCATCGGTCGGACGACGGATATTAACAATCGCAAAGTCAGTATGAATTAATATTAACATGTTTTTCTTAGCTTCGTTGTTATCAATTTATCTATATACACACTTAAGTATCAATCAATGTAAGTAAGTAAGTAGAGTAAGTATCAATCAGTACAATGGTATCTTTAAAAGAGATTTTAAACCACTTGCTGACAACACTTGCTGCAAACAAGATATCATACTATGAACCTTTGAAAATACAATAAAGTAAAACAATTATCAAAGAATTTCAAGCGTGTTTTCTTGGGTTAAAACTAAGGATTTTTTTTACTGACGCATTTATGAAAAGTAGGTCTTATTTTGAAATTATTTGATATCGAATAATTTCAAGCGTGTTTTTAGGGTTAAACCAAACCCAAATTTTTGTTTTACTGACGCAACTATGAAAATTCGGTCTTAATTTATTCTTCAAATACAGCTCTACTTTTAGGTCACTACTGTATTGGGTGGAGTTATGTAAAAACTTTTCCATGGTATTGTCATAACGAACAAATATCATTAGTTAGTTCATGGGGGTGACTATTCTGAGTTAGTTAGGAAGTTTATATAGTAAGAAAGTTTACTTAGTTATGTTGACAAATACGTTCGAATAGAGTTGTATTTTATATCTTTTCATAGGATAACTAACTGTATATTCAGTGATTTCAAACGACTTTCTATGAGATATTGTTTTAACAGGTGCTGGAGGTTTTCTTTTTATTTCTTTTGATGGATTAGTTTGTTTGTTTGACGCGCTAATCTCAAGAACAGGTGGTCCAATCTGAAAAATTTTTTTAGCGTTGGATAATACAGCTATCGAGAAAGATTTTTAGCTATATAATCATCATGCTGTGATGAATAAAAGCGAAGCATCAGTGAAAAATATTGCAAAAGCGTGAAGGTTTTCTGAATTGCACTAGCTTTTAAGATAATTCCATGGTTAAAATACAAAAAATTTAAAGAGGCTTTCCAGCATCATCGATAGCAATTTCACATAAATTGATGAAATAAAATCGTATCATGGGATTGAAATCCAAACCTTTACTTCCCCTTCATTAGCGATCCTACACTACAGCTCGTTAAGTTGTCGAGCCGTAATCTATTCGATATCAAATTTAATTTTTGAGGAAAGTACTTAGTACAAAACAGATTAATTTAACAATTTTATTTAAAATTAAAACACTCTTAATGAGTACCTTAAAATTAATTTAGTATTTTTCATTAGTTAAGAAAGAGAGGACGCCCGAGAAAAATATACTCCGATGTCATCGCCGGGATACTCCAAAAGGGGCAAGTGCGTAGCACTTACAACCGTCGGGCATGTATAACCAGATGTATGAGTGTGGACAAAGCCAAGGAAGTATGTTTGGATCGTAGCAGATGGCGCTCTGCCTACCCCCATGGGAAAAAGGCGTGATGTTATGATGATGATGGTGATGATTAAGATATATCACACAACTACAGCAGGAACTCGGTAATTAATTAAACATGAATCATAACGAATATGATGTGGCGTAAAAAAGTTTCTTTAGATCACTACGTAGAATTTTGTTTATTTACTATATGCAAAATGATATTATATCCTTACTTATTACAAAACAAAGTCACTATTTTTGTATGTATGTCCCTATGTAAACTTTTATTTTCAAAACAACGTATGTAAGATTTAGATGCGGCTTTTTTAATAGATAGAGTACTGTAAGAGAATGATTGTTTTGTATAACTTATTATGGCTTGTTCTCTAAATTATATGTTAACAAGCAAGTGGATATTTTTAAATTTATTACTTTCAGTGTACATAAAATTTCATAAAATTCATCAAAGGAATCTTTGGCACACGCAACAAGTACATTACCATATATGGGGAATATTATCACGTAAGCTTTAGTAAATTATCCACTTGAATGGTTTTATACAGGCTGTTATACACACTCGACTTTCATACTCGGTGTTAGGTAAATAGAAATAACATGCTGTGTAATTTTAAATGTGATTATATTTTAAATAAAATACAACACTTTGCATTGTAAAAAATGCCATTGACAATTGGCTGTGTTACATGTTGAATGGAAACGGAAAAAGTGTCAGTGTTGACACACTTAAAATTAGGCAATAATAGTTGCCATAGTGAACTTAATTATTAATACAATTAGTTATCGATTTTAATCGATCACTTTTATGTTTATTTATTAAACATAAGTTGGGCCGGGCCAAAACCATATATATATATTAACATAATAACAAACTTATTATAACATACATACTTAATACAAGAAAACCATCTTCAAGTATAAATACATTTAAAAAACAGAAAAATGCTTAGTTAAGTAGTCTCTAGCCCTATGACAAAGTCTTGGGATCGGCTAACCACTAGGGACTACTCAACTGTTCATCAGAAACAGTATTATTAAGTGGTAATAAACTTAACTTTCTAAATGACCTTAAATATGTTTTATTATTTGGCATTTTTATTTCAGCCACCCTGACCCTACCATCTGGTCCAGGGATAACCCTTACAACTCTAGCCATGGGCCATTTAATGGAGGTGTATTGTCATTGCGTACAATGACAAGGTCCCCTTCTTTTAAGTTAGGATGACTTTGTAGCCACTTTGGTCTACTTTGCAACTGTGTGAGATAATCACGTGACCAGACATTCCAAAAGTCCTGTTTAATTTTGGTTAAGATATTCCAAAATTTTAATCTATTGATATTTTTATCAGAAAGGTCAGTTTCAGGGTAACTTGACAATGCATTTCCTATGAGGAAGTGGCCAGCCGTTAAATATTCATAACTGGAAACATCCGAACTTATAGGAAGAAGGGGTCGTGAATTTAACACAGCTTCAATTTCTGTAACCACTGTATACAAAGCTTCAAAGGTTAAGGCAATGTTGCCAACAATTCTCTTCAGGTGAAATTTAAAACTTTTAACCCCGGCTTCCCATAAGCCTCCAAACTCTGGTGAATAGCTTGGTATAAATCTAAACTGAATATATTTAGGTATACAATAATTATCAATTGCATCAATGTGCTTTTTTGAAGTAAACAGATCATGTAAAGCTTTTAATTCGTTAGCTGCACCTTTGAAGGTTTTGGCATTATCACAAAATATTTTACTTGGCATTCCTCGTCTAGCAATAAATCGCTTAAGGCAAGCCAAAAATGCTTCAGTGGTTAAGTCGCTTACAAGTTCCATGTGGATGGCCTTAATTGAAAAACAAACAAATATAGCTACATAGCCTTTAGTTACTATAGGCCTTCTTAAGCGTGTAACTTTCACACTGAATGGTCCGCAGAAGTCAACACCTACCACTTGGAACGGTCTGGCAACAGAAAGTCTTTCAGGTGGCAGAGAGCCCATTAATTGGTTTACGGCTGCTGCTTTCATTCTAAAACATTTAACACACCTATTTACTACTTTCTTTACTTCTCTTATGCCATTAACAAGCCAAAAGCGTTGTGATAAAGAGCTAAGTACCAATTTGGCACCAGCATGTAATAATCTTAAATGTTCTTTGTGAATTAGAATAGTTGTCAAGTGACAAGACTTGGGTAATATGACTGGATGCTTTTTATCAAAGGGAATATCATTGGCATTTTGTAACCGACCACCTACCCTTAATATACCAGTCTTATCCAGGAAGGGGTGTAGTTTTGACAAACCTGACTTTACCGGCAAGGACCTATTTAGCCACTCCATCTCTTTAGAAAAATATTTATTTTGTGAGACACGAATTATTACCAACAAGGCATTATGGAGCTCTTGTGGTGTCAATGACCCACTTTCTTTATCTTTCTTTAAACAATTATTACGAAATCGTAAAATATATGCTACTACTCTCTGCAGCTTTCCAACATCAGAAAATTTATTAAGAAAATCTAATTGGGGTAAGGTCACATTGGTCACTAATTTGTCCTCAAAAGATGAGGGAATGGGCAATTTTACATCACATATAGAGTGCTGAAAGTCCATATGAGACAGTTCCTTGGGACCATGCCACCATAGTTCATTTGATCTTAATTTGTGTGGATCACAGCCTCTAGAAAGTAAATCAGCAGGATTCTTACTTGAGCTAACATAAGACCACATTTTGTCTTCTGTCAGTGTTTTAATTTGATTGACCCTATTTATAATATATGAATTTGATTTTAAATTTGCTGACTTGATCCAAGCAAGTGTAATTTGAGAATCACTATACAAGTGAATAGAAAGTTTTGGTAATCTTGGTTTTAAAATATCCTGAACTTTATTTGCTAGCTGAGCAAGCAATAATGCACTGCTTAACTCTAACTTTGGTATTGTTACCGATTTGTTTAATGGAGCAACTCGTGACTTGGAGCATAACAAGTCAACAGAGACTGTCCCATTAGAATTAAAAATTCTTAAGAAGAGACAACAACCAAGAGCTTTCATGGAGGCATCACAGTAGCCTACAAGTTCCATGGCATCTACTGGATGTGATAAAACACACCTTGGAATAGAGAGAGTGCCCATTGAAATTAAATCATTTAAAAATTTATCCCATGTATTAATATAGTCTTGGGGCAGAACAGCATCCCAGTTAATATTAAGTGCCCATAGAGACTGCATGAACAGTTTAGCCACTACTACAATGGGACCTAAGAGACCAAGAGGGTCAAATATTTTACCAATAAAACTTAATATTGTTCTTTTAGTTTTTTGAGTGTCATCCATCATGGGACATTGAAACAACAAGGAATCAGTGAGTACATTGTACTTCAAACCAAGTGTTTTAATTATATTGTCTTTATTTAAGTCAATCTGTTCAAAATATTTTTTATTTTCAGGAATATTATGCAGAACATCTATAGAGTTTGAACACCATTTGTGTAAATTAAAATTCCCCAACTTCATTAGGTTCAGTAACTCCTCTTTCAGGAGATGTAACTGGTTTTTCGAATCCGCGCCACATATGACATCATCGACATATGTGTGTTGTCTAATAGCCTCTGCAGCTAAAGGGTACTTATCTTGGTACAAATGAGCTAGTTCTAACAAACATCTAGTACTCAAAAAAGTAGAAGCTTTAAGGCCATATGTAACTGTTTGCAATTGCAAGCAGTTGATTGGCTGACATGGGTCATCTCGCCACAATATATTCTGTAAAGGTCTGTAGTCTTCATTGATGAGACACATTCGAAACATTTTTTCAATATCACACATGAGTGTGTAACGATAAGTACGAAAGTAGATAAGTATGTCAAATAATTCACGTTGCACAATGGGACCGTTTAGCATTACATCATTAATTGATACACCTTTTTTAGATTTCATATTGCCAGAAAATACTATGCGTAACTTAGTGGTTTTGCTGCTTTCATTCGAGACAGCATGATGTGAAAGAAAATATACCGGACCATTACAAATGTCGTAGGCATTGACATCAACGACCTTAGCATGCCCTAGCGTGACATACTCATCTATAAACTTTTTATATTTTGAAAAATATTCTGGATCAGACTGAAATTTTTTCTCTAATACCAAAAATCTTTGTAAAGCAATTGAAAACGAATCTCCAATATTTAATTCATTCAAAGGGCAGTGTAAAGGAATATCAACTGAAAATTGATTATCAATATATTTTACTGAATTATTAAAACAGTCCTCTGCTCTTTGAAATTCCAAAGACTGAGTCTTTTTCTTCTCAGGCTCAGGCATTTTTTCAGACAACCAAAATTTTGCCATAATTTCTTCCAAATTATTTTCCTTGGTAATAAAATTAGAAGTCAAGTTAACATTTGAATCTGGAGCTTTAGCTTTACGAAAAGCTGCACCAGCTACAACATAGCCATACAATGTGTTCTGGAGAACTAATCCATTATTTAACTTTAAATGTCCATCAAGAAGCACTTTAAAATAGAAATCAGAACCTAGTAGAATGGCAATCTCTGATGGGACATTAAACTCTGTATCAGCCAGAAAAACATTTTCAGGAATCCTAATATTGCTAATATCAATAGGATTCTGAGGCAAAACAGTTGTGATAGAATCTACAACATGGCACTTCACTTCAAACTTAACATTGTAAATTGAGGAAGGTAACATTATGTTGGCACATTCATTGGCTTTATTATTATTATTACCAAGTCCAATAATATTTACATGAAAAGGTACAGTCTTTAATTTTAATTGATTAACAAGAGATCGCTTTATTATAGATGCTTGGCTCCCACTATCGAGTAGGGCCTTAACAAAAATTTTACAACCATTTTTATCAATCAGTTTTATACGTATAGTAGGTAACAAAACATTGATATTATTATTGTTAGAATGCAACACAGTATTGACTGGTGATTCAGGTTGTTTATCTTGATGCAAGAGAGTATTATGGGACTCTTTGCACATTCTACATTTAAATGTATATTTGCAGACATCCAAGTGGTGCCTTAGGCAAGTTGTACATAAGTTATTATCTGTCACAAACTTCAATCTGTCTATTATTGGAGACATTTTAAATTTTGGACAGGCAAATAAGAGATGATTATTTTTACAGAATAAGCAAGTGATTTGTTTTTGGTTTTGTTTTGAAACAACATTGGAAACTTTATGATTAAAACTATTAGCCTTTTGTTTAACATTATTATTACCATCATGGAAATTACTTTTAGGGGGAGGACTGTCCTCCAAAGCTATTGCTCGCTTTTCTAAAAATGACAGAAATTCAGACATTGTGGGTAAATCATCAGGAGAGTTTCTATCTAAATGATAAGCTCTGTTTGTATAACAGTCTAGTTTCCTTGAAAAAATAGAAATTAACAACATGTCCCATTTGTCTGTGGGTTGTTCTAAATTTTTTAAAGCATATAGTTGTTGGCGAATACATGACACAAAAGACCTTATAGAAGATGCAGTACCTTTTTGCATTTGAGGTAACTCTAGCAACTGATTAATATGATTACATATAAGCCTTGCCTTATTATCAAACCGGTTTTTTAGTAACAACAATGCCTCTGTATAGGACTCATTAACAATAGGCAAGTTAATTATTACAGCCAGAGCATCTCCTGTCAAATACTTTCTCAAATAACACAATTTTTGTACATTAGACAAAGAACTATTTCTCTCAATGACAGCATTGAACAAATCCATGAAAGGTTGGTAGTTAGTGAAATCTTTTCCATCAAATGAGGAAATCTCAATATTTGGGAGCTTTGAAACTGAACTGTTAGAACAATGTAAATTACTCTTACCCTTTATGGATTCTTTCAGTTTAGCTAACACTACAAAATACTTGTTTTCAATTTCAGTAACATTCTCTGAATCTGTGCTGTCAAGCATTGAAATTTCTAGGTTAACGTCCTCATATTCTTTAAAAGTACTCACTAATTTGTCCAGTCTAGCCTGAAGCACCTCACCGCCGGCTGAGGAAAACTCAGAACCATTTACAAAGGTTTCGATACGTGTCACTGTACTTTTTAATTGGCCGCGCTTAGTTCGCCAACGTTTTAGTTCCTCACCCATGATTTTGCTTTCTGTAGCCGATAAAAACAAAAACCGCACGTATTCCAGCGTGAGTCGCCTATAGAGGGACGCACTTACGCACTAAACTTAATTGCTTGCACAAATAAACCGCACTAAAAACAACCAAAACCCGCACTTTGGTTATGTTATTGTTTACGTTACGATGTGACTGACGAAACGATGACAGTTGACATTGACAGTGACAATACGCAGTGCTGCCAACTTAACACGACGAAAACAGCGCTGTCATTGCTGCCAACTTAACACGATGAAATCAGCGTTGTCATTGCTGCCAACACAACGAACTATTTATTTCAATATGGCGATTCTAAAATATTTTTCGTATGGACGAAATTGATGCTCGAAGAATCGACCAAATCCACTAGATTAATGATCTGATCTCGTCGAAAAGAGGCTGGGAAACTCGTACATAGGACGACTTGCACCAAACCCACACGATGAACAGCCGTTTGCCGCGAAATCGCGACTCCCCTCAACAAAATGGCAGCAGGACGCTCTTGTACAACGAGCGCCGCGCAACCCGGTATATAGACCGAAATTTGTAGTAAACTGCACCGCCGAGACACAAGGCCCGGGCACCTCGTATTATAGGACGAAGAGCACCAGGGCAAATTTCTAAACGCCTTAACGTCGACCGTGGCTTGCATAGCAAGCTAAGAACGGATCACACGCGAGCACTGAATTTAAATATAACTGATTCAACCACGTACTATTGAGTACTTATCGAAGGACCACAACAGCATGTTAGGTAAATAGAAATAACATGCTGTGTGAATTTAAAATGTGATTATATTTTAAATAAAATACAACACTTTGCATTGTAAAAAATGCCATTGACAATTGGCTGTGTTACATGTTGAATGGAAACGGAAAAAGTGTCAGTGTTGACACAATTAAAATTAGGCAATAATAGTTGCCATAGTGAACTTAATTATTAATACAATTAGTTATCGATTTTAATCGATCACTTTTATGTTTATTTATTAAACACTCGGTACTTTTATGGACTGCTCGTAAAAATGATAGATCACTGCGCAGTTGGTTCTCTTTCCGCATTACCATTAGATATAAATATGTCAACGGTCCCTACGTATAAACGGACATGTCGAAAACCGAGGTTTTCAGGAGAGCGAAATTAGTGTTCAATAAGCCCTAGAAACAATTCTATAAACAATAATAAATACAATATGTAGTACAACGTATTCCTTCCATTTTTAACATTCACTAAAATACCGATCAAGTGCGAGTTGGACCCTCACGCATGGGTTTCAGTACCGTTATTGTCATAATGTATTCGTCATAATAATTTGTTAATATTACCGGGCCTTTAATCACGTTAATAACAGTTAAAAAGGCACAATACCTCTGCTCCTGACGTTTCGACCGAGTTGCATCGATCGTGGTCACGGATCGACTGAACGATCGATGCAACTCGGTCGTGATTATAGTCCCGGAATATTAACAAATCATAAGTTCAAATCGCGTAGGCTTAAAATCATTATTCGTCATAATTTTTTTGAGCCGTTTGGGGTCGAGACCCTGGGTTCATGGGGTCCGAGTGCTAAATCTCTTTACAGAGAGATTTCCAAAAAATTTGTCGACCGCACACGTGACCAGAAGGCTGGTCTGTACTTGGCACAATGGATAGCAATTGCCATCCAGAGCGCGGTAATGCGGCCAGCCTTCTGGGCACGTTGCCCATAGACATCGATGCGGAGGAGTTTTTTGATGCGTCAAATAATTTTGTTATAATTTCATATTTTTTGTAACCTTATTTTATGTTTTGTAAATAATATTGTAAATACTACTGATGAATAAATGAGTATCACAATATTCGTCGTAATTCCGACTCTAAATAACGAGATATGAACAAGAGAATGATCATGATCATTATTGTTATAGCATCAACTAATAAGGTGTACTCTAATCTTGAAATTTTTAGTTCTCTAGCTATCACCGTTCCTGATATTATTATACAGCTTGATGACTGACGGGACGACTGGTATCTCAGTAATATATTTTATAATCCGTTTTACCTATTGGTATGGAATCCTAAGTGGGTACAATACTAGCCTCTAATCCATCTATCCATTAGCCTTTCTCCGTGGACATAACCCTCCCCCATATAACGCCACAACGCGCGGTCCTACGTTAATGACACATTTGACGATATCGTCAGTCAACCTAGTTGAGGGCCGCCCCACGCTGCGCCGTCCGCTTCATGGTTGCCACTCGAAGACCTTTTGTCCCCAACAGCCGTCGGGTCGTCGAGTGATGTGGCCTGCCCTTTGGCACTTCAGCGTGCTAACTGTTCGGGCTATGTCGTACATACCACTCCTTCAACGGATGGTGCTCTAATAAGACATAATATTTTTTAATATCTGTGTTCGAACTTAAGTAATATGTATATAAGGACCAGTTTGGTAGGTAGGTACTTGTTGATATGTTTTATTCATAAAGTACAGTTAGTCCTAACACGGGTCAAAGTCAAGACAGCTGACATGACCACAGAAGCAATAATAGCTATACTTGAGCGGGGACTTTTAATATCGAAGACAATTTTAGGGTCTTTACGAACAAGGTTGTTGAGTGAAAACGAACGTGATATTTGACGCATTTTACAAGTCAATATTGCTTATCAAGTTATAGTAAGCTTTAAATGCAAGATAAAATATAAAATCTAATATTAATATGCTACAAACTAGTGATATAACTAAATCTTCTACATAAAATCGTGTCGCCATGTTGTCAAAATGCTCCCAAACGGAGAGGATATTCTTGATGAAATTTTTTGCGCATATCGTTCTCAGAATAGGTCAAAATCTATTTTCATACTCCTAAAAAGAGTTTTACATATACAAATTTATACTAATACTAGCTGACCCGGCAACGTTGATTTGCCATACTAAAAAAAAAAAGGTTTGAAAAATAAATTTTGGCCGATTCTCAGACCTACTGAATACGCATGTAAAATTTCATAAAAATCGGTAAAGCCGTTTCGGAGGAGTACGGTAACTAACATTGTGACACGTGAATTTTATATATAAGATTATAAAGCTGAATAGTTTGTTTGTTTGTTTGTTTGAACGCGCTAATATCAGGAACTACTGGTTTGAATTCAATAATTCTCTTTGTGTTGAATAGTTTATTTATTTAAGGCAATAGGTTTTATTATAACATCATACTGCGACCAATTTTTTTTTATTCAACGCGTGCGCAGAGCCTGGCAACAGCTAGTATTTACATAAATTTTGTTTATTCTTTTTGACAACACAATAGGCATCACTGCACCTCTACAATAAAAAAACATGATATCTAAAGTACCTTTACTAGTACCCAAAGACTTAAACTGAAAATAAATTAAACTATGTTTATAATTATACACAAATGCATAAAGCATCTTCATTTAGCTTTGAATCATAAGTATTAAATTCACTTTCAAATGAAACACATTTGCAAAGAGGCGTGCTTTTAATTGCATTTGATGTGTTCTGCTCTTGTCACGTGAAGACTGTGCTTAATGCATTAATGCTGAACTATGTTTAAAGTTACAGAATCCTACAATACACAAAATTTCACTACACGTACGTATCACAATTTTTTTTACAAAATCACATTTTTAAACTTTTAATAAAGAAAGAGAGAAAGAAAAAAGAAACGTTTATTATATTACGGATTTAGACGCGTATAATTATTTTGTTTTAAGCCCAGTTCAGCCCGATGTTTAAACTTTTTATACTACGGTTACGAGTAGGACTGAAGTGTTGGATGTCTCCTGTGATCAGTTGTTACAGGACATGCTCGTAAGAAATACTTTAATTCGTTGAACATATAGATAGACTTCTTGTATTTTCCTCAAATGACATAAAATCAATTACAACAACATGGAAGGCTCAGTAATAGTTTCTCATTTTTTTCTTTTGATACGGAACTCTAGAAACATAATATTCCATTGACATATGCGTCTACTCCTTGTGTTGAAATTATGGGTATGCACTTCAACTGAATGTACATAGTCTGTATGTAGGTACTAATCAGTTACTCTCTAACTAGTTGACCAAAATTTTTTTTTATACTACAAGGTTGACAAGCAAGCTTACGGCTTGCCTGATGGTAAGCGATTACTGTAGTCTATGGATGTTTGCAGCACCAGAGGTGTAACTCGCGCGTTGTCGACCCTGTAGGAACCATTTAACGCCCTTTTTGAAGAGCCCCATGCTATAGTCCTGTGGGAAAACCACGGCAGGAAGCTCATTCCACAACCTGATTGTACGTGGGATAAAGTTACGCTGGAACCGTACAGTACGGGATGGTATCGGTTCTAAGGTGTGAGAAATAACTCGCTGCCGGTGGCGAGAGGTGCGATGATAAAAGGAGGAAACTAACTAGACTAGACAAAACTAGTCGCTTGTGGTAAAATTAAAAGCAGCATGTAGTTATGTTGCGCATTTGGGATTTTATTTGTCTCACGAGAACGTAGGTATATTCGTTATTCAGATAAGCATGATTTATTAATTTAGTTTCAACTGCAAAAAGCTTTTTCAGATAAAAATCTCTCAATCTGTTCGGAAAAAGGTTTTATTTTAAAACCTTTTTTATATACAGAGTTTGTAAATAAAATAAATATATTTTTAATTTAAAAGCCTATTGGTTATGTTGTATAAATTCGACGAGCTTCGTGGTCGAGTGGTTCATGTAACGGACTGCCGAACATAAGGTCGCGGGTTCGATTCCCGCTTGGGACAATCATTTGTGTGATATTTATAATTGTCATACAAATGTTTGTACTGCGTCTGGGTGTTTCTATGTATTATATGTATGTATTTACAAAAGAAAAGTAGTTTATGTATTATATCCGTATTCTGGTACCCATAACACAAGCATATAAGCTTAGCTTGGGACCAGAGGACGTTGTGTGAAATGTCCATGAATATTTATTATTATTTATTATTATTTTATATGACATATGTACTGCCCATTTATCTCTTCATCTCACTCTATCCAATTGTAATAGGTCGCCTTGTGCGATAAGACCGCCAATTGTACAATGTTTATTATATTTATAAGTTCTGTTGCAATTCATACGCTGTAAAATAGAGAGTTTTTAGGGTTCCGTACCCAAAGGGTAAAAACGGGACCCTATTACTGAGACTTCGCTGTCCGTCCGTCCGTCTGTCACCAGGCTGTATCTCAAGAACGGTGATAGCTAGAGAGTTGAAATTTTCACAGATGATGTATTTCTATTGCCGTTATAACAACAAATACTAAAAATAAAATAAAATAAATATTTAAGGGGGGCTCCCATACAACAAACGTGGTTTTTTTACCGTTTCTTGCTCGATACTAATAACGTTGCCTTATGTTGCATAGATAATGGTACGGAAACCTTCGCGCGCGAGTCCGACTCGCACTTGACCAATTTTTTATTTATTTATATTGTGAAAGACTCTAGAATAAATATTTATTAATATATAGGATGGCCTTCCGAACTTCTAGACCGCGTCGCGCGTTTCGCTGCTATTTTATACTGAAAACATAATTCGATTCTTAAATGCGCACCGCGCTACCGTTTCTCTCACTGCTTTTATATGAAAATTGTGGTGCAAATTGGCAAAAAATAAAACGTCTTTTCTAAATTCTACGCGTACGAAGTCGCGGGGAACAGCCAGTAATCTATGTTTTATTACTTATTTACTTACTTAATAATAACTCAAAGTAAATCTCTAACTTTACAGCAATTAATACATATACAGAAACATAATTCTAACCAGCTTGTGGCGTTTAAAAATCTTTAAATGTCTGTCACTAAAAAAAGATGGCTGAAAATTACTCAGCTCAGTAGTCAAGTCACGATTCTGTTAAATTTCCCCAAAGATAATAAACATTTCCGAGGTAAATTATACAGTTGTTTTATTCACTGAGTTTTTCTAGCCACAGCAGTCAGTGCGTTCTTGTTGTAATGTACTTCTTCATTTATTCTGTTTTACTAAACAAAAATTACGTAACAGTGATTAATAAAAGTCGCTGTGGTGACGGTTCAATAATACAAGTGTCACCACCCCATTTCTTTCCCAGGGTGCTGTAAGAGCCACCTAAGGAACAATATAAGCAGTTAACGTCTACTGTGAGAGACGGAAAACTCAACACTAAACCCTGTGCCAATGCCAACACGCCTGGACAGCGCGGTACAGTAGACGAAATTCCCTCCCAAAGTGGAGGAGGCCTGGAGATAGCCCAGCAGTGGGACGTTAATGGAAAAGAAAAGAAAGAAAGGAAATAAATTTTATTTTTAACATGAACTTAAGACTAATACATCTAATATATAAAATTTCCATTCACAATGTTAGTTACCGTAATCCTCCGAAACGGCTTTAATTACCGATTTTTAGCAAATTTTATATGCGTATTCAGTAGGTCTGAGAATCGGCTACTGTCTATTTTTGATATAAATATGAGGGAAAGCTAATGCACATGTTAAAAATCAGTGCCAGCTCAGCTAACGCTGTTAAAAAACCAGCACTGATCTTCCACTGGGCCGTGCTGGAGATAGAGAGAGAGAAAAAGATATTAATAAAAGTAAAAAGTAAAGTAAAAGTAAAATATTCTTTATTGCACACCATAATGATTTATAAAGCTTACATAACAGACATATCATAGGTACAAAGGGCGGTCTTATCGCGGTAGGTTTTATCGCGAGCTGCGATCTCTCCCAGACAACCATAAGATGTTATGTAAAAAAATAAATAAAAAGTAAAAAAAATAAAAATAAATAAAAAAAAAAAAAAAGTGTTATGTAAAAAACATTGCGTGATATTTGACCCCCTAAGTGAGATTTAGAAAGATTTAGAAGAACCCTAGAACACTTGACGTAAGTTATGGATGCCCTCCATACAGAAACAGAAAAGGTACAAAATATCTATTCAAGAATAAGACTAAGTCAAACCAAGACTTTAAGATCGCACGGAGCGTTAAGTCAAAATTTATTCAAAAGAAGAAATTCCTAGGTAAAAAAAACAACATTTACCTTTCCTAGCTTGAAGGCTCAAACTCTAAGAAACCTTTCTAAGAAATCTTATTTAAACCTTAAAGCTAGATAGTAGTGTAAGTTTATTTGAGATTGTATCAAAAAACTTAAAAGATTTGATGACACAGCGATATTATCCTGGCTTTAGAGATATTCGTCAAATCCAATTAAGCCGATAGGTACGAAATTGCCTAAGGCTTTCGATAAGATAAACCGATTCACTCAAAATTAATCTGCGATAGAAGGAAACTGTCGTCGGAAAAATAAAAATTATTCCAAAGTATTTCTCGTAGCCTTTTAACCGTTTTACGAGACATCTTTTTATATTCTATTGAATAAGTTTGTTGTAATACAAAATAAAACGCTTAGTTCAATATCAACTATCTTATAGATAATGATTAATTTTTAACCCAAACTGAGAGATAGTTATTAGACTATGTTTCACAAACGCTGCTTGTCCATATCGGCTGTCCAAAATCATAACCTAGCAAGGGAATTTTTTTTTGAAAATCGTTATCTTAAACCAATATTTCCCATTTTTTTACTGCATGCAAAAACAACTGTATTTCTATCTTAAATATAAACCTAGCAAGTGCACTTTATACTTGTTGATTACAAAATGAAAAAGCTTCTCCTGAAAAATTTACTCAAATACACTTGCTAGGTTTTGGTTTTGGACAGCCGATATGGTAACAGATTAAGCAAACAAGTTTTCTCAAATGTGGAATTCTAACCTAAAGGTCGCTGCGTTTTATATTACAAGCAATTGTTAACATTAACATCTTAATATCGTATATTAACATCTTTTATAAAATTACTAGGAGTTGTCCACAATTTAGTACGCGTGCAAGTTAAAACCAAACCCTACCTCTTGAACCACTCTCACTATTAAAAAAAAAACCGTATCAAAATCCATTATGTAGTTATGAGGATATAAGCTCCCATAAGGACACACATACAAAAATAACGACTTTGTTTTTTAATAAGTAAAAAAAAAAATTTTTTTAAATAAATTTTAAAAATCATAATACAGATTATTGACACTAACATCTTAATATCGTATGTTAACATTTTTATACGTTTATATTAACATCTTTTTCCAGAGATGGAAAGCCTGAAACTGAACTCCATGCCCACACGCCTGGTCCTCTCCTCTCCAGTCCATTCACGTCCCACTGTTAGGCACGAGCCTCCTTCACTTTGGAGGGATTATGTATATGATATTATCACAGTCAGACGTGACGCGCTGACCAGGCGTATTAGCACAGGGTTTATTTTCGAGATTTCCGTCTCTGACAGATGATGTTATCTGTGTCCAATATCCCTTAGCTGACTTTTACAGCACCCTTGGGAGGAGATGGGGTGGTGACACTTGTATTCTTAATCCGTCATCACACGGAGTACACGCCTGGTCAGCGTGGCATAACAAACCAAATACCCTCCGAAAGTGGAGGACGGACATGACCAACATTAGATTTAAAATGACTAACGAGGAGAAAAATCATTACCTCATAGGCACAGCTTTACTAAAAAAAACTATTCCCTTTAACCCACACTGCTTACAAAATTTATTAAAGTCAAGTTGCGTACGTACGAGAGCTCGAGATTGCCTACGATTATACGAACGATTCAAGAAAGACCAAGTTAAGTGATGCTTTCAATTTGCATGTGTGCGTTTTGCCTTGTTTAAACATTGACAGAGTGCAATGCACACTCTATTTCTCGATATGGAACAGTTCTTGGTATAAAAGCTCTTTTTGTAGCAAGTTTTTTTTTCCTTGAAGGTATGGGATTGAATAACGCAGTGTACCTTTGATTAACATATGAGGATGTACTTTCTACTTTTGGTTTAGAAATATTTTTTGCGATTCAATGTACAGATTATCTAGTTTACCTACATTATTTCATTTTAGTAGATTGTATTTATTTATTAGAGAGTTTGTTTGTTTGTTTGAACGAGCTAATCTCAGGAAGCACTGATCCGATTTGAATTCAATGTTGGGTGGTATATTTATCGAGGCTATAGGCTATATAACATCACGCTACAACTAATAGGGGCGAAGCATAAGTGAAAAATGTTGCAGAAGCGGGGAAAATCCATTATTTTTAAATGCTTTAGGATTTCTTCTGCACTGCACTCGATAGAAACTTGCCTGCTGCTAAGTTAACACAGCATTAATCATAACCTCCAGGGGCTTTCGTCAGGAAGAAAAGCTCTAACATAATATTTATTCTTAAAATACAAATTCTTTGTAAAGAAACAAACATTTTTTAAAAAGTTCACGGCAATATATGTTTTCATAGGACCAGTTTACACGTTCTCAAGTAGAAAGTAAAGTTATTGTATAAGAAATGTAGCCGGTGGGACTATAAATCCTGAAATATTAAAACTGACTTCGAAGTAGCCAGAGTCAAGGCGAAATAATTAATGTTGCCAACATAATATGGAAGGTTCTAGTACTTTCTGTGGCTATTTATTTTTCTTTAAATATTTCGTAAGGATTTGATGATGAGTTGTCAGCTACAGTTTATCTGTGTGGGATTAAGAATACAAGTGTCACCAACCCTTTTCCTTCCCAGGGTGCTGTAAAGGACACCTATGGGATATTGTACAAAGATAAAATCTTTTGTAAGAGACGGAAATCTCGATAATAAAGCCAATGCCAACACGTCTGTTCAGCAGGAGATAGTAGATCATAATCCCTCCTGAAATGGAGAATGCCTATGCCTAACAGTGAAACGTTAATGGGCTGGAGGGATTAACTTCATAATACGCTTTGACGACAATGGTACCAATTCTAAGTGTACAATAAAATTAAACTTAACTAAAAATGAATTCTGATAGGGTCATGCATTAGTGCGATAACACAATTCGGCAATGTAAACGGAAAATTCTTGTTGTAAAATCTCCATTAAACACTAAAGATTTTAATTGATGTTAATATGCACACCAAAATAGCCAAATAATTAAAATAGAGCAATAAGTGTTTTTTCCTTTGAGTTAAGTTTAGTCGTGCACGTAGAATTGACATCATTGTCGTCGAAATGTATCATAATGTGACACTGAAAATTATTGTTACATGAGAGTCCCCTGAAATATTTATTGAACTGCTCTCAGTAACAGGATCCAGTTTAACCTATTGGTAGGAATATTTTCTAACACTTGCGCGACTCATTTGCTTAAATAAAACTACTTTTTACGGATTAAGACGCGTATATTTGTTTTAAATATTAGCCCGACGTTTCGGAGACTTTGCAGTCACCATGGTCACGGGCGAGACTGAGCTGTAATGTGTCTTCTACAATCAGTTACTGCAAAGTCTCCGAAACGTCGGGCTAAAATTTAAAACAGATATTGGTAGGAAACCAAAAAACTAATCCCAATATATCTTCTAATATATAAAATTCCCGTGTCACAGTGTTACTCGTAGTTACCGTACTCCTCCGAAACGGCTTGACCGATTCTTCTAAAACTTTATATACATATTCAGTAGGTCTGAGAATCGGCCAACATCTATTTTTCAAACCTTTTTTTTCTTTTTATTAGTTTGGCAAAACAACGTTTGCCGGGTCAGATAGTATTCATATAAATTGATAATTAAGATAATTAAAACTTTGATGAAACTCCCTCTCCAGCCCATTTACGTCCCACTGTTGGGCCTCCTCCACTTTGGGAGGGATTATGGTCTACTGTGCCGCGCTGACCAGACGTATTGGTACAGGGTTTATTTTCGAGTTTTCCGTCTCTCACAGAGAATGTTATCTGTGTGCAATATCCCTTAGCTGATTTTTACAGCTCCCTTGGGAGGAGTTGGGGTGGTGACACTTGTATTCTTAATCCGTCACCACACGGAAAAGTGATGTAACTACAAACTATAAATTGTCTGATAATCAGACATGGTCTAGGTTATATTCATATATAACGTTGAGTAGTTCTGCTAAATTAAAAAGTTTTCAGGTTAAGTGCTTTTGCATGTTGCACGTGAGTAGGTTTTAACAAAATGGATGCTGTAGCGTTAGTCGTAAATTTTCAAATGACGAGTAACAGTATGTTAACTCAGTGTGAACGGAGGAATATTCAATTTGACGAGTTTCAAGTTGACGAGCCTCTTGGTTGAGTGGTTCATGTAACGGACTGCTGATCGTGAGGTCCCAGGTTTGATTTCCGCTCGGGACAATCATTTATGTATTATCATACAAATGATTTTTAGTACTGCGTTTGTGTGTTTTCTATGTATTATAAGCATGTATTTATAAAAAATATATTAATGAAATAGCTGTTGCCTGCGAATTTGTAACTAGATATAGACCTAATCTTCTTCTTCTAATATATTAAATTCTCGTGTCACAATGTTCGTTCCCATACTCCTCCGAAACAGCTTTTTTACCGATTCTTATGAAATTTTTTATGCATATTCAGTAGGTCTGAGAATCGGCTACTATCTATTTTTTCATACCCCTAAGTGATAAGGATTGTCCACCCCTAACATTTATATAGCAAAACAACGTTTGCTGGGCCAGCTAGTATTACATAATAGTAATCTCAAAGAATGTAGTTACCTAATTGTAACAAAAAACCTTTGGAGATAACAGGCTGCATACATATTACAAACTTAACCAACATATTCAATAGTATAGACTAGTTGTTCCTCTTATCACTTTCCAGCCATATATGTCCAATGTTGGGAACGGGCCTCCTTTATTTCAGAAGACTTTTTGGTCTACTATGCTACGCTGTCCAGGCTTGTTAAGACAGGGTTTAATTTCGAGATGTTATCCACCTGTAATATCCCTTACCCTGGGAAGAAATGAGGTGGTGACTATCGTATTCTTAATCCGTCAACACACGAATTTACCTTAGACTGTCTATATATTATTTCTATATAAAATTCTTATAACAATCTATCAACCTTGTAATAGCTTTTTTATTATTACGTAGGTATTTCGTTATCTTCAATCAAGATTAGAGTGAAACAAAAGGTAGGTAAAAATATTTCACTTCTATCGGTACGGATTTGTGCCGGATTCCCCAAAGGAAATAACATTTATTTGAAGCTCATACTTTAGTCTCTTGATTTTGTCGGCAGCATTAAAAGAAAGTCTAGAAAAAATACTGATGTTCAGATATTTAAATAAGTTGGGATAAGTACGAACTGAACTCCTGCACAAAATGTTCTGTACTGTTATTATCATCATCATAATCAGATTATCATAACTACCACCAGTATCGTGTCGTGCTAGACTCTAGCGTCAGCTAGCTAGCTAGCTAGAGTGTCATCGAGTTAAACTGAAAACGTTTGCCGTGGGGTTAGGAGTCCCAAGAAATTACAGTATCAACATACATAAACTGTAAAAAATTCAGATCTCTTTTTACCACCGTTCCTGAGATACAGCCTTGTAACAGACGGACAGAAAAACTGCAAAGTCTCAGTAATAGGGGCACATTTTAAATACTAAACTTTATTTTCGAGTGATTAGTGCAAATTAATGCCAAAACGCGTACTGTTTCGTATTCCATTGCAAAATTCATTACGTTGACTAGTACAGACCCAAGTTCATAACTTAATAATAAAATTTACAGCAACGCTCGTCACCAGAGATAGCATCTAGGAGTTGGGGATTGCCCATTATGTAAAGTATTCTGTACAACAGAGCCCAGACCTCTGTGACTCAACTGTCACGATTTAGTAACTAACTTAGCACTAAATTTAAAACATCAATTAAATATAGTTTAAGTTAATTTCTGTATTTAATTATTATTATTGGCAACTAGCCGTGCCTCGAAGTTTTATTACTATTGTTCAGGCATTTTTTTTTTAATTTTTCTCTGTGTCAATTTCAAACAATGTTAAAATAAAATAATTAGCGGTTACAACTTCTCATGAGATTTGCACTTAGCAACACATTCACCGAATTATTTTTATATTATAGATTATTTGTGTAATCTAGATTATTTCCGTTTGCGTGCTTTCTATGTATTATTAGCTAATGCTTGCGGTTTCATCCGTGTTTATTCTTACTGGCCAGTTAAAATCCATTTAACAATTAAAATTCAAAATTCACTGTCACTAATGTTCTAATAGATACTCAGTAGGAACCTCCTTCGCTTTATGAGATTATCTGTACATCATACTTAGGTACCATGCTGACCAAATGTGTTGCCAATGAATTTAATTTCCCGTGTTCCTTCTCTCACGAAAGATATTTTCCAGCTCTTACAGCTCCCTGGGATCTCATTTACAAAAAAGAAAAAAATAATCCACGAAAATAGATGCGTGTATTTTATGTGCCAACATAAACATGGTATTAAATCCCGTATAGAATTTTCGTTTAAAAGGATTATACCCTTTATTTAGACCCCTTTTGATATGAGCATCAAATGAAATGATTAGACAACAGAAATCCGATAATCCTTGTGATATAATTTTATACCAGGTTAACATATACATGTATCCGTATTGTTGCTGGGTTATGCTATATTATCAGCACTGCCTTGCCCTTATGCTTAAAGATTTGTGTTATAATGGAAAATCTGTAATCGTATTATATAAATACGAGGTTTTCTTTGTGATATAAATTTTGTTTATCCGGGGGCCAAGTCTGCTAATTCTGCTATTACAATCATATTACAATGTTGATAAAATGGTCAGTCACTGACACCATTATGGCGTCATTATGACAAAACATTAATAGTAGACTACCAAATTTGATAAAATTCTGCCATTATGACACCAAACATGATTTTTTGTCACAAATGATGCCACTACGGCGCCATAATGGTGCCATTGCCATTTTTATTAGTTGTTGGTTGTCTTGTTATAATGTACTTTAAGTTTCGCGACTTGTTTAACTATTAAGTAGGTACCAACCTTATTATAATTTGTTTTTATATTTACGCAGCATTTAATGTAATTGTTTGTGCGTGTGTCTGTGTGGTCTGTGGACTCGGGCGGATCGTCGGGCGTCACTGAAGGGGCTTTGCTGAAAATCAGCGTTGCGGTGTAAAAACCACAACATTAAGCTAAGCAACGTCCCTTTTTTCTCCTATGGGTGGGACACATTGGCACTCATTTTTCCGTCGGTTTATGTATACTCATCTCCTTATTTTTATCTTGTTGTTTTTTGATTTTTTGTTTATTTTTACTTGTGCCTCTATGTTTAGTTGTAATATTATGTACTTTGTTGTGTCCTCATGGGGGAGAAATAAAATCTTTCTTTCTTTCTTTCTTTCATTGAACTGCCATTGTGACAACATTGTATTAGAAGACTTGGGGCCCAGTATTTTTAGGGTTCCGTACCCAAAGGGTAAAAACGGAAACCCTATTACTGAGACTTCGCTGTCCGTCCGTCCGTCCGTCCGTCCGTCCGTCCGTCCGTCCGTCTGTCACCAGGCTGTATCTCAAGAACGGTGATAGCTAGAGAGTTGAAATTTTCACAGATGATGTATTTCTATTGCCGCTATAACAACAAATACTAAAAATAAAATAAAATAAATATTTAAGGGGGGCTCCCATACAAAAAACTGATTTTTTTTACCGTTTCTTGCTCGATACTAATAACGTTGCCTTATGTTGCATAGATAATGGTACGGAACCCTTCGTGCGCGAGTCCCACTCGCACTTGACCAATTTTTTTGATATTTTATCTGCATGCAACGCAACCGTCACTTCAGTCGCTCGCCAGAACATCTTAGTCATAGATGCGGTATTATTATCTCAGTATGGGATTGAAGACGCAACTTTGTCAAAGATAGTCAGTTTCCCACTACCATTGCACCAATAGGCCCATTGACAGGCCTAGAGATTAATATATAAAACTATTGTTTTCATTTTTGGCCTTTTTGGCGTTTAGTATTCATTATGCTGTATAAAACAAAAGTTATTTAAGAAACGATACATTTTTAATAATTTATTTATGCTGTAATTAGTGCTAATGCTATAATTAGGATACTTGAAAGCAGAATCCTATACTTACTAAAATGTATTTTGATGTTAAACTTTTAAGAATACTTACAAGAGCAAAATGTGTAAGCTTTGTCTGCTAATGCATCTGTCTTCTGCACTTTTTTAATTTTGCTATTTTAACTGGTCTCGATTGGGATTGCTTAACAAAAAAAACAGTGCCCCTTTAAATTTAGAATCGTAATTACGACACAGTTTTCCATGCAATAACGCCTGGTCAGAGTGGCATTGTAGTCCACTATCCATCCCAAAGTGGATGAGGCCTTTGCCCAACAGTGGGACGTTAATGGGCTAGAGAGAGAGAAAACTATGATTATTTTAAAACGTATTTATTCACATTTATAAACAGATAACTTAACTAATAATTTTTGACTAGCTTAGAGCTATTTGTCAACTCTTAAAGAGTAATTAACTTATTTTTAAAAATAAATTTAAAATTAACTTACATTTACATGATAATTTGTATCAGTCATTTTTCTTAACAATATTACTGTATTTACATGTCACATAAACTGTCTAATTTTAACAAAATTGTGTAGGTATACACAAGTGTTTTTCTTTTAAATATTTTACAAAATCCATATATATATATTAAATATTTGTGTGTTTTAAAAGAAATTAAAACTTAATAAGTAATTAATCGTTGAAAATATAGATAAGGTTTAATAAATGTCTATGAAATTGTAAGTACCTAAAAGTTATACTTCTTTAGCGTAATAATAAAAATTGTATTACATTTTAAAAAACGTGAAGCTCGTATCGTCTCCAACAAATCAGGTGAAAAGCCGCAAGGCGAGCATCGCTCCACACTCCTGCTGCGTACTGTTCGCTGGTTTTTGATTTTTTCATGACAGTTTACGCCCGTCGTCGTAAGAAAACTGTCATAAGTTTTCCATCAAAAGAAGTATAACTTCAAACCTATGTCCATGTTTTATAAGATTTTAGAAAAAGGATCAGCTTTACGGGTTTTTAATTTATCAAAAACGTAAGAAGTTCATGGGCAAATGTAGTCTGTTATTGTTTATTTCCAAATTAGTAATGCTGGCTTCACATATAATTATTTTAAATCGTAACGATATATCTGTGAAAACAAATGTACGTTTCTTGTATTCCCAGTAATACCTAATCTGCAACAATTTGTCGTACAAACGACATATAAATCGTTGTATATCGATTTATTTGCAGAGAATGTATGGCAACGATATATTATTATGTGTAGCTATTTATTTAGTTCAGAAGTTAAGGTAAAGTATATGACTGTTACTTTCAAGTAGGATTAGTGTTTGTGGGTCAATACATAATTTATAAACTGTTGACTTAACAAACAAAAATTCGTTATATTGATTTAACAAACGTTCAACCTGAAGATATTAATAAATAAACGAATCAATAGTACAAATTAAACCACTTTTTAATCGATTTCAAATTAAGGTTATTACGGATTTAGACGCGTATATTAGCCACTTGTGGCGGACGCCTGGCATGGTGCCTCAAAAGTCATCGAAAGTTCGGGCTTTTTCAGATTTACAACAGAATTTATATAATAAATCTGATCCTTTAACTTAAGGTAGGTTAGGTACTTTTCTTTTGTAAATACATACATAAAAAAAATAGTAAACGCCCAAACGCAGTACAAACATTTTTATGACAAACTAGCTGTGCCCACGATTCCGTCCGTGTGGATCGATTTTTTTTCGATCAACCCAATCATTTTTTAATTCTTTTTTTAGCCGCTAGATGGCGTTGCAAGTAATCAAATTGAGAAATTTCGTATTATGTAAATATCTCGTGATTGAGTGGACCGATTGCGATGAAACAAAGACTAAGTAATACCTTGAGATGTGTACAATTTTTAAGTATATTTAAAAGTGTTGTACATTTTACGTGATGCGTGCACAGACAAACATCAAAAATTTCAAAAATGCTGGAAATCGCTTCCGTTGGTTGTCCTTTAACCATCTGATTATTTATTGAAAATATATTCCATGTACAAAAAGAATGCGGGAATCGTGTCCTCGTGAACGACAGTCCGTTACATGAACCACTACAAATATACGCCTGTCGCTCTCTCTCTCTCTCTATTTCATTAGCGTCCTACTGTTGGATATGGGCCTCTTCCACTTTGGGAAAGATTATGCGCGATATATACCGCGCTAATCAGGCGTGTTGGCGTAGGGTTAATTATTGAGTTTTCTGTCTCTCACTGAGAATGTAACCGTGTACCTGTCCCTTAGATGGCTTTTACAGCACCCTGGTTACCTAAGAAATAGGGTGATGACACTTGTAATTTTAATCCGTTGCCACACGGATAGTGGCTATTTGCGACTAAATCCATTAAAAAGTGGTTTTATTTTAATCACAGAGCACCTCCTATAGATAGAGCATTAGGAAATATTTTTACGCCTAAACGTACTAACTTGGAGAAAGACGCGGTTTGCGGTTTATAGAATATTGCATTATTATTGGTTTTAGCAAAATCACACGCAGAGTTCTCAAATATTCCTATGCGAGCAGTGGCGGATTTGCAGTCTGGGCCGCCCTAGGCCCCAAGCAAATAGCCGCTCCTTTCTCAGCTTCCACCATATAGACTACATAATGAGATTACTTCATTGCCAACTTTTATTTAAATAGATTAAAAAATTTGCGCGAAAACTTCAGTTTTGTTACGCAAGAAAATTTTATATTGTTGTAAATCAGAAGCTTTTTTGTAAATCACCGCCCCTAAATCTGGCCGCCCTAGGCCCGGGATAAATCCGCCACTGTATGCGAGAGTAGCGCAGACGTTCAATGAGCGTCGATTGCCATGCATGCGGGATCTATCAGGTGATCTGTGATCTATTGGGTGAATTAATAGTAAAAAATCAGGGTTATTTAAATGTTTAAATAAAAAAATATATCGTGTATAAAATAATACTATATTTTCTACCTATGCCTATACACAACTTTCTTGATGTGCCGCCAGTAAAGGTGTTCTTGTTGTGACGATTTCTCGATGTAATCTCTTATTTCCATTAATTCCTCGATTGGATTCACTCTGGATAAAGAATTAAAGCATTAGTCAGCTAAAAATAAATATTCTACTACTTAATAATTATACCTACGCATATTATGGTAAACCTCCATGTGGTGACGGATTAAGAATACAAGTGTCACCAGCCCATCTCCTCCCAAGGGTGCTGTAAAACTCAGCTAACGGATATTGCACACAGATAACATCCTCTGTGAGAGACGGAAAACTCGAAAATAAACCCTGTGCTATCACGCCTGGTCAGCGCGACACAGTAGACCATAATCCCTCCAAAGTGGACGATGCCCGTGCCCAACAGTGGGACGTAAATGGGCTGGAGACGATATTATGATAAAGGGCGCCACAAACGGCATATTAATATTATATCAATAAAGTGAGAAAGAGACGGATGTGTATAGAAAAAGGACGAGGTGAGAAAAAGACAGATATATAAATATTTTTTTTTTTTGGTAACGTCATAAATATAGATACATCTCAGTATTAAAGTAATTTATTAATTTTGCAATTGACATTCTATGCTTTTACTTAATAAATTAAATTATAGTGAAAAAGTGATTACCGCAAGCGGGACTCGAACCCACAACCTCGGAATACCGTTCCGTAGCTCTGCCTACTGAGCTTATTGCGGTCTTTCATAAAACTTTTTTATATTAATCAGTCAATACTAGCATTTCAACATTTTATATAATAGGTACTTTTAGTTTAACTGATATTTAAAGATATTTTCGTTATTTATTTGGGACTTTAAACTACTTTGAGTCATCCCCTATACTTACCTAGATTTATAATAACAGCAGTAACAGTAGTCTAGAGAACTAGATAATTAAAAACAATTAGGTAGGTATCTAAATCAATACACGCGATGCGGTAAATTTTATTCAAATATTTAGTTTTAAGCTAATTTTAATATAACGTCAATACACTGATAAAAGTAAGTTTCAAGATCATTTCTATTTATTTATTACTCCCATCATTATCAGTTCTTCGCACTGGTATGACCTAGTACGTGTGTAAGCGTCATATTTTTATTTAATGATACATAGGTACATAGGTAATGTAATAATTGGTCAAGTGCGAGTCGGACTCGCGCACGAAGGGTTCCGTACCATTATCTATGCAACATAAGGCAACGTTATTAGTATCGAGCAAGAAACGGTAAAAAAATCACGTTTGTTGTATGGGAGCCCCCCTTAAATATTTATTTTATTTTATTTTTAGTATTTGTTGTTATAGCGGCAATAGAAATACATCATCTGTGAAAATTTCAACTGTCTAGCTATCACCGTTCTTGAGATACTGGGTACGGAACCCTAAAAATCATGTTTGTTGTATGGGAGCCCCCCTTAAATATTTATTTTATTTTATTTTTAGTATTTGTTGTTATAGCGGCAATAGAAATACATCATCTGTGAAAATTTCAACTCTCTAGCTATCACCGTTCTTGAGATACAGCCTGGTGACAGACGGACGGACGGACGGACGGACGGACGGACGGACGGACGGACGGACGGACGGACGGACGGACGGACGGACGGACGGACAGCGAAGTCTCAGTAATAGGGTCCCGTTTTTACCCTTTGGGTACGGAACCCTAAAAACGACGCTCGTTCAAGGAAAACAGGAACGAGAGAAAGTAAAAAAATAGAAATATTATAGATAACTAGCTGACCCGGCAAACGTTGTTTTGCCATACTAAAAAAAACCAAAAAGGTTTGAAAAATAGATGTTGGCCGATTCTCAGACCTACTGAATATGTATGTAAAATTTGAGAAGAATCGGTCAAGCCGTTTCGGAGGAGTACGGTAACTTATACTGTGACACGTGAATTTTATATATTAGATATTAGCCGTCGCCAGCAACTCTTTATGCATAAAATTTGAAATATACTCCAAACCTAAACAAATTTTACAATAAAAGTAATGACCAAACAATCCATCTTTAAAAAAAAATGTTGCATATTTTTGAAGATAAAATGCTCACATAAGGATATATTACTTGCAAAAATAACTTATTACAAAACAAAGTCGCTGTTTTTGTATGTATGGCCCTGTGTGAGCTTATACCTTCAAAACTACGTAACAGATTTTGATGCCGTTTCTTTAATAGATAGAATGGTTTAAGGCTAAGGTTCGGTTTCCAAATTCCACGTTTACGAAGTTGCAGGCGACAGCTAATTTTATAATAAGTAAAGATTAATAAGCATAATATACAGGCAGTCCTCGTACTTACGGCATGTTAGGTTCTCGAAATACGCGACGTAAGTCGATACATATTTTTTCATACGTCAAAGATGTAAAAAAAATTAATGTATTACGTCTTGATTGTCCGTTGTCCTTGCACTAACTGAACAAAACTTGTCGCGGGGATTACGCCCCACAAGTGAATTCTCCTATGCCGGAAATCGAAACAATTGACGTATGTTTGAGGAATAGTGTCAAAACAATGTTCGACGTAACTTGAAACGACGTAAATCGAAACGACGTAAGTCGAGGACTGCCTGTATATTATTATAACAGTTAATGTGCAAACCTGCAAGTCTGTGTAGAGTGTATGCGAAGATATCAACGTACTCGGCGACTGCGTGTAATGCAAAGTATGTGCGCTGTTTGAATTCTTTGGCGCAGCGACGGTGCAGTACTTTGGTGGGTCTGGTTGAGCTTCAGTTATTCCTAGTAAAGGAATTGATTTGTTAGCGCATGCGATTTGTGTTTATATCTTTAGTGGAAGAATTACAATCGTGTAAAATCACAATTCATGGACCTACAGGTACGTAATTATTTCTGTACCAAAATAAATGGCTAATTTTGTAAATGCCTATTGCATCTTCGAGAAATGCATAGCAATATATAAGTAATCGTCTGTCATACATTCTCGTGTGAATAACGCGGATAAACGAAAGTATTGATCCTACAAGAGAAGAAAAATTTAATGGATGAATAGTACATGTGGTGTCTCACAAGGTCAAATCTACATCACTCCTTGTCAGCGCACCACAGTAGACTATAATCCCACGCAAAGTGGAGGAAGCTCGTGCCCAAGAGTGGGACGTTAACGGGCTGGAGAAAGAGAAAAACTCTCTCCAGCCCATTATTGTCCCACTGTGGAAGAGAAATATTTTATTTTGTCAAAATTTTGCCTTAGTTTGCGTAGGTAACATAAGAAACATTATTTTAGTTATACATATGTATATTACAACTAGCTGACTGGCAAACGTTGTTTAGTAGTAGTAGCCGATTCTCAGACCTAGTGAATGTGCATATAAAATTTCATAAGAATCGGTCAAACCGTTTCGGAGGAGTACGGTAACTAACACTGTGACACGTGAATTTTATGTATTAGAAGAAGATAATAGTTGAATTCGTGATGTTAAACCCGCCTTACAGAACGCTCAATAGGCGGTCTTATAACAAGTTGTCAGACAAAAAATATAAATATGATATGACTGAATACAAAACAAAAGATGTAATTTTGCTAGTTTTTCAAACATTTTGAATTCAAATATTTTGATTCTCCATCCATCCAACAGCCTATCTCCGTCCAATAATTGATTTATTTATTTATTTATACTTTATTGTACAGCAATTACATTAAATTTACATTAAAAAGAAATATAATAAGAACCCGTACAATGGCCCTTATCGCTTAAAGCGATTTCTTCCAGGCAACCTTAGGATGAATTTAATATGGCAGGACAAGTTGGTAGTCTCTGGTGCACTTAAGTAATAAATACATGACAAGAATATAAACAAATACTATTTTAACATAAATATATACACAAATTTACATAACAATACATAATCTACATATTAATATATCATACATAAATACTAAAAATATACACAGACATATTCACTTAGTTAATATTTAGATAGTAATCTTTGACCGTATTTTTAAATGTTGCTAAAGTTTTAGCACGACGTATGTTTAGTGGTAAGGCATTCCACAAGCGTACAGCTGTCACTGAAAAATATTTGTCATAGAAAGACGTTGAATGCGGTGGCACTTTCAGTGTTAAATTCTCCGATGACCTCAAAAACTTGTTGTGTGAATCATGCAGGTAATCAAATCTTACTTTCAGATAGGAAGGGGTAGAAGGACTAAACAGAATACTGTAAAGAAGAGAGAGTATATATGAGCATTCCGACGAAATCGTATTGGTAACCACTTGAGTTGTTTTCGAAAAAGTGAGACATGATCATATATTATTTGCGTAATCCAAATAATAATGTTATAATAGTATAACATTATTATTTGGATTACGCAACATTATATAACATAACATTCTCTATTATTATTATTATTTGGATTATAGAATCCAAATAATAATAATAATAGAGAATGTTATCCAGAAGTTTTGGAGACGCTCAAGTTTATCGAATTGGTATTCGGCGAGATCGAGATAGCTGACATCTGCGTAATCAAGAATAGGAAGAAGAACAGAGTTTGCCAACGCAATTTTGGTGGATGTTGGCAAAAAGTTGCGCAATCTTCTAAGGGCAGCTCCAGAAGCAAATATTTTTCTACTGACTTCTTGCAATTGCGATTCCCACGAGAGAGTGGAGTCAATGAACACTCCTAAGTTTTTACCTTATCGCTTAATTCGATCGCAGTACCATCAAAATAGATTTGGGGTAACTGGGATGACAATGACAATTTTAGTCCTACTTTATTTAGGTCTTACTTAATTTAGGTCCCTATAGAATGAAACAACGCATGATCCTTGCATCTAGTTTAACATAATTTAAGTAAAATTAATTATCTCAACTAATACCTTTACTTAAAGGGATGAGATCAGGATTCTTATCATCTGTGCCATGGAGGGAATTTCTTTTCTGCACTATCACCTTTTGTGTTTTCAAAGAAGGAAGAGTAACTGTAACAAAATATTATATTAAACTATCCGAAAAAGTAAAATACCTATAATAGAAAGAAAGAAAGAAATCACTTTATTAGCACACCCAAATACGTGAACACAATGGAACAAATTACAATCAGCTAAATTATTTTCCGATAGTGCGGTAAAAAAAATAATTAATTAAAACAGATAATGTACAAATAATTATAACAAACAAATAAAGAATAATTAAAATAATAAAAAAATAAATAGGATTTCAATAATTAAAATTTCAATTCATTAAAAATTGCCATAAAATCTTTTATAAGTAACGATTTCAGGGAAATTTGCTTGAAAAATCTATATATTGGTTAGTTTATTTGTGTTCATAATCAATCATAAAGTTTACGACATAACTTTTAAGCAAGGTATCTTTAGACAAAACTTCTAATTAAATTATTGAAAGATTAATCTAATACAGATTACAATTTAAATAAAACTACTTTTTAAGGATTTTCACGCGTATATTTGTTTAAAATTTACGCCAACGTTTTGGAGACTTTGCAGTCACCATGGTCACGGATGAGATTAAATCCGTATAAAGTAGCTTTACTTAAACAAATGAGTCGCGCAAGCGTTAGAGAATATTAGATTGCAATTTGCTTAGTTCAAAAACTAAAAAAAACACGCTTGAAAATCCTGAATTATTTTCTAAATTACTGCATTGTCATCGATCATAGATATGCGTACAAAATTTTAAATTAGACTAGTGTGGGTGAAATTCACTTTTAAAGATTCCGTTACATAGATTATTACATTGATAGATATCAATGATGGACTGAGCCAATAAAAGTGTGTCAAATTTTCTTTAATATTTTTTTTTTTACTCAACGTCCTCTGGTCCTAAGCTAAGCTTACATGCTTGTGTTATGGGTACCAGAATACGCCTATCCTACATATACTACTTTTCTTTTGTAAATACATACTTATAATACATAGTAAGAGAAGTAAGTACAGAGAAAAATGGTCATCTTTGGAGGAGGCCTTTACCCTCCGTTGAGAGGGGTTCTTGTACCCATAATTATAAAACACCTAAAAGAATAAAGCACCAAATTAATTAATGCATGCAAACTGTTTTGTTTTTTACTTTTTATTTTTTTTCATTTTCTCTTTTTTGTTCAACTGTAAACCTATATTCAACCTATATTGTAACAAGAAATAAAAGGCTTTTTATTTTATTTTATTTATTATTAATACATAGTAAACACCCAGACGCAGAACAAACATTTGTATGACATTTATAAATATCACACAAATGATTGTCCCAAGCTGGAATCGAACCTTTTATTTAATTTAATTACCTTCATAATCTCTGGATCTATGATGTATTCTTGTTGCTATGAGCGCCAAACATAATATAAGGCCTATAGTTAATGCAGCGCCCAGAAAAATCCCAAGTGCCCAATTAACTTCCCATGCTTCTTGTGGCTCTGTTAAAATCATAATAAATTAAATAACTGCAAAGTTTTTCCTCTTAAAGAACAAAGACGTCAATTTTGTAAGTATGTGTGGTCCGTATGTAAGCTTAAATTTTTATAAATACCCCTGGATTTTGATGCGGATTTTTTTTACTAATAGAGTGGCTCAGAAGGATCTGCATTAAAATGCGTTGCGTAGTTTTGAAGTAATACATACATACAAAAATAGCTACTTTTTTATAACTAACTGCAGCCGGCGACTTGTTACGCGTGGAATTTCCCCGTTTCTGAAACATTTTTCACATATGCTTTGCTCCAAATGGTCCTAGCGTGTTGAATAGCCTTCCTCGATTAATGTACTATCCAACACTGAAAGAATTATTCAAATCGGACCAGTGGTTCCTGAGATTAGAACGTTCAAGCAAACAAACAAACTCTTCAGTTTTATAAAATTTGCATAGATAAATAATAAACATTATTTGTTAGCACATTAAATATTATAAAGTGACCACGTACCTGTTCTAGGCGATAATTTCAGTGCTGTTTCAACACTTAATGAAATAGGTTCAGATCTCCCTCTTGCATTTACCGCGTATATTATCATTGTTAATTGCCTCTTAGCTCCTAATCTACGAAGATTCCAGAGTGGGGTATCACTGCTTGCATTTACTACAAGCCGTTCAGAAGACCATGCTTCTACTATGAAGACACATTGAAGACCACCGTCATAACCTGGTGTTAGAAAAAGTTGTTATAAACAATGGTTTATTTATTAATCACATATTATTAAAGTTTAAAAAAAGCTTAGCTTAGTGTCCCATTGTTGGAAAAGGGTATTCTTCACTGTGGGAGAATTTGCAGTCTACTATGCCGCGCTGACCAGGTGGGCAAGTCCCGTATTTCAATGGCATCACAATTACACATTATAACCTCAAAAAATGAACAATTGACTACCAAACTTGATAAAATTCGCCACTAAGCAATACACACTATTGCAATAACACTAAATAACTAATTGTTTAGTGGCGAATTTTATCAAGTTTGGTATACTATTATTAATTTTTTGAGGTTATAATGTGTCATTGTGATGCCATTGTGACACCATTGAAATACGGGACTTGCCCACCAGGCGTGTTGGCATATAGTTTGTTTTCGACTCTTACAGAAAATGTTATCTGTGTATAAATATCCTTTAGTTGGCTTTTATAGCAGTCGAAGATGGAAATGGGGTGGTGTCACTTGTATTCTTAATTCGTCACCACACGGACAGTAGTAATTATACGTAAAAATAGCGATATTATAAATTATCATTTCAGTTTTGATTTTGGGTTTTATTTAGATCCATCCATCCATCAGCCTCTCTTCGTCCACTGTTGGATATAGGCTTCCCAAATAGAATGCCACAACGCACGGTGATTTAGATAATATTCGTATAATATCCCGTTAAAGTCGGGAGCTAAATCTAGTCATTAAACAAAAATAATTAGAAAGAACAGATAACTTGTCTATGGAAAAAGCTCTCCTAACATTTTAATAGTATTTTTTTTATCTTTCAGTGACCTTCTAGTTGTCGACCTAAGTTCTTGATAAGAGGATTATCGTGTCTTCGTCCTGTCTTCCCAAAAAAATCCCATCGGATCTTATTTTTTTTTCGGCTCAGTGATTTTATGTCATACTAAGCACTCGTATATATTGGTAGTGACTGTGTATGCATAAACTAAATAATCCAAAATCTACAAAATTTTGTTACTTGACAAAATACTTGACAAATTAAAACGGAGTTATTTCATCAAATATTCATTTTAAAAGTTTAAAGTTTAAAGACGATAGATAATAATTTGCTGTGTTGAAAAACTAAAAAACATGCTTAAAAATACTAAATTCATTTTAGATTGCCATAAGTCCGTATAATATTTCAAATCAATTCAACCACTGTAAGTAGGTGACAATCAGTTTTAAAAAATCCGTTACGTAGTTTAAAATATACATACTTAGAGATAGAGTTAGATACTTTAAAATCGTGTATAATTTAGTAAAAGTTGTCTCATGCTTGTCACACATGTAACGATGTACCAACGATTAATCTGTGCAGATATCGGGCATTCCTAGTATCTCTACATACCTTAGTTAAATATAAAACGATTTACACAGGATAGATATGCCAATAATAATATATCGGTACGTGTGTTGCATAGCTGGCAAGCTAAGTTAAACATACCTAGTGAACAAAGTAAGTCCAAGGAATCATCAGTAAGATTATACACAGTACAGTTCGAAGGTGGATCGGGTCTAGTTGCTGGTAGTATAGTGTACAAACATGGAGTAATTTGCTGACCAGCCAAATTTATTGCTTTGCACCCAAGAGTTCCATAATCAACATCAGAAACTGGTGTATACGTTAGAATTGACTTGTCGTCTTTCGTAGTAAAGCGTTCCTGATAAAAAAACGGTTATTAAAACATAAATAGATTACGTAAAGTAGATCTCTATCTCCAAATAATCTAAAGAAGAACTTAGACCAGGTATAGTTTTCAAGGCTTAATTACAATAATTGGATTACCAAGGAGAAGCCATGCACATGCAATGGAGGACCTAATGTTCCCCCCACATAATGTGCGTACCATGGCCTGGTTAGGGCGAGGAGGAAAAGAAAACTTAAATTGGATGAATGGCCAGGATTTCTGGAAAGGAAAATCTACAGCAGTTGCTTTTGTATAGACCGATGGAGCAGGATCATAATGTATAAATTGATTAATATTAAAATAGCATATATTAACGCTGGTAAATCCATAATAAATAGGTAATCAAGTATTTAGGAGATTAATTCCGCCCATGAAATATTTGCATGAAGTATGAAATACTTACAGGATCTACGTTAATGGAACCAGCGGAATTATTAAGTGTCCATTCGAAACTTTCTGGTAGTGGATATGAATCAACTTCGCAGACTACTGAAGTAGTTTCTTGTAAAGCTGCACCTATTAACTTCATCTCTTTCTTATGGCAAACAGGTTTATCTGCATGAATAATAATATTTAGGTAAATTAATCCAATCATCGATCCAACAGCGTCAGCCGTTGGTTACTTGACATAGTTTTCCTACAAAATACGCTACAACGCAAAGTCCTACGCTGTTCGCTTTCAGCACTACAATCTTGACGATATCGTCACTTCAATCTATTGGGCTTTCCATTGATACTAATAATATATCAATGCATGAATAATACTATCCATGCACAAATAATATTTAAGTAAATTCTAAATATTTACATCTAATACATCTGTCCATCCATGAGTCTTATCACGTCTACCACTGGATATAGGCTTCCCCAAAGTACCTCACACTGCAAAGTCCTGTTACTTTTCTATCCATTTTGACAACTTAAGGGCGTCACACACGGCATATTAATCTATATTAATATAGCGAGAAAGAGACAGATATATATAGAAAAACGGCTAGGCGAGAAAGAAAAGACAAGGATAGGTAGTAGGTCAGGATATTACGTCTTTTGGTGACGTCATAAAAATAGATACATCACGGTATATTAATATATATCTGTCTCTTTTCGGCTCGTATTTTTTCTATATACGTCTGTCCCTTTTTTGCTATATTAATATTTTAATATACAACGTGTTGCAGAAAGGTGTAGTCATAATTAAAAGTTGCATTAGATAGGCCTTAAATATTAAAAATATTACAGTTACACATAGAAAAATACAGTTAGTAAGTTTTTTTTTGTTTATTGCCTACTATTAAATAACTACCAGAAACGCATCAATTATGAGATGTTTACGGTTTATTGAATGCGATTGAACCTTACGATAAAAGATGACCTCATACTAGTGTTGTATTTAAAGAAGATCGATTATGTTAATAAATTAATTAAACTTTTATGAACACATAAAAGTCATAATATAACTAGTATTTGTAATTTCATCCATGCGTAGTGCCTAGTTACCGGCCATGTGTAACGATAGTCAAATATGACTACACCTTTCTGAAACACGTTGTATATTAATATACCGTATGTGGTGCCCTTTAACCTTTCCACACTGCTAAGCAGTTCTTCATGACTCAATCACAGCCGTATCCACAAACGTTACTGTGAGGTCTCATAGTAGGCATGGACGCACAGGGGTAGCAAAATCATTTCACAAACAATACTTAAGTGGTGAAGCGCACTATGCGTTTGTTAAACTGAACGCATAGCTAAGTTTTGTCTATGAATACAAAGGCTCGATGAACGGAACGCACTGAGAAGTGTTACCCTTTGCACAATGCATCAACACTTAAGTACTTACCTAAGTAAATATTGTTTGTGAATACGGGTGTAAATGTAAAACCTTTGGAAAATCAAATGTAAGCTTGGATGATAAAATTATTTACGTTCTACCGTACTAAAAAAGTATAGCAATCTCTGAAATTGTCAGTAAGAGACATCGACATTATAGTAAGGCACAATACGACACAATATATTAAGACGATACCAAAATAGCTTCATGCATTTTTCTATGTACGAAGTTTTCATTGTTTCTTTAGATTGAATGGCTAGAGCTCTAATTTTTAAGTATATGTTTTTTCAATATATGATCTAGGATCGCATCAACTCAGAAACACGATTGAAAAAAGTTTTCTCGATAGAAAATCTTGGCGAAACAACCTCTCAAAATTTTTATTTTTTTCATTTGTCGGTCTATTATCGCGTATTAACTAATGAAATAACTTTAAAAACATAAGTAACTATTATATATAGAAACACGTAAATCAGAATTAAAATATATTTAGTAGATTTTGAGTAAATAGGAAAAGTATCCCTAATTCTTCATTTTCTGTGCCTACTGGCTGTGTTTATATGTACGTGTCGGCGATGATATACGATAATATTGATGTAGGCCCTTAAGCATTAAACATAAAGAGTTGGTGAAAAGATGTTCTCTCTAAGAATAGGATGGCAGCTTTTACGTGCAACATCACTTTGCAATAAAAGGTTTTAAGAAGATCGTTTTCATGATACGGGGATTATTTATGTAATAAGAAAAATAGAAACGGCTTTTTCTTTTACATTTGAGTGTTATTTAAGAGTATCAGTAAAGAAATGTAGAAAAGAATGTAGATAAAATAAGTGCTTTAACACGCTTTTAGATTCTTGTAGGTATACTTTAAAAAACAAAGGTTATGTTGGAATTTTTGTGTACGTTTATAGCAATTTATGTATGACATGAGAAGTTTTGCTACTTGTTAGTTTTGTGTTACCTTGAACCTTGAACCCTGACTACAGATTGACGATCTGTGTACGCATTTCCTACGTTTGTAAATTTGTTTATTTTTTATTCTCATTATATTTCCTTAACCACGAGATGTAGAGTAGAAAAACATAAAAAGAAAAGAAATACAACATAAAAAAATATATTAAAGCAATAAAAATTAATGTGAAAAGATATTTTTAAGTATTATATATACCTATTTTATGAGCAGGTGTGAAACTGAGAGAATTACTCAACTTCACTTAAGCTCATAGTATAAGTGGACTGATTGCTGATTCCAAAAGAAAAAAAATATTGTAATACAAAAAAGAGGAAATACTTAAATAAATAAACGCGATTATATTAAATTTAGTTACTTATACTTACAAACAATTTGCAAACTAATTGCTGTTGATCTGCCATCGCCCTCTACGTTAGAAGCGGTGCATGAATAGCGACCAGCTTGGTGTTTTGAGACGTTTTGAAGAGCTAAATTGGTATTACCAGTCATTATAATACCACTTGCTTGATTATGTTGTAGTAGAACATCCTGGGAACAATTATAACTATTTAGTTAAATGTATATTCCTGTGAAACTAACTGGACATGATAACAAACAATGCTCCATACAATTATATGAATTTCGTAGACCGCTGTTTTCTTCGAGGATACTGTCTCTGGAGCAACAAAACTTTTTAACAGTATCTAGGTCTTATATTATATCTCACTTTTCTTACTTTGTGTTTTCCAAAACATGATAACTAAAAGGAATATGACCATCGAAAATCCCTCTTTTAACGGTTGTCATAAGATGAATTTGAGGTATAGATATACCTCTACGTCTATAATATGGCGTTATGATTAAAATCGGCGAACTGTATTTGTCTGTAGTCTTGAGACAAATACAGTTCAGTGAAAAATACTGAACTGTATTTGTCTCTTTTGGCGCAGCGCGGCGTTCCGAAACAAGGATAGCAATCCTGAGGCTCTTAAGGCAAATACCTAAAATAAGGGTTGTAGTCCCCTCTTAATATTTGGTAAGAGAATAATTTTTGCGTTATTGAAATAAATGTATACTTACAACGTAATAACTCAAACAAAACCAAATGTAGCGCGAAAATTTCGAAAACCAAACTGTTCTACATTTTAAACAAAATCTTTAAATCCGTAAAAAGAGTTTTTTTTAAATGGTTGCGCAAACGACCTTAGCGCTGTAACATAATAGCTATTAATAAACCAAAGTATAGCAATTTTGGTTACATTTTAACTAATATTAGTTTAGTCGAAGCAACTAAATAGATACCTATGTGGAACCATTTGCATAGTATAAAATAAAATACACTTTAAATTGTGATTTAATTCAATTCAATTCATTTATTTGTTTAACATAGGTATAAAAACAGAGTTGGAACAAAAAAATTGTATCTCTATGTTTTGCCTTGCAAAGGCATACTTATTATGTCATTTTATAATTTTTTTTTTAATTATTTTTTTAAATTTGTAGTATCCTGCGATCTGCCCAATCCATCGGGCATTTAGCTGGAGTTTTAGATTTAAGACAAAATAAGCTTGTATGGAGTTAGTCCTATGACTAATCCATTTCATTTTTGCCAAGACATCTTGTGTTATACAAGGTCTTGTGGGGCCTTTCTCTGCAATCTATTAAAAGAGCGTGTAGTCTTATCCATCAAATAACGAGCCATTGTATTTGGGTGCATCTCAATACGTTTTGTATATGTCTTAATTTTGACTGTAATTTCCTGTTTCACAGTTGGGATATTCAGGTCACGATGAAGCTGATTATTGGTGATATACCAAGGTGCACTTGCAATCATACGAAGTGTTTTCGATTGAAAACGCTGTAAGATTTCGAGATTTGAATTCGATGCAGTTCCCCACAACTCGACTCCATAGGACCATATTGGTTTCAATATACTTTTATAAAGTAGGAGCTTATTCTCTAGTGACAATTTTGATTTGGAAGACATTAGCCAGTAGATTTTCCTAAGTTGTAACCCGAGTGCTTTTCTTTTGTTGAAAATATGCCCTTTCCATGTCAGTCTGCTGTGCATATGTACTCCTAAATATCTCACTTCACTACTCTGAGGTATTTGTGTATCGTTTAAATCAACAGAAGGGCATGTGCCGTTTCTGAGCGTGAATGTCACATGTACGGATTTGGCTTCATTCGCCTTGATGCACCAATCACGTAGCCATACCGATATTTCATTGAGGCTACGTTGTAACATGTTGGATGCGATAAAAGGATTACTGTGAGTAGCTAACAACGCTGTATCGTCTGCGAAAGTTCCTACGAGAACATCTCTGGTTACTGGTAAGTCATATGTGTAAATGAGGTATAGGACTGGACCCATTACGCTTCCCTGAGGGACCCCAGCTTTAATATCGTGCAATTTGGTTCTCTCCCCGCCCACCTTTACGTAGAAATGGCGTCGACACAAGTAGGACTTTAATAATAGGTAGTAGCAATAAGGAAGGGTTTTTAGGATCTTATATAAGAGACCGTCGCATTTTATAATACCTAACTAATTAAGCACATAGTTTATTATTTATAATTACCTAGATAATATATCACAAACAAAAACAAAACATTAACTTAATCGATCCAATAATAAATAAAGATTAGCGATTTCGTAGTCATTGATTGGAACCAAATGTTACAATAGGTATCGTCAAAGATTGTTGCTTATATATATGATTTATATACAACATGTTTCAGACAGGTGTAGTCATATTTGACCACCGTTACACATGGCCGGTGACTAGGCACTAGGCATGGATGAAATTACAAATACTAGTTATATTATGACTTTTATGTGTTCATGAAAATGTAATAAATTTTTTAAATTAATCGATTGTCTTTAAGTACAACACTACTATGAGGTCATCTTTTATCGTAAGGTTCAATCACATTCAATAAACCGTAAACAATTAAACATGTCATAATTGATGCGTTCCTGGTAGTTATTTAATAGTCGGCTATAAACAAGAAAAAATTTACAAACTGTATTTTTGTATGTGTAATTGTAATATTTATAATATTTAAGGCCTATCCAATGCAACATTAAAATATGACTACACATTACTGCAACACGTTGTATATGATTTAGACACACAACAACGAAAATGTGAAAGTATCACACACTTTAAATTGAATTCATTATAGCTTTATATTAAAGTTGTGCTTAAACTACCAACCCCTTTTAACAGAGTAGCGGATTTCAGTTTGAAGCGGTACTTTTTAGGGTTCTGTACCTAAAGGGTAAAAACGGGACCCTATTACTGAGACTTCGCTGTCCGTCCGTCCGTCCGTCCGTCCGTCTGTCACCAGGCTGTATCTCAAGAACGGTGATAGCTAGAGAGTTGAAATTTTCACAGATGATGTATTTCTATTGCCGCTATAACAACAAATACTAAAAATAAAATAAAATAAATATTTAAGGGGGGCTCCCATACAACAAACATGATTTTTTTACCGTTTCTTGCTCTCATACAACAAACGTGATTAATTAAGTATTGTGTGTGTTGTTTGTTCATTTATTAATAACGTGCCTTATGTTGCATAGATAATGGTATGGAACCCTTCGTCCGCGAGTTCGACTCGCATTTGACCAATTTTTTATTCATTAAAATTATTAAAAGCTTTTAACTAGAACATTGAAATATGCTAGCTTTATGCCATTGACTGAAAGTGTAATTCGCGTTGATGGTTATGTGCAGTTTATCATCTCAGTTTTCTTAGCAGTCTTAATAGATAGGGAGATCAGCTACAAATAAAATAATTTTATAGGGACTTCATTAAAAGGGTACTGTACTCCTAATTTAGGTATTTGCCTTAGGTATTGCTATCCCTATTCCCGAGCACTGTACTGAAAGGGACAAATATAGCTGAAAGAGATTTTATCTACAAATTCTTTGAAAAAAAGACGTTTCGTAATCCCCTTTTTTCTTTGCGAAAGTTAAACCGATTTTGATTGATTTTACGCTATATTATAGATGAAAAGTATATCTATGCTTCTATCACTTTCTTTTTTGTTAAAACCTTACCAAATATGTGTGATAGACGCTGCAACAGTGCAACTTTACCTAAAGAAAACCAAATAAAACGGGATTTATGGACGTTACCTAAACTATTTATTAACGCATTCAAAAATTTTAACTCTTACCCCCTTATTACAAAACGCGCTCAACGTTAAACCCAGGTTTAACAAAATTTATTTACGAGGAATTGGATAGTTAGACCCGCTCTGATACTAGTTTGGCGTCGGTTTAAGACTAAGGTCGTTGTTAGATCTAGGATTTGAGAAAAATCTGCTTGAAATGCGCAATTGAAGTGTTTAAAAACCAGGCTTAAACTGTGGCTTAAACTTAGTCCACGTTTTGTAATAAGGCGGTTCAAGTTTTATAATCTTTATCTTTACTTATTACGAAACAAAGTCGTTATTTTTGTTTGTTGTATGTATGCAAGCATATATTATATCTTCAAAACTACGCAACGGATTTTGATGCAGTTTTTTTTTATTAGAAAGAGTGGTTCAAGAGGATGGCTTTTTTGTGTAATATTTAAGGTTTGATTTCCAAACTCCACGCGTACGAAGTTGCAGGCAACAGCTTGTATTAGTATAAAGTTAAACATAGATTAGTAAACTTACATTATGTTCCCAAACAACTTTATATGCAGGTGGGTTGGCATCAACTTTACATTCAAAGTAAACATCGTCACCCTCTTCAATGTCATGCGGGTTCATATTGACTCCAAAGTGAATTGTTGATTCTGGCATATCTAAGGATAAATACGGAAATGTATAATGACGGAATTTCTAGAAGGTCATCTGGAGATATATTTTGTTTTGACAATTTTATGATAGCAACGGAGAGAAAGTAATAAATAACTATTTGGGCGATATAGTCGCTTAGCGACAAAGCCCCTCAATAAATAAAAAAGGAACAACTTTATGATTAAGAACATGGTAACGAAAACGACGTTATTATATTATTGATACTGTTTTTTTTTTTAGAATCTGAATACGTCCTACCACCAGACCACGAGGTCATCAGAATGAAAATATTGAGAGAAAATATCATCCATTTTAAATTTAAATCGCTAAATTTGAATACACAAAGTGAAATTTACACAAAAAAGAGAATAAAGTAGTTAAAACTTACAGTAGACATTAAGAGTTAAATTTGTTTCAATATTAGACTGATTAAAGTTGGGATGTTCAGCTTTACATACAAGAACTTGGTCATTATTTTCTTTCCTTGGTATCCATTGTAATAGTGATTCAGTTTCATTTGCTTCTCCTGTTCTCTGCGAAGAAAAATAACAGTTTAACTGAGTATAATATTGAACAAAGTTATTTCCAGCCGATTCTTAGGAGACGTTTGAGTTTATATCTTCTTCTTCTCCAGCCCATTTACGTCCCACAGTTAGGCACGGGCCTCCTCCACTTTGGGAGGGATCATGGTCTACTGTGCCGCGCTGACCAGGCGTGTTGGCACAGGGCTTATTTTCGAGTTTTCCCTCTCTCACAGAAGATGCTATCTGTCCCTCAGCTGACTTTTACAGCACCCTTGGGAGGAGATGGGGTGGTGACACTTGTATTCTTAATCCGTCACCACACAGAGAATGAGTTTATATATTTTGTAATAATTAAAAGTTACTCGAAAACTATCGCGCCAAGCTTTACTGGGATTGGTCCATCATCACGGACAGGACTATTCTTGCGAATAAGACTGATATCGTGCTGATGGACCAGACAGAGTCTCGGGTATTTCTAGTGGATATCACCATCCCCTATGACGAGAACCTCGTGCGAGTCGAAGCAGACAAGAAGACCAAGTATCTGGACCTGGCATATGGGGTTACCACATGGACATGTTTTATAGGTGTACGGTTTGATACCAAACAGCCTCTCACAACACCTCGAGAGGCTTGGCGTCAATAGCAAGTCAGTGTCGGACCAGATGTAGAAAGCAACCTTTCTAGACGATGCCCGTATAGCTCGTCGGCTTCTCTCTCATTAGGCTCCACCACTCCGGCCGATTGTTGCCAACCTCGTCGAAGTGCGTCTTGCTGCCTTTCAAAGCGAAGTAGTGTTGTATCCAATATAACATTTAATTAATAGATACCAACATAGGTAGAGTTTTATAACTAGCTGTCTGTTTATATACATTAGAGTTATTTCGTTTCTCCTGATTTACCGAAGACATGGGTCTTGGGCTCATTGTTAGGCTAATAAAATTAATTATACATATACCTACATGTAACAAAATTCATTTGATTATTTTGTCACTAAAATTCAAAATAATCCATAAGAGTCTAATTACCTCTCATATAATACATTAATGGACCCACAGCGTCAGTCGTGGTAAAAGGCTACATTAGGACGACGGAGCGACCTAATGACCCCCCCTCGAGTCAGGCTCCTCTTGAAGGACCACCCTTGCCGGGTCATGTTAAGGCTCAAGGCACCACCGTGGCCCGGAAGGGCTGAAGGCGGAAAAAAATCATCTACCAACATAAGACGTTAAATAAATGTAAGCAGCTTCTTAATATTTACCGTCTGTTTGATTACACCATTTAATTTCCTCCCTCCAAGCCACCAAGTTAAAATTGCGGGTGGTCTCGCTCCCGTTGTTTTACACCACAACTCCGATTTCCTGCCCACAGACAGCGGTTGTTCTCTAGATATTATATCTACTGTTAGTGGTTTCACTGAAACAATTTCTAATTTCAGTTATTAATTATTGTAATATTGTATTATAGATAGTACAAGATAATATTGAATAACTCCGGAATTAGTACAAAAATATTTGTATAGAAAATTTACTATTCAGAAAATTTTCCTCGTTTTTGCTATATTTTTCACTACTGCTTCGCTCTTATCGGTTATAACGTGATGTTATATAGACTATAGCCTTCCTTAATAAATGTACTATCTAAGACTGAAATTTTTTTTCAAATTGGCAGCGTGGTTGCTGAGATTAGCGCGTTCAAACAAACAAACAAACTCTTCAGCTTTCTAATATTAATATAGATTATATGGGAAATCTAGGGGAATCCTAAAAACGGTTCCAGGTACAGTTGATACGGACCAAACCAAAAGATAATTTAGGATCCTATTACTAAGACTTTACAATCCATCCGTCTGTCTGTCACCAGGCTGTATCTTTGAAACCGTAATAGCTAGAGCTTAATAGAGACCAGATAACCAAATGTTTCTGCGTTATATGATTAATATTTTGAAGCTTGAATATTTCTACATCATTCTATTGATAGAGGTCAAATGCTTGAATGATTCCAGCCAAAACGAAAACACTTTATTAGTACTTTTGATACTTACAGTACACATCTAGTTTAATTGTAGTTTTCTGTGGTGGTGACATAATAGTGTTGTCTGCAGAACAAGTATATATCGATGATAAATGTGCTCGTGTAACATTTTTAACAACAAAAGCTAAAGTTCTTGTTGGTGCTAATAATTCTGTACCACTCAATGTAGCCATTATAATGTCATCTTTTAACCAAATAATTCTTGGTGAAGGGAAACCTAAAAAGAAAAGTTTTATTAATATTATGAACAGGTAAATTTTGGAACCTCCGTGTGGTGACGGATGAAGAATACACGTGTCACTACCACATCTCCTCCCAAGGGTGCTGTAAAAGTCAGCTAAGGAATATTGCACACATATAAGATCTTCTGTGAGAGACGGAAAACTCGAAAAGAAACCCTGTGCCAACACGCCTGGTCAGCGCGGCACAGTAAATCATAATCCCTCCCAAAGTGGAGAAGGCCCGTGCCCAACAGTGGGACGTAGATGTACTGGAGAAGAAGAAGAAATTTTGGAATATTAATGTAGGGGTAAGATTCTAAAATTGGGGTCCTATACCAACTTTTTTCTCTAATACTAGCAGGTTGCTAAAGTCTTCCTGATTGTTTTACGCTACTTTAGTAAGATTAGAGTGTAATAGAATGATGTTGCGAGCAAAAGGCTTTCAGTATAAATAATAAATGAATATTCATGTAAATTTCACACAACGTCCTCTGGTCCCAAGTAGAGCTCATAATGCTTGTATTATGGGTGCCAGAATACAGTAAAACTACATAGACTACTATTCTTTGTAAATACTTTTAATAATATACAGTAAGTACCCCGGCGCAGTACAAATATTTGTATAATAATTAGGTAAGTATAAACATCAGAAAATAATTGTCCCGTGCGGGAATCGAACTCACGACCTCTTGAACGGCAGCCCGTTATATGACCCACTAGACCATGAAGCACGTCTCGTCGGCTTGTAGTATGTATAGTTGGTACAGGGTATAAATATAACATTTTTCATTGAATTAAACGATTAAGAAATATTATGAAAGTTTGTAGTATAAGAACATATTACCCGAGAATAAATTTGCATTAGCATAATTAAAGAAATGTCACTCACCACCAGTCACAGAACATATAAGTTTAAAGTCACCACCTTCATGATAAGGACCAGCTGTTCCTGAGATTTCTTTTCCATACTCATCAAATATGACAGGTTTACTAGGAAGTTCTGTAAATAAGATCAAATATAAGAATGAAAAGGCACGGATAAAATTTTATAATAATAATAGTCCGTAATGTTTTAATACAAAAAGATATTTTGATGAATGAAGTCAGAAGAAACAAGCTAGCTTTTTCATAAAATAGTTGCATATTTCATAAAATAACACGTACATAAAGTACGTGATTTCGAGGAACATTAACTTTACCATCATCTATTCAACTGCTTAGTTCTTCTGAGTCAATTAATATCCCACTCTTGAGCACAGGCCTTCTCCACATCTAAAGAGTATCTGCTATATCTAGTCTACCAATGCTAAGTTGACCAGGCGTGTTGGCTTAAATAAAGATTAGTTTCGAGTTTATCGCCTGATTTTCTTGCTTGGATTTAGTATTTTTCTTTTAGCTGGCTTTCACAGCACCCAGGGGGGGGGGGGGAAATAGAGTGATATTTGTATGCGTCACCACTCTGTTAAAATTCTCGTATTTGTACTTGTTGTACAATCAGTCGCAATTTTAATGACCACATACCATCTACTAAACTGCATACACTTCATAAATTAAGTAATCTTAAAACAGTATTTTTAATTAAGTCATTCCAGTTTATGTCTATAAATCATCGTAGAGCGTGTTAGAAGTTTCATAAAGTTTTCGTGTTGATTCGAGTAGGATAACAGGGGTCAAGTTTACGATCGTACTAGTTTTATCGAGATTACACGACGAGACCCGACGCTTCTGTAGGCGTCTCAAGGTGAATTATTTTAATAAAATACAAAAGGGAAAGATGTAAATAGGAATGGAAGATTATATCATAATTTAAGAGTTCTGTCGCATTGCCAATGAGACTGTGAGAGTAGGCTTCTGCTTTAATATAGTTTTACTTATAAAATCTACATTTTTTACAGTATAATATTTCATATAAGACTTTTTTCTCTCATTATCTTTAATACGCAATTTTCATGTATCTTTTACAGCTGTTAACCTTTATACAACTCTTATTTAAATAAATACAAAATTACTAACAGAGGGCCACTCTAAGAACAACTTACACTTTTTGATAACCACATGAGATTATTTGAAAACCCATCAAATTCTCTACACGGCATTGAATAACAGTAACTCCAGCCCACTGTGGGCATGCATTCCCCTATGCCACCCCGACTTGGCGTGTTGGCACAAGATTTATTTTACAGTTTTCCATCTCTCACAGTAGATGTTAACTGCTTATAACATCTCTTAGCTGGCTCTTACGGCACCCTGGGAAAGAAATGGGGTGGCGATACTTGTATTCTTAATCCATCACAACACGAACAATTATCAGCTATATAACTAACGTTAAGTAATTATAATTTTAGTTATAATTTTCAAAAACGTAATATAATTGGTAAATAGAGTAATTATAGTGAAGGTCTTGTAATAGACCAACAACGTTATTACATAAATCATCCACTCAATTATTGTTATAACGTGATTCTTGAGCAATTAGAATGCGTGATTGTATTGGCCGGAAGACATGAACATTATTTTATTATAACCACAAATTTGATATAACTAGAAATAGTTTTATATTATTATTTTTTCGTGTGGTGCCGGATGAAGAATACATTGCTCCCGTTTTCTATTTTATAATGCAGTCCCATTTTCACCCCTAGGCAGAGTGTTGTAAGAAGCAGCTAACAGATAATAAGATGCTAACATTCTCTGTGAGTGTCGGAAAACTCGAAGTTAAACCTTCAGACGATATGCCTGGCCAGCATGACTGGTAGAGAAAGACAGTTCATATAAATTACTTTTCCCGAGACATTAGTAAACTCTATAAATAGGCACTACATAACTATTAGTAAATACCTATTAGCTTACAGCGCCTCACCTTTTTATTATACAAGCTATTAACTAATCCAATTTTATATTCTCCCATCCGTAAATTTAGGATAAAAGGGTGAAAAAGCTTCCACTTTACCTATTAGAAAAATAAAATCTTACTAATATTGTAAATGTGAAAATTTGTGAGGATATTTGAGTGTTTGGTACTCTTTCACGAAAAAACATAACGAATGGATTTCAATAAAACTTTACAATAATGTAGCTTATACATCGGAATAATACATAGGCTACAATTTATAAAGATACTGTGTGTATTTTCCAAAATGTGACGATAAGTGTCAAATAAGTAGTAATAAATCCTACCAATAGGTCTGTGATTAGGGCTCTGCAGTGATCTATGTCCGTATATTTTATTTTTAAATTTAGAGTGTATTCTTACCGCGAAAACCAAAATACATGCGGACGAAGTTGTGAGCATGTATATAGTTATATGACATCCACTCACCTATAACATCCAAAGATATTTTAAAATTTCTAGTCGGTGATGTATAGAAATCAACTCTACATCTGTATATTGCACGATCTTTGGCTCGTATATTGCTCATACTAAGTCCTGGAGTGGGCGTATCATGCCAAAGTGTACGACCATTGTAAGACTCTTCCACCCAATGAGCTGATGGACCTGATTCTCTAGTGTCGTAACTGTAAAAGAAAAAATATGTCAAAGAATGCAAAAAAATACGACTTCTCGGCTCATAAACGGCTCCTAGCATGGAACTATTCAATCAGGCGTGAGTCTAGTTTCTAAAAAAAGTTGTGGCATGGCTACTAAGAAATAACGGCATGTAAATGTTGAAGTTATTATTATTAATTACCAGTTATCAGTTATAAAATTAAATATAATTTATATTAATAAAAATTGTACTCTATAATCATATTTCATATTTTTTAATCTTTACTAATTTATAATTGTGAAAACGAGATGACGCAATAAAAATTTTGACGAGCTGAAGTGTAACGAAGTAACGAAAATATAGCGCGATTTAAAAAACTGTATAACGCTGTCTTTCGAGCGGTATAGTAAACTTTCGTTTGTTAGGGTTTGATTACTAAATTTCACGCGTATGAAGTCGCGGGCAAAAATTAGTTCTTTATAAAAGTAAAATTGTGATATATTTATGCGATGAGAGAAACCAAAATAGTTAAAAACATAAAGTTCTAAGTAGGAACAAACAGAGTATTTAGTACCTCTATTTATTATTTATGCATATACAGGTATGATATTAAAAATTATGACTATCTATATACTTCAGTTACGCTACTTCTCTCCTACATTGCCTTAAGGGCCTACATCAATATTATCGTATATCATCGCCGACACGTACATATTAACACAGCCAGTAGGCACAGAAAATGAAGAATTAGGGATACTTTTCCTATTTACTCAAAATCTACTAAATATATTTTAATTCTGATTTACGTGTTTCTATATATAATAGTTACTTATGTTTTTAAAGTTACTTCATTAGTTAATACGCGATAATACACCAACAAATGAAAAAAATAAAAGATTTTCTATCGAGAAAACTTTTTTCAATCGCGTTTCTGAGTTTATGCGATCCTAGATCATATATTGAAAAAACATATACTTAAAAATTAGAGCTCTAGCCATTCAATCTAAAGAAACAATGAAAACTTCGTACATAGAAAAATGCACGAAGCTATTTTGGTATCCTCTTAAATCCTTTAAAACTTCTAATATTATGTGGGTTTAGTATACCCTTATAATAAAACATGTACCATATTCAAAATTCTGTTACGATGTCCTAATGAAGTCTCAAGTTTATAACTTAATAATAAAATTTACATCATTGCTCGTCAATAAGTTAGGGAATGGGGTATACCCATTATGTAAATGTCTTTGTATAACTTCTAGACTTTGTGACTAGCAGTGACAATTCGTAAATTTACTAAGCACAAAATTAATGTTAAGAATATTATCAACTTGCTGCAAAATGTAGCGCTAATTTATTTAAATCCAGAATAACCATTACATACGATAATGTTTTGCCAGTTCAGTAGTTACCTGAACTTGGCTTGACACGCTACTGAGTGTCTAGATCAACACAAGTGGGACTTGAACCAACGACCTCGGAACCGCACGGTCAAGCTACCGCATGTGGTGGTCACTTTTATTCAGAGTTTTTTATAGCTTTCATTCATTTATTTCTGTTTATCTATGAGCTTGGTTTTGAATACTATTGGGCTTAGATAATATCGTTCTCTCACCCAGAGAACGATAAAATACTTGACTCAGTCCTGGAATCCTTGCAGTCAATAACTTTACCTTATAGAGAGCCGACCAAACACTACATCGTCCAATTTATAGATATTTATCATTAAAAAATTTCCCTTCTTATTATTTTAACAAGCAATTTCATTATCAAATAATACATTAATTAGCTAATATAACATTTTTTTAGTAAAATCTACTAGAGTATTGCGTGTTTTCTTTTATAATTACGGGATTATAAAGCTGTTATTATCCCTTCGTAATTACGTTATTGGCTTTGTTGTTTAATTTTTCGTTATTTCGATGTAATATAATAACAAAGCCGTGGTGATGGCCTAGAAAACAAAATATGACCATAATATTATATTTCAATTATGAATATTAAATATTTGCGAAAAATATTGTACTATATAATATCGTAGATAGAATACACTAATGGGACAGTTAATATCACCTTATGTAGCTTTTGCATAACGACACATTGTCAACTGGGTTACAAACATTTTAATACGCTATTCACATAATAATTTGCATTAAATTGCGCGTTGTTATGACGTCATAGTTTTTATTTAAATCAAAAAAGAGCAGTTACAAATATATTACATCTAATATATATTTCTCTTTAGAAGCATAATTTACAAATTCTCTACCTAAATAAATAATAATAAATAAATATTCATGGACATTTCACACAACGCCCTCTGGTTCCAAGCTTATATGGATGCTTGTGTTATGGGTACCAGAATACGGATAGAATACATATAATACATAGTAAACACCCAGACGCAGTACAAACATTTGTATGACACTTAAAAACATCACACAAATAATTGTCCTGACCGGGAATCGAACCCGAGACCTCGTGAACAGTACTCCGTTATATGAACCACTAGACCACGAGGCCCCCCGAAATTAGTGTTTCGTATTTTTAATTGAGTTTCGACAAGACTTTGACAAACAAAAGTCAAAAAAAGTGTTTTGAAATTATTTTTAAAACGTTGGAATCTTCATTAGCATTAAAATCATCCTCTTATATCGCTCTATCTATTGTTAAAGACTACATTAATATCTGTTGGATAATTGAAAAGTGATAAATGCTGATAAATGTGATAATTACTTAATTATAACAATTAACGCCATTGTATTTTATAATTAAAAATATTTTTATTAACGTTGTTTTAGTTATGCGGAATACAAAAGTATGTTTGTGTATGAGTATTTTATGTATTTTACTCTTAATTCCGAATGCTCTGTGTCGAGTTGTCACAATATTTACCAACTATGCCGCAATGCGCCGCTTGTCACAAGTATATTTTTCGTTATATGTATATATACAATTTTTATATTCCACACATGTCTAAACCAGGTCAAAGGCGAGTCGGGCATATTTTTTGAAAATTCGGGTACTGCGCGCATAGTTATACAATGTCTGTTTGTTTGTTATAATAAATGATAACATGTATTCCTTTTATGCTTTATGATTTAGACTATTTTATCTGGCGCTTGGTTTGGTCTACATCATAGAAAAATGGAAATAAAAGTTATGTAATGTTACTTTGTAATAAATAAACACAATTCCTTGGATGTGTTTTTTTAATAGTTTGTTTGACTCATAGTTGATGGCGATTTATAGTCTCTACCTACCCCGTGACGGTATGATGGTGATGATAAAAATTATGACCTAATTACGATAAGGAGTAAATCAAAACAAAAAAATCGGCCACAAAACAATAAAATTCAAATTATCTGTAAATTGCAAATTTTTGGAGACGAAGTTCAAAATGTGTACCTATCGTAAAAAATACTACTTTCATAATTTTTAATGCGCCAAAACGGTTGATCATAAAAAATTATTTGAAAACTCTGTCTTACTTTTTCTACTCGGATTCTCATGATTGCTTACAGTTATAGTTACATATTAAAACTTACATTTATAAAAATCTATACAATTATATTAATTTGAACCAACCTGTATACTGGATTGTCATCTCTATACCAAACTACAAGTAGTAAACTGTCGTTTCTCATTGGTGGTCTAGTGTCACAAGGTAATTCTGCTTCACCACCCACGATTGCTGGCACCCTAGTAACTGTTGTTGACACTGGTGATAATACGCCTCGTTCTGGAACAAAAAACAAATAAATTAGATATAAAAAATAGATAAACTACTCAAACTTACAGATATGAATTCATAATACGTTATACGTAACTTAGGTGCGGCTTTTTCTTTGCGTTTTCCTTTATCGTATATCATATGAAAAAAAAAATTTTGATATCTCTAAAGTAATGCATATTATTATATCTCATCTTTTTCGCAAAAGTGGTAGGCAGGGGCTATAGAGTGCCATTTGCTTCTACTTCAACACACTTTTTAATCCACTTCAAAAGGAGATTATCAATTTGTTTCTATTTTTTTTTTCATCTTTATTTTATACTTATACACATAAATACTACGTCAGCCACATTCAAACAGCCTACACTTTTCAAAAAACAGCATTCATATCACAATTCAGCTTATTTACCGATAAAGCCCTACTTTTCAAATCCACATCAACGTTGCCATTTCTCGTAAACTAATTTCCCAAATACACAAATTCTTAAACTCAACAAGACCTAACCTACTCGTGTAAAGAACTTCTTAATTATTAATTTAAAAAGACAAAAAGCACTTAAGTAAGTGGGCTATCGAGTTTAACAGGACAGTATTGTGGTAAAGTAAGGACACACCTTAGCTAGAAACCTTTTTGGTGTTCGCTACAAAGGAAAACCCGTTAGAGCGGTCATGTAACAAAAAACCGTTCAAGTGCAAATCGAGCTCACACACGAAGGGTTGCGTTTCAACGTACAACAAAACAACATTAACATTGTAGTTGAAAAACTTGTTCACCAATTTAATCGCAAATATTAATGTTTGTTTATACATTTTACTTTGGGCACTCGGTTTCCTTAAATTTAATAAATAAATATTTATTGACAATTTATTTCTTTAATTTTATTTTTTTCTGTCCTAAGTTTAGAAATTTTATACCTAGAGTCTAAAGGTACTTGGCACATCCAGCAAAAAATAAAAGGAAAACGTTAGCTCTATTTGTATTTAAATAAATATCGAATTTTTAAAAAAATAAATTGTTTAATAAGTTTTAATCACAACAATATTAATTATGAGATAATTTTACGATTACAACGTTAACATAATAATATACGTACCTATATGTCGGAGCAAAGAGACGAAGTTGTTTACGAACACGTGCACGTGCAGTGAATCATAGTAGCGCGTCATCTACCTTACTACCACTCCGTGAGTCAGGCGAGAGGTGGGGACGGATCGGTATAAAAGCAAGCGCACCGTAGCAGGGGGGCACTTGGCTCAGAGCGCTTGAACCGTCAGCATCTCTCGTAATAGTGCTACGGATCACGCCTGACTCATAATCATTGTTATTAATTTAAATTGCTGTGATTTCAAAGTGTATTAATTAAATTGTAACTGTTATTAATTACGTGAATAATAAAACCTAATTAACTGTCATTTCGAGTTATTACTGGAGCCATGTCCGAACGTCAACCTATTGGAGATAATGATCCTATGGCTGAGGGTTCATCCTCACCTATTTTGCAACAAATTCCGGGTGCATCCGACATCAGAAGTGGGATGGAATTTGGGACTTCCCAAGCTCCATCCGCCCACATAGAAGAGGCAGCAAGTAGCAATTTTAGTACAAACCATGCGTTGTCTGCATTGGCTGGTATCATAGAGAATCTGACACGACAACAGCAGGTAAGTATGCAAGCTAACCGTGAATTTTTGGCAGGACTGTTGAACCAGGCAGTGGGGCCTACAAAACGACCAAGGCTCAGTGACATTTACATTGCATCATTTGATCCTGATGGCGATGTGCCAGTACGCGATTGGTGCGAGCACGTGGACAGGGCAAAAAGCCATTGGCATCTAACTGATTACGAAGTATGTACAAAAATTGCTGGTCTATTGCAAGGTCGTGCAAAAATACTTGGAGATACGTGGTTAGTTAAGTCACCAGTGTGGTCTGATATGCGTGAGGCTTTAATTCAAACATTTGAACCCGAAGCAAGGTATTCCAACGACATAGTAAAATTGCGAAGTTTTAAATTTGATATGGCAAATCCAGCTGAATCCATTACCAGGGCTTGGAATATTTGGAAACGAGTTATCAACGGAGATAATGATAAAGACGCCGTGGAGGCCGTAATTGGGTGCATAGACAATGAATTCCTGAGGCTTCGTCTGCTGTCCAGTAAATGTTCTTCAGTTCCAGAATTAATTTCTGTGGCAGCAACCATCAAACAAAGAGAACCTCGACAGGGCGAACCACCTGCCAAGAGACCAAGGTTAAGGAACAATAGAGATGACACCACACTCTGTTTCAAATGCGGAAAACCTGGACATATTCAAGCGCACTGTAACAAAAGTAATGAAAGGACCATTGACAGACCTAAACCACTCTTAAGTACAACAAATTCAAAAGAATCTTCAAACCAGACAGAACGTCCTAAACCAAAATGCAAGTACTGTGACAAAATTGGCCACACTGAGTCGGTTTGCTTCAAAAAAATGGGAGATGAAGCGGAAAAGGTGAATTTGGTTCGAGTACGTGAAGAAATATTGACTCCAATGGTGGTCGATATCGACAATCGCAGGCTTACAGCATTGTATGATAGCGGTGCAGCACGTTCTCTGGTGAGACGCTCCGTCAGTGAAACTATTCCAGGAAAGCGGGAAGATTGCACTTTAATGTTGAAGGGTATTGGTAGTGCAAGTATTCCTATTCTATCATGTCAAAAAGTCGATGTTACTTGCGACATCAGCGGAACCTTTATGGAAATTAGTTTTCACATAGTGGAAGATCACGAAACTCCCTGTGACCTTTTAATTGGAGCCGAAATTGTGAAAGGTACAGGTTTGAGTGTGCTCATAACTGAGACAGGTGCTACTGTGATGAGACAGGCCGCTATTTTTAACATCAATACAACAAAGGAAGAGTCATTTGAGAGTTTGGATACCGACCTAACTAATCCGGATGAAATATGTCAATTAAAAAGGATGTTGATGAAATACAAAGAGACATTTGCCAACGGTATTCCGAAGAAACCAGTGACCACAGGATGCTTGGAAATTCAACTAAAAGATCCAAACAAAATTGTGTCAAGAAGACCCTACCGAATGGCTCCAGTAGAACGACAAAAATTAAAGGAAATTATTAATGGGTTGATGGAAAACGGAATCGTCAGAGAGAGTATATCCGATTTCGCCAGCCCAGTAATTCTCGTTAAGAAAAAGAACGGAGAAGATCGAATGTGTACGGATTACCGAGAACTCAATAAGAATACTGTCCCCATAAATTTTCCATTGCCGATCATTTCCGACCAAATTGATCGACTGTCGGATGCTGCCTATTTTCTAAGTCTAGATATGGTGCAAGGTTTTTATCAAATTCCCATCAAAGAAGAATCCATAGCAAAAACTGCCTTCATAACACCGGACGGATTATACGAATACGTCAGAATGCCTTTTGGGCTGATGAATGCACCAGCTGTGTTTCAGCGTGCTATAATGACTGCGTTACGACCTCTTCTGGACAATATCTTGGTGTATATGGATGATGTATTGATAAAATTCCAATTCTGTCCAATCCTGTCAAAATTCCAATCTATTCGTGATTTAGGGATCGTATATGACTCAAAATTACTTTTTGATGAACACATCGACGGCATCGTAAAAAAGGCATCACAGGCTCTTGGGTTTATCCTGCGTGCATCGACTTGTTTTAGAGAAATTAAAACGTTAAAAATATTGTATTGCACATACGTACGAAGCAAACTGGAGTATGGAACTGAAGTTTGGAATCCAAGATATAATAAATATATAGACAGGATTGAGAGTATACAGAGAAAATTCATTAGACATCTATGTTATCGCAGTAAAGTAGCGTACAAATCGGAAGAATATCATCGACTATGCGCAAGATTTCACATACTCCCTTTGGTTACCAGGCGTCAAATTGCAGATGTCGTTTACTTATTAAAAATTTTAAATAATCAGGTCGACAGTGAATTTATACTATCAGAAATTAATATAAAAGTACCTATCAGACCATTGAGACACTATGTACCTCTTGAACTACCTTTTGCGACATCCAATTACCGGCAGAATTCTTTTCTGGTGCGAGCTTGCAAGACCGTAAATTCAGCAATTAAAATGCACGACTTTGACATTTTTAACTCAAATGTAGCATTAGTGAGGCGGTTGCTTAGCCTTGATTTCTTTAATAGGTTTCATAGTAGAAATTGGGATAATTTACTGTAGATTTGCAAATTCTCTCTTTTAAATTATTGTTTATATAGTTGTTACTGATATATTGTTTTTTGTTGTTACAGTTGTTACTTATTTAGTGTATTATATTTATCAATGTACTATGTATGTATTAATTTGTGGATGTGCTCTACTGTCACATTTTTGATTTGTTCTACTGAAACACTATAGGTGAAGACCTATAATTGGCTGTACGTTGCATATTGATTTTTTTTTTTATGATCCATTGTTAAATGCTGTTGGTCTTCCTAATAAATAAATAAATAAATAAATAAATAAATAAATAAATAAATAAAGTGTAAAACATTTACTGAAGGAATACTAATTCTAGACAAAGTTTTGGCCGCCTTGACTGACGCTGGATTTACTGTGAATGCTAAGAAATGCTCATTCTTCAAAACGTCTATTGAATATCTCGGGAACGTGATCGAAGGAGGCACGGTTCGTCCAAGTCCAAGAAAAATTGAAGCTTTGGAAAAGTCTGTAGTGCCAACAAATGTCAAGCAAGTTCGACAATTTTGTGGTCTAGCCGGCTACTTCAGGCGGTTTATTCCATCTTTTTCCGAACGTTTAATTCCATTGTACAACCTAACCAAGAAGGACTCAAAATTTCAATGGACTGCAGAATGTGAAAGCGTCAGACTTGATATCATTCGTCGATTGACTTCAACTCCAGTTCTTACCATTTTTCAAGAAGGACTTCCCATCGAGCTACATACTGACGCCAGCAGTACTGGATTGGGTGCCGTTCTTATTCAAATACAGGACGGCCGACAGCATGTGATTGCTTACATGAGCATGAGAACTACGAAGCCTGAAAGTCATTACCACTCCTATGAGTTAGAAACTCTAGCCATAGTCAGAGCAATAAAACACTTCAGACAGTATCTCTACGGAAGACACTTTAAGATAGTTACTGACTGTAATGCCGTCAGGTCATCGTCGGGTAAACATGAACTCCTGCCCAGAATTCACAGGTGGTGGTCATTTCTTCAACATTATGACTTCGAAATAGAATATCGCCAAGGTAACCGAATGAAGCATGCGGACTTCTTCAGCCGCAATCCTGTAACATGTATTAATTTCGCTCAAAACGTTGATGCGTGGTTAAAGGTGGAACAAAGACGTGATGTAGAATTAGCCCAAGTCATAAGAAAGTTAGAGCACAATGAAGAAATTAGTGAGTACCGCATGAATGACCTAGTTTTGGAACACCGTCATGAAGAAAAGGAACCAGGATGCACAAAGTGGAAAAAGGTAGTTCCAAAATCATACCAATGGAGCATTATCAACGCCTACCACAGTGCACTAAAACATTTTGGATGGGAAAAAACCCTCAGTAAGATTCAAGAAACTTACTGGTTTCCTGAGATGACCACTGTCGTAAGGCGGTTTATAGACAACTGCGTCATATGTAGAACTAGTAAAGGCCCTTCCGGAGCCAAACAAGTAGAAATGTATCCCATAGAAAAAAGAGCAGTTCCATTTGATACCATCCACATTGATATGACCGGCCATCTTACCAGGAGGAACAACAAACACGAATACGTGGTCGTTGTAATAGACGCGTACACTAAGTTTGTAACGTTAACCTACTCGACCGATAAAACTGCCAAGTCAATGTTGAGGGCATTGAAACATGTCGTGTCCCTCTTCGGAGCTCCGAGGCAAATAATAAGCGACCAGGATACGGCCTTTAAAGCTGAATTTGAAGAATTTTGTAGAGATTACAACATCTACCAACACTTCATAGCCCCAGGAGTTAGTCGTGCCAATGGACAAGTAGAAAGGATGATGGCCGTTGTAAAAAATGGACTAACTATCATTCGCAATTATGAAACTGAACACTGGAAAAGGGGTTTGGAAGCTCTCCAGCTAGCGATCAACTGTACGAAAAGCAAAACAACTAATGTTAGTCCAATTAAAGCTCTCACTGGAAGGCAATGTCCGGTACCACCAGAGATACGATCTTTAATTGATAAAGAGGAAGGAGCCGTTAGTCGAGATCAGCTCGATAACTACATCCTACAGAATATTGACTCAAGAAGCAAACAAGACAAGGCAAGATTAGACCAGGGTAAAGCTAAGGTTAAAAGGTTCCAAAAGGGAGACATTGTGCTATTTCAAATAAACCCTAGGTGCCAAATCGGTCTGGATATGAAATATCCAGATGCTTACGTAATTTGGAAAATACTGCCAAATGATCGTTATCAAGTAAAGAAAATAACAGGGCGCGGACGCCCCAAAAAGGTGGCTCATGATCAACTACGCCTTGCGCCCAAGCCAAATGCAGCTATAGATCAGGCTTCCGTATCAGAGCAAGAGAATACATCAGTGACGTCAGAGACAAGTGAAATTCAATATGATAATCCTGATAATCTGGCGGACATTACCCAACAGTAAAAGTAATCAGAAGTTTAAAACAGTTATTGTAGCACGCTTTGTTTAATAACGTAAGTTGAGGACAGGGGCCTCCTTACTTGTGCTTAAAGTGACGTAAGTTGAGGACAGGGGCCTCCTTACTTGTGCGTATAGTAACGTATGTTGAGGACAGGGGCCTCCGTACTTATGCTTAAAGTAACGTAAGTCGAGGACAGGAGCCTCCTTACTATTTTAATAAATCAGATAAATTGAGCAGTCTCCTTAAGTTAAAATCCTTTATTGAGTTAAAGTGTACTGTGGACTTTATTTTTGTTTGGCAGGTCGAGGGCGACCTATTTTCCGAATGGCCGTGTCGGAGCAAAGAGACGAAGTTGTTTACGAACACGTGCACGTGCAGTGAATCATAGTAGCGCGTCATCTACCTTACTACCACTCCGTGAGTCAGGCGAGAGGTGGGGACGGATCGGTATAAAAGCAAGCGCACCGTAGCAGGGGGGCACTTGGCTCAGAGCGCTTGAACCGTCAGCATCTCTCGTAATAGTGCTACGGATCACGCCTGACTCATAATCATTGTTATTAATTTAAATTGCTGTGATTTCAAAGTGTATTAATTAAATTGTAACTGTTATTAATTACGTGAATAATAAAACCTAATTAACTGTCATTTCGAGTTATTACTGGAGCCATGTCCGAACGTCAACCTATTGGAGATAATGATCCTATGGCTGAGGGTTCATCCTCACCTATTTTGCAACAAATTCCGGGTGCATCCGACATATACAATATGTATATAATGTTCATTATTAAGTAAAGATTAAAAATAACACTAAGGTTTTTAAATATTTTTGTAAGGGATTTTTGTCCAACAACTTCAGCAGATTCATAATATTAACTAAAATGCGATTGGTAAATCGCATTTTAGTATTATTTGTCAAACTATATTGACTGAAGATCTCTCCTAAAATACTGCAAACAAGACCTATTTCTTTAGGGTTTTTTAGTTCGCGTTACGTATCAAATCAATCCATGTAACGGATCTTTGGAAGTGATTCTCACCCACTTGCACTTTGCACACATACTAAAGACCGATGACAATACAATAATTTAAAAAAGTATTTAGGATTTTCCATGCATGTTTTTAGTGTTCAAAATAAGCAAATTAATTATTCACAGATTGATCGCGAAGTTTTTTTTTACACTCTTATTCAACAAAATGCTGTTAAAAACAGTAATTAATATTAGGTATTGCTTATACCTAATTATATGAAGGCGATTGTCAATGCTTATGAATAAGTTATGTATATTAACGATATATATATTTATCATTATTTTCTGGTTAGACGTCCATCATAAGTTTTATCTGATATGTTTATATAATAAATTATTCAGGCTGTTATTAATGAAGACAATGACGAAGATTAATTACGTTATATTATTATTTTTTTCCTTGTATTAGAGTTTGTTTTGAATATATTGAGAGAAATAATAATCACGGAAGTTTCACACAACGTCCTCTATGGAAGAGGAAGGAAGCTATACCAAACGGGGACCCGTTTGGTATAGCTTACTTCCTTGTTTTGTAGATACCTACCAGAATACGGATATACTACTACATACATTACATTTTTAAAGACATAACTATAATACATAGAAAACACCCCAGAAAATGGATATTCGTCTTTTTAGACAAAAAATCGTTCATCTTTTTCTTAGTACATTACTGCCCCACTGTTGGGCATAGGGACAGGTGATTTAGTTGACTACGCTAAACTCTTTCCTAAATCGCCTGGTGTTAGGAAAAGGCTTGGTTTCGAGTTTTCCTATTCTCACTGAAGTTATCTTCTATAGGTATTATTCCTTAGATTTGCAATTCATTTACTAGATTCGTTGATTCGATTCCATGCTAATAACCTTAATTCCCACATGACGGAATGAAAATAAATAATTATCACCACTCTATTTCTTTCAGATGAGACTGTAAGGATAAGGGATATAATATTTTCTAACACTTGCGCGACTCATTTGCTTAAATAAAACCACTTTTTACGGATTTAGACGCGTATATTTGTTTTAAATTTTAGCCCGACGTTTCGGAGACTTTGCAGTCACCATGGTCACGGGTGAGACTAGTGAGAGTCTCACCCGTGACCATGGTGAATTTAAAACAAATATACGCGTCTAAATCCGTAACAAGTGGTTTTATTTAAGAGGATACCAAAATAGCTTCGTGCATTTTTCTATGTACGAAGTTTTCATTGTTTCTTTAGATTGAATGGCTAGAGCTCTAATTTTTAAGTATATGTTTTTTCAATACATGATCTAGGATCGCATAAACTCAGAAACGCGATTGAAAAAAGTTTTCTCGATAGAAAATCTTGGCGAAACAACCTCTCAAATTTTTTATTTTTTTCATTTGTCGGTCTATTATCGCGTATTAACTAATGAAATAACTTTAAAAACATAAGTAACTATTATATATAGAAACACGTAAATCAGAATTAAAATATATTTAGTAGATTTTGAGTAAATAGGAAAAGTATCCCTAATTCTTCATTTTCTGTGCCTACTGGCTGTGTTAATATGTACGCGTCGGCGATGATATACGATAATATTGATGTAGGCCCTTAAGGATAAGGGATAATTTAAGCAGATAATATCTTTTGTGAGAGACAGAAAACTCGAAACTAAAACTAATTCCATCACACATGGCCAACGCATAATAGAACATTTGCCTTCTTAAAGTGGAGGAGGACCATGCTCAACAGTGGGACGTTAATGGGCTGGAAAAAGAGACGATTGGTAAGCGTATCGTATATCAAAACATTTTCGATGTAACGGAGATTTTTGCATCTAGATTACTAGATCAGTAGATCATGTCTGATACAAAATCTTTATCTAATATATAAAATTCACGTGTCACAGTGTTAGTTACCGTACTCCTCCGAAACGGCTTGACCGATTTTTATGAAATTTTACATGCGTATTCAGTAGGTCTGAGAATCGGCAAACATCTATTTTTCAAATTTTTTTTTTTAGTATGGCAAAACAACGTTTGCCGGGTCAGCTAGTCTTCTTATATACAAAATTCACGTGTCACAGTGTTAGTTACCGTACTCCTCCGAAACGGCTTGACCGATTTTTATGAAATTTTACATGCATATTCAGTAGGTCTGAGAATCGGCCAACATCTATTTTTCAAAACTTTTTTTTTTTAGTATGGCAAAACAACGTTTGCCGGGTCAGCTAGTCTTAATTATAAAATTCACGTGTCACAGTGTTAGTTACCGTACTCCTCCGAAACGGCTTTACCAATTTTTATGAAATTTTACATGCATATTCAGCAGGTCTGAGAACCGGACAACATCTATTTTTCAAACCCCTCCCCCCACTGACATTTGTATGGCAAAACAACGTTTGCCGGGTTAGCTAGTTTATTATAAAACATAGTCGTTATTTTCATAGGTAGAAAGGTAAAGAGGATGGCTTTTTATTTAAAGGATAGCTGTAAATTGGGGGAGGGATATTTTAAAAATTACAAGCGTGGATGAAATCGCAGGCATTAGCTAGTATACGGGATAATAAACATTTAATACCAATTACAAAGTTTATAAGTCTTCTTACGAACTTCACAAATAGTTGATCACCATCATGTTAAGTAATAAAACTAATATGACCATAACTTTGTTGCCGTCGGTAGTAACTGAGTAATAGAGTAATTTCACTTTATGCGCTAGTTGTAAAAATGTTATACTATGTAAAGTAAATATTATTTATACTTACAAATATAAAACATGAAAAAAAATCATTCCGTGTGTATTAAGAATACCAGTGTCACCACACCTTTTCTTCCCGAGGATGCCGTAAGAGCCATCCATCCATCCATTCATCAACCTTTCTCAGTCCATTGCTGGCCTCTCCCATAGAACACTAGCATATTTGACGATATGGTCAGTGTTAGAGACCGGCCCCACCAGAGGCGCTGGACGACGGCGGCGCGGGGCGACGGCGGCGCGGGGCGACGGCGGCGCGGGGCGACGGCGGCGCGGGGTGGCTCGCGAAGGAACAATTACCACCGACAAATTATTATTCACTATTCATTCGACATTATTATTGACTTACCGGCATTGACTACAGCTTTGTACATAAAGTTATGACATTATAATATTTTACAATCACCAGCGACTTTGATTTACCTACTACAGTCTACTTATACAGCAACAGTCAGTCCACCTTGTTGGGGGCCGCCCCACGCTGCGTAAGAGCCAGCTGAGGAATATTATTATCAGATGACATGCTCTGAGAGAAACGACAACTCAAAAATAAACTTTTTGCCAATACTCCTTGGCAGCGTGGCATAGTATACCATATTCCCTTTTAAAGTGAAGAAGCTTCGTGCCCAACAGTGGTGCGTTAATTGAAAGATAGAGAGAGAGGTAAAATACTTCATGTCTCCTTTTGATGAGATGAAATTCGTTTCATCTCTTTCTTCAATCCATAGCTCTTGACCCTCGAAACGACTTACGCTCTTGTCTTTAAGTTATTAGGGTCGTTATAGGGGCCTGTGTATTATGAAGCTTGATGAGTGGTGTGTCTGCAAGTAACTATATCATATAAGTTTTGTACTTTACTTTATCTTGATCATAGAAGTATTACATTTTACAGGAAGAAAAAAATGAGAATCTTTTGTACTATTTGTCTAACACTTAGCAAAAATGCCTATTCTGTCTGCAGCTCATTGACGTACCACTGTTGGGCACAGGCCTCCATTGTTTTATTCCAGGGATTATGGTCGACTATGCTGAGCCATCCAGGCGTGTTGACACAGGGTATTTTGTTGAGTTTTCTTTCTCTCACGGAGGAGATTATAATAAAGTATCCCTTAGCTAGCTTTTACAACACTCTGGGAAGGACATAGATCAAAGCCATCATAATATATCATGATAACATTAGAACAATTGTTTTTATAGCACAAAATAATTTTATTTATATATTATACTAGGTGACCCGGCAAACGTTGGTTTGCCATACTAAAAAAAAAAGGTTTGAAAAATAGAGGTTGCCGATTCTCAGACCTACTGAATATGCATGTAAAATTTCATAAAGATCGGTCAAGCCCTTACGGAGGAGTACGGTAACTAACACTGTGACACGGGAATTTTATATATTAGATTTATCAATGAATAACTAACAAAGATAGATTAAAACAACACAATTTTGCGTTCTTAAATATACACTCAGACGAAAATTTCCGAGTAGTTGTTGTTTTTAAAATACAGTTTTCTAACTAAATGAAGAGTTTTAAAGCTAAACTTCTAAAATTTCTGCCATTATAAAGCTCCAACAAAAACACTTAACAAAGATATTGAACGGTTACTCCCAAAGGATTTTAAACCTTAGCGAAACACTATAGACAGCGTTTTCGCTGAAATTATAATTTGCATACATAAAATGCAAACATCTCCACTTTCACAGCGCGCCGTCATAATTAATTAGCTGCTAAGTATGCCAAATAGCTTTATTACATTTGATCTATACCCTTACACAAAGTAGCTTACTTAATTTATAGGGGTTTAACAGGTGATACAAATCTACCTTATTACTTTCACAGTTTTGGATTATTATGTCTCTAAATATGTGTATGGTGCTGGCAGAAAAGAAAAGCACAACCTTATATCTTTCCGTGGGTATTGAACAAGGCGATTATATTGGAGTGTGAAGAAGTGTAGCCCCCTTGTAATTTCTTTGCCGTCAGAGCGCGGCCGTCCCTAAAATCAGCCAAACCCTACATTTTACTGTAACATGGAAACATGTTGCACCAACCCCAAATTACGCTATAAGGGCAGGTGAATTATAACAAGTCTTTATTAATAGATACTGATGTTCGAGGCGGATTTTTGTGTGGTAAGTAGAATTTGCCTTCCATTTATGGACATCAATCACACAAAAGCAGATATTTTGAATTGACATTGATCAATGGTGACATGCCGCTATAAAAATAAGCCCTAAATAAAGTAATCGATGGCCCATGCATATGGTTTTTTTTTTAATAAAAACAAGTTTACACCAACCTTACGGCAACAAAAATCACAAGATTCTTTGATGATATTAAGATGCCTACTTCTCTATTTTTTTAAATAAATTGAAAGTCTCCAGCAATACCAACTTTATCAAATTATTTCAGTTAGTATAATGTATGATCCAAAAACTTTAGCACGGTGGTAGGTCCAAAACCTACAGATGAAGACGTTCCAAGTGACTAGGGGTGCGATGGCAAAATGATGATGCAGGCATTTCTACATCGCACTACCATTAGCGCTAGTTCTTGTAGTTCGTCGGAACACTCTACAAAATGTAATTTGTAGAATACTGTGGGACTAGCAACTAGGCGTCTATGCTCGAGGCTAAGTAAGAAAATAGATTCAAGTGCGTAGTATTCACAGCGTAGCACTTTCGTAGCATTCGTAATCAACTTTAATTTTACGTAAATGAATGAAGCCAAGAACATTACAACATAATAGGTGATGGTGGATATTACACACACAAGAAATAGGTTGTTGTTAAATAATATAAATATGTTCCTATAAATTGTGTGTATTTCATGTAAATAAAGCAAAATATCGAAGTTATGTAAGCAGAACAATTTGTTAAAGTTTTATTTCCGGTGTGGTTGGTCATAACGGAATGTGGTTATCGGTTTAAGAATATATAAATTCTGTTTTGTTTTGTTGTAATATGACTAATTTTATCAGTTACATAACATGTTTGTTTTATATTTTAAAATTATTGTAGAGCGCGACTCCGTACGCTTGGAATTTGGTAAGTTTCTCCATTTCTGCAACATTTTCCACTGATGCTTCGCTCCTATTGGTCGCAGCGTGATGTTATGTAAACTATAGCCTTCCTCGATAAATGTACTATCCAACACTGAAAGAATTTTTTAAATCGGACCAGTGGTTCCTGAGATTAGCGCGTTCAAACAAACAAACTCTTCAGCTTTATAATATTAGTATAGATCTGAAAATATTGCGTGTTATATTAGTTTAGTCGGTACAGAAGTTACTTGAACTATTCTAATTTTGGGACAGAACAACGTTTGATATCTGGGTTATTTAATATTCTCTAACACTTTCACGACTCATTTACCTAAAGCAAACCGCTATTACGGTTTTAGACGTGTATATTTTGTTTTTGTCCACCCCGATGTTTCGGAAACTTTTAATAACCATTGTCACGAGTTGGACAAGGTTCACCAAAAGATGAAGATACCAAAAAAACAAAACAGCCTTGTCTAGGTCTAAATAAGTGTACGGTATAAGTGTTTTTATATCTAAATTATTTATAAATTATATTTAATGAAAAGTAGTTTATGTATAATATCCGTATTCTGGTACCCATAACACAAGCATATAAACTTAGCTTGGAACCAGAGGACGTTGTATGTCGTGTCCATGAATATTTATTTATTTATTTTAATCTCGACTGGAAACACATAGCGTCAATAATGGAAAGATTAATCTTCTTTTGTGTGATAATAATCATATAGTTACATAAAATAATGGCAGGATTTTCTTTAGATGAGAAAAAAGTCAACGGAAACCCAGCGTGGCGCATTGGTCGCAGTATTTGACACGGGCTTAAGATTTATGCTTCCATAATGTCAGCTAGACACTACGTTCGGATATTTTTCTTAGGCCTCTCAACGCTTTTAGAAAAATAAAAAAGCTTTGGTTAGTAGCGTAGAAAATTACGTAATTTACTTGTCTATAGACAAAATAATTATTTTGAAGCTGCTGGATGCAAGCGGCACAGAACCGCTCATTAAGTGTTCTTTAGTTTAGCCAACGTCTGTTTTACGTCTGCGAGTAGGTTTGACTTCAGTAATTTTACTTTAAAAATATTTAAACGAGTACATAATTTATGCGTCAGAACATAGAAACATCAGATTTTCAATTTGGTTAACAATGACCTTTCATTTTCGTTAGTTAAAAATTACAAGAGAACACGACGCCAAACTACGAGTATCTCTCGGACTCAGAAAGAGACTCGGTGATATGGTCATCGTAGTCCGCTGTTTTCAGTGTGGATATTGCCTCCAGATAAACAATTTTTTCTCACAGTATCTAGCTCTTATATATCTATGCTTCTATTACTTTCGTTTTTTTTTTTTCAAAACACATAACTAAAAGAAATATAACCATCCAATAACCCTTTTTTTTTCAATTTTCTTTTCATAAACTTGCAGCGTCTATCACACAAATTTGGTAAGATTTTACCAAAAAAAGAAAGTAATAGAAGCATAGATATACTCTTCATTTTTGAATATGGCGTAAAGAAAATTAAAACCAGTTTAATTTTCACGAAGAAAACAGCGGATTACGAAACGTCTTTTTTTCAAAGAATTTGTAGGTAAAATCTGCCTCAACTTTATTTTTGTCCCTTTCAGCGCGACACTCTGAAATAGTGACAGCACTACCTACGGCAAATACCTAAACTGGAGCTGTAGTTCTTTCATAAGTAATATTGCTGTTAAATTACGCAACGTCATTGTCAATTTAGGAAAACTAATTGAATTAATTTTTGTAGCTACCGGCTGCTCCCATTATGAATTGAAAAAATATAAATATAGAGCTGATATAACAATGTTAGTTTAATAATGACGTATCTCTGCCTACGCCTATGTAAACTTAAGCTTACTATAATTTATTATCATTGGTAATATTCAGAACATTACCGCGAACTAATAGCATTCGACTATTTGTACAGCCACTTACCCTCTATTTGAAGTTTCGAATCAGAAATAATCGTTATAGAGTGGTATTACCGTTCAGTTTTGTTAAATTTGTATTGAGTACTTCATTCATTGAAGTTCATGCGGGAAGGTCATCTAAACAATATCAAGTTGAACGATAATAATAAACTAAATTGTTCGACTGTTGTATAATTCACGTAACTTCTGCGGGAAATTATGCTTTAGTAACAGACTGTTGTTCTTACATAAATATTTATTAATGTATTTCAAATAATATTGTAGAAACCATTGTTTGTTTTGTACTTGTATACAAATTACCTTACAGTAAAATAAACTTATATTAATTTAGGTTAGATGTAGAAATTATTATTTGAACAGCTTTTAAAGTTCTCTCTCTCTCTTTCTTTCTCGAGTTGACGTCCCACTGTTGGGCACAGGTCTACTCCTTTTTGGAAGGGATTATATTCTACAATGCAGCGCTGATAAGGCTTGTTCGAGCATAAAATAGTCTTGTAAAATAGGTGACTTATCTCACGCTGCGATCACTAACAAACAACTTTATAACGGCTATGTAACATTTGACATAATTTGACTACATTAGTTTATCCCTACAATGATCAGTCTTTTAGTAACCGAGTCTGTACAATTGATGTCAAAGGAATAAAGCCGTAGAACGAAACATCTAATTAATTACTTGCATGGAATGTTACAAATGATGTCACCGTCTGATTCCCATTGATGTAATAAGTGGTATAAGGGGAAACACGGTTCTTTCAAAATAGGAATATGATATCATAACGCAGTCTCTTACGTTTTTGAATCGTTTCTCGGTGTTATTCTTGTGATATAGACAGAACTGCCGGCGTATTATGAGCTTTTTAAAATCATTCAAGTTCCAGGCAGGCCGTAAACTGCATGGCTAAATTAGGTATTATGGCAAAAATAAAACTTTTAGTTGAAAATTTTTAGTTAGTACTTTAACTTTTAGTTGTATCTTCTCCTTAAACATATTAATGTATGACTGGTTTAGCGAACTGACTGACTAATAATTTGTTCATAATACGAAATTGCCAGACAGTTCATTTCACGGCGTAAACTGCCTGTAAATAAAAGCTCATAATACGGCCGCAGGAAGGTAGCCACAGAACAGTCAGAATAGTTTGCGAACAATATTATCTAATATCGATTTATTCACTTAATTCGGAAATTACTTTATTTAACTTATTTATTTATTTTATGACCCCTAATACAAAGCCTATTATACACAGGTGGCCGCAGAAGCTAAGAAATACATTTCCCTTGAAAACCAAACCCTTTATGGTACCTAAAGCATTTACTGACCCTACTAATATTTTTTACACTTACGAAATATCCAAACCTTGAATGGGCAGTGAACAATTAAGTAGGTATATATCACATTGTTATCGTAAATTTGAACCACGCAATATAATCACGCGACCCAACAATATAACGTATAAAAACGAAATAATTTGTAGAAAAATTGTACATTTTTACTAATAATTTTGCGGACTTTATTCAGCAACGTCAAAACTTTTATGTAGAGCTTATGCAGCTCATTTGCGGCTATGTAAAAAGGTACTTGTACTGTTAATAAATTAAATTATGGTGGAAAAAGTGGTTACCGCAAGCGGGACTTGAACCCACGACCTAGGAATATAGGAATACCGTTCCGAAGCTCTTCCAACTGTAGTGCTATACGTGCTTGTAGCAATCAAATTAACCACCACAATCGTTACTCGATTGAATTTATATCGTATTTCTTATATATATTGTAATATGTTTAGACAACAATAATGTGTCCATCCATCCATGAACCCTTCTCCGTCCACTACTGGACATAGGCCTCCTCCATAGATCGTCCTAACGCGCAGTTCTGCGCTAACTGCATCCAGCGGCCCCCGGCATATTTGATGATATCGTCAGTCCACCTTCTTGTGGGCCACCCCACGCTGCGTCATTCGGTGCGTGGTCTCCACTCGAGGACCTTCCGTACCCAATAATAGTTAATAAATATTTTAAATATTCACGATATTTTTTTTTACCTACCAAATCTATTTAAAAAAGTAAAAAGAAATCTAGACAAGAACTTTATAAATTTTTATTTTTATTTGTAAAAAAAAGGGTTTAAAAGAATTAATCCTCCAAAAAAGGGTTTAAAAGCATTAATTAACGTTTTTATGACTAATATATGTTTATATGTATACCTCCAAAACATATTTATAATATCTATGGCTAGGCTAATATTCAATAGTCCAAAAACCCATTAAAATGGTAAAAATCTTAAAATGGGTGGTGGTAAGCATCGAAAACATCGATTTATCTAACCTATTCTAAACCGAAATACGCGTATCTTTTAAAAATAAGGTAGAGAATTTTATTATGTATACCTATTTAAGTAGGTATAGGGTCAAGTACGTAACACTTACAATCGTCGGGCATGTATGACCAGAAGTATGAAAGTGGATAAAGCCATGGAAGTATTTTTAGATCAGATGGCGCTCTATAGTCCCTGACTTACCCATGATAAAAATGCGTGTTTTTATAATGATGATAATGATGATGTATAGTTATAAAGTTGTTCCAAAACTGAGTAGGTACCTAGTAAACAACTAAATCATTCTATAGCATGGTATTTGCGAGCTATGTTCATTTGAAGCTGACAGCTTAGTTAATAGATTTTACACTATAGGTTGACATACTGTATTGGTGTTTCTTGGCCAATGAATGGCTTGTGGAAAGCTCCAGTATATGGTAGTATCTAGGTCGACGGAAAACACGTCCGGCAAGAATGACGTGAAACAGGATGTTTTGGCGAGCCTTCGGATTATAAAATGAAAACATTAAATGTTTATTCATTATGGAGAATAAGGGAATAGTACCTACGCTTATTTCTTCAATGCAATTTGTTCTCACTAATAACTATAAACTGAAATGAGCATGGTACCGATTCTACATGCACAACTAAACTAAAAAATTAACATTGATTGTGTTAATAACATAATTGTACAATGTTAACTGAACTTTGTTATTATAAAAACTGTGTATTACAGAATAACAATTTTAATTTAATATAAATGTGCACAACACAAGATGACCAAATAAACGAAATACAGTGATAGTTGATTTTATTTTTTAGTTAAGTTTCGTTGTACACGTAGAATTGGCACCTATGTGTATCACTAACGTTACAGAATCAACACCAAACTTAATATTTCTCACGAAGGGTTCAGTACATACCTACTATCATAATTACGTGCGGAGTGAGCCCTCTTAAATATGTATTGTATTCTGGTTTTTAGCATAATATGTTTTTTACATTTACCAGATGTATAGTCTATGGCTACATCATTCAGCCGGCTTAAAACCACTTATATATCTATGTGTGCGTAAAAATGTATCTAAGTGTGTCTATGATGCAGGCTATTGTAATACGTCATATGAAACGTCATTATTCTATGAAGTATGATTTAGCCAGTCTAAAGTTACTTGTCCTCAATTTTAAACATCAACCCACCATCTGGTATTTCTGTGGCGTCACCGCGTCACACATGTACACATTTTGATTCTCTAGCTACTTCTACTACTTCCGAGGGACGGATAGATAGATAGTGAAGTTTTAGTAATAGGAACTAATAGGAAGTCGTTTGACCTTTTGGTACGGAACCCTAAAAAAGAATTCAATCCTTACTAATTTATAAATGCGAAGTCCGGTTGATGACTCAGTAATAATTTTGATGAGCATAAGTGTTAATGTGTGGAACGAAACGATAGCGCGATTTAAAAAACGTACAACGCCATCTATTGAGCAGAAGAGTAAATTTCTGTTTGTTAAGGATAGATTTTTAAATTTCACGCGTACGAAGTCGCGGGCAACAGCTAGTAATTATATAAAATATCCAAACCGAAATTATTTTACCTGTTAAATTCATGTAACCACTAATTTAATTAAATTTCAAGTGTAACGTCGAAAATGACTTCATAAATACAAAATTATAAGTCAAGCGCCCGTAAAACTCCAATGAATAAAATAATTATAATAATCAAGTTTACCCTTCTACCGAACGAATTAGCTTTAGGAAAATTTTGATTAAATTACGAGGTAGATTGATTGCTTTAAGAGAAATTTTTAATTAATGCAACTTACAAGTCTATGTAGATTCTAGATATGAATATCTAATCTCATCTATTATCACCATCATCATAATTACCTATCGTCACGCTCTTTTTCCGTGGGAATAGGCAGACACTACATAATAGAACTGAATTTATTTCGATTATTGTTAGTTTTCCTCAACACCCCAAAAAAAGTTTAAGATAGTTTTCAACAAAAGATAAAACAATTTTTTTAAATATGCAAATTTTAAATCAAGAATAAACTCACTAAGCGTTGCCAACATAATAATTACAATAAAAAAAGCACGTCTTGAAAAACCAAAATTAGAACAAAATACCATCAACCAGTTCAAATAAAGAATTTATTTTCTTCAAATCGATGCTCAATAATCGTCGTATTATCCGAGATCTTGTTTATTTTCACAAGCTTCTTACTGGTAAGATAAATTGCGTTCAATTAAAGAACGATATAAAGCTGTCGGTGCAAACAGAATGTCGCAATATCCGAGGATTATTTGATTCGTCATTTTGGCAAATAAATATTGATAAAAACCTTTGGATATGTGTATAGAGTACATCTCTATCAGTGGGGTCTTAAGGGACTATGATAAAGCTTTAGTTATTTATGTATCTATGAGAAAACAAACAGACAGGTGGCTATTGAAAATCCTGCGACCGCGTCACTCGACCAGCTCTCATTTTATATTCAAAACGCCCTCTAATTCTTATATTATGACCGATTCAAAAATCAATGAAAAGTCATGCGGTAAAAAAGGACCCTACAACTAAGAGTTCGCTAACCGTCTGTTCCTCCGTCTTTCAGTCACGAGGCTGTATTTCTTGAACGGTGATAGTTAAATAGCTGAAAATTTTACAGTTTTTACAATAATTAAAAGAATTTTTCAAATCGGTCCAGTGGTTCTTGAGATTAGCGCAAACAAACTCTTCAGCTTTATTATATTAGTATAGATATTTAGCATTACCATTCTCCTGCCCTTACCCCATTAGTTAGGATTAGGAATGACGAATATATTATAAAAATATCGGTACGGAACCCATCATGTGGGAGTCCAAGTCGTATTTCACTAGTTTTTATCATTCTCTGAATTTTTATAAATATATACAAAAATATACTTTGACAGGTTTCGTAGACTAGTGGTTAATGTAATGGACTGTCTTTCACGAGGTCGCGGTTTTGATTTCCGCACGGGACAGTCATTTGTGTGATGTTTATAAATATCTTACAAACGTTTGTTCTGTGTCTGGATGTTTCTATGTATTATAAGTATGTGTTTACAAAAGAAAAATAGTAGCAGTATATCCGTATTCTGGTACACATAACACAAGCATATTAGTTTAACTTGGGACCAGAGGACGTTTCGTGAAATGTCCGTGAATATTTATTTACATATGCGAGTGAAACTGAAAAGCTAAGCGATTAATAAAATGTTTTCATTTTTATCCTTAATAATAAGCACTCCTATTAATTCCAAACCATTTCCACATTAAAGTTAAAAAAAGAAAATGGCTATTAAAAGAAAATCCTTAAATGTTGTCATCTTTTACTTCAGTCCATAGTAATTTGCTTGCAAAGGGGCGGATGTTTCGTGATTGAATCTTATTTTTTTACCTCCATTGAGAAAATTTCATTCGTAAAGCTAATTTATTTGGTTTTGTTCGATAAATTTTTGAACCAACAAAATGTACGTAAAATCGCATCAAAATCCGTTGCGTAAGTTTATTAAAACATACGTACAAGAATAACGACTTTGTTTTATCTAACACATCTAATATTATAAATTCTCCTGTCACGGTGTTTGTAATTATACTCCTCCGAAGTGGCTCGACCGATTTTCGTGAAATTTTATGTACATATCCCTTAGGTCTGAGAATCGGACAATATCTATTTTTCATGCCCCTAAGTAGACATTTGTATGGCAAAACAACGTTTGCCGGGTCAGCTAGTAATAAGTAAAGATGTGCGTTTACCTGTTAACATTGTGTTCAACGTCGCCGACGGTGTTGTAACAGCAAGCAGTAAGAAAGCAATCATTGATCTAGCACACTTTGCATTGTACATTTTGTTAAATTTCCTATCTACAATATCACTAACATTAATAATATTAACAAACGAACTATTTAACTAGTATTAATTAATAATTATTCATTTATATACAGGTTCACCACCGCACAAATCTGAAACAAAACAAAATAGTGTTAATTATATTATCTACTAACAAAAAATGATCAAGCAAACGAAGGTTTCGTGCCATTACTATCATAACTAGCTGTTGCCCGCGACTTTGTACGCGTGAAATTTAGAAATTAAACCTTAACCAACAGAAGTTTACTATGACAATCGAAAGATGGCGTTGTATCGTTTTTTGAATCGCGCTATAGTTTTTTTACACGTATTAACACTTAAGTTTGTCAAATTTTTTGTTAAAATCATCATATATATAAACTGTTAGCTCAACTCTCTAGCTATCGTCGTTCCAAAGACAGCCTGGTGACGACCGGACATTTTGCCTTATGGTACGAAACTCAAAAAAACCACCAAGAGTTTCGAGTATGCGGTAATTCGTCGTCAGTCAGTCACCCTTTTTCTAAAAATTTAAGGCAAAATTAAGTAAAGCACCGTATAAAATAGTTACCATACTTATTCTCGATTATCGTATTCGATTGTAGGTTTCAATGGATATTATGTAATATTGGTTTAATTGATAATCAAATTTGACACAAAGTGACGGTAACCCATTGAACTGATAATCCAATATTGACTGACACTGTTATAGGGACCTCGGATACGTTTGATGTTTATTTATTGAAATAGTTACATTTTCTGTAAAAAATAATAGTTTAACAACTGCAATTAAACATAAAGTTTATAATTAATAAATCACGCACAAATAAAAAGAAGAGATCATCGCATCACATCGCTCGATTACTAAAATGACGTTGAGGAAGGAAAGTCTTCGAGTGGTGACCAGTTGAACGACTCAGCGCTTAGTGGCCTTTATCAAGGTGGATTAAGAATAATATATCGATAAGAACGCAGGGAGTTGCACTACGATCTTGCGGAATGCAAATGGCGCATGATCGCACTTTGTGACGTTATTTGAAGGAAGCCTACGCCCAGCAGTGAACAGAGAACGACTGATCAATAGACGGATAGATGATGACAAATCTATGAAAATATATGATCTATATTAATATTAAAATGCTGAAGAGTTTGTTGGTTTGTTTGAACGCGCTAATCTCGGGAACTATTAGTTCCAATAAAAAAATTCTTTCGGTGTTGGATAGTACATTCATCAAGGAAGGCTATATAACATCACGCTACGACTAATATGAACGAAGGTTCAGGGAAAAATGTTGCAAAACCAGGAAAGCTCCACGGGTAAGAGAAGTTGCGGTCAACAGCTATATACCAATAATTTATTTATTTATTTATTTATTTATTTACTTATTGGTAATAATCATTACAAGTCATCGATACAGAAATGAGGGCACATAATGTGTCCATGTTACATTATACATTATACAATTGTACATTTATTTGATTATTAAAACTATTTTATTAACAATATATTATATTATTATATCGACTATTTTAACATTATGGTAATTTTTTTTTTTTTTTCTATCAACTTATTTTTAGTACAGTATTTACCCACGTCAAGTAAAAGGTAGTTTCATAAAATCCTGATTTATGTCATATATTTCCATCTCTATAAGCCAAGTTTTCAGTCTTCTCTTAAAGATCATAATGGAAGCCGCATTTCTGACGCCCACAGGCAGCCGATTATAAACCGAAGGACCTACGACCCTCATGGTATTTTCGGATTTTTTTAGTTTGTGTGGGACAGCGTGTAGTCTTTGTTTGTGTCTAGTGTTATGGTTGTGTGTGTCTTGTACTCTAACATATTTATCGAGGTTTGCCCGGACATACATGGATATTTGGTATATAAAGATGGACGGTAGTGTCAAAATCCTCAGTCGTTTAAAATGTTTCCTAACAGATTGATCATCCGCTATACCGACCACCGCCCTTACTGCGCGCTTTTGCATGCGGAAAGCGCGTAGCCTGTCCGCTGCACGGGCCCACAATTCGGTACCGTAACACAGTATTGCATGAACTGTCGCAAAATAACACGATCTCACCACCTCAGCAGATGCTGTTTCCGCCAGCCGCCGCAGAGCAAAGCAGGCTCCACTCAACCTCGCGCAGACGCTATCAATATGTGCTTCCCATGTCAGTGCACAGTCAATGGTGAAGCCTAGCAACTTAGTCTCACCAACTTGTGATATATTGGTACCACCTACATTTATGTCTAGAGCAGGGGGTGGTCGTCCTGCCAGCTGGAATACCATATAACACGTTTTACCAGCATTAAGAGCCAGACCGTTTGAGTGAAACCATTTCGCGAGCTGCCCCATCACGTCGCTCACCTTCCGGGACAATTCCGCATGTGACTGTGCTGATACAACAACAGCCACGTCGTCTGCGTACATGTACACTTGCGCGTCAGGTATGGCGGATGGTAGGTCGTTAAGTAGGATACTGAAGAGCGTATTTGATAGGCACGATCCTTGTGGTACACCGATCACGACCTCCTGCTCTGAGGATCTCGTAGTGCCGGAGTTGCCATCCACGACCTGGATCCGATTGCACATAAACGACGCTAATAACGCGGCTGCGGGGCCTCGTATTCCGTAGTGCTGAAGTTTGCTAGTGACCAGATTGGGACTGAATATTAGATTGATTGACTGATTATTAGATGAGGGATACCTGCCGTCCCAGTTCCCGCGCCTTACAGACCTCCGATATCACCTCCCTGACCAGATCGGAGGTAGAATGGCTCGGTCTATACGCATACTGCCTAGGCGACAGAGACGGCGCTATAAATTGAGAGATGCGCTGATTTAACCCGACTTCGATTATTTTACTTAATGCGGGGACCAACGATATCGGCCTGTACGAACTCATAACTGATTTCTTTCCTTTGCCTTTATAAAGAGGTACGATTTTAATTTGTTTAAAGCTCTTGGGGAAGGTGCCGTTTCGTAGGCATGTGTTATAAAGAGCGCTCAATATCCCGCTAATATGCGATATAATCGGTTTTAGGAGCTCAACGGATAAGCCATATATGTCTGTACTAGCCTTTATAGCGACTCGCGATGTTAGTATGTTGGCGACTTCGTCAGCTGTGAAATGAGACAAACGTATAGATGACTCATTCGGCGGCGAGCTTGCGCATAGCGATGACATACACCACGGTATGTCCGGCGGCGGTGCGCCGCATCTCGCGGCTGCAGTTATGAATTCCGTATTTAAATCGTTTACCAGTTGTTCTTTGCAGCTATACGGTAAATTGTGTTCATTTTTTATTAGCTCCGTGAAGTCAATACGTTGCTCGTTTGTTTTGCCTGTTTCTTTGTTAACGAATTGCCAAACACCACGGACCTTATTAGGGTTTCTACTAATTATATCTGAGTAATACTGTTTTCTTTTACATTTTAACATGTTAGAATATCGCGACTTCATTAGTTCTACGGCTTGAGAAATATTTATGTTCGATGGATTATCGTGTTCTATTTTTAACAATTGGTGAAGTAATAACTTATAGTCTATAGCTTCGCGGTCCACCCACATTTTGTTAGGTTTCTTTTGGTGGTATACTTTTTTAGGGAAACAAATTTCTAGTTTATTTATTAGTATTTTTATAATGGTTTCGGCCAGCTGATTACTATCATACTCATGTTTAGTTAAAATTTCCGTCCAATCGACGGCCATAATCGCGGCGCAAAAATTTAATTTATTCATTTGGTTTTTCATGTTTCGGTATATATTTGCAACGGGCTCGTGTCGACTGCGACAGTCCACGCACACGAGCTGTGCTTGGTGGTCACTCAAAAAATACTCCGTCGAGACAGCTGATATGCTATTCGTATTTTTGTTTGAATATACGTGGTCTAACAGAGATGAACCGGGGACATGAAACCTAGTTGGGGTATCTATGTATTGGTGAAAATTGTGTGAGTGTAGGATGTCTGTTAAGTGTTTACTTATTGATGACTTTTTAAGCAGATCTATATTAGTGTCGCCTACAATTACTGATTGCAATTCATCTTCGTTAATCTTGGCTAATAGGCTATTAAATTTAATTAAGTAATCGGTGTCACTAGATTGGTTTGAATGATATATACCTATAACCAGCAAATCACAGTCGGGCAATTGCACGGCGCTTACCTCAAAAACATGCTCCACGGACAAGTCACAGTAGTCCTGTCTGTTTAGGACTTTTACGCCGTTGCGTGCGTAAATACAGCTTCCACCATGGTTAATAATTTTCCTACAAAAGTTTGATATTAAACTATAATTATTTAATGTTACTCTTTCTAATTCGTATACACGGAGCCAGTGTTCCGTTAGTACCAAAATGTCACATTTTAAATTATCCAGTAATAGTGCCTCTAGTTTTGTCGTTTTATTATTAATTGATTGAATGTTCTGATGACATATTCTTACAGTTTCCGGTTTAATTAAGCATTTAATGTCAGTATAATCAGATTGCCGTGAGTTGCGTAGGTGTAGTTGTTGTTTTGATGCGTCGACCACGCTGCTGGATGGCCGTGGTGGTGGTGGTGGGCGCTCCGCTCGGACGCCCGACGCCGCGATGAAACCACTCGCTCACTTGCGCGCCCGGTGGCCAATTCTCAGCGGTCATAAAAAACTTGAATTTACTAGCAGGCACAGATAATACAAATGAGGAGTAAAAATTATGCTTTAGATTTAATTTATGCACATGATAACCCTCTCCGGGGCTTTTTCTGGTCATATATGATTTAATTGCATCCGCTGCTGTTTCGGACTCGAAAAAACAAGCGTGAATTTTATTTACTTTTTCTACAGTAAATAACTCGGTATCGACAGACCCGTTTCCGATCACAGACTTACGTTTACCTCGGCAGTTACTTACGGTTTGCCATGGCTGATTAGATTCAGTTACGCAACTGCGGACGAGGCAGGGCTGTTGTATTTGCTCGCTGTCTGGAGACGTATGTGATAACAGTGGGGTATTTATTAAGTCATCGCGCGGCATCTGTACGGCGTTGGCGCGCATCGATGTCGCCGGCGCACTCGCTTGTGTTTGCGCTTCTAGGGTAGGTTCGGCGGTTGTAGCCGTTCTTGGCGGTAGGGAGATCCTCCGTACATTTGCAACGGACTCGGCGGCTGTGGTTGGTTGCAATCCCTGTTGTTTTTTCGTGGTGCAATTCTTTACGCGCTCGGTTGACAGACTTGGTATCTTCGGGTCAAAATTGCTTGGCACAGTTTTGGATACGTCGTTGCTGCACGATTTACACAGGTATTTAGAGTTTTCTTGTTTAGTGATTTTATCGTCTAAAATCTTCAAACTGGCAATAATAGACTGAACTTTTACTTCGATAGGTTCTAGGAACTTTTTTAACACTTTTTCTAAGGACTCAATGGTTGATTTAGCCATAGTTATCCACTCATTTAAAAAAAAAACGAGACGAGCACAACCACTGTGACGAAACGTAACCGTAGACTCAATATTAGACTCAATAATTACAGATAGTCATCATCATCATAACATCACGCCTTTTTCCCATGGGCAGAGACTATAGAGCGCTAACTGCTACGATCCAAACATACTTCCTTGGCTTCATCCACACTCATACATCTGGTCATACATGCCCGATGGTTGTAAGTGTTACGCACTTGTCCCTTTTGGAGTATACCGGCAATGACGTCGGAGTATATTTTTCTCGGGCGTCCTCTCCCAGCATTTCAACCTACCTCCGCCGTGTATATGCCTTTCGTTAATCGTCTATCATCCAACCTCTCCACATTAACAAACCACTTAAGCATACTTTTCTCCACCTTATAGATAGTGTCTTACAAAATTTCCTTAGAAACTCTAACATATAGTACTACTATATATGTACTATATATAATATACTATTCAAAATTGAACTAAAACATCTAATTATAAATATTTTGTTAACATTTCATTCATCAAATATTCATGAATACCTATACATTCGTAAGATTTTGGTGTTGAAAATTGTAGACCTAGGTTGCCCTAGATTTGAACTACGCATGATAAATGGTTTTACAATTGAGTGGTATATATCTGATTGCTATGATAAATTACTCGCTCTACGTAAAGGTGTATACAGACTAAATGATTAACTAACAAGCATTATTTAACCTTAAGGCTTATGATCAGGCAGAAGCTTCCGGTAAAAGAGAAATGCAAACAAATTATGCTAATCGCAAGTATAGGGATAAGAATAGAGCAATGATGTCTCTAGCATGATCCTGGTACCGCTCGGAGCAAAAAGAGACTGTAAAAACAACATCCAATATTGATCAAGGAACTCGCCTGCAAAAAGTAAGTAAAAATGTCCACTTAATAGGCCAAAAGAAACTCCTTTTACAATTTTTTAAACTTAAACATGAAATGAACATAACAACTTGCCAAAATAAATTGAAACATCCGCAAAGAAACCTTTTTCAAATATGGACACGTATTTCGCCTAACATAAATCGTCAACATCTCTGTCGCTCTCTCTATCTCTCTCTCTCCAGTTCATTTATGTCCGACAGTTGGACACGGCCTTCTCTACTTTAGGAGGGATTATGGTTTTGTTTATTTTCGAGATTTCCATCTCTCATCGAGGATGTTAACTGTATACAATATTTCTTAGCTAGCTTTACAGCACCCTGAGAAGAAAAAGGGGTGATGACGCTGATATACGTAACCAGACGGATAATTTTTCGTCTACCAGAATTGCTAGATCATAAATGAAACCTGAACAAAGTATCCACTACTTTCCGCCAGACCACAGATAGCAATCGTATGAGGTTCATATAACTCCCTTTCAATTTCCTCCATGACACTTAAATATTAAACGAATCAAAAGCGAAGAACATAGTAACCCTTTATCTACACGACCCTTCTGTGGTTACACCAAAATAGTTGTGGTCACTATACAAAGTTTTCACATTTACACGTAATCTTACTGTGTCTATTGTTTTCCTTAAAACGTTTGAAACTTAAAATTTTCAGTGATTAACATAAAAGGTCAGTGATTAACATATCCACCCATCCAACAACCTTTCTCCGTCTACTGCTGAACATAAACCTGCCCCATAGAACGTCACAACGTGCAGTCCTGCGCTAACTTCACCCCTGGCATATTTGACAAAATCGTCAGTCTATCTTGTTCGAGACCGTCACACACTGCGTCTTCCGGCACCTACGTGATCACCACTCGATCAACGTAACTACAATTTAAATATTCATTGATATTTCTCACAATGTTCTCTGGTCCATTACTAAGCTTAAGATATAAGTATGTCCAGTAGTGGACGGAGAGAGGCTGATGGAAGAATGGAAGGAAACAGTTAAAGTCGTTACAGAATTGCAGATTTTTAATCAAAAATAGCTTGCACTTTCCCATTATTTGAACTAAACAAATTATAAAACCCAATTATCCGTACAGATTGTTTACGAATTCCTTCTACGTGATTATTCGGAAGTTCGCGGTAACTTTTGGGTTGTTTTACGTTTGACGTTCACGTCATTCACAGACATTTATTTAAATGGAAAGTATAAATACTTTTACAATATTCTGCTAAATTAACTTGAAGCATAAATACTGAGAGGAATACAAAGTATAAACGCTAAGATTAATATATTTTGCTCTTTTCACACAACGTATTGTGCTCCCAAGCTATAGTTGATAGTGTTATGGGTATCAGAATACGGATAGACAACATAGATAACTTTTCTTTTGTAAATACATACTTATGACATATAATACATAAAACACCCAGACGCTGTACAAACATCTGTATGACAATTATAAATATCACACAAATAATCGTCTCGTGTGAAATTTGAACCTGCGATCTCGTGAACAGTAGTCCGTTATATGAACCACTAGGCCCGCCAGTACAAAACATTTTTTTAAACCGTTCATATGTGACAAATACCTACATTTAAATAAAACTACTTTTTACGGATTTAGACGCGTATATTTGTTTTAAATTTTGGCCCGACGTTTCGGAGACTTTGCAGTCACCATGGTCATGGGTGAGACTATACAATGAGACTGACATATATGTATAATGAGACTATAGAATATACGCGTCTAAATCCGTAAAAAGTAGTTTTATTTAAACAGATTGAGACGCGCAAGTGTTAGAAAATATTATAATACCTACATTTGTTACATCTATAGAGAAAATAATATTCGTAGTGGAAATATAGAGGTTATAGGACCAAGATAGGAAAAGGTCCTCTCCGGATTTCCGTCCCTAAGCAAATAGAGTTTGGTATTGCCAATCCTTTTTGTCATAAAAAATTGGGACAAACGATGCTAGAATCAGTAGAAAGTATCCGTCCTCAATCACACAGTCTAATAAACAATTCAATGCCCTTATAGCAATGCTTTATTTTTGCTTTCAGTCTTTTGCAGTTAACTCGATGTAGTACGGTTTTTATTGGAACGCAGTTCCTTATCGCGCGTTACGAAAGGGGGCTAGACGGAAAAAATTAAGACTAAAAGTTGTAACGACACTTTTGTTATGTACACACCTACTTATGTAGTTTTCTATAGCAATAATGTATGTATCTGTATGGCCTTAGGCCAATTAGTTTATAAGATAGATTTAAGTTAGGACAAAATTTGCTATAGTTGTAAGCCGTGCGGCGTGCGCGTTTTTTTTTTTACATAGGGAATGCATTGACGCACTTTGCCTATCCAGTTGCGGGAGCAACCTTCGGGCTTCGCGTGGGACTCATGGCGGCGGCCGGACTACCCACTAAACCACATGGTGTTTCTCCGCGCCCAGAAACCCGGGCCGTGGTAGTTACTCAGGTATTACCACGACCCAGGCAAAAGGGGTGGCCCCGCAGATGGGGCCCGACTCAATAGGGGAGGACATTAGGCCCCCCCATCGCCTACAGCATATGCTAATGGCCTCTCACCGAAACACTAGGTGAGAAGCCATACACCACATTAGGCGCGGCAGGTCCCCCGACGTGCCGCTCGTGGCGGCGTGCGCGTGTTTCTCTGTCTGTGTCTGTCTCTCTCTCTGTCTGTGTCTGTCTCTCTCTTTCGCTCTCTCTCTGTCTGTGTCTGTCTCTCTCTTTCGCTCTCTCTCTCTTATAACATGAATATTTTTTTTTTGCTATCTGCAAGCAGTCGCAAGACTATAAGCGGATCTGTTAAGTGATAATTATATTAGTTTAAGGTGAGAAGGCCATTGCCTCGTCTACCTCTTATAGCACATCTTTCCTTTTCAGTCTTTTATCTTGTGTAGAGTTTAAAAGTTCAGTTGCAAGGCTATTTGGATGAACTAATAGACGTTTTACGTATTTACTCTTGAATCTGTCTATTTCAGCTTGGACTGTTGAGTATCTATTATACTATATAAGAATTTATTATATAAAATTTTTATTATAATTCCTTTACTAGTCGAAAGGAACTTCGTTCCATCCCTTGATACCTCTCAAGTTTTTATTATATAAGTAAACTAGCTGTTGCCTGTAACTTCGTACGCGTGGAATTTAGAAACCAAACCATTATAAATTATACAAAAAAGCCATCTTCTTGAGCCACTCTATCTATTAATTTCTCCACAATATACAAAACAGGTTACATGTAGTTATAAAAGTGATAATGATTACAAATAATTGAACCAGTAAGAACATTGTGGGAGAGTGGTGCCTAATTTAGGCTCGATGCCTGTGTTTCAGGTCACCAGGTTTCCCTCCTAGGTATAAATAACATAATATTGGTTATCGCAAATTTTACCATTAAAGAAATTTCTACAATATTGCGGTGTGATCAAAAATTCTATTATGTTGTTGTGGTATGTACGTTTGTGTTTGCGTGTGTTAATGTGAGTATGTGTTTATTTGAGAGTGTAAATGTGAGTAAGTGTTTGTTTGAGAGTGTAAATGTGAGTAAATATATACCTTACATACAGTATTATGTCGCCATCACAAGGAGATTAACAGAAAAATAGACAAAGCACTCTTATACGAATAAAAAGAATTTGTTCAGTTTCACGGTAACTCAATTGTTGCAGCCACTCAGTAACTTACATTTTACATTTTATTTTTCTGAGCTCGTATATGGATAAGATTCTGTTTATTTTGTTGTATAGGTATGGGCCAAGGTGGCAGAAAAATCGTTTATAGTACATAGTTGAAAACTTTAGGTTGCCACACACTACCGGATCAAATCGCCTTTTGCCATGGGATAAAGAAGGATCATATTTCAAAAGGCAATGCTGCTTTAATATGATTCGCTGTATAAACAGCTGCCGCACTGTAAGAACTTTCGCTTTTTCGTATGAGAGCGAAGTGGGTTGTCTAATCGGCAAGGACAAGGGCACTTTCAGCAGTATTCTTTGGGCCATTTCCAGTTCAAGAATGGTGGTTTGCGAGGCCCCCGCCCAGGACGTAATGCAGTAAGTCAACAATGATTGAGCTAGAGCAAAGTATACGTTTTTGATTAGTTTTTCACTGGCTGTCAGTCTTAGGATCTTAAAGACATATATCAACTTACGCATTCTTTTGCTAAGATTGTTGATGTGTTCGTTGAATCTGAGACTGCTATTATTATCACTCCAAGATATTTAACAGATTCTGTTTTGTGGAGCTTAGGTAAAACAAGTATTATGTTGGGGGTATGTTCATGTGTGTGCCACTATAGAATGTGTGGTTGGGGGCTGGGATACTGCTCTGTTTGTAATGGTAAATGTTAAGTAATGGGATTTCTTAGTGTTTAGTGTTAGAACATTGCATTGAAGCCATTTTGAGACTGTATTAAAACCTAATTGCGCATTTTTATAGACTTCACTACACGTGTCCGCACCAAATAGAAGAGCAGTGTCATCTTCAAACGCTATTATTCTACCCTTTTTGAGTTCAAGTAGGGTGAGGTTATACATATAAATAAGAAAGAGAGTCGGACCAATTACACTGCCCTGCGGTACTCCATAGGTGATTGGGCGTTCGTCGCTGATGTGTTCATCTATTTTAACGTACTGAAATCGATCACTGAGGTAGTCTTCAAAAAGTTTAAGTTGGTTACCTCTAACGCCTAGGCTTTCCATTTTACTAATAAGGATAGGCACAGACACCGCATCGAAGGCCTTCGAGAGGTCGAGGAATATTCCAAGAGCCTTTTGTTTTCGGTCGAGGTTGGTGACAATATAGTCAGTTAAGTCATGTACCGCATCCTCCGTACTTCTACCGGCCCTAAAACCGTACTATGTCGGGGAAAGAATGTCATTCCTGGTCAAGTAATCAACAAGCCTATTATTCATGATACGCTCCAGTACTTTAGACAAAGCAGACAGTACAGCTACAGGTCTGTAGTTGTCCATACGACTCCTGCCCCCCCCCCCCCCCTTATATACCGGATGGATAATAGATTTTTTAAAGGCCTTAGGGAATTGGCCACTACTAAGAGCAAGATTATAAATGTAGGTTAACGGTGGAACCAATAGTGCTGTGTGCCTTTTAAGAAGATTAGTTGGAATTCGATCCCATCCGACAGCACAATCAGTGCGAAGGGAATTTATTAGTTGCTCGACTTCGGCTTCATTTGTTGGCAGAAGAGCCATAGATTGAAGGAAATTGCTAGTTTTACTATCGGAGGGCTCCCCTTCACTACTAGATACCTTCTGTGCGAGATTTCTACATATGTCCACAAAGTAATTGTTCACGAGATTGAGAGACTCTGAAGGTGTTGTTGCCATTGAAAGTAGTTCGTGTGGGTTGTTTTTCTTTTTCTTTCTGCTCGTTATTGCATTTATAACAGACCATAGCTTTTTAGGGTTTGTACCGGCATCATTTATATTCTTTTTATCGTAGTCTACTTTCGCTTGTTTCAACAATTTAGCACAGATTAATAAGAAAATTATTGAACGAATATGAATTAAAACAACAATCAAATATTTTGATGGGATAGACAATCAAATTGGCATCTCCATCTCAACAATGGGATTACGTTTTGTATGAAATCTGAATAATTTTATGTTGTCATTCGAGATTTTGATGGAGTGGATAATACCGCTGTTTTATGCGTACAAAGACTGTGCCAGATAAATATAACCATATATATTTTTAATAAATGTGACTCGGAAACAGTATTATTCAAGTTATTTTAGTAGTTAAATAATAAACTATCGTTTAAAATAATTTATGAACTTTGCAATTGACTTGCTATGCTTTTATTTAATTAATTCGGAACACTGACAGCCGAGAGCGACGGAACGGTGTTCCGAGGTCGTGGGTTCAAGTCCCGCTTGCGGTGATCACTTTTTTCACTATAAATTAATTTATAATTTAATTTATTAACTATCCTTTAGTTAAACTTTGTGCCATAGGTTTTACGTATGACAAATTACAAAGAACTAAAAATTACAGTGTAATTAACTAAAAAGTACGAAATATAAATTTATGGTGGCGGATAAAGAATTCAAGTGTCATCACCTGACCAACACAGGGTGCTTTTTATTTACTCCTCTCTCTTTCACAAATCCATTCATCTCTTTTTCACACACCACACACTAACGGTAAAATAGATAACAGAAAATAAGATAACTATAGATTTCATTATTCTTTTCCCTTGCAATCGGTTTAAAATTATGTTAGAACAACATACCTCTAGTTATGTTATTCTCCATTATTAACTTTAGCGTATTAAGAACGGGTAACCTAAAAAAATTTTTGTATTTAAGATAAAGTATTCTATTCCTGTATAACAAAAACAATAAAGTTACAAACTTCTAATAAGTTTCCTACCTTCCCTCTGTATATGACAGGTCATTTTCTCACATTATATCCGCAAGCTTCCAAACTTTCGTTGTTAGGGTTTGTGAAGCACATATTATTTCAATATAACCCTTTTAGGTTCCATTTTCAAGTGGATATAAATCGAAGAGTCTGCTGAACTATACTAACTTAAATAAATCAGCAAAATTTCAAAATATTATAATATTTTCTTTGTATGTAAATTTATTTAGTGTAAGGTGCATTCCCAAAGGATGTCTAGGAGTACTACGGAGGCTAAAATGGCTCATTTGCTAAGAATCCGCTTTTATCTCTCCGTCTGTCACCAGGTTGTATCTCATAAATCATGATAGCTCCTCAGTTGCAATTTTAACAGATAATAAATAAATAAATATTCATGGACATTTCACACAACGTCCTCTGGTCTCAAGCTGAGCTTATATGCTTGTGTTATGCGTACCAGAATACGGATAGAATACATATACTACTTTTATTTTTGTAAATACATACTTATAATACTTAGAAACACCCAGACGCAGTGCAAACATTTGTATGACAATTAGAAAAATCACACAAATAATAGTCCCGAGCGGGAATCGAACCCGCGATCTCTTGATCGGCAGTCCGTTACATAAACCACTGAACCACGAGGCTCGTCAAATAATGTATTTCTTTTTCCTATATAAGAGCAAATACTGAAAGCCAGAATGAAAATTATGTTAATTCAAGCCAGCGCGCTGGCTTGAATTAGGTAGGCGCGGAGGGGTATAGGCAGCCGCACGCAAGCTTATCGTCGCTAATGACTTGAAGGCTCACCGGCGCTGGTTCGGCTTAATGGCCGGCGGAGCCGGCCAGCCTCAACCGCTACGGCGAGCCTTCAAATCACTTGCTCCTCAGCTCGCGGGCCGTCACACTCCTCCGCGCCTACGCGGGCTTGAATTGCACTCTAGGGTAGGGCAAACAAGTCTACGTAAAATCAGCTTTGTAGCGATTCGTTTAGTCACAAAATTTTGTAGCTATTTTTAGTTTATTCGAAGTGTTAAAAATCGGAATTTCGTTTTTCGGACTAATAACCCTTCGAGCTTTTGACTCTTCGGACAAATGAAAATCGGAAAAGTAACAAATCGGATTTATGACTTTCGGTAAAATCTTTTTCGTGAGTTTGAATAATAGACATTACAATTTTTCGGTATTATGAAATTCGAACTTTTGGAAATTGGGATTTCAAAATTCGGAATAATGTTTTTCGGAATTTTGGGGTGTTCCCACTTGTCGGTCTTATTTTCTCTCTTAGTTGTGTAATAATTTGTGGCTTTAAAAGCTATTCTGCCACATATATAAGTAATTTTAAAAGCTTTTTTTAAATTTTTTTATTATTTTTATTTATTTTATTTTGAGACACGACATAAAATTTGTTGCTGTACATCTAAATTAGTTGTGCCCGCGGTGTTACTCGCCATAAAAAGGATAAAAAAACTGTTCGTCTTTTATTATGAACATATATACGGGAACATTTCATTCTTTCGACATAAAAAGTAGCCTATATGTTCTTCTGTTCTGTATCTATATGTTATTCTGATGGTCTACAACGCTTTATCATGTAAATATAGAAATTTAAATTAATTTTTTGGCACCAGGGAGGTCCCCGTATCGCGTCCATTTTGCTTTTGCGAAAACTGCATTTGCAAAAAATGGTGACCTAAAGTTCACATCATCACCACCATAACATCATGCTTTTTTGTCATGGGGATAGGTAGAGACTATAGAGCGCCATTTGCTACGATAATCTACGATGGCTTCATTTATACTTATAGCAGCTTGAAGCAAATCATTGACATCATAAACTGACATAAAAAGAAATAAAATCCCTTACAAATTAAAAACCCAGACAGTTATAACATATTCCAATATTAGTTTAACAAAATTTAATGCATCGCGCGTGCTTGTCCAGGTTTACAAAGTGGATACATCCGGTGATCCGTCATGCTGACATGTAGCTTTGAGTACATCAATACAATTCTGCAATTAGCCGCTATGTTACTGCTAAGACATACACGACTATATTATCAGCATGTGATGTCCGTGTTGTGACGGATTAACAATACAAGTGTCACCACCCCATTTCTTTCTCAGGGTGCTTGCTGTATAAGCCAGCTGAGGAAAAAATATAAGCAATTAATGTGTACTGTGAAAGACGGAAAACTTGAAACTAAATTCAGTACCAACACGCCTAGTCAGCGCGGCACAGTAGACCATAACCCCTCCCAAAATGGAGGCCCGTGCAGAGCAATGGGGCGTTAATGAGCTGGAGAGGAAGAGTAAGAGAGCAAGAATATGAGAATAATACTAACGTACTTTATTCTATCTTATCTTATCATAATCCTAATCCTAACTAATTTATAAATGTGAAAACGAATTGATGACACTACAGAAATTTTGACGAGCTTCAGTGTTAATGTGTCGAATTAAACTATAGTGCGATTTAAAAAACGGTACAACGCCATCTATCGACTGTCATAGCAAACTTCTGTTTGCTAAGGTTTAATTTCTAAATTTCACGCGTGCGAAGTCGCGGGCAACAGCTAGTTCACTATAATGTGTACAGCCATACTGCCTGGTGACGAACAGTCGGATGGACAGCCAAGCCTCATTATTAGAGTCCCGTTTTACCTTTTAGTACAGAACCCTAAAAAGGTATTAAACCCAACTGTCCAAATTCCTACCTATACTGATATTAAAAAGCTGAAGTGTTTGTTTGTTTGAACGGTCAAAAACTCAGGAACCGCTGCTCCGATTTGAAAAATTCTTTTAGTGCTGGATATTATATTTATCGAGGAAGGCTATAGGCTATTATCATCACGTTACGACATATAGGAGCAAAGCATCATTGAAAAGTGTTTCAAAAACGGAAAAAAAAAATTCTAAAATTCCACGCGTGTGAATTCGCGGGCTACAGATAGTTTAATTCTAAACTTTACCACATTAACCACCAAATGTTATAAATTATTTAAACAGTTTGCCTAAGAACTGTTGTAATAATTCAAGCTGCTATTAAACGTATAATACTGTTCTAACATTTGCTACTTCCTTTCTTAACAACTAAGAAGCTCTAGTGTAAGTTTAATCCTTCGAGAGTACTTCACCTCATTGCAATCGGTGAGAGGTCAGCTCATAGCAATAATAGAACGGCTCTCCAATGAGCACTAGAGAACTATAAATGTTACCAATACTTTTTAACCAACTGTGGCAAAATATTAAAATACAATATTAACCAGTATTCATGTACGCATTGGTTTATATAATCACAAATGAATTTTTTCTTTTTATACCCCAAATAATTTGGGATAAGGCAGGAGGAAGAAAGTATGGTAGAAATAAAAGTACATTTCTATCAGTAGTTAACCACTGCAGTGGCACGATACCGTACAAATCATGAAATATACTTTGTCTTTTATGCAAGTAATTAATATCCCTACTAATATTAAAAATGCGAAAGTAACTCTATCTGTTTGTATGTTACGCTTTCCTGCTTAAACCTTTCAACTGATTTTGATGAAATTTGGCACAGACAATCTTAAGACCCTGAGCAAGGACATAGGCTACCTTTTATTGCAAAAAAAAATTTCTAAATTCCACGCGAACGGAGTCGCGGGCAACAGCTAGTTGTTTATATTACAAATAATTATACAGGGTGTCCCAGAACTCAACGTCAAGCCGAAACGGGGTGACAGGATAGATCATAACCATCACGAGAAAAATCAGAAAAAAAATCTATCCCATGCAGTTTGGAAATTATGGGCATTTTAAGAAAAACCTAGAAATTTGGTCTAACTGTACCATTTTTCGGTTATTGTGGTTAATTTTTATTATTTTTGGTCATTTAAACTTTGGAACCGTAACCCTAAATAACATCTCGAGAATCACAGTCTAAAATAATGACACAATTACCCCAAGTTTCCTAGAATTTAGACTATTTGTTAAACTATGAATTTAAAATTTTCAAACTTTGTCGACTTTGAAACACCCTCCTTTAAAAAAAATGTACTAGAGTGCCTTGGCAAGTGCCATTAAGAGTTGGCGCATTTAATCAGGATTGTAAAATGGTACAATACTTGTAAGTTTCGTACTAAAAAAAACGAGTAAAAAATAAAAACCTCAAGTAACCCGATTTTTGCTAACCCATTTTACTCAGTTAAAATGTTTTTTATTCGCACAAGCCCTTGGTAGGTTCTTTATTTTACGGTAAAATGATGAGAGATATGGATAGTGGACATGTTTGCCATGAGCGAGCGAGACAGATAGTGACGCCACTTTTACCAAAGCAACAAAATACTAATAAAATAATGAAAAATGTTGACCTTGTTTTGTTTAGGTTTATTGGAATAAAAGTCAGATTTGAAAATAACATTTTTTATTAAAACAAATGTTCAAATTGTTTACCATCAGCTTCAACACACGCCCTACATCTTCTTAAAAAAGATCTACTTATTAGCCGGGCATATCCTCGAGAGTTGATGTCCTCAGCAGCTTGAGAAATTCGTTCACGCAGCTCGGCTACGCTCTCAATGGGCTTCGAATAAACTTTTTCTTTGAGAACGCCCCAATAAAAAAAATCCAGGGGATTTAAATCTGGGGAACGGGCTGGCCACGAGATAGTGCCTGAACGTCCAATCCACCTTCCCGGATATTCTTGGTCAAGGAAATCTCTTACTTGCACTGCATAATGCGCTGGGCAGCCATCTTGTTGATACCACATGTGGCAACGATCTGTTAGTGGTACGTCCTCTAACAAACTTGGTAAATTTTCTCGTAAAAAATTTAGGTAATTCGTGCCATTCAAATTCTCAGGCAGCTCAAAAGGCCCAACTATTTTGCCGTTTAAAATTCCTGTCCACAGGTTAACTTTAAAGCGATATTGGGATCGGTCTTCTCGCATTAAATGTGGATTCTCCACATGCCACTCATGAAAATTGTGTAAGTTTATGTAGCCATCTTTTTTAAATGTAGATTCATTTGACCAGAGAATTTTTTGGATGAATTGGGGATTTTCATTATGCCTCTGTAGCATTGTTCTACAAAATGAAATCCTTTCAGGATAATCTCGAGGGAGAAGACTTTGAACTCGTTGTACGTGAAATGGATGCATTTCAGCTCTTTGTAAAATACGATGTGCTGTGCTTTTGGGTATTCCCGTTCTTTCTTCAATTCCACGAACGGAAATACTTGGGTCATCTGCGACCTCTTCCAACACTTCTTCTTCGTAAGGAAAGCGAGGTCTACCTCCAGCCCGTATTTGATTCGGGAAATGGCCGTCCTCTGTGAGTGAATGGTGCACATTAACAAACACGCGGTGATCCGGATAGCGCTCTAAATTTGGATATCTTTCACGATAAAGTCTAGCGGCGGCACTTGCGTTGCATCTGCATTCCCCATAAATGAGATGCATGTTCGCATATTCTTGTGAAGTGTAGCGCGTAGGCATAGTGATGAGAAGGATGTCAACACAAAAGTCCAATTCCAAAAGAGAGAAGCCAAAGTTGCCGGTATGTAATCAACAAGTCCAATTCACAAAAATCCAAGTCCAAAAAGAAAAGCCAAAGTTGTCAGTACTAAATTAACACAAGCGAATACGGAAAGGTGCGCAGTAGACGAATGAGCGAAATGTACTAACTGGTGTCAGACTGGCAGCGTAGCTATTTGCTTGGTATGGCGTCTGTATCTGTTTCATTCGCACTCGTTTAAACGATGCATCTCCGTCTCACTGCGTGGCGTCACTATCTGTCTCGCTCGCTCATGGCAAACATGTCCACTATCCATCTCTCTCATCATTTTGCCGTAAAATAAAGAACCTACCAAGGGCTTGTGCGAATAAAAAACATTTTTCCTGAGTAAAATGGGTTAGCAAAAATCGGGTTACTTGAGGTTTTTATTTTTTACTCGTTTTTTTTAGTACGAAACTTACAAGTATTGTACCATTTTACAATCCTGATTAAATGCGCCAACTCTTAATGGCACTTGCCAAGGCACTCTAGTACATTTTTTTTAAAGGAGGGTGTTTCAAAGTCGACAAAGTTTGAAAATTTTAAATTCATAGTTTAACAAATAGTCTAAATTCTAGGAAACTTGGGGTAATTGTGTCATTATTTTAGACTGTGATTCTCGAGATGTTATTTAGGGTTACGGTTCCAAAGTTTAAATGACCAAAAATAATAAAAATTAACCACAATAACCGAAAAATGGTACAGTTAGACCAAATTTCTAGGTTTTTCTTAAAATGCCCATAATTTTCAAACTGCATGGGATAGATTTTTTTTCTGATTTTTCTCGTGATGGTTATGATCTATCCTGTCACCCCGTTTCGGCTTGACGTTGAGTTCTGGGACACCCTGTATATGTACCAATTTTAATAAAAATTTTCATTTTTAGTTATGTTTAGTTGTGCACCTAGAATCGGTACCATTATCAAATAATTATTATATTAATTGACAAAAAACATTAATATAATAAAATCAACGGCTAAATAAACTACACCAGTCTTCCTAGATCGTCCAAATAACAATTTAATTATCTTCAAACGAACTTTTTTCAAGAAACATCAAGGCGAAATTAAAAGTAATGTAAATTGTTTATGAAATCGTAAAATATTTTGAACAAAGCCTGAGCTCAACAGCTACTTGATTAAGATTAACGGATTAAAGCTCAAGTGTTCTTCAGATCTGAGACTGACAAAATTAGAAAAAAATAATAATGAAGCTACTAAACGGGTATTCATTTTTCGGGTTTTTTTTGTACTTTAAAAGTGCGTGTTGTTAAAAATATTTAGAAACACATGAATGTGTATTTTTATCACATTTTATAACATTAGTTTCAAATCTTGGAGTTTTAGACCGCGATTTTAAACTCCTGGAATACGTCGATATAGGTGTCGATTCTACGTCCACAACTAAACTTAACTTAACTAAAAAATGAAAACAACTATTGCTGTATATTGATTATTTGGTTGTTTTGTTGTGTAATTTTATATTAATTACAATCGTTAATCTATAATAAACAGATTTGCTAACAATAAAGAATCGTTAACATTACAGAATTGTGTTATTGACACAATCAAATTTCATTTTTTACATAAGTTTAGTTGTGCGCGTAGAATTGGTAAAATTTCGATGATAAATGCAATAAGTAATTTATAAAATATGTATTTTCGTAATCAAGTAATAATTACATATGTTTTCCTTAAGATTTTTTTAATAAATACGCTTTATAGCTTAACTAATAATGCCCGCGGTTCCACCCACGTTTATATTTATTGAGCCCTCCCAGCCTCAAAATTGACGAAATCATAACAAATTATACAAAAAAGCCGTCCTTTTGAACCACTTTATCTATTATAGAAAACCGCATTAAAGTCCACGTAGGGACATACAAAAATAACGACTATATTTTATAATAAGTAAAGATTCGCGTTTATGTATTTATTAACCTAACCAAATCTTTGAAAGCATTATGACCCACTTCTTCTATTAAAGTCGTAGGATAAAACAATAATTTCAATAAAAATTCAGTATTTTCGAGATCAAAAAATTTCGAATCGTGTTTTTTATTGTAGGTATTTGTTTTATTACTAACCTAAGATATTAATATTGTATATATATCTAGTAGACTACATTACATGGCTATCACAACAATAGCGATTTATCAAACAAGGTCATATTCATCTAAATAATTGTATTGAAGATTTTTATCTGACAGTGCCATCAGTTTTGCGAATCTATTTAAATGCTAATTAAGTATTGTTATGGCTACTTTAATAGTTGAGATCAACACGTATTTCAACATTTAGTATGTATTGGGAGCTAAAATATGAATACACCTTTTCTATCTCGGTAGTAAAGCGCCAACTGCTGCGATCTAATTACTGTTTTTTTATCCTTACTAATTTATTATTGTGAAATCAAGATGATGACGTAACAAAACCTGTAAAACGTAACAAAAACTGTACGAAGTCGCGGGCAACGGCTAGTAATAGCATAACGCCCTTTCTAACAGAATTATGGATCAGCAATATGACGAATGTATTATGTTATTACGGGACGGAACCTTACATGTCCAACTCGTACTTGGTCGGTTTATAACCGGCTACAAAAAAGAAGGAGTTTCTCAATTCGTCTGTATCTTTTTTCATGTTTGTTTCCTCTTAACTTTTAACTGGGTGAAGCAATTTTATTGTTCGTTTTTTATTTCAAAGCCAGTGCTTCCCGTATGGTCCCATTGGCACCAGATCAGGATCTGATGGTTCTCTCCTAAGAAATCGAGGAAAACTTTAAAATTTCAAAGGCACATAATAATTATGAGTCTAATTAATTTACCAAGGTAGTCTCATAAAATCATAGACTTAGGATATAGATCTAGACGTAACACTCGGTACAACGAATCCGGCCTGCTACTTTTTTTAGTTGAACACATTAAGAAAAATAAATGATTTAGTAGCCTTTCTAACTCTTTCTTTTGATCTGGAGTAAAAGAGAAAGCAAGGCTACTCTTTACTATTTTACTTTTAAACCATAAACGGGGCGGCCCTGCCTTGGAACAAATCTATGTTCCCGAGTTGTTACTCCCTATTTATAACCTTCTTGCATAAAATGATTTTTTTTTTTTCTAAAATAATAATTGTAAAACGCGTCAACTCTGAAATATATTTAAAATTGTTCAGGCATTAAGGTAAGACCAGTTAGACAAGGTTATTGCAATAAATAGTAAATTGAAATACACAGATTTAGTACAAACATAACCGATATATGAAGCCGTATTTGTTTCAAATATTATCTAAACTCATCGAGTCGATATAAACGACTTACTCGACGAACCTTCGCTCTTGTTATATTAATGCTATACACCTACTAAGGTTACGGAAGCCCGAGAATTATGAGAGAAAATTAAGGCAAATATTGATATTTGCACGACCCCCATATGTTGGAAGGTTAACGGGTAACGATTAGATAGAACCTGTGATAAATACAAGATGAGGATTTGTACAATCATATTTTATTCATACTGAATTGATTTCAATACAATGTGTTTGATTCTCTAACATTTTAAGGTCTCTCTTTCTTTCTCATGGCTGGTAAACAATAAGAAGCAGAATATTCTCTAACACTTGCGCGATCTGACGATCTGACGATGGTCCAGCCATGTCCAGTCCCATAAGTGACCATGGTGACGTCGGGCCTAAAGACAAATATACGCGTCTAAATCCATAAAAAGTGGTTTTATTTGAAGAAGCAGAATATTTACCAGCTTTAAAAAAGAAAGACAGAAAGCAGCAATGAACAATTGTTTCTTTTACTTTTTTTTCTTTCTTTCTCAAGACTGGTAAACATTCGGTTTCTTAATTAATCTATCACTCAATCCATTTTTAAGTGTATCTATGTAACCAAGTCTTTGTGTTTTACACAATAGTTTATGCAATAGTTGGATTGATCTCAATATGCAATAATTTCAAACACTATCAATGATTTTAAGCTATTGTATAGCTTCTATCGCGGGCCTTGAGCGTGGAGACCGAATCCACAAAATTCGAAATTTAAATTCCGTAGGTAACAGAAATAGCGTAAAAAACCTTACACATCGCTGCTCGCGCTCGTGACTCATGTCAGTTTTGGCGTTAGTTTTTATTTCATTGACATTTGATTGACAATCGCTATTTTATCATAATTACCATAAACAATGGACAGATGTAAGCATCAGTAAATAAGGATTATTAATCTTATTTTATTTATTTATTAATATACAACTGCTTTAGTTTATGGTATTTAGATTCTTGCATAAATAAAATAAATAAATAATTATATTATTGCATAAGTTGATAAAAAATACTATGCAATAGCTTTACCGCGGCAGTCCCCGAGTGACACACGTCTTTATTATTTATTTTATAAAAAGCTTCATTTACACAAATTTGGTTTAAAGGTGAGCTTAATGCCCGAGGCATTCTGTACAAAACAACCTTCATGTGGCGCAGAGATGTATAGAAGAGGGTGTGTTAGTGTGTATTAAAAATATTTCAATAAAACGTAAAACTCAACAACTTAAACAAAAATGCATATCAAAATACAACATATACAGAAATAAATACAATAAGCATAACTTGTAAATTGTATTATTTTATATATTACTAGCTGACCCGGCAAACGTCGTTTTGCCATACTAAAAAAAAAGGTTTGAAAAATAGATGTTGGCCGATTCTTAGACCTACTGAATATGCATGTAAAATTTCATAGAATCAGTCAAGCCGTTTCGAAGGAGTACCTACGGTAACTAACACTGTGACACGTGAATTTTATATTTTAAATCTGAATTAAATTATTTTGATTTGATTTGATTTCATAACACATACATAACTTACAATGACGAAGTTAAGAACTATTTTTGGGAGCAATCGGCCACTTTAAGTAATATATTCTGTTTTAAGTTCTATTTAAATTATTAAAATATGCTTCATATTTCGACGAGCCTCGTTGTCTAGTGGTTCATATAACGGACTGCCGTTCACGAGTTCTGGGGTCGATTCCCGGTCAGGACAATCATTTGTGTGATGTTTTCAATTGTCATACATATGTTTGTACTGCGTCTGGGTGTTTACTATGTTTGTTTTATCTGTTATAAGTATGTATTTAAAAAAAAAAGTAATTTATTTGTTCTATCCGTATTCTGCTACCCATGACACAAGCCTATAAAGCTTAGCTTGGGACTAAAGGACAGCTCTAGCTAATATAGAAGCAACCCAATACAATGTTAAAAAATAAGAAAGTGGAGTGTTAAATTGGGTAAATAAAACGGAACAGATAAAGTAAGAATAAATATTGTAGGTTGTTTTCTTAAATTTCGTTGCTTTTAAAAGGTTACGGGTAGCTACCCCTACACATCACTACCCTATGTCATCTCATGGGCTTTATAAGAGGTACGTGCCTAATAGGATCGGACGCTTATGATTTGACAAATAGTCATCTATTTATTTTTGACGGCCAGAATTCTGTTATATGAACCACTGGGCCATAGCCTAGTAATATAACAGACTACTGGTCAGAAGGTCGTGGGTGCGATAACCCCAGCGGATAACCATGTGATATTTTTGCAATGCAAATGTTTGTATTAGGTCTTCTCTATGTACTAGGAGCAGATATTTACAAAATACAAATAGTATAGATATACTATTTGTATTTTGTACACATAAATACAAAAATAACGACTTTGTTTTATAATGAGTAAAGATTTACTCATTATAAAACAAAGTCGTTATGTTTGTATGTATGTGTGTATGTCCCTATGAGAGCTTAAATTTCAAAAACCACGCTTGCAAAATCTATTTTATGCGGTTTTTTTTTTATAGATAGATCTGTTTAAGAGGATGGATTTATTAATTTTTTAAGTTCACGCGTCCACAGATGCGAGCAACAGCTAGTGTGGTATTTTCGTATTCTGGTATCCATAATATAAGTATAAAAATATGGCTTAATATAGGACCAGAGGACGTTACGTATCGTCGTTACGATTAAATGTGACATAATTGGAAGTATAAGTGAAATGAAGAGTATCCCTAATCTTAATAGTGGATGGAAACGGCTGACTACGTTGATTGATTGAATTGATAACGTTATTCTAGAGGAACCTCTTGTTATATTAGGGTCAAGTCGTTTTATATTAGCTCTTGTATCTGTGTGATGTCGAATTTATAAAAATAGCAACACAGTTTCATTACATAACCATGAAAACACATAAAACACAATATATTCCGTGTTACGGATTAAGAATACAAGTGTCACCACCCCATCTTCTCCCTTGGGTGCTGTAAAAGTCAGCTAAGGGATAATGCACACAGATAACATCTTCTGTGAGAGACGGAAAACTCGAAAATAAACCCTGTGCCAAAACGCCTGGTCAGCGCGGCCCATTAGACCATAATCCCTCCCAAAGTGGAGGAGGCCCGTGCCCAACAGTGGGACGTAAATGGGCTAGAGATAAAAATTAATTAATTGACTAATCATACATATTTGAAGAGTCATTCTCTCTCCCTCTCTCTTTCTCTTTCTCTCCAGTCTCCAGCCTATTATAGACCCACTGTTTAAAGCTGGCCTCCTCCAATTTGAGAGAGTTTTTGGTATACTATACCACGCTCCCTAGGTGTGTTGACATAAAGTTTATTTTTGAGTTTTTCGTCTCTCACAGCATGTTATCTGTGTTCAATATCTCTTACAGGCTTGTACAAGGAAGGAAAAGGGGTAGTGACACTTGTATTTTTAATCCGTCACGACACTGAATAGTCCATTCCACGGGATAGTCTTTTATTATTCCTAAAATGGAAGACTATTAAATTATCCTTAATGATACTACGCTGACCAGTAGTGGTCCAATTTTAAGATTTTTTTCCACTGTGTTTAGCCGCGTCTACGTGTTACACTTTTGTAATTTTTTTTACTATTCCCAACAGGCTCATATTTCTAGCCAAACTTAATGATAATGCCTCATGAGGAGCAGTCCTCATCCTCCAGTGGAATGATTTCGTGTCTTCTGGCATCCAATTCGTCTATTATGAGACGGACAGATATAGTCCTCTCGTTCTTTTTTAAGCTGTCTTCTTTGTATCACCACCACACAAAAGATGGGAATGGATTCCATCGTGCGTTTATTTCAAATAAGATACTTTACTGCAGCTGGAAGCCACAATATTCCCACACCATAATTGGTAGTGGCTTAATTACATTTTCTCCGTATAAGATACGAAAACGATCTTGTTACAAATTCTTGCAACGATTTCCTTGTTGGCTAGGATTGGTATCGCGCTATCATTAACTATTTATCCGAGATAATATAATGGAATCACTACTCATACAAGTAATTACATCCATTTTTATATGTATACTCATAGCAAAATGTTTAAAAATACAACAGCATTTCTTATTTTGCTATGAATATTAAGCTAAAGATATTTCAAATGATCTAAAAGCTATATCGCCTTTAAAAGAAATATGATACTGAAGCTTATAAATGACACTTAACAAAATATCAATTTAACCCAACATTAAGTGATCAGAAACTGAATACAATTCACTTTTTTTCGACTCAATAAATGATTTTATCTTGTCATATCTTTCTAAAAAACATCAGGTTCTCGACATGCAGAATTTTAATTGATTAAGAACACGGAAGCTGTGTATAATAAGCTTGGCGTATGTGTTTTTAAAGTAACCAACTAAGCAAATTACAAATTTAAACTCAATGTTCCGCAGAAGAAAATCAAAATGACTCAACTACTGAAGAATACATAAAACTTTAAAAACGTTTATTATATCTATACATGGCAATCGTAACATAATGGCTTAAAAATAAAAACAACGAGAATTGCTTCATAATTTGCTAAAAAATAACTTACCGTAAAACGATATAAAGAACTCAATTTTGTTAACAAACACATCGTTCACCGACACCTTGATAAACTCAATTCGTTAAAAGTTTTTCAATACACGCAAACTTGTTACTAACCCTGACGGAACTTCCGTCATTAATACACACTCACACAAACTTTTAACAGCATCATTTACAACGTGTATTAAATTTTATTTTGTATGGTATGTAGGTTAATGAAAAATCGTATTTTTGCGATACAGATAATCGTATTCGTGCTTACTGAACGAATGCCGCGCTCACACTACATGAGAGAATTACTTGACGAACCTTTACTGCGCTTGCGTGAAAGCAAAGTGACTCTTTTCCTCGTTGGACTTATTCACGAGTTAATTAAAATATTAACTTCTATCCGTCGCCTTATACTAGCTAAACTTAATAAAATATTTTTATAAAAGTTTTTATCACAGACTTAAAGTAAAAGGTGCTCAATTGCCTGAAAGGCAAACCAGAAAAAAGATGGATGAATTGTGAAAGAGGATATGAAGATGTTGCGTCGACCCCAAATAATTGGGGAAAAGGGCAGGGAATTATGATGAGGTTTTTTTTTCTCCGCCTTGCCCTGCCGGGCCATGATGGTGCCTTGAGCTTTACCATGACCCGGCGAGGGGAGGCTCCGCTAATCGGGGCCCGCCCCGATGGGGGAGCACTAGGTCCCCCCATCATGTTGCTACATTGCAAATAATATATGAAAACTTGATTATTTAGAAAAAAATATGAGTTAAAGTAATTCATTAATTAAATCATATAACAAGGTAGAAAGTAGAAAGAAAGAAAGAAAGATCACAATAAAGAGACTATGATTTAGATGCCCAGAATAAAATATCTACTGGTAAACTATAAACCAAAAATTGTCATAAGAATAGAATTCACGATTTTCGGATATTATATTAATAAATATTTATGGACATTTTACACAACGTCCTCTGGTCCTAAGTTAAGCTTACATGCTTGTGTTATGGGCACCAGAATACGGATATACTATATATGTACTACTTTTCTTTTATAAATACATACTTGTAATACACAGAAAACACCAAAACGCAGTACAAACATTAGCATGACAATTATAAATAACAAAACAACAAATGATTGTCCCGAGCGGGAATCGAACCCGCGACCTCGTTAACGGCAGTCTGTTACATAAACCACTCGATCACGAAGCCTGTCGCATTTTCGATTTATTATTCGATATTTGTAATTAATTTAATATCTTTTAAGTCTATTAATTGAAATTATAAAAAGGGTTTCTACTTCCAGGAGCTCTACAAAGCTTAGATCCGGTCATTCTGTCATAATTAAATTTTACTGACATCATATGTGGGCCTTACTTTATTATTTAAATAGACAGGTTCTTTCAAACTGTTTGCGTTCGTTTTTGTTTAGCTAATCCTCGTGTAAAACATGTCACGTTCTACCTTAATCAACTTTTTATTGTAAGGGTTAAGCCACATTGTACCGCTTTGGTAGCGATAAGAGGTATACTACAGATACGTCTAAGTAGAGGTTAAAAATAAAGATTTCATTTATTCATCATTATCATGATCACGCCTTTTTCCCATGGGGGTAGGCAGAGACTATAGAGCGCCATCTGCTACGATCCAAACAATATTAAAATAACTATATTATAACAATATTATATATATTCATTTATTCAATACGCAATTCTTTAACACTGGCTACAAAAAAATTGTTAGGCAAAGGCCAAATAGCCTCCTCACCTCACGAAACATATTTAAGAAGTTTTCTTTTTTATAAAAAGTCCAAGATGGACTTTCACAGGATAGGTTCCGTATCATAATCATAGTAATATTCGTCATATTTATGACCTCACGGGAATTAACGGGATAGGGGAAGGATAATGGTCATGATTTGTATTTGTTGTTATAGCATCGACTTTATTATTCGCCAGTTCTTTAGCTATCATCGTTCCAGCAATGTAACCTGGTAACAGACAGGCGGACGGACGGACGGCGAAAACTCAGTAGTAGAAACTCAGTAATACTGTCTTTTAGTAAGAAAGCCTAACGATATCGTTATTTCTGTATGTCCATATGTGAGTTTAAATCTTTAGAACTATACAACGGATTTTGATTCGGTTTCAACAAGAGGAGGGTTTGAAACAATTTATTAAGAGGGTACTGTACTCTTCATTTAGGTATTTGCCTTAGGTATTGCTATCCCTATTTCCGAGCGCTGCGCTGAAAGGGACAAATATAGATGAAGCGGATTTTACCTACAAATTCTTTGAAAAAAGACGTTTCGTACTTCCGTTTTCTTTTCGCGAAAGTTAAACCGATTTTAATAGTTTTTGCGTTATATTATAGATAAAGAGTATATCTATGCTTCTATCACTTTTTTTATGGTAAAACTTTACCAAATTTGTGTGATAGACGCTGCAACTTTATCTAAAGAAAACCGAAAAAAGTGGGTTTTTCGGATCGTCATATTTCTTTTAGTTATTATGTTTAGAAAAAAAAGAAAGTGATAGAAGCATAGACATAGATATACTCTTTATCTATAATATAACGCAAAAATTATTAAAATCGGTTTAACTTTCGCGAAGAAAAAATGGAAGTACTATACCCATACTTTTGTATGGAGCATAATTTGGTATCGTCCCGTCTTAAGGTTTGGTTTCTCAGTTCCACGAGTACAAAGGTGGTAATAATAGCTAGTTAAGAAATAACACAAAGCGGCAAAATCGTGGGTTCAAAGAATCAATAGTGAGAAATACAGATACGTACAAAACCTAAATAAACAGAATGTTGTGCTTATGTCAAAAATAGTTTCAAGCTTAGTAAGCAAAAAAAATTCGCTGTATACGTATAAGTGTGTGTGTCCTGTGCCAACACACGCCTGGTCAGCGTAGACCATAATACCTCCCAAATTGGAGGAGGCCTGTGCCCAACAGTGGGACGTAAATGGGCTGGAGAAGATACGTATAAGATCTAGGCATTATGTTTTCTTTTATTTGTAATATAAAAATATTATGAAATAACACAACGAAATGTTATGTCAAAAGCAATGGATTTTAGTTGTTTTAATTATATATATATATATATATAACTATTGAGACCAATTCTAATGCGTCATAAACTTAACCGAACTAAAATGAAAGCACTGTAGTGTATTTTGGTATTGGACTATTTCGATGTCAATATTTATACAAATTAAAATCCTTAGTCACAGTTTTCAAAATAAGAAAGTTCAGTTAGCGTTGCTGAATAAAAAAAGATAAAAGCTATATTATAGACGAAGAGTATAATTATAGATATACTCTACATCTATAATATAGCGTAAAAACAATTAAAATCGGTTTAACTTTCGCTAAGAAAGAAGGGGTTTACGATGCCCATTATGTTTGTATAGATCATAATTTGGTATCGTGCCCTCTTAATACAGGACTATTCTATCAAGGACGCTTGTATAAAATATTTTGTTCCAAAAATTTAAAAGCTTATTAATGGCAATTTTAAAAACATTATTTACAAATATCATAATTTTCAACAAAATAAGGATCTAATTAATTAGCAAATAATTCAAAAGGCAGGTTTATTCCATCAGAAGCTGCGTGTTTCCCTAGAGGAACGGATGCCTTCATCCTTTTATTTATCATACAACACAAAAGAGTTTTTTTCTTAAAGAATTTTTCGCTGTAAATATATTTTATGATCTCATGAGAGTAATTTTATTTATGTGCATGCATACTACCAAGTAATACTGCAGAAAGACAACAAATATTACTTTCATTTACAGAAAATGAATGTAATTCCTTTGGGATTTATTTCATAGCAAAATCTCATACAATGCAATATTATTTATTAATCTTTTCGTCTCACTCATAAATTCATTAATAAAACCGCGGACAAGTTTGGGTTAATATGATTTAAAATGAACATGCCTAACGCATACCCAAAATATTTAAGAAATATAAATTACGAAAATATATAACTAATATAATATATATAATAAATTATATAAATTTGTCCCCCAGCTTCGCACGGTTCCCATAATAATATTTGGATTTTTCAATAGGTAAAAGTTGCTGTTTTTTCAGACCTTTATATTTAATAATTTTGCCCTCATGGGTTATATTTTTCCTAATGCCGTCGGATATACATTCTTTTTTGAATTCAAATATCGTCTATTTTCACCGGTGATAATGGAGCTAATTGACGATAAATGATTTGTATTTATTTATTTATATTTATAATATAGATATTTTTTTTATTTTTTATTTTTTTTATTTTTTTATTTATCACATATAATTATTATCACACGAATTTTTATTTGACGTAAAATAAATAAATAAATCTTTATTGTCACGTATAAAATGTTACATTTTGCTTAAAACTACTCTGGTTCCTGTACTAGTATGTACTGTATTACAAGAACCAGTGCCTTACTACAATATCAACAAGTTATAGCTAAAAAAGCTAAAAGCTGGTAAATATTATATTTTCTTATTGTTAACATTGGGTTTTAATGCACAATAAATAACTACGCCATTTTTATTTAAACTCCTTAGGAAATTGTTCGTCATTTTATTTTTAAGTATAACGAAAGCGGGACCACTTAGTAAGCCAAATATACGGGCTTTAATTGATTAAATGAAACGATTCATAGACATGGTATTTATTTACTTTTGCTACTTCAAAAAAGGAAAAATTTATCTGGGCAAAGCGGTAATAATGATTCTTTTTTTTTATTAGAAACCTAATGGTTCCCCTATGGTCCCATTGGCACCAGGTCAGGATCTGATTGTTATATCCTGAGAAATCGAGGAAAACCCTTCAATTTCAAAGACACATGAAGTCGGTTAAACTCTTTTAAAAAAATACTCGTTTAGTTATCGAATGAATTCTTGCTCTCTAAATAATAATAATAATAAATATTCATGGACATTTCACACAACGTCCTCTGCTCCCAAGCTAACCTTATATCCTTGTGTTATGGGTACCAAAATACGGATCTACTACATACACTCTATGATGTGCCTATATTCCTAATGTGCAAGTTTGTGTAATGTCTTATAAATATACAAGTGCGTCCAAATCAAATTTTCACTGGTAAAACAACGTAAAACGTAAAAGTTACTCCTGCGTTTTGATATGACATAAAAAAATTGAAGCACAAAACGCACTAAAAAGCTTAAACAAACCTTTTGAGAGAAAATAATTACATTTTCTTAGGAACGTACAGATAACGTGTATACAATTTAAATTTTGTAAATTAAGTTTCTAAGGAAAAAGTATTTAAAAATGTTGATAATATCACTGTAATCTGCATATTCTTCGTAAAGTTAACACAATTAAAAGCGGAGCTCACTTTTCTCACTTACCAAATGGTCAAAGTTAGTGAAGAGAAGCTCTAAGGGAACAGAGTTACGCAAATTTACATACATTACCATCTATCCTAAGGAAAGTTGGCAAAATAATATATATTCGTTTGCTTCGAAGTAGTATAGTTACTAAAGTTTTAGCAACGTGAGTTCTCTAATGGCATAATTTATTATATTAAATGGGTATATTTGTGTTAAATTCTAGCCCCACGTTTCAGAGACGTTTCAATCATCATGGTCACGGGTGGGACTGCCTTACAGCTCAGTCCCACCGTCCACCTGTCCTCTTTGCTCAGTTTTTACGGTTGAACAAATACGCGACTAAATCCGTAAAAGTGGTTTTATTAACACGCTCTTACTAGGTTAGTACGTATCTATGGATGTAATAATCTATAATATTATCTAACACTTACGCGATTCATTCGTTTAAATAAAACATCAGGCTAAACTTTAATACAAGTACACAATCAATTCGAATAGTAGGCGAAAATGTTTTTAAAAATTTCGTAACATAGATTAAAACAACCACTCTTTACGGATTCCTTCTGATTTGAAATGTTGCACACATGTTAAAGACTGATGACAATGCAAAATTTAAAAAAAAACTTATTCAAGACTATTAGTTTTAGGATTGGCGCATTTTTAGTTTTTGGACTAAGTAAATTATTTGGGAAAATGAGTCACGCAAGTGTAAGAGAATATCACATTAAGAGAGAGTCAATTAAATTGTCAGTGTTAATAAATTGTTATTATCTTCTTGCTGATATTTCAATTATTTGTGTGACAAGAAATCCCCGTAGGTTTGAAATACTTAACTGAAAATAGAAAACAAGAAACGACCTGTTTTGTCTCTTTAGTTAATTAATGAAATATGATTCCAATGTCAAAGGTCTTTTACGTTGGTATATTATTAAAATTTCAGACAAAATGTACAAAAAGTATTATTATTATTTAAAAGTTGTTTCAGATATTATAAATGGCCTTATTTTTTTTTATTTAACTAGCACGCGTCGTTTCTAGTGATGACAGTGCTGCTACAATTCCGATTTTTTATTCTGGTTGATTTTAGCTATAAAAAAAATAAGCGGATGATAGAAAACATTGAAATTTATGAGTTTATGTCTGTCATAGAGTATTTTATCACTTTTACTTCAAAAAATTCTTAGCTTGCTTTGCTGTAACTGTCACAATTTTATATTTTTTGTAAACGGAATTAAAGAAAACAAAAAATATTGTTTCGGATATTTCAAAAATTGGCGATAATCCCTGTACAAAGAGAAAAGATTAGATTGTTTCTTGAAAAAGAGTTTCACTATTAACTTGATAATATGATTAAAATAACTATAAATCTGATTTATGTTTAAACTTAAGTAATAAATACATATTATTATTATTATGTTGGTAAGTATTAATTTCACTATAGTATCATACTTCATACTTTAACTGCGTGTTAGTAGGGTGTGGTAAACCACTAACGTTCTATAATAACTCGATAAAGTACGAGTTTACTTAGTAGAGTAGAATTCAAATGTTATCGCCCTATTTCTTCCCCAGATTGCTGCAAATAGTACTTGTAATAGTCATAGCTATATTCTCGACGGGCTTCGTGGTCTAGTGGGTCATGTAACGGACTGGCCTTCACGAGGTTTCGGGTTCGATTCCCGCTCGGTTCAATCATTTGTGTGATGTTTATATTTGTCATACAAATGTTTGTACTGCGTCTGGGGTGTTATGTATTTACAAAAGAAAAGTATTATATGTAGTATATCCGTATTCTGGCACCCATAACACAAGCATATTATAAGCTTAGCTTGGGACCAGAGGACGTTGTGTGAAATGTCCATAAAATCAAAAAAAAAATTATAATCTGAAAACATCTGCGAGAGAAGGAAACCTGGAAACTAGACCCAATGCCGACGCGCCTTGTCAGCTAGGCATAACAAAGTTGCCTTTTCGAAGTGAAGTCCCGTGGTGCCCAATAACGAGAGAGTGAAGGCCTATGAAGACATATGAATGTAGTAATTAGCTTCTTTCATATCTACGGTTTGTAACAGAACTACATTTTCCCTTTTATCGGATTAGCTTAAAACTTTGTACATTTATCAAAAAGCGATGACAATATAATAATTTGATAAGTTTATCCCGTTAAACATGATTTTCGGGAATATAGACCTTTTTTCATATAAACTATGTTTTTCTTATTTTTGAACTAAGTTTTTGAACTTGATTTTTGATTGTCAATCATTAGCGTAAAATAAAGGTCTGGTTGAAGAAGACGGAAACAAATACGTCTTATGGCGTATGTGATTTATTCTATTTCAAACAACTCTCGAAACCAGAAAACGTAGTTGTCATGACACATGTCACACTTGAGCTTTTTGGACTACTCTACCGCCGTAACCAACTGAGCAATTGTTTTTCAACATTCTATAAATAATGTGGTCTTAATTCCTTATGAAAAGCATTTATCAATTGTTAAAATTACGTAGGTAACCATTACTGGAGATTGAAGATTTTATGAGAAAAATCTACGAAACTTCGCTTTGAAATAGAATAAAAAGGGATAAGATCCTGAAAAACTAGTTATCTTAACAAAAATAATTTACTTCAGGTACGAAAATAATATGAAAGTGTTTGTCTTACCAATTAATATCAGGAGTTAACCTTATTAAGGTCAACTACCTGCTTCACATAACACGATCACTTACACTCGTATCAAATTCACACACCCAACTAAGACGAGACTTGAATAGTATTATGATTACATATGGTGAGTAAGAATTACCTTAATGATACCCTCCCTTCCGACCAATTACATGTAATTGTATTGACCTAAGCTAACCCGAGTGATCTAATTTAGTCATGTGACGCATGGCCTGAACAACGAATAACTTGCTCATTAATTATTGTAACTACAAATTGATTTTTTTGACTGATGTTTAGTACTTATGTTTATTATTTTAAAATTCAATAAAATATAAAATATTTGCGTAAATTACCCATTACAATATCAGAGAAGAGCGTCTCTACCTAATATTTAACAGCTCCTAAGCTAATGGATAAAAATATATAAGTCGTATTGCGTTATTTCACCCGCATCTTACGGTAAGACTTTGCGTTGGTGGTGCGATACTGAACCGCAGCGTAGCGAGACACGATTAGAGAGTAAGGAGTGCAGGTCCGCGCGTTGTGTCGTACATACTAGCGAATATTATGTCAAACAGTTGACAAGGAAAGGCTATTGCGTGATTGCTGTAAGAACCAGTTAAAATCATGTGATATTATATAATAATAGGAAGGAAACACAGAAAACTCAAACTAAAACACTTAGCGTGACGTAGTAAACCAAAAGACCTTCCAAACCACAACCAACGTGGATGTTTGACCATTGATGAAACTAAATGAAGTCAAGAAACTAACAAGTAACTATGCATAGCAGAATAGCAGTTATTTAGTCTCTTTGTACCCTTGGGGCACGTACTTGCCTGGTAACCTATGCCCAATAGTCGGAAGTTTATGAGCTGGTTACCTAAGACTGTATTTTTTTTATTATAATTTCCATTCAGAATTAGTTCAGATTATTACCGTTTCTATTTGAACGATACCCTTTCAGAAACGAATGGTTTCTCATATTTCATTTTTAGTATGTAAAAGAGTATGTAAACATGATATTTTATTATTCCGTATCATATCGATATAGAGGGATGAGAACATAAATTTTCTACAATTGGTATATACGTCACAGTGTACTAACCTTAACGTCGTCTGGGAATGTGTACCACTTAGATAATGATTTGTTTGTGAATACTATACAAAGTACTAGGTATTTTCAGGTAAATTTACTTTAAATGAATATTAAAATGGAGTTTAGTAGACACGCAAGTAAATGTTAAACTTTGGGTATCATATAAAAGTACTAGCTACTTCGAGATCACTCGCGTGGAGTGTAGAATCGATTTTGTGGATTACAAACTTAGAAAATGAATCCAACATTACAGAAAAGAGATATGAGAGCGATGCTCATACACGTTGTGTACGGACGCTGTCGTCGTGTGCGTTAGGTGATTTTGGGCAAGGCGTGCGTCTTGAATAACCTTGCCTTGCATTACCTCGGCATGCCACCTCCCGATGTAGCAGTACATTTGTCAAAGACAGCATGTGTGACTACTCCTGTCGGTTTAAAACTCTACATTATATTTCTCTACACCATCTTTACATCCAATTCGTTTAAATCGATTTTGTGGGTTCGGCATGAAGGAGACAGACAAACTATTGAAACAAATTTTTAGATATTACTAGCTGCGCCGGCAAACATTGTTTTGCCATACAATTCTGTGTAAAAAAAATTTCATCAAAATCGGTCCAGCCAATTGTGAATCTAAACCATCCTCAGACCCCCCTGAATACACACAACAAATTTCATCAAAATGGGTCCAGTCGTTTAGGAGGAGTTCAGTCACATACACACGCACACAAGAAATATATATATTAAGATAGAATAATGATATTGACAGCGTTTTAAAGTGCAAATTATAAAAAAAAATTTTTTTTGGACTTTTCACAGTACGTCCTCTGGTCCCAAAGTAAGCTATATTTCTATGCTTGGGTTATGACTACCAGATACGGATATACTACATAAAATACATACTTATAATACATAGAAACACCCAGACGCAGAACAAACATTTGTATGATATATAATTATATATAAATATCACACAAATTATTGTCCCGAGCGGGAATCGAACCCGCGACCTCGTGAATGGCAGTCCGTTACATGAACCAGTAGACCACGAAGCTCGTCAAACTAGTTCTTGTTCGCAACTTCGTACGCGTAGAATTTAGAAGCCAAACCGTAACAAAAAAGCAATCCTCTTGAACCACTATATATATAAAAAAAATCGCATCAAAATCTGTTGCGTAGTTTTGAAGATATAAGCTCACGTATGTCCCATACATACAAAAATTACGACTTTGTTTTATAATAAGTGAAGATAATAAATACATTCATGAGTATGATGGATTAGATAATATTATCATTAGCATGATGATTAACCATGTCTGCACTGTTATGTGTTGTATCTAATCACTATTAAGCTTGCTCTCGACCAAGAATTTGCTTTCTGTAATTATGCAGAATAATCTAATTAACATCTTAAGAGGATACCAAAATAGCTTCGTGCATTTTTCTATGTACGAAGTTTTCATTGTTTCTTTAGATTGAATGGCTAGAGCTCTAATTTTTAAGTATATATTTTTTCAATATATTATCTAGGATCGCATAAACTCAGAAACGCGATTGAAAAAAGTTTTCTCGATAGAAAATCTTGGCGAAGCAACCTCTCAAATTTTTTATTTTTTTCATTTGTCGGTCTATTATCGCGTATTAACTAATGAAATAACTTTATAAACATAGGTAACTATTATGTATAGAAACACGTGGATCAGAATTAAAATATATTTAGTAGATTTTGAGTAAATAGGAAAAGTATCCCTAATTCTTCATTTTCTGTGCCTACTGGCTGTGTTAATATGTACGTGTCGGCGATGATATACGATAATATTGATGTAGGCCCTTAATGCATTTGCCGTGAGGCTTATTGGTTAGGTTCGCATAATACAGGGCTAAGTATTAATTCATTAGTTGGTTGCACCGAGCCTAAATAAAGGGATAAGGGTAGGGGAATGAAATGATTAGTCAAATAACATCCCTTATTACGTATTTAGACGCGTATATTTGTTTTAAATTTTAGCCCGGCGTTTCAATCACAGTGCTCACGGGTGAGACTCAGTCTCAAAGTGGTTTTATTTGAGTAAATGAGTCGCATAATAGTTAGAAAATATTATGATGGTTAATTTTATTAACAAAAACATAATATATATTAACGAAATCCAAAGGGCTTTGGAATAAATAACTTTAGCGATCAATGTCACGCAGATAAGTTTGCAAATGGTATATTAAAACATAATAAGAAGTAAGATTTTACCAGTTGTCATACTTGTTACACATCGAAAAATTAATGGCTGTATTTTGACCATGATGATTTCTTATTACCTAAATATTAAGAGAATCTGTGACTTGTTCCATTTGCCTATCTACCAAATTTGTGACCCCATAACTTGGAATTAAAAAATATATATTTATATAATATTTTGAACTACTTTTCGACCCTACCCAATATTCACACAAAATTATATAAAAATCAGTTGTTCTTTATCTTTATCTTTATTTGTAATCAAAACTCCATAATCGTGAATTTTATAGATTTAATACTACTAGCTGTTGCCCGCGAGTTTTTACGCGAAAATTTTAGAAAATTTTCCCCGTTTTGCAAAATTTTCTCTAATTCTTCACTCCTATTGGACGCAGCGTGATTTTATATAGCCTAACCTTCCTCGATAAATGGACTATCCGACACAAAAATAATTTTTCACTTAGAACCAGTAGTTCTTGAGATTAGTGCGTTCAAACAAACAAACTTTTCGGGTTCATGATATTAGTATAGCAGCATAGATAAATATATTATTCACTGATAGATTTAAAAACAAAAAATATATTAATATTAACTGTTAAAAGTTCAAAAGATATTTTATGTTATCGTTAAGTTTAAAGACGTTGTTTCTGAAATGATGATCGCAGAAGTTGTACCGTTATCTGTTTGACAGTTCAATTGGTGTTAATTCCAAGCAGACGTAAGGTCGAAACAATAAAGGCTAATAGCTGGATCATCTAAATTAATTAATACCACCTTACCGTTTAATTAACAATTAGGTTTTAAATTTTATTGCATTGCAAGATGTGCTGCACCTTGCAGGCGATGCATTATTAGCTACATTAAATTTTAAATATGATTTTTATTTTATGAGTGGCAATTAAATGAATAATGAAAATACGTTGCAGGTACTTTTTTTCCCTTATTTTTCGTTATTTTAATATTTATGGACATTTATCGTTTCATACCTGTGGTTATTAAATACCAAACCAACTAAATTATAGAAAAACCTATCCACTTGAACTACTTTATGTATAAAAAAATCCGCATCAATCAAGTTAAGCTCACTTAAGGACATACATACAAAAATAACGACTTTGTATTATATTACGTGAAAATTTTAGATAATAAAATTTTGATAGATTCTTTAATTCTCTCTCTAATACACAGTGTGGTGATGGATTAAGAACACAAGTGTCACCACTCCATCTCCTCCCAAGGGTGCTGTACAAGTCAGTTAAGAGATATTGCACACAGATAACATCCTCTGTGAGTGATGGAAAATCGAAAATAAACCCTGTGCCAACACGCCTGGTCAGCGCGGTACAGTAGACCATAATCCCTCCAAAGTGGAGGAGGCCCGTGCCCAACAGTGGGACGTAAATGGGCTGGAGAGATTCCTTACATTTTGCAGTTTCATATTATTAAAAATTTTATAAAAAAAAAATTGTATTAATTCAAATTGATATCATAACTGTTGATATTGAAAAAAATAGCTTATAAATGGAATAATTTAATAGATAATTCGGTTTTACGATCTACGAAAGCTGGCAGTATAAAATTTTAGTAACTGTTACCATTAACACTCAGTTTATTATCATTTAGGTCATCAGTGATAAGAAAGTTTTCAGTAGTCAAGAAATCATTATTGTTGCAACTGGGTCACAAATTGAGTAACAATGCTGAGTTTTTTTATATGCTACCCTTAGGAAATCAGTTTTACTGTTGTTAGTTATGATAGCCGTTGTCCACAACTTCGTATGCGTTGAATTTAAAAATCAAACCCTAAAAATGATCCTTGAGCTTGTTTTTAAAGATATAGGAAACTAGTTTTATGAAAAATCGGGCATATTTCGAGTTATATCTTTACTTTTTGTAAAACAAAGTCGTTATTTTTGTATGTGTGTCCCTATTGGAGTTTATATCTTCGAAACTACGCTTTTTACGGATACGGATTTTAATGCGGTTTTTTTCTAAAAGGTATTCAAGTAGTTCAAGAGTTGTTTGCTTGTATTATCTTCTTTTGTATTAAACGAATCTTTTAATGTTATTTTAATCTAATCCATAAAACATATATTTTAGCATGTTCTTTAGTTTTCAAATTAAAGTTTTATTTTTTTCCCTCCTCCTTTTCGCACTCCTGGGCCATGATGGTGCCTTGAGCCTTATCATGACCCGACGAGGGGAACACTAGGTTCCCCGTCGCGTGGCCAAGTGCCACATTTGCCGCGGCAGACTTAATGCTAAAAGCATTATCTACTAGTCAACCTAAGGTAATGCAGAGACCATTGAAGTGTTGCTTTACTCACTTAAAAGAAACATGCAATATAATTGTTATACTTAGGGCCGATTTTTCAATCATCGAATAACTGAACGAATAACTAACAAGAGAATTAACTTATCTGATTGATAAAAGGACAAATAAAATTGTTGCATTTTTCAATGGCTAGATAACAAGCGAATAGTTTCTGTGACTTTTATGTTGCCAACTTCACTGCAATATTGTGGAAGCGAGACACGCGTATGGTGTACTGTGTGATAAAAGAGGATAGCAAATGTGTTGACACTCGTTTATTTGACGTTTATGGATAAATAAAATTTGTTAACTTTCTCTTTCTCGTGTGGTGATTTTGTAGGTTAGTTTCATTTATTGTCAGTGATTTGTTATTATTTTGCTATTATTGGAATCTTTTTTTCTCTTTTTGACATTAACTTTTACCATATCAAAAATTAGGAAAAGAATTGTTTTATAAAATTTTAACGTTTAATTTGGAAAGATAGGATCATCTCAGGAGAGGTTTCAGTAAACTATTAATAAAATAAAATAAACTAATATTATAATATTTTCTAACACTTGCGCGACTCATCCGTTTAAACAAAACCACTTTTCACGGATTTGCGTCTAAATCCATGAAAAGTAGTTTTGTTTAAACTAATATTACTAAAAACTATTATTTACAATACAGAATTTATACAATATTATTATTTACAATGAAATATTAATACTTTCAATAAAGGAATCTAGTTGTATCTATTGAATAAACGTTTATCTGCCGGTCCAAGAGGTAGATAGATTCATTCCTCAGTTAGGGCTGTTATTGACCAGATCGTGCCTATCTGACGATTGAAAAATGCAATATTTTGTTATCTATCTAATAAGTACTACCTGACTGTTTATCTGGGGATTGAAAAATCGGCCCTTAGTAACATAAATATTTTAGTAATAGAGTTACCTTAAAGGAAACATTAATAAAATTATCTAAAATACAGAATGTTTTTAAACACAAATTTCAAAATGTACCCTTATAAATACCCTATCTATCGTTAAGTAGGCATAAATAATATTATCGAGGAGGAAACATTACAGGAGCAATTCATTTGAATTGTTACCAACAGAAAAGCAAGCCGCTTTTGTAAAACATTTATCATTTTAATCACCCAAAGCTGCCGTCTGCGGTACTAAAATTATTTTACAGTAAACATTTTGAAAATTAAATTATAACGACTCCCTACTTGGAGTAATGATCCATTTTAAGAAGCGGCGTTTATCTTATGCTTAAAGAGTAATATACCAACTAACTTATTAACGCCTGCTTTTAACTGGTTTACGAAAACTTTTCAAAAATGTATTAATACCAATTTTAGTAAAAGTACCGGTTAGGACAGGTTAGGATGGGTTAGAAAGAGTTAGGACGGGTTAAGACGGGTTGGGACTGACAAAAAAGGCTTTGTAATCCCGTTTAACCTTTGAGATACGACACTATAATTAACATTTGCAGCTCTAAATCCGGCAAAACTTTAATAAAATTGATTGGCTATATTGGTAAAATCTCTGTTATAAAAATTTATTTTAGGAACGTATATATTATTTTAAATGCTATTAGGTATATTGTTCAAGCTTATACACAAGTATAATTTAGTATAGGTAAATAAAAAAAAACCAAAATTGGGTTTCACTTTGATATCTGTAATTATAGTTAGTTAATGTCAACATTTATATTAGCTTCGTTTCTATTTATTTACTTACTGTATAATGTATTTATTTATCTAACTATAAACCCATGTGACAATTTAATGGAATAAATACAGTTAATAGAATTTAAATGTGTAACCTTTTTTGATTTCTGGCGTTAAACAAAGGAAAATCTTCTCAATAGAGTCGTTACTTATAACTTTATAAGTACAAAATACACGAATACTCTTTTCAAAATGAAAAGAAAACACTTCAATGTTTTCGAACACATATTCATGGCACTTGGCAAAATTGAAAAGTCTACTCAGTAAAAGCTTCCGTTTAGATAGAAAGTACAATCTCAAATTGTTTACGCTTTCATACCCCTTAAGACAAGAATGGCGGCCAGCTGAGGAAATGAATATTACAGTGTTTACATGTTTGTGTTTGCCTTATAAAATATGTAAGATTCTCAGAGAGTAAAGTGAATTCCTTCAATAAAGTAATTAGCCTAATATTTCATTACTTATACAACAATACAACTTATGAAACACACTAAACGATATAGGTTAGACAATATTCTTAGACTTTTGGACACATTTCTAAATATTATTATATTATATTAATAAATAGTATTTTACTCGTATATATTTTCTGAAAAGACATCTCCGCATCGGAAAAGCTTTAAAAAAGTTATACCTATAAAGTCTGATGTATTTATTATTAAGATTCTTATTCCGTTTTCTTCCCAGTCCATTTATGTCCCACTGTTGGGTACACCTTCACTTCGGGTCAGTATTTATTTGGTCACTGCATCACGCTAACCAGGCGTGTTGGCATAAGATTAGGTAAGTGTCGAGATCCCTAGTTAACTCTTTCAGCACACTGAGGAACAAATGGTGTGTAGAACTTTGTATTATTAATCCTTAACCACGGAATTTGTTATGTTTAGATTTAATACGTTATAAATACATTAAAATTATTATTATAAATACCCTTCGTGTGCTAATGGATTAAGAATACAAGTGTCACTACCCCATCTCCTCCCAAGGGTGCTGTAAAAGTCAGCTAAGGGATATTGCACACAGATAACATCCTCTGTGAAAGACGGAAATAAACCCTGTGCCAACACGCTTAGTCAGCGTGGCACAGTAGACCATAATCCCTCCAAAAAGTAGAGGAATGCCGTGCCTAACAGTGGGACGTAGATAAATGGGCGTAAATGGAGAGGAAATACATTAAAGATTGACAAAGTTTCAAATTAGGTTTTCTTTATAAACTTGTCAGTTTAATTTCTGAAATAAGTAGCTAGTAACAGAAGCTTTATTATATACATAACATATATTACAAGATAAATCTTTACATAGCTTCGCAGATATATTATTCAATTAAAACTCAGCAAACGTATGAATAAAGGTAAAATTACATGTGGTGTTAAAACAAATAACGACATTGGTGTCGTAAACAGAAATATAAAATACCCACTTTGTTTAATGTAATTTTTGTTGTATATTTTTTCTGTTTTACGTTTGTTACGTTAGATAAGAAATTTTTGCCAGCAATACCTTTTTTATTTTCATTCATTTCATTCATACATTTTACGGGCTGTTGTTATTATTTCGTTTATGTGGTTCGTAGTAAATCAGCGAAAATTTATAGGCTCGTCATTTTTATCCGTCTGTGTAATGTATACCTACATCTACAGCAAGTTATATACTTGCAACTTAGAATATTGAGCCAACAAGAGCAGTGTAGATGCTGTTTTCTTTGACAAATATCGTTTTGCCGTGGAGTGCCAAGCTAGCGCACACAAACAATATAACGTAATTTCATTGGCCGCTACACACACCTTGACCAGAATCACCATACGCACACTAAGCGATGACAGTGTCAGTGTACAATGAGTATGAGTATTGCTACAATAAATTTTTCAGCGCGGGTCGACTCACAATGGCAAATACTGTTAGATTAATGCTCTAGGACTTGCTAGCTCCAGACTAAAGTTCTTTTGTATTTAAGTAATTTATTAATTTTGCAATTGACTTGCTATGCATCTACTTAATAAATCAAATTGTGGTGGAAAAGTGATCACCACAAGCGGTCAAAATTGTTGCAAAACATTCTCGATAGATGGCGTTTTACGTCAAAATACGATATAAGCTCATTCGAGTGACGATTTTGGTGATCTTATTGGTTACTGTTAGCACGACCGCAATAAGCTCAGTTGGCAGAGCTACGGAACAGTATCATTTTGTATTTAGTTAACCTTGCGTTGCTGAAGAAATAACTATTTATTGTCTTTTCATCTGCGTAATAAATCTAAATCATAATAGACTAGCAATTTCCTAGCAACGGAAAAATTATCTGATAGTATCGAAATATTATTAATATTCTTTTGTTAATAAAATTCCCTCTCTTTTTCTCTCCAGCCCATTATCGTCCCACTCTTAGGCAAGGTGTCCTACACTTCAGGAGGGTTTGTGGTCTACTACGCCGCGCTGACCAGGCGTTTTGGCATGGGTTTAGTTTCGAGACTTCCATCTCTCACAGTAGTTATTAGCTTGCTTATAATATATGTCTCTTATAACGTCCTGTGGAAAAAATTGACTGGTAACATTTGTATTCTTAACCCGTCATCACACGGATTAAGTAAAACTGAATTTCTGAAAATACAGTGACAAGGAATTTATAACTCCTTTTGGTCTTCATTTATTTGAAAGAGAGCAATATAAATGGAAAGTTATCCAGTAAAATTCTATCGCCTGACGATGCCACAAGACTTAAAGTGTTCAAATTTAGTTTTGAAACTTTAAACCCACTTTTGAATAGTGAATTCTCGTGTGAATTTTCACATATCCACTGCGTCGCTGGAAACTTAAACTGTGTTTGAACAGGTTTCAATGCAGAAATCAAGAAATGTAATTCAGCTATATTCAATATAACGTTTTAGTCAATGCCTTTATATTGAATAAGATTAGGGAATATAATAGAAGTAATATTCATTGTAGCATTGTTATTCATTGTAGCATTGATTAGAAAAGTGTTTTAATGATACACATGTGTAATAACAGACTCATAAGAAAGAATTTCTTATATCTCTCTCTCTCCAGCCCATTTACATCGCACTGTTGGGCATGGGCGTCCTTCACTTTGGGAGGGATTAGGTCTACTATGCCGCGCTGACCAGGCGTGTTAGCACAGGGTTTATTTTCGAGTTTTCCGTCTCTCACAGAGGATACTATCTGTGTGCAATATCCCTTAGCTGACTATTACGGGGTGGATGGGGTGGTGACACTTGTATTCTTAATCCGTCACCACACGGAGAATATCTGAGGAGTTAAAATCATCTTTTACAGTAAGAGAAGATATTTTTTCTTTTGCAATTTCGCTTCACATATTTTACATGTTTTTTGTGCAAATTTTGTAATTCTAATACTTATTGGTGATCTCTCTCTCTCTCCAGCCCATTAACGTCCCACTGTTGGGCACGGGCCTCTTCCACTTTGGGAGGGATCATGGTCTACTGTGCCGCGCTGACCAGACGTTTTGGCACAGGGTTTAGCTTTGAGTTTCCCGTCTCACTTGATGGACATTCCACACAACGTAGAGGACGTTGTGTGGAATGTCTCAAACTACATTGTTTTTACATGTATATATTGTCTATATATTGTCCTCTAGCTGACTCTTACAACACTCTGATAAAGAAATGGGGCGGTGACACTTGTATTCTTAACCCGACACCACACGGAGTTATCATTATTGGTGACAATATAGTATAATAGGTCCTCCTGTATCATAATGAGAGTTCTCTATCATTTTATCTAATATATAAAATTCACGTGTCACAGTGTTATTTACCGTACTCCTCCGAAACGGCTTTACCGATTCTTATGAAATTTTACATGCATATTCAGTAGGTCTGAGAATCGGCCAACATCTATTTTTCAACCCCTCCCTCCCCCCTCCCTGACATTTGTGTGGCAAAACAACGTTTGCCGAGTCAGCTAGTGATTATATAGAACTGCAAAATGTACACGGCCGATTTACTCTAGCTTTAAATTTTGATATCGCTTCTACAAAACAAAACATACACTATATTTTGCGTGAACGCTTCAGTAAGCATTTAACTCCGTTATGTCATCGTATCTTACAAGTATTCTCTTACACTCAACGCACAGACCTTTTTTATCACGATTATCCGCAACATTACTTGTGACAATCCTCTTGTTTGTTAGTGAGCCACTGTTGATATCTTTTCGCTTGATGTAATGTCTTATATGTGTGGTAAGTAGATATCTTTATACGTCTTATGATAAAAAGCTTCAAATATATTGTAAGAATTAGACTAGATGCAGCCCGCAACTTCGTACGCGTGGAATTTGGAAAATATTCCCTGTTTTTTTAAATTTTTTCATTGATGCCTTCCTCGTTAAATGGACTATCCAACACAAAAAGAATTTTTCAATTTGTACCAGTAGTTCCTCAGATTGATGGGTTCAAACAAACAAATTCTCTTATATATTAGTATAGATACTATTGCTAAGGGCTTTAGGTAAGTAATAAAAAACATGAGTTTCTTGTATCTGATCAAGAAACCTAATGATTTTTTTTACTAAACTTCAATGTCAGATGGCCGTACGGATTTATAATCGAAGTGTCATCAGCTTATTTTCTCCCCAAGATGTTGTTACAATCCGTAATGGAAGAAAAACTCCAAACTAAGCCTATAATAATACTAGTAATTTGGTTTATAAAGTAAAATAAAAAAGAAAAAGTTATGAACATTCATACAACGTCCAAAAGTCAATTGCAAAAGTAATAAATGACTGTAACGAAGAACTTTTAAAAATATATATAAAACATTCCAATTTTAAATATTCATGTTTAAAAAAAAAAGAATCCAAGTAAACAAAATGTTTATGTGTATTATATACGTATTAAGAGGTTTTTTTATAAATAAAAAAATATTTTCAATGTAATACAAAAACCCTTCATTTCCATAAGCTGTTACGATCTCATGTTACAATTTTCCCTTCTCGTAAAGGGTAAGGGTATGGATTTAAGGGATAACGCTAAGTTGCATATGAAAAAGTCTGTCAAGTGAACCAAAATAATATGTTTGTTGTGTAATACTATCGCTTAACTTTTGCGATTTTGCTAACAATTTATTTAAATAAATAAATAAATATTCATGGACATTTCATACAACGTCCTTAAGTCCCAAGCTAAGCGTATATGCTTGTGTTATGGGTACTAGAACACGGAATAGAATACATACACTACTTTCTTTTTGTAAATACATACTTATAAATTATAATACATAGTAAACAGTTAAACACCCATTTGTATGAAAATTATTATACACATCACACAAATAATTGTCCTGACCGGGAATCAAACCCGAGACCTCGTGAACGGCAGTCCGTTATATGAACCACTGGGCTACGAGGCCCGTCTTATAAAAAATATATAAACAATAGGTGCTTTATTGTATTTAGAGAGCTGATTTAGAGATCAAAGGAAGGGTATTACGAGGTTAGAGTGGTTAGAGTCCCGCTCATGGTAACCATTTTTTCCACTATAGATAGATAGATTAACTCTTTATTGTACACATTTACAAGAAACAGAAAACAGAAATTAAGCTTAAAACTAGGTACAAATGGCGGCCTTATCACATAAAGTGTCTCTACCAGGTAACCATGGGATGGAAAGAAAAGTTAGGGACTAAAATAAAGTGGGGCTGCAGTGTACAAGTAGATTAAATTAATGTGAAGGAAGAAAATATAAATTAAGTAATATTAATAAGTAATATTAATAAGTAATATTATTAAATAAGTAATAATAAAATAAATAAGTAAATATTACTTAAAATATACTATACATAAACTACTTATATACCGTTAATACCATATACATATATAAAAATATATACTATAGTTTTATTTTATAACATAAAAACATCTAATATTTGTCCAAACTGGGAATCGTATTCACTAAACTAGGAATCTAAATAGAAAATAATCTCTAAATATTTGAGTTCAAAGATTTCCTTATCGAAACATTGATTCATGTGTTTACAAATTAAGTATTCATTGATTAAATGTTATAACATTGTTAGCGTTCGTCCTATCTAAACAACAACGTAATTCTAACTTGTAATGCAATTTACGCGCATAGAATTGTAATGTAACTAAATAATCAACTGAGATTTGGGAGGAAAATACGGTGGTAATATTAGATATAGCGACTTTATACGTGTGAAATTAAGAAAAAATTTCCTGTTTTTGCAACATTTTTAACTAATGCTTCGCTCCTATTCGTCGCACCGTGATGTTATAATTATAACCTGTAGCCTTACTCGATAAATGTACTATTCAATACTGAAAGAATTTCTCAATTCGGACCAGCAACTGGTCCTGCACAACACCTTAATGGCCTGAGAAAAATCTATCTATTCTTTCACAGTAGGTACCTAACTATACTAAAATTATAAAGCTGAAGAGTTTGTTTGAATGCGCTCATCTCAGGAACCACTAGTTTGATTTGAAAAATTCTTTTATTATTGTATAGTACATTTATTGAGGAAGGCTGGCTATGTAACATAACGCTACGACTATTAGGAGCGAAATAACAACGAAAAATGTTGCAAAAACGGGGAAAATGTTCTAAATTCCACGCGTACGAATTCGCTGGCAAGAGCTAGTACTAGAAAATGCTCAAAGACTAATTAGAATATAACTTTCTTAACTATTAAATATCTTAGATAGAGTCTACAACGGCGTCATTCAAATATCAATGTGATTTTACAAGCTCTCACTTTACACTCCAGAAATATAAAATACTCTATGAATAATTCACGTGTCATTTACTGAATAAGATCTTCTAGTTTAGTTTGGATATAACTGAAGTGGTACCACTTTATTAATTCAAGTAGTAATATTCATACGAAGTATCTGCAAAGATATAAACGTTTTTACATTTTCTTATGTATTTTATATAAACACATGGTGTTCGCCAGTTCCTTGAACTTGTCTTGACACGCTACAGTGTGTCTAGATAACAAGCTAATGCCTACAGTTTACACCACGTTTATAGTAATTGCCACGCTCCTTAGCTTTTGGCTGATGATATAGTATAATGTAACTGTTATTATATTCTGATTTATATGCTGTACAGTTGTAAGTTATGTAGTAGGTTTATCAACTATATTCTGACACTCATAACATAAGCATGTAAGCTTATCTTGGAACCAGAGAATCTCTTCGTCCACGAATATTAAAAAAAGTTTAATGAACTTTTTTTATATCACCATTCGGTAAATAAATAACATAAATAAAAAAGTATTTTTATTTCGTAATTATAAAACAAAAACATCAGTAAAAATAAACCTACAATTAATCAACTTAGTTCTAAATTATTTACAGACAAAAATATGAAATTGATGTATTTTTATTAGCAATGGCTGTTGTCCGCGACCCCGTCGCGTGGAATTTAGAAAATATTACCCGTTTTTGCAACATTTTTAACTACTGCTTCGCTTTTACTGGTCGTAGCGTGATGTTATATAACCTTAAGCCTTCCTCGATAAATGCCCTATCTAACACTGAAAGAATTTTTCAAATCGGCCCAGTGGTTCCTGAGATTAGCGCGTTTAAACAAACAAACAAACAAACTCTTCCGCTTTATTATATTATAGTATAGATACTCTCCCTTTGCAAGAACCTCGTCTAGGGTAAAGGCCTCCTCCAAAGACAACTATTTGTTTATGCAGTTTTGAACTGATTAGGACGTACAATGATTCCCGACATTAGTTTTGTGTAAAAGAGCAAAAAACATCCTTACATCTATACATTTTTTCGCGTAGGTATATAATTCTTGTAGGATTATTATCCTTTAACAGCGATGTTTGAATACAGTAACGTGCTAAGGCTAACAGTGATCTGGAAGCTTTCCAACCACAACTCACGACTATTTATGTGCCTTCGACTTTTGCTAGTGTATCTACGTGAATTTTAAACTAAAACTGTACTTTAACACAGAGGTTTGCACTATATCTGGGTGTTTTCTATCTATTTTATTTATGAATTTATTTACAACCAACATAACCTGCGATTTCGTACGTCTGATATTTGGAATCACTGCATCTGGACATTATTATTAACATCCTAATCTTTACTTATTATAAAACAATCGCCGTTTTGTATATATGTCTAGAAGTGAGCTTCTCTCTCTCTCCAGCCCATTTACGTCCCACTGTTGGGCACGAGCCTCCTTCACTTTGGGAGGGATTATGGTCTACTATGCCGCGCTGACCGGGCGTATTAGCAAAGGGTTTGTTTTCGAGTTTTCCGTCTCTCAGAGAGGGTGTTATCTGTGTGCAATATCCCTTAGATGACTTTTACAGCACCCTTGGGAGGAGATGGGGTGGCGACACTTGTATTCTTAATCCGTCACCACACGGAGAATCCGTCACCACACGGACAGAAGTGAGCTTATATCTTTAAAATTACGTAGGTAATGGATTTTGATGCGGTTATTTTAATAGATAGAGTTGTTTATGAGGATGGACTTTTTATAATTAGCTAAAATTTGCTGTATATTGGGAGAGGAGAGGCTCAATAATGATGAACACGGGTAAAATCACTGGTATTAGCTAGTATAATATAAATAATTCAAATTTGTATTAGAATAATGGATGTACTACATCAATTTTGTATTTACTAAAGTTAGTTTCCCAGAATATTCAAACTCATTTAACGACCAATTTAGTTCTGATGTGGAATTTTCAAAGTGTCTGCTAACTTGTAGATACCGACTTTAGTTATTATTATTAAGTATAAAATACAAGATCGTAAGATGTCTTTAGCACGCCCCAATTGAAAGACTAAAATATAAATGAAAAAATATAGGTAGTGCTATTTATTAAGTTTAGTAAAAAAGTAATCATCAATGGTCTATTCATTAACACGCTTTTATAAGTTCGGTATTTATCTATCAATGTATTAATCTATGTAACGGAATTTTTCAACGCGATTTTCACCCAAATGAATGATTTGAAATTTTGCATACCCCGCAGGGCCCCGGGCGGGGGTTGTCGACGGGCAAGAGCCGGCGGCCCCTCTCGATGAGGTGGTCGTGCGCGGCGGGTCGGTATTCAGAGACCCGCAGCGGCAAATGTGGCACTCGGCCACGCGACGGGGACTATTGTTCCCCCCGCCGAGTCGGGCCCCGGTTAGCGGGGCCACCCCACGCCGGGTCATGGTAAAGCTCAAGGCACCATCATGGCCCAGCAGGGTAGAGAGGAGAAAAAAAAAATACACATCAAAGGCCGATGACAATACGATTATTTAAAAAGATATTCAGGCGTGTTTTTTAGTTTTTTAACTAAGCAAAATTATTATTTTTAATATAAAACCATCATACCCGATTTGCATTAACATAGAAGCTAATTTAGTTAGAAAGAAAGAAAGTTTTTATTTCATGTTAGTGTTTAGTTACTTGTCTTTAATTTTCATATACCAAAAGATTTTTTCAAATACGTTCATGTTGATACATAAATAACTAGTAGACGGTTGTATATTGATTGGACCCAACTGACTTCAATTTAGTTATCAGGGTCTTAACGGAGACATAATTTGCATGCGACCCAAACCCCCTCTAATGAATTCTACCAAATATAGTTTGAACTAGTTTCTGTATATAAAATTTCTGCTAGAATGATGTTGTAATTGAAAGGTCACTGAAAATTGATATTTTAAAAGAAAGAAAAGAAGAAAGAAAGTTTATTTGTAACTTGTCTCAAAGGTAGGTAATTACATTTACAATCAAGAGCAAACGAAAAAAAGAAAAAAAAAGTAAAAATAAGATTTGATGAAGCACATTTCAAATTAAGTTACAAATACGACTAGACTCAGCGTTATGCTAGTTTAAAACTAGCGCTGGTCTTCCGTCTAGCCGTTTTTGTTGTTGGCAGTTACCACAGCTCCAACTGTCACATTACATAAAATGAAAACAAAATAAAAAAAATAAAACAAGAATACATAAATAAAACAGAATTAATATACTAATAACAAAATATTAACAAAAAGGAAAAAATACATCATATTTATAAGAAAATAGTAAGAATTTAAATATATAATAATAAGAAAATAAATTAAAAAAGATTTTTGTATGATTGTAAATTATAGAAAACCCTGAGTAAACCCTTATTTTATTTAAAATTAAAGAAGGTATTAAATTACAGTGGTATTACATTATTGACAGAGATGGCCCCAGACCATCATAGAGTAACATATTCAAACACTTTGTCATGTTACCCAAGTATTAGTCTATGAAATGTGAATATAAAAATGAAACGAATTTTGGAAGATGTGTTGGTGGTATTGGTTATTAGATAATCTTGTGTTGTGATTGAGTAAATGTTTCTATATTACCTCGGTATGTATCTAACAATGTACTAATCCATGTAACGGATTCATTGAAAGATATTTTCAACCACATGTAGTAGTCGGATTGTAAATTACACATATAAAGAACCGATGACAAAGATAAAAAAATATAAAAAATATATGATATAAAAAATTATTCAGGATTTTCAAGCGACTTTTTTAGTTTTCGAACTGAGCAAATTATTAATATCTACTTACTTTAAATGAAAGAGGAAGGAAGGAAAAAGGAAAATAGGTAAATGAATTCCGTTACAGAACATGTAATTATTATAACAAGTCCCAATACTCCCCAATATCTGAAAACTCGTTTTGTGTTCCGACATGTCACACACGCAAATAATCTGAGAACATCTGAAAATCTGAGATTGAATGTTCCGAAGCAGAGGACAAATTTTTATGGTAAATCCTTCACTGTGCAAGCTATATCACTATGGAACAAACTACCATTACAAATTTGACAAGCACAATCTCTTTCTAATTTTAAGTTAAAACTATCGAAATATTATCTATCATTATAGTAGTGTTTAAATATATTTTAGTATTTTTATAGTGTGTATGTATATTATATAGTAGTTTTTACTTATTAGTGTAATTATGTATAAGTATGTATATTGATTAGATTTAGGTATGTATTTATTCATATATTCAATTTAATATTTAATATATATGACACCAACAACCACCGCGATGTCTATTCTAGATTCTATCCATTATACGGATGCCTGGAAGAAATCACATTAGTGATAAGGCCGCCCTTTGTACAATAGCTTTTAAGACTGATAGAATTTAAAAAGAATATACTTTTCAAATTCTGTGTAAAATTGGTGTTTGTGCAAATAAAGAGTTATCTATCTATCAAGTCATTTCTTTGCTTTATTGCAAACAAATATTTGGTATATTCAAAGATGTCACAAGTTTCTCCCTTCATTGAGTAACGTATATCATTAATATTGTAATGTTAAGTAAACTAGCGAGGACGTTATAAAGTCAATCAATTTCGACTTTTCCGTGATAAAAAATGGAAATTTATTCGTTCACTCAGCAACATTTGGCCGTAAAGTTTGTTGAGTACTTTGGCATTTTCAAAGCGAGATTTTATGATTATCTTAGGAGCTCTTACTGTGAATTGTGTGAAGAACTAAAATGTATGGAAATAAATGTAAGTGCTTGAAATAAATAGTAGGTACCTATTGTAACATTGAAAAAAGACGCAATATGATATCTCAAGAAAGCGTTTTATAATGTTATTTTATTAACCGACTTCAAAAAAAAAGAAGGTTCTCAATTCGTCAGTTTATTTTCTTTATGTTTGTTACCTCATAACTTTAATTGGACGAGGCGATTTTAATGATTCTACATTATTTGAAAGCTGGTAGTTTCCATTTTATCCCATCGGCACCAGATCAGGATCGGATGGTTATCTCCTGAGAAATCGAGGAAAGCCCTCAAAGGCACAAGAAAGTCGGTAGAACCACAGATAATATAATAAAGTAGAACAAATTTATTTTAAATAATCAATTAAAAAAAGCTAGCAGCTATCAAATAAAAAAAGAATCATTAAAATCGCTTCGTCCAGTGAAAGTTATGAGGTAACATACATACAAAAAACATACAGACGAATTGAGTACCTCCTCCTTGAAGTCAGTTAAAATTATTTTATAAATACTACGGATTTGTTTGAAAATGGTTTGAAAAATCAATTATAATATTATAAGAAATTATTTTCTAGATAGAAACTAAAAACGTACAGCTTATATTTGTAGTTATGACTGGAATCCTCATGAGAAAATCGCTCCGATCCGTTTGGTCCTAAGCCGATTATACGCCAAGGGTGTAGCGCCAGGGGTGTAGCTAGATATATTTTTTCTACAATGTTATCAAGTTTTACTTGTTCGACATAATTTTAGGTTGCTTAAGTTGATAAAACGTTCAAATTTCATTTAAAAAATTAAAAGATGCTAAAAGCGTTCCTGTGCCAACACGCCTGGACAGCGTGGTACAGTAGACTAACCTACCTAAAGTGGAGGAAGCCCGTGCCCAACCATGGGACGTAATTTCCCTGAAGAGAAAGAGAGAGAAAAGCGTGCATAAATATCAAATACTAGGGACGCAAAACCAAAGGGTACACATATTAGGACTCTGCTTTTATGTACTACTAGAAACGGATTGAAAAATATATTTAGGATAATAGTATCCCAAAGCACAGCAAAAATTTGCAAACATCGCGTTTTTGTAAGTAACTAATCCTATTTCAGTCATTAAGGTTATTTTTTGCTAAATGAAGTTATTTTAACACACTTTTATTAGTTTCATAGTATGTATTAATCTATGTAATGGAATCTTTGAAAGTGATATTCAACTACTTTTTTAAAGAACGAGATATCTAATATAATTTTATCCATCCCATTTAATAGATTCGAATACTTGGTTATCAATGAAGTATCCACCTACACATAGCTTGTCGTAATAAAATTAAGATTACATCCAAATCTCTTGAGATAACTATAACATTGGACCCGAGAAGGGTCAACGTATACATCCATCAAATTATTCATACTCAGTTAACTGGATACTCTTGCAAAATAAACTGAACATGAACCACTTGATTATTTATTACTAACTTTTACTCCTGACTTAGTTTGGAGTTGGAAGTTAGTACTATGGTGACAGGCTTAGAATAATGGTCATCACTCCATTTCCTCTCCAGGTTGCTGTAGGAGATATCATAAGTTCCTAGCCGTGAGGGACGGAAAACTCGATGCTAAATCCTTTGCCGACACGCCTAGTCTACGCGGCATAGTAGACCATAATAACTCCAACAGTGAAGGAGGTCCGTGCCCAACAGTGGGACTTTAATATATGTCATCTTTCTTTCTGATTATTATCACGCTTTTATTAGCTTCAATCGTATTTATATAACTGTCTATCAATTTATCTATTTATTCATGTAACAAAATCTTTAAAATTCATATTAAACCCACTAAGTCCATAACCCTTGCAAAAGTCAAATTTATATGAAACTAGCTGTCCCGGCAAACGTTGTTTTGCCATACTAAAAAAAAAAGGTTTGAAAAATAGATGTTGGCCGATTCTCAGACCTACTGAATATGCATGTAAAATTTCATAAAAATCGGCCAAGCCGTTTCGGAGGAGTACGGTAACTAACACCGTGACTCGTGAATTTTATATATAAGAAGATATTGCACACACGAGTATTGAGACCAAATAACAATGCAAGAATTAAAAAACATCCAAGATTTTGAAGCACATTTTTATTTGACGGGCTTCGTGGTCTAGTGTTAGTTCATATAACGGACTGCCGTTCATGAGGTCGCAGGTTCGATTCCCGTTCGGGACAATCATTTGTGTGATTTTTCTAATTGTACAACATACAAATGGTTGTTCTGCGTCTGGGTGTTGTATAATAAGTATGTATTTACAAAAGAAAGTACCTAGTTTATGTATTCTATCCGTATTTTGGTACCCATAACACAAGCATAATAAGGTCGGATCGGTTTGGTCTTACTATTAATCCAGGAAAGTGTCAAGCCATATTGATAGGTAGTTCGCGTACAATCAGCAAGTCAAATGGCCTGTCTGTTCCTCCAGTGATCTTCAACGGGTCCACGATACCATTCACAAAAAATGTAAAAAATTTAGGATTATATATAGACGAAGTGCTGGATTGGCGCACTCAGGTAACAAGTGTCAGCAGGAAAGTTGCCACGACTCTTCGCTCTCTTTACCGTCTCAAAAGCTTTCTCCCGCTTAAAACGCTCGTGCAAACCTTGGTATTTCTATTTATCGACTATGGTGATGTGTGCTATCTCGACCTGAATGCTGATCTCCTCGATAAACTTGACCGTCTTCTCAATAATTGCATTCGGTTCATTCATAATCTCCGTAAATATGACCACGTTTCTCCTTTTCGCCGTCAACTAAAATGGTTGCGTATTCGACAACGACTCAGCCTACATGCGCTAACAATGACCTATTCCATACTTAACTCGCCGAACGCACCTAATTACCTTACTTCTCGTTTTAATTATCTTTGCTCCACTCATAACAAAAATCTTCGGTTGACTAATAATCTTCTTCTCGAATGCTCTGCGCATTCATCCACTCTGGTCCACTCTTCTTTCCATATTCAATCTGTTCTTTACTGGAATGCACTCCCCCCGAGATCAGGATGTCTTCAAGCAGAAATATTTTTAAAAAGAAAGTTTTCCAACATTATTTCGAGTTGCTGTTAGAGTCGACGTAACATGCACAGTATAAACATTGATCAATGTGTCTTCTTATTATATGTATTTGTATGCATATTTTTATTTATGTAGATTTGGACGTATGTATTGTCTGTATTGGATGTATTTATTGTATTGTATGTAAATATATTATTCATCAGTATTATTAGAAAATTTATTATTATATGTATTTTCTTTTTGTATTATAATTTGTCTTGCATAATTATGCGTCTACCTACCATTTATATTTACTACACCACCTAAAGGTTGACTGGTAGAGAATGCCTTAGGCATTAAGTCCGCCTATGTATAAATTGTATGTGCATGAAGTTTAAAATAAATAAAAATAATAAGCTTAGCTTGGGACCAGAGGACATTGTGTGAAATGTCCATAAATATTTATTTATTGTATTTAAATTTAAAACAAATACACGCGTCTCAATCCATGAAAAGTAGTTTTATTAAAACAAACGAGTCGCGCAAGTGTCAGAGAATATTATAGCATATTTTTAGTTCTAAAACAAGCAAATAATTTAAAATTATTCAAAACATTGCATATTATTCAAAACAGAACAGGTTACTATAGTAATTTCTTTTCCATATTAAATTATGTATTCTAAATATCAAAATACATTTTATATCATTCCTTTCAGAAAGGAAGCCATTAATAAAAATAGCGTTGTATGGCAAAGAAAGGTCGATATCTAAGGCTATTGTTGTGGTGATACAGGTCGACATAAAACCGTTGGTCCCACATCATCGAGACGTTGAAGCGGGAATAACCATTTGTTATATATTGAAAGGATATCTACCTATGTAGCGTGCAACCAATGACTCGTGGAGTTATGAAGAATATTCTTAACGTTTTAATCCTTAGGAATATTGGAACGAAGTTCCTTATGGCAGGCTAGGAGGATTTTGCTGCGCGACCGAACTGACAAAAACCGTAAGAAAAAGTGCGTGGAATAAAACCGTTAAATGAGACGTGCGCAGGCGCGACAGTCGTATACACAAGCGAGTAGTGTATAATACCTTTCTCTTTCTCCTTCTTTCTTTTCTGAGACTGATTAATAAGAATTACATAAAATAATAATAAACTTTTTTTGTAAATATTTCTATGTAATTTTATAAAATTAAGCACGATTTTTTTTTTTGCAAATTGTGTCGATTCTACATTAGCCGAAAGAACTTTGTTCCTACCTGGTGTCCCACGACACCACATTTGTATTTTGAAACAACGTCTTCTGTCACATCTATCAGTACGTTTCTTCATCATAATTTACAAACGATAGATAAAACTCGGTCAAGTACGAGCTGAACTAGGACACGAAGGATTCCGCAATGTAATTATCAAAATATTTGACGGGCCTCGTGGTGGAGTGGTTTATGTAACGGATTGCCGTTAACGAGGTCGCGGGTTCGATCCCCGCTCGGGACAATCATTTGTGTGATCTTTATAAATGTCATACAAATGTCTGTTCTGCGTTTGGGTGTTTACTATGTATTTTAAGTATGTATTTACAAAAGAATCCAAAGTAGTGTATATAGTCTATCCGTATTCTATAATAACAGAAGCATAGAAATATACCTTACTTTGGGCCCAGAGGACGTTGTGTGACATGTCCTTTAATATTTATTTATATTCATCATATCGACTCCAAATAACACCAAAGAACTGAATAGGAGAGGGAGAATCAAATCAAATAACCGTTTTACCTTTTCGTACCTACTGAACCATAAAACTAACATGGATAGGTACAAAAAGAACAATGGGTTTTATAGAATTTAAACTCAAAGATAGTGCGAGAATTTATTTGGGTTTTGTGTAATTTTTTTGAGACATTTGCCGTTTTCAAAACAATAAAATTATTCCTGAATATTCAGATATCTTCAAAACACACATTCTCTCATGTATGCCCTTTCAAAGCCCGTAATGCATGGGTCAATGGATCATCTCCTTCCCACATTCTGCTCCAAATTATTAGGTAGAGATACATATTTGGTCGGTTGTATTCACTCTTAAGTTAAACCCAAGGGACAAATTGGAATCATGGGATTAGTGGGGTAGAGGGAAGTCTGTACATTTGTAGGTGAAGCAACAAAAATCAGCGTCATTTTCTATTAAATATATTAAGCTGTTGTCCGCAACTTCGTCCGCGTGGAATTTAGGAACCACACCTTAACAAATTATATAAGAAGCGATCCTCTTGAACCACTCTATCTACTAAAAAAAAACCTCATCAAAATCCGTTCCGTAGGTTAGAAGATATAAGCTCACATATGGACATACATACAGAAGTAACGACTTTGTTTTATGATGATGATGATCCTTCCGACCGGTTTCGGCCATGGCGACGACTTGGACCCCTAGCAGGCGATTTGGCGTTCATGCGCCTGAACATGGCTTACGCAACCCAACGTGGGTTGCGTACAGTGAAGGTACGCGTACATTGAGGGCACGTAAGAACACCGTTGTCATAATGGTAGACCATAACAGCAGGTGGGCGGGACTTTAATTGGTCGCGTTTTGAGTCCAGGTCAGCTTTACGCTGGTCTTCAAAATCACGTACCTGACTGTTCACCATCCTGCGCCATTCTGATCGTTGTGCTGCCAAACGCTCCCATTGAGAAGGCAATAATATGTTGGATCTTTTTATGTGGCGTTTTAGAACATCCTTGCAGCGAAGAAGTTGGCCGCCATGCTTGCGCCTGCCCTCCTCGCGTTCAAAGTAGAAAATACGCTTTGTTTTATAATAAGTTAGTAAAGAAGGAATTCTTGTATGCCCATAATTAATCTGAATCCTGGAAATAGCCCCAATGATTTATCATGAATAGTATGCAAAGGTTTAGCTGCCGAGTGTTTACCTACTCTATCTTGCTATGTTTAATTTTCAAAAAACGCTAACTATTAAAAGTATACGGTTACTAATATTTAATGTGATTTTGTGGTAGAAATCTAAAAACACGTACTTACTCACATTTCTAGAAAACAACTTCATGTAAAAACGTCAAAACAAAACTAGAGCTATATAACTTTGTTATTGTTTATTTGCCAAATAAAATAAACATTTTATGTTAACAACAACCAAAATATTAAACAAAGTAATATGTGACTAACAAACAGCCGCTGGTATAATTGCTAACTCGTAATATCGCTGGAAATACTTTGGGTAACTCTGTGACAAACTTTGCCGTGGGCCTTTAATACGTATGAAATACCATAATGTAACGCCACTAACTAACTTTGAAATTGTACGGTTTTATTACGTAAATACACCGGTTGTTATAACAAATGAAGTTCGGGTTAATTGATTACTTAAAATTGTTATAAATTGTTCTTGTTGAGATGAATAAAGGTGACATTTGTCAGGTTTTCTTTCCATGTCTGCTGTAAAAATAGATAGAAATTCTGAGGGGCAATCTGTAAGCATTTGCATCGACATCGGAACTAGATCCTATACAAACATTTTGAGTCAGCGAGGTTCAGATGGCTAAATACTCTCCCATTATGTTTCTATTATAGCAGATGGGACTCTATAGTCTTTGTCTACTAGGTACCATGAGAATAATTGGGTAGTTTTAAAAAAAAAGTGACCCGATTCATGTGCCTGTGAAAGGTTTGTCTTTTCCTCGATTTCTTAGGAGATCATCAGATCATCCATCAGATCCTAACTTGGTGCCAATGAGACCACACGGGAACCACCAGCTATTAAATAAAAAAAGAATCATTAAAATCGCTTTGCTCAGTTAAAAGGTATGAGGTAACAAACTTAAAAAAATTACATGCGGATAAATTGAGAACCTCCTCCTTGTATTAAGTCGGTTAAAAGACGTGATGCTGTGTTAATAATGATGCTGATAAACAAGTGAATGTCTGTGACGTAATAGATAGTCCGTGTGTGTGGTTCTATATAGTAAGTCTATATAGTGTGTCGTGACGGATTTGACAGATTATATTTATAATCTGTCAAATCCTGAACTGTAAAAATACAAGAGACTGTAATAATTGTAAAAGCAATTATAGTACTTTATATATTTAACACATTAGCCATAAGTTTCACTAGTGTGACACGTGACAAGCCATTACTCATAAACTCTGATACAGGTTCCCCTAATGGCGTATGAAATACTCGTTTGTATGTAACATTAGAACGCTATAAGCATGGTTTATTGAATATGTTGGTTATAATGTAAAACCTATGAGAAACTAAACGTTACTGCATTTGGGAAATATTGATAAAGTATTTTACAGACTTATTTGAAATTAAATAAATTTTACGTTAATGTTAGGAATATTTATTTACTTCTTTGGGCTTGATAGAAGTGGTAAAAAGATCTCCTGTTATACAGTGTGCTTAAATAAAACAAAAAGTAGATACGTTTGTTACATCATCATCACGTAAGCTTATTGCAATCACAATACGTATGGCCAGCCTATTGCTACATTAGCGAGCTTGCTCTACGAGCCATGTCAGCTACCTTGGTTCTTAAAACAAATTACCTCATTTCGGAGTTATTCCCTCAAAGAGACTCCGCTTCACTCTTAAATTTTCAGATGCTGTATATTGATTACTGATAATAACAACGATTCTGAAAATAATACAATTAGGAAAGTGGATATACGTTCAATAACTAAAAAAAGAAGAGAAACGTTTAAGAAACCAACAATGTTAGGTGTAAAGTACTTACTATCCTCGTGTATAAAAGAGTATTTCAATGACGCCAAGGTAGTTTGCGTAGATCACATCAGATGGCGCGCTGTAGATCACCAGCAGTGGATTTCACCTATGATAAAATCAAAAAAATACCAGAATATAATTTTAAAATATCGCTGTAGCAAATAGCTCTGATTGTAGATTTTCATTATCTCGCAAATATCGTACTTTAAACGATTTATGTTTACTGCAAGACTAATAAATAAAACTGTTAGTGGGAAGTTAAAACACACCTAGCCATTGCGGATTTGGTGTGTTTGTAATTTATTATCCTTTCTTTTAAAGCTTTAATTTATAGCCTTTTCTAAAGCACGCTGTGCGATATGGAGCATAGTTACTAGGCCTATGTTTCTGCCAGTCTGCCATTGCTGTATACATACAGTATTTAGGCACTGCGATATATTGAATCTAGTATTTAATATAGAGGATAAAATATGTAAAATACTTTTATTGTACACGAATACGTCTATAAATATTAATATAGATTTAATAATATAGGAGGCGATTCTATTACTATTAGCAATCTCTTTCAGACAACCTTGGAATGGATATTAATATTAGGTAGAAATGAGTGTTAGTAATGGAAATATCAAAGAAATTATATTTTGTGTGTACAAAACGAATATCAAAGGAGTAATAAAGGAGTATTGAAATTATTGTCACATTGAGTCATAGGTACTCACAGTTATGGAATCGATGATGTCGGCTCAGGTTTCGAGCATGTCCGATCATCGATATCAATATTATCGGCTTCACTCACGCACCATTAACGACCCTGTAACTAGGTATGTTTTCTTGTAACATAACACATTTTTAAAACAGTCTATGTATTATAAGTATGTATTTACAAAAAAAAAGTAGTATATATATTCTATCCGTATTCTGGTACCCATAACACAAGCATATAAGCTTAGCATGGGACCAGAGGACGTTGTGTGAAATGTCCATGAATATTTATTTTATTTTATTTATTTTTAAGTCTTCTTTTTATATATAGACTATAGACATACATCTTATGGTCACCAGTTTGATTCTCAGACCTTGAAGTTGAATTTTCCGTAGTTAAATGGGGATGAGCGAATCTATCTGTGAGGCTTCAAGGAAACGTGCTTAGGTTTGATTTGTTTCAAAAGTGACTGGTACATGCTGTTTTAGTTTTTAATTATCATATCTCCCTACCTCCATAAGCGAAAAAGGCGTGACGGTATGATAATGATAATTGTGACAAAAACGTTCGTATTTTGACCACATTTTTGATCATCTTCCGAAATAAATAAATAAATAAATAAAAAGCTTGATTAAAACACGTGGCCAAAATTGATATTAAAATAACATCAAACGTAAATATTTTTCCAACTTACGTATTTTCTCTACATCCTAGTTTCTAAAACGTTCGATGTGTAATGAATGGAGAAGCTATTTATATACCCTCTCTTTAAGAGGCAATTTATTTCCATCGGCGATTGATTAGCTCCATCTATCATACTGATTATCAGATATCGACAATATAGGTACAGTATATATACCCAATAGTATATTTTATGTTTATTTTGGAAATATACACATTATACCTACACAAACATTACGAATTTTTACAAAAATAATGATAAATATCCTATTAGAATAATTTTATTTACTTTGTTTAAAAACTAGAAAACACGCTGGAACATCCTGAGTATTATTTTACATTAAAGAATATCAGGTCAATACTGCTATTGCAAGTTGGTGAAAATCACTTTCAAATATTCCGTTACATAGAAAAATATATTGATAGATAGGTACGTACCGAGCTAATAAAAACGTGTTAATAATAAAAAGAGTTTGACGTGCCGTTAACGAGATCACGGGTTCGATTTTCACATAGAACAATCATTTGTGTGATAATCGTATTTATTTATATTTGTCATATAATCACTTGTACCGCGTCTGTGTGTATTATATATATATTCTGGTACTCATAACATTTGACTCATTTGCATAGATAAAACTACTTTTTACGGATTTAGACGCGTATATTTGTTTGCAGTCACCATGGTCACGGGTGAGTCTCACCCGTGACCATGGTGACTGCAAATCCGTAAAAAGTAGTTTTACTCATAAGTATGTTTTAACAAGATAAAGATATTATGCTCATTATAATAATGTAAGCTCTTTATATCATTACTAGCTATTGCCAGCAACTCGTACGCGTGTAATTTAGTAAACAATCCTTTACAAATGATATAAAAAAACCATCCTCTTGAACTAATCTGATAAGAGGGTACTGTACTCCTAATTTAAGTATTTGCCTTGGGTATTGCTATCCCTATTCCCAAGCGCCGTGCTGAAAGCGACAACTATAGCTGAAGCAGATTTTACCTACAAATTATTTGAAAAAGAGAGAGATGTTACCAAATTATGCTCCATACAAAAATATGGGCATCGTAGTCTCCTTTTTTCTTCGCGAAAGTTAAACCGATTTTAATTGTTTTTAGGCTATGATATAGATGAAGAGTATATCTATGCTTCTATCACTTTCATTTTTGGTAAAACTTTACCAAATATGTGTGATAGACGCTGCAACTTTATCTAAAGAAAACCGGAAAATAAAACGAGATTTTCAGATGGTCACATTTCTTTTAGTTATTATGTTTTGAAATATATATATACTATATATGGATATTACACACGACGTCCTCAGGTCCGAAGATAAGCTTATATGCTTGTGTTGTGCATACCAAAATACGGATAAAATACATATATTACTTTTTTTATGTAAATACATACTTATAATACATAGAAACACCCAGGCACAGTACCAAAATTTGTATGACAAATATAAATATCACACAAACGATCGTCCCGTGCGGGAATCGAACTCGAATCGGCAGTCGTGAACGGCAGTCCGCTACATGAACCAATAAACCATTAAGTCCGTCGAATTTTTTCAATTCGAATCAGTAGTTCCTGATCTTTTTGATCTTTTTGATTGATTTGATCTGATTTTCAGCTTTATAATATTAGTATAGACGTATAGATGTGAGTAGTGGGCAACTGTTACTATAAGTATAATTGCTAACTCTCGATATTGCTAGAAATATCTGGAGTAACTTCGTAACAAACTTTCCCTCGGGCCTTTATTGCTTACCGAATACCACCATATCACTCTGTGAAACAATTTTGCAATAATAATTACATTGTTTTATGTAAATACAAAATATACTAGGTCCCGTGGTTTTGCATGGGTTTTGTGAATTCTGAGCTACCCGTTGGATTTTAGCGTAATGATGAAATGTTATTATATACCTATCTATAAGCTATTTAAATAAAGTTATATATATCGCCACAATGACGGGCTTCGTGGTGGAGTGGTTTATGTAATGGACTGCCGATCACGAGGTCGCGGGTTCGATTCTCGCTTGGGACAATCATTTGTGTGATAGGTATCCATTAATGTCATACAAATGGTTGTACTGCGTCTGGGTGTTTTCTATGTATTATAAGTAGGTATTTACAAAAGAAAAGTAGTATAATTATGTAGTCTATCCGTATCTGGTTCCCATAATACAAGCACAGAAATATAGCTTACTTTGGGACCAGAGGACGTTGTGTGAAATGTCTTGAATATTTATTATTTATTTATGTATCGCCAAGTGTAATTTGCCCATGTGACAGATTAATAATACAAATTCATTCATTTTCCCTCCCAGAGTGCTTTAAAAACCATCTCATGGCTATTATACACAGGTAACATTCTCTGTGAGAGATGGAAAACTAGAAAACACACCCTGTGCCAACAAAAGCAAATACAGTTGACTGTAATCCCTCCCAAAGCGAAAAGGGCCGTGGCCAGCAGCGAGTCATTAATGGTTTTAATGGGCTGGAGAGAGGGGGAGAAAGATATAGTCAATCATGTACAATCTGTGTTTACTTTACTAGGCTTACTTTATGGTCACACTTTTGATCTTATTACTTCCTCAAAGGAATGTTCTCGATATACTTTTCGAATGCTACTAATAAAATAAAATAATTAATCCTCAAATCGATACCTGTTTTTGTATTGGTAACAAATAATGTAAACTATGCAGCAGTCATTACTCTGTAATATAGTTACAATAATAAATAAATAATAATAAATATTTTGGACATTTCACACAACGTCCTCTGGTCCCAAAGTAAGCTACATTTCTATACTTGTGTTATGGGTACCAGATACGGATATACTACATATACTACTTTTCTTTTGTAAATACATACTTACAATACATAGAAAACACCCAGACGCAGAACAAACATTTGTATGACTAGTATAAACATCACACAAATTATTGTCCTGACCGGGAATCAAACCCGAGACCTCGTGATCGGCAGTCCGTTATATAAACCACTAGACCACGATGCTCGTCAAATAAAAAACAATAAATAAAGTTAGTCTGTCCATAACTACCTCTGTGTTTTATTTATACCTACAGTTTTTATATATAGTTACACGCAAGGTACATACAGGCTGTTATTTCGGATAGTATCTACTAGGTACCCGAAATACCAGTTTTATTTTATACTATTTTATTTCTATCTTTACCAAAAACCTTTTAGATTATTTTGCGTAATAGTTCAATCTCCACTTCTTTTTAATATTACCCACATTATCGTACAATTTGTTCCCATTAAACTTTAAAACTTCAAGCAACTTTTACAATATCTAGTGTAATTGGCACTGATCCAAATTCTGAAATTTATTGTGGATTCATTTTGCTGTGTGGTTTTCTCACAGGGCTTAGTCGTGTACAGGTGCAGAATGATATAAATGCTAATAATTTTAGTTATACTTGGATATATATTTGCAGTTCAGTAAATCCTAGAAAACCATAAATATTTCTTTATGTTGTGTTAATTTTTGTCAGCTTTGAATCTTCTATTAATTAATTTATTCGTAATCGAAATGAATACTTGTTATATATTTTAAGAAGAAATGCATTGACCGAATGCGATGCCAACCTCTTCGAAGTATTTATGTTTTGCCACTTTTCAAAGCGAGGCAGTGTTCTCGTGGTCTATCCAATAATTTTTTTTCTATTATAATCTCAAAGAGGTTCTCTAAATTCATGCATAATCCGAAAACTAATAAACTAAATAAAACTATTCATATTTCAGCACATATCTTATCATAAAAGTTTAATCTTTACTTATTACATTATAAAACAAAGTCGGAATTTTTTATATAGGTCCTTAAGTGAGCTTATACATATCTTCAAAACTACGCAGCGGATGTTGATGAGGTTTTTTTAATAGACGTAATGGTTCAAGAGGATGGCTTTTCTCTATAATTTAGTTTCTTAATTCCACGCGTACGAAGTTGCGGGGAACAGCTAGTAACTTTATAACTTTCAAAATGAAATAACCGAAAAATTATTATGAAGTAAAAACATATGAACTGCGGCTGTCAACTTCTTTCTTTATTCTAACCAATAAAAAAGTTTTCGCGCAACATAAAACTTGTGCTATCCTTTCTCGAGCTCTTTTATTTTGATTTTATCGGGTATAAAGGGAACTGGTTGAGATATGATTTTACGTAAAATATACGTACATTTGAAAATATGTAGTCAAGCAGGAGAAATGTAGACACTTTATATTATGAAGTAATCTTTTAGATAAATAAATTCAATATAAAACAAGTGAGCTGTTAAAATAAGGACTCACGATATATTCTATCACGCTATTCTCCTGTGGGGTGGGCAAAGATTATAAAGAGTCATCTGCTACTATGTAAATAGACTTCCAACTTGTTTAGCCCTTTTGAAAAGCATCGTAGATCATCATAGATAAATAATTGAAACTTTCTCAGATGATGTATTTCTGTTACCGTTTAAAACTGGGGCAACAGCTAGTTAAGTAAATATGCAAGCTATTTTAGTCCTATGACAATGTGATTAATACGACATGGTAATAAAATATTCGGACAACTGTAACATTTTCGGATGATAACGTTACGTAACCTTTCGTGCGAGAGTTCTATTCGCACTTGGCCTGTTTTAATACGTTAATTACAACGTTTAATAGCAAAATGTTAGATTAAACTGATAAAAGCTAATATTATAAGCTCATAGTATTTAGCAATTAATTAGAACATTTCCCTAGAAACATAATATTAAAGCTTACTTCGTCTTAAATAACTAAGCACCAGGCATGTTTATTTTATAATTGTGTTATGTATACATTATACTAGTTAATTGTGTATTTCCTAAATTTGTTTAACACAAGTATTAACACGAGATTCATAGAAAATTAGTTGTTTTCAGTGACTTCGTATGGGTGGACTTGGTTTGCATCCATCTTTTTCATATCCTCCTTCATACAATCCAGCCATCTTTTCTTTGGTCTGGTTTTAACCTTATATCCATCTACTTTCATTTTTAAAACTTTCATGGCAATTCCACTCTTAGTGTTTCTCGTCACATATGCACACCAAGATAGACGCAAACGTATGTTCTCTGTGGTCGCGAATAAGCATACGGTACGCGATTACACTAGCCTAGTCTATAGAAGTCTGCAACACTAGAATAAGTACAAATATTAACATCAGCCTTTTTTCTTCGCTGCTGTACATAAGCCTTCCTCATAAAACGCTATGCACACCGGTTCCATCTCCATCCAGCGGCTCTCAGCAATGAGATATCGTAACTCTACCTTCTTGGGTCCACTCTGCTGCGTCACCATTCAAAGTACTGCCCTCCAGAACGGTTGTCGAATCTTTGAGTAATGTGTCCTGGATATTTCCACTTCAACGTATTGTAGCATTTTTCATTTATTTATTATATCCATATCAAAGTACAATATCTGCATGTCCGTTAATATCATCCTGTTCATTCAATAGGGTGAAGAGAGGGTCGAATTTACGACCGTAAGGGTTTTTATTTAGATCACTCGGAACGTCCATAAGCTTTGTGTACTTATCAAGGTTAATTATTTTACTAAGATGAAGAAGGGCAGAATATTGATAAAAATATCGAAGAGTTTCACCGATGTATACATATATATTTTATGTTATGAATCTTTAATATTCTGATGTGAACTTAACCGTGTTAATTTATGAAAAGATAACAAAAATTATTAAGAATTTGTACATTATAAATAAATAAATAAATAAATATTCATGGACATTTCACACAACGTCCTCTGGTCCCAAGCTAAGCTTATTGTGCTTGTGTTATGGGTACCAGAATACGGATATAATACATAAACTACTTTTCTTTTGTAAATACATACTTATAATACATTGTATACTTAATAAAAATATTATGCATCTACCTACGTCTAGAAGGATACGGATACTACATCAAGAAATATATATATCTATCTATATCTTTAAACATGTAGTTTTTGCAAATTTCTTTATTTTCAGAATATTGAAAACAACTTTAAAATTTGTGACTGTTATAAATTATACTTTAATTAATATTATGCTCACTATAATAATATAAAAAATAAGGCGGACAAATCGATTTAGCATGGTTGTAACCTGGTCAATTTACTTTATACAGACAGGACAAGAAATTTCAGAATTGAGGACTTGTTTTCGAAATTTGTTAAACATTTGCAAGATTCGTTGCAGTGCAATAATACAGCACTTTGTTTTAAAAGCTTTCTGTTTTCAAAATGTTTAAATAATTAATATATTAAGATTAAATAATTGGCAAGTATTTGAATTTCGATTGTTATGAATATTTTAGTAAATTATAAATCACGTTTCTGATAACTTGCAGATTTACGTCTCAAGTAAAAGTTGTTTGTAATTTAACTTGTCTACCTTTAATAATAAATTTAGCTTTGGTTGTGAATAATTTAGTATTTTGTTGGTTGCGAGCTTACACAAAGTATAATTTATTTCAAGACATCAGCCGTTAATATAAATGGAAAGTGTTAGGTTAGGTTACAAATAACAATTTCCATTATTATCTATATGGTAAAAAGTTCTTCTAAAATTGCTTTTATTAAAGAACTAGCTGTTGTCTAGGACTTCGTATGCTTTGATTTACTTTAGATAGGCATGGGTAAATGACTCTACATTCTTTACCCATGCCTATCTAAAGTTACCTTCCTATTATAAAAATTTTGGATCGTACCATTACTCTCGGAGATTACCTCTAAATACATTGTACATACTATAACTCTATATAAACACTCATCGATCTATATAGCTTTCATAGCACAAAAATGGTATAATGAACTAACATCTCCTTGTTTCTCTCCATCTAAAGGTTTTAAAACAGATCGTACTGTGTGATAAGGCCGTTAATTAAACCTGGAATATGGTTACCTAAGTTTTTTTGACATGTAGTACAGTAGACCATTATCCTTCTCAAAGTGAGGGAGACCCGTGCTCAAAACTGGGACGTTACTAAGCTGGAGAGAAAATAAGAGAGATATCAAAATTAAATACTACAAGTACATGATTTAATATCAATGCTTACCGCATTTACAAGACAGCAGTGTCTTGCCAATATTAGTCAGATAAAATAAGAAAATGAAACTCCTTGTATTATATTGTAAGGGATCCAATAAGGGTGTACAGGAAGCATCTGGACAAAAGATATTTATTATACGGCATGTATCGGATGACGACGTGACTTAGAAATGACAAAATTATGAGTTATTTTTCTACGTTATGGAGAAATTTCATTCTTACTAACATTATAAACGCGGATGTAACTCCACTTGACGCGTTTTCACGCCAAAGCCAAACAAAAATTAAATTAGATTTAGTATACAGATAGTATAGTGCCCGAGATTAGGAGATTTGTATGTTGCGCCATCAAAATTGTCTACATATTACACTACATAATTATGCTTCTCTCTTTCCCCAGCCCATTATTGTCCCACTGTTGGGCATAAACCTACTACACTTTGGGAGGGATTATAGTCTATTGCGCTTATCTGTATACAATATTCGTAGTTGGCTTTAATAGGACTGATGATCGTTGTTGAAGAAAAGTTCTAGAGTGGTGACCATAGACCGGACGACGCAGCGTGGAGTAGCCCCCTATAAGGTAGAACTATGATCTCGAAAATGTTGCGGGGAGCCATTAAATGCAAGCGGCACTAGACCGCGCGTTGTGGCCTCCTATGGGGGAGGCCTATGTTCAACAGTGGACGGAGAAAGGCTGATAGATTGGTTTTATAGCATCCTGGAAAAGGATAGCTGGAATAAGAAGATATAATCAAGCTTCAGCTCTAAAAATTAACAGTCGCATTACATTTATGCATAGTTTATCGTTACATTGTAAAATATAGAGAATATAATGTACATATTTAACGTTACCACACCCGTGAACTCTATTACCATGCTACAATGTAAGCCACTGTGATTTTGATTACATTTTCGATTTACGACGAGATTGCTTTTACTGTGTAGGTGACTGTAAAAACAGGAATATCTATGATACAATTGATTTTTTGTAATTTACTTACTACTTTTTGTTCTTTGAAATAGTTGGTCTTTCTTCGGCCACTATTTGATATAAGCCTCCCAATAAAACGCCATAACGCGCGGTCTTTCGGACTCCTACACTTCTGGAAATTATTTGATCAATTGTGCCAAGCTGACTAGATTTCCGTCTGCCACAGATGGTGACATAAGCTTCCCCATAAGTTGCGCAAACAGGTCATACACACCGCAGGAAGGAAATGTTGTAACGACACTTTTATTCTTAATCCATTTCCGAATGGACATCCGTCAAAATATCTTCATTTAAATAATATTATTTCCGGGAAAAAGCCATGTTAAGTGTTTCACGACTGTGTAATCTCCTTTGAAGCAGCACGCTATCAAAGTCCTTTTTGTCACGTTTGCAACGAAATAAATACTTTGTTATAAGATGACTCAAGGCTTGCTCTTGTAGAGTTATTCAGTTTCCAGCCCTTGTATTTTGTCCTATAATAATGATTGTATGAATAGGCGTCGTATATAGAAATTATATATTTCATATATACTTTGTGTCTAGTTTTCTTTCTCACAGAACATTATTGTTATCTGCTAATATTGTTCGGTTTATTTATTTAGGTTATTTATTTATTTATGTTAGGTTTTGCCATACGAAAAAAAAAGGTTTGAAAAATAGATGTTGGCCTGGTTCTCAGACCTACTGAATATGCATGTAAAATTTCATAAAAATCGGCCAAGCCCTTTCCGAGGAGTACGGTAACTAACACTGTGACACGTGCATTTTATATATAAGATATAAAAAAAAACTTTTTAATCATGCAGATTAAAAAGTAAAAAGCCTTTTATAAATTTTATTATTGAATTGTCTTATTTATTTATTTAATTAACGTGTGTATAATATCTGTACCTAGTAATTAAACCTAAATAACGTCACTTCGCTTACCCATTGTTATTTTATTAAATGTAAAATCGGAGGAAGACTGGATCCTGTAATACAGTATCTACTAGCACGGGATCCAGAGTTATGTAAGCAACAACTATAATATTATTTTAAAAAAAAATTAAAATTATTATTATTATTTATTTTATTTTCTTTACCCCATTTCTTTCCCAGGGTGCTGTAAGAACCAGCTAAGGGACAATTTAAGCAGTTAACGTCTAATGTGGATAGATGGAAAAACTCGAAACTAAACCCTGTACCAATACGCCTGGTCAGCACGGCACAGTAGACTATAGTCCCTCTCAAAGTGCATTAGGCTCGTACCGGGCAGTGAGACTTAATGGGCTGGAGAGAAAGAGAGAGGAATATTGTTCTATAAATAGATTAAGGAAAAACTTAATTTCCATAAATAGATTGAGGAAAAACTTAATGTAAAATTTGTATTGCAAATATGTCAACACCAATCATGAGCATTATAATACCCATAGCCACTTAAGCTATTAGGTTAACTGAACTTTCCTGTTACAAAAATAGGCGACACAAGTATTTTGCGAGGTAAAAAATAAATATTAAAGAAGTTCTTTCTTAAGCCTGGTATTTTCGACATGATATCCTTGATAGCATCAATAGTACAGTCACGAAACCATTAAAGATTCTGTTGCGGTCTCATCTTAAGTACCTTTGAGAAAGACTTGATCTTCAGTTTACGTTTAACCTGCTTTGTTGTATTTATCGGATATCGGTAAAATATGGACTTATATATTTATACTAGTTGTTGTCTTATACTAGATGTTTATACTAATTTTTCTCCGTGTGGTGACGGATTAAAAATACAAGTATCACCACCCCATATCCTCCCATGGGTGCTGTAAAAGCCAGCTAAGGGATATTGTACACAGATAACCTTCTCTGTAAGAGACGGAAAACTCAAAAATAAAACCTTATGCCAACACGCCTGGTCAGCGCGGCATAGTAGTCCATAATCCCTCCCAAAGTGGAGGAGGCCCGTGCCCAACAGTGGGACGTAAAGGGGCTGGAGAAGAAGAAGAAATGTCCTAACAAAGTATACAAAAAAAAAACATCCTCTTGAATTACTCTAATTAGTATTAAGCCGCATCAAAATCCATTGCGTAGTTTTGAAGATATAAGCTCACATAGAGACATACATATATATAAAAATAACGACTTTGTTTTTTAACAAGTAAAGATTTCAGAAATGTACACTTATTAATACTTTTTAGCATTCCCAAACGGCAAAACAAGACTATTACTACATTATAATATTATACTAGACGGGCTTCGTGGTGAAGTGGTTTATGTAATGGACTGCCGATCAAAAGGTCGCGGGTTCGATTCCCGCTTGGGACAATCATTTGTGTGATATCGATAAATGTCATACAAATGTTTGTCCTGCGTCTGGGTGTTTTCTATGTATTATAAGTATGTATTTACAAAAAAAAAGTAGTATATGTAGTCTATCCGTATCTAGTACCCATAATACAAGCATAGAAATATAGCTTACTTTGGGACCAGAGGACGTTGTGTGAAATGTCCTGAATATTTATTATTATTTATTTATTTATTACTGGGACTCTTCTCTGCTGTCCGTCCGTCTTTCACTAAACTATATCTCATGAACAGTGTTGTACATAGTTGAAATTTTCACAGATGGTGACTGCAACTTTTGCTACACAAGTCACATAGTTATTGGTTAATCCCCCTATATCTACAACTATCTACTACCACAAGTTCTACTATGACGACGGGCTTCGTGCTCTAGTGGTTCATGTAACGGACTGCCGTTCACGAGGTCGCGGGTTCGATTCCCTTACAGGATAATTATTTGTGTGATGTCATACAAATGTTTGTTCTGCGTTTGGGTGTTTCTATGTATTATATATATATCCGTATTCTGGTACCCATAACACAAACATATATTCTCCGTGTGCTGACGGATTAAGAATACATGTGTCACCACCCCATTACCTCCCAAGGGTGCTGTAATAGTCAGCTAAGGGATATTGCACATAGATAACATCCTCTGTGAGAGACGGAAAACTTGAAAATAAACTCTGTGCCATACGCCTGGTCAGCGCGGTCCGTCGACCATAATCCCTCCCAAAACGAAGGAGGCCCGTGCCCAACAGTGGGAGGTAAATGGGCTGGAGAGAGAGAGAGAGAACATAAACATATAAGCTCAGCTTGGGATCAGAGGATATTGTTTGAAATGTCCATGATTATTTATTTATTTATATTTATGAAATGTCTAAGTTTAAATATAAGCTAATTATATTTATTCTATAATGAGATACAAATTCATATCATTTGTTACTAATTGACTAAAATATAACTAAAAGTTATGCTAACGTTTACATAAATGCCAGAATCGCGTGACAATTTTAATGAGTAAAATAATATACATTTAATTATATATCGCCTGATATTCTGTGGTACAATGTTACATAATCAATCATTTTAACAAAAGCGTTGGCAAAAATACATTAATATATTAAATCAATATTACTGCGTCTTTTAGGCATGGAAAATGACTTGAGCTTGAATAAAAATTGTCGCGTTTACCGTTTATAAATAGCTCATCATCGTCATGCTCCTGCTCCTGCTCTTATCTCCATTATAATACATATTAAAAAAAAAGCGAAAAGAAAAGAGAAAAAAAATCCATGAAGTTCGTCATTCTGGTCTGTTCTTCTCTATAGGATTTGCGTTTGGAACAGACACCTAGTTGCTGTGTTATCTTTGTAAAATATGCCTTACATGGCTTTTACAGCTCCCTGGTAAAGAAAAGGGGTGGTGACACTTGTATTCTTAATCCGTCACCACACGGATATAAAAATATAAACCTAGAGCTTCTTATCTATTATAATTACGTAGACAACCTTAATTAATTCTTAATACGGAGCTTTTAATAATTATGAAAATTTTAGCCCCAGCGGCGTTATCCATTTTACCGTCACGTACGTTCAATAAAATTATTTTAAAACATTTAGAATTGTTATTGTAATTTTTTTTGCCATATATCGGCGCCATTATTAATTACTCTTTTGTAGGTAGATCTATTTTTCCTATCTGCTGCCCGCTCCCTTTCCCCGACCTAAGTGCATACCTCATCACCGCGACCCGTGAGCCACGCTATGCTCTCGTGGAAGAAGAAGTAGTCTCGTACTCGCCGCGACACTAGGACCACGCTCTGTCCTCGTGGAAGAAGACTCAGAAGAAGTCGCTAACCGCACGATAGACATTGTGACGTCGTTAATAATCCGCGAGTGTGAAATCTCTTAAAACCGCTGCAATATATGACGTACGTCGTGTTGCCTAAAACCCCGCGAATTGTGAACTATTAATAATATTCGCATTGCATGTGTTTACAACTAACCGTGCGCCTATAATCGCAAGAATTACATTTCCTGCCTTACAACCAGGACTGTGGAGATCAGACTAAGAAGACAAACAAGAGAAGATTGCGGTGAGTCGCATGTCTCCATTATATCCTTCCTGTTACCGTCTATAGGGCAACGTGGTTTGATCCTCATTATCTGTGTCTTCTTATAATTTAGATCCTAATAAAACCTACCACAAACCTCTGTGGATTCATACGGCAAGGGTCTGAATTTCCGCACCGCCAAACTCTGGTTCTTCTGGACGAATTTTGTACCCCCCGCGCACCTCTGTCTAATAAAGGCAGGGGCCACAACAATTATCATAATAAAATTTATTTAGTGTTTGCTTTGGCTATTTATAATACTTGAAATTAACTTAATTCTTTTGTTTCGTACAGATTAACATACAGATGTGGTCATAACTCAAAACAAACAAATGCATTGGCAATAGGATGTTGGGATGCTGTGACGCCTAAGTAGTCGTTCCTTTGTCCTTCTTGTACTTTTGATTCCATCTAGAACACTCCTAAATATTACTATTTTCCCGTCTCATTATATGACCAAACCGAGACCGGTCGTACCGTTAGATTTTCAGTTTCTCTATCACCTCGACGCTTTTCTAATATTCTCATTATTTATTAATTATTATCTACATTCGCGTCACACCACACATCTATATAAGCATATTAATTATTGTAACTAATGATGTAAAGTCAGAAACACTTAAACCACTTAATAGCAAGATCGTTTTGCCAGTTGAAAATCCTACTTGGATATCCAGGGGTGTCCTATAACGATAAGAACCGTGATAAAAGGGTGAAGAGATCTCATTTCCGGATGCGGATTTATGTTTGATCCAACGAAGGAAAAAACACATTATGTACCCTAGTTTATTTTCTTTAAATACAAGGCTTTTAAGTAATCAAAATACAATATTATAATTGCATTTTAATTCCATGAATTGTTGAAAAAAAAAATTGTAAAAAAAGTATTTTGTATTCTCTTAAGAGGGTACTGTACTCCTAATTTAGGTATTTGCCTTAGGTATTGCTATCCCTATTCCCGAGCACCGGCACCGTGCTGAAAGGGACAAATATAGCTGAAACAGATTTTACCTACAAATTCTTTGAAAAAAAGACGTTTCGTAGTCCCCTTTTTCCTTCGCGAAAGTTAAACCGATTTTGATTGTTTTTACGCTATATTGAAGATGAAGACAATATCTATGCTTACATCACTTTCTTTTTTGGTAAATCGTTACCAAATATGTGTGATAGACGCTGCAACATTACCTAAAGAAAACCGAAGAAAACGTGATTTTCGGATGGTCATATTTCTTTTAGTTATTATGTATTGAAAAAAAGAAAGTGACAGAAGCATAGATATAGTTTTCATCTATAATATAGCGTAGAAACAATTAAAATTGGTTTAACTTTCGCGAAGAAAAAAGGGAAGTACGATACCCATATTTTTGTATGGAGCATAATTTGGTATCGTGCCCTCTTAATGCATTATTCTTTATAGTTATTTCACTAAAAGATCAATCAGAATAAAATATCCTTAAAACGTGATAAAACTCAACGTGATTGCGTTGTTTCAAAACAGAGTTTCTATTGTCAGTTAGTTATATTATTACTAGAGAATTAACTAAGTAAAAAGTTTTTCACTGTTCAATTTCTTGTGTAAGAAACACTTGAACCACGTGTCTTAATCTTGCTATTTAACACACTAAGGGTAATTAACCTAGGTAGGTATTTATTAGAGATTAGCTGCAAATAATTTTTTTTTTGTCTAAAGGTAACAAGACATTCGGTGCACAACATTTTTAGCGTTAGTCTTAGGACTTACGTAAATGGATGTCGTCATATTATCAAACAAAATTTCGTAGCAGATTTGTAGCTATTTACTAATGGTAATGGTAATCTTATTCACAATGACTTATCGGAGGTTTAAAAGATCGCTAAATACGGTTCGTGAACATTGTCAAAACTTTAAATAAAACTACTTTTTACGGATTTAGACGCGTATATTTGTTTTAAATTTTGGCCCGACGTTTCGGAGACTTTGCAGTCACCATGGTCACGGGTTTAAAACAAATATACAAAAATTTAAAACAAATATACGCGTCTAAATCCGTAAAAAGTAGTTTTATTTAAACAGATGAGCCGCGCAAGTGTTAGAAAATATTATTGTCAAAACTTGTTATTCATACCTAATAGTCTTTTTACGCTAAAACGTTTATTATCTCTCCGATAAAATCTCCGTTTAAACCTCCGATAAGTCATTATGAATAAGACCATTAAAATCTTTATTTAGAAACAATTAGATTTTATTTATCCTTAAATATTACAAAACAAAGTCTTCTGCCGCGTCTCTGTGACTGAATTTTTGCGATGAACTAATAACAATATTGTTGTAATAATTGTTTTGTCCAATACAATAAGTAAAATTAAACTTTTATCTACTAAGAGACAAAACCAAACTAAGAAATTTTGGCGAACTAGCCAACTGCCATATTATTCAAAGTCAAAATAATAACGTAATTAGTCGTTTATATTTTAACTTTAATAAAACTAGATGTCCGATTCTCAGACCTATTAGGATGTGTACACAAAATTTCACGGTAAAATAAATCGGTAGAGCCATTTCGGAGGAGTATAATTACAAACACCGTGACAGGAGAATTTATATATTAGAAGTTGATATTTTTGTATGTATGTCCCTATGTGAGCTTGGATATTCAAAATTACGCAAAGGATTTTGTTGTGGTTGTTTTTAATAGATAGAGTGGTTCATGAGAATGGCTTTTTTGAATAATTTGTAAAGTTTTCGTTTCAAAATTCCACGCGTACGAAGTTGCGGGCTACCGCTAGTATGTTATAAGATCGAAAAGTATCGTATTCCAAAACATTTCTTAACTTTGTCTCGCAACTAAAAATGCTTCCATCAAAGTTTCTCCCAAAATGTTTATAGTATCATCTGCTCAAAATATTCTCAATACATTGAGACGTGATCTTATTTGAATAATGGCTCCCTTAGGGTGATACGATAACAAATTATTTAGTTTTGTATCGCACATGCTCGGCTACAGACAAGCGCTTACATTATCTTCATACATCTGAATCAGCTTAGTGAGCCTAGTTATATTTTTAAACGAGCAATTCTTATAATAAATACATATTTCCTCTTATATAATTAATACTATTACTCCCTCGTGAGGTCAGGATGTCTACCACTCGTAGTCTTTTTAAACGCAGAGTTCGACGTATCTATCTTAAACTTTCGGCAGAAACCTAGTAGCTTTTCTCACACTACTTTATTTTATATAAATATGTATTATGTGTATGTTTATGTGTTTGTATGATTATGTGTGTTATTATATTGTGTATTTTTATGTAATGTTTATTGTTTGTAGGCTGTAGGTATATTTTTGTTGTAGATTTAATTACTATCAATTAATTAATAGCACCTACCAGTAGCACTTTCTGCACCTACCAATGGTTGCCTGGTAGAAAATGCCCTAGGCATTAAGTCCGCCATTGTACAACTTAATTATTGTGCATAAAGTTTAATAAATAAAATAAATAAATATTTGATGTACCTAATTATAATATGAATTGCATAAACGGCTCCATCGATTTCCAAGAAAGTAGACTGAAGTTTAGAGATATTATGAACCAATCTAGCTAGGCTTTGCAGAAAGGAACACTGTAACACGAGATCGTAACAACTTATGGAATTTTTTTAGCTAGATCGGGTAAGGTCAGGTCAATAAGAGAATAATATTAGGAGACTCAGAAACCACAACCAACCATGATTACCTTTCAAGCATTGCTGCCTTGTATAACCCTCAAAATTGGACAAATTGGACTAGCTCTAATCCAATCTGCGGAGGTATCATTATAAATCAAAGCAGTGTTTTAACTGCGATGATGTCCACCATTTGCTGGTGGAATGTGTCCGAACTCAAGGTCTAAGGAAAAAAAAGAAAAATTCAAAATTTGTGAGATGAATGTAGTCGTATTAATAAGTATTTTAGATAATCCTCTATCTGAGGCTGCCATTTTAGTGTATAAGTTAGTGCTTAAGAGTCTAGTAAATAGATAAGTATTGTGATAATGGGCAGGGTACTATGGAGCTGACATAGTCTTGTTATAACTAAAAGCCCCTAAACAAATAAAGAAGAAAAAAAAAGTGTTTTAACTGGATCACATTGCTTTATGTATGTCGGAATAAGATAAAGGAACTGAATTTAGAATCACTATTTCTCGTCATATTATGTCTGCTAAGGGACACTGTAAGCAGAGAACAATTTTTGTGATATAAGTAAATCTTGAACCAAATTCTACTAACGTTCTTGGTCAGAGTGGCTGTGGACTAGAACCACCTATCCACAAGTGTGAGAGAATCGTACCCAAGAGTGGGACGGGAAGACTTTACATAATGGTATAAGATAAAAAATCAAAATATTTCTCTTGCCTTTTTTATTATTATATATTAATAAGATTGTTATAGATAGTGCCATATTAGTCTCTGCCTACCATGGGAAAAAAGCGTGACGGTATGATGATGAATATGAGTAATTATTTAAAAGGCTGCCATATACTAAACAAGTTTTGTGTATGAGATTTTTTATAAATAAAGAAATGTTTTCAATGAAATGTGAAAACCCTTCATTTCCATAAGTTGTTACGATCTCATGTTACAGTGTTCCTTTCTGCGTAAAGGGTAAGGATTTAAGAGATAAAGCAAACGAACCAAATGTGTTTACTGCGTAGATTTCATAATACAACTTGTTTTTAACTTGAACAACGCATTTGGCATATTATAAACAGTATTTGGCAAAAGAACTAGAGCAGATAATAAATAAATATTCATGGACATTTGACATGCTTGTATTACCAGAATACGGATAAACTACATATACTACTTTTCTTTTATAATTACATACTTTTAATACATAGTAAAACCCAGGCACAGTACAAACATTTGTATGACATAAATATTACACAAAATAATAGTCCCGAGCGGAAATCGAATCTGCGACCTCGTGAACGGCAGTCTTATTTTATGAACCACTCAACGAGGCTTGTCGTGATAAATAAATAAAATCTTTAGTTTTTCACCACAACCGAAAGTTACATAAAAACATAAATGTTGATGTGATGTTTTCATATAAACATTCTCTGTCCAGCACGTTATCGTCCGACAGTTGGACATGGGTCTCTTTCATTCTGGGAGGGATTATGGTCTACTGCGTGGAGACCAGGCATGTAGGCACAGGGTTTATAATATATTCAAGCTATCCGACTCTCTTAGAGGATGTTATCTGTGTAAAATATTCCTAAGCTGGCTTTTACAGCACTCTGGGAAGGAAAAGGTTAGGCGACACTTGTCTTCTTAATCCATCACCACACGGAGAGATATGGATATTACGAGTCTGTATTTTCAGTGTATTAAATTTACTAACTAGGTATATAAGATCTTTACTTATTTTTGTATGTATGTCCCTATGTGAGCTTATATCTTCAAAACTACGCAACGGATTTTCATGCGGTTTTTTACATAGAGTGGTTCGAGTGGATGGTTTTATGTACCATTTGTTAGGGTTTAGTTTTTAAATTCCACGGAAAACAGCAAGTTGCTATAAATGCTCGTTTAGACTCACAAATTCTTATACTACACTTTGATAAAATTTTAGTTAGTCTTTACTACACAATATGCGTCACATACTTAAGTATTAACTTTTTTTACACGAATTTACGTCGCGCACTATAAAGATAAAATATTCTATGAATAATTCACATGTCATATACTGAATAAGATCTTCTTTCAGGGTGTGGTCTTTGCTATAGCGGATTACTTCCACGCACTAGATTAATATTAGACAAAATTTCGGGCTAAATGTAAAACAAATACACGCGTCTGAATCCGTAAAAAGTAGTTTTATTTAAATGAATGGGTCGTGCAAGTGTTATAGAATATTATAATATTAGAGGGTTCTCGTGGTCTAGCGGTTCATGTAACGGACTGCTCTTTACGAGGTCGCAGATTCGACCCCGCATTCCTCGTACGTATGCGATTTTTATATACGTCATACAAATGTTTGTATTGCGTCTGGGTGTTATCTATGTATTATAAGTATGTATTTACAATAAAAAGTATACATGTAGCTAGTATAGTCGGATCTGGTACTCACAACTTAAAAAATGAGGTATCTTGCTGTCACCGTTCCCAAGATACAGTCTGGTGATAAATAGACGGACAGTTCGGACTCAGTAATAAAGTTCCATTTAACCTTTTGGTACGGAAATAAAAAATAACTTCTTGGTATTTTCTTAGTAAGACAAAGACTTCAACGGTTGAACTCAAAAATAAACATTTCCTATACTAATGTAGTATTAAGTAACCGCTTACACTGTCACCATTACTTTTAGATTTGTCGACACAAGCGTAAAACCTACGGTGAATTCTTTTTGGCTCAAGCATGTTTACATTATGTTAACAAAGATATATAGAGAGGATATGTAAGACAACAAAAACGTTTCATCAATACTAATATTATAAAGCTGAAGAGTTTGTTTGTTTGTTTGAACTCGCTAATATCAGGAATTACAAGTTCGTGTTGAAATATTCTTTTTGCGTCGGATAGTCCATTTATCGAGGAATGCTATAGGCTATATAAAATCACGCAGCGACCGTTAAAAGTCAAGCAATACTAAAAATTTTGCAGAAACGGGTAAATCAAACAACAATAAATAAATATACTATCCAACACTGGAACATATTTTAAATTGGACCAGTGATTCCTGATAATAGCGCGTTTAAACAAAAAAACAAACTCTTTAGCTTTATATTATTAGTAAAGATTAGCTCGATTTTTTCAAATACCACATGGAGATGACCTAAATCTTCTTTACTTAGTGAATTAAACTCTATGAAATAAATCTCATCATTAAATCTGTAAGTCAAACAAGACTGTTTAAAGGCGTCAACATTCTAAGTCTAACAACGAGCTGGAACCTATCCAACCACAAATCGGACAATTTATTTGCTTTCAACCATTACTACTAGATGCACTGTTTCTAGTGGAGAGTAAACAACAGATGTAGGAGACAGGATTTAGCTTGAAAAATTACTTACAATATAAAATGGCTTCCATTTTAGTGATTTATTGTTGTTTACTTAACGATAAATGTGAATAAGGGATTTATGTTTATGTAATAAACAATTTACTATAAATAAATTGCATAGTTTAAAAACTAGAAAACACGCTTCAAAATCCAAAATATATTTTTTAATTGTCGCATTGTCATCAGTCCTTAGTAAGAGAACATAATTTCAGATCAATCCGACTACAGCAAGTAGATGAAAATCACTATTAAAGATTTCGTTACATAGATTTATAGATTCGTACCGAGCTAATAAAAACATGTTAATATAGAACTTTATTAGCTATTGCATAGCTTCTATCGCGGGCCTTGAGCGTGGAGACCAAATCCGGAAATTCCGTAACGAAAATAATGTAATAAAAAAACCTTACACTATCGGCGCTACTGCGCATGCGTAATCGGCGTAAAACGGCCGGCTGTCCAAAACCAAAACCTAGCAAGGGACATTTTTTGAAATTCGTTTTCTTAAATCAATATTTTCAATTTTTTTGACTGCGTCTAATGCAAAAACAACTGTATTTCTATCTGAAATAGAATCACAGATATGACAATGTATAAAGCTAACAAGTGCCCTTCGTACTTGGTGATTCCAAAATGAAAAAGCTAGTAAGTAACATTTCCAAATTCAAATACCTATTAAATACGGTATAATTATGCTAGGTTTTTTTATATATATTTCTTTCTTCTTTAACAAAAACCGCACGAAATAGTTTTAGTAGTTTATAAATTTATTGTCAAACACATTGATCCGAAAGTACTTAATAATGTTTTCGGATTTACTGTTATAATACATGTAGATGTTAATAGAAAGTGTAGGACGCCTGTGCCCAGCCGTGGGACGTAAATGGGCTGTAGAGAAAGAGAGTTGTTAATAGCTGATTTTCCAATGAACATACATATCTTCTTATATATAAAATTCACGTGTTACAGTGTTAGTTACCGTACTCCTCCGAAACGGCTTGACCGATTTTTATGAAATTTTACATGCGTATTCAGTAGGTCTGAGAATCGGCCAACATCTATTTTTCAAACATTTTTTTTTTTAGTATGGCAAAACAATGTTTGCCGGGACAGCTAGTCTTATATATAAAATTCACGTGTCACAGTGTTAGTTACCGTATTCCTCCGAAACGGCTTTACTGATTTTTACCAAATTTTATATGCGTATTCAGTAGGTCTGAGAATCGGCTACTATCTATTTTTCAAACAAGACATTTGTATGGCAAAACAACGTTTGCCAGGTCAGATAGTTATTATTGTTAATAATGTCATAATGTTACCGTAATTATTTCCCGAGATAAACGAGTAAGAAAGTTTTACATAATTCTAAATATTTGTGGTAAGTCGTGAATGCAACCCACGAGATGAGAATATTACGTCACTAGATTATAATCAGGTCGCGTGACGAACTTTGTGCTTCGTTTTGTTCACTTGATCATCATGTACGATATTATAAATAATTTATTTAGTTCAAAAACTAAAAGACACGCTTGAATACCTTGAATATTTTAAATTATTGCATTGTCATCGGTCCTTAATTTGTGTATAACAGATCAATCTGATTACCTACTGCAAGTGGATGAAAATCACTTTCCAAGATTCCGTTTTGATAAATTACATATCGAACTAATAAAAGCGTGTTATAAAAATATAATAATTAAGCTCATTATTATCTTTACATGAAATATAATAAAGTTAATTTCCACAAGCAATGTACATTACCTTTTTGATGTAACACGTCACATCAGACTTTGAATGCGGTTTAAAGGTGGCCTTCGATGGTTGCGAACGAGTCGCGCGACCCGCTCCAATTTGTACTGAAAAATCTGTTCCATTCTACCGTTCGCATCGCGATCGAAGCCTTTGAAGAAGCCGAAGATTGCGTTATGAGAAGTAGGCTTGGATAAAAGCATAAATGGTCACAGAATAGGTAGCACTCACGATAAAACAGGCTTGCTTCGGTTCGCGTTGTATGACCAACATTGATGTATTCTTTTTTTTTTTTACACAGTATGAAAATTGAGACTTATTGTCAATCAATCACGGGTCGCGTACATCGTTAGGCTACCTCACAGTGGACAGCTACTTGTAAATAAATACTTGCATTATGTTAATTTTCGCGTAATAATTTAATGAAAACCCAATTGTATAATTCAAATAAATAAGAGATAACATCGAAATATGGCCTTCATATTCATATGTTAATCCTAATTTGCATTTAATTACATTTGTGTCAAATCTTTGATAATTGATGATTTCAATTTTAATATTATAATTTTTAATTTAATATTATTATTTAGAGTTCGATCCCGCTCCTGCGGTATCAGATTTCCATTAATTGTATATCTCATAATAAAATATACTACCGAGACTAACACAACAATCTGCAGGTGGCTTGCTGTGGGTACCTCGTCACCAGAATGGAGCCAGGCCTTTAGGACTGTCCCACATGGCCATTGCATCAGCGTTCCGTTGTTACAACGTAGATGTGACGCTTAGCTGGCCACACGCCATCGCTGCTTTGTTCCTGAAAAGAATCAGTAAAGTAAAACCACACAGTAATAAGAGTAGTAACAAATAGGTATTCTAAAGCGAGTGGTAAAGCTACATTCAACTCGAGACTTCGTCGGGATAATTTAGCTCTTTGATTAAACTGAGACACAGCTCGCACCTCAACTGTACTTTGTAACTGACAACGTACTACATTATTGTTTCTTATGAAAAGTCGTCGGCTTCAAAAATGGTTTATTTTAATTTCTAACGGTTGTAATGAGATTTATTAATTTCCTTTTTTGCTTGTCTTGTTTATTAGTAGTTAAGAGTTCAATGCTGTTTTTAAATAAAAGCTAGTGCGTATATTAAAATAGTGGAAATAATGAAATCTTTTCGAATTATGCTTATGACAATGATTTTTTTAATTATTTCTGTGATTTGTATAAGAGCTTTAGTTCTTCTCTATGATTGAATAAGTTAAAAAAGAAATATTTCATGTAGGTACTTTAAGATCACACCTACTTTATCTTAGCATATCGGTAATCTCCTTGAATAAAATAAAACTTTGAAAAATACGAGTAATCTTACCTGAATAAACGCTTTGCTTTCTTTTAAGGCTTTATTGGACCGTATTGAACTTCTAAGAAATGTGTAAAATTGCCAACAGTAGAATTCAAGCACAGATCACCCTCAATGGAGTCCACACGCAAGGTTACGCACGCGCCGCACAAATGCGCTAACGAGCATAATATATTATGTTAGGCCTATAAAATCAAAGGTAAACGCTATAGTTCTAAAAAGAGTTACATAGTTAAGCCAGCGTACAATTATAGTTCAAAATATGGGACATGGTGTCTACCACCGAAAAAGTTATCGAATTTTATGACTTCCTAAATTTTAGGCGGTCTTGGAATTTAGCTGTATTTGACTTTATACACCTATGTTGACTTTATGCGAATAAATCTGGAAGGAAAAAAGTCTAGTGGAAGACCTAAGAAAAGATAGATGGACTGTGTGAATGAGGACATGAAAGAAAGAGGAGTTCACAGAAATATGACGGGTGACAGAAGACTAGAAAAAGATATGTTCCGTCGACTCCAAATAGGACAAGGGCAGAAGATAGTAGAATGATGATGATGACTCTATACGCCGTATCTATGAACACTGAATGTATGAAAACTTTGCGTGTCAGTTTGCTATAATCAATAAAAATGCACTTTCCGCCTTTATCCAACGATGGTGCGTTCACCTTTAAGAAAAATCTCGTAATGCTCTATCTATTAGAAGTGATCGATGGATTCAAGACAAACTTTTCAAACGAGTTTCCTGAAAATAGTAGCTAAAGAAAACCTAACATTGCTAGGTATCTCTTTTTGGTCATCTTTAGGTGAACAATTGTTTGTATGGTACTTTAGTAAAGTGATAAGTAGAATACTTAGTATATTATACAGGAGCTCCTTTAAATATTGGTGTTATGGTTTTTATATTAATTGTCATAGCAGCGATAAAAATGTATTTAAAGGGTACAAAAAGATCACACGGGACCACATTAGTGAGACTTCGCTTTCCGTCCGTTTATCTACCATTAACCCTTCTCAGTCTACTGCTGGACATAGGCCTCCCCCATAGAACGCCACAACGCGCGGTCCTGCGCTAACTGCATCCAGCGGCCCCCGGCGTATTTGACAATATCGTCAGTCCACCTTGTTGGGGGCCGCCCCACGCTGCGTCGTCCGGTTCGTGGTCGCCACTCGAGGACCTTCCGTCCCCAACGGTCATCAGCGATGTGGCCTGCCCATTGCCACTTCAGCGTGCTAACTGTTCGGGCTATGTCGTACACACCGGTTCTTCTACGGATCTCCACATTTCGGATCTTATCACGTAGGGAAACACCGAGCATAGCCCTCTCCATAGCACGCTGCACGACTCTGAGTTTTGTTATTGAGTTTTTCTACCAGCAGGCTCTATTTCTAGAAAGGAGATAGCTAGAGAGTTGTTAATTTCACAGTTTATGTATATCAGTTAATGCTATAACAAAAAATACTTATCATCGTCATTCTTTTGCTCTTGTTATTTGGGGTCAGAATAATGACGAATATAATTATGATAATAACGGTAAGCAACCCTTCGTGTGCGAGTTCAATTCGTATTTGACCAGTTTTTTTATTTAATTTCTACATTACCCCAGATTTAGGCCTAAATTTTCGCCTTTGTAAGGTCGTAAATATCATGATTATAATGATGCTAATAAATTAAACAAAGTCACTTAAAAACTTCCATTAAACTAGATGCTTAACTAAAATGAACAAAATCCCAACGCAATCCCAACTTTCAGTAAATTTGCTTTTCTAAGCATAGTTTTAACTTAGTTAAAAATTTAAGTACCTACCTACCTGTGTAATGCTGTTGGTATATTTTTCTCAGTAATTATTATTAATTTTGATGCTGCACATCAGTCTTAGATTTGTTTTCGTAATTTAATTCAAAATCAAACTCATTTTTTCATTTTCAATAGTAATGACAATAATTAACTTTAATTTAAACTCTTAATTTTATAAACACCTTATTTTAAGATACTTCAAAGTTACAGTAACTTGTTTCAGTGACAGATTAGAAATTTTGATATACTTGCACCCTTGGGCGCTGTCTGTGAATGAACGAAACCCTTTGTAAAAGGGCTAGGAAGAGCCTTCACAAAGGTTGTCTGTTTTAATTGAAACGGTAAACTGAATATCAATTAAATGGTTTTGTGGAAAATGTAAGCTCCCTTCAACTTTAACATGAAGTCATCTGTGAATTCATCTGAGGATATAATCATCCAGTTTATAGAGTGGAAATACATATTTAAGCATTTTACATTGCTTAGTGTTAAAGTAAATTTACTCGTAGTATGGAACAAATTTATCTGAAAATGACTCTTGAAATCATCATAAGCAAACTTTAAAAATATATTGAAGCAAGCTTTTATGTTGTCCAATAAAAATAGTAATCAAATGAGGTACAACTCTATAGCATTATTTATTTACAGTATTCGTATGGCTAACTTCCAATTTATCATCGGATCTTTTTTTTAACTGACTTTAAAAAAAGTAGAGGTTTTCAATTCGTCTGTATTTTTTTTATGTTTGTTGCCTCATACATAACTTTTAAATGGGCGAAGCGTTTTTAATTATTCTTTTTTTTATTTGAAAGCTGGTACTTACCGTGTAGTCGTGTGCCAATGGGTGGCACCAGGTCAGGATTTGATGGTTATCTCCTAAGAAATCAAGCAATATTTTTTATCCAACACTGAAAGATTTTAAAAATTCTTTCAGTGTTGGATAGTATGTACATCTAGCGACGAAATTTCATGCTATATAACCTCGAAAACCAATAGGAGCCAAGCAGAAAGAAAATTTTCCCCGTTTTTGAATCTTTTTAAACTAAAAATGTTGCAAAAACGGGTAAAATTTTCTAAATTCCACGCGAACGAAGTTGTGGGTAACAGCTAGAGTTTAAAAATAATCACGTTGTATTAATCCATTAAGAAAATCACTAGGCTGCCTAAGCTGATCGAGATATAAGCTCTAAGTAGGTAATCTAAGTGTATGTATGAAATCGAGCATTATGCGATACAAAACTAAATAATTTGGTATTGTATCACCCTTTTTTTTTTGTTGAGTCGGGGGAAATCCCTGACCGCACACCCCACTGTTCGGGGATAACAGAAGGGTAGTGTGGGGCCCTCACCCACTAAAACCCCCACCGTGTGCCTAACTCAGCTGGGGATTGGCCACTGGTACTGGTATTGTATCACCCTAAGGGAGCCATTATTCAAATAAGATCACGTCTCAATGTATTGAGAATATTTTGAGCAGATGATACTATAAACATTTTGGGAGAAATTTCGTTCGTGACATTTTTCGTTGTAGGACGTTGTTAGATTATGAAACCTTTTTATTCAATGATATTTATTTGACTATTAACTCTAGTTTTCCATTTTTAAACTAGTAATAGAAATGTGTTGAAGAAAGTCTGTAAATGTTTTTATTTTCCGTAATATAGTTTATTTTGATACACTTTTAGTACTCGTAGTTTCGTTCTTACCCTTTTATTTATTTAGATTAATCCATGTAATGGAAAGATTTAAAAATTTCTAACACTTCGTTATCCGTTCGTCTATTTGTCACCATAGTTGATGCTATAACGACAAATACTCATCATCGTCATTCTCCTGCCCCCATCCCGTTATTTATAGAGGGGAATAGGTATAATGATTATAATATAACTAGCTGTTGCCCGCGACTTCGTACGCCTGAAATTTTGAAATCAGACCTTAATAAACAGAAGTTTACTACTTCCGCTCAATAGATGGCGTTGTGCAGTTTTTTTTAAATCGCACTATGGTTTGGTTACACACATTAACACATAAGCTCGTCAAAATTTTATGTCTCCATTCCGCTTTTTGCATTTATAAATTAGTAAGGATAAAAACAGTCCGAAACTCTTCGTGTCCGTGTCTAACTCGTACTTAACCGGTTTTTTTTTTCAATTTAATTCTTAGTATGTTGATTAGCAAGATAAGGACATGTTGTTCAGGTGTTTCTTACATATAAATTTTAAACAGTAAATTAAAATGTATCTTACTTAAATAAACATTTATTTTAAATCCAAAAAAAAAACACTCACAAAAAATATTAGCTACGTTAACGTAATTAACATTTTTTATTAGAAAATTATGACAACCTTTTTATTTCAAAGTAGAAATGAAATAAAAATACATCTTCATCTTCTTCCTGCTCTTGTTCCAAGCTACTTGGGGTCGACGCAGCACGTTTTTTTCCTTCTAACCTCTCCTATCAGCCGTCATACTCTCATCAAATATCAATACATAATAACATATTCCAATCAGTTAAGATGTGCAATATATTTAAAGTATTATGTCATTTCTTTTTTCCAAATTTTATCACGAGGTCCTGGTGACCTTTGAGATCTTTTGGAAAATATTACGTTTCAAACCAACAACAACGTTTTGTATCTGGATTTATCGTAAATAAAATAATGATGCCGATGGATTGAGATTAATATATCTCTCTCTCTCTATCTCTCTCCAGCCCATTAACAATACTGAGCACGGGCCTCCTTCACTTTGGCAGGGATAGGGGTTCATTTTCCAGCTTTCCATCTCTCACAGAGAATGATATCTGTGTACGATATTCCTTAGTTGGCTTATATAGCACCCTGGAAGGAAAAGGGTGGTGACACTTGTATTCTTAATCCGTCACCACATAGACAGAGAATATTACATTACTTTCAAATGTGATGTAATGTGGAGTAAACGATGCGGGGGACTACTCTGCCGTGACACAATTTCTAATTAGTACGCAGAGTAGTGCTAACATCCTTATGAAACAATGTTTGAGCAGAATGTTCTAACCTAGGTAAACTGTATTAATTAACATTGTACATAATAGCATATGAAACATGTAAAATAACAAACATTGTAATATTTCTGAGTAATATATAAATAAATAAATAAAAAATGCTACTAAAAATGTATACTATTGTAAAAATGTATCACAAGAGATGTGTATCCATAACTAACATTATATAGCTGAAGAGTTTGTTTGATTGAACGCGCCGATACAGGAACCAATGGTCCGTTTAGAAAAATTCTTTCAGTTATAGTAAACTATATAAACTTCTATTGGATAGCAACAGCAATCCCTACTAATATTATAAATGCGAAAGTAACTCTGTCTGTCTGTCTGTTACGTTTTCCCGCTTAAATCTCTCAACCGATTTTGATGAAATTTGGCACAGACAATCTTTAGACCCTGAGAAAGGACATAGGCTATCTTTTATTGGGAAAAAAGGGATGAAAAGTTTTCTAAATTTCACGGGGACGGAGTCGCGGGCTACAGCTAGTATGAAATAAAACGGTAAGCCTACATTTTACATTTTTTACGGCGCAAAGTAAAAAAGCTTTCAATTTTGAATAATGTCATGTATTACTCGAAAACCTTTTTACCTTTAACATAATGGCTGTATTTAAGGTAATGCTATAAGAAGAATGTTTATATTTTACAAACAAAACAACAGATGTGTATTGCGGTTAAACGCTTGTACATAGTCATTACCTATTGTAAAATTTCTATAGTAAGTACACCACTAATACCTTTTTTCAAAATAACTAAGTCCATCTAAAAGTTGTTTGGAAGACATCGCAATATGCAATAAGACCGCCAATGGTAGGTACATGGTCTATTGTAATTACTTTCATTACAAGTGACGTGTAATTCTTATTAATAAATAAATAAAGTATATTCTAAAATTAAATAAATCTATACTACAAAATAAAAAGGTAAAGTTTGAATAATCTCCGAAAGTAGTGGTCGGATCATAAAATTTTTCTCTTACAGGAAGCTAGAAGGCTGTAGATATATTATGTCTATAGGAAGTGACGGTGAACGGTACAAAACTCTTTGTGTGCGAGTCCAAATCATACTTGATTCGTTTTAATTTATTAGTTATTAGATGTTGGCCACAACTTTGTACGCGTTAAATTTGGTAACCTTAACAAATTATAAAAAAAAACCGCATCTAATTTTATTGCGTAGCTTTGAAAAAACTTTGTTTTACATTAAGTAAAGATTTTTGAAATCCCTATTTAAATTTTACTGTACCTTTATGACAGTGATGGTTTTAATTATTTTAATGTATACATCAAGTACTTTTCCAAGATATAGTTAATTACAATTTAAGTTATAAAATTGTACAAATAACATTTCAATAGTAAAATTGCGGCATTGTTTTGAAATTCAAATTAGAATGAGGAATTACATCAATTAAGTCACTTTCAATTACTGAAACGCTTTTAAATTCTTTTCATCAAACTAGACAAAGGCAAATGAAATGTAAAGCTTTGTTCCAAAAGTTTAGAGTTTTACGATATTTTTTTTCTAAATCGTCGGCTTTATTTAATTAAATGATTTCATGTCAAATTAAGTACTACTTTTATTTTTAAACTTTGATTTATGTAAATAGAAGTTATTTTATCTAACTAACAATTTGCTTAATTGATTTCAAGGTTTTCTTCTGAATGAAAGTGTTTTTAGAATATATCTCGTCATATTTATTGGTTTACTTTCGAGTTTTCTGTTTTCAGTAGTTACGCATTATCTATTTATAACTCAAGTTCAAAAAATTTTATACTTCGACCATGCGTTAAAGAATAGAATTAAATTTAAAAATTTTCATCTCCTATCCCCTTAATAGCTCTTGCAGCTAGGTACTTCTTATTCTTCGTTCCAGTAGGTATCTGTAATTATTTGGGGTCGGCGCAGCACGTTTTTTAGGGTTCCGTACCCAAAGGGTAAAAACGGGACCCTATTACCGAGACTTCGCTGTCCGTCCGTCTGTCACCAGGCTGTATCTCAAGAACGGTGATAGCTAGAGAGTTGAAATTTTCACAAATGATGTATTTCTATTGCCGCTATAACAACAAATACTAAAAATAAAATAAAATAAATATTTAAGGGGGGCTCCCATACAACAAACATGATTTTTTTACCGTTTCTTGCTCTCATACAACAAACGTGATTAATTAAGTATTGTGTGTGTTGTTTGCTCATTTATTAATAACGTATGTTGCATAGATAATGGTACGGAACCCTTCGTGCACGAATCCGACTCGCACTTGACCAATTTTTTTCTTCCTCTCCTATCAGCCGTATTCTTATTAACTCTTTTTTCTTTCATATAGTCTCTCACACAGTCTATCCATCTTTTCTTTGGTCTTTCTGTCATTTTTCGGTAATCATCATTTATACTTATTACCTTTTTGCTTAAATGCCCTTCATCCCTCCTTATTATGTGCCCATACCAGGATAGACAGCTTAAGAGCGGTGCTGTAAGCAGTACCTATAGAAGTTACTCGTAATATAATAATGACATTATGACTGTGACGGTATAAGTCTATCACATACTAAATCTAATATATAAAATTCACGTGTCACAGTGTTAGTTACCGTACTCCTCCGAAACGGCTTGACCGATTCTTCTCAAATTTTACATACGAGTACATATTCAGTAGGTCTGAGAATCGGCCAACATCTATTTTTCAAACTTTTTTTTTTAGTATGGCAAAACAACGTTTGCCGGGTCAGCTAGTATTCTATATAATAAAACTCTAAATTCATGTAATTGAAAATATTAAGTTTCTCACGTCTGACAGTTTAAAGTAATAAAACATCCGACACCCTAATTGGTGTTGGCCCAAATTTCAATCCCTTCTATAATTTATTGTGTAATCGGTCTTTCCTGTGGCTTTCCTCGCTGGGATATTGTTAATAGCGTACATGTGCAGTAAAACAATAAATATCTAAGTCCTGAACATAACTTTAGTTATATTATTCTATCACTTTGTAAATCAATTAATTACCTCATCGAGACATTACACTTTAAGGGCGTCTAAAGACTCAGTTTTTTTTTTATATATGAAGCCGTAGAGTATAAGTTAAATCTTAGTTTGTCATGTTGTAATTCTTTTCCACATGTTCCTTCAAACGTGAAAAACCTTGATAAGTATGGATACCTACATATTAATGACTCCGTACCGTTGATTTTTACTGGCTATCTTAATTCATGATATACAGCCTAGCGACAGATGGACGGATGAAGAGAGTAGCTTCAGTATCAGCATCTAACATTTTGGTACGGAAACCTAAGAAGTGGTCATAAGATAAAAATTTTTTTTTCGTTTTGTAAAAATTTTCTTTGTCTTTATCGTCAAGTGATTTGTTGCTTTCTCATTATATATTTGGTATTCTGTAAACAAAATAAAATCTATACTAATAAAGCTGAAAAAAGGCTTTAGGGTATATAACATCACGCTACGACAAATTGGAGGGAAGCAGTAAAGAAAGAAAGAAAGATTTTAGCTGCAACTACTCGAAACAATATTAAAAAACAAATGAAGAAAAAATAATAACACAGATACTTAAAATAAACAACTCAGCATAATGCTGGTTAAAAAACCAGCGTCTGTCTTCCGTTGAGCCGTATTTGTACGACATCATGCATTCAACTAACAACTAAGTAGGTAAACAATAAAAAGTGAAAATAAATAAAAGTAGAGAAAAATGTTGGGAAAATTTTCTTAATATCACACGTTCGGAGTCGTGGGCAGCAGGTAGTTTATTATCACACCTCTAACATTTATTCTATCATCCAATTCTAAGCAAGTGATTACTGATTATCTAGGTATACAAAATTAAGGAAACGCTCCCAAAACTAATCTCTGTTACGTTCTTGTGTTGACTACTGAGCATTAAGCATTCCGTAATCGTTAAATTATTGAGATTGTATCCTAGATTTATACCAGTGCTTATTGTAATTCCATTAAAGTCTCTATGTTTTAGCGCAATACAAATCCTGTTCATATAAAATTTCACATTGCGAAGCCACAATTGTAATGAAATGTTAATACAGAAAATTCAACTCGGGGTTTTCAGAATGAGTTTGGTTTAGTTTCAATTTTGTAAATCATCATAGTGTTTAATATTTTTATAGTGTTCTTTTAATAATTGATGATTGATGAACTTATAGTTTTTTTGTACAAATTATTCATACAAATATTTTGTAATCTTTATAAAATAAATGAAAATATTCTAAAAGAAACATAAAATAAAATCTTTAAAAAAAAATGTGTAAAATTTTTATAACAATACACATCCATGTAAACAATGGAAAAAATATATAGAGCAAGTTTTACTTACTAAAAATAGTCAAGGGATGAGGGAATACAAATCACTGCGAATTAATAGTATTTCAGTAAATGTTCCTAATTTGTTTCGGACCTAATACAAACGGAGCTAAAAAGCTAATTGAGGCATTCGTATCGACTGTAATGTAAATTACTAAGTATAGAACGTTTAAGTACTCTATTATAGAAAATGAAGATAGACTTACTTGAAACGCTTAGGTACTGTGATAATTTAACATTTTTAGAGATCCGTACAAAAAGGAATCCTAAGAAACTAATTATTGCTCTGTCTGTCAAAAATTGATCGGTAACGCGTCAAACTTGAAATTTACATTAGATAGATAGATAGATAGATAACTCTTTATTTGCACAAACACCAATGTTACACAGAATTTTAAAAATACACTCTTAAAAGCTATTGTACAAAGGACGGTCTTATCACTAATGTGATTTCTTCCAGGCAACCGTATAATGGATAGAATCTAGAATAGACATTGCGGAGGTTGTTGGTGTATTCCACGTTATATATAAATTATATTGAAAATATAAACAAATGCATAGAACAAAAAAATAAACATACATATACTTATGCACACTAATAAATAAGTAAAAACTACTATATAATATACATACACTCTTCATAAATACGAAGATACAGATTACATAATTAAATTTATGTATGTAATTTTAACAGGTTTTTTTAGTTTTTTTCTAGCGTATTCGAATGGAAGACCACAATTTTCCGGTATGAAAAGCAGGTTATTTGTTAATCTGGAATCTAATCTATTCTAGTAGCAATTTTTCTTTAGATACCTTGAGCTGTTTGAGCGCACAGGAGTAATAAAGACACAGATGGACAAACTTTTGATTTTATAAAATTACTAATTGTCTGCAACATCGTACGTATGGAATTTGGTAACCAAACCCTAATAAATTATGCTAAAAAGCTTCTTGTAGCACTCTATGTATTAAAAAATACCGCATCAAAATTCGCTGCGTAGTCTGAAGATATGAGATCACAACATAGGAACATACATACAAAAATAACAACTTTGTTTTATAATACGTAAATACTGTGACTTATCTTACCGATATCCTAACACAAGACGCTGATTTTAAACTTCTGTAACACATGTATATCATAACTTACTTATGCCAAAATCCTGCAGAATATAACTTGCCACGGAATAATTGACATGTGACCCATCATCCCAAAGGGTTAACGATATTTTACAATTACTTGGTTATGGTTTTGAGGATACTGCGAGTTTATATTTGTAGTTGTATATCGTTAACATAGAGAGGGGTGTATTTACAATGTTTTCCTTCGTTGTAAAACAAAGTATTGTATGATTATACATAAATAGTAGATATATAGTTTATATCCCATTAATATAACATACTTTTTAAAACAGAACCTCTTTTTTGTAAGTATCTTTACTTTTATACAAAGTCGTTATTTTTGTTTGTATGTCCCCATGTGAGCTTAAATATCTTCAAAACTACGCAACGGATTTTGATGCAGTTTTTTTAGAGGCAAAGTGGTTCTAGATTATGACTTTTTTGTATAATTTGTTACGTTTTTTAGTTTTTAGTTTTTGAATTAAGGAAATTATTTTGTTAAGTTTACTTGTGCACGTAGAATCGATACCATTGTATAAGAGCTTAAAGATTATTTCGTTATTCGAAGCTCACAGTTGTATCTAACCTTACCTACAAAACTTTGTTATTTATTATTTTACTGCACCTGTATACCAGTCATTAACTCTCAGTGAGAAAAGCCACAAGAAAGACCGATTGTACGATAAATTAGGGGCAAAAATCTGGAACGATGCCAATTAGACTGGGTAGTGGGTATTTTATAACACGCCGCGCCGGTTTAAACAGTCAACTCTGATTAGTATTTTCAGTACAATAAAGTAGATTATATTTTAAAATTAAAATTAAATAACTACGACCTAATATAGTACTTGTCCAATGTGAAAGTAAGCTATATTTGTCATCGTTATCACCATAAGATCACGCCTTTTTCTAATAAGGGAAAGCAGACAAGAGAGCGCCATCTGTTACGGTCGAAAGATACTTCCTTGGTTTTATTTACATTCATACATACATACATATTTCTGTGCCTGTGTTATAGGTACTAGATAGGTACAAGTACTTAAGATACATAGCAGACACCTAGAGAACAAACATTTGTATGATAGATATAATTCGTGACGCACCGCGACCTTCTAAATCGCAGTCCGTTACACGAACCACTAGACTACGAAACCTGTCAAAATAAATATTATTAAACTATGCTGAAATCTGCAATACTCAACCAGTACTAGTATTGTTTAAGATCTATCTTATATATAAAATTCACGTGTAACAGTGTTAGTAAATAACTTATAACTTACTAACTTACACGTTTCGGAGGAGTACGGTAACTGTTACCGTACTCCTCCGAAACGTGTGAAATTTTACATGCATATTCAGTAGGTCTGAAAATCGGACAACATATATTTTTCAAACCCCTCCTCCCCCCCACTGACATTTGTATGGCAAAACAACGTTTGTCGGGTCAGCTAGTACTAATATAATAAAGCTGAAGAGTTTGTTTGTTTGAACGCGCTAATCTCAAGTACGACTGGTTCGAATTGAAAAAGAGCGATATTAGTGACAATGGTCACAAAAACGGGGAAAATTCTCTAAATATCACGCATAAAGAGTTGCTGGCAACACCTACCTATTAATAAACAAATTTAACGTACAAAACATTAAGAATATACAATAACACTTACACATTATCAAACAACACTAAATAAATTGATATCAGAAATATTTACATGGTAAAATAGTAGTCACAAAGTGGCTTCGCGGCGTAATATTGTGGTATTCGGTACATGCAATAAAGGGCTGCAGCGAACTGTGTCGCAAAGTTACTCCCGAAATATTTCTAGCTATATTGCGAGTTAACAATTATAGTAACAGCTGTTCCGTACTTATTTAATATTTTGAAGGATATTAATGTTTATTTTATGAATACTATGAATACGTAACGTTTTTATTTTTAAAGAAAATTGAGGTTAAAATACTTGATTGTCTGATAGACCAACGAAATAACAATTTTTGGGGAGAATCAAAAATCCATGGAGTTTCTTGTCTGTTCTTCTCCATAGGATTCGCGTTTGGACACCTAGTTTCTGACGTTTCAAAAGAGCTTGTAAAACATGCCAACTTGAAATAAAAAATTTTGACTTTGACTTTGAATCGATCCCATGACCTCGTTTACGTCCGTTAAATGAACTACTAGACCACGAGACCCGCCAAATAATAAATTATCCTGTACGTTGATCACAGATCTCTTTTTAGTTTTGTTTACTCTTAAGAGGTAAAAAAAACTGAAGTTTTCCAAATCTACCGCAGTTTTTAATCCGAGTAAATTTTTGAAAAGAGAACTTTATTTTTTTCATTCCTTACATATTACACCTTACAAAAATGAATAGTAAAACGTTTAATAAAACTTTGAATATTAAAGAGTAGCTAAAAATATATACTCGTAGATACAAACACAGTAATAAATAATCAGGTTCTCTGTAAATGATACAGTTATACCCGTACTCCAGTTGAAGCTATTTGCAGTGTGATCATAGCTTGTTCATTAGAATTGCAGCTTACACTACCAACTTTAGATGAACACTCTATGTAGGTACTGCGTTTGAATTTAGTCACCATAACGGAAATGCACTAACCTCTTGTATTAGTACCTAGTTACATAATCTCAACGATTGTAACCGTTTGTCTAAAATAACATATGTACCTATATAGATTGCTTACAGATTAGTATAAAATTATTTTAAATTATTATATTATTTTTTTGTTTATTTAAATAAATAAATAAATAAATATTTATGGACATTTCACACAACGTCCTCTGGTCCCAAGCTAAGCTTATATGCTTGTGTTATGGGTACCAGAATACGGATATAATACATATACTACTTTTCTTTTGTAAATACATACTTATAATACATAGTAAACACCCAGACGCAGTACAAACATTTGTATGACAATTAAAAACATCACACAAATGATTGTCCTGACCGGGAATCGAACCCGAGACCTCATGATCGGCAGTCCGTCATTTGAACCACTCCACCACGAGGCCCGTCATAAGTTCACGTAATCACAAGAAAGTTATGAGAGTAAAATATATGTACTTACATTATAAAGCTAAAGTGTATCTTTGTTTGAACGCGCTAATCTCAGAAACTACTGGTTCGAATTGATAAATTTTTAATGTATCCGATAGTACATTTATCCAGAATAGCTATAGTCAATATAACATCACGCTGCGACGAATAGGAGCGAAGCATTAGTGAAAAATGATTTAAAACACTTTTTCTAATCCGTTGAATTTAAAATGTTATCACAAATGTTTGATGCATTTTCGTCCAAACTGAATGAGATAACAGCTCTACTGTTTCAATTATCGAACTCCAATGAAACAAAAATTTCAGAAGGGTTCAATAAACAACTTCTTTCTCTCTCTTATTCATTTCTTATTCTCTCATTCATTCAGACCATTAAGGTTTAACTGTCAGACACGGGCCTCCTCCACTTTGGGAGAGATTATGGTCTACTGTGCCACTCTGACCAGGCGTTTTGGTACAGGCAACTTAATATGATATTTTTAACATGTTTATGTTTTCTCTCTTCTGTTTGTGACTCAGTAATTACACTAAATATGCCTATCTATCTATACCCATAGCCAACCATGGCTGATTTAAGGGACGGATTGAAACACCCACTTTAGAATAAGACGCACTCAAGTATCTACTCAATCCGTCTACACTCGAATCTGAAGTCGTTGTCAAATGAATTTATAGAACTCTATGCAAATCCTTGCCAGCGGCAGTTCTTCACGATCTATGACGTCATTGCGTATAATACCTTCTGCAAATTTATAATTGCTTTTCGTTTCTTTATCACAATTTTAAGATTTATTTTGAAAGTTTTATTCATTCACAATCCTATTTTGAAATAAATAATAAAAATAAACATTATTTTACATTATTAAAATCTAAAATACGCTGTTATCTTAACATTTAGGATATACGTTGTCGATTCAAAATCCTTATTTAATACGCTGATTAATTTGAGGAAGGCGCTTACCCTTGTTATCAACAGGATGAAATAAATTGCGGGGCGAAGAGGGGATTACGCATGCGCAGTAACGCCGATAGTGTCAGGTTATTTTCATTACGCTATTTTCGTTACGGAATTTCTGGATTCGGTCTCCACGCTCAAGGCCCGCGATAGTAGCTATGCAATAGCTTGATAATTTGTTAAAATATAATGACAAATCTTTATTTATAAAGAACTAGCTTAGCCCGCGACTTACTGTACGTGCGAAATTTAGAATAATTTAGCCATTTTTGCAACATTTTTCAGTAATGCTTTGCTCCTATTGGTCGCAGCGTGATATTAAATAGCGTGATAGCGTGATAAAAAATAAATAATAATAATGCACTATCCATTACTAAAAGAATTTTTAAATTGGATTGGCGGTTTCTGCTTTTTGCTCTTTTCAAACAAATGAAACTCTTCAGCTTTATAATATTAGTATAGGTATCGGCACGAATCTTGAGCGCTGGTCTTTACCTGCGCAGAAGTGAATTATTGGGTCTATTTGGAGGTAGGAGGTGAAGCGCGGGAGCGGTTGAATCAAATTATCGTATGTGATTGGCCTGCTGCGCGTCGCGTCATATCTGCCACTTGTGATTCGTTCTCTGTGCTTGATGCACTTTCCGTACGACTACGAGTACACTTCAAAACAATTATATTGATACATACAAACTTTTGAACTGAAGCTTTTAAAATTAAAATTTTTATATTTGTTTGTTTTTATCGCCGGGACTCGTGGCGTAGCGGCTATGTAGCCGACTTACGATCGCGAGGTCACGGGTTCGATTCGCGCACACAATTATCTGTGTGATGAACACAGATATTTGTATTGCGTCTGGGTGTTTTCTATCTATTATACCTAAGTATATAATTACAATAAAAAAATTAGTATATGTATTATATCCGTAATCGGGTATCCATATCACAAGTATCATTACGCTTAGTTTGGAACCAGCGAACGTTGTGTGAAATGTCCGTAAATATTTATATACTCTTAATTAGAAACAATTATTATCCCTAAAATGATATAAATAATAGACCATAATACAAGTATTTTAATTTAATTTAATTAGCGCTTGCCATCAGGTGGAATGTACTCAAGCATCAACATGTATTATGTATAAAATAAATTTCAGAATATAATTATATTAAAGTAAATCATCTCCATTTTTTTGTAATGAAGTATACGATGCGCAAAGCGATCTCCACTCTACCACCGAGCGCTCAAGATTCGTGCCGGGACCTATATTTAACATGAAAGAAGTTATTATCAAGTACCGTTACTGTTTATTTTCAAAATTTCTATTTACCAAGGTTACCTAGGTACTCATGTTGTTTCTCAGTTAACATTTAATGCACCTTAGGGAAGAAATGGGTGGTGACATTTATAATTTTTACGCAGCCTTAGTAAAACAATCTCCCTGTTCCTTTCAAAATAGATCCTATTGCTCCAACCGACTGCTTAACTCTACCTGCGTACGTCGTCGAGTACCCTTTTGGTCAAACAGTTCTACATTTTCTTATTTTTTTTCTCAACGATACAAGGTGATACCTCTATCCGTACTATTGTTTAACTACTTAGCATATTGTATACGTAGGTCGCAATGTTTGAAGAGGTGGACGTGTAACTAGTTTCAAACAAAGTTCATAGATGGCTCTGTTTTAAATGTAAAAGAAAAGATGAAACTAAAAATAAATGTCTACAGAAAAACTAAAAGTTAGCTTAAAATATTGTTATACAATTTTCAACAAATTACATTAAAAAAAAGGCAATTAAATGCAAAAGTTCAAAAGCCCCCGTTACGCGTTAAGGATAGAACGCTAGCGCCTCCTATAGACGCCACAGTTTTGGTCTTTGTTCTTGTTATATTACCGTATGTATCCATTTAATAAAAAGAACTTTAGTGCATCGAAATGACACTATCTAATCTACTTTTTCTGAGGTATGGACACCTCGTTTGTCTCAATATTTATAATTTCGTTTTATATTCTTACTATGGTCTTACTTAAACTGCGAAGTTATTTGTTGCAAAAATTTTGTCAGGTAATAGTAGTAACACCTTAAAGGGTTCCGTACCAAAAGGTAAAACCTTATAACTGACACTTTACTATCCGCCGTCAATCAGTCTTTATCTCTCTCAGTTGATGCTATATCAACAAAATATAATAACATCATTTTTAATATTTTCTAACACTTGCGCGACTCATTTGTTTAAATAAAACTACTTTTTACGGATTTAGACGCGTATATTTGTTTTAAATTTTAGCCCGACGTTTCGACGATTGTAGAAGACACATTACAGCTCAGTCTCACCCGTGACCACGGTGACTGCAAAGTCTCCGAAACGTCGGGCTAAAATTTAAAACAAATATACGCGTCTAAATCCGTAAAAAGTAGTTTTATTTAAACATCATGCTTTACCGGTTTTTTCAAAATAGAGGCACAATATTATATATTTTGTGGGTTATAAAACTTCTGATTACATAAAACATACATAACATCACGCCTTTTTCCCATGGAGGTAGGCAGGGACTATAGAGCGCCATCTGCTACGATCCAAAAATACTTCCTATCCACACTCATACATCTGGTCATACATGACCGACGGTTGAATACTACTTCTAATTACGATTCTATTATATTATTATCTAGTGAAATACGTTAAGGGCCTACATCAATATTATCGTATATCATCGCCGACACGTACATATTAAAAAATTAGAAAATGAAGAATTAGGGATACTTTTCCTATTTACTCAAAATCTACTAAATATATTTTAATTCTGATTTACGTGTTTCTATATATAATAGTTACTTATGTTTTTAAAGTTATTTCATTAAAAAATTAGAGAGGTTGTTTCGCTAAGATTTTCTATCGAGAAAACTTTTTTCAATCGCGTTTCTGAGTTTATGCGATCCTAGATCATATATTGAAAAAACATATACTTAAAAATTAGAGCTCTAGCCATTCAATCTAAAGAAACAATGAAAACTTCGTACGTAGAAAAATGCACGAAGCTATTTTGGTATCCTCTTAAGAACGAGATTTTCTTATCTTGCAGAAGTTGTCGCCCGCTTGCATATGTAACCCTAATACCGTCTTCAGCACACACGAAAACACCAAAGAAAATATCTTAAGGCGCGTATGGAAATCCGAAGAAACGACTTAAAAATCTATACTTACCTTCCAACCAGTAACTCCGCTTCTATCAAATATCAATATAGGAATCGAAAACAAAATTATGAGACACTTCAAGACACCTGCAATATCCTGAATTATAATATCCCCGACGCAGCAAGCCGTGCCATATAGGCCCTTTTGTGTCCATAAAACGTGAAAATTGGATGTTCATATTCACGTGTACCTTTCCCAGGGGTTGTGAGCATAAGTCTCAAGTAATATCTTTCTTACAATATCGATACATGTTTTTATGAGGGATCAGTAATGTCATGACACAGGCTATAAACTTGTATCGGCAAATAAGTTTTTGCTGTGTCATTTTACGATGTTTGTCCAGCTTCTTTTATATTTTTGACATATTTAGTATTTTTGTGGAGACATTTTCCTTTGATCCTTTTATATTTTACGTACAGATTTACCAGATGTAGTGTACATCTTGCCCTAGGATACATGACACAGTTGGCTTGAAGTCTCTTGTATATCTATGTGTGCGTGAAATACCAAAACAAATAACTTTAGCCTGGCTTACGTGTCTTCAAGAATGATCACCTATGCACTTGCTTATTTGAAAGTACGATAGTAACAGACGTTTTAATAATTAACAAAATGTATGATTTTAAGATAGTGTATAACCTTTTAAGATTATGCTTCTAATGTTTATATCGAAGCACGCAAAGACAATCAGTAAAGGGCCAAACCAGTGCCTCATTGTAACCGAACATTACATACAACTGAGCGATTTTGACTTAACTAAAATGTTGCGATGGACGGGAAAAGACAGAAATCTTAAATTAAACTGTTTAGAGTTATTTTACCACTGCAATACTGAACTGTATTAGGATGAAAAAATGTCAAAATAATAATTAGTAAAAAGTAAGTACTACATTTGAATTTCCAAATTAAACCCGTTCATATAATGGCATAATATGAGCACTAAACTCGTGTGACCTCATTGGTCGCAAGCGTAAAATGCATAGCGTAGCGACTACTCCAGCAAATACTGAAAACTTAATTTCTACAGCTTTAGAAACGAAGATGGAATTAATAAAATATGAAATGTATGTATTAATGAACATACTATCTTTACTGTTTCTATGAAAGCGATAATATCGTATGTTGAGTCTCTATGTAGGTAGCTCTTTTAACAACTAAGTCAAATCTATTTGTGCTTAAAAAGTACGATGTATGTTACAAATTAGTAACATACATCATGAAACAAGAAAACATTTATTATATATAGTTAAAATTAAACTTACTTGGATTTCAACAATAATACGACGATACGATTATGCACTACTTACATTAGAAAATGCAGCAACGGATTTGTTTGATCACCCTAATAGCAGTATAACCAATAAATTTAAAAAAAGAATCTAAATCAAGATGAACTCCAGCTAAGTAAGTTTGGAACGTAGCACATGGTGCTCTAGTCCCTGCCTACCCCTAAAAGGCGTGACGATATAATAATGAATATTATCAACTCGAGCACTACAGTCGTAAAAATGTAACTTATTTAAACTTTTATCTACCTAAACCTATATATATATAGGTATATATAACTACTATTAATCCTTTCGATCGTTAAACATGGTTTATTTTTATACCCGAAAATTTTTAGAAAAATATTTATGCACGCACACGCCTTGCTTATATTGAAAGCTTAATCTGTAGCGTAAAATATATTTTTAATTACTTAATTAAAGAGAAAACAAACTGGGATTAAATCAAACAAATCCCTTTGGGTATATTAATGTTATTTATTAACAAACATTATTCGTGTAATTCATTCTTTGTTTGTTAATTATAGTATTATTCTAATGAGAATCAGTTCGTATTTTTTTGGTGAAAAGCAAATATTTCACATTGATTTGTTTTGATGAATATTCGTATCACTATTGTAATTTTCTTCATAAGATAGAGTATCCACTGTTGGGTTTAATATTTGTTCCCGATGATTTAGGGGTCTAAAAATAAATAGATTAGTTCACACTAACATCATTACATTCTCATTTGTCGAGTTTAACTTACAATACTTAATAATAGACAATAGACAAATGTTGGGGCAAGTGTACCAGATAGTGTGTCAATTGGCTCCAGGCGAAATCTATTATATCACTTGAATTGAGAATTCCACATCACAGTAGACCATGAAGCACGATTTGGCCAAGGTAAAGTTCCGTATCTTCTAGACTGAAGGTATCCCCGCTATCTGATAGATCTGGGAATGGGACGACTATAGTACCAATCTGTTTATACTTAAATTAAATTTTAGAAGATAGCACCACCAAACTTTAGACTTGTTTATCGAGAGACTGAGAAGAATAGTGCAAGTTGCAACTGCGACTTTCGCAAAATAAATTCAATTCTGTTTGCTGAAAGCATTTGTCGTACCTATATATTTTATCTTATTTGTAAGCAGTCATGACAGGTACTAGGTAATATTTTCTCTAAGGTAGTGGAGTGGATTTGGATTCTGATAGATTTGTATCCTATAATTATTATCTACCCTAAAGAAAGAAAGAGAAAACATTTGACTGTTTGTTTGAAATGAAAAGGCTCTGAAACTACGGGACTGATACTGATAGTCTATAGAGCGACTACAGGGAAAAACAAAAATAAATAATAAATATTCAGGAAATTTCACACAACGTCCTCTGGTCCCAAGCTAAGCTTATTATGCTTATGTTATGGGTACCAGAATACGGATATAATACATAAACTGCTTTTCTTTTGTAAATACATACTTATAATACATAGAAACACCCAGACGTAGTGTAAACATTTGTATGACATTTATGGATATCACACAAATGATTGTCCCAAGCGGGAATCGAACCCGCGACCTTGTGAACGGCAGTCCATTACATGAACCACTACGCCACGAAGCCCGGCAAAAGCTTTTTAATATAACAATAAATTCAATTGCCATTAAATACAAGTTTAAATAATTGAGTATATTTTAAAAAAAGTTCAACCTGCTTCATGTGCCCTTGAAATTTGAGGGTTTTCCTTGATTCCTCAGAAGATAACCATCAGATCCTGACCTGGTGCCGATAGGACCAAACGGGAACGTCCAGCTTTCAAATAAAACAATAATCATGAAAATCGCTTCGCCCAGTTAAAAGTTATGAGGTATCAAACACAAAAAAAAATTTAAAATAAAAACATACAGAAGAATTGAGAACCTCCGCCTTTTTTGAAGTCGGTTAAAAAGAACGGCAAGGAAACGTAATTCAGCAAAATCTATCTTTGTACCTATCTAATGATATTTCTTTAGATAACATAAACTAGAAAGCCTCGTATTACACTAACCTAAGACATATGTAGACGAATCTTAAGATATAACTCAAACTTCCCTTGTTGAAACTGCCTATCAAATAGTTACACCAAATAGAAAGGAAAATACTCTGTAATATTACGGATCTTAGCCATCTTATAGCGACACGCGAGATGATAGTGAAAATGCGAATAGCATATTGAAATATTTTTCGCTACCCTTTTCTGGCCAATTTTCTTTTAGGCTATATGTAAGGCCGATATAAATCTGACTCACGCCTTGTTACGGCATTTTTGTTATGTTTATGCAATGCAAAGGTTTTGGTTCGCATAATAATATTTATGAATCGGACTGTGTTCGAAATTTTTTGGCGGTATTAGTTAGGAGTCTGGTCTGTGTGGTGACGGATTAAGAAAATAATGTCAGCTTTTCCTCCCCAGGGTGCTGTAGAAACCAGCTAAGGGATATTGTATGCATAGATAGCTTCCTCTGTGAGAGATGCAACTAAAAATTCTCCTAACCCAACACCCCCAGTTATTGTGGCATAGTAGACCATAATCTCTTCCATAGTGGAGGAGGCTCTTCCTTAACAGTGGAACGTTAATAGAGCTAGAAAGAGATAAACTCAGAAATAAGATTATCCACAAATAATGAATGTAAATATTTTTTTAAATAATATTTTTTTTAAATATTCAAGACATTTCTCACAACGTCCTATGGTCCCAAAGTAAGCTATATTTCTATGCTTGTATTATGGGATACGGATAGACTACATATACTACTTTTCTTTTGTAAATACATACTTATAATACATAGAAAACTCCCAGACGCAGTACAAACATTTGTATGACATTTATGGATATCACACAAATGATTGTCCCAAGCGGGAATCGAATCCGCGACCTCGTGTTCGGCAGTCCGTTACATAAACCACTCCACCACGAAGCCCGTCAAAATATACGACTTGTAGGGCAAGATTGTTAAAGTAGCTTGTCATAAACGGTCAAATCTGGCGTAGAACCGATGGCCAAAGGTGCATACGGGTTCTAGACTAGAGACGTACAAATGTAAAGTTAAGAAGGTGACAGGTTGTTGGACTGGATTTGGTAAGCGGTAGATCATCTATTATTGCGTCAAAATTCAAACTACTGCCGATACTGGTATACATATATTATTATGGTCAAAGTCTAAGTAAAAATTTTTTATTTCATGTTGGCATGTTTTACAAGCTCTTTTGAAACGTCAGAAGCTATGTGCTAGTTCCAAACGCGAATCCTATGGAGATGAACAGACAAGAAACTCCATGGATATTTTTCTCCTTTTCCTTTCTTCTCATTTTGTTTTTCAATATTATTTTACATTGTTTTGGGGTGTGAGAAAGATGCTGATTATGGGATACTCTACTGGAGTATATAGTGTTTGCAGTAGGTTGACTTAATGAACTATTAAGATGGCTGGATAAAATTTACCAAAACGATAGAATTAAAAGTACGCAGGTGTGTTTATCGCTAAGTATATCGCGCGGAGTTTACAACTTTAAAGGTGGATAATAGGAGTAATAAATATTAGATAAAATTATGGTAACATTTTCCGCTTGTCATCAGGGGCTTAACATTAAGCAAATTATTGTTACTTACCTTCCGGGCATTAAAATATTGACAAAATTTATTACTTTAAACACACCAGCTGCGGCAGTAATCGTTAGTTATAAAACATCTACTAAATTAATTCAATATGCAAGGAATTCGTCCTTACTATCTGGCAATCTAAACAACAATCAAATTGGTAAAATAACTTTAAGAATTTTTTTTTGGTGACTGTTCTGGCTTCGCAGGTATACATTGGTGCCAATTCTACGTGCACAACTAACTTAACTAAAAAATAAAAATTTATAGTGCCAATAATAATATCTATTATTTGATATTTCGTTGTACACATTTATATTAATTAAAATTGTTAGCTTATAATACACAGTTTTTATAATAACAAAGTTAAGTTAACATTGGCAAATTGTTGTAATGACGCTATCAATTTTAATTATTTAGTTGAGTTAAGATTAGTTGTGCGCGTGGAATCAGCACTACTTTATTGTGTTTTTATATAATTAATATCTGCAAAATCCTACTTTAAAAAGTGATTATTTATTTATCCCATGATTTTAATAAATGTGCGGAGTAAAGGATCATTTAAATTAACAGTACATAATCGTATTTACTAACAAAATAATAAAAGTAATTAACATCAAAAACACAAGTAACAAAATTGTGGAAAATTTTCCCCCACATATATTTCAGTATTTGTTCAGCTGGCGCTCTTGAATAATAAGTAATAATAACACTGTTAACGAATTAATATCGGCTGCTAAATTAATTTATCTTAAGCTCTGTTATCTCTATTTTATCACCTAGAGCTATATACATATGTACATATTATTTGATTAAAGAGAGCCTAAATGTATTGCTACAATTTCAGCATTGCTACAAAAAAAATTATTCTATTCAGTAACTTAATGTACTTAAAAAGAAAAAATGTTATAAATAATATAAAAAAATATTGAGATCTTAATAGGTAAATGTTAAAGAAACATTCACCTATTTAATATATAAAAAAAAAATTTTTAAAAAAAACTTTTTATTTTACCCTGTGTTGTCAGCGGAGTAAAGTAGCACCACCCCATATTTTCTCAAGGTACAATGCGATTCAGAGAATTTGAAGAAGTGTACTGGCCGCTTGTGTCTTCTTTACCGTCAGATATTTAAGAACTAGATAACTCAAGAAATGAATAATTTGCTTGGTTCAAAAACTAAAAAATTACGCTTGAAAACTATAAATATTTTTTTAAATTATAGCTATGTCACTAGTCCTTAACATGTGTGCAAAATTTCAGAACAATCCAACTACTGTAAGTGTGTTAAAAATTTATTAAATTAAATAGACTAATATTTAATTAAATCTAATATATAAAATTCACGTGTCACAGTGTTAGTTACCGTACTCCTCCGAAACGGCTTGACCGATTCTTCTCAAATTTTACATACATATTCAGTAGGTCTGAGAATCGGCCAAAATCTATTTTCCAAACTTTTTTTTAGTATGGTAAAACAACGTTTGCCGGGTCAGCTAGTCTAATATATAAAATTCACGTGTCACAGTGTTAGTTACCGTACTCCTCCGAAACGGCTTGACCGATTCTTCTCAAATTTTACATACATATTCAGTAGGTCTGAGAATCGGCCAACATCTATTTTTCAACCTTTTTTTTAGTATGACAAAACAATGTTTGCCGGGTCAGCTAGTTAACTATAAATTGAAGTTCTAATAGATAATAGTTCCAAAACTATTTTGAAATGTTGCAATTTATTACAAAACATTTTAGGTAATAGTTACTATTATAGCAAATGTAATACAGAAATACAGAAATAATACAGAAATACAAAGCATACCATGAACTGAAAACGACTAAAGTAAAATTACTTTGGCACTATCTAGTGACTATTAGGTACACGGTAAAATTCAAAGTTATGTCGTTCAAACTACAAGTAACAGATATTACACATGCGAGCTTCACGTAACTACTATTATTTTTGGATTTATAGCAGTTCGTAGAAATTTCGTCACGTTACTTCTACTATTTGAGGATTCATGGACATTTCAATATTTGGAATATATTTTAAATAGAAATTATTTTTTATCTATAAAAATGAAAATAACCATCCCCCGAGTAAAAAGTAAAAAATTGGTCAAGTTCGATTCGGACTCGCGCACGAAGGGTTCCGTACCATTATCTATGCAACATAAGGCAACGTTATTAGTATCGAGCAAGAAACGGTAAAAAAATCATGTTTGTTGTATGGGAGCCCCCCTTAAATCTTTATTTTAGTTTACTTTTAGTATTTGTTGTTATAGCGGCAATAGAAATACATCATCTGTGAAAATTTCAACTGTCTAGCTATCACCGTTCTTGAGATACAGCCTGGTGACAGACGGACGGACGGACGGACGCACGGACAGCGAAGTCTCAGTAACAGGGTCCCGTTTTTACCCTTTGGGTACGGAACCCTAAAAATAGAAAATATTAATTGAAATAATTAAAAGGCTAAATCATAGAGATAAATCTGAACAGGATACTGCAAATCAGTAATCCCGCGGTGGACCATCCTATTCGGAGACGACCGGCTATGGTATAACACGAGAACAGTACTTATAGTGCTAAACACTGTCGTAAAGAAAACAAATCTAGTACTACTACGATAAATGTGTACATTATCATCATCATTATACCGACACACCTTTTCCCAAGGAAGTAGGTAGAGACTGTAGAGCGCCATCTGCTTCAATCGAAACACATTTCCTTGAAATATGAAAGTTTCAGAAAATAGAAACAGAATTCATAAACATCCGTAACAAACAATATAAAAAAATAATAGGAAATTTTACATATGGATTTCCGTCTCATAAACATAGCAATAACGTGAAACAGATATAAATACATTAAATTGCATGCAAGATTCATGACAAAAGAATTTAATTTGCTATCGAAACGTCATAACTTTGAGATAATTTGACGGGCTTCGTGGTGGAGTGGTTTATGTAATGGACTGCGGATCACGAGGTCTCGGGTTCGATTCCCGGTCAGGACAAATATTTGTGTGATGTTTTTAATTGTCATACAAATGTTTGTACTGCGTCTGGGTGTTTACTATGTATTATAAGTATGTATTTACAAAAGAAAAATAGTATATGTATTATATCCGTATTCTGGTATCCATAACACAAGCATATAAAGCTTAGCTTGGGACCAGAGGACGTTGTGTGAAATGTCCATGAGTATTTATTTATTATTTATTTATTATTATAATCCGGCACATTTTTGCGTTCGTTTCATAGTGCGGATTTACGGATGTTGAGTTGAAATATTACAAAAAAGAAGAATTGTTTTATCGGTTATGAAGCTTCTAGTTCATCAAAGAAATAATACATTTTGTTACTAAGTAAAACACGGACTTGAAATGACGAAATGAATAAGCGTCATATAAAAATCTGTATGAACGTAAAAAGTCTTTGCTAGTTTCTTGCGCTATTGGTTTGTATCTAACTTTAGAATTACGATATGTGCGGAGATCTTCTACGTTTGTAACTATTTTCATTGCATTGGTTTTATAGCGAAAGTGTGTAAAAAATTTTATATCAATAACAAGAAGATAAGGAAACCATTTTCACTTTTTAATACCGACTTTCTCGGTTATGATAACGTAATTTCATAATTTTGGCAACTTCAAGATGTATCGCAATAAACCTTTCCTGTAATTTGGCTCTGTTCCGACACTCACACATAAATCTATAGCTAACATGGGACCAGGTGAAGTGAACATTGATAAATTTAACCGCATAAATATTCGTTGCGGTTGAACGGATACTATGTAAGGATACGTTAAATCTATTTCTTCTCATAAATGAAACGCTTGTAACTTTATAATTATTTTAATTCCAGAATAAACATGATTTGTTCTCATAAATTAATATTATACCTGATACCGTCCATGGTGACATTTCCATAATATCTTTATTAACTTTACATAATTCCTTTTACGTTTATTCTTTATTTATTTTGCAATTATTCGTTTTCTAATATCCTTTGTACATATCCTGGATTGATAATTGTTATTTAATGAAATATATTTAATATGTTTAAGTAAACATGTCAAAATTTTGATGTTTGTCAATTGTCATAAATTTAATGTTATTTCTTTACTCTATGTAAAAACTACGGAGTTTCTAAGTACTATGAATCATTTTACCTAAGATACTGGCTGATTGCTAGAATATTCTAGTATCGATGTTTATTTTTAAATTATTTAAATTTATAGATGGAAGTTTGGAACGTAAGAAAAAATAGAGAAGGCGACAGTTCGAGTTTGGTCTGGGTCGAGGATCGAGTGGTAGTTGCTGGCAAGATTATCTGAAAATCTTTTACGCCTAAGTGTGATCCAAGATCTCATCTAATAATTGGAGTCGCCGAGTTCGCCGACCAGGCCTAAAATAATTTATAAACTCAAGTATATTATTATACAGATTCCACCTACCGGACTTGGAGGGACAGTCCTGACCTGGTGACCGGTCTCCTGTTGCGGCCGTCAAAGCACGGCCAACTCTTCCACGGAGAACTAAGTGTTTTCTTTTTCCCTTTTCTTTCGTAACTCGCGAGTGGAGTGACTTTTAAAGTACTTTATTTGTTTGTGCAGTTTTCTTCATAGTGACAGCAGTGATTTAGGGACAATAGTGATTCAGGGACCAATAAATTAAACTTTCTTTCACCTTTTTTTGTTTCATTACAGTGGCGCCTCAACTGGGTGAACTCACCCCAACTCTCAAAATTCCAAATTTCGGCTTGCTCAAGCCTGGTGTTATTTTTTTGGCATCGTATTTGACATTTTTAATTTGTTTAACTCTCATCTATCATTCTATTAATAACATTGTGTCGATAAATATTATTTTGAAATAGATATTTTCTTTTGTAATTTCAGACTCTAATCTTAACTGTCCGGTGGTAATCTGGCAGGGGAGAAGTCTGTTGTGTGACTGTGCAGCTTGTGCGGTTTTGCAGCGAAAAGTAAAAAAAATACTACGCTACAACTTATAAATCGCAGTTTGAACTAAATACCTTAACCTGTGAGACATGGCAGGATTCTATTTCAGTGCAAAATTAGCACCAAAATTTATCAAATGCACAGTTGTAGAAAAACTATCTCCACTCGTCTATATATTGCAGGACAGTAAAGGTGCAAAGACAAAATGGCATATTAAGGACTTAAAATTGTAACTCTGTAACTACTTTTACTTTTATAATACTCATGTGTAATTTTTTTAATGAATTTTTTCTGTTAATTTTATATTTGTAAAAATGTACTTTAACTTATTGTGTTTTACAGATAAGTAATGAAGAGAGGGAGCTTGTAACTATGAGATCTGTCCACATCTAAGTATATAATGAAGCTAAAAAGGTATGTTTTCAAATTTCTTTAAAATTAACTCTAGTGGACAGATGTCACTAACTTTCAAGCTCTAAATAGGTATCGATGCTGTTGTTCCTAAATTTAATACTTAGTTAATTTTAGTTGCGAAGGGATATGTACAATTATTGCCTTAATATACTGAACCAATTTTATCTTATCCTTACATATTATATTTTTTGTATTTCTTTTATGGACGTTATAGGGCCATTATATTTAGACTTACTTTAGGTATAGGTTTACAATATAGTGCAGGCGGTTCAGGTATGGTTAGAGTGTAGTTGCCATTGGATGTGAGTAACTACCTCGCTTGTTTTTAATGGTGATGAATGCAGTATATAAATATATATCTATCTTTAAATATTATTATAGGAATGAAAGATGAATAATGAATGTGATAGCCATTAACCTTTAACGTGTCACTATTTGTTATACCAAGCTTTAAGGGGAGTACTTACTACATAAAGACCCTAGGTGTCTGTAATTTTTCTATTTGTCTCTTAGGATCTTGTAGCCATCGGAGCTATGAGGTAAACTAGGCCTACTGCTAGGTATGCTAAGCCTGCTGATAGGTATTTATTCTAAAAAAAAAAAATCAAAATGTTGTGAGGACATTTTAATTTTTTTTGCCGGGTTGTTGGGGAAATGTAAGGATACGTTAAATCTATTTCTTCTCATAAATGAAACGCTTGTAACTTTATAATTATTTTAATTCCAGAATAAACATGATTTGTTCTCATAAATTAATATTATACCTGATACCGTCCATGGTGACATTTCCATAATATCTTTATTAACTTTACATAATTCCTTTTACGTTTATTCTTTATTTATTTTGCAATTATTCGTTTTCTAATATCCTTTGTACATATCCTGGATTGATAATTGTTATTTAATGAAATATATTTAATATGTTTAAGTAAACATGTCAAAATTTTGATGTTTGTCAATTGTCATAAATTTAATGTTATTTCTTTACTCTATGTAAAAACTACGGAGTTTCTAAGTACTATGAATCATTTTACCTAAGATACTGGCTGATTGCTAGAATATTCTAGTATCGATGTTTATTTTTAAATTATTTAAATTTATAGATGGAAGTTTGGAACGTAAGAAAAAATAGAGAAGGCGACAGTTCGAGTTTGGTCTGGGTCGAGGATCGAGTGGTAGTTGCTGGCAAGATTATCTGAAAATCTTTTACGCCTAAGTGTGATCCAAGATCTCATCTAATAATTGGAGTCGCCGAGTTCGCCGACCAGGCCTAAAATAATTTATAAACTCAAGTATATTATTATACAGATTCCACCTACCGGACTTGGAGGGACAGTCCTGACCTGGTGACCGGTCTCCTGTTGCGGCCGTCAAAGCACGGCCAACTCTTCCACGGAGAACTAAGTGTTTTCTTTTTCCCTTTTCTTTCGTAACTCGCGAGTGGAGTGACTTTTAAAGTACTTTATTTGTTTGTGCAGTTTTCTTCATAGTGACAGCAGTGATTTAGGGACAATAGTGATTCAGGGACCAATAAATTAAACTTTCTTTCACCTTTTTTTGTTTCATTACAACTAATATATTGAAACATGAGTAGTAACAAAATTAAGTAAATTTAAAGTTTAGAATTAGTTTATGAGTGTGTTTTTGTCTATTTAATATGAAATACTTACTACAGATTTAACAACACTAACAAAAAAATCTATTCGAATTCACGATTTATTTATAAATTTCTATTAAAGCTATACCTGAGTCGATGCAATTTCGATTCGATGCAAGATTTTAAACCTTTAATACTTTAGTTAAGCCAAAGTGTATGGACATGCCATACATCCAAATTACGAATTCAAGAAAAGTATGCAACAAAAACAGTGACTGTGACAACCGACAATAGGTTGCGGAAGACCGAACGTGTGGCGGGAATTGGGATAGAATAGGCAATGGACTACAGTAGTCTGGGATGATAATAATGAGTTTGTAAATGAATTAAATTATTTATTTGTTCATTTCTTCCGTGTTTTTTTAACACGCTTTTATAAGTTTGGTATGTATCTATCAATGTATTAATCTGTGTAACGGAATCTTTGAAAGCGACTTTCAGCCACTTGCAGTAGTCGGATTGATCTGAAATTTTGCACACCTAACAAGGACCGATGACAATGCAATCATTTAAAAGAATAATCCCAATTCCTTGATCAGAATTACTAGAATAGCATGTTGAAGTATCACGTCATAGTGATACTTCAACATGCTATTCTAGTAATTACACTATTAGTGTACACTTGTATTTTTAATTATACACGTAATAGTTTAATTGTATATGAGTAGACTCACCGAGATTATTGTCTTTCTACGTATGCCTTTCATATACAATCAGATAATTTCTCATAAAAACGCTTTGTTTATAGAATCAGGTAAAAATATCATAATTGTTTACTTGTGTTTACTACGATTGTGACAACCTGTGACAACAGAAACTTATGTCTCTGACAACATAAACTCTCAACGTTTTGTAAGTACGAGTAGGTAGCATAGAATTGAGTATTGATGACAATGCATTAAAAATATTCAGGATATTTAAGCGTGTTTTTTAGTTTTTAAACTAAGTAGATTATTAGATTAATAGGCCAAGATTCTACATTTGTGTTCTAATTTTGATTTCTTGTGTACAATGCAGAGTCGTATTTTATTTCGACGGGCCTCGTGGTGTAGTGGTTCATATAACGGACTGCCGATCACGAGGTCTCGGGTTCGATTCCCGGTCAGGACAATCATTCGTGTGATGTTTTTAATTGTCATACAAATGTTTGTACTGCGTCTGGGTGTTTAATATGTATTAAGTATAAGTATGTATTTACAAAAGAAAAGTAGTATATGTATTATTTCCGTATTCTGGTACCCATAACACAAGCATATAAGCTTAGCTTGGGACCAGAGGACGTTCTGTGAAATGTCCATGAGTATTTATTTATTTATTAATTATTTATAAAATTGTGAAGCTATTTCCTCGTATGTTTTAGAAGACTGACACCTGATATTGTTTATTTACCTGTTTCTGAACATAAGATTTTTCCATCAACTGCTTCATTTGAACACGAGTGAATGTTAAGAGCCTTGAAAATACTCAAGTGAAATTACGAAAACATTCTGAAGGACACTCGCAATCGCTCGCAGTGTCGCCGAGGCGCTTCCTATTTGTATTATTACAATACAATTTTTTTATTCTTTATACATTTTACTGTTTGTTTTGGAACTTAAAATATTTACTATTTTATGTCTCAAGTGATTTCAACTACGAGTTTGCTTGTAGATATTCTGAATGAAATTTCATACAAAAAAAGAATTTTCGTAGTCAGAAGCGATGTTATCTAGAACACAAGTAGCATACATTAAATTAGCTTAGTTCGAAAACACTCTTGAATATTTTGTATATTTCTTTTTTATTATTCTCTGTCCCCGGTTCTTAATATGTGAGTGAAAATTCAGATTAATAATTAATTCGACTCTTGCAAGCGATTAAAAAATCACTGTAAAAGATTCAGTAACATAGATCATTACATACGAGTACATACATAGATTGTTAGATAGATACGATCGAAGCTAATGAATCTCTTCTTTTTTGGCAGCCGAATATAGAAAAAAAGGCTTCTATCAAACTTAGTCGATAATTTCAATATTTTTATAACAAAACTGGCCAAACTATATTATTATCTATCAATAATAGTAAACTAAAACCATTATGCCACCATTAATGGTAGAGATAGTGTAAAAATGTCGTCAACATAAAAGCTTTGTTCGAAAAAGTTGACTAAAACATACATTATCGAATTAATGACGTAATAGGTTATGATAATGAAAAACAATTTCCTGTTGACTACGGTGGCAATAGAGTCACGCGACGATAATATAAATTAATTTGTACACAAGAAGTGACGACAGAATTAAAAGTACCGACAATCTATCAATTTGAGACCATTCAATAAACTATTATGGTGAACTATCTACACATATTATAAAGTCATTTTTAGGGTTTCGTAAAAACCCTTATAGTCTCACTACGGTGTCCGTCTGTCTGTCTGTCTGTCTGTCTGTCAAACATTTTTTACGCGGCAACGGATGAAGGTATCAACTTGAAACTCTACGATATGTAGATCTATGTGGTCCCTTGCTGCAAAAATACAATCAACCTTTTACATCTACGCATTTAAAAGATACGAGTATAACCGAATTACGACCATTTTTAAGAATTTTCGGCTTATGCTAGGGAATCAAAATTCACAGGTTACTTCCCGTTACCCTAGAGCCTTGAAATTTGGCATAGATCAAGTCTATATAGTGCTGATATAGGGGAAAATGCAAAAACTTATAATTTGTCATCACATCACAAGAAAAAAGTGTTTATACTAATACCAACTTATGACGTAGCTGAAATGTAGGCGATTCGCTATATTTAGACTACAAAATTAAGTTGGTGAGTTGTTTTGAGTTTAATTAACTGATTATTTGAATGCAGTTACTTATGTTTAGAGGTCTAGTATATACGAAACCCTAAGTGTGCAAGTTTGCCTCGCTCTTGACAGGTTTTTTTTTATGTACCTAGATGAGCTTAACGGTCTTATTCATAATGACTTATCGGAGGTTAAAAACATTAACTTTATCGGAGATAATAAATATTTTATCGTAAAAAGACTATCATGCATAACAATTTTTGACAATTTTAGCGAACCGATTTTAGTGAACTTTTAAACTTCCGATAAGTCATTATGAATAAGACCATAAATCTTGATGCTTTTTTATAGATAGTGTCTCAAGAGGAATGTTTACGTTTTAGTTGTTTAGATTTTCACTTGTTAAGATTTCTTTTTTAACATTAATACGCTATTATATTAGTTCGGTAGGTAACTATCAAGGTATTAATCAATGTAACGGAATCTTTGAAAGCGCTTTTCACCCACTTGCAGTAGTCGGATTGATCTGAAATTTTACATGATTATTAAGGACCGATGACAATGCAATAATTTATAAAAATATTTAGGATTTTTAAGCGTGTTTTTTTTTTTGAACTAAGAAAATTATTTCTAAATTACCTAAGTACCAATCCGTGTAATTTAGAAAAAAAATCTTTTCAGGCAGCGTCTAAACTTTAAATTAACACATCTTTCTTTCTTTTCTTTCCAGCCCATTTACGTCCCACTGTTGGGCACGGGCCTCTTGCACTTTGGGAGGGATTATAGTCTACTGTGCCGCACTGACCAGGCGTGTTGGCACAGGGTTTCTTTTCGAGTTTTCCGTCTCTTACAGCGGATGTTATCTGTGTGCAATATCCCTTAGCTGACTCTTACCTTGGGAGGAGATGGGGTGGTGACACTTGTATTCTTAATCCGTCACCACACGGTTATAATATTTATTGTGTTATATTTTTTTATATAATACTAGCTGACCCGGCAAACGTTGTTTTGCCACACTAAAAAAAAAAGGTTTGAAAAATAGATGTTGGCCGATTCTCAGACCTACTGAATATGCATGTAAAATTTGAGAAGAATCGGTCAAGCCGTTTCGGAGGAGTACGGTAACTAACACTGTGACACGTGAATTTTATATATAAGATTTTATAATTTATTTATTGTATTAAAACATACAACAAATAAATTTACGATCATTTTACACGATACACCCACGTTCCAAGTTAAGTTTAATGTTTTTATATTTTGTATATTTCTGTCGTGCCTTTTGTTACGTTTTTCCCTTCAACTTTATCGCGAGAAACACTGCGAGCCAAACCTAGCTATTTAATATACAAATGTAGTCATAAAAATGCAATTTATATTTCTAAGTACTGTGAATCGTCTGTTTCATGATCCCTCATATCATTCTCTCGCAAGTATGATATTAGGAGTATTAAGTGTCGTTTGATGTATAAGTAAATATTTTCTAAATGAGATTCTAAACAACATAGCGGAAACATGATTCGGCTTCGCTTATAATCAGAAGCTGTTTTTGATGATAAATATAATTGGAATGTGAAGATTAAGGTCTTTGGATTTAGGTCGCTGGTAGATTTTGTTTACGAATTTTCGCCCATAATAGATACGGATGAAATTAAGAGTCAGCAGTTTTTCTCGCAAAATTAAGATTTCTATGATAAAACATGGTCTACATTTTAAGTTAGATCAGTAGCTAACATATGGTTATAATAGGTTTTGCGTGATGCATATCTAAGCAGACAGAAAGAAAGTCTTACAAACAAAATTCCTCAATATTAATTTTAATATTTATACAATTAGGTAAAATCAAACGATGCCAACATTCAAAAACTGAAAATCCTACATCAATAGCATAAATAAAAGATAACCATTCTATAAAATAGTCAATCCGCTTACCTCAAGGGAAAAAGTTAATTAAGCTAATGACTAACAAGATTATGTTCACAAAAACTCAACTTCAGTCTCTGACTCCTTGGTGTGTACAAAACAAGTACCCGCTTTCAACACTAATTACAAAAATGGGCTCTTTTTATCGTGTTAATGAAGTTTCAGCAAAAGTGCAAAATATTTTACTGAGCCGACTTCTCTATATTTTCTCTTAACTCATACGTCTTATTAAATTACGGGTTTCATATTCGTAGGTATTTATTTATTCATTGGGATCATGTTGTTTACAAGGTGTTGAAATATTTGACATTAGTACTGATTCTACGTACACAACTAAACTTAACTTTACTAAAAAATAAAAATTGACACCGTCAATAACACAATTCGGCAATGTTAACTGAACTTTCTTATTATAAATACTAATAAAGACCACTAACAAAATTACTTGAAAAAAAAAAACAATTTTACTGACTCTAAAACAATTAATTATACAAGAATATTATTACAAACTAAAAACTACAGAATAAAGTCCGCACGGTATGACTGTTCGCGAAAGAATGTGTGCCAATGCTTGATTGTTCGCCTTTTTATATTGTGCAATAGAAGTGGGGTAGAATAATATCTAACAATACTGTATATTACAGACTAACGATTTTAATTAATGTAGATGTGTACAATGAAGTAACAAATAATAGCCATAATGACACTATCGATTTTAATTTTTTAGTTAAGTTTAGATGTGCACGTAAAATCGGTACCAATATCAATCATGAACCGTGCTAGGACACATAAACCACACTGGTTTGAATAAAAAAAATATTTTTGTGTTGGATAATCCACTTCAAAAGGAAGGCTATATAACATCACGCTGCGACCAACAGGAGCGAAGCATTAGGGGAAAAATGTTGTAAAAAGTTTAAAATTTTCTAAATTCCATGCGTCACGGGTAACAGTTATTATTATAATATTATTATAGCTATCACATATTTGTATTTATATCACATATTAGTACCTGTATTATAATATATACTTATGGTATGTGTAGTGTACGTATACATATATCTATGTATGTATATATCTGTTTAGTTGTATTGATTTATCTCTATTTAAGTGTATGTAATGTACTCAATATAGGATTTATCTATGTCAATAAATCTTTAACAACTATAATCTTTGATAATCTAGTTTTATTTGTTACACTTCTACCTTCCATTTTTCTGCACCACCCTATGGTTGACTGGTAGAAAATGCCTTAGGCATTAAGTGCGCCCTGAAAAGCTAGAGAACGCTATATGTTTCATGAATCTTTAATAAGGCCTTAGTCTTATGTTACCGTTAATAAGGAAAGTCAATAATAAATAATAAATAAATAAATATTCATGGACATTTCACACAACGTCCTCTGGTCCCAAGCTAAGCTTATATGCTTGTGTTATGGGTACCAGAATACGGATAGACTACATATACTACTTTTCTTTTGTAAATACATACTTATAATATATAGAAACACCCAGACGCAGTACAAACATTTGTATGACAATTAGAAAAATCACACAAATTATTGTCCCGAGCGGGAATCGAACCCGCGACCTCTTGATCGGCAGTCCGCTACATGAACCACTCGACCACGAGACTCGTCTATAATCTTTATAGTAATCTATTAGAATAAGTTGTTTAAAAAAGATTTTCGCTTTGTCATTGTTTTAACCTAATACCGTTTTCTGTAACTCTTTATTTCAAAATTACAAACTTTCATAAACTACTTTCACTGTTTTGACTGTTCTAATTGAAATTAATTTATTCATTTTTGCAATTGACTTGCTATGCTTTTACTTAATAAATCAATATTCTAATTGATATAAACTTCCAAAATAAGATATTTAAATCACAATTACAGTTTATGTATTTGCAAAAGAAAAGACAAGTAGTCTATGTAGTATATTCGTATTCTGATACCAATAAACACAGGCATAATAAGCTTGGCTTGGGATCAGAGGACGTTGTTTTGACGTTGAGTGTCTATGAATTTATTTATTTTTATATTTATAAAGGGAACCAACATAGCGAATAATTGCGATAAATTTTGTCAAAGAGTTACTAGAACTACCACCTAATTTCACCTAATAATTAGTTATTCTTAGCAAAAACTTTAAACCGCTAAGAACCGAAATTACTATTAGAGATATAAAATAGTAGCTCTTGCCCGCTACCTCGTACGCGTGGAATTTAAAAAATTTCCAGTCTTTGCAATATTCTTCACTGATGCTTCGCTTCTATTAATCGCAGCGTGATGTTATATAGCCTATAGCCTTCTTCAAAAAATGTACTATTCAATACTGAAAGATTTTTTCCAATCGAACCAATACTTCCTGAGATTAGGGCGTTTAAACAAATAAACTCTTTACTTTATATTATTAGTATAGATAAATATTTATGGTCTTATTCATAATGACTTATCGGAGGCTTAAAAGTTCGCTAAAATCGGTTCACGAAAATTGTCAAAACTTGTTATTCTTATTAGTCTTTTTACGATAAAACATTTATTATTTCTCCGATAAAATGTTTGTTTAAACCTCCGACAAGTCATTATGAATAAGACCATTAATTTCATAGAGAGTATAAAACTATTTCATTATAAGTAAATGAATGTGTCATCCACAGCGTCTCCTTCTACCAACATAAATTGTTTTGATTTTATCAGCAGCAGGAAATTGTTTTTGCCGTTATTACTTTAAATTTGTGAGATCTACAGTATTCAATAATTAAAATCGATCTTCTCAGTTCAAGAATGTTATATACGTATAGTAGGGATCATCCCACTAATATTTTAAGTGTGTTACGCTAATGCAAGCGAACAATAATGAAGCTTTTAAAATATGCATCAGAATAACACATAGGCTATTTATAACGTGAATAGTCTAATGAGTGCGAAAACGCAGGAAGAAGCTAGTGTTTATAGAATTTGCAAAGTTAAACGGAAAGTATAATCAAATAATAAGTATATAAAAAGTCTATAAAAAAAATCTAATCTAACTGAATAAATAAAGAATAGAAAATATTATGAATAAATAAGTTTGAATTTGACCTCTCTACGAAACATTCAAATATAACTTCGCAAGTGCCTGGCGTAGTGACATTTCTGGCCAATATTCACAGTTTAATTTCAACAGCTCGACTACGAAATCAACAGACTATTAATAAAATATGAGCTGTCACTCCAATACTTTAATACCAGTTTAGTGACGACATACATACCCTCTGTCGTATTTTTATCCAGTTGGTGTAGGCAGAGACTATAGAGCGCCTACTAGAAACGAATTATTTACGCTCATGCAAAGAAGTTTTTTAATAAGATTGGGGCTAATCTGGTTAGGTTTTAGTGTCACATCAACATTTTGCGATAACTTATCATCACCATCATGACATCACGTCTGTTTCCCATGGGGGTAGGTAGAGACAATAGAGCGCTATCAGCAACAATCTTAACTTCATCCACACTCATACATCTGGTCTTACATGCCCGACGGTTAGTTTGAGATAACTTGCATGATGATAACGGTCGAAACCTTCAGGGCTTTACATTATTACATTTTATTACCATGATCGCATTATTTAATAACCAGATTATTTATAAAAACTATATGTTCCACAGTTTAAAGATAAATTGAAATTGAAGGCCAAATAAGACCATTACTCCAAATTGATTAGACCCTCCTTGTATAGATGCAAATTTTTTACAAAATGCAGATAACCTTGGCCTTGTAAGCTCCTCTCCGTTTCATTTAAAACACGATAAAAAACTAATCAGTGAATGAAAATCCATGGTGTTATTTAAAAATGAGATGGCGCTGTTGTTTATAAACATAATTTAAAGCTATCATTGTCTTTGTGGGGCCATAAAATTTTCTGGTTGGCGACACTTTACACGTAATGAAAACTCTAAATGCTCTTATAAGCATCGGTATGGCCTTTTTATTACAAACACTCAGATATTTTTATTACAAAATCTTAACATAACGACCCATTTAATTTTAATCAATCTCCTTGAAAAACATATCGATTTCTTTATTTTTTTTCTTTTAAAATTAATGCCATATTATCTAAGATGGATGTCATAAGTTTTTACTTCAACGCTATCTTATCTGCCTTCACAATATCATCAACTAATTTTTATAGTTTACTAGCTGTTGCCAGCGACTTCGTACTCGTGAAATTTAGAAACTAAACCTTAACAAATAGAAGTTTACTATGACAGTCGATAGATGGCGTTGTACCTATTTTTTAAATCGTCCTATAGTTTCGTTTGACACATTAACACTTAAGCTCGTCAAAATTTCTATAGCGTCATCAGCTCGTTTTCACATTTATAAATTAGTAAGGAAACCTAAAGATAAAATTGGACCCTATTACTAATACTTCGCCGTCCATCCGTAAGTAGGTACATCCGTCTGTAACTAGACTCACCGTACATAAGATGCAGTCGCATCTTATTTACGGTGACAGTCATACACTCGAAACTTTCACAGGTGATGTATTTCATTGTCGCTACAACAACAAATAGTAAAAATCAAAATAAAATTTACATTTCATATTTTTGAATCGCTTATGACATACATTGCGGCATAATTATATTATCAATGATACTGAGCGGGTCCGACTCGTTCTTTTCCTATGGTTTTTCATATAATCTCTCAGACGGTCATAATGTTTTTTCTTTGATTTCCTGTGCCTTTTCCGACTACCAACATTTATACATGTATTCAAATTCATTTCATCTGTTCTTATTTTAAACTCATACCCAGGATCAGGATCAGGAGAGTCAATTTCATTTGTAAACAGTGTTATGCTCTAACTCAATTATCTGTAATGGTACGTGTGAAACTCACCTTTTTAATTTATATTATTTTATTTATTTAGTATTTGTTGTTATAATTGCTACAGAAGTATATTATCTGTGATAATTTCTAATCTCTAGCTATCACAGTAATAAGAGTCCGTTTTACCTTCCTGTGCGGACCCCTAAAAAGTAATATAACACTTCATTCAGTGCAGTGAATGTGCAATTCTCCATCAGTAATGTACACAGCAAATGTTAGTTCGATTGAAATCCGATCGAGATTGTATTTATCTAAGCTTGGAAGCCTTTCATCCACATTGCTGTGTTTGCGCTAAGCAATTCTAGAAGATAGCGTCTAAAATTAACTTATATCAATTCCATTGCGCAAAGTGAGCTGTTATTTTCTCTCTCTCTCCAGGCCATTAACGTCCCATTAGGACACGGGCCTCCTCCACATTGGAAATTTTTGATTTTTTATTATTGAGAGTATCAACTTACTATATATTTAAGCCATCTGTGGGAATAGGAATAATACTTAAAATTTCTAGTCTGTATGGCAGCTTTTCTGGAGTCACTTTTTACTTTAAGCTTACGATTTCACATCAAACACAGCACTTATCATTTTTCTGATTTTATTCCATTATTTGGACTTGACACAGTATGTCTTTTCCTTTCATAGTCTTTCAAAAGTCATGTTTGTATTCATTGCGGTTCTTTTAAATCCTGTTTCTACGAATATTTCGGTCTTTTTCTACCTCAATTCTCCTCACATCGCTTTGCATAAAATACGACAAATATGTCCTTTATATAGTAAATAAATTTATACGAAATCTTTATACGTAACCCTGAAGTCAGTGGTACAATTAAGGGTCTACAAATACACTTAAAAGCCATTAGAAATTCTTTTGTTGATATACTAAGGAAAGGCGATATGAAAACGAAAATATATTGCAATATTGTGGTTTAACGCAATCGGAAGGCGGCACACATGGCGCTCGTAAAAATACGAATGGCATATTGAAATATTTTCACGACCCTTTTTCTGGCCAATTTTCCTTGAGGCTCTACGTAACGCCGATATAAATCTGACTCGCAGCCTGTTACAGCTTCTATTTTTTGTGTTTATGGAAAAATGACGACTATACTATTGTTTGATCTAATATTTATTATTATTTTATAATAGCATTATATTATTTATATCTATACAAATTTATTATTTTTTGTAATTGATTTGCTGTGCTTTTTACTTATAAATACATTTGACTAAATGACTTAATAAACAAAATTATAGCGGAAAAAATTATCATCATGAACGGGACTTGAACCCACGACCTCGGAATACCGTTGTGTTGCTCTGCCAACTAAGCTTAGTTGTTCCAAAATTCTTTCAGTGTTGGATAGTACATTTATCGCGGAAGGCTATAAGGTATATAACATCACGCTGCGACCAAGCGGAGTGAATCATCAGTGAAAAATGTTGCAAAAACGGAATATTTTCTCCACAAAGTAAACGAAAATAAAATTTCATAGATATCGATCAGTGGAGGTCGGATCTATTCTGTCGTCTAAAATTCATATTTCAATCTTCATAAGTTGATTTTATAAGCGTGTTATATATGACTAATACAACAATAAAAATTTGCCGTAAAGAAAAGGAAGACCATAATAAAAGGACTGTTTTTGTGAGATATAATATGAAACACATTACAACTCCTTTGAGTCACGCAGTCGGGTTAAAAAATTAAAGAGAGTGTGACGGCTGCTGCTGAAATTTACTTACAAGATTTCATTCTTCATACATACATTACAAGTTTATATATATTGTAACAAGAATGATAATTTATTGCTATCAAGTACTGACCAATCTATGTTTGTTTTCATGCTATTAACAAAGTAACTAACAGTAGGAATTGCGTGTTATAACCTCTGCTTGTACTCTGTATGCAGAATGTAATTGGTCTATTTACTTAACAATCATACGCTGCACGTACGAGTTGAATATTAACTGTGTTGAAATAACCAACTACGTGACCATTTGATAATATTTTATAACTAGTTATTGGCCGTGTTTTCTTACGCTTGATATTTAGATAATTTTCCCCGTTTTTGCAAAATTTTTCAGTAATACTTCGCTCCTATTAGTCGCAACGTGATGTTATATAGCCTATAGCCTTCCTCGATAAATGAATAAATAAATAAATAAATATTCATGGACATTTCACACAACGTCCTCTGGTCCCAAGCTAAGCTTATTATGCTTGTGTTATGGGTACCAGAATACGGATAGAATACATAAACTACTTTTCTTTTGTAAATACATACTTATAATACATAATAAACATCCAGACGCAGTACAAACATTTGTATGACAATTAAAAACATCACACAAATAATTGTCCTAACCGGGAATCGAACCCGAGACCTCATGATCGGCAGTCCGTTATATAAACCACTCCACCACGAGGCCCGTCATATTGAATGAATACTCTTTATTGTACACCAGAATAAAATTACAAACTTAGGTATATAAACAATATTTATGCAAGGTACAATAGGCGATCTTATCACAAGTTGTGATCTCTTACAGACAACCTTAAGATGGAATTAACTTATTGTCTAAAAGGCATATTGTGGCGCAGCGTGAATGATGAAAGTACAAAAATATATTATATTAAACAGCTTATCTACATAGAGAATACATGTAAATAAAAACATACAGTTATACATACACAAACTAATACCTACGTACATAAACATACATATATAAAAATAATATTAGAATAGCAATCATAGATGATATACATACAAATCAGTACCAAATAAGTTACAATTTTATTTGGGTTGGAGTGACAAATAATGTTCCTTAAGCAGTTTTTTAAATGATGCTGTAGTTACAGCGCTTCTTATCGACTCTGGCAACGCATTACACAAGTGAGCTGCTTCAACCGTAAACGATTTGCTATAAAAGGTTGTAGAATGTAATAAATGTACTAACACTAAAAGTATTTGTCAAATCCGACTAGTGGTTCCTGCGATTAGCGCCTTCAAACAAAAAAAAAACAAACAAACTCCTCAGCTTTGGGCCTGGCTTTACCTGGCGTCGATCAAGCGCATCAGCATTAGGTTTGGTTTCGAGCTTTCTATCTTTAACAGAGAACCTCATCTGCTTATCTCATTTATCCCTCATGTTATTGCGCCTTGGGCAGGAAATGGAATGGTGACCACTTGGTTATTTAATTAATTTTTTTCCTATTTATTCAAGTTTTATTTTAAAAAAAATTATATAGCTGTTTGAAATTTTATAGGTCATAAATTTTAAACGTAAGCTTATGTCTCTAGTTCCGACATCCTTGGCTATTCAGGGTATCTACGTCACTGCGCCCGATTGGTGTTCGCAGTCACGTGATAATGTGTACAAAATAATGCAATTTAAATTCATTTTTATTTAATTTTAACAAGATATTAAACTCTCAAAACTATATTTTAGGTATCTAAATACTGTCTTCAATCTATAAAACATAATTTTACATGAATTTGTTACATGAGTCGACATCCCTATGATAATACAACTATAACGTCCAACCATTCATGAAGCTAGGCAGAGACTTAAAAGTAAACAATGAATAAAATAAAACGAAACAATTATTTGACATAACTATATTTTTCTTTCACATTAAATTATATCTATTATAATTATATATTACACAAATTAACCCTAAGTTTGTAGAAGTGTAAGGGGAGGTTCACATCAGACGGAATATGCATCGCATATTAAGGGCGCCATAAACGGCATATTACGATATATTAATATAGCGAGAAAGAGACAGATGTATACTGAAAAAAAGTGACAAATATATATTAATATACCGAGATAAATCTATAAATATGACGTTACTGACAGATATACCTGTCGCTTTCTCGCTATATCTAATACATAAAATTCTGGTACAAATAGACCTAGTGGGTAGGTATTATCTCTTCTAATATATAAAATTCACGTGTCACAGTGTTAGTTACCGTACTCCTCCGAAACGGCTAGACCGATTCTTATGAAATTTTGTATGCACATTCAGCAGGTCTGAGAATCGGCTATCATCTATTTTTCAAACTTTTTTTTTAATATTGTAAAACAACGTTTGCCGGGACAGCTAGTTAATTTATATTAAGATGCCATTTGTGACGCCTTTTATCGTTCCCGTGAGGCCAGAACAGACAAATGTATAGAAAAACACTCAGCCGTTTACACTCGACGCATGAACGTATCATCGGATGAATGATAACGGTCAAGTGTTTTCTATACATTTTTCTGTTCTGGCGTTACGCGACCGATTATACGCGTCATTTGTTCTGTCATATATGAACCTTACTTTACTTACAACCCTATTATTTACACCTATTATTAACAAACTATAATACATACTTATAGTATAGACAACATTTATTACAAATATAATACTTAATAGGGTAAAACATTTGTAAATTTAATAGCATCACAGTGAATTCATATTCATTTTTAGTAATTTTATAGAACAATTTTTTAACACACTGTTCGGTACGTATCTTTCAATGTAATAATCTATGTAACAGAATCTTTGAATACATTTTGAAGAAAAACTGTGCAATAATATGATAAAGATTTTAATAAATTTAGATGTATAGTTACAACAAAATATACATTAAATCAAAATAAACCATAAATAAAACATTTTTTTACGAATATTTGTTCTGAATATTCCACCTATGACCATGGTGACTGCGAAGTCTCTGAAACGAAGGGCTTTAAAACAAATAATTATACGCGTCTAAATCCGTAACAAGTGGTTTTATTTACACACATGAGTAGCGCAAGTGGTAGAGAATCAAATATACCATAGTTAACTTTATTTTATTAAAGTTGTGTTAAATTTCTGACGCAACAGAATGTGTGTCCTTGAAAATTTTAATTCATGCTATTTTTCGTAATAGAAAGAAATTAAATGTATAGAAATTAAATAAATATAGCCTTAATATTGGCTGCCTGGGAGACACGCTGAGTACACGATTTCATGATAAGTTAGACATCACATACAATTTATATGCTAATATGTTAGCAAACTCCTGATAACGAATACAACATATAAATTATGGAAACCATACATATGCATTGCAATAACTAAATATTAGAAGAAAGTACAAAATTCTATTTCGTTTTTGCGACACTATGATAAATTAACGCAATTAAAAAAAGAATGTAAATACATTTTTCGTATTAATAAAAATCCGGTAAAGTGCGAGTGGGTCTCGCACACAAAGGGTTCCCTAACGTTATTATCATCGAATAACGGGATAAGGGCAAGAAAATTATTATGATGAGTATTTGTTGTTGTGGCATCTTATTACACAAATTGAGAAACTTTCAACTCTCTAGCTATTACTGTTTTAAAGATACAACCTTCACGTTTTGCTACGGCACCCTAAAAATAAAGGGGCAAGAGGGTGGATGAATTCGGTTGATTAATTAATGTCATATTAAGACACAGATCACCTTCAACAGATAGAGCGTACATAACTTTTGTTAACCACCAAACGAGTGCGGGGCTGAAGAATGAAGTAATACATTTTCATTTGTGGTAGACTCGTGGCAAAATCACATGCTGAGTTCTCATATAAAGGGCACCACAAACTGCATATTAATATATTATTATATTAACATAGCAAGAAAGAGACACATGTATATAGAAAAGACGAGGCGAGAAAGAGACAGGTATATAAATATTAATATACCGAGACGTATCTATACTTATGACGTCACTCACAGATATATCTGTCTCTTTCTTGCTATTATAATATTAATATACTGTTCGTGACGCACTTAATAATGACTAAAGTTTTCGTATTTATACCCTTGTTAGTGATTGTGTTTGGTGTGTACTGATCGCTTACGTGCGTCATCTATTGGGGTAATCTGTGTATTAAAATCAGTATGTAGTTTAAGCAGATTTCAAGTTTAAAATTAATTAAAAAATAATATGTAAGGGTTTAATTATTATATACTTGGATATCTAAAAAGTACTTAATACATATCACAGTCGTAATTCTAAAGAGTAAAAAAATAATTTTATAAATAATCCGAATAACATACTCTTTGGTGAAGAGAGTCTTAATAGTAATCAGTCTAGACACAACTCTCTCTTGCATTTGCTAAAAGTGGCGTCCTGGTGGTCACTACTTCTCTTCGATGTGAGAAAGTACCATTCGATGTTCGGTGATCACTGTCCAAGGTACCGACGTTATTCTAAATAAAAATCATAAAAAAATAACAGTTTAAAAATTTACTTAGTTTAAATATCTACTAATATTATAAATACGAAAGAGATATTATCATTGTTTGAAATTAATAGGCTCTGAAACTTCTGGACTGATTGACACAATGCCTAGTGAACATAGGCTATATCTTTTTTTTTAAAGGATAGATAGCACTGTCTAACTTCCAAGGCAGTGACATAAAAATATAGAAAAACAATACATATAAACACCCAGACGCAGTACAAGCTCGTAGTTAAGCGAATCATGTAACAGACTGCCATTCACGAGGTCGCGGGTCCGATTCCCGCACGGGACAATCATTTATGTGAAACATAATCACAAAAGTTTGTACTGCGTCTGGGTATTTTTTTATATATTATAAGTATGTATTTACAAAAGAAAAGTACTTTATTTAGTATTATATCCGTATTCTGGTACCCATAACACAATCATCTGAGATTAGCTTGGGACTAGAGGACGTTGCGTTAAATGTCCATGAATATTTAATTATTTATTTAAAAAAAAAGGAAATTGTATTGTGCGGGGACTGAACCCAAAGACCACAAGGCCTGTCAAGAGAGTCCGTTCAAGATCCTATATAATTATTTTCTGTCACAATTGAAAATTAGCACTTACATAGCTATCAAGCGTAGGAGTGTTCGGTGTATGAGGTGTCAAAGACCTCGTATCGTGATGATGGATGCTGTTTGAACTCCGGCAAAATTTGACAGATGGCAATGAAACTACCCCATATGGAGGTGGATCAGCTCGTAGGTCTATATTACATAAAAAAAAACAAACTACATTACCAATTTTCCGTTTCCTCAGAACGTTCTAGAAGTATTATGATGGTTTATAATTTTCGAATTTTGAAATATATTTATAATCATGCCAAAATGCCCTCTATCATATTGACTTATATTATAAAGCTGAAGAGTTTGTTTGATTGTTTGAACGCGCTAACCTCGGGAACCACTGGGCCGATTTGAAAAATTCTTTCCGTGCTATATAGGGCATTTATCGAGGAAGGCTTTAGGCTTTATAACATCACGCTACAACCCGTAGAAGCGAAGCATAGTGAAAAATGTTGCAAAAACAGGGATTATTTTTTAAATTTAATATGACGAGCCTCGTGGTTGAGTGGTTCATGTAACGGACTGCCGATCAAGAGGTCGCGGGTTTGATTCCCGCTCGGGACAATCATTTGTGTGATTTTTCTAATTGTCATACAAATGTTTTTACTGCGTCTGGGTGTTTCTATGTATTATAAGTATGTATTTACCAAAAAAAGTAGTATATGTATTCTATCCGTAATCTGGTACCCATAACACAAGCATATAAGCTTAGCTTTGGACCAGAGGACGTTGTGTGAAATGTCCATGCAATACATGGTCGGAAATGCGGGCAAAATCTAGTCAATTATAAAGGTTTATTTATTTGATCATAGAAATAAAATCAAGACGATTAATGTACCTAAATTAAGTAGATTTTATTCATACTGTACCTTTATTGTCTTTACCAAGAGGGACAACGTCGGGATTTTTATCATCAGGATGTATTGGCGAGTGATTAGCATTTTGCATTGAAGACTTGTATACTTTTATTGCTTGTGTAGGACCTAAGAAGAAAATAAAAATAGTTTATTATAGTTTAAAACTAATTTTTGTACTAATATTATAAAGCTCGAAGAAAGCTAATAATAAAAAGCTTGTAGAAAACTAAAAGTTTGTTTGAACGCGCTAATTTCAGGAACTAATTGTTCCAATTCAAAATTCTTTTAGTGTTGGATAGTACATTTACCGAAGAAGGCTATGCTATATAACTTCACGCTGCGACCAATAGGAGCGAAGCATCAGTTAAATGTTGCAAAAACGGGAAAAATTCCAAAATTCCACGCGTACATAGTCGAGAGCAATAGCTAAATGTTACATTCATAAGTAGTTACCATCGTTTCAGGGACATAGAAACATACCCCATAATATTTTTTATTATAATATAAAATATAACCACTGAGTTTATTAATAAGATATTGTATATATCAAGTTATAGCTTCGTGTATAAAACCACTTGACGCTACCTTCATAATGCAAAGGCGGATGTTGGTATTTCTTAGTCAGCAACGTAATGGCCACTACGGCTACAAGTGCCCCTGCAATACCAGCACTTATGCATAATATCCAGTTTGCATTAATTACAGCGGCTTTTCTTGACTTTGCTTCTGTGAAAACATTTTACTTGTAAATTTTTTGAACTTATTACAGTTATTTTTAACTAAAATAAAAAGATTTTTTTCCAGATATTTTCTTAGAGCTATAACATTTTGTTTCAGGATGTTATAAACGTTCTGTAAAGACTATTTAAAATAATAACAATATTGTTATTATTTTAAATAGTCTTAATTATATAATTACAAAAGGACTATTCGTTACTCCTTTTATATGAAAAACAATTTCGAGCTTCTAATATTTTCAATTATTTATATTATTTAGATTTGATTTCTAGATATTTTCTTAGAGCTATAACCTTTTATTTTAGGATGGTATAAACGCTATATAAAGACTATTCAAAATAATAATAATTACGTCAGGTCTAGTCGTTACTTCTTTTATATGAAAAACAATTTGGAGCGTCTAATATTTTTAATTATTTATAGTTTCAAGGTCTAAAAGTAAAAGCACCTATACTGCCAGATCAATTATTTATTTATATATTGTACACCGTTAATAAATAGTTACATAAAAAGAATTATCTTAAGACTTAGAAAAATAAAATGGGGGTTCTTATCCCTAAGAGCGAACTCTACCAGGCAACCTTTGGATGGAGATCTTTATAGGAAAAGCAGTAGATTTAGGTGCACAAAAATAATAAGAAATATAAATATTTTTTTTTTACAAGCGTAAATATTTACCCAAATGAAAATAAGACTTTTATTGCATTAAAATTTCTAAGGAGTATCAAGCCGAGAATGCTAAAGAATTTGGTAAAAAATACCTGTATACATAACAAGGCGTGACAATGTATTGATCCTCAGCTTAGTAGATTCTGATCTACCTCTTGCATTATAAGCATAAAACACCAACATGAGTGTTTTCCCAGACCCAAGTCCTCGAAGTATCCATGCCGGAAATGTGGTAGAAACATTAGCAACCAAATGTTTCGCCTCCCAAACTTCCACGAAGTAAGATGTTTGTAAACCGCCATCATAACCTAAAGAAATATTGGTACTGATTCTACATGCAGAATTAAATAAAACTAAAAAATTAAAATTGTTTTGTCAATATATCTAATATTTGCTATATCGTTGTACATTTGTTTATCATAATTAAAATCGTTAGTCCATAATACACAGTTTCTATAGTAAATAAATAGAAAAATAAATCATAACACAAAAAAGAACTCCAATCATAACAAAATTATGTTTGTTTTTGTCCATATCACATGAACTTTATTTGATAAGGAAATATAAATTGTGTATCAAATATTTGTGGTTGTATTTATATTTGAGGGGTCGAGACAATAAAATCGGACAAGAAAGTTGGGACCAGATAAAAATAAAGCCAGCGGAATAAACTGATTATACATAAGTACTTTATTTTCAGCGAAAAAGAGAATTAATATTTCTTAAATATTATAATATTAGTAATTTCATAAAAACTAAATTATGTAAAATTATAAAAAATTATTAAATATAAAATTTCAGATTAGGTTTTTCTGGAGCAATACGTATTGACTTATTATAAAAGAAAGTCGTTATTTTTGTATGTATGTCCCTATTTGAGCTTATATCTATAAAACCACGCAACGGATTTTGATGCGGATTTATTTAATAGATTTAATGATTCAAGAGAATGGATTTTTTGGATAATTTATTAAGATTTAGTTCCTAAACTCCGCGCGTATGAGGTTGCAGGCAATAGCTAATATTCTGTATTGTAACTTATTGATATCAGCATTGTAAGTATTATTGGTCTCCGTGTGGTGACGGATTAAGAATACAAGTATCACCACCCCATCTCCTCCCTGGGTGCTGTAAAAGTCAGCTAAGGGATATTGCACACAGATAACATCCCCTGTGAGAGACGGAAAACTTGAAAATAAACCCTGTGTCAACACGCCTTGTCAGCGTGGCACAGTAGACCATAATCCCTCCAAAGTGGAGGAGGCCTGTGCCCAACAGTGGGACGTAAATGGGCTGGAGAGAGAGGAAGTATTATTGATGTGAATATTTAAAAAACGTAAGACTAAATCAAAAAGAGCTATGTTGTGTTTCTTATGCCAGTTCTTTTCAGCGTATTGCATGTCCTAAACCAGTGGTAGGGAAAACACCTTTGAACTTATCTTAGGAACAAAATCATGTAATTTTTTTTATTTTATTAAAATTGTGTCTACCTACTTGATTAAAGGACTTTGAAATGCTTTTATAGAAACACTCCTTAAAACTAAAGTATAACGTAAGTTTATAGCTCTAACCCTCATACTAAGATACCCTGTGTTGTAGTACGAGTATCTTTTTAAGCGACTTCAAAAAAGACGAGGTTCTCAATTCATCTGTATGTTTTTATATTTTGTTTTTATTTTAGTTTAAACAGTTAGTAATAATATGAATAAAGCGAAAGTGACAAATAAATATAGGAAAAACAAAATAAAATTATCTTATCTTAAAATAGACCTTTCATATTTTCATTTTAGTATTTTTTTTCTGAACATAACTACGAGTATGTAAGATCTTACCGGCTTCACATCTAATTTCAACAGAAACATCTGTAAGATTAATTGAAGTACAATTCCTTAGTTGATCAGGCCTGACCGCTGGCAATAAAGAATACCAGCATGGTTCCACTTGTTGCCCTGCAAGATTTACGGCTCTGCAGGATAAAGAGCCATAATCTTTTTCTGACAATGGAGTGTAGGAAAGAATTGATACACCATTTGGGTCTATGGTAATCTTATCCTGCGACAAAAAGGATTATTTATTAGAACATTATATTAATGATTGATAAATTATATTTTTTGACAAATAAAATAGAACAAAAAGTTTATCATCATTTCGATTCGATATAGATCCCATAACCTTTCGAATTCCTCCGTGTGGTGACGGACTAAGTATACAAGTGTCACCAACCCATCTCCTCCCAAGGATGCTGTAAAAGCCAGCTAAGGGATATAACACACACAGATAACATAACATCCTCTGTGAGAGTCACACGCCTCGTCAGCTCGGCACAGTAGACCATAATACCTCCAAAGTGGAGGAGGCCCGTGCCCAAAAGTGGGATGTAAATGGGTTGAAGAGGAAAGAGAGGACCTCTCGAATACCGATTTACTGCTCTAACCAGCGATCTGTAGTGATAGTTACTCGTACCAACCAATCTCTCTGCCATATCTTACGAGTACTTTCGTCATGTATGTAAAATGTATTTACGCCATCTATAGAGTGCTCGACGCACTTCTACCATATTTATTTTATTATAAAGGCAATTTCGAATGTTATAGCTATTTTATTATACTTACAGCGTCAATACTAAAAATTCCCATTGAGTTGTTTAGAGTCCATTGAAAGCTCCTAGGTGCAGGAAAGGCGTCTACATGACATCTAACTTGAGTAGGTTCATTAATTGCTGCACCAACTATCACTGGAGTAGTTGTCGAACATGTTGGCTTGTCTAGTAACGGAGTTATCAAACATTTTAATTAAATTATTTGCAGTGTTAAATCATATGCCGTGAGTCATTGTTTCAAATAAAACTACTTTTAACGGATTTAGACACTATATTTGTTATAAATATTAGACCGATGTTTCGGAGACTTCTCAGTTATCATGGTTACAGTCCCATCCCTGACCATTGACCAACAAAACTAATAACAAATACCTATATACGTCTAAATCCGTAAAAAGTGGTTTTAATTGAGCAAATTTAATTAATGGGGTTGTTATTTATTTGCGGAATTTAAACTATTTGTACTTTATTTTAACAACTTGACGGATATAATATTTTCTAACACTTGCGCGACTCATTCGTTCAAATAAAACTACTTTTTACGGATTTAGACGCGTATATTTGTTTTAAATTTTGACGTTTAGGAGACTTGCAGTCACCATGGTCACGGGAGAGACTGAGCTGTAATGTGTGGTGACTGCAAAGTCTCCGAAACGTCGGGCCAAAATTTAAAACAAATATACGCGTCTAAATCCGTAAAAAGTAGTTTTATTTGAACTTGACAGATAATTCGACTGTTTGTATGCTGATTATAGTTTGAGATTATTATTAACTGTTGAGATTAGTATTAGTTATAGATCATTAGTAACTTTTTTTGACATCGCTGTACTTCGTAAAATCTGGAAATCACTAAACATTCAATAACTTTTCTGATTATCATTAATTATGACTTCATTATTGGGTTTTGTTTCGGATAGAGGTCCTTATGTCAAATTGTAGTTGATATAGACTGAAAGATGCTCCATTAAATTAAATTGAATAAACCGTTTGCAAATACAAACATTGATTTATGAAGCTTTGCATACAAAATCAAACCAATGTTATTCAATGAATCTGCAAGTTATGCGTTGCCGTAACACGCCACGTGTGAATTCAATTTGCTTTGCTGATAGGGTATGAAGCCGAGAAGGGTGTATAAATTTTTGTAACACGCATTCGTATGCAAATATTTAATATAATCTTACTCAGAACTAGTTGTGGAAATTGTTACTGGCTATTAACAATATTTGAGAAAGTTTTAAACACGCAATTTGGTTTTTACTGAAGATGACAAGATACCTATATTAAAATATCGAAATACTAGTCAAACTTAAACACACACTCCGTGTGGTGACAGATTAGGAATACATTTGTCACCACCCTTACTTCATCTGGGTACTGTAAAATGCAGTTAACATCTACTGTGAGAGACGGAAAACTCGAAACTAAACTTTATGCCGTCACGCCTGGTTAGTGCAGCATAGCAGACACACAAACCTTCCTGAAGTGGAAGAGGCCCGTGTCTAAAACTGGAATGTAAATAGGCTGGAGAGAGAAAGACCAAGAATCATACTTAAAGAACTAGAAAAATTAACACATAATTTGGGTTTATATTTTATATGTTTGTTGTCAATATCATTCAAGATATTTTAAGAAACCTCTCCATACCCTTTCATAGTTGTTTTAAGAGTCAGTTGTAGAACAATTGAAGCAAAGAACATTATTCCACGGAAAACAGATATTTGAAAAAAATCACTCCTAACGTAATAATTTGGTAGGACAAATACGCTCCCATTACAGAAGAGATAAGTACAACATGTGCTAGGAAAAGGTAACTTTTTAACGAATAAATATCAATAAAATTATACTTACAGATAATTTGTAAGCTAACTGGTGAGGATCTCCCATCACCTTCTACATTGGATGCGGTACATGAATATCTTCCCGCTTGACTTCTATTAACACCTTGTAATGCTAAATTAGCTGATCCAGCTATTACTCCAGCTCTTTGGTTATGCGTCATTGGTTGACCCTGAGCGAAAAATATTTCTAGAATTAGAAATATTATATTACCGGCTAACACTCACTGTTATGGGATCGTTGATCTCGACAGGTTTCGAGAATATTAGATGCTTATCTTCAGTACGAGTGCGCTGCGGTGTCTGCGATTAACATAGTGTGGTAATGTAATATTTCTAATAGGACTCAAACTCACAAAACTTTCAATACGAAAATAGATTCTAGTAGAAGGTTATTAAAAATATTTTAATAGCTATAGAATAAAAAGTTGCTGGAGCCGTCTATTTTTGTTTTAGCCAATTTCCTCTATACATATTAGTCAGTTGTTGTAACTAAAAGACTTACATTATGTTCCCAAATAACTTTGTACGCCGGTGGATTTGACTTCACAATACATTCAAAGTACACATCATCACCTTCTTCAATATCATTTGGATTTAATTTTGCACCTAATTTTAAACTTACTATTGGAGCATCTGTTGAAAATATTTCAATTATTTATTAAATTTTATTTGAAAACCATAACATCACATCTACTTTTATCGTTATAGATTGTCTACGTAAATTTATAGCGTAGATCAGATCCGAACTATATTTCATCAGATTCTTAGGGATCCCATCAGCACAAATGAACTCAGATTACTATTTATTAGATACTCATTAGAATATATAATTACTCAATCACACGCTATCGATAAACAAGACAATTACAGCTATAGAAATGTACACTGACAGCAAATCAAATAACAGGTATCAGTTAAAATAATTTCTCAGGGAGTCCCTGGATACAAGGGGCTCAGTACTGGACGTTATAGGGTTCTATACGGCATGACTAAGTTCAGCAGTGAATGGAGAAGGCAAGTAAATATTTCGAGTATAAAAAGAGATTCTATTTATAATGAAAATAACTTACAATGTAGATTTAGTGTGATACTAGATTCTATAGAACTGTGTTGAAGTTTGATATGTGACGCTCGACATTTGAGGACTCGTCCATCTTGATCCATTCGAGGTATCCATCGTAGAAACGATACGGATTCATTTTTATCATCAGAGATCTGAATAATATGAAATCATGTCATGTCATGAAACGCAATAAATTTCAATTGAAATTAACATTGTAATCTTTCGCAGAATTAGATTTTTTTATGCCACTAAGACTGCGAACAAGTATACGGTACACCTGGTGATAGAATAGGTTTTTTTTTATTATTATTATTTTTTTATTTTTTTATTTTTTTTTTTTTTATTTATTACATTGATACAATTAACAAGAAAATAACAGACATAAAACGCTGTTAAAACAGCAGCAAAACATATAGATCTCTGGTGACCGTGATAAAATTGAACTTGTGTTACGGCCACCAGAAATCACTTACATTTTTATTTTTTTAATTTAAAGGTCCAAGGTCCATGTAGCCTATTGACGTCTGCAACACCAAAAGCGTGACTATCGCGTCGTTAAACCTGCTGAAATCTTATCATTGCCTTTATAGGAAGGACCCCCACGCTGTAGTTCTATGAGAACCTCAAGATGATAAGATGGAAGTCAGATGATATTTGAGATCAAAGAATAAAATAGAAGTAAATAAAGGACAGACAAACCTTTTCTATAGCATAAGAAGCCATCTCGGTGTTATGAAGCCACCAAGTAATTTTAGCTGGTGGTCTTGCACCAACTGTTCTACAAGCTAATTCAGCTTCTTGTCCGACTGAAAGTGGATGTTCTCTTGATAAAATTTCCACTAGCAATGGTCGCACTGAAACAAGTTCTTTGTTTTAACTATTACAATTTAATATTTTCTAATACTTGCGCGACTCATTTCTTTAACCCTAGCTCACTAAACATATTTTCGAGTTACACAATCACTAAATATTAGTCATTTTGACTAACAAAATATAACAATAAAATATAACTGAAAAAGACTTTTATTTATTACTTTTATTTATTTATGTAGTAATTATGTTAAAACAATTAATAATCATTCTTAAATACTAAAACACTTATTAAAATACTTATTCCAGGCATTCTGAATAGACAGGAATGGTATGTTCACCACAAATGGCCTTCCTGCAGGAGTGGCATGATACTTTGGTCATCCTGTGCTTCTGATATGGGCAAACTGCGCAAATTTTTCGTTTGTTTGGCTGTGCTTGAGAAGTACTAGCTACGACATTTTCAATTTTCAGTACATCTTTGATACTGGCCCTGATATCTTTCCTCAAAGTTACAGTCTTGTATCGTTCCCGCAACCATGGCTCAATAAGATCGTCTGCCAATTTGTGAACAAAAATGCTCTGCCCTTCAGCGGTTTTTGTCGTAGCCGTACCATGTTTGATACATATGTTTGATACATATATGACGTATGGAGGAAATCTCACGTAAATATTTTTGGTAACAGACAACGAAATATTTTGGTAGTCAACCAAGTTATTTTGTTTTATTGATGATGCAAACTATAATAATCTATACAAATAATATGAAGCTGAAAAGTTTGTTTGTTTGAACCACTCACTCTGGTTCGATTTGAAAATTATTTCAATATTAAATAGTACATTTTATCGAGGAAGATTATAGGCTATATGACATCACGCTACGACCAATAGGAGCGAAGCATCATTGACAAATTATGGAAAAATGGAAAAAATATCAAAATTCTACGCATACGAAGTAGCGGGCAATAGCTAGTGTTTTAATAAGAACATCAAAATATCTAGTCGGAAACTAACTAACTAACTAACTTTAAAAATGTTATGTTGCTTTAAAATTCCGTCTATTGTTAATAAGTATCTAGTTATACAGAATTATCTTATTACAATATTTTGGTGGCATATTTTAAAATAGGCATAGCCGTAGCCTGTTTTAAAACTATATATTACTATTTTGTAGCATTGTCCTCTCCTAGTGCTATTATGTTGGTACATGAAGTTATTTTCCATTATCATAACCCATAGTGTCATTAAGTTGGTAATGTATGTTTTGGTTAACTTTACTCAACAAAGCTTTTACTTTAGGTTCTTATTTTTGTTTCAAACACTCTCAACTTTACCACACTGTTAATGGAGGCCATTATGGTTCTAGTTTCCTATTGTTGAAACAGCTCTGATATAACTTTGTTTGTTTGCCTTAAGTGATTTTAGTATGGACGTATGGATTTTGGTAATAATATATTAATAATGATTAATGACTTTCTAAGCTGAAGGTTTTTATAAAAATTTCTAGTACATAAATAACTTTGCCAGTATAGATATATTTTTCCTAAGTCGCTATGCATTTAAAAAAGTATAGATAATGTTGTTAGTTCTTAACTTATCTATTAAGATTTGTAAACATATATTTTCATTATTTTTAAATTTATTCTAGTTTTAACGTACTGTACCTTTCTTAGTAATAAGTGGAATCGTAGTGGATTGTAGTCTTGATTGTTCGCTGTTGTAATTCTAGTTTGAAGATAAACATTGTACAATTGTTTGTTTTCCCAAATAAAGTAAAATAAAATAAAATAAGCACGCAATTTGAAAAGAAATTGAAACAATTTTATAACTTTTAATAGAGCAACAAGCCTGCTATAGTAAGTAGCTCTCATAAGTATATTTTAAGTTTATTTAAGCATTTTTTTCATTGCCGTTGCTTGTATCCTAAATTATTTAGTATTAAAGTAACTTTTAATGGTCTTATTCATAATGATTTAGCGGAGGTTTAAACAGAGATTGGAGAGATAATAAACGTTTCATCGTAAAAAGACTATTATGAATAACAAGTTTTAACAATTTTCGCGAACCGATTTTAGCGAACTTTTAAACCTGCGATAAGTCATTATGAATAAGACCATTAATCTATACTAAGAATTGATCTATAATAAAGCTGAAGAGTTTGTTTGTTTGAAGTCCCTAATCACAGGCACTAATGGTCCGATTTCAAAATTTTTTTCGTATTGGATAGTATATTTATCAACGAAAGCTATAGACTATATAACATCACGCTGAGAACAATGGCAGTGAAGAATCAGTAAAAAATGTTGCAAAACGAGAAAAATTTTCTAAACTACACACGTACCAAGTCACCGGCAATAACTAGTCTTCACACAAAATTTAAAATTGATACCTTATTAATATTTTTATTTTATTTTATTTATTTGGAACAATAAACAGTTATACATTAAAATTTAAACTTATGGTTATGACAATATGTACAGTTTTGATAAAAGTATAACCCACACAATTGTCCACGACATATAAAGAAACGAGTGAGGAGCAATTCGAAATACACAAATATAAATAACAGATAAATGAACAGAATACACTACACATAAATACAGATAAATGAATAAACTAAATTTAATATACTAGTAACAAACAGGTAATAGAAGTTTAAACATCGAACCAATTCAAGAAACATCTTTAAGTGCTGTAATTGTTAACTTTTTGAATTTACACTGAGATTCTGCAAAAATATCTATCTCCGAGAAGTAAGTATTATACGTATCTACTAAACGACGCAGAGGTGCCCTTACACCAGCGTTTGTCCTACATTTTACAGTGTGAAATAAGCGCGGGGCACGCACTGCTCGTCGTACTGTTCTAGGTACTACATAGCTCAATTTATTTGTGAGATCAATACAGTCATAATTATTGTTACATATGCCGTACAATACCATAACACTAAGCAGCGTGCGTCGAGACTCTAAGCTTAACATTTTATATTTGTCTAATAAATTAGAATATGGCACCCTGCTATGGAAGCATTTGTATTGCATTGTGCGTAAAAACTTTTTTTGTACCATTTCAAGGTAATGTGTATATTTTGCATAAAAAGGATTCCATATTGAAACCGCGTATTCAAGTTGAGAACGTATTAAGGCTTTAAATAAATAAATGAAAGTAGAAGGTCTTTTGAAATCTGCAGAGGAACGCATAACAAAACCATACATTTGGTAAGCTTTACTAATTATATTATTTATATGAATGTCTAAATGTAGTTTCGAGTCAAGCTGAATGCCCAGGTCACGAACAGAGTCAACTGTGTCCAAAAAAGTACCATTAAGACTGTAATTAAAATCGTGTTTAGTTTTATTTTTAGTAAAGCAAATAAACTGACATTTAGGTAAGCTAATTATTCTAAATATTCTACATGATTATCAAGACAAGACAGCAATAAAAAAATTGGTCAAGTGCGAGTCGGAATCGCGCACGAAGGGTTCCGTACCATTATCTATGCAACATAAGGCAACGTTATTAGTATCGAGCAAGAAACGGTAAAAAAATCATGTTTGTTGTATGGGAGCCCCCCTTAAATATTTATTTTATTTTATTTTTAGTATTTGTTGTTATAGCGGCAATAGAAATACATCATCTGTGAAAATTTCAACTGTCTAGCTATCGCCGATCTTGAGATACAGCCTGGTGACAGACGGACGGACGGACGGACGGACGGACAGCGAAGTCTCAGTAATAGGGTCCCGTTTTTACCCTTTGGGTACGGAAGCCTAAAAATATTATTCCTCACAGTCCAGCTTTCTTACAACGCGTAATAAGGTCAGGAAGACACTTTTTCAAAAAATCTGCTTATTAAGTGAAATGCAATTTCTTTTCGAATAACAACAAATTATAAACAACAACAAATCAAACAACTAAATAGATAATAAAACTAACATCTGCTAAAATATTCACAACATTGATTTAACAGCAAATATCAGATGTTGAATCTACCACTACAGACAAAGTTAATAAATTAATTGAAACTCGGTAACTATATATACAGTTACGGGCACAGATAGAATCGGTTCTGAGGCGTTTATTTACATAAAGAAATAAGATATTTGCTAAGATAAAATAATAGGAATAAGAATAAATTAATGAAAGTTCTGCATTATAATGTTACTAGCAATTGACCGCAATTTCATAAATGTGGAAAAAAAAATAGAACCGTGACAAATTATACCAACTACGATCTTCTTGAGCCACTATATTATTATTTATAAAAAAAGAAGTACGCAGTTATGAAGCACACTTAGGGATATCTCTCTCTCTCTCTCTCTCTCTCTCTCTCTCTCCAGCCCATTTACGTCCCACTGTTGGGCACGGGCCTCCTCCACTTTGGAAGGTATTATGGTCTACTGTGCCGCGGTGATCAGCAGTGGTATTCAGTAAGAATTTCTTACTGAATACCACTGCAGGTGGGTTGGTAAAGGGTTAAGTTTCGCGATTTCCATCTCTCACAGAGGATGTTATCTGTGTGCAATATCCCTAAGCTGACTTTTACAGCACCCTTGGGAGGAGAAAGGGTGTTGACACTTGTATTCTTAATCCGTCACTACACGGAAGAAAGAGACTTAGGGACATAAATACATACAAAAATAACGACCTTTTTTATAATAAGTAAAGATAGTTCGCATTTTAGTACTTTAGTGCAACAGTTTTACTACCGACCGTGTAAAAAGTATACCTATTAGGCGTGTTGAAATAGGTTTTCTTTGCGAGTTCGCTGTCTATATTAACACTCATTCTCCTGTATTTTAACGTCCCCTTTATGAAAGTAGGTAGTGTGTTTGTTTCTAAACGTTTTTTAACGAATCTATACTAATACTAGCTGACCCGACAAATGTTGTTTTGCCATATAAAAGTCAGGGGTTTGAAAAATAGATGTTGTCCGATTTTCAGACCTAATGAATATGTACACAAAATTTCACGAAAATCGGTCGAGCCGTTTCGGAGGAGTACGGTAACTAACACTGTGACACGTGAATTTTATATATAAGATGAGCCCTACTACGTGAGCACTATCTCCGTATATCGACACAACCTCACGTTTAGCTGCATCCACAACTTAGTCTATGAAGCTATTATACTACTATCCATTTGTACTATCTATTTGTATTTAAGTACCCGTATTATATGTATTTATGCTATGTGTAATGTACGTGTATATGTATGTATATGTCGGGGTAACATAATAGTAAATGGAATTGCTATGGTTTATAATTATAAACCATAGCAATTCCATTTACTGATTATAATCAGTCTACATATTGTAGACACTGTCTTTCAGATGTTCATACATCAATCTGACATTCTCTTTCACACATAAAAGGTTCCACAGCAGGTCTCCAACCAAATCCCCTATAACCTGCGCCTCTACCACCAAGATAATGGTGTTCACACAAAAGATCACCTTTCTATCGTCACTTTACACTTTCTCACAAATATACACTTTATAATTATACACTCGCGGTTATGACCGGTATAAACTACTATGAGTGAACAACTAGTCGGGCAGAGATTCGCCCTGTCTAACGTCTCTAACGATACTGATTGTTAGCTCTGTGGCTGTCTCGCTTTTATAGTCACTACAAGGTGGGGTAGTAGACAAGGTAGCGGAAAACACGTGTTAGGACTTGTCTACAATTCTTTACGTTAATGAATTATACGTTCATATTTGTTTATTTTAATTGTTACTCCGTCATATATATGTATATGTTTAATTGTATTTACATAGGTGTATATCTATGTATGTGTATGTAATGTACTCAATATAGGATTTATCTATGTCAATATGTCTTTTTCCAATCAAAAACTCTACGTATGATTACTGGAGCACCATGGTATGTTACAAACAGACACTTACATCATGATCTGAACATCAAAACTGTTAGAGAAGTTATCAAGGACTCATTACAATCATATACTGAGAGAATACAAAACCATCCTAACAGACTGGCCAGAGGATTGATGGAGACACAACCAAACCTCCACAGGACATCCTTTAAGACAAGAATGACAAGGAAATAACATGGGCATATTGATGGATATTGCGCCATGCACGCCATAGTTGATGCAAATACTTAACATCCAGCTAAATGTCAAAACGACCGCTTGCAGGAGCAGGAGAGTTAAAAAAAAAATATGTCTTTAACAACTATAATCTTTGATTATCTAGTTTTATTTGTTACACTTCTATCTTCCCTTTTTCTGCATCACCATATGGTTGACTGGTGAGAAACGCCTTAGGAATTAAGCCCGCCTTTGCATAGCTTAAGCATACAGTGTTATTAAATAAATAAATCTAATATATAAAATTCACGTGACACAGTGTTAGTTACCGTACTCCTCCGAAACGGCTAGACCTAGGTCTGAGAATCGGCTAACATCTATTTTTCAAACTTTTTTTTTAGTATGGCAAAACAACGTTTGCCGGGTCAGCTAGTAATATTGTAAATCTGAAGAGTTTGTTTGTTTGTTTGAACGTGCTAATCTCAGGAAACACTGGTCGGATTTGTAAAAAAAATTCAGTGTTGGATAGCATATTTATTGATGAAGGCTATATTCTATAACGCATCACGATACAAATAATAGGAGCGAAGCATAAGTGAAAAATGTTTTAATAATTGGTCAAGTGCGAGTCGGACTCGCGCACCAAGGGTTCCGTACCATTATCTATGCAACATAAGGCAACGTTATTAGTATCGAGCAAGAAACGGTAAAAAAATCATGTTTGTTGTATGGGAGCCCCCCTTAAATACTTATTTTATTTTATTTTTAGTATTTGTTGTTATAGCGGCAATAGAAATACATCATCTGTGAAAATTTCAACTGTCTATCTATCACCGTTCTTGAGATACAGCCTGGTGACAGACAGACGGACGGACGGACGGACAGCGAAGTCTCAGTAATAGGGTCCCGTTGTTACCCTTTGGGTACGGAACCCTAAAAACGGGTAAAATTTTCTAAATTGCACGCGTACGAAGTCGCGGGCAACTGCTAGTATCTCTATAAAGTGTAATATTTCACCGCACTGAATATTCATAAATTGTTCTGTTACGAGCGATTATATGGAGTGAATATTACAGAACCATCCCACAGGTATTGCTAATTTAATTTATTCGAAACTCCTGTGGGAGTCAATTAACGTAGTCGTCACGCCACCCACGCGGTTCTGCTGTCAAGTGATTAATACTTTTTATAGCATTAGTATGCAATTAAAACTTTTTAATTAAATATTTTAATTAACGGAGGAGTCCTGTATCATAGGGTTAGGTTTGCGTACAGAAAAGGTAACATAAAACAATATTATAGACTGACTTCTTTCTCTATATTTAACGATCAATTTTTAGACTATAAGGTATAAAGTTGAAAGTAACATAATTATTTTATTGTATTGAGTTCCTTGTTAAAGGAAATAACTTTTAGAAGCACGCGTAAATTAAATAAATAAATAAATATTCATGGACATTTCACACAACGTCCTCTGATACCAAGCTAAGCTTATATCCTTGTGTTATGGGTACCAGAATACGGATAGAATACATAAACTACTTTTCTTTTGTAAATACATACTTATAATATAATGCATAGAAACACCCAGACGCATTCCCAGACGAATTAACAATGTACGAGAAGATATGGCTAAAATATAATCATTTTGTCACAAAGATATTTAAATCTGTATGTTACTTCTTACCATTTACCTAGAGTCATAAATTTTGGTCAATAACCTTTACTACTTCTCTCTTTCTCCAGCCTATTAATGTCTAACTGTTGACCACGGGCCTCCTCCACATTAGAAGGGATTAGACTTCGGGCCCCGCTGACCGCGCGTGTTTTGCATAGGGGTTATTTTATAGTTTTCCATCTTTCACAGAAGATGTGATCTGTGTACAATATCCCTTAGCTGGATTTTACAACACCTTGGGAAGGAAAAGGGGTCGTGATCCTTGTGTTCTATACATTGTGTTATATACAGTCAGCACACTTTACTACATAATCTAACTTTATTCCATAGATTACTATGGAAACCTCTAATCCGTAATTACATATTTTAAAACTTTATTTTACAGTTACCTATATAAATTATTTTTAAGGGCACTTCAGCAAAATTATTACTGTACTAAAAGAAAATCTTTACTTATTGTAAAACAAAATCTTTATTTTTGTATGTATGTCCCTATGTGAGCATATATCTTCGAAACTATGTAACGGATTCTGACACGGCTTTTTCAATAGATAGAGCGGTTCAATAGGATGATTTTTTTCTCTATAATTTGTTAGGGTTTGATTTCTAAACTCCAAGCGAACGAAATTGCAGGCAACAGCTAGTGGAATGTAAACTATAAATACTTACAATACATCTGTATTTGAACGTTGGCTTTCAATGGTGGTACAACTAAAGTGTTGTCTGCAGTGCAAGTGTATACAGCTTCGAAATAATCTCTTGTTAGCTTCGGTATATTCAATTCTAGTAAACTGAGTCTTGAGTCGTCATCAATTGATGCTAATGTTGCTATGACTTTGTCATTCCGCCACCAACGTAGTCGTGGCATGGGTTTACCTATATGAAGCAAAAAATTATAATCAACATGTTTAGCATAAACAGAGACAGTTTACTTTATTTGCGTTTATATCATTGTATATATGTCTGTGTCGTAACGGATTAAGAATTTGTACCTCTGAAAAGGGAAAGAAACCCCTTCTCGTTTCCAGAGTGCTGTAAAAGCCAGCTAAGAGACATTGTCAGCGCGGCATACATAGTAGACCATAATCCCGCCCAAAGTGGAAGAGGCACTTGCCCAAAGTGGAACGTTAATGGGCTGAAGAGAGAGATACCACTGTATTCCCGTAATTAAGAGTCTGGACTTACATCTGTGAAGAATCATACAAACTAAAGATGTGGGTGAAATACACCGATTTAAATCTCGACGCACCACCTAATCTCCTCCCAAGGGTGCTGCAAAAGTCAGTTAAGGGATATTGCACACACTGATAACATCTTCTGTGAGAGACGGAAACCTCGAAAATAAACCCTGTGCCAACACGTCTGGTCAGCGCGGCACAGTAGACCATAATCCCTCCCAAAGTGGAGGAGGCCCGTGCCCAACAATGGGACTGAGAACTGTAAATGGGCTGGAGAAGAAATCTCGTCTTTAATATTTGGAATTTCCAACCTCTTTAGATATACCAGATAAACCAGATGTAGGGTCTATGGCTACATCAGTCAATCGGCTTAAAGCCACTTACATATCTATGTGTGTATGAAAATGTATCTATGTGTGTCTATGATACAGACTATACGTTATATAAAACGTCATTATCCTATGGAGTACGATTTAGCCAGGCTAAAGTTACTTGCTAAAGATTACGTGGTTGCAACAATGTATGTATAGTTATTTATTATTTTAGCGTCTACGTTATTAACCAACAAGCAATAATTCCGCAAACTTTAGGAATATGAACTTTTAATGTGACATAAAGAGAACCCCAAAGCCACAATAACAAAGTACTACATTATAATATCATTGTATAGTAACAAAAGCATTCCTTTTTCAAATAATTTACCTCCACTTACAACACAGGTGAGCTTCATACTGCTATCTTGGTAATAAGGACCTGCAACCCCATGTACTTCTTTGTCAAATTCGTCGAAAATCTTCGGTTTTTCAGGAATTTCTGAAATAAAAATGCCATGAATAAATTTTGACTCCCAGATTTTGTATTTACGAATATTTTACTGTTATGCAAATTCGTATATTTGAATAGATTTTTGTGACATATTTTAATAGATGTTTGTTTGTTTTTGTTTCATTTTTCATTCTCTTTTTTATAAATAAATTTTGGCTTTGAAAGAAAGAAATATAAAAAATTACCAATTTCTTAAACCAAGTTTGTAGGTCCTATTTACCTGCAACCTCTAGTAAAATCCTATGATTCTGTGTTGGAGATATCTTGAAGTCTACCCTACATCTATATATTGCGCGATCTGATGGTACAATATCACGTATCCTTAGCAATGAAGGCGTATTAATAATCCATTCAGCACGTCCCCCGAGAACATTATCAGCCCAATGCGCTGTGGGACCCTTAACTCGGCCGTCGTAACTGTGGACAAAAAAAACATCATTAAGAAAACAATGGAAGAAAGAGCAGTAAATTGAAAGGAAATTTGGGTTCACGGAGTAACCATATGAATTATTATAGAATCAGTAGGTAAATTAGAACATATTGTAAAATAAAATCTTTCTGATAGATGGATAGGAAACTAAATTGGGTAAGACGATATTGATGATGCGATGCAGAGATTTTAGTAGCGATTAAACCTTAATCTTGGAAACTTAGGCTTGATCATTAATTTCTCTATAGCCATCACAGATCACCTTAAATAGATAGAGCTTAGCAAGATATTGGAAAACGACAAAGCGCACCAATATTAGAGGAAGAACGCCGCTTACGGAGTGTGAAGCAAACGTATTTTCAATGGTCGTAGCAAAATATATTTGTCAATCACATGCTCGCTAGTGCATAATATATTAGGTGCCCGTACTCAAGACCCTTGCATGCGGAACCTATTTGGGGTGATCTGTGATAGCTACAAATCAGTCAGGGATGGTTCCTTAACAAGTTAAACTAACCTGTATAATGGCACATCATTCTTGTACCATACTACTAGGAGTAGTACATCCGAGGCTTGTGGAGAGCGTGTGTCGCATGGCAATGATGCCTCGCCACCAGCTATCGTTGCTACTTTGATCATGTCACCTGACTCCGCAGCCACGCCTTGATTTGGACGAATTCCTGTCAAACAACTTTTTTTTATTTTCTCAAACACTAATGCTTTGCATTCGTTAGTAAGCAAAAGATCTGTGAATCTATGGTATTTAAGACATACATCATGGTACAATACACTTTATTATTTTAAACTAAACCTCAATATAATCTAATATGTTTTAACTTCCATCGTAAGCTTTAATAAAAAAAGATATTTACAAGAAAATTGTTCAAGAATAAATATCTACAGAGTTTCATAGGAATTTTGTAATATGCATAGAAGTTTCTTTAAGATAAGTTGTATTATTTATATCATTTGAACAATATTTCTTTTTTATAATTTTATTTTAATTAATTTTTTTTTCCTATATGATCCAACCGAACAGTTTCAAGTTAAATCAATAAAAACTCACAAACTTATTTATTACATTGATGTTGGAGCGCAAAAGTTAAACTATTATAACAATATTTTATACTACCTCTAGCCATTCATGACTTTTTTATTCAAAATCTTTAATTTTGGAACTCACGAACTCTCTACATATAAAATTTTAGGAAAATCGTTAAAGCCGTTTCCGAAATTCCGATTATACACTTACATACAATAAATTGCTAATATATTATTATATATCCTCCGTGTGGTGACGGATTAAGAATACAAGTGTCACCACCCCATCTGTTCCCAAGGGTGCTGTAAAAGTCAGCTAAGGGATATTTCACACGGATAACATCCTCTATGAGAGTCGGAAAACTTGAAAATAAACCCTGTACCAACACGCCTGGTCAGCGCGGCACAGTAGATCATAATCCCTCCAAAGTGGAGGAGGCCCGTGCCCAACAGTGGGACGTGAATGGGTTGGAGAGGATATTATATTTTTATTTAATTTTTGGATTAGGCCACGTATTTGCAAGTAACTTAATCTATTGATGCTTTCAAACAATTATTCAGTTTATTTAACCAAAGCAATATAAAATAAAAACATCTGCCATACACAGTTATCTTTGCTTTAGTCTAACGAATCAAACATTTGGGGAAATAAATTAAATTGGATGCTAGCCAATAAACTAGTCACATTTAGTTTCAGCTATTGAATTTTATTATATATTTTATTTGTTCCTTGTTATTGTTGTGTGTATATTATTATTGTCAGATTTTTTAAACAATTTTGGCCACAAAAAAGAATTATTAAGTTTACATAACATTTTTTTATTATGATAAATTACAGATCGAATTCAGATTTTCACTAAAATAAATAAAAACTATTAAGTGTTAGATGTTGTTGATGATGTTGAAATAGGACAGGGTGCCGTAAAAGCCAGCTAAAGGATAACATCCTCTGTGAGAGACGTAAATATCGAAAATAAACCCAGTTCCAACATGCCTGGTAAGCGCGACACAGTAGACCATAATACATTCCAAAAAGGCCTGCTCCCAACAGTGGGACATTAATGGGCTGAAGAGACACAGAGAAGAAATGTTAGAAGCTATTAAACCTGGTTTCCAATTTTTTTTGTTTATCTTTAAAGTACTGGGTAATATAAAACATACCACCTCTACACTTAAGTCATTATGGGTATTTATTTATTACTTTTATTTATAGTGTGTATGTACCTATGTATAGGTTTATGTATGTATATATATATAGGTATATTTATATAATTATGTGTATGTATATTTAATTTTAGGTAGGTTTAACTAGCATTTTAATTTTTTCACTATTGCTTTTATATAGTAGGTACACCACTTTACCCCAGTTCCAGATCAACTGAGTCCATCCAAAGGTTGTCTGGAAGAGTTATGTTATGCGATAAGACCGCCAATTATACACGTTTTATCTTTTATCCTTATTTCGTTATTTATGTAACATGTAAAATGTTATGGTGTACAATAAAGTGTATTCTATTCTATTCTAACATAAAACATATTTAGAAATTTAGTAAAATCACAGCATGCTATGAAACAGAACACACGCTTGAAAGTGTTGGATGACGTGACCTGGTAACGTCGATGCAGCTCCACGAACGTGTTCTAACATACAAAGCACGTTACTGTCGCGTGCAGTCAGATCTAGTACTTCAAACCGTTTTAATATTACATTTTCATTTATTAGAAAAACTAACTATTGCCCCCAACTTCGTACGCGTAGAATTTAGAAACAAAACCTTAACATATTATACAAAAATTCCATCCTCTTGAACCACTCTATCTATTAATAAAAACCGCATCACAATCTGTTGCGTAGTTTCGAAGATATAAGCTCACATAGGGACACACACAAAAATAATGACTTTGTTAACCGACTTCAAAAAAGGAGGCGGTTCTCAATTCGTTTGTAAGTTTCTTTTAATCTCATAACTGCTAACTGGGCGAAGTGATTTTGGTAATTCTGGTAAAGGTGGTGATTTCTCTTTGGTCCCATTGGCACCAGGTCTGATTGTTATCTCTTGAGAAATCGCGAAAACCCTCTAATTTCAAATGCACATGAAGTCGGTTAGACTATTTTTTTTTAAATAATCAATTTTTTATAATAAGTAAACATATTTTCATACTAGTAAATATTAATAATTTATATTAATTATAATGTATTTTGATACTACATTTCAAAGTTTGACACACGCACACGAAGATAAGTCCAATCACGTACAATAAATACTTTAGAGCTCCCATCTGTGGCATTACTTTAACAGGTGTTTACATTATAAGGCGACACCCACTGAAAAGCAATGAGCAATGATCATACTCATTGTCTCTTAGTGTGTGTGAAACGATTTTGGGCAGGGCGTGCGTAGCGACTTTTGAAATTACGTTATAGAGTTTGTGTGCGTTACCTCAGCACCCCGCCGATATTGCAGTATTTTTGTCATAGAAAACATTATGCGCAGCTGCTCCTGATGGTCTAATACTCTAAGGCCTGCCTTAGAGTATTAGACCATCAGGAGCAGCAACAAAAAGTTACACGGAAAATGTTTGATTGTACCTGTACAATCAAACATTTTCCGTGTAACTTTTTGTTGATTATGACTATTTATGACGGTATTACGAATAATTCTATGATGATTCATATATTGATGATGATGGTGTGGAACCCTACGAGCGCGAGTCCCACTCAGTCATCTAAGTCTACTTAAACAAACCGTTAGAGCTAATAAAAGAACTTATAAGTAAAGTAATTTATTAATTTTGCAATTGACTTGCTATGGTAAAGTGATCATGTCCCGCTTGCGGTGCTCACTTTTTCCACTACAATTTAATTTATTAACTTATAAGTAGTATAAAAGTGAGTAAGTTTAGAAGTTGTAAAAAATTAGGAATTAAAATAATTTAATGACATTTCAAAATTTGTTTACGAAATTGCGAATAGTGAATATTTATGTTTTAAATCTTTTACTTGTTTACTTCCTTGAAACGTTGGAACGGTAAGTTCTGGGAAATATTATAATGAGTTTAGCAAATTTCATGATGTCATTACCTCGTCAACATTCATGTTCAATGAATAATTTATTTAACTTTGGGAAGTTGTGAAACTTTAAATTTGGTTAGAAATGGTGGTGCTGTACTCTGTACGTAAATAATAAATAGTTATATAAATCGAAGCACTTAGTAGGATTATTTTAAATTAGGAAATATCTCAAGCCTAATCCTAATAATATTATAAATGTGAAAGTTTGTATGGATGTTTGGATGTTTGTTACTCTTTCACGCAAAAACTACTGAATGGATTTTAAACTTTCCAATAATGTAGCTTATATATCAGAATAATTTATAAGCTGCTTAATATCCCGAAAGAATGCAATGTTTCCGTGGGATAACAAAAAATTGGCCAAGTGCGAGTCGGACTCGCGCACGAAGGGTTCCGTACCATTATCTATGCAACATAAGGCAACGTTATTAGTATCGAGCAAGAAACGGTAAAAAAATCATGTTTGTTGTATGGGAGCCCCCCTTAAATATTTTTTTTTTATTTTTAGTATTTTTTGTTATAGCGGCAATAGAAATACATCATCTGTGAAAATTTCAACTGTCTAGCTATCACCGTTCTTGAGATACAGCCTGGTGACAGACGGACGGACGGACAGCGAAGTCTCAGTAATAGGGTCCCGTTTTTACCCTTTGGGTACGGAACCCTAAAAAGGAACAGATTTTTTATCCTTTCTACCGTGGGTAACACCGCGGTGCACAGCTAGTATATAATAAAAATTTTATAAGTCCACGTTTGTAGTTTGAAGATATTTGAAGTTATATTTGAAGTTGATATACGAGTATATATGTAGTATATTTGAAGTTGAAAAAGAAATTGAATAGGCAGTCTGTATTGGCTTAATAGAAGCCAAGGCTATTGTTTATAGAATTTTTGTCTGTCTGTCTGCGTGTCTACCTACCTGTATGTTTGTACGTGCATCACGTAAAAATTTTTTACATGGAATTGAATACCGTTTTCAGACATATGTTGGTGAAAATTTAACTTAAAGTAAACCATAGCTGGGAATGCATCCACGAAGATAAGCATTGCTGACAAAACTTAGGTTAACAATCGGGTAGGTATTGAATGAATGAATGAATGAAGGAATGAATGAATGATTGTTTAATGGTATTCTATCTACAGCAGATTTTATCGCCTCGATATTTTAGATTTTGAACTTAGATAAGTATTAAAGTACGCATAGAAGGAAATAGGTAGGTGACATCTTATTGTATATAACACATCACTATACGAACAAAGAGAGTGCCTCTAAGTGTTTTATTGTCGTTTATAAAAAGATAACACGGCTTAACAGGTCATATCCGGTATAAACACGTCACTTAAATACAATTTATGTCGTATCACGCAGAGGTCACGGTAATATTAGTAAGATTTATAGCATCTATTATTCAATTACAATAACTTGCTAATGGAAGTTAATAACGTAAGTGACCTTGGAGGTAAGTACTCTGTCATCTATGTTCAATGTACCTACATGATGGGGTACAATGAAAGGTCACACATGCAACGGTTGTATGGTAATGGAAAATGGTCGCATTGTTTTTTAACACGCTTTTACTAACATCGTTGGTATCAATCTGTCTATGTACATATTATACTATATAAAAAATCTTTGAAAGTGATTTTCACCCACTAAAATAGTCTAGAATAGTCGGATAGAGATGAAATTTTCGACACAATTAAAGACTTATGACAGTGCAATTACAAAAAGTATAAGCGTGGGTTTACAGTTTTATTAAAATAAATAAATATTTAAATAATTACTCAAATAGTGTATTACATGATAATCTACAACGCTTCTTAAACCTACTTATGTTAACAAAAGCAAAAGCAATATTTCAATTTCAATACTTAGGGGTATATATTTGGTGTCTTTCACGTAACTTCGTAATAAATAATTTTTCTTCCTTTCTTTTCTTAAAAATATGTTGCCAACTACATTTACAATCATTGAAAGTATTCATCATATGAAAAGATTTACATCAGACATGTACTAACCTGCAATATTGAAGCATCCAAGCACCAGGGTCCACAATGATAAAATGTTATTCGGGTTGGCGCGGATAAAGCGCCCCATTTTACATTTTTCGTCATTCACTAACACATCACGTTTCCTCTGTACACTGTAACAAAATAAAATAAGTGTTTTACATTGGTATTCATATAGATATTCATATATTTAATATTTAATGATTGTCTACTATATTTAATACTTGCTATTGTCTGTGAAGTCGTACGCATGATTGAAACTACCATATTTTGTATCTTAAACAAAGTAGTCCGTATCTTTTCTCACTCTCTAGCCGTGTGTTAGTTTCACTTAAAGTCGTAATTTGATATCCATGGTATTAACAAATAATCTCAGCTTGGGACCAGAGAAATTTGTGTGAAATGTCTACGAAAAAAACCGAAAAAAACCTCAATCCCTACTAATATTTAATATGCGAAAGTAACTCTGTCTGTCCGAATAAAAAAAAATTCCGAATCCACGCGGACGGAGTCGCGGGCAACAGCTAGTTGTAAGTATTTGCATAGCCCAAGCTATTAAAAAGAGTATAATTATGTTAAAAAAGAGATTACTAATACTCCTTTTACTCTGCCGTCCTTGTATTGGAGTTAGCGTAATATTATAAGCAAATAAGTTAGCTTAGTAACGTAATTCTAAAAGATATAACTTATTTCAAGTTTGCATGCCGCTGTATCCTTTAGCAAGTAATTTATCACAATTTGTGAAACATTTGGTTAAGTGCACCCTTGAGATCATGAGCAGGAAAATGCCGTATTTTCTTGAATTATAAATAGCACCTTAGTGCTGTGGTAACAGTATGGAAGAAAATTATGTCATTGTTGTATATGACTTCATTATATGAAGAATTATGACACAAGTATAAGGAAACGACACCTGTTTCTTATGACTATTTTATGAGACGCAAAATGTCTGCAAGTACTAAGTATCTTTAGTAAGGCATAAAGTCTGAATTATTTCTTCTCTGTCTCCCGCTTTCTCCAGCCCATTAAAGTCCGATTCTTAGGCACAGGCCTCTTCCACTTTAGGAGGGATTATGGACTATTGTGCCGCGCCACCTAGACATGTTGGCACAGGATTTATTTGAGAGTTTTCCATCTCTTACAGGGGTTGTTATTTGTGTGATATTTCTTAGCTGGATATAACAGTAGCCTAAGAAGGAAATGAGGTTTTTTCTTCTTTATTTATTTGGGACTTCGAGTTACTATGAGTTCATGTCAGCCTCGTAAATGGGTAATAAAATGGGGTTGCAGGACTTGTATTTTTAATTCATTTCATTTCATATATTCTTCATTGTACACTCATACAAGTAAGGCAACTTAAATAATAGTGTTACAAATATGCACAAAAGCGAGCTTAACTCATACTGAGTTTTCTACCCGCAAACCCTTGAATGTATGGAGAAATGCTACATTAAAGGATACATAGGTGTACAACAAGAAAGTTATTATCAATAAAACTTCTTCACAACTAATTGTAAAAATATTCTGTATAATTACTGCTGACTTATATTTACATATTGTAAGTACTCGACGACACCTCAAGGTTTGTTGAGAAAACAAACTTCTTTGAAATTATGTAAAATAAAAACAATAATTTTTACTCGTGACAAATTTGTCGCAATGCGGAATTCCTTATAAAATTTTATATTGACAATTGAATTTTAAGCGTAAATGAATCCAAAAGAATATGAAATTTTGTATTCATTCATTTTGAAATCCATTTGCCTGTTGAGTGCAAAATTGGACTTCGAAATCAATATTTGAGAAGATAGCTTCACTGGTCATGGAGAATTATTTTCTATTTAATAGGGAAAAACTAAAATTGAAATTACTGTATAAGGAAAATACATTTTATTTAAAAAAAAACTTACACTTTTCAGTATAGTAGAGAAAGTAAAAAATGTAGAGCACTTTGTTGTTGTTTTTCCAAAGTTATCTTTTATTAGAATGTAATAATCACTAATAAATTAATTTAAATTAAGATAGAACAATTTGTTGAGTACTTACCACGTAGCCGCGCTACGTAGCACCGTAGCAGTGTAGCTCCAATAGCGCCGTAGCAGTGCTACGAATATTTACAGTTTACGCTACAAATGAGAAGCATTCCCAAAACCATTGTAGCACTGCTACGATGACTACAGATCATTTTTCAAAATAGTACACTCAAGTTTTCTTACTATTTATCTAGAACTTAGACCATTCGAACAATTTGAAGAAGTTTTTGGGTGCCAAATATCACAGGTGCACGTGTATGTGTCTTTCGAATAGTAATCTAGGTATGACTTCTTAGGCACAAAATATAATATTGGACGCCACAGCTTACGCACATACAGTATTGGTTGCTTGTGTTTGTAATAACATATAAATTTCTTTTAAGGGCCTACATCAATATTATCGTATATCATCGCCGACACGGACATATTAACACAGCCAGTAGGCACAGAAAATGAAGAATTAGGGATACTTTTCCTATTTACTCAAAATCTACTAAATATATTTTAATTCTGATTTACGTGTTTCTATATATAATAGTTACTTATGTTTTTAAAGTTATTTCATTAGTTAATACGCGATAATAGACCGACAAAGGAAAAAAATAAAAAATTAGAGAGGTTGTTTCGCTAAGATTTTCTATCGAGAAAACTTTTTTCAATCGCGTTTCTGAGTTTATGCGATCCTAGATCATATATTGAAAAAACATATACTTGAAAATTAGAGCTCTAGCCATTCAATCTAAAGAAACAATGAAAACTTCGTACGTAGAAAAATGCACGAAGCTATTTTGGTATCCTCTTAAGTTTAATTGTTAATTAAAGTTCGAATGCCATTCTTAGCTTCGCCTCGAAGCACTAATTTATGAACACTTTAATAAAAATTCTAATCCTAATAATATTATAAATGTGAAAGTTTGTAAGTATGGATGTTTGGATGTTTGTTACTCTTCCACGCAAAAACTACTGAATGGATTTTAATGAAACTTTTATACCGAAAAAATGCAATATTCCCGTGGGATAGTAAAAAACAAATAGATTTTTTATACTTTTTTTGCGGGTAACACAGCGGGACACAGCCATTTTAAAATAACTGAAACAGTATCTGTTTATTTTAATCAAATCATCAAGTATTTTTGCAAAATAATCTTCAGTTACAAATCTCATCGTATATAATGTACCTGTTATACATTGAAATAAAGCCTTCACTTGATAAGAAACACAATTCTTTGTCGGATTTCCTTAGCACTATCGTCAAGTACAATCTTTTATGGGTTAAGGATATCTCCGTATTTAATCCACTTTTTTCTTTTATCTCAAAGAAGGACGAAAACCACGGAAACCATTTTAAATAAGGGTGGATATTTTCTAATAGGCGAAATAAACTCGACGATGTTTATGTACTGATAGAGAAATAACTTTTTAAATTATTTACTTACATTTTTAGAACTGGAAAGTTCCCAACATTATGCCTAATCTGTTTGTATATGCGATTTCGTATAACAATATCCTTAAACCTATATCCACTTATATTAAAAAGCTGAAGAGTTTGTTTGTTTGAACGTGCTAATATCAGGACCCACTGGTCTGATTTTAAAAAAAAATTCCGTGTTGGATAATACATTTATCGAGGAAGGCTGTAGGTTACATAACATCATGCTGCAACTAATAGGAGCGAGGTATCAGTGAAAAATGTTGCAAAACGGTAATTTTTTTTTTAAATTCTATGCGTACGAAATCGAAATCGAAAAGTATTTGATTAAATAATAAATGAAGCCTAATAATTCCTTACATTGCCAAAGATATAAAGCATTTTTTTTAAAGTACTTCCTGACGCAAAACGTGACTAATCTCAAAAATCAAAAAGTATTATTTTGAATTACTAAGATTAAACACGTAAAGCAGCAACACGTTTTCATAAGCTTTTGTGATATAATCAAATCAATTTACATTCGTCAAAAGGCACGCTGCGGCTGACATCTCTATTTGTCTTCAGTAATGCCAAGAACTCGGGATAATAAAATTGTACATTTGCCAATACTTCCACAATAGTACACCATTCTATATAAATAGTTGTCGCTTGTTTTTTACTAATGATTCGCTTGTATTTATCGCAGCGTGATGTTTTTAGCTTTCCTTAATAAATGTACTATCCAAAACTCAAACAATTTTTCAAATCGGACCTGTGGTTCCTGAGATAAGCGCATTCAAACAAACAAACTCTTTATCTTCATAATATTAGTATAGACTATAGACTATGAGTTTTCTTAATTATCACCTATGTGAGCTTAAATCTTTAAAACTATGCAACAAATTTTGATGAGGTTTGATGATTTGGTTCAAGGGGTAACATATAATATGTATGATTTGTTAAGTTTTGGTCACAAACTTTCGCGCGTATAAAGTCAAAAGCAACTGCTAGTTTAACTCTAAATAATGCAATACAAAAAAAACTATATAACAAAAAAACGATAAAAATTTTACCGTAAAAGAAAAAGGGATAACAATCGCTAATAAAATCTAAACCTTCTGTATATAAAAGAAAAATTTTGCTTAATCATGCTATGTGGTTAATTACAGATATTACGCAGCTTAATTGGGTCAGTCCAATCATTTTAAGGAAACCAAGCCCTGCAATTGACCGTTGTTAACATCTGAACAATCAAAGAGGTAATTTCTTTAAACAAAATACCCTACAAATTGTAACATAATAATGTTTGGTAATCTGGTTTCAAAACTAAAAAACATACTTGAAAATTGATTGCATATGAGATAAAATTCGAATGGTAGTAAATTTTCTTATACTACTGGCGGATGCTGGCTGCGCTGGTGGCGGAGAACTACACATTTTTCCTATTTATAATCTTTTAGACACAAAACAAGGCAGTAACAAAAAAAAAGTATAATTAAAAAAAAAATCACCACTAATTATTATTTTTACAATGTCTGTATCACGTCGGGGTCACCACTTTAGGTACTGCCGTGAGTTATTTAAATGAATGATGCGTGTTACGACCGAAACTTGTTTATTGACTAACTTGTTACATGGTTAGCACGCACTGGTGTTGACCACAAAAATGTATTTTATGATTAGAAGACATACATACACGTACATAAAATGTGAAAATTTCAACCATCTAGCTAAGTTCCTGAGATACTTCCTGGTGGCAGATGAAGAGGCGAACGGCCAGCAAAGTCTCAGTATTAAGTCCAGTTGTCCAGTTTGTACTTTTGGTACGAAACTCTAAAAATCTTCGACATTAAAATCGACTCTATATATATTAATTGTTTCCTGAGAATACAACCAACTCCTTGCTAAACTACAATGATATAAATTTTATGGTACCGATATAATTAGAACATATTTTAACAAACATCGCCAACTATTGGGAAACAAAAGTTACGATCGTAAAGTAGCACAACTGTTTGGAATCCCTGGGCTTTGTCGAAATATTGCTGCCTCGCAATACCTTACGATACAGGGGTGATTTAAACTTTATTAATAAATCTGTTAGTGTAAATCGTACTTTAACATTGAGGCTATCCTATAAGAAAGTATATTATGTTTCAAACTAACCTGGCTTCGTTAAGGTAAAGTTGTTAGTGAAAGCTTACGCTCTATCGCTTATATTTCAAGTATTTGACACAAAATCTTAACAAGTTATACTCAAGTAAACTTTTCATATAAATCACGCTATCTACACTAATAATAATATAAATGTAAAGTTTGTGAGTATGGATGTTTGGGTGTTTGTTACTCTTTCACGGAAAAACTACTGAATGGATTTAATGAAACTTTACAATAATGTAGCTTATACATATAGACTACTTTCGATCCCGAAAGAATGCAATGTTCTTGTGGGATAGTAAAAATAGTAAAAAACGAACCGATTTTTTATCCTTTTTACCACGGATAACACAACGGGACAAAGCTAGTATATTATATTGTCACTATTTTGTTTTACACATATTTTTTAAATAAGAATGTTTAAGTTTACGGTTTTGAATTATGCTGTTTACAAGTTTATGACAAAATATCGACATAATACTCAACACACGCTATCATTTATCTTAGGCCTAGATAATAATATGTCGTGGATTTCTCAATAATACGACTTAAAAAAATATAGGGAAAATTTATGTAGAAAACTTTTTGTACTTAAAAACATTTATTAAATCATGATGGAAAAGCCAACACTTTTTAAGATTATTAAAAACAATACAGGGCTATTCAAGGAAAAAAACAAAAGCCATTATTAAAATGCTCATGGCCTTCACTTCATAACCATATTTTCCGGCCAGCGAGAGGAAAAATAAATAGCGCTTAAATAGACTGAGTATCCTTACTTATATATAAAAGTGAAAGTGTTTGTTTTTTTCCTTGTAGTAGTTTGTTTCCTTGTTTGTTTGTTTGTGACGTTTTCACGTAAAATCTACCGAATGGAATTGCACAAAAATTGGTATACAAATAATGTATAGTCCTGGAAGTAAAATAGGTTATATCTTATTTTGCTAAAAACTCTGTACGAGATAATAAACGCAAATATTTGACGGGCTTCGTGGTGGAGTGGTTTATGCAATGGACTGCCGATCACAAGGTCGCGGGTTCGATTCCCGCTTGGGACAATCATTTGTGTGATATCCATAAATGTCATACAAATGTTTGTACTGCGTCTGGGTGTTTTCTATGTATTATAAGTATGTATTTACAAAAGAAAAGTAGTTTATGTAGTATATCCGTATTCTGGTACCCATAACACAAGCATATACGTTTAGCTTGGGACCAGAGGACGTTGTGTGAAATGTCCGTGAATATTTATTTATTTATTTATTTATATACGGTAATAAAATAATTGTACCGCCATGTTGTATAATCCATCGGCTTACCAATAGGTTTTTTTTTTAAATTTAGCCACGAAGGTTTTAATTTCAGACTGACAGATGCGATTTACGCGGATGTCCGGAATACAAACTCCTTGTTGGTACTTAGTTCCATTTTCTTTTTTTATTGAAACGCTTTCCTATTTATAGAGGTTGGAATAGTTAAGTATTTATTTTCTATACCTACTACGTTGATATTTTTTGCAATATTGAATTAATAATTTCTTACACTTTTAATAAATATTATAAATAATTAAAATAAAATAAAGAGAAATAAAGTAAAGTGGAGTGGAGTGGAGTGAAGTGAAGTGGAATAAAACAATTAAACTTAGGTTGTATTTATTTTGGTTATATAATAGTAGTTATCATTTAGATATCGTATTTAACTTTGATTTTAGTAGATATACATAGTATTTTGTATCTATTGTTGATTGATGTAAATTTTGCTTCAGATTTCAGTATCAATTTTAGTTTCTATAAATTTCAGTTTTCATTTCTGTTATAATTTTAGGTTTCATTTCAAATTCGATTCGGCCACTAACGCGTGCGAAGCCGCGGGCAGAAGCTAGTACTAAAATAAATTGCTAAATGTTTCGGCTCATATCATCGAAAGATAATAATATAATATTATTATTGCGTTTATTTTGAAATTTATTGGCAAATTAAAAAAACAATCGATTATTTAAAACGTATGATTTTTTCTTAAGAAAAATCGATCATTTATAAATCGATTTTTCGTCTATAAAATATAATCGATTATTTAAAATTCAATTTTTCATGTACAAATTCACATCCCATTTTCAGTGAAAATCGGATGTGAATTTGTACATGAATGTTATTTATGTTATTATTATGTGAAAATTTTTCACATAATATAGAATATGTTTAGATAATCTTATGATTTTTACGTCATAAGATATATTCAAAATTTTAAACTTTTCGATATAGCTAAGGTCTATATTTAGTTCAAACATCGTGTACCTACTCAATAATTCTATGTGTGTACGTAAAAACGAAGAACAAGCAGTGGAAGTAAAGTATAGCGCGATTTAATAAACAGGCACAGTGCCATCTATCGAAAGCAGATGTAATATAAATTTTACCAAGGACTTAAGCACATTTCAACATTCACAGTACTCTTAACAAGGACGTAAAGTTTTTAACAAGTTGTAGAGGGCCTGTGTAGTAATGGATTAAGAATACAAATCTCACCGTCCCTTTCCTTTCCAGGAAGCTGTAAAAATCAGCTAAGACACATTTTACACAGATATTGTTCATTTTTGAGTTTACGACTCTGTGACTGATATCTGTGACCAGTCGCAGCGCGGCATAGTCCTAATCCTTACTTATTTAAAAAAGTGAAAGTGAGTTTGTTTGGTTGTTTGTGACGTTTTCAAGCAAAATCTACTGAACGGAATCGCACGAAAAAAGGTATGTAGATAATTTATAATCCTGAAAGTAAAATAGACTATTTATTATTTCGCTAAAAACTCTGAACGAGATTGTAAACGCAAATATTTGTGAAATACGGTAATAAAATAATACTTCCGCCATTTCGTTATTTTACAGTTGTCATGGCATCTCAAGGAATCCGTCGACTTATAAGTTTTTTATTTTAGGTTATATTTCAAATTCGATTCGGCTACTAATGCGTGCCGCTGACATAAGCTAGTATTTTATAATAATCAAGAAGTAACAACGATCTGGGAAGCTTTGAAGGTCTTATCATAACTTCAACAAAAATATCAAGAGACCTATTTGTAAATTATTAATACCTATTTCTTTCTAGAATATTAATGTAACCAAAAACTTTAAAACGTTTATATAAATAGTAGCTGACCCGGCAAACATTGTTTTGCCATATAAAAAAAAAGGTTTGAATAATAGATGTTGGCCGATGCTCAGACCTACTGAATATGCATGTAAAATTTCATAAAAAGCGGTCGAGTCGTTTCGGAGGAGTACGGTAACTAACACTGTGACACGTGAATTTTATATATAAGAAAAAAATAAAGTTTGACATTATCAAATGTCAAATCACTCCCGGAATTCTGAAACACATAATACTACTCTTTCATGTAAAAACTACCTAATTCATTTAATTTAGCTATTTCCCGCAACTTTGCATCGTGATGGTATATAGTGTATAGATGGTATATATCTATACACTACTAGCTGGCCCGGCAAACGTTGTTTTACCATACCAAAAAAAAAGTAAAAAAAAAATAAAAAAAAAAGAACTGTAAACCTCACGGAGCCCGAGACCTTTCCAACGAATGCAAAACCGTGGAAATCGGTCCGTGCGTTCTGGAGTTATAGCGTCAGGAAGGAAAACCCGACTTATTTTTATATAGTAGATATACCATCACAATGCGACCAATAGGAGTTGAGATGTTGCAAAAACGGAGGAAATTTTCTAAATTCCACGCGCGGGCAAAAGCTACGGTAATTTATACGAGACTAGAGTAAAATACTATAAAATAAATTCTCATTTGTCAGTGTCCTTGATATCACATGTTATTATTTTATATCAAGCAAACGTGTTAATCGATAAATGACATCATTTTATTAACCTAAGTGTTTTACGTGGTCTATTTGTTAATTGTATGATATAGGATTATGATTGTGAACGTCAAGTTGTCTGGACCAACATAGAAAATTAGTGTTTTTGATATATACATATATACTAGCTGACCCGGCAAACGTTGTTTTGCCATACTAAAAAAAAAAAGTTTGAAATATAGATGTTGGCCGATTCTCAGACCTACTGAATATGTATGTAAAATTTGAGAAGAATCGGTCAAGCCGTTTCGGAGGAGTACGGTAACTAACACTGTGACACGTGAATTTTATATATTAGAAGATTTATAAATGTTTGTACTGCGTCTGGGTGTTTACTATGTATTATAAGTATGTATTTACAAAAGAAAAGTAGTTTATGTATTATATCCGTATTCTGGTACACATACCACAAGCATATAAGCTTAGCTTGGGACCAGATGACGTTGTGTGAAATTTCCATGAATATTTATTATTTATACTAAAATTTTATTACCTCTTGGTATCTAACTTCAAATTTTTAGTACCTCGATAGATATTGAGAAAATGGTAGTCCAGACAACCAGACCTTCTCTCAGACTCGTGATTATACAATACCTCAATAGATCAATACAATGCCTCAATCCCTTCCCAAAAACCGGCTGAGTGTGAGTTGAACTGCCACACGAAGGATTCCGGACCAATTCCATATTAAAATATACGTATACTAGCTGACCCGACAAACGCTGTTTTGCCATATAAATGTTAGGGATGAACAACCCTTGTCACGTATGAAAAATAGATAGTAGTCGATTCTCAGACTTACTGAATATGCACAAAAAAATTCATAAGAATCGGTTAAGCCGTTTCGGAGGAGTATGGGAACGAACATTGTGACATGAGAATTTTATATATTAGAATATATAATATGTAGATGATACGGTCATAATCATGTCATCTTAGCTATCACCTTTCTTGAAATACAGTCTTGTGACGGACAGTAAACTCTCAGTATGCCGGGTCCAGCTGATACGGAACCCTAAAAAGAAAGAACTCAGGTATAAAATACATTATACCACAGTCATATACCGTACACGCGAATTTACAATTACAACTTGTCCTTGTAAAGGACAATTTACAAAACCGCATAACAACAAAATAAATATGTTTGTACTTTTGGCAGTCAACCAACGCTTTTCATTCTTTCTTTTGTCGTTATGACACGTAAAAGATATATGATTTAAAGACGTAAATTTCGTTTAATATTACTTTATATTTGCCTATGGAATTTCTTGCAAATCTATACTTAATATGATAAAGCTGAAGAGTCTGTTTATATGAACGTGCTAATCTCAGGAACTACTCATTCCAATTGATATTATTTCTTATGTGTTAAATAGTACATTTATCGAGGAAGGCTATGTAGGCTTTAATCATCACGTTGCGACCAAAGGGAGCAAAGCATACAGGAAAAATTTTGCAATAACGGAGGAAAATTTCTAAAGTCCACGTGTACGAAGTCGCAGGCAGCAGTTCTTAGTTATAAAATAAAATATTGCTCTTCAACCCATTACCGTCCCACTGTTGGTAACCAGCCTCCTCTAGATTTCGAGGAATTATGGTGTACTGTACCACGCTGATTAAACATGGCACCTGAATATCACACAAATAGTTATCCCGTGCGGGAATCGAACCCGCAGAATGGCAGTCCGTTATTTGAACCACTCGACCGCGAGGCCCGTCATATTATTATATTTTTGGGGAATATAACAAACAATTTCTTATTTAATACTCCTACGTTATTTACAAAACTCATACAACCGATAAACCTAAAACTATCTAGTAGACTAACTACTACATGATGTCATCACTTAGTTGAAGAACAAGTTTCAAGACTCTAGTACTATCGAGTTCTTATCCTATCATCGTCTACAATGTTCCACTGGAATTAGGAAAATCCCTTACCTATGCTTACTGATCTCTTTAAACTTTACTATCCTCAAGCGATGGTTTTATTCAGTGGATATCATTACAGCTCACCGCTAAAAAAACATCAAGTTGCTTATAATACGTTTTCAAAACATTATTTTCATCTATCCATCCATTGCTATACATAGGCCTATTTCAAAGAATACCCAAAGCTCAATCTTGTGCCATTACTATTTAACAATACGTCGGTCCGCGTAAAACGGTAAACCAAAACGGTAGTTTACGGGAGATTTACATTGTATTTAGTGTAAATGAATCGAAAGAAGTATGTTGAATTGTAACTGATGGGACTTTAGTGTCTGCCTACACCTACGAGAAATAATGACGATTTTATAATGATGATGTTTTAACCTCTTTCCATTTTGATTACATTTATAATTTCATTCAACGCAGAATTACGCTGTTACGTAATGATATAACTAAGTTGTTAGGTATACCATTTACATACCATGTAGTTATACCATTTTTAGTAGTTTGCCAGTTGAAAAACCTTACAAGCGTTTTAGAGCAAAAGAATATTAAAATTAAATATCAAAACTATTATTAACACAACCATAGGCGTATATAAAAAAACAAAGGTTCACTTAACTAAAATAAACGCTGACAAAAGATATAAAAATCTCATTAAACCCTACTCAACTCCACACTACGATAAATCTGTAAAAGTACTATACTGTTAAGGATATAAAAGATAATTAACAAAGATAATTCAATAGCTTGAGCCGTAATGTTATTTGCATTTTGGTAGAACATGTTTCTGTAATTTTTACTTTATTAAATATTAGCTGCTGCCTGCAACTTCGTTTGTTTGGAATTTATATATCAAACTTTAACAAATTGTACAAAAAAGTCATCCATCTTGAACCACTCTATCTATTAAAAAATTGCATCCGTTGCGTAGTTTAGAAGATATAAGCTCACATAGGGACATACAAAAATAACGACTTTGTTTTATAATAAGTAAAGATAAGATGATATAAGGATTACGATGCCTATTGTGTCAAATAAATGTCTTTTTTTTTCTTTATTTTCTTTCGCCTCTATTTATGGTTCGTTGTAGAATTGGCAGCTTCAACCTGCGGTCCAATTTTGTTCACAGTGCGTGACCTTTACACATAATGGTTAGCCCTTGATACTTTTTCATTTCACAATCTCGTATATTTGGTAACAAAGGTTTGGTTAAGTTCCTAACAAAAAGCGTGGAAAGTTCCATTTTTTGACGAAACTTATGACAAGTTTTTTTTGCAAATATTTGTTTATTACGGGATGAAAAAAACATTCAAATAGAACCGTTTATTTTATAAATATTTTATATTATATTCAGGTTTCAAAGTAGCATTTATAATAAACAATTTATCATCGCCATAAGTGTCAAAGGTGATCTCCTATTTTTATTATATTAAATAGTTATTATATGTTTTTATGATACGGAATTAAAATACATACAAAACTCTAAATTTTCACTCTTTTTTCCGGCAACTTTATATTACAGTTTTGATTAATAACATAATATTTTTTTTAAATTCCGCTCACATAAAGTCGTAGGCAACATCAAGTACTAAGATCTACAATTTTCCTAGTACCTTTTAGTAAAAGTTTGAGTTATAGGGTAGTAAAGATGCTACGATAAGTTCTATATGAAGCGGCAGTGGCCCGATTCGGCTCTAAATATACTGACGGATATGGTGTAATTTTGTATTTCGACTGCTACTCGTTATTTTGAGCTATATGTAGCTAACATGATATGTATTTATATATTTCACACCCATATATATTTGCAAGGATATAGAGTTATTTATAAGCACTTATTTTTTTTGTTTAAGCATCAGTTTCCGTTCGAACAGAACTAAACCCCCGGAGTATGCAAATATTTATGTTCAACACACAAACTTTAATCCTGACCTTAACCATGCAGGAGAATATTTGTATATGATAGTGATCTATGATATACAAATATTCTCCTGCATAACATAATAATTTCTAACACTTGCATGACTCATTTGTTTAAATAAAACTAGGTACTTTATACGGATTTAGACGCGTGTGTTCTCCTGGATTTTCCATCAATCTACAGTCACAAACACTGAACTCTGTATCACTAAAATAAACACAAATATTTGTCCTGGATGAGCATTATTCTACGAACTTAAGCTTAGAACTCGGTACCACTAACACATTACAAATATTTGTGTTCTATATACAAATATTTCTCCTTGATAAGAAAGAAATCGCGATCTCATGGATAGAATCAATCAAATCAAATCATTAGCAAGTTATGTTGTAGAAAACACGCAAAGCTCATCTGAGTAGTCATATAACAAATAAAAATAAATTCATAAACTTAAAAGCAGGAATCCCCACGCACTCACAGAAACATATACATTAAATATAGGCGGTAAAAAAGAATCTAACATTATATTACAGCGCAAATGATCCCACAAATAAAAATCATGGTCAAATAGTTATGATAAGTAAAAAACTTCATAAAAGATGTTATGTTTCATAAAAAGCTGAAGCTAGGCTGAGGCTATAAAAATGAAGGTATGAATAAAAAAGTTACTACCTACTGGGAAGAAAATATACTAACACTCGCGGTTTATAAGCGTTCCCGTATAGAAAAGTGTAAATATTACACATGAAATGTAAAATTCAATATATTTTTTTTTTTATATATAATATAAAAGAGAGTTAAGAAAGTAATGCGTTTCACTGGTTATTTCTAGATATGTGTGTTTTCCGGGTGGTGACGGATTAAGAATACAATTGTCACCACCCCATCTCCTCCCAAGAGTGCTGTAAAAGTCAACTAAGGGATATTGCACACAGATAACATCCTCTGTGAGAGACGGAAAACTTGAAAATAAACCCTGTGAAAACACGCCTGGTCAGCGCAGCACAATAGACCATAATCCTTCCAAAGTGGAGAAGGCCCGTGCCCAACAGTGGGACGCAAATGGGCTGGACAGGACGATGTGTGTTTATGTATATGTCGGCAGCAACATCGACTGTTGCTGTTTTTATTGCTGCACTCACAGTGACTTTTATTACGTAACTAATGAAATACAACGGCTTTAATTTTACAACTTTTCTTACAATTCCTTTAGTTCTAAATGTGTGTTTGTACTTTTGGTATCACGTTGCATATATTGTACTGTTTTATGTGATTAGAAAACTTAGTCCGTGTGATGACGGATTAATAATACCCCCATACCACCCCTATGCTTTACAAGGGTGCTGTAAGAGCCAGCTAGGAGACAATATAAGGAGCTAACGTCTTCGGTGAGAGAAGGAAAACTTAAAACTAAACCCTGTAAACGCCTGATCAGCGCGGCGTAGTAGACCCCCTCCCACAGTGGAGGAGGCCAGCTTTGGGACGTTAATTGGCTGGAGAGAGAGAATTTACAAAACTTTAGACATTAAAGACAGCTATGTTCATAACACAAATAACTTTCTTTGACGAGATCATATTCACTACCCGACAAAGTCAGTCAAATAGTAACCATTTGTAAATTAACCTAAAACTTCGGTTAAATCATAATGTAGAAATTCCTCTTATTTAACATATTAAGTGTGAAGTCGATATTTTTGTATGTATGTCCCCATATCTTTAAAACTGCGCAACAAATGTTGATGCGGTTTTATCAGCAGAAGGAGTGGTTTAAGAGGATGTCTTTTTTGTATAATTTAGTTTTAGTTTCTAAATTCCACACGTACGAAGTTGCGGGAAACAGCTAGTTTTATTATATATCTAAAGGCTATATATATATATATATATATATATCCATAAAATGTCCATTTCACTTAAGACTACTGCCGGAAATATTCATGACATGAAAAAAAAAAATTTTTCGTAAACAATTTCTTTGAATTTTAACACAAATGAACGAAACTGTTAAACGAGCTGTCGAACCCTTATCAAAATTTTGTCAAGCATTGATAAAGAATGATTGATATGGTTATTTTCCTGTTGATATATGAGGGTCATACAAAATACCTGCTCAATTTTTCAGGTAAATTTTTGAAAATATTTATGCTTGTTTTGGAATAATATTTGTAATTTTTTTTTACAAAGTATTGATTTTGTATTATTAAATTACAATCAATCTCTATAGGAATATGTATTATAAACAAGCTGTTGCCCGCGACTCCGTCCGCGTGGAAATTAGAAAATTTTCCCCGTTTTTGCAACATTTTTCACTACTGCTTTGCTTCTACTGGTCGTGGCGTGATGTTATAGCCTAAAGCCTTCCTCGATAAATGCCCTATCTAACACTGAAAGAATTTTTCAAATCGGCCCAGTGGTTCCTGAGATTAACGCGTTCAAACAAACAAACAAACTCTTCCGCTTTATAATATTAGTATAGATACATCATCATCATCATAACATCACGCCTTTTTCCCATAGAGGCTGGCAGAGACTATAGAGCGCCATCTGCTACGATCCACACACACTTCCTTGGCTTCATCCACATTCACATACATCTGTGATCTGGTCATACATGTCTGCCCTGACGGACGGTTCTAAGTGATATCTATTCACTTGACTCGTGGGTTGTATATGGTTATAAATGTGGAAGCATAACAACTTTTGTATTTAAGTAAACATAACTTTTCTAAGACTAACGATAGTTTCACCATAAGAACTAAACATGTAACTGTTTTAGCATAATTTTTATTAGCATAACCACACATAGCTTATTTTAACTGTTTGTTCTCCCATTTTCTCCCATCCCATTTCATTCTCCCCTCCCACTCACATCAAATAAAAATCTTACAAGTTTGTAAGGTTGTCATATGATCATAGTGAAAAAATGTTATCTGCTTGTTGAACACAGATATGTAACTAGTTGACAAATTTGTAGACGTGATACTACAAAATAATAATTCTTTATGTAATTCTCAACCTCATATGACACTTCAACCTTAAATCTTTCTCTCCAGCCCGTTGGCGCCCCACTACTGGGCACAGGCTTCATCCACTTCGGCGGAAGATTGATGATAGAAAATTATCTACGCGTTACTACAAAATTCTTTATGTAATTCTCAAGTTCAATGTTATGTATGAATTACCATGACTTCAGATTATAGGTACCATTAGTACTAATAAAACATTCAACCTGTGGCCACAAAATATCTCACTCTTGACCGACTTCTAATATGAAACAAACTAAATGTGGGTGAAAATTATTAAATGAAATTTTCATAAATCAATTGCTTACACAAAGGGTCAGAATCAGGGTTGAAATGGATCTGATTGATTTGTAACAGAAAGCTTATATATAACTAGCTGACCCGGCAAACGTTGTTTTGCCAAACTAAAAAAAAGGCTAAGGCCGGAATTTAAATTAATTTTTTTATTTAAATTAATTTTGCAATTGACATGCTATGCTTTTTACTTAATAAATCAAATTAAGTCCCGCTTGCGGCAATTCACTTTTTCCTCCATAATTTGATTTATTAACTATGATGTTTTATATTAATTAATCAAAATACCTTTTTATTTAAAAATTTTGTATATATATATTCCGTGTGGTGACGGACTAAGAATACAAGTGTCACCGCCCCATCTTCTCCCCAGGGTGCTGTAAAAGTCAGCTAAGGGATATTTTACACAGATGACATACTTTGTGAGAGATGAAAAACTCGAAAGTAAACCCTGTGCCAACACGCCTGGTCAGCGCGGCACAGTAGACCATAATCCCTCCGAAAATGCAGGAGGCCCGTGCCCAACAGTGGAACGTTAATTGGCTGGAGAGAGAGAGATATATATATATACCTATCACTTTAAATCGTACTCCTGTCTATCTTAAGGAACGTTTTCGGTTCCTTTGTGATGCACATTCAAAGTCGCTGAGATCATCGGAAAATCTGCAGCTGGAAATACCACAGCATGCGACGGTATTTGCAGACAAATCATTTGCGATACAAGCCGCACGCTTGTGGACCAGTCTACTATTAGCCGTAAGGCAAGCTAAGTCCCTGCCAATCTTTAAAAATATGGTTACCGACCACTATCATTCCCAACTTTAGTTACTTTAACCAAATTATCACTATATATATTTATTTATTTATATATTATAAATATTATTGATATATTTCATGTTTAAAATTTATTTATCTATCAGTATTTATTTTCTTTCATTATTATTATTTTTGTCTTTATTTGTGTATGTTACGTTAGTATTATTTTTTATAGTTAAGTAGATTAAAATAGAAATTAATATTACACGCCAGATAGGATACACCTAAATTGCCCTTAGCTGTAATTCCTCGACAGTTTCCATATAGGTTGTCTGAAAAAGTCGCTATCAGCGATAAGAAGGTTGTACATACTCTAAGCTGTATTAAATCATATTATGTAGTTTATATTTTCTTTGGTGTACAATAAAGAATTTTGTATTGTATTATATTGTAAATCGTTAGTCATCATAAAACACACTTTTGACAATAAGAATGTTCAGTAACATGGCCGAATTATATTACGGACATGATATAACATAATTAATAGTGCGAAAATTATTTTTTTGTATTCTTGTTACATGCTGATGACGGCCGTATCTCACAAAAGATGTTACCATCTTACATTATCGGTTACAGTACCCAGGGGAGAAAGTAGGGTGATGACACTTGTATTATCAGCGCCACCACATGAATTGATACCATTTACAATGAGTTAGTCAATAATTCCAAAGAGTAAAATGTTTTAAAAGTCTCTTTAAACATTTTACTTTTGGTACTCACCTACTACTCTTTGGTAGGTACTTAGTTTAAAAAAATTCTAGAAATCAAACAGGATATATTATGCCTTTTTTTATTTTACCTATATTAGAAACAAAAATCCAAGAACGGTTCCTACAGTTCTAAATAAAAAAAAGCAAGTGTCGACACTTTCGAAAATATGGCGAAAAGGTAAAAAATGAAAGACTCTGATAGGTTGAGAACCTCTGCCATTTACAATTTATAAAAAGTTCTTTCTAAAAAGACAAATCTTAGCATTAATTTAGAATGCAAACTTAAAAGACTTAAATACAATGTAATTGTATATAAACTTTTGCCACTTACCTGCTACTTTATTCTTAATCCATGTAAAATAAAATCACAACCAACACAGCTTTGAAATAGTTTATTATACTAATCAAACTGTCTTAAACTTTAGGAAAAATTAAATAATATATTCACAAATATATACATATGAACATAAACTAATTAATTAAAGAGTTCAAGTTCGTATAAGCACGCAACTCAGATGCAAAATCTGCCGTAGAAATTACCGCTCGACTTGGATAGAACTGCAAGGCGTACAGCTTACTACTGAGGACCTGAAGCAAGCCATCACACAAATCTACTGCGCATGCTCCTAAACAATTGACACCCGCTAACCTCCTAACTCATTACTAAAGGAGAAAATAGTCATAACTTAGTTTAGAGGTTTGTTTGATATAAATCTCTTTTGAGAAAGACTCTACATAGATTTAAATAGAGTTACTTCTCATTCTAAGAGTGTTATAAATGTTATTCAAATAGCAAAATAAAAATAATTCAAATTAAGGGCCTACATCAATATTATCGTCGACATGTACATATTAACACAGCTAGTAGGTATAGAAAATGAAGAATTAGGGATATTTTTTTTGTTCACTCAAAATCTACGAAATATATTTTAATTCTGATTTACGTGTTTCTATATGTAATAGTTACTTATGTTTTTAAAGTTATTTCATTAGTTAATACGCGATAATAGACCGACAAATGAAAAAAATAAAAAATGAGAGAGGTTCTTTCGCTAAGATTTTCTATCGAGAAAACTTTTTTCAATCGCGTTTCTGAGTTTATGCGATCCTAGATCATATATTGAAAAAACATATACTTAAAAATTAGAGCTCTAGCCATTCAATCTAAAGAAACAATGAAAACTTCGTACGTAGAAAAATGCACGAAGCTATTTTGGTATCCTCTTAACGCGAAATTCTTTATCATACACTTTTTATTTATTACTAACTTGTTAGTTATTTGCATGTTTGCGTTCCAAATTCTTAGTTTCTTTCTTGGCTATTCATTCGTGATTTTTGATAATATAAATAAACTAAACTTACTACGATATTTTTTTTTCCCTTTCCTCTCTGCCCTGCCGGGCCATGATGGTGCCTTGAGCTTTACCATGACCCGGCGAGGGGTGGCCCAAACTTACTACGATAATATATCAATACCCCCAATAACACAATTCGGTAACTTTGAGTGTCTTTTAAAAAAGTGTGTAATATGGAATAACGATTTTAATTAATTTAAATGTCAACAAAGCACTGGCCATTAAACCTATAAACCACTTAGTTTAGTCTTAGTTTAATTTAGTTCTTATTCTATTTCTTACTCAACTGCTTGAAGCCAATAAAATAAATACATAGACTTCTAAGAGCAGCATGTATAAACCAATTAGTAAAATAAATGCAACGTATTTTTTTCCAATTCTACTTTATTAGGACTACTTTTGTTTGAACAAATAATTCAATTTAAACATAATTTTAAAGAGAAAAGGCTCTCTACTCTTTATTGGACTTACAAATTTCATGTGCCGTTGAAACAGCAAATTGTAAGAACATTATAACAAGGGGTGTTATTTTCATGGTTAAGTAACCTTCTATTAACGCCTGCTAACGATCGCCCGTACTTGGGATTGGAGAAAAGGGTTGAGTGGTTTTGTACAATCGTTCTGATGAAAGGGGACAAATTGTAGGCTTTTAACGATTTAAAGATATCACCCTTAAACGATTGCATTGCTAAAGCCGTTGAATTATTTGTTGTTCCCTTGTATTGATGTGCTTTATTTTGGATTTAAACGTTTTAAGAATATTTCTTTTTGTTAGGCACAACCCATTTAGTTTACGGATTTAGTGGTTTAAAAAGTATACTATTAACTATCTTATTATCCTAAATGGCCCGTGTTTTCAATCAGTGTGAACCTCTACCAAAGGAGTATAGAACAAGGTACTTATTCCACATACAAACGATACATCTATCTAATAACAAACAGATAACGTTTGTAAAATGTAGATTGTAATCTTTGAAATCCGGTAGGAAAGCTACGCATGCTACAGTCTCCGAGAGTGTTTTAAGCTATATAATATTATATCTATGTGTATTCGAAATATATAAAACGACGAGCCTCGTGGTTGAGTGGTTCATGTAACGGACTGCCGATCAAGAGGTCGCGGGTTCGATTCCCGCTCGGGACAATCATTTATGTGATTTTTCTAATTGTCATAGAAATGTTTGTACTGCGTCTGGGTGTTTCTATGTATTATAAGTATGTATTTACAAAAGAAAAGTAGTATATGTATTCTATCCGTATTCTGGTACCCATAACACAACCATATTCTTAATCCGTCACCACACGGAGGATATTTATTTATTTATTAGTCAGGAAAACAAACAGTCATTTCGAATCAATATCAAATGAAAAAGTTATATTTATAGATTTATAGTTCATTATACAGAGAAGTATTATATTAATTCTTGTATATGACTGTAGATCAAAGTACATTGTACCCATTTGTAATAATCATGATATACGGTTCACTAAATATCTGCGATTCCATCATTTTCAAAGGGATTTGTCATAGTCGTACAAGAATGCTGTAATAAGTTTGAAACAAAGGAGTTTATTTTTTATTTTTACATCTGTATGTCCTAGTAAAACATTCGTGTGGTGACGAATTAGGAATACAAGTCTAGGTAAGTCTATTCCTCCTCATGAAGCTGTGGCAGCCAGTTAACTAATAATTATTGTGAGTGACATAAACTATATAATATTTAATTATCCTAATACGCCTGGTCATCTCTACGTATTAGACCAAATACACTACTGAAATGGAGGAGGACTTGTTGGCTATTGGGTATTCGTGCCATCACTCAAAGGCAGGGGCGTAGCTACCGCCGTATCAGCCGCATCAATTATACGGGGCCCCCGGGCCATGGGGGCCCCCGACGTGCGTAAGCAAAGAATAGTAATTTCTTTTTTTCATGGTGTTCAAGTAAGAGCTATCTACAAAATAAAAGCAATTCTAAAAAATAGTCAACATTCCTATTCTGATGAATAAATACCTATTTTTATCAATTTTATGCACACATATTTTTTTTCTTTTTATTAGAAATTTTTACAGTTCATAAGGGCCCCCATAAAATTGTTATACGGGGCCCCACCAAGGCACGCTACGCCACTGCTCCAAGGTTGTTGTTGTTGTCCCAGTTCCCATTTGAAAATCAACGTCAAGTCTTTGAGACTTGACATTACCTATGCTCAAGTAGGACCTGTTGCTGCTAAACAGTTAATATGGGACGCATTTATAGAATTTGTTTATTTGTATTAAAAACCTATTTTTATGTATTTTGTGACTGATTTCACAGCAATTAATGTTTTTTTTTCTTTTTCTCTTACTAATAAATAAATATTTTGAACATTTTACACAACGTTCTCTGGTCCCAAAGTAAGCTATATTTTTATGTTTGTGTTATGGGTACCAGATACGGTTAAACTACATGTTATATACTTTTTTGTAAATACATACTAATAATACATATAAACACCCAGACGCAGTAGGTACAACTCTATGTATGACATTTATGAATATTACACAAATGTTAGTCTCAAGCAGGAATCCAACCCGCGACCTCGAGAACGGCAGTCCGTTATATGTACCACTTGAATTACAATAATAATATCGTTTGTAGTAAGTGGATAATTTCTAAGTTGAACAAACTTGGTAATTTTTAGCTTTGAAAGATCGCCTCTTTTAAATTCACAAAGGAAGGTTACTATCAAAAGGAACGGAACGCATTTAACAATTATCCCTTATACACAGAACTTAGAGTATATATTGGCTTATACTAGTAAGTTTGAAAAGAAATGTATTACTGAAACAAGTTGGAAAGGTAAAAGCAACAGTGAGGCCAATTCTGATGTATCAAACACTAAACATAACTAATCTAAAATGAAGCGAAGGAAGTATGTTTGGATTGTAACAGATGGCACTCTATAGTTTCTACCTAACTATGATGTATTTTTATTAATACTAGATAGAGTGGTTCAAGAGGATATTTTTTTGTATATTATATGTAAGGGTTTGTTTTTTAAATTCTACGTGTACGAAGTTGCGAGCGCCATCTAGTAGGTATTTATTAAAAGATTCTTTATTACACAGTTTTTATATTAGGAAAGAACTGTTAGGCTAGGCGTATGCTGGGACGCAGGCGATGTAGCGCAGCACAGCACAGATTTAGCAACGCAGGGCAGGCGAGACAGACATAGGCCTCGAGCGTATACTGAGAGAGACAGAGCGGGGCGCAGAGCAGAGCAGACACGGGTCTGCGTCGCCTGCGTGTCAGCATACGCTTAGCCTTAACATTGCCGATTGAGTTACTTACACCATCAATTTCCATTTAGTAGTTAAATTTAGATGGGCACGTAGAATTGGTCCCAATGTCTTATGTGTTCGCTAGATAAACTTTTAATTGCGTGGAAAGATAACAGAGAGATAATAAGAAAAATAAAGCTTCAGGAGACAAAATCAAGAATTTCTATGTAAATTTAAACTTATCCGTGTGCTGACGGACTAAGAATATAGGTGTCACTACCCCAGTTTGGACCACAGGGTGCTGTAAGAGACAGCTAATAATACAGTTCATTGTGAGAGACGACAAACTGCTATATGCTATTTGGTAACCTTATGCCAACACGCCGCGGCATAGTAGACCAAAAAACCTTTTGAATCGGAGGAGGCCGGTCCCCAACTGGAGGACGTGAATGGGCTAGGAAAAGAAGAAGAATGTTCTGCTTGTACTTCCACATGTTGGCTCTTACAGGCGCAAAGAAATTAGGTTATAATGCATTCTTCATCTGCGACCAAATGGCCTAAATTATACTCAACACGATAATTCTAAATAGATTAAAAAAATGAAAAAATTCAAAATTCAAAAATTCTTTATTTGCACTAAAATGTTACAATAAGGATATCCCTGGCCCCTACACTAGTAACAACTGTGTTGCAGGAGCCAGTCTCCACCCCCATTAAAATTATTGTACAATTATATTATTATATACAAAGAAAGACAAAATAATATAAATAACGATTACATGCAAATTATGGCTACTGTACATGTGTTTTGTATGTTTATGTGAGTACCTAAGGTGTGTGTGTCTGTGTGTGTGTGTGTGTGTGTGTGTGTGTGTGTGCGAGTGTGCATGTTCGTTAGTTGTCAGTTACTCTGCTAGCTACATGCATAGAATTATTATCCAGCCATATGATTAAATAACAACATTAAGTAGATTTTCTGTGGTACCATAGTCTAATGTTTTCAGCCAATTGAAAACAGTTTTATTAAAATTTCTATTATTTAATTCAAATAAGTTAAGGGTCTTATTGCATTTATTGTAAATTATAGGGGCCAGAAAACGAAAATGTCTTTGACCAAAACGCGACCCCAAATGCGGCACAGGACAGCGCGCAACACGTGTCACAACCTTGAGCAGGGATGGAACTTGTTTCCTGTGGTATCTCCGTAATATCTCATGAATAAAGATTTGTCTAACAGATAAAACTCCCGTCTCGTTATAAAGCGATTTTGTGGGGTACCTATAAGGCAATTGCATAAGCACTTTTAGCACAACACGTTGTGCTCTCTCTGCACCCATGAGCACAGTCTTTCCTGCGCCACCCCAGGCACAAATAGAATACCTTAATGCATTCGCACAATGCCTTATACGTGTTGAGCAGTATCCCGGTGTCACAAATGCTGCGCATGTTTTTAAGTACGTAGACCATTTTTCTGGTTCTAGCCGTAACTGCTTCAATGTGATACTTCTAACTATAAAATAGTCTCTCTAGTTTGCCTTAAAACGATTGCGTTAATTTTAACTCACGCAACATCATGATGGTTTTACATTTTGCAAATAAGAATTTAAACACTATACATTATTTATAAAAGAAATACCCTTTTTTTCTCTAAACAAGCTGTCTGTCTCCAGCCTATTAAAGTCCCACTGTTGGGCATTTTGGGAGGGATTATAGACAACTGTGCCGCGCTGAAGAGGCGTGTTGGCACAAGGTTTAGTTTCAAGTTTTCCGCCTCTCACAGAGGATGTTATATGTGTACAATATCCCTTAGCTATCTTTAACAGCATCCTAGCAAGAAAATGTGGCGGTGACACCTGCTTTGTTAATCCGATACCACACGGATACTAAAAACTATAAACAATAATCCGCATAAATATTTAAAAGATAAGAACAGTGAAAAGAACTGTGAGCGACAACACGGCCGACAGCATTTTAATTAATTGGTATTGAAGTTAGGCTCGCAATAACATTAATTGCAACGCAATAAGCTACTAATGTTGGAGGTATTTTAAGTAGTAAGCTCTCTCTCTCTCTCTCCAGCCCATTTACGTCCCACTGTTGGGCACGGGCCTCCTCCACTTTGGGAGGCATTATGGTCTACTGTACCGCGCAAAATAAACCCTGGTTTATTTTCGAGTTTTCCGTCTCTCACAGAAGATGATATCTGTGTGCAATATCCCTTAGCAAACTTTCACAGCACCTTAGGGATGAGATGGGATGGTGACACTTGTATTCTTAATCCGTCACCACACGGGGAAGTAGTAAACTAAGTAGGTATATAAAATCTAACTGATCATTTATACTATAAATAGAGTTCCGTTTTACATTTTGGTATGGAACCCTATTATTGAGACTTCGCTGGCCATCCATCTGTCACAACGCTGTATCTCTAGAACGGTGAACAAATATATTATGATGATATTTTTTTGGAGATGTATATATTATTATATCATCCGAAAGAACCGACCCGCTACAAACCTAATCAAAAACAAGGCTTTACTGTAATACTCATACACTAAAATTATAAAGTTGAAGAGTTTGTTTGTGTGCGCGCTAATTTCAGGAACCACTGGTTTAATTAGAAGAATTCTTTCAGTATTTGATAGTACATTTATCAAGGAAGGCTATTTAACATCACGCTGCGATCAATACGAGCGAAGTATCAGTGAAAAATGTTGCAAAAACAGCGAAAATTTCATAAAATCCACGCGTACGAAGTCGCGGGTGACAGCTAGTAGTTGATATAAATACATTCACGTAGGTATAATGTTGTATACATATTGTTTCGTGTACATTGTTCTAATTGAAACAACGTAGTTGTTACATTACATTATTCAGGTATTAAGCACCTGCTCGATGTTTGAATAATTTATGGTTTATTTTAAGAAGCAATATAGCGCACGGTTGTTGATTTTGCATTTCTATAATATGCAAATTGACTAAGCAATGGAAACATCGTTAAAATTACTTTTTATTAGGGTTCCGTACCCAAAGGGTAAAAACGGGACCCTATTACTGAGACTTCGCTGTCCGTCCGTCCGTCCGTCTGTCACCAGGCTGTATCTCAAGAACGGTGATAGCTAGAGAGTTGAAATTTTCACAGATGATGTATTTCTATTGCCGCTATAACAACAAATACTAAAAATAAAATAAAATAAATATTTAAGGGGGGCTCCCATACAACAAACATGATTTTTAGGGTTCCATACCCAGTATCTCAAGAACGGTGATAGCTAGACAGTTGAAATTTTCACAGATGATGTATTTCTATTGCCGCTATAACAACAAATACTAAAAATAAAATAAAATAAATATTTAAGGGGGGCTCCCATACAACAAACATGATTTTTAGGATTCCGTACCCAGTATCTCAAGAACGGTGATAGCTAGACAGTTGAAATTTTCACAGATGATGTATTTCTATTGCCGCTATAACAACAAATACTAAAAATAAAATAAAATAAATATTTAAGGGGGGCTCCCATACAACAAACATGATTTTTTTACCGTTTCTTGCTCGATACTAATAACGTTGCCTTATGTTGCATAGATAATGGTACGGAACCCATCGTGCGCGAGTCCGACTCGCACTTGACCAATTTTTAAACTATTCGTGACGTGCAATTCTGCATGCGCATGCATTACTACTGGTATTGGTTCGTGTGGTGACGGATTGAGAATACAAGTGTCATCACCCAATTTCTTTCCCAGAGTGTTGTAAGAGCCAGCTAGGATAACAAAATTGTCCATGTTTGCACAGATTAAGAATACAGGTGTCACCGTTCTTTATCCTATCCTGGTTTTTTTCTGTCCAGTTGTGGGACCACTCTTGGGGCTTCATGTGGGACTTTCGGTGGCGGCCGAACCCAATAAACCCCATGGTGTTTCTCCGCGCCTTGAAACCGGGCTATGGTAGTCATTCAGGTATTACCACGACCCGGGTCCTTACCAGGGTGCTGTAAAAGCCAGCTAAGGAACATTGGACACAGTTAACATCCTCTTTTACCTCTTTGTACGAAAATCTAAATAAAACATAGAAGTAATTTACTATTTGTGATTGTGGTGTGAACTAGGTATTCTTTTGCTAATGCCTTGCTCTTTGTTTCTTGTTGTTATTTTCATGTTAAATAAAATTGAATATTATTCTGTTAAAATAAATAAATGACTATATAAATACGTATGCACTGACAAACTAATAAATAACATATATACCTACTAACATTGCTATGCCTGTAAAAGGCCTAAGTCTAAAGCACTTTATATGTATTGTACCATCATGTATCACACTTAGTATGCAATAAATATTTGAATTTAGAAATTATATGCTTATTTTAAGTGAATAGTAATCAAGAACTGTTTTGCATTATTTAAAAATATACAAAATACAGCCACCGATTAAGGTGTAATCTTTTATCCTCTCTAAGGAACGGTAAATAATGATAATGGATTACATTGTTTTCCCGTTTTATAAACCGAACAGATTAGCAAGGAAAAATCTTGTTTTTATGTAATAGGCACTCGAATATCCGACCATTTTACGTCGAGTGAAGCATTTAATCTCTCGACATGCGCTCGGAGTTATTTAAAAACCGACTAAGTACGACTTAGTCTCGTGCACGAGCGGTCTAGTACCACTTTAATGAAAATAGATTTATTATATTAGTGATTCGTCAATGTAGTATGAAGCTATCATAATCACATCATTATTAGAATGTTTCTTTTACATTTTACACTAAGCTCAGCTTATATTCTTGTGTTATGAGTACCAGAATACGGATATCTTTACTCATTATTAAACAAAGTCGTCATTTCTGTTTGTATGTCCCTATGTGAGCTTATATCTTCAAAACTACGCATCAGATTCTGATGCAGTTTTTAATAGATAGAGTGGTTTAAAAGCTTTTTTGTACAACTTGTGTTGGTTTCAAATTTTACGAATATTTTTTTGTAAATACATACCTACTTATAATACACTAGCTGTGACTCCGTCCGCGTGGAATTTAGAAAATTTTCCCCGTTTTTGCAACATTTTTCACTACTGCTGCGCTTCTAATAGCCGTAGCGTGATGTTATATAGCCTAAAGCCTTCTTCGATAAATGCCCTATCTAACACTGAAAGAATTTTTCAAATCGGCCCAGTGGTTCCTGAGATTAAAGCGTTTAAACAAACAAACAAACAAATACTTCCGCTTTATTATATTAGTAAGTATTACACGTTTCAACTGAGAATAGGATTGGAAATGACTTTTAGTTGTCAAAAGTGATTAGAAAAGTACTGTCAGCAAAGTAACTTTATTTGCGTATTAATAATTTTTTTTTTCTTTTATCTAAACTCAGTAATTTGAAGCGAAAAACGTCTTAAACTATTTAGTAATAATAGTTATAATATTATTAAAAAAGAAATATTATTTTCTTTCAATAATTTCGTTGTTGGATACTATGATATTAAGGGCCTACATCAATATTATCGTCGACATGTACATATTAACACAGCTAGTAGGTATAGAAAATGAAGAATTAGGGATATTTTTTTTGTTTACTCAAAATCTACTAAATATATTTTATTTCTGATTTACGTGTTTCTATATATAATAGTTACTTATGTTTTTAAAGTTATTTCATTAGTTAATAAGCGATAATAGACCGACAAATGAAAAAAATAAAAAATGAGAGGTTGTTTCGCTAAGATTTTCTATCGAGAAAACTTTTTTCAATCGCGTTTCTGAGTTTTTGCGATCCTAGATTATATATTGAAAAAACATATACTTAAAAATTAAAGCTCTAGCTATTCAATCTAAAGAAACAATGAAAACTTCGTACGTGGAAAAATGCACGAAGAATTTTGGTATCCTCTTAAGTTGAATTGCCATCCGCCATTTTGTTGTTGTTGGTGTGCCTTGTCGAGTTAATGAATTTTATGGCATTTTATTTTAAATTCTGTTAGTTATGTAGTTGTTTCCCGTAAAAAAATTGTTTATTCTCATTGTGTTTATTTTTTATTTCGTAATTTGTTGTTATTTCTCATTGTTTTTGTTTATTAGTGTTGTTCTTTTGAACTTGTCGTTATTTATTATTGTTTTTAATTGTATTTGTCTCGCTAATTGCTCGAAAATTAGCAAACGATAACGACAAAGTGATAGATAAATTATATTATAAAAATGTCTTTTTTTGGTGATCCTACCAAAATTCTTCAAATTGACAACTATAACGTCACAACGTGACGCGGGGTCAATCCTATTCTCATTTGAACGGCATAGTACAGATAGAAAGCACCCAGACATAGTACAAAATAATATTTGTGTAACAAATACAAATATTATACAAATATTTGTCCTATACTGGAACCGTATCCGCGACCTCGTGAACGGTAGTCTGTTACATGAACCGCTAGCCCACGAGGCGTGTAAAAATGTTACACCAAAAGTACGTGTTACTTTTTCATAACAGTTTTTGAGGTTTATTGAATAGAGTACAATTTTCTAACTAAAAGAAATTAACGAGTACTATGCGTGTTCAATACTGGCTCGACCGATAGCCATCTGACCCTGGCCTCAAAACGCTTAAAACGCTATAAACTAAAGTGCTTCTGATTCTAGGAAATTATGTTTCTGCAAGTCGATAACTTGTTGGAAATTAAAGACCAAAAGTAGTGCGATTATTTTGCCAAATCTTTTTCGTTAAATATAGCTCATTATTCTGTTATGGCTACTATTCCCGTTCACGTTAACGTTTTCAAATAATAAATAAAGAAACTATTCGTCAGACTGATGTCAAATTTTTAAACTTCTCTTCTCATTCCTTCGCAGCTAAATAATTCCTACAGTTGGACTGGGGCCGCCACCACCTCAACACCAACAACTTTGCACTTGTCGCCTCGTTATTCTTATCAAAGGTACTGCAGAACTCCATTGATATTTTTTTAATATTAATAGATATTTCACACAACGTCCTCTGGTCCCAAAGTGAGCTATATTTCTATACTTGTGCAATAGGTACCAGATACGGATATACCACATTTATATACTTTTCTTTGTAAATACATACTCATAACATATAGAAAACACCCAGACGCAGTACAGACATATTATTACGTATGTATGACATTTATATTAAATATCGGCCAAATGATTATGCTGTGCGGGAATCGAACCCACAGCCTCGTGAGCGGCAGTCCGTTACATAAACCACTAGTTCACGAAGCCCGTCGAGATTATATTAAAAATGTAAAAGTCAATTTGAAAAAGTAGTTAAATAAAATAACTTGCCTCAATTTAAATAACTTTGCCTTAGATTACTTGTATCGTTAGTAAAAGATAATGAAGATAACGGTTAGAAAGATGATATTATTTTTCTTCATATAACATCAGTGTAATTTCCACCATCGTCCTAAGAAAACACTTAACTATATAGAAAATATGTCACTGTTGTGATATCGTAACGAGATCCTTTACCCTTTATATCTTAAAGAGCTTTTCTAGGAAGAATAAAAATATCTTTACTTATTTTTAGTTTCGTGTCTTTTCGATTATTCAAAGGCCGTTTTTCTCGCTTTTTTACAACATTATAAGAAAATACTTTGAAGTTACATATGAGCGATATATTTTATTTTTTGTCATTTATTTCAGACTTTATCGTCCATATTCTTATTCTTATTCTTTATTGTACATATAAAGTATAAAGTATATTTACAAAGTTTGTAATTTAAAACTAATGTACACAGGCGAGCTTAATTCACTATTGAATTTTCTTCCAGCAAACCTTATTATTAAGTAATTTGAGGAAGATGGGCACGTAATGTACAACAATAAACAAAAACAAAGCTAACTACAAATACTTACCACTTAAGAAAGAAAGAAAGATTACTTAATTTACTATTACTTAATTGATACAATTTACTTATTTCTACCATATCAATACATAAACACTAATATTTACACACGATTACCTAATAAAATATATATTTTAAATAAAGTTTCTATAAATAAACTACATACACAATACATACTCGTAAATACAGGGTGCTTCAAAAAAATGTATACACACTTTGAACTTCCATAGAAATTTTATTTACCGTTCTACAAAGTTAAATTTCAGGAAAATAGAAAGCTGAAAGTCCAATGTAAATGAAACATAAATAACAAATGTTAATACTGTTCAAATTGGTGACCTGCAGCATCAATACAATTCTGAGTACGAGTCACCACTGATTCTGTACATCGTATCAAAACGTCCAATGAGATTTCTCTACACACTGCTTGAATCTCATTCCAAAGAATGTCTAGGTTACGTGGTTTACGTTTGTACACCTCATCTTTTACTGTGCCCCACAAGAAAAGGCCAGTGGATAGGACGCAGGGGGCCAATCGAGTTTCCAGCACGCTCTCCAGACCTTACACCGCTGGATTTCTTCTTGTGGGGCACAGTAAAAGATGAGGTGTACAAACGTAAACCACGTAACCTAGACATTCTTTGGAATGAGATTCAAGCAGTGTGTAGAGAAATCTCATTGGACGTTTTGATACGATGTACAGAATCAGTGGTGACTCGTACTCAGAATTGTATTGATGCTGCAGGTCACCAATTTGAACAGTATTAACATTTGTTATTTATGTTTCATTTACATTGGACTTTCAGCTTTCTATTTTCCTGAAATTTAACTTTGTAGAACGGTAAATAAATTTTCTATGGAAGTTCAAAGTGTGTATACATTTTTTTGAAGCACCCGGTATAATATCTGCTTATGGCAATGACAGGAAATGGTTCTTAAATCTTATTTTAAATATGTGAAGAGATTTGCTAGCTCGTATCGAATGCGGCAGAGAATTTCACAAACGAATTGCACGGACAGTAAAAGAGCCACCATAACGGCTGGAAGTATGAGATGGGGTTTTGAGAAGAAGAGAGACAGTAGTGCGACAAGGTTTGTCCCTAGGTACTAAATATTCAAAGCGTTCACGAAGATAATCAGGAGCATTAGAATTGTGAAGAATAGTATAGAGCAGACAGAGAGTGTGAGAATCACGACGCCGCCGGATGGGCAGCCATTCTAATTGTGACCGAAAACGCGACACATGGTCATACTTTCCGAGGCCAAATATGAAACGAATGCATAAATTCTGCAAGCGTTCCAGTTTATTCAAAAGCTCCTCAGTTGCGTCAATAAGTAGGTAAGAAATGCTGGAGACGCCTAAGAGAGCGAAAAGAACAGAACACTCTCCTGCTTACCTCTGCAACGTGCTTCGCCCAAGATAGATTGTGATCTATAAGAACACCTAGGTTTTTGGCACACTTGGAAAAAGCTATAGGGATATTATCATAAATAACAGATGATAGTGTGTTCGTTTCAAGAGCATTGCACATGTATCTGCCACCAACAATGAGAGCTTGTGATTTAGTAGGATTCACCAGGAGGCCAAACGATTTTGCCCACTTACTAATGTTTCCAAGGTCATTATTGATGGCAGGACACATTCCCCCCAGAGTCGTCAAGTGCAAAATGCCGATAGATCTGCAAGTCGTCTGCGTAGAGATGGTATTTTGATGTTATAGTGTTTGTGATCGCGTTTATAAAGACAGAATAACAGTGGGGTGAGCACGCCACCCTGAGGGACACCCGAAGTAAGCTCGCACCACTGAGAGCAATTCATTCTCGCAGCGAATAGCCTGCGATTGACCTCGTAGATATGAGTCAAACCAGTCAGTTACGGAAGTAGAAATATTTAAAGAGGACAGGATGCCAAGGAGAATATCAAAGTCTATAGAGTTGAAAGCACTGCTGAAATCTAACAACACTAAAATAGTAAGCAGTTTTTGGTCCATAGCCGAGCGAATATCATCTGTAACTTTCACGAGAGCAGTAACAGTACTATGGCCAGGGCGGAAACCAGATTCTATGAGTAACAGTTTTAGCTCAAAAACTAATGTTAGTTAATTACTTGTACATGTATCAAAAATTAAATTTGTTGAAGCGTTACATTTCTATTTATTGATTGCAGTGTGAAGCTGCCTCCATTTCCACATTATCAGAGAGTCCCAACCAACGGTCTGCAAAGACAGATAGTTCGCTGTTAGGGCCGCAACGGAGACGCGACATTAGGGACGCACATCTTTTTCTATTAAAAACTGAAAATCCCGTGGTGCCAGACTGAGAATTTGTATTCTCAGTCTGGCACCACGGGATTTTACCACCCATTTTCCGTTCCAGGTTGCTGTAAATGCCAGCTAAGAAAAATTGTAGGTACACACATAAGATATCCTCTGCGCATAGACGGAAAACTTTGAAATTAACCTTGTGCCACGCCTGGTCAGCGCGGCACAGTAGACTATAATCCCGCTCAAAATGGAGGAGACCCGTGCCCAACAGTGGGACGTTGATGGATTGGAGAGAGATAGAGAGATATTTAATCCATCACCGCAAGAATAACTTCCTATTGTGATGACGGCTTAATAAATAATACACAAATATTCTTCGGAAACTGTTTTTATAGTCTTTAGGCAATTAACGCCCGAAGGGCTACATGTTAAAATTACAATAGCATATTTCCCTTATAAATATTGTCTATGTATCAAATCCAATTTAGTAGGCTATGTTCAGTTACGGAATGACGTCTCGTGGATAATCTCGATAAATCTGTGCACTAACAACTAAGCCGGTTACACTGTTACACACACTATTGTAAGTCTTCAGTGCGTAGATTAGATTATAAAGAATTAGTTTTTCATTAGTTTTAGCTTATTATTTTATTTGTATTTTAAAACGGAAAGCTTCAACAATAATTTTAGTGGAGAAAATGTTATTTATTCGCGTCACTAACATGCATAATGGTATGTACATTGTACATGTACACCCACTTGGCTAATGAAACGGGGCATTGCAGAATAGTTTATTTAGTAAATTGTGTATCAGATCTATCCTTATCAATAAGTAGGCTTAAAAATAGTATTTGACGAGCCTCGTGGTCGAATGTTTCATGTAACGACAACCTCGTAAATGGCAGACATTTACGAGGTTGCGGGTTTGATTCCCGCACGGGACAGTTATTTTTGTAATATTTTTTAATGTCGTACTAATGTTTGTACTGCGTTTGAGTGTTTCCTATGTATTATAAGTATGTATTTACAAAATAAAATAGTATATGTAGTCTATCCGTATTCTGGTATATATACCCATGACACAAACAGAATAAGCTTAGCTTGGGACCAGAAGACGTTATGTGAAATATCCAAAAATTTAATATTTATTTATATTTACTAGATAGTATTTTTATATTAACTAAATGCAACTTTTCGATTAAAACATTAATAAAAATACACTTCAATACAGTGCTGTCCATTTTTACTGCCTCATAGTTAAGATAAATCACATCGTATAACTCTTTTATTTTTTAATACGTGGCTTGAACGAAAACAAAGGCTCTTAAAACAAAGAACAGCTACTGAATTATAGCGTTAAAGCAATTTACAGACAATACACTGCTTTTGAACGCAGTGAAAATATTTTAACTTTATACAGACAAACATATTTTTATGTAATGTTAGTGAACGCGTAATGAAATTAGTCTGTTCTTTACGGAGTAGTTTTGGTGTATTAATATTAGATTATCCTTACTAATTTATAAATGTGAAAACAAGCTGATGAAAAATTTTAAAATGACAATTTCTACAGTGCCATCACTGATGACACTATAGAAATTTTGACGATCTTAAGTGTTAATTTGTGGAACGAAACTATAGCGCAATTTAAAAAACTGTCAACGCCATCTATCGAGTGGTACTTCTGTTCTGTTAAGGTTTCATTTCTAAATTTCGCGCGTACGAAGATGCGGGCAACAGCTAGTTTATTATAAAAAGAAGTCGTTATTTTTGTATATATGTCATCATATGAGCTTATATCTTCAAAACTACATATCGAATTTTGATTCGGTTTTGAAGAATAGTTTAATTAAATGTTCAGTTTTTTGCATAATTTGTTAGAGCTTTTTTTATTTTATAAATCCCATGCGTACAAGGTTGCCTACAAGTGTCACCACTCCATTTCCTCCCCAGGGTGTTGACTAGCTGACTAAGGAATATTGAACACACATAACATCTTCTTTGAGAGACGGAAAACAGAAAACTTGAAACTAAACCCTATGCCAATACGCCTGGTCAGCTGTGCATAGTAAACCGTAATCCCTCCTATTGGGGAATAGGCCTTGCCTAACAGTAGGACGATAATAAAGATGAAGAGAGAGGGAAATATGACCTTTAAAAATCCTTAATTAAGTACAATATTTTACCAGTTATTCTGTTTATAAACTGGTACTTATATAGAAAGGCTATAATTACATTAAGTTCAATTAGTGTGTTGGGCTATATAACTACTTGCTAACCACGCCCTGGCAATTTCCAAATTAATTCTGGCTCAGGAAGTCTACAAAAGAGGTTTATTTAATATAACCTAACTATGTATCTCTATCACTTGCGCGACTTATTTTTTTAATATTCTTGACTTTTTGCAACCCTGGTCACAGGTCCTGTGCTGGCTTACCCGTGACTATGGCAGCTTGAAGTCTCTGAAACGTCAAGCAAAATTTAATATAAAGTATTATACGCATCCAAATCTGTAAAGCGTGGTTTTATTTTAAAGCTTTTTAGGGACCCTATTACTGAGACTTCGCTGTCCGTCCGTCTGTCACCAGGCTGTATCTCAAGAACGGTTATAGCTAGACAGTTGAAATTTTCACAGATGATGTATTTCTATTGCCGCCATAACAACAAATACTAAAAATAAAATAAAATAAATATTTATGGGGGCCTCCCATACAACAAACATGATTTTTTTACCGTTTCTTGCTCGATACTAATAACGTTGCCTTATGTTGCATAGATAATGGTACGGAACCCTTCGTGCGCGAGTCCGACTCGCACTTGACCAATTTTTTAAATTCCACCCGTACAAAGTTGTGGACAACATCTAGTTTCATACATGAAAGAACATAATAAATGTGTTCGTTAGAATATGTATTCAATAAGATCGCAAATATATTCAATCGAGTGAAACTTAATCCAGATGCTAATAATCTATAAATAAGAGATAAGGCTTTAAGGGAACTATTGAGCCATTAATCAACCCGGTCCGAAGCAGTCTGAGGCAATAAGGTTGTATATAACTCAGCTAATCTAATTTGGCTTACTCGACCCTCTTGGGTGTGGATGGCTTAGTTAAAGGTACTTCACAAATGTACCTATATGTAGCATTTCATATTACTATTAACCAAGTTTAGGTGATATAGTCGCAAAGCGAACAAGCCCTTTAAATAAAAAAAATTTAAAAATAACAAGTTTAGAAATGACTTTATTCTTTGAAATATCTTTGTATTTTTTTGCCCGCGATTACGTACGCGTGGAATTTAGCAAATTTTCCCCGTTTTTGCATCATTTTCTACTGAAGCTACGCTCATATTGATCACAGCGTGATGTAATACAGCCTATTCAAACTTTTCAGCTTGATAATATTAGTAGAGATTTTTTATACTTTAGTAAAATACTCATTGAATAGATTTTAATCAAATTTTATGGTTTCTTTCATAATTTTTGAAACAAAAATGTAACTAAAATTATTGTCGTCGTAAACTTATACAAGGAAAAATTCTTTTTTTATTGGTTTTTCATAGTCTTTAACTAATATCTTTAATCATTACTTCCCTTTCCTTTCCAATTTATTAAAGCTCCACTTTTGGGCACACGTCTTCTCCACTTCGGGAATTAGCTCTACTCACAGAATATCCACGTTGACCAGCCCTGTTGGCTTAAGATTTGATTTCGAGTTTTTCATAGAGATGGGAAATCGTCTATGAGAGCAAGAAAGATGTTATATCTATTAAAAGATCCTTTAACTTAACAGCAATCTATAGGCAGAAATGGTATGGTAACAGTTGTATTCTTAATCACTACACATAGTAGGTATATTATTCGGGAAAGAATTTAAACTTTAATTAAAAATAAAATGAAAGGGTTTGTTTATGATAGAAAATTAAAATCAAAACAGAAATGACAAAATATTGACACAGTCTCATCGGGTTTAACCCATATTGTTCGTTAACAAAAGAGCTTTTCATGTCAGTTAATTAGTTGTTCGGTATTTATACAGTCAGGTGCAAAACTTTCCACAGGTTCATCTATTAACAACATTTTCATAAGAAAACGTCAATAGATGTTGTGTGATAATTGGGTATTTAAAAAAAAGTCAAACCGTCTTCATGAGACCACCTCAGTAGTCGCTTATTTGATTAGAGCCTTTTAAATCTGAGGCTTTTTGATTCACTTTCTTAGGAGATAACCATCAGATCCTGACCTGGTGCCTGTAGGAACACACGGAAAGCACCAGCTTTCAAATAGAAAAAGAATCATTAAATATAATAATCTTGTTTTGAAAAGTTCGTCAATACTTTACTGAAAATATTCCAGAAATTATTGTAAATATTTCTTCATTATAATTATGTGTTTGTTGTATATGTATTTACATATTATATGAAGCTGATTCACCTTAAAAGACTGCATGGCGCTCTCTTGGCGAAGAGTCCAACAGCCGGTTGCTTGATCCTAATAGTAGAAAAATCAACAAATTACATGTGCATTGTCCAGCAAGACTTTTTTCTGCATCTGGGGCGTTACTACCGAGATTCTCGAGAGTACCTTTGAAACCAAAGCACTCACCGATAGAATTATTGTCATTATTTTAGTAGCCACTATCCACCACGTGTCGATATCCTCATCGGCCAAGGCTTTATTTATTTATTAAATAAACACATATTTACTAACATTCTAATAAGTACACTATTACATTAATAATTAAGCTAAAAATAAGTAATATTTTCTAACACTTGCGCGACTCATTTGCATAAATAAAAGTACTTTTTACGGATTTAGACGCGTATATTTGTTTTAATTTTACTTACCCGTGAACGTCGGGCTAAAATTAAAACAAATATACGCGTCTAAATCCGTAAAAATTAGTACTAAAAATAAGTTTCAATTCGTGAAAATAAAATTTTTAAAACATTTTTTCTCTAAACAAATGCTGTAATTCCCGACCTTTATAAGTAGGTACCTGTATGGTAATGAAACACTCCTCATATTTTAATTAAAAAATCAATTCTAAACTTTATGGTGGACGTCTCTCAATAGGTGTATTAATTAAAAAGTCGGTAATTTGAAAACATTTAATAAAAAATGGAGTATCTATTAATATAATTAATTATGAATGTCATTTTGCACACTTTTAATTTTATGAAAAATAGCCGTTACCCATGATTCGTAGGTACGAATGGAATTTAAAATTAAGAAATATTGCCCCGTTTTTGCAACAATTTTACTGATGCTTTGCACTTATTGGTCGCAGCGTGATGTTATATTATTATTGTTTTGATAAATCGGACCAGTGGTTCCTGAGATTAGCGCGTTTAAACAAACAAACTCTTCAGCTTTATTTTATTAATATGGATACGAAGATATCTAATAGGTACCTAGTAGACAATTAATATTTGAGTTTTAATTAAAGAAAATAAAAATAATTGCTGTACTGTATTTTCTTGATGTTTTTATTTTGATAATGACCTGTTGTTATGAATGTCAAAAATTGTAATTGAGATGTAATAATAAATAAATAAATAAATAAATATTCAGGACATTTCACACAACGTCCTCTGGTCCCAAAGTAAGCTATATTTCTATGCTTGTATCATAATTAATAAATAATTATTTACACGCCATTTCATAATTAATAATTGTATTATAATGTAATAAATAAGTATAGTTATTTTTATTTTTTTTTAATTTAAGGGCTTGGTCGCTTTGCGACTATATCGCCCTAAATAAGTATAGTTATTCACGTGGAATCGGTTCCAACATCATTTAATTTTCTGTAATTAATGACATTGTGATTAGTTGGTTTAAAAGACACATATTACATACATGTGCATCTTTTTTAGGGTTCCGTACCCAAAGGGTAAAAACGGGACCCAATTACTGAGACTTCGCTGTCCGTCCGTCCGTCCGTCCGTCCGTCCGTCCGTCTGTCTGTCACCAGGCTGTATCTCAAGAACGGTGATAGCTAGACAGTTGAAATTTTCACAGATGATGTATTTCTATTGCCGCTATAACAACAAATACTAAAAATAAAATTAAATAAATATTTAAGGGGGGCTCCCATACAACAAACATGATTTTTACCGTTTCTTGCTCGATACTAATAACGTTGCCTTATGTTGCATAGATAATGGTACGGAACCCTTCGTGCGCGAGTCCGACTCGCACTTGACCAATTTTTAATATTGCATCTTTATAATGACTGCCAATAAAAATGCCTCAGATGTTAAATCTGTATATTTATACATTGTTAAAGCGTATCTAAGTAAAGAAAAAAACTCAAATAAAATAAGCGCAGTTGAAACTTATGAAAGAAAAGAAAGTCTCTGTAACAAAGAAAACCAATATCGCTACAAGTACCAGGTACACATAAGTTAGAAACACCATAGAATGAAATCCAAAACAAACAAGCTCATTAGGCTTGCGGTTGAGGTGTAGCGGTGTGGTAAGGGACTCATCAGTACACCTGTGACGTGTGGCTTAAACATCTGTAAAGATTTATGTTGCTCTCATGCTGTTGGTCTCATCTCATATGATGATGTCATACAAATGTTTGTACTGCGTCTGGGTGTTTACTATGTATTATAAGTATGTATTTACAAAAGAAAAGTAGTATATGTAGTATATCCGTATTCTGGTACCCATAACACAAGCATATAAGCTTAGCTTGGGACCAGAGGACGTTGTGTGAAATGTCCATTGAATATTTATTTATTATTATTATTTATCTCGGTGCGACGTATTTATATAGAAACTAAAATGTCATTATCTAAATTCTTACTTCCAAAAATCTCTTAAAGGAAAAATTTACTCTGAATTCAAATAGGTACGAGACAGTCGTAAGTTGAGAGCTTTTGTTTGCAAATTTAATAATAAAATATACTTAAACTATGAATACAGATCATATGTATTAAATAATAATTACTAAATAAGCTAAATCACAAAAAAAATGATGCCTAAGCTCTTTCATAAAAGATAGCCACACGAATATAGAACGACATATAATCAGCCATCATTATTGAATGGAGTCACACAACATCAAAGCTATTGACACCAAATGATAAGGGCCTTTACAGAGAATATAGACTGATATAATTTGAGATTTCTATGCCACACTTCCTCGATGTTAACAAAAGAAACAATACATTGAATGCTTTGTAAATGAGCAGCGAATTTTGATGACAAATCATGGTATTGTTCGAACACAGTTACGTTACAATTTGATTATGAATGTAAGGAACGGGTAAAATGTAATAACCGTATTTAAATTGAATATCAAGATGCCGTTCAATTAATTAATTTAAAAATTTTAATAAAAATTCTGTTGATAAATAAAATTCTTTACTTTTTATTAACCGAAGGAGGAAAAATACAGTATAAGAATTATAAGTACCTACAATGATACGAATTCATTCAAGGTTTTATTTACTTTTTTCCTGTATTGCGTTAAACGTCAAAATATTAAAAAATATTTATTTTATTATATTTTAATATATCAAATTTTACTTTTGGTATTCAAAGCCTATTTTAACTAAATACACATAATTGATTTTTAATTGAATAACCTAACAAGCTAGCTTAAACAAGAATAACTCAACATTCTACTTGGTAAGTTTACCAAGAATTTATGCTTCTGATTATTTCGCAAGATGAGTTTCGAATAGTCTACCTACAAGGTCACAGTATACATATAATTAAGCCGTATGGAAGCTAGAAGCAAACGGCTTATATCACTGGACGCCGCGCCGTAGCACCGTAGCGTCACGAGTCGAGCATTTGACGGGCTTCGTGGTGGAGTGGTTTATGTAATGGACTGCCGATCACGAGGTCGCGGGTTCGATTCCCGCTTGGGACAATCATTTGTGTGATATCCATAAATGTCATACAAATGTTTGTACTGCGTCTGGGTGTTTTCTATGTATTATAAGTATGTATTTACAAAAGAAAAGTTGTTTATGTATTCTATCCGTATTCTGGTACCCATAATACAAGCATATAAAGCTTAGCTTGGGACCAGAGGACGTTGTGTGAAATGTCCATGAATATTTATTTATTATTATTATTTATTTATTTTTTTACATAACTTATGGTGACTACTCTAAAACGTTATAAAGTTTCTATGCTGCTTATCTATTTACTATGAAATAGAGAACTAAGTTTCCAAAACCTTATTGACATTACTTTTCCGTTGCGTTGTCAGAATTCGAAATTGTATAAATGTGTACAGGAGACATTATATTAGAACGACTAGCTGATGCCCGCTACTCCGTACGCGTGGAATTTTAGATCCCTATATATTTGGACCGTTTAAACCTTCCCTGGACTTTTACGAATATTTTAAGACCAAAATCACCAAAATCGGCCCAGACGTTCTCGAGTTTTAGCGAGACTAACGAACAGCAATTGATTTTTATATATAAGACTAGCTGATGCCCGCTACTCCGTACGCGTGGAATGTTTGATTCCCACATAATTTGTCACAGTTTAAACCTTCCCTGGACTTTCACGAATATTTCAAGACCAATATCATCAAAATCGACCCAGCCGTTTTCGAGTTTTAGCGAGACTAACGAACAGCAATTGATTTTTATATATAAGATAATTGTTATACATTTAAAGTGACAGCTGAAATGATGAAATAAAATACAATATTCGAGACGAAACATAAACAGCGAACATAGGTATTATAGCTTTATGGCTTTGATCTTCGTGTCAGCTAAACTTTTATGAGGTGACGCGCAGATCATGCTCGGAAAAATTGACACAAATATATCCCAAGTTTTGTATCAAAAATATGTCCAAAACTTTCACATATTTAATATATTATAATATAATATAATATTTTATGGTACTTCTACTTTATAATTTAATAACCAGAATACTTTTCATTAATTTTTATTTAAATTATGTACATGAATATAAATAAAAGCAATTTTTATGACCCACTGGCGGTAAGGCTTATCGGATCGAATGCTGTTTCAAATCATCCAGGGTTCCACTGAAAATGAACATAAATTTGCATCCAGATTAGACCAGTCACATAAGCGAAGTAAGATGTTTAAATATAGTAATACCACCATTCTGCAGTCTTTTATGTGATATAATATCATATTTCTATAAGTTCTCTGGGCCGTACACTAGAAATAGCTCTGGCGAAAAACTCCATTTCATTTATTATTCTTTTTAGTTAGAATCTCAGGCAACAGTCAGCTTAAGAGTACAATAATTTATTTCTGTAAACAAAATACCGCACATACTCAAAGGTTTACCTTTGCTAAATTCATTCGTATTACAACAAAGAGGTGACTAAAAAAGAATGATGTCAGGAGGCACGATTTCAATCCACGCTACGTTTCCCTTTGCAATGGTTGTTAGCTTAGAACAATGACCCTGTAAAGGCGAACAAAAACAAAGACAGAGCAAGAGCAACTCATGCGAGTTCAAAGGAGATACATAGGTATGGCACATCTTTGAATTTTTTTTTTAATATCATAAATTTTTTTTGCCGATAAAATTGACAATTCTTTTAAAAGTATGACCGTAACTTACCTATAGGAAAATATTAAGTGAGTTGTAAGATTGTCAAAATTATTTGCACAATGTGCTGAAACAAAAATATTATATTGTAATATCAAGAGACATATTGTTTTAGACAGAATAATTTTCTAAGTTCAAAAATTTTAAAACTCGCTTAAAATCTTGAATATATTAAATTATTGCGTTGTCATCTGTCCTTAATATGTACAAAAATTCAGATCAATCCGACTACTGCAAATGGGTGAAAATCACTTTCATAGATTTCGTTACATAGATTTATACGGTGACAAATACGTAGCACTCTCTGTGTGGTCTCCGTGTGGTGACGGTGATTAAGAATACAAGTGTCACCACCCCATCTCCTCCCAAGGGTGCTGTAAAAGTCAAAAGGGATATTGCACACAGATAACATCCTCTGTGAGAGACGGAATACTCGAAAATATACCCTGTGCCAACACGCCTGGTCAGCCCAGCATAGTAGATCATAATCCCTCCAAAGTGGAGGAGGCCCGTGCCCAACAGTGGGACGTAAATGGGCTGGACAGAGAGAGAAATACGTAGCAAACTAATAAAAGCGTGTTAATTAAAAGTTACAAAAATACGCTAGGATTTTTGACATTATTCTTCCAACTCCATAAGGGCTTTCTCTCTCTCCAGCTTATTAAAGTCCCATTTCAGGGCACTGGCCGCCTTAGCCTCATAATTTACCCTAATTATACTAACATCATCTGATCCTGATAATGCAACATCTCTCCGTATGGTGACGTATTAAAAGTACAAGTGTTGTGGAGATGAGGTGGTGTCTCATCTCTCCCAAGGGTGCTATAAAAGTCAGTTAAGGGATATTTCAAACAGATAACATCTGTGAGAGACGGAAAGCTGGAATATAAACCCTGTGCCAGCCACACGCCTGGTCAGCGCGGCTTAATAGACCATAATCCCTCTCAAAGTGTGAGAGGCCCATGCCTACTAACGACGAAATTCTACATGAAACTTCAAATATTTTCTATCGTATTTCACTGAGTGTGTGAATCCGTAGAGGTCATCTTTGTGGTCGGTGTGGTTTTCAACTTACGCGTTAATCACAACCATGATCTCAATACTGGCGAGCCCAGTAAACAATCTAGCGGTTTCGGCATAAGTTTTGTCCTAATTGCTTCACGTAACTCAACACAGATCTTGTCTTCTTAAGTTTCCAAATTAAAGTTAGTATCTTATTTATGTAATTCAGCAGTAAGAAACCATTCGTGGTTCAAGTTACATAGTAGTATTCAATTTAAACAAATATCTATAACTTTTAAAATTTTAATAAAATTAAAAAAATGAATTTTAATTTTAATATCTATTGTATTTTGATTTTTAGTATTTGTTGTTGTAGCATCGTCAGATGTATACATAATCTGTGAAAATACAGCCTGGTGACAGACGACGGACGGACAGCGTAGTCTCAGTAATTGGTTTACCTGGTTTACCTTTTATAAGGAACACTAAAAAATATTTTTAAAATATTCAGCTGAAGTTTCGTGTAAACAATCAAAATATTTTGTATTCTGTTCGCTCTAGGTTATGTTTCGTTTTGGTTAGAGAACCAAAACGAAACATAACCTAGAGCGGACAGAAAATCTAAATTAGTATGGACACTTTTAGTGTAAACTTCATGAAATCAATAACAACATGTTTAATTTGATAACTACAATGTATCACAATAAGTTAATTAGGAATTACTTATAAATAACTAGACGTTGCCCGAGACTTCGTAAGGGTAGACTTTAGAAAATTTTCCCCGTTTTTGCAACATTTCTCACTGATGCTTCGCTCCTATTGGTCACAGCGTGATGTTATACAGCCCACAGCCTTCCTCGATAAATGTATCCAACACTGAAAGAATTTTTCAAATCAGAAGAGTTGCTCCTGAGATTAGCGCGTTTAAAGTTTACAAAAATAAACTCTTAAGCTTTATTATAGTATAGATTTAATTTGTATGTAAACTATTTAAAATAACTAATATTAACGTAAATATTTGGACTTCTTCACGCTAAATATAAATTCAACCCGAGCATTTTATTAGGAACAAAATAGAATGGACGGAATTTAAAAATAAAATGTTGCGGAATAACTCCGGCGCCTAAAGTGTATTTCGTGCGATAAATCTCTCTACTAAATCCAAATGATCCAATCCTTTTACAATTTTAAATAATGGTTATAAAGTAAACCAACCAAATTCAATAAGTGCTGCGTCTTTTCACGAAATTTATATTGGCAGCAATTCTGTTGCGTCAAAACCTTAACTTAACTTAAATATTCGGATACCAACCATGTTTTTTGGTTTAATGGCTATTTCAATAGTAAATTTTTATCTTAATCAAAATTGTTATGCTATACATATAAACAGTTTTTATAATAAGAACTAGCTGATTCCCGCTACTCCATACGCGTGGAATTTTAGGTCAAACCGCCATGTGTGTGGAATCTATTGGGGCTCATCTGTGAGTCACGGGTGAGACTTGACCATGGTGACTGCAAAGTCTCCGAAACGTCGGGCCAAAATTTAAAACAAATATACGCGTCTAAATCCGTAAAAAGTAGTTTTATTTAAACAGATGAGTCGCGCAAGTGTTAGAAAATAATTATTTTGTTAATTAATTAAAGTGTCAGTTGTTATTTGTATTTTTTTAAGTTATTTCTACTCCTGAACCTAAAAATATTTTATTCTCCTAGTTAAGTGCTCGTGCTATGTCAAGTGACAACTTCAGTCGCGCGATCCGGTCGTGGAACATGCGAAAGCCAACTTTATGTATCTCTTATTCTTATTTTCTATGTATTATAAGTATGTATTTACAAAAGAAAAGTAGTTTATGTATTATATCCGTATTCTGGTACCCATAACACAAGCATATAAGCTTAGCTTGGGACCAGAGGACGTTGTGTGAAATGTCCATGAATATTTAATTTATTTAATTTAATTTATTCAGACTAGTGTTGCCCAAATGCAAGAACAAGACGAGACTTAGCCAGTCTTGGTCTTGGTCTTGCGCCAATACACCTGGTCTTGGTCTTGGTCTTGGTCTTGCGCTCCCAGTCTTGGTCTTGGTCTTGGTCTTGCAGCAAGAGTCTTGCAAGTCTTGCAATTACCTATTAGACTATTGCTATTTATTAAAGTTTACTTTAGATCTTAGAAAAACGTATTAGAATTGGAACATTGTGAGCTTGAATTAACATAGCCATAGTAAAGAACAATCAGATTAATAAATGTCTGAAGATTTGATGAGAAATTCGAAAAATTAACTGCCACATGGTGATCAACTGAGCTATATGCCGTTTTCCATGGGAGTAACTGTTTCTTAATAAACATTTACGCTTTATAAGCTTACATGTGCTAAAAATTAACTATTAAATTACTTTTTTTATAGTACATTTCCTTGCTTTTTACCGCGCCGCCTCGGCACGTGCTGGCTCTAAAATAATTTTTGTCATTACCTAGGTACCTATAATACTGTAAAAGGGTTGTGCTCATGCACTTTAGCTATGCCCACATACATATCGATATTATGGTAATTCGATACAATAGAATACACTTAATATTTGTATCGGTAAAAACAATACTATGTGTTAATTATGTGCTATCAAATTCATATATTAACCTACAATTTATTACGAAACTTCTCCTGAAATCGTATCTTAGCTACAACCATATTGTGTTTGCAATTTGAGTAACTATTACTAGAATGTAAAAAAGTTTATCGGATTTCAATGGAATGAAATAAGTTTATAAGAAAATGTTACAACGAATAATTATAAGCCAATATGAATAATATTTGTTGTGGACAGACCATGTTTTACAATACGATGTTTATTAAATAAACACCAGCGATACGATACGACGATCACTTTATCGTATGATCTAGTATTTTACCCCGTTCGCGTTGTATTGATTTGATACAATAAAATATAATAAAATACCGATACATAATAGAGATGACCCATCTCTATGTACACGTGTCTTCATGTCGGTTATTCCCCGACTATCGGAGCGGCGCGGGCGGCACATTGACATCAAAGGAAGTCGGTTTCTTTTGACAAAGGTGTCGCTCTTTACAAAGGACTCAAGTAGCCAATCAAGTAATACAATTGGTCGACGTATTTCTAATATTAACCAATCACGATTCGTCAAAAGTGATTAAATTATTTAGAGTGGACAGTCGCATATGTGACTTTTTTACCTAACATAATTTTATGAAAAATTATAAGTATCATCGTTAATATGCCAATATCTTCGCTCCCCTCGTCACATTTTGCTAGTAGTTGACACTTAACTTTTCCTCAATTCACGTTCGTCATCTTCGACATGCAATTATTCATTATTTTTTCGGTAATATTACTCCTCAAAAAAACTCGCTCATTTTTATATTCTTCTCGCTTTTCTTCCATCAACATCGAACAAAATTTTCTTCACCATCATGGAAAAATTTTAAACAATTTTCCTCACAGAGGCAATGAGCAGTTAGGCATATTACGTTAATCTCTATTACGGGACATGATCACTATTAGGTCAAATAAAGTTCATAAAAACAGCTGATTAGGGTTGTGCAACGTAAAAATTTTGCAAAAACTTACATCATCAAAAATCGTATTAAATTATAATGCAAGTTAATTTCTAACTTCACGTAGTCATTACTGATGGCCTAAAGAATGCTTGGTTTCAAGCATAACACAGGAGTTTTGTTTCACGTTGTATAAGTGCTTGAGTTTCACGAATTAGATCGACTATAATTTGGTCTTCAAAATGTAGGTGCCGGGTAACCAAAGAAATCGTTCATGTCGTAAACTTTTATTGTCTTGTGTTTATTTAATTTACGTGTTTTTATTAAAATATTAGTAAATTACTATAAAATAAACATACTCAAACACTATAATTAAAATACGTGTTATAAAAACAAAATTGCGAATCTGATCGACCTTTTGTTAGAGCAGGCGCCTGGACGCTAGACGTGAATTTGATTGTTTTTTTTTATTAATTTAATTAATTATTAATATATGCATATCAAAAGAAACGGCAATAAGCCTAGTTTCACGGGAACATATGTTGCTGGTAAAATAACTAGTATTCCTTGCATAAAATTAGGATTAAAAATTAAGTTTTTTATACAGTTTTGATACAGTTTATTGCGTCTCATAGAATTCCTAAGCGTACCTGTACACCGAACTGTTATACCTAACTACTCCGTGAAATAGCGCTAAGTCCTAGCTGCAAGACGCAAGAGTCTTGCCGGATTAGTCTTGTTCTTGCTCAAGTCTTGCACGGTCAGTCTTGGTCTTGGTCTTGCTAAAAATACGCGGTCTTGTTCTTGGTCTTGGTCTTGCAAAAATGCAAGAACAAGACCAAGACTGCAAGACCAAGACTGAATTTGGGCAACACTAATTCAGACAGGCATAAATAATAATAATTGTATGTGTCACTAAGATTGTAAGAACACCTAATATCATGTATGTAATATTATCATATCATACCTTCTATGCCTATTAATGTTATAATAATGTTACTAAATAGATTTTAACTACGTAGCTTTAATTTGTCTTGTATATATACATTTATGTATGTATACTGTCAATATCACTTAAGCAACCAGTAAATCTACTATTTAGGATAATAAAGTGCGTAGATCTTTTAAAGCGACGCAGCACTTAATAAAATTGGTTGATTTAATTTATCCGTATTATTTCGGAAAGTAAAACGGATTGGGCTGTTCAAAATATATTCAAATTCGTTGACAAACGCATAAATTTAGGAATTCGCTAAGATACCGGTAATTTTGTTTTTAAAAGAGCTTGTTAGTATATGTTAATTAAACTTTGGCGTTTTACAAATAGCAATAGACTTATTAATATTTTTTTAATATATTGCTTCGGTATAGTTACTGTTAAAAATAGGTTAATAATAGTTTACTTAGATTAAAAACTAAAAAATTTCACTTGAAAATCTAAAATTTAAAAAAATGTATATACACAGATAACATCCTCTGTGAGAGACATAAAACTCAAAAATAAACCCTGCGCCAACACGCCTGGTCAGCACGGCACAGTAGACCATAATCCCTCTCAAAGTGGAGGAGGCCTGTGCCCAAAAGTGAGGGCGTTAATGGGTTTGCGAAAGAAGGAGAATTTACTTTCTTTCATCAATGAAACAACGTAATAAGTATCACAAAAATAATACGTGAGTAAGTAAGTGTTCTATTTTCAAAGATCGCAATCGAATAACCAGTTGTTTCAAACATTTGTATGTAGGTCGTGCGTTGCTTTTCCATTTATATTTACATAGCAAGACGTATCACGTGCCTAATGGTACGTGGGGCTAGCTATAGCCTGAATGTTACATTGATTTATTGTTTTCTTTTTGTAGCGAAAACAAACTGGCAATAAATAAAAGAAAAAATATTAAACTAGCAGTCGTTTTCGTCCGCAAATATAATATATCCCGAAAAGTTTGTGAAGTGACTTCTTACCTAATTTTTCATTTAGTGTGTGTTAGTTAGTATTAATACAATTTGCATACCGATGAAAAACAATTCTAACACAAATATTAGAACTCGCCCAGCCAAATCACCAGGCCAAGGAACCCCCAACCATCATCGCCACCTGGAGGCTTGGAGCTTGAAGAGCCGAATAGGACTCAGCAACAAACTTCCGCAGCCATTGGAAGACAGCGCATGAGATGGACGGGGAATCAAAATTCCAATATCATGCGTAACTACTTTTGGGCCTTAGGAAGAGAGATCGGCGCCATAAGGCGTCGAACAAAACTGCTTCGGAATTTCCAAGCACTAGAACCGTCATTAATTTATTTATATTATTATCTCTACTAAGATTATAACCCGGAGGACTTAGTTTATTTGTTTGAACGCGCTAATCTCAGGAACCATTGGGCCGATTATAAAAATTCTTTCAGTGTTAGATAGGGCATTCATCGAGGAAGGTTTTATGCTATATATCATCACGCTACGACCAGTAGAAGCGAAGCAGTAGTTAAAAATTTTCTAAATTCCACGCGACGGGGTCACGGGCAACAGCTAGTTCTATCTATAAATTACACATTGTATGTGTTAGACTGTCTAGGTTGTAGTTATTAGTTATATTTGAAAATATTATAAGGTTTTTATAACCCTCTAAGATCAACCCAGGGTTCATCTGTCTATCTATCTGTCCGTAACAAACCTTGTTTCCATCCATCCATCTATCAGCCTCTATCAGTCCACTGTTGGACATAGGCCTCTCCCATAGAACGCCACAACGCGCGGTCCTGTGTCCTATGTCGGACACGCCAGTTCTCCTACGGATCTCCGTATTTCGGATTTTATCCCGTAGGGAAATACCGAGCTTAGCCCTCTCCATAGCACGCTGTGCAACCTTGGGCTTATTTACGAGGCCGACATTTAAAGACCATGTCTCTGTTCCGTATGTCATCGCTGGTAGCACACACTGGTCATAGACCTTCGTCTTCATCGAGATCGCAATATGCGATAAGACCGCCAATTGTACATGTTTTATTGTTACATTAGTTAAGTGACATGTAATTTATGGTGTACAATAAAGTGTATTCTATTCTATTCTATTCTATTCTTCAGGCACTGCGGTATATTGGACGAGAAGATATGCCTAAGCTTCCCGAACGCTGCCCAGGCGAGTTGGATTCGTCGGTTGACCTCTTTCTCGAAGTTGGATTTGCCTAGCTGGACTGTTTGTCCTAGGTAGACGTAGTGGTCGACAACTTCGAGAATCGCATTCCCAACAGATACTGGTGCCGGAGTGACATGGACATTGAACATAACCTTGGTTTTATCCATGTTCATCCTTAAACCGACCCGTTGGGAAACACTGCTGAGGTCATTGAGCATTGTGCTAAGTGTAACCACGATATCATCTGCAAATCGAAGGTGAGTGATGTATTCGCCGTTGATGTTGATGCCGAGTTCTGCCCAATCAAGGAGCTTGAAGATGTCTTCCAATGCAGCGGTGAATAGTTTCGGGGAAATTACGTCACCCTGTCTGACACCCTTGTGCAGTGGAATCGGTCTTGTGCTCCCATCCTGGATTCGGACTGACATGGTGGCATTTCTATACAAACACTTCAGCGTTTCGATGTACCGGTAGTCAATTTGGCACCGCTGGAGGGATTGCAGCACCGCCCAAGTCTCGACTGAATCGAAGGCCTTCTCATAGTCCACATACGCTAGACACAGAGGCCGATTATACTCCTCAGTCTTCTGTATAATCTGGCGCAGCGTATGTATGTGGTCTATGGTACTAAAGCCTTTTCGGAAACCGGCTTGTTCGGGAGGCTGGAAGTCGTAGAAGAGTCGATTTGTAATGACTCTCGAAAACAACTTATAGACGTGGCTCAAGAGCGAGATAGGTCGATAGTTTTTCAAGCGGGTTTTATCGCCCTTCTTGAAAAACAACACCACCACGCTCCTTGTTTATCCACCTTTCGCTCCAAACCTTGTTTATCCACCTTTTATCAATATAGGACACGCCAGAGCGAATATAAATATGAATATGATGCGCGTAGCACCAAGATAATGTGGAATACATTATTGTATTAAAAATAATGAGATAACATTGAAAAGATTTGAACAAAGAAGGACAAGAGAACAAAGCTATCGCAAATCATTCAACGCCTTAAATAGCAATACAACAGAGTTTTTCAAATGGTAATTTTATTATAAACAGCTTCAAAAAAGAAAAATATTCTTCTCGAAGTTTTCGAATGCTGAAGGAAAATGATTAATGGTTTACAAAACTTATATTAAATTCAGAAAGCTGTTCAAGGCAATAAAGAGTGCCTTTTGTTATAAATATACCATCTGAAGCTGATTATAATGTATTAGGGTAGTGTATTTGAAACAAGAACTATGCGCCATTATCGCAAAATAAAATTAATGACGAAAAATAAGGAGAGAGAGAGAGAGTCTTTGACACTTAGACCAGAATTCTGAACTTTATTGATATTTCTAAAGTAATTTATGAATTTTGCAATTGACTTGCTATGCTTTTACTTAATAAATTAAATTTTTATTAATATTTTTTATTTACAGTCAAACTCCTCTGTGTATATTTAATTTATGTGTGGAAAAACATTGAAGCTAATTCATTACGTGATTTATTTTAATTTTTATTTATTTATTGTATTTATTGTTAGGGATGCCAACAAATGATACACATAACAATTCAAATAGAGTACAGTCAAGGTTACATTTCTGGTGTTCATTTCTTAAAGGCAACCACATCTTATATATTTAATATACTTTTATCTTATCTTATCTTCTATCTTATTATATTTAATATACTTATCAATACTTATGCTAATATTACAAATGGAAAGGTAGGTCTGTCGTTCTTTCACGCAAAAACTACGAAATTAATTTAAATGGAACTTAAATGCCTGAGAAAAAATATAAGCTAATTTTTTGTTTGATTACAAAAGTGTGTTAAAGCCAAATACCATACGTATGAAGTCGTGGCTAACAGCTAGTGTATAGTTTAGTTTATTATTATTTAAAATAGCTAGCAAGGAATCAAAAAATATTACTTACTTAAAACTATCGCTAACAACTTCTTGAATAAACCTATGTAAGTATCTGCATACGTTATTTTATTTGAAACGTGCAATTTCATAAAAGCTTTTGCTAAAATATACGACTTTAATGTTTGCTATTCATTTAATAAATGTCTTTATTCTCAACCAATAGTATTGTGACGTAAGTTACTTCGATATTGAATTATCTTTTGCGTAATACTACGGAAAAATTATATAATACTAGCTGACCCGGCAAACGTTGTTTTGCCATACTAAAAAAAAAGGTTTGAAAAATAGATGTTGGCCGATTCTCAGACCTACTGAATACGCATGTAAAATTTCATAAAAATCGGTCAAGCCGTTTCGGAGGAGTACGGTAACTAACACTGTGACACGTGAATTTTATATATTAGAAGACTAGCTGATGCCCGCTACTCCGTACGCGTAGAATTTTAGATCCCCATATATTTTGTCACCGTTTAAACCTTACCTGGACTTTCACGAATAATATAAGATCAAAATCACAAAAATCGACCCAGTCGTTCTCGAGTTTTAGCGAGACTAACGAACAGCAATTGATTTTTATATATAAGACTAGCTGATGCCCGCTACTCCGTACGCGTGGAATTTTAGATCCCTATATATTTGGACCGTTTAAACCTTCCCTGGACTTTTACGAATATTTTAAGACCAAAATCACCAAAATCGGCCCAGACGTTCTCGAGTTTTAGCGAGACTAACGAACAGCAATTGATTTTTATATATAAGACTAGCTGATGCCCGCTACTCCGTACGCGTGGAATTTTAGATCCCTATATATTTGGACCATTTAAACCTTCCCTGGACTTTTACGAATATTTTAAGACCAAAATCACCAAAATCGGCCCAGACGTTCTCGAGTTTTAGCGAGACTAACGAACAGCAATTGATTTTTATATATAAGATAATTATAATTAAGTTCTTTATTCGGACAATCAAAATCCATTACAAAATCACACAACAATGAAATACAATTTTAAATAAAATAATTGGTCAAGTACGAGTCGGACTCGCGCACGAAGGGTTCCGTACCATTATCTATGCAACATAAGGCAACGTTATTAGTATCGAGCAAGAAACGGTAAAAAAATCATGTTTGTTGTATGGGAGCCCCCCTTAAATATTTATTTTATTTTATTTTTAGTATTTGTTGTTATAGCGGCAATAGAAATACTGATACGGACGATACTGGGTACGGAACCCTAAAAATCATGTTTGTTGTATGGGAGCCCCCCTTAAATATTTATTTTATTTTATTTTTAGTATTTGTTGTTATAGCGGCAATAGAAATACATCATCTGTGAAAATTTCAACTCTCTAGCTATCACCGTTCTTGAGATACAGCCTGGTGACAGACGGACGGACGGACGGACGGACGGAGGGACGGACGGACGGACGGACGGACGGACAGCGAAGTCTCAGTAATAGGGTCCCGTTTTTACCCTTTGGGTACGGAACCCTAATAAAACAGAAGTCCATTATAGGTGTTTTATATTATTGTTATTCTGGCTGTTGCCAGCCTCTTCAGATAGTTCTGTTCTTCTTTTGATATTTACAAAACAACGAAAAGATATTCCTTTATTATTATTTTTATTATTAATTCCTATTATTTTATTATATTTATATATATGCTATCGTAGTATCTATTAATCTATACAAATATTATAAAGCTGAAGAGTTTGTTTGTTTAAACACGTTAATCACAAGAACCGCTAGTCCAATTAGAAAAACTCTTTCAACGTTGGATAGTCCATTTATGGAGAAAGACATTAGACTATGTAATATCACGCTCCGACCAGTAGGAGAGCCTATAGCCCTCTTCAAAAATGTACTACACAAAACTGAAAGAGTTTTTCATATGAAGCGGTTACTGAAATTAGCGCATTCAAACCAAGAAGGTTATAAATAGGGAGTAACAACTCGGGAACATAGATTTGTACCAAGGCAGAGCCGCCCAGTTTATGGTTTAAAAGTAAAATAATAATAATAAATAATAATAAATATTCATGGACATTTCACACAACGTCCTCTGGTCCCAAGCTAAGCTTATCATGCTTGTGTTATGGGTACCAGAATACGGATAGAATACATATACTACTTTTCTTTTGTAAATACATACTTATAATACATAGAAACACCCAGACGCAGTACAAACATTTGTATGAGAATTAGAAAAAGCACACAAATGATTGTCCCGAGCGGGAATCGAACCCGCGACCTCTTGATTGGCAGTCCGTTACATAAACCACTCAACCACGAGGCTCGTCAATAATAAATAGTCGTCAATAGTAAATAGTAGCCTTGCTTTCTCTTTTCCAGTTCAAAAAGAAAGAGTTAGAAGGGCTACTAAATAGGCTCTTTGTCATTTATTTTTCTTAATGTGTTCAACTAAAAAAATTGGTCAAGTGCGAGTCGGACTCACGCACGAAGGGTTCCGTACAATTATCTATGCAACATAAGGCAACGTTATTAGTATCGAACAAGAAACGGTAAAAAAATCATGTTTGTTGTATGGGAGCCCCCCTTAAATATTTATTTTATTTTATTTTTAGTATTTGTTGTTATAGCGGCAATAGAAATACATCATCTGTGAAAATTTAAACTCTCTAGCTATCACCGTTCTTGAGATACAGCCTGGTGACAGACGGACGGACGGACGGACGGACGGACAGCGAAGTCTCAGTAATAGGGTCCCGTTTTTACCCTTTGGGTACGGAACCCTAAAAAGAAGCAGGCCGGTGTCGTTGTACCGAGTGTTACGTCTAGATCTATATCCTAAGTCTATGGTTCAAACAAACAATTTCTTTAACTTTATAATATTAGTATAGACAGCGATGGGTGTGAGAATAATGCAGATTAAAGTCATTCAAAATGGCTTTACTATCAATGACGGAAACTTAAGTAGGTTTCTTATCGGAGACATTGACATGACCGAGTCTCAGGAACATTCAAAACCGCACTGTGTCGTCACTGACATTCAGACCACCACAAGATGTCGTGCGGTTTGTCAGCTTACCTATTGATCTTATTATTATATTAGGGTACTATAATAAAACATATATAGAGCTCTTTTACTAACATTAGCAATCTATTCGTACAGTACAGTAAACGGTCAAGGGTTAACCAAAAACGCAAAAAGAAAATTCTACCAAAAAATTTATATTTTTACGAGTTCAGTTAAGTAATTAGCGCTTAATTAGTAAATACCCTTTTGAATTGAAAGAGCCCTCTGTCCAACAGTGGGACGTTAATGGGCTGGAAGGAAAAAAAATGTCTTTTCTTGTTTTAACATAGACGACAATAAAATGTGGTTACCAGTCTCGAAATACTGGCTACACCCTTTAAGACAAATATGTAATGAGCTCAATTTAAGACCACAGAACGTTGAGTAAAATGCTTGTGAACATTTATTAGTGTATTAAACTAAGCTTATTACTTAAGCTTAGTTTAATAATGGTGCCAATTCTAGGCGCACAACTAAACTTAACAAATTATTGATAACAGCTACGTTGTATTTTGATTAATCGGCTATTTCGTTGTGCATATAGAATTGGTACCATTGCAAGGACGTTGTCTAAAAGTCCCACGAATATTTATTTTGAATGGATTCGATTAAAAGTTTCATGTATCCAACAAAAACTCTTTAAACTTTAAACCAGAGAACACCTCCGGTAGATATCGCTTATGAAATTTTTGTTAACGACTAACGCACCTATGTTGCAGGAAGGCGTGATATGCATGGTATGGAGTAATAAAATAAATAAAATAAATAAATAAATAAATATTTATGGACATTTCACACAACGTCCTCTGGTCCCAATCTAAGCTTATTATGCTTGTGTTATGGGTACCAGAATACGGATAGAATATATAAACTACTTTTCTTTTGTAAATACATACTTATTATACATAGTAAACACCCAGACGCAGAACAAATATTTGTATGATATTTATAAACATCACACAAATGAATGTCCGAGGCGGGAATCGAACCCGCGACCTCGTGAACGGCAGTCCGTTATATATACCACTAGACCACGAAGCCCGTCAATTAATAACGGATGTCAATTAGTAATGTATTTTCATTGCCCGTAGCCAAATCAGACGCTGATTTTTCATCCAGGTTTTATAAATACATAGTATGCATTATTCGTCTTCCACGTAGCACTTACAACTGTCAGGCATCCATGACCAGATGTATGAGTGTGGATGAAGCCAAGGAAATATGTTTGGATCGTAGCAGATGCCACTCTATTGTCTCTGCCTATGCGTATACTACTCATCATCATCATAACAAACTGCAAAATCTACGGAAAAAGGCGTGATGTTATGAATGAATGAATGAATGAATCCTTTATTTGCCGAAAATAGGTCATACAAGTTATTACACTATAATCTGAATTACATTTGTTCGCTATTTTCTACCCATTAGGCATGCAAAAAATACTTGTAACATTTTGTCAATGTTAGTCATACAATACTATAATATAATATGATATAAAGCAAATGTCTAATCTTAGTAGTTTTATGTTATTTTCATGGCCATGTCAAGTATATAATTTAATTGGTAATATTGGTATGTCAAATAGTAAGTCTACAGCTAAAGCACGCAAAATTAATATTTAATAAAAATAATCAACAAACTAATTAACAACAAAACTAATTAACTTAGTTATGATGATGTTGTTAATCGACTTGCGAGTGGACTCTACTGTGAGTGATCTGTAACTTTAAACACAATGAACCCACAATATTGTACGTATCTAACTTGTGGTTTGTTAATTTAAATGATAATAATCCCAGTCACTTTTAATAGCCTTCGAGTTAGTCCATTAAACACAGTCATCATTTGAATACAGATGTACTAAACAATTATAATAAAACAGTCACAATTTGTAATTTATATTCTGTAACTGTTAAAGGTAATCGAGTACTAAATTAATTGTTCGGATGTTACAACCATAAAATACCAAATTTAATAGTATTTTTTGCAATAATTTGCCTAATTCAGAAACTAAAAAACAGGTTACAAATTTTTTCGTTTCTATCTTTATCTTTATTCTTTATTGTACAACAAACACAGTTACAGATAAAAACATTCAAGCAGAAAATTCATAATTAATGTACAAAGGCGAGCTTAACTCAGACATGAGTTTTCTTACAGCAAACCTCTGTTGAAAGAGAAGTTTGAGATTAAGGATAGGCATGTACAACAAAAGTAATTAAAAGTAAAGTAAAATACTCTTAAATTAAAATTAAATTTCATCAATAAAAATTAATCTACACTACTTACGAGTACCTACACATAAACCTACATATACATTTACATAAATATTAACCTAATCAATATATATTATATTATATACCTACATAAACAAATACATAAATAAATAGTACATCATACAGTTCTAGTATTAGTGGGAAATACGTTACCTATCCCTTAAAGTTATTTAGCCACTATATCTGGTAACCCTTTCTCAATATTTCCCTTTCTGTAATTTACGAATTTGTATAATCAGCTTTGAAAAAAACTGGAAGGTCTCAGAATGTCGAAATATTTTGTTTGTAAAAAATATCCGTATTCTGGTACCCGTAAAAACAAATTGAACCTTCTATCTATTTAAAACAAGCCACATCAAAATCCGTTACGTATTTTTAAGATATAAGCTCATAATATAGGGACATACACAAAAAAATATAACTCTATTTTATAATAAGTAAAGAAGAGAAGGTAGATATCAAATACTACAGAAATATTTAATACCTTTATAACTATTAAGCACAAGTTAAGTTTAATTTCAGTATTAATTTGTGTTATAACTTAATTCTACGGCTGGTGGGCACAAGACCCTCATAAAGATAACACTGAATTAAGCAAGGTTCTTCGTATTTTATGAACAAGTGTAGATTCAAGGGACCTTTACGTATTTAAGACTGTGACATCATAATTCACTAATTATATTATACTTTGTTTTTATCGTATGTAGTAATTAGCTACTATATTCAGTGGATAGGTAAAGATATCTCCGTGTGGTGACAGATTAAGAATACCAGTATCACCACTCCATCTCCTCCCAAGGGTGCTGTAAAAGTCAGCTAAGGAAAAATCGAAAATAAACCCTGGGCCAACACACCTGGTCAGCGCGGCACAGTAGGTCATAATTCCTTCCAAAGTGAAGGAGGCCCGTGCCCAGCCGTGGGACGTAATGGGCTGGAGAGAGAGAGATTAGTAACTAGTTATTATATTCAGTAGATAGGTAAAGATATTTAGCTTTCTCTGAGATTAATTCTAATTGTACAAAAATCTCGTGTCAAAGTGTTTTTTTTTAACATTTCACACAATATCCTCTGATCCTAAGCTAAGCTTATATATATATATATATAAGCCGGTGTTATGGGTACCAGAATACGGATAGAATACGTATACCTACTCCTTATCTTTTGCAAAAACACTTTTATTACAAAGAAAACATCCAGACGCAGTATTTGTACTGCGTCTGGATGTTTTCTTTGTTAAATTTGTATAAATATCACACAAATGATTATCCTGAGCGGGAATAAAACCTGCGATCTCGGAAACGACAGTCCGTTACATGAATCACTTCACCACGAGACCTGTCAATTGTTGTTATTTTTTTCAGACATGACTTGTACCCATAGACTTAGGATATAGATCTAGACGTAACACTCGGTACAACGAATCCGGCCTGCTGCTTCCTTGGAACACATCTATGTTCCCGAGTTGTTACTCCCTATTTATAACCTTCTTGCTTGTACCTACGGTTCTTATGAAATGTCATTTTCATATCGCTCGATATCGTCTCACACACTCTGTATAAATCATTAATGGTTTAAAATATTTAATTGCGTACAATTCAGTATTTTTTAAACCAAACTAATCTAACTATAGAGCCAGCAAAATTTTATGTGAAGTATTTTTGTATACCAAGTTCTTCTCAAACGCGGTCCGCATTTGCAATGAAATTGGTTAACAAAGTTTTAAATTATTCCGTAAAATTTGGTTGTGAAATGGTAGACACAATAAAGCGAATTAGGTTACTAAAAAAAAAAATACTTTGAAAAACCAGAGCCAGATAATTTGATAATCACAAAGAGAAGGCCACAAAGAACAATAAGAATCTTTGGTTTATAGCGCATAAAATATTTTTTGAGAATTTCAAAATTACGTTTTTTTTTAACGTCATAGCGCTTATTCAATCAGCAGCTGTAACTTTACTACTAGTTGATGTAATATCTAATATAATTTATATCAGAACAATTGAATCCTATATTTTTATGCCTCTCGCTCCTCTCCTGCCCATTTATGTCCCACTGTTGGGCACGGGCCTCCTACACTTTGGAGGGATTATGGTCTGCTGTGCCGCGCTGACCAGGCGTGTTTGCACAGGGTTTATTTTTGATATTTCCGTATCTCACAGAGGATGTTGTCTGTGTGCAATATCCCTCAGCTGACTTTCACAGCACCCTTGGGAGGAGATTGGGTGGTGACACCAGTATTCTTAATCCATCACCACACGGATCGGCAATCAATGGCCATCTACCGTCGAGTTCTATGACAGAGCTTTCTCAGTAAATCTGTATTCTTTGACCCATTAGAGTTCCTTAATTTGATACTTAATACTGACTACGTATGTTTAACAGCTAATTAAGTTAATTACAGTTTCAAAAGTAAGATTTTCTAAACCACCGCATTTAAGACGGTCTTAAATAGGTTGCTATTTGAAACGTTTTGAGCTTATTATCTGAAGTTGTAAGGTTTGTCTTTGCGTGAAGAAAGGCAATGAAAAGTAAAGTAATTTATCATGGTCACAATCAAGTAAAACGTCTGTATACTTGTCTGACAAGGCATTTAATAATATTTGTGAGGTTCCGTGAGTTTTGCGAATTATTTAAGCGAGTTTCTTAAACGCTGTTTACACTCTTATTGTAATATGCCTTCAAGAAGTTTTAATACTGCGAAGGTGTGATTTTCATTGAATTTATAAAACAATATTAAGCTGTCCAATTTATGTATGTTTTCGCTAGTTATTATTTGTTAAATTACACAGTTATTTGTTAGGCTAGTAATTTAGTCATAGAAATTAATTTTGTTACTTCAGAGGCTTTCGATCACAATAAAAATCCATGTGAATTAAAAATTCATGTCACCAACAAATATTTCTGTTTGTTACTTGTCACTACCCCCATGTCTTCTCCAAGGTGCTATAAGAGCCGCAATGGGCTATTGTAAGCAGTTTACCTCAATTGTGAGAGTCGGAAATTTCATAAAAAAAATCTATGCCAACCGCCTGGTCAGGGCAGCGTAGAACAGGAACTCTATCGAAGTGGAGGAAGCTTGTGAGTCAACAGTAAATAAAATAAAAATTCTTTTGTATTTATGTTTGTTTAGATAAGGATTTTCATTTTATTCTCGTATAACAAAGAAGCACAGCTTGCTAGCCCAGATATTTTCCATTAAATCAGCTGTAAACCACGGCTTAACCCGCATTAATATTGGAATTGTAAATAGTTTCAAAGGATTTGTAACTAATGCATGCATAAAACATAATCTATAGTAATCTCTAGTAAATCTCCTTACTTATTGCTATAAATCCCTCTTGGGAAGCAATACGGCTGCTTTGGAAAAATAATAAAGAAAAACGATAACATAAAATTTTATTATATGTGAATGTGTATTAAATTGTTTAATTTGTAATTATATTTTAATGACTATTTGTAATCATCATTTTAAATGCCAGTATTATTTCCCAGACTTATTTCCCACTTTGAGACTAAATTATTATTAGTGTCCCCATTTTTTTCATCTACTTAAAAACCACTAAAATCCCATTTTTTTCGGGGTCTCTTACTCTCCCCTTTATATCTGCAGCGCACTCAAGAGGGCGTTATCACCCACTTTGGGAAAGGTTGATTTAGTTCAAGGTTAATTTTTTTTTCATCTATGAATGATATTTTGTGTATTTATTTTTTCATTTTATTGATATCAACCGCAAAAATAATAAAAAAAAATCTTGATATTTATCCTAAACATTTTAGCGTTGATCTTGGTTAACGGCTATGTTGCCATAAAAAATACAAATCAAAAGTTTTCTTTTTGTTGCCAGATGTATGTCATCAGGGAGCCATTTTTCTTTATGATGTTATATAAGTTAAAGTCGTAGAAAGTTTATTTTTATTTATGTATGTTTTATATTTGTGTAAGTACATATTTTCATTTCAAGTTTTATTCCATAAAGTTTATGGATATTCTTATACAACGTACTCTAGTGGATTTTGTCTAAGGACTATTTAATCAACAATTAGGCATTTAGATTTTTACTTACTTATTGTTTCCAGCCTCTGTTAGTTACACATGTAGGTACCTACTTAATTTTTTCAGTATAGGGATCGAACTAATATCGGCACAGAAGTCAGTTACACCACCGATACGCAACAAGGTCCATCTGCAACTTAAAACTTATCGAGTTGGAAATCGAACCCACGGCCTCGCCTAAAAAAGTCAGTCACATACAGTCTCAAAGTAAACAATACACAACACGAACTGTTTATTTAGCGGTATTTATAAAAATTTAGCTAACTAAGCAATATTTGAAAACTTTTTTAAAAGTCTTTTTGAACTTTCAGTTTCAGGCAAAATGCTCTTTGAGTTAAAATTACTTTGTTCTCAGAAAACGTTCAAATATCAGCACTTTTTAATATTTTCGCTAACAAGAGCGAGACAAAATTCAACCTTGCAGTCTATATTATACGATAGATTTAAATGAATTGGTGATGGTTTGCAGTTGCATTCATAGACCACAACAGCAAACTTATACCGCCTTATTACAAAACGTGGACTAAGTTTAAGCCACAGTTTAAGCCTGGTTTTTAAACACTTCAATTGCGCATTTCAAGCAGATTTTTCTCAAATCCTAGATCTAACAACGACCTTAGTCTTAAACCGACGCCAAACTAGTGTCAGAGCGGGTCTAACTATCCAATTCCTCGTAAATAAATTTTGTTAAACCTGGGTTTAACGTTGAGCCGCGTTTTGTAATAAGGGGGTATGGGTTTATTTTTGAGTTTTCCGTTTTGGCAGAAAACAACGTGTTACACTACTTCTGTTGGTTACTAAATTAAATTATAGATGAAAAAAGAGATGGCCACAAACGAGAACTTGAACTCATGATCTTGGAATACCGTACCGTCACTACACCGACTGACCTATTGTAGCCGTTCAAATGAAAACCAATTTTTTCTATAGAATGTTTCTTGATTGAGTCAACATCGATCTGATACTCCTGTTGGTCAAACAGGTTAGTGAATCCCGTGACCTATTTTTAGGGTTTGGTACAAACCCTTATATTCTTACTACGGTGTCCGTCTGGCTGTCTTTCCGTCCGTCAAACATTTTTTACTCAGCAACGGCTGCAGGTATCAACTTGAAACTCATAAGATATGTAGATCTATGCGGTTCCTTGCTGCAAAAAATACAATCAATCTGTTACATGAACGAATTTAGAAGATATAAGCGAATTACGACCATTTTTTAAAAAAATTGACTTACTTTTTTTTTTAATATATTCAATGTACAAAAATTTTTAGTATAGACGTGATGCATTGGAAAGCAAAGAAAATTGCAGCCCGAAATGCCCTAAATTGTTCAAGGACATCAGTTCTTCCGTTGTCTTTTCTTATTTTGCTTTATCGTAATCCTATCGCAGCTGCTTGCTGTAATTAATCTTACTCATAATTAAGTTAACGTAATCCTAATTTAATATTTTACCCAAGTTTTATATGGCATGTTTAATACTTAAAAAATAATATGACAAGGCCAAAGCTTTGTTTTAAAATGCTTTTTTATCAGTTCCTTCAGTTTTAAATGAAACGTTCAGTTGTAATTATTAGTTTAGATTCCAAATTATTTAAAAAAAATTTGGCGTCTTGAAGCCGACTTCTATATTTTTCAATCAAAAAAGTCACTAAAAAGCACAAAATAATTTAAATACTTACGTATACAAAATTTTGTTCAACACCTACCTAAAGTTATTTTATTTACAACTAGCTGTTGCCCGCGACTTCGTACGCCTGAAATGTTGTAATCAAACCTTAACAAACAGAAGTTTACTACAACACTCGATAGATGGCGTTGTACCGTGTTTTTAAATCGCGCTATGGTTCGTTACACACATTAACACTTAAGCTCGTCACAGTTATTATGGAGTTATCATTCGGATTTCGCATTTATAAATAAAATTAGTAAGGTGTTAAGGACTAGCTGTTGCCCGCGACTCCGTACGTAATTAATTTAGAAAATTTTCCCCGTTTTACAATCCAATTTTTTTCACTGCTGATTAGTGCTGAATGTGCTGATTCGCTCTTATTGATTGCGATCAATAAGAGCTTAAGTGCAATATACCATCACGCTGCGGCGTGATGGTATATTGCACTTAAGCTCTATATTTTCTCTATATTAATCTCTATAGCCTTCGTCGATAAATGTACTATACGACATTGACAGAATTTTCCAAATCGGACCAGGCGCGGCAGCAGTTCCTGAGATTAGCGCGCTCAAAGTTCAAACAAACAAACTCTTCCGCCTTATAATATTATATAGGTACCTATACAAAATTTTTATCAACACCTACCTAAAGTTGTTATATTTTCAATACTTATTTTAATTATCATCAACATCAGTTTAAACTCAGTGCCGGTGTCGGTGTTCAGTTTCAAGCTTGCCGTCTCTCGCAAATGATGTTATCGGCTATTATTATTATCCTTTAGCACCTTACACAGCTAAGGAAAGAATGGGGTAGTGACACTTGTATTCTTAATCTATCACCACACGAACAAATATTTAAACAGAACAAAATATAAATGCCGACATTCACAGAAGTCGCGCAAAGGTGCATTGTAGATAACATTAGTATTTAAAATAGTTATTGTTACTATTGATACAAATGGTCTTATTCATAATGACCTATCGGAGGTTTAAACGGAGATTTTATCAAAGAGATAATAAACGCTTTAGCGTACAAAATACTATTATGAATAACAAGTTTTGACAATTTTCGCGAACCGATTTTAGCTAACTTTTAAACCTCCGATAAGTCATTATGAATAAGACCATTAATCTATAGCTAATATATTGAATTGGGATCTAAGTAAGAATATTGTAAATGTATCTTGAATAAATAAATATACAAATAAAACCAGTCTGACTTTCGTCGTAATAACGTTGTATATAATTCAGTTAATCAAATTATTCTCAGTTAATTTTCCTTACTCGACCCTCTTGGGTGCGGAAGGCTTAAATATATTGCAAATATATACTCGTGGTTACAATTGAGCAGAAATAAGTTTTGTATAATGGTATTATTTACGTATTTTATGAATATTTTATTTTAATGTGGTATTTTAATTCGAAAACAACATTCTTGATATAATAACTTATAGCTGATGAATTGATAAAACTTTAACAAACAGATCCTTGCTATAACGCTCGATAGATGGCGTTGTACAGTTTGTTTAATGACGCTATAGTTTTGTTACACACATTAACACTTAAGCTCGTCAAAATTTTTTATTGTGTACTCATCTCGTTATTACAATTATAAATTAGTATGGACACTTGTTATCTTAATCCGTCACCACACGGACTCTGCAACTATGCTGGTAAAGTGGCAAGGCTCTACATTTTATGTATTCACGTAAGATGATACATAAAACATTAATTTTGTAATCAATAATTATTCCAGTCTAACCTTTAACATCTGACCTTTCAATGTCCATTAATTAAAAAGTTACAGTATAAAATAATATCTATTATTAGAATGGATTATATTCATAATTTGACGAGCCTCGTGGTTGAGTGGTTTATGTAACGGACTGCCGATCAAGAGGTCGCGGGTTCGATTCCCGCTCGGGATAATCATTTGTGTGATTTTCTAATTGTTATACAAATGTTTGTACTGCATCTGGGTGTTTCTATGTATTATAAGTATGTATTTACAAAAGAAAAGTAGTATAATAATATGTAGTATATCAGTATTCTGGTACCCATAACACAAGCATATAAGCTTAGCTTGGGACCAGAGGACGTTGTGTGAAATGTCCATGAATATTTATTATTATTTTGTTTTTATATACTTTTTGTATCTCGGCTTTTGCCGGTTTTTAAAGAGAACACGGGCCGAAGCCAAGTGTTAACCAAGAATAAGACTATAGTTGTCTGTGTTATTATTATTATATTATAATTTTAGAGTCCATTAATTTTCTTTCATTCGGAGCGTTGCTATGGCTATACAGGCCATATTAGTGATATAACATTACCGTATGGTCATTATAATCTACTACTAATATTATAAAGCTGGAGTTTGTTTGTTTGAACGCACTAATCTCACGAACAGCTGGTCTGATTTGAAAAATTCTTTCAGTGTTGGATAGTACATTTATCGAGGAAGGCTATAGGCTATATAACATCACGCTGCGACCAATAGGAGCAAAGCACCATTGAAAAATGTTGCAAAAACGAGGAAAATTTTCTAAATTCCATGCGTACGGAATCACGGGCAACTGGTTAGTTAATTAATAATTTTCATTATTCTTTTTATCAGATACTAGCTGTTGCCCACGACTTCGTACGCCTGGAATTTAAAAAGCAAACTCTTACAAATTTGTAAGAGTTTGCTTTTTTAATCCCTACTAATATTATAAATGCGAAAGTAACTCTGTCTGTCTGTTACGCTTTCCCCCTTAAAACTCTCAACCGATTTTGATGAAAATTGGCACAGACAATCTTTAGAACCTGAGAAAGGACAGAGGCTACCTTTTATTGCGAAAAAAAATCATTTCCAAATTCCACGCGGACGGAGTCGCGGGCAACAGCTAGTTAACAATAAAACCATCCTCTTGAATCTATCTAGTACAAGAAACCGCATCAAAATCCCTTGCGTAGTTATGAAGATAGACAGTGCACAGGAATATGACACAGAGTATGCGGCGCTGTACTCAGTCACAAAAACTTTTTCTTTTATAGATTTTTAGCATAGCCACGCGACGGATCTCTAAGTCGGAAACCATGCCAACAGAACAAATTTAAATCTGAATATCCCGAATCAGTCCACACTGTACTAGAATTACTAAACAATAACTACGTACGTACGTACATACGTACATGTACGTATGTACATACGTTTCATAACTTTTAACATGAAATTTTCGAGTTACTTTACCTTTATGCTGGCTTAGTTGTCGTAACACAGGTACACAGAATCTTTTCACTGAATGACAATTGTGAGAACTTGTTATTTTTAATTTTTAACAAACACACACTATCAACACACATTTCACAATCAAATAACATTTTAAAATCAACAAACGAAAATCCATACAATTATTAAATTATAGAAACTCAATATTAAACAGTTCAATGAATCACACGAAAAAATAAAATGGCCTCCGTCGAACCAAAATATTTCTGCTATTTAAATAGATAAAACCTTACTAAACAAAAATGCATACGTGATTTATTAGACTTCCGACTATTATATTTATTCGGATTATAAGTAACGAACGAACGCCGAATACTCACGGAAACATCCGATCGCCAAAGCATGCCGCATGAGATGCAGTACAAGGCGTCTTCAATATGCAAGCCTGTGTGCGTTTGTAAACTGTGCACGGACACCAAAATTTCTACACACATAATATGAACAGCAGGCGGGTGGTGTCGAGCTTGTCCTACGCTTTCGTCCGTCTGACCAATATTATTCCTTCGCCAAACGCCTGGCAAAAAGCAATTTGCAAGCACATATTGGTGCTATTTATGAATTATTAGGCGTTTTTAAGTTATAATATTTTGTTTAATTAATAGTAAATAAATGAATAAAGTCATCTAAAACATACGAACGTTTTATTAAAATATCTGTGAATGGCAAGTAAAGCAGTGCTTTTCTGCCTTTATGGAGCGCACGCCCCTGAAGATAGAAGCTCAAATAGGGAAATACATACAAAATAAACGACTTTGTGTTATAATAAGTAAAGATTTAAAAAAATAAGTTCATATTCGACAGTGACAAACAAATTATTAATCAAAAAGCTTCGGAATTTTTTACGGATTACCGTATTTTACCACGAAGAAGACTCGGAATAAATGTACAATAGTTGAAAATTAATATAATTTGGGACCAGAAGTATGGCGTAAAGTATGTATAAATTAAAAAAGTTTACGTGAAAAATCCGTGAATAAATAAAGAAAAAGTTAAAAGAACTCTTTCAGGAAATCTGAAAATAAAGTCTCAATAGTATTTTAGTTTACCCAATTAGCGAGTGTATGTATGCCCGACTCTCATTTAGCGGGATTAAGGCCGAGTAGTAACGACTCTCATCCAGCTATAACTATGTAGTTATAACCGGTTATAGCCAGTAAGCACTTTTTCACGGGTAAGTGAGGTAGTGGTGTTAATTGGATCTCTGTCGTTACGTCCTTAATAGTCATTACATTTAATAACATGAAAGGGCTATCTGTTGAAGCGGTAAATTAGGTCCCTTAAATAGCTGGCAATATTATGCTTGTTTTTTTTTGTATTCTTTATTTAAGGACTTGGTATGCAAAAGGAAAGCGACCATGTCGTCCTCATAAGGCTTCACTAAAACTAAATTACATAAAATATTATTCTCTTAAATTTAGACCTAATTTAACAAGTTTATACAAAAATTTTGCATCAGCAGACATTGGATCAGAAAGTAGAATATTGCTTCCTCCTACATCATTAAAATTATACTAGTATATTTACCAAATTTGTGGATTTCAGACGTGAATCTCATTTAAGAACATTAACTTAAAAATTTTTGGTAAAATTCCTTTTTGAAGCATTTTTTTAAGGAGTTTAAATAATAGGCCAAGTTCGAGTTGGACTCGCACGCGAAGGTTTCCATACCGTTATTATTTTAATATTTTCGACAATTTCCTGACTCCAGATAAAGGGATAAGGAAAAGAAAATGATGTTAATGAGTATTTTCTATCGTAGCATACAGATAAACAAAAACTATGAAATTTTCAGCTCTCTAGCTATCACCGTTCCAGAAATAAAGTTTGGTGGCAGAAGAGCGGGGCGGACTGACAGTGAATCCTCAGTTTTAGCTTTTGGTACGGAACCCAAAAAGCAAATAAAACGAAATAAAACTCGATATTGTTGCATTGTATTTCATTACAGAATTTCTAAAGCCATCTTCCAACTCCATTATTCCAAATTCAGTTCAGTTAGATACCCATTAATGTATAAAATATTCCTTTCTATTTACAGACAAATATCGAGATACAATTAAGTAAATAAAAGCTCTTAAAATTATATTATTAACCAAGAAATCTAAAAATACAAACTAAGTACCTAATTTTTCAAAAGTTTATAATTCATAAACGTAAATAAATTTAACGAGCTACAAATGAAATTTGAGCGAACAATTGCCGGTAGCTCAGCTAATTAATGATTAACCTGGTTTTAATTAGGTCAATGAAGACGTGTTAACTTAACGTTAACTTGTGCCGTGGTTGATTTGCTTATATTAAATTAACAAACCTCTGAACATTGTAAATGTGCTTGTAATACAGAAGCCAAAGGCTACACGCATAACGCAAATTATTAATAGAAATAGCTTCTTTCTTTTAACTCTTTTTCTTAGCTTGAAGACTCAGTATATGTGTTGGTGTAATAACGTTATATACCACGTTATTCAAGATTATAAATATAGGATTTACTTAGTTTCAGCTTTGGTATCTCTTTATAATATCTCTTTTAGCGATTGAATATAATTGATTGATCTCTTGATTCTCTCTCTTTTTCTCTTCTCCAGCTTATTAACACCCGCTTATTAACACAACTTATTAACAACTGTTGGCCCCTTCTTTATTTTGGGAGGTTTATGTTCTACTGTGCCGCTTTGACCAGGCGTGTTGGTAGACTTGGTAGTGGCAAAGGGTTTCATTTTGAATTTTCTGAATTATTTGATGAAAGTGTTTATCAAGGATAAGTATATATTATTATTATATTGTAATTGTATGCTATTACTATACATCGTATGAAATTAAATGACGCGTAATTTAAAAGGTTATTATTGAATTACGTAATGAATAATGAAACTATTAATTCAATTACATAATTAAAACTAATATTAATAAAACATTATCATTTTCAGTCATGTCAGTTATCAGAGCTTTTAGTAATGGTATCTAAAGGTATCAAATATATGTTAAATTATATTAAAGGTGGCGTTAAAGTCATATCTATTGAAACGGTCATGTATACAAGATTAATATTTGGTTATTATTTTGATAATTGGTCAAACAATACAATTAGAATTATTGTTAAAATCTATTGCATGTTGTTTTCAGTTGCATTATTAACTTTAGATACTGCAATACTTTTAAGTCTTGACCTGATCTGGTTTGGATTCAGTTCAGGCGTACCTTACATTGCAAGTGTAATTGTAAATTTGATATTTAATGGAGAATATACTAACCACTTGATTGACAAATTGCGTAAAATTGATATTATGTTACGTGTTACATCACAAAATGAAATACCAATTACAAGATCACTATTACTTTTTATTATAACGGGGAAAATATTAGTGTATGTTTTTGATTGCATTAGATTTCGTTTAACGGTATTTGATGCTACTTGGCTTCTACCTCGTATAATATTATCATTCGCAATTAATATATCTAGTTTAACAAAAATAATAGTATTTGAACTAACATTACAAAGGATGAAATTACTACGTGAAAGATTAGAGAAGGATTTGGCTACTTCTCCTGGATGTGAAGAGGGTGAAAATATTATGATGCAGAATTTACGATCTTCTATGGTTATATATAAAGAGTTAATTGTCAGTGTTCATAAAACACACTTGCCTATGAAATTACTGGTAAATTAAGCAAGTTTTTACTATAGGCCTGGCATATTATATCTCTCTCCCTCTCTCTCTCTCTCTCTCCAGCCCATTAACGTCCCACTGTTGGACGCGGGCCTCCTCCACTTAAGAAGAGATTACGGTCTAAGGTGCCACGCTAATCAGACGTGTTAGCACAGATTTTTATTTCTAGTTTTCCGTCAGGAGAGGATGTTATCTGTGTACCGCTGACTTTTACAGAGGCTTTTCCTCTGTAAGTGGTAGTAATATTTGTATTCTTAATCCGTCACCACACGAAGAGCATTTTATATATTTAAAAATGATTACCCTTAGGTCTACAGCCCTTACTAATGTTATAAATGAAAATAAGCCTGTCTGTCTATCTGTCCATCTGTAGCACTTTTAAGCAAACACTACTTAACCGATTTACATGAAATTGACTGAAGCCTAAATTTTTGCGCATGGGATAAGTCTAAATCATATTTCCCTACCCTAGTTAAGGACATGCAATCAGCTGAGAAAGTACCGGCGTAAAAAAATTTCCTTTAGTTTTGCTTTTTCAAGTATCAACTACTAATGGTCTTATACATAATGACTTATCGCAGGTTTAAAAGTTCGCTAAAATCGGTTCGCGAAAATTGTCGAAACTTGTTATTCATACCTAGTAGTATTTTTACGCTAAAACGTTTATTATCTCTCCGATATAATGTCCGTTTAAACCTCCGATAAGTCATTATGAATAAGACCATAAGCCGTTACCACACAGAAGAAATACATTTCATATCCATTTATTTACTTTTTTCAGATATCGATTGACATCATATGGGTCATATTTACTAATTTATCAATTGTGTATGGTTATCTTAGTTTGCTATACCCTTATGTAAGTTTTACAACATCTTTTATCGTGCGTCATGCCGCTTTTTCGTACAGCGAATCGTCGAGTCGTGAAAAACTACTATTTTTATATTTCTGGCCTGTGTTTTTTGCCACTTTTTGCGCATTAATGATGTACATTTCATAAGAGTTAAATTATAGTAACGAATGTACAAAAGGCGGCCTTGTCACTAAATGCAATCTCTTACTGGCAATCTTAGGACTTCTTCTTTTAACTTCTTACCGTTTTACCTCTTTGTGTTTTACCAGTTTTATTTAAGTGATCCACTGAGTTATTTATTTTAATTTCAGATAAGTATATTAACAATTGTTGTATTTCTATTTGAATCATCTATGCCTTTTATGTCCGGAATTATTATTAATATGATAAGTAGCGAAGTGGATAAATTCAGATTGTGCATAATAAAACAATTATTGGTTTGCAGAGGTAAGGTAAAATAATAATAACACGAAGATGTTCTCAATATTTATTTTGATGAAACAATGAATTTGAATTAATGAATACGTACATAGTTATTTGAGTATTATAATGTATTATTTTATTGCAGGCACGTACGCGCGAAACGTTATTACAGACATGGTGAAGTACTTAGAAATACGTCAGTTCAAATACACACTGTATCGTATAGTCGACGTAGACTTAACATTGATACTTAATACTTTTAGTTTCGTTGTCACTTATACCATTGTAATGATACAATTTGCACATTTCTACGATTAAATTATTTATTAGAAATAATTATTCTTTTATAATTTAATCAATTATAGTACGGGATCCGTAGTACATTTTTTTCACTTGATTACTATCAAGCTGATTTTCCGTGAGTAGCTTTATTATGACGAGACGCCGAATAATTTTCTATTCCAAAATCTCGATTGTGGTAGCTAACAGAGATAGCAAGGATAAAATATCGTACTACCCGTAAAAAAAGACGTAAGTGAACTTGCGTCAAAAATTTCAAACAAAAATTTTAAAAAAATCACTTACAGCTTTCTTCCAGTAATAGTACGATATTTTATCCTTGTTACCTCTGTTAGCTACCACAATCGAGATTTTGGAATAGAAAATTATTGGGCGTCTCGTCATAATAAAGCTACTCACGGAAAATCATCTTGATAGTAATCAAGTGAAAAAAATGTACTACGGATCCCGTACTATTAATAGTAATGTAATTAGTGTAAAACTTGACGTATAATTTTAAGTGTTTTGTTATCGGCGATAATGTAGTAAAAAAATTGTAATTGAGTAATGGACGAATATTTCATTGATGTTTTCATTAACTAAATGGAATTAAAAAGTATTATAAGTTTGAACATTCTAATACTAGCGAGATACTGCTTTGCCTAGGTGCTTTACATTATGATTCGTGAAAAAATAACACCAGTATTAAGATATTCTATAAATAGTATGCCAGTAATATCTATTCAGACAATTATGTACACGCGACTAATTCTCGGTTATTATTTTGACTTTAGCGCTAACAACTTAATTAATATTATTGCTAAAATCTATTGCATTTCTTTTGCCACCGTACTATCCATTATTTACACCAATGTTGTCATAACTGGAGATATATTTTTCTTTGGACTCAGTTCAATTCTGTTATATCTGGCACGTGTTATTGTGAATTTAATTTACCAAGGAGAATATATTTTTTGTTTCATAAAAGAATTATCAAAAATAGATAATTTGTTAAGTAAGCAACCAGTGGCAAAAATACCAATTTCAAAATCCATATTCCTCATCAGTGTATTGAGCAAAGTATTTGTATATGCTTTAGACTTTTTTACATTCGAACTATTCTCTGTATATGCTCTATGGCTTCTTCCTCCCATAATACTAGGGTTCGCAATAAATATATCAAGTTTAACAAGACTCATGATATTTGAATTAATGTCACAAAGAATGAAGTTACTTCGTAAAACATTGGAAAATGACTTGTCTGTTCACCGCAGATTTGAAGACGGTGAAATCATTATGGTGCAAAAAATACGATCCTGCATGATTATATACAAAAACTTAGTGGTCACTATTCAAAGCGTGGAGATTCCAATGAAAATATTGGTGCGTAAATTTTTATTATAAATACTTTTTAACAGACTTAGTCTTGCCACCACCTTATTATGTTTCATAGATACTCTCAGAGCCAACTAAATACATAAGTAATTATATAATCCACGGAGAAAGCTCATGCTTAACAGTGCAATTTGCACATAATCTTATTAAAAAGTATTAAATCTGAACCACACCTAAAAGTTTATTGGCATGTGGACGGTGATTTCTACAGAAATAATGACGACAGTTGTATCTCTGAATAGTTTGGCCTCAAAGAGCCTCGTGACAAGTTCAGTACCATATTATTATTTGACGGGCCTCGTGGTGTAGTGGTTCTGGTAACGGACTGCTGATCAAGAGGCCGCGGGTTCGATTCCCGCTCGGGACAATCATTTGTGTGATTTTTCTAATTGTCATACAAATGTTTGTACTGCGTCTGGGTGTTTCTATGTATTATAAATATGTATTTACAAAAAAAAAGTAGTACATATATGTATTCTATCCATATTCTGGTACCCATAACACAAGCATATAAGCTTAGCTTGGGACCAGAGGACGTTTTGTGAAATGTCCATGAATATTTATTTATTTATTATTTTCTTATGGCGTAATTTTTTTCTTTTTCGTAACTAAAATGTGTGTGTGTAAATGTGTATTTATCGTTCTATGAATCTATTTGTTACTTAATTCCAGATTGCTGTTGATATCCTATGGGTTGTTTTCTCAAACTTGATAATTTTTTATGGATATCATGTACCCAATATTTACGTAAGTATTGATCTCTAACGTGCTATTGCTGTGAAACCCGTTTTTTTATTTATTTGTTTATTTTTAGTGACCATAACATGTAAAACAGTATTGATACACTGATAAGTGTATTTTAAGTGAGTGCATATCAGCTCAAGGATTTAGGTAATTTTTAATACTGTTTTTGTTTTCAGATTGACATCGTAAAATTACTTATCTCTGTATTTGAATGTTGTACACCTTTCATGTCTTCAGTAATTATAAATAGAATAAGTAATGAAGTAGATTGCATGAAACTGTGTATAATCAAGCAGTTGTTAGTTTGTAGAGGTAAGTAAGGATTTGATGAAGAAAAATTATAAATGTAACTAACTCAAAAGATTTTATAACAATTATTATGTGCAATATCATCATATAATAATACAATTTTATTGCAGGTACAAACGCTCGTAACGTTATCAAAGACATGGTAAAGTACTTAGAAATACGTCCGTTCAAATATAAGCTGTATCGTATAGTAGACGTAGACTTAACATTGATACTTAATACCTTTAGTTTAGTCTATTGCTATGATTCAGTTTGCGCATTTCTATGATTAAATGTTTTTATAATTTTATAGCTGTTGCCCGCGACTCCGTACGCGTGGAATTTAGGAAAGTTTTATGAAAATCCATACAGTAGTCTTTACGTGGAAGAACAACAAAAATCCTTACATTCATACAATCCAACATTAACCAAACATCCAAATATTAGAGTGTGGATAGAAGACCGAGGAAAGGTTCGCGTTGCTCGGCCAACAGTTTAAGTATTTTATTTCGTCGCGCGTAATACTTTTTTCGTCATATCTCCTAAATGAATATCTCATTTAAATTGCATGCTGTAAAAAGCAGCTAAGGTATTGAATTTGATAAAAACGATTACTATATACACATAAATAGATTTTGAAAACACCCTATTGAATTTGATAATTTTTGCGACATTATTATGGGTACAGCGGGTTTCCCTTAAAAGATAGACATATACCCGTTTTTGAAGAACTATAGGTAACAAACAATTTCTCAATACATTAGTTTATTGTACCTCACATAGATAAGGCAGCGTTTTCATTTATAGCTCGCACGCGTCCGAGTTTCTCGGCAAATTTAATCATATCTCATCCAATATATAGCAAACCCCAACAAATTATACAAAAAAAGCCATCTTCTTGAACCATTCTATCTATTAAAAAAACCGTATTAAAATCCGTTGCGTATTTATCAAGATATTAGCTCACATAGAGACATACATACAAAAATTACGACTTTGTTTTTTATGAAGTAAAGATACTTATTTATGATGTGTCAAACGAAGTTTTACATTGCCTGACAATGTTTTATTTGTAAATGAAATTAAATTTTTTTAAGTTTTTCTGTGGATTATCTAGTAAAAATAAATAAAATTTTGACATGAATTTTGTGTCTGAATTTTGTTTTTCATGGAGGCTTATACTTTGGGACATTAGTTTTCGATAAGGATAGTTTAAATTTAGAAGAAAAGCTTACAAACCAATAAAGAATGCATAGCTTGCAGCGTAAATAACGCAAATCTGGGAGATGTTAATCTTTAATACTCCATAGCTACATACTCATTACATTAGGAAGAATTTAATTTGTTGTATTACCCTTAAAACATAAACATTTAGTTAAATAAACTAAAATGATTAAAACTACTTTTTACGGATTTAGACGCGTAATGTAAAATTAAAATCGAATGTGGGTAAACCCTGTAATAACTGATCGTAGAAGACACATTACAGCTCAGTCTCAACCGTGACCATGGTGGCTGCAAAGTCTCCGAAACGTCGGGCCAAAATTTAAAACAAATATACGCGTCTAAATCCGTAAAAAGTAGTTTTATTTAAACAGATGAGTCGCGCAAGTGTTAGAAAATAAAATGATTAATATTTCAAATATGAAATGTTGTGTAATCTACGAAAATGTATTTATTATAATTGAAATAGATGATCAAATAATAAATTGGATGATTCATTTAATCAATGAAAACAATATTTCAAACAATATCAATCATTCCACTACCTATCGGCATTGTTACTTGTACTTTTCAATATGTTCTACAAACTCATAAAATATTTGTTGAAATGTTTTAATAATGGTGTGTCTAAAATATCTATTCAAACAATAATGTATATACGACTAATATTTGGTTACTTTTTTGATATCTGTCCTAATAACAAAATTAAAATTATCGTCAAAATCTATTGCGTGTTGTTTGCAACAGCACTGTCAACAATATACATCATATTACTTCTAGCTGCGGATATAGTCTTGTATGGAATAAGTACATTTTTATTATATGTAACTAATGTTATTGTGAATTTGATCTTTTATGGAGAATATATTTTTCGTTTTATTAACGAATTACATAAAATAGATCACATCCTATGTATTAGATCGCAAAGTGAAATACCAATAACGAGATATATTTGCCTCTTTATTGTTTTGAGCAAAACATGCGTATATGCTGTAGATTGTATGATAACGGAAATATCATCGATGAATGCTGCCTGGCTTCTTCTTCCCATAACAATATCATTGGCTATAAATATATCTAGTTTGACAAGAACAATAATGTTTGAATTAATGCTACAAAGAATGAAATGGCTTCGTGGAAGATTGGAGAATGATTTGTCTACTCCTCGCAGATTTGAAGATGGTGAAATTTTTATGATGCAGAATTTACGATCTCGTATGGTTATATACAAAAAGTTATTGGTCGCTCTTCAAGTAACGGGCACGCCGGCGAAATTACTGGTATTGTTAATAAATTTTTGCTCGAGTCCGAGATGCAATAATTTTGTATGCTGCGTATAGATCTCAATCCATAAGTCTGCTTTTTAATATTCATAACTTGGCCGATGTTATTTTAATAGTAAAGCTACCACATCACAAATAATTGGTCAAGTGCGAGTCGGACTCGCGCACGAAGGGTTCCGTACCATTATCTATGCACCATAAGGCAACGTTATTAGTATCGAGCAAGAAACGGTAAAAAAATCATGTTTGTTGTATGGGAGCCCCCCTTAAATATTTATTTTATTTTATTTTTAGTATTTGTTGTTATAGCGGCAATAGAAATACATCATCTGTGAAAATTTCAACTGTCTAGCTATCACCGTTCTTGAGATACTGGGTACGGAACCCTAAAAATCATGTTTGTTGTATGGGAGCCCCCCTTAAATATTTATTTTATTTTATTTTTAGTATTTGTTGTTATAGCGGCAATAGAAATACATCATCTGTGAAAATTTCAACTGTCTAGCTATCACCGTTCTTGAGATACTGGGTACGGAACCCTAAAAATCATGTTTGTTGTATGGGAGCCCCCCTTAAATATTTATTTTATTTTATTTTTAGTATTTGTTGTTATAGCGGCAATAGAAATACATCATCTGTGAAAATTTCAACTCTCTAGCTATCACCGTTCTTGAGATACAGCCTGGTGACAGACGGACGGACGGACGGACGGACGGACGGACGGACGGACGGACGGACGGACGGACGGACGGACGGACGGACAGCGAAGTCTCAGTAATAGGGTCCCGTTTTTACCCTTTGGGTACGGAACCCTAAAAAAAGCTATGTTATTTTTTCCGATTTTATTTCAATATTTAATTTTGTTTAAAATAAAGAGATAGTTATTACAGAATATTAGTGTCCGACCGAAAGTTCGGTTTCGGTAGGCCGAAAGTTTCGGCCAAAAATCAAGTTTCGGCGGCAGTTTCGGTTTCGGCCAAAATCAGCCGAAACTTTTGCCGAAACCGAAACTTGTGTCGCAGTTCAGACCCACCTATGCTGGCCTAACTTCAATTCCCGCGGCAATGCTTTGACGGCCCTATTCGGGAATTATGAGAACATAATTTAAAAAAATAATAAAAATGTTATTAATATTTTTTTAAATTATATTAAATAAATGATTGTAACGAACTTAATATACTGTGTCTCCATTTCAAGCCCTAATTAATGCAAAATAATAGGTAAAATGCACCAAATTTCAGTATTTTTTTAATTTTATTCTTGACCACGTGAGTTTCGGTTTCGGTTTCGGCCGAAACTGAAGCTACGGCCGAACATTCTGTTTCGGTTTCGGCCGCAAAACCAGTTTCGGTGGGACACTAGAGAATATTATCAAATTTGATATAATCCGTAAACTTATCAAATTAATTAATTTAAAAAAAATTGTTTTGAGAATAATAACAATTAAATAACAACTAAGCTATATTTAGGTTGTTTGGTGGCAAATAAGATTTCTGCGTAAGTATACCTAATACTTATTGATTAATACTTTTTAGATGTCTGTTGATATCATATGGGTTGTTTTCACAATTTTGACAATTGTTTACGGTTATATCAGTTTACATAATCCTTATGTAAGTATTCATCTATGGTGTAAGTGTCGAGTGTAAAATTTTGAACAATTATCATCATTATTTCAAGCCATTAAAATAAGTCTATATTGTAGCTCTCTAAAGAAATCATTGGGGTTCTCATCACAGTTCATTGTTAAAAACGAAAATTCTTTTGTAAATATTTTGTTTAGAGTATTAAGCCAACAGGAGTTCTTGCACACGCTATTTGCTTTCTTAAACGGTACTCGGTAAAGTACCGAGGCAACGCACACAAACACGTATCGTAATTTCATTGGTCCCGCCGCACGCACACCCCGCCCAAATTTGCCTCACATACACTCTGATATGATAGTGTCCGTACACAATGAGTATGAGCAATGCTCTAGTACCTTTATCAGCGAGGGTTGTCTGTCAATGCCAGCTCCTGTCAGATTGATGCCTTAAGATGTTGTGAGTTTTTCAAATTTTTAAGTCGTGAACACTACCGCTTTATATTTTTGTACAACTGCAGTACCTATTAGTACCTAATGCTTTTTTTTTTCATTTTAGGTCAATAACTTAAAATTTGTTGTATTTACAATTGAATTAGCTACAACTTTGATGCCTGGAATACTTATAAATAGGATAAGTAGCGAAGTAGACAAAATGAGATTATGTATAATAAAACAGTTATTAGTTTGTAGAAGTAAGTTTTCTGATAATTTAAAAAGAATGCGTGTTATAATATAATGCGTGTTATAATATATTGTTTTAATTGCAGGTACATATGCTCGTAACATTATTAAAGACATGGTGAAGTACTTAGAAATACGTCCGTTCAAATATACGCTATATCGTTTAGTCGACGTAGACTTAACATTGATACTTAATACCTTTAGTCTAGTTGTAACGTACACTATTGCTATGATACAGTTTGCACATTTCTATGATTAAAATATCTTCTATCTAGTATATCTGTCTATCCCTACTTAATATTCTAAATGCGAAAGTAACTCTGTCTGTCTGTTGTTGTCTGTTACACTTTCCTGCTTAAACTTCTCAACCGATTTTGATGAAATTTGGCACAGACAATCTTTAGACCATGAGAAAGGACATAGGTTACCTTGTATTGCGAAAAAAAATTTCCTAAATCCACGCGGGCAGAGTCGCGGGCAACAGCTAGTCTTTTACAAAATACTGGAAAACTGTAACTTTAATGTTTGTTCGCGTACATCTCAGAAACTACTGATTGCAATTTTTTCAGTGTTGAATCGAAAATCTATCCAGGAAGTTATGTTTTATAACATTGTGCTACGGTTATTAGGAACAGAGCATAAATTAAAATGTTACCCAAAGTTAGCAAGTTTGTTTATAAAAATCTATACTTAATATAATACAGAGTCGTTATTTTTGTATGGAAGTCCCTATGTAAGCTTGTCTTTTAAAAACTACGGAACAGATTTTAATGTAGGTTTTTTTTAATAGATAGGGTGGTTCAAAAGTATGGCTTTTTTGTATAATTTGTTACGGTTCGATTTTAATTTCACGCGTATGAAATTGCGAGCGTATTTGAGTTTAAAGGAGTTAAAATATGAATAAACAACAATATGTAGGTATTATGCACATCATTAGGGTTCCGTACCCATAGGGTAAAAACGGGACCCTATTACTGAGACTTCGCTGTCCGTCCGTCCGTCCGTCCGTCTGTCACCAGGCTGTATCTCAAGAACGGTGATAGCTAGACAGTTGAAATTTTCACAGATGATGTAGGTATTTCTATTGCCGCTATAACAACAAATACTAAAAATAAAATAAAATAAATATTTAAGGGGGGCTCCCATACAACAAACATGATTTTTTTACCGTTTCTTGCTCGATACTAATAACGTTGCCTTATGTTGCATAGATAATGGTACGGAACCCTTCGTTTTATTTTTAATTATCTAAGTATTTATACAATTACCATAATTTTTGTACACTCTGGCTACCCTTGTTACAATATATTATGCGATCTTTAAATAAATACCATAAAAGAAGGTCGATTAAAGAAGAGATATCATAAAATATAATTTTAGTAGGGTTTGTTTCAGTTTTTAAATATTTCTATTTTTTTAATATTATTGATCTAGCTGTTAATACCAAATATGTTTTTGTTTCGAATCCTTGAAACGACACAGCACTTATTAAAATTGGTTGCTTTACTTTATTACCATTATTTAAACCCGTAAAAGGATTGGGTCATTTCGATAGGAACGAGAGTATTATCGCATTCGGAAATACGTTTTAGGCACGGGCGTAAATTCATCCTGTTTTATTTTTCTATAGCGATCTTAGGTTTACAAAAAGTTACTTACATTAATAAATTATTTAGACTCTATAGGCCAGAAATCTTTATATATATATTTTTTTATTAACTGTATTGTGATATTGGTTAATAATAATTTACGTATTATGTACATTACTATTTACTATCCGTCGCCCACAACTTCGTATGCGTGTAGAACCAAACCTTAACAAATTAAAGAAAAAAGTCATCCTCTAGAACCACTCTATCTATTTAAAAAAACCTGCAACCTTCGAAGTGCTAGAAACATTTAATTTCAAACCTCATCGATCTGACATTTCGGAGTTGAACACGGACGAGTTAGCATTTCAAAACTATTCAGTAATATTAAAATTTTCAAGAATGCACACAGTCCATGAAAAGTTTGGAACGGCGTGTGGCGTTTTAAATGGTTTTTTGTTATATTTAATTTTACCTAAAAACGTTAGAAACTAACTTAGTACTGTCATTATGTTATTTTTTAATCTTCCTCAGATCTAGTCTTTAGAAAACATGCAAAAGAAGAACATATCAAAAATATTATATATTGATGAAGTGGAATACAATGAAATATCTGAAAATAGTCTTTTAACGAAATATTTATATGATTTACTAATACGTCCACGCATATAGATGAAAATAATAAATGTTCAGTCTTGATGAAGTAGGTATTTCATTTAAATCACAAATAATACAAAAATATTAATAACCTGAGAACTCACTTAAAGCCATCAAGCCTTTTATGGCATCGCACGATTTTTAAAATAATGATTTGTTTAATATTAATGACTTAATACCCGAGCTTCACTTTAAATATATTTCAAGAGGAAAACATAATAAAAATGTACAAAAATTGGTCAAGTGCGAGTCGGGCTCGCGCACGAATGGTTCCGTACCATTATCTATGCAACATAAGGCAACGTTATTAGTATCGAGCAAGAAACGGTAAAAAAATCATGTTGGTTGTATGGGAGCCCCCCTCAAATATTTATTTTATTTTATTTTTAGTATTTGTTGTTATAGCGGCAATAGAAATACATCATCTGTGAAAATTTCAACTCTCTAGCTATCACCGTTCTTGAGAAACAGCCTGGTGACAGACGGACGGACGGACGGACAGACGGACGGACAGCGAAGTCTCAGTAATAGGGTCCCGTTTTCACCCTTTGGGTACGGAACCCTAAAAACGATATGCCAATATGTTTTTTTTGCCCCCTTTGTAGAGGTAAAAAGGGACAGCGAAGAGCCAAAAAGGTCCAATATTTCATTGTTAATTTTAAAGGATGTAGTAAAATACTTACTAACCACAAAAGATTTAACGGTAATCAAATGAATATTTGTTTTTCAAAAACCAATACAGGATAGGATAGGATAGATACAAAACGAAGCTACCTTCGTTTGTGTCTAAGTATCTCTCTATTAATATATGATTTTTATAATTAAAAGCGTGTTAATAAGCTATAAAATTGCTTAAATACGGAAAAGAAAGGAATTAAAAGCCAGTTAAAAAGCTGTATTGTCTTCGATAGACTTTGAAATATTAGTTTACTCATCGAAGACGTGGCAATATTTCAGAGAATTAATATTTCTTGTTCTTCTCGGCAAACCACTCAAAGAGAAAATTATATTAACTTAGTAAACGCTTTATAAATTTATGATTGCTTCTTCACGTTGCTCAAGAACACTTCTATATCAACCTAATTAAGAAAAGGGTTAATTATAAATTGATCTACAATAAGAAAATTGCTCGTTATAATTTCAAAACTTTGCGCATGAAAATTGTTTCAACAGTAATCCAATTTAAACTTTTTATAAATGCAAGTATATAAGTAATCCCTAGTAATCCTTATCTTTACTAATTTCAGAAATACCAATAATCTGTCTTTCTGTATGTATGTTATTGTTTTACACTAAAACCACTGAAGTACTAAGCTGATTTCAATATTTGGTACACAGATACTCTACTAAGGGCTTAAGAAAAAACGCCAGTTAAAGTCAGTAGGTAACAATTTAATAAGATTGCGTATGTAATAAAATAACCTACTAATAAAAAATAAAAATTAAGTTATGTTTAATAAATTATTTTCCCAAACTGTTACATTGACATGACCTATGATAAATTAATTTAAAATTGTATAAACCCGCATAGTGAGTTAACACACAGTATAATAAAATTTGTCTGCGATTTATTAATACCGCAATTTGTCACTGTAATTCACTGTTCATGAACAATTAATAAAAGAAATAGATTTTAATTATGACTTTTTTCGTGTAACCAAAATAATTATAGGTCACTTTTAACTACTTTTAACTTTTAAAAACTTAAGCCTAGTAAAAGGGAAAAGGTTGCGTGATGCCGAACTTACACGCTGTGGATTTGATTTCCATTTAGAATAATTATTTGTCTGATGTTTTATTTGTCTAACAGGAATTTATAGTGGATGTCTAGATATAACCGACAGAAAACCTCTCTATTATAATTAGGCATTTATAAAAACAAATATTTGTATACGTAGCATAGTATCTTTAACACATGCATTTAGCTGAGAACAGTGCAGTAGTGGGGATTTATTTGTACCTAAGTGTGTAGTCAAATATTTGAGATACAAAAAGTAAAAAGTATAATATTTTTATAGTAGGGATTTAGCGAATAGATTCAGATTTCTCTTAAATCTTTATTATCCATCAAGATTACATTAATTATTACTAACTATACTTACACAACGTGTTTCAGAAAGGTGTAGTCATATTGCACCACCGTTACACATGGCCGGTGACTAGGCACTACGCATGGATGAAATTACAAATACTAGTTATATTATGACTTTTATGTGTTCGTAAAAGTTTAATTAATTTATTAAATTAATCGATCTTCTTTAAATACAACACTACTATGAGGTCATCTTTTATCGTAAGGTTCAATCGCATTCAATAAACCGTAAACATCTCAAAATTGATGCGTTTCTGGTAGTTATTTAATAGTAGGCAATAAACAAAAAAAAACTGACCAACTGTATTAATTTATTAATATTTTGCGATTGACTCGCTATGCTTTTTACTAAATAAACTAAATTATAATGGAAAAAATGATAACCATAAGCGGGACTTGAACCCGCGACCTCGGAATGCCGTTCCGTCGCTCTCCCAACTGAGCTATTATGGTCCACGCAAATGTTTACCAAATTTTCCACTACAATCATCTCAATGCGAGTTTTAACATCGTGCGATGTTTTTTCGTACAACGCCATCTATTGAGCGGTTTGCACCAACTCCATCAATCTATCAGTTAGCGTTCTTTACAGAACACAATTGGACCGAAGTAATGGCTGTACATGTATTTCTACATTATCGTACGATGTTAAAACTCGCATTGAGATGATTGTAGTGGAAAATTTGGTAAACATTTGCGTTGACCATAATAGCTCAGTTGGGAGAGCGACGGAACGGCATTCCGAGGTCGCGGGTTCAAGTCCCGCTTATGGTTATCATTTTTTCCATTATAATTTAGTTTATTTACTAACCAACTGTATTTTTCTATGTGTAACTGTAATATTTATAATATTTAAGGCCTATCTAATGCAACTTTAAATTATGACTACACCTTTCTGCAACACGTTGTTTAATAATGAATACAAAATAATCAAGGTGCATTAATTTAATTTATAGGTACACGCAAACGCCCTGTCACCATTCAGCCAGAAGATTTATGGCTTCTGTAATATGAATGTAATATTACAATTTTTTATGAAAATCGGTTAGATATTAAAACAATAATAATTGATTTTTATATCATATCATAATTCGTGAGTAGTATTATGAATTGGAGATAGATAGAGCTTATAGATTACTATCCGCTATGATTACAGGCTAAGATCTAAATAAACACACTTCGTTCTGCTGATACATGCACTATGCTTCTATGTGCTCACTTGGCCGTATATACATGTATAATTATTATATATTATGCTTAGTTAACTTAAACTATTTTCAAGGATATCGCCGCGGCATCATCATAATTCCTGAATATTTTTTTAAATAACGCATTGTTATGCATGCCCTTAATATGTGCGCAAAATTTCAAACCAATCTACTGGAATTGGGTAAAATTCATTTTCAAAGATTCCATTACATAGAGATTGTATTTGTAATTGATAAATACGTGACGAACAAATAAAAGCGTGTTAAGTATAAGATGTAAGTCTACGTTATAAACGATTCAGCGTATATTTGTACGGACGTATTTCGAAGTATCTCACTTAATTTAATAATTTATGGTCATCAGCTGACCACGTCATACTAGTCGTAGAAATGTGCAAATTGTATCATTACAATAGTATAAGTAACGATAAAGCTTATTGTGCTAAGTATAAGATTTAAGTCTACATCGACTAAACGATACAGCGTGTATTTGAACGGGCGTATTTCGAAGTACCTAACGATGTCTTTGCTAGCATCTCTTGTCTTCACATCTGAAACAACAACAACGTCATGAAATAGTAGATCAAATACCCTCTAAAAATGGTAGAGGGTCATGCCCAACAGTGAGATTGCAAAAAGTGTGTGGTTTCATTCTTTATAACAACAGAATTTGCAACAGCATAAATTACTAAATTACTTACCTCTATAAACCAGTAGTTGTTTTATAGTGCGTAATTTCATTTGATCCACTTCACCACTTATCATGTTAACTAGTACTCCAGATAAGAAAGGTACAATAGACTCAAATAAACAGCTCACTATTGTTATGTTATTAAACTGAAATGAAAGATACATATTACTATAATTAATATTATAAACAGGATGGATTTGAATGTTTTTAATTCAATTGAACAGGTAATAAATAAATAACAAATTGAGACTGCAAAGTCTCCGAAACGTCGAGCCAAAATTTAAAACAAATATACTACGCGTCTAAATCCGTAAAAAGTAGTTTTATTTAGATTCATATACCTAATAGAATAAATATTCGTGGACATTTTACGGTTCCATTTAATAATTCACCAAAAAACTATTGACAAATGATCATTTGACAAACAACGTTTCACCAAATGATCATTTGGCAAACGATACATTTGACAAAAGTATCATCTTACAAAAACTTACTTAGCAAATGATCCATTAGCAAACACTACACTTGACAAATGTGTTAAGTACCTATTCAAATGTCAACTGACCTTTTTTCATTTTAACCAAATGATATGTTTCGTAAATTAAGTTGTTTTAAATGAAGAAATTCCCTAAAGTCGCCACTGGCACCCGCCAGCCGCTGCCGCGGCACGCTTGCTTTGCTCGCTCGGCTCGTGCGTTTAGGGTTAAAGTTCTAACCTAACCTAACATAATCTAATAAAAGAGATATATACGAGTATCTCCAAATACGAACGGGTTAGTAAGTAGTTATTTTGCAATGTAATAATGTAAAATATCAATTTTTTTCATTCTATCTATCTATATATACTTAATAAAAAATATCAATTAATACTTATAGTATTTTCTTTTTAGGAAAATTCATAGCAGTGGCATTGCAAAAAAATATGCAAAAGATGGTCATTTTAACAAGATTTATCTGTGATAGTAGATTTATACGATAACTCAGTTGCCAAATGTTAGTTTTGTAAAGTAATCATTTATAAAATGTAAATTTAAATGTTGATCATTTGGCAAAATAAAACATTAGTAAAATAATCAGTAGTAAAATGATCAATAGGCGAATTCATTGTTTTGCCAAACGTTGTTTGTCAAGTGTAATTAAAAAAATCACTGGACTTTTATGTACTTCGAAGTTAGGTATATAGTATAGTTTTTGGGAATTACGCAAATAATATCCATTGTTATCTAAAAAATACATACGAAAATTTTTTATCATTAATATTATTTTTAACAATAGCACTTTTAATAGGGAAAGATACCCATTAGGTATTAGACTTGGAGCTCTAAATGCCGCTCAAAGTTCTTTTATTTTTAATATATAAAAAAAACTATATTAATACGAAAATTTCTGATTTTGACAAATGTACACTCATCATACCTATATTATAATTCTCAACCGCAACAAAACTAATTTTAAATAAGTAAAATATTACATTCATTTATAGGCTAAATGGCACTAAGGTTTTAGTGCAAGTTTTTGTTACTAATTAACGTCAGGATAACATCAAAGTAAATAAACTGTAGTAAAAAATAAATACCAGTAATTTCATCGGCAAATTAGATTCGAGAACAGTAAGCGTCAACTCTTTGTACAAGATCATTATTGTTTCTTAAGTTCTGAATCATAACAACATCCTCTTCTTCAAATCGTCGGGAAGTAGACATTTCATACTCAAAACGTTTACGAAGTAACTTCATTCTTTGATACAACAATTCAAACATCATTATTCTTGTCAAATTAGATATACCAATTGTAAATGAAAGCGCGGTATAAGGCATAAGATGAGAAGTATTTATTATAGCAAGATTCAATTCGAAGACTACCGCGAAATACATAACTATTCTGACTAAAAGCACAAAGAGAAACGCGACCATTGTAATTGGTATTTGATGACGTGATCTATTACATAACTTTAAATCTATTTGAGATAACTTATTTAAAAAATTGTTAAAACATTCGCCGTGATAAAATAAATTAACAATTACACCGGAAATGTATGATAAAAAATTGGAATATGCATATAATAAAGAGTGTACTGTTTCAAACATATATGCATTTGCACAAATTAGTGATATACAATATAATATGCAGTATAATTTAAAAATAATCGTAAATATTTTTCTTACACTAACATCGAAGAATAGACCAAAGAATAATCTTGTATACATTATAGATTGTATAGATATTACAGACATTAACGATGCTAAGTATTTGATTAGATTTTTTACGTATTTGTTAGTCATGATTTAAATATCTTATCTTATCTTATAACAATTACAAAAACTTGTATATAATACTAACGTTAGAACACTACTTGTAATTATTTAAGTTCCATACATGTTTTAGTTTAATTAACTTATTAATTTATCATATTTCATATGCTTATTTATTATGTCTAAATTATCAATCATGTTACACGTAAATAATACAGCCTTTAAGATATTGTTACAGTTAATTAATTAAGTATATCCGTTGCGTAGTTTTGAAGATTTAAGCTCAGATACATACAAAAATAACAAAAGTTTTTTTTAAATAAGAACATTTAATAAATGCCTGAGGTCCAAAATACGGCCATAGTTTTTGAAATTGCGAAACGAAGTGGCGGGTTACAGCTAGTTCAACTATGAATTAAAATTTTTACTTAGGTGTAGTAGGCACAAGCTATTGCTTTAATAAAAACCTGTCAAGAGCGACGTAAACTCGCACAGTTAGGGTTTTGTACCTACTAAACATAAGTAACTGCATTCAAATAATCAGTTAATTAAACTCAAAACAACACACCAACTTAATTTTGTAGTTGAAATGTAGAGAATCGCCTACATTTCAGCTACTTCATAAGTTGGTATTGGTATAAACACATTTTTTGTGATGTGATGGCAAATTACAAGATTTTGGATTTTTCCAAATTTCAAGTCTCTAGGGCAACGGGAAGTAACCTGTGAGTTTTGATTCCCTAGCATAAGTCGAAAATTCTTGAAAATGGTCGTAATTCGGTTATATCTTTTAAATGCGTAGAGGTAAAAGGTTGATTGTATTTTTTGCAGCAAACGTCCGCATCTACATTTGGTATGAGTTTCAAGTTGATACCTTTAGCCGTTGCTGAGTAAAAAAAGTTTGAAATACGGACAGACAGACAGACAGGCACCGGAGTGATCCTTTAAGGGTTTGTACGAAACCCTAAAAAGGTGGTGGGCGAGACTGGGTAAAATTTTCTTATAATTCCGTCAGTAAAATACTTTTTTATATTTCATTAACTTTGAGCTAATGGCGATGTTCAATATTTACAGCTTTTGTTTGGGATAGTTATTTTCTTAAACGATCTGTCGTCAGGCTTTTTCTTAGATAAATTAAGTATATGCCATTAAGGACCGTATTTACTAACACATTAAGGATTAAAGAGGCTTTAAGAAGCTTTTAATTTTTAAATAGTTTGTTCCTTATTCGTCCATAGTTTTAATTCATATTGTACTTACTACACGTTACCTTTTATAGGGTATTGTAAAAGTCAACTATGGAATATTGTACACAAATAACATCACCTGTGAGAGATGTATAATTCAAATATAAACTCTGTGCCAACCCGCCCAGTTATTACGGCACAGTGGATCATAATCCCTTCCTAAAGTGGAGAAGGCATGGACTTCCTCCGCTTTAGGAGGGATTTTGTATCCAGCCTTAACTCCAGCCAATTAACGTTCCATTGTTGGACCATGCCTAACAGTGTAATGTTTATGGGCTGGAGAGAGACAAAGAGAGAGCACATTTTTAAAAGTTCTAAGAGGGAACTTTAGGCGCATCTATCTATACAATCATAAAAGCACAGATAACTGTACCAAATGTAGTGTAAATGGCACCATCACTCAGTCGGCTTTAAGCCACTTACATATCTATGTGTGCGTGAAAATAAATAATAAATAAATTAAACCTGCTGTTTTAATATTTTTTGTAGAAAATATAGATCGTTTTAAGCAACTAATTTCAATATTATTGAAATATTTACTAATGTTGTGACATCATCGTTGTACGCATCCTGTGTATTGCCTTTCCCTGGTATACTTAAGACAGATTGCAATACATCTTTTCAAAGTTGCCAAGTTGATATAATAGACCAATTACAACTTCACCACAGGGTAGTATATCGATAAGAACGTCTTAATATTATAAGTCCTTTATTTCAAGGGCAAATAGAGGTCATATGCTTTCTTGTCTGTTGTAGTCATAATCAATTTGATAATAGGATAACCTAGAGTACCTAATAGCCGTCCTCTAGATATAAATAGCTTAGGTTTCTTATATTCAAGAAGATTGTGGTTTCTTCGATATCTGTAAGAATATTGTTATTTATCTTCTAAATAAATTGCGTATTTCGCGCGATTTTGCCCACGAAAAAAAAAGGTTTTTATTGTTATTATAATAATATGTGCATTGAAATGTAATAGATGTTGGTGTGTGATCGCACGTAAGTGAACAAACTCATGTCATGAATTTTTTTTTAACTCTACTAGCTAATAGCAATCTGTTGCGCGCCACTTTGAGCGCGTAAAATTTTATAACAAGACCCTAACAAATTATATAAAAAAAACATTCTTTAGAACCACTATTTATTTAAAACAGGGGGTGGTCAACAGGTCGATCGCCTCTATTAATAAGATCGCACGCGTTACTTTTTTTTTAAACTCCATTCTGACCTATTGTCAAACTCATATAACATCACTTTAGAATTAGAAATTACTTTACCGTACTAATTTTACAAAACAACGAATTGTATATAAAATTTTACTAAGGTATTATTACCTACTTCATAGCGTAGATATAAGTAATAAAGGTTGCTCGAATCTTCAGTTATTTGTAAATTAAGAAGAACCCCACTCATTGCCGTCTTATCTAAACGAGGGTCTTGTGCCTACTACCCGTAAAATTAAGTTATCATACAAAATAATAGTGAACTTAGACTTGTGTTTCACGATTATAAGGGTACAAATTATTTTTAACACGTTTTTATTAGCTCTATCAATGTATTAATCTATGTAACGGAATCTTTGAAAGTGATTCATTTGACCAACTTGCAGTAGCTAGATTGTTAAAAAATTTTAAGACCGATACATAGACATAAATAAAAAAAATATATTTTTAAGCGTGTTTTCAAACACGCAATTATAACAGAATAATCCTTTATACAAAATTCTCGTGTCATAATGTTAATTGCAATATTTTCTACAAAATAGCCACATTAGACTGAATCTTATGAAATTTTTGCGTAAACGTGTTTGTAGGTGAGGTAGAACTGAGAATAGGATTTTTAACCCTTTACAAAAGCAGCTAACTAAAACTGCAGAGGAACTGCTAGTAATTTTAGTATTTTTTTATATTTTTCATGCAATGGTGGGGGCACAGGGGTAACAGTTGTAAAATGTTTTGTGTGGATTAAAAACACGAATGTCATCACGCCTTTTCCTTCCTAGGGCCAGGGGTAAGAGGTAGCCAAGAGGTATTTATTGTACAAAACATCACAAAACATCAAATGTGAGTCACGGAAATCTCGTAAATAAACCCTGTGCCAACGCGCCTGATCCGCGTGGCGCAGTAGACTATAATCCTTCCCAAAGTGGAGGTTGCTCGTACGCAACAGCCCATTAGCGGCCCACCCTTAATGGGCTAAAGAGAGAAATAAACTAACCAGAAAATCATCATTAGATGCACAATTTCAAGACAGTTCCTTTAAATGCTAGATGAATGTTGTATACTCAGATGTTTGCTACAAAATATTCAGAGCACGTCTTATTTTCTTGCCTGCATATTCCATGTTTAATAATCAAATTCTACATTGTTCCATAATGAACATTCTTCAGACAAATACCACGTTGTAGTTAGCATTCCTGTTGCGCATACTATTTCACTTTGCTTCACTTCAGAAGCGAATCGTATGAGTTTGTTTTGTTTTTATTATCTTGATATTTTTTCTGTAATAACTTTAAGATTATGTGTGTAATTGATAACTGAAATGGAGTAAAGATGCTTTCGGCATATAATCAATAGAGCTGGCATGGACTTGTCAGGACTAAAAGCTTCTAAATAAATAAAGAAAAATATAACAATTATTATCGTATCAAAAAAGGAAAATGCGAAAAAGCTGATAGACACTATACAAGGTTAAGAATATCGCCTTATTCTAGTAAGAACGCAAGTAAAACTACGGAATTGATACAGTCTTATACACGTATGAAAACCTCGCGTTGCGGTGTTACTAACCAAACTCCTACGAAACGGCTCGACAGATTTAATAAAATTTTGTGTGCAGTACGGATAAGTCTCAGAATCGGTCAAGAACTATATTTTATAACCTATCCAGGAACGCATGTGAAACTACAGTACCTACAAAGGTAGGGTAAATTCCTACAAATGTAACATAAATGATTTGTTGGTCACAGGATAAATAAATAATTATAGTAATTTCACACAACGTCCTCTGGTCCTAAGCTAAGATTATATGCTTCTGTTATGGGTACCACAATACGGATATAATACATAAACTACTTTTTTTTGTAAATACATACTTATGATACATAGAAAACACCCAGATGCAGTACAAATATTTTTATAACAATTATAAATATCAAACAAATGATCGTCCAAGATGGGAATCGAACCCAGGACCTCGTGATCGGCAGTCCGTTATATGAACCACTAGACCACGAAGCCCGTAAAACACAAATAATACAAACTAATAAAAATATTCATGGACATTTCACACAACGTCCTCTGGTTTAGGACCAGAGGACGTTGTGTGATATTATAGCTAAGATTATATTATGCTTCTGTTATGGGTACTAGAATACGGATATAATACATAAACTACTTTTTTTTGTAAATACATACCTATGATACATAGAAAACACCCAGATGCAGTACAAACATTTGCTTTGTATGACATTTGATTTGTATGACAATTATAAATATCACACAAATGATTATCCCAAGCAGGAATCGAGCCCGCGACCTCGCCCGCGAGGCTGTCCAAAATAAATTACTTTATCAAATAACGAATGATTATCAGATTCAAGCTTTAGGCGCATGGTTCGTTCCTACGTGACGTCGCTTTCCTTTTACCGTAATTTTGTTAGCTCAGTTGTTTCGAAACATTTATTTTCTTTGTGGTCTAATTCTCTGTTGTCTATTTCAACCAAATTTCACGAATTGAAGTCCACGTAAAAAGAAATTGGTATTCAAAAAGCTTCGCAGTAAGTTTTGCAGTTCCTTGATTTTTAATTCGTGTTGTTCGTGATATGAATGTTAAACAAAACAGCTTGATTAAACTCTTTCATAAAAATGCTGTCGCTTATTCACGCCAAAACTATTGAAAATAATTTACCTATATAGTCAAGAGCGTAAGAAAAGACATAAACTACTTTTTAATGCAACGAAAGGTAATTTAAAATTTTTCTTCATTCGTGAGTAACACCCAGTACATTGTAAGTTAACACTTGTCAGCTCTCACTACTTTAGAACTGTTAACGTTGAGTCCATATTTTAACAGGATCCTAACATTGACATAAAAAGGTCCTTACTTTATGATATTAAATCTTATTAAAATCATCTCACTCAGTTAATTAAGTTCTATATTATACTATAAAGTACGTAATGTGTATATTAAGCGTTGATAAAATTAATAATATAGAAGGTTTCAAAAGATATAATTAAACGTTAAGTACATGAGCAAGAAATTAATTACGATATGTAAAGGGCATACATTCGTTTATCAGGAAATAGTACTGATATATTTAATAATATATCATAATATACTTATTACATTGTAATATATCTTAGTCATATAAAGCCTCCGTGTGGTGACGGATTAAGAATACAAGTGTCACCACCCCATCTCCTCCCACGAGTGCTGTAAAAGTCAGCTAACACACAGATAACTTCGAGAGACGGAAAAGTCGAAAATAAACCCTGTGCCAACACGCCTAGTCAAATGGTTCCTATGTAGGCAACTATCTCAATAATTTTTTATAATAAATATATTCTATGTTCTCCGGAGATGAAGGAGGATATATCATATAAGGAACGGCCAACCGACGGGAGAGAACTTTTTAAACAGGTCCATTAGTTCACTACACCCCCTAAGTGTCAAAATTGGCGGGTCGAATTAGAAAATTAATATATATTTTTTTACACTTACGTAATGTGGCTACAATTGGAACGCTGATACAGACTTATAATGCACCATGTCAATGCTTAATTACGTATTGTATCTGTATATGGGGTGGGGCAGCTAAAACTAGATTTATAATACTTGAAAGAGCTCAACGAGTGTAAAAGATCTTATGCGCCTACCTTTTCGTTATCCTACCTACAAACTATATGAGAGAACTAAACTTTTGACCGTAAGAAAATCCTGCATATTTGAAATGCTCAAAAGATATCATCAAAAGACTGTGCCTTACCTTCCAACAACATCAAGGCGTGTATTTCGATGTCCATTGCCTATAGTGAGTACATCGTTTGCACAAAAGCAATATAAAGTACTGGCTCCGCATATTTATAATAAATTAGATATAGAGTGTAATGTTGGAAAAATGAACAAAAATAAGTTTAAAAAAACCGTCCTTGATTGGCTGCTAAAATTTAATTACGACATAACTGAGAACCTTATGTTTATGAGCATATAAGTATTTAGGAATAGACGTACAATCATACATAAATTACAACATACAAATAAACAACACACACACACACACACACACAATGTATAAGACTGTAATTTAGAAATACATTAAGCTATTGTAAGTCAGGGGGAGGAACTGGTCCTTGAAACACAACTAAGGTTAGTTCAAGGTTAGTTCATATGTTTTATGATAATAAATTTATTTCTATTCTATTCTATTTCTATTCTAAGGTTGACTGGTAGATAATGCCCTAGGCATTAAAATCGCCAAATTTGTAAAATTATCGTTTAAAAAGTTTGAAATAAATAAAACATTGGGAGTTTATTTGCAAAAAGAAAATCTATATACAATTAAATATAAAAAATATGTACATTATAAAATAAATTAAAATTATATTTATGTAATGTAAATAGTAATGTAAAAAAAAAACATTGGGTAAGCTCTTTTATCAACAACAATGGTCTAATGACCTACTTTAACAAGGAATAAAGACGAGTTAATTAAATACTGCTTGAATTTCACCTTTAAAGACTATATTTATATTCTTAAACCTTCATTATATAAACTTTATAGACATTTTATATTACCTCTATCATATTTTACATTTATTCGAACACGTCGAGCCGTTTGAGCGTGAAAGAGTTACAAATATTTGTCATACGAATGTTTGTACAGCGTCAGGGTGTTTCTATGTATTCTATTCGTATTCTGGTACCCATAATACAAGCATATGAGCTTAGCTTGGGACCAGAGGACGTTGTGTGAAAAAAATATACACACACGAACGTTGTATGTGTGTAGCTATATAATTATATCTCTCTCTCCAGCCCAATAACTACTCACTACTGGGCTCGAGCTTCCTTCATTTTTTCACTATATGCTACGGTAATCGCTTACCATCAGACGTAGGCTTGTTCGCCAACTTTCCTACCACTTACCTACAACTTTCATACCTTTTGGTCTACTATGCCGCGCTGACCAGACGTGTTCGCAAAGGTTTATTTTGGAGTTTTTCGTCTCTCACATAGTATGTTATCTGTGTGTATAATATCCCTTAGCCAGCTTTTACAGCACCCTGGGGAGGATATAGGGCGGTAACACCAGTATTCTTAATCCGTCATCACAAGGACGATGTAGATATATTATTATATCAACATTAAGCTTTATGATATTAGAGTAATGAGTCCAACTACTTCTTCAATTCAATTCAATTCAATTTCATTTATTTGCGTTCTGTTTTTAAAATTACATGAAACTTCTTCAAATATTTCAGGACAATCTAGTTCGAACCTCACTCGGTAAGTTCGTTTTATCATAACATTTTACTTTAATTTTTAACTCAGCAGTCTAGTTCTTCTATATATTCTGATTTGTTTACAATAGAAATGTACTAAAATTAACTACAAATAGTAGTATTAATATTTACAATGGTCCCGCATCATGTCAGTACATGGACATTCACGTTAGCTACTGAATTGTTTGCTGAAACTATTAGCATCTATACATACAAATAACGCTCTATTAAACTAGTTTATTGCCCCCAATTGCAACACGTTTATAGTTACTGCCTCGCTCCTTGACTTTTAGCGTTGTAAGCGTAGCTATGTGTTATACTGAACTATAACCATATACATATATATGGTTCATGTAACAGACTACCGTTCACGCGGTCGCGGGTTCGATTTTCGCATAAGACCATCATTTGTGCGATACTCATGTTAATTACTGTGTATTATAAGAGGCCTGTTCCACTGGTAGGATATAATATGGACTAAAATGATATGAACAATTATGATAAATAAAAGGAGATTTTATAAGCGTTGTTTTTTTTAAAATCGAATATAACACTCAATTGGCTTCATATTTTATTTTTTTATATTGGAATCGATAACTTGGGTTTTGCCATTTATATTTTAAAGATAAATTCATGTAAAAGTTGTCCACGACTCCCTTTCAAGTGTCCCATTCGGAAGGTCCAACTTTGCGTCACTTTTTCGAGCATTTCGGGCTGTGTACTTCGCGAATTACGCGTCGTATGTTTTCCTATAAGGCTTCCATCGTGTTCGGCCAGTCTATATAGACTAATGACTTTACATAGCCCCACAAGAAATAATCAAAATCGTTAAATCATCCCTAAACACAATTTTTCGATAAAACAGCGGATTTCATACAGGTGTTCCAAGGTCCATTCACCAAAAGTTAGACATTGTCGTAGATCATTCGGCATTAATTCTTGAAGAAGTTGAATTTTATCGGCACGTAAATTTTCCATGTGGTTGAGTAATAGAGGTTAAGCAACTAACAAAATATTTTGTTAGTACTTAAATTACTACAATTTAGAATCGTTGCTCGTTTGTAAGTTTTTCCATGATGAAATGGCAGAGTTCAGGCACTGAATACTTTTTACTATAGCAGATGACAATTGGACGTCATAACCAATGGTGATGGCAGTCTGAAATACTTAACTTTAAAAAAATCATCTTTTAGTTATTAATTCACAAATATCATATCGAGTAACCGCGACCATAAATCACAAGGACAACAATTCCACAATTTGCATAAAGACCATGTTTTGTAACCAAAATGACTGTCATTTTAATTTAATAAACGCATATCAGTTCATTGAGTTTAACGCAATATTACTCACATAATATGATAGGGGTGTACGTGATAATTTAATTTAACTCCTTTATACAGAAATTTTCGATGCATCGATATTTTATGCAAGGAATAATATTTTATAAAATACTTACTCAAATACTCTCTCCAACCCATTTACGTCCCACTGTTGGGCACGGGTCTCCTCCCCTTTGGGAGGAATTATGGTCTACTGTGCCGCGCTGACCAGGCGTGTTGGCACAGGGTTTATTTTCGAGTTTTCCGTCTCTCACATAACAAGTTATCTGTGTGCAATATCCCTTAGCTGACTTTTACAGCGCCCTAGGGAGGAGATGGGGTGGTGACACATGTATTCTTAATCTGTCACCGCACGGAGGTAAGTGTAAGACGGAAGTAAGTAAGTGTAAAGTAATGTATATAAAGGCAAAATTATTGTGAGTATGAGTACGTAAATTATTAAAAAATATGTTTCAAATAATATTATCACAATGATTGTAGTATATGTCCATGTGGTGATTGATTAAGAAAATAATTGGCCCCACGCCATTTCTTCACCTGATGCTGTAAGAGCAGCTAAGATAAGCAATCAACAACAACTTAACTTATGAGGGATGGTAAACTTACGACTAAACCCTAAACATAGAAGCGTATTCGGTACGATATAGTAGACCGAAAACCTTTCGTATAATCACAGAAATAGAGATATTTAATTAGCATTACCGTTTCTGAGATACCCGCGTAAAAATACCTACTTAGAAGATATTGCATGTAAGTACTTGAGATATAACCGAATATAACGTGTCACAGCTGGACCTTACTCGTTACAAGACTTAATTCCACTAAATGAGAGACTTAAGATAATTGGAAGCAAAAGTAGGGTACTATTTATAGTTTAACTAGCTAATCCCCATGGTTTTACTCGCGCTTATAATACCTTAACAAATTATTCAAAAAAGCCATCATCTTGAACCAATCTACATATCTTTCAAAAACCGCATCAAAATGTTTAGCATAGTTTTCAATATATAAGCTCACATAGGGACATACACACAAAAATAACGACTTTGTTTATAATAAGCAAAGATAAGAAGATACGTTAGTGTACTATCTGTTGACTGGGAGTTCGTACGCATTAGAATTTTAAATTATTACGTTAACATTAGTCCTTACTATGTGTGCAAAATTTCAAATCAATCTGCCAACTACAAGTGGATGAAAATCATATTCAAAGATTCCGTTACATAGATTAAAACATTGATGTATACGTACTGAGCTAATAAAAGTAGCCTATGTAGCCTCGTGGTCTAGTGGTTCATGTAACGGACTGCCGATCAAGAGGTCGCGGGTTCGATTCCCGCTCGGGACAATCATTTGTGTGATTTTTCTAATTGTCATACAAATGTTTGTACTGCGTCTGGGTGTTTCTATGTATTATAAGTATGTATTTACAAAAGAAAAGTAGTAAATGTTTTCTATGCGTATTCTGGTACCCATAACACAAGCATATAAAGCTTAGCTTGGGACCAGAGGACGTAGCGTGAAATGGCCATGAATATTTATTATTATTATTTTTTTAATATGTTTTCTTAATTTAGATCGATAAGTCTTCTAATTATTTAATAAAATTTTAATTTTATTTATTAGCTTACTAAAAAATAGTAAAGAAATTATTCCAACACAGGTGCGTTTACCTTAAAATTAATTTCGTACTTATGAAAATATACACGTCTCGTGAAATGAAGTTAATATCAGTCTGAAAATTATTAAGTAGATAAATTTAACACAGTGCCAGTGTAAATTTAATATACATAATCAATTTAATTTTCATATTATGAAGGTGTAGTGCATATGAGGCCCCCGTGCTTTGAGAATATTAATTTTGTCAGCGAACATTAAATATTTTATGTACTTTCTAGTATGCACGTAGATGTTAATTTCTTCCTTGATAACTCGTAAACTCTATTCTCCGTTATATCTTACTGTTGGGCACAAGCCTTTTCCATTTCGGGTGGGTATCTGAACTATTATACCATCCTGACTAGGTGTGTTTTGAAGTTTCTTTTCTCTCAAAGAAGTTGATTTTTTCCTATAATTGACCCATAAATTGGACGGAAATAAGGCACAGAATATACAGAAGGAGCGCTCAGCAATATTTGAATGCATCGTAGTGTGTCCCTAAACGAGACTCGCGCGGGCGCGCGCACCTCCCTTCACCTCCCCGCAGTGTTGCTAGCTCTCGAGTCATTTCCTACTAATTCTCAATTTTAGGGAAAATGTGTAAAAAAAATTTCTTTACGTTTAAATTAATTGTTATTATTTTGTATGTATGTTCTTTGTGAGTTTACATCTTCAAAATTACGTAATGGATTTTTATAGAGTTTTATTTTAATATATACCTAGTGGTATTCAATAGGTAAGAAAAAACAAGCAATAAAAATTTAAAAAAAAAAACAGACGTATTGAAAACCTCCTCCTTTTTGGAGTCGGTTAAAAAACATCCATGCAATAAAAAATACCAATTGCAAGAACAATATTTTTTATGAAATCCAAATACCAAAATAGCTTCGTGCATTTTTCTACGTACGATGTTTTCATTTTTTCTTTAGATTGAATGGCTAAAGCTCTAATTTTTAAGTATATGTTTTTTCAATATATAATCTAGGATCGCATAAACTCAGAAACGCGATTGAAAAAAGTTCTCTCGATAGAAAATCTTAGCGAAATAACCTTATCTTATTTTTTATTTTTTTCATTTGTCGGTGTATCTTCGCGTATTAACTAATGAAATAACTTCCAAAACATAAGTAACTATTTTAAATAGAAACACGTAAACCGGAATTAAAATATATTTAGTAGATTTTGAGTAAACAAAAAAAATATCCCTAATTCTTCATTTTCTATACCTACTAGCTGTGTTAAAAGGTACATGTCGACGATAATATTGATGTAGGCCCTTAATATGTTTAATACATACCTATTCAAGGGTTAAGCTATATTAAAGTTAGTGAATAGGTGGCAACGATAGGTTGTGTACAAATTATAAACAAGGGACAATGCTTAATCAAAAAGGGGCAACACATTAAGATTGGGTTCGCCCAATTCGTACGTGGGCAAGTCCAATTAAAATAATTTTAATTTTATAAATTTTTACGTCATTATTCGTTATTACCGATGAAACGTGATCCCCTCATGCTTTTTAATAGAACCAGAAGCATTTTTACACGTGGGAACAACACAAGAGGGCATAATTATGTCATAAACGGAACTCACACGACAGGTTTTGACACGTTACTAGCCATTATGCACTACTTCTGTCTTATTCTTTATTCTGTGAAATAAGGTGATGAAACTTGTATTCTTTATGCGTCCACGCGAAGAAGTTATTAGCGATTCCGCACAAATTAACACAATTTGTAGATTCTAATTTAACTGATTTATTATGCTAATTTGTGTTAGAGTTAGACAAAACGGGGATTTCCTTTCATTTAAAATATTTCTTTTTATAAAAAATTACATTTATTGTTGTACAATGTGACACTATTCTATGCTTTGCACTGCCTTCTCAAAGCAGTGTGAGGGCTTGAACTCATATACATAGTTTAAAATACGTTTACTTAATTTAAATTACTGTTCTCCGCAATTCTCTTGAAATACTCGGCGTCCTAAAAAAAATCACTTCACTGTTATTTAATTTGCCTTGCGTGATACATGTATTGAATCTATACTAGTAGTATTATAAAACTGAAAAGATTGTTTGTACGTGCTAATTTCAGGAAGAAAAAATTCTTACTGTTGGATAGTACACCGGATAGTTACCGAAGAAGGCTGGACACGCCAGGGGCGGGCTGTTGCTTGCTGACAGGCGTGTACCGAACGAGAATCCATAGATACTCCGTACTCGTAAACTCGTAGACTATCGGCGCCTAGTAGCTATGAGGGACGTAGTAGACGCTCAGTACCTAGACTATGTTGTGTTGGGCACGGTGCCGGTGTAGGGCGGCGCGACAGGTTAAAGCGACGCGGCACTAAACTCGGGCAGCGCTAGGACAACGCGGCGCTGGACTCAGGCAGCGCTAGGGCGGCATGACGGTAGCCACGTGGTGATGAATGAGTCAATGAAACTTCGGGTGAATTCTCAAGACTTTTTATTTAAGGATTCAAGTCGAGGCTGATTTACTTAAATAAATTAAAAGATTTTATAGTAGTCACATCTACACACACATTTACAAGTGCTATAAAGGCTATTTGAATTGACATTTATTTGGTGTTTTTTGACTACGTGATTTATTCCTAATAATAATGAAACTATATAAAATCTAATAGTATATCACGCTGCGACCAACAGGAGCGAAGCATTAGTGAAAAAAGTTGCAAAAACGGGTAAAATTTTCTAAATGCGACGCTCATAAAGTGGCGGACAACACCCAGTTAGGATATATACTTATATGATACATTTAATTACATACACTATCGAAATCGTCTTACCATTATTTAAGCTTCAATACTGCCTAGATTAGTTCGTCACACTGTATTTCACACATGATCTGACCATCCAATCTTCATTATAGGTTCGAGCATTCGAAGTGAAATCTCTTGAGATTTCAGATAGATGGTCGAAACATACAAATCTCAGTATAATACAGGACATCGAGAAGTACTGTTTCTAAGTTTATAGTGATTTTTGTAGACAAATACCAACCATGATTAAATAAATAAATAAATAAATAAATAAATATTCAGGACATTTCACACAACGTCCTCTGGTCCCAAAGTAAGCTATATTTCTATGCTTGTATTATGGGTACCAGAATACGGATAGACTACATATACTACTTTTCTTTTGTAAATACATACTTATAACACATAGAAACCAAAATTTAGATTAAAAAAAGATCTTGTAGGCGGGTAGGTGGGGGCGGCTAGTGCATTGACATTGTACTAGCCGTCCTAACATTTGAATTACACTCCACATAACATCAGGTGGAGTGAAGTCATTTGCCTACGCTTGCTATAAAAAAGCGATAAAGGGTAAATTATTAAAGTTTTTCAAAATATGTGACAAGGTGACATGGCAGAGGTGATAACGGCCATAACAAGCACATAGCATGTTCAAAAGAAATATCCATAAATAGAAATATATTGATATTGCGAACATGATTGTGTTAGATGAAAAAGCTGTTATGAATATTAGGATCACTTTGTAACATAAGAGTAGCTATATAACTTATATGATGATGTATGTAAGTTGCGTTACATAAAAATATATTTCTGTAATTCGGTTGTAATTATTTAAACATTAAATTATCAAAATATAGTACAGAGTGATCACGAATTGTTAGGATTTCGTACACTCTGAAATCCAGCTGCAGAATTGCTACATTCATGGCGTATTTGCTAAAAAACATTTTCCCAAAAATCTATTAGCAATAGGTAATTTAATTAAAAATATTAACGGCCACCATTTGATAGGTAACCTGGTAGATATACATTCTCCAAATCATAAATATTCGTAAAAATTTGGTTTTTAGCAAATACGCGATGAATGTAGCAATTCTGCAGCCTGATCCCGTACTAGTTCCAAAAGGTAAAAAAGGGCCGAAATTCTGCCCTTATTTCATTACTAGCTGTTGCCCGCGACTTCATACGCGTGAAATTTAGAAATTAAACCTTAACAAACAGAAGTTTACTATGACAGTCGATACCGTACCGCGTTGTACCGTTTTTTAAATCGCACTATTGTTTCGTTCGACACATAATAACACTTAAGCTCGTCAAAATTTCTGTAGTGTCATCAACTCGTTTTCACATTTATAAATTAGTTAGGATTAGGATAGGATTTGGAGATCCGTTATTTGGTGTTATTTAGGGTCGGAATGACGAATATATTATATTATGATGATAACGGTACGGAACCCTGCGTATGTGAGTCCAACTCGTAAGTGACCGTATTTTTTTCAAAAATGATTTATATAGTTTCTATTTTAATTTTTTGTGCTTCGTGTATTGGTGTGAATTAAAGTTGAAAGAAAGAAACAAAGTATTGTATTATTTGTTAGCAATTTATTTAATAGCGGTCAGACTATATGCTACAAATAAACAATAGCCATTTGAATAAAGTTTTTTATTGGAAAATATAGATCACAAAGTATAGGAGAGTCCCCGGTGAGATGAACCGTTAAATGCAAATGACGTTGCAAAGTTTGCCAAGAATGAAATTGCGAAGAGATTTTATTCAGCGTAGAACATTTCATGGGTAGTAAATGAGAAAAGGATGCATCAATGAAGCTTCTGAAAAAATAATTTTATTCGTTAAATATCGTTAAATACCCGGTGGACAAATCGAAATTATGTAAATAGGAACCTGAAACACGGCTGCTTGTAATATTTTTTCATCCACCTATTAGGAGTTTTCGTTCACCACTAAGCCTGCCTTACAAAACACCACAGTGTGCGGTCCTGCTCCGTTTGCATCCAAGCCTATATTTTTCTAATTAGATCTTTTCTGTCTAATCTTGACGAGCCTCGTGGTTGAGTGGTTCATGTAATGGACTGCCGATCAAGAGGTCGCGGGTTCGATTCCCGCTCGGGACAATCATTTGTGTGATTTTTCTAATTGTCATACAAATGTTTGTACTGCGTCTGGGTGTTTCTATGTATTATAAGTATGTATTGAAAAAAGAAAAGTAGTATATGTATTCTATCCGTATTCTACCCATAAGACAAGCATATAAGCTTAGCTTGGGACCAGAGGACGTTGTGTAAAATGTCCATGAATATTTATTTGCGCCATATTCTTTTTCAAATGAATATGTTTTGGTATATTATTTACCTTATTGTAATTGTAAAGAACAAAGTAATAACAACGCTAACAAGCTGTTCAAGCAACAAGCCGCATCTTCGGATGTGTAAACTTTATATAGTAAAAAAACCTTAACAATTTTACAAAAAAGCCTTCATCTCGAACCGCTCTATCTATTGAAAAAAACCGCATCAAAATCCGTTGCGTAATTTTGAAGATTTAGACTCACATATTACGAAAATAACGACTTCCTTTTATATATTATAATAACTAAAAATCATCATCATAACATAGCGGCTTTTTCCCATCTGGGTAGGCAGAGACTATAGAGCGCCATAAGTAAATATACAAAAGTAATTTATTAATTTTTAAGTAAATATAAAAATTGACATGCTATGCTTTTACTTGCGGGACTAGGCCTCAAGTCCCGCTTGCGGTAATCACTTTGTCCACCATAATTCAATTTATTAAATATACAAAAGATATAATGAAAAAAAAATCTAATCAAATATATTTCTCTCATAATATCGTACACAATGAACTTTTATATCAGATAGATGAAAGTTACCACGTCTAACTTATGGTACAAAGTTTATATTTAGTTGGTTACTTTGTAAACTGGGCTCTGGGAAACCTATTGGGAATTCTGATCATAGATCTTGTTCTAAAAGTAATATTACTCTTTGAACATGTGTAATTACATGTTATACGTTAATGTATCTAATATTGCGTTATTTATTGTATCGTACTTTTCGTCTTTATAGCTCACTAATATTATAAATGTGAAAGTTTGTGAGTTGGGATTTTTGTTACTCTTTCACGTAAAAACTACTGCATGGATTTTAATGAAACTTTGCTTATACATCAGAATAACACATAGACTACAATTTATAAAGATATTGTGTGAATTGTCCAAAATCTATACTTAATATTATGAAGCTGAAGAGTTTGTTTGTTTGTTTGTTTGAACGCGTTAATCTCAGGAACGACTGAGCCGATTTGAAAATTTCTTTCAGTGTTAGATAGGGCATGTATTGGCTTTAGGCTCTATAACATCACGCTACAACCAGTAGAAGCGAAGCAGTAGTGAAAAATGTTGCAAAAAAAAAGGGAAAATTTTCTAAATTCCACGCGGTCGTAGTCGCGGGCAACAGCTAGTGCTACGATAAGTGGGCGACACCGTTCTAGTAGTTCATATAAGTTAGTTTAGTTGGTTAGTTTTAGTATAAAATTTTTTGTTAGTTTCTAAGTTCGAATAGTTGTTGAATTTTCTTTACAGAAAAATAAATAAATAAATACATTTTCATGGACATTTCACACAACGTCCTCTGGTCCCAAGCTAAGCTTAATATGCTTGTGTTATGATATGATGGATGACAAACTACACAACGACCTCTGGAACAGCCTGGAGGAATGCAGACAAGCCAAACTGGCGCTTCCAAGAGTTAATCGTCGGTTCACAAGAGCACTACTACAGCTAAGCAGATCTCAGATGCGTCTCATAACTGGCGCATTGACAGGTCATGGCAATTTTAACAGACACCTTTCACGGACAGCCCCCTGTGCAGGGCATGCATGGAGGCTGAGGGGACAGCCGCTCACGTGCTGCTAGATTGCAGCGGAGTGGCAATTTACTGGGCGAACTACCTGGGATCACCGGGTAGCATCCGGGAGGTCTTCGGCGACGTCAAGAAGCTGGGGAACTTCCTGGTGGAGCTGGGATGGCTGGAGTAACCAGCCCACTACCCTCCATCACACAAAATAGGCGCACTTAAGTCGTCGATTTGTGGACACCTCCCGTAGAAGAAAAAGATGCTTGTGTTATGGGTACCAGAATACGGATATAATACATAAACTACTTTTTTTGTAATTACATACTTATAATAAATAAATAAATATTTACGGACATTTCACACAACGTCCTCTGGTCTCAAACTAAGCTTATTATGCTTGTGTTATGGGTACCAGAATACTGATAGAATACATATACTACATTTCTTTTGTAAATACATACTTATAATACATAGAAACACCCAGACGCAGGACAAACATTTGTATGACAACAATTATTAATATCACACCAATGTTTGTCCCGAGCGATCGAACTCGCAACCTCGTGAACGGCAGTTACCTGAACCACCAGACCACGAGGCCTGTCAAAAAAAAAACTAATATCTTCAATACTAGAAACTTGATTTTGTAGATAAAATCTATGTATTTTCGTAACACCCGCTTATATTAGTTTCGTTCACATCTTTCTTTATAACTATCTTTCTATTTGTATATTATTTATATATATAAATCTCCTGTCACGATGTTTGTCCGTGATGGATTCCTAAACTACTCAACCGATTTTAAATTAAATTGGCACACCGCGAGCAGTCTGGTCCAACTTGAGAGATAGGATAGCTTAGATCCTTAATCATAGTCGTAATTTTATTTTATTGCAAATTATTTGTCTACCCCTTACATAATTTGTATGGCAAAACAACGTTTGCCGGGTCAGCTAGTTGTTCTATATAATGATTTATTTTAAGCAATTTATGCTTGTATTAACTTTAAATAAGTCTAAATAAAACTACTTTTTACGGATTTAGACACGTATATTTGTTTTAAATTTTTGCGTCACCGTCAGTCTCACCCATGGTGACTGCAAAGTCTCCGAAACATCGGGCCAAAATTTAAAACAAATAAACACGTTTAAAACCATATAAAGTAGTTTTGTTTAAACAAATGAGTCGCGCAAGTGTTTAAATAAGTCTTCAAATCAGCATTACATTTCCAATAATAATATTTTTGACAAGTTATTCACTATACAATGCTCCGAGAATGCTATAAAAAATGAAATGCTAGAAAATTCTGTAATATAGATTAGAAAATCTTATAAATTGAAAATTGGATGCTTATGTTAGCATTTCTATATTCATCTCAAAATAAGAGTTCTAGATTGTATTTTAAATTATTTGGTTTCTAGTTTCTTTTTACGTTACGGCTTTTACGATTTCTATTGTTATATTATCAGTTGTTGATTAGAAATAGATTGCGTAAAAATATGGAGTCAAATAAAACAATGTGTATAGAGTAATTCATTTTAATTAAATAAGATTTTGTTAGCTTTACATAAGACTAAAATAAATAAAAAACAATCTTTAATTCGAGAATTTAAAAGATAGATTGTTTTTTTTATTCCAATAACATGTATCTATTATTCCAGACATAAATTAAATATGAAATCCTTTTTAGTTTCCTTCTGTTGTGGACAAGAACCATTTTTTTTTATTCTCACTTATCAAATAATCAATGCAATTCTATTACAATTGAATTTCTATTATGTTTGCTACGTGGTTATGGACCTCAATAGATTCCAAGACATATAAAAATAAGCAGACGTATGCTTAAAACAAGAGGCCAACGACACGTAGTGCAATTGAACACATTAGATTTGATTATCGGATAAAAAGAAAGTGATAATGGTATCTGCCTGAGAATAGTAGTTTTGAGAGATGTTAATAATTGTTTATTCCTCAGAGAGTTGTGAAAGGAATTAAAGTTTCCTTAATAAAAAAAACATTTAATAAAATGAAATTATTTAACACATTAAAAAGAATAAATAACAATTATATTTTCCTGTATATTATATAGTTCATAACTGATGTTTTGAACAGCCTTCGCTATTTCTCTGTGAACTCAGCCTTACGAAAACCACTCGTGAATTTCCTTTATTTAGTCTGACTAGAGTGGTATAAGCAAACATATTTCGGCGATGCATTTTTATAAATATATTTTAATAACACATATTATAAAGTCCATAGTTTTAAATGTCCCTATGTGAGCTTATATCTTCAAAACTACACAAAGGATTTTGATGCGGTTTTTTTTACAGATAGACAGGTCTATGAGGATGGCATTTTTGTATAGGTTGTTGAGCTTTGGTGTACCTATATTGGGAGACAGGGGGCTCAATAAGTATAAACGCGAGCGAAACTGCGGGATTACCTAGTTGTATGGATAACATGAACGCAATATTTTTTCTTTTTCTTTTTTCAGTAAATTAAAGTTCCATCGACCTCCTCCACTTCGTAAAGGCATTTAATGGTATGAAAGGCCACGCTGACCACGCGTCCGCACACGATTCTTTTGCGACTTTTTAATTTTTCACAGAATACGGAATCTGCTTACCCTTAACTAGCCAGTTAAGGGTAAGCAGATTCCGTATTCTGCTGTTTCTGTTTCTGCTTCCGTATGCTGGAAGAGCCCTTCCAGCATCCTGGAATAGAAAAGGGGTCGTGACACTTGTATACTTAATCTTTCACCACATGGACTACCTATAATACTTACCTTGGCTTAATTTGTTTCTTTCAATTTGAATATGTATCAGGCCAGCTCTTGAAATGACGTTGTAATTACTTACCTACTAGCTTTTAAAAAGAAATACTTAGTTCAAAGAGCTCTAGCTGTATGTATTTCGTTTGAGCTTCTCTTAGCTGTTTTGATGTTATTCTTCGTCTTTGTTAGCGCTTGTCTCTACCGGGCCATTGTTTTACGACGACAATTATATCAAAGGTGAGAGTTTGAAGCGGATTTAAATTTCTTTGGGAAAGCCTTTTGGCATAATTCCTATTCTTTGCATTTTTTAAAACCATTATAAAATACATTTCTACTTAAAAGCAAAATTATGTAATCTTTTCTGGTTTATTTATGATTTTTAGGGTTCCGTACCCAAATGGTAAAAACGGGACCCTATTACTGAGACTTCGCTGTCCGTCCGTCCGTCCGTCCGTCCGTCCGTCTGTCACCAGGCTGTATCTCAAGAACGGTGATAGCTAGACAGTTGAAATTTTCACAGATGATGTATTTCTATTGCCGCTATAACAACAAATACTAAAAATAAAATAAAATAAATATTTAAGGGGGGCTCCCATACAACAAACATGATTTTTTTACCGTTTCTTGCTCGATACTAATAACGTTGCCTTATGTTGCATAGATAATGGTGCGGAACCCTTCGTGCGCGAGTCCGACTCGCACTTGACCAATTTTTTTTTTATTAATTGACCTTCTTAAATAAATATAAAATAATAAATAAATAAATAAAAAGTATCACCATATGGTAGTATATGGCTGAATGTAACGTTTAATACATAGAAGAAAAATTATTTCAGGCTTGCGCTATTCAAGTAAAACTACTTTTTACAGATTTAGACCCGTATATTTGTTTTAGGTTTTAGCCCGACGTTTCGGAGACTTTTTGGTCACCATAGTTACGGGTGGGACTGAGCTGTCGAGTGTCATCTACGATCAGTTGCTACGAGGTATTACCCACATTTCAAACACCCACAAAAAATGTCTCTGAAACGTCGGGCTAAAATCTAAAACAAATATACGCGTCTAAATCCATAAAAAGTAGTTCGACTTGAATTATTTAAGAATTTGAACGAGTAAATCTTACAGCAGTCTATAATGTATCCATACCTAATATCTGAAATATTTTAGATACCTAGGTAGGTATATGAGGTTCAAGGCAAAGTATATATATCAGGTCTGGAGACAATTTGTTATTAATCAAATTTATATTCAATTAAGAGGATACCAAAATAGCTTCGTGCATTTTTCTATGTACGAAGTTTTCATTGTTTCTTTAGATTGAATGGCTAGAGCTCTAATTTTTAAGTATATGTTTTTTCAATATATGATCTAGGATCGCATAAACACAGAAACGCGATTGAAAAAAGTTTTCTCGATAGAAAATCTTGGCGAAACAACCTCTCAAATTTTTTTTTTTTTTCATTTGTCGGTCTATTATCGCGTATTAACTAATGAAATAACTTTAAAAACATAGGTAACTATTATGTATAGAAACACGTAAATCAGAATTAAAATATATTTAGTAGATTTTGAGTAAATAGGAAAAGTATCCCTAATTCTTCATTTTCTGTGCCTACTGGCTGTGTTAATATGTACGTGTCGGCGATGATATACGATAATATTGATGTAGGCCCTTAACATAAATCTATTCATGGTTCAATAATTTAGTTCATTAACGTAAGCTAACGCCCTACCACGCCTATCCCTGCCTGAACATTCGTAACGACATTTCATATGAAATAAGATTAATGGTTGTTAATTATGAACATAAACCATTTTCTTAATAATATTGTCTTGTTAATTTGACAAAATGGTGCGAATTGAGTTGCGAGAGTAACTAAACTAAAAACAACGCAAGCGTATATTTTATTTAAGCCATTATTCAGTTGTAACCAGGCTAACCAGGCTAGTTGGTTTTATTTTCGAGTATACCTTCTCTCACAGAAAACGTTTTCTGCTTAAAATTCTACCGTCCTTTAACCATGTATTCTCAATTTGTGATCAAAAAGACACATATTATCCAACAAATTATTTGATGCATATATCTCTGTTTTTACTTTACTTAGGAGTGTGTAGTTAACAATATAAAGTTGTGATAAGGACGCTATCATTAGCTATTGTGACAATATCGCAATAACACGAATAATTCAAAGGCAAACGCTAAATACTTTCTAATAATAATAATAATAATAGCCTTTATTCGGAATTTACAATATTTTTATAATGATTTTGTCTATTCTAGTATCCGGGCTTTAACTACATTCTGCAAATCCGCTTGTCCTTCGACAAAGGCCTCCTCCAACCTATTCCATTCCTGCCGCTCCATTGCCACTCTGTACCATGTTACTCCAGCCACTTTTCTTATGTCATCATCCCATCTGCTCAGCGGTCTACCCCTTTTTCTTTGGCCTTCTCTAGAATACCACTGAGAGATTATCTTGCTCCATTTGTTTTTCCCTCATATCATATGACCTGACCACTTCCACTTGAACCGTTTAATTTTCAGGGTTACATCTTGGATTTTAGTTCTTTTCCTTATAATATTATTTCTTATTTTATCCCTTTTTTTGATTCCCAGCATACTTCTTTCCATTTTGCGCTGGTAAACAGAAAGTTTATTAATATTATATCTTGCTATACTCCATTTTTGACTGCCATACATTAATATTCGTAGTATGCAGGTGTCAAAAAGTTTGCCTTTTGTTGATGTATGTATGTTTTTGTCTTTCAAAACTCAGACAAAAGACAAAAAGACAAGACAAAGACAAAATACTTTCTACGCTATCATAAAAATACCTGTAAAGATATTTTAAAGTCCGCTTACCAGCTTTTTACTAAATAAAGGAATAAAAAACACAATTCATGTATAACTGGGAATGGCAATAGTCATGAATTCTCCATAGTAATTATAAGGAACACCTTAATTAAACGTCAGTGTCAATTGTAGTTGACATCGTGCCCCAAAACTGTAGCCCATGGGATTAATATTACAACGCGAATTAGTTGTCGTATTTGTGAATAATTTAGTAATTGGCATATCCTCTAGTAATAATGAGACATTTTTGTTTAATTCATTTATATTTAACTTTAAAAAAAGAACCTTAGGGTATTACGCCTCCTTGCTAGCCGGAAAACACAGTTAGAAGGATGGGACTATATGCGCAAAGCGAAGAACTGTTCGTAGTGGCAAAATTTAGGAGAAATCTGTATCTAGTGCAATAGGCTGACATTATGATGATAAAAAAAGGTTTATCGGAATCTTTTTTAGCAAAGCCCTATTGCAGACAAGTGCCTGGATCGCTCCAGAAAGTCAATTATTTTTACACAAACTTCCATTCATGTGATCACAATATTCCCACTGCCATCAAATTTGGATCCGATGATGAGATCTTCCGATCGATCAATATAAAAGGATGCTACAAGTTCGACGATTCTTTCGATATTGCAAACGTAAATGCTTACCACCAGGCGGCCATATGGTTGTTTGTCATCCTGGTAAAAAAACTGTTATTATATTATATTTCTAAGTTCAAATAAGTGAATAGGGACAACGGAATATTCTATACAACATTTTGTGGAGAGTTCACTGAGGTAACAATTTTAATTTGAATTTTGCAGCAGATTCCGCGGGACAGGAATTTTAATAACTTTTGTTGTTTTGTTAGATTAGTTTCTGTGCATGGAAACAAATAATTTTGTTGTTTAGTATTAGACATACTTAGTACTGACATCGATTGCAGTTAAAACTAAATGAACTATGAAGCGCAGTTCACTTAGAAGCCTATTTGAATATGAAATAAGTTTGGTTAATTTTAACTGGAAAGCCTCTCCCTGTGGCGCTCACTGCAATTACTGCAAGGACTTAAGGAAGTTTGAATGGTTGCAGCTAATAGCCTACTTTATTATAAAATTATGAAAATTCCATAATTTATGATTAATAAGATTGTAACAACAAATCCACATTTTTTACTAATATACACGCTAAATTAATTAAATTTTAGCCTGACGTTTCGGATACTTTTCACGGGTCACGGGTGGGATGTTATTAGAATCAGAAGAAAAATCTACTACTTTAACGATTTAAAAAAATTACTTTGAATTATTTAGTTAAGTTTAGTTGTGCGCGTAAAATTGGTACGAGTATTTTTAAATTTCTTTAAGATAAGTTCTTTAAACTAATGGTGGTATTTACCACGAAACAGATCCACTAGCATTCAATGTGAATGGACTAAAATCGATACTCGAATACAAACAGAGTACGAATTAAATTAGAAGCGTATAATAAAATGTTTATCTCTATATGGATCACAGGCCATTTCGGTGGAAGGTTTCAACCCTGAAGGCTGACAATTTCCATTATCTTTCAGTGCCCACCCTCATAACAATAAAGAAGCTTGGAAAATAAAAGACTAGGTAATTGAATCCTCGTAATGATATGGGTACAGAAATATATGTAGATTACGATATTCTGATGCGAGAACATTGGGTGGTATACAGAGATTTTACACTTCGCCGATAGCTGCTTATCCCTATAATATTATTATGGTAATGCGGTCGATTTGAATAAAACCGTTCGTCGTAAAAGGACATTTTCTTTAGAACTCTATGTATAAATCTTGTCGACATGTGCCGGTTACTGTCTAAGGGCGGGTACATTACTGGACATGGGTCTGAATTAGTACCGCGCATTACTATACAATTTCTAAGAAATTGGATTAGTGTTTATCTTTAAAAGTTACGTTTACGCATATTTAAACTAATATTATCAAGCTGAAGAGTTTGTTTGCTTGTTTAAACGCGCTAATATCAGTAACCACTGGTCCGATTTGAAAAATTCTTTCAGAGTTGAATAGTACATTTATCTAGGAAGGTTATAGATTATATAACATCACGCTGTGACTAACAGGAACGCAGCTTCAGTGAATAATGTTGCAAATACAGGGAAAAATTTCTAAATTCCACGTGTGCGAAGTCGCGTGTCATAACTATCGTTGCCAATATCTCAGGCGAAATAAACTTAATATCCTACAGGCTTGCCATGTCCATTTTTTTATTTTAAGACATCATAAGAGCCAGAATATGTTAAACATAATTACAATTTCAAAAAAAAATATACCTCCCAGTTCAAATGATAGACTTGGAAGAACAACAGAACAGTAGTACGAAGCAGGCAGTGTATGGGAACCCGGTTTCTATGTAGGTTGGTTACGATTCTTGTAGTATATTTCAATAATTCGAACATAATTTACTTGTCTCGTATTTTTTATATATATTTTATTTTAAGATACTTTTACTATAATGGTCTTATTCATAATGACTTATCGGATGTTTAAACGGAGATTTTATCGGAGAGATAATAAATGTTTTATCATAAAAAGACTATTAAGAATAACAAGTTTTGACAATTTTCGTGAACCGATTTTAGCGAACTTTTAAACCTCCGATAAGTCATTATGAACAAGACCATTATAGTAAAAGTTCTTACGTCCATACACGAGTACACATAATATAAAGTATGAAAATCTATTTTTAGTTATGGCGCAGATACCTACACTATCGAACAAAAGAATAGTTAGTTATTAAAACAAAATGTGATTACACGTTAAAATTATACAAAACAGTGCCAGTTTAAACAACATATATTGAGCTAATTTAAGTAATTATGTAAAACTCGCTGAATCTTACAATAATTATTAAGTGACTTAGTAAGTAAGTACAGATGCTAGCTGGTGATTGTGACTATAATAAATTGCCACACTTTTCAGTACATTCTATAAACAAAATCAAACTGTGTCTATTCTTTAATATTACAAAGCTGAAGAGTTTGTTTGTTTGAACTCGCTAATCTCAGGAACTACTAGTCTGATTTGAAAAATTCGTTCAGTGTTTGATAGTACATTTATCAAGGAAGGTTATAGGCTATAACATCACGCTGCGACCAATAGGACCGAAGAAAATTTTCTTAATTCCTCGCGTATGAAGTCGCGGGCTGCGGCTAGTAACTTTATATAGCAAGTATAAATCGTCTTACACAAAAATGTGAAATGTCAAAGAAATAGTAATTTAAATAATTTTAAAACCTTTTTGTCCGACTTTTAAGGAAGAGTCAGCAAACCAAGCTAATTACAAAAATATGGGCATCTATACCCGCTATTTTCTTCGTGAATATTGCTTCTTGAGTAATAAATTTTTCTCACATTGTCTAGGTCTTATATGTCTTTGTTTCTAATTTTCAAAAATGATAACTAAAAGAAGTATGACTACCCAAAAATCCTGTTATTTTCCGGTTGATTTTAGATGAATGAAGATGTATGAACTTGAACGTCTATCACACAAACTTGGTAAGGTTTTCCTAAAAAACCTGTCAAGAGCGAGGTAAACTCGCACACTTAGGGTTTCGTACCGACTAGACATATAAACATAATTAACTGCATTGAAATAATCATTTAATTAAACTCAAAACAACTCACCAACTTAATTTTGTAATTGAAATATAGGGAATCGCCCACATTTCAGCTACTTCATAAGTTGGTATTAGTATAAACACATTTTTACTTGCGATGTGATGACAAATTATAATTTTTTGGATTTTTCCCTATATCAGCACTATATAGACTTGATCTATGCCATTATATCTTTTAAATGCGTAGAGGTGAAAGGTTGACTGTATTTTTGCAGCAAGGGACCGCATAGATGTACATATCGTATGAGTTTCAAGTTGATACCTTCAGCCGTTGCTGAGTAAAAAAAGTTTGACAGACGGACAGACAGACACCGGAGTGGTCCTATAAGGGTTTGTACAAACCCTCGGAGCTCGGGAATAGGGATAGCTATACCCTAAAACAAATAACTAAATTGTGGGTCAGTAGTGGGTCTCTTGAAAGGGTCAGTAGTGGGTCTCTTCAAAGTCGAATATACCGCGTAGTAACCTGAATCACAAGTTTTAGTCAAAACCCTTTCCATACGTACATTTAAATATTTACATGCACATAATAATCACGGTAACACGTTACAATTTTATTACAGGACATTTACATTTCCCGCGCTTTGGGAGTTTGCATATGTAATTTTGCATAACTCTCTGAATTTTACAAATCTTATTAAATGCCTTGTTAGACATATGTAACGGCGTGTTTGTGACTAACATGAAATGTTTACTTAATGTAAAACTTTTTAATACGCTTTTGTTTATGGATCTATTTAACGGAATATTAAAACGCCTTTTAACTCCCTTATAATATAATTCTCTTTTTTACACATTTATCAAAGACGACTGACTAGTATGTAATATCTTCAAAACGATCAGGAATTTTCAAGAACAATTTTATATACTTCGACAAGTGCCTTTTAGTTTTTATCGTAGTACGTATATGTAACTCCGCGATATGTCACAAAGGTATATGACTTATCCGTATCCCAGCTTTAAAATATAACATCTTTATTCATATAAATATCAAATAAATAAATATCATAAACATTAACAATACAGTTACTGCAACTAAAAGATAAAGGTTCTACAATTATTTTGCAATCACTGTTTACTATTTAAACATAATAATATTATTATATCGTATGTGCATTTATTTAAACATGTAAATCCTTTCATCATTAATTTTGTAGTTATAATTTACTAGCTTGCATGAAAAAATGCTAGTACATTGTTATTACAAACACGCTAATAGACCAAGATCCGAGAGGTGAAACCTTTTACTCATTTTCTTAGCGATAAATATCGACTACTTTATTCCGTTGACCATATTTTAAATATTAGATGCTAAAGTCTGGTAAAAACAATACAATCATTTTTATTCTGTAAGCGCTAAGATTTACCTATATTATAAAAAATACTCCTAAAAATGTTTATTGACTATTACCGGACACATACTGCCAGCTGTTTCTTTTATTAAAAGCTTTAAAGGTCCCTAACATATTTTATAATGTATAAATATTATTTAGAGAACTATTTTAACGTTAACTAACGTTTTCATAAGCAGTAACGTTAACTAACGTTTTCATAATCAGAAACGTTAGGAAAAGTTCTCTGAATGTGATGAGAAAATAATTATAAGGTTTTAACTCTCGGATCTCAGTCTATAAGGTTTTGTTTATTAATTATTGTAAATTTATATAAGTCTTGTTTATGTGATATATTTTTTCTGTATGTTTCAAGAAACTGCTGTGTGTTTATAAAAAAATTCAAATTAGTTATGTAATTACGGTGTGTTTCTACGTGAAATAATTATTATACTTCTTATTTAATACATATATTTAATGCAATACGGACCTAGTGTGAAGACTTAAAAGAACAAAATGCTTTGAATTAATTTTCTAATAATGTTATAGGGATATGTAGTCCAGTGTATTTGACGAGCCTCGTGGTTGACTGGTTCATGTAACGGACTGCAGATCAAGAGGTCGCGGATTTGATTCCCGCTCGGGACAATCATTTGTGTGATTGTTCTAATTGTCATACAAATTTTTGTACTGCGTCTGCGTGTTTCTATGTATTATAAGTATGTATTTACAAAAGAAAAGTAGTATATGTATTCTATCCGTATTCTGGTATCCATAACACAAGCATATAAGCTTAGTTTGGGACCAGAGGACGTTGTGTGAAATGTCCATGAATATTTATTATTTATTATTATTTAGTGAATGCTAATTAGAAAGACCAAGCATGTGTTTTCGCCTTAACAGAAATGTGTTACTGGACACATTCTTAATTATTCTATAGCAATGTAAGTTACTTTAAAATTACTTATTAGCCTCCGTAGGCTCAGTCGTAATTTATATAATAAATCCGGTTTTCAAAAACCAGAAATATCATTAAAAAAACCTGTCAAGAGCGAGGCAAACTCGCACCCTTAGGGTTTCGTACCTACTAGACAATGACATATAAACATGAGTAACTGCATTCAAATAATCTGTTAAACTCAAAACAACTCACCAACTTAATTTTGTAGTTGAAATATTGGGAATCGCCTACATTTCAGCTACTTCATAAGTTTTTTTGTGATGTGATGACAAATTATAAGTTTTTGGATTTTTCCCTATATCAGCACTATAGGCTTGATCTATGCCAAATTTCAAGGCTCTAGGGCAACGGGAAGTAACCTGTGAATTTTGATTCCGTAGCACAAGTCGAAAATTCTTAAAAATGGTCGTAATTCGGTTATACCTTTTAAACGCGTAGAGGTAAAAGGTTGATTGTATTTTTTGCAGCAAGGGACCGCATAGATGTTGACGTTAATTTCTTTGTTACCTAAATCCTTTTTTGATTTTATTATAATTAAATAGATTTTGAAGTGTAAATTATATGAGATCAGGATGGCTAGGACCGACCGAAAGTTCGAAACCATTACATCACATTTCTGGCGGAATCTACTCATTGAGTAATTCCTCACTATTTCTTTGGTTATATAGGTATATGTAGTATATTATATGTATTATTACTAAGTATGTTTATATTATCTGTTTATGTATGTAGATTATATTTATTTATTATAGTTTAAGTAATATTATTATTATTGTAAGGTAAAAACTTCACCTCTCAATGATAAATTAGCACCTGCCTCTTATTATCTCTGCACCACTGATGGTTGGCTGGTAGAGAATGCCATTGGCATTAAGCCCGCCATTGTACACCATTTTGTATGTGCAAAAAGTTTGAAATAAATAAATAAATTAAGGAAGACATTTCTTACATAAAGAATTATTCAATACTCTGCACTTTGGTTGGGATTATGATCTACTATGCCGCGCTGACCAGTCGAGTTAGCATAGGGTTTATTATCGAATTATCTGTCACGTATTGAGGATATTATCTGTATACAGTATCCCTTTCCTGATTTTTACAGTACCCTGGAAAGGAAAAGGGGTGGTGACACTTGTATTCTTAATCATACATATAAGGTGACATTAAAGGATTTAGTATCGAATTTTTGGCACCAGATAACAACTAGTATTAATTAAAATGGTCTAATTTAGTTTACATTAAAATGAGTCTCAAACATTAACAGACCACCGAACTCCATACATTAGTCTTAACTACCGACCATTATGTGGTTAATATTGCAACTATATAGGCGTTAATTAAATGAAGCCATGTTAAGGGTGCTAAAGGTAATATATTAACCTCGTAGTGCCCTGGAATAGTAACTGTCTGTCTGTCTTCGATTCGATTCCCACCTAATTCCTCGAATGTTGGACATAGATATACGTTTTGCATTTGAATGTTTGAAATGAATTTAGAAATTGTAAAAATAAAACTACTTTTTAAGGATTTAGACGCGTATATTTGTTTTAAATTTTGGCCCGACGTTTCGGAGACTTTGCAGTCCCCATGGTCACGGGTTAGACTGAGCTGTAATGTGTCTTCTACGATCAGTTAATACAGGGTTTACTTACATTCGATTTTAATTTATCATTTTTACATTTTACACCCAATTTTACAATAATATAATTAAACAGTCACGCAAGTGTTAGAAAATATTAGAAATATTTACTCGTTTTTGCAACATTTATTACTAATGCTTCGCTTCTATATACCTTCCTCGATAAATGTACTATCCAACACTGAAAGAGTTTTTAAAATCGGACTAGCTCATCTATCAGGCGCGGCAGCGGTTCCTGACATTAGCGCGTTGAAACAAACAAACTGTTCAGCTTTATATTATTAGTATAGATCTGTACTGGTCATTATCTATTCCATAGTATCTACGGAACCCTTCGTTCCTGTAGTGGTATTCAGTAAGAAAAAGTGAAGTGAATTTTTGGTGAATCTTGATCACGTGACAGCGCTCCTCCAATAAAATACAGGAGTGCTGTCACGTGACCAAGATTCACCGAAAATTCACTTCACTTTTTCTCACTGAATACCACTGCTGATTCAGAAGCACTCTTGTCAGAATTTTAAATTAAAATTATATACAGCATTATGTTATCAAATAAAAATGATATAAACATGATACCAATTTTCATAAATATGTACTAAAATAGATTATGAATGAGCTCGAAATTCATAAGTTCTGTCTGTTGTACAGATGGTATTAAAAACCTTCTTCTATCGTTATAAATAAACTTATTATACTGTGCAGGCAGCGCGCCTGTGGAACCAACTGCCATTAACAATAAGACAGGCTAAATCACTGTCTATTTTCAAAAGAATGGTAATCGAATACTTCAGCACTAGTTTATAAATTATTTACTTTCTTCATACTATATTTAAGCAGTTTTTACACAGATATTATGTACATTATTATATATATTTATATTATGCTTCATACACATTTATTAGTATGTGATTGTTTTTATATTTACACACCATAACACCGTCTATCCAATCGACATGTCCATGCAGGTTGTCTGGAAGAGAACGCTGACAGCGATAAGACCGCTGATTGTACATTAATTGTTTGTAGATAATTTAAAAGCTCTGTATTATTGGTGTGCAATAAAGTATATTGTATTGTATTGTATAGTCCTTAGATAGATGTACTTGAAGTTTCTCTCTTCAAGTACATCTATACTTCCATGACTATACAAATATTATAAAGCTGAAGAGTTTGTTTGTTTGTTAGTTTGTTTGAACGCGCTAATCTCAGGAACAATGGGTTCGAGTTGAAAAATTATTTTTGTGTTTAATAGTTCATTTATTGAGAAAGGCTATAAGCTATATAACATCACGACGCAACCAATAGGAGCGAAGCAGTAGTAAAAAATGTTGCAAAAGCTGGAAAAGTTTTCTAAATTCCACGCGTATGAAGTCACGGGTAACTACTAGTAAATTATATTTGAGACGTTACGTATTATCATCATTTAAATAATTACGTAGTTAAATTAAATATTTATGGTCTTATTCATAATGACATATCGGAGGTTTAAAAGTTCGCTAAAATCAGATCGCGAAAATTGTCAAAACTTGTTATTCATAATAGTCTTTTTACGCTAAAACGTTTATTTTCTCTCCTATAAAATCTCCGTTTAAACCTCCGATAATTCATTATGAATAAAGCAGTTAGTATTATTATATTTTATTGAAAACACACACGGAAAATAGGTACCTATTATTAGCGTTATTAGCTTGGTACGTATCTATTTATGTATTAATCTATGTAACGAAATCTTTAAAAGTAATTTTCTCTCACGTGTAGTAGTCTGATTGCTTGGTAATTTTGATTGGATATTTGGCACACATATTAAAGATCAATGACAATTGGTGACAAGCCTCGTGGTCGAGTGGTTCATGTAGCGGACTGCCGATCAAGAGGTCGCGGGTTCTATTCCCGCTCGGGATAATCATTTGTGTGATTTTTCTAATTGTCATACAAATGTTTGTACTGCGTCTGGGTGTTTCTATGTATTATAAGTATGTATTTACAAAAGAAAAGTAGTATATGTAGTCTATCCGTATTCTGGTACCCATAACACAAGCATATAAGCTTAGCTTGGGACCAGAGGACGTTGTATGAAATGTCCATGAATATTTATTTATTTATTTAATTCAATAGTTTAAACATATAATACAGAATTTTCAAACGTGTTTTTTAAATTATTCAATAAATTCCAATTATTTAATAAGTCTTTATTAGCTTTTATTACTGTATTTAGATGTAGTTACGTATCTATTTAATGAAACGTTAAAACGCAATATTTTAAACGTTCAAATAATTAATAATGTGAAAGAAAGATATAACATACACGCGTCTAAATTCATAAAAAGTAGATGTATTTAAACAATTGAGTCGCGCAAGTGTTAGAGAATATTATGAAAGAAAGATATTAACGCAATCCATCCATCTATATACCTTTCGTTATCATACACTGTTGAATCACCACCGAATAGACTATTTCTAAATAATATTTTATAGCAAAGTTAATAATAATTAACACGCATAAATAAGTTCAGTATGCATCTATCAATGTATTAATCTATGTATCGGAATCTTTAAAAGTGATTTTCACCCACTTGCAATAGTTGGATTGATCTGAAGTTTGGCACTCCTTACAAGAACTGATGGCAATACAATAATTTAAAAAAATATTCCGGATTATGAAGCGTGTTTTTAGTAGTTGTATTTAGTTGAAAACCACAAGTTAAATACAATGTTCCAAAAATAAGTGAACAAAAGTTGGTTCAATAAGTAAGCGCGTGCTCGGCAACCCGTGAAACGGCTGCTAGAGTTATTGGGGTCCCACTTTCGATAAAATGACCGCTACGTTTCGGAACCCCTGTCAATTTACCACCGGTATTTATGTCCCCAATGTCAGTTGAGTAAAAAGTTTATTTGAAACTATCACAATAAATCTATAGTTGACTCTAAGGAGTTCCTTAGAGTCAACTATAGATTTATTGTGATAGTTTACAAGTGCGTATACAAAGTAGTTACTTTGTATACGCACTTTTAGAATGAAAGAGACCTAACTCAAACATAAACACTGAACTGGATTTAACACTTACAGTCTTATGCAACGCAGTCAAAACATCATTAAGGGCCATAGGTAAGTCAATCATATTTACTTATTTTAAAAAAAATGTCGTTATTTTTGTATGTATGTTCCTATGTAAGCTTATATTATTATGTGCAAAACTACGCAACGGATTTTAATGCGGTTTATTTTATTAGATAGAGCGTTTTAAGAGGATGGCTATATGTAGTTAATATTTGTTAAGGTTTGGTGCATATTGAGGGAGGAAGAGCTCATTTACGAAGAGATTAACGCGGGTGAAACCGTGGGCATTTGCCAGTAACGCATTAAAACGCGTTCTGTATACGTACACGTTATAATATGTACGAATATTTATAAAAGAATAGAAAGTCAGAGAGCACATGAGTAAGAGAACCCTTTGTTCAGTAAAACGTGATATTTATATAAAACTACTCCTTACGGATTCAGACTCGTTATTTTAGTTTTATCCCGACGTTTCGAAGGCATTTTAGCCGCCATACTCACGACCTCAGTTTATCTCACTTACAGTATACCTATCAAGAAAATGATCGATTACTTATGTAAAGGATTACTGACCCGTTACAGAATATGAATTAATGTTTGCGTATGTTTCATATAATTATTTTGGGTATCTGTATGGTAACGATGGCTGGTTTTAATGGGCTCCCTTGTGGATCGTTAAATCCGTCTCAGATTAATATCATCTAAATAAACAGACCACAAATGGGACATATTGTAGGAAACATTTATTAACATAAATTGTTTTTGTTGAAAAATATGTCTTTAGTTTTTAGACCACATATTTTGCCACCAAAACAGTCAATCGACATCATCGTTATCTTTTTTTTCAATCGTGGCCAGTCAAACTAGTTTTCCCTGGCATCACTGCGATTAGATTAACCCTGCGATCGCCACTTTCTAAAAACGAGTTCTAAAAAATTCTAAAAAGATTTTATTGCTAAAGAGTTATCGTCTTGATTATAGCAAAACTTCCGACGCGCACAAGGTCACAGGCACCGTCGCGCACTCGTCCTGATGATGAGCATCGGATATGCTCGAAACCTGAGTTGACATCATCGATCCCATAAAAGTGAGTGTTAGCCGGTAACATATATATATATTCTAAGAAGAAAAAATAATATGGTATCTGTGATTAATAACGGTTAATTAAACTTACATCAATCCTGGCATAGTTAAGTGTTAAGAGGATACCAAAATAGCTTCGTGCATTTTTCTACGTACGAAGTTTTCATTGTTTCTTTAGATTGAATGGCTAGAGCTCTAATTTTTAAGTATATGTTTTTTCAATATATAATCTAGGATAGCATAAACTCAGAAACGCGATTGAAAAAAGTTTTCTCGATAGAAAATCTTAGCGAAAATACCTCTCTCGTTTCTTTTTTTTTCATTTGTCGGTCTATTATCACGTATTAACTAATGCAATAACTTTTAAAACATAAGCAACTATTATATATAGAAACACGTAAATCAGAATTAAAATATATTTAGTAGATTTTGAGTAAACAAAAAAAATATCCCTAATTCTTCATTTTCTATACCTACTAGCTGTGTTAATATGTACATGTCGACGATAATATTGATGTAGGCCCTTAAGCGGTAATTGTAAAATACCTTGTAAAACTAGCAGTCGTTGTAAAGTAAAAGCAATAAGCTATAGGTACGATGGTAGAGTACAAAGCTCGTAAACACTTTGATAACGGTCAAATTGTATAGTTGTATGTTTGAATCATTAAGGTGTCCATGTTCAAAATAAATGGAGTAGATTTGTTATTTAGGTATAAAGTTTGAGATCGTAACTGCTATTGCTTTGACTTTAATGCTTTCGTTGTTATTTAAACTTATTTGGATGAATTAGGTGATATTTTAAGCCCTTAAGTCGTTTATGATGTACCATTTCATAATTTGGTTACTTTAAAATTTATATAAGTTCACTAGCTGACCCGGACAACGTTATTTAGCCGTACAAATGTCAGGAGTATGAAAAATAGATAGTAGCCGATTCTCAGACCTACTGAATGTGCATATAAAATCTCATAAGAATCGGTCAAGCCGTTTCGGAGGAGTATGGGTGCAAACATTGTGACAAGAGAATTTTATATATTAGACTAGCTGACCCGGCAAACGTTGTTTTGCCATACCAAATAAAAAAAAGTTTGAAAAATAGATGTTGGCCGATTCTCAGACTTACTGAATACGTATGCAAAATTTGAGAAGAATCGGTCAAGCCGTTTCGGAGGAGTACGGTAACTAACACTGTGACACGTGAATTTTGTATATTAGACTAGCTGACCCGGCAAACGTAGTTTTGCCATACCAAAAAAAAAGATTTCAAAAATAGATGTTGGCCGATTCTCAGACCTAGAGAATATGTACACAAAATTTCAGGAAAATCGGTCGTACCGTTTCGGAGGAGTACAGTAACCAACACTGTGACACGTGAATTTTATATATAAGATATATAGTCTAGCTAGACTAGTCCAGAGACTACACCTACTTGCTACGGTTTTTGTCCCATTAATTAAACACCGAAGTGGAAATGATGCATGCCAGTAGGTAGCTACCTTATGCAGGTACCTTCATAACACAGGTTTTTGAATGTTATGTCTTTAAAAGAAAAACATGTAATTCAATTTACTTAATATGTTTCACCATCATCCTAAATCATCGTAAAAATAAAAGAGCATCTTGAACACCTTGGCAGTATATAATATTCAAAACATTTTAGTACTAATCCTGGTCAACGGTAGCGTCGCTATAAAAAACACATAAAAACTTTTCTTTTTGGCATCAGATGTTGGACATCAAGGAGCCATTTATCTTTATGACGTCATTTAAGTAAAGAGCCACAGAAAGTTTGTTTTGTACGTTTACGTAAGAATGTTCATTTCAACGTTTATTGTTATTGTTATTATTGAATCACTAGCTATTGCCCGCGACCCCGTCGCGTGGTATAAAAAAAAATTCCCGTTTTTGCAACATTTTTAACTACTGCTTCGCTTCTACTGGTCGTAGCGTGATGTTATATAGCCTAAAGCCTTCCTCGATAAATGCCCTATCTAACACTGAAAGAATTTTTCAAATCGGCCCTGTAGTTCCTGAGATTAGCGAGACAAACAAACTCTTCCACTTTTTAATATTAGTCTATATTTTATATTATATCTTTTATACGTACGTAAGGGGTGAAATCTACAATTTTAAAATCAAAAGGATTTGCAGATTCATGTGACAAAGGCTCTTCCTCCAGCCCATCAACGTCCCACTGTTGGGCGCGGGCCTCCTCCACTTTGGGAGGAATTATGGTCTACTGTGCTGCGCTGACTAGGCGTGTTGGCACAGGCTTTATTTTCGAGTTTTCCGACTCTCATAGAGGATGTTATCTGCGTATAATGTCCCTTAGCTGACTTTTACAGCACACTGGGCTGGAAATGGGGTGGTGACACTTGTATTCTTAATCTGTCACCACACGGACAGATGACAGTGACAAAGGCTATTGAATGATTATTCGACTTTTATAATCACTATAAAGTTGAAAACTCACATATTTACGCATTTTGGTTAATTTGGTTGTGTGGTCTTTAGTATTTGAATTCAATACATGATCATGGTCACATCTAACATCTCTCTGAATTTCTGATGAAGTTATCACTCACCCTAGTAGGGATAGTTCAATTTAATACTTTACCCATACATAACCATTTTCCCTGACGTTCATTTCACCGAGCAATGCTTCTATTATATTACCACATCAGGATGCTTAACTAGATCCACAAGTTCTTCTACAACTCTCCATTTCAGATCTTGTCTTCTAGTGAAACGCTAAATTTAGTCATCTCTACACCTAACACGCGTTTTAATCTAAGCTATTTTCAATAACTTGTGAAACCTCATTTATAAACCACATTTACATATTTTGTCTGATGTGACCCGTTGCATCAGAAAAGTAACATTTTCATACGTTTATTCAAGCCGTTATAATACAAGTACAAAGCATCAGGGAAACGTGCAAGCAACCATATTAAATTTAAATAAAATATGGTCAAGTGCGAGTCGGACTCGCGCACGAAGGGTTCCGTACCATTATCTATGCAACATAAGGCAACGTTATTAGTATTGAGCAAGAAACGGTAAAAAAATCATGTTTGTTGTATGGGAGCCCCCCTTAAATATTTATTTTATTTTATTTTTAGTATTTGTTCTTATAGCGGCAATAGAAATACATCATCTGTGAAAATTTCAACTCTCTAGCTATCACCGTTCTTGAGATACAGCCTGGTGACAGACGGACGGACGGACGGACGGACAGCGAAGTCTCAGTAATAGGGTCCCGTTTTTACCCTTTGGGTACGGAACCCTAAAAACAGATTTCCCATTTGATGCCAAACGTCACGACAAGTCAGGCAAAAAAGTAATTTTCTTCTTTGAAAGAGTTATCAGCCCAGACTATAACAGTAGTAGCTATCTGAGCCTTGTAAATGTGGGGTAAAATTTCAAAACCTTGAATAATAAAACATTTTAATGAATAACATATTTTTAATAACAGATGTAAAACTTTTCCGTACTGTGTAAAGTTTTATAACTATTATTACAGAGTATTTAATAAGGTTTATGTTCCAATACTTTTGTAAACAACTGTAATTAAAACCTAAATTATTGTTTACAATTCGTTAGGGACAGAAGGGTTCACCTCACAAAGGTTTATTCAGATATGTACAAACTTATATGTATTGTAGCTATATTATGTATCTGTACTATAATAATAATATTATAAAGCAGAAGAATTTGTTCGTTTGTTTGTTTGGATGCTCTAATCACAGGTACCACAGAAAATTTATTTATTTCAGGCTACAAGCACATTAGACGAACATCAACATATTATTATATTAAAAAAAAAAAAATTCTCTTAAACTGAAACTATCTAAGCTAACGCTAAGCCCAACGTCACTGTGGCGAAAAAGGTACATTACTCAGCTTTGTTGGGGCAACGTGAAATGTCATCCCAACGCTGATTTTCAGTAATGCCCTAAGGATAAAATATTAGGAAAATTTTCATCAAGCTACTTCTAATCAAAGTTATATCGTAATTACTTATAATTAATTAGACAAACTTGTTTGCTTCTAGATATTTTAAGTTTATAATTAATTATTTCAAGCAATAAAACAGTCAAACAAACTATCCACATCAATAACATTACAATAAAACAAGCATTTAACATTGACATGTTCAAAGCTTGCACATACCTATCGTTTTGTCTATCTATACTTTGTAATGAGCTATCCATTCTTAAACGTCTTTCCATAAAACCCATTTCTGTTAGGCGAACAATAATAGAGTCTATGGTAGGTGCTGCAGGCCAACCAGGACGCATGAAAAAACATGACCAGGTTGAAGTGATTTGATCAGGTAATATCTGAACAGAATTACGAAATTGTTGTATTACAAATGAATCAGCAGCTAATAAAAATCTCTTTCCGTCAGTGATTTGTTCAACACACGTATAGAAATCTGATAAAGGAAAGATTATAAAACCATTCTCTAAAGAAGTGTTTTTGAAAAATTCGGAAAGAATCAATGTTCCCCCATACCCGTCAACTATTTTAACTGCTTCTTCAATTGACTCAAATGTAGGCTCTAAGAATGGAACTTGAAGAAAATCAACCAAATAACTTTGATAAATAATTCTAATAATAAAACTAAACCAAATCCAAAGCAAAAATAAATTATTCAACAATGACACTATAGTTACGTAATGCGCAGTTTGTCCTACCAATAATGAAAATGTATTAAAACAAATATTGATCATTTTGTAGTATCTTGAAAGACTCCAACAACTTACTAACTTAGCTGCAATAACAAATACTACGAACGCTAAACATATAATTGGTGTTATGATATTGAAGAAAGGGATCAAAATTTTTATGTAAGTATAAATTTCACGACGTTTAGGTCCAATCCAATAAACACCAGAATAGTGATACATATGTGAAGTTTGAGTGACTGAATATCTTCCATAGGTTAGTACCCCAGCGGGAATAATTATATCAGCTTTATTATGAACTAAATCAGAAAGGGATCCTGATGCTCTTCCATTTGTATACGTTCCCAATCCACTTTTATCAGATGCTTCTATAAATTGCAATGAAGCATTAATTGCATTTATTATTTCTGTAAGCGTGGCTCCGTCGTGACCTCCAAGTTCTGTCAAAATACCGTTTTCAAAATGAAAATGTAGAAGCTTCGGGAAAGCAATTGCAGATGTTCTTATAGGACACTTGTTAAAATTGTTAAACTTTTTTGGAAATAAATTATCATCATTCTTTAACTTTACAGGAATAAAATTGCCACATATGTCATCCTTGTAAGGAAAATAAGTAGAAATGGTTATTTTGTTTCTGAAATCCTTACTTATTACTATAAAGTCAGCTATATTATTCATCCAAGCAATTTTGTTGAATTCTAATAATTTCTTGCCATCATTTATGGTTTCTTTACAAATTAGCACTAATTTTATTGAAAATCTGTGCCATTGATTGATTACTGCTGCAAATTTTTCAAAAGTATCTATATTAGTTGCAAAAAATATTGTTTGAGCATATCCAAAGCCTTTCATTACATGATTTATAATACTAAAATGATTAGTGTAATTATCATAAAATCTAGTAATAACTACAGTACCTGGGAATTTGTTCAGAAAGTAATTTTCTTCTTCTAAGATATCATCATCGCATACTACAATAGTAGCAATGTGAGGCTTGTAGTACTTATTTGTTATATATAGTGCTTCTTCTATTAGTTTTAGATTTGAGTTGTACATTGCTCCTTCTATCAATAATATATTAACAATCAATAGTATCAATGCTGGCATTGTATTAAAAATAAAATTAACTTTTATGTATTCTCTATATGACTTTTTAATGTTTGTGTAGGTTTATGTATTGTCTGCCATGATATCCATTGCAATATGTAATAGGCACTATTTGATTGATGTCATAAAGTAATAAAAATTTTAAGTAAATTGATGTGTTATTAAATTACATATCTTCAAATTACTTTTTAACGACATAAACAATGGCATTAAGGGCCTACATCAATATTAACGTCGACATGTACCTATTAACACAGCTAGTAGGTATAGAAAATGAAGAATTAGGGATTTTTTTTTGTTTACTCAAAATCTACTAAATATATTTTAATTCTGGTTTACGTGTTTCTATATATAATAGTTACTTATGTTTTGAAAGTTATTTCATTAGTTAATACGCGATAATAGACCGACAAATGAAAAAATTAAAAATGACAGAGGTTGTTTCGCTAAGATTTTCTATCGAGAAAACTTTTTTCAATCGCGTTTCTGAGTTTATGCGATCCTAGATTATATATTGAAAAAACATATACTTAAAAATTAGAGCTCTAGCCATTCAATCTAAAGAAAAAATGAAAAATGTGTACATAGAAAAATGCACGAAGCTATTTTGGTATCTTCTTTAGACAACAGTGTCAACAGATCTATATATTTAAATTATAGACATATTTCAAAATATTTGTGTCTATTTATTCATACATTATATTATTACTTACTTTTGTAATAGTACTAGCTGTTTCCTGCAAGTTCTTACACACGGAATTTATGAATCAAATCCTAACAAATTATACAAAAAAGCATCCTCGTGAAGCACTCTATCTATTAAATAAACTGCATCAGAATCCGTTAAATAATTTTAGAGATATAAGCTTACATACACACAAAAATGACATATTTGTTTTATAGTAAGTAAAGATAATAGCATTACCTATCACTATAACTTTACAAATTGTATTGCTACACCTATTCGCCTATCATCTACGCTTATGCTTTTATGTAATTGTATGTGTGTGTTTGTATATTGACGTATTTATGTATGTGTGTATGTATATCTATTATTAGGTTGATAAAAACAAATTAGTAGGTACACCCCAAACATCTAATTCCAGAAATTAAGTATTCCATCCCAAGGTTGTCTGGAAGAGATCGCATATAGTGATAAGACCGCCTTTTGTACCTGTTTTAATTTTATATAAACAACTCTGTAATCTATTTTTGGTGTACAATATAGAGTATTGAATTTGAATTTGATAATAAACTAGAGACTAGTAGAAGTTTTAGATGTAGATACTATAATTTCAATATATAAATACATTTTATGTCATTAATATTATGTCGGTAATTTTTGACCGGTGTAATGACTCAGAACAGTATTCAGGTATATTTTCAGAAATCCTATAAAAGAATTAGAAATCCTATTTAAAACTAAGTAAAGAAATAGACCACATAAAACGTTTTTAGTATTGGATACACAGAAAATCCTCTTGTTCCGCTTTTTACCTACATTTAGATATCCAGTTCCACTCAATTGGTTATTAATGGAGCATGACATTCAAGCGAGTGTTAAATTAGCTCTTTAATTTTGGTTAGAATTATTGCACTGTTTACTAATTTACAGAGTTTTATTAGTTACCCAAGATAGGGAAGAAGGTATTATTCAAAATCCTTTACTTGTTTAAACATGGGTTATAACATAAAAGGTACAAGATATTGGTGGTAAAACAATAAATCTTTAGTTCCAACATGTTTGGCCATTATAGGCGTACAAAAGATTATGTTTTAAAGTAAACAGGTCACAATAGGACGAATATGTATGAAGAAGATGTATGTAAAATCACAGATGACGTGCGGGCGAGGAGTATGGAGGTAAGAGACATTTTGTGCCGACCCCAAATAATTGAGAGAAGGGCAGGGAATAAATAAATAAATAAATGTTGTGTGTTTTATTACTTACCCCTCTATTATAAAGATACCGAGATAATGGTTGCGTGTGACCACTAATGCATCGGATACTGTTACAAAATAACATAATTTCAATTTATTGTTCACTAGTGATTGTCCACTATTTCGATCGCTTGAACTTACAGGTGCAGTTGCTAAAATACACAGTTGCACTTGATGATGATGATACTTTTGCAAGACAAAGACAAAGATTTTTATACAAAGATTTGATAAAAAAAACATTGGTATCAACAGCATTAACCGTTCGGGCGTAGCAATATTTTGACTTATACAATATATTTTATGCATGGAATACCTATCATATATTTAAATCTCTCTCCTCGACTTCTTGAAATAAGTAAGAATTAGCTTATAGTTAACTTTAACCTGACCTTTACCAGATTCAAATAAAAGGACAATAATAAAAAATAGCCAATATGGTCGGTCTGTTTTGACTTATAATCGATTGATAATATATTTTTACGGTGATTCATTTCCACCAAGGAATTTATCTTATATGAACAGACAACCATCAGTTATAGTTTTCTTTCTATATAAGATATGTTGCAATCATTGTAACATACACATATTATACATGAAGGCAAATCAAAGCGTACAGAAACGGCAATGTCGTTAAGAAATATCAAGAGACAGAATATACGAGATAAACGTCAACATAATTGGCTAGGTCGGGTGCAAAGGTCGGGTATTGTCTTTCCAGAATTCTTTTTTAATAAAAAACCAATTAACAGGTGTATGAGTGTTAATGAAGCCAAGGAAGTTTGTTTGGGTCGTAGTATATGGCGCTATATAGTCTCTGCCTAACCCCATGAGAAAAAGGCATAATGTTATGATGAGGCGTTTCTTAATTCTAAATTGAGATGCCAAATACCGAATTTCATACCACTTTTAAAGCCTCGTGCTGCGTCGCACTGCTCACGCTGCTGCAAAAATCATCATTGCCCTACTGCTATCCTTTTGTTTGGGTTCGGCGCAACATGCCTTTTTCTTCAATGCTCATCCCTAAAAGGTCATTTCTTTATTTACTCCTGTTTCTTTCATATCCTCTTTTACACAATCCATACATCGTTTCTTCGGCCTTTGATTCTCTCTACATTCATTCTCAGAAACTCATGAAACTAAACAAATTTAATTTAGTTTCACTACAGCATCTTTTAAAAACTTGTAGCAAACTAGTAAATGTATATCTTTATTTATTAAGCTATTTAACAAATGAAGCATTCCCTGGAGATGAATAAAAATAATATACAGAGGCTACGGCTTAATGTTATGATAAATGTGAGCTTAACCACGCATCGCTGAATTATACTTAACTATTAATATAATCTCATTTGAAGCATTATATTGTATAAAAGATATATTATATAACTGTATCTACGACTGATGACGACACATGATTTTTTTTTAATCTTTGAATAAGTTCTTTCCTGTAGTCAAGAAAACGCAGACAGAATGCAATATTTAGAAACAATCTGTTCCTAAAATAGATTTTGTAGATTATATTTGTAGAATTTAAACATCTAAGTTTACTAGTTGTGCCTCACAGTTACACTTGTACAGTTACTGTTTGCAAACCTACTAATTATACATACAAAATCATTAACACGCTTATATAAGTTCGGTAAGTATCTATCAATGTATTAATCTATGCAACGGGACTCTTTGAAAATGATTTTCACCGACTTGTAGTAGTGGAATTGACCTGAAATTGTTGTATGCTTATTAAGGACCGATACATTGCAATAATTTACAAAAATATTTAGGATTTTTTTTAGCGTGTTTTTTAATTTTTGTATTATTCAATTTTTTTTTTTATTTACTTTTGAAATATCATACCTGGATCTATTATCATTGGTATCATCGACTTATAGGTATAGAAAAATTTTACATTAGTATACCAGTACACGAAATATCAAACTTTTGCCAATTCTTTTAATTGTACTTTTTCATTTTGTATCAGTAATAGCCACTTCAGCAGTATGTCATTCTTAAGATGCAGTTGCCTCAATCAGTCTTCTTCAAAAAGCGCAAGCGCCAATTCTTTACAGTTAATATTAAATCCCGGGAATAATTTACCATTAATTTTGAAAAGTTATGGAAGAAAATTGCGTTCAAATAACTTCTATCCTACTAGACTATATTATATTCAAATATTTCACCTACCTTGAGGGTCTTCTAGTGTTATTTGTATGTATTTACAATAAAGACACATACGTAGGTAAAGGTGCTTAAGCCTGATTTTGAATTTAATAACGTTAGAGTACGTAGAGTAGTACGAGTAGTTAATATTAAAATTTTAATCTTAGTTAATAATTTAAATTTTTAACTCTATCAAGTGAATATATATTTTCACTATCTAACATCTGTAATATTATTTTATCGTCGTTAAAAAGTAATTTGGAAGTGACATTAGATAATTACGATAGAATTACTAGAATTTACTTATGTAAGAATTATTCAATAGTCAATTACTCGTCAAATCGTGAACAATATATAAAAAGAAATATCATATCAATAGATTTTTTCATATTCTATTAAATGTGACAAGTAAATTCTAAACCAAGGAATAGAAATTAAAAGTAATATACATCCTTTCTACAATTTCAATGGGAGTGTGGATAATTTTAGTTTTCATTATTACGATTGCATCAGGAATCGAAAGTTCTTCATTAAAATTAGTAAAAGAAGCCATATCAATAACAAGCAAATATTACAAACAACAATTTGTGACGACAGTAGTTGGAAATTATAATGACACGGAAGAAGAAAATCATTTCTTAATTAATTATCCCGGTACTGTAGGTGTCACTCAGTTAGCTGATAATGATAACCAAAATGTAGTAGTTCATATGCAGAAAAATGGTGGATATCAACAAACAGTATACTTCGCAACAAAAACTAATGAGTTTGAAATGTTTTTGAAAATAATCAATATAGATCTAAGATTCCCTATTAAAATGGTATTGATTTGTAAAAATGTCATAAATGATATGAATGAACTGTTATTCTTTAACAAAATAGCTTGGATAAATAATTTAGCTGACTTTATAATAATAAGTGAGGATTCCAATGGCATCATAACAGTTTCTACCTATTTTCCTTATACAAATGATATATGCGGCAATTGTAATCCTGTGAAATTAGATAACGATGATAATTTATTTCCAAAAAAGTTTACTAACTTTAATACATGTCCATTAAGAGCAGCTGCTATTCCATTTCAGACACTCGTACATTTACATTATAAAAATGGCGTTCTAAGTGAACTTAGTGGACATGATGGTCTTACACTAATGGAAATAAAAAATAAATTAAACGCTACGTTGCAATATATAGAGTTGCCACAATCTTATGGTTTGGGAACATATGTAAATGGAATCGCCTCAGGTGCTATGTATGACTTACTTAACAACAAAACTGATATAGTAGTTCCTGCTGGAATATTGAGTTTAGGGAGATATTCAGCTTCACAGATTTCTCACATCTATCATGAATTAGATGTCCATTGGATTGGTCCAAAACGCCGTGAAATTTATCAATACATAAAAGTCTTGATCCCTTTTTTTAATATTATTTCACCGTTAATATTTTTAGCGTATTTATTATTTGTTGGAGTGGCTACTTTAGTAAGTCGCTGGATGTTTTCTATAATAAACAAAAAGATCAACATCTGTTTCGACTCATTTACCTTATTGGTTGGACAGACTGCCAATGTCGAGACAATGGTACCAATGCTTAATTATTTATTTTTACTTTGGATCTGGTTTACTTTTATTGTACGTATTATATACCAAGGATATTTAGTTGATTCTCTTCAAACGCCTATCTTAGAACCTCCATTTGAAGACATTGAAGAATCAATAAAAAGAGTTGATGGCTACGGGGGGACACAGATTATGATCGAATTATACAAAAATACTTCTTTAGAGAGTGGGTTTACCTTATTTCCGCTATCAGAATTCTACAGTTATGTTAAGGATATTTCAGAAGGGAAGCGGTTCTTGGTGGCTTCTGATAAATTTTTGGTGCGTCAAGTCCGAAATTCCGTACAAATATTACCCAGACAAATTACTTCTACCTGGTCATGTTTTTACATGCGCCCTGGTTGGCCACCAGCCCCGGCTATAGATTCTATTGTTGTTCGTTTAACAGAAGCCGGTTTTATGCTGAAGCTTCTAAGCGAAGACAGCAGAGTTCAAAGCTCTAAAATTAAAAAGGATGAGGGGACACACGCCTTAAATATGGCAATGTTCAGTGCCTGCTTCTACGTGATGGCATTCATGTCACTTGTTAGTTTTATAATTTTTTTGCTGGAAATATTTTATCACAAATATGACAACAGACGCAAAAATTACATAATATAAGCAATTTCTATTAAATTTTACCTATTTTGACGTTGCAAATAGTAGTTATTCTATGGATATTTGTATAAATAATTAATTTTAAACTAATAAAGTACAAGACAAAATGAACGACTTTTATTTGTGTCCACTTAATCCTAAAAATAGGTAGTTAAGATACGCATCCTGTCCCATCTTGTTACCGTCGAGGTCGCTCGTTCTCCTTAGTAAGCGTCGCCTTAGTTTATGAATGCAGAGTCGTTGTTTCTACTCTATAACTCGTCTGCTCCATCGTCCATCGGTTCTTTCCAGGCCAGCTAATTGCCAATTCAGCGCGTTTGCGCATTGATCAACCACCTTGGTTTTTTAATGATATTATGGTGGGAATCCCCTCACAAACCTCCTAATAGTAACAACGGGTCCCCATAACGATGAGAGGATTTTATAATCGTTTTACGTCTTATAACCGCTTGCGACCGTGACATCTTCTCTCCTGTGGTAATAGTAGATGATAATCTTAGTAAACATGGCCGTTAGAGAGATACTCTATTTACTACTTACTAACTCTGTCATCCTGGCCGGGTCATGGCAATAGCTGAGTGACTACCATGGCCCGGCTAAGGGCGAGGAGGAACACGGTGAGGTTTAGTGGGTAGTCCGGCAGTAATAAGCCAGCAGTCCTAAACGAAGCCCGAAAGTTGCCCCCGCAACCGGAAAGGCGAAGTGCGTGAATGAAAAGAAAACTGTCACTAAACGGTTAACCAAACAATAGCTAAGAAAATGCCTTCCTTATAACATAATATTGAATATGAAAACAGAAATTTCTCAAGGTAAAAAAACGACGTCGTGTGTCAGCGAAACTGTCGCAAAACTTTCTTCCAAGATTTATTCATGACTTAGCCGAATATTTGATTGATCACTGCATTTAACCAATCCGAAACTTTGAACAAACTTGCCGACAACTTCATTAACTGAAAAGGGTCTTGTTTGGAAATGATTTGGCTCTTTCTTAAAGATAACGATTCAATTTATCATCATCATCACCATGACCTAGCATTAACGTGAAATTATGAATGATTTGATTGATTGTAAATTTCTTGTAAATTTTATTCTTATGGTGTACAATAAAGTGTATAATAAATAAATAAATTGATTTCTATTTCTCTATATTTATATAAGCATCTGTTTATAGGTATAAGACTATGGAATTGAGTTTTGTTTTCAGGACCACACCGTGGCTAAATTATTTTTCAGGGAAATATCTTACTTTCACCAGAAAATCTGTTGAGCCTGTTAAAACATTATCACAACTTCAAAATAATTTCGTGATTATAGCTAGAAAATGTAACTAGATTTATACTCAACTGCAATATCTTTGATTTCCGCAGAATTCATAGCTACTTTAATATATATTTACTTAATATAAAACGAAGTCGTTATTTTTGTATGTATGTCCCTATGTCAGGTTTTATCTTTAAAACTACGCAACGGACCTTGATGCGGTTTTTTTTAATAGAGTAGTTCATGAGGTTGGGTTTTTTGTATTTTTGTCTCAATAATTGCGGGTGAAATCGCGGGGCATTAGCTAGTTAATAATAAAAATTGGATCAAATAAGGTCAACGGTTCTTATTATCTATTTCAATATTACTTAGAATACCAGCTCAGGATTAATGGTAGATTAGAATCAGAGAGCCGTTTGATCTTTATCGTCTCATTTCTAAACCCTCGTTTTTGATTCATAACCTTTGTTGACATCGCTGACCTGACGATAGACGACAGCTATCTAAATGTCAGTCAAGAATGCCAACTTTTCACATTAAATACTTGGTAGTATTTTAGACTTACAAAATACTTCCAATTCCAATATTTCTTGACTTTAAATTAACCATTTTTAGGCCTTCAATCACGTTATCAATTTCTGACCTGATACTTAAGATAAGATAAGATTATTTTATTTGTTGAAACATGGTATTTTTACAATAATGGTGTTGATAATAGCTAAAGTTCTGCATGTTAAGCCGCATGCGAGGCTTACAAATATTATAAAATATAAAAACAACATTCCGACGAATGTGAACTTGTGTGAAACAAACGGATACCTAAAATCTTTTGATTGCATTGAACTCGCTCACGAAGGGTTCTATACCGTTATCGTAATATATACCCCAAATAACGGGATAAGGGCAGGAGGATGATAATGTTGAGTACTTATTTGTTATTGTAGTAGCCACTGATATACATAAATATATACTGTGTAATCTCAGCTCTCTAGCTATCATCGTCACAGAGATACAATATTGACCTTTTGGAACGAAGTCTAGGTTCACAAACCCTAAAAAACGAGTTTGTTTTGTAATCACTGAAGATAAATTACATAAAACACATATTAATATTCTTAACTTTCTGTCTATACAGTAGAGTTATTTAATATTCTCAATGTTATTACATATGTTTACAAACTGTCAACTCATCTACTAAACAAATAATATGAGAGGACTGAATTTTAATTAAAACCAAACTTGCGAATCGTATTATGTCAGAAAATTAATAACGATGAGATATATACTGAAATGTGAAATATAGGAATATTAGATGCTTGACATTTAGTTAATAAATTTTATTCTACAAATAGGAAATTATTTTGCTTAAATGTTCAAATTAAAATAATTTAAATGACATGCTAAAAATATTTTATTATTGAGAAAATATATATTTGATATTTCGCAACATTAACTAGAATATGCAAGAACTTTGACAAAAATACGTGTAACTTTTTAAAATCGGAACAGATTTTAGGCAACTAAAAATGTTCTGTCTTATTGCGGTTATACAGAAGCGTACTTACCCTAGGGCCATAGCATAGACACAGTAGAGGTCATGGCCCGAGGCGGCCAGCCGGGCCAGCCCGAGAAGGGCGGCGAAAGTCTTCAAGATAAAAATTTTCTTCTATCTCTATTAATTTATAGGGTGGCTAATTAAATTGCTCCTGGGCGTCACATTAAATGGCCCGGGGCGTCAATTTTCAAAATACGCCTCTGTATATACAAAACTAAATCGTGTGCGTTAGTTTTATGCCTTGTACTTAAACTTTTATTCTTAAATGTTGGTAAAAAAATTAAATTTCAGGGCGGTTAATAAAATTTGGTGATTTTCCAAAAAGTACGTGTAGACAAGCTCCTTAACGGCTTCATATAAGAAAGCATCGACGTAGCCGGGCTTGGTTAAAAGGGTTCAAAAGTACTTTTTCTTAGTACATTTAAAACATTGCTACCAATTCTATGTTCACAACTAAACTAATAAGCTTAGCTGGGAACAAAGCACGTTCTGTAAAATGTCCATGAATATTTATTTATTATTTAAACCAAACTTAACTAAATAGTTAAAACAAATACTGCGAATTTTGATTAATCCGCTATTTCGCGGCGTAAATATTATTTAAAATTATTAGTCTATATCATAATCATCATCATAACATAAAGCCTTTTTCCCATGGGGGTAGGCAGAGACTATAGAGCGCCATCTGCTATGATCCAAACATACTTCCTTGGCTTCATCCACACTCATACATCTGGTCATACATGCCCGACGGTTGTAAGTGCTACGCACTGGCCCCTTTTGGAGTATCCTGGCGGTGACATCGGAGTATATTTTTCTCGGGCGTCCACGCCCAGCATTTTCCACTTACCTCCGCCGTGTATATGCCTTTCGTTAATCGTCTCTAATCTATCCTCTCCACATGACCAAACCACCTAAGCATACTTTTCTCCACCTTATTCACTACATCCTCTTTCAGACCGCATCGTTCTCTTAAACTTCATTTCTTAATCTCTCTTTCAAAGTCACACCACACCTACTTCTCAAAGAGCGCATCTCTACAGCATTTATTCTACTTTCGTGCTTCTTCTGCCACACTCAACATTCGCATCCATTCATAAGTCTATAATATACAGTTTTATAATAAGAAAGTTCAGTTGACGTTGTCGAATTATGTTACTGACACTATCAATTTTCATTTTTTAGTTAAGTTTAGTTGACACTAACATACAATAAGAATACAAATACTTTGTTTTATAAAACTTATATTTATAATATTACCAGTAACAAAAATAGTACATAAGTAATATTTATTTCTTAAGGCTGCTTGTAGAGCGTTTGAACAATACTTAACTCAACAGATAACATAAATAAACACGTTCATTCATAATAAAATACGTGTAAGATATTTATTTTATAGGAGCATTCCCAACTCTGTTGCGAATAACTAAACTGAATTAAAACCAAATGTTTTGGCTGAATACGAAGCCTAAATGGCTCATAAGTTGTACGTACTTATTCTTACTAAACTTATAAACTTAACAATTTGTATATATACAAATGTTGTTCGTTACTCTTTCATGTAGAAACTACCTACTGAATAAATTTTAATGAAACTTTGCATTAATAATAGCTTACACAGTAGATACGATAACGCTTACAATCACCGTAAACTATCTATTGTCATAATCATATTAACAGATTTTTGAGAACATGTGTCATAATATTTCACAATAATAAAAATTATGATCATAACAAATAATAAAATCGCTACTATATTTTACGTTTCAGTAATAAAAAAGATTAGTTGTCGTAACGGGATTTTTGTTTCAGCTTAGTTTGTGCAAATAGAATTGCTACCATTATGTATCTTTATTTAGGCGATTTAGTGACAAGTAAGATTTTCCCTTGGGGTCGGTTCTTATATTTGTCTCGTAGTAATATCTTCTCGTAGCCGTACACGGAGTAGAATGGTAGAGGCATAACAGTCGACGATATAGGCAACAGATCTGAAAAACACAACAATATTATATTATAATAACTATTGTTAATATATTATGACGGGCTTCGTGGCGTAGTAGTTCATGTAATGTACTGCCGTTCACAAGGTCGCGGGTTCGATTCCCGCTCGGGACAATAATTTGTGTGATCTTTATAATTGTCATATAAATTTTTGTACTACGTCTGGGTGTTTCTATGTATTATAAGTATGTATTTACAAAAGAAAAGTATATGTAGTATCCGTATTCTGGTACCCATAACACAAGCATATTAATAAGCTTAGCTTGGGACCAGAGGACGTTGTGTGAAATGACCATGAATATTTATTTATTTATTTATTATGACGGACTTCGTGGTGGAGTGGTTCATGTAACGGATTTCCGATCATGAGGTCGCGGGTTCGAATCCCGCTTGGGACAATAATTTGTGTGATGTTTATAAATGTCATACAAATGTTTGTACAGCGTCTGGGTGTTTACTGTGTATTATATGTATGTATTTACAAAAGAAAAGTAGTATATGTAGTATATCCGTATTCTAGTACCCATAACACAAGCATATAAGCTTAGCTTGGGACCAGAGGACATTGTGTGAAATGTCCATGAATATTTATTTATTTATTTATTATAATAAACATACAAAGTATTAGAAAGGAAGTTTGTAACAATAACTCCTCTAATTATTTTAATTGACACGCTGTTATTAGTTCGGTGCGTACCTAACAATCAACGTATTAAACTATGTAACGAAATCTTTGAAAGTAATTATCACCCACGTAGAGAAAAAAAAAATTGATAGTGGCAATAACACAATTCGGCAATGTTAACCGAACTTTTTAGGGTTCCGTACTACTCAAAGGGTAAAAACGGGACCCTATTACTGAGACTTCGCTGTCCATCCGTCCGTCCGTCCGTCCGTCCGTCTGTCACCAGGCTGTATCTCAAGAACGGTGATAGCTAGAGAGTTGAAATTTTCACAGATGATGTATTTCTATTGCCGCTATAACAACAAATACTAAAAATAAAATAAAATATATATTTAAAGGGGGCTCCCATACAACAAACATGATTTTTTTACCGTTTCTTGCTCGATACTAATAACGTTGCCTTATGTTGCATAGATAATGGTACGGAACCCTTCGTGCGCGAGTCCGACTCGCACTTGACCAATTTTTTGTATTGTGTTCTATTTCATAATAATATTCAAAGAAACCACTTTGTTTCTATGTTAATTAAATAAATCAGACTCAAGATTGGTCTTATTAACTTTAGAAGAAATTATCCAACTTCAAAGCTTATTTTCTTGTATATGTGTATAGTGGGTGGAACCTCGTGAAATTTAATTAAAAAATATGACACCACACTAAGCGATATTTTTCCGTATTTAATTATTTTTTATTCTTTGTCAGTAGCTTTATTAGAAAATGTCTTCAAGTTGCAAAAGATTTTATTTCATTCAGTTTGCCGGTAATTAAATTTATGCAGATGGCTGGCGTTTGTGTGGTGATGGTTTAAGAATACAAATGTCACAAATTCACAATCCTATTTCTTCCCAAGGGTGCTATAAAAACCAGCTAAGGAATATTATAAGCAAATAACGTATTTTATATATAAGCTGTTGCCCGCAACTTCGTACGCGTCGAATCTGAAAACTAAACCTTGATAAATTATACAATACGGAACCCTAAAAAACCGTCCTCTTGAACCACTCTATCTATTAAAAACATCTACATCAAAATCTATTGCATAGTCTTAAAGATATAAGCTCACATAGGGACATACATACAAAAATAACAACTTTGTTTTATATTAAGACTAGCTGTTGCCCGCGACTCCGTCCGCGTGGAATTTAGAATATTTCCCCGTTTTTGCAAAATTTTTCACTACGACGCCTAAGACCAGTAGAAGCAAAGCATGCTTCTACTGGTCATAGCGTGATGTTATGTAGCCTAAAGCCCTCCTCGATAAATGCCCTATCTAACACTGAAAGAATTTTTCAAATCGGCCCAGTGGTTCCAGAGATTAGCGCGTTCAAACAAACAAACAAACAAATTCTTCCGCTTTATAATATTAGTATAGATAAAGATGAATACCTTGTAATCAAGCCCTAAAATAATTTTTAAAACCTAGCTTATTTTAGACATTAAATCTTTTCTCTTTTTTTAATTATTGTGGGAGACAGGTACCTAAACTAGGCTTTAGGCCTGTATTTCAGGATACGAGGTCTCCCCTGTAGACATATTTCACATCTTTATATCACATCTTTATAATATTAATATAGAAAACTATTTAAATTCGCCAAGTGCAGCTCATCTTTAAGCTTTACTAACATCAAATTCAAGTTGAATATCCCATATAAGTACTTATGTCATATGCATGGAACGCTGTTAGACGGTAAAGTGCGGATTACTAGAATAGCGGATTACTAAACGTGATAAACGAGCTGTTTTCATATTCTATCCTCAATACGGCATTGGCAAATCACTATTATGTCTATCTATATATATTTTTCCGTGTGGTGAGGGAATAAGAATTCAAGTGTCACCACCCCGTCTCCTCCCAAGGGTGCTGTAAAAGTCAGCTAAGGAATATTGCACACAGATAACATCCTCTGTAAGAAGACGGAAAACTCGAAAATAAACCCTGTGCCAATACGCCTGGTCAGCGAGGCACAGTAGACCATAAACCCTACCAAAGTGGAGGAGGCCCGTCCCCAACAGTGGGACGTAAATGAGCTAGAGAGAAATACTAATAATATAAAGCAGAAGAGTTTGTTTGGTTCAACGCGTTAATCTCAGAAAATACTAGTCTGATTAAAAAAATTATTTCAGAGTTGGATAGTACATTTATTGAGGAACGTTATAGGCTAAACAACATCGTTATTTTTGTATATTGTTAATATCTTCAAAACTGCGCAACGGTAGGGAAAAAAGTTTGGACCTGTCATAAGTACATAATTTTATTAAAATATTGCGTTTACATGATTAAATTTAACGGGCTTCGTGGTCTAGTGGTTCATGTAACGGACTGCCGTTCACGAGGTCACGGGTTTGATTCCCGCTCGGAACAATCATTTGTCTGATGTTTATAAATGTCATACAAATGTTTGTTCTGCGTCTGGGTTTTTCTATGTATTATAAGTATGTATTTACAAAAGAAAAGTAGTATATGTAGTATATCGGTATTCTTGTACCCATAACACAAGCATTATAAGCTTAGCTTCGGACCAGAGGACGTTGTGTGGAATATCCGTGAATATTTATTATTATTTATTAAATGATTTTTCATTTCATTTCAACGGATTTATATGCATTTTTTAATAGACAGAATGGTTAAAGTGGATGCTTTTTTGTATAATATGTTAGGGTTTGGTTTCTAAATTCCACGCATACGAATTTGCTGGCATCGAATAGTCTAAAATAAAACCCTTTCTTGAAACTGCACTGCACAATTAATAAATTATATTCCGTTTCAAACTTTATTAAAGATTGTAGAGTTATTCGTATTATAATTGCTTTTGTAATTATGTCACCAAAAGGAATGCGGAAGCTTATTTTTTAAATATCGACGAATAATCTAGACTCATTACGTAGTCTTTTTAGCCTTATAAAATATCTTAGACAAAATAAATAATTTATTAGAGTATACCAATTGACGAGTTTCGTGGCGCCCCGCTGTAATGCTACAACCTCCTTCAGCCTATTTCTTTGAGTGTATTATGTGCGGTGTCCGATTGTTTGACCAAAAGTCATTTGGCGAAACTACACTTGACAAACAACGTTTGGCAAAACAATGAATTCGCCTATTGATCTTTTTACTACTGATCATTTTACAAATGCTTCATTTTGCCAAATGATCAACACTTAAATTGACATTTTGTTAAATGATTACTTTACAAAACTAACATTTGGCAACTGAGTTATCAGATAAATCTACTATTGGTCAATAAATTTGGTATTCATGTTAAAATGGCCACATTTTGCACATTTTTTTGCAAAGTCACTCCTCTGGATTTTCCTAAAAGAAAATAGTTTAAGTATTAATTGATATATTTTATTAAATATAGATAGATAGCATGAAAAAAAATGATAGTTTATTTTATTTGCGAAATAATTACTTATTTACCCGTTCGTCTTTGGAGATATATATCTCTTTTATTAGATTGGGTTAGGTTAGAACTTTAGCCCCAAACGCACGAGCTGAGCGAGCAAAGCGAGCGCGCTGCGGCAGCGGCCGGCGAGTGCCAGAAGCGACTTTAGGGCATTTTAGCCTTTAATAATGATGATAATGATACATTTAAAACAACTTAATTTACGAAACATATCATTTGGTGAAATGACAAAAAGGTCAATTGACATTTGAATACTTGACACATTTGTCAAGTGTAGTGTTTGCTAATGGATCATTTGCTTAAGTAAGCTTTTGTAAGATGATACTTTTGTCAAGTGTATTGTTTGCCAAATGATCATTTGGTGAAACGTTGTTTGTCAAATGATCATTTGTCAAAAATTTTTTGGTCAATCATTAGGGAACCATTATGTACATTTATTTTAGTATTACCACAGAGTAAACCACTATATGAATGAATGAATGTATTGAATATATTAACAAAAAATTAGTCAAGAATGAGATAGACTTTCAGACTTAATTATACTATCTATTACATAGAGCAAGGCTAATTCTTATTCAATTCTTCATTATTGTAAAACAAAGTCGTTATTTTGTATGTATGACTCTATGTGAGCTTCAAACCTACGCAACGGATTTTGATGCGTTTTTTGAAGAGGATGGCTTTTTTGCATTATTGTTAAGGTTTTGTTTCTAAATACTGGAAAGTTGCGGGCGACAACTAGTAAGTACATATAATAATAATTATTCTAAAGTTAACGCTGTTTACTTAGAACAAGCTACTGTCAAAATGAAAACTCATAAAACAAACGTGCCTTGTTCCTGTAAGGGTACTATATATTAATAAAGCCATGTGCTACGGTGCTAATACTTTCTTGGCTTTACTTCGTTTTTTTAATCGATAAGATATTGGATATTATTAAATTGCACTTAAATAATAATTGGGTATTTTTTTAACAGTTGAAACGTCTTCCTTTGTAATTCGAGGGTTTTCTCGATTACTTAGGAGATAACCATCAGATCCTGAACTGGCCATTGGGCCAGGAATCAGGATCTGATGGTTATCTGTCCCAATGGACTGTCTGATGTATGTCTGAATGTCTGATATAGTCCCAATGAACTACACGGGAGCCACCAGCTTTCAAATAAAAAATTATCCTTAGAATCGCTTCACCCAGTAAAAAATTATGCGGTAACAAACATAAAAGAAACCATACAGATGAATAAGAACCTCCTCCTTTTTTAAAGTCGGTTAAAAATACATTAAAATATTAATGTAAGAAATAGAAAGTAATTAACTGGTAAGTAGGTACGTACCGGATACAAACAAGGCTAGACTATAGTTGAAAATACACGTGTCGAATATCTTTCCTGTTTTGTAACTACCATTATTGTTTGCCTTCACTGTTTGTTTACGTTCACTATACTATCATTGTTAATTATTTAAAACAACCTGACCCGACAGACTTCGGACTACTCCATACGACGATCACAAGGCCGCGAGTTCGATTCCCCCACAGTACAAGAATTTGTGTGATATTTGTATTTAACACTTATAGGTACAATACAAGAGAAATTTATTATACAACAGAAATTTATTATAGATAGTATGCTTATACCTAGGTATTCTGGAACCATAACACAAATAAGCTAAGCTTGAGACCAGAGGACGTTATGCGAATAGTCCCTATATTTAAATATTTTATATTAATTTTTTTTGCAAAGATCTTTTCTCTTCTTAATTTTCTTCTATGCTAACCTTGACCAGACTATTATATATACGAATAAATTAGTTGCAGTCAATATTAAGTTATACGACATCATCTGGTCCGTAACTAAGCACAATGTTTGTGGCTAAAATAATACAGTCAGCTGCGTAGTAAATGGTCGCCGGTCAACTTGGAGTGTATAACCTTGCGAATACGTTCGCTAGGCCAAGGTCAAATGTCTACAGGTTATAAAATTGTTAATAATTTCTTAAACAAAATAATTATCGTCTTAATCCTTGCGTTATGCTTATATCAACACGCTTATATTAGTTCGGTAGATATCTATCAATGTATTAATCTTTGTAACGGATTCTTTGAAAGTGATTTTAAAATGCTTACAGTAGTCGGATTGTTCTGAAATTTTGCACACATATTAAGGACAGATGACAATGCAATAAATGCAATAATTAAAAAAAAAATTGGTATTTAAAACGTGTTATTTTTAGTTTTTGAACTAAGAAAATTATTTTATTTTGGTTCATGATTCCATAATTACATTATACATCATCATTAAGTATAGTTAAACATTTCCAGAGAGCCGCGACGCATAATAGTTCCGCATACTAAACAGCCTAATAGCCTGCAGTGGGCATATTGCCAGGCACTAGGCTACCTACTGAGAATATTGTAACAAGCTATAGATTTAACATTAATATACTTAATGTTATAATTTTCCCAAACAGAGAATTTTCAGTATGTTTAAAAAGAAAAACACTGACCCATCCAAAATATTGACGTCATCTTTTAAGTATACTCTTCATGTGTCTGTCACCTAATTTCTCCTAGTTTTTGTTTTTTTAATATTTATGGACATTTCACACAACGTCCTCTGGTCCCAAGCTAAGCTTATTATGCTTGTGTTATGGGTACCAGAATACGGATAGAATACATAAACTACTTTTCTTTTGTAAATACATACTTAATATACATAGTAAACACCCACACGCAGAACAAACATTTGTATGACATTTATAAACATCAAACAAATGAATGTCCGAGGCGGGAATCGAACCCGTGACCACGGCAGTCCGTTATATGAACCACTAGACCACGAAGCCCGTCATATTTAGTCCAAAGTAATCTAAACTTTAGACTACTTTGGACTAAATAAGTAAAGAAATTTTTTCTTTTTTATGTGAGATATACTAGATTAGAAATAAATCTGATGACGTTAGATCTAAATAACTACATACATACAATATGTAGTTTGTTAAAGAATGCTAAAAACAGTAGCACCGTGTGAATCGCAATAAGAACCATTAGAAGAATATTATATGAATATTATTATTATAAGAACCATATACCTATTTTGTATTGATTTTGTAAGCAATTCTAGTTTATTCTAACACATGACCTAACATGTGCTGGAATAATGCACGATAGAATTAATTAACCTTTAATATAATATCAAGTTTTCTTATTTAGTTGTAAGTGTGGGAGAAGTTAGGTCTTATACATACACGCGGTTGTTTCTAGCGAATTTACTTACGTACTTATGATCTATACCTAGAAGTATATCTTGTACATTCTATTCTTAAACCTATTAAATATACACAGGAGGATAAAAATCGGTCAAGCTATTTTGAAGAAAATGGTGACCTCAAAAGTGGTGGCCTTGGGATTGGGATAAGAAGCCAAAATCGAATAAGTGGAGACGCTAGGACAAGACACTAGAGATAGGATCAGACGCTTAGCACAATGTAGAATCTATTCGTATATCTACATATCTGATTACCCTTTCCGTATACAGGCGTAAAACTAAACCCTATGCCAACACGCCTGGTCAGCGTGGCACAGTAGACCATAAACTCTCCTTAGGTGGAGGAGGCCCGTGCCCAACAGTGGGACGTAAATGGGCTGGAGGTATGGTAATGGATGTATTTGTATGTGCAATGCATTTAATATCTAAAGTAACTATGTGTATAATAATCTAAGCTTTACAAATATGGCAGTGTATTACGTAAGGTGTTATACCAACTCGGTCGAATTGCATTGACCCTTGATATTATAAAAACAATAAAAATTCATATTTATATTATTTGTTAAAAATTCAAATATTGGTGTAGCATTTATAATTTCAATATTTCAATAGATTACATCTTTTTTTTTTATTTAACAGTATATAATTCTTGTGTTAGTTGCCATTCTTAATAGAGACAGTAAGATAGGTGTTAATGGACACTTTCTGAAGTAACTCATAGTTAGCAATGCAAGTTAGAATTAAATTACTCATTAGTCTGATAGGCTAGATTGTAATATCTGTAAATAATCTGGATATCCTAGATTATTTATTTAAAAAATAAAAGTTGCCATTCTCATGCGAAACAGCTTGACCTGTTGTTATACAATTTGAGGACTGTAGCAATAAGAAATTTTCAGGTCTGCAGCTAACACCGCTGCAGATATACAGCCCGCTGACGGGTGGACGGACGGACAACGAAGTGTAAGTTATAGGCTCTCCCCTTACAATTTGATACGGAACTCTAAAAACAAGTTTTGACGCAATTTCCGACAAATTTTATTGTTTCAACCCTAAAATGATTTAAAATCCTCCCCCAAAGTAATTTATTAATTTTGCATTGACATGCCATGCTTTTAATTAATAAATTATTTTTAAGTTGGAAGAGCTACGAAACGGTATTCCGAGGTCGTGGATTCAAGTCCCGCTTGCGGTAATCACTTTTTCCACCATAATTCAATTTATCCTCCCACAAGTTAAATTTTGGCTATTATCATGCATCAAATTAAGCATTAAAACATACTGTTGTTATTTACTGGAGTTAATACGTATAGTTTTAAACGGGACGATGCAGTTCGAAAGTGTTTTATTGTATTTAACACCGGATCAAGGTGACTGATGACGCGTTGCAACCTGCGCTCTATCAACTGGACTTGCGAATAATGTATCTGTATTATTTATTAAAATTGTTTGCATGCTTTTATTAGCTTTTTTCGTATCTATTTAAGTAACAGATTTTTCAAAAGTGGTTGTCACCCACTTGAAATAGTCGGATTCGCACACATATTAGGGAACACTGGTAATGCAATAATTTAAAAAAAGAATAAGGATTTTCAGGATCTACTAATTTTTTTACTATTTATAATAAGTATTGAAGCGATTTTTTAAATTTTTAACAACTATTATTAACTTTAATTAACTTTTTTTCGGACATTTCACACAACGTCCTGTGGTCCCAAAGTAAGCTATATTTCTGTGCTTGTGTTATGGGTACCAGAATACGGATATAATACATTATGCTACTTTTCTTTTGTAAATACATCTTATATATAAAATTCACGTGTCACAGTGTTAGTTACCGTACTCCTCCGAAACGGCTTGACCGATTTTTATGAAATTTTTCATGCGTATTCAGTAGGTCTGAGAATCGGCCAACATCTATTTTTCAAACCTTTTTTTTTAGTTTGGCAAAACAACGTTTGCCGGGTCAGCTAGTACTTATATATAATACATAGGACACACCCAGACGCAGTACAAACATTTGTATGACAATTATAAACATCACACAAATGGATGTCCCGAGCGGGAATCGAACTCGCGACCTCGTGATAATAATTATTATATAAGCCTACATCACCTTCAATTCCAACGTATCGATCAAGTCAACCCGGGACAATCGGTACAGCTATTGCTAGTCAATGTTAGTCGACATTGAAACCAGTGCATTGGAAAGAACGATCAACAGTTTCAACTTATAATTGTACTATTTTATAAAATAACTAGACCAAAAACAATTTAATTATAACCACTCAAACTTGCCTAACTCTCTCTAAATGTATTCATTTTGAAAAATTTAGGTATAAATTAGTACCTACACACGAAGAACGCACACGTAATATAATTTCGTGATTTTTTTAATTTCATGAATATCTTACACAACTTCCTCTGGCCCCAAAATTAGCTATAATCAATATTTTTTTATATATTTTTTTAAAAAGGTTATAATGTGTGCATGTTTTTATTAAGTGTGTATATTGTATTTATAGTGTGTTTATTGTGTTTTTTTAATTTGAATGAGTGTTGTTTTTATAATCTTTTTTAAAAAAATATGTAAATAATAAGAGAATAAATGAATGAGAAAAATAATATATATGTACCTTTTTATGAAAACAAAACTAAATAAATTACATATTTTGATTTTGCAGTTTTTTTGTAACTATTTATAATTTAAAAAGCCAAATATCAATTAATTTATGTTTAAAGCTACACATTTTACTATTTATTTATTCTACTATAGAAAACAAATTTTATTGTAGTTTTCCAGTAAATAAAAAAAAGTAAACAAAACCTACCGGGTTTTAAAACGTTATCTGAATCCCTCCTGTACAGCATACCCGTAGTCCATGTGAGAAAGTATCCGAACAGCACAAAAAACAAACAAAAGTTCATTGTATCAAATGGCACGCATATACCAGGATCACAGAACACGACAGGAGATATATTTTAACCAGTATTTTATTTGATACTCTTCCGTGTCGCGGCGGGCGTACTCGAGCTCACTCGAATAAAATATCGAATGTATCGGTTGACATTCTCGATACGGCCGGCTGGCATTGGAAGCTCGGAAATCCAATATGAATACCTTTTTGGTAAATACGTTCTCTACAGATGGAGGCGTGTACCGTTCGGGATCACAAACTCTTCTGTAAATAATGTTAGACATGTACTTAATAAAATCGTAGCATTCGAATTTTGAGGTACATTTTCCATTACGTACACCTGTCTTTACGGTCTGTCTATAATGTTTTATGAGACAGGCAAAGAAGAAAATTAAATTTAATACGTTACTGTCTTCCCAATTCATAGGTATTCTGGACGAAGAATGAATTTAAGCTAAAAAATATTAAGTATCATATTTAATTTTTATAAGGACTGGTTTACCAATCCCCTGGTCCCATGGAATAAACCTGGGTTTAAGTCAAGTTATGATGCGGAATACCCGGATTCACTAATTTAGGAAGAGAGCTTCGTCGAATAAATTGTCCTAAGCTCAGATATTCTATTTCGCTCTAAAATAATTTCAGTAGCAGTCTGTTGGTTAAAGACCCCGTGTGGGATCAAACCAACGACCTCATGAACGCAAGTTGGTTGCACTACTTATACGCCACGTGGTCCGGCAAAGTTTACTTACGTTATTTAACAAGAAAATTAAATATTAATTAGGTACTTTACACGGCTAACAAGACGCCTTCTCAATTTATTGATCATGGTGACCTTACTCATGTGTCATCCTATGTCATCATCACTTCCTATTATGTATTATTTACAAAAAGTTTAGGTTTATTTAAATATAAGATTAATATACAAATAAGTAGCCCGCGTCTTCGTCTGTCTAAACACGAATTTTCATAAAATAATTTGAAAACATCTGATTGTAAAAATTACTTTAAATTATTCCTCTTTTACAGCCTTAAAAAACCTATTGGTCAATATCATCATCATAACATCATGCCATTTTCCATTTTCCTAGGCAGAGACTATTGAACACCATCTGCTACGATCCAAACATACTTCCATGGCTTCATCCACACTCATACATCTGGTTATACAATTATACATGCCCGACGGTTGTAAGTGCTACGCACTTGACCCTTTTGGAATATACCTACAGGTGGTATTTAAAAAAAATTTAAAATTGTTGTTTTTTCAGTTCCAGCACTTCATATGAATGGAAGATTGAACAAATTAAGTTAATTTCAACTAAAATAAGCAAAATCTTTAAAATCTACATCAGTGGGTACCAATTATACTCGCAACAACTTATTTTTTTGCGTTATTGTTTGCTTCACGTTTGTAATTACCTGAAGTGCGGAACAATCTGTCTATGTACAACTCTGCACATTGACCGCCATGATTCACATCCTATTTAAAGCACCCGATGTGACTAAAATCCATTAGTTAATTACCTTTTTTATTAAATAGCTGTATTCAACAATATCCAAAAACAGAGGGACGAGTTTCCTTATTAGGAGGATGATATCATGATTCATCTAGTACGCCATTTTTTATGTAAGTTGTTGTGGGGGCGAAATAAAGATACTGTTCTTCCTCAAATAAAATTAATTATGTTAATTTTTTAACCGTTAACCTGCTTGACCTAACGAACGTTGTTCTGACAAATTTTAGAAGCATTGTAGGTACCTACTCGTAATAAATTCGTCTTTGTGACAAATTATAAAACTATTCAAGAAAAGGGGCTCCAGGGGTGTTGTTAGAAGTTATTCCCAGTAAAGCTATTCTTAGAGCTGCGTATTAAGGGTAGAGTAAAAATTCCAGTTAAAGCTTTCTTTAATTAGCACACTTGAAGTTGTGCATCGAACTTCTTCGAAACCTGGGTCAACATCATCGATCAAAAATCTAACCTATACGTCTTATAACAGTGAGCGTTGGCTGTTATTATTTAACTACTAAATTAAGTTGATGAAATGGTTTAAGCTTATTATAAAAAAATCCTGAACGGGACTCGAACGCGTTTAATTTTGTAAATGGTAAGCGTTATTACCTTATTAGGTACTACTTATGATTAGAAATTAGTAATAACATAAAATTTATGATCTAAATTTAGGGCCTAAATTTAGATCATAAATTTTATGTTTGTATCCATTTTGTACCCATTTTTTTTGTTTTATTTTACATTGGTATGGTTTAAAATTTATTTTGCCTTAAACCAAATAAGATACCAACACAAATTAGCGATCTAAATTCAGGATTAGTTTAGTAGTCATAAATAATAACGATTAGCACCTAGATTACCAAGTAGAAAACTAAGCGGCTTCGGTTCTCGCCGGCAATTTTATTATATTACTAGCCGTCAGCCGACCCGGCAAACGTTGTTTTGCCATACAAATGTCAGGGGTGGAGAACCGCTATCACTTAGTAGAGGTTTGAAACTCAGACTCATGAAATTTTTTATGCATATTCAGTAGAATATGCATAAAAAATTTCATAAGAATCGGTCTAGCCGTTTCGGAGGAGTATGGGAACGAACATTGTGACAATTTTATACATTAGCCGCCTTATTACAAAACGTGGACTAAGTTTAAGCCACAGTTTAAGCCTGGCATTTTAAACACTTCAATTGCGCATTTCAAGCAGATTTTTCTCAAATCCTGGATCTAACAACGACCTTAGTCTTAAACCGACGTCAAACTAGTGTCAGAGCGGGTCTAACTATCCAATTCCTCGTAAATAAATTTTGTTAAATCTGGGTTTAACGTTGAGTCGCGTTTTGTATTATGGGGGTTTAAGTTTAAAAATTATGCATTATTAGAGAGCTAAGAAAACTATTGTTTTTAAAATTATCCATTGGCTGGCTAACGTATTCTATCTTTCTATCAGAGTTTATAACAAGATGGTATGAGTGAGATCGCTCTCGGTTATATATCGGTTATATATTTGTTTTAGCCACAAAATGTTGCATATAGACTGTTTAAGTGGTGTTATAAGTGTTTAGTAAACATCCTTTAGTCTAATACTGTGTTATTCTAGAGTGTAATTCAGTGGATAATTGGCTTTTTTGGTACTTTTATACGAACGGAATTTATAAACTAACGTCCAGCAAGCGGCGGCCGCGAGCCGTGCATTTCTCTCATTTACTCTTGGTGCGGGCAGGTAAATCTATCTCGCTCGCCCGTATTATTGTGAGTTAATGTTACAATGAATTGTGTCGTATGCAAGAATAAAGTTGAGGCTAATCAGCTGATTGCATGTAATGGATGTAAGACAGGATTTCATCTCACATGTTTGAACATCACCCCTGACCAGACCTCGGAGAACCTAACCCATCTAAAAAGTAAGTACAAATGTGAAGCCTGTACGAATATAACCCGCCGGATACGCGTGTCGGATGACACTCCGGTACGTGGTATGAGTTCTAGATCATGTTTATCTGAAAAGCGTGTACCTTACGACGAAAGTAACTTGAATACTATGGATTGCACTCTGTCTAAAGAGATTATTGTACCAAATATGATGGATATGTTAAAGGAAATATTACAAACGGAATTATTGACAATGGAGAAAAAAATTGCACTTGAAATTAAGTCGGCAATAGAACCCTTATTAGTTGAAAATAGTAGACTAAAGAAAGATTTAAGCGTTGCAAACGATCGGTGTTTTAAATTAGAACAAGAAATTAAAAATATTAAAATGAATAGGATATTTATCACTGATGAACCAAAGCCACAAAGTCGGGCAAGAGTTGATGGCAGCAGCTCACCTTGGGCATCGTCTGATACAAACTCAAGGCGTGATTTTCTAAACCAGACAACACAGTTACCTCAGTATGCACCGACAACCATTGTGCCACAGGGTTCAATACAACCACCTGTAACGTTGAATACTACTACCGGGCGATTGACTGCTTACGCTGATGTTGCTAAGAGGAACACAGAGGAAACGGCAACTATGAGTAACGAAAATTGGACTACAGTAAAAAATAAAAAAAGAAGCAATCCGATTAAAAAAGGTGGCAATTGTTCCGAGTTATCGTTAAAGGCAGTTGAACGCAAAAAATACTTACACGTTTGGAGACTAGACAAGGCTACAACGGAGTCTATGCTACGCCAATATATTAGTAAGATACTAGGAGATGAATCTGATATTTTAGTGGAGAAATTAAACCCTAAAACAGAAAGAGATTACGCTTCATTCAGAGTGGGCGTCCTAGAGAGTAACTTCATAAAATTGTGTGACTCAAATGTATGGCCACTAAACGTAGAATTCAGCGAATGGATTTGGTTTCGCCGCGCAGCCGGAACAACCCAATCCCAACAAGCCTAGTTGTTTCGTCAGCATTTTCTACCAAAATGTTAGAGGACTTCGAACAAAGCTAGCACAATTCATGTCGTTACTTGAGTCATCAGTTACAGATTTATATGCAATCACAGAATCTGGTTGTCACGAGTCAATCTATGATGCGGAATTGGTACCGCCTGGTTATCAGGTACTACGTTGCGACCGAGCGGACGGTCGCAAGCAGGGAGGCGTCCTTCTCGTGAGTGCGCCTAAACTTGAGCTGCGGCAAGTATCCATCCCATATGGCTATGTTATTGACAATCACAATTTTGAAATAATATGTGCTGCTATTTATAAACATAATCGTTATTTATTTACTTGTTGTGTTGTTTATTTGCCTCCGCGTACTGATGAGAGTGAATACATGGTGATGTTTAAAATATTAGAATCAATTTGTGTGAAATATAAGAATAATGTAATAATATTAGGAGACTTTAATTTGTATTCTTGTAATGACAGTGTCAAAAACTATTTTGAATATTTTATGGCTTTTTGTGATATCGTTCAATGTAACAGGGTACCCAATTGTATGAATAGACAGTTAGATCTTGTGCTGTGTGCTCGCAGCAATGTTACGGTGTGCGCCGCGGACGAGTGCTTACAGCCTGTGGATCTGTACCACCCGCCCCTTCTACTCGACGTCCCCTCGTCAGCGCTTCCTTTGTCAACTAATCTTTCTATATCGGTTAGCCATCATTCTAATAATGCACTGCTTCTGCAATGGAACTTTGTCAAAGCTGACTACCACCATTTGTATTACTTATTAAATGAGATAGACTGGAATGAAATTTACCAAATAGAAGATCCAAATTTGGCATTAGATTTCTTCTATGATAAAATATATACAGCTTTCGATACATGTGTACCTAGGAAAAAGAGGGATTCAAAATGCTCCAAATATATATATCCTGTTTGGTATAACGCCGATATCATTAGGGATATTAAATTAAAATATATTTTGCATAAAAAATTTAAAAAGACTAAATTGCAAACAGACTATGATGCATTCTCTGTCTGTCGAGCACGAGTTAAGGCGGCTACGAAGGTTGCTTCTGATGATTATCGAGATCGTCTACAGAATCAATTGGCATCTGAACCTAAAGCTTTCTGGAACTATGTCCGTTTGAAAAGAGGTAATTCTGCTCCGTATAAAAGATTAATGAAAGATGGTCGTGTATTATCTAATCAACAATGCGCCTCGGAATTTGCTAAATATTTTCATTCCGTGTACAGCTCTGAGCCGGCTAAACTCAACGTTAACGAAGCAAGTGCTTTAGCTGCTCTAACCAGCACTTGGGCTCACATCCGTCTGGAACCGTCGGAGGTGCATCGGGCGCTTGCTTGTTTATCAGCGAAGCGTTCAGTGGGGCCGGACGGCATCCCACCTTTTATCGTTAAGGATTGTCGGTCCATACTTGAGAAGCCATTATCACATCTTTTTGGCCTAAGTATTGGTACCGCAGAATTTCCGGACCGCTGGAAGCTCTCCCGAGTGATTCCGGTGCCAAAGGGACGTGTAGGTAAGGAAACCAGCAACTACAGGCCTATAGCCATACTTAGTGCACCAGCTAAAGTTTTTGAGTCAACCATACAAAGCTGCTTATATGCCCAGGTTAGTGCTCATCTTTCTGATGCGCAACATGGATTTCGTCCGGGTAAAGGCACGACCGGCAATTTATTACATTTAATGACAACTTTGATGCCAACTATTGACGCAGGGATGCAGGTGGACGTAACATATTTAGACTACAGAAAAGCATTCGACACGGTCGACAATGATGTACTGCTTCTCAAGATGGCAAACATGGGTTTCACGCCCCTTACCCTTAGATTTTTTGCGAGTTATTTTACGAACAGGCGTCAGTTTGTGGACTGTGGTGGATGTTTTTCAGAAGATTACAATACGAATTCTGGAGTCAGTCAGGGGAGCAATTTGGGGCCGTTCCTCTTCACATTGATGATCAATGATCTGCCTCAGGTAATTAAAGATTCATCGTGCTTACTATTTGCGGATGACCTAAAATTATATATTGCTGTAAAAAAATCAACTGACCATATTTTGCTACAGAGAGACATCGATAGGGTAAATGAGTGGAGTAGGGAAAACAAACTATTTTTTAACATAGAAAAATGTGCCGTTCTTTCTTTTTCTCGTTCTAAAAACCCGAGTCATTATCAATATAGTATAGATGGTCAGACATTGCAACATGTTACGGAGGTCAAGGATTTAGGTATTCGATTTACATCAGACTTAAGCTTCAGACAGCATATCGTGGATGTCTGTAAAAAAGCGTACCGCAATCTGGGATTTGTGTTGAGGCAGGCTAGTGATTTCAATAACATACGAGCTCTAAAGGCGCTTTACGAATCGCTAGTCAAAAGTCACCTTGAATGTAATGCAACTGTCTGGAGTCCACATGAATACAAATACAAAGCAATGCTAGAAAAAGTCCAAAATAAATTTTTACGATTTCTTTATTTTAAGCAGTATGGGGTATATCCAGGATACCCTTTAATATATCCCACATTGTTTCTACTTGGTATGGTTGGGTATTATAAATTGGAGGTTAGAAGGGAAGTCGGACTAGCGATCTATTTATTTAAAGTGCTAAGGGGTAAAACGCATAACGCTGAAATTCTTCGTGAGCTTCGCTTGTATGTGCCCGATGAATACGTAGGACGACGACGGCAGCCTCACTTGTTGGAGATACCAGTCGCGCGGACCAACTTGCTGCAGCAGGCACCACTAACTCGAGCAATGCGCACTTTAAATGCGGTTACGGAATGCATTGATATCTACTCTTGTACATTGAACGATGTTACCAGAGCCCTTCTTAGATATATTAGTAATAGTTTACTTAAATGATATGTACCTATCTACATAAATTGATTATCAATAAGTTATGAGTAATAATATGTATAAACTTCACTATCGCAATAGGTATGGCCTGTAATGATAGATGTAAGTATGAGCTTTAAATAAATAAATAAAAAATAAAAATCTTGGTCGTTGTTTACTCCTAATCACAGAATATATAGAAGATACTACGTATCTCCTAATCATTAAACGAGAAGTCCTTGCTTTATTAAAACAGAATTACAGAGCAGGGTATATATTGACCACCTCTATGCTGCATACACGAAGTATAGATACAAGGAGTCCGAACGGTATAGGCTTTTCCATAATATTTCGTGTACACAATAATAAACCCAGATCATAGTTCTATTTTCTGCCACTGGCTGCGCTAGTATTCAGGACGTACCGATGCTATTATAGAATATCAGAATATCTCTTGACCTTCTCTGTATTGTTGGGTTTAAAGCACTCGAAAAATTTCTAAAAATTTCCTGAATCTTATATTTAATTGCACGTTTCTCAGAATATTTTTTTCCACAGGTGTCAATAGTTCAAACGAGTACTTCTTGAAAAATGGCGCGCTCTACCGGCAAAAAATCTGTCCCTTAAATTGAGACCATTCGTTCAACATTACGTTCGGACTCCTTGTATCTATACTTCGTGGCTGCATACATCGATGATTAGATCACGAAGTATAGATACAAGGAGTCCGAACGGTATAGGCTTTTCCATAATATTTCGTGTACACAATAATAAACCCAGATCATAGTTCTATTTTCTGCCACTGGCTGCGCAAGTATTCAGGACGTACCGATGCTATTATAGAATATCAGAATATCTCTTGACCTTCTCTGTATTGTTGGGTTTAAAGCACTCGAAAAATTTCCTAAAACTTATATTTAACTCCACGTTTCTCAGAATATTTTTTTCCACAGGTGTCAATAGTTCAAACGAGTACTTCTTGAAAAATGGCGCGCTCTACCGGCAAAAAATCTGTCCCTTAAATTGAGACCATTCGTTCAACATTACGTTCGGACTCCTTGTATCTATACTTCGTGGATTAGATACTCTATGCATCGTGGCGTACACCATCAACTGTCAAACAAGCCTGTCAATGTCAAATAAACAGAGTCTACTCTACGGCTCTAGTGACGCTCGATACGTTACTGTGTATCGATATATTGTTTGAAAACATCACAACTGTGTGTAAATTAATTAAGGAAATCTTATCTCAAATCTAAGTTTATTATTATAATCATAATAAGTTCTCTGTTTTATGTAAGAAATAAGTTTAGTTATTAGGTATTTAATTTTTGAAGAATTAGCGTTTTATAACAACACAAACAAAGTGTTTTCTTGTTTTAAGACAATTGGTTTTATAAGTGGTAGGTTGTTTTTATTAGAAAATTACTCAACTTCTTCATATATTTTATTTTATATTATGTAATTATAATAGCAAAACAATACAATACTACGATATATGTATATAGCATTGGCACATGTCGATACAAAATATCGATATTGATATCGTACATCGATAGTCTACTCTTCTTTGGAGGTGATTGATTGGTGGTTGAGGAGTTCCATTTATTTTAGTCTTTTTTGTTGTTCTTCGTTTAGTAAACACGTGTGGGATTAAAACCGGTCCGGTAGCATTTAATTTAAAATAGTACGTATATTTCTAAAACTTAATTCTATAAATAGTGTTAGTTCTTTGAGTAATTTGTGAATTGTTTATCACATCAAACTTGAAATAAACTTCTGCATAGCTAAACTTTTCCGGTAACCATAATACACCACGTGTGCGTTTGTACTATCGTAGCATAATTTGTTTAGTTGTGTGCATTATACGTAGTGAATTTATAATAACATATCTCTACAATTACAGGTAACAAAAACCGGTTACTACTCCAAATCCACGTGTTAATAAAAATGGGCACCAACGCCGAAGGAGATTTACGTGATGGGCTCTCTGCTGCTGAGATCTTCCAGAACAGGGAGGGTCTTACTTACAATGACTTTCTTCTACTTCCTGGATACATCGATTTTACTGCTGACGAAGTTGACTTAACATCACCACTTACAAAATCAATTAACCTGAAATCACCATTAGTGTCAGCGCCTATGGACACTGTGACTGAGGCTGATATGGCTATTGCTATGGCTTTGTGTGGAGGAATTGGTATTATACACCACAACTGCACACCTGAATACCAGGCCAATGAAGTACACAAAGTGAAAAAATATAAACATGGTTTCATCAGGGATCCTATGTGTATGGGCCCTGAACACACTGTTGCTGATGTTATTGAAGCGAAAAGAAAGAATGGATTTACTGGATACCCTATCACAGAAAACGGTAAGCTGGGTGGTCGTCTCATCGGGATTGTAACATCTAGAGATATAGATTTCAGAGAAGGAGATCCTCAACTAAGTCTTAGGGAAGTCATGACACCTATTGAAGATATGATCACTGCTAAATCTGGTGTTACATTACAAGATGCTAATCACATACTCGAGAAAAGCAAGAAAGGTAAACTTCCCATTATTAATGCAGCCGGTGAATTAGTAGCTTTAATTGCCAGAACTGATTTGAAAAAGGCTCGTAGTTACCCAAACGCATCTAAGGATTCCAACAAACAACTGCTGGTAGGAGCTGCTATTGGTACTAGAGAGACTGACAGAGATAGACTACAGTTATTGGTCAATAATGGTGTTGATGTTATAGTTCTTGACTCTTCACAAGGTAACTCACTTTATCAGATTGAAATGATTAAGTATATTAAAAAAACATACCCTGATATTCAAGTTATTGGTGGCAATGTAGTAACCAGAATGCAGGCGAAAAACCTTATAGATGCAGGAGTGGATGCACTTAGAGTTGGAATGGGTAGTGGCTCTATATGTATAACACAAGAAGTGATGGCTTGTGGATGCCCTCAGGCCACTGCAGTCTATCAAGTTGCTAGTTATGCTAGAAATTTCAAGGTGCCAGTCATAGCTGATGGTGGTATACAAAGTGTAGGTCATATTGTAAAATCGCTAGCATTGGGAGCATCTACGGTTATGATGGGATCCCTTCTTGCTGGTACTTCAGAGGCACCAGGTGAATATTTCTTCTCTGATGGTGTTAGATTAAAGAAATATAGAGGAATGGGTAGTTTAGAAGCTATGGAGAATAAAGAAGGTAAAGGTGCAGCGATGAGCAGATATTTCCATAAAGAAACTGATAAACATAGAGTAGCGCAAGGTGTAAGTGGTAGCATCGTGGACAAAGGATCAGTGTTACGTTTTCTTCCTTACTTACAAGCAGGTATGCAGCATAGTTGTCAAGATATTGGAGCCAAATCTGTGGGAATTTTACGTGATATGAGTTATACTGGAGACCTGCGTTTCATGAAAAGAACATACTCTGCCCAGTTAGAAGGCAATGTTCATAGTTTATTTTCATATGAGAAACGATTGTTTTAAAATATTGTTGTAAGAAATGAGTGTTGGAGGAGATTTACATAATAGACTCTACTGCTGTAATTTTCCAAAGCAGGGAGGGTCTTGCCTAGAATGAATTCCTTTAGTCGGATATAATATCTATTTAACTGTTGATGAAGTTCACCGCCATTTATATAAACATGAAATCTGTGCCTATAAAGAATTTGAAGTTAATGGAATTTTTGCGCATGAAATTATTGAAATAGACATATCAACCTTAGGCATTTAAGGTTTATATGGCTATATCAATAACATGTATGTGGCAGTAATCGGTATTATACACCTCAACTGCACCCCAGAATAAAAGACGAAATGAAGTAAATAAAATGATTTAACATAGATTCAAGGGTCCTGTGTCATTCAATAGATAAATTAGAAGCTAGAGAAATAGTAGGCAGAAGCAGGTATCCTATGTGATATGAGCTATTATGAGGATCTGGCTTTATGAAAAGAATATTCTGCTCAGTTAGAAGACAACATTCACAGTTTATTTTCATATGAGTAACGATTGTTTTAAAAATAAGCTTTAAACAAACTATACCTATTTGTATATCAGATATGAGAATATTTTTTGTTAATTTTAATACATAATCTTTTATACACCAGGAATTCGAATATAATTAGTATTAAAAATAGACTAAGATTGTATGTTATCTATGAGTATTCCAATCATACATATTTTTTTTATGTATATATTTGCTTTGTGATAACAGAATTTAATAAATATGTGTGAATTATAACTGTCTTTTTATTTTGCAATCGTAACAAGATTTCTTCAACAATTTCCACAATAGATCATCTAATCCCAAACTTGAAAGTAGAAAATATCAAGTAGCTACCAGACAGACGCAATAGAAATTTAAAACCGCATATAGTGTAGGAAAGAATATAGTTTCAGTAATGAAATGAAATTCTCTCGTTACACAAGTTGCCTCGAATCTACCTTTCAATGATAGAGATATATTAATTCAATAATAAGATTTAATAACAATAATTGGATTTATATACCTCTAAGAATTCATATGGCTTCTTAACCAACACTTACGTGAAGCCAAAAAACTATTACTAGGTGAAAATAGGTTAGAAGTCTAGCGCGAAGGACAACAGATATTTCATAATACCTTTAACTGTAAAGAGTAAATGAAGGAAGACACCATTTGATAGACCTTTCATAGAACACAAGCACGCTGTGTTCAATATAAAATAAATAAATATTCATGGACATTTTACACAACGTCCTCTGGTCCCAAGCTAAGCTTATACGCTTGTGTTATGGGTACCTGAATACAGATAGAATACATATACTACTTTTTTTTTGTAAATACATACTTATAATACATAGAAACACCCAGACGCTGTACAAACATTTCTACATTTATGGATATCACACAAATGATTGTCCCAAGCGGGAATCGAACCCGCGACCTCGTGCATGGCATTCCATTACATAAACCATTCCACCACGAAGCCCGTCTAATATGAGAGCAATGTGTTATAACTTTGACTGCTACTTTGCAATATAAACCTGCAGAAATACGTATTTATAACAAAACGCGTTGTTGCTCAAAGCCCCAAGAATATTTTGAGTTAGATCACTTTCATTCTAAAAGTGTAAACCGCGTATTATACCCTTTTACTTAACCCCTCTCTTCACTGTAATGCAGACCAAGTACTTCAGGTTCCCAAGTTTTTAATAAAACAATAATTTCTAATAATTACAATTTATTGGAATTATAAATGCACAAGCTGTAGGCATGATTATTGAATTCGATAATAAATATAAAAGTGCTAATTAATAAACTTAAATAAAAAATTATATATGTGCTACAATCTATGATAGACTGGTGCGTTCAAAAATGTATGATAAACATTTTAAATACTGCATCATAATCAACTAAAACTATCACTATTGCACACTATTATGTCTCTGACAGTTTATTACGCGTTTTATAAACTTGTTTATCATTAAAAATGCCAAATAAATTGTATACTAGAGAGCATAGCAACCTTGTGATAATACATTATTACTTATATACTTAATTATACAATCAAGTCTGTATTACACGGTTTATCAACAAGATCTCGTCTTTTAGGCAAAACATATTACTATCAAATAGTTTCTAAATACTAAATATTCTCAAAATGCTACAAGTTGTTCTTGCTCGACAAGACCACCCAGCTGATAATATTGTCCAAAGACTAAATAAAGCCCAATTATTTCAAGACCATAATCAGAAATGAGCAGGTGACTTTTAAAAAAAAAATGAATTACTTAGTCTCGTTTCTTTTTTCGAAAATCTCAAAAATAATACTTTAATTGACATTGCACTTAATTTAAAAGTAATGATTTTTATACACAATATAATAATAACTTACAATTCATTTTATTACTCATTTCAAATCAAGGTTATCTATCTATACTTATTTCTTCTGTACCCTCTATCATATCTTCGCTAATTTTATATTTGAATAAAATTTTGTGACACATAATGTATTATTTTAAATTTTAGGAGTCTCAAAATCCAACCAAAATCGATAAATTTTACAAAAATATAAATATGAGATCTGTATCTATGGTTGGACATTAAAAAAATTCAAATCTTAAAAAGGTCTATAAAATGAATTGTAAGATTATATATAACAATAATGATCTTGTTGGAAATCCGCACAAGTATACATACATACAAATATTTATCCTACTTTTCGAATAAAGTGACCTATCTCAAAAATAATAGAAAGGTTCGGAAAATAGTATTTACTGCATACACGCGTTGCTTCAAGACGCAAAACCCGTAAATTGCTGCCTTGTTTTATTAAAATTCATTTTTGAGTTAGGCCAGTTTAGTTCTAAAAGTGTGGATCCTCATAATCCACCTCTTACGTTCTCTCCTATAACGCACCAGTCGGAATGCACGAAGTCAAGCGACCAAAGCGTGTAAATCTTACTGAGATTACATCTTATCTGAAGCCAGCACGTTAAACCATTTAAAATTAACACATAATAAAGTCCAACCGACTCCTTATAACTATAGCAAAATACTTGGAAACTGTGATATTTTTATTATACAAAGCTAAACGTGCATTTATATAGCATTATACAACTTTTTCAAATTAATTAACTCGAGTTGTTACAGAATATTCAACAGTCTTTCTCGATTTTGTGTCAAAAAAATTGGGCACCATTTTTATATATTTTACTAGCTGACCCGGCAAACATTGTTTTGCCATACTAAAAAAAAAGAAATAAGGTTTGAAAAATAGATGTTGGCCAATTCTCAGACTTAATGAATATGTATGTAAAATTTGAGAAGAATCGGTCTAGCCGTTTCGGAGGAGTACGGTAACTAACACTGTGACACGTGAATTTTATATATTAGATTTTAAAGTTATGGTTGAAATGCATCTTAGACATTTTATCAACAACAAAATTCAAACTGAATATATTACTAGTCATTTTTAATGGCAATATCAAATTGACAGTGAATATATTGTAAAAACATGAGTATTTGCGAGAATTTTATATTTTATGTTATGGAGTAAATTTTTGATATATGTAGTATAAAATGTTAAGTATGGAAGCACGCGTGTCGGGTTCTCGCTTAAACGTGCTGACAGAGCATAGACACTGAGTGTCGATGTTCGGGGACCTACTCATTGGGAGCGTCTCCTTCAGCTTCGAGATCACGTTGGAACTCGGGCCCATGGGTCACATCATCTTCGAACACAATCTCCTCGGGATCCGGAGCACGGGGCAGGAACTCCTCGCCCGGACAGATCTTCTTAAAGATTTGTTCAGCCTATTTATAAAAATTAGTTTGTAAGAAAAAATACTTTAAACTTATAAAGCACCATTTCGGAATAAGCCGCTTTAGAACCAAAAAAGTTATTTGGAAATTTCTTTATAAGTACACTACGTAACTATTAAAATTTTTTATAATCTTACTCTGGTGCTGGGTTTAGATTCGAGTTTTTAATTTCTAGCATATGATATCCAATTAGATATTTTCGTTACTGTCGAGTAGAAACCATAAGAAAAGATGGGGTCATGATATATATTCTTAATCCGTTACTACACAGAAATAAATAATTAAATAAAATAATTGAATAATAAATAAATATTTGTTTCTAAGTAATATAACATGATTATAAAACCACGGAGTCATTGATTAACAATTTGACCTATTGCTACATATTAGTATAACCTTAAACTTAGTTGTTATCGCCGTGTTTAGTAATATTGATAAAATTATGACAATATTCAAATCCAGCACAATCTAAGAAATTGTGAGGAGTACCTACAAATTCAATTTACAAAATACTAACGCGTTGGTTTTTTATAAATTGAATATTTATACTTCATTTTAAAAACTTATGTTTTACATTATTCAGGTTACCAAACCCCGTAAAGGATCAAGTTATTATTAAGTTTCATGGGGACATGGGTCCAACATGCAGAGGTCCGTTTAGAATTTTAATCTATTCTAATATTATTTTGTTTCGTTTGTTTGAACGAGTTAATCTCAGGAACCACTGGTCTGATTAGAAATATCTTTCAGTGTTAGATAGCACATTTATCGAGGTAGACTTTAGGCTATAATATAACAGCATGCTGCGGTCAATAAGTGCCAAGCATGAGTGAAAAATGAAAATGTAAATTTTCTAAATTCCACGCATACCTGGGGCAACAGCTAGTGAACAAATCAATTTGGTGGAACACCCACCACCGACATTCTAGACCTTTACTATGGAAGTGGAGTCATGGAATGCCAATAGTTATTATTACAGTCTACATTTGAGTATAAAATGCTATTTGTAGTCTTTTTCAAAACGAAGCAAATACAAAATTTTTAGATTTGTTTCACTTTAGTAGAAACAATTATAATATTGAAAACGACCGTAAGAGACGGTCTAACCTTGATCTTCACCTATCAGATAAGATGAGACACATTTATATAATGACTTCTAAACACGCCTTTGATAACACAAAGTTGTTATAGTTATTTTTAAATAGATTAATTTTAATCAATGATTTTTTTTTTACATAACATCAACTGCGATAACCAAATTAGTTTTAACTGATAAGTTTTTAATAAGGTCTATGCATAAGTAGCCTTGACTTGAATAGTTGTTACCACCTCATTTATATCATATATAATTATATTAGATGAATTCCTGCAGGATCTCATCAACAGATCCTGACTTGAAATATTTCCAACTGGGTTCAGAAATTAAATAACACAGATAAAAATGACTCCTAAGATTTGAGAACCTTCTCCAGTTTTGGAAATCGTTTAGAAATGGTAACATGTCTTTCATATTGCAGATATAGCAACAGAATTGAAACTGTTGTTTCTTTGTTGGCTCCTTTAGAGCCTAGTATAGACCCAACAAATTCACAATTTAGGTAATTAGTTATTGCTATTCCACAATAGGAAATAGAAAGGAACAGCTATAGTTCAGCCAGATTTTTATCTAAAAATCTTTGAAGAAAAGAAGTTTTGTAGTCCGCTGTTTCCTTTGTGAAAAATAAACCTTTTTTTTAATTTTTACGCTATATTATAGATAAAGACAATATCTATGCTTCTAATTCCTGTTTTTTTTTTTTTTTTAAACTCTCAAAATTAGTGTGATAGACGCTCCAAGTTCATTCAAAACCGTAAAATGACGACTATGTTCGCGCACAATGAGTATGAGCATTGCTCTCGTAAGTTTTTCAGGGGAGTTCGGATTATAATGGTAACTGCTCTAAGGCCTACTTCGATATTCATAGCAATGTTCTCGCACGTGAATATTGCTACGAGAAAAACCGTCGACGTTACGTGATAAAAATATTGTCTTATTCATAATTTATACTGCTCAAAAACACTCCCCTTTTATTATGGCCTGTGGCACTATATTTTACGGCTCCTTCTCCAACCCATTTACGTCCCACTGTTGGGCACGGGCCTCCTCCACTTTGGGAGGGTTATGGTCTACTGTGCCGCGCTGACCAGGTGTGTTGGCGCAGGATTTATTTTTGACTTTTCCGTCTCTCACAGAAGATGTTATCTGTGTGCAATATCCCTTAGCTGACATTTACAGCACCCTTGGGAGGAGATGGGGTGGTGACGCTTGTATTCTTAATCCGTCACCACACGGACAAATTTCACAGCTAATCAGTTCTAATTTATTAAGTTCACTTATCAATAATGCTAGCTACTCTGTGTAGTGATAGATTTAAGAATTATTCCATTATCTTCTCAGTGCTAAAGCCAGACAAGGGATAATTAATCAGAAAACATCTTCTATAAGAAAGGAAACTTAACACTAAACCCTATGCCAACACGCCTGCTCAGCATAGTAGCCCGAAAACCCCCGAAGCTGAGGAAGCCCGGGTCACGGTTAGCTAGTAATTGTAAAAGTATTGTGTGACCTGTTCCACGGCCCTGTCGAAGTCCAGTCCAGCATCAGGTCCTGAGCACACGTGCACGCAGTCTACTGCACTGGCAACGGGGGCGCTAGTGTCCTTCACGTTGTAAAATACAGACCACAAACACTGGAACAAAAACAAAAATATTTAAAAAAATATTCACCGTTCGTCCATTCATCCATCCGTCATCAATATTTAAGGGGTGCCCCCAGGGTACACAAATTTTATGGGGATCTAGATGAGATATTTGTCGTTGTGATTATGTTATGATGCTGATTGTATTTTCACAATTTCATCATATGAGTTCAAAACATACATATATTTCTCTCCATCCCATTTACGCCCTACTGTTGGGCACGGGCCACCTCCACTTTGGAGGGATTATGGTCTACTGTGCCGCGCTGACCAGGCGTGTTGGCACAGGGTTTATTTTCGAGATTTCCGTCTCTCACAGAAGATGTTATCTGTGTGCAATATCCCTTAGCTGACTTTTACAGCACCCTTGGGAGGAGATGGGGTGGTGACACTTGTATTCTTAATCCGTCACCACACGGAGGATACATAATATCTCATGTATCAGAAATCAATTCTATCTTCATTCAGATTTTATAAGCTCTACAACAAAGAGTTTATTTAACAGATACGAAACGCCGAGATGCAGAAGTGTGTGATCATCAAATAGTTGTCCAGTGCGGGGATCGAACTCGCGGCCTTGTGAACCGCAGTCCGCTATATGAACCACTAGACCACGAAGGCCATCAAACTGGGCTTAATCCGTGATCACAAGGATCAGGATATTTACACAGAGAAATGCCTTCCTCTAACTGTCGCAGTTAGAAGAAGGCGCGGGGTATAGAGTAATGCATTTTTATTTGTCGTAGCAAAATCACACGAGTTTTCATCCATCCCGTTTTCCTACATTATGTTTATTAGCGCATATTATGCTCGGTATGCGTTAATGGCCTGGCAGAATTTATAGCGGATTATTTGGGAGTATTTATTAAAATAAATCACCTTTGGTTTCTCAGATGCATCGGTTTGTTCACCACCTGACATATCGAAGATCTTCTCAGCGATTGGCATCAGGTCGCTCTCAGCATCTTTCACTTTGTTGGTGATGAAGTATACCACGACTGGAAACAAACAATAAACAGCGTTACTACCTGTGGTATCCAGTTTTACTTGGGTTTGGCAGAAAAATTTGGAAAATCCAGTTAGGAGTGACGAAGAATCGTGTATTATGAGGATACCAAAATAGTTTCGTGCATTTTTCTACATACGAAGTTTTCATTTTTTCTTTGGATTGAATGGCTAGAGCTCTAATTTTTAACTTTCAATATTTATATATTGAAAAAACATATACTTAAAAATTAGAGCTACTTTCGATCGATCCTAGATTATTCTAGGATCGCATAAACTCAGAAACGCGATTGAAAAAAGTTTTCTCGATAGAAAATCTTAGCGAAACAACCTCTCTAATTTTTTTTTTCATTTGTCGGTCTATTATCGCGTATTAACTAATGAAATAATTTTAAAAACATATGTAACTATTATATATAGAAACACGTAAGCCGGAATTAAAATATATTTAGTAGATTTTGAGTAAACAAAAAAAAATATCCCTAATTCTTCATTTTCTATACCTACTAGCTGTGTTAATAGGTACATGACGACGATAATATTGATGTAGGCCCTTAAGGGTTATAAGTAGATAGAAATTTGTTATTATGGTGGCCAAAAAAATACATATATCTATGAAAATTTCAACTCGCTGCAGCTATCGTTCAAGTGACAAAATCGACAGTGTATTCTTTGTAAAAGGGATATACTCGTATTTTAATCTGATGCTAAATACAATCATTTTGTTTAAAACACCCAATCTGCCTAATCTAGGGAGTATATTCGATCTTGAATCCCTTAAGAGGATACCAAAATAGCTTCGTGCATTTTTCTATGCACGAAGTTTTCATTGTTTCTTTAGATTGAATGGCTAGAGCTCTAATTTTTAAGTATATGTTTTTTCAATATATGATCTAGGATCGCATAAACTCAGAAACGCGATTGAAAAAAGTTTTCTCGATAGAAAATCTTGGCGAAACAACCTCTCTAATTTTTTATTTTTTTCATTTGTCGGTCTGTTATTGCGTATTAACTAATGAAATAACTTTAAAAACGTAGGTAACTATTGTATATAGAAACACGTAAATCAGAATTAAAATATATTTAGTAGATTTTGAGTAAATAGGAAAAGTATCCCTAATTCTTCATTTTCTGTGCCTACTGGCTGTGTTAATATGTACGTGTCGGCGATGATATATGATAATATTGATGTAGGCCCTTAACAGTAATCTGTCGGTATAAAAAGGGAACATATTTAACTTTTGCTTGGTTATCTGCGTCTTATTAATTTAAAGTTACATTAATACAGCATAACATATAAATAAAATATTCATAAAAAATACCGGACGCGGTAACTATTACACACCTAGCAATGTTACACTTTCTTTTATTCTTACGTATATGTTTAATAAAATACTAAAATCAACGAGAAACCTAATTAGTTACATAAAAACAATTACTAAAATAAGAATCCGAACGTAATACCTTATTACTGTATAATAAAGATAATAAAAAAAAGAAAACATCAGTTTTATTAATTTTTTTTTTACTGTAAATGTAGTGTCAAGCACCGTGAAACGTGACTCATTCAAATTTCACAATATAAGTGTCATGCTACACTAATAGTCTTACATGTGCGATACAGAATCTGGCTATTATCATCCATAATTTGAAAAAGAAAAGGCTAAATACGAGGATTAAAAAAAACTGCCAGTAGGGCTCTCGCACGAAGTTTGACTCTACCGTCTTAAGAGGGCACGATACCAAATTATGCTCCATACAAAAATAGGGGCATCGTACTCCCCTTTTTTCTTCGCGAAAGTTAAACCGATTTTGATGGTTTTTGCGTTATATTATAGATAAAGAGTATATCTATGCTTCTAACTCTTTTTTTTTTTCAAAACATAATAACTAAAAGAAATATGACCATCCGAACATCCCGTTTTTTTTCGATTTTCTTTAGATGAAGTTGCAGCGTCTATCACACAAATTTGGTAAAGTTTCACCAAAAAAGAAAGTGACAGAAGCATAGATATACTCTTCATCTATAATATAGAGTAAAAACAATTAAAATTGGTTTAACCTTCGCGAAGAAAAAAGGGGACAACGAAACGTCTTTTTTTTTTCAAAAAATTTGTAGGTAAAAGCTGCTTCAGCTATATTTTTCCCTTTCATCGCGGCGCTCGGGAATAGGGATAGCAATACCTAAGCCAAATATCTAAATTAGGAGTACAGTACCCTCTTAATAGAGTTGTCTTAACGTATGAAATTAAACTGAAACGTTAATTGTAAATAGCCCCTAAGTTTATCATCAAGGAAAACGTTTGTTGTATGGGAGCCCCTGTAAATATTAATTTCATGTGTTTTAGTATCTGTTGTTATAAAGCAACAGTAATATACCATGTGTGAAAATTTCAACTCTAGCTATCATCATTCATGATATACAACATGATGACAGATGGACGGAAGGACAGCGAAGTTTTCAGGATTCCGAGCAAAATGGGACTTTAGAAATTAGAAATAGCCGCAAGTCCATTTTACAGTAAAATTAAACTATTCACTTGCTAATTGGTATAACGACAGAATACGATAAAAAAAACTTAAAGTGTAATTATAACGTTTCTTACGTTATAATAACCGTATTTTGCTAAAAATTGCCGGGTGTACAAAAATTATAACAATATTTCTGTTTCATTTCTGATTTAATATTTGTATAGTAATTGATTGAATAACAGCAATTAACGATAGCATAAAATCCTTGTTTGGCAAAGTATAAACCTTTACCCCTTTCATTTACGACCACCGTTACCCACATAATTACGATACTGGTCAAAAAATCAAGCAATTATTCACTACAGACAAAAGTAAAAAAAAATTGTTTTAAGATATCTTGGTAGTACACATTGAACCAGCCGCAACGCGCAAAAAAAATAATATGTTCTTGTATTATCAAGAACGCCCTAACTATGTAGGTAACATGTTCAGCTCAGTTTCGCGCAGAGAGGCCCTACAGTCTGAGTGAAATGCCTAGCTGATATGTCTCGCTGAAACTTATGCAATGTCCTATCTTTTTAGGGTTTTTGTAACTGAGACTCCGCTATCCGTCAGTAACTAGGTTGTATCAGTAATAGCTAGACAATTGAAATTGTCTCAGATGGTGTATTACCTGCATAACATTATTGTTTTAAAATCTGTGGATAAAACAAACGAAACCACGAGCAATAAACAGTACGTAGCTCTAAATTTTATGAGTCACACATTACACAACAATGACGGCAGCTCTAGGTATTTCAGAGTGGTACAATTGCACAAAAAATGCGGTAAAAAGTTAAATGAGTTAGTGACCCTGGACGATATTTCGTCGTGTACGTAAAAGTAGCAACATGACAAGTTTTTAAACTAAAACACTGATTGTAGAAGCGTGATCTAAGATCGATTTACTGTCTTTTAATATCAGCATATCTACTAAGTCCAAAACATTTTTTTGTTTGAAAGAGAACACGAAATCTTAAGAGACGCATTTTTAGTTAGCATTAGGGATTCCTAAAAATAAGACTAGAATCTATTCTAATAAAATAAACAATTGTGATTCAACAGGCTAATAGTGTTTCAGTTTAAAAAATTATGTTTCTCTTGGGTAATCGCTTTCGTTACGAAAAAATCTCTAAACATTATCGGTCTTATTCATAATGACTTATCGGAGGTTTAAACGGAGATTTTATCGCAGAGATAATAAACGTTTTAGCGTAAAAAGACTATTATGAATAACAAGTTTTGACAATTTTCGCGAACCTATTTTAGCGAACTTTTAAACCTCCGATAAGTTATTATGAATAAGACCACAAATATAAAACTACGTGACTAACCACTTTTAAATAAAAAAAGAATGAATAAGACAATGTGTATAGGGATGGATTATAAACGCACAAGTCTCGAACCCATTTTATCGAACAGGTTTTGTAAGAGACAGTTATGGGATACTGCAAGCAGATAACATGCACTGCGAGAACAACTAGAAATCAAACTCTAGTCTATACTAACAAGTAAGGTCAAGGTAGTATAATATATCTAATTCTGCCGAATAATGGAACGTTTGATTGGACGTCAAATTCAAACAATTTCAGAATCACACGCTCTTTTAACACAAAATATATTCAACTTACATAATCCCTTAGGGCACGAACCAGTAGCTGGCCCCACTTCAAGCACAGTGACAGCGTGATCTTGTTCAGTCAATGGCGGGAAACGGAGTAAAGTTAGAGGTTCTTTCTCACTCTTCATAATACTCCCATTGGTGATGAACACTGCCTTTGATATGTCGCTACTCTCAGCCGGCTCGGGAGATATCATCTCCTTAGGACATTCGTTTATACCGATGACAAGGTGATCGCAATTCAATGTCTTAGACTTGCTATCAATGGTGACAACGGTTTTACCATCATCGGCTGTTTTAGTCTCCACTTTGTCTATGGGTCGATTCAGACAGTATACACCTCCAAAAACGGCACACAACCTAAAAATAACACAAATATCGTGATAAAATGCCTTTAGTGCATTCAAAAATTAAATTACTCCTCACCCTAATACAAGAACAAAGCAAGGGCCGATGAAGCATTCAAGGGGGCCAATTCTTAGTTTGCTACAGGCCCCGCGCTGTTTTAAACCGGGACTGATTTTATTGATCTTATCCCTGCTTGATGAACTTCTCTACTAAACCCGAGTAGAATAAAGAATATCGTAAAATCCACAAACGGTTCAGTTTAACCGTCCACTGTACATAGGCCTATATCGAAGAAATCCATAACGCTCAGGTTTTGTTTCTATAAATGAATGGCAATAAATCAGAATTGCTTGATTATAAACCTATATTACTAATAAATAAATAAACAGATTTTATCGTACCGTGATGCATAAATGTTTCAACACGATAGTATGTTTACATTTTAAATGTAAAGTCTATAAACATTACATTAATTGAATACATTGGCACTTTGGGGATGCCTTAGCTTTCGTATAAGCTATGGGATAAAGAACTTATATATCCTCAGGCTATATACCTGCCACAATGAAGTACTCTTCTCCGTGCTGATCAGGAAATACTAGAAGGGGGAATACAATTACGACTTGCAGATGAGAAATTCGAATTAAAACCTTTATATTTTTGGTATTGGGTAATAATAGGTAAGGTAGGAAGAGGCGTGAGTGTTGAAACAAACGAAGACTACCTTCCAAAATCAAATCCTGCAATACGCAGGCAGAAAGCATAAAGACCCTATATGAGAGCGCTTATACGACAAACAAATTGTATTTGGAAACTCTTTCAAGTTTTATAACACGTTGACGCACTACAAAAGGCACTCCTTCCTCAATGTCACGTCCGTCCTTCAAAGTAATAAAAAGGTGACGAGGCGGACTAGCTGTTAGCGACTAATTTTATACCTACGAGAGGCATTTAGTCTTTTAGTGGCATTAATACGCCATATAATACGAGCTGAAGCACACTACAACGGACACTTATTATTAAAATCCTGTCAAGGATAATCTCGTTCTAATAATCCCAGCATGCGGTATTTAGCCATTATGACCTATACATGCAAAACCTAACTTGTCAATAGCTAACACAAATGTTAGCTTAATAGGTCCTCGTCTAGAATCAACGAACTTGCCGCACTGTACAATTGCGAAGAGTTCATTAGGCTGATTCCAAATGCTGAGTCAGTATTAGCTGTATGAAATTAAAAAAAAATGTACGTACGAAGTCGCAGGCAACAGTTAGTATGTAAATAAATGGTTTATACCAGGTGTGGCCAACTTTTGTACACATAAGATCTACTTTTTAGGGTTCCGTACCCAAAGGGTAAAAACGGGACCCTATTACTGAGACTTCGCTGTCCGTCCGTCCGTCCGTCCGTCCGTCCGTCCGTCTGTCACCAGGCTGTATCTCAAGAACGGTGATAGCTAGAGAGTTGAAATTTTCACAGATGATGTATTTCTATTGCCGCTATAACAACAAATACTAAAAATAATATAAAATAAATATTTAAGGGGGGCTCCCATACAACAAACATGATTTTTTTACCGTTTCTTGCTCGATACTAATAACGTTGCCTTATGTTGCATAGATAATGGTACGGAACCCTTCGTGCGCGAGTCCGACTCGCACTTGACCAATTTTTATTTTAAAATTGAGTCGCGATCGACCTATTTCTTAGGTAAGAAGGGAACGTTTATACAATGTGCTTTTACAACGCCGTGCACTCTTGAAAATAGTAGAAAACTACTAAAAAGTGGTCACGCTGAACGTCTTCCTACTCGAAGCATGAGCTGCGTACCTACATGTTCATTCCTGTATAATGTACTAGAAATATTTGGTATTGAATGCGTCCCCTTATGGAACTTACAAGTGATCTACCAAAATAGGTAGCGCGATCGACCGGTCGATCGACTTGTTGGCCACTCCCGGTTTATACCATGACAAAAAAAAATATTTTTGATTGACACTGGAACATCTTAATAACCAAGGTATTCTACATAAATACTACTTCTTAGTTGAATAGATATTTTAATATCATCTTTGTTACTTTTTTTCTCGTATTCTGCTATAAAATAAACCTTTCTGCTATAAGTTGGATCACGCTCAACAATATACAATTTTAATTATAATCGATTTTATATTCTATATCCTCTATATTATTCAGGATATCGGACATAAAAATTGTTTTACAAATAAAATACTTGAAAACGATTAATATTTTGTTACAGCCGACATGATCGAACGTATAAGATGATTCATAAAGTTTTTATAAGCGTATCAAGAGCGAAAATAGTTTCGCATAAACATGTTTGGCAATATTTTACAAACTATTATTTTCTAAATATTAGTACTAACCGCACACGTGTTTATTGCTAACACACCGTAAGTATTCTTTTACGTCGTAAACTATTATTTATGTGTCATATGACGTTACCTACACAAGAATAATGTCAGACATTTGTTATGTTCATGTGGTCAGCTCAGTGTGAGGGACCACTTGGGGCATGGGAGAACACATCAAATTGACTGACTTATTACCAATAATCTGTTAAATTTCTTTGATCGTCTGTTTCACATTCGTATCATTTATTCAAAAGAGGATGTTAGTTTGGATATAGTAGAAAGAATATTGGGCGAAAATGTGATTGAAACAGCTTCAATAAATTTGGAGGACGTGCGGAGGTTCCGCAAATACATGCGTGGGATTCTTCTAAAAATGGTTCCTACAAACTACGCGATTAAAGAAGCGCAAACGACACCCCTGGTGTTGCAGAAATCTTTAGGCTACGGTAATCGCTTTCCATTCAGACAATACGATACATGGTTAAGAGGACACCTAACTTTGGCAGACCAGACTGGTAATGATAATTATGGTTGAATTGAAAAAAAAAATAGAAAAACAATAAGTACGCTGAAACGACAAAGTAATAAACGTTAATTGTTATAAATGACGATATCTGAAATGGTGCCGCGTGCAACATTAGAAAGTTTCATTTTTGTTTGCGCAGCCGAGTGGTGCACATTTAGGTCATTGAACCACCGACCGCTCCGATTCAGCACCACTTTCATGGTGCACTTTTGTGCAATCGCAACAAATACACCTTCAAAAAATTAGATGTATCCCTCATTTTCATTCTTCCCTGAAAACCTTTTTTTTGGGGGGGGGGGGGTTAAAACCTGCCACTGTTGGGCATAAGTTTCCTACACTTCCAGATTTCTGTCTCCTATGTCACGTTGGCATGGAGTGCCATGGAGTTTAGTGTCAAGCATGTTAGTAGGCGGCACGGGCGCAGCAAAAAACCATTTTGAAATTGATGTTTCAGAGGGATAGGTTTAACAAACTCATCAGTTTTCAAACAAGTATGAGGTTTAGGCAAGTCTGTGCAATTTTTGACATATCGGGGGGGTTTGGACTCCCAAAATCCACATCTAGCTAAGCCATTGGTCAAAAGAACTATGTCGATAACTAAGCCCTAGGAAATTGGTGGTGGCAAAATCTCAGTTTGTTAAATTATGACAGAGTTTGCTTACCTGCAGAAACACTGAGGTAGTTCCCCGCTACCATACATAGGCCAAAGGAATGGAGTGTTGCCATAACGACCCAAGCTCATCAAGAACTTCTTGCATTCCTTGACGCCTTCCAAGCACGGCATGTTGTTAGTACCACCAGCGATAGCATAGAGGACGTAATGGATGAGGTTAGGTGTCAACTCTTTGTGTGTTAGGTACTCTTTGAATGTCTTGTTATTCCAATCTAAAGGAAAACACATAAAAAGAAATGTAGAAGACTGGTAGTGAAGGCTGCCTTAAGCCTCCAAAACGTTTTCATTTATTTCTGCAGCATTTAACTGTACCTGTCTTGATAGATACCTTATCAATTAAACAACTTTTATCTGTGATTTTCAAGGGTGATTTTTAGTATTAACAGTATTTGTCGGGCAATTAATACATTTTCCTTATTTTCAGTAGTAGTAGTTATTTTCAGTTTTATGTTGTCTATATTTTAAGTTTGGTTAGCTTGTGTTGCTAAAGAGACAGCGACCTTTTACATCGTTATTATATTTAGAAATAAGAGATGATGACTATAAATACTACTGACCTTTAAATTCGTTATTCATTTCTTCTTCGTTATAACCGACAATGGATGTCAACATTTTCATTAGTTGCCGTTTCTCCACAATGCCGACAGCTTCAGTAGCAAATACGTCGGCTCGGGAGCAAGGCACCGGCATTAGCCGGTCATTCAGCCAAGTCAACACTCGGGTTACGCATCGAAACTCCGCATAGCGAGCAATATTGGATGAAATCAGGAGTTCCACCAAAGGGCCACGCGAAAACAGCAGCTATATACAATAATAACCAATTTAAAAACTGCTTCCTATTAAATTTGAAATTTTCGCCATTTTTTGGTAGATTAAAATAATTAGAATTGGATTTAGCTTGCCATCCTCTATACGATATCCATATTTGTAGGTATTATCTACTAGACTTTATTAGGGTTACATAACGGATCATGGACCACATACACCTACACTCTTTCAGTGGAATTGCATAGGTACTCTCAGATTATCGGTTTTATTTAATTAAATCGATTGATTCAATTTAAATATAATTCAATTTGAATAAATATCATTTCAATTTGTTTATAAAGTAATAGCTAGTAAGTCTTTTCTTTACTTCTTATAAAACAAAGTCGTAATTTTTGTATGTATGTCCCTATGTGAGCTTATATCTTCAAACAGACGCAACGGATCTTGATGCGGTTTTTTTAATAGATAGAATGGTTCAAGAGGATGGCTTTTTTGCATAATCTGTTGGGATTAGCTGTATATTGGATGAGATATCATTAAATTTGCCGAGAAACTCGGACGCGTGCGAGCTATAAATGAAAACGCTGCCTTATCTATGTGAGGTACAACAAACTGATGTATGGAGGAATTGTTTGTTACCTATAGTTCTTCAAAAAAGTCCGCGAGGGCATATGTCTATCTTTTAAGGAAAACCCGCTGTACCCATAATATTATCAATTATCTAATTCATTCAATAATCATTATCTAATTCAATAGGGTGTTTTCAAAAGCTATTTATGTGTATATAGTAATATTTTTTATTAAATTAAATACCTTGGTTAGCTTGCACATTTAATATGGATTATAACTGCTTTTTACAGAATGTAATTTAAATGAATATCTTAGGAGATATGACGAAAAAAGAATTACGCGCGACAATATAAAATACTTAAACTGTTGGCTGAGCAACGCGAACGTTTCCTCGGTCTTCTATCCATACTCTAAGGTTTGGATATTTGGTTAATGTTGGATGTATGGATGGATTTTCATGAAACTTTTCTAAATTCCACGCGTACGAAGTCGCGGGCAACAGCTAGTGTACATTAAATGAAAAGTACCCTTAAATAATTATCGAACTGACCTTCATCATAAATTAGTAGGTACTTAATTATTGGTAATTAAAACTGCTAAAATATTGCACAATGAAAAAATTTCGAAACACACATAATTGTTAGTTTGGATTGGAATATCTTTTTCAAAATACAGATCAAGCAGTTCTATCAAGTTCGATCGCATAGAGAAAAATCTCTTCGTGCTTTTAAAATTAGTTCAAAATACATTCATTTATTCTCTTCATTCCTTATTTATCAGGAAATTTATAATAATTACTTCCCTATCCTATTTCCACAGTAATATACACAAAAGTAATAAAAAAACAATTTATTTAATTAAAACGAAAGCAATTTTGCAAATTGCATTGCACTTATTTTTGTCGTCAGCAGATAATCAAAGTTTGAAAACACCCCAAAATTTCGGGTGAGCTAGAAACTCGAAAGAAACGCGAAATATAATCCACAAATATAGATTTAAATTGAATAATAATTTATTCAATTTAAATCTATATTTGTGGATTATATAGGGCAAAAAAAATTAACTACTTCTATAAAGTGTTATGTCGAAATATTACGCATATTATCATGACCCAGCGAGGGGTGGCCCCGGTAAACGGGGCCCGACCCGATGGGGGGAGCATTAGGTCCCCCGTCGCATTTGGCTCGCGCGCGACCATCTCTTCGAGGGGGACCGCCGCGGCAATTTGTGTCAAATTTAAGTTATATTGGTTGAAATACCTTAGGAGTCATATCAATATTGAATTTCCTGTACTCCGCTGCAAAGTTTGCCTGGCTCCATACTTTTTTAGCAGGCTCCGATTTCCCATCTTCACCTTCTTCTTTCTTTTCTTCTTGTGCTATATCCCTACAATATAACTCAAATTATAAATTATGGAAAAATCTTAACCATTTACTATTAAGAATCTTATTAGGATTATAATTTATAACATTTAACAATGTACAATTAAAAACTAAAATTTAAAAACAAAATATGTACAGTACCTATAAAAGAAATTAAATTAAAATTACATATATACTTAAAAACTAGGCATCAAAATAATTATTTATAACACAGTATTATATCCTTACTTATTATAAAACAAAATCGTCATTTTTGAATGTACATATGTGAGATTATATCTTCAAAACTACGCAACGGATTTTGATGCGGTTTTTTTAATACGTTGAATAGTTCAGTAGAATGGCTTGTTTGTATAAAATTTGTTTCGTTTCAAAATTCCAAGCGTACAAAGTTGTGGGCAACAGGTAGTCATCTATATTTTCGTGAATAAATACAAAATAAGTGTGACTATCGATCTTTGAAGCACTATCTATATTACTCTGACTTTTCCTATTATTATAGTGTCTTTCCCTTTTCCGCCCTTTTACGTCCCACTGTTGAGCACGGGCCTCCTCCACTTTAGGAGGGACTATGGTCTACTGTGCCACGCTGACCAGGCGTGTTGGCATAGGGTTTATTTTCGAGTTTTCCATCTCTCACAGAGGAGGTTATCTGTGTGCAATGTCCCTTAGCTGACTTTTACAGCACCCTTGGGAGGAGATGGGGCGGTGACACTTGTATTCTTAATCCGTCACCACACGGAGCGTGTCTAAATATCAATAAATAAAATAAAAATCTGTCTATTTTTCACACTAAAACTACTAAACTGATTAGTGAATAGTCCACATAAAGTCTAGAACTTTAGAAACAACATACAATACCTTTTATGTGAAAGAGGTGATCACCCATAAGGAATCATGGTTAACAGGTATAATTGTAGTCTTACTATGGAACAAAAATATACAGGCCAATACAAATTGAACTTACTTTTCAATGTACCACTTTTCTGCTAAATTGTACACTTGGAGCTGTTTCTTGGGATCTGCATTGACTTCTTTAATAAATTTTTGCAAACCATCGAAATTATAAGAAGCCCACAGACCTCCATAATGATCACTTGAATCTAAATGTAAGACATTCTTTCCTATTCGGCTACAGGCGGCAGCCACAATGGACTCGACCATTCCTACACAATATTAGAAGAAAAAACACTGAACATATTTTACAAACTCAATAACCTTTCCATAAGTATCTTATAGGTTTAAAAAGAAATCTAATCTAAGAAAATTTTTAAATCTGCATTCAGTCTTAGACTTAAAAAAATAAAAACAATGTAAATTATGTATATAACAGTATGCTTCATATTATGTGTAATAGGGAACCATGTACAAGTTTGATGTCTATTGTTTGAAAAAATTTAAGCCACTAAGATTACTAATATCAGAAACTGTCAGAGAAAGATAACAGAATGAAGCACAATATGACCCAGGTATAACTCAATTAAATTAGAATATTATTTGTTGTGTGTTGTCTGTGTGTAACACACATATCACCATCCTATTTCACCCCATGGGTTAAGCAAATACATTTTTCCAAATAATTAAATACAAATAGTTGAAGAGATATAGCAGCAAATGGTTTTCAGAAGAAGGAGAGACCAATTTTCTGCATATATTTTTATAGTAGCTATTTTAATTTTTTTTTTGTAATAAAAATTATTTTGTTACAAATTATAAAATGGTAAATGGTTATTATTGGTACAGAAATATAGCAAATTTTCTCATAGGAAACATATAAACATATCATTATTTTGTAGTCTATTCCCAGTATAAGGTCTAACTAACTCTTGATTGAAGATTATCTGTAGTAACATATGTGTGTGTTTATGCAAAAACTAATAATATTAAATTAATTAAAAATAGCAATATAAGTATTTCTACAATTTTATTATTAGACTTGGGAATTATTTTCACGACAATAAAGTCTTTCATTACAAATATTAGAATTATCGTGAGTCACTTTCAGTAACCAGAAAATGTATTCATTAGGTATTCAGTTGGCAGACAATGACTGTAGCCCGATCTCGCGAATATTTAATTAAAGACAAATTAATGATTAAAATCATCCATATTTTTTTTTCTACTCGCTACTAATTTAGAGTAGAGTAAACTGTGCATTAACTAGTAAAACAATAAAAATAGAGCTTTTTAAAACAAGAAACTGATGACTAGACAGCTCTGAAAAAAAAGGATCGATAAGTAGGCTGATATCGCCATCATGACCGGTACAGGATTATACACACAATATATCTTACCTGTCCCCACAACGATGACCTGGAAGTCGGTCGGTAAATCATCATCCATGATTGCGTATTTTCTTCTATCCAGAAAAGCGCAAAACTATGAAAATAATTAAAAAATTCACTGATCTCACTTTTCTTCAGACTATCTGACACATAAGTTGACAAATGTCAAGAAAGTAAAATGACAACTAAGCAAGTAGGTACCTATACATTTACATGCGTTCCAACATTTGCAGAAGAAAACATTGTAGACATAGACATGTTTACATAATGTTAGAAAAACGTAAAAATAATTTCACAAATCAATTTTGTTTCTACAGAATTGTAAAAAAATCAGTATGTTTTTATCACTCTTTTGTTTGGAATTTTTATTCCACACGAATTTTTACAAAATTTTTTATACTATGGAAATTATTACATCTTACAAAATATGACATACCTAGTAGACTGAGGTGTAAAACCATTACTCAGTGATTGCCATCTATTTTATTTTTTGAGCATTGAACTAACGCGCGCTATTTTCTTAGGCCATATTTGGTGGTGTGCCAAGGTAATGCACACAAACCATTTCATAATTTCCATTGGTTAGTACGAACGCACCGCTCAAAATTTGTCACATTTACACATATGAGACCATTTTCTACACAATGTCTGCACACGGTGAGTATGAGCATTGCTCTAGTACCATTTTCAGTGAGGGTTACCTTATAATGCCGATTACGGTTGGATTAACTTATAATTAATCGATGAACATGAGACGAACAAAGAAACGAATAATTTTCATCACAAAATTATGGGACTGCACGTTTAACCGAACCAAGAACTATGTACAAGAATACGTAACGTAACCTGGAAAATTGAGCATTGAACATTTAATGTTTTTAAACTTTCGCGGCTTTCACACATATTAATATATAATGACCTACTCCACGGGAAATATAATTAATTAGGTACGATACCTGTTTTGTCCCGACGTTTCGGTCGACTTGTATCGACCGTGGTCACGGGTGAACTTTATATTATATTTCCCGCGGAGTAGACCCAGTCATTATATATTAACATTGAACATTTTATGTTAATGTTATAACTACTTGTGACTCAAGTTCACTTGTATTATTTATTGTGATGATCGCAGTTAAAAAGTCAGCTACGCTACAAAATTCATATTTCATAATTTTGCTGAATTATTTTTGTCACAAACTTGTTGAGCTTCCATGAAATTGCTAACACGCAATAATACGAGAAAGAACCCGCATCATCAGCTGGCATAAATGTTTTATCTAAAAAAATTTAAACACCTTTGTAGTTATACCCCGTTTTCCAATCAGCGCACAATAGCGCATTATGCGGCACAATGCTCAACGTTGAGTGTTCCAATTACAGCATCGCATCGCACAATCGAGCACTCTCAAAAGTGATGCGTGCTATCCATCCATACCAACTTCAGCGACATTGGCATTGATTGAAATTTTATTTATATATTATCGTTGGTAATATTATGTATTGTTAAAAAAATTTAAGGCTTTCTTTTCGTCGGAGTTTTCTGGAAATATTCAAAGTTAATTCAAGCTGTGTTAAAAAATAAATAAATATAAGTATGGATGAAGGTATAAACAATGACTTTTTTATATTCCACACATAGTACATATAATGTGAATACAATGTTTATTTTAGAATTTTTTTTTTCAACACTAAACTTAGCGCACTCTACTGGCGCATTTTAAAACTAATTCACGTTCCAATCCAATTAAGCGTCAGCATTGTGCGGCATTGTGCGGCACTGAGTCGCATTATGGCTATGCATGCTCTGCCTTTGGAAAACGGGGATAATATGACAAACCTTATTTTTAAGTCTCTCCGTGACAAGCTTACATCCACATTTTTTTAGCAAAACACCAAAAGAATCTATTAAATTTTCCTAACTATAACATATTTTTTTTTTATGATGGCAACATTAAAACCACTGGAGGACATTGACTGACGTCGTGAAAATTGTGAAAAATTAACAGTTTTAGTGCGAGTTTTTACATTTCTCTTCATGATTTTTATTAACGAAATATTAAATTGAAATGAATCTATAAAATTTAAAAGTATAGCGGCAATGAAGGTATAAAATTTAAAAGTTCTGTTCAATATTAATTACATTAAATGTTGCGTTCCTGAAGGAGGCGACAATTTGTTTTATTTTTAAAATTCAATTCTTAGTAAGATTGACTATAATATGATTTAATGGAATTGTTGATATTGTTAGTACGATTACATGTTAGTCGAGTTAACATAGATTGGTGTAAAATGTAGCCTTTTGTGTTTTCAATGTATGGGTGTATAAAATTTTATAATAATTTACCAAGGACATGTACATGTTAAACCATCGCTACTCGCCGAGTTCTTCACTACATGCGGGTGACGAATCATGCTATGCAGCTGGTAAATAAAAACATTTAATTTCTTTTAAAAATTTCTCAGACCTATCACTGCTTCTAGATTTTTTACTTCATTGTAGTAGTAGTCAGTACTCTAATACATCTGATCTGCTTCACAAAGAATGCAAGCATGTTGTATTTATATGTATGTGTATACAGGTTCTTCCCACAATTCTGCTTACTCGTTTTCAATGCTACTAGCTGTTGCATGTGACTTTTGTACATGAGGAATTCAGAAAATATTCCCCGTTTTTGCAAAATTTTTTACTAATGCTTCGCTCCTATTGTTTGCAGCGTAATTTTATAAAGCCTTCCTCAATAATTGTACTATCCAACACGGAAACAATTTTTCAAATTTGAGTTCCTGAGATTAGTGCATTCAAACAAATAAACTCTTCAGCTTTACAATATTTATAGATATTTACAACAATAGAGTATTTAATTTTGTATATGTGGTAAACAATAACGGTCTTATTCATAATGACTTATCGGAGGTTTAAACGGAGAATTTATCGGAGAGATAATAAACGTTTTAGCGTATAAAGACTATTATGAATAACAAGTTTTGACAATTTTCGCGAACCTATTTTAGCGAACTTTTAAACCTCCCGATAAGTCATTATGAATAAGTGTTTTTGAATTCGTGTTCACAGTAGCCTATGAAAGTTCTTAATAAAATACCTCAACTACATATTGCATATTATTATATCACCACACGATTTTACCCATAGGGTAGCTTTAGACTATAGAGTGCCATAGGCTGTAAAAACTTACCTCCTTAGCGATTACAATCTGTGAAATGCCTAGAATTTATTAAAACTGACTTTATGTCTATGCTCAGTTTTTTATTCAAATAAGGAGTCTTTCTTTCTTTGGATTGCTTGTTTATAATCACTAAAATGTTTATAACTATATAAGTCTCTTCGGAAGATAATATTTCTGTATATTTTATAAGCCTAGTCTAATATTATTACAGTTCTCAAAAATTAGTTTTCTTTATTAATGCCAAATTTCTCATTCCTATGTGGAGGACCACACAATATTGAAACTGACATAAATTTTTGGTTTGTGTTTTATTATCAATTTTATTGAGGTTTTCATATCCTAGGGATTCCACCCTAAAATCTATCTATCGGCCTATACTTGTAATATATATTCATATGTCAGTATAAATAAAAAAAAATTAAAAAAAAAATACAGACGAATTGAGAACCTCCTCCTTTTTTTGAAGTCGGTTAAAAATAGGATTAACTTGCTCTCCTACCTTGATGAGTTCCCAAAAATAGGTTATCACAAGCCATTTTGGTTGCTTAGTTATTTTGTTAGTAATTTATATATCAGTTTAGTTGATACACAAAGAAATCCAAGCTAAATAGTTGGAGTAATTTATCTAGCTGTGAGTCTGTGACCTTGTAAGCCAATACCATGTAAGCTTATAACAATATTTGGAAAGGCATGTTGAATGGAACTACCAGAGTTGTCTGCTTTAAGCAAATTCGTTTTTACTTTAATTTAGTCCCTAACTTTAGAGTTAATAATATAGATTATATATAAAAGAACTGTCTGAAATGGCCCACAAACAGTTACTGCATGAAATCACAAGTGCCCACTAAAGGTAGGTTTCAATTTTTTATTTACGAAATTATGTCAGATTTTGGTACTAATATAGACATGACGGGGGGCGAGAAGTCTATTCCAACCCCCAAACCCCTCACGCACGGTTACGTAGTGGCAACTCCTCTATAAAAGGGGTTAATGTGTGGAATTAATACAATATCCTGACCAGGCATGTTAGTGTCCGATTACTTATCTAGTAAAAGATAACTGTTATCCCTTAGCTAGCGAGCCGTTATTTGCGTATTCTGTATCTGTCACGACATGGACAGTTTTCCAAATTAGTCTTAATTGCACAATGAACAAATAAAAATATTCTGCATTCCTACAAAAAGGAAAATCAACGACACCGAATTGGGTGCGACCGAAAATTCTTAACCACGAGCAAAGACGACGAGTAGCTAGTCTTGCGGTCTCCAGTTTACATTTTGGAAATAAATCTAATTCCCCCATCACCATTCCTATATCGAACTGTCAGACGTCCGTCACACTTTCATCCTTGTATTGGGGACCTGTCAGTCTTCTTTCACGCTACGAGTTGCGACGACCCAAGACGAAGTCTGACCGAAATACAGGTTGGAATAATTATTAATTTACCGATTATGGTATTTCCATAATAATATAGAGATTTTTAAATCAACAGTACTTACATAGGCTTTTTACATAGTTGGTGCGTCTTTCTATCTAAGATTACATCATTTTGCATTAAAAATCATCGTGCCTGGACAAAATTTAACATATCGTAATCTTTTTGCATTTATATGACCAGCTGTAATAATTGTAATCAAATACTCAACGAGAATGTGACATTCTATTTTTTTTAACTGATTAAAGTTCTATTGAAATTTGTTGAACATAGGATTGCAATCTAAATCGCAGGCTACTCGCGTAGTTCCAAGTACGACCAAGCGACCAATCATAACAGCTCATGCTATTGTATAAATGATCAATAACTTTAAGATGGATAGAAGAAGCTACGATTGGTGTGAAAATGAGCTTTAGGTTTAAAACACTAACGTGAGCTCTGAACGGAGAAGCAATATATATAACATCGAATAACACGGTATTCTTCTGGTATCTGACTAAGCCAACTATAGTTTCCGAATGTCTCGCTGGTTTGTACGTCAATAGAAATTAGAGTTGTTGTAAGATGATGAATTTAATTTTATCTGCATCAATGTGTCACATTTGGCACTGTTCGATAGTTCTCCCGTCTATTTTCATTAGTTAGTGGTACTGGTTACCATTATAGTTACGGTTTGATAACTGAATAAAAATATTTTTAGAACCAGTTATATTATTATGTAGAGATGGATTTATTACATAATGTGAGACTTTTTTACTGTCTTAGTTTATGCAACTTTAGTTCCCAATCTCCTGTTTATTAATTTTTTTGCATACTAGATTTATAGCACTTATTACGGTAACGTAATTCTGGTTAGAGGAATTCGTAAAGATTATAGTTTCGACTTGGCAGAGTTTGCAGAATCGCACGGCCATGGCAGAAACCAAATAAAAAAACCGCGTGTGGATGAAATAAGTTAAACGTTATGTAAGGTTTTCATCGTTTGATATTTCATCTGTTCAAAGTAAATGTTATGAGTCATACTTCAAAAATTCTAACAGCCAATATGAATGGAATATTTGCCAGCGTCACGGTAGCTGTTTGATTATAATGTTGATGTCAGAATATATAGATATATCTACACTACTATATCATATACTGACTATTTGACTTCACTACTGCAAATCCACATTCTATCTAAACAGGTAGAAGTACAGAAATGAGTACTTTATTTACACAAGGAGTTATTTGATCCGAGGCCATCATCTACTATCCGTTATAAAATACTATCTTTTTGCTGAATTCTACCTATTCCCACTTGCGATGGTCCTCAGCATAATATTTTTATTAAAAAGCTCATTCAAAGTTGTTCTTGCACTGCGAATATCGTAAGTAACCTGGGCTTAAACCTACTTCACAATAAATAAAGCATAGTACTATGCGGATCAAATGAGTATAGGATTGACCCGGCGCTATGATGTGACGTCATAGATTTCAATTCGAACAATTTTGGTAGGGACAACAAAACAAGATATTTTTTTATATAATTTATTTATCGCTATCGTTAGCTTATTTTTCGAGCAGTTAGCGAGATAAATGACGAATACAAAATAAAAACACACACAAAAACCGCGAGAAATAACAACAAATTTCATATATTTAACGGGAAACAACCACAAAGTTTCAGCATTAAAAATAAAAATTAAGCACGCTTCATAACTCGACAAGACACAATAACAATCACAAAATGGCGGTTGGTAGTTAAACATAAAATCATTTTTACCATCGACGAAATAATTAAATAAAATAGTTATTCTTTTTAATAATATTATAAGCATTATTACTAAATAATTTTAGACACTTTTTCACTTAGAATAACTGAGACTAGAAAAAACCTAAAATATAGGTACTGTTCGCAAATTAAGTTTCGTTGCTGACAGTATTATTCACTCAATCACTTTTGACAGATAGAGGTCATTGCCAATCTCATTTGAAACGTGTAGTAAGTAAAAAGCAGACATAAAAAAAACCCTCGCTAAACCAAAGTCAGTTCGAAAATAACTACTATCAAAACATTTTTCAAACAAAATTTTGTTTTGATTTAGAATGTTATGTATATACAGTATATACAGAGTAGATATGAATGATCGTCTTGGGTCGTCGCAACTCGTAGCGTGAAAGAAGACTGACAGGTCCCCAATACAAGGATGAAAGTGTGACGGACGTCTGACAGTTCGATATAGGAATGGTGATGGGGGAATTAGATTTATTTCCAAAATGTAAACTGGAGACCGCAAGACTAGCTACTCGTCGTCTTTGCTCGTGGTTAAGAATTTTCGGTCGCACCCAATTCGGTGTCGTTGATTTTCCTTTTTGTAGGAATGCAGAATATTTTTATTTGTTCATTGTGCAATTAAGAATGTATATACAGAGAAGCGGATGTGAATATTGTGAATCTTAAGTTTGACATATTTCTGCTTTCTTCAGTGGATAAAAATCAAAATCAATGTTTGTTTTTGATTCAGTCATTTGGTGGAATAAATAAAGGGTCACGTGGAAAGTTTTCCGGAAGTCAAGCCCCTTCTTTCCCTTCTAAGAAACATCTGGACCCATTGCTGAGCCCAATAGAATAGGGTCCAGATGTTTCTTAGAAGGGAAAGAAGGGGCTTGACACAGAAGGGACGTATTCCTTTATACCTGCGGAGACATGATACACTATAGTTAGCGGGGTTTTTATTCTTTGGAACAATATTTAACCTTCGTATAATTAAAATAAATAGTACACGTTGGTGTGGATGTATAATGGTTTACGGCGCTCGTACGCTGAAACTATTGATTTTAGGGGAAAAAAAATTACGACATAATTGTAGGAAATTTTCTCTACTTTTATTTTGTATAAATATGTTTTCCTGTAAAATGCGTCGGAAAGGAGTTATTCTCAAAAAACTGAATTTGTTCAATATGGCGGCGCAAACGTGCAACATACGAGGTGGCAAAGTTGAAATTTGGAAAGAGCACATCAAAATCTATAAAATTACCAGTTTTCAAAACTTCCGGAAAACTTTCGGGGCAAAAATACTAAATGACTGGGCCATTTCTTGTATATTTACTTTAGAAAGCTTGGAATAAATCCCTAATCATGCGTACTACTGTACAGAAAAATGCGTGACAAAATTAGGTTCCAGAAACTATACCTTATTTTATGAGTCACGAGTATGATATTGTTTTGAGCTGTGTGGTTAATATTTCTTGTATACCTGCCAAATCTTGAATTTCACCATAATACAATCGTCAATAACACAGAGATTATTAGATATACAAGTAAATTGCAACCGTAATTGTGTTCTGTAATTGAGGTGCTTCCGGGGCGTGCAGAACTATATTAATTGTGATGGATTTCTAACTACATATATGTATGTACCTATATCTTTTTTATGAAGTACTTAATGAATTTAGGAAAATATCTTGACCATCCCAATTTCAGCCAGAAACCTTGTGGCAATGCTTTATCCATTAATTGTCTCGATGACATTGTTATTTGGGAAGCCAAAGTTGTACATGCTGTAAGAATATGTGTAAAACGATAGTTCCAAATGCGTTTTCCTATTCACCTCTGACAAAAATGGCTAAATGATGCAAAGATTACTCTGAAGTAATCTTTGCATCATTTAGTTATTCAGAGACGTTCAATTAAATACTGGATGAAAGGCTTGAGCAAAAAGTAGCCCATAGTAATTGGTAGGTTTAAGGAATTCTAAGATATTAAACCATGTTTTAAAGAAGGTAGAGTTGATGTTTTTATTGTGACCAGTAATCATTTTCGATTCAATTCAATTTAACGACATAAAAGATATACCAATGCGTTGAAACAAGAATGTACACAATATAATAAATTTTAATCATGTCTTATATGCAAATTATGTATATGCAATTGACAAAACATTATACACAATTGCAGTAGCATTAGCTATAATAAATTTTATTTAATCTGTATTATTACGTTCTAATCAAGAAGTAAACAGCGTCTATAATATGGTAGGTAATGATTTTAGCTGTTGTTACTCGTTCATGAGTGACCGAGTACTCCACCTGCGTCGCTATATTTAGTTTCATTGTGTGTTGGGTGTAATACATCGATCTGGTGTGCAATTTACAGCTTTGTACCTACTCTTGTACGTTCAAATATGATGCGCTCCTTACATTATATTTAAATACTTCGGGAAATCCAAAGGCATGAAGTGTATGTTCACATAAGGAAAAGTACAAAATTTATAGGAGAAAATTTATATTTCACATTTCAATTTATAACAAAGTTGTTATTTTCTCTTAGTTTCTAATAGGCAGTACATTTGTCAGAATATCCCACTATTTTTGTTAAGTCCCTCCCGCATATGTTTGGTTGCCCGCACATCCGCAAATAAGATTTATGAACTCTCAGCTATACATAGCTCTCAGCTATATATATTATAGCTTCTAAAATGTAGAGATTTTTAACTACAAATAGACGTGACACTGTTATTTGCGTATTTATTAATTTGTGTTAGAAGCCTGAGCATGATTGTATATTGCAAGGTGTACCTTCCTTTAAATTCCTGATCTTAACATAAATGGTTTAATTTATTCATATTTCATCAGTACTAGTGGTACCGTAGTACCGTTTGCATATCGAATAACTAATAAACATTTTTATAATTCATTGTATCGATGACCTGTCGCTATTTTAAGATGATAAGTTCATTGATTCTTGCATTGAAAAAGCTGGATGGGAATATTGATGAGTTCATTGAAATGGCTATTTGGCTATCTTGTTAGAATGATTTGTTTCTTATACGTTCTTTTATTTAATAATTTAATAGCCTACAATAATAATTTCATAGGCTGCTAGTACTAAAATAAATCAACATTCCGGATTTTCGAATTGCACCACATGTCGGAGTATCAATATATATAAACGATTTCTAGATCATAAACCATGTCATAGACCAATCGTCATCACCCGAGCTTACAATACCACTAATCTACACTAAATCTATTTGTTCATAGTTACTAGAAGATAAGATACGAAATACACTTTCCACTCCACAATTATTGTTAGCGAGCAACTAACTTCTTCAAAAATCGATAGCGCTGGTCGTGTAAACTTACTTTGTCGTTCAAATGGAACAAATTGTCTTAAAGTCAGTGAGACAAATTTTATAGACTCATAAATTGTTATTCATGTCCGACGCCGTTGGGTACGCGCTTCGCATGTATTTATTGTTCTTGCTTATCATAGCCTTTTTTACCCTCGACAAAATAGACTGGTGTTATAACTTCGAAAGAAGTATTTATCTGATCCTACCTTCCATACGGACTTTTAAATTTTTGAACGCGTTATAGGAGGTGACAGAATAAGCTAGGTGTTCTGAAGAGTTCCCTAAACAAAAACTACATTTGCGTTCCCTCAGATCAAACCAAAGACATGCCATTTGCATTAGAAGCGAAGGAATATTATACATAGGACCAACGATACGGCAGTCTGCCATCAAAAGAAATAAACATCTAACTGGATTAATAAAATGAATATTTGTTTACTTGTTCCGTTCGTTACATTCGTAATAAAGAAATTGTTTTGCTTGTTTTTATTAGCTAGTTATATGAAAAATGTTTCAGTTTCAGAACTTTCTGGATTGAATAGTTAGTAACATAATAATTAGAGTAAACATCTCACGGTTTTATTATCTTTATTGGAATAACAGTTTATGGTTTTAGTCTGACGATGTTTTGGGCGCTAAATACTTGCCCTATATAACAATGGATGTAGCTCGTGGCTATTTACATTCTACATATTTTATGGTTGTCCTGTTTTTACGCTCATATTCCATATTTATTTTTATTAGACATACCAGGCAGCGGTGCTGTTGTAAGTTTTCTATTAACAACGCTGCGATCTGTTGTATTTATAAATTGTGGACAAAAAATCACGTCTACGTAATGGTGGGCTCCGGCTTGCACTACTTAGAGCATATTGGGTTTATCCAGATAACAGTCAGACAGGACCCAATTAATCCCAATCACTCGCAAAAGTCCTGTTTATTATTAGAAAGTTTGTTGTTTTAACCTTTGGTGATGATCGAGATGGAAAATGTTAAGTTATGGTTAACTATGTGTTATAAAGTTAGTTAGTGTGCGTACGAAATATGAATCTCAAGTCGAAATTTCTATATTATACTTCGCCATTCATTTGTCATTCGTATTTTTGTACTAGAAATTAAATAAAATTTTTCAAATCACAAACCAGAGGGGTTTTAAGCTCAGTATATAAATATTAATATAAGCTGTGTCCCAGATACGTCGGGAATATAGTCCGATGCAACTAGCGAACGGAAATCGCTTTGCGACAACATTGTTGTGCGGTCTCTCTTGTTCGACTAGGATATGAGGCGCCCATATATACGGTATCATTATCGATTCCACAGAAAATATTTATGCAAATATGTTCTTAATTGAAAATTGTATATTTCCGCGTGTTGGTATAACTTAGCAAACTCTGATATTGTTTTGACTATAGGTACAGATAATAATCCACACACATCGCACATTGCATTACTAGTTGCATTATAAATGGCTTGAGTTCAAAAAGCTGTAGCAATTGTTAAATTCCTCGAACAGCTGCTTTTATAAGAGAGAGTTCGTTCTCAGCTTATGTTATAAACAACATTGAAAGGGATTAGAAACAATGTTAACTTTATCTGTTATCTCTGTTAAAGCTTTTATCGCGTTGTCTGATCCGATATGTGGTATTAAAGTATTTTTGTTTTATTGTTCACAGGCAATGAACGTTTGACCGCGCGATGGCTCAACGAGATGGTTGGCGAGGTGGACAGCCAGTCGTGGCGGAGAATTCAACGGAAAATCCTCAAGCCGCAGAACGCGATAGGGTCCGTATCGAGTTCTACTCTACTTATGACGTCATGACGGGAGTACGCATAGCTGCCACTCTCGGCGGCTTTTTTGCACTAATGGTTTTTCTGATTGTTTATAAAAGCCGAAGCAAATCAGTGAAAGCTTTGAACGATCCAAAAATAGTAGAACTAGCCGAAGCTGCAGTGGCTGAAGAACAGGCCTTTGAAGAGGAGAGGCAACTCAATGCAGCTTTAGAAGAAGCTCTCTCAGAACGTGCACGTTCCCGCCCATCCATTAGTGAAGAGCCTCCATGGCCTCGCACCGCGCGATTTGCATCATACGGTGGCGGCTATGGTAGTTTGTTAACACCGCCGCGCCGTTTATCGACTGTACGTGGTGATTCAATTCCTGGATCTGCCTTACGTTTTGCCGAGCGTCGTGCATCTGCTGGCCATCGCGATAGGCGGTTAAGCTCGGCGACATGTTCCAGTTCTGGAAGTTCTTATTTAGAAAGACGTGGTTCTTCAGTGGTGTGTGCACTAGCGGAAAGGCGTCTATCACCTTGTCCCAGTGAGCGTCTAGCTCCTCTCGCGTCTGTGGGCAGTGTAGGTCCATCGTATGCGGTGGAATGTGAGTTAGCATCAGTAGGTCCAGACTCAGTGTTCGCTGAGGACGATGGTGACTCTACAGATGATGAAGTAGAACAGTTTTCTACTGACAGTGGTGGTGGTGATGCAACAGTGATAGGTGAATGTACGGAGCTGTCGAGTCGCCCTACGCCTCTGCTTCTGCGGCTGGACCGCGCCTCACATTCGCGGGAAACGTTGTTCTAGTCAATGCTGGCGACGTGATCACATTGTCGCTCAGCTAAATGTTAGTTGATTGTTAAAATATCGACTTTATTCATTTCTGTATTATTTATTTGTATTAGAACATATCATAGGATTTGAACTATTTGACATATCATTTGGTTTGAAATAACCAAATTTAAGTTTTATTCGTACTAGCTATTTACGCATTATAAAATTATATTTTAATAACATACGTTATAAATATTGTATACTGCTTCTTTTTAAGATGAAGACAAGAAAAGGCTTGTATTTTAAGCTTATTTTTCATATACCTAAAGATAATGAAAGCGTCGATATTTTAATATGTGATAATAATTTATGTATATAATAGATTGTTTTTGTTGATAAATAATTGATGTTTCATGTTGATGTTCCCAGACCATGACAAATTGTAATCAATGTTTAACTTATTAATAATAGTGTTATTATTTTGCGTGTGTATGTATATGTTGGAAATAATTTAAAGGTGTAAGTAAACATAAATTGTATTGGTTATTATTACTAATACACTGTCCAATCTTTTATAGGGAAAATTTGCAAGACTGATAATCCCTGCGAAAGTGCTGGAGGCCTGTGCCCACCACTGGGACACTAATTTGCTGGAGAGAGAGAGCTCTCGGTATAGCTCCAGCCTCTTAAATTATTTTATAAAAATAATAGTAAATATTTTTTGCATGTAGGTACGCTATAAATAAATGCAGTTTACAACATTCAAACAGCATTGTACTATTATTTTGTAAATATCTTGGCAAACAAGATCAAGGGATGTTTATTTCTGTTAGGTTATAGAAATGAGAAGATATTATATTAGCATAATTATTGTGATTCCTGTTGCCTTTGGGTTCTACTTACACGCGTGACGTGTATTTCAAATTTTATAGATTTTTGAGCTTAGAATATGTTCAAAATTTCAGTAATCTGAAAAGTTTGAAGTATGGCTTCTAAAGTATTTTCAGTTTCAGATCTATCCGTAACAGCCCTGTGTTTGCTTACACCTTTTTAATATACATAATATTAATACATTGAGGAATTGTTACATTAAAGATTGCTATTGTCAGTATGTTTTGCAATTCGCAACAGCTGTTCAATAAGTTAACGCGTACCTAATACCGGCCGCTGGTATTCACCATAGTGTTCGAATCGATGTAATATCTAAAGATTGCCGAATTAGTTACTTGTAGTTACATTAAATTAATGTAATTATTTAAAATATTTTCGATGAATTTATACCTTCTATAAATTGCCACATCTGTTTGCAATGTTCTAGAATCTACCGGTTTAGGAAGAGGCCGTCTAAATACTGAATCTCGAATCACGTTCGATCGATCGTTTCTAAGACCAACGTTAGTTGCATATTCATCTGATAAATTTAAATTTTGAGAACTATTTTAGCGCTATGAAATTCAGATATTGAACTACCCTAATAATGATTTAAAAACATGCATAACTGTTTTCAGTGTCTTCCAATGTCAGTGGCATAATCCTTGAGGTAACCAGAAGTAACCTCTCCAAATATCTAAATCAGTTCTTAAACAGCCGTTACGTTCTAACACCCATAAAAATATAAAGAGTATTGAGAACAGCTTCCTTTGAAGTCGATAGTTTCTATTAAGATTTATTGCACATACACAATGACAGTGAGATCTGTATCTAACAAAATCCTATGCGCACTTTAAAAAACGTAAGCAAAAAATCGTGTCTTACAGAAAAGAAATAGAACCAAACAAATATTTTTGTCTTTTTCCGTAAGGTGTGGATCGGGTTTTAATATAGCAGACTTAGGCAATAAGATACTACAGCATAAAACTTATGGACGGCCTCTTCACCAACGACACCAACACATAAAGCTCGGTGGAAATTGGAAATTAAAATCTAAATGTTGCCGACTTCCATGTCTGTACGATGTAGATATTAACTTAATAGCGTAGATAGTCGTCAGTGAAGTCAATTGAGATTGTGTATTTGTATTATAATAGTATTTATTACCAACAGTTTCCCTTTGAATTCAAGGGCACCCAAGATCAACGTGTCCTTGTAACAATAAATAAAGTTGGAAGCGGCCTAAGATGTTGCTCGTAACAATGTTGTCACTTTCCAAGTAAACTGCCAGTTCTTGTTTTAACAATATTGCTCGGACACCGGGGTTTTATTGATTCTGCGTGTTTCGATCCCGCCACAGTCACACGCGGGCCCAGTAGATTGATTACGCGTACCTACAAGTCGTTTTATTACGATTTAGATTTACGTGTTAGTTTATGTAATGTTCGTTGCTCGAATTAAAAAGAGCTCCCTGTAGTCTGTAAAATGTTGAAATGTATGTAAAAAATTGTAAATATAAAACAAAATTCATTGATTGTTTCATTACCTGCATAACGACTTATTTATTTAAAGTGTGGCCATGGTGGTAATAGCTAATTATATTACAATCAAAATTAATAATTTTTTAACATTTTTTAAAGAGCCTTTTATTTTTAATTTGGTAGGAAACCTTTGGTAGGTATTTGTTTCTAACCCAGCGATCTATCAATTTGCTAAAATTGAAAAACAATATTTCGAATTTGTAATTATGTATTTATTACATCAAAATTCTGAATAATGAAATCATGTTGGTGATCAGAAGAATATAATTTTTACTTCAACACTATTGTTTAACAACATTATTCTAATCTTTGTTCTTCTTAAATTTATTCTCGTGGCGTTTGTTTTTGAAGATACGATTTTTTAAGTTCAAATCCTTTTTCATTTGCGCTAGCGACACATTTTCCTGAAAAAAAGGTATCTATTATTTTAATGAAATCAATTTTATAGTCTTCTAGCTGTAATATCCTGTAGATCTTCAGAAACTACACACTAGTACTTATGTAATAACCCTGTGATGGGATTTTACCTTATGTTCACCGCGCAGAAGTGCTTCATATCGACGTTTTACTTCACCGGCCTGTAAAAATATCGAGTTTCTTAGACATATCCTATCAATACTTGCAAGAGCAACTGCTTAATACTTTACTTACATTAATAGCGTCGCTATCATCACTAAAGAAGTCGTATAGCTCAGCTTCAGGCGCTCTGGCTCGTACCACGACGCCGGCGTCTCTCTCAGCTGGGGCAGTTGGTGCAGCTAGAGGACCTGGAGGTCCGCGTCCTGCCAGCTTCTGGATATTATCTATGGTGGCCTAAGAACAGCGTTCCCGTTATATTAGTCGAAAAATTTTAATTACAATTAAATTGCCGAAAAGCAATGGTCTTATATGGACTATAAAAGCTGTATCCCAAAAATGAAATTGTTATCGTCTACAATACAGAGAAACCTGTTGCAGAACTTCAGATTTCTATTCTAGCTAGCCTATCTAATTGTCGCTCGGAACCTACTTTTGGTAGGAAAAAAAATTTTGTTAAAACATTGCGCCTATGGTAGTATATTTTTTTAATGATGAATTTGTCATATTTATCTTGTCATGTCTCAAAAGTATCTATACTTAATTATTGTATTTACCTGCATATCATTTATACGTCCAAGAAGCCGTTCCTTTTCACTGCGAAGGTGTTCCTTTTCAGTGCGCAAGTCCCGTATAAGTCGCATCTGGTCATCCAGTTGAGAATCCTTTGCCCTAATGGAAGACTCTAGACGCTCTACATTGGCCACGGCTTGTTGTCGTTCAGCTTCTTGTTGTTTACGAGCATTATCATAAGCGCTGGCAGCCGCTTTCAACTCATTCATAAGTTTATTAATTGTTCCTGTTTTGTTGTTCAATTCAACGTCGCGTTCTGATATAGCTCTGTTCAACTCCTCAATCTTATTTGCATCTGCCGTTCTGAATTCAATAGTTATTGCATTTTTTTATTTATAAGTTATGAATTCAAGAAGGAATTCAAGAAATCGCGAAAGATTTGCGAGGAAATTCCAAGAAGAGATACTGATAACTTAAAGTACATGGAACTCAAGTGATTGATTGACTTGGTCATTTTACCAATAACCATCTGGTGCAATACCTATTGGCATAAGCTGTTTTATTTTAAAGGATAATGACAAAAACCTGCCAAAATGCTGATACTGTGTGCTGAAGATTTGAAGGTCTATTTGCACATTACAATCGTATTTTATTAGTCCCTTTAAGTAAACAAAGTCATACCGCTGTGCGTCATATGCAGTCTGCGTCTCTCTCAAAGTTTCCTCGACTGAGGTGACAGCTCGTGTTAATTCTTCCACCCTGTTGGCCTGGACTTGGTTTTGAGCAGTGACTTGATTCAACTGCTCCACTAGCTCTTGTTTTTCATTTTCCACATCGGATATATTTAACTTCATACGGGCTAACTCTTCTTGCAACTCTGCCACTTGCTATATGATTAAATGCAACATTATTATCTTCACTTGTTATAAACAAAATCTTGTGAATAAATAATAACAAAAGAACAGGTATAGGAAAGAGGTAAAGCAAGCAATAGGACCTGTAGAGGCAGAACAATTTTTAGTTTAGTGCTATCACAGATGATATAAACCTCTATTCTCATTAATCAATGGTGCTATATTGTCTTTATATCGTATACCTATCGAATAACGTAGGTAGGTGTTGCTGGATCGTACCTGATCTTTCTCAGTGATGAATATTTCCTTGTCACGTTGGTTGTTGTTAAGCGATATGATCTCGTTTTTCAACTGAATTATAGTAGCATTGGCTTCCTAAAACAAACACGGAATAAAATTGTCCTAAACAATATTGGTGTGAATTAATACTGGCAAGTTTAAGCATTTTTGAGCTTATTACTTATCAGTAATAAGCTCAAAATTGAATTCTATCGATTGTTCTTAGTAAATGGAGCAGTGCCCATCAGATATCGAAATAAAATACAGGATTACCTCTCGTTGTTCCCCCATATGCCGCACTTGTTCCAAAGTTGCACCTAAATCTTGTTGCAATCGTGCAACGTTTTCATCAGAAATGCGTGCGCGTTCTTCAATGACACGAATATATTCTTCAGATTTACGCGCTTTTTCCTCAATAGTAATTTTACTTGCTCGTTCTTTTTCCACATCATTCTGGGCACCTTGTAGCCTGTAAACCAAATCATGTGTACGAGTATTACACACTGCATAGAACCGGTGAATTATAATTAACGATAGCGTTTGTAAGTATAAGCCAAGATAATAAAAGTAAAATATGATAAGTCGTAGGTTATGGGCTCCTTGAATTTGTAATTTCCCATTCGAAATTTTTATTGATAGTGGATGGCATGCTGGATGGTATTAAATAAATATGTATTCACATACTGCTTTTCTTTAGCGACGATAGTATTGTTTAAATCATCCATTTGTTTTTCAAAATCTTTCATTAGCAATGCAACCTTTGTCTGTATTGCGGCCGCTGACTCTTCACGCTGCAACAAAAGGAATTCATTCACGACGACGAGGGTATGGTCCTGATCCGGTCACTAAAGAAGACGTTTGTGGTTTTTGGAACCACCAACGTCTGCCAAAGTAGTATTTTTAGTGGATATCATGTGTTTAAATTAAAAAGTTAGTGTACTGATAAGGTTATGAAAAAGATAACTCACTTGACGCAGTTCATGTTCACAACGTTCTAGTCGTGGAGCAAGATCTTCGGCTCGAGCTCGAGCAGCGCCCAACTGCTCTTGCAACAAAGCAAGGCGACGAATATCAGCGTCGCGTCTTTCATGCTCCATACGAAGATTCTCACGCAGTTCTCGCTCCCGTTCACGTGCCTGAGCACCATCAGCAACGAGACGTTTCACTCGCGCACCACAAGCACTATATGCAGTCCCAAGCTCACGTTGATCAGCACGACAACGCTCTAAGCTAGATCGCACACGTTCGCCATAATCCTCCAGCACATCGCATATCTCACGGGTGCAGTTCAACCTAAGCCACATAACAAAAGAAAATACCTATAGACCGAATGGAAGCAGTAGGGGTATCCATAAAGTAAGTACCTCCTTTGAAAGGAAGCTCATGAAGACCTGAAATAACAAACATGGCCTAGTTCCTACTATCTTATAGTAGGGCCTAGGGCAGTTCTGAGCTGGGGTTAAGCTAATAATAGTGTCGAGTATGAGTAGGTATACCTGTCCAGCGTCTGTGAGAAAAATTATTGACGAGCTACTGAAAAACGTATGCATCAAAGAATTTGGCGTGCGTTAAGTCCATCCATTATTCGAGATACCACACATTAAGTACCTACTACTAATCTTCAGAAATATTATAAATGATTCAAAATAATGTTATTGCCATCCTTATACCACGTTAAAGTATAAACAAACGCTTTGTTTATAGTTTGTTGCTTATTAATAGCTTGTATTAGATACGGGATTCTTTGGGGTGCTGGTAATGTTGTAGTAAAAATTTATTCAAAATGGTCTCGATACCACAAACCTAAAGTACCTATTTACATTAGGTTTCTGGTAATATAGTCTGGTTTAGAAACAAATTTGTATATTTCCAAAAATTACTATCAATAATCTTTCAGAAAAGCATTAGGGGAAGGGGGGGCATGATGGGGTAGCTAAGGGAAATCGTAAAAATACAGCATAATCAGTATGTTTATTACTCTCATTAATTTATCGTACGTTACCTCAACTATCTGACTATGATTTGGTACCGTTTTTGGAGTATCAACTTAACACGTTTTTTAATAATTCGTAATCAATAAATACATTATGAAAATCCATCTTGCCCCATACTAAGGGCTTGTACACAAGACGGCGATGCGACGCGATGTGAATTCGCAACGCAGAAAATTACGACACGAATTGCTGCGATGCGATTTCGTGCGGCAAGGCGTCTGTCAGGGTGACCATTCCCTCGACGATCGTCAACCGTACTAAATGCATTTTAAATTGAATACTTGATCGTGACATGGATCGTAAAAAGAAGTGTGCACTTTTGTTATTGCTTAGGAGATACAGGAAAAAGAAACAAAGAAGATTTTAGGTTCATCCATTTATTACTTTTAATTCGCAAGTTTTCGCGACGCGTCGTGCGAGCTCGCATATTTTTACGATGCGAAGTCGCATCGCAGTTTTATGTACAAACCCTAAGGGGTATGATGGGGTAATGAAATTGGGGCATGATGGGAAGTCTAGTCGTTCTCACAAAACAAACAAATGTGTATTTTCTTGCGATTTTTACCGTCCAGTCCGTCTACGCCAGCCCAAGCGTTGTGAGAGCAACGCTCAAAGAGCTGTAGTTCGATTGTTGTTATTCCAAACAGGCTCTCTTTCATATATTTCAGATATGCTTCTATTCCACCATCTTCTTCGCTTTTTTGGGGCAAAAAGTAAACTAACAGTAACTTAACCCCCTTCCTTCATTTTCTTAACATATCGCTCTGAAGTAGACTGAGGCACTGCGTATGCAAAAGCAGTTTTCTCGGCTTTGCTCAAAACTTTATCTACAGTCATTATTATAGAATCTAATGACCATTCTCCTCTTCTAGTTTTTTCTTGTAAGTAAATACCATGATTTTAACAAAAAAAGTAATACAGAAATACTTATATTACAAAAATTTAATGACTCCAGACTACCCCATCATGCCTCATGAGGTCATTCTGGACAAAAAAAAAATAACAAATAAAATGTTTAACGAATTACTTCAAACAACATACCATATCAAAATGAACAACACTAGTTACCAAATATCCAAAATACATAAATAGGGTAATCATAAAATAATGACGTTTAATCTTACAAAAAAATTTAAGGACGAGACGTTATAACACTTTCGTATGTAAACAAAAGACGCTTGCAGTCAGGCTCACAGTTTCTCTCGCACTATACGTTGGTTGAAAGAAGCTTTTTAATGGCCTATTGTTTTATATTCACAAACGTCTAGTTTCTTCTATATAGGGGGTAGGTACCCCGTCTTACCTTGCTACCCCGTCATGCCCCCCTAACCCTACGCGTTGTGAGGTCTTGTGTATTAATTTTATCTTTTGAAAGATTCTTTGCGCAATATCGATAAATGGTCGGAATTCGGTGCATTTGCGTTATATAAAACCTGTGTATAAAACTAATCAACGAAATAGATAGTTACATTTGAACTCAAAATCTAAGCGATTAATGTAGTGTTGAAGAAAAACTTTTACTGCAGCAAAGAATCTTACAACATTAAATAGGTACGTAATAAAATTGTAGCCAAAATTAAAAGACAAAATATATTTTAAACCGCTCTTTCGAACTTAAAGGTAGTTAATTGATTTCTTGAATAAAAATCAAAAGAAAATCATCATTTAAAATTGAAATTGTTTACAAGTATTTATGCGTCTATACACAGATCTATCTGTGTTGTCACTAACTTGTTAAGTGTTTCAGGTCTAAGTCGTAGCTCGTCCTGGTACTGTCCGGAGACAGCTTCGTACTGCATTTGAACATCGACCATGTTCTGCTGGAGGCGCTCATGGCTCTCCTGCAACTGTTGCAGCTTCTCCTTTAAGTCCCAGTATGCCGTATCTTGCGCTACCTGCGAAAGACGTAGATACATAACCCATTTTCCTCTATTTAAAAAACACAGGTACCTAAATTTGTGAATATAAACCAAAATTAGTTTCTAAATGTTTAGAGTTATGAGTGTTATTATATTTTCTCATAAATTGGTTCCTATCGTGGCTCTCGTGTCCGTTTAACAGTCTGTTCGGTAAACGGCGGTAAACTTATAAACTACTAAAGTATAATACCTATGTTATATGAATTCTTAAGCAGCAAAGCAACGAACATATAGTTGTCTTGATTTACCTTTAATTTAATGATTTTTGCATTTTCACGCGTAACTTTCTCTCGGAGCTTTTCAGCGTCAGTGTAAATTCTCTTTCTGCTAGAAATTTTATTAATATCAGACACATCCATTACGAACGGAATACCTGTAATAAAATAATTAAGCAGTAATAGGAAAAGTGCTGAAACGCAAAAGTCAATTAAAATTAATTGAAAGGGCTACTTTTGATTTAAATTACTTTAGATAAAAAAAATTTAAATTGATGCGTAATTCGCGCTATTTTTACTTTTTTTTATTACAGCCACAGCACAGATTACGAATACCTTACTCGTATACATGATCGTCCCCGTTTTCCAATCAGCGCACAATAGCGCATTATGCGGCACAATGCTCAACGTTGAGTGTTCCAATTACAGCATCGCATCCACGGAATAGAATCGCACAATCGAGCACTCTCAAAAGTGATGCGTGCAATCCATACCAACTTCAGCGACAGAAAATTAACAAGTATTTTTTCTTTAAATTGGCATTGATTGAAATTTTATTTATATATTATCGTTAGAACATAATATTATTTATTGTTAAAAAAATTTTTATGGCTTTCTTTTCGTCGGAGTTTTCTGGAAATATTCAAAGTTAATTCAAGCTGTGTTAAAAAATTAAATAAATATAAGTATGGATGAAGGTATAAACAATGACTTTTTTATATTCCACACATTTAATGTGAATACAATGTTTATTTTAGAATTTTTTTTTCAACACTGAACTTAGCACACTCTGCTGGCGCGTTTTAAAACTAATTCACGTTTCAATTAAGAGTCAGCATTGTGCGGCACTGAGTCGCATTATGCTCTGCCATTGGAAAACAGGGGAACTCTCATCAAAAACTATTAATAGCTTGCCACATTTAAAAATGAAAGGAAGTATTAGCCTATGCTCTATCTAAGTAATCTCATACTCTGTGTCAATGTCAACATTAATTTTTGAGGTTATTTTGTTTATCTCAGAATTTTTTTATTTTTATTTTAATCACAGACATACTTAACCTTTTAATTAATTACTAAAACTGATAGTTGATGTAAAATACCCATTCATTACACTATTATCAAATGGCTGATGATTGGAAGGAATACGTAAACGATCCAAGAACTGTATGTAAATATGGAGTAAAATGTTATCAAAAAAATCCTGAACATCATAACAATTTTAAACATCCACCTGTTAAGAAGAAAATAGAACGTAATAAGCGTCGACCTTCACCTTACACGAGGCCTGTTCGAGATGTAGCTAAAGGAACTAATAAGATTAACAAAGATGAAAATGAAATTGAAACAGAAAGTGTTCCAAGTTCAACAAAGACTGAAGATAATGTAGAAGAAAGTGTGACTATCAAAATACCAGACGAAATTAAACTTTATGATACAGATACTAGTTTATTAAAAGAATTGTTTTTGGTTGAGATGCCTTCTGACTTTTATAAGCTTTACGAATTTCTTAATGATAATGGAGATTCTATAGAGAAAACTCTTTCCACTGTGAATTTAGAGCTTATAGGTCCATATGATTTATTACTTGGCAAGTTGCCTGTGTTAGAAGATAAAGAATTGTACTTGATACATTGGAGATTCTTTTATGATCCACCAGAATTCCAGGTATGGTCCAACTTCACAGTTTGCTCGCTAATCCTGCGATTGATCACTGGTCAGTGACCATATAATTTGTGTATACTTTGGCATTAATTTCATTAGGGTGGCCACTTAGTTGAGTAATGTTTTTATCAATAATTTAAATTATTGTGCCCTTCAATTTGCCACATTTTTTTATTAGACATCCTGTTTATTGCAAATAATTTTTATATTATTATTTTACAGGCTGTTCTAAAAAAGAAGAAAAATGAATATCATATTGGTTATTATAGAGATTCACCTGAACAAAAACCTGTATTTCTAGCAAGCAATGACAGTTCTAAAGGATATCAAATCACACCAATGAGTGAAAACATTTTTGGAGCTGTTTGGTGAGCAAGTTTAATGGTGTAAAAAATATTATAATAATTTTACATTTTTTACTGGTAGAATATATGTAGGGGTCTGAAATTCAAGGCCTATGAAGTGGCCTACAGCTAGTTATCAATATATAGTTTATAGTGTTAACATAGTTAACTGTACATCTATATACTTAGATCAATGACTTTAAAATACATAGCAAAATAATATACCTGTTATTCTATAACTATATAATTGGCATTGTTCAGAGTATCTGATCATGTTCCATTAGTTTTTTTCGAAAAATTTGCTATATTAACGATTATTTTACCAAAAAAGCAGATGATCTCTATTTGCCCTTGAAATGAAGGACTTAAAATATTAAGGCGTTCTTATGGATATACTATTCTGTGGTGGAGTTGAAATTGGTCTATTATATCAACTTGGCAACTTTGGAAAGATGTACTGCAATCTGTCTTAAGTCTATCAAGAAAAGGCAATACACATATTGTGTATAACAATGACGTCACAGCATTTAAAATAATATCTTTGTTTTTTTAAGAAATTCTATTTACTGAATATTTCAATAATAATGAAATTAGATGCTTAAAATAGTCTATATTTTCTTAAACAAATATAAAAACAGCAGGTCAAAAATTATGAACAATCCCAATTCTATAACTTTTCCTACAAAACTAACTAACTACACCCTTTGAAGCTCTTTTACTAATAATCACTTTCTTTTTTTTACAGCCTGTATTTGCAAAATGAAAAAAATAATTCTCCATTTCTGACAGCACCATGTACAAAACTATTAGAAAAAATAAAAAAATATGCTGAAGAGAACAGTATAGTATTGACAGAATTTAACATGATGAAAAGACAATCACAGATTGTAGCTAAATCTTTCCACGGTGCTGGAATTGTTGTGCCTTATAATAAAACAACGCAAAGAGGATATAGGCGTTTAGCTGAAACTGACGGTATATGATGTTTGACTGTTTCAAATGTATAATATTTAGACTTATTCCTTTGTGGAAAGCAGGGAACATCCAGAGCCATCTTTTATCATTTCAATTTACATCCTAGACTTATTTATTTTCAATTTTTATTCGATTATATTCAGTATATTTATTTTTATCCTCTTACTTGTTATAAAACAAAGCCTTTTTTTTGTTTATAAGTAAGCTTAAATTATGGAAGCCATATGTGAAACTCAAAACTATGCAACTGGTATTGATGCAGTTTTTTTCATAGATTTAGAGTGGTAATAGGTAGGATGGCTTTTTGCATATTTTGTTGAGGTTTTTTGTTTTTTAAACTCCACATGTACGAAGTTGCGAGCAGCAGCTTACTAAATATGTTTAGCATTTAATATTTTGAACACATTATGTCTTTACAGCAAAACTGAAAAAAATGTTTACTATTTTACAAAATGCTACTTCACAAAAGGAAAAAGATGAAGTTCTATCAGATTTGCAAGTAGTTGTGACGAATGCTATCATAGCTGTTGATGAATGTGACTTTGGTACCGGACTGGAACTTGGGATCGATGTCTTCTGCTCAGGATTAAAGGAATTACAATCTATTGCATTGAGTAATCTGACTGCTGCATACAGTGTACTTAATAGGAAACCGTTTGCACTAATTGCCGAGGTAAAAATATGTATTTTTAATGTTTAAACCACCATAAATAATTCATTAGCAAAAGTCTGTGGTTTCACCTGCCTTTATAGTTACCCCATATTTAGATTTTGAGAATGATGGTATAATAACTAATAAATATATAACCTATGTATTATTTTGATTGATATAACCTGTAGCTTCGTTAAAATCCATTCTGTAGTTTCTCCAAGAAAGAGAGATAGACATCCTAAATCCATACATTGTTAAAAACTTTAATTTTAAAACGTGCTGTAGTTTTGGCGTGAAACAGCGACAGACAGCTTTACATTAGCAAGGATTTTATGTAGGTAACCTTAACCTGATACTCGTGACTTCGTACGCGTGCAATATAGAAAATATTCCCCGTTTACACAATTGCTTTAGTCCCATTGGTCGCAGCGTGATGTTATATAGCCTTCCTGGATAAATGGACTGACCAAGACAAAAACAATTTTCCAATTCGAACCAGTAATTCCTGTGATTAGCGCGTTCAAACAAATAAACGCTTTAGCTTTATATATATAAATCTCCTGTCACGATGTTTGTCCGCGATGGATTGCTAAACTACTTAACCGATTTTAAATTAAATTGTCAAAAAAAGTGTGCAATTTGACCCAACTTGAAAGATAGGATAGCTTAAATTTCAATTTATAGTCGCAATATTATTTTATTGCAAATTATTTGCCTACCCTGACATTTGTATGGCAAAACAACGTTTGCCGGGTCAGCTAGTTATATTAGTATAGATTGAAATCCCATCACGTCATGCTATTGTTATGTGTGTGGACAACTTTAGTAATAAAAGTAATTTCTTTTTCAGGCGCACATGAAATATCGTCGTAAAGGACCAAATATGTCGGTGTTAAGTTGAAACATAAGTTTACCGTGTAATAAACTTAAATAGTTAACTGTTAACAGTATTAGTTAATATTTTTGACATTTTTTGCGTTGTATTATTGACATTGTGAAAATAAATTGCTTTTAATATATTGTAACATTGAATATAAACCTAAATGAATTTTGCATATTTTTATTTTTGAACCCTTTTTTGTTTTATGACAGAATGCTTTTATTTAAAAATAATAAAAAATCTTGTAACTCATAAACAGTGATGTCTTTATTTATTTAAAAATCATAATAGTAATACAAAAATAAATGGAATTATAAACCAAAATGAATTTATATAAAACAAAATTGGCACTTGCAGCGAATGAGATTACAAATGGCGCGTGAAATAATCATGACACAATACAGGTTAGGTTTTCTAATCTGCAAATATTCGGTATTGGTTTCGACTTCCAATTCATCCAAAATGTAATTTCCTTGCCAGTAGTCTGTTTACAAAACAATCTGACTAGTTTTCTTCTTATTTTTTTTTACTAAGGACTTGTTTTTGAGTATGAAGTAACCATGGCATCCTCGTAATGCTACACATATGTGACTAGTTTACCATCGTATTTAAATTTAATCTATCATCTAATTGATAGATTATATGTTCCAATATTTTAAATCTACCCTCAAAGAACTTACCTACTTGATAACAAATATATACAAAACCAGTTCAGTTTTGAGTTCACTGTTGTATAGTCTGCCTAGTCCCGTGCGAAAAAGGTCCAAGTTAAAGAAATTAGTGCATTGTAAAAAAAAAATAAGGAACGCGAACAGCCGTATTCACAAACGTTACTGTGAGTATGTAGGCATGGACGCACAGGGGTAGCAAAATCATTTCACAAACAATACTTAAGTGGTGAAGCGCACTATGCGTTTGTTAAACTGAACGCATAGCTAAGTTATGTCTATGAATACAAAGGCTCGATGAACGGAACGCACTGAGAAGTGTTACCCTTTGCACAGTGCATCAACACTTAAGTACTTACTTAAGTAAATATTGTTTGTGAATACGGGTGGTAGTATATAATACTTTACTGGAACCAGAACTGAATATGACGTCATTTGTAAACTCATCCTTTATTTTCACAAATAGTTAAATAGTGGGTAGGTATAAAAACTATTCTTTTGGTTTGTCAGCACTACTCAGGTGCAAGAATAGTGATAATGGACAATGATCACTGCCATACACCTTATCTCGTATTACATTATCACACAATGCTGGTAGCAACCTTTCTGATATTATGAAGTAGTCCAATCGCCTGAAACAAATCAAATATCAATGTGGCTAATAAATAAGGAGTTGGAAATAGATAATCGTTTGATTAAAGACCGTTTTCATTCGTACGTTGGTGGTTAACGTCGTCTGACCAGTTTCAAAACAATATGGCGTGCACAAAATTACTCGCGATGCCGTAGCCGATGCAAAGCAGCTGCCCCGCTCCTATTCCGTATCTTTGTCAAGCGAGAATTGCACCAAAGGCAGTGAATTATCTTTAACTTTATATTAGGTGTTTCGTCATCATCATTATTCTCTTGCCCTTATTCCGTAATTTCAGTTCGGCGCAACATGTTTTCATGTTACTTTAAATTATGTTTCTATGGTAATAAAATTCTCAGGATACAAAAATTAAATTTTAACAGACCATGGAAAATAGGTGGTGATTGGCTGTAAGCGCCGCCCATCGCTTGATATCGCCGATTGGGTGACGTGAGTGTCGGTGGTGATGAATGTTGTTAGGTTGTTTTTGAAACTATATTTATTTGGTAACTCTAGATTATTATTTCATGTTTGAATTCTGTAAAATAATAAAAACCAAGTCTTACCATCCAACATTTCTAGCTCTGCTATTAGACATATAAGTCCAGAAGGTATATGCGCCTGTTTTGTCTGGATACAAGTGTCGATAAGTGTCAACGAAACCATCTCCTAACAACTCTGTCATACCCTCACGCTCTTCGTCTGTGAAACCTGCATTCTTTCTGTTTGTTTTTGGATTTGCTAAATCTGAAACGTTTTATTAATCATAGAATTAACATAAGGACGCAAGTTCGTAAAATTAGTTTCGATTTATTTGAGCGTAGCACAGTGTATGGACGGGTGCTAAAAACGGATTTTTTTTATTCTGCTCATATATGGACTGGCATAAAGATGTAAAAGGCGAGAGTAGAACCTAGTATGTGATACCAAAGTTTGCTGTTTTTTTGCGGTTCGAAAACGAAAAAATGATATTTCTTTTAAATTATTTTTCTATTAACTAAATATTTGATAGTATCTGATAGCATATTTAATAATGTATATTTTTTATGATTTTTTCCTATGCAATAATGTCAATATTAGGGCTAAAAAAAGTTAATTTTAGTTTATCAGATTTTTTTTTTCTTTATTGTATACACACTTTTGGCATCAATACACACTTTTGGCATCTAGTTTTTACTTTAAAATGAAGGTAAACAATCATTCTATGCACACAAAAAAAAAACTAGATGCTAAATCCGTGGAACTTTTGAGAAAATTGAGATAATGCAATTTACAAACTTAAGTGTGAACAGGGCTATCGAAATGAAAAATGCGAAAATAGTTTTGACGATCATGGCCTGTTATGCCTTGTCCTAGAAGAACTAGACTAACTACTGATATGTAATTTTAACTTATGGTAACAATGTACTTAGTATGTATTAAAAATAAAAAAATCATAGCTACTAGCCTGGTGAATGTGGCCATCTAAGGTGATTGAGAATTTTTCATCACATTTTCCTCATCGTTTCTAATAAATATAAGAACAATTAAATACGAATTTTTTATTTTTACTACTTAGTTGACAGGGGCTCACCACATCGCGCGTAGTGTCAACGCTAGTACAAATTTTCAAAATTGTATATCTCAAAAGTTCCACTCTTCCTACACGTAATTTTTTTCTAGGCTTAGTATAAAGCTAGATCCTTGATTCTAAATGAAGACTAGTTGCCAAAATTTTGTACCTTTGGAGAAAAAAAACATTATCTGAAAAGTAGAAAATGCCTGTTTTAAGACTAAATACTGACGTAACAGCTTAGCAAAAAAGCCTAAAATATAGCTTATTAAGTACCTAAGTAATGTGATACAATACAAGATTGAATTGTTAAACAGATAATTTCAAAGAAATATAACTTTTTCGTAATTAAGTCGCAGAAAAACGGCGAAATTTGGTACCGAATAGCACCAAAACTAGACGGAATTGGCATCTGGGTGTTCTACTCTCGCCTTTTACATCTTTATGCCAGTCCATAATTAAGCAGAACAAAAAATTTCCGATTTTAGCCCTCGTCCGTACACTGTGCGTAGGTGTAACAGTATGAAGACTTAAATAGTAATTGTCTTGTAAGACAAGAAAAATCTTCAGTACCAATAAGTAACAGATTTCAAACAAAAGATTTAGTCATCATCACGTCATTTTCCCATGGGGGCGGGCAGAGACTATAGAGCGCCATCTGCTGCGATCCAAACACCTCATTAATGTGTACAGATTTAAAAGTAAAAAATCATACTGAAGAAAATATAAAAACAAGAGCATTTATGAACAAAATTGAAAATGTAAATAAAGTACACACCTATTTCATTATGTGAAACATTCATATCACCACAGATGATCACGGGCTTCTTCTTGTCCAAATCTTTCACAAAATTTCGGAACGCCGTGTTCCATTGCAGTCTTTTAGGAAGTGTGACGAGTTTTCTGCCTGAATTCGGCACATATGTACAAACTAAATAAAACTGTTCATATTCAGCAGTTATTATTCTACCCTCTGTATCTAGATCTTCATTTTGTAAACCGTATACAACATTCATGGCTAGCTGAGTAGTATATATGCCTACGCCAGCGTATCCATCTGTATCACTAGCAAGCCAATATGCATGATAACCCGGTATGTTTGTTATTTCGCTCGGCAATTTATCTTGTGAGCACTTTACCTCTTGCAGGCATAGTATATCAGGTTTTTCGTATTTCAAATAGTCCAGACAACCTTTAGATAACCAAGCTCTGATACCGTCCACGTTCCAACTTGATATTTTAAAATTCCACGGTTTATCAGAGTTATTTGACGATGTATTAGAAAAATCTAAAACTTCAAAGTCTGTTACGGATTTATTTTTAGGTGGCGCTTTCTGTTTTGTGTCTCCTGTGGCTGAAATTTAACATTTTTTTTTCTCAGACTCAGAGAATAGGTCTGTTTTCTGAAAGGCCGATCATAGTAATCACCCCAGAAATTAAACTAAGTGCAGGTGTGCACGCTCATTTCGTTTTATAGGGTTGTTTTGATTTAGGGTTATTTAATTTGCAGCTTGACCAATCTTTCAGAAACCAGGCCTGTAGCATTTGTCCGAGGACAGCCTTAAGTCTTGTATTTTTAGACAAATCTTGTAAAGCCTACATAAAGTAATTTTTATACCACATTTTAAATATTTTAATTATTAGTATTTTACATTCATAGCCTACGCTTATCTTTATAAATGGGTTAGTTTTAGACCAGATTTAAAAATAAAATCATTTAGTCATGTAGGCGTAATTAAAAAAAAATCTTCCGCCGGTTTAGGACTTGCATCTGCTGATATGAACCGACGTAAAAGACTTAACAGAGCTCTTTAGGAACCAGCAGAAAGCTTAAGAGGATACCAAAATAGCTTCGTGCATTTTTCTAGGTACGAAGTTTTCATTGTTTCTTTAGATTGAATGGCTAGAGCTCTAATTTTTAAGTATATGTTTTTTCAATATATAATCTAGGATCGCATAAACTCAGAAACGCGATTGAAAAAAGTTTTCTCGATAGAAAATCTTAGCGAAAATACCTCTCTCATTTCTTATTTTTTTCATTTGTCGGTCTATTATCACGTATTAACTAATGAAATAACTTTAAAAACATAAGTAACTATTATATATAGAAACACGTAAATCAGAATTAAAATATATTTAGTAGATTATGAGTAAATAGGAAAAGTATCCCTAATTCTTCATTTTCTGTGCTTACTGGCTGTGTTAATATGTACGTGTCGGCGATGATATACGATAATATTGATGTAGGCCCTTAAGTTGTATAAGCAATCGAATAATAGGTTTTAGTTATTTCTCCACCTTAGCAACTAATTTTATCCATCCATTTATATCGTGTTACTATAGGTACTACTCTAGTAGCTTACATGCGATTTTAAGTTAAATACCTACCAGCCCCAGTATTTTTCAAATAACCCTGTTAGTTACCTCAATACAAGCCCAACATTAAAATATATTTTAAAACTAAATACAAATATTTTCGTTACTCATAATTTTCCTTTCTAAATAACTCTAGGATATTTTGCAAGTAGTTAAGCATATAGTTCCAATCTTAAATATTGTCAGTGCTCTTGCTGTGAAAAGCCAATAGTCATCATTTTACTAGCCATTAAAATGTTAATTCTTAAATATTACAAATTATAGATATTAAATTAGTTTATTGTTTTGAATTTGACTTGCTATGCTTTTACTTAATAAATTATAGTTGATAAGTGATCACCACAACCGGGACTTGAACCAAAAAGGTTTAAATCCTGCTTACAGTGATCACTTTTTCCACTATAATTTAATTTATTAAGTAAAAGCAAGACAAATTCAAATCATTTTTCATTAAGGTATTTTTAAACAAGTTATATTAGTTACGCCTTTAAATCACATAAACCTTATGGTATTACAAACTAACACAGCTTATACGAAGTGGATACGACATAGGGGCAAAATAGTTAGTAAAATTAGACTACGTATACTATAGGTGTATAGTATTAATAAAAATAAATAGCACCAAAAATGAGATTTCTTTTTTTTTTCAAACTTACTAAATAGCTTTTAACTCCAACCACCCTGTGTAAATAATCGAAAGTTGCTATTGTACTAAGGTACAATTTACACTTTCTATCTCTTTCGAGCGCATCTTTTTTGTTATTTTGGTCACTTTCGTAATAAAAGTGCAAGTGATTTGAATAGTGAAGAATGGCAGCTTGCATCGTAAAATGTACCGTAATTTATCGTTGTAAGAATGTAAGGTAGATGACCTTTGCCTATAAACTTATCAGCTGTAACGCGAAAGATACATCGTGTTCTTATAGTACTAAAACTTTTAACCTAATTTGCGTCTAAACTAATGCTTGTATTTATTTGATTTTTGGTACAGAGCTTAACAATGTTACCTAGTATATCCAGTTTAAAAAAAGCCCATGTCGTATCCACCTTGTATACTGCTTGTCGACGCAACAGGCAGCGCCATCGAGCGACAGTGCTGCCGCCGACAGCCAATAGAAAAGCTTCATACCTTTTTTTTTTGCTACGCGCCGACGCCATCTTGCTTGTGCCGTCACTATTGAATCGGCGCGTTGGCCGACATGCATTTTTCTGTTTGTGATTTTAAGTACCCAAGAAAATGTTTGTAGCAGTTTAAAACATAAATTTGTATTGCCGACACGTATTTTAAGTCAAGTACCCGAAGCCCCCGTGACTGATCACTGCTAGTAATAAATAATTATGTCTACAACTATGTACGAGAAGAATTGATACGCAACTTACTAATTCTATTAACATGTTATTACCCATTTAAGATTGTCTTGAATCTTGTAAAAAATAATATTAATACTATGGAAACAAACTTAACAAGAGCACTGACAATACTAAATTAATAATTTTAGGTATTTAAAATAAATAAATAACGCATTCAATAAATATGTTTTAAAAAAGATTTATTAATTATAGAAACAATCATAGTACCTAATACAAACAATAATTGTCAATGTTTTAAATTAATTAAGTAATATATCACTAGTTACCCTTATCATCTGACGCTTTCTTTTGCCCCCTTTTGCCTTTAACTGGCTTGACTTCTGGAATATCATCGTCATCTGTAAAAAAATAAATAATTAATATTCTCTAATACTTGTGCAACTTATTTGTTTAACTAAAATCACTACTTAACGGATATAGACATCTGCCTGGATTTAAAATAAAATATACGCGTTTAAGGCTGCTATTCGGATCCACGGGACGCGCGACCCAATAAATTTTCAGGTTGCCAAAGGGAGGAATATATTTATGTCGTGCACACCGCTCTCGCAATGTCAAAAAGCTGACTACCTTAGCGTTTAACCACTCCCACTTTTAAACTTTTTCTAAGTACATATTAAACAAAATTTCACAAAATAAGGGCAGACGCGTCGTGTGGCCCCGAATAACACTTTAAATCTGTAAAAAGTTATTTAGAATTTACATTAAAAGTAACATATTGCTCATAAATTTTATCTAACTAAACGTATAATGAATTCCTACTTACATAAAAGTAATAAAAACTATTTAAAACATAACCTTTAAATAAAAATCCTTTCAAATCATTAGTAAGGTTAAACAAGTAATTTTTATCACAAACTTTTTTTGCATATTTTTGATATCTGTATAAGTTTTGTAATGACGAAAATGAGAACATTATTATAAAACATAGTAAATCAGGACATAATGAGAACACAGTGTAATATACAGTCAACAATGTATGAAAACAAAGTGGTACTATAAAATTTGTTATCATTATAAGGTCAATGACCAGTAAACCAGTCATAGCAAATATGTACAAAGATAAACATGGCCTCAAATTTGCATGTAATTTACATTACATTCAAATATATAATGACAAATAAACTTACATTCAAGTATATAGAAGTAGAACTTAAAAAAACGGTGGAGGTTTGCACCTCGATGTGCTAACTTTTTGGATTGGTTTAGCGACACGACTTTTACAGATATCTGTATTCTGAATCTTGGATTATGTTGCTTAGCATACCCATCTTTATAGCATACATAGATCCATCTGTCTTTCTCCATCCACTGCTAGACATAGGTTTCTGCCAGCATAAGCCATAAAGCTAAATCTTTGTGCCACTTGCATTCATCATACTATGCAACTCATTTTATTGAGTTATGAAAAGAATAAAAAAAAAATATTCATGGCCATTTCACACAACGTCCTCTGGTCCCAAGCTAAGCTTATTAAGCTTGTGTTATGGGTACCAGAATACGGATATAATACATAAACTACTTTTCTTTTGTAAATACATACTTATAGTATATAGAAAACACCCAGACATAGGACAAACATTTGTATGATATTTATGAATAGATCTATCAATTTAATTGGCTGTCTAAAGCTAATTGCAGACAGCTCCACTATTGCTGGTTCCCCCAAGCTCCACTATTGCTGGTTTTGTATTAATCTAACTTTCGAGAAAATCAAGACAGTTTATAGTTATATAATAAAGTAAGCAATGAAATATAAATGGTCAAAACTTTGCCAATTTTTTAAACAATTTGCAGATAACTGGTGGAAATTGATTTGACATGACATTTAATAATTGGTGCTTACTTTACATTACATTATCTAACATACCAAAAAGTAAAATTGTTTTAAAATTCATACCTTTGGCTTTTTCTTCTTTTTTCGTCACCTTTCGCTTTTTAGATACTGACAGACTTTCATCATCATCATCATCATCGGAGTCCTTAGCTTTCTTCACCTTCTTGCCTTTAGGCTCTTTCTTCTTTAGTTCCTTTTCTTCTGGCTTTTCCTCTTCCTCATCAATCTCATCTTCTTCTTCCTCTACTTTCTCTGGAACAGCTTTAGCTGGAGCCCTCTTCCTACCTTTTGGTGCTGCCTTCTCTTTATCTTCTTCCTCAGATCTATCTTCTGATTCAGTCTCTACTTTAGCTGGTTTACGACCTCTTCCTCTACCAGCTTTAGGTTTCTCTTCCACCTCTTTTTTATCATCCTCATTCACTTCTTGTTTAGCATTTTTCCTACCCCTACCTCTTGGTTCTGGTTTTTCAGCAACTTCTTTTTTGGCTTGCTTCTTTCTACCTTTGGCTGATGTCTGTGGTGCTTCAACATGACCATTACTTGCTGAGTTTTCATCAGTCTGTTCACTTTCTTCAGGTACACCTGATGATTCATCAGCTGAATTATCCTCAATTGAAGGTTCTTTTTCTTCTGGTTCTGTTTCTATAACTTTCTTCTTTCTACCTTTTTTAGCTGGTGGTACAACATCATTATCTTTTTCAATTTGATCATCATTTACTTTTTTTCCACGTTTACCACCCTTCACAGGATTATCATTATTAGCCTTATCTTCTATTATTTGTGCATCATCCACTTCAGCTTCTGGTTCTGCTACATTTTTACCTTTACCTCTCCCTTTTTTGGATGCATCTTTTTCTGTCACTTTAACATCTGCAGTTTTCTGAAATAATATTTAATTGGTAGAAATTGACTTTTGTGTACAAAACTTGAAAATATAGGTAATCTTTTATATCTCTAATTGGCAGCTGAGTCCACCTTTTGAATAAGACCAAACATTTGCATACAGGTATAGCATTTCTTAATAATACTAAGTATACAAATTGTTTGGGAAAAAACTTATTTAATCGTGGGAAGTCCCAAAATAAGAAACCATTTTACACATTTTATAATTGATTTACTTTGTATTAAATATTGAACATCTGTCCATCTGTTTGTCTTTTATGGCATATTCATAACATTATTCTCTATAAAAGATCTTAGAAACATTATTTTATGTTAAAACATTATGTATCTTTGTTATATTATTAGTAATTAGTGGTCTTAATGGGTTTCCAACTGGTTTTCACTTATACTATTGGCAGTTTTATTTAGCCTTGTGTGCCAAATGGCTTGCAGTTCTTATCCTACAGTAACATCTCAGATGCCAAGCCACAACCCTGAGTGTATAACCCTAAAGATATTCTATCTGTATGATTTGGTTGTAAGTTATTTCAGTGCATAAAGTTTAACTCAATATCCCTTAGTTACATTCAAGTTTATAATAATGGAACAAAGTAAGGTAATATATTACGCAGCATACAGACTATACAGAGATGGCGCCAAAACAAGCATGTGCAAAGCTACGTAAATCGAAGCAGCCTGTTACAAATATTGTGGAATATTTGTCAGTAGAGCGTTATGTTTAGAGATTAATTACATTTTATATTCGAGGCTAACGTAAATCCTACTAACAGGGCCATGTTGTTTTATCATCCATTAAATTTAAAGTGAAAACGACTATCAAAATTATGTATCAGTTATCAAGATAGTCAGTATTCAAAAAATTATTGAGAGAAATATTAAATTTGAACGACATAGTTAATACGACCGGCTTTATTGCCCGTGATTCTTCACGAGTTTGTAACCAACATCCTCAAACCTGTTTGCAAATTTGACGCTGTTACCGCTAAATTAGCAACGTGTTAAAAAATTTAACAGTACCTTAGCTTTAGCTGACCTTGGCGCCATTGTCACGAGGCAATATATTTAAGAATTAACACTGATTTCACCGGTATTTTAACGAATTATTTTATTCTATTGACTGTAAATGCGTTGTTGAAGCAGCTATCCAAGTTTCCGGCAAAATGACAGCTATTGCAAAATGCTGATGCCGGCTGCCGCCAATTTTTGATGTTTCTTTTTTCTTTTTCATATACCACAGACAAGTCTTGGCTATAGACAAGACTTGTTAAAGGTACTCTTTGTGTGCTGTAATTGGAAAACGGGGTATCCCCAAAACGGGGTAAGTGTACGAAAAATTCCCCGTTTTCCAATTACAGCACAAGAGCGCATTATGCGGCACAATGCTCGTCGTTGAATGTTCAAGCAGCAACGCATCGCACAATCGAGCACTCTCAAAAGTGATGTGTGCAATCCATACCAACTTCAGCGACAGAAAATTAACAAGTATTTTTTCTTTAAATTGGTATTGATTGAAATTTTATTTATATATTATCGTTAGTAATATTATTTATTGTTAAAAATAATTTAAGGCTTTCGTTTCGTCGGATTTTTCTGGAAATAATCAAAGTTAATTCAAGCTGTGTTTAAAAAAAATAAATATAAGTATGGATGAAGGTACAAACAATGACTTTTTTTTTCAACACTGAACTTAGCGCACTCTGCTGGTGCATTTGAAAACTCCAATTAAGCGTCAGCATAGTTCAGCATTGTGCGGCACTGTTGCATTATGCTCTGCTATTGGAGAACTAGCATTGATGCCATCTTTTTGCTTTTGTGGCAACCCACGAATCATATGTGACTTTGACAATTTCCTGGCAGTCTTTTGTCAGTGTCAATTTGGTCAAAAAAAAATGTCATTAGTGTCAGTGGCGAGCAACGTGTTGGCTGGATGCTTCTAATTAAAATAAAATTATATGGACAAAAGTTATAAGATTTATAGGAAATCTAAATTAACGAAATGGTAATCTAAATTGATTTTTGATTAGATTTTTTTTTGTAATTGTCTTACTTTTTTATTGAGGTAGATTTTTCAGTGCTGATGACCGATACAATATTGCAGATGTATTTACTATACTAATTTAATTATGTTGTTTATTATAGGCGGCATTGGACAGAAAGGGTACATTTAAGGTAGAATATCTTCAAGAAATTGAGAGAAATGTTCAGGCTAAATGGGATCAGGAAAAAATATTTGAAATGGAAGCACCGGAAAAGGCAGCGTCGGTTGAAAAGTTCATGTGCACTTTTCCTTATCCCTATATGAATGGGCGGCTTCACCTTGGCCACACGTTTTCACTATCAAAATGTGAGGTAAGTCTAACCAGTATAATTATTGCTTGAATATAAAGACTTCTCATATCTTACTTATCTTGAAGACCTTATTATCACCCATTTATATATTATTACTTGTTTTTAATATTTATTCTTACTACAATAATGAAATACTGCATATAAATAAACAGTGTAAATCTTTTCACTATATTCCTTAACTTTTAGATTTCCCACTTTAACCTATCTCACCAACAATAAACATAGTTAAAAGGTATTCATTAAACTACATCAAAATGATGAGGCACAGGGTATGTTGGTATAGAGTTCAAGATTTCCATTTCTAGCAGTAGTTATAGGTTATGTCTTTGCTTTCTATTCTAATTTCTATTAATTATACAGGGTTGATTTGTCACGTGGGCATTAAATCAAGCCAGTTATCCTATGAGTGTATGGTATTAATTCGATACAGTTTAAAAATAATATAGCTCCAAAAATGAGATTTTTTTTTCAAACAAACTAATTAGCTTCTAACTCCAACCATCCTGTATAAATAAATTTCACTGACCCCACTCGAGCGTCCGCGGCAACCAACCTACCAACGCACGGAACGGCAACATAGCTAGGTATTATCTCTATGAACATACTGTTGGGACCACCCACTTCGGCCTCTTCAAAATACACACAATTATTTCATTCTATTTACCTTTGAGGCATACGCTTCCACCACTACAGAGTGAGGTCTAGAGATAATCTGAGTCTGGTTTAATTATCACTTTATAACCAATAACCTAACAATAATAAATTAAAATCATGTCTGTGTCCGTGTCTGAATACAGACACGGTGTACGATGAACCGAGACATTATTGAGAACTTTAATTACACACACAACCTTAGTTTATAATAATAATTATTGTTGTTAGTTTAAAGTGTCATATCACAGTAAAATCACAAACACTAATCACGTAAGAATACGCATCGCATCATTAAAGTAATGTAAGTCTGGCAATGTTCAACAAATTTATTATACTTCACGAATTCGTTTTAAGTTTAATGAACTTTGTCTAGACGGCGAGCCAGCTGTTTTAATAGAACAAATTTTCAACAGGATGTTGGAAATTTACGGAAATTTTAAATCGTTTTTGTGACGAATTTATTGCTCGGATGTAATTGATATTTCGTACAGAGATTATTAATGATACCAGCAATACCCAGTTCGAAGAAAAGCCTATGTGTCGTATCAACCCGGTATATATTTCATAAATTAAATCGTAGTGGAAAAGTGATCACCGCAAGCGGGAATTGAACCCACGACCTCGGAAACCATTCTGTTGCGTGTTCCGGTTGGGGTGATCACTTTTATATATAATATATATATATAATAATTTAATTTAATAAATTGTTTTAATTACCTATATATAAAAATGTATTTATACACTTAGTTTTTTTTTACAGTTTGCTGTTAGATATCACAGACTCAAAGGCAAGAAGGTATTATTCCCATTTGGTTTCCACTGTACTGGCATGCCAATAAAAGCTTGTGCTGATAAATTAAAAAGAGAGATGGCTTTGTATGGTTGTCCACCAGTTTTCCCTGAAGTTGAAGAGGTGGTTAAAGAAGAAGGTGATATTGTTCCTAAAGATAAAAGTAAGGGGAAAAAGAGTAAAGCAGTGGCTAAGACGGGAGCTGCAAAATACCAATGGCAGATCATGCAAAGTCTTGGAGTGCCAGAGGAAGAGATTAAGCTGTTTGCTAATGAAAGCTACTGGCTGGAATACTTCCCACCGCGGGCAGTTGCTGATTTGAAAAGAATGGGCATACATGTTAGTATATTTTTTATATAACTCGGTTCAGATATAATATAGTCTGAGAATATACAGGTTTTGAATATTAGAATTACATAAATTACAAGTCATGCAATGCATATAACTTTTAGAAGATAATTTTATTTGTGTAATGAGTATAATTGTCCTTTAGTAGTTACATAATTATTTATAAAATATTGAGTAAAATGAGATTTCTTTTTATTGTATAACTTTAATGATAAGATAATTATCATTGTGAATATTTGTAACAATACTAATGTTATATATAAAATTCACGTGTTACAGTATTGGTTTCCTCCAAAACGGCTTGACCGATTTTTATGAAATTTTACATGCATATTCAGTAGGTCTGAGAATCAGACAACATCTTTTCAAAAAAATTCAATTTAATGAATATTTCGATAATATTGAAATTCGTTTCTTAGAATGGTCTATATTTTCTAAAAAAAAATATAAAAACACCTTGTCAAAAATTATGAACAATGCCAATTACCACGATATTGCTTTAATGTTTTTCGTAATAGAATTCACTTTTTTGTAGTAAGAAATGGGGTGCTGATATGTATTTAGCACATTTTTTTGTTAGCATCGTTTTTGTCTGTGTCGCTAGCTGTTGCCAGCAACCCCGTCGCGTGGAATTTAGAAAATTTTCCCCGTTTTTGCAACATTTTTAACTACTGCTTCGCTTCTACCGGTCGTAGCGTGATGTTATATAGCCTAAAGCCTTCCTAGATAATATCTAACACTGAAAGAATTTTTCAAATAGTGGTTCCAGAGATTAGCGCGTTTAAACAAACAAACAAACAAACTCTTCCGCTTTATAATATTAGTATAGATAGATGTGATCAGTACTAGTTCCACTTTAATACATCAGTGAATGTACCTTATAGAATAAAATCGACAGTTCGTCGATCGAAATCGACCTGGAAATTTTTAATATATCGTTTATTATTTACTCTCACGGGCGTAGTCAGATGAAGGATTGTGGGGGTTGAAACCCTCCCGAAAATCTGTACCAAATTATCTGAGAAACGACACTAATTCCGCCAAATTAAGGCTTTTTCGACAGAAACCCCTCTCCCGCCCGAAATGAAATGTAGAATTGGAAACCGTGCCATATTACGCACATGCATACTCCATCACCACATAGCCAACTTATGTTTAAATTATTTGCAGGTAGATTGGCGTCGTAAATTTATCACCACAGATGCGAACCCATTCTATGATTCTTTCATCAGGTGGCAGTTTTGTCACCTGAAAGAACGTAACAAGATCATGTACGGAAAACGTTACACCATATTCTCGCCGTTAGATAAACAGCCTTGCATGGACCATGATAGAAGCACTGGTGAAGGTGCTGGCCCACAGGAATACACAGTGGTGAAAATGGAAGTTCAGGACCCTTTTCCGGAAGTTCTGAAGTATGTTTTTTGTCATAATCATCCTGTTTAAAGCTGCCTACGCACTTTAACTTGATATAACTTTGATAAAAATATAAGCCCTTGTAAATTGTATTGTATAGTAAATTGTATTTTCGATTTTAGGCCTTTTAAGTCAAAGAGGGTAAGCTTAATAGCAGCTACATTAAGACCAGAAACTATGTATGGACAAACAAACTGTTGGGTACATCCTGATCTCAAATATATCGCCTTTGAAACTGTAAAAGATGGTGTTTTAATAAGTACGAGACGAGCTGCAAGAAATATGTCCTACCAAGGTTTTACTGAAAAGGACGGAGAATTCAAAATTCTAGCAGAATTTGTTGGACAAGATCTTATGGGAGTTGCATTAAAGTCACCATTTACTTCATATCCCAAAATTTATGTACTACCCATGTTAACTATCAAGGAAGATAAAGGTACTGGAGTGGTAACCAGTGTACCATCAGATTCACCTGATGACTATGCAGCATTGGTAGATTTACAAAAGAAACCTGCCTTCAGGGAAAAATATGGTATTCAAGATCATATGGTACTTCCATTTAAGCCGATTCCAGTATTGGAAATCCCAGAATATGGGAACTTGTCAGCTGTTTATTTATATGATCAACTAAAAATCCAAAGCCAGAACGATAAAGATAAGTTAACTCAAGCTAAAGAGATGGTTTATCTTAAAGGATTCTATGATGGTGTATTACTGGTTGGCGAATATAAAGGGAAGAAAATCCAGGATGTAAAAAAACAATTGCAAACAAAACTTATTGAGGAAAACAGTGCTGTAATTTATTATGAGCCAGAGAAGACCATAATGTCGAGATCTGGTGATGAATGCGTGGTTGCTCTGTGCAATCAGTGGTATTTAGATTATGGCAATGAGGAATGGAAGAGTCAGGTAGACAAAGCCCTTGGTGCTATGAATACGTACCATGATGAAGTCAGAAAGAATTTTCAAGCAACATTAAAGTGGCTTCATGAGTATGCTTGTTCTCGTACTTATGGACTTGGTAAGTCTTTTGCTTCCATACTTCAGTTTTTTTCTTTTATATTCGTCTTCAATTTAAGTATGCCTTCCATAATTAGCCATTTAGGTTGGTTGGGGAGACTACTAAATTAAAATTTCCGCCATAGGCGCATTGAAGCACTGAATGATGCCTTATCTATTTCAGGTACCAAACTGCCTTGGGATCAGCAATGGTTAATTGAGTCTCTCTCAGATTCTACAATCTATAACGCCTACTACACTATATCCCATTTTCTGCAAGGCGATACTTTTAGAGGCAACAAGGAAAATGCACTAAAAATAAAACCGGAAGACATGACCAGTGGTGTCTGGGACTATATATTTTTCAAAGATGCTCCAGTTCCGAAAGATACAAAGATTCCTAAAAAATCTTTGGATCTTATGAAGAAATCATTCCAGTTTTGGTAGGTGATGTTGTAATAATCCACTGCGAAATTATTACTATGTGAAACGGTTTCTTGTTTTACTTTTCTCATAATAATGATGGGTAAATTTTCAATCTTAAAAAGGTGGTTACATTTTTTAAATAATTTTGTTAAATGTGAATGTATTTGTGTTTAGGTATCCTGTCGATCTCAGAGTATCAGGAAAAGATCTCATTCAAAACCATTTGACTTTCTACATCTACAATCACTGCGCAATGTGGCCCAATGAAGAAGATAAATGGCCCAAAGGAATCCGAGCAAATGGACATCTTATGCTGAATTCTGCTAAAATGTCCAAATCGGATGGAAACTTCTTGACTTTATCTGAATCCGTTGAGAAATTTAGCGCAGATGGTATGCGGCTTACTTTAGCTGATGCGGGAGATTCCGTGGAAGATGCGAACTTCGTTGAGAACACTGCCGATGCGGCCATATTGAGACTGTATACTTTTATTGAATGGGTAAAGGAAATAGTTGCTACAAAATCGTCTTTGAGAACAGGTACAATCACATTTTGTTTATATTTGTACTTTACATTATTACCTTTCTTCTGGTTTTTTCTTAATCGAATTTTTTGACGCCTGTTTTCGCCTGACCCTTTACAAACTCTTCTCAGCCGATGTTTCAAATACCTACCATTTATTTGCCATAGTCACTAATTAGTTGATTCTCTTTTCGGATCAGTTAATCAGTTTCTTTTGTACTTACCCATTGCGCCTGAAGTCTCCGAAACATTGATTTTGAAATAGACTCTGAAGAATTTTGTCTGAACATTCTAGTCATATTGAAAATTGTTTTTATTTCACACACCGTCTTTGGGTCCCAAATGAGGCTATATTTTTATATTATTAATAACACTGATTTAAAATTCACAGGGCCTTATAATTTCCATGACAAAGTATTTGTGAGTGAAATGAATACAAAGATTAATCAAACCGATGATAATTACAACAAGATGTTATTCAAAGAAGCTCTGAAGTCAGGATTCTTTGAGCTACAAGCAGCCAGAGATAAGTATAGGGAGTTATGTTCCGAGGGTGGTATGCACGCGGATTTAGTCACACAATACATTGAAATACAGGCTAAATTAATGTCACCGATTTGCCCTCATGTCGCTGAACATGTTTGGGAATTGCTGGGTAATGTGAGTACGAAAATTATTTAATTTAGTAAATTAAAATATATATACGAGCATAAGAATAAGATGTTAGTATATTTAAATAATATGATATTCTACAAAGGATCCTCTAGTCCCAAGTTAAGCTCTATTTTTATGCATAAATCACTAATTTTTGTATGTAAACCTATCGATACCGAAAGTTCATTCTGAGAAAACAGCTAGATGCGGTACAAACATCTGTTTATTAAACAAATAATTGCCTCTTGGGAGTCAAAACCCGCTATCGTTGTCTTGCATGCCAAGAGGGGACTTTATGTATTATATTGCGAAAAAATAAGTTAAATAAGTATTATTTTTTACAGAAAACAAGCATTTTGCACGCAAGTTGGCCAATGGCAGGAGAAATTGACGAGCTATCAATTAAAGCAAGTAATTATTTAATGGATGCGGCACATTCGTTCCGTATTTATTTGAAAAACCACTGTGCTGTCAAAAAACCAAAGAAAGGTGAAACACCAAAGCCCGAAAGGAAACCAAATAAGGCAGTGATTTGGGTCGCGAAGCAGTACCCAAAATGGCAGCATATTATATTGACAACATTAAAAGAACTTAATGGGGTATGTATTATGTACGAATCGATAGATTTTGGGTCTTAAAGAATACTAGGTTCTGGTAATGGTAAAATCACAAATTTCAAAGTACTACCGCCATAACTATAACGACCAGTTAGGTACCTGAAATTTCATATGATATTTTAAGAAAATGAATATAACAATAAATAAAAAGTGATTTTATTTTCGTTCGTACCTAGATTATTTTACGTATTTGTGGTTGTTTTTGCGAAACTGTAGCGAAATCACTAGCAGAGTGCTCAATCAGGAAAAATTAACTGATGTTTCAAGTTCTCCTAGTTCAGATATTATCTGATTAAACTTTTCTGTAAACTACTTTTACCGCAATCATAGGAGAAAATGCTACGTTATGTTCTTAATTCCTCACCAAAACTGCTTGACTAAATATAAAAAATTATAAATGATTTTATTAAGAGGATACCAAATTAGCTTCGTGCATTTTTCTATGTACGAAGTTTTCATTGTTTCTTTAGATTGAATGGCTAGAGCTCTAATTTTTAAGTATATGTTTTTTCAATATATGATCTAGGATCGCATGAACTCAGAAACGCGATTGAAAAAAGTTTTCTCGATAGAAAATCTTGGCGAAACAATCTCTCTAATTTTTTATTTTTTTCATTTGTCGGTCTGTTATCGCGTATTAACTTAACAACTGAAATAACTTTAAAAACATAGTTAACTATTATGTATAGAAACACGTGGATCAGAATTAAAATATATTTTGTAGATTTTGAGTAAATAGGAAAAGTATCCCTAATTCTTCATTTTCTGTGCCTACTGGCTGTGTTAATATGTACGTGTCGGCGATGATATACGATAATATTGATGTAGGCCCTTAATAATACCAGTTTTAATAATCTACTTAGTTCAAAAACTAAAAAACACGCTTGGAAATCCTGAATATTTTTTTTAATGATTGCATTGTCCTAGGTCCTTGATATATGTGCAAAATTTCAGATCAATCCAACTGCAGCAAGTGTGTTAAAATCACTCTCAAAAATTCCGTTACATAGATTATTTAGATTATTATATTGATAAATGCATACTGAATTTATACAAGTGTGTTAAAATATCATTGCAGGCGTCAGGTCTCCCTGATAACAAGGCAATCTCCAGCAAGTTGGGTGAGAATACCGAGTTAAAGAAGTACATGAAACGTGTGATGCCATTTGTTCAAGCAACTAGAGAGAACATGGAACGTGTCGGAGTTGAAGCTCTTTCTGTGGGACTGCCCTTCGACGAGGCAGCCATCTTGAATGAAAACAAACAGTACTTACTTAGTACTTTAGATGTAAGATAACTTCTTTATAATCATGTAGCATAGAATGTTTATTAATTGTATTTCTATTTAGAATACAGAATATCAATCACTCTGTAAATAAAAAGTGCTGGTTTTAAATGTTTGCGTTGCTTGACCTATCTTCAAGTGGCAGAAAATGAGGCGACGGAATGGACTGGGTGCCAATTTCATTGCTTATGCTTTAGACGAGCATAAAATTGTCTTCGATAGCAATGGGCAAATATATTGTTACGTTTTTGTTATGAAATTGGGTAACAAATAAATAAATAAATATTCACAGACATTTCACAACGTCCTCTGGTCCCAAGCTAAGCTTATATGCTTGTGTTATGGGTGCCAGAATACGGATATATGTACTACATAATACTACTTTTCATTTGTAAATACATACTTAATAATAGAGATGTCCTTTAGCGGGAATCAAAGCTGCGACCTTGTAAAAGCCAGTCAGTGACCACCACATCATCCGACCCGTCAATAAATAAATGATTTCTTTCTTACACAATGTAGATAAAATTACATGCATAAAGGAACAAACAAAAAGTATTCACAAAATCAATTATGTTATTTAAATTCCAGCTTAATTCAATTGAAGTAAAATACACTGATGATCCGGAGGCTCCCGAAAAGACTCGCGAGGACTGCGCCCCGGGACAACCTCACGTGACATTCAGTGTGGAAGAAGGTCTGGAAGCTACCTTCATCAACCCTAGCGCTATGAATGGTCTCTTTACTGTAACAATTACACTCGCCGATGGAGATACTGTTGAAAGAATTAAAGCCAAGATTGCAAAAGACGTCAAAGCTATCAAAGGTATAACTAAATATGTTCACATGCCTTTATTGGTCCCAAATTTAGCTTTATTACTGTTTGAGTAGTGTGGATTTTGGATTATAATCGTCATAATACTTACACTTTTTTTTTCTTTCGGGGGGTAGGCAGAGATTATAATATAATAGACATTTTCAATACCCAAAAACAGTCTACTAAATTACCACTGCATTGGGGGCTATTTAAAACGTGTTTATCCCAATTTTGATAACTATTCTCTAAAGTTAGTTCTTTAAGAGGATACCAAAATAGCTTCGTGCATTTTTCTATGTACGAAGTTTTCATTGTTTCTTTAGATTGAATGGCTAGAGCTCTAATTTTTAAGTATATGTTTTTTCAATATATTATCTAGGATCGCATAAACTCAGAAACGCGATAGAAAAAAGGTTTCTCGATAGAAAATCTTGGCGAAACAACCTTTCAAATTTTTTATTTTTTTCATTTGTCGGTCTATTATCGCGTATTAACTAATGAAATAACTTTAAAAATATAAGTAACTATCATATATAGAAACACGTAAATCAGAATTAAAATATATTTAGTAGATTTTGAGTAAATAGGAAAAGTATCCCTAATTCTTCATTTTCTGTGCCTACTGGCTGTGTTAATATGTACGTGTCGGCGATGATATACGATAATATTAATGTAGGCCCTTAAGTCAGCTTATAAACTAAGAATTTCTTATTTACAGATTTAAATTCCCTAAAGTTATGGCGATACAAAGATCCAGTGATGGGACCTCGCACTATTCCAGTCCCTGGAGACTATGAAAGTAAATGTGAACTATTGGATAGTGCGTCTGTTATCAAAGTGGACCTGACCGCTACAACTGTGGAACTTGCTGTTAACGGCAAAAGTCTGCCTATAGGCACCAAACTGATTTATACTTATGATAAGTAAATTTTTATTGTATATAATTAAATTATTTACAATCGCTTTTAAATATCGTTTATATCATCATCCTCCTGCCCTTATTGTTATTTGAAGTCAACTCAACATGTCTCCATGTTACAGTAGGTTTTGGCAGATTTTTACATACTTCAAACTTAATCGGGTATATGCACAGGTGTCAAGCCGTAGGGTTCCCTCGGTCTGAATATACGAATATATTTTTTATTAGCCCACTAGATGTTGCCCACAATTTCGTCCGGGTGAAATTTAGAAAACCTTAATGAATTATACAAAAAAAACCATCCTTTTGAACCAATCTTATCTATTAAAATGCCCTAATAATAAATAAAAAAGGGCCCTAATAATAAATAAAAAAGGGCCCTAATAATCTTTTATATGGTTCAGAAACATGGTGCCTTTACAAGCCAGACATTAAGAAACTTGACACGTTCCACTTGAGATGACTGAGAGCGATTATGAAGATCAAGTGGCAGGACCGAGTCCCTAATACTGAGGTTCTCCGTCGCTCTGGGATGCATGGCATGGAGGCCCTGCTTATGCAGCGACAGCTTAGATGGTGCGGACACGTCCACCGCATGACTGATCACCGTAAGCGGAAACACGGTGGTCAACACTTGCGTTACAAGGATGTATTCGAAAAGCATCTGAAGGCATGCAATATTAAAACTGACTCATGGGAGGAACTTGCCTCAAAAAGGTCTTTATGGCGATCCACCATACACAAAGGAGTTAAAACGTACGAGGATCATCGACTCGCTACACTTGACACAAATCGTCAAATCCGCAAGAAAAGACCTAAGCCCTCTTATACATACGCCCTTAACGCCGCAGGGCAACTTTATAGCCAGCTGTGCGATAAAGTGTTTAAAACAAAGTTTGGTTGGCCTAGCGAGCCACATCAGAGCTCATGCTAGGAACCAGTAATACTGACTCAATGTATTATAGTACTGTTATCTCCTTTTATAGCTCAAGTCGCGGTCATCGAAATCGATGAGGAGGACTATATATATATATATATGTATATCTATTAAAACCGTTGCGAAGTTTTGAAGATATAAACTCACATAGGGACATACATGCAAAAATAACGACTTTGTTTCATAATAAGTGAAGATGTATATCAGTCATATTATAATTTAATAAGAAAATATCAGTTTTTGAAGTTTTACTTCCTGGTAAACGTAGAGTGGATTTTCATTGATGCGCGAGCGTACACTGGCAAAATCCGATATCGCGAAGTTAGAAGTTTAGGAATTTGGATTCTTTATTGGCAATAAGGTGAAGATTTAAATAAAACAAATAAATCACGGTATAAATAGAATAACATATAATATGTATAATGACAATAAACATTACTAAATAACGGCGACAACTCGAGACTACGTGGGGGCGCTGGGTGCGAATAGTTTGTCTAAGCCTGCGCCCTCTGGCGTGTCGATGGCACTCCCCGGCTTGTCTTTGACTATGTGCATGCTCGGAAGATCTAGTATATACACTTCTTTCTTGAACAACTGCCCTACATTGCGTCCAATCAACTGTAAATAAAACAAATTCGTCAGCTACTTCCCTTATTTCAATCATTAGAACAAATTATCAACTGGAAAAGGAGGTAGCTGTAATCTGGGGCATATACGAGGGGAGGTCCAAAAGTTCGTGGAATGGAGGGGATGGAGTGGGGATAGGGGCGCTCGCTTAGTGTCATACTAATTGGGGACTCATAATTAGTATATAAATGGAGTTTCAGCCCTATTGCGTCATTCGTTTACGAACACTCGCCTGCTAAACACGTCAATCCGGAAGAAAACTGAAACTATGGAGAAAATTGAACACCGTGCGGTCATTAAATTCCTTACCAAGCAAGGAAAGAACGCTCAGACCATTTTGAATGAAATGGAAACTGTTTACGGGGAACAGTGCCCTAGTAAATCAATGATTTACAAGTGGCATGGTCTTTTTAAACATGGTCGGGAGTCGATTGAAGACGACCCACGCTCAGGAAGGCCAGTTGAGGCCACCACATCAGACATCGTCGAAAAAGTGGAAAAAATTGTACTGGAGGACACCCGTTTGAAGAAAAAACAGTTATCTGCATTAGTTGGAGTATCAGATACCACCATTTTGCGAATCCTACATGACCACCTGGGTATGACAAAAGTCAGTGCAAGATGGGTACCGAGAATGCTCACGCCGCTTCAAAAACAGCAGCGCGTCGAAGCGTCAAAACATTTTTTGGAGTTGTGTGGCGACGATCCTGGACCGATTTTGGAGCGAATTGTTACCGGCGATGAAACATGGGTTCATCACTTTGAGCCTGAGTCCAAACAAGAGTCTATGCAATGGCATAAAAAGGGGACACCACCGCCAAAGAAATTCAAAGTGTCGGAGTCGGCTGGAAAGTTGATGGCTACTGTTTTTTGGGATTGTGAGGGGATAATACTGATTGATTATAAAGAAAAGGGCAGGACCATAACCGGAGAATACTACGCAACAATACTAGAAAAATTAAAGGATGCCATCAAAGAAAAACGTCGGGGAAAATTGACCAAGGGCGTGTTGCTCTTGCAAGACAACGCGCCGGTTCACAAGAGCAAAGTTGCAATGGCTGCTCTACACACGCATGGCTTCGAATCACTAGTCCACCCACCCTATAGTCCAGATCTGGCCCCAAGTGATTTTTATTTGTTCCCCAATTTAAAAAAAGACTTAAGGGGAAGGAAATTTTCCGACGACAATGAAGTAAAGGAGGCAATTTTGGCTCATTTTGAGGGAAAAGATAAAAAATATTTTTACGATGGTTTAGAAAAATTAATTCATAGATCTAATAAATGTATTCAGCTTAAGGGTGATTATATTGAAAAGGAAAAATAAATTTACTGTTTCATTTTTACTAAAACCCTTTCATTCCACGAACTTTTGGACCTCCCCTCGTAGATGCAGTTATCTCTACTCATAACTCAATAACTAACCGTAGCATAACAATGTTTAAGGTCTATGAAGCTAGGACAAAAGACAAACCTTAGATGTAATTTTCTTAAACAAGTCTCGTTTGCTCTTATCTATCTTGGCTGGTTTGGTGTTAGGTGCGGCTAGTTTGTCGTCCAGCCGCTGGAGGTCGTGTGCGTCCACTTCTGGTATAGAACGTAAAACGTTCGCCACACCCGGGAACAATGGACGTAGGATCTCGTACGTCTGTGGTCAACAGGTTATTTTAATACACAGCTTGTGTAAATTACAATAAAGCCAGCTCGCACTAAAAGCTAAGGAGCTCTTAACTAGCAAGCAAGCCCAGCTGTGGCCATTCTGTGATGGACACATTCGTTGTAATGTCGGTTTATTCATTACTTACGCAATTTCAACTCATAATTTGATAGTTTATCTTGGTAAAGTTAACAATAATTATAAATAATTAAATAAATATTCATGGACATTACACGCAACGTCCTCTGGTCCCAAGCTAAGCTTATATGCTTGTGTTATGGGTACCAGAATACGGATAAAATACATAAAATACTGTTCTTTTGTAAATTCATACTTATAATACATAGAAACACCCAGACCCAGTACAAACATTTGTATGACATTTATAAATATCACACAAATAATTGTCCCGTGCGGGAATCGAACCCGCGACCTCGTGAACGACAGTCCGTTACATGAACCACTGGACCACGAGGCCCGTGTTTATTATGAATGAATGAGTGAAGGTACCTGTACAGCAAGTGCTAGCAGTGCCGCTTGGTTAGCATCATGTTGTCCGTGCACCCTGAGCGCGTGCAGCACGGCGGTGAGCGCGGCGCCCGCCTCGCTCGCGCCCACGCGCCCCGCCTCCAGCGCACCGCGCAGCGCGGGCAGGGCCAGCGCACTGGCGCGCAGCGACGACATCGAGTCGTTCCACGTTAACGCGCGGAGTATCTGACAGTTATTACAATCATGTTTACTTACATATACGTTACTTACTAACGTCAAATGTCACAAAGTGTACAACTGTACACGCTCCACTAACTTAACGCGTTATAATAATGTTAGAGAACCCACACATAACCGGCATATTAATATAACGAGAAAGGGACAAATTTATACAGAAAAAAGACGAGCTGAAAAGAAAGAGATATATATATTAATATACCGAGATGTCAAGACACATCTCGCCTAGCTGTCTCTCGCCTAGCTGTTTCTCTGTATACATCTGTCTCTGTCTCCCTTAATTATTTAAAAATAGATTTTTATTTCTCATTTAAGGAGGGTCTGTTCTAAAACCTTTTCTATCCTATATATGTGTGTGATGAAACCGAGATTCTTCGTTTTATTTACAAATGCTATAATTTAGCATAAAAGTATAATAAACAGTACCGTATGCAGTACTGCTGGTCCGGCCATAGACTGCGCTAGAACAAGTGTGCCTAGTTCAGACAACGTGTCGGGTGAACGTTGCTGTCCATTGTGTGGAGTTACAACATCGTCTTCCATCTCGTCCACATTGCCTTCCACGCTGAGACCAACATCCACTAGAGAAATCTGTAAAGTATGAATTGTTAGTTATTTCAAATTATTCAAAAATCTTCATCCTACATAATTGTTTCATAAATAATGAAATCTTTAGAAATCATCTCTAAACAACATAGTCACAATTTTTTATCAAAACTCAACAAACAGTTCAAGCATATTCATTAAAATGTATCATTCATAAGTCGGGTATATTTATTACCTTTAGAACTTCAAGATACTCTCTGGTAAGATTCCTCACTAGAATATCCTCTAGAACCTCTTGTGATTCACTACCACCTTCCTCTTCCAGTTTACCAGACTCGTATAAAGACGATATGTAGTCCCAACGACGCGTCAAGTGATTTAACACTGAAAAATATAAATATTACTTGGTTTAAATAATAAGTAATGGTCTCCCTTATGGATAATGGTCACTTTATCTTCTATACTAAAAACGGCCACAAAATTATCAGACCTACCAAATATATAAAAATTGGTCAAACTGTTATCTTATATATAAAATTCACGTGTCACAGTGTTAGTTACCGTACTCCTCCGAAACGGCTTGACCGATTTTTATGAAAGTTTACATGCGTTCAGTAGGTCTGAGAATCGGCCAACATCTATTTTTCAAACCTTTTTTTTTAGTATGGCAAAACAACGTTTGCCGGGTCAGCTATTATTTTTTAAACAGAAATAGACAGCAACAAGGTGGGCGCTTTTTGTGTCTTCTCCATAGGATTCGCGTTTGGAACAGACACTTAGTTTCTGACGTTTCAAAAGAGCTTGTAAAACATGCCGACTTGAAATAAAAAAATTTTGACTTTGACTTCATTTGGTGTCAGTTCTTTGTAAACATTCCATCTGAATGTTAATATTTAGTGAAATTCCGTTATGTTAATACTACATTACATGCTTTAATCTTTACATGTACAGAATGGACATAGATTTTACTTACTATGAGGTGCGACATGGTCCAGTATAGGCAAAGCAACTTGCGTATAATGTGCTGGTGGACAATGTTGTAATAAAGACCTAAGTGCTGTTCGTACTATAGGTCTGAGCCAGTGATCAGGTAGTATGTGCAGGTCTGATAGTAATGAGCCACACAACGCCCCGGCCAGACCGGCCGCCCCGTATAACTCACGACCTAATGAGTTGGCTGCAGCCCCCACTAGGTGGCATACGCACTCGTGGAGATTGTGCACAAAGTTCTGCATACGATCCTAGAATTAGAAATAAATAAGTAAAGTTATACGAATTTAACAAAAATTTTGTTACAATAAAAAACATCAAAAATAAGTTCGGAATTTAGTTTTAATCGGATTCTCATGAACATTGGCGAACCCAGTCAACTTTGGAGCACTGTAAAAGCGTTTTAAATGGATGAAATTTAAAAAAGTTATAGGGAAAAATTTTTGTCAAAAGATCCTCTACAAGATTGGTCTGAGGTGTTTCTTTTTTTGTAAAACGTATAAAAAAAGGTTACAGTGCAAAAAAGAAATTTTTTATAAAAATGTTCTCACTTTTTCGTTTATAACTTCTTTGATTTTCAATTTAGGGTAAAAAGTTATATAAAAATATTTGTAGGCAACAAAATTTGCTACAAATTATGTCGCAACAAATTTTTTGTAAGACGCATAGTTTCCGAGGTATCGCGAAAAAAGTGTTTTCACCCCTTTTTCAAGATGGCGGCCGGGTGACAAGGGTGGCGACCCCAAAAACTTCAAGTTAAGCTTCTATTGAAAATTGCGTTCTCTAAAAAATGCAAAGCTCATGTAACATTCAATGGGCTATTTGTGGTTAGTGAAAATTAAAAATCGTACTAATGACTATAAAGCTGAAGAGTTTGTTTGTTTGAACGCGCTAATCTGAAGAACCGCTGGTCAGATTTAAAAAATTCTATCAGTACTGCATAGTACATTTATCGACGAAGGCTATATAACATCACGCTGTGACCAATAGTAGAGAAGCAGCAGTGAATAATGTAGCAAAAACGGGAAAAATCTTCCAAACTCCAAGCGTACGAAGTCGTGGGTAAACAGCTAACAAGAAATATTTAGCTTTAATTTTATAGCAAAGGGATTTTTTAATTTTTGTATCAATTCACATTGTATATGTCGTAGGAGACTTGATTAAAATAGTTTACTTAAGGATTTTTAGTTTTAACTTAGGTTCCAAGATTATGAAGTAAGTCCTCAAATTGTGTCAATGGTGAGTAATTTGTTTATTTACTGTAGTTAGTGATGAGCCTGAAATGGTGACCCGTTGAATATTCATAAAAGCATCCTTCCAAACCAGTTACGTGTCGTAAGCTACGGATCTCGCTCATCGTAGTTAATAGAATGTTGCAGTTTATGTAGTTAGTTTGTCCAGTATTACAAGGTTTAGTTTGATGAATGCTTTGGCTGTGAATACAGGTGATTTCTAGTTATGTTTCTCCGATATATATATTTTTTATATTGAGATACATATTTTAATTTGTTATAATAATATAATGATTACAGTGTATAGTATACCTGTGGTCTAGGCGGTGGTAGTTCATCTCTCAGTCCGAGCAAGTTCCGTCTCTCAGCGGCGGGCGGGGCGAGTGCGCGCATGTGCGCCGCGTGCCGCAGCGTGGCGGCGTGCGGCGCGTGCAGCTCGTGCAGGGAGCGCGCCAGGGACAGCGCGCCCGGGAACAGAGGCAGCACGTGGGCCGCACACGGGTTGCGCCATATTGGGTTACCAGATGGAGTCACACCACCACCGAAACCACCACGACTTGCCTGGATATAATATTAAATTATGATACTTTGATACATAAGACGGGTTTCATGGTAAATTGGTTCATGTCATGACTGCCATTCACAAGGTCGCGGGTTTGATTCCCGCTCGGGACAATCATTTGTGTGATATTTATAATTTTCATACAAATGTTTGTTCTGCGTCTGGGTGTTTACTATGTATTATAAGTATGTATTTACAAAAGAAAAGTAGTATATGTATTATATCCAAATTCTGGTATCCATAACACAAGCATAATAAGCTTAGCTTGGGACCTTTGGAGGTAAAATTAAATGGAGTCATGATACCACAAACGGATCACGTCAAATATTTGGGAATGTATATGGATCGAAGATTGACTTGGCGTAAGCACATATTTACAAAAAGGAAAGCACTTGGTATACAACTACGCAAGATGTTTTGGCTGATGAACCGGAATTCCCAACTGTCTCTGGAAAACAAACTGCTATTCTACAAGTGTATACTTAAACCGGTGTGGACATATGGACTACAGTTGTGGGGTGTTGCATCCAACTCCAACATTGAAATTCTCCAACGGTTTCAATCAAAAACCTTAAGAATGATATCTGGTGCGCCTTGGTATATCACTAATGACCGAATACACCATGAACTGTAGGTCAAAACGGTAAAGCAGGAGATAAAGGATCAGTTTCAAACGTATAAAGAACGTATCCAAAAACATCCAAACATTATGGCCAAGGCTCTAATGAGTAACTTACCAAACACAACTTTCAATAGACTCAAAAGAAAAGCACCACAGGACATATAAGTGTCTTTGATTAAAGTGGGCCTGCCAATGGGCAATTACCACACACACTCTGAAATTTAAAACACACCTCCAGCTCATGGTCAATCAGAAAGATTGCAGGACCATAAGGAAGAAAAAAAATTTATTTATTTTATTAAGGGCCTACATCAATATTATCGTCGACATGTACATATTAACACAGCTAGTAGGTATAGAAAATGAAGAATTAGGGATATTTTTTTTGTTTACTCAAAATAGAAACACGTAAATCAGAATTAAAATATATTTAGTAAATATATTTTAATTCTGATTTACGTGTTTCTATATACATATAATAGTTACTTATGTTATTAAAGTTATTTCATTAGTTAATACGCGATAATAAACCAACAAATGAAAAAAATAAAAAATGAGAGAGGTTGTTTCGCTAAGATTTTCTATCGCGAAAACTTTTTTCAATCGCGTTTCTGAGTTTATGCGATCCTAGATCATATATTGAAAAAACATATACTTAAAAATTAGAGCTCCAGCCATTCAATCTAAAGAAACAATGAAAACTTCGTACGTAGAAAAATGCACGAAGCTATTTTGGTATCCTCTTAATAAATTACTTCAGTATGGTATACCTTATCAGGGTCAGGTGGTACACAGGTCCTCTTGACAACCCCGACGAGTAGTGTGAGCGCGTGCAACAGTGTACGTCTCGCCTCACCGCGCTCGTCCTCCGCCTCGCTGGGCGCCGCGTCCAGCCCCACCAGGCGGGCCAGGGCCTCAGCGCTGGACACGTGCGGGGAGAGACGAGCCCACCGTGCACTACAGTCACCTAACACCTGATATACATCACAATATTTATACACTATTGTCATACACATACAATTTCTACTCAAGACAAATGTCTACGAAATATTCTTCACATGTAAGACTAGAAATTCTCCCCAGCTACGCGGGGCAACAAAATAAACCCCATGTTTACTGGGAATAGTATAACTATTCATCTGAGATTTAAGTCAACCTATAGTTCCAGATCATCATCAACAACATCACGCCTTTTTCCCATGGGGGTAGGCAGAGACTATAAAGCGCCATCTGCTACGATCCAAACATACTTCCTTGGCTTCATCTAGACTCATACATCTGGTCATACATGCACGACGGTTGTCCCTTTTGGAGTATGCCATGATATGAATTATATATGAAGAGATATATATATTATGAGTATGATATGAGTTACCGATCTTTCTTCTTTATTTTATAAATTTAGATTGTTAAATTAGCCTTTAAAAGTTCAAACTTCTAAATGTTTCTATACTAAATTCATTGAAGCTTACAAGTCAATCAACAATATCTCTAACACTTCTAATATAATTACACATCTAAAAAATATGAAAAGCATTTTTACCTCAGCAACAAGTTGACTTTGTCTCTCGTAACAACAGAAATGGTTAGATACAAGTAACAATGCCTCTTGTAGTGTGACGCTTTCAACCGCACTTAGATCAGGACGGGACAGAGCTGCCGAACATTGTTCGTGAAGCCAACCAAACACTGGTAATAACAGCAATGGAAACTGAAAAAACAAAATCTGTTACAGTACTATACGGGCTTCGTGGTCTAGTGGTTCATGTAACGGACTACCGTTCACGAAGTCGCGGGTTCGATTCCCGCTCGGGTCAATCATTTGTGCGATGTTTATAAATGTCATACAAACATACAAATGTCTGTTCTGTGTCTGGGTGTCTCAATGTATTATAAGTATGCAGTGGCGGATTTGCAGTCTCGGCCGCCCTAGGCCTTAGCCATCAGCCGCCTCTTTCTCAGTATCCACCCTATAGATATATAAAAGTTGGTAATGAAGTAATTTCATTATGTAGATAATGAAATTACTTCATTACCAACTTTTATCGAAAAAGATTTAGAAATTTAGGAGAAAAACTTAGTTTTATTTGGCAAGGCACACTTGGTTATGATAAACTTGGTTACAAACAAACAAGCAAGCAAACATACAGGTGAAACGTGAAACTAATAAAAGCGTGTTAAAAACACAAGAGTATTTGAAGATGCGGTATAGATTGCACCATGTTTGTGATTTTATGTTATTCACCAAGAAATTTAGTTTTAATAATTGGTCAAGTGCGAGTCGGACTCGCGCACGAAGGGTTCCGTACCATTATCTATGCAACAAAAGGCAACGTTATTAGTATCGAGCAAGAAACGGTAAAAAAATCATGTTTGTTGTATGGGAGCCCCCCTTAAATATTTATTTTATTTTATTTTTAGTATGTGTTGTTATAGCGGCAATAGAAATACATCATCTGTGAAAATTTCAACTGTCTAGCTATCACCGTTCTTGAGATACTGCGTACGGAACCCTAAAAATCATGTTTGTTGTATGGGAGCCCCCCTTAAATATTTATTTTATTTTATTTTTAGTATTTGTTGTTATAGCGGCAATAGAAATACATCATCTGTGAAAATTTCAACTGTCTAGCTATCACCGTTCTTGAGATACTGGGTACGGAACCCTAAAAATCATGTTTGTTGTATGGGAGCCCCCCTTAAATATTTATTTTATTTTATTTTTAGTATTTGTTGTTATAGCGGCAATAGAAATACATCATCTGTGAAAATTTCAACTCTCTAGCTATCACCGTTCTTGAGATACAGCCTGGTGACAGACGGACGGACGGACGGACGGACGGACGGACGGACGGACGGACGGACGGACGGACGGACGGACGGACGGACGGACAGCGAAGTCTCAGTAATAGGGTCCCGTTTTTACCCTTTGGGTACGGAACCCTAAAAATTACCGCCCATATAAAAATTACAAGCAAAAAATGCTTCATTCATTTTTGAATCTCGAATGACCGAATGCCAATCGAAACTACGCCATACATACCTTCATGGCAAGTTTGACGAGCAGTCCCGCAGCATGTCTGCGTACGTTCTTGACGGCTCGTTGTCTCCGATGGTGAGGTGGAACACCTTCATAGAGCAACGCAGAGAAGATCTTAGTGAGCACTCGCGGCAGTAGTTCCGCGCCCACTGCACCAACACCCACACCTGTATATAAAAACAGATTAAAATCCAGCCCACTATCCTTCTCTTCTCTCCAGCCCATTTACGTCCCACTGTTGGGCACGGGCCCCTCCACTTTGGAGGGATTATGGTCTACTGTGCCGCGCTGACCAGGCGTGATGGCACAGATGACATGATACAAACCGCATCAAAATCCGTCGCGTAGTTTTGAAGATATAAGCTCACATAGGGACATAGGTTTTATAATAAGTAATAAATATGTTAGTCTCAAGGTATTTTAAATAAATAAATATAAATATTCATGGAAATTTCACACAACGTCCTCTGGTCCCAAGCTAAGCTTATTATGCTTGTGTTATGGGTACCAGAATACTGATATAATACATAAACTACTTTTCTTTTGTAAATACATACTAAATAATACATAATAATAATACATAGAAACACCTAGACGTAGTACAAACATTTGTATGACATTTATGGATATCACACAAATGATTGTCCCAAGCGGGTATCGAACCCGCGACCTTGTGACCGGCAGTCCATTACATGAACCACTACGCCACGAAGCCCGTCGATTTGAAATGTATGTAACATAGACCGTTGTATTTATATCTATACTTTTCTAAACAATAACAAATTATTAGAGATACATTACCGGCACACTGACTGTAAGCACAACTGAGGAAGACAAAGAGAGCCGATATGAACGAGAGCAACAAGGACAGCATGAGAGGCGCGGGCGGAGTGCACACCACGCAGCGCTGCAACAGTTGTAGACCTTCCACCACGCTCGGACGAGGGGTCACCACTAGTAGCTTGGATAGTACTATGTCCAACACCTAGAATTAAATTAGAAATATGTAGCAATATTCATGTACATTGCACACGTTCTATTGTCCCAAACTAAGCTTAATTGCTTTTTTACATACATGGTGTTAAAATTTGTTAATAAAATTTATATAAACATACCTGAGATAGTGCCTCCCACTCAATATACAATGGATGATGTGCATCTAATTCCTGTGGACAAGACTCGGCCTTGTCTAGTGCAGCATTCGTCCATTGTTCTACATAACTCCATGTCACTATTGGAGCCACCATCATACATAATCTGGCATTGTAAGAAAAATTTTATTTTATTAAAACTCTAGTTTGCTATGAATCTATAATGAGGAGGAGAACATTCTTTTGGGACATTGTTGCTATAAAAAAACATTTAATTATAACGTTTAAATAAATCCTGGGACTTTGTTCTGTATCAAAAAGACTTTGATGACAGAAAACCCTGGCATACAGAGTGCTTCATGCCTAGGTATTCTCATCTCAGTCATTTGGGAGAATTTTAACACTAATCCCATCACTATGGGAAATAATTAATATTATAGTGTCAAAATTCTCCAAAAAATATCTAAAAAATTACGTACATCTCTAAGTACTATACAAACCGCACTATACACAGTGGCGTGCACTCCATACAAGCTGACAGGCTCTGCTTTACTTGCCATTCACAGATATTTTAATAAAACGTTCGTATGATTTAGATGACTTTATTCATGTATTTACTATTAATTAAACAAAATATTATAACTTAAAAACGCCTACCTAATAATTCATAAATAGCACCAATATGTGCTTGCAAATTGTTTTTTGCCAGGCGTTTGGCGAAGGAATAATATTGGTCGGACGAACGCGTCGGACAAGCTCCACGCCGCTCGCCTGCCATGAGTTCATATGTGTGTAGAAATTTTGGTGTCCGTGCACAGTTCCCAAACGCACACAGGCTTACATATCCAAGACGATTTATACTGAAAATCCTGCCGTCTGCTTTCGCGATCGGATGTTATCGCGAGTATTCGGCAATGTTCGTTCGTTACTTATAACCCGATTAAATATAGTCGGAAGCAGTGTTGCCAGAAGGTTACATTTTTTACATTTTACGTAACTTTTGATCAGTTCATGTAACATGTATGTAAGAAACAATTTTAGTTAGATTTAAGTAACTTCTCAAGAATTACAAAAGAGGTAAAAATGAAAAAAAAATCTTGAAAAATTAAAATATTCTTATCTAAATTTATTTAATGAAAACAAAAACTACCGCAAAAAATTAAAAAGGTTATAATTATATTGATAAATATAATTTTTTTTAAATTATTGTGTACAAGAAAAAATAAAATAATAATAATTTTTGATCTGCGAGCTGAAAATTACATGAGCGTGAATGTAGCAGACATCAGAAAAATTTAAAACTACAAATAAATAGAGTAAATAATTTAAAAAATAATATTTATAAAAAATGCATTTATTAATTTGAAAATTTTTTAAATGCGCATTTAAAAAAAATCTTTTATTAATTATTTACTCTATTTGTAAATAATTATAAATTTGGCTGATGGCTGTTACATTCACACTCATAAAATTACCACTACGTAAGTTTTAGTTTAAAAATGTAACTTTTCATGGATGCCAACGTAACTTTCGACCAAATCACTCTGGCAACACTGATTTTGGTTCGACGGAGGCCATTCGGAGGTGATTCATTGAACTGTTTAATATTGAGTTTCTTTAATTTAATAATTGTATGGATTTTCGTTTGTTGATTTTAAAATGTTATTTGATTGTGAAATGTGTGTTGATAGTGTGTGTTTGTTAAAAATTAAAAATAACAAGTTCTCACAATTGTCGTTCGGTGAAAAAATTCAAATTGTGTCTATAGGTAGATGTATACCCGAGTTACAACTTAATCAACAAAAGGGTAACGTAACTAGAAAATTTCATGTTAAAAGTTATGAAACGTATAACTGGCTATGTGGTTGTGTACACACGAATAAATTATTTTGTTTCCCTTGCATATTGTTTAGTAATTCTAGTACAGTGTGGACTGATTCGGGATATTCAGATTTAAATAATTTCCATTCCGCGACAAAGAATAAAATATAAAAAAATAGAAAGAAAGCTTAAAATTAAATACTTTTGGTAAATCTCGTATCGAAACGAGTATCAACAGTCAGTTACGATTAGATATACCGACATCTATGGACAAATTGCGTTATTTTTTGCGTCTATAAGTTGTGTAATAGATAGCTGATGAATTACTTCACAATCCATAATCACTAGATGGCAGTTTTTATCTTCAGTCCACTTTACGCTTTGTGTTTAGTAAACAAGTGGTTTTGAAGTTCCAGCGGATTGTCGTAAGTAGTTTAGTTTTATTTATGAGTTCATAGATTATTAATATTATTATACATCAAGATAAACTAGATGATTTGTGCTTTATAATTAAGTATACATATAGCATACATATCACAGTTTTAAGAGTAAAATCGAGTTATATTTTGAATTGTTATGTTTTCTCCTCTGTCCTCTTCTGTTCTCATTTTTAATACTTTAAAATAAATTTTCAGATCTTAAAAAATAGATAGATTTCATCTGTAGTCTTCTAGTAATTTTTCGTAGTATTTGTCTTCACTCTAGGTATTATAGATAAGAAGCTATAAAGGTTTTTTGTTACAACATGCGAGCGCGGTACCGATCGAATCAGCGCCACGCGTAGCTGGACGGACAACGGTATAATAGGTATTAACTAAAAAATGAAAACAGCTATTGCTGTATCTTAAATGTTTCGCTATTTTTTTGCACACATTTATATTAATTAAAATCGTTAGTCTATAATAAACAGTTTTTATATAAAAAAAGTTCTGTTAACATTGCCGAATTGTGTTATAGACGCTATCAATTTTCATTTTTTAGTTAAGTTAAGTTTAGGTCTGCACATAGAATAGGCACCAATGTAACTCGAAAATTTCATGTTAAAAGTTATGAAACGTATGTACATACGTACATGTACGTATGTATGTACGTACGTAGTTATTGTTTAGTAATTCTAGTACAGTGTGGACTGATTCGGGATATTCAGATTTAAATTTGTTCTGTTGGCATGGTTTCCGACTTAGAGATCCGTCGCGTGGCTATGCTAAAAATCTATAAGAGTACTACCTACAGTATAAGAGCCTACCCTGCTTCAAAATTATGTGCACGCCACTGACTATACAGTTATCATTCTATTTTCTCAACAACCCCACATATAAAGAAAAAGAACCTATGAAAGACCAAAATACTAGCTATAACTATTGTAATCTTGGATACCAGACAATACTCACTTGAAACTCTCTAACATTTCAGTGCGACATCTAGCGAAGAATATAGCAAACTCATGTTCACTGTCGTAGTCCATACACGCGTACGTGACTGCGTCGTGAGAGCTCGCCAGACGTGATGACGGATATGTCACCTAAATATATAGAACAAATTTATACAGACAAAGTATGTAACATATTATTATATGGATAGACTAACCTAGTCCATGATCCGAAAACTGATATTCAAAGCTGATAGATATTAAATTAGAAAAAATGTGAATAGGCTTTTTGTTTAATTTTTAATGAAATGTTAATTTTTATAGCTGTATAATAAAAATGTCTAACTTTTACACAGTTGTGTAAAATTTAGGCGCTTAAAAGTTTTCATGCTAAGAACCTTTTAGAAGAAAATAGAGCTAGTAGCCTTCTATTAGCTAATAGAAGGCTAGCAAATCGTGGATACGTCAGACAGCGATCGAACCATCTCGCTTTTTTCTATGTAGGTAGGCAGAGACTACAGAGCGCCAACTGCTATTGATCTAAACACACTTCTTTTCCCTTTTTATTATTTCAAATGAAATATTGATTGTAAATTACCTTAAGAATTTTAGGTGCGGATGCTTGCAACCATCTAGGCACAAGTTCCAACACAGGTGGCAGGGTCGATATCTCTTCATGCTTTAGGAACGCCAGCCAGACAGAGTTGGCAGTATGAGCCAGAGTCAGCGATGGATGAGAGCTTAATAATAACATGGTCTCTAATAGAACGGGCAGCCATTCCTCCCGCGCTTGGGCGAAGCTCCACAGGGAAGTGAGCTGTTGAGCTAGACCAGCTAATACCTGAGGACAATGTACATATATTATTGCATTTTAAAAGTTATTTCAGAATGCTTCTATTAGCTTCGTTTGTATCTCTTTGTATCAGAATCTTCATAAACATAAAATCTCCGTATAGAGAAGGCATACAGCCGTATTCACAAACGTTACTGTGAGGTCTCATGGCTGGCATGGACGCACAGTGGTAGCAAAATCATTTCACAAACAATACTTAGGTGGTGAAGCGCACTATGCGTTTGTTAATCTGAACGCATAGCTAAGTTTTGTCTATAAATACAAAGGCTCGATGAACGGAACGCACTGAGAAGTGTTACCCTTTGCACAGTGCATCAACACTTAAGTACTTACTTATGTAAATATTGTTTGTGAATATGGGTGGTAGGAACTTACGAAAGATATTCTATGTCCAATCGGCGGTACTGTTATTTTAATAATATACGACTTCTTCTTCTTCTCCAGCCCATTTATGTCCCACTGTTGGGCAAGTGCCTCCACCAGTTTGTGAGAGATTATACTTATGGTCTACTGTGCCGCGCTGACCAGGCGTGTTGACACAATATACATTGATGACATGAAATTTTTGCACACTTATCAAGGACCTATAACAATATATGTAGTAACAAAAAATATAGGCATTTTCAGAATAAATTATCATAACATATAAGCATATTGTTTCACTTTTTAAACTAAATAGTTTACCATAACAAAATATTAGACCCTCCCCGACATGACTGGTGCTAATCATGAATATGCTGAGTTACGACTCTGGATGGAGGATATTAAAGTGGTCTAGGACTATATGTTGTATCTGAGCTCACCTGTGAAAACTTCTTTAGGAACAAATAATGCGCCTCGTCGACAGTGCTAATACTTGCAACTGCTGCGCGGTGCATACAAGATATGGCATCTTTACTAAATAATATCACTAATGGTTTTCTTTCTTTCGTCTGAAATATAAATTCATTACATACATTAATTATGAGAACTAACATTACAGAACATATTTTGTTGCAAAAAGTTTAGGAAATCAGAACATACAGCAAAGACAAAGTAAGATATTGTTTTATTGAAAAAATTACAATTGATTTCTTATTTAAGCAATTGACTTGCTTGACTCAATAAGTCAAAATATAGTAAAAAAAATGTTCACCATGAGTGGGATTTGAACCCACAAGGTCGGAAAATCGTTCCGTTGCTTCTGAGCTATCATAGCACCCATCCATGATAATATTTTTTTTCTGATTTTCGTCGTGGCTTCTAAGTCCCACTTATGGTCATAATGTTTCCACTATAAATTGATTTATTTAAAAAAAAAAAACATTTTAACTGGTAGGAAAAATTCTTATGCAATCGCTACTGACATGCATGGCGCTGCGAATACGCAGACTGCGTACACGAATAAATTTTCAATTCTATCAGTAATCACTTGCTCTATATTATTTATTTTATTAAGCAAATAAGATCTAGAAAAGGGTAATTCCCAAATAATTTTGTAGAAATAACTTACAGATCCTTTCCTATTAACTATTTGCAGCAAGCACTCAGCAGCGGGCAGTTGAAACACATCGTCTTCTAACAATATACACAATATTTGTAGTAGACGACCATTGTTCATAACAACATGATTGGTAGACACCCATTCTACATATCCTGTCAATGTTAACAACACAACCTGGAATACATAAATATAATATGTAAGAATTTAGTTTGTATGTTTGGATCATAGTAGATGGCACTCTATACACTTTGCCTACCCTCATGGGAAAAAGGCGTGATGATAATAAATAAATATTCATGGACATTTCACACAACGTCTTCTGGTCCCAAGCTAAGCTTATATGCAATGCACTTATGTTATGGGCACCAGAATATGGATATACTAGATAAACTACATTTTTTTTTGTAAATAAATAGGTACTTATAATACATAGAAACACCCAGACGCAGTACAAACATTTGTATGACAATTATAAATATCATACAAATGATTGTCCTAAACGGGAATCGAATCCGCGACCTCGTGATCGGCAGTCCGTTACATAGAAGAATTCGTCAATAGATAAAATAGTTATAATGCTGAAGATATTGTTTGTTTGTTTGAACATGCTAATCTTAGGAACCGCTCGGGTCCGATTTGAAAAAATCTTTCAGTTAATAAATTGAATTATGGTGGAAAAAGTGGGGATAGGCCGAGGCTCATTTGCTAACTGAATAATAAGGAAAATTTAACTAAAAAAAATAAAAGAAAATGTATGTCATTACCCGTACAACTTGTCCATGACTCTCAGCCGCTGGATAATCACCAGCAGCAGTTGTCTCTCTGAATCCTTGCACATGCAATTCAATGAGACGCATAAAGAACGCGAATATCTCAGACATATTACCAGTTAGGCCTTGGTTTATATCTTTACGTCTTTGAGTATTGTCTAGTGTCTGAAATATAAATATATCTATTTTATTTTGACAATTGAAAACAGAGTTTGTACAAGTTACACCTGTATTGATTTTAATTCGTATATTAAATGTGTCATATTATTTTTGTAATTAACTTATAGTCAATGATATATATATAACTTATAGTATATGGTAAAAACAATAAAAAGGTGCGAGATTATAATAATTATGTAATTTATAAACAATTTGGTTCTAAGTCAAAAGCGTTTTTATTTTTATAATATAAACTAGCTGACCCGGCAAACGTTGTTTTGCCAGACAAAAAAAAAAGGTTTGAAAAATAGATGTTGGCCGATTCTCAGACCTACTGAATATGCATGTAAAATTTCATAAAAATCGGTGAAGCCGTTTCGGAGGAGTACGGTAACTAACATTGTGACACGTGAATTTTATATATTAGAAGATATTCATGTTTCGTTTTTAAGGACGCAAAACGTGCAATATGAAGCCCACTTGCACGACCGTAGCCCGTACAGTCAGAAATATTGATCGATATTTTCTTATATAAAAATCAATTGCTGTTCGTTAGTCTCGCTAAAACTCGAGAACGCCTGGGCCGATTTTGATCTTGAAATGTTCATGAAGAAGGTTTAAACGGTGACAAAATATATGGGGATCTAAAATTCCACGCATATAGAGTAGCGGGCATAACCTACTTAAATAATAATTGTCCACCCAGTCTTAAGAGACTGGGTTGAGGCGAGGCACCGGGATCCGACGTATCACCTTACCCAGCTTCTCACAGGTCACGGCTGCTTCGCCAAGTACCTGTGGGAGGTGGTTGGTATCGAGTCGGATCCCGTTTGCCGCAATTGTGGAAGTGGGGCTGTGGATACGGCGGAACACACCCTCGCCGTATGCACGGCCTGGGACGCCCAGCGCGCTGAACTCATCAACGTGCTGGGTCAGGACTTGTCGCTCTCGGTCGTCGTCTCATCCATGGCCGAGAGCGAACAGTGTTGGGCCGCCGTCGCCTCCTTTGCTCGGGAGGTGATGGCGGCAAAGAGGGAGGCCCTGCGGGAGCGCGAACGCTCTGGTAGCACCTTGCCCCCCCGCAGGGCCCTGGGCAGGGGCCGTCGGCGCGCAGTGGCTGGCCGGCATCCCCGACGAGGTGGTCGCGCGCGGCGAGTCTGTATTCAGAGACCCGCCGCGGCAAATGTGGCTGCTGGCCACGCGACAAGGGGACCTAGTGCTTCCCCTGTTGGGTCGGGCCCCGATTAACGGGGCCACCCCTCGCTGGGTCATGGTAAAGCTCAAGGCACCATCATGGCCCAGCAGGGTAGAAGGCGGAAAGATAAAAAAAAAAAAAAAATACTTAAATAATAATTGTATATTTATTGAATAAGTTAAGTTTATTTAGTTAAATAGTATAATATAACTAAATAAACAAAGCGTCTAGCGTTACATATGACATTGTCGCATCAAGGTTTATCGTGACACCTTCATAAAATACACATTTACACAATTTATTTTATCATTTCAAGTAACGAAATCGTCAGAAAAGTTTAAAGGACGGTCGGATACCGAACACTAGGTAATAGGATTCCGTTATTCCTTTTAGCGCAAAACCCTAATGAAAAATGTAGTATCTAAGCTTTTAAATAAGGAATTGTTTTTAGTATCTTTGCTTATTGTGAAGTAATTATCTTTTTGTATGTTCGTTAAAATTACGCGACGGATTTTAATGCAGTACTTTTAATAGAAAGAGTGGTGGTGTTAAGGTTTGGTGTGTTTTCGTTGGGGTAGGTATTCCTTCCCAGCAGTGGCGTGCCCTCCATAAAGGCAGAAAAGCAGTGCTTTACTTGTTATTCACAGATATTTTAATAAAACGTTCGTATGTTTTAGATGACTTTATTCATTTATTTACTATTAATTAAACAAAATATTATAACTTAAAAACGCCTAATAATTCATAAATAGCACCAATATGTGCTTGCAAATTGGTGCTTTTTGCCAGGTGTTTGGCGAAGGAATTGGAATATTGGTCACACGGACGAAAGTAGTCTCGACGCTTGCCATGAGTTCATATGTGTGTAGAAATTTTGGTGTCCGTGCACAGTTTACAAACGCACACAGGCTTGCATATTGAAGACGCTTCACACGGTATCTCCTGCGGCATGCTTTGGCTATCGGATGTTTCCGCGAGTATTCGGCGTTCGTTCGTTACCTATAATCCGAATAAATATAATAGTCGGAAGTCTAATAAATCACGTATGCATTTTTAGTTTTATCTATTTAAATAGCAGAAATATTTTGGTTCGACGGAGGCCATTTTTTTTTCATGTGATTCATTGAACTGTTTAATATTGAGTTTCTATAATTTAATAATTGTATAGATTTGCGTTTGTTCATTTTTGTGTTTGTTAAAAATTAAAAAACACAAGTTCTCACAATTGTCATTCAGTGAAAAGATTCAAATTGTGAGGACAACTAAGCCAGCCAAAAGGTAGGTAATGTAACTCGAAAATTTCATGTTAAAAGTTATGAAACGTATGTACATACGTACATGTACGTATGTATGTACGTACGTAGTTATTGTTTAGTAATTCTAGTACAGTGTGGACTGATTCGGGATATTCAGATTTAAATTTGTTCTGTTGGCATGGTTTCCGACTTAGAGATCCGTCGCGTGGCTATGCTAAAAATCTATAAAAGAAAAAGTTTTTGTGACTGAGTACTGCACTACACTACACTACTTCCCAGGATGCTGTAAAAGCCAGCTAAGGGATATTGAACACGGATTATATCCTCTGTGAGAGATGTAAAACTAAAAAAATAGCCCTGTACCAACACGCCCAGTTAGCGCGGTACAGTTGACTGTAAAACCTCCCGAAGTGGTGGAGGCTCTAGCCTATCAGTAGAATGCTAATGGGGTGGAGAGAAAGAGAGAGAGAAGTTAACCAGTGGCGTAGCTACCAAGGTGCTTGGCGGGGCAGTGCCCTGGGGCCCTCGTATCCTTACCACAAATCTTGATCGAACATAATTAGCTTTTTTTAGCATTTTACATATGTTTATTTGATAAAACCTCGTTAGTTTACGTAGCAGTGGGGCTCCATTTTCTAATTTGCCTCAGGGCCCTTGGTTACCTAGCTACGCCACTGCGTATAACGGTTATATGTATACAGTTATTAGTTATATATAGTTTTCTCACCTGTAATATAGCGACATCTTCAGCTAGTCTTAGAAACACATACAGTACAATCTGTGTGTGTCTATGTCCTAGAGAGCAAGCATCACTTAGCTCAACAAGAAGTGTAGGCCATTGCTGAGGCCACTCACGTTTTATCATCTCAACTATAACACGAGCTAACGCATCATTCAAATGACTAGTTTCCCAACCACCCATAAACAGAAGTTTCATTGCATTTTCCTATAAACAAATATTAGTAGTTACCATTACATACTTTAAATACTCATGGACATTTTACACAACGTCCGTAAAAAGACCATTATGAATAACAAGTTTAGACAATTTTCGCGAACTTTTAAACCTCCGATAAGTCATTATGAATAAGGAGGTTAATATTTAACTTAATATTCTCTTTCACTTTTCACGGATTTAGCCTGGTGTATAATATTTAGCTCTCTAGTTATTACCGTTCTAAAGATACAGCCTGATGACAGACAGACGGATGGATAGCGACGTCTCAGTAATAGGGTTCCCTTTAAGTACTGAACCTTAATAGTAAATAAATAAATCTTCATGGACATTTCACACAACGTCCTCTGGTCCCAAATTAAGCTTATATGCTTGTGTTATGGGTACCAGAATACGGATATAGGTACTACATATACTACTTTTCTTTTGTAAATACATACTTATAATACATAGAAACACCCAGATGCAGAACAAACATTTGTATGACAAATATAAACATTACACAAATAATTGTCCCGAGCGGGAATCGAACCTGAGACCTCGTGAATGGCAATCCGTTTACTTTAGATTTACAAACCCTAAGTAAATATTTGGCGGAAATTTTGTTACTTGCGAAAAATAATGTAGTAGGTATTTAAAGTTTTAATTCTTTATTAAATTACTTTACTTGAGAAGAAAAAGAGTCTATTTTTCCTTTAAGCAAATAATCTACCTAACCAAATAACCTTAATCCAAAAAGAGTTGAATAAAACAATCACAACTGAAAAAAGTACAAGAATAATACTTAATGTGTACGGATATTGTGGTCTCTTAGTGAACGTGGGGCAATTTTGTGCGGGCGTGCGTAACAACCAATGTAATTACGTTTATATAGTATTTGTGTGTGTCAACTGAGCACCCTGACAACATGGCAGTATATTTGGCAAAGAATATAGTGTGTGTAACAACTCCTATTAGTTTGATACTTCAAGTATTTCTCTTATAACTTTCTTCTACACAAACATTGTACACAATGTCGCAACACAAAAAATGCGAAAAATCTAATAACTATGTTAAGCAGTTTTAACAAAATTAAGTATTTATCTATTTAAATACCCATGTTTCTATGCAAAGAATATTTTAAAATCTTAATGATCACTTACTTTTATAAATATTTTTTCTGCCTGCGTTATATGTGTCCATCTATACTTAATAGTATGTTCCATAAGTTGCAAACCAAAATGCTTCACCCCTGGTGAGTACTGGGTACCACTCGCCAGGAGAAGTCCAGCTTGAGCACACCATGGTGAGTTCTCTTTGAAACTTAAACAAATTAAAATTTGACGACAATAATGTCCATTAACATGCAAAAAAAAATGTACAATAACCAACTATGAGCCACCTATTTTATGGTTAGAGTCAGACATTTAATTGCCAGGAATATTTATTTTTTTCATTACACTTTATTCGAACTATGCAACAGATTTTGATGCAGTTTTTTCTAATAGATAGAACGTTTCCACAAGATGGATTTTTTGAATAATTTGTTGAGGTATATTTCGAATTTTTCGCGTACAAAGTTGCGGGCGGTGGCTAGTAGCTCATATAATTCATAGATGGAAGCTGTTAATTTAGAACATCATTTGTCTGTTAGACACAAGCATATATTATTTAGGATGTAGCTCTTAAAATTTGAAATAGTAAAAGTTTAATACAAATACTATCAGATTTTAGTCTAGTTTTTAGATTGAAGTATGACTTTGACACCTTTATGGTGATTTGAAGGTCCAGTAACATCAGGGACCTTCAGCCTATTAGGCTATAGTCAAACATAAATTTGTTTCCCAATCTTATGCAACTCTTTCATCGCTCCAAATAACATGAATACTATCAATATTTAAAATATGTATTTGATGTGTAATAACAGTATGCAATAAATAATTTTAGTTAAGAATTTAAACCGTTTCAATTGTGTAATGACACCACTCTATCAATGACTACAAACTAATAGACTAATGTACATAGAATTTATATAATTAAAAATAAATATTCTGAAAAAAGGATAGCACTGATCCTATCCTGGGTATACATTTATTACTGAAATAGTTTGTTATATGTAAATTATCTGAAGCCATATTTTTGAATAGAATAAGGGGCAAGGAGCATAAATAAAGTAGTAACTTCTTTTACAGTGTGATTGTAATTAAATAGAAAATAATACCTTTCACATGCATTATAGGCTTGACAACGTTCCTGATGTGGAACAGTAGGCATCAACGTCAGCTCCACAGCACGGTTAAGTTCATCAACAAGAAGGGCAACTTCTCTGGTTGGTTCATTTCCAATACCTGCCACATTCATTGTATCTCAATCCAAACCTAAAAGCAAATAAATGACACAGTTTTTAAACAAATAATTATAGTACTGTTCCAACAACAAAACAATCATCTAGCACTTGTTTTTAAAGATATATTACGTTTATTCTCAGCATTTAAACAAAGAAAAATAATATAATTCAAAAATACCATGAAAAGTTTTAACACTTTTGTTTATAACTTACCTCGGCTAAATTTGAAATAAAATATCATGTAATATTTTTCATTTCATATTCTTAAGTCTGAAATATAAGATTTTATCAAAATATCTTTGGAACATACGCAATTTTTAGATGGAGCATAAAAACAATGAGACAAATGTACCCGGCAAGGGATGAATAAAAATATGTACCTTAAATTGTTACCAACGCAACTGGGAATACGTGAAATAAAATTTACGATTATTTAGATTGACAAAATGCTTATGTGGAAATAACTCCAAAAGAATTATTGTGAAATTATTCAAATACAAAGTGACAAAACATTGAAGAACCTCGTGTCCACTTTAACGCAAACGAACGAATAAAATTCAGTGAATGAACATGTTCACAGATTAGTTAGGAAACTTGAACATGTTGTGTGTAGTCTGTGATATTCATAGAGCTAGTTTTCCAATTACAGAGCATAATGCGACTCAGTGCCGAACAATGCTGAACTATGCTGACGCTTAATTGGAACATGAATTAATTTTCAAATGCACCAGCAGAGTGCGCTAAGTTCAGTGTTGAAAATAAAAATCTATACTTATAATAAATCTGTAGAGAGGTCAATTCTGTACATGAAATATATTTGCAAAATAACTATCAGGGGGTGATTAGTGATCGATACTGATGCCAAAAATGCAATCAGTAAAATTTTTGTCTGTCCGTCTGTCTGTCTGTCTGTCTGTCCGTCTGTATGTTCCTTATAGAAAAAAAACTACTCGACGGATTTTAACGAAACTTGGTACAATTATTCTTCATACTCCTGGGCAGGTTATAGTATACTTTTCATCACGCTACAATCAATAGGAGCAGAGTAGTGAAGGGAAATGTTGGGAAAACGGGAGAAGTTACTCCATTTTTTAAGCTTCGGTCGCGTGTGCAGCCTTAATGGTTAAAGTTACATAGAAATCATGTATGACGGAAATATTCTACGTAAAATTGTCTGAAAAATATCCCGCAACAGCATATAACTATATTTTATGGTTGACTCACAATAACACGTGTAACTCCTGATAGCTTAGCAGTTCGGAGCATTCTGATTATATTTGTTTACTCTTACGTTTATAATACTCTCACTCAAGCAGTAGTTAAAAATGTTGCAAAAACGGGGAAAATTTCCTAAATTTTACGCGGATGGAGTCGAGGGCAACAGCTAGTACTAAAATAAAATTGTATTCACATTATAAGTGTGGAATACACGAAGTATAGATACAAGGAGTCCGAACGTAATGTTGAACGAATGGTCTCAATTTAAGGGACAGATTTTTGCCGGTAGAGTGCGCCATTTTTCAAGAAGTACTCGTTTGAACTATTGACACTTGTGGAAAAAAATATTCTGAGAAACGTGGATATAAATATAAGTGTTAGGAAATTTTTCGAGTGCTTTAAACCCAACAATACAGAGAAGGTCAAGAGATATTCTGATATTCTATACTAGCATCGGTACGTCCTGAATACTTGCGCAGCCAGTGGCAGAAAATAGAACTATGATCTGGGTTGATTATTGTGTACACGAAATATTATGGAAAAGCCTATACCGTTCGGACTCCTTGTATCTATACTTCGTGGATACATGCCTCAGTTTCAAATGCTCTATTTTAGACGTATTGACAGTCCCCGTTTTCCAATGGGTGCACAATAGCGCATTATGCGGCACAATGCTCAACGTTGAGTGTTCCAATAAAATTATAGCATCGCATCGCACAATCGAGCACTCTCAAAAGTGATGCGTGCAATCCATACCAACTTCAGCGACAGAAAAGTAACAAGTATTTTTTCTTTAAATTGGCATTGATTGAAATTTTATTTATATATTATAGTTAGTAATATTATTTATTGTTAAAAAAAATATAAGGCTTTCTTTTCGTCGGAGTTTTCTGGAAATATTCAAAGTTAATTCAAGCTGTGTTAAAAAATAAATAAATATAAGTATAGATGAGGGAATAAACAATGACTTTTTTTATATTCCACACATATAATGTGAATACAATGTTTATTTTATTTTTTTTTTCAACACTAAACTTAGCGCACTCTGCTGGCGCATTTTAAAACTAGTTCACGTTCCAATTAAGCGGCAGCATTGTGCGACATTGTGCGGCACTGAGTCGCATTATGCTCTGCCATTGGAAAACGGGGAGTGTTTCTTTTTTATCATAATTAAAAGCGTCCCCCGCGCAGGGCTCAGTGCCGCATATACCGTTGAAGTATTTGAGACGTGTTCTGTCCGTGTGAGAAACCATCTTGCACGGCGATACTTTGACGAGCGCCAGAATTATATTGGTAAGTAATCTCTGTTAAATATTTTTATAACTGATTGCGATTTCAGTCAAAAATAAATTTCCTTGAGCGCATTAGAGGTTAAATTGCACTATTTATTAGGTTTTATTGTTAAATATGTTTTATTTATTTCGTAAATAAAAAGGGCAAGTATCAGTATCAAATCGAATAGTTGCTTAACTGTATTTTGCGGATTGATGCTCCGTGGCAACTAATTGTAACTATACATTTTTAACATGCAAAGACGGATTTTACTTTCTTAGTTATTTTTTTCATTTGCTTTTACTATTTTTTGGTGATTTTTTATTTGGTTTTACTATAGTTTATCTATACTTCTATACTAATATTATAAAGAGGAAATCTTTGTTTGTTTGGTTGTAATGAATAGGCCCAAAAACTATAGGATCGTTTTCAAAAATTCTTTCACCATTCGAAAGCTACATTATTCACGAGTAACATAGGCTAGATTTTATTTTGAAAACAATAGGGTTCCTTAAAATATTTGGGTTTTTAGGAAAAAAAATCAACCAGAAAAGTTACTTATTTTGCGTACTCTGCCTAAACTATAAAAGATAGAACCATAAAATGTTCTAATTAATTGTAGATCTTATACCCCGTTTTCCAATCAGCGCACAATAGCGCATTATGCGGCACGATGCTCAGCTTTGAGTGTTCCAGTTACAGCATCGCATCGCACAATCGAGCACTCTCAAAAGTGATGCGTGCAATCCATACCAACTTCAGCGACAGAAAATTAACAAGTATTTTTTCTTTAAATTGGCATTGATTGAAATTTTATTTATATATTATCGTTAGTAATATTATTTATTGTTAAAAAAAATTTAAGGCTTTCTTTTCGTCGGAATTTTCTGGAAATATTCAAAGTTAATTCAAGCTGTGTTAAAAATAAATAAATATAAGTATGGATGAAGGTATAAGCAATGACTTTTTTTATATTCCACACATATAATGTGAATACAATGTTTATTTTAGAATTTTTTTTTCAACACTGAACTTAGCGCACTCTGCTGGCGCATTTGAAAACTAATTCACGTTCCAATTATGCGTCAGCATTGTGCAGCATTGTGCGGCACTGAGTCGCATTATGCTCTGCCATTGGAAAACGGGGATAAATATCTACAAAAAAGTCCGCAACACACTATACCTATCCTATGACGAGTGAGTTTTTTTTTACTACATTTAAACGCATTTATTTTACTCATGCTATTATTCCTTATCAAAATAAATTTCCTTATCAAATTTTATCACTAAGTACAGTTTATGTAGATAATATTTGGTCTGTGAATGATTAAAATTGGACGTTTGGTTTTGAAGTTATGGCGAAATTAAAATATTACGTTACGATTTCTGCTGCACGGCCAGTTGCGAAGTGAGCGTCACCAAGTCGGTGGTGCGCGAAGTATTTATAGGCCTCGGCGTCAGCGTATGGTCGTTACGCTGCTCAAATCCCGACGTATCGGTGCTGAGTTGGTTTTTATAGGCGTCGGCGTCGGCATTGGCGTCGGCGTCAGCGTATGGTCGTTACGCTGCTCAAATCCCGACGTATCGGTGCTGAGTTGGTTTTTATAGGCGCCGGCGTCGGCATCGGCGTCGGCGTCGGTGTATGGTCGTTACGCTGCTTAAATCCCGACGTATCGGTGCTGAGTAGGTGTTTATAGGCGTCGGCATCGGCGTTAGCATCGGCATCGGCATCGGCGTCAGCGTATGGTCGTTACGCCGCTCAAATCCCGACGTACGTATCGGTGCTGAGTGGGTGTTTATAGGCGTCGGTGTCGGCGTCGGCGTCGGTGTCGGTGTTGGCGTCAGCATCGGCTTTGGCGTCGGCGTATGGTCGTTACGCTGCTCAAATCCCAACTTATCGGTATTGAGTTGGTTTTTATAGGCGCCGGCGTTGGCGTCGGCGTATGGTCGTTACGCTGCTTAAATGCTGACGTGTTGAGTTGGTTTTTATAGGCATCGGCGTCGGGTTTGGCGTATGGTCGTTACGCTGCTCAAATCCCGACGTACGTATCGGTGCTGAAGTTGAAAATACTCAAAAATGGCTGTAATTCGGTTATATCTTCTGAATGCGTAGATCTAAATTATTAATTGTATCTTTTGCAGCAAGGGACCGCATAGATCTACATTTGGTATAAGTTTCAAATTGATACCTTCAGCCATTGCAGAGTAAAAAAAGTTTAACGGGCGGATAGACAGACAGACGGACACCGTAGTGAGACTATAGGGGTTTTTACGAAGCCTTAAAAAGGTAAAACTCTGAGATATCATTTACTAAAATGACATTGGAGCCATGTGTTACTTCTTTATAAATGTGCAAAAAAAGAAAACCAAACGGACGATTTATTAATTAGCTGTAAAATGGCGTTATTGTTAGTTCATTTAATTTTTCGTTTCTAAATTCCACGCGTACGAAGTCGCGGGCACTGCTAGTCTATACTTAATGTTATAAAGCGGAAGAGTTTGTTTGTTTGAACGCGCTAATCTCAGGAACCACCGGGCCGATTTGAAAAATTCTTTCAGTGTTAGATAGGGCATTTATCGAGGAAGGCTTTAGGTTATATAACATCACGCCACGACCAGTAGAAGCAAAGCAGTAGTGAAAAATGTTGCAAAAACGGGGAAAATTTTCTAATTTCCACGCGGACGGAGTCGCGGGCAACAGCTAGTATACTATAAAATTATAGTTCTAGTTTTATTTTGTAGGTACCTCTTACTACTATTATTAGATTTTAACTCAAAAAAATGTTGAAGTATATTAATTAAATGTCCCCAATTTCTTATGAACTGTGTACTCCCTACTACAAATAGACACGGAGGTCGTTCGTGCTTATCTCTTTTTAGGAACGCCTTTGGCGGCTCGTCAGCATTCTATATAATATAATTTCTTTGGTCGCGGTCAACTGTCATTCTCATTCTGTGCCGTCATTCTCATTACTCATTCTCGATCATTCCAAATTCATTCAGTAATCGGTCTTATTATTATTATATTATTATATATATCTTATTATTATTATTCTTTTGGTTTGTTTAACTTTCGTGATAAAATTGATAACTAAATGTAAACGTTTTAATATCGACTACACAGTGGAGACTACATTTTAAGTGTTACAACAATCGGTTTTAGTTTTGAAGCAATTATTTCACAATTATGTCTTCGGTAAGTATTTCACTTGGTTTCTTTCAATTTGTATTTATCTACCAGACTTTTACGCCTTTTTATAATATTTCAGACACACATTTTTAACGTTGAAATGACATGCGATGGTTGTTCTGGTGCCGTGGAAAGAGTACTGAATCGGCTCAAGGGGCAAGGCGTAGATTCTGTATCAATAAGTTTGCCAGAACAAAAGGTGTCTGTCATTTCTACATTAAGTGCTGATCAGTTATTGGATGTAATAAAGAAGACTGGGAAGAAGACAACATATGTGGGAACACAATGAGACTCAAAAATTATTATTATAAATATATTACAGGTATTTAGAAAGTGCATAATCTATAAAAATAACCCAGCCAGTACATTGCCAATTGAAATTTAATGGTTGCCTAAGAGATATCTTTCACTAAATTCTGTTTCAACTTGTGTTTGTCTACCATGGTTTTAGTATGTAAGCATTTTAATATCTAAATCTGGTCTATAATTATGCAGGTGTTAACTAAATATGTCTTATCTAAATATCTAAGTGAAATTACATTTATGTATATGACACGTCACTTTTGTTTGCCAACAAAGCACTAACGTCATAATGTATGACCTAAATAAATGCTATTAATTAAACAGAGGTGACAAAATAATTATTGCAATTTGTATAATTAGTTAATATGTTCAGATATAAGTAAAATTTTAATGTAACTAATGGAAAATATAGTATGTTGATAACATTGTTATATGAAATGATAGTCGGATAGTTATGCATTACCATATTTGTTTTTGAAATATAAATGTTTATGTATGGGCCTTATCACATGGCTTTGCTTGTGCCCAATGGGTGAGCCAACAGTCAAAAACGTTTTATAAAATAATTATTTTGCTTTAAAGTGTAGCTAGCTTTTTTACTATTGTTAATATGGTTGTATTTAATGTTTATCATGTTTAACTCTCTTATTTTGTATTAAATACATATTTTTCTACAATAAACATCTTTTAAATCTAAAAATGTTTTAGTCTTTGATTTTACAAATTATTATTGTTTGTCACTTGTATTTACGAATAATGTAATCTTACTAATATTAAAGATTTAAATATTTGTATGTTACATATGAATGGTGAATACAAAAAATACTACTAGTAAATTGGTATTTACGCCTTTTTAAAGATTTTGAAACTGGAAAAATATACGATAATACACAAAAGACGTTGCGTAAACGCAGGTCCTAAGTAATCAGATAAAGGCAGGGCAGGCAGTAGTGATAAAATGTAAGATAAAGCGATATTGAAGAGCAAATGAACGCATTGAGAGTAATTAAGGTACTCTATGGTTCCGTCAATTATCTGTCAACGTCAGTCAAGCAAGTGTCACTGCAGTCATCTGTCTGTCAGTGTCATCTGTCAAGGTTGTACGTTGGTCGTGTTTGTTTCATTCTCTGCAAATTTTATTTAAAAAACTAAAGTCACAATATTGTGAGAAAAAGTAGCTGCTTATTCAGCACAGGTAATAAGAATACACGCTTTTATATTGTTCATAACATTCATTTTATCGAATTACATGACAATTTGCAGCAATCTATTTTTTCTAAAAACTTGTTCGTTTTTGGCTATATTGAACCCAGACGGTGAAATAAAACACAATTCTTGTATAAGTAATATTTATTTACAGCCATGAAATTACTATCAAGTATAAAGGATATACCTGCATTCGTCAAAGAGAATGTCCACATTAAGCGGGAGGACGAACTCTTGCAGAAGTTAAATAAAATGATCCAAGATGGGCACTCTAAGTTACAAATAGTGACGGACTTCGATCATACTCTCACTAGACATACAATGGATAATGGAAAAGCTGTACTCACCAGTTTTGGTAAGTGAGTCCCATACATTAACTCATTCTACAGCCTTTAATGGTTTGCGGCTGAACTTTCCCAATGAAGGCCATGGTTTGTAAGAGATTATTGCCACATTTGCTATGGTTAGTAGGTACGATGACATCATAAGTATAAGTTTTATTAGGGAGAAGGCTGTCCATTTTCATGTTTATCCCTTAGCTGCTTCTTACAAATACTCACAGAGAAATGATGGAGCAGTTACACTCTGGGCTGGCATCTCATGGCAATTGCAGTCTATTCTCTTACAAGAAATACAAAAAGTAATAAAAGATATAAATCATAATAAATATTCATGGACATTTCACACAACATCCTCTGGTCCTAAGCTAAGCTTATATGCTTGTGTTATGGGTACCAGAATTCAGATATAATACATAAACTACTTTTATTTATATAATTAATAGCTGTCCCGGCAAACGTTGTTTTGCCATACTAAAAAAATAAAAAGGTTTGAAAAATAGATGTTGGCCGATTCTCAGACCTACTGAATTTGCGTGTAAAATTTCATACAAATCGGTCAAGCCGTTTCGAAGGAATACGGTAGCTAACACTGTGACACGTGAATTTTATATATTACATAATATCTTTACTTATTATAAAACAAAGTCGTTATTTTTGTATGTATGTCCCTATGAGCTTATATCTTCAAAAATTTAATAAATCAATAGATAGAATGGTTCTAGAGGATGGTTTTTTTGCATAATTTGTTGGGGTTTGCTGTATATTAGATGAGATATGATTAAATTTGCCGAGTAATTGGGATGCGCGGGAGCTATAAATGAAAACGCAACAACATACAACAAACTAATGTATGGAGGAATTATTTCTTACCCATAGTTCTTCAAAAGAGTCCACGAGGGCATATGTCTGTCTTTTAAGGAAATCCCGCTATACCCATAATAATGTCAAAAAATTCTCTAATTGTGTCAAAATTCCCAAGTGTCCCAAAATTCAACGATAAGCGGGCACCAGAAGTTAGACCTACTCATGACAAGAAAAAAAAAAATATCGTAATTTATTTTAGAGATATCAAAAAAAGTATTAAAACCTTTGAAAATGCAGCCCCTAATGTATTTTAACTATAATTACCACAATTTTACAAATATTTCCGATTTTTTTTTTGTATCGGTAACCGTATTAGTCCTGCTGTCTAACACAATATTTAAAATGCCCACAGTACATAAAGTTTTTACGCAATAAGCAATCAAAGTTGATATTTTCCCTAAAATTTTGAAGGTTTTTTACTCTCAGTTCATTTTCACTAAGCGTGGTGATAAAAAATTGTACTAACACTACTATGGCAAGTATTTTTAAAAGTTGACGCAACTAAAGACAATTCTGAAATGGTATAATACTTTAGAAAAACTCGCTATAAAAAAAAGTTGTGACAATTTTTAAACAGGCACGAAATTCATAATTTGTTGTTTTTGATACTAATAGCGTTTACTGAGTCCAGAATTGGTATTTTGTTGCCAATTCTTCGAATTGAATGGCACGTGTGCGTGGGCAATTAATTATACAAGTTAGAAAGAGATAGATATAAGGAAACTGTACGTTAGAAAAAGATAGACCATATGGGCTGTCGGGCAACAAAAGGTCTAAATTCTGGTGCCTTGTATATAATATATTTTTTATCAAATTAAATAGCTTAGTTAGCTTACGCGATTAATATAGATTATAACTGCTCTTTACATATGCAATTTAAATGAATATCTTAGGAGATATGACGAAAAAAGAATTACGCGCGACAAAATAAAATACTTAAGGGCCTACATCAATATCATCGCCGACACGTACATATTAACACAGCCAGTAGGCACAGAAAATGAAGAATTAGAGATACTTTTCCTATTTACTCAAAATCTACTAAATATATTTTAATTCTGATCCACGTGTTTCTATACATAATAGTTTTTAAAGTTATTTCATTAGTTAATACGCGATAATAGACCGACAAATGTAAAAAATAAAAATTTTGAGAGGTTGTTTTGCCAAGATTTTCTATCGAGAAAACTTTTTTCAATCGCGTTTCTGAGTTCATGCGATCCTAGATCATATATTGAAAAAACATATACTTAAAAATTAGAGCTCTAGCCAATCAATTTAAAGAAACAATGAAAACTTCGTACATAGAAAAATGCACGAAGCTATTTTGGTATCCTCTTAAACTGTTGGCTGAGCACGCGACCGTTTCCTCGGTCTTCTATTCATACTCTAATGTTTGGATATGTAAGGATGTTTATTGTGCTTTCACGTAAAGACTACTGGATGGATTTTCATGAAACTTTCCAATGGGAAATGACATAGAAAACGAACTTATTTTTTATCCTTTTTACCGCGGGTAACACCGCGGGGCACAGCTAGTAAAAATATAATTATAATAATTGTTCCTTAACAGGTATGTTTCGGGAATGTCCATCAATTCCACAGCATTATAAAGATGAAGACAATAGACTGTCCGGTATATATAAACCGATAGAGGCTGATCCACATATGAGTGTTGAAGAGAAGACAAAACATATGATTGATTGGTACACAGCTGCTCATGCTTTACTCAAGTAGGTAATTGTTATTCTACGCGTTGTTCAACACATAGCTCCATAGTAATTTTAGCATTGGTTACAGTTATTGTAAAAATGGTTTAAGTTTCGGAAGTGTCTATAAATATTCAGATCAAATATTTAAATACATAAATTGTTAATAAAATAGTTATTTTAAACTAGTTCTTAAGCTATTAAATATAGTATCTGATAATAATTTTAGCATCAAAATATAACTTAAATGGTAGACCAATTGGTTCCACTCTTTATTCTTATCTCTTTATTCTTTATACTTGATTATGCTAGTCATTATTTAATTTATTTAACATTAGTAGTCACATTATGTGTTTTCTTCCAGGGGAGTCAAATTGCCTCGCCATGAATTGATGCATTCAGCTGAAAAAATGGTGGACTGCTTTAGGTAAATCCATATACCACAATAAATTATTAATACAAGTATAAGAATAAGTACTGTACCGGATTTGTAAATATATTCATAGATGCAGATATGGATCCCAGACCTTATCTTTTATTCAATCGAGACCTTGAAATGATGATTGACGCCACACTCACTGTGATGACTTCCAGGACGAATTTCTATTTGCATAGCGCGTGTCTTTCTTTGGTTTTGTTTACAGTTTTAGTACATAACACATGTAGTTTTAGTAAACTAGTTAAAATAATCTATGAAGGAGTTTTTAGTAGCTATTATTTGATCTATAAATCTTCTTCCTGCCCTTATTCCAAGCTACTAGGGTCGAAACAACACGTTTTTTCTTTCCAGCCTCTCCTATCACCCGTCATACTCTTATCAACTCCTTTTTCTTTCATATCGTCTTTCACATAGTCCATCCATCTTTTCTTTGGTCTTCCTTTCCTTTTCCGGTCATCAACATTCATATTCATCACCTTTTGGCTTAAATGCCCGTCATCCCTCCTCATTACGTGCACATACCACGGCGTTTGACTAGTGGAAAAGATGTGCCAGACATCATCATTTAAATGACGCCAACACGAGTTGGCGAGGGCGGTCCCGACGTGCGTTCTTCAAGTAAGAGAATAGCAAATTTAATATACGAGTTCTGGAGTAGAGACCGCGACTCAGCAAACGGCAAAGGTAGGACCCCCGACTGCTAGGTGGATCGTTGATCTGAAGACAGTCGCAGGGTGGGACTGGATGCGGAAACCGGAGGACCGTGTATCGTGGCGCGAATTGAAACAGACGTATTTCCAGTAGTGGACTGCAATAGGTTGATTTGAAGTACAATTCAAAAATTGTTTATTCTCTCTAAATTGTTAGATTAAGGATATCCCTGGCCCCTACGCTAGTAGGTAACAACTGTGTTGCAGGAGCCAGTATACAATAGATAATTCCTTCAATATTTACTATCTTTTATTATTCAGTTTTACAATGTTTTCTTTAATTACTTTTATTTCATGTAGGAAAGGTGTATCTGAGATGATAAAGTGGAGTGAAGAGCATCAAGTCCCTGTGCTGGTATTCTCTGCAGGTCTCGGTGAATCTGTAACCGCTGCTTTAACTGCTGCCAACTACTTATTGCCACATGTTAAGGTAATGTAACTATATTGTACGAAATATAAATTTTAGTTCTTTTCTCCATTTCAGCCTATAAACCCTTTTAGCCCTTTCGTTTCTCCAATTTAGAACTTTATTTGTTCTTACTACTTTGTAACGCCGAACCAGCGTCATAGTATAGGAATTTTAGTTTCAGTTTTCATTATCGTTTTAATAACTTTTACAGCATTCAGGCGTGTGATGACTTTTGTATCATAGACATAACCAAGATTTGATTAGTTTCTTTACTAAGAGAAAAATATTAATAAATACATATTTGTACCTAGTGAGTACCGCGAATTGATTGTTTGTCAATATTTTCTTGGGTTTAAACAACCCCTTAACATAAAGGCATTAGTAGTTTTCGAGTTCGGTTTTCGTGTGATTTCGTCGTTTAACATGTAACAAAACCACTGTCAGAACTCAAGCGTACGATATTTATGATATGAAATACGTAATAGAATCTATTATAATACTTAAATGAAACGTAAAATTTCATTTTATCAAATTTCATTAAATTAGCAACTGTTATCGTACAAAAAACTAGCATTTAATCTAATCTGGCTTTGACATCGCATATATTATAAGTTGAAGAACAACTAGTTCAAATATATCAACAACTGCTTCAAATATATTGTTTGTTGTTAGGAAAGATCACATCAGTGATAAGGCCGACCTTTGTATATTTACTAAGAAGAGAAGGTCTGTCTGGTACAATGTATCATTTATATACAAATACAATGTTTTAAAACTATTTTGGTAGGTTTTTTATTCTTATCCCTTTAGTTGATACAAGTCGTGTAAGGAAACTAATCGGAAGAAGGCTGTGTTATAACCCCTCTTTATACTTAAGAGGGTACGATACCAAATTATGCTCCATACAAAAATATGGGCATCGTACTCCCCTTTTTTCTTCGCGAAAGTTAAACCGATTTTAATGGTTTTTACGTTATATTATAGATGAAGATGAAGAATTATGATCATCTGAAAATCCCGTTTTTTTCGGTTTTCTTTAGATATAGTTGCAGCGTCTATCACACAAATTTGGTAAAATTTTACCAAAAAAGAAAGTGATAGACTCATAGATATTGTAAAGCTTCTTCTTTACATTAATTTATAATAATAATTTAAAACACATTTAATTAACTTGTTATATTTTTTATAATAAAGAAAAACTATTTTACAATCATTTTTCAACATCCTCTCATCATGTCCTATTCACATCTCTCCATTCTTTTCTTTTTTTTTATTTTCAAATTTTAAATTTTTTTTATTCCTTTTTTTAAAAACAAATCTTAAGTGGCCTGTATCATTGTAACTCTCGCGAAGAAAAAAGGGGAGTACGAAACGTCTTTTTTTTTCAAAGAATATGTAGGTAAAATCTGCTTCAGCCATATTTGTCCCTTTCAGCGCGGCGCTCGGAAATAGGGATAGCAATACCTAAGGCAAATACCTAAATGAGGAGTACAGTACCCTTTTGACTAGCCGTTGCCCCCAACTTCGTACGTGTTGAATTTAGACACCAAATCTAAACAAATTATACAAAAGAGCCATCCTCTTGAACCGCTCTATCTATTAAAACGGCATCAAAATCCGTTGCGTAGTTTTGAAGATATAAGCTCACATAGGGACATACATACAGAAATAACGACTTTGTTTTATAATAAGTAAAGATAAAGATGTGCTTCAAGGATTTAAATTATATATTTTTGCCTCGCTTAAGTATCTTCAGAATGTGTAATGAGTAATGACTATGATAAACGCACAGAATTACCTGGTAGATTTTCTATGGCTACATCACTTGACATAAATATTTATGTGTGCGTGAAATATGTATCCATGTTTGTCTTTGATACAGGCTATACGTCATATGAAACATTAGACTATGAAGAATGATTTAACCAAGCTCAATTTATGTGTCTTCAAGATTGTTATTACTATAGTAAGGATCTCATAGCATATTTCATTTCATTTAAATTCACTAAGAATTTCTGCCTCCATGATTTCTAACCGTTTCTTAGAGACAACGGTATTAAAACCTAATCGTGCTATGTCACAATAATAAACTGTAACCTTTAAATAACCTTGGATTCTTGTTTGTAATCGATTTATGTTTTGACATCAACATAGCGTTGGCTCACGCTAACAATTTCGTTTCAAAGTTTTCGCGAGTTACTCTCGCTCACGGATAATGTGTCTGGAACTTGAATTTGTTATTTGGAGGAGCTAAGTTCGTTTTCAAAGACAATCCATAAAGAACAAACTCGTTAATTTTACACTTTAACTTGGGATAAGTATTGCACTAGCGCGCGCACTATTGCGTGCTTCTTATACATTTCGATTTCGAGACTTTTGTCGATAACGATTCGATCGATCTGATTAGTGAGGTTACTTTATAATTTAGATAATTTCCCTCCTCTGCGTAGTTTATCTTTAACCTAGCACGGCTTTCAACGTGTTAGAACACGGCTGTTTAGTATTCATCTCAATGTTCCGTTTTATTTTCTGAATTAAATGCAGATTTATTTGCGATAATTTTTGCAATAGTGGACAAGAATAGGTAGTGCTATTTATATTTTGGTGATCATTACAAAATGTAACGTCACGATTGCGCTACTGTCCTTGAAAGAGTACTAACTAAAATAAACGCTTTGTAGTTGGCGACGGAAATCTTAAATGAGCAAGCAGAATTGACACCGATATTGAGAAGCTCGAAATGACTCAAAAATGAGTAAATAACTTTATCCAAGAATTATAAAAAAAAAACTGCGTTTCATGTTCATATCCAGGGTATTGTCAATTCTTAAAAAGAACTAAATATTTAACAAACACTATGATTTTGAGATTTAGTACTACATATAATATTAGTTATTTATTGATTCAAAAGGCTACATTCTCTGTTGTTAATATCCGTTGTAAAGAGGATCCGTAGGCATAGGGTATTTAAGGTGGGAGAAAGTTATTAAGATTAATAAAATAATATTGTGATGAATTGTTTTTATAGGTGGTGTCGAACTTCTTGGCTTTCGACGAAGATGATCGAATTGTAGGCATCAAAGGTGAGGTTATACATACGTACAATAAGAATGAGACAGCTATCAAAAATACTGAATATTACGATTTAGTACAACAACGCTGCAACGTGATACTAATGGGTGATAATATAGGAGACGCTGGTATGGCAGAGGGCATGGATCATTGTAGCTCAATCATTAAAGTAGGCTTCCTAGGACACCACGAAAGCAATCTAAATAACTATCTTAATAAATTCGATATTGTTCTTGTGAATGAACCGAGTGTGGATGTAGTTAATGCTATTTTACAATATATACATTAATTTATAGAAAATATTTATGTTTTGTACATCACGGTCGTTTTTGACAGAAAATAATGAAAAAATTTCAAGCGTTTGATCTTGATAATACTAACAATGATGAAGTAGTGTGTGTTTATTTTTACTTTATAATAATGTTAATTTATTACTTGAATTGTTAATTAATATTTTTACACAATTTGTTTTTGTTAACTTTTGTATATAGCATTTCTTAACTTTCGAGATGGCGATAAAAAGGCAATTTTTTTAGAATAGTAATAAATGTACTTTGTTCTAAATTTTAAGTGATGCAATAAAGACAATGATTGATTGAGATTTATTTCAAAATCGCTTAAGCATAATATTTTTTTCTGTTTTGAACTAACTATATACCGATATTTATGTAATACTGAAGAATAGGTACTTATTGTGTAGAATTTTCATGAATAGTTATTTATTATACTTTTTAAATAAACGAACAATAGTGCCTTCTTTTATGTCTATTTACAGACAATATTTTATTGATAACAAGAATCTCACATAACAGCTAGCTGTTTGTATTCAATTCTTACAAATTCCTTGTTCTAAACTCTGTACAAGTTTGTAAAATAATGTGTGTTTTGTAATTGGATGAAACAGTATCTGTTCTGAGATGTTAGTCATTTAATATAATTATTATGTTGACAATTAGGTTAAACTTTAAATTAACGTTATAATTTAAGAGTTAGCCACTCAAGGAGTTATCTTAAAGATGTTATAACAAAGTTATGAGATTGTTATCAAATTTTATTTAATATTTTTTGAAAAGATTAAATATTGTGTTAAAGTGTATATAATGGAGTAGATATTAAACCAACAGCAGTTAAATATTCTGTTTTCTTTGACAAATATACTGCCGAGGTAACGCACATATACGAGGGGAGGTCCAAAAGTTCGTGGAATGGAGGGGATGGAGTGGGGATAGGGGCGCTCGCTTAGTGTCATACTAATTGGGGACTCATAATTAGTATATAAATGGAGTTTCAGCCCTATTGCGTCATTCGTTTACGAACACTCGCCTGCTAAACACGTCAATCCGGAAGAAAACTGAAACTATGGAGAAAATTGAACACCGTGCGGTCATTAAATTCCTTACCAAGCAAGGAAAGAACGCTCAGACCATTTTGAATGAAATGGAAACTGTTTACGGGGAACAGTGCCCTAGTAAATCAATGATTTACAAGTGGCATGGTCTTTTTAAACATGGTCGGGAGTCGATTGAAGACGACCCCCGCTCAGGAAGGCCAGTTGAGGCCACCACATCAGACATCGTCGAAAAAGTGGAAAAAATTGTACTGGAGGACACCCGTTTGAAGAAAAAACAGTTATCTGCATTAGTTGGAGTATCAGATACCACCATTTTGCGAATCCTACATGACCACCTGGGTATGACAAAAGTCAGTGCAAGATGGGTACCGAGAATGCTCACGCCGCTTCAAAAACAGCAGCGCGTCGAAGCGTCAAAACATTTTTTGGAGTTGTGTGGCGACGATCCTGGACCGATTTTGGAGCGAATTGTTACCGGCGATGAAACATGGGTTCATCACTTTGAGCCTGAGTCCAAACAAGAGTCCATGCAATGGCATAAAAAGGGGACACCACCGCCAAAGAAATTCAAAGTGTCGGAGTCGGCTGGAAAGTTGATGGCTACTGTTTTTTGGGATTGTGAGGGGATAATACTGATTGATTATAAAGAAAAGGGCAGGACCATAACCGGAGAATACTACGCAACAATACTAGAAAAATTAAAGGATGCCATCAAAGAAAAACGTCGGGGAAAATTGACCAAGGGCGTGTTGCTCTTGCAAGACAACGCGCCGGTTCACAAGAGCAAAGTTGCAATGGCTGCTCTACACACGCATGGCTTCGAATCACTAGTCCACCCACCCTATAGTCCAGATCTGGCCCCAAGTGATTTTTATTTGTTCCCCAATTTAAGAAAAGACTTAAGGGGAAGGAAATTTTCCGACGACAATGAGGTAAAGGAGGCAATTTTGGCTCATTTTGAGGGAAAAGATAAAAAAAATTTTTACGATGGTTTAGAAAAATTAATTCATAGATCTAATAAATGTATTCAGCTTAAGGGTGATTATATTGAAAAGGAAAAATAAATTTACTGTTTCATTTTTACTAAAACCCTTTCATTCCACGAACTTTTGGACCTCCCCTCGTACATATTCGCCTCACGCATACTAAGACGACAGTGACCTTACACAATGAGTTTGCATTGCTCTCGTACCTTTTTCAGCTGGTGTCGCCTTATTATGTAAACTCCTGTTGGGTTAATGCTCTTCATGCAACTCATCTCAAAGATTATTAAAAAAAAATAGCTTTTTTACAAACAATTCTGTTTTAGCTTATTCAAATGATTGAATATTTCTCTAAATAGCTCGAATTTCTCTAACCTCTATTTCTATTCTAACTCTTTTTTTATACAGACGGGGATTATAGAGCGCTATTTACTACGATCTAAATACCCTTTTTATGTTGCGTTGACTTATTTTTGTTTATGTAAGTATATTGTATCTATGTGTTGATTTAGCTGTAATAAAAATACTATCTTCTTTAAAATATTGACTCCACTTACCGATAACTTGTCGAGTGTAAACATGACAAAAAGTGTTAGCCGGTAACATATAAATATTTTTAAGATGACTCAAACTCACGAAAATTTCAATACTAAAATTACAAAAAGTTTTAAAATTTGTAAGTATGTACTATTCTAAATGTTCTGTATTATTATTTTTAAATAAATTAAGTTGGTCAGTCAAGTTCATTACCTGTTGTGGATGTTGTTACGAAATCAGAACGTTGTTGTAACTTGTACAAGGTCTAAATACTAATAGCTATATTGTATGCGATATATCAACACAATTTTTATACTTAACAATTTCTTTAGTAGCTATTTTTGACGGGCTTCCTGGTCTTGTGGTTCATATAACAGACTCACGTTCACGAGGTTTTGGATTCTATTCCCGCACGGGACAATCATTTGTGTGATATTTATAATTGGCATACAAATGTTTGTGCTGTTTCTAGGTGTTTCTATGTATTATAATGTATTTACAAAAGAAAAGTATGTAGTATTCCGTATTCTGGTACCCATAACACGATCATTTAAGCTTAGCTCGGGACTAGATGAAGATGTTGTGTGAAATGTCCATGAATATTATATTTTACTAGCTGACCCGGCAAACGTTGTTTTGCCATACAAATGTTAGGGGTAGACAAATAATTTACAATAAAATAATATTGCGACTATAAATTTAAATGTAAACTATCCTATCTTTCAAGTTGGGTCGAATTGCACACGGTGTGCAAATCAAATTTAAAATCGGTTCAGTAGTTTAGGAATCCATCGCGGACAAACATCGTGACAGGAGATTTATATATATAAAGATTTCTTTTAAGTTGCATATCTGGGTGCAGCATAATTAATAAGGGGGGTTCAAACGCCTATGAAATAGTACTTAAATCTCATTACCTAAAAGCTGACATTAAGTATGTAGTTATTTTTTTAGATTAGTTATTGCCGGCTACATTGTGCTCATCAAAATTTAGATTTTCTCATGATATTAAAATATTTTTGTGTCATAAAATGGAGTCTACAATTAGTTACTTTTATTTGCGAATACTATTTGCACTTTTGCGTAATTTAGGTAATAACCGTACAAACATACAGACAGAAAACAAAGAGTATTAGCTTCTGTTACGACAATAAATACTTCCTATTTTATAATTATAATCGTGTTTCTCTTTCTATCACCAAAATACAGACATCGACATGTTGTGAAGTAATGTTTCTGTGAGTTTGCTTATTTATTTTAGTTTTTCAATGCTTATTAAAGTGAGAGTCTGATAAAAACGTTTAATATTTACAAAGTATAATTGTTATTACTCGTTTCAGTTATATACCTATATTATGATACTATTAAAATATTGTTAATTAATTGATTTGAGATTTTTGTTTTAATAAAATGTGTATAATTATACACTTGGCTTTATGTAAAACGGGTTGTTATTATTGTATATCAATATAATAAATATACTATTATACCGGCTTTGTGACGTTGATGAGATATTACCTATCTATAAGTGTTTAGGGTTTCGTACATAAAATAAACCCTTATTTAAGAAATACTTATGATAACATTTGTTATTCTATTTCAGGAGGTGTGTTTATAGAATAATATTATCGTGTGTATTGTTTGTTTAAATTGTATGTGAACAAGGATGTAAATAAAACAAGTTAATGTAATGAAATAATTTGTTATTATTATAAAACAACACATCTATATGATGTATTTTCTAGTCATTGCCGTGCTTAAATATGTATTAAATAACTAAAGAATTAGATTCATCTGTTTTGCCAACATAACAAAACATAAATGCACAATATTAGTTATAGATGTGAATAAACATTATTTAAAAAGAAAGGCAACATAAAAATATATCTATTACATAAATGATACAAAAATAGTGTTCATTTTAATACCTAATAAGAAAATACTATGTTTCGTTGAAGAGACCATACGCGTCGCCATAGGAGTTAATAGGGGATAATATTTTCTAGATAAATAAAAAATCTAAGAAATTGAAGACCAAGGTACAATAAATACTATGTAACCTTGATATTCACTTCCCGATGACGTTACTGTTCTGAGAGCTAACATTAACGGTAAGACTGCGAGGGCTACATTATTTTGTTTTAAAGCCCTCATTAAATTGAACTTAAATTGGAGAGAACATGGCGATTTCTCGAAAAATGTACATGAATTCGTCACATTAAAATTTAATTTGTACGTATACGCTTACGTGCACGTATACGCATCTAGTTTGCTTTCTAATCCACCCACGGTCGAAAGTCTGCCCATTTATACTACATTTATGGGTCTCTTACTTCTAATAGCGTCCCCAAGAGCTGTAAGCTCCACCCACTGTTTGATGTGATTGGGTGTCGGATTGGCAGCGGTGCGATAGTGGAAGATCTACTTTAGCCTTTAATCTCTCTGATTATTGCTATATCTTGACTCTTTTCTCATACTTTATCCCCTTAAAAACCCTCAGCTGGCAACTGGCGACACCTTAAAAGAGACTAGTAAATATCGCCAATAAATGCGAAACTTAACCGTCTATAAATAAGTACAAATTTTAATGGCGAAATGGCGTTAAATGCGTAAAACACGAGTATCTAAATTAACAAAGTGTAGGAGTGACCTAAGTAGCTATTTAAAATTAAATTTTAAGTAATAAAAACTGCTTTTAGATACATGTTAAGGGTATAGAATAAGTGTCCAGATTTCATTATTCTCTTAAATAATAGAATAGAAATGGCTGTAAAATCGATTTGAAATTGGTATCATATTCTGCACTATACCCTTAACATGATTGCAGTGGATTTTATATTTTCTACTAAACGATTTATTTGCTAGAATTTTAACTGTGAATAATTGAATTACGTACCTATATTATAATATTACAAGATTTTTTTAAATTGAAATTCTTATATTTTGTATTGTCATTGTTCTCGCCTAAACAATTTTAAACAACATATTTCTAAGTCCGTCATTAATCATTCTCTAAGATAAATCACACGCATTTCTCTTAAATCGAGAATCGAATTAACGAACGTTGCAATACACAAGTCTGCCTTTAAATATTGTTGTAATGTAACAGTATACAGAGTGATAATTTAGTTCAATGAACTATTACAGTAAAAAGAGTTAATAATCGTAATATCGTTTAATAGAAAAATATTTATTGAAATGGCAAGAGATTTAGAATAGTTTAGTTTAACATAATGACTGGAAAATACATGTTCATCACATAACCCTATCACACTTAGTTAAAATTTAACTGAAATTAAAAACTCTAAAACAAACAACAGTCTTAGAAAATACCAATTATTTACACAAAGATTTTTTTCCATATATAAAAATATCCTACTGTACACATAACAATCATAATCATTAATATATAAATATATATATTTATTTGTTTGTATGTACATAACTAGAAATTGTATTAAAAATAGTATTAAATCTTTAGGAATCATTTACGAAGACGAATTCGCTGTGAGAGACACCGCCGAATATACCCCAGGCACTTTTAGGTTATCTAATTGGACAATTGACTTTAATAAGAGGTTGTACCTTTCGATTGATTTGTCTAGGACCATTTATTTATATCAAAATTGAATCAAACTCGAATCCAAAATCCATTTACAAAGCGTGGTTTTCCACGCATGTAAAAATTATATTTTGGCATAGCCTTTTTCATTAAAACATTTTAAATTCAAGTAATTTCAAATGCGTATATATCTTTTAAATTTTAGCTCGACATTTTGGAGACTTCTCAGTCACCATATTCATGTTCATTGTCCAGCTTTCAGAAGACCAGATATTTACCAAAAGTAAAACATAAATATGATAATCATTTTAAATGTACCCTCTCGTGATGTGATCTTCGATTCTTTAAAAGCTCTCATACAGTCTTTCAATTTACACAAAAATTTTGAAACCAATAAATGGAGCTATCGATTGTATCTCTCGCAACTAACAATAATTTGCCCCAATATTGGGTGCAGTCTCAGGCAAGGCAGCAACTCTACATCAAACGTGTGGGAAGTCAATATCTATCAAACATCTAAATACAATATTTATAGACATCTATTTAATATTATTATCGTTAATACCATAATTTATGTTATTGTGATCTATTGACAGTCACGTAGTGTAGTGTTTGTCGATAATATTTACCGACAATCATTAATATTTATCGATAATCATCAATATTTGTTAATAAACACTACTATAATGTTTATGTAATAATTATTTTCTCAATATTAATTGCCTGTTTTTCTTGTTTTTTTTTTTGTATAATATATCGATAGGTCATCACAACATTAAGAGCTACCTACCAACACTATATACACAATAAATATCTATTCATAAAGTGAGAAACAAATGTACTAAAGTAAAAGACAGGTGCTAATTCTGTTGCGCTAAAAATAAACTAAAACCAAAATAGATATTTTAGTTAAATTAATTATGTTCTCTTCAGAGCATTTTTAAGTAACAAAGTTTTAGGGGCCCTCATTCTCTATCAGTGGATAACTAAATAATATTCTCTAATCTAATATCATCTTTACAAACATGATAAATTTTGTTAATGGGTTGCAAAGTGCCGTACTTGAACTGTATAGTATACTAAATATCGTTTTGTAATCTTGTTATGACGTCATTTGTTCTAACCAGAGGTCGGAATTAGGTAGAGTTATTCATGTGCTTACACTGATTTCATACAGCGAGAGAATAAAGTGGATATGCCTCAAATCCCGAGATAAATTTTAAAGAGCAGAAAAATATCCCGTGATTTTTTAGATAAAAATGTTATAGCGACTGATTCAGATTCGCTCGTATTTATAAAAAAGGCGAAATATTGCGTAGGAGAATTTGCTTAAGACTGTCAATAATTTGTATTGTGAATTAATGTAAACTAATAAAAATTTTAAGTTAATTATCTTTGTTTTATTTGTCTATTTCTGAGCTTTTTATTATTATTTATTCGTAAATGTAAAATGTAGTTGGCCACACGGGATTGTCCATTTAAAATCCCGGGAAGGTCCACATTAATATCAACATTTCGATGCAAGTACATAAATAACTCTTACCTAATTCCGACCTATGGTTATAACTCTACATGTTAAAATCGTTCTCGGTAGAGAATAAGGGGCCAGTTTATAACTGTAATCTATAATTCTATACTATCAATATTAATGTTTTAGTTTAGTCAGAGCACACAGGGTTGCTACCTAAGTCATATTTTAAGATAGGTACTAAAATAGAATAATCGTCCAATACATTATCGGATTGAATACATATTTAAAAATACTGCTTTTTATAGCACGGCACCATCAGTCACACTGCAAAGGGCGTCACAAACGCCATATTACGATATATTAATATACAACTTTAATGTAACTTGTAACTACTACGGAAAGTGCACTGGTGACATGTAATACAGATTTTTAAATAAACCCATAATAGGCACTAGCTCTCACAATGTTGTTAACATTTATCTTGTTTGCTGTAGAATACTAATATAAAGCGGAAGAGTTTGTTTGTTTGTTTAAACGCGCTAATCTCAGGAACCACCTGGCCTATTTGAAAAATTCTTTCAGTGTTTATTTATCGAGGAAGGCTTTAGGCATAATAACATCACGCTGCAACCAATAGGAGCGAAGCAGTTGTGAAAAATGTTGCAAAAACGGGAAAAGTTTTTTTTAATTCCACGCGTACGGAGTCGCGCGCAACAGCTTGTATGTTATAAATTTATGCTTGTACATTGTGAGAAAAATAAATCATTTATTTATATTATTTAATATAGTGAGAAAGAGACAGATATATCTGTCGGTGACGTCATAAGTATAGATACATCTCGGTATATAAATATGCAACACGTTGTATATCTGTCTTTTTCTCGCCTCTTGTTTTTTCTATATACATCTGTCACTTTCTCGCTATATTAATATATCGTAAAATGCCGTTTGTGGTGCCCTTAACACACATTCATACTTTATATAACCACATAATTACAATTATTGACATTTAGAATAATACGCTACCACGAGGCAGTGTTGATATTTAAATGATTTTTTAAAATATTTGGTAAGAAATTTAAAAACTTGTTGATTTTTATTAACAAACTAACTTAAATAATTTAAAATAATGTTTTAACCTAAATTGTTGATAAGATTTTTGCAACTAAGCAATGCTGATATGATTTAATAAATAAGGCAATTACTAAATAATATATTATTCAAGGAATATTCATAAAAAGCGTTTTTAATTAAATATAGCCTAACGCAATAACTCATTGCTGTGGATAAAACTAGCTTAATATTTTTTTGACAAAATAGCGACGATGGATATACTATACTTTAATTATTATTACATGTTCTAAAAAGGTTTTCTATTCTATCAAAATGCTACGCCATTTTTTCTGGTTCCATTTACGAAAATTTTAATTATTCGATTGAAATAATTGCTAACAAAATAATGTAAAATGCTTTAAAAAAAATCTACCATTGACATCGTAACACATTTGTGAAGAATGGCAACACTGTCGATGTGTTAAGCTGTTATTTATAAAATAAAACCTACCATTCTTATTAAATTATATAATCCAGAATTAAACATGCAAAAATACTGATTAAAATAAAAGTACAGTCGGAGACATCATTGCTTAACCAATTTAAGTGCGATTTTCGTTTCGTAATAGACGCTGCTTGCGGCAGTACGCGTTATTCTATATTGCAACTGTTTAAGTAATGATACCCGCTACTGTACACAGCATCATTAACATTGGCAGATCTACAATTAGACATGACGCGTGACGTCATAATGTTAGTACCACAGATTTACCGGATGGTGGGTACACGCGTTTAATTTTAAAGACACGTAAATTTAGCTTGACTTAATCGTATTTCATAGCCTAATATTGGTACCAATTCTACGTGCACAACAAAACTTAACTAAAATATTAAAACGGCTACGGCGTATTTTAATTAAATGGCTATTTCGTTGCGTACATTTATATTAATTAAAATCGTTAGTCTATAATATATCATACAGATTTTCTAATAAAAAGTTCTGTCAACATTGCCGAATTGTGTTATTAACATTATCAATTTTCATTGTTTTATTTAAGTTTAGTTGTGCATTTAGAATCGGTACCAATGTTTCATATGACTTATCTCCTGTATCAGAGACAAACATGTACATATTTCATGCACACATAGATATTTACGTGGCTTTAAGCATAATAAGTCATGTAACCATTGATTTAATAAATCTGTGGTGAGTACTATGTACTAGTTACGTAAATAAATATACATTATAATATGGTAACTAACAATATCGGAAGTATTCGATATCGTTTTCATAGTGAAAACTTGCGATAGAATATTTACAAAGAAACTAATAAGATTAAAAATACTTTTGCTCTACGACACGAAATAAATACACGCACAAATTTTTATTTTGCACATTTAACGTATAAATAGTTAAATGCTATTTCAGTGTTCCCATAAATAAATAACACCTGGAGTTAAATTTTATAAAATATAGCAACACTAAGAAATTTTGTTAATAATTGCTGTTCATATCTGCGTTTAACCAGGGTATTGAAAATTTCCGCCTTATCAAGTGTTATGCTTGGGCATTATAATAATTCTGAAATATTTGTTTGAACGCACTAACCGCACTACCGCTGGTTCGATTAGAAAAATTATTTTGTGTTGTATATCGAGGAAGGCTTTGGTATATATAACAACACGCTACGACTAATAGGAGCGAAGCATCAGTGGAAAATGTAAAAAACGCGGATATCCTAAATTCCTCGCGAACGAAGTCGCAACAGCTAGTATATTCTAACAGCTAGTATATATATTCTTGTAATCTCTTTGATTTAATAAGAAGAGTTCCAAAATATATTAAATGATTTTAATCTTTATTTAAAATAGTTACGGTTTGTTTTATATTACAAAAATATCATAACTTATAAAAATGTTTTTGGTACTTGTTCTTTTTTTCATATAACAAATTTAAATACAAATTATCCGTAGGAAACGAGTATGTAATATGTTTTTCATAACTGAAATAAAATATGCCAAATTAGTTATTATTTATTACTATTGCTATATTAAAACTAGATATTTTGATTTAATTGTGAGAACACAAAAATAACAGATAACTTTTAACATAATTAGTTTTCAATATGCGTTTTAATTACAAGTGTGATCTCGACCCCAGTCGGGTTGTCGTCTTGTTCACCCACATAGTCAAGAATTAATATAGGAAGGGTTTTTGTTATTGTAAGGTATATAATATTAAAACACAGTCAATATCAATGATATTTTTACCAATACTACGAGTATAAATAAAACTAACTTTTAACGCGGTAGTTTTAGTTTCCTTTAATCCCTAGTAGGGATTCCCTCCTAATATTATAAATGCGAAAGTAACTCTGTCTGTCTGTCTGTTACGCTTTCCCGCTTAAACCTCTCAACCGATTTTGATGAAATTTGGCACAGACAATCTTTAGACCCTAAGAAAGGACATAGGCTACCTTTTATTGCAAAAAAATCCAAATTCCACGCGGACGGAGTCGCGGGCAACAGCTAGTTTTTTAATAAAAATCTAATCAATTATGTCAAATAATGTGTTTATTTAGCTTTAAATCATTGATATTGACTTTGAAATCGGGCATCACATATTTTGGCATTAAAAAGTGGTCTCAGCCTACTCGGGCTGTATACTATTTATATGTATATCAGATTTCATTTAAATTTAATCAGTTTTAGTCTGAAAGATCGACAGACTGCCTATTCTTACACTTATTATAAAAAAAGTCGTCATTTTTGTGTGTATGTCCTTATGCGAGCTTTTATCTTGAAAAATACGCAACGGATTTTGACGCGGGTTTTTTGTAATACATAGAGTGGTTCAATAGGATTCCTTTTTAGGGTTCCGTACCCAAAGGGTAAAAACGGGACCCTATTACTGAGACTTCGCTGTCCGTCCGTCCGTCCGTCTGTCACCAGGCTGTATCTCAAGAACGGTGATAGCTAGACAGTTGAAATTTTCACAGATGATGTATTTCTATTGCAGCTACAACAACAAATACTAAAAATAAAATAAAATAAATATTTAAGGGGGGCTCCCATACAACAAACATGATTTTTTTAACGTTTCTTGCTCGATACTAATAACGTTGCCTTATGTTGCATAGATAATGGTACGGAACCCTTCGTGCGCGAGTCCGACTCGCACTTGACCATTTTTTTTATATAATTTGGTTTAGTTTCTAGATTAAAAACATTTTTAAAAGTAATAATTATGTGAATTCTTGGTCATTTATATTTCAAAAACCCTTTCTCTAGCTATGTGGTGTGTTATTGGTTGGTCCCGTTACGTACAGAAGCACAATATACAAGTAATATAATATATATATATAGATATAACATTATGTCTAAGACAGATCACAGCCTAGGTACATGTATCGGCACGAGGTACTGTTGTCACGTGCTCGTCGTCACGTGATAGCCGCTACTTCCGCAGGAGGTTTCTGTAAACCATCCTCATCCGTGGAACTAGTACAAAAGAGATATAAAATAAATAATAATAAATAAATATTCACGGACATTTCACACAACGTCCCCTGGTCCCAAGCTAAGCTATAATACACGATATAGAATATGGATATAATACATATTATACTACTTTTCTTTTGTAAATACATACATACTTATAATACATAGTAAACACCCAGACGCAGTACGAACATTTGTATAGCATTTATAAATATCACACAAATGATTGTCCCGAGCGGGAATCAAACCCGCGACCTCGTGATCGGCAGTCCGTTACATGAACCACTTCACCACGAAGCTCGTCAATAGTTATGAATCTTCATATTAATCAATAGTATAACAAATATATGCAAAGTGGTAGGCAGAAGTATGTTTTAAATACTGGTATCTCTCTTCACGTTAATAGGCTAACGTTCCACTGTTGAGCACAGGCCTCCTCTACTTCGGGAAGGACTCCGCGCTGACCAGGCGTGTTGGCATTTATTTTCGAGTTTTCCGTCTCTCGACGTATGTAGATGTAACTGTTAATAATATACCTTAGCTGAATCTTAAAGCACCCTGGGGGAGAAATAGGGTGGTGACATATGCATTCTTAATCCGTCACCACCGGGACATTAATTATATATTTTATATAAAAATATTAGTATAACCGGTAATCAATATTGGGAGTTTAGTTTCACTTCTGATCAGAGGCCATTTAGAGGCCTGTGGCATTCTGTCGACAAAAAGAATTGAAAAATGAATGGATACATAAAAACTACTAACGCGCAATTCTGCCTACCCTTTAGCTTAAAATATATTTAAGATATTATACCGGTAGAGTGTTGCGTGCGGCGGTGCTGAGCGATAGTGCGCTGCGTAAGGACGCGCCCGTCTACGCGCCACCACCGCTCGCTTCAGCGTGCCCGGACGTACTGAGTTGCGTATACCGTGATACGCTAACCTGTAACATATACAAATATAATATTCAACGTGCCTGTTGATACATAAAAGCGACATTTATGAGTCAATTAATACATAAAAACAATACTACACGTTTCAACTGAGAATAGGATTGGCAATGACCTTTAGTTGTCAAAAGTGATTAGAATAGTACTGTCAGCAACGTAACTTTATTTACGTATCAATAATGTTTTTTTTTTCCTTTACCTAAACTCAGTAATTTGAAGCGAAAAACGTCTTAAATTATTTAGTAATAATAGTTATAATATTATTAAAAAACAAATACTATTTTCTTTCAATAATTTCAATGTTGGATACTATGATATTCAGTTGAATTGCCAACCGCCATTTTGTTGTTGTTGGTGTGCCTTGTTGAGTATATGAATTAAAAGGCATTTTATTTTAAATTCTGTAAGTTAGGAGGTTATTTCCCGTTAAAAAAATAAATTTGTTGTTATTTCTCATTGTTTTTGTTTGTTAGTGTTGTTATTTCGAACTTTTCTTTATTTGTTATAGTTTTTTATTGTATTTGTCTCTCTAATCGCTCGAAAATTAGTAAACGATAACGACAAAGTGATAGATAAATTATATTTAAAAAATGTCTTGTTTTGCTGACCCTACCAAAATTGTTCAAATTGACAACTATGACGTTCTAACATGACGCGGGGTCAATCCTATTCTCATTTGAACGGCATAGTACTCAATTTGTCTGTGGTCTTGTTATCTAGACTAATATTGTAAAGCTGAAGAGTTTGTTTGTTAGAACGCGCTAATCTCAGGAACGATTTGAAAAATTGTTTTTGTGTTTGATAGTCCATTTATTGAGGAAGGATATCATCACACTACAACCTATGGGAGGCAAGCATTAGTGAAAAATATCGCAAAGGCGGGGAAAATTATCTAAATTCTACAGGTTCGAAGTCGCGTGTAACAGCTGTCTTAATATCAACGGAATAATACATGAAAATAATATTAGACTCATCGCTTGATACATACAAACAATAAAGTATTTTCCTACCAAATAATCTGTAGCAAAATTTAAATAAATAATTAGTTAAAATAATTGGTAACACAGATTCTACCTAGAGCTAATGTAACGTTGAAATAATTTGCTTAGATCAAAAACAAAAAAAAAACACGCTTAAAAATACTGAAATTTTTTGTAAATTATAGCATTGTCATCGGTCCTTAATAAACAAGCAAAATTGTAGATCAATCCGACTGCTGCAAGTGGGTGAAAATTACTTCCAAGATTCCATTAGTAATAATACATTGATAGATACCTACCGAACTAATATAAGCGTATTAATAAAAAGTGACCAGAGAAAAGTAATGTGGTTTGGAGAGTTCTGAGTATAAATTATGTGGAGGGAAAAAAGTCTAGAGGAAGACCTAAGAAAAGATGGATGGACTGTGTGAAAGAGGACATGAATGAAAGAGGGACAGATGACACAGACATGACGACTAATAGAAGACTATGGAAGAAAAAGACATGTCGCGACGACCCCAAATGATGGGATAAGGGCAGGAGGATGATGATGATGATAATAAAAAGAAAGAAGTTACCTTGGTGCTAGCGCAGCCACAGTAGTTAATATGACCACAAGCCAGTAGACCGGATCACCAATATTCTGCTGCATCACTCTATAAGTAGACGGCAGATTGAAGCACATCACACATATCGATTGGAACACCAACGTCAATATGAAGAACGATATCAAAGAGCCTGACAGCGCGAACAAGTGTATTATTGTCTGGAAATAAAAGTAACTAAATCAAAATCATGTAGTCATAATTATTATAGAGAATAATTAGTCTTTTTTAAAGGAAAACCATGGTCGGTATCACGAAGTATAGATACAAGGAGTCCGAACGGTATAGGCTTTTCCATAATATTTCGTGTACACAATAATAAACCCAGATAATAGTTCTATTTTCTGCCACTGGCTGCGCAGGTATTCAGGACGTACCGATGCTATTATAGAATATCAGAATATCTCTTGACCTTCTCTGTATTGTTGGGTTTAAAGCACTCGAAAAATTTCAAAAAATTTCCTAAAACTTATATTTAACTCCACGTTTCTCAGAATATTTTTTTCCACAGGTGTCAATAGTTCAAACGAGTACTTCTTGAAAAATAGCGCGCTCTACCGGCAAAAAATCTGTCCCTTAAATTGAGACCATTCGTTCAACATTACGTTCGGACTCCTTGTATCTATACTTCGTGGTCGGTATGTTGGGTTTCTTTATACTTCTATCTATCCATAAACCTTTCTACGTCCACTGTTGGACGTACGCGTCCCCATAGAACGCCATAACCGCTTGCATCCAATCCAATATTTATTACAAAACAAAGAAGTTTTTTTTATAAATAAATATTCTTGGACATTTCACACAACGTCCTCTGGTCCAAAGCTAAACTTATGTGCTTGTGTTATGGGTACCAGAATACGGATATACTACATATACTACTTTTCTTTTGTAAATACATACTTATAATATATAGAAACACCCAGACGCAGAACAATCATTTGTATGTCAATTAGAAATATCACACAAATGATTGTCCCGAGCGGGAATCGAACCTGCGACCTCTTGATTGGCAGGCCGTTACATGACCCACTCAACCACGAGGCTCGTCATTTTTGTATGATTGTCCCTATGCTTAAATGCTAAAAACTACAAAGGAATTTGATGCGGTATTTTTAATACATTCAATTGGTTCAAAAGGATGGCTTTTTTGTATAATTTGTTAGGGATTGGTGTCTAAATCGCACACGTATGAAGTGGCGGCCAACAGCTAGTTTATATATAATAAATAGGTAGTGTAATTCAAACTTTAGTGAATTATATTGCAATACGTCTATGACTACACTAATATGTGAACGTTAAGTTCCTACAAGTGCAAGACTCGTGTTATAAACACTTACTATAGTTACACCAAATATTATCATTGTGGTGACAGATTAAGAATACATATGTATCCACTCTTCTTCTTTTAGTTTATTAAAAAAAAAAATTTTTTTTTATTTTTTATTTTATGGCTTTTGTATTATACAATTTCGCCACCGTCGCGTAACAGGATAGGACACCAAATGACGGAGATTAAAAAAAAAACTGAAGGAATGTCACCACCCTATTTTATCGCACAGGGTTCTTTGGGCACAGGCACAGGCCTTTGTGACAGTTCGAAAACTCGAGATCAAAACCATTCGGCTGATTACCGTGGCACAACTTAACCAAACTTAACTAAAAAATGAATTTTGATAGTCTCGATAACACAATTTAGCAATGTTAACTGAACTTTCTTGTTATAAAAACTGTTTATAATAGACAAAAAATTTTAATTAATATGAATGTGCACAATAAAATAACCAAATAATCAAAATACAGCATTAGTTGTTTTAATTTTTAACACGCTTTTATAAGTTCGGTATGTATCTATCAATGTATAAATCTATGTAACGGAATCTTTGAACGTGATTTTCACCCTCTTGCAATAGTCGGATTGATTTTTGCATACACATCAAGGACCGATGACAATGCAATAAAAAAAAAAAATTTTCAAGATTTTCAAGTGTGTTTTGTAGTTTTTGAACTAAGTAGATTATTTAGTTAAGTTTAGTTGTGCGCGTAGAATTGGCACCATAGTAGACCAAATACTTTCTAGAAGTGAAGGAGGCCCGTGCCTAATAGTAAGACGTTAATGGGTTAGGAAAGGAGTGCATATTATTTTGAAACTAGTTATTGGCAGGGATAGTTAATTGTGAGTATCGCTGACCTATACCAAATACCTTCAATTTTATAGCAGTATTTGTCTTAACAATTACTAGTGGAACTCGCATAAGCGTGTCAAAAAGTCACACCCACACAGTGTATTTAAAAATTACATACATAATAAGACCAACGAAACGAGATTGTAAGTAAAAATTCTGACCATTATACCAAGTTACATTTGTCATCCGCTAACTGACGACATTATTGTGTACTTTTGTACGCAGTAATATCATTAGATAGTCAATGATAACTGTCGTTACATATTTCGTGGTACAGGTTATTACTTATTACTATAAACATAAACTTTCAAACCACACCATGCATTGTTCTATCCACTTACAAGTTTTAAATGGAAAAGCTGCAATCATTGCGAAATATATATTTAATAAAAAACAGTAATAACGTGCTTAATAATAACATTAAACAAACAATTTATAAATATTCAAAGACTGTTAAGGGCCTACATCAATATTATCGTATATCATCGCCGACACGTACATATTAACACAGCCAGTAGGCACAGAAAATGAAGAATTAGGGATACTTTTCCTATTTACTCAAAATCTACTAAATATATTTTAATTCTGATTTACGTGTTTCTATATATAATAGTTACTTATGTTTTTAAAGTTATTTCATTAGTTAATAAGCGATAATAGACCGACAAATGAAAAAAATAAAAAATTTTAGAGGTTGTTTCGCTAAGATTTTCTATCGAGAAAACTTTTTTCAATCGCTTTCTGGGTTTATGCGATCCTAGATCATATATTGAAAAAACATATACTTAAAAATTAGAGTTCTAGCCATTCAATCTAAAGAAACAATGAAAAATTCGTACGTAGAAAAATGCACGAAGCTATTTTGGTATCATCTTAATTTTGAACACACTACAGAATTATATTATTAAATTTTATACTTAGCAAACTTTAAAATATGAATAAATTATATCCCTAAATGCCATTGTCTCGCTTTAAAAGGCATTTGCCTTCTTTCGAGGCGAGCTAGTATCCCATATTTGAGAAATACTCTCTAAATAATAAACATTATAAAAGTACCCACAAAAAATGTTTTTTTATTTAAAAAAGAGGAACTTACCCAGCTTCTAGTTTCAATAGCGACATACAGCAACATTATAACAAGACAGCAAGTCATATTACAGAGTCCGAAGCTCCATATATCGACTGTTGTGTCTGTATAAGCCCATTTAGCTGTGAAGAATATGACCACACTGATGTAGACGGACTCAGCCAAAACCAGCCAGAAGGAATGTGTTCTGTAAGCTAGACCGCGACGACATGAACTGTATAAGCCTGGACGGTCGGTCAGCAAAACTGCTGGGGCTACTCGATCATATGCACCTGGAAAACAAAATAAAATCATCAATCAAATATTTATTTTGTAAATATAGCTTACAGTAGATGTTACAATACATTGTCAATATAGGATTATGCGCTAAATTTTACCACTGTAGGTTGTGTACAAAATTTTAATGAAAATATAATATTTTCTAACACTTGCGCGACTCATTTGTTTAAATAAAACTACTTTTTACGGATTTTGACGCGTGTATTTGTTTTAAATTTTGGCCCGACGTTTCTGAGACTGATACTGACACTGACTGCAAAGTCTCCGAAACGTCGGGCCAAAATTTAAAACAAATATACGCGTCTAAATCCGTAAAAAGTAGTTTTATTTAAGATCATCAATCTTAAATATATCGTAACCATCATTCTCCTGCCCTTATCCCGTCTTGTTTTTACAAGTTTTTACTTGGATAGACTTGTTTTGCCTTGCAATCATTAAGTTCGTCCTAATGTGCTTAGAGCTTCTTGAAGTCAGCCCATGTCACAACATAGATATCTGTGTTCACTATTCCTTTCACATCCTCTTTCACACAGTCCATCCAGTTTTTCTTTGATCTTCCTCTATACTTAATTTTTTCCACATTCATTTCACAGAATGCTCCTAACAATACTATTTTCGTGTCGTCTTCGTTAATACATTGTTCAATTTCGTTGCCGTCACTCAAATATTGAAATTTTCAATAATTGTCATTTCGAGTGATATGGTCCGTTTTTTCCACTTTGAGCAAACTTACCAATGACAAGTGGTGGCAGCGCCGTGAACATGAGATTGTATGACATCAGATGCAATTGATCTATCATAACCACTGAGGAGAAACCACAGTAGAACTGGTACCAGAATACTAGGAACACGAATGTCTGCAACAAAGAACAAAACTTTTATTTAAGAAACGCTTTTTATGAAACTTTAATAGTCACGCAACCTTCAAGATCCATAAACGTTGGTCTCCGAGATAAATAAACAAAGGATCTCTCCACTCTTTCTTCTTGGAGGAAAATAATAGAATGGTAGAAAGCAATCAAATTTACAAAGATGTGGGACTTGGTCCACACACTTGTTAGTGAGTATAATAGTCACGCTAATGTTTATCTTTATTTTCTTAGCCTATCCATCCATCCATCAACCTTTCTCAGTCCACTGCTGGACATAGGCCTCCCCCATAGAACGCCACAACGTGCGGTCTTGCGCTAACTGCATATTCATGGACATTTCACACAACGTCCTCTGGTCCCAAGCTAAGCTTATATGATTGTGTTATGGGTACCAGAATACGGATATAATACATAAACTACTTTTCTTTTGTAAATACATACTTATAAATATAAGTAAATACCTAGACGCAGGACAAACATTTGTATGACAATTATTAATATCACACAAATGATTGTTCCGAGTGGGAATCAAATCCGCGTCCTCGTTAACGGCAGTTCGTTACATGAACCACTAGACCCCTCTACATCCCCTTTAATTTACATTTTCTATTTATGGATTCATCATCAACTGAATGACGACGGTATGTATTCATTCATAAATATATAAACACCTGTACGTACAGTACACAAAAAATATTCAATTTCTTGTATGAATAAGCATAGAAACGAAAGATCGTATCGGTATAATTTGATGACAAAATGTCAACGAGAATTTATGGATTAATAAATATGTGGAGGCGTGTTGACAATTACAACAATTGATTATAAATGACGAGTGTTGTGAGCGATTGTTAATAACTTAAAATCATAAGTAATATTTACATTATAAAATGATATAATTATAAATGTCTTTGATGTTATAGATTTTTCAATTGGCCAATTTTGTCTTAATATTTTTTAACACTTTGTGCAAGTGTTAGTTAGTTTCATTTATTCAAATAAACATTTTTCACGGTTATACCCGTCATTCATATGACGAGCCTCGTGGTTGAGTTGTTCATGTAACGAACTGCCGTTCACGAGGTCGCCGGTTCGATTCCCGCTCGGGACAATCATTTGTGTGATGTTTATAAATGTCATACAAATGTTTGTACTGCGTCTGGGTGTTTCTATGTATTATAAGTATGTATTTACAAAACAAAAGTAGTATATGAATTCTATCCGTATTCTGGTACCCATAAAACAAGCATATAAGTTTAGCTTGGGACCAGAGGACGTTGTGTGAAATGTCCGTGAATATTTATTTATTCAGGTTGCATTGTACCTATATTTTTTTACATTCACCTTGAGCTCCTTTTTTGCAAGAAATTAGAATTTTTAAATGAATTAGTATTTTTATTATGTGGGTAGGTATTTACTTACGGCATTTTTAAGAAAGAAGTACAGTATCATTCTGGCAAGACGATCGTAGCACCAGTGACCGTGAACTAGGACTAATCTCTCGATGAACTTGAACCTCGACAGCGCGAAGTCTGAAGCCATCACTGCTTGCATACCCTCCTGGCCTGATAGACCTAACACACAATAATAATAGATTTTAAATATTATATCATTATTAGATGTAGACCTGTGTCGTAAGAGATTAAATATACAAGTGTCACCACCTTTCCGAGGGTGCTGTAAGTACCAGCTAAGTGCTACTTTACGCAGTTAACATCAATTGGCATAGTTCATATCTTTTTTAAACTCTTAATTCGAAAACCATTTCGGGGAATAGAGTTTCTGATCATGATCCACTAGTTTTTTTTTCGGAAAATTTGCTATATTAACTACTATTTTTCCAAAAAAGCAAATGATCTCTATTTGCCCTTGAAATAAATTGTTAAGGCGTTCTTAGACATATACTACTCTGGGGTGGAGTTGAAATTGGTCTATTATATCAACTTGGCAACTTTGAATAGATGTATTGTAAGTCTTAAGTCTATCAGGAAAATGCAATACACAGATTGCGTACAATGATGACGTCACAACATTTAAAATAATATCTTCAAGTATTTTTTAAAAACTCAATATAGTGAATATTTCAATAATATCGAAATTAGTTGCTTAAAATAGTCTATATTTAAAAAAAATATAAAAACAGTAGGTAAAAAATTACGAACAATCCCAATTGTAAGACAAAACTAAATCCTATGCCAATGCATAATAGGTTAAGCTGCTTTAAATATCCCTTAGCTGACTATTACAGCACCCTGTGGAGGAAATGAGGTGGTGACATTTGTATTCTTAGTCCTTGAACACACAGATTGTGATTACACTATTTTAGTAACTACGCAAGTGAAACCGCTGGCTACAGCTTGTAATAAAAAAATATATGAATCATACTAGGTCATGACAGTATTATCTAATAAATTTATATTCTCATATCATCAACTGCACGCAAACGTAACATTATGCATTTAAATAATAAATATGTCTGATATTGGTACCGATTCTACGCGCACAACTAAACTTAACTGAAAAATGAAATTTGATTGTGTCAATAACACAAATCTGTAATGTTAAACATTCTTTCTTGTTAGCAAATCTGTTTATTATAGATTAACGATTGTAATTAATATAAAATTATACAACAAAACAACCAAATAATCAATGTACAGCAATAGTTGTTTTCATTTTTTAGTTAAGTTAAGTTTAGTTGTGGACGTAGAATCGACACCATTGGTATCAACTTGATTGCATATTATTGTAAATTAAATATCAGACGTTGACCTTTATTACATTTTATTAAGGTCAATATGTATGATTTTTCCGTTAATGTTGCTAACGATAAAAATAATACTTTATGCAATTGGGTAAAAATAGCGGCTGTTATAAATTTGGGTTTTATATTGGTACCGATTCTAAGTACACAACTAAACTTAACTAAAAAATGAAAATTAATATTGTCTATAACACAATTCGGCAATGTCAACACAACTTTTTTATTAGAAATTTGTATATTAATAAAAATGTTCACAACGAAATAGCTGTGAACATTTTTATTAATATACAAATTTCTAGTAAAAAAAAAAATTCTTAGAAAAGATTCTCGGGAGGTGATGGTGGCAAAGAGGGAGGTTCTGCGGGAGCGCGAACGCTCTGGTGGCACTTTGGGTCGGTATCCCGAGACCCGCCGCGGCAAATATGGCTGTCGGTCACGGCAACACGACAGGGGGACCTAATGCTCCCCCAGTCGGGTCGGGCCCCGTTTAACGGGGCCATCCCCCGCCGGGTCATGGTAAAGCTCAAGGCACCATCGTGGCCAGGCAGGGCAGGAGGCGATTTAAAAAAAATAAAAAAACAACGAAATAGCTAATTAATCAAAATACACCATAATTGTTTCCATGTTTAGTTAAGTTGTGCACGTAGAATCGGTACCATTATTTTATTATGTCATTTTGTTAGGGATATCGAATCCAGGTAAATTTTCAGATGTCCTATGAAAGTTTATGGGGCTAAATTCTCAAAAATTAGTACACAAGTCGCCAAACAAGCGCGACATACAGTAAACATCCGTCTTCGGCTTTTTACAATAATAAACACATACCAATTCCAACATCAGCTGTTTGTATCATGGAGACATCGTTAGCTCCATCACCTATGGCAAGGGTTGTGACTCCTAACTCCTCTTTCACTGCCTGAAAATAAGCACAATACCATGCAATGTAAGTTTTGTACATCATTTTCGAAAAACTATTGTGTACGCAAAGTACATGATAATCAAGAAAAAGACGTTAATAATCTTTACTTCTTATAAAACAGTCGTTATTTTTGTATGTATGTCCCTATGTGAGCTTATATCTTTAAATTTACGCAACGGATTTCGATGCGGTTTTTAAAAATAGATAGATTGGTCCAAGAAGATGGCTTTTGTATGACTTGTTAAGGTTTATTTGTTAAATAACACGCGTACGAAGTTGCGGGTATCAACTTGTTATTAATAAACTTAGGCGCGAATTTTTTATTTGCATCTGTGTTTCTTTTCTATGCCCAAGACAATTGTTGGAGTAATATCGAAAAACATATTTTTATTAAAGAAAGAAGGTTGTTGAAAGTCAAAGACACCGTCGCTTGACAAACTTCTGAACGATTATATTAACGCTTATCATAGTTCTATGCATGCGATTTACATTAAAACTGATGAAGCATCGATGACCGTCACTGTGTGTTTTATTTTATTATAATTTTGTTTACTATAAGTAGGTATACTCACTTTAACGATGTAAGCTTTTTGTAATGGTGTTGCTCTACAGCACAATACAGCCGAGCATCTCTTGGCGAGTGATAAGAACGGTGTTACTAAGCCGGATCGACGATCTAGAATATACGTCAATGTTCTACCGTCCACTACCAGCGCACGACCACCACCTTCTATGTTGAATGGACCTTCTAGATAGTTCTTTATTGTTGATTCTGCGTGCTCCTGGCAAAAGATAAGGCAATTAAAAAAACTGATCGTATATACAACGTGTTGCAGAAAGGTGTAGTCATATTTTAATGTTGCATTGGATAGGCCTTAAATATTATAAATATTACATTTACATATAGAAAAATACAGTTGGTAAGTTTTTTTTGTTTATAGCCTACTATTGAATAACTACCAAGAGCGCATCAATTATGAGATTTTTACGGTTTATTGAATACGATTGAACCTTACAATAAAAGATGACCTCATAGTAGAGTTGTAATTAAACAAGATCGATTAATTTAATAAATTAATAACATTTGTATGAACACATAAAAGTCATAATATAACTAGTTTTTGTAATTACATCCATGCCTAGTGCCTAGTCACCGGCCATACACATGGCCGGTGACTAGGCACTAGGCATGGTGTTGCAGAAAGGTGTAGTCATATTTGACTATTGTTACACAACAATAGTCAAATATGACTACACCTTTCTGCAACACGTTGTATAAGTGTCGAATAAAGGTTCTCAGAGCACCCCTTGTTTAGAAAATTCTTTTTATTAACTTTGTTCGCATCTATTTCGAAAAGCTATTTTCGATGCCTTCAATACGTTGGACAAAATTGAAATTTTCCACACGACAAGAACCAATGTCTAATTAGTAATCTAATTAACAAGGACATAAATAGATAGATAGATAACTCTTTATTTGCACAAACACCAATTTTACACGGAATTTTAAAAACACGTTGTAACAGTCTTAAAATCTATTGTACAAAGGGCAGCCTTATCACTAATGTGATTTCTTCCAGGCAACCCTATTAAATTAAAAATAAAGAAATGACAAATCATTAAAAAAATTGCAAAATATTTATCTTAAATACCTTATCCCTCGACATGAGATGCAGCAGTCGATCGTTCTGTGAAAACAGCGAAGCGGAGTAGGCAATATTGATGGCAGTTTCAGGCTTGTCTCCAGTAAGTACCCACACTACGATGCCGGCGTCCAGCAGTGATCGAACTGTTCTGGGAACGTCTTCTTGTAAACGATCTTCAACACCTGTGGCTCCTACTAAGGTTAAAGCGCTTTCCAGACGAGCTAATGAATCTCGAAGACGTTTTTCACGACCTAAACATAAATAGGTAATGATTTTTAGCAATCTTATAGTCCAGTCAATGGTACAGCCAGTCAATTGGGCCAAATAAAGATCGTCTACCAAGTATATGGTCAAGGGGATCAGACTTTGCAGGTTGGTTCAATTGTCACAAAATATAAACATTGTAAACTCCCGTCAAAGTCATCTGAAGACCAGACTTTATTCACTTCACAAAGGAGATAAAAAAAATATTGATAACGATAGCATATTATACAAAAAAGAATGTAATAGTATTTACTATTATTATGAAATATTTGCTTTTACATCATAGATACCTTCTCCAAACTCAGCAGCTCGCGAGTGTCCCGCCAACCATTCCTCCCAGAGAGCCGGCTGCATAGTTCTCTTCGCCATGACCAGTGTACGTAGACCTGCACGCGAGTACTCCGTCAATAAGGAGCGGGTTCTCTCGCAAGCGGCCGCCTCCATTGAACCGGGTAACATTGGTGCTAGAGCGTTTAATACTGTCGAGTCCGCACCTTTTACGTATAAAACAACCTAGAAAAAATAATGATCATAAAATAAGGCAATTTGGTAGTTATAAAAAATATTAATATATTCACAGACATAAAGTCCCATAAGTTTGTGTTTATGTATACGCAACTTAATAAGAGTGGAATATTGCAAATTTTTTGCAACATTTATCAATGATGCTTCGCTCCAATTGGTTGCATATGATATAGCCCATAGCCTTCCTCAATAAACGTACTATCCAAAACTAAAAGAATTTTTCGAATTGGACCAGTGGTTCACACCAACAAACAAACTATAATATTGGTATAGAAATATAGTAAATATCATACAGCCCCCTCTTTGAACACACGTAGTCCATTTAAAGATTGCCTGGAAGGGATCGCAACATGTGTCAAGACCGCCTATTGTACCATATTATTGTTAGTATTATACATTAAGTTTTTGTAATGTAAATTGTCGTACAGTAAAGAGAAACATATCTCTGTTACTCTCTCCAGCCCATTTACGTCCCACTGTTGGGCACGGGCCTCCTTCACTTTGGAAGGGATTACGGTCTACTGTACCGCGCTGACCAGGCGTGTTGGCACAGGGTTTATTTTCAAGTTTTCCGTCTCCGACTTTTACAGCACCCTTGGGAGGAGATGGGGTGGTGACACTTGTATTCTTAATCCGTCACCACACGGAGTGAACGAAACTTATCTATCTGTATTTATCTATCTATTACTTTCTTATGGGCTACCTACTAGGGCTATTAAGTTTGCATTTCTGGTTTTCAAGTCTGTTAGCAAAGTATTGCGGAATTGACATCACATTCAGTTTTCATTCAAAAGCACCTCTAATCTATAACAGTAGTGTGTAATGATTATTTCATAATGATTCAATATTATTATCGACGAATTGAGATAGCATGATAAAATTGAATAAACAGATTTGATACATAATAATAGCATCAACGTAATGTTGTCTAATCATTATTATCATGTATCATGAGTTCATGACTGATAAGTTTAATTACAAGGTAATACTTGCTGTATTCCGCAGTTTCACCTGTTTGTAATTTTAACGAGAGCCACTCCTATAAGATATGGGTAAAATAATTGGTCAAGTGCGAGTCGGACTCGCGCACGAAGGGTTCCGTACCATTATCTATGCAACATAAGGCAACGTTATTAGTATCGAGCAAGAAACGGTAAAAAATCATGTTTGTTGTATGGGAGCCCCCCTTAAATATTTATTTTATTTTATTTTTAGTATTTGTTGTTATAGCGGCAATAGAAATACATGATCTGTGAAAATTTCAACTGTCTAGCTATCACCGTTCTTGAGATACTGGGTACGGAACCCTAAAAATCATGTTTGTTGTATGGGAGCCCCCCCTTAAATATTTATTTTATTTTATTTTTAGTATTTGTTGTTATAGCGGCAATAGAAATACATCATCTGTGAAAATTTCAACTCTCTAGCTATCACCGTTCTTGAGATACAGCCTGGTGACAGACGGACGGACGGACGGACGGACGGACGGACGGACGGACGGACGGACGGACGGACAGCGAAGTCTCAGTAATAGGGTCCCGTTTTTACCCTTTGGGTACGGAACCCTAAAAAAGAGTTTAAAATTCGCAAACCTATTGATTGTTGTGTGAAATGTCTGTGAATATTTATTTATTTATTAGATTATACAAGGAAAAAAATCATAAAATCGGTGTAGAAGAAAGAAAGAAAGAAAGAAAGAAAGTTTATTTGTAACTTGTCTCAAAGGTAGGTAATTACATTTACAATCAAGAGCAAACGAAAAAAAGGAAAAAAAAAAGTAAAAATAAGATTTGATGAAGCACATTTCAAATTAATACGTTCAGTGCGGCTAACGCTTATGCGCGTTTTTCTGAATTTCACCAAGTGCGGGCCGACGCGTATTCGCGTCCATACAAAAAAAAATCTGTAGGCAAGCGGGGTGCGCCGCACCTGTGCGTTTATAGCGTGTATTCTGGGTGTCTATTGTTTCGAAGCGGTCGTAAAATGTGGAATTGTAAAGGAGACTACACACTAGACTACACACTACGACGACAACAATAACCTAATTTAGTACAATAGATTATTGAAATAATTTTATTATGACTCTCTCTTTTAACTAAAGTAATAGGTAGTTTTAGTCTTTTTATAAATGGTGTCTATTACGAGGCGGGCGAAGAGTCGTAAATAAAAAAATTAAGAAAAAAAGGGCTTTCGGGAGAAGGTACCTTCACTATTACTGTTTTATTAAGGTATAACTTACTATTTTAACAAAACCGAACGAAGATATATTATGGCGTAAACTTCACAAAATCTCTTACAAATAAACACTAGTGTGGAAGCACCTTTATCCATCCAACACCTTTATATGACCCGTAATTGTTATATGATAGTCATAAAACTCGAAAGTTACCGAACGCACATAAGCGTCGGCCGCACTGCGGGAAGGTAAAAGACAACGCGCTATAGCGTCCAGCCGCACTACGCGAGTTTTGTATGAACGCACATAAGCGTTCTTAGCACTACGCGAAAAATTTTTTGAACGCACATACGCGTTTTCAGCACTGGGCGAATGACTCTTTTAATAGCATTGGCTATAAATTCTCAAATTATTCAGCATTGAACGCGTTAAGTTACAAATACGACTAGACTCAGCGTTATGCTAGTTTAAAACTAGCGCTGGTCTTCCGTTTCCGTGTAGCAGTTTCGAAGATTCTTTAACAAGAATTTTATGTACTTAAATAAATAAATATTCATGGACATTTCACACAACCTCCTCTAGTCCCAAGCTAAGCTTATATGCTTGTGTTATGAGTACCAGAATACGGATAGAATACATATCTCTCTCTCCAGCCCATTCACGTCCCACTGTTGGGCACGGGCCTCCTTCACTTTGGAAGGGATTATGGTCTACTGTGCCGCGCTGACCAGACGTGTTGGCACAGGGTTTATTTTCAAGTTTTCCGTCTCTCACAGAGGATGATATCTGTGTGCAATATCCCTTAGCTGACTTTTACAGCACCCTTGCGGGGAGATGAGGTGGTGACACTTGTATTCTTTATCCGTCACCACACGGATTTTTCATATACTACTTACTTTTCTTTTTTAAATACATACTTATAATGTATGATTACAGTATTGGTTCTAATAGATTTTTCCAACGCTTTTAATGTTATCAATCACGAAATTCTCTTATCTATTCTCTCTTACTATATGTTCTCTCCTGACACCTTAAAATGGTTTTCTTCTTATCTGCGGGGGCGCCAGCAATTGGTTAGAATCGATGACGTTTTGTCTGACTGGCGTGACTTAGGTTCTGGCGTCCTACAAAGCGGAATTCTTTCTCCTATTCTCCTCTCACTTTTCATTAACCTCTTAGCTGGTGAACTCCGTTGTGCGTATCATTTGTATGCCGATGACTTGCAGCGTTATTCGCAGGCTGAGGTGCAAGACTTATCACCTGCGGTGAATAGTGTTAATCGGGACCTCGCAGCTATATTACATTGGACTTCTAAATTCGGTCTTACGGTAAATGCCACTAAGTGTCAAGCAATTTTAATCGGAAGTCCTTACATGGTGCGCAGAATTGACCTTCAGCAACTTCCCTCCATCATTTATAACAGTTGTGTCATTCCTTATAGCACAGAAGAGAAAAACCTAGGCTTGTTTATGGACAATATGCTTGATAGAAGGCAAGTCACCAATGTGTCGCAGAAAGTTACAGGAACTGTTCGTGCTCTCTACCGGTCGAAGAACTTCTTACCGATTGCCACCAAAACTACACTGATGCACACTTTAATCTTTCCCATCATCGATTATGCCGATGTGTGCTACTTCGACCTGAATGCAGATCTGCTCAATAAACTCGACCGTCTTCTCAACAATTGCATTCCATTCGTCTTTAATATCCGTAAGTTTGATCACGTGTCGGCTTTCCGTTCCCGCTTGAGGTGGCATCCAGTTAGGCAACGGCGTAACCTTCGAGCTTTGACTACTCTGTTTTCCATTTTAAACTGTCCAAACTGTCCCTTGTATTTAAAATCACTTTTTCAATTTCTCTATTCCACCCACGATCGAGATTTACGTTCTTCTCACAATCGTCTTCTAACATGTCCACCTCACACCTCTAGCTTAGTACATTCTTCCTTCAACATTCAAGCAATTCTTCTCTGGAATGCCCTTCCTCTTGAGATCAGGATGGCTAGGACCCGGGAGACATTTAAAATTAAAGTTCGCAACCATTACATCACATTACTGGCGGAATCTACTCATTGAGTAATTCCTCACTATTTCATTGGTTATATAGGTATATGTAGTATATTATATGTATTATTACTAAGTATGTTTATATTATCTGTTTATGTATGTAGATTATATTTATTTATTATAGTTTAAGTAATATTATTATTATTGTAAGGTAAAAACTTCACCTCTCAGTGATAAATTAGCACCTGCCTCTTATTATCTCTGCACCACTGATGGTTGTCTGGTAGAGAATGCCATTGGCATTAAGCCCGCCATTGTACACTATTTTGTATGTGCAAAAAGTTTTAAATAAATAAATAAATAATACATAGAAACATCCAGACGCAGTGCAAACATTTGTATGATAATTAGAAAAATCACACAAATGATGGTTCCGAGCGGGAATCGAACCCGCGACCTCCTTGATTGGCAGTCCGTTACGTAAACCACACCACCACGAGGCTCGTCAAAAAAAAATCGTTATTGAAAGGGAAGGTATTCATTTCAGTAATGAGTAATCGCTTACGCTTCAGGTCAGAACACACACAGGAAACATAAAAAACTTTGAACAATGTAAAATTTACGAGAAATGATAAAAAAAATTAGATTAATATTATGTTGTGCTCACAAACTAAATGGCGCTGTTTTCTAATTTAATAGCATGCCTATATAGGCATGCTATTAAATAAAATATAAAATTTGCTATTAAATGCATGCTATTAAATTAAATAAATAATAATAAACATCAAAATAGTAGAGAGCCGTTGGATGCAAGTGACACAGAGCTGCACGTTGTAATGTTCTATGGGGAGACCTATGTCCAGTAGTGGACGAAGATACACTGATCTTAATAAATCTTAGAGGAGTTGGCATTGACCCCTACATACCCGTAGTTTACAAACGGTGTTGTTTTATAATGTGTGTGAAGATTATTGGTCTTATTCATAATGACTTATCGAAGGTTTAAAAGTTCGCTAAAATCGATTCGCGAAAATTGTCAAAACTTGTTATTCATAATAGTCTTTTTTACGATAAAACGTTTTTTATCTCTCCGATAAAATCTCCGTTTAAACCTCCGATAAGTCATTATGAATAAGACCATAATAATATATGCGTAGCGACGATGTAAATGAGTTTCGTCACCCTACCGATCTTAGCAGTATGTTTTAGAGAAAAGAGCGTGTATTCTGTTAGTTCAGTACTACAGGGCGATGACTTTTATGCACAGTCGTTAATTATCTAAATATTAATATTCTGTAACAATAGCGCGCCTAATTTTTTTAAAGCCCGAACGAAGGGTTAGCATGTTGCAGTGGCAAAGGCAGGCCACACCGCTCGTAGGACTGATGATCGTTGGGGTAGAAAAGTCCTAGAGTGGCGACCACGTACCGGACGACGCAGCGTTGGGCGGCCTCAGACAAGGTGGAGCTACGATATCATCAAGGGCGCGGGGAGCCACTGGGCGCAAGCGGCACAAGACCGCGTGTTGTGGCGTTCTATGGGGGAGGCCTACGTCCAACAGTGGACGGAGAGAGGCTGATTGATTGATGGATACGCGTCTAAATCCGTGAAAAGCGGTTTTATTTACTTAAATACTTCTTACCTGTCCAGTGGGTAGCCTCAATGCTATAGACATACATTTTCTATTGGCGTCGAATTGTTGTACTCTTAAAACTTTAAGTTTATTAAGTTCCCCACATATGCCTAGTTCCACTTCATCAGGGGCTCGACAGCGCAACTCGTAACCGTAAGCTAATGCTGCTTCGGCTAAAGCTAGTTCGTCTGGGCTTTCCGCTTCGAATCGGGAGGGCTGGAAGAAAAATACACTTTTTTTTAATGGACATTTCACACAACATACTCTGGTTCCAAGCTGAGCTTATATGCTTGTGTTATGGGTACTAGAATACTGATATACTAGATATACTACTATGACATTTATAAATATAACACAAATGATTGTCCCAAGCGGGAATCGAGCCCGCGACCTCTTGATCGGCAGTCCGTTACATGAACCACGCCACCACGTAGCCCGTCAATATTAAATAATCAATCAATATAAATCAATATTAAAATCTCAATGAAATATTGACTTACAACAAATATAAAAAACGAATAGTAATATTGAGGTTCGGAATAGGAGAGACTAAACAACGATGGCTGGACTGTGTGAGAGACGATATGAAAGAAAGAAAGGAGTTAATCAGAATATGACGACTGAAAGGTTGGAAAAAAAATGTTCTGCGCCGACCCCAAGTAATTTGGAATAAGGGCAGAAAGAAGAGTAATATTGAGGGTATTATAGCTATAACAGTAGTTTAAAACCTTGTCTGATATAGCTATATCAGACAAACTTTCAAACCAAAGATGACTCTCAATATATTCACAATTACTTAAATCTTACATTAATAAATTTTCTCATTGTTTTGTCACTATAAATAATGTACCAAGCGAAGCATTACACGTCTTCTAAATCATGATCATAAATAACTCTCATGATTTAGGAGACATGTAACATGATAGACCAATTTTATCGTATTGTACATTGTCCTTGAATACTAGCGCTACAATTAATAATATAAAGAGCGCGATTATAACAAAGTTTCATTTGCATATCTCTAACGTTTTTGTATTGTTCAAAAAAATTCGGAATAAAAAAAGTTGCCTTCTTTTGAATTTGGAAATGATAGTCGCGCAATAAGGAAACAATTAAATCCAAAATAAGAAAAACTCAAACAAAAAAGTTATAATAAAACAATATTGTCACTGGCAAATGCAAAGCAAGGCTATCCCTAGGTTGGCTTTGCCAGTAGGAGTGTAAAAAGTTTTTTTTTATAAAAACTATTATTAAGGGCCTACATCAATATTATCGTATATCATCGCCGACACGTACATATTAACACAGCCAGTAGGCACAGAAAATGAAGAATTAGGGATACTTTTCCTATTTACTCAAAATCTACTAAATATATTTTAATTCTGATCCACGTGTTTCTATACATAATAGTTACCTATGTTTTTAAAGTTATTTCATTAGTTAATACACGATAATAGACCGACAAATGAAAAAAATAAAAAATTTGAGAGGTTGTTTCGCCAAGATTTTCTATCGAGAAAACTTTTTGAAATCGCGTTTTTGAGTTCATGCGATCCTAGATCATATATTGAAAAAACATATACTTAAAAATTAGAGCTCTAGCCATTCAATCTAAAGAAACAATGAAAACTTCGTACATAGAAAAATGCACGAAGCTATTTTGGTATCCTCTTAAAAGCATTTAAAAAGTGTAAAAATGTCTAATGTTTAAATTAAAATAGCTGAAAAATCGTTTGAATTTAGAAGTTACGCGTCATCAACTTAACCAAAATAAAATTAAATTAAGTAGGTCGGTGAACATATCGGTATAATGTCGTACAATTCACTTATGGCCTTATTCATAATGACTTATCGGAGGTTTAAATGGACATTTTATCGGAGAGATAATAAACGTTTTATCGTACAAAGACTATTAAGAATAACAAGTTTTGACAATTTTCGCGAACCGATTTTAGCGAACTTTTAAACCTCCGATAAGTCATTATGAATAAGGCCATTAGTCTTTTACTAAATAAATGTTACATTCTGCTGTGACGGGTATAGGAGATGAAATAATTACATACACAGACGAATTAGAAATGTCTATCTTTATCAAACGATAGTTCTTAGAGAGAAATGGATCAAATATTCATGCGCAGAAATCAATTTACTTATACTATATACCTACTACATAAAATATATATTAACAATATACAAACTATGGGTTCGGTGCTTCGTTCACTAGTACTGGCCGTGTCATCTCGATGATTGTTGAATGAAAACTTAGGCAGTTTGATCCTGAGAGGTGAGGCTGTCATTGGCGGAGGTGATGGAGTTGTTGAACGTGATTCTGTCAGCCGAGCGTACCTACAAAATAGAAAATACATTAATTTAAGCGAAACTAAATATGTATTTAATTAACCTCTGTGTGGTGACGGATTAAGAATACAAGTGTCACCACCCCATCTCCTCCCAAGTGTGCTGTAAAAGTCAGCTAAGGGATATTGCACACAGATAACATCCTCTGTGAGAGACTGAAAACTCAATAAACCCTGTGCCAACACGTCTGGTCAGTGCGGCACAGCAGACCATAATCCCTCCCAAAGTGGAGGAGGCTCGTGCCCAACAGTGGGACGTAAATAGGCTGGAAAGAGAAATAATTAATAAGGGTAAGTAATGGAGACTATCCACCATTGTCCGACAGCTTATCATAGCACCGCTAAGCTCCGCCCACCGCTTCGTGTGTATGGCTGTTGGATTGGCAGCGGTGGAATGGTGGATGGTCTACTTGTAACTCTCATTGCGTAGGTCGTATACGCTATGAGCCCGTTTATGTCAATCATTAACAAGTTTTCGGGAATATTAATTCTTTTATTTTGTTATTGACTATGAAAACATTGTCAATTTTAGATTTGGAACATATTTGTAATTTCTCATTTGATACATTACATTGCATCATTAATCAAACAAATATTTTTATTTCAAATAGGCGAGATGATGATATGCAAAAGAGCACTCTTTTAAAAAGCCAGAATGTTGGCGTCTGTTGCAAAAGTTAATCCTATGGAGAAGAACAGCCAAGTAACTTCATGGATTTATTTTTACATGGTTTTTTTTAACTTTAATATATAGATAACTATTTTACAACGTAAACGTTCACGAGTATAAAGCACGCATCAGCCCCGCACAGCTCGACCATTTTGTAAGGAACCGCGCGACCTGTCACGCAACGCTACCAACTTCGAGACATTTAACTACTCTAGAATACATACTCGAAATCTATGCATACGCTTATAATATTGTTAATATATAAATCTGTATTATACTCACTTATCATTATTAGATCTTAATGTACCATTTGAACGTGAAGGTTTGCCGAAGTTTTCACCCGAATTTGACATACTCAGTTGCATCTCATCTACATGAGGTTGACTGACTACTACCGTGTTACATACTGCCAGAATAAGAAGGAACTCTCGTACCTGACAAAATATAAAAAAAAAACATTACATTTAACTCGACCAAATACAGATTACGTGCCATTTAGTCTATCGTGTCACTGTGAAAACCACAAGTCACTACCTCACTTTTTCACTGGTAGTCTGTCAAAATGAAAGTCTAAGTAGATAACATTTAAGAGAGACGGATCACGCAATACTAGAAACTTAACCCTATAACTAAACTTAATGTATAAGTAGTCAGTAGGTAGGTATACCTACCTACTGACTACTCATACATTAAGTTTAGTTTAGTAGTTTAGTAGAAGTTTAGTATTCTAATTGTATCAAGTTATACCTTGGCGGAAAATGTTATACCAAAATAAACTTCTAATTTGGAGATGAATAAGATCTTGAAGTCACGTACATAAGTACAATCATAATGCAACGATGATCTCAGAAGAAATTGGGATTTATGACCAGATTGATATTTTCAAGAGCTACAATGTCACGTATATAAAACACAACTTCGCAGTCAAACTTCTCCGAAGGTAACTATAATGAGAAATCCTTACCTTTTGTGTATGTAGAGCATCGTTGTTATCAAGTAGATGTTGGATCATCCGTCTATTAGGCGACACGCTGGTTATTGGCGTGACTATTGGTGGCAATTCAGCGGAAGGTTCAGCAGGCGGACCCGGAGGATGGTCATAGTCCACACCATTCACAGTGCACCGCTTAAACACCATCTTATTTTCAGTCAACGTGCCAGTTTTATCAGTGAACAAATAACTTATTTGACCCAACTCTTCAGTTATATTCAATGCTCTACATTCGGTTCGTGTATTAGTCTCTGGATCGTACATTTCAATATCCTGATGTATGTGATACACTTGTAATAATTTAGTCATTTCTATAGTGACGTATAAAGAAACTGGTATCATTATTTGCAGTGCTATTATATACGTCCAGAATATAAGTAATCCTTCGTAAGCTGGTTTAGTTAAGTCTACAAGAAATGGTACATATTTGTACAGCTGTGTGTAGTATTTGTCCAAAAAAACTTTGCACCCAACTGCACCGGCGCAACATAGAAACAGCAATACTAACACACACCAAATAACATCTGTATTCATTCTTTTCTCTAAACCAGAACATTTATACCTTGGTCCGCCATTATTTAACATTGCTTTGGTCTCATGGCCCGCGTATACAACGATACCTTCAACATAATCTGTGTTTTTAATGGTACAATCTCTTAATAGTAAATTTTCAGAGTTTAAAAGTACTCTGGTTCCTTTTGGGTGTGATATACATCCGTTAAATCTATATATTTTCGTCGAAGGTCGTTCGACTTCCACTGTACTCCTAAATTTTGATGGACTGAACTCTTGTTGCTGAAAAACAAACGAGATTACATCAATATTAGTAAGCAAGACTTTAGTCAATGGCAAATAAAATGGGTCGTGGTTTTACGCTGACAATTGAGTAAATTGTAAGATATTATTGTAGAAAGTGTTCCCACGGTTCACTTTTATGTACCTACGCAAAGAAACTAACAACAATATAATCGCACAGAGAATCTTAATTTTCGGTTAACAGTGATGTGTAACTTTATGCATAATCAGTATTAGTTATTATGTATCACGTCTAATATATAAAATTATAAATAGATTTTGTTTATTAAGGTAGTGTCCTCAATACGTCCGCAATTAAGTAGATAAATAAATCAATACCTTAAAAGAAGGTGAATAAACACGCAGAGGTGAGTAGAGAGGGAAAACCAAACACGGTACCTAGGCATTTAGAAGTCATAAAGCCTGCTAAAAGGCCGTGCTAAAATAAATCTATTAACTTTGTTAAACCGTATCCATATTCTAAATACGTCGCCATGATTTACTTACCCTATCTTTAAAGCCCGGTGCAACCATTCTTTGTTTAAGATTAGTTTCACCGTCCAAATTGCATGTGTCGAGGTAGCATATACCTAGGGGATTTGACGAGTGCAGCATCACCATATCCGCGGGGATCGCTTCGTTATTAGACAAGTGGACTATATCGCCAACTCGAACATCTCTCCATTTCACTCGCACATACCGGTCCGCTGATCTATGGGACAGAAATAGAAACAATCAATAATACAGATTTATGATCCGTTTAAACTTATGATGGGATTATCAGAGACGTTTACGCTAATGAGTCGTAGTCGCGTGTTTAAGTAACACGTTTGCACAGCGATTTACGTTTTCACATACATAACAATATGAAAATATGTACAATATTTCGATGGATCGTTAAGTTACAATCATCTTTATCCAAAATGATTACTTATTTAATTATTTACTGTTGGATTATTTGAGCTTATTAATTATTACGAGCTTATTACTTATACCACCATTTTATAGCTTATTACTTATTAATTAAGACGAGCCTCGTGGTTGAGTGGTTCATGTAACGGACTGCCGATCAAGAGGTCGCGGGTTCGATTCGGGTGTGATTTTTCTAATTGTCATACAAATGTTTGTCCTGCGTCTGGGTGTTTCTATGTATTATATAAGAAGATAAGTATGTATTTACAAAAAAAATAGTATATATGTATTCTATCCGTATTCTGGTACCCATAACACAAGCATATAAGCTTATCTTGGGACCAGAGGACGTTGTGTGAAATGTCCATGAATGAATATTTACTAGCGGAAAAACAGCGTCCCATTCCCTATCCAATAAAACGGTAATATGGTGAAGATTGATCGTTATAAATATTTTAACGCATTTTTCTGGACTTAAAGACCGAACGTTGTAACGCTGACCCTATAAATATGGAAATCACATATTAAGAAACAATACTGATACGGTATGATAATAATATGCCATCCAACTGCGGTGCACATATTATACGGCTTGCTGTGTTTAGGGCTGTGATTTACCACCAAACTTAAGTATAGGATGACAACTACTAAGCGTCTAAATTTTATTCATGCATGTGTTTTCGCTTAGGATATTTAAGATTAAGTATGAAATATTTTTTTTTATCCATTTAAGTACTAGAATTATAAACTCAACTAGAAAAACAAATATTATTGAGCTCATGGGCTTAGCCAGGATTAGTTTCAAGAGGGGCTTTCAGAAATTTATTTCGGGGATGGGCGGGGTAGAACCAAATTCAAAGCCTCCCTGGGTTTGAACAGTCAACCCCTTAGCGACACCTATGATTGTAATATCCATCTTCATTCGAACAATTCTTGGATTACAGGTTTTAGCAGCTACACATCATCTATTACATATAATAGCTCTATACTATATCTTCTTTTGCAAACAATTAAATAAACACGCACATATCGTACGTTTGTTTAACTATCATAACTGAAACTTAAACAAACATTTCATAGATAGACAAACTACTAAATAATGATTGTCATGCAACATGTACAATGCGTTTAGGCGTATTCTACGTATCATTTGTATTCATAGCAATATTTCACCCAATTTCATTCAGTCGCTTTCGATAAAAAAAAACATCAAATAAACATACATAATATATTATACAGTCAAACTTGTGTGACTTATTTATTTGAGTATAGTTTTAACGGATTTAGAAGTGTTTATTATGTTTTAAGTCTCTTCGATGATTTTTTCTATTGTGATGATTTTTGCGTCCACATTGTCAAGGGTAGGCTTCATGGCTAACTAAGCCAATCAATGTCCCACTGTTGAGCACAGGCCTCCACTACTTCGTGAGGAATTATGATCCCCTATCGTACTGACCAGGCGTGTTGGCATAGGGTTTATCATCGAGTTTTTCATCTCTCACAGAGTGTGTTGGGGAGGAAAAGGGGTAGCAACACTTGTAGTTTTACTCTCTGCACTCGGAAACCTAATTAGAATAGTGTCCTCTATTAACATATAATAGGTGGTCAAAAATTTTGTACGAAAACGTATCTGCTGCTGCTGCTGACATCTCTAGCTAAATATGTAGAGTATTTATAGTCTCGTTATGTCACCTATTAATAATGCAATATAGTAATTAACTAGACACTGAGAAAAAAAAAATACAAATTATGATAACACGCTATGGGTACGTTTTATAAATGTGTGCTATATGGATAAATCATATGCATTTTTATCTCATTTACAATATTGTCACAATGTCACGTATCATCTGTTGACACGCAAGATAATATTTAACTCTTTAAAAAATCTTAACACTTTGTTATTTAACAGTCGTTTGAAATAGTTTACAACAATTCTGGCGAGAATTTTGTACTTTAATTATTTATTAGTTTTAAAATATAAAATAACTAAAACTAAAGTGGAAACGGAACAAACAACAAATAATTTACTTCGCTTGTGTCAAGAATAGTTCCTCTAAGTAAATGCTTTTGACATTTCACTGAGCCAAACCCATTGACTTGGATAAATAATAATTGGTCAAGTGCGAGTCGGACTCGCGCACGAAGGGTTCCGTACCATTATCTATGCAACATAAGGCAACGTTATTAGTATCGAGCAAGAAACGGTAAAAAAATCATGTTTGTTGTATGGGAGCCCCCCTTAAATATTTATTTTATTCTATTTTTAGTATTTGTTGTTATAGCGGCAATAGAAATACATCATCTGTGAAAATTTCAACTGTCTAGCTATCACCGTTCTTGAGATACTGCGTACCGAACCCTAAAAATCATGTTTGTTGTATGGGAGCCCCCCTTAAATATTTATTTTATTTTATTTTTAGTATTTGTTGTTATAGCGGCAATAGAAATACATCATCTGTGAAAATTTCAACTGTCTAGCTATTACCGTTCTTGAGATACTGCGTACGGAACCCTAAAAATCATGTTTGTTGTATGGGAGCCCCCCTTAAATATTTATTTTATTTTATTTTTAGTATTTGTTGTTATAGCGGCAATAGAAATACATCATCTGTGAAAATTTCAACTCTCTAGCTATCACCGTTCTTGAGATACAGCCTGGTGACAGACGGACGGACGGACGGACGGACAGCGAAGTCTCAGTAATAGGGTCCCGTTTTTACCCTTTGGGTACGGAACCCTAATAACGGCGCTCGCCGTATATCATGTCTGCTAATAGTGCAAGTCAAACTTTAATATTTTATCAATGTAAATAAAGCAGACTGGTTTACTTTCATAACGTAAAGTCTTCTATTTCACGGCTTCCATACTCAATCAGACCACCTGCGACTTTCCTAAAAGCCAGAAGCGTAATTTATTTATTTTGACATTATTCAGCTCTATAAAAATAATACCACTAACTATTGAACATTATTTAGTAATTACTAATTATTAAAAACGATATGGAGTAAAAAACTAATACAAAAAGGCTAAGAAAATAACTACTAAAAAGAAAAGTCTGTGGGTCGTATTTCAACCAAAGGGTTGAAATACGACCCACAGACTTTTCTTTTTATCAGACTCTAACAAAGACGTTTTATCAGATTCTAACAAAAGTGTTAGAGTCTGATAAAACGTGACGAAAGCGTTACTAATTATGTAATATGAAAATTTAATACTGTAGGTCGGTGATCTATGCTGGTCAATGCAGAACTGCAGAATAAAATGGTTATTTAAGGCTGTAATTTTGTATTTTTCGTACGTAACATGATTTTATAATAAATATAATTAACGTCGTACGTACGTCACTCAATGATTTAACCTGTACAGAAGATATTTTATGATTAGTGTGTATGTACCTCAAGCTATAAAAGTTATCAAGCGGCTAAATAAATAAAATTTAAATTATGTTTATTGGCTGTGGAAATCCGTGACAACATCCGAAGGCCCTATTTGAAAATCAGCGTCAAGTCCTTGAGACTTGACATTATGCTGAAATGGGGACCTGTTGTTGCCGACTAGAACTTGCGCACTGTTTTTACGCATCATTTATATAATATTATTAAATTTTTTTTTTTGTGTGTATTATTGTCATCCTGATTTCACAATATGTTTGGCAACAATAAATCTTTCTTTCTTTCTAAATGGACTTTTCAATGAGAATTTAATTTCAGACACAAATATTTCATGAAAATTCCCCGTTTAATAGAGTCAAGTGTCACAACATCTCAACTAAACGTTTTGAAAATCTCAAAAATTTTATGATAATAGATTATTAGACACAACGTCCTCTTGTCTCAAGCTAATATTATTTGTTTCAGTTATGGATAAAAAAAATAACATAAAATCGATATTTCGATGTCACTACTATATCAAAATACATCCCTAGTGAATGACATGCGCTGAAACATAGGGATACACTTAGTTACTAACTATAATTTTATTTATTCCCCACGTACTCATTTAAAACAATCAACAATAAAACTTGAGAAACATAAATCATTTGTGGGACAATCATTTGTGTGATTTTTCTAATTGTCATACAAATGTTTGTCCTGCGTCTGGGTGTTTCTATGTATTATAAGTATGTATTTACAAAAAAAAAGTAGTATATGTATTCTATCCGTATTCTGGTACCCATAACACAAGCATATAAGCTTAGCTTGGGACCAGAGGACGTTGTGTGAAATGTCCATGAATATTTATTTATTTATTTATAAACGTCAACGGTAGAATAATTGCAACAATTTTGTCAATATCACCCATGAGGATAAATATCTAGTGCAGGTCGTTTTACGAAGTAGTTTTTCCTCATTGTTTACTGAAACTCTAACTATTGTTGTCTGTAATTAATAAATTTGGTATTTACGATACAGGCTCCATCTAGTAGGGGAAACAATTTCAGCACATTTTTGTTTGGAATGTTACTCCTTCAAACTTAAAAAGCGCGACCAATATTTTGCAAAATTAGATATTTGCCATTTCAAATAATTTTTAACGTAAACACTGAAGAAGAACAATAATTGGCATGAGTTACATTCCAATAAAGGGTTATAAGGCAGAGCACATTTTTAACCCAGAAATACTAAGAATATTTATATTTAACCTATAGATATTGCAAATAAATAGATTAGCAACTACAATCTATGCAACATCTATGCAACATAAGGCAACGTTATTAGTATCGAGCAAGAAACGGTTAAAAAATCATGTTTGTTGTATGGGAGCCCCCCTTAAATCTTTATTTTATTTTTAGTATTTGTTGTTATAGCGGCAATAGAAATACATCATCTGTGAAAATTTCAACTGTCTAGCTATCACCGTTCTTGAGATACAGCCTGGTGACAGACGGACGGACGGACGGACGGACGGACGGACAGCGAAGTCTCAGTAATAGGGTCCCGTTTTTACCCTTTGGGTACGGAACCCTAAAAACAATGAAGTAACAATGGAAAGTGTGTCAAATTATGTCGTGATCTACGTGCCTATTGTGTGAGCAATAAGCCTAAAGACAAAACAATGTTAAATATAACCCAATCCTGACAGCGCTGCTGAGTATGACGTAATGAAACAGTAGCAGAGTGAATCTCGTAAGGATTTTATGAATAAAAAAATTGGTCAAGTGCGAGTGGGACTCGCGCACGAAGGGTTCCGTACCATTATCTATGCAACATAAGGCAACGTTATTAGTATCGAGCAAGAAACGGTAAAAAAAATCAGTTTTTTGTATGGGAGCCCCCCTTAAATATTTATTTTATTTTATTTTTAGTATTTGTTGTTATAGCGGCAATATAAATACATCATCTGTGAAAATTTCAACTGTCTAGCTATCACCTTTCTTGAGATACAGCCTGGTGACAGACGGACGGACGGACGGACGGACGGACGGACAGCGAAGTCTCAGTAATAGGGTTTCCGTTTTTACCCTTTGGGTACGGAACCCTAAAAATCTACTATGAACAAATAACAGGCGAGTGCTAAATATGTCCCAATTATTTACTAACTTATATGAAGTAATATTTTGACTTCATACTACGTACAATGAGCTCGAGAAGGTAAAGCGTGGTCAAAATCTGATTGAAGGAAAATTTAATGTTACTAGAGCATAATACCTATGCAATAATCTGTATCTGGAGCAACAGATGAATCACTCTAGCAACCATTTAGATACCTTATGGATATTGGATTATACCGATTGATTTTTAGGGTTCCGTACCCAAAGGGTAAAAACGGGACCCTATTACTGAGACTTCGCTGTCCGTCCGTCCGTCCGTCCGTCCGTCCGTCTGTCACCAGGCTGTATCTCAAGAACGGTGATAGCTAGAGAGTTGAAATTTTCACAGATGATGTATTTCTATTGCCGCTATAACAACAAATACTAAAAATAAAATAAAATAAATATTTAAGGGGGGCTCCCATACAACAAACATGATTTTTAGGGTTCCGTACCCAGTATCTCAAGAACGGTGATAGCTAGACAGTTGAAATTTTCACAGATGATGTATTTCTATTGCCGCTATAACAACAAATACTAAAAATAAAATAAAATAAATATTTGGGAGCCCCTCCCATACAACAAACATGATTTTTTTACCGTTTCTTGCTCGATACTAATAACGTTGCCTTATGTTGCATAGATAATGGTACGGAACCCTTCGTGCGCGAGTCCGACTCGCACTTGACCAATTTTTATCTATCAGCGGTATTTAGTGAGCAAAATATAAAATTATACTTTTAACATCCGATTTGTAAATTAATTTTCATTTCATAAAAAAACTATGATATACATTGTTATAGATCAAAGATAGGCATTATTACATTAAAACACGTTGTCATTTGAACAATATCATGAGACATAAACATTATTTAAAGATCAACTACGACTGGACGAATGGCGCCTAAGATTCTGTGTCACCAACACAATGGAGCAAGAGATTATGGCGTATTTGCAAACTAACTATGTAAATTGAGTACTTGCAAATTGTCAAATAACATCAGCATCTTAACATCAGTCCGAAGATAAAAGAAATTAAATTAATAGGTTACGGGTTTATGTCATTATTTACTGAACTCTGCTAAATGTTAGTTAGTGGAAGTCATTTTCCTTTAGTTTAAATAACTTTTAAATAATAATCGAACAAGTAGTATATTTTGTCTAAAAAGGGCACAAAATAGACAAATATTCAGTAATGATACGATAAATAGTTATAGATAAACAAACCCGTCACTATAGAGCTTTTATTCTGAGCTATCTAAAATTACACAATAGCGTACTTGTTTTTAAATGAATACATTGAAATAATTGTGAATCTGTAATAATTATAAGACGAAACGAATAAAATCGTAAACTGTTTGCAACCTAACTAGTAAGATTAGTCATAACGCATTCACAGTCACAGGCCCGCATTAAAAGTGCCAAGCAACTTATGGTAAGAAATAACGTACGCGAATTTGTAAAAAAGTGTCGCATTGCAGTATAAATCATCATTATCATAACATCACGCCTTTTTCCTATGGGGGTAGGCAGAGACTATAGAGCGCCATCTGCTACGATCCAAACATACTTCCTTGGCTTTATCCACACTCATACATCATCAACAAAAAAAAATTGCTTAGTGCAAAAACTAAAAAACACGCTTGAAAATTCTTAAATATCTTTTCAAATTTTTGCATTGCCATCGGTCATCAATAGGTGTGCAAAATTTCAAATCTGTCCGACTACCGCAAGTGGGTGAAATCATTTTTAAAGAATACGTTACATAGATTAATATATTGATAGATACGTACCGAGATAATAAGAGCGTGTTAATTAAACCAACTTAAGTAAATATTGCCTTGTATAGTAACAACTAATGTATGCGGAAAATCTTTACATAAAGATTAAATTTATTAATAACTGCCACTTTACGGTGCTCAGTGGTTTGTCATAAAAATGTCGACTTTGTTTTATAATAACTATATAAAACATAATGTAATTAAAAAAATTAAAAATGTTGTATTTTCTAACACTTGCGCGACTTATTTATTGAATAAAACGAGTTTTTATGGATTATGTGCGTGTATTTGTTTTAAATTTTAACCCGACGTTTCAGATTCTTTTCCACCACCATGGTCACGGGCGGGACGACAGAAACAGTCCTACATACTACAAGTTAAAACGCATCTCAATCCGTAAAAAGGTGGTTTTGCTCATGCCAAGAAAAAATGCGTTTAGTTGTGCATAAATTGTGTTGGCTGTTTCGTCTCCTTAGAGATAACCGAATGATTATATGTATGTTACGTATAACATTTGCATAATGACAATAATATGAATAATACGCGAAACGACAGTGCCTTAAATAGATAGTACAAATTAGCTCCTATATAGCATAACCATTACGTTTGTATTTGTAGTAATAACAAATAATGTACCCTATTGTATAACGGCTGCTGCTTTTATAAACTTTAACGATATATTGCTCATAAATAACGTGATTAGAATAATGAGCAGTTCAATCTGCTATTTCCTTCTCCTTTTTTATGCATTAAGACGCATTCGTTATTGTCCATGTGGTGAAAGATTTAGAATACAGATGTCAATAAGCCCATTTCCTCTCCAGGGTGCTGTAAGACCCAGCTAAGGGATATTAAAAGCAGGTAAAAACCTCTGTGAGAGATGGAAAACTCGAAAACAAACCCAATACCAACACGCCTGGTCAGCGCGCAGTAGAACATACGAGTGAAAGAAATCCGTACCTATCCAACAGTGGGACGTTACTCCGCTGAAAAGTGAGAGAGAGAGAGAAGGCGCATTCCGAATAGTGTGACGAGCCTTGTTCAGAAAGCTATGGTAATCGTTTTCTTATATTTAATCAAGCTATCACAAAACAGCGCATCAAAGAAATAAACACGCAACCATTATCATTTAAATTAAACGGGTTTCCCCATCTGATACAGCTCGTCGCGTCAGACAAATGTGAATGCAGCTTTAGTAATCCTTACGGGAAAACATCTCATCGTGTTGTATAATATTAGCGGTTATTTAGACCACAAGTAAGCAACCACATATTTGTATGAAAGTAGGTATTTGAAAATTATAATTTTTGGTATACAAATGCAAAAGACAGTGTATAGAGTCATATCGAAGGTTGGACAAAATTGTAAATTGATTGTATAAGAAATAGTTCATGAAGATCAATCTCCTATTAGAACATAAATACATGCTGCAGATAGGACCGGGCCTGATAATAGACGGGTATGGTAACTTAATTTATCAACTAATCAGACGGGTCGTTATTAACAATCATTTCTAGATTGCCACCACTTCATAGATGATGATGTTACCTAGCTCTAAAACTATTGAGCCTAAACCGTATACTATGTAAACAGTAAACTCATAAAAGAACATAAAAATACTTTACATTATATGTGAAAACAATATTAATATTTATATCACAAAGGAAATATAACAATATGGGCGTGATCATATGATGTGATATGTACATCTTTACCCTATGAGGACAAACAGTGGTAAGTGATTGTATGAGAACGACATAAATGGGTCACTCGCGGCACAAGGTCCTTTGTGATTGTATATACATTATATAAATGAAAAGACTTGATTCTATGTTAATATTTTCTATGTATTTGTTTTGTTGGCCGAGATATCACAGTATAAGGACATGTCCGACAGCCAGTTAATAGTAAATTGTGCATTAGAATTTCAGTCGTATTTTAAATAAACTTAAGTTCCTATATAATATTTTCTAACACTTGCGCGACTCATTTCTTTAACTAAAACTACTTTTTACGGATTTAGACGCGTATATGTGTTTTAAATTTTGGCTCGACGTTTCGGAGACTTTGCAGTCACCATGGTCACGTGAATATACGCGTCTAAATCCTTAAAAAGTAGTTCCTATAGTTAGCACACTGAAGTGGCATTGGGCAAGTCGAATGACGCGATGAACTGACAAGGATGTAAAGCTCTTAAGTGGTGGCCACGTACAAAAAGAAGCAGCGTAGAGCGGCCTCTAACGGAGAAAGGCTAATGGATGGATGGACGGTAGTTTAGGCTTAGATATATAAAGTGATAACAACAAGTCTAACATTTACTAGTTAGTGTAGGTAATTTAATTAATTTAGAATTGGGATTGTTCATAATTTTTAACCTACTGTTTTATATTCTTTTCAGAAAATATAGACAATTTTAAGCAACTAATTTCAATATTATAGAAATACTAGCTGACCCGGCAAACGTAGTTTTGCCATACCAAAAAAAAAAAAAAGATTTCAAAAATAGATGTTGGCCGATTCTCAGTCCTAGAGGATATGTACACAAAATTTCAGGAAAATCGGTCGAGCCGTTTCGGAGGAGTACGGTAACTAACACTGTGACACGGGAATTTTATATATTAGATTTACTATACAGAATTTACGCAATCTGTGTATAGACTTTTCTTGATAGACTTAATACAGATTGCACTTTATCTCACTATATCTATATAAAGTTGACAAGTTGATATAATAGACCAATTTCAATTCCACTTCAGAGTAGTATACCCCTAAAACGCCTTAATATTTTAAGTCCTTCATTTCAAGGGCAAATAGAGATCATTTGCTTTTTTGAAAAAATAATCGTTAATATAGCAAATTTTCCGAAAAAAAACTAATGGATCATGTTCAGAAACTCTATTCCCCGAAATGGTTTTCGAATTAAGAGTTAAAAAAAAATGAACAATGCCCATTGACCATAAAAATTTAACTAATTTATAACGCATATAAATTTGTAGGCGCGCCCAGGTGTGCCTTTTATTACATCCTTCCTTCCGTAGTCACGAATATATGGGTCTTTAGTTATTAATTGAAACTCGAGCTGTGATCGATCTATATTTATGACCAATTAATAAACGATTATTTTATCATTCACTTCATTAGATTTTGATATACACAGTAATTATAAATTATTGGTTGCTATTACTTTCATTAATAAATTTTATCGTTGTGGTTTGTGTAGATTGCTTGAGAATAGGTACACATCATGACACCAACTTGTTGCGTCCAATAAATGCTGTAAGAGCCTATTGAGGAAAATCTAAGACAATAATATGACATGTTCAAGAGAGGGAACACTTGGAACTTTTCTCCTTGCCCTTGCTCTACATTATTTCCTTCCAAGCTATGCTGTCAGCTGTCACGCTATCATTAACTTCGCAATCATTCTTTATTTCTTTTACTTTTTCTAATACAAACATCTATTTGATATGCGAGGTCTAGTAGACGGAATATTCTTCATAGAGTAGTAGTAGTAGGCTCTTGTGAGAATACGTTATAGGTGCGAGATGTGTTACTATTATTTTATGTTATAGCTAGTAAACCTGAAACGTACTCTTCAAAGCATAAATTATGTGGTAAGACGATCATGATTCATGGTGTCGTGAATTCAAAAATGATCATTTCAAGTATATACACAAAATTTTATCCAAATCGGTACAGTCGTTTAATTACAGGGCCGCTAAAAGCAAAGCTATTTCTAAATATGTTTCGATTCTAGCATAACATGCGGTGTGTAGTTTAGTATCTTATGCCCATGGGAAATGAGTATAATCGTAAATTATACATCCACTAATTATTATGTAACAAATATGAGAATTTGATGGAAAGGTGAAGCAGTATCTGTACATATCATAACGATGTGTTGCTGTTGATGTTACACCACATATAAGTGTACATAATTTATTAGTTACATAAAATACACCCACGAACGCGTTACTTTGACATAACAACAAGTTTTAATAACAGAATAACACTAGTTTATTATCACCCGCGTACCTACTCGAAACGTACACATAATCTCAAATTTAAAGGACATCTGAATAATTTACAATAGTATTTAAATAGATTGTTCTAGTTAATGAGGTTTCAGTTTTATTTATTCGTATTACTTTTTTTTGTTGTATTTTTCATTGTTTCGCTATACGTAGTTTAAAATGTCGTAACTAATAAAGAAATATTCTCCGTGTGGTGACGGATTAAGAATACAAGTATCACCACCTTATCTCCTCCCAAGGGTGCTGTAAAAGTCAGCTAAGGGATATTGCACACAGATAACATCCTCTGTGAGAGACGGAAAACTCGAAAATAAACCCTGTGCCAACACGCCTGGTCAGCGCGGCACAGTAGACCATAATCCTTCCCAAAGTACGTAAATGGGCTGGAAAGAGAACTAATAAAGAAAGTTGTTGATAATACAAAAACTATTACTATTATTAAAAAAAAACTTTATTAAAACTTCAACAAGCAAATTACAAAAGAAATATGTATAAAGAATTGACTTGTCAGAAATATAACAAAAAAGTAAATCTTCTGCCTCCCAAATTAGAATAATCTGTATTATGGGAAAGTAGTACTATAAGTGTGTTGTGGCTACGGATGACGAAGTAAGAATACAAATGTCACTAAACCTAACAATTATATCCTGTGTAGTGTGGCATACCTACTGGACTAAACTCCCTTTCGAAGTGGAAAAGACCTGTGTCTTATAGTTAGAAGTTAAGGGCTGTAAAAGAAGGGAAATTAACTATTACTTAGCACTTTTGAGTTTGGAATTCATTTGTTATATTGCATAAGGGCCTACATCAATATTATCGTATATCATCGCCGACACGTACATATTAACACAGCCAGTAGGCACCGAAAATGAAGAATTAGGGATACTTTTCCTATTTACTCAAAATCTACTAAATATATTTTAATTCTGATCCACGTGTTTCTATACATAATAGTTACCTATGTTTTTAAAGTTATTTCATTAGTTAATACGCGATAATAGACCGACAAATGAAAAAAATTAAAAATTTGATAGGTTGTTTCGCCAAGATTTTCTATCGAGAAAACTTTTTTTAATCGCGTTTTTGAGTTCATGCGATCCTAGATCATATAGTGAAAAAACATATACTTAAAAATTAGAGCTCTAGCCATTCAATCTAAAGAAACAATGAAAACTTCGTACATAGAAAAATGCACGAAGCTATTTTGGTATCCTCTTAAGACATTTTATACTAATAATCAGTACAATACACAACGTGTGAAAATACCATAAGTATAAAGGAGTGCACCTGCTTCGCAACAATATAACGTGTGAATTGTCCATTAATATTAATATAATTTTCTAATTATCATATAAATATAATAGGATTTTTATTACACTTTGTTGTAATTTATTCTATGAATAATAAATCTTCTTCGCTTGATAATAATAAATGGAGAAAAGTAAACAGTTGCCGTCAACGTGTTTGATGACATTACGTCAACATTAACACGCGCCATTGTGAGCAGATTTCGCTTTACAAAATTAACAGGAAGTTATAAAAATTGTATGTTTATCAGGCGTATTGTCTTATCGATCGATGATGCAAGATGAGATGCTCTGACAAACTATTTGTAATGTATCATGCGAAAAGGCCCTTATGTGTAGTAGTAATGTATGACTCATATTATATCGTACGTATATAAAACTTATCGATATGATTTCATACATCGATAAGTGAACAAATATTTAATAAAGTTATTATTTTATTATTGACGACATAGAGTACAGTGGAAGCGAGTTTAACCTCACTTTTTCACATAGAGCCTACAGTAGTTTCTATTTTTAGATAATTGTATGAAATATTAGAAGACTCAATAAAAAGTTCTAGAATAAAATAGTTGTAAAACTTAGAATAAAATTAACGATAGCAGAGAGTGATTATTTGTCCATAACTTTTTTATTATTTTTTTCATTGTCCGTATTAAAGCCAGCTCAAACACGTGTACGAAGTTGGGGGCATCAGCTAGTCTTACATAAGTCTCGCGAGATTATTTGGAAAAGACCTCTTAAATTTGCTTACTAATATAGTAATACAATTACCTGACATATAAAGCTATAAGTGTAGTTATCTGATGAATATTATTGATTTCATAATTTATTAGTAAATTTAAAATTATAATTCATCATGACTTTTTCTTTATAATCCAACAATTTATCAAATTTTAAGTGTTGGATTAAAAAGACTTCTTAATAATTACTTTACATTGTGCAATAACTAACAATAATAAACAAAATTAAATATAAAGGCTTGAATGTTCTGAAACAGGAGACTATAATTTAGTTCATTTAGGAGACGAAAAGTTACATCTGAAATTCATAATTTTCGAAGATAAGATCATAACATTATATTTTTCAGAACTTCATAAATATTCATTTTAAGACGCTTTTATTAGTATTAACATATGAAACATAATCTTTGAAAGAATCAGGATTTATGAAAAAGTTAAATCATGATTTTTAAAATCATTGAAAGGAATTTTCACCCGCTTGCAAAGTCGGATTGATCTGAAATTTTGCATACTTTTTAAGGACCGATGATAATGCAATAATTTAAAAACAATGCATTTATTAGTTTAAATTCCTGCTTATTTGGGGAGTAGCTGACGTAATAACCGAAAAAATATTACAATAAACATTCTCTTGTGTCCAACATGTCAAAGCAAATGTAGCCTTAAAAGTGTTTAGTATATAAACAATATTATACGAAAACTATCGACAAAATACTAAAGAACGTGTAAAATTGATATAGGTCAAACACCGCTAAATACTCGGTTTCCTAACAGAATATTTGTGTTTAGCGGTACGTTACGGTAAACATTTGGTAATAAAATATATGAATTCGATAGATATTAGTTGTTAAAAGAAAATAACAATTACGATTCCAGATTGGTGATAAAATTTTACTATGCTATACAATTTGAATAATTATTGTAGAGCTTATGATCGTAGCAAATATTTTTCATACAGTCTGACATAATTAGGGTTTGCCAAAAGTTATTATTCCAAGTGATTATAGTATTTTTAAGTCGTCATTCCCTACCCTTTTTCCCAATTATTTGGGGTGGGCGCAACATGTCTCTTCCCTGGTATCCAGAAACCCGCCGCGGCAAATGTTGCTGCCGGCCACGGCAACACGACGGGGCGACCTAATGCGGGGTGCATGTCTCCTCCCTCTATACATCTCTGTTACGCGTCATCTGTGAATTTACATCCATCTTCTTCATATACTCTTTGTAACCGCCTACTCCATACTTTATAGAATAAAATCAGTATTATCTAGATTAAAAAGCACATAGAACACCAATTAGGGTTGAGATTATACAACTTAACACTTATCAGAAATAATTGGTCAAGTGCGAGTCGGACTCGCGCACGAAGGGTTCCGTACCATTATCTATGCAACATAAGGCAACGTTATTAGTATCGAGCAAGAAACAGTAAAAAAATCATGTTTGTTGTATGGGAGCCCCCCTTAAATATTTATTTTATTGTATTTTTAGTATTTGTTGTTATAGCGGCAATAGAAATACATCATCTGTGAAAATTTCAACTGTCTAGCTATCACCGTTCTTGAGATACTGGGTACGGAACCCTAAAAATCATGTTTGTTGTATGGGAGCCCCCCTTAAATATTTATTTTATTTTATTTTTAGTATTTGTTGTTATAGCGGCAATAGAAATACATCATCTGTGAAAATTTCAACTCTCTAGCTATCACCGTTCTTGAGATACAGCCTGGTGACAGACGGACGGACGGACGGACGGACGGACGGACAGCGAAGTCTCAGTAATAGGGTCCCGTTTTTACCCTTTGGGTACGGAACCCTAAAAACGATAATACATAATAATATTATAAATATGGTAAATTAATTAAATACGTAAGAAACATTATCAATTCGATATTATCGAGAAGATGAATACCAACAGCGGCATATTAGCAATTTTATTGGAACGAAGTTCCTTATCGCGCGTTGTGAAAGGGGGCTAGACGGAAAAAATTCTTACGAAAAGTTGTCACGACACTTTTTGCTATAGCTATTGTAAGCTGTGCGGCGTCGCATGTTTCTCTGTCTGTCTCTCTCTCTCTCTTATAGAAAGCAAGCCAGATATTTTCATTTCTATTTCGCATTGAACAGTGTGGTGTCGCGACGATTATTTTTGTTGAGTGTATACAGGTTTTTTGTAAATAATAAATAATAAAAAATATTATTATAACTTAAAAAAAATAAAATTTTATTACAATTCCTTCACTAATTAATCGAAAGGAACTTCGTTCCATCCGGGTGTCCCTTGACACCTCTCAAGTTTTTTTATTAACAATTTATTTTAACTAGCTGCAGCCAAGTAAAAAAATTGTCCCCGTTTTTGCAACATTTTTCACTACTGCTTCGCTTCTACTGGTCGTAGCGTGATGTTATATAGCCTATATCCTTCCTCCATAAATGTATACTAATATTGTAAAGCTGAAGAGTTTGTTTGTTTGAACGCGATAATCTCAGGAACCAGTGGGCCGATTTAAAAATTTCTTTCAGAGTTAGATAGGGCATTTATCGAGGAAGGTTTTAGACTACATAACATCACGCTACGACCAGTAGAAGCGAAGCAGTAGTAAAAAATGTTGCAAAAAAAAATGGGGAACTTTTTCTAAATTCTACGTGGCGGAGTCGCGGGCAACAGCTAGTAGACTATACAAAACAAAAATAATTTTCCAAATCGAACCAGTAGCTCCCGAGATTAACACGTTCAAAACAAAAAAACTCTACAGTTTTATAATATTAGTATGGCTATATAATATTAATTTTATTCATTGCAAATATATACATATAATTTGACGGGCTTCGTGGTGGAGTGGTTTATGTAATGGACTGCCGATCACGAGGTCGCGAGTTCGATTCCCGCTTTCATTTGTGTGATATCCATAAATGTCATACAAATGTTTGTACAGCGTCTGGGTGCTTTCTATGTATTATAAGTATGTATTTACAAAAGAAAAGTAGTATATGTAGTCTATCCGTATCTGGTACCCATAATACAAGCATAGAAATATAGCTTACTTTGGGACCAGAGGACGTTGTGTGAAATGTCCTGAATATTTATTTATTATTATTTATTATACATATTATAAATGATGCATGTCTAATTCTATCAGTAAAATGTCTCCGTTAAAATATGTTCATAATTTATACTTAATACTAGCTGAGCTAGCGACAAACGTTGTTTTGCCATACTAAAAAAAAAGGTTTTATAAATAGATGTTGGCCGATTCTCAGACCTACTGAATATGCATGTAAAATTTCATAAAAATCGGTCAAGCCGTTTCGGAGGAGTACGGTAACTAACACTGTGACACGTGAATTATATATATTAGATTATATATCAAAGTATTTGTTTCAACGTGCAAATCTTAGGAGTAACCGTTTGAAATTGAAAATTCACTATTACACACGGATTAGGTCGCGGGCACAGCCTTATAACATTAACAGTATTGATATTAAAGTGTTAAATATGTATCACTTCTTACCGACATTCATGAATATTGTTATAAATATAGATATATTCTTATCAAAACAAAAATAACTTTGCATCTTTGATAGTGATCATTCACAAATATTTAAAGAGAGATAAATTATATGATCGTACTGCTCTTGTAACTTGCTTTAATGCATGTAGTACCTTGGTATCTCTTGAGAATCAATATGAGAGGCACTACATTACGGGTAGCTGTTTACCGTCAGGCAAGAAGTTGCCTGTTCTCTACCTTAGTGGTGCCTTAGTAGTTATTATAAATAATTCGCTTAGTTCAAAAACACGCATCCTTAATATTATGTTACATTATTGCATTTTCATCGGTCCTTAAGAGGTGTGCAAATTTTGACTACAGCATGTGGGTGAAGATTCTGTAACATAGATTAATACATCGATAGATACGGACAGAGGTAACAAAACCTTATTAAAAAATTCAGTAGTAGCTATATGTAGCTTTTTATAGCCTATGTAATTCAAAAACAATGTTGTTCAAACAAAAACATCAGTTTCTATTTGTATATTTTTAGCTAGAGGACACTTGAGTATACACTCAATGTTTGACGCTATTTGACGTGTCTCAACAATGTCTGACGCAAGCAAAACTCAATTAAAACTTATAGCAATATTAAAACATTTCTAATGAAAATAAAATGTATTAACATAAATATTATATACTTAACTTTGGTACATTGTTTAGAAAACGCCAATTAAAACTTGGTGAAATTTTACTTTCTTATTTGACAAATTATTTTTAAGTGATATACGACAGATATATCTAATCTAATATATAAAATTCACGTGTCACAGTGTTAGTTACCGTACTCCTCCGAACCGGCTTGACCGATTCTTCTCAAATTTTGCATACATATTCAGTAGGTCTGAGAATCGGCCAACATCTATTTTTCAAACTTTTTTTTTTTTAGTATGGCAAAACAACGTTTGCTGGGTCAGCTTGTAATCTAATCTTCTTATATATAAAATTCACGTGTCACAGTGTTAGTTACCGTACTCCTCCGAAACGGCTTGACCGATTTTTATGAAATTTTACATGCATATTCAGTAGGTCTGAGAATCGGCCAACATCTATTTTTCAAACCTTTTTGGTTTTTTTTAGTATGGCAAAACAACGTTTGCCGGGTCAGCTAGTAATATATATATATACAGATAGATGGCTTGGACGCTAATCTATACTCTAATTGTCACGTACAGGGACAGATCCTTAGAGCGAAGAGGAGTGGATCTTGTCTACGTAGACTGTAGTGATACTCTAGCTAGGTTAGTCTCGCTAATGTGTACACGTCGTAGATTGCCTTATGAGAGACGCTCTCCGTTAATTTAATCTATCGTGAACGACGCCTATTATACGTATAAGTTTATTCAATAAATGGTGTATCATTAGCTCTAATTTGATTTTAGAGAAATGAATAAAGGTTATCAATTATTGGTACTAGCCGTTACTGCAGAATATTTACAAGCTTTATAAAAGAGCACTATTCATTCGTTTAGTATATAACCCAAATGATTTGAAGACAAACAGTTTACCTCAACTACATCAATTCATAATATGAATTGATGTATTTGAGGTTTTAGACGTTCATATGAATGTCATATGAACGTCTTTCATAAAGATAACACGTCAATAAATTATCAATACGGTGATTACAAATAATATAACAACTATGTTAAATGGAGATTCTATCAAAGGCTCCATTTAAAATTAATCGATTCTGTCGTTTGGTTGAACGATTTAGACTGAGCTTGGCTCACAAATTAATGATGTTTGTGCTATTACGTATACTTACTTATACTTAAATATTACGTCACTGACATGCACGTGGCAAAAATCAATATTAATACAATAAGGTAGTCAAGTGGAAGACAAACACACACCCTGAAAGATTCCATACCTGTCGGAACGAACAAAAAATATTATTATAGTTATTGCCTCTGAATTAGTAGGTCCATTCAGGGCGTCTTAGCTAATGAGCTCGAATGACCTAGACCTGATTTTTGGTAGGAAGAATCTTGTTCCAAAACAGGATTCCATAGTATGTCATTCCAAAATTGAACTTGTAAGGAAACTTTCAGAGACTTTCAGAGACTCTTAATGAATTAGTTAGTGTTTTGTGTGTAAACTCATTTATAGGAGGTGAAAGGAACTGTTCTAAATCTATGCAATCACATCTATAGATTTGGGTAGAGAGCGCGAAAAGGAATATTGAAGTCATGACCCTCTGCTGATCTCTTTTTGTGGTCTTCATTAGACCTAGATAACAAGCGTTATGAGAAATTTATTTAAAATAAATATCTCTAAGTCTCACGAACATTAAAACGTGAAAGTGTAAAACAGGTAATCATTTAAATCAAGGCTACGATTAAATAATGAGCTGTATTTAAAAAAGGCATTAACATTGTTATAATGCGAAAGATTGTTTATTCGATCAGCAACATGGCGCAGTCGATAATAATGTCATGGTTTCGAGGTGGTTTTAAATTTAATCCCTTTCCCCAATTGTCTCCCAACGTTACTTTTTGTGGACCATCCTCTCCAAGTATCACAAACTTTATGGCTGGACCCTTCAGTATATATACAAAGAATTCTATGAAAGACCATCGCCGTAGTACAGCAGCAGTAAGAAAAGTCGATACGACAGTGACAAAACGAATCCTGCCCAGAGCTGGCAAAGTGAAGGTCGCAACATTCACTATTGGCTTTAGCAATCCGTCGGTAATCTAACGTAATTAGAAGATGTTGTCTTCGTTGTTTGAAGACAATATGATGTCACACACTATGTTAAAAATACTTAAATTAACATGCCTACGTTAGGAACGAAGACACATGAACATACGTAAATAAACACAATATGTATGTGCGACATTTTTATAGGGTGATTGATGTCATAATACACATGTCTAGAACTTGTTGCTTCCCATGAATGCTATTGAAGTCGGTGATGGGATAAAAACAGAAACAACTTATTTAATAAAAGTATGAAAAGAGCCCAATTACCATCGTTGTATGATAGACATTAACGTACACAATAGTAGGATTTAGTAGCCTGGAAAGAAACACATTTTTCTCTTAGCCCATTTACGTCGCAACGTCCTAGCACCTAAGTGTACGGCCTGAGTGCACGCTCTATTCGAGCGTCGGGCGGGGAGGAGCGTGCAGCGTTCATGTTAAACACGTGCTACCCGTAGTGGCCGTCCTGAGTGCCGGCCGAGCGGAGCGTGGTCAGCTGCGGGCTTGTTTGCGTCGAGCGGGGCGTCGCGTGCAAGTTCAAACCAGTTTGTGTTTTGCAGCGGTGATACGAGCGTTCTTGAAGGATGTTGTTTGAAGAAATAATTTCAGAAATACAAAATAAACCTGAAATATGGTTATCTTCGCATTCTTTATATAAGAACAGAATAGTTAAAGCAAGAGTGTGGAGGGAATTAGCAATTACTTAGCAATTAGCAAAACTACTTAATTTTTCTTCTAAATACATATCAATAATATCGTACGACGCAGACATGATCGACACAAACGACCGCCACCACAAACGCTGAGCGTGCACTGAGGCCACTTAAAGAACGCGCTTTCGACCGCTCTTCCCCGCCCCGCCCGACGCTCGAATAGAGCGTGCACTCTGGCCGTACACTAACGTTCTCTTTGAATATACCAATGTTAGAAATGGCCTTTCTTCAAAACAGAAGAGTGACTAGTTTGCACAAATTAGTTAATAGTTACTACCGAGTCGCAATGGAACCTATGACTAGACAAATAAAGTGGCGTTACTACCAACGAACACTACAGACACACAACTTTTCGCACTTATTGGGAACAATTTACCTTACATTAAGTATAATATAATTTGCCTTACATTAAGTATATAAACGTTAGACCAATTTTTGTAAAAAGAATAATTACCTAGAAACAAATAAATCTGCAACCATTTGAAGAGATTGTAAATTATGTTAGAGTCACGATATCATAAAAACTAATCTTTACAACTGACGTGGGGCCTGAAAGATATTATGTACTTAAAACCTCGTAGTCGTAACTTCTTTTTACGTCAGCAAGCAGTCATTCAACCTTGGACACGCGGTTTTTCTCAACATAAAAATCTTATCGTCAAAATGACGGCTCTACTTAAAAGGATGCAGAACAGACAACCTTTTGTGCGTTGCCTTTTCATTTAACTTGGCATGTAAATTGAGTTATAGGCATATTTAATTAGACATTCCCACAATAGCAGGCGTATTTATGTAACAATATTGCCAACCATATATATATCTTGGTAAAATTTGTTTCATGTTATAATAGAGACAGTTCTGTTTGAACCAGGAATTATAAAACTTGTTAAGCATTAATGGAGTAATTGTTACCATTTACATTGAAATGTGTAACTTAGTAAAACGAGAATTCAAAATTATGAAAACGTGATAAATAATAACAAGGCAACACAAATTATGCCAGTACAGGAGAGGCAATAAATAGACTATGTGATTTGAAAACTTACGAAGTAGGATAGAAGTAGAGTAGATATTGATGAACCCATTAGAATTAGGTACGTTTCTTGTAACCTAAATACTGCTATTGATGACTTTAATTTATCTAACAAAAGAATCACAACATAATTTTTTACTGAACCGTTACAATTTATTGCCTTATTCACTACACCACGGAGACATTCGAACTAACAAGTCTAACTCTAGAGTATATTACAATAACATCAATTTTTTGTCAGTTTTCACTCATTAAGACTAGTTCAAAATAATTTCCAGTCTATAAATACATCCGTCTAATAATTGCCATCACAAACTTCCTACATTTCAATAAGAAACCGACCTCGATCAAAACATGAATTCAAATTTATTAATGTAATAACCAGCTAAACACGTAATTAATAGCCTCAATGAATATAAACACATTACGTTTTTGATATGTTAGTTTGGCATTTTTGTTTACTATGAGCTAACTTTTGACCTCATCTCACATGTTAAGTGACCTTTAAGTCGAGGATAGTAAATTGTACACACACACTAATTGCATATAAGGATATACGGTATATAAGGACTTGAAATAAAAATAATTTTGTGGAATCTGATTTAAAAATCAGGACTCGAACAATCGAGATTAAAATGCAAGTTGAGACACAACATAATTTATTATCATATATCCCTTTAACTACACGACTCTACAAAAAAATTTTCGTTCTTTGTCCTAAAGTTTATACTATTATTTTCCAGTTAGTTATGCACAAAAACGAAAAGAAAATACCTTTTTTCGGTATAAAGTTTGCTTTTGTGATAGTTATAATAATAATACTCATTTTTCAATTTTTTCATAAATTTTAATTGATTTTAATATTTTTAAAAAGACCACGCGGTGAGAGTGAGGTATTAACGTTTACACTGTGCCGCTAGATGGCACCCGAGTGATAAACAACCATCAGGTGTTATTTACAAGCCCAGAATAACTTAAAATGTCGTCACGAAAGTGCAAATACGATGCTGATGCATTTTGTTTTATATGTGGTCTATTTATTAAAGTTCGAGACGTGAAATATGAACTAAAGACATCTCACGTTCTCTGTGAAGCCTATGAAGCATATTTTGACTGTCCTGTACGGAATCAAGATAAGCCATGGGCTCCACATGTTGCTTGTAGTTATTGTAAAAGGTGTTTGGAAGGTAAGCAATTTTTATTTAATTAAGCGATGAATCCAAAATAATATAATAGACATATTAATTTTTATTTTTTAAGAGCCTATTCCGAAGAGCAAGGAGAACGTTTCCATCAGGACATCATGAATTTTGAACAACACTATCAAGGCCAATACAATGAAAACATGATGGGCGACTATATTTGGGGTTTATTGAGAGAAAGTAGCTATGAACATAAAAGAAAAAGTAAAAGTGTGCACTTTTAAGTTATTTTCCACTTTTCTGTAAGCTAATTTGATAGTAAAACTTAATAAAAATAATAAACATTTTTATTTCAATAGTTTTATTTTCAATCAAAAATTAAAATCCGAGATTTTTAAAAATTTCGTTCAATCAGTCTTCTAAGCACAAAAGCAAAGTTTTTCATGCCATATATTTTTTTTCCGTCTAATTACGACCTAAACTACCGAAATTTAATGCTTTGCAATCAAAGTCAAATTTCATGTTGACCCGTGCTATCAGTCAGTCGATATCAAGAGTTATAGGCCGTCATAACACGCAGCCTTCACATCTTGCATCCAGAAACTCTCTATGTTCTTGATGATATATTTGCTGTACGTAGCTGGTCCACGTTGTATCTTAAAGCCGGCAGTCATTTCGGCGAACTTTTTGGGCAATATGGGATACGGTTAGTATTCTTATAGATATTTCGTTACTACAGTTTCATGTAGAATTCGAGACCTCCACAGTGACGTAGAGAGGCAAGTGACTAACAAATGCGCCCCGCAAACACCAAAAGGTACGACCTTCTAAATAATGTACCGCGACGTTTCTTGAATCTCATGAAATATCTAATTTAGAACGTTTGCATTAATCACCAATTTACTTGTTAATTACAAGTAACATTTTTATTTGTAAGTAATTACAACATTTTGACTGTGAAAAAATATATTTACATATACGAAACATTTTGTGTCTACACAATTTTAACAAAAGTGATGTTTTAAATAACAATGGAGTCAATTTGTATTTCATTGCCTTCTTAGATACGTCAAACCTGTTGGTGAATGGTGATCTTGTGCTAATTGATAATAAAAATACCACCATGCAATTTGTACAAAGGTGTGCACGAGCAAAAAAAAAACAATAGGTAAGTAGATAGCTTCACTATTTGAGCAGGTTATTTTATTGTTCTGTTTTTCGTAAAGAAGTTAATTTTCAGACTCTAGCAAGTTAGGGTACGCTTGTGTTGACAATGACCCAGTGCCGCAGTAAATGTACTGGCTCTGATATCGAAAGGTACTGTGTTAGTTCAACACATGTTGAGAAGCAAGAAATCTCTAAGCCTTACAGTGGTACAAATACTACAAAATAAGCCGCGTCTAAAATAAATAACTGTAAAAAAAATACTGCACAATGTAAACAGTTAACACAAATATGTAATTGCTATGCGATATTGTACACGTGCCATATTAAATTAATACATACACACACCATAACATTGTCAGCGATGTAATAAACAATTTAAGATAACGTTGTAATTTGTTTCATTATTGTTAAATGTCTATTTATTACCCGTAAATAATTGTGAAAATTACGACAATCTATTAAATATTTACATAACGAATTCTAAGGAAATTACAGTCGGATTATGATTTTTGGAGTATTTGTGCGATAGTGAACTTGTTGCTTTGGTAAAGCATAAAGATTTATTGGGTTTATCGCTGCCGTACACCTTTCATGACATAAAGACTCGATGTTTTTACACGAAATCGACAGAGAAGTCAAAGCCACGCGATTTTTATTGGCACATAGTAATGTTAAACCACGAGGGGGCAATCCGTACGTGCTCATCCGTATAAACTTTCAGACCTCCTCTATTTAAAATAGGTATAACTGTAGCTAATTTTATACTAGGTGTTTGAAATATGACACAAATCGTTGTTTTTTTTTTAAAAAAAGTTTGCATTAAATATAGGTAATTATAATGTATTACAATATACAAAAAATCGCGTCTAGCAGAAAATTAGCACATTGTATGGGGTTCTTTTGGCCATTTAGGAAAAAAATGTACGCTTTAAGTAGATGGAGGTTTAAAATGCTAATAAGAATTTTACACATACTAAAATTAAATAAAAGGTGTTAAAATTGGGTGTTGCTCACAAATCGTATCCAATAATATTGTCGGCCGTGACAGTAAGCAGTGACGGTGATTCAACTTAGTTCCTATTGATTGCAATCAACTTTACTTGTTTTATCAAGGCCTTTATAGTCAACACAGCTGTGGACAGTCTTTAAATTCAATCTGTTTTATATTATTTGTGTAGTACGTGAGTATTGTACTAAGCTTTTTAAATTTTAGTACAATCTTCACGTAATTAAATCTTCTGCAATATTAATAACTACTATTATTACAGGAGATTTAATTGAGTATAAAGTTAAGTTAGAAAGACGAATAAATATCGCATTATTATATAGATTAATAATAAATAATAAATAATAAATATCGCATTATTATAGATGTTACTAAGGGTGTCGGCCCTGACGGTATACCTCCTTTTTTCCTTAAATATACTGCAGAGTCATTATGCTATCCGTTGCAACAGCTTTTTAATCAGAGTCTGGCAGAGGGATGTTTGCCGGAAATTTGGAAAACTGCCAATATTACTCCTGTACATAAAGGTGGTTCTAGAAATGATGTCACCAACTATAGACCTATATCGCTGTTATCCACATTGTCAAAAGTTCTTGAAGGTTTAGTTCATAACGTCATATATCCTTGTATTCACAGTCTGATCATACCAGAACAACATGGTTTTGTTAAGAAACGCTCAACTACCACTAATCTTGTACTTTACACTAATTATTTATTTGAAAATATGGATAATGGTATTCAAACTGATGCAGTCTATACTGATTTCAGCAAGGCTTTTGACAAGGTGGATCACAGCATACTACTTGACAAAATTTCATACAATGGCATTCGTGGTAATTTACTTCGGTGGTTCAGTTCGTATGTTAAAAATAGGACACAAAGAGTTGTCGTCAATGGTTTTATATCGGCACCTATTATAGTTACCTCTGGAGTTCCACAGGGATCTATATTAGGACCTTTACTCTTTATATTATTTATAAATGATATTGATAGCTGCTTCAGGAACTCACGCTACTTACTCTATGCAGACGATCTCAAAATTTTTCGCAGTATTGGGTCTCTGTGTGACTGTGATAAGTTACAACACGACCTTACTCGACTTACTCAGTATTGTTCTGACAATAAGCTCAAACTTAACATCTCTAAATGTCAATCAATCACTTTCACTAAAAATAAAAACATACACGAATATAAATACTTTTTAAACAGTTCTCTCCTAAATAAAACTACACTAGTGAAGGATCTAGGCGTTACCCTCGATTCAAAACTGCACTTTGACTCACATGTCCAGAATATAGTAAACAAAGCTTATAAGCTATATGGTTTTGTCATGCGCTCTTTAGAGCCATTCAAGAGACCGTCAAGTTATTTAGTACTATACAGAGCCTTAATCAGAAGTCAATTAGAGTACGCTGTGCCTGCATGGAATCCTTACTACTCGAAATATAGTGAGTTAATAGAAAAAGTACAACGTAAATACTTACGTAGGGCAAACTACAAATGTTATCATTCCAAAGCTTCCTACTCACGTCTTCTTAATAAATTCAACTTATTACCTTTAAAGCTCAGAAGGTCTGTTCTTGACTTAACGTTTTTATATAAGGTTTGTCGAGGTGGATTTGACTGTAACGAACTTACTAGCCGACTTTTCATACGGATACCAAGTAAATCTCAACGAATACGTAACAATCATGCACACAAGTTATTTTTCCCCAAGCAGTGTAGAACTAATTCAGGTGAGAGGGCGCCCCTTTGGCGCATGATGTCCTGTTATAATGATGTCTTTAACGATAGCTTCACTGACAATGACATATTCACTTTGAGCTTGACACAATTTAAAAACCAAATTGTTTCACATTTGTTTTAAACTTATCATGTATAACATTGATGGTTTTTTTTCATTTAATTTCATGTTTCTTTTCTTTATATCTCAAGTATATTTTTGTTTATTTCCTCTTACTTTGTTTTGGAATCTGTTTCACTATAATTTGTCTTGTATTTACTGTTTTATGAATAATTTCACTGTTATGTTCTATTTTAAGGTTTATTTTGTGGACAACGGTGCTGGTTGCATAATTACTTATATATAAGACTTATTCTGTGTACATCTATTTCATTATGTAACTGTTTGTTGTTCCAAATAAAATAAAATAAAATAAAATAAAAATTATTTATTTAGCACCATGCAGGATCCATTTTTTAATTTAATTATTTCCCAATTACTACAAAATTCAATGTCCTACAGATGTTTCTATAAAAAATTAACAGAGCAACAGTAATGTTTGTAGGTCTGGCTTTACTTTAATTAGGGGTTTAAAAAGAAAACATAAGTAGTTGTTTGAATTGGTTAAAAATACAATGAACTATAATGGTTAAGTATGATACATATGACAACATATTTAATATGACTATTGTCAAATGCAGTGATTTGGCAACGACGTGAAAACTACACAAACATTAAAATGAATAAAGTTACTCATATTTTCTTATCGAGCACTTGTAACATGTCTCGAAGTTGTTCAGACACAACATTTTCCTCTCTTCTGGGAACAATATAACTTTAATATTTATAGTGGCAATACAAAGAATTGTACGAGCAGAACATATTGTTATTAATATTTCAACTGGTATCAAGGACCAGTGCATTGTATTCTGAAGCACAAGAAACTACTCGAGTGTAATAACTAGTTGGATTTATTTATGTTATACTAGCTGCGCCCCGCGGTGTTACCCGCGGTATCCCTACTAATATTATAAATGCGAAAGTAACTCTGTCTGTCTGTCTGTTACGCTTTCCCGCTTAAACCTCTCAACCGATTTAGATGAAATTTGGCACAGACAATCTTTAGACCCTGAGAAAGGACATAGGCTACCTTTTATAACGAAAAAGAAATTTACAAATTCCACGTGGACGGAGTCGCGGGCGACAGCTAGTAAAGAATAAAAAATCAGGCAGTAAAGGGTGCTTTGGTACTTGACACTTATCGTCACATTCTAGACAATTCACATAATATCTTTATAAATAGTAGCCTATGTGTTATTCTGATGTATACGCTACGTTATTGTAGTTTCATTAAAATATATTAAGGGCCTACATCAATATTATCGTCGACATGTACATATTAACACAGCTAGTAGGTATAGAAAATGAAGAATTAGGGATATTTTTTTTGTTTACTCAAAATCTACTAAATATATTTTAATTCTAATTTACGTGTTTCTATATATAATAGTTACTTGTGTTTTTAAAGTTATTTCATTACTTAATACGCGATAATAGACCGACAAATGAAAAAAGAAAAAATTAGAGAGGTTGTTTCGCTAAGATTTTCTATCGAGAAAACTTTTTTCAATCGTGTTTCTGAGTTTATGCGATCCTAGATCATATATTGAAAAAACATATACTTAAAAATTAGAGCTCTAGCCATTCAATCTAAAGAAACAATGAAAACTTCGTACGTAGAAAAATGCACGAAGCTATTTTGGTATCCTCTTAAGTAGTTTTTGCGTGATAGAGTAACAAACATCCAAATATCCATACACACAAACTTTCACATTTATAATATTAGTAAGGTATTTTTTTTTATATCTAGAGTAGGCAAATGACTACACTCCACCTGATGATAAGTGGGGTGCAATCCAAAAGTTAGGACGCACTAGCCACCCTCACCGTGCCGGCTCACAAGATGCTTTTTCACGCCTCGCTTGAAAAACCCCATGTCGTAAGAATCAGGAAACACATGAGCAGGGAGTGAATTCCAAACCTTGGCGGTGCGACAAAGAAATGAGTTGCCAAATTTCTTGGTGGAATCTTTCTATTAGACATGCTGAACAATTAAGTTAGTTGTATGTGACAGATAATACATAACTACGAACGGTCACGCATCTTTCCCGTGGGGGTTTTCAGAGACTATAGAGGGCCATCTGCTACAATCAAACTATACAAACACATTCCTTGGCATCATTTATACTCATACACATTTGGGCTATTGTCCATGTGACGGATTAAGAATACAAATGTCACCACCCCATTTCCTCCCCATGGTGCTGTAAAAGCCAGCTAAGGTATATTGTATGCAAATAACATCTTCGGTGAGAGATGGGAAACTCGAAACACGTTGGTCAGCGTGTAATAGACCATAATCCTTGGAAGAGTCCCGTGCCCAATAGCGGGATGTTAAAGGGCTGAAGAGAGGAGATTTGGACTATAAAAGAATCTCACTGGTGATATCGCAAAATATCTACTAACAATTCGATTACGACTTGCTCCCGTTGATTAACAATGAAAGTCAATAGTAAAAGTTTAACAGACGATTAGATAACCTTGTCACTCAAACTAGTGATGAGACAACATGGTTTTGTGACATCGTTATGGCTAAAGATACTATTCCGATATTGTCGACCGAATTCTTGTTGTAGTCGATTGTCACGCTAACTTTGTATTTAAGATTGGGGATTAGGGTAGGGTGGTGTAAGACCGCGCAGTTTGAAATCAACGCTTCATAAAATAAAAAATATCCGTCTTGTTTGAGATTAATCATTTATAAATCATACATTGACATTCTCGCTATAGATTACTATAATAATTTTAACAAAAATTACAAATCGGGAAATGCGCAATTTTATATACCCTAGTGTGTAAGATTGCGCATGAAGGTCGATAAAATTGCTCAACTAAATTATTTGCACAAATCACATATAAAAGGGCTGGCTTCATTATAGTCTGAACCGTTTTCATGCTACCACTCCGTACATGAGTTGCACGCTATCCAATCTTCTACAATTGGCTTCTTATATATTTCTCCTCATGCTCTAAAACCAACAGCAAATATCTTTTTAGGGTTCCGTACCCAAAGGGTAAAAACGGGACCCTATTACTGAGACTTCGCTGTCCGTCCGTCCGTCCGTACGTCCGTCCGTCCGTCTGTCACCAGGCTGTATCTCAAGAACGGTGATAGCTAGAGAGTTGAAATTTTCACAGATGATGTATTTCTATTGCCGCTATAACAACAAATACTAAAAATAAAATAAAATAAATATTTAAGGGGGCTCCCATACAACAAATATGATTTTTTTACCGTTTCTTGCTCGATACTAATAACGTTGCCTTATGTTGCATAGATAATGGTACGGAACCCTTCGTGCGCGAGTCCGACTCGCACTTGACCAATTTTTTCCTACCCTCGACACTGCTTTATCATATCTGCCTAACCTTGTAGCACGATGTAGTTGTAAAAAATTAAATCATAGTCGCCATCCCCAGAGACGGAGCCAGGGCTCTTTTAGCTTCGCCACAATCAACCTAGCGACTTGATTTCTTTCTCTCCTGGACATTCTAAAATAAGTATTTCGCTTCAAACCATTTACTAATTACATAGTGCATACATAAATGCCCATAAACTATAAAAATTAAGATGAATATTTTAAAACTACCTTATGTAATTAAGTGAAAAAAAGAGATGAGAAGTGTAAGATTGCGCGCGCAATCTTACACGATACATTAGTGCGCAATCTTACACACCCCAATGCTTCTTGAATAATTGCGATGTCATTGTTATCTCCTAAATAATATGCCATCTACTTATTTTAAATTCAAAAATTCAATAAATCTACCGCGAGAAAATGTGGGTAAATTACTAATAGTACTTAGACATTTTGTACAGTACTACTTTCATTCCATGAAAAAATAATATCAAACGTGTCTAAAAACTTTGTAGTTTCATATCTCTTGTGTTATAAATACAATTAGAATATAATTTCGTGAGCGTGTCTTAGTCATGATAGCACACAAATCACAACTGAAGTTGGTGACGAAGTTTCTTCCACTACCCAGATATGACGTATGCGCATAAATCGTAATCTTATCGCACGCGCAAACTTACACCACCCTACCCTAGATATCGATGCAGGAACACTTGTTAGCGTTAAAATTATAGCTATTCCACAGTTGCGTCACTATACCTGGATGATTTGTATTTACAAAAAAATACTTTTTTAATACGTTTTATAAAACTTTGGGAGAGATAATGGTCTACTGTGCCGCGCTGACTAGGCGTGTTGTCATTTTAAATCCCACAGAGGATTTTATCTGTGTAATATCCCTTAGTTGGGTTTTACAGGCCTCTAGAAAGGAAATGGGGTGGTGTCACTTGTTTATAAATTGTATATATAACTTCAGTAAGCATTTATTATTTGACCAAATAAATGTGGTTTTAATAGACCAATGTTCTTATTCATAATGACTTATCGGAGATTTAAACGGAGATTTTATCGGAGAGATAATAAACGTTTTATCGTAAAAAGACTATATAATATGAATAACAAGTTTTGACAATTTTCTCGAACCGAGTTTAGCGAACTTTTAAACCTCCGATAAGTAATTATGAATAATACCGTAAGTGTATATTGAAGTTATTGAACAGAAATACATTATCTACAATCAATTGACAAGCGCTCGTTGAAGAAGGAGACAACAATATGTCGCTAATGTGTTATACATATAAATCCATATAAAATATCATCTATTATGCCAATATATTCAATGAACTTGAACAACTGTTGACAAGGCTCAATTATATTAGTACCTCACCAGACAATGACGTCATACAGTTTAAGACAATCAAATCAATAAAATAGAAGATTTATTTATGACTGAAAAAACAACCTGCAATCTGTTTGTTTTGTTAAGATAGGAGTGACAGAAGTCGACATCTTTTAATTCTACGCGGGCGTTAAAAGAAAAGGTCAAAAGGAATCTAAGAGATATTGGAATTAAGATAACGTAGTTTTCTATCCTTGTACACTTTAACATAATTTGGCACAGGGTTTGTTTCAGTTCAGTTTTCTGTCTCTCACCGAGAATGTTATCTGTGTACAATATTTCTTAGCCGGCTTTTACAGCACTCTGTATCCTTTTGCAAAATTCAACTTAATTTTCTGAATATATTTTGAACAATTTTAACAACATTAAAACATGAACACTGGCAGACAGGAATAACTCAACCATTGCATATATTGTTACTATATGTTGAAAAGAATAGTCACCAAATATATAGTATCTAGTACTTCCCATACAAAGAGCACATCCACTAACAAAAAATAACAAAAGCTTAGCTAAATAATATGTGTGGTCTATGGAAAACTAATAGCGTAAATGTCCTTGATATTATGACGTAATTAATTCTGTATCACGTTGACCTTCTTCCCACGCGATCATATCTTATTCGTCCACCTTGGCTCTACACTTAGTAGAGCACTAGCCTTATTTATGATCTTATTTGGCGTAAAGGAAATTAAAAGAAAATTGCCAAAAATATACCGAGTCTGAACTTAAACGACACTTGAAGACAGTGGTTAAAGTTTGCTGTGCAATTTAGTTAATTTAATCCCACACTGTAAAACCAATATAGATTTAGTTTTAATTTGTTTGCAAGTCAATTAAGAGTGTTTTCAAGTAGCATTTCGCAAAAAGCTGTTTAAAAGTTAAGAGCCCGTTTATTCTTGAAAGTTTTCTCGTTCAGTTATACTAAGAACACCCGGTGACTTGGTAAACAAATAATGTAAAGGCTGTTTTTTAAGGTGTCCCGAACTCATAATTTGACATTAGCAATTTGTTTGTTGAATTATGTTTCTTCATGGGTTTTAACTGTACTTTCTGCGTTTACATCTGTTAGTCAGTATTGATGTTACTAACGATTAGGTGGATTGCAGATTGCTAGTGGGCTATCCTATAATTTCTATCAAATACTTATTGTTTGTCAGCGACGGTTAGTTTTACGTTATTCTTAATTTAAAATACTTGAGATAGCGGTGTGTTAAAACTCTTCAGACCACTGACAGATAGAGAAAGAGAAACAACATAAGAATATAAAACAAACTCGCATCCAACATAAGTAAAAACACACAATAGTCAGTAAATATCAAAAAAGCTTCTCTAGTGTCTCGTAAACGTGATTAAACTTGAAATGTTAGCACACGATTATCTTGTAAAGCAATCATAGGGTTATCAAAACTTTAAAAGAAACAAAACGAATATTCCGTACAAAATAACACATCCACGAAATTATCTAATACATAGTTATTTGTTAGTTACCTACATATAATCTTTTTACAACAAGTTAGCCCATTAATTTTCGATTTTATTCTTGACCTAAGGGCAAGGCATTTGACTTACTATACAGTAGAGATTATGGATTCTGTAAATCTGTATGTTTAGCATGGACTGTAAAGACAAACTAAAGATTAAACTTATGTGCTGCACTTTGCCTAGCATTCAATGAAGACGTTATCAATGTTATTTAAATTTAGTGCCTATAATTAAATCTTAAATGATGAAACATCCCTAAGTAAATGTGCGTCGTGTGGCACCGTTATCTTTTCGCTTTCTTTTTGAACGCGCGTCGGGAGCGCCCGCGTCTCTCGTACTCATTGATCTAATCGTATGCGAAACGATTTCACGGAGAATCAACACAATGAATCCCATTATTACAATCCCACAAAAAATAAAATAAATGAGAAAGTTACGAGAACATTATCTACGGTATTTGTATTGACTAATTTTCAAACAAACGTCTTTCGTAGTGATCAGATACAATAGTTTAGTTTCAAAAATTCTTAAAGTAAAGGAGTTATTTTAGCTTCGAACAGTTATTTTATCCAGTCAGGCTCACAACTAACGGTAAATTTTTAAAACGACTATTTTATGGTAGTTATTTTATCGTGATCTTACTCTTATTACTTTAATAAATACAAGAAAATCTCTTAGTTATAAGATTAATAGGTAGAGACTAACACGAAGTGGATTGGAATTTAGGTCTGAAGGGTAATTGGTCAGCCTTAATTTTGCAACGTTATTACTTTATTACTCGTAGTTATTCATTTTTCACGGATATAAACTCTATTTTATGCAATAATTCAAGATTTTATAGTGGCATTTATTTCACATATAGTCTATCACTATTGCTTATTGTGTTGCAAAACAAATTCGTACAACGAAGATACCAAATAGAAGCATCATAAACAATCATGAAAAAAATGTCAAACTAAATGACAAACGATTGTTTGATGCTGATTTTGAGTATAAGATTTCTCATCCCTAAAATATAGGTGTGAAGATATAAAAGCAAGATAATAAAGTGATTGGCAAGGTTATAAATATAAATAACAATTGCGCAAGTGAAGTCGAAAGTTTAACGTAGCATAACGTTATTAATGGTGTGGAAGCTATTGTTGAACATCGCAAAATTGTTTTCGAGTACCAACCATTTTGTGTGGAGAGCTGGACTGAACCATATTGTTATCTTCTTACTAGTTCTGACACTTATGAAGGAGTTATCTTTAATCCGAAGAAAAACTTATTGAACAATATTGTTCCTATAAATAAATTCGCACTGAGGGATAAAAATAAATTGTAATGATCTTAATTAATATCTAGGGTGTTATTAAAAGCCAGTTAAGTTATAATGTTTGAGTCAATACAAACGCCACTTTTCATAAGTTAACCGAAATATCTAGTTGTTAAATATTTTAAAGGGTAGCGATATAAGTGCCATAACATTTTATTTAAAAAACCTCTGGTTAGATAAGGTTGTCTTTGGTTAGGGTAAATCCTAAGCTAAGATAACCTTATCTAACCACTTAAAGATTTTAATAAGAGATTTTTTCTGAATAACGTTACGTACGTTTTTTTTTTAAATTAGGCACGTACATTGAACGAACATGCGATACTTTATCATTTTGTTCGCAAAATAAACTGATAAAATCAAGGAAACGACAGATCAGTCGAGATCTTGGTCGGCCTCGCATCGGCGCACAGTCGCCAAGCAAAAACTATAAGTATCTGAACGCCTCGAGAGACTTATTGTGCCACAAGAATCAAAACCGGATGCTGTGCTAGCCTTCAATCCCATCATGGACATAGAACTAGTTCTTTTTAATACAATAGAGAATATAAATGCAAAAACGATAGAAATAATGCAGTACTGGTTTTGTTTGAAGACATAAAATGAATGCATTATATTTATTGAGGACGAAAGGTCTTTGAGTACACAGCATGACGACGACGTCGAGTATGGCATTGAAAGGAACCTTTTAAGCATCTATACCTAAACTAAAGGTTATCATTCAACAAAACTCTGTAATTAATCTTCGGCTGACTGTCAGTTTAGTTACTAAGTTGGTGCAACTTGATCAAGACCTGAAATTGTCAGAGTGGAATAATCTTACTTAAAATATCATACTCGTGGAATCGACGATGATATAGTAGGCCCCTACTAAATCAAGGAGGAAGGAAGGAATTTTCCAATGCTAAATGCTCATAGGGACTCGCTGGTTATAAACAAATCCGCGGTCTGTGGCAACCTTTGCGGAAAGAAAAAGCTGCTGCATTAAACATTTGTCGTATTGACGTATTATTATAGTTAAATACAAGAACGAACATAACTACTACAGTAATATAACATTGTATAAAACTGCTAATTTATAATCCCATTCTAGGCATAGTAATGACTATTAGTGCTATTGGAATTAGTCCAATGCTGATTTTATTGAGAACGCAACATAGATTTAACTAGGTGCATAGTTGAGAAATATATGCAATGTACCATCATTTGAAGGTCGGACGCTAAAATCAGTTTTGTACTCACTAGTGATGTAACCTATAATAGATTTTAGAAGAACATTTTGCACAAATATTGGTCGTTACCGGTAACTACCAATAGTAAAACAGAAATATTGATTAAAATAGAACAAAATAAGTCACGCTAGCGAAGGACTGCGTTTTTCAATATTGGGCATTGAACCCACGATAACTAATACAGAATGTAGTCTAGACATACACCAGCTATATCTCAAGAATCATTGAATTGATTGATTGGTGATTTCCATCCGAACCAATTCTATCGAGATCGCAAATAATTTAGTATGTTGGAAAAAATTCAATAGTGAAAGTAGAAAGCTACCATTGGACACTCGACCAAAAATGTAAGCATGACAGTTTGTATTCAAATCTGGTAATGTCCTCAGAATATGTTTCCTTGTGCAGCAAATAACTAATTACAAGAAGCAATAAACGCCCACGTACATCTTACACTTACAAATAAGGTGTTGTAACTAATTACAAAATCCAATTGTATCATTATCATTAAATCATCATCACACCACTACGCCTTTTTTCCATGAGGGTAGGTGAGAACTATAGAGCGCCATCTGCTATGATCTAAACACACTTCCTTGACTTCATTTACACTTATATAATTATAAGATATGCTATACTATACTTTTAATAAAACTTTATACTTAAAATAAATAGAGATCTGAGGAAAGCCGGGATGAATCACCAGCATTAAATACGCAGTGGTCATTAAATATACGAAACTAACGGTACTCTGCGGTTTTACTTGCGGCTAATAATAGGATATTTTATTTCATTTTATCGATAATGTTCTCGTGAGTCATAATATGTTATGTGGACTATATAACGAATCAGAAATAAGTTATATTTAACTCCATTCGAGGGTTTCAATTGCACTTTCATCATCATTCTCCTGCTCTTATCCCATTCCCAGCGCAACATGTGTTTTTCTTCCATACTCATCAGACGTCATATCTGTGTTAACTCCTCTGTCATACATATTCTCATTCACACAGTCCATCCATCTTCTGTTAGGTCTTCCTCTAGACTTTTTTCTTCCTCATTCATTCGTTCAATTACACTTTCAGACAAACAAAAAATAACTTTATTATAATATTTATAAGTCATGCCCTATTCTGTATGAGGGTTAGTGTTGTTTAAATTAGAGATAGGCAAATGCATGTTATCGATAAGCCTAATGGCGCACTCGATATTTGAATGTTACCAAAACAATCAATTCGTTTGATAAAAATAAATATCTGTACTGACTTTGAATGTTTTATATGCATCGAGTATGTATTTACAAATAATAATCCGATGTAGAGAGAACTTTGGAGTTTGGAGCGCTCCTGAGCTCCAAGCCAATTCTAATAATTCTACCAAAATAAATAAAATCAGGCTGGTAGCGTCAAGAGAAAAGGTTTTCTGGTGTTTGTGTTAACCCTTAATAATATTAAAAATGAAAAAGTAACTTTATATTCTTGCCGCTTTTTCCCGTCAAAACTACTGAACTGATTTGAATGAAACTTGTTACATAGACAGCCCAGAGCCTGAGTACGGAATTTTTTTATGCGAACATTTTTAATCATATATATATTTCCACGTCTAAAAACTCGTAGATGATAGGTAGTTCATTTAAAAGAAGTTCTAAGGTAGCTATTCCATGTTCACTGCAGTAGTAGTGGAAAGTGTAGTGCAAAAATGAATCTAAACAAAAATTTTTTAAGAAAAGTGGCGCCTTTCTACGGTAATATAGATTAACATAGATTAAGTTAATATAGATTAAGTTACGGAACAAATAGTTAAACAAGGTTTAGCAGAACTTGAACGGTACAAATGCGGCTATTCTGAAAGTGGGGTGAGAACTTCCATTGATTATAGTCTTCGTATGTATAACTATAGTGTTAATTGGGGACTCTTAACATCGATGTGACAAGACAACACTAGTAATGTCGACCTCCCAATAACCTGGGGCTCATAAACACAAGCGTCAATATAAATTTTATTAGTTCGTCCCGGTGCTGACGTAGCCACGGAATGGAAAGACCTTCACCGACCATTTAGCTCGTTAATACACGAACATTATGTTTTATTACTTTGAGACCAATTTCGGCAAACTTGAACACCAAATTAGTCTATAACTATGATTACTGACTTAGACGCCAACATATATGTAATGTGTGTAGTTATGAAGAAAACTCTAAACTGAACTCGTACAAAACCTTAACCTATTTATTTTCTACACACCATACATATGAATGAACTTACAAAAAAGTGATGAGGTGGATAACACTATTGAAAAAATTGTACTACGAAATATCGCGGTATTTTATAATTTTCATTAATTAAGAACGCACCAATAACGTAGAATGGGGAAATCCTTAACGGGACCCATTCTTATTAAGTACTTTATCTGATTACGGAAAATCCACGTCAACATTCTCTACTACTTATTAATTTATCGATAAATGCTATTTCTGAAATAATTAATAAGTAAATAGTTTCCTTATAATTGTTTTAGCCACAATTTTCTTACAAATTTCTCACAGTTTCTGGGGGGACACACCAGTTACTTTGCAAAAATGTAGATCACATTTCTCCAGTAACGAAAATAAAAAAGTGCTTAAGCACTAACTATGCTAACACAACTTTGACAGATGAATTCCAAAAAAAATTCTTTTGCTAAAGAAATTTGGCAGCAAGCTCTCTGGATTTTGATAAATTTCCTAATTAGGAACGTGTCAAGACTTAAATCCACTTCGCGTACAGACAATATTCACCAGATACGCTATTCAAATAATTTAATTTCGCTTCCACTGAAATTAGGTTAATTTTAATGTTCGTGTTTATTCCAAACCGTTACAAAAAACAGTTGTACATTGAAAGTGGAACTTGTTGAATGAGAAAAGCAAAATTAATATTAACTGTACAAACATATTTATTTAAAATTCATAAAAGATGTGTGGCTTGGCAAATATGGACAAAGAAATGAATGAATATTGCAGTGGCTGACTAATGTTGAGATAACTTAATAGCGTACGTTGGGTTTGGTAATAACGCAGAAAACATTGGTATTTTTAAAGCCTTATGATTCACTCATATAACAAAGCCTAAGGGTATGAAAATTACTGAAAAATATAGACGTCAATGATATTAACAAATAATAATATTCCAGTGTTTTTTCGAGTAAAGTCTAAGTAACAAGTTAATGTAACAGTGGCCAAGAGTCAACCAACCTGGAAGTAGACAAGTACCTACTTAACTAGTTTTTGATTACTGTAGTTAGTTAATTTCTAATCTCCCTTAGCTATCCATTTGACAAATAATAATTAGATTTTAATAATTTATCAACAAGAAAAATTAACTCGTGTTAGACCAATTGCCGAAAATTCTGAGACATCAGACAAGTTTCAAAACTGCTGAATAAATACACTTTTTTGACTTAACCCAGGATCCGAAGTCAGAGAACCGTGATATGAACGTAGTAAGTAAGCATATCCGGAACATAATGTTGTTATTAGGTGACCCGGATACGTTTGCAAGGTGCTCTATACGACTCTACTCTACACGCAATCTGTATTGAGCGACATTGACCGTGCATTGTAGTTCGTGGTCAACATTCAGTGTGGCGCATGCGGCCATTCTCATCAATATTAAACGACACTAGCTAATGTAGGACACATCACTGTCTAATTTACTTAATAAAACATTTACACAAATGCTCATTTAAGTGCTACCCATAGTGATATAATATGGGCCTACGAAACACCAGCAGCAGTAAGAGCTTAACTATATTAACAATAAAGAGAAGTTTATAATCTATATGTAGGGGGATACTTTCCGTAAGTATTGGTCCGATCTTAAAGTTTTTTTCACACTTTAAACTAGAAAGCTACACAGTCTCCATAAATGGTATATATAGACTATTACGGTCATAAGTAGTGATTTAAAATTTCACGTCTATGAAATAGCCGGTAACAGCTAGTAAATAAATGTACATATAGAGTTTAAAGTGATATTTTTATACCACAGCGGTGACAAACAAACGTACAGCTCACTATCACTCGCGCGTCTACGACCCTGAAGAACCTTTTAACACACTCTTTGAAGAGTCCTATGCTTTACCCCACGATACAGTTAGGTAACGTTAACGTTTAAAAAAAACGCATGCCTCTGATGTTCTTTATTCGTCGCAATACGGATAATAATGTACACAATCATTAAACTATTCATTAACAAAAACAATAACTAATAATTTATAATTACTGTGTAAATCGAAATCTAATGAAGTGAATGGTAAAATAACAATCGTTTATTAATTGGTCATAAATATAGATCGATCACAGCTAGAGTTTCAATTAATAACTAAAGACCCACCATATATTCGTGACTACGGAAGGAGGGATGTAATATAAGGCACACCTGGGCGCGCCTACAAATTTATATGCGTGTAAGGTCAATACTAAATTAATTAAATGATCCACTTGTTAGTTTAATTACTTATTGAAATTACTTTCATTCGTCAGCGGAAAGGCAAAATTACTTAAGCGCCAAAACTGCATTGCTGGGAAATGAATATTAAAGGTTTAATTTTTTTTTTAATTCGTATACAATTTTATGCTCAGTATAACATACGGAATACAAAATTTTATACGAATTTTCTTCCGAAAAATAAAACTTTAAAATCCATTTTCCAATAATGCAGTTTTGGCGCTTAACTAATTTTGCCTTACCGCTGACGATATGTAATTTTTTAATGATCACTGTTTTAAGATAATTAACTAACACGTCACTCTATTACAGGTTTATCCTATACTTATATTAACTATTACGGAATACCGTAATAGTTAATATGTATTACATAAAACGGTTTATCAAGTAACGCCATAATACAACATTTGTCTTGTAATACATACATTAAGTTATAAGATAAATGTTTGGAATATAACTTATCATCAAACTCTCTTGTTCTCTTCTTCGATTTATTAGAAGGAATAAAGAGCAGAGAGCCTGGAAAACATATTCTACAATACTCGTGATTCTCCTCATACATTGCCGGTTTTGCTGACTACTAAACATCTTTTAAAACATGGTCTTTTTGGTCTAGATACGCACGTTTATAATTCCCACAGTATCTACATCCCTCCACTTTCCAGTTGTATACTTGTTTAACCAGTCTTTCATCATTCCATTCTTTCAAACTCGCTATTTTATGCCGATACTACGAATATGGTAAGTTAATACCGGAGATTGTCTAAAAGTATCACATTAATTTTACTCTCAATTCTCCTTGCTGGGTATTTAATCTTCGCTTTCGTATAATCAACCCGAGATATTTTAAGCAAAATTGAATAAATACCTTATAGTTAACTGATATCATGAAATAGTAACTAATGGTTAGGTTTCGAGACTCAGACAATTATTTAGAGATAATAAACAGACATAAAATTGATGTTAGCTAAAATTGGGAACTGGGACTTAGTGGGTATTTTTTCTTTTAAATGGGTATGCGCGATACAGCTTTATAATGGAGTGGTAGGTACTAATTTTGATATTAAAATAATCTAGATCGAAACCAATATTTGTTCGCGTGGCGACGAATTAGGAATACAAGTGTCACTACCCCTTTTCCATCCAGGGTGCTGTAAAAGCCAGCTAATTATTGTATGTATACAGATAACATCCTTTGTGGGAGATGGAAAACTCGAAAATAAACCCTGTGCCAAAACACCTGGTCAGCGCGGCACAATAGCCCATAATCCTTCCCAAAAAAGACTCCCGTGCCCAACAGTGGGACATTAATGGGCTGGAGAGGAGAGGAACCAATATTACAAGAGATATGCGATTGTTTAACTTCAAAATATTATGAGAATTAAAAATGATTAACAAAAACGTATGGAAGCAATTATCGTTATAATTTATATGCAATTAACGATAGGTAAATAACGATTGTGTGTTATCGACATGAGAAAATATCAAGGTTCATCAAAACAAACAATATACTTGGCATTTCCTTATACTATGTAGCTTTGTATTCTTGTACCATTAACTACTGCACTTTAAACATAAGCAAACATTGTTGTGAAAATGACTTATAATGACATGTATCATGTATGATAAGTAATCTGGGCATACATTACCAATAAATAAAATTTCAAAGGCTGATGTTTTGACGTGATGAAGAACTAAAAATATAGTTTTGATACGCATCTTTTATTAATACAAACGTAGTTGCTATGAATTGAAACAAAACTTAGGTAAAAGGTATTATTTAATAAAATCTGTTGTTTCAAGACTCAAGCAGTCTTACAGAATTTTCAAATTTTTAATTTAAGTTTCGAACGGAAACTACAACTAGCTGTCTAACTAGTCATGAGTAGGTCTAACTTCTGGTGCCCGCTTATCGTTGAATTTTGGGACACCTTGTATATAACATCACGTGCGATCAATAGGAGTGAAGCATTGGTGAAAAAGTTGCAAAAACGGGGAAAACTTTTTAAATTCTACGCGTACGGAGTCGCGAGCAACAGCTAGTATAATATAACAACGTACTTTCACAGTTTTTAGTCTTACACAATACGTTCGTACTTTTGAGCACGATTTTTTAAATCAAACAAATTATATTGCTAATAATTTGTTTATTTTTAAAACATTCATACTGATAATTTTAATATGAGGAAGAGGAAATATTTAAAAGCTAGTTGAAATCGACCAGACAAAAACAAACAACGCGAAATGAAAAAGCTTTTACAAAATATTGAAAACATTTTATTCGAAAAAATAAAGTCCGCTTTTAATATAATAATATTAATAATAATAAATATTCATGGACATTACACAGAACGTCCTCTGGTCCCAAGCTAAGCTTATATATGCTTGTGTTATGGGTACCAGAATACGGATAGAATATATATACTACTTTTTTTTTTGTAAATACATACTTATAATACATAGAAACACCCAAACGCAGTACAAACATTTGTATGACAATTAGAAAAATCACACAAATGGTTGTCCCGAGCGGGAATCGAACCCGCGACCTCTTGACCGGCAGTCCGTTACCAGAACCACTACACCACGAGGCCCGTCAAAAGCTTTTCATCTTAACTGCGCAGTTATGTTTTTAACACGCTTATACATATATCGGTAGGTACCTCTCAATGTATTAATCTATGTAACGGAATCTTTGAAAGTGATTTTCACCCATTTGCAGTAGTCGGATTGACCCGAAATTTTGCACACTTAACAAGGACCGATGATATTGCAATAATAAAAAAAAATATTCAGGATTTTCAAGCGTGTTTTTCAGTTTTTGAACTAAGTAGATTATTATACAATGCTGTTTTAGTTCATAGTAATAACTTCTTTAGAAGCCGCAATGTTTACAAAATATCCTAAGAAACTCTAAATAAGGCGATAGAATCCGTTAAATAAAGTAGTTTAGTAAATGTTTACATTTCGTTTATCCCTCAAGGCCCAAATCCAATTCTAATAGCTACTGCTGAAATAGTTACTCCATTGAATTGACTGAAAATGACAACGTAACATTAAAAGAGATAAACATCTCAAAATAACATGAAGTTTGATTGAAGAGTAACGTAAATATTTATCAATAGATTTGTTTAGGATGATTGGACGGAATGGACGGGTATAAAAAACTGTACCTTTTACATGTAACTATTAGACAAGTTGTTAAAAAATAATATATATTTATCTACTATATTAAGACGAGGTCTACGTGAATGAACTTATAAATTTTAACGTTACGTTTACACACCACTAACAAAACGTAAAATTATTGATCTGGCTAAGTGAAAAACTAGTCATTTCTTAATCTATATTTATGACGGAAATACATTAAATAACGGAGTCTCCTCTATGGTCAGGTGTGTATTAATACAAATTATTTGCGTGATTCGATATCGAATCCAACATTTTCGCTTTACAAGGTCTCTTTATAATTCTCATAACTGAGCCGCGGGTCGGTCATTATCAACTATCTATACCCACTTTCCGCTTAGTATTTAGTACCATTCACGCAAATATGATAACCATTATAATCATGACCATAACGAAATCTAAAAATTAACTAAAGCTTTTTCCGCATAGGTACGTATTACTTATAATCTAAGCTTTGAACATAAATCGATGTAGTTTAATAGAAATGGTGAATATTTTACCACACGTGTTTAAAATGGCAATGGCCTTACTTAGAGGGCCGCCTAAGGTCATATAGCCAAGGCCATTGTGTAGCACGCAATTAGTGATTTCATTAGTTAGGCTTCATATGTACATTCATCACCCGTTTTTTACATAACTACATAAATAAAATTTATGACAAATAACTAGAACTCACTCAATCCATTTTATTTAAAAAATATATATATAAGGCGAGAAATATATTATAGTTAGTTTTATTACAAAGAAACGGCAACGTATATTTCAAACTGAAATTGCATTTCAATATTTTACTGAATCTTTCTTTCTCTCTCTCCAGTCCATTAATGTCCCAGTGTTGGAGTCCACTTTGGAAGGGATTATGGTCTATTGCGCCGCGCTGTCCTGGCGTGTCGCCACAGGATTAATTTAGAGTTTTCCGTCTCTATGAATGTTTACATGTTTTTAACTTTTCTCTGTAAATGGAACTAACTAGTTAACTAATTCACTGTAAATATAATATAGTTAGTCCACCGTGTCGTGACGGAGTAAGAATACAAGTGTCACCACCCATCTCCTCCCAAGGGTGCTGTAAAACTCAGCTAAGGGATATTGCACACAGATAACATCTGTTATGAGAGATGGAAAACTCTAAAATAAACCCTGTGCCAACACGCCTGGTCAGCGCGGCACAGCAGACCATAATCCCTCCAAAGTGGAGGAGGCCCGTGCCCAACAGTGGGACGTAAATGGGCTGGAGAGGATATAGTTAGTTAAGTTCAAGTACGATAACCACTTTATTCCAAATGAAATAAAATCTAGGTACGTTAAATTCATTTACGAAGTCTTTTTCAAAAATCGAACATAACAAGGAAAACAGCATAGCATTAACATTTTGTTTTTATAGTTTGATTAAAAACTACAGGATTAGTGCGATAAATTTTGATGTTATGAGAATTAAATAATCGTACTTATTTTTTTTTATTCTACGTTTACAATTGATTAGCAATATTTAACCAGCCGCACGGAGCCGCTAGATGCAAGCGGCGCAAGATCACGCTTTATGAAGCATACCTATGTCTAGTAGGTATTTGACGGAAGACTGGTGGATGGATGGATGATTTGTCCAAATTTTGCTAAGGTTTTAATGTAACTTCATCATAGATCAGTTACGTGGGACATCCGTTGTGTAAAGGATCAGTACAATGATAATTATCTTGAATTTATTTACAATAACTTCAAGCAAATTCTTCAAGGTAACTATTAAGTGTAAGGTAACTATTAAGTGTATAACAGTAATAACGGTAATACGTAGCAGTCCCGTAAAGATACGGGATTGTTACCGTTTATAGCCTTCCAGTTACGTAAAGCTCTCGTCATTTTTTAGAATCTAACCCAAGTAATTAAATATTAACTATTTATATTTAGTTAGTAGGTATTATATCTTTCTTCAGCCCACTAACGTCCCAATATTGGGCACGAGCCTCCTCCACTTTGGGAGGGATTATGGTCTACTCTGCCGCGCTGATCGGGCGTGTTGGCACAGGATTTATTTTCGGGTTTTCCGTGTCTCATAGAGGTTACTTTCTGTGTACAACATTCCTTAGCTGGCTTTTACAGCACCTTGGAAAGGAAACGGCGTGGTGACAATACGAACAAGGTAATATATTATACGCAGGTGAAAAGGATTAACCAAATTTCATTTCTATAAAAAAAAACTTTACTATGTCCAGCCCATCCTTAGTAACGCTTTGGTAGACTGATTATATTTTTTTCTTTGCTATAATATAGTAACAGGGGAAAAAATATTGAAAAGAGTTACAAACCAAAACGCGACATTAGCAGAACCCTGAAATAAAAACTATAAGAGCGAAGGCCTATATTTGATGTGAGAAACCCTGATATGTCCTGATAACTAATCTCCTTTGAATATCGTTAAAATGTAATACAAACAAGCACAATGTGTCGTGTCCGATAACACTGATTCAATAGATCACACGTTGAACAAATACTTGTACAGTCATTTTCATAGTAAAAACATACGCTACAAGTGAAATTAAATCTGAGATATGAAAATTATGACAAACATTAACTAACTATTTTTTTACACACTATGCATTACAAACATTGCACAGGCGGTCTTAATGCCTTAGGCATTTTCTTCCGGACTGGAAGAAAATACCATGAGGACGACGCAGAGATAAGTTTGACAATCGTAATTTTCTGAACCAAATGTTCAGTTCCCTGTGTTTATCAAAGATTAATCTTTTTATTATTTATGTATGAATATTTGTATATGTATTTATTAATATAACATAACATGTGCAATGTATTTTTAATGTATATGACTTTTAACTTTTGTGTATTATACACATTGATAGACCTCATAGTACGGCGGTTATAGAGGGTCCTTTCAGAGTCAGTTGGTTTGATTCTCCTAGAGGATAACTTATTAGTGTAATAAACACAGATATTTGTACAGCGTCTGGGTATTCATTCTACGTACTTGCTTTAAGTAATGTCCTAGGACTTCTAGGCTCCTAAAGCAAGAGACTAGACATTTAATATAGCTGTTTATAATATTTAATGATTTTCAACTGAGCTGCGGGCGTATTATGAGCTTTTTAAAAATCATGCAAGTTCCAGGCAGGCCGTACACTGCCTGACTAAATTATGTATTATGGTAAACATAAAACATTTAGTTGAAAAATTTTAGTTAGTACTTAAACTTTTAGTTGTACCTTCTCTATAAACATATAAATCTATGACTGTTTTAGCGAATTGGATGGCTGGGAGTTATGTTCATATTACGAATTTGCCGGGCAGTTCCATTCACGGCGTAAACGGCCTGGGAATAAGAGCTCATAATACGGCCGCTGGTCAACAACTCATAGTTAACCTAATATTAAACAAATTTTAATTAAAACGTACAATAACCACAATTATCCCGATATAATATGTTTTCCTTAATCATTATTTTGCATGTTTCTGGAACTATTAATTTAATACAATGTAGACAGCCTTTGCACAACTTTTAAACAAATGAGTCACTTAATATAAAAAAAAAAGTAGCTATACAATATTAAAGAACCTTAGTAGCAATAAGTCTAGACATGAGCACAGGAATGTCTGTCATGCAGCCACAACAAAATTTTATGACATAGTAAGTCAGAGCAACATGCAATTTTGTAATATTTGCACAGCAATATCTTCAATATATACAGCCTCATATAAAAGTCACTAACCTTACATCATATAAAAGTCACTAACCTTATAAAAAGATCAAAATGATTTTAATATTATCAGCTAGTTACTCGAAAGTAAAGAGACTTGTAAAGAAAAGTAATAAAATAAACTTTGAGACGACTCGAAATCGAGCCGATTTTAGAGCTCCGAGGTTGTTTATTCCAGCTGTTAATGGGAAAATTGTCTGTTTGTAAAATATTTACCTAGTTTACCGACGTTTCGAAGACTGCAGTCACCATGGTCACGGGTGAGACTACTACTACTACTAATCTAGACTACTAGTCTCACCCGTGACCATGGTGACTGCAAAGTCTCCGAAACGTCGGGCCAAAATTTAAAACAAATATACGCGTCTAAATCCGTAAAAAGTAGTTTTATTTAAACAGATGAGTCGCGCAAGTGTTAGAAAATATTTTATGTTCTAGTAACTAAACTCTACGTTAAAATACATTATAACTACGCCGTTTATCTAAAACTAAGATAAACAAATTAAAGTTCTAGGGTAGTAAAAATGATTAAGAGGATTTTTGTGAGATTAATTTCGTCAGTTATCATTAATCGCCTTCGTTGTTCTAGGTCATATTTGACGGGCCTCGTGGTGTAGTGGTTCTGGTAACGGACTGCCGATCAAGAGGTTGCGGGTTCGATTCCCGCTCGGGACAATCATTTGTGTGATTTATCTAATTGTCATACAAATGTTTGTACTGCGTCTGGGTGTTTCTATGTATTATAAGTATGTATGTATTTACAAAAAAAAAGTAGTATATGTATTCTATCCGTATTCTGGTACCCATAACACAAGCATATAAGCTTAGCTTGGGACCAGAGGACGTTGTGTGAAATGTAAAAAAAAATATTATAATAAAGATTTGTCGTGACGACGGAATATTATAATTAACTAACTAGTAATTCGCTGTTAAAGTTATCTTTCTTTTAGAAGCTGTTTCTTTGTAGTTATTTCTTCCTGAAACCGTTCAGGAATAACCGATGACAGCAGCAGGATTCACGTTAGGATATAAAGCGGTGATATGAGTATTCCCTGTTCCCTCGTACACAGACCAAGACTATACCATGCAATAAATTTTATCACATGAGAATTACAAATATTTTCTGCCATAATTACACACGGCTTATGAGGAACACGGCTATATCACTTGACAATGACTATACACATCACACCTTTGGAATAAGTCCAATAAAAACATGATAAATATTAATTGCCCGATTAGATGAGTCTCAAGGACTTCCTTGAGACTATATATACTTATATTATATCTTATATATAAAATTCACGTGTCACAGTGTTAGTTACCGTACTCCTCCGAAACGGCTTGACCGATTCTTCTCAAATTTTACATACATATTCAGTAGGTCTGAGAATCGGCCAACATCTATTTTTCAAACTTTTTTTTTTTTAGTATGGCAAAACAACGTTTGCCGGGTCAGCTAGTATACTTATATAGATAAGATATATACGTATTAACGTCAAAACATTGCTAAAATCGAGTTTATTGCCAAATGCTCTAGTAAAAATATTGTAACTAAGTGTGTTAGTTTTATAATATGAATGAATGGAAGTTTTAATACACCACGACCACACCATAACGCAAACCAATGATAATTGGCACAGAAATATATAACCATCCTTTCGGATGAATCGATAAAAAATGGCAGTAAATATATGTTAGTTAACATAATCCGTATTTTGTAAATTTATACGTTATTTAATATCCGATACCTTAGATAAGCCTTAGACCACAAATATATATTGTAATATATTAGTTACTTAGTTACACAGAACTTATGAAAACTTATGATTATATTACATGATGTAGATGGTAAAAAGATTAACACAATTCTGTCAACACTTTCACAGATGCACACTCACGATGACATACATGCATTCATAGTTGTGTGTTAAAACATTTTCATATCAGATTATTTAGTTATAATAGTAACATAATAATGATTTTGTTGATGAAGCCAATGGATGAAGTGTGGATGAAGCGCAGGCCAAGTATGTTTGGATCGTAGCAGAGAGCGCTCTCTGCCTACCCACATGGAAAAAATGATTTTTAGTTTAAGCTGCATTTACAAATTAGGTGGTTGATCTCAAATTCGTAAATGTATGGGATGTGAAAGCTTGGTGAGCTTTCAAAAAATTTTAAAATGAATCCTGGTCAGATAATCTACTAGAATTTTACAATTTTGCCTACAAAATATTACACTCAGTTATTTTAACAACAAATATCATTTAGACGCGTATATTTGTTTTAAATTTTGGCCCGACGTTTCGGAGACGCGTCTAAATCCGTAAAAAGTAGTTTTATTTAAACAGATGAGTCGCGCAGGTGTTAGAAAACAAATATCATAATAATCTCTAAAAAGTAGTTTTATTTTTTTAAACAAATATCATAGATGACCTTCGAGTTTTTGCAAGGAGATAATTATGTGTTTCAAAATAAGCAGTCAATTTACAATATTTTACGATACAAGAAAACCTTAAATGAAACAAAAAATTTTTGGAACAATCTATAGTACCTAAGTACATAGTTACGTATTTCAATCTGTTTGGTCAGCTGTCAACCCTGGTGGTAATTTACTTTACATATTCTACGTACGACGGGCACGCAAGGTATTTATTGAAAATTTACTGAGGGACAGTAGACCTTGGCTAATGACCCAGTTTACTGCTCGTCTACCACCACATTACCCCACCTCATTATATATTTAATGGAACCGCAATCACTGGCCCTCGGTAATGGTCATTCATGAAGGATTCCCATAGTGAAATAATACAAAAGATATATGTGTGATTTATATTACGTTAGTTAACTGAATTTATAAATATTTTTATTTACTTAACTATTTAACGTTTAGTTACAATTTTCTAACACTTGCGCGACTGATTTATTAAAATAAAACCACTTTTCACAAATATTCAGTCACAATGGTACTTGGTGACTGTCCCACCCGTGATCATAGTGACTGAAAAGTCTCCGAAATGACGGGTTAAAATTTAAAACATATATACGCGTTTAAACCGTAAAAAGTGATTTATGGTAGTTAGTTACTAGTTACCTAGCAATTTATATCAAAGAATTCACTCTCGTATACAATTCAATATAACTTGTATCCTAATTACTAACTGAATATTATAGACTTAATAGGGTGAGCATTATATGGAAACTAGCTGCCCCGGCAAACGTTGTTTTGCCATACAATTCTGTATAAAATAAAATTTCATCAAAATCGGTCCAGCCAATTTGTAGCCTATGTGTTATTCTGATGTATAAGCTATATTGTGGTAAAGTTTCATTCAAATCCATTCAGTAGTTTTTACGTGAAAGAGTAACAAACATCCATACATACATCCATACTTACAAACTTTCGCCTTTATAATATTAGTAGGATAGGATAGGTAATAAACTATAGGATATATACGTATATAGGATTAGTTTGGGCGATATAGTCGCAAAGTGACAAAGCCCTTTAAATAAAAAAAAAATTAAAAAAACTACGTCAGTTATTTAATGTATAATCTAATGATGGAAATACTATCTCACGCCTACATGTTCTTATAATTCTAGATATTTTCATTCATATTCCTGGAACTAAGTATTTATTTGAACAACAATTTAATAACTAATCGACATAGAAATAAGATTGCGCTAAAATATTTTAGTCCACTATTTTCTTTACCTATTGTCTGTGCTGATATATAATTTGAATTAATAATAACCAGCTGATTTGAACATACATCATAAAAAATGTATTTTGATAGATTTTATGGATTATTAACTAGTTTAATACACAGAGAAATTCTATTACTAATTCGATGGTATTAGAGCACATGTCAAACCATAAATGACGCAGTTCCATGTTGTTCCAGTCGTTATAGTTAGGTTAAAAACAATTAATTTCAGGAACTAAACGTATGACTAACAAATGAATTTCCCAGACGTAGCAAGAATTCATGGGAACTCTATTAAGGGTTTTTTTTTTCAAGTAAATAAACGTAAGTCGCGCCTCGTTTCGATTAAGTTAATTCGTAATAAAGACGTGGTCTATTGCTGTTAAAGACTAAAAGGAAATATTATTTAGAGAATAAAAGAAAATGGTTCCTGCAGTAATAATTAAAATTCAAAGGTGCACTATATTTGCATATTAAATTAACTAATTAGGACGTGAAATGCATGTCGTAGGAGTAGAACAGCATCTTGTCACAAACGATGGGTAACTTTTGGCGTCAAAAATGTATGGACAAGTTTCATTTTGGTAACTAACTATGTATAGGTACTTATATTTTACATCCTTGGTAATAAATACCTACTGCTCTTTTTATCGCTTCGGTCGTCCACTTTTCAACTTAACCTCTGAACAATTTCCTCCGACAACGGAACTGTAGTGCTTTGATAGGAACTATTGACTGGACGAGATTATTAGTTACTATGCTAGTAAGACTGTTCTGAATTACCGTTATGACATTGATGTCAAGTAACTAATTGTTAGCCCATAATGTATACGAAATGCGTAAAAATATTACATGAGTAAAATCTGTTACTACAGTAACTTACATAATAACTTACAAGAAAAACACTAAAGTTACATTACATATTCAGAAATATTGCAATTAATTATTGAATAACATATGAAGGTATCGTCCGCGTCCAAGACTCGATGGAACTTTCAGGGGGTATGCCAAAACTTCCATTGAGTTTTGAAATTGAATTTGGTCAAATTTTAAATGAAATCCTAAATAACAAAGTTTCAACTGTAAAATGTCATAGACCCATCACACAATTGGTACCTATATAGTTACCTAACAATAACGTAATTGGTAAAGTTAATCACGTGAAAATGTAGAGCTAAGAACTTTTTAACATGCAACCTTGGTTAAAAATATTCTCAGAAAAAATAGAAATAAAACCGGTATTAGGTATTTGTCGAGTAGCGAAACCTTGATTATAATACACGTAGCCAGTCGTTAAGTGATACTAATTAAGTCACGCTAATTATACTCTTAGCTCGATGAGTCCACAACTCCACAGGTTTCCATCACAATGTAATTTAATAACCAATACTTTGTATCAAAAAATGCAAAGATATCTGAGCTTGTAGTCAGAACTATCAGTGACATAGTGGATGCTCGATCAAGACCAGTAACGAGACGGAGAAAGAAACTTTATCTGTTTTAGGAAGGTACAAACTGACAATTAGAAAATATTGAGAATAACACACATTTTAAGACTTTGAAATGAAAAATAAATAATGCAGTAAACTACTTGTTATTATAGTTATCTAACTACAATTCGAAACTTAAAAGGATGGATATAATGTAATATAGAAAAAATATGTGATGTGAAAATAAGAAAAGTAGATAGGTAATAGATTATACAAATACAACCGATATTTGTATAATATATATTTTAAAATACAATAGCTTTTGTGTGACCTTCACACCGTCGCTCAGCAATCTCGTTCAAATCAATTGAAATGAACGTTAACGAGCACTCAATGACGAGAAAGTTACTTTGAAGTTCGAGGACAATATTGTGTTTGTACATTGAATTGACTGAATATTAACATTAAGTATCGATTAACGGAAAATCTCTGTGATATGACCACAATCATAATATCATAACACAAACTCCTTGTAGTTAACTAAAAAGCCTTGAATGTAGATTTCTGACGTGTATTCAATGTTCCCATGTAAAAGTCCTACGACAGATTGACAGCAGTTAGCTGTAATATATAAATAGTTACGACGAGAATTCTCAAAATTTCTCCCTAATGAGAGAACATTATTTGTTGTAGTTATTACAATAAAAAAATTGCAAAGGAATTTAGGATTTCTAAGGTTTACGAGCAATCAATCATAAGGGGCATTTCATTAACCAAATTAAGAATTTACTCCTTTGTGGCTAATTTCACAGTTTTTTTCTTATGATTTGATTACATTGTTACTGAATCAAATTATGGTGGAAAAAGTGAAATGCCGCAAGTGGGACTTGAACCCACGACCTCGGAATACCGCAATAAGCTCAGTTGGAAGAGCTTCGGAACGGTATTCCGAGGTCGTGGGTTCAAGTCCCACTTGCGGCATTTCACTGTTTCCACCATAATTTGATTTATTAAGTAAAAGCATAGCATGTCAAATGCAAAAATTAATAAATTACTTTACATTGTTACTAGTTAGGTATATGGAGATGCCGGCCGTGGTAAAGAACCTGGCGCCACACGCCACATTAACGATGCAGTACAGTTTTTCGCCGAGCGATGTGGGCTCTCGTCTTTTGATTATTTCTTGTGGGAGCTGGAGCTTCCGAGTTGATGAAGAAAGAACTCTTGCATAACTCAGCATTTAGCATACTGGCATAAATCCAGTAACATTGAAGAAAAAAAGGTGAAATACTCTAATACACTATTTTGCACGAGGCATATAATGAGTAAGTGCTCCTAAAATACTTCGTATTACATATTTATTTCAGATTGTACACACATGAGTTGTACTCTACATGTTGCGTAATTTTAGGAATAAAAGCGGCTTAATCGATTGCATTCGCTTTCTGTCGAAATCTATTGAATCCGTCTTTTCTACTCTATCTAGAATTATTCCCCAATAACTAGTTAGTTACGTGATATCTTTAACTAATAATAATAGTTAACAATAATATTTTCTAACACTTGTGCGACTCATCTGTTTAAATAAAACTACTTTTTACGGATTTAGACGCGTATATTTGTTTTAAATTTTGGCCCGACGTTTCGAAGACTTTGCAGTCACCATGGTCACGGGTAAGACTGAGCTGTGACTGCAAATGCCATGGTGACTGCAAAGTCTCTGAAACGTCGGGCCAAAATTTAAAACAAATATACGCGTCTAAATCCGTAAAAAGTAGTTTTATTTAAATAGTTAACAAACTAAAAATCAAGCATTAATATCCTGGTTCTTTTTACACGCTTTATATTAGCTTCACTTGTATGTTTGTTTGTATGTTTGTTTGTATGTTTGTTTGTATGTTTGTAACCGACTCCTTTGGACGCTATTTTGACCCACTTTAAACGGTCAGATTCTATTCAAATTTTGCACACCTGTCAAAGACCGATGACAATACAATAATTCGATTAAATAAAGCGTGTTTTTCAGTTTTTTTAAACTATTTTTATTTTAATTATTGCTTGTCATCGGTCCTGTTACCGTGTGCAAAATTCCAAACCAACACATTAGTTACTGCATTTGAGTGAAAATCACTTTAAAAGATTCCGTTACATGGATACATAGATTCATAAATAGAAAGATACGAACGAAGCTAATAAAAGCTTGTTAAAACCCGCCTGTCTGAATTGGCGGCACCAGGGGTGGCTGACCGGTCGATCGCAGCAAAAACATACTAGGTAACTAGTTAGTGAATGTAGCTTTATTATACCACATCCCTTTATCGTGAATGTTTTGTACTGCGTGTCTAACACCCGTATTCACAAACAATATTTACTTAAGAAAGTACTTAAGTGTTGATGCTCTGTGCAAAGGGTAACACTTCTCAGTGCGTTCCGTTCATCGAGCCTTTGTATTCATAGACAAAACCTAGCTATGCGTTCAGTTTTACAAACGCATAGTGCGCTTCACCACTTATTAAGTATTGTTTGTGAAATGATTTTGCTACCCCTGTGCGTCCATGCCTTCTATGAGACCTCACAGTAACGTTTGTGAATACGGCTGTAGAAGATTTTACGTCATCTTTACTTCTTATAAAACAAAGTCGTAATTTTTGTCTTCTTTATCTTTACTTCTTATAAAACAAAGTAGTAATTTTTGTATGTATGTCCCTATGTGAGCTTATATCTTCAAAAATACGCAACGGATCTTGATGCGGTTTTATTTAAAAGATAGAATGGTTCAAGAGAATGGCTTTTTTGCATAATTTGTTGGGGTTTGCTGTATATTGGATGAGATATGATTAACGAGAAATTCGGACGCGCGGGAGCTATAAATGAAAACGCTGCCTTATCTATGTGAGGTACAACAAACTAATGTATGGAGGAATTATTTGCTACCCATAGTTCTTCAAAAAAGTCCGCGATGTCTATCTTTTAAGGGAAACCCGCTGTACCCATAATAATGTCAAAAAAATTATCAAATTCAATAGGGTGTTTTCAAAAGCTATTTATGTGTATATAGTATTATTTTTTACCAAATTAAATAACTTAGTTAGCTTACGCAATTAATATAGATTATAACTGCTCTTTACAGCATGCAATTTAAATGAATATCTTAGGAGATATGACGAAAAAAGAATTACACGCTATAAAATGAAATACTTAAACTGTTGGCTGAGCAACGCAAACGTTTCCTCGGTCTTCTAACCATACTCCAATGTTTGGATATGTAAGGATGTTTATTGTGCTTTCACGTAAAGACTACAGCGGCCGTATTATGAGCTTTTATTTACAGGCAGTTTACGCCGTGAATTGAACTGTCTGGCAAATTCGTATTATGAACAAAATTCTTAGTCAGTCAGTTCGCTAAACCAGTCCTGCATTTTTCTACGTACGAAGTTTTCATTGTTCCTTTAGATTGAATGGCTAGAGCTCTAATTTTTAAGTATATGTTTTTTCAATATATGATCTAGGATCGCATAAACTCAGAAACGCGATTGAAAAAAGTTTTCTCGATAGAAAATCTTAGCGAAACAACCTCTCTAATTTTTTTTTTTCATTTGTCGGTCTATTATCGCGTATTAACTAATGAAATAACTTTAAAAACATAACTAACTATTATATATAGAAACACGTAAATCAGAATTAAAATATATTTAGTAGATTTTGAGTAAACAAAAAAAATATCCCTAATTCTTCATTTTCTATACCTACTAGCTGTGTTAATATGTACATGTCGACGATAATATTGATGTAGGCCCTTAAGGAGAAAGTACAACTAAAAGTTAAAGTACTAACTAAAAATTTTCAACTTCTTAGTTGAAAATTTTTAGTTTTTTAGTTTTATTTCTGCCATAATACCTAATTTAGCCATGCAGTTTACGGCCTGCCTGGAACTTGAATGATTTTAAAAAGCTCATAATACGCCGGCTGGATGGATTTTCATGAAACTTTCCAATGGAAAATGGAATAGAAAACAAACTTATTTTTTATCCTTTTTACCGCGGGTAACACCGCGGGGCACAGCTAGTTCTTTATAATTCATACAAAATTTTGTTCTGCGTCGGAAGCTCGCATCCTTTTATTAAGAACTTTCCATCTGACCAAATCGAAAGTTTATGATTCACAGAGAAAACGAACATCAGATAAAATCACAAACATGTCTTTTTTTTTTTCATTGCCTTGCGCACCTAACTATACATTTCACGACGTTTTTACGAAAAAAAAAACATATAGACGAATTGAAAACCTCCTACTTTTTGTGGAAAAAGGGTGAGTGATGATTTTAAATTGTACACATACGTGGTTGCGAGCAACAGCTAACTAGTTTAGTAACTAGTTACATTCGCATAGTGGAAATTTATAAGAGAATGCAACGATCCTGTAAAGCAGATAGACCGAAAGATTTTCTGTCTCGCTATCCTAAATATGCTTCATTTACAGGCGAAACACGTGTCGATATATAGCGATAGTTTCTTTTGCGGAATTAAAACATGTCGTCAGAGGGTTGTTGTGTTCTTTTCCATACAACTATTTCCATATTTAAATTGTTATTTTCAAAATATCCCAACTCATTAATTTTTTATTGCTGAATCTCAGAATTTTGTTAGTTATCTCTAGAGTAAGTCAAAGAGTGGCACTTTCTAAAATTACTTTTACAAATATTTTATGGCATTCTTTTGCATCTAAAATTATTAGTTAACCCTAAATTGTCTACCCTTTTTGCAACAGCTGCATAACATAAAATTGTGGAACATTGTGGCTAGATATAAAATGAATGTCCTCATAGTTAGTTATTCCCAGGGACATGTTAATTTTCAGTGAAGCTTCTGTTTTCAAAAGAAGTGTATGTATGCTGTCCAATAGGCTTGAACAAAGTCGGTATTTAAATAAGTATATGTATCTACTGTGTAGTGTGTATAACTGTATAACTATATTATCACATGTTTATGAATTGTGTGGGTGGTAGCAATATAACAATTTTTGTACTCGATAACATCAACTGTATAATGTTAACTATATAATAATAATGACTAAGATATTCTGACCTAAAGGTTATTATAAACATCAATCAGTTGATTAGAGATCTAATTAACAATATACTATGTCTGATATTGTTTGGGAATACCCCCTCTAAGTATAAACAAAGAAGTACATGACTCATGTCTAGATACAATGTAAATAAACACTATAACATATATGATGTCTCTCAGTGAACTCTCATAACATTTAGTTATACTTTATTTATTAGGTGAAGTTTAAAATAGTACACTGCCTCACCTTCTCATTTGTTTTCTAACAGTTCATATGGTTAATTACAGAAATCATAAAGTCAAGGCAAAATTTTTTATCTAAAGTTGGCATGTTTTACAAGCTCTTTTGAAACCTCAGAAGCTAGGTGTCTGTTCCATACACGAATCCTATGGAGAAGAACAGACAAGAAACTCCATGATTTTTTTATCTTTTTCCTTTCTTTTCATTTTTTTCAATATTATTTTACATTGTCAGAATTAACATATTAAGAAAGAAAACATGCCACTTACTTTTTATAAACTCTGCAGAAAGAGTTATTAATCCTTTTGTCAGACTTGTGACGCCTGCGGTCTTCAAACAAGTCTTTAATAGCAGTCACACCAAGCACAAACAACACTGGTAACATTGCCACTTCTTTGCCAAAAGCATTTATAGCCGGTACCCAGTTTAATAACACTATGAATATAAAATACACATTTGCAATCCTATGGAATTGTTCAAACAAGTTTTTTGGAACAAATGATAGTAGAGTATATTTTGTAGTTCTTATTTTATTGTTGCATCTATGGCCATTGGGGTGGTCCTTAAGTGGTGTCTTATCAGGCACCAAGTGGTTGGGTGTGATTATTAGATGACGATTGTCAACAGTTGGTTGCTGTCGTCTCATCAACCAAAATGCTGCTTTTCTCCATGGACTAATAACTGAGGTTCGTCGAATTGTGTAAATGGAATCCGAACGAGATGCCTGTCGCGAGTGTTGTTGCATGCGCACAGAGCCGAGACGAGGCTGTGCGCTGGCGACGGGAGGTTCGCGATGCCCTGGAGGCAGTATAAAATCTGTACGACTGCCCGTGCGACTGTGACCAGGACCGGATGCTGGTCGTCCGCCCTCTCCGATCTGGCCATGCGACAGTGCTCGCTGGTGTCCGCGCAATGCTGACTTGAGTGGAGGTCGGACAGCTGTCGGATTCCCAGCCAACATAGGAGTCCCTCCATGACTTATAGATCTCGAGTGACCTTTCGCTTTCGGAAATAAGTAAGTCTGCTCCGGTGCCCCAGGTAAACATGGCACAGTGGGAGTCTCTCCGCTTCCTTCTGTTGACATTTTTATTCATTTGAACGGTATTCACCCCACTTTTACCTTTCATTTAAAACTGCTGCTTTGCCACGCTGTTTGTATGTATTTGTAAAAGTTGATGTTGGAATAATGCGCTCTACGAAATGAAACATATGGTAGGAAGTCACCTGTTCACTGATTCACACATCACTAACAAACATATTTAACAAAATTCCTTTTGCACAGTTAAGTTTTGAAATTTGTTGAGTATGCATGCTTGGAATTACCAAATTAAAACTTTGTCAGCACGGTACATTCAAACGCGATAGAGTGTGAAACTCGTAAACATTTTAAACAGGCGACATGATTGACTGCGACTGATTTGAAAACTGAACTGACACATTTGACGCAAAATGAATTCAATGACATAAGAATGACGTTGACAAATGGACGAATGACAGCCAGCGCTGACATTTCCTGCTACGTCAAAGGCATTTTTTAATATGGCAATGCTTTGTTATTGTTCTGAGCACGAAGTTCGTGGTTCTGAGCATGGAGACTAGAAGAAAGGAGGAATATCTCAGTATATTAAAAAGTATCCGCTGAAAGGCAGCAAATTAAGGTGGCGCCATAGTAGCAAGTGTAAGAATTTTAAAAAGAGCGCCACAAATTATTAGAAAGGAAAGAAAAACTTCCGCTTTGTTACAGCGCAGTTTTTAAAATTATTTTATTACTAGCTGCCCCAGCAAACGTTGTTTTGCCATACAATTCTGTATAAAATAAAATTTCATCAAAATCGGTCCAGCCAATTTGTAGCCTATGTGTTATTCTGATGTATAAGCTATATTGTGGTAAAGTTTCATTCAAATCCATTCAGTAGTTTTTACGTGAAAGAGTAACAAACATCCATACATACAAACTTTCGCCTTTATAATATTAGTAGGATATAGACAAACATGACTATGAAATAAATTTATATTAATCTTCTAATATATAAAATTCACGTGTCACAGTGTTAGTTACCGTACTCCTCCAAAACGGCTTGACCGATTCTTCTCAAATTTTACATACATATTCAGTAGGTCTGAGAATCGGCCAACATATTCTATTTTTGAAACCTTTTTTTTTGGTATGGTTAAACTACGTTTGCCGGGACAGCTAGTTATTATTATAATTATACGGTTTTTTTAATACCTACTTTTTGATACTGAAGTTGCGTCCACTACATATGGCCGTTTTCCAATTACAGCACAAGAGCGCATTATATGCGGCATAATGTTCAACGTTGAGTGTTCCAACTACAGCAACGCCTCGCACAATCGAGCACCCTCAAAAGTGATGCGTGAAATCGATACCAACTTCAGTGACAGAAAATTAACAAGTGTTTTATTTTAAGTTGGCATTGATTGAAATTTTATTTATAATTATTATCGTTAGTAATATAAGCCACGCAAATTGGTAATGCGCTGGAACCTTGTCAAATTAACGCCCTTGTGACGTCATCAGCAAAGAAAAAGTAGAGCTAAAAAAATGTAATATTCTCATCTATACGTCACTATGACGTCACCAACATGGCCGCCAGGCGCATTACCAATTTGTGTATTACTTATTGTGAAAAAAAGTTATAAGGCTTTCGTTTCGTTGGAGTTTTCTGGTGCTCAAGTCCACTATTTCGGAACAATTGTCATACCGGCACAATACCGGCACGATACCGTTGCAATTGAAGTCAAATATCCGTAGTCTGCTATATGCCGTCATAACGGTCTTTCAATGGTAATAGAATTGTCGATCTCTTTTATCTATGCATTGAATTTTCGGTCTCTTTTATCTATGGATTGTGTTAGAATGGTATGTATGTGTTGCCGTTTTTAAAAAATGCGTTAGTTGAAGTGATTTTCGAAAAACTACTAATAAATTTAAACATTTAATCATGCTAGACTTCGTTTAAATATATTTGTACATACTATTTATTAGTATAAAAAGCAATGTGAAGTTTAGGAGATTAGTAAATTGCAATAAATTACAAAGAACAATTTCTAATATTTCTATCTATCTATGTTTTATTTATGGCAATCTGTCGACACAGGACAATTTAAAAATATTACTGTCAAATTCAAAATAGCAGACTACCGAAACATTTCAGTCATTGAATTGCAATTGTGAAGCAGTTGTGTACGAGACTAGCAATTTATGTCACTTTGACAATTGTAAGACAATGATGAAGTCGTTATGACGACACATTATTAGTAGACTACCAAAAACTTTACTACTGCACCATAATGGTACAATAATGGTACAGTTGTGACACCGTTGAAATACCCGAGGGCCCTGGAAATAATCAAAGTTAATTCAATCTGTGTTTAAAAAAAAAATATAAGTATGGATGAAGGTACAAACAATGACTTTTTTTTTATATTCCACACTTATAATGTGAATACAATTTTATTTTAGTATTTTTTTTTCAACACTGAACTTAGCGCACTCCGCTGGTGCATTGGAAAACTAATTCACGTTCCAATTAAGCGTCAGCATAGTTCAGCATTGTGCGGCACTGAGTCGCATTATGCTCTGTAATTGGAAAACCACGTAGATATAGGTGCCTGTCTCTAGTGGCTACACTGCAACATGCTGGCAACAGTTGCAACGTCGACGTCATCGAGTCGGCCATATTCTTGCCGACATTTTGACGTTTACCTCCCGGTTAGTGGAATCGTATTGGAAAAATTTGTGTAATTCAGCAACATGGATGAAGAATACGACGCAATAGTTCTTGGAACTGGCTTGAAGGAGTGCATTCTTAGTGGAATGCTATCCGTATCCGGCAAAAAGGTATTGCACATTGATCGTAATAAGTACTATGGTGGAGAATCTGCGTCAATTACCCCGTTAGAAGATTTGTTCGCAAAGTTCAACGCTCCGGCCCCGGACGAAACATACGGTCGAGGTCGCGACTGGAATGTCGATCTAATCCCTAAACTTTTGATGGCTAATGGGCTTCTCGTGAAGCTACTCATTCATACGGGTGTGACCCGATATTTGGAGTTCAAGTCCGTCGAAGGTAGCTACGTGTATAAGGGCGGCAAGATCTCTAAAGTGCCCGTCGATCAAAAGGAGGCATTGGCTTCCGATCTCATGGGGATGTTCGAGAAGCGTCGTTTCCGTAATTTCCTAATTTATGTTCAAGACTTTCAGGAAGATGATGCTAAAACTTGGAAAGATTTCGATCCCAGCACAGCAAATATGCAGTCGCTCTATGACAAATTTGGTCTTGACAAAAACACTCAAGATTTTACTGGGCACGCTTTGGCCCTCTACCTTAATGATAACTATCTCCAACAACCAGCCATTCAAACTATCAACCGTATTAAACTTTACTCTGACTCACTTGCTAGATATGGCAAATCTCCCTATTTATATCCTATGTATGGATTATGCGAGCTGCCTCAAGGCTTTGCCCGCCTTTCAGCTATTTATGGCGGAACTTACATGCTAGACAAACCTATTGATGAGATTGTTTTAGGAGAAGGTGGTAAGGTTGTTGGTGTGCGTTCAGGCAATGAGATAGCTAAATGTAAGCAAGTTTACTGTGACCCCAGCTATGTTCCTGATCGTGTCCGCAAGAAGGGCCAAGTGATCCGTTGCATCTGTTTGCTGGATCATCCTATACCAAACACAAAGGATGCTCTGTCTACACAAATCATCATTCCTCAGAAGCAGGTTGGCAGGCATTCTGATATCTATATATCAGTTGTGTCCTATACACATCAAGTAGCTGCCAAGGGTTGGTTTATTGCTATGGTGTCAACTACTGTGGAAACTAAAGACCCAGAATCTGAAATCAAGCCTGGGCTGGATCTCCTGGGACCTATCAGGCAGAAGTTTGTGTCTGTATCTGATTATTATGAACCTATTGATGATGGGACTGCCAGTCAGATATTCATTTCAGAGTCTTATGATGCTACTACGCACTTTGAGACAACATGCTTAGATGTCATTAAGATATATAAGTATGGAACCGGTGAAGACTTTGACTTCTCCAAAGTAAAAGTGGATCTCGGAGAGGAAGAACAGTGAATGTTTATATATCATTATTTATGTACATTGCTTGATTATTTCATATTTGTTTAAGAACAGTTCCGTCAACAATATTTAGGGATTTTGGGTTATATATTAATAAGAACTTAGTCATAAACAGCATTAGATCAAGTGTTAAGTAGTATTTGTACATTACTCTCAATTGTTCTAAAAATATATAATACACATTTTATTGCCAAAAATAATATTATGTAAAGGAATTTGTACTTTATTTAAGGCTGCTTTTAATTATACAAGTAATGATCTGCATAAGTGGGTAGGTGGTTATTTTGTACCATTTATGTTATGCATTCCAATTTGGTATTTTTTTTATTCTCTAACCATATCATACACTGCATGTCCGTTTGTGAATGCTCATTTATACATATATGTTGTGTAAGATCATAAATAAAAGTTATAATTAAATGTTGGAGTTTTATTTCTATACAAAAGGATTACTATTTTAATTTTCTTCTTTTATTGATCTAAACTATCTATAAAGCTTTTTATCTTTTTGCTGGCGAAAGACAAATATCATTTTCCATTTGAAAAAATGATGTAGTGACAAATTTCAATGCAATAAGATGATCATTTCTGCATCCAATAAATATGTAGTCGCCATACACTACTGGTGACGAAAATGTCTCATTTGGTAAATCATATGATTTTCTAATATTGCCAGTCTGTAAATTAATAACACACAGTTGGCCATTATTTGAGGCAGCTAATATAAACTTTTCTCCTAATCCACATGGAGTAGAGTACACTGGTGATGTAAGTTCAGTCTTCCAATGCAAATTTGGCTGAAAATTCTTCACTTGTAAACAGTACACATTCTTGTCATGGCATCCAAAAACTATTCGCCATCTTACATTATCTAATTTCTTGATATATAGTGAAGAAAATATATTGCCTTTTACCCCTTGATATTTCCAAATCTGTAATAGACAATATAGTTAAATAAATTGTTACTTTTAAAAGTAAGCAACCTAGAATTTTAAACCATCTATGCCAATCCTGATGTCCATCAATCTAAGGTGTTTTATGTCCAATATTGGCTTCTCTAAAATGGCGTAAATTGCTTTTGAGGATCCCTGAGCTCAACAAATTTTTTTTTTAGGAAAATCCTAATTTCCCCATGTTATTAAAATCATCATTGACTAGGCGGTAGCTTAGCCATTGTTTGCATTCTGCTTTTTGCATTTGGAGCATGCTAATAATGGCGGTCCTATGTCCCAATTTCACTCCATTATTCCTGGTGTGGTCTCGTCAAACAAGGATCTCGTTGACAAAGACTCTCGACGGGCTTCGTGGTCTAGTGGTTCATATGGTGGACTGCCGATCACGATGTTGCGGGTTCGATTCCCGCCTCGGACATTCATTTGTGTGATGTTTATAAATGTCATACAAATGTTTGTTCTGCGTCTGGGTGTTTACTATGTATAATAAGTATGTGTTTGGGAACGTATCGGGATCTCTTCAATGAATGCTTATATTTTTAATGTAGAAAAATAACGTATATTTTGATAACTATTGTATGTACAGTTTGTATTCTCCTGTCGACAATTTTTACGAGTGACGAATGAATGAATAACGAACAAAACTACCAATAGAACGTATGAACTGCTTGAACGAATAATTAAGTTAATGTTGTCATTCTTTCTTCCCCTATGCGTATCTAGATGGCGCTCCAACATGCCGGCCGCCTTGGAAGAACCCTCTTCTTCCAATGTACATCTAAGTTTCATTAACAGGCAGTGGACAGATTTTTGAACAGGCCCGTTTTATGTTACCCGAAGTAGTACGAATGTCAGCTACTCGGGAAACTCCATCTTTTCCTGGATATAAGCATACCACTCTCCCCATTTTCCATCTGAGTGGTGGCAGGTTGTCTTCCTTTATCAATACAAGACTGTTAAGGGCAATGTCGTCCTTGTCGGCCGTCCACTTCGTTCTACGTTGCAGTTCAGATATGTATTCCTTGGACCACCTTTCCCAGAAATGTTGTCGCAGCTGTTCCAACCGTTCATAGCGTCCTAGGTGCGAGGCTGATATCGTCGCCATATCTTCACAAGCAGGCGCAGTCAACGGTCGGCCAATAAGGAAATGAGCTGGTGTCAGTGGAAGGTAATCGTTCGGATCTGTGGACAGAGGGGACATAGGACGGGAGTTCATAATGGCTTCGATTTGTGCTAATATCGTATTGAACTCCTCGAACGTTAAATTTGCATTGCCTAAAACACGTCTTATGTGATGTTTACATGACTTAATACCCGCCTCCCATAAACCACCAAAATGAGGAGCGTAAGGCGGTATGAAACTAAAACGAATATTATTATTACTAGAGAAATCAATTATGTCTTTATTATTTTTAAAAATAACCGAAAGTTCCCTTTCAGCTCCCACGAAGTTTTTCCCGTTATCAGAAAATACTTGATACGGCTTGCCGCGCCGAGATATAAAACGTTTAAATGCCAATAAATAATCTTGTGTAGATAAGGAACCTACTAGTTCCAAATGCACAGCTCTAGTGGTAAAACAAATAAATAAACAAATGTAACATTTAATCAACTTACTACCTCTGCCCTTACGATTCAAAACGTACATTGGTCCCGCGTAATCAACACCGCACCGTATAAAAGGAAAACTAGGTTCTAAACGTTCTAAAGGTACATTACCCATAATTGGTGTTAAAGTTTTTCCTTTTATACGTGTACATATAACACATTTATGTACCACTTGCCTGGCTAAATTGCGGGCTCCGAGAACCCACCACATATCACGCATGGTAGATACGAGAAGCTGAGGTCCAGCATGAAGTAAACGTTTGTGTTCGTATGTAAACAAAAGCCAAGTGAAGCGATGCCTGTGACATAACAACACTGGGTGTTTTTTATCATAATTAAACTGAGAATTAACTAATCTACCACCTATACGAATAATATTATTATTATCTAAAAATATATTTAAACCCGATAGTTTATTTATACGTTTATCTCCTTTACATTTTATTGGCAAATTATGCAATAAGTTATGATACTCCCCACTAAAAGATTGTTGTTGAACTAAACGCACTAACATGAGCACTGAACGATCAATCTCGTTCACTGTTAACAAACCGGTTTGGCGAGACTGCCCGACGCGTACTGCGCGTGTGTTGTGTATAAATCGCAACACATACGCACCCGTTCTTTGTAAACGATTGAAGTTAGAAAACCTATCAAACTCGAATACATTAGTAGCAAAAGAGTTGGTACATGCTAGATTAATGACTTTAGATTTTAATTCCGGTAACTCATTAGCAGTGGAAATAGGTTTAACATTTAACCAATTCGAAGTGGGTTCCTGAAGAAAGGTAGGACCACACCACCACAGAACGTTGTTGTCTCCCTTCAAGGAGTCAAAGTAAACTCCTCGCGATAATAAATCCGCCGGGTTTTCCTTTCCGCTCACATGACGCCAAATCGTATCGCTTGTTAGTTCATTTATTTGTGCGACCCTATTTTGAACAAACGTTTTTAATAAATGTGGCGACATCCGAAGCCAACCCTGAACTATAGTGGAGTCCGTCCAAAAATAAACGTTATGAAATATCATACCTAAAGAATTTAATATTTTATTATACAATTTTGCACCCACCAATGCCCCGCACAGTTCAAGCCGTGGAATGCTAATAGTTTTTAAAGGTGCCACTTTACTCTTCGCACATAGCAACCGAACATACACCGGTGAGTTATCAACATCATTATAGGAACGTATATATGCGCATGCGCCATATGCTATCTCAGATGCGTCGGTAAATATATGTAATTCCTTAATTCGAGTATTGTTACCTATGACCCAGCGCGGGACATTTATTTCGGGTAGATATTGTATGGCGTGAATAAATTTATGCCAAATTAAAACAATATCACTTGGAACCTCATCATCCCAATCTATTTTACAAAGCCACAACCTTTGTAACAACACCTTTGCCGTAGTTATAGCTGGCGCCAACAACCCCAACGGATCATAAATCTGTGAAATAATCGACATCATCAAACGCTTTGTAACTACCGCGTTACTCATTTCTAATCGTGTGGAAAAATATAATTTATCACTTTTGTTAGCCCATCCTATGCCTAATGTTTTAGACTGTGAATATTCACAGATTATTAAGTCCTTTGTAGTCTCTGGTATTATATCAAAATTAAAAGTCCATTTTCTTAAGAAAAAACAACCACTTTGTAAGACTTTAGAAGCTCCATTACATATCTCCAATAAAGTTTTATGATTATCATGACCGGTTAACAGATCATCAACATATAAATCATCATGACGTCATCATCACATTCCTGTACCAGCTGTTTTAAACAACGCATGCTAAGGTACGGCGCTGACGTGGTACCGTAAGTTACTGTATTCAAACGATACATTTTAAGTGGTTCGTTACAATTTGATCTCCACAAAATAAGCTGTAAGTTTTGTTGGTCACTCTGAATAGAAATACTTCTAAAAAACTTTTCAATATCTGCACATGCTACATATTGATACTGTCTAAAACGGAGTAATATTGAAAATATGTCATTTTGCAAAGGGGGACCTGCGTGTTGAATGTCATTTAACGAAATATTATTAGTAGTCTTGGCACTTGCATCAAAAACTACACGTAATTTTGTCGTAATACTATCCTCCCTATACACTCCATGATGAGGTAACACGTAGTACGGTTCTATTAAGTCGTGTATATCAACTGAAAGTAAAGTCATGTGACCTAACTTCTCGTATTCCTGCATAAATTCACAATACAATTTTTTGTATTGTGGCAAACGCTCTAACTTACGTTCTAAACTCAAAAAACGACTTTTCGCCATATTATATGAATCTCCCAGAATATTAGGGGGTTGTTTTAGGGGCATTCTGACCGAAAACCTACCATTTTTCTCACGTTTGGTAGTTTCGACAAATAACGTTTCACATATTCGCTCATCGTTAGAATAAACACAAGGAATATTTATTTCTTCGACTTCCCAAAATTTACGTAACTGGGAATCGATCTGACTAATATTGCACTGAACTGAATCGGTGCCTAACGCTTGATTACGTTTATAAACAGGACCGGATATTAACCAACCTAACTTCGAATCTTGTAGGTGTGGGCCGATTGCAAGTTTAATTTTATTATCGCATAATAAGTCCCAGAAAACATCCGCGCCTAACAATATGTCTATCTCAGACGGGACGTGAAACGTGGGATCCGCGAGTTGAACATAGCTGGGTATATGTATAGAATCACTATTAACGTTTATCGAAGGTAGCTTCGAAGTGATAGTAGGCAAAACTAAGCAATGTAACTCTGTGTTAAATTCGTATATTTTTGAACGTATATTAATTTTACACTTGTGGCTGGACTGTGACACCACCTGCCCTACGCCGCAAACACGTATAGTGGACTGTACTATAGGAACGCATAAACGCTTACATAACCTTTCCGTTATAAAGCAGTTTTGACTGCCACTATCGAGAAGAGCACGAGCTGTATGGTAATTGTTATCGACATCGGCTACTTCGATCAACGCTGTCGACAACAAAACAGGTTGCAAACTCGTTGCATTGACTAACGTATTACTACAAACCGAGTTCACGTTCTGATCAGCTGTTTTGCTAACGCTATGCAAACCAGATGACTGTGGCAACGTATTCGAATTCACACTGTTATCATTATCAAAGTGTAATAACGTATTATGTTTTTGTTGACACAATTTACAGGGACCAAAAACACAATCCTTTACCGTATGATTATTTGTACGTATGCAATTGTAACACAAACCCTTTTCTTTAACTAATTTTAATCGGTTCTGTAACGACATATTAAGAAAATGCGCACACGAATAAAGCGAATGATTATCTTTGCATAGCGGACATACGCGGCCATTCAGTTTTACTTGACTACCTGCCGATACTTTATTGTTATTACTTACATAGCTATAAGTATTTTGCGCTTTAGAATTTTTATTAAGATCGTATGACTGTTTAGATTCACTTTTATGACTAATAGACCGAATATGCGATGAATTACTTTTATAATTATTGGAATTTATCATGTCCAACATATCTGCCCTATTTCTCAAAAATGACATCAAATCATCCAGTTTTAATTTATTAGTGTCTTGACCTAAAACAAGAGTACCTTTATAGGTTTCCCATTCTCGTTCCGTAGACACATCAAGTTTAGTCACAATTAAATAAATAATTAACGTATCCCATGAGTCGGTAGGCTCCTGTAGAGAATTTAAGGCTCTTAGATTACGTAATACGGTATCTATCAGTTTCCTAATTAATGTCGGAGATTCCTTATTAAGTGCAGGCGTTGTAAATAGCGACTTGACATGGTTGTGGACTAATAACCGGTTATTATGATACCTATTTTCAAGCAGCTCCCACGCGTGAGCATAGTTGGGACCTGTAAACTCCAAGGCACTAATCACTTGTAATGCAGACCCATTAAGAGACGATTTTAAATAATGAAATTTTTGTATTGAATCCAGGTCCTTCCGATCATGTATCATAGTAACGTACGTATTTCTATATTCAATCCACTGATCGTAAGAACCATCAAAGGCAGGTAGCTTTATCTGTGGTAATTTTATGTTTAATGTATTAATGGAACAAGAGTTGTGCAATTGCGAGTTATGAGATTCGTTTTGTTCGCCTATCATACATTTTGCTTCTGCTACAATTGAATAATATTGGCATTCAAACGATTCCCTATATTCCAACTGGGTTGCTAAATCTTTTTCGTCTACACTACGTTCAATTTTAAACTGAATATCATTAAATTCACGGAACATAACGGATGCTGCTTGTACTCGCATTTGAATACTAGTTTTTGTAACGGAATCTAAAGACGATACATTGGCATATCTATGTATAAAATTAACAAAAAACGTTAACCTACCCTTAAGAACGCCTCGTTGCTTCTTTAAATCATTTATATCGATTGATCGCGGCGATTTAACCGTAATTAATTTATTACACTCATCATCACTCATTTTGGTGGTAAAAGAAGGCGGGTACTTACAAGTTACAGCCGTGCGCCTTGGCTTCGACAATCAACGCGATCTGCAAACGTACAATACGATATTACCACAATGCGAATAAGGCAATAGGGAGTGCAGATGGATAACCTGACCGTTGCTGGCAGATGCTCAGATGCTGACGTTTGGCTTCCGATCTGCTCCGTCCAACCTTCCTTGGTAGGTCGAATATGTTTCGTCTGATCAGGATGGTTTTTTGCTATTCGGCTCCGAAGACCAAAATGTTTGGGAACGTATCGGGATCTCTTCAATGAATGCTTATATTTTTAATGTAGAAAAATAACGTATATTTTGATAACTATTGTATGTACAGTTTGTATTCTCCTGTCGACAATTTTTACGAGTGACGAATGAATGAATAACGAACAAAACTACCAATAGAACGTATGAACTGCTTGAACGAATAATTAAGTTAATGTTGTCATTCTTTCTTCCCCTATGCGTATCTAGATGGCGCTCCAACAGTATGTATTTACAAAAGAAAAATAGTTTATGTATTATATCCGTATTCTGGTACCCATAACACAAGCATAATAAGCTTAGCTTGGGACCAGAGGACGTTGTGTGAAATGTTCATAAATATTTAAAAAAAAAAAAAAAAAAAAAAAAAAAGTCGTGTGTTGCGTCTACCACCATGAAAAGGTGTCTTAAGAATCTATCTAATACTACTATTTATTCCTAATGGAATTTCGTAGGCAAATTTTCGTGTGGTGACGGTTTAAGAACAATTGTCACTATCCTAATTCTTCCCCAGGGTGCTGTTATAAACAGCTAAGGGCAAGTTACATAATAACATCAAATGTGAGAGACTGAAATTTTAAAACCATCACGCCTGCTCAACACTCCAAACCAAAAGCCCTTTAGTAGTGGAAGAAGCCCGTGCCCAACATTATGTGCTGGAAAAGGAAGTACCTTAATGCCTTTTTCAACAGTTCTGCAGTGTATGTCTCCATTAACTTCAGCGAATACTACATATTTATCATCATCGAAGAGAACAGGGCTGGCAAACACCGGACTAGAAAGTGTTCCTCGCCAAGCGACGGCATTCGTATTAGTATGGATACTAGCACATACTGCTGATAATGTGCCCAATAATACGTATTCATTCTTGGCGAGAACCAAGTCTGCTGATATACCCTGTGCGCAAATATTTATTGTTGATATTATTTCACCTGTCTGAAAAAGAATGATGTTTGTTTAGTTGATTATCCCACGTAACACACGGTTAACGTCCCACTGTTGGTTCTATTTTGATTTTTTCGTCTCCCATAGTTGATTATAATAAAATTATGACGCGGTTACAAAATCGGCTAAGTACAATTTGGACTCGCTAACTATACTTCTATACTAATATAATAAAGCTGAAGAGTTTGTTTGTTTGAACGCGCCTATCTCAGGAACCACTGGACCGATTAGAAAAATTTCATTCAGTGTTGGACAGTACATTTATTGAAGAAGGCTATAGGCTATATAATATCGCGCTTCGATCAATAGGAGCGAAGCAGTAGTGAAAAATGTTGCAAAAACGGAGAAAACTTTCTTAATTCCACGGGTACGGAGTTGCGGGCAACAGCTAGTATTTATTATATTCTGGTATTTAGAATTTCTTATTTTAGCGGAACTAATAATACAACATCTTTGAAAATTTTAACTCTCAGGCTATCGCCATTCATGAGATACAACCGGATGACAGTTAACAACTGGACGGACCGCGAGGGCTCAGTAATAGTCCCGTACTTTTGTACGAAACCCTATAAACACTCTAGATCCAAAATAGGCATAACATAGTTGTGATGCTAGCCATAATTATGTACAGTTTATAGGCTGATACCAGCCTACTGACAACTTATCTAAATAAAACAGTGCCAACAACAAAACAATGATAAACGATAACAATTTATAAATTGCACATACTACGTACAGTTGTCAACTGATAGGTATTCTGTGCTGAATGGTACCTACAGAATCGCTTATTCAAACGCTTTATAGATACAATTGAACGTTTTAAAATAAACAACACAAATTGGACTATATAAATATGGACTTATGGTGGATTAATATACAATTGTCGCCACCCCATTTCCTTAAAAGGTTAGTGTAAAAGCCAGCTAGGAGATACTATAAGCTAGTTTAACCAGATAACATCTACTGTGAGAGACTGAAAACTCTTAATCAAACCAACAACACGCGTGGTCAGTGTGGCATAACAAGACCATACTCTCCTCAAGCGGTGGAAGCGCGTGCCTGTACTCTTTTAGGTAAAAAACTACAGAATGGGTTTGAACAAAATTATATAGCTATCGCACTTGACTCCGTACGTGTGGAATTTAGAAAAATTATTCCCATTTTTGCAACATTTACTTATGCTTTGCTTCTATTGGTCGCAGCGTGATGTAATATAGCCTATTGCTTTCCTTGATAAATCTGCTATTTAACACTGAAATTATTTTTCAAATCGGACCAGCGGTTCCTGAGATTAGCGCGTTCAAACAAACAAACTCTTAAATTTTGTAATACATATTAGATAGACTTTATATCATAACGCCAAAAGTCACGGAACGGGGCAGTATAAACACGAGCATTAGTAACTAAAAAAGACAAAATAACATTTAACAATTCTACATGCAGAACTAAACTTAACTAAAAATGAAAATTGATAGTGTCAGGTAACACAATGCGGCGACGTTAACCCAAAATTTCTTATTATAAAAATGTGTAACGATTTTAATGTTTACAACGAAATAGTCAATTCATATCTGTGAGTCATTGAATCAAGATACATCATCATGTTTTGTTTTCATTTTAGTTAATTTAGTTTTGAGTTTTTAGTTTTGATGAATCAGATTTGACTTTCTTACCTTTATATCAATACAGCGTACATTCCCATCATATGCGGCTATATAAACGAGACCATTTTTACAAACAGCTTTACTTTTAATCATAGCCCCAACATTAATCCTCCATAGTTCTACAATAGTCTTTAATGAGAAGCACACAATTGTGCCGTTATAAGAGCCGACTACTCCATATGATGGGCCTAAGGGAGTCTCATGCCAACAGAGGACTGCAGCCTCAATCCTTGATCGTAAAGACACAGTCCCTTGAAGTTGACCATCAGTTGCTTTAACAACAATCACATTACCAGAATGACTTCCAATTGTAACAAAAAGATTACTGTAATAGACAAAAATGAACAAAATTATAAGATGAAATTAAAATATGTTTGTAAAATATCTATGGCGTAAATCTCGAACCGATATGATATATATTTACTTGAAAGCAAATTTTCTAAGAGTAGTTTTTAGGGCTCTGCACCAAAAATAAAATAGTGTAGGTACCTGGTGTCTGCCACCAGGCTGTATTTCGGGATAGTTAGAGACCTTAAAATTTCACAGTACTTTTTTTTGTTTTCTTTTTTTTATACTACACATGTGACAAACAAGCTTATGGCTCGCCTGATGGTAAGCGATTACCGTAGCCTAAGGACGTTTGCAACACCAGAGGTACCACTCGCGCGTTACCGACCCTCTAGGAACCGATTAACGCCGTTTTTGAAGAGCCCCATCCTATAGTCCTGTGGGAAAACCACGACAGAAAGCTCATTCCACAACCTGATTGTGCGTGGAATAAAGTTAAAGTATTGTTTATGTATGACAATAAAAATTAATTCTCGTGCCTTTATCTCGTTATTTGCGGCACGGAAAGGGTCATGGAGGAGTAAGACTCGTACTTGACCGGTTATAAAGTATGTTTTATCCACAGGTTTTATCAAAATCATCGCACCCTTTAACCAGATATGACGGGAGAAAGACGGGTAGGAATAATGAGATATTTTAAAACCATGGTACTCCAAAAAGCATTCCTAATTCTGTTATTCTGTTATTTTATTTCCTATTGCTAAAGGAATATATAAAGGCAAACCTTTTTAAACTTAAAGACATGCATATAGCACTCTCGGGAGACTGTAGCTTACTATTAGTGAAAATATTTTAGGATCAGACCAGTGCTTTCAGAGATTACTCTAATATTCCCTACGCACATTATTACAAACTTTAGCTTTTTATTAATAGTAATAAGATTTACTTACAATCCAGTGTGGTACAAAATAGGTGAAGCATCCACACATTTTCCCATATCATATGACCACATTAAAATAAATTCAGAATTGCCATACGGAGATTCTATATTAAGTTTCTTAAACGGCAGTTTAGCCATTTTGTATGCTTCACTGTCTGACCTACATCTTTTCACACGTTGCTTGGGTTTTATTTGTTGTCCAAATATTTGTTTTTCAACTAATTTCATAAGATCCTCAATAGTATTCTGTGATCCATGTGACAATAAAACAGGTAGAATCAACTTCGCAAAAGGCGGAAATGTTAAAGACAATTTATTGCACATAGAAACAGCTTGGAATGAAGTCCCACCAAGTGAAAAAAAGTTTTTATTTTTAATTTGATCATATGTAGCAGATTTATTTAATATATCATTGATTTCTTTTAAAAATATAGCTTTTAAAGAATCAAAAGAGTCCGGTAAACCAATGTTTCTCTCAAACATCTTTGACAGCATAGATTTAGATACTTTTCCATGTTTATTTGTAGGTATATTATCAACTCTTATTATTTTATCTGGCCAGTGTTTATCATCGAGTTTGCATTTAAGAAAATCGGTTAACTCCTGACTACTTATAGTGTCCGATGAAAAATATACTACAACTATGTGCGGTTTGGGTAACCATACACATGCACAGGTTTTAACTTTCGGACATTGCATTACTGTAGACTCAATAACTTGTAGATGTACTTTGTGACCAAATCTTTTTATAGTATCATCAGTGCGACCTCTGTAATATATAGTTCCACTATTAACTTCTCCTATATCACCAGTATCAATAAATTTTAAGGAATTTTCGCCTTCATTACCGTTGCCTTTGTTCAGTATAATACATTTTCTGGTTTTGCTCACTGAAATTTTAATTCGAAATATTAATAATATTATCTACAAATTTTACAAAAGCCATGCATTTCCACATAACATGTTGATAGCAGTACTAAATTCTATTATTTAGTGTGAAATTTTTGATCATATCTTATTTTGGTTTTCTTAACTTTAGAGTGCATGTATAAATGAGTTTATGGATGTTTCTCTGTCTACTCCCAAAGGATAAAAGTGTGACAGTATGTATGTATGCTTAGTATAACATCCATAGAATATCTTTACATATAAACAAAGTTATGTTTTCTGTCCATATGTGAGCTTGAAGCTTAAAATTACGCCACGAATCATGACGCAGTTTTTTTTAATTTTATGAAGTGATTCAAAATGCTTCAAAGCGTACGAACTTGCGCCTTTGTAGGCGCAAGTGCCCGCAATGGCAGAACCTAATTATCTAATAGTTTTACTTACCTAATATAATTTTGCCAGTATTTTGCTTTTCTTTATCTGTATCAAGAACAACTTGTGTCTCAGATAGGCAATTACCCAGTGGTATTTCTCGGTCATTATTTATTTTATTCAGATCCAGTTCTGTTATACACGCCCAGCATGACATCTCAGTCACACCGTACAAGGTAAAGATCTGTGTTTTATTGTTAAAACTCTTCAATTCTTTCAATCGTTTGACACCATTAAGCGGTTCTCCTCCAAGAGCTAATATCTTTAACGTTGATTCAGCACTTAATATTTTATCTCTAATATCATTATCAGAAAATTGAGAGAATTTTGAAGGTGTAGTCTGCCAAAACGTAATAGAATTCTGACTATCTTCTGGGAATAATGCGTCAACTTTCTCTGGCGCAATAAGCAGGGATGCGCCGTTAATACATGCTAGTAAAATTTCTACCATTGATGGGTCAAATGTAAGAGGTGTTGAAAAGTAAATAATATCTTGTGTTGTTATATTAAATATTTTAGTTAAATCAGTTATATTTGGTTCTATACATTGTATAGGAACTTGTATATGTTTAGGATCACCTGTACTGCCCGATGTCATTGATATAAACGAGTGTGGAGTAACATTTTTACCTTTATCTAAGTAAAAATCACATTTAAAAAAATTTACAGTCAAATCAAAGACAGTGACGGATTTTTCAGATTTTTTACCGAATAATTCAAAGTCATTATCTGTTGATGACTTTTTAATAGTAACTATGACAGTAAATCCGAGTTCTTTTGCTATATTTTCTATGTTCTGTGATGGATCTATAAACATGAAAGTTGTACTGCATTTGTGTGCCCTGGAATTTTAAACAATTTGGGTATTAGTACAGAACCATATAATAATAGGAACCTATAGTTAGTTGACTTATGACAATATGTTAGAGCATATGTCGTTATTATATGAACTTTTGCGATTCATAGATTTTAAGTAATTTAAACGAAGAGGACACATTTGCCTGCACAGATATATAACTTACACTCTCTGCTTCTCTGGATGGACATTTCTGTGTAATTTAAAAAAAAAACAAATTATTAATAGAAATCTTAAGTATTGATTGTACTGTACATTGTACCAACCACTATGACAAGTAAAAAGTAGTTACTTTTTTAATCAAGGTTGGCTGATGATCTAACATTTTGTAGTCAGTCTCCAAGAATCTCCTCCCATTTGGGGTTATATGTACATATATATAATATATAGGCACAGTTCTACAACATAGGCTTAGGTAGCCCCAAATGGGAGAAGATTTGATATGAGACTAAGAAAGCATCACAACCGCAATAAAAGAAAAAGTCCTTTGCAGGGTAAGGGGTTGTGACATTTCCTTGCTGTAAAAGCCAGCTATGGGATATAGTACAAAGATAACATCCTCCATCCATTACCCCTAAGTGTACTAAGTACCTTAGTACCCCTTAGAAATCCCTCCCAAAGTGGAGGAGACCCATGCCTAGCAGTGCGACGTCTAGACTGTCTAGAGAAAGAAAATATACTTACGCGGCAATAACACATGGTATGATGATATTTCTTTCAGTAACTAATCCAATTACGCCTTTATTGCAACTCAGGTGTTGAAGATTTTGAGATATATATTCACAAGTTCCATAAAGTTCAGAGTATGTGTAATTTTTGTAAATGCCCTCGTCATAGTGTCTAACTGCAATATTCGATGAATATTTAGCACAAGTTCTTACAAACACATCGTAGTAGCCGTGTTTTATTTTCATTTGATTGTTTAAATTGTCAAAACATTTGCTCCAACATTTATTTAAAGAACCTTTAAGTTTTCTGTCTGTAAGCTATATATATAAATATAGCACTGATATACGAGGCGCGCTTATTTTCATACAATTTTTATTAAAATGATAAAATATCTACAAAATTTTGTTTTTATTTCGGTAATTACATGGATCAGCTGCTTTTTGTTTTGTTTATTTTGACATAGGCTAATGTATAAAGATTGACAGTTGACACATGATTGACATTAATTTGACATGATGTGAAGATTACTAACATGAGTATTTTTGTCTATGCTCGAGTTGTCTTTTGTTTAGCAAGATTAAAAAATGAGGTTCATGCCAAAAGCGATCCACATTACATATTTCGATTCAGGGTTCAACCATAATACCCTTAGAGTGTTAAATCACCTGGAGCTGTTACACACGCTGTTTGCGTTGACAAAAATACTGCTCTGTCAGAGAGGTGCTGAGGTAATGCACACGAACACTACAACCAGTGTTGCCAGAGTGATTTGGTCGAAAGTTACGTTGGCATCCATGAAAAGTTACATTTTTAAACTAAAACTTACGTAGTGGTAATTTTATGAGTGTGAATGTAGCAGCCATCAGCCAAATTTATAATTATTTACAAATAGAGTAAATAATTAATAAAATATATTTTTTTTAAATGCGCATTTAAAAAATTTTCAAATTAATAAATGCATTTTTTATTAATATTAGTTTTTAAATTATTTACTCTATTTATTTGTAGTTTGAAATTTTTCTGATGTCTGCTACATTCACGCTCATGTAATTTTCAGCTCGCAGATCAAAAATTATTATTATTTTATATTTTCTTGTACACAATAATTTAAAAAAAAATTATATTTATCAATATAATTATAACTTTTTTATTTTTTGCGGTAGTTTTTGTTTTCATTAAATAAATTTAGATAAGAATATTTTAATTTTTCAAGATTTTTTTTTCATTTTTACCTCTTTTGTAATTCTTGAGAAGTTACATATATTTAACTAAAATTGTTTCTTACATACATGTTACATGAACTGATCAAAAGTTACGTAAAATGTAAAAAATTTAACCTTCTGGCAACACTGACTACAACGTAAACCCGCATAATTATTACGCTAGCTTTCCAATTGCAGAGCATAATACGACTAAGTGCCGCACAACGCTGAACTATGCTGACGCTTAATTGGAACATGAATTAGTTTTCAAATGCATCAGCAGAGTGCGTTAAGTTCAGTGTTGAAAAAAAATACAAAATTAAATTTGTATTCACATTATGTATAAGTTTGGAATATAAAAAAAAGTCATTGCTTGTACCTTCATCCATACTTAATTTTTTTTTGTTTAAACATGGCTTGAATTAACTTTCATTATTTCCAGAAAACTCCGACGAAACGAAAGCCTTAAAATTTTTTTTAACAGTAAATAATATTACTAACGATAATATATAAATAAAATTTCAATCAATGCCAATTTAAAGAAAAAATACTTGTTAATTTTCTGTCGCTGAAGTTGGTATGGATTGCACGTATCACTTTTGAGAGTGCTCGATTGTGCGATGCGTTGCTGTAGTTGGAACACTCAACGTTGAGCATTGTGCCGCATAATGCGCTCTTGTGCTGTAATTGGAAAACGGTTTACATGTCGCTGTTTATGTAAGTAGTTTTTATTGAACTAGGCAATAGGTCCTATTTTTATATAGTGTATATAACATGGTATTTACACTATTTAATACTTTATTAAATCCTTTGAAGTCTCAGAGAAACAAGCCTTGATGTTCCAAGTTTAAAGTATACTTAGCTATCCTTCCAATCATTATGATTCATTCCACGACTAATAAGTGTATCTAATATTGACTAATGCATCTCTGTTTGTTTTTTTTCAGGGATTAGGCGTGATAACTGATTTTACTACGACATAATAATCTTATATCAGTTAACGTCCTCTATTTTAAAATTACTACGCACAGATATTACTACGTAAATGTTTAATGCCTATTTACATTGTTTTAGTAATGCCTATTTACAAATATGTGATAATAATCCACGGACACAGCCCACGGCATACATCTACACTACCTAAGTACTTTCAATCAATATAATGTAGAAAACGCCCAGTACATTAATCTATGTTGATCACTGTGATTGATCATACATATTTATTATTGTCTTATGCGGGAAACACAGATCTTCGTTCGGTCGTTCCCGTGATATACAGTACCACATCGCCGCAAGGTCTAACAATAGTTACAAACAGTTTATGTTTTAGTAAATAGTAATAAGACCGTTACCCACCTTTTACAACAAACATAATACGCGAGCTGTATGTACCTATGTGTACGTGTGTGTGAAATGTGAGAATATCAAGCCCTCCAGCCCTTCAGTAACAAGTGTGATATTATGTTTACTTTATTCGGGTTCCTAGGTTACGTGTCTATTGAAGGAAACATTTGAGTAGCTATTGGTACCAATTCTACGCGCACAACTAAACTAAACTAAAAAAATGAATGTTGATAGTGTCGATAACACAATTTGGCAATGTTTCTTGTTCTAAAAACTGTTTATTAAAGACTAAAGATTTTAATTAATATAAATAAATAAATAAATATTCATGGACATTTCACACAACGTCCTCTGGTCCCAAGCTAAGCTTATATGCTTGTGTTATGGGTATCAGAATACGGATAGAATACATATACTACTTTTTTTTTGTAAATACATACTTATAATACATAGGAACACCCAGACGCAGTACAAAGATTTGTACGACAATTAGAAAAATCACACAAATGATTGTCCCGAGCGGGAATCGAACCCGCGACCTCTTGATCGGCAGTCCGTTACCAGAACCACTACACCACGAGGCCCGTCATCAATATAAATGTGTCTACTGTGCCACTCTGACTAGACGTGTTAGTATAGGGGTTTGTTACGAGTTTTCGATCTCTAACATGAGATGTTATTTGCTTATCTACCTATGGTCTTAGACGTCCAAGTTGATGAGTGATCTCGGAAGTCCAAGAAGATGTATGCGCGTTGAGTGAGTCGCACACACCACACACCTTGTATTAAATGATGTTATCTGAGTACTGAAGTGTAACTGTATTGTGTGGAAAATACACATACAGCATACTTGGGAGGACATAACATGGAATAGTGACAATTTTATATTACTTTACGTTCGTCAACTTAAGCAAAAATAATAAATAGTTACAAAAAGCGAGATAATAATCATGGCATTTCACACAACGTCTTCTGGTCCCAAGCTTAGCTTATATGGTTGTTTTATGGGTACCTACTAGAATATGGATAGACTACATGAGCTACTTTTCTTTTGTAAATACATACTTATAATACATAGAAAAGAATCATTACAAACATTTGTATGACAATTATAAATATCACACAAATGACTGTCCCGAGCGGGAATCGAACCCGCGTGCTTGTGAACGGTAGTCCCTTACATCGGATAAATGAACTATTAGACCACGAGGACGAGGCCGTCATAGGCCAAGATAAAGTCAAACACAGAGTGGACTGATTCCAACGCGCTATTATGAGGAACCACTGATCCGATTTGAAAAATTCTTTCCGCGTTGGATAGTACATTTATAGAGAAAGGCTATATAACATCACGCTAATAGGAACGAAGCAGTAGAGAAACATGTTGCAAAAATGGGGCTTACTTTCACGCGTACAAAGTCGCGGGCAACAGCTACTTTTTGCAATAAAGTTAGAATGAAATCACTTTTATGCTCACACAAATTATGAAGTACTGCATAAATCTGCACATGGTATGGGATTCAACTTAGTACCTAACTTATACTTTAATTTTATTATAATGAGACGTACCTACACCAAAGTGACGATATTTTTTATATGATTTATTACGAAATATTAAGAAAGAAATATTAAGAAATTTCCGTGTTCAGAGTTTTTAACCGATTCTATAAAAAGAAAGACGTCCTCAATTCGTTGGAATCTTAGAGATTCTGAACACGGAAATTTCTTGAAGGACATACATAGGTGTAAGGGTTCCTGAAAAATTAACAATAACAATAAATACTAGACAGCTTGATGTCAACATATGTTTGAATAAGAGCATCGTGAAGTATAACGTTGAGGCTGGCGAAAGATGGGCGCAGAGGTTCTGCGGCTGAACTGACCTAAAACGTGTTCGGCAACAGTACGAGCGCAATCAATTAGGGGCGGTCAGCGATCCGCCAGAAAAGAGGGCAGCGCGCGCGCTCTCCGAGGAAACTCGGGAAATGTTACCGGAGGGTAAGGTTGGGTGAGGGGTGCAGGGGGAGGCAGGGCGGGAGGGTGCGTGTCCGAGAGGCGCGAGCGAGCATCGATCGCGCGGGGCGGCTGTCAGCGCTCAGTCAGCCGGGGCGGCCGGCGAGAGCGCGCGTATCATGCGCTGCCGCTAACATGGCCGGCGCTCGGGCGCTCGTGGCCGCCTGCTGCTGCTGGTGGTGGCTGATCATCACAGCCGGTAAGTACACTAACTCACATCAATATCACACATACAACACTAAAAAAATATTCAACCGATCAGCTGTTCCGCATACCGTGACCTCTGAAACGGCTGATTATACCGACACATGACTTTCCACGATTTTCCTCCGGCCGTTCGTAACACGCTTTCCGTAGCATTTTCATGAATACTGTAGCGTTATGTGTTTTATTTAATTACGACTACTCACTTTAGGAATACTTTTCTAACTTGGGAGATAAAAGAGAGATTTTGGTGGTAAACCAAATACAAAAAAAATTGCGGGCTCTGTAATTGTGTGGTTATACTTTAAAAGGGATTTGTAGGGTAAGCACAGGTTTTGAATTATAATATAATTGTGTTGAGAGGAGTTTAGAGAAGCTTACATAATTGTTGTAAGTAAAGTGTCGCATGCAGTACTCTAGCGGTTCTCATCAATGTGAAGTTGATAGTTCGTCTTAGGCTCAGCCACTTACTAAACAAACGTTATTACGTAATATGACAGTGACAATAGTGACACATCTGCGTAAATATTGATCATAATCACGCCACACCGACTTAAGGAAGTCAGGATTATAGATTACAGTGCACGCGTGCATGACACGGCTAGCACCTGCTGACCAATATCGAACCAATCTTTATAAGCTTACTTTAAAAAATTTTAACTAACCACTAAACATTATTTAAATACCTTTACATAATTATCGACATTAAAAGTAATTGTTAGTTTAAAGTTTTTACGTATTTGTTGTTCTTAAAAAGTTAAAACTTTTAATTTTTAATCCCTCTAAAAAGACTTCAACGCGTTGCAGTTTAAATTTAAATTTATTGCATTGTCAACTGTGTTGATAAGGTTTGCATAGTATTGTTAAACTTAATATATGTTACAAATTATATTAAAATATATTGTCACTACACAAAATTCATAATTATTTAGCTAATTAGTATTGGTATTTCCCATAAATATAGGAAAATAATGAGGTATTCCGATTATTTTAGATAATATGTAGATGATAACAGACTTTAGTTATAATTATTTCCTCATAACTGCAACTGGCTTAAAACGTGAATAATTAAAAGAAAATATCATTATGTATATTGTGACTAATTGTGAAGATTAGTTCTAACTTCTATATAGAAGAATCGCATTTTCTTTATTTACGACACGTAACTCCTACCGTAATATTTGATACCAAAGTTTGAATAAGATTACTGACATCTTAACTTAAACTTATGAATATATAAAAATCAAATTTAGTTAGTCTTTAGTCTCGCTAATACGGAACGATTAGGTAATTTTAGTTGATTTTGGTATTAAAAGTTCCGTCGTAGTCTAGGGAAGGTTTTAACGAATAGAAAATATTGAAGATAGTAAAAGACAGCCATTTTTTTCATATATACTGTGAACACGCAACTACTTGAATATGACGAAAATTATAAAATATAATTATGCAAAGTTGGTTGAAAAGGATTTTGCCAAACGTACAAGCAGTTTAGATCTGTTTTATTTTAAATTCCTATAAAGGAACCTTTTTAGACTTCCTTACAAAAAATTTATCAAATTCTTGACATAAGAAACGTTTAACTGATCAGCGTGCAGAAAGTAAATTTGGAAACCTTATTCATTTTATTATATTCTATAAAAATGCAATTCAAATAACATTTTACATTTTTTTATTTGGTCTACTGAATATTTTCAAATAAAGTAAAAATTGTATTTTATCGTTGAAAAGCATGCTACATTAATGCATTTCGATTGCTTTGAAGTTCTTGTTGGATTTATAAATAAATAAATATTCATGGACATTTCACACAACGTCCTCTGGTCCCAAGCTAAGCTTATATGCTTGTGTTATGGGTACCAGAATACGGATATACTACATAAACTATTTTTCTTTTGTAAATACATACTTATAATACATAGAAAACACCCAGACGTAGTACAAACATTTGTATGACATTTATGAATATCACACAAATGATTGTCCCAAGCGGGAATCGAACCCGCGACCTTGTGAACGGCAGTCCGTTACATGAACCACTACGCCACGAAGCCGTCGATTTCTGCAGTTATTTTATTATTCACAGAAATTATTTATTTATTTAATGTACAACATTACAGTTTATAATAATACCAATGCGTTATACACGAAGCAATTATAAAAAATCGGACAAATTACATACTAAAAGAACAATATTAAAATTACAAAATAAACTATCTATATAATAATATATCGACGAGCTTCGTGGTTGAGTGGTTCATGTAACGGACTGCCGATCATGAGGCCGCGGGTTCGATTCCCGCTCGGGACAATCATTTGTGTGATATTTAAAATTGTTATACAAATGTTTGTACTGCGTCTGGGTGTTTCTATGTATTACTAGTTGACCCGGCAAACGTTGTTTTGCCATACAAAAAAAAAGGTTTGAAAAATAGATGTTGGCCGATCCTCTGACGTACTGAATATGCATGAAAAATTTCATAAAAATCGTCATGTCGTTTCGGAAGAGTACGGTAACTAACACTGTGACACGTGAATTTTATATATAAGAAGATAAGTATGTATTTACAAAAGAAAAGTAGTATATGTATTCTATCCGTATGCTGGTACCCATAACACAAGCATATAAGCTTAGCTTGGGACCAGAGGACGTTGTGTGAAATGTCCATGAATATTTAAATAAAAAACTCTTATTGACTTCTATACTATCATAAGGCCGCGTGGTGACGGATTAAGAATACAAGTGACACCACTATAACTTCCTAGCTGTAAAAGCCAGCTAAGAAAGGTTTAACGCAGATGACATCCTCTATGAGAGGCGGAAACCTCGAAAATAAACACTGTGACAACACGCCGGGTCAGCGGCCGAGAGTGAGATATATACCAAGAAATTTACTAAAAGAAAAAGCTTATGAAAATACTTAATGTAATTATATTGAGCCTATAAGCTAAGTGTCATAGGGAATACCTAATTACTTACAAATCTTGACATTGATTGATGATCTTACTTAGTCTAAATATGAAATAAACAAATAATTTTCCATGAAGTAATTCTACCAAACTCATTACGAAGAATGTAGAAGAAATGCTTTTTAGAATAATACCTCACGAAAATTTATTATTTCCCAAATTAAGAGTAAATTTCTTATACTTTGCTACCAAATCATGGATAATATGTATCCTCTTTCTTTCCAGCCCATTTACGTCCCACTGTTGGATACAGGCCTCCCCTACTTCGAGAGGGATTATGGTCTACTGTGCCGCGCTGACCAGGCGTGTTGGCACAGGGTTAAGTTTCGAGTTTTCCGTCTCTCACAGTAGACCATAACTGCTAATATTTTTCCTTAGCTGGCTTATACAGAACCCTGGGAAAGAAATGAGGTGGTGACACTTGTATTCACCATACGGATAGCTTAATAGGCAATATATTATTATGTATAATTCTTTGTAAATGGCATAAGATCCTAGATGTTTGTGATAGGTGTTAGGAAAAAGAAGAAATTGGACGTTTCATTCATTCATAAAATATAAAAAAATATTTTGTTAAATTTATATCTTAGTTTTATAAAACCTAAATAGTTCCAAAATAATCATTAAAGCAGGATAAATGTTGTAGCAAAAGATAATCATATTAGATATTTCGGAAGGAAAAATAATTCGGTAATATTTGAATTAAGGAATTCCCATACGTTAATAATACGTCATAGTTTTAATTGATATGTAAGAGGACATACGTATTTGTTCAGGTTGATAATATGGCCGATAACAAGTGCGTCAAAAACTGAATCTAAATAAAAAAAACTCTATTCGCACGAGTAGTTCTTGGGATTAGCGCGTTCAAACAAGCAAACTATTCAGCTATATAATATTAGTATAGACAAAACCTAGGGTAGCTATAATTAGTTACAATAGCGACACAAAAAGATCATGTTGATGAAAATATTGGTAAATTTCCATAAAATTCCATAATAGTACCAATTCTATGCGCACAACTAAACTTAACTAAAAAATGAAATTTGATTGTGTCAATAACACAATTCCGTATTGTTAACGATTCTTTCTTGTTAGCAAATCTGTTTATTATAGATTAACGATTCTAATTAATATAAAATTACACAACAAAACAACCAAATAATCAATATACAGCAATAGTTGTTTTCATTTTTTAGTTAATTTAAGTTTAGTTGTGGACGTAGAATCGACACCAATATATACCAAAAATTGACACAGAATTGCGAGGTATTTTATCAGATACGTGTATAATCTGTGCAGATACAAATAACGGCACACACGATTACTACTATCTTTTAAATCTGTTTGAAGAGAATAATCCCCTGATAACGGTATTGTATTACTCTAAAACAGACGATATAAATATGTAAATATTTGTACGATTTAAATTATGTATGAAATATGAATACCGGTGATTTTCCTTTAAAGATATTTCATCTACTAGCGGCGAGGATAGATAAGATAGCTCAAGAGTGAATAATAAACCATGTACAGACAGTTTGGTACCACGGCTTGACATGTTTGATGCGGTTGGCAATCATCTCTTAAAAACCATTAATTTCCTGCGGTTTTTGTCCTATTAATTCTTCCTGATCCTGCAGTATAATATTCTTTTAATTATTCAATTTGTGATAATCCATCCATCAACTAGCCTCTCTTCGCCCGCAGAACATAGACCTCTCCTAAAGGCGGACTAACAGACACTACTGACACTCTCCTAACGGGAACTGCTGAAAGCAAGAGGCGCAGAATAGTGAGCTGTGGTAAACGATGTTGCCCATCTTTTGGGACTATTAAAATATCCAAAAATTCGCTATTTCATTGCTGTGAAGATGGTTAAAAACGGTGAAAGTGAAATTTTAACAAAATTACGCGATAGCTATGATCCGTCAGTCAGCGTTGTCAGTCAACCTTTTATTAAGTTGCTTATGAGTTCAATAACGACTTAGATATTTGTATCAAACAGTTTGATTTACTTAGCAGTTGGTTATTACACGCTTTATATTAGCTTCACTTGTATGTTTGTTTGTATGTTTGTTTGTTTGTATGTTTGTATGTTTGTAACCGACTCCTTTGGACGCTATTTTGACCCACTTTAAACGGTCAGATTCTATTCAAATTTTGCACACCTGTCAAAGACCGATGACAATACAATAATTCGAATAAATAAAGCGTGTTTTTTAGTTTTTTTAAACTATTTTTATTTTTTACAACCCGATCGCGATAGTAACTGATGCATTTGGACCGAGTACTGTACAACATTGTATCTAGATAGAGATTTCTTAGAAAACTTTGGGCGTGGGAAATCTTTGTTGAAACAGAAACACAAACATCGATATATTGACCTCTCCGTTATTGACAAATGACACGAGTCTACACTCGTACTTGTTAGTATCCCAAAATGGATATATTTATACTTTTGAAAAATCCGAGCTTTTGTGGTAAGCTATATATATACCTACCCACTCATGTATAATAATTTTGTTTCTTACTATTTTTTATCATCTTATCCGTACTAATATGGCAAAACTGAAGAGTTTATTTATTTAAACTTGATAATCTAAGAAATCGCTGACTTGATTAAAAAAATTCTATCAATGTTTGATAGAACATTTATCGAGGAAGGCTATATAACATCATGTTGTAATTAACAAAAACGAAGCATCAGTGAAAAATGTTGCAAAAACGGGGACAATTTTGTTAATTCCACGAGTACGACGTCGCAGGGAACGGCTAGTCTGTTCATAAAATGTCCCGTGCCACCCACGATGATGTTAGTCACCGAATTGCTCCGATCGGCTCTACCAATTTCTATGAATTTTAGTTTGCGATTCGGCTAGGTCTGTGACTGTGATATAGGGTAGCGAGTTTCATACTTCAGGTTTGATTTTAGTTTTAGCTTTGATGGCACTTTGCAATAATGTAGTTTATATATAAATAAATAATAATAATGTATTATATTGACACCCTGACGAAATACGCAAAGGGCATCATCATGAAATATTTCGAGTGCCAGAAAGTAAATGTAACAAATAATAAGTTCATCCAAAAATATACATATTTGTCTTAAATAGAAATGGAAGGAAATTTCTTTTATTGTTGGTTAGTCCATTTATAGGGGAAGGCTATAGGCTATATAACATCACGCTGTGACCAATAGGAGCGAAGCAATAGTGAAAATTGTTGCAAAAAATAAATCTAAATTCGACGTGTACGGAGTCGCCGGCAAAGGCTAGTATATAATAAAAGACCGAACAAGTGATTTAACGCCTTGTTACTTTCACAACTTTTTTTTTAAAGCATTAGGTAATAATTAAATTTTTTCGACGAAATAATTTTGAATATTTTACTGACAACTATGCATAAATATTTTAGAAATATTTAGCTTTGTAGACAGTTTGTCATTCTTATGTAATAGAAAAAAGTTAACTTGAAAAGTTCATCGTTCGTTGTACTGGAATATATAATAAAATTAAATGTACAACAGAGATCGCGTGCCGCCCGCCCTCGCATCACGACCGTCGGGGCGTCTCAGACCTTCACTATCAAACTGAACTAAAAACGTTTCGTGTTCTCCATTCCTTTAGTACGATTACAATACTCAAATATGTACGATACATTTATAAATTCTATTTTCAGTAGCATGTCAATTTTGAAGATAAAAATGATTGAATTTCTTTTGCTTTGAATAATACGAATAATACATACTTTGTATCAACATAATTGAATATTGTTTTTGTTACTTAGATGTTGTTGAACTGTCGTAATATGTTAAAACTATTTAAAACTCTTTTTATAGTCTTTAGAAGTTTTATGAAACCAAACAGCTATAATATTGATTACTTCAAAACGAGTCAATGAGATAAAATGTTGAATAGAGTTCAGATGTTTGTAATAGAGTTCAGATGTTTATTATCTCATCTCTTCTAATCGGCAGCAAATATTCTAGCTGAATGTTCGGAATGGGAGTTGCATCCCGAATTAATTCGTGACTTATGCAAATTGAAACAACAAATCTTCTGCGTCAGTATTATCTTTACTTATTATAAAACAAAGTCTTTATTTTTGTATGTATGTCCCTATGTGAGCTGATATCTTCAAAAATATGAAACGGATTTTGATGCCCTTTTTTAATAGATAGATTGGTTCATGAGGATGGTTTTTGTATCATTTGTTTGGGTTTGGTTTTTAAATTCCATTTTTTCAAGGTTATGCAATATCTACTAAATAATATAAGTAAATGAATAAATACTTACCTATCTTAAACAGCACACCAACGTAAAACAATAAATAAATACAACATTAAAATCATCCCCAATAAAAGAAAAAGTTTTCAATTTTTTTATGCGTGCAGTACATGAGTAATACTTATTATCTTGTCAAACTATGACGTAGACATCTCATTACAACCCTTCTTGGTTTTGTAGACACGCACTTGATTCCTAATTTTGAAATAAAATTTAGCGTCGAATTGGCTATGTACTAAATTTGAGGCTAAAACCCAATTACTATCATATCATGTAAGAAAAGTATATTAATATTCGGACTACATGAAAACTAGGCGACTTTATTACTCTTGCAAAAACTATTATGGTTATTACAGTAGAAGTTTGACAATTTCGTGAGTGTACCTACACAAAATTGCCAAACTTTGGCTACCTACATACAAGGCTACCTTACCTTTAAACTTACGAGTCATGGAATTTTCTAGCATCTTTACTTATTATAAAACAAAGAAAAGTTGTATGTATGTCCCTATGTGAGCTTATATCTTCAAAACTACGCAACAGTATTGTATCATTTATCACTAATACTTCGCTCCTATTGGTCACAGCAGGATGTTATAAAGCCTATTGCCTTCCTTAATAAATGTACTATGCAACACAAAAATAACCTTTCAATCCCGACCAGTAGTTCCTGAGATTAGCGCGTTCAAACAAACAAACTCTTCATTTTTATAATTTTAGTATAGACTAGCTGTTGCCCGCGACTTCGTACGAGTAGAATTTAGAAAATGTTCCCCGTTTTGTAACATTTTTCACTACTGCTCCTCTCCTATTAGTCACAGCGTGATGTTATATAGCCTATAGCCGTCCTCGCTAAATGGACTATCCAACACTGAAAGATTTTTTCAAATCGGTCCAGAGGTTCTTGAGATTAGCGCGTTTAAACAAACAAACAAACTCTTCCGCTTTTTAATATTAGTATAGAAGAAGAGTGGTTCAAGAGGATGGCTTTTTTGTATTTTTGTTTTTTTGTTAGGGTTTAGTTTTTATATTCCAAGCTTCGAAGTTACGGGTGACAGTAAGGGCATCGTTCACCGTCTTCAAGTAAAGCGTTGATTAGTTACTTATCGATTAGCGTTAATTGTCAAGTAATAGTTACGAGTATCTTCTGTCAATTTCAATTTTTTAATCTTAAGATTACTGCTACTCGAACGTCGTGAACGTCGCACGTGTAGTTACTGGTGACTTTAACTAGCGATTAGTCTACTTGGCGCTTTACTTGAGAAAGGTGAAAGAGGCCCTTAATGTAACAATATACAAAATGATTGACATATTTTCCAAGCAAATATGGGTCACGCATGTTGTAGGCATAGGCAGTAGTACTGCTAAATGTGTTGAATAACGTATGCTATCAATCAATGAAATTAAATATTAACGAGGCTATTTTTAGAGGCTTAACTATATTGCTACGAAAAATCCATATACGGTTTTATGAAGTGAAAATTTCTTTGGGCTTGTTAAGAACGTTAGAAGTACGTAAAACGTTATGTTTTCCTTCACATGCGTAGATGCGTGTTACTGATATGTTAATTTTGGATTTCTGTGCTTCAATATGTTCACAATTTTTTATAGCAGCGTTGAGTGTATGGGGTAAGTTAATTTTTTTCTGTCTTACGAAAGGGTTGATGAAGACAAAAGAAAGTAAGAAAAAAAGTTTAAAAGTAAATTAAAAGTAAGTTCTTTAAGTGTAAAGACAAGTCTCACCCGTGACCATGGTGACTGCAAAGTCTCCGAAACGTCGGGTCAAAGTTTAAAACAAATATACGCGTCTAAATCCGTAAAAAGTAGTTTTATTTAAACAGATGAGTCGTGCAAGTGTTAGAAAATATTATGTAAAGAAAGACAATTACACGTTTAGTAATGTAATATTTTCTTCTTTCCTAGTTTCAGTAGCGATTTACGATTGTATAAATTACCTTAAAAAATAACTCATCATCATCACACTGTCACGTCTTTTCCCCATAGGCGTTGGAAGAGACTATAGAGTGCCTTGTGCTACAAAAGAAACACACTTTAAAAAATAACTGTAAAATGTATAAAAAAAATTTCAAAAAGATTTTCCGTACATATTTAATCCTGATAATAATACCGCGAATTCGTTTAATGATAATCAGGCGACAACATTGACAATAGTATTGCTGAAGGTGAATTTTAAAGTTCTACAAATATGTATAATTTGATTGTATATATACTGTATATAATTTGATTATACTTTTCATGTTTCAAATAAGTGTGAATTGCATGTTTTATTCAGTCATTGGCAATGACATTGATAAGTGTGGCTAACCTGCTGTTAAATATTTCATATCGTACCTTCAGGCGCCGTGTATTTCATTTCCATGAAATATCACTTTGCATAATAGTTTTCTTGGAAAATCTTGTGGTGGTGACGTAAGCACCGCTAAAAGCGATACGGACAGGTGTCGTTGAGGGGCCTCAGGTAGTTACTTACACTCACATCAGCAATTTGCATGAATACTGAATGAGAGTTTGCATTTCATAATGACAATATTACTGGCTGATAGTGCTGCTACATTTTATACTGCTTATTTTCTTGCCTTTGCAAATATTTTTCAATAGATATAAATAATTGCGACCGTTTATTACGGGAATATAGTGGGATATTTTATTATGACAGCAATCTATGTACTAAATATTAGATCTAGATCTTTCAATATTGTAGAAGAAGTATTAACTCCAAATTAATGGTCCGTGCCCTATAGTTGAACGTTTATTATTTGGAAATAAGAAAATATACAACACAATTATTTGTACATAATGCAGCTTTCAATTTGATAGCAATAAGTAGGATTTATTGAGAGATTGCAGTTGCCGCATTGGGCGCAATGCGACGCAACCACCAGTTCTGATTCGAGTTCATGGACAGATAGAGATGTATATTATTTAAAAGAAAACATTTACTCTAAAATGAAATAATTTTTGGTCGTCTTCTTCTTGTTGTTAGCCTGCTACTGTTTTTTATAGCAAAATTGAAGTAAAAGATTTCCAAACAGTCTTCACTCAACTTCAACTCTGTATTAACCATTCATGTGTTATTTCCTAAACTAAAACCTAGATATACTTAAAGGCTTATATAAAAAGTTCTTTTACGGTTACGTTACTGAGCAACGAATGGTTACCAAAAACTATAAATATTGATCAGACAGTGCGCGTAAACACAACATACATTACTTAGTTATGTAGTGCGTATACCCCTCGTATGTATATAGGCTGTATACAAGTTGAATGTAGACTACGTCTGTGATAAATTATGGAGTAAGCTCACAACTGTAATTAGGTCATCTTGGCTCCCTTGTGCCACGTTAGTGTGGGTTACTAACTTTATATATTGTTGGTAGAAACGAATGGTTACTCGTCTTTTGTCAATTCATGGTCACCAAATTAATTTGTTATTTCTTTATACTCTATAACTTATTTAAATAAACAAATCTGTTATTTAAATTAGATATTATAAATGCAAACGTAACTCTGCTGGTCTGTCAGACGTTACATCAAAACTACTGAACGGAACTGAATTTAAGGATTGTTATCAATTATCGTTTTTTTTAATGAAACTCATTTGTTGACATTGCTGTTTATGATTAGATAATAAAGGAATTTAAAATAAAATATTTGTAATTATAATTACGAACTTTTAATTAATTAAATTTTCACCCTTAAAAGAAAATAAGGCTTTGCGAAGTGTAGGTACCTACATTATTAAATATTTTTTCATTAGGTTAAACATGTTGCCCAAAGTCGATATTCCAATCGGATAAATTGGAGGCACAGAGTAATATAATAATAACATATGGGTAAGCTTATCTTCAAAGTAGCTTAAAGCTTCCTGAAGCGATTTTATCTATTATGACGTCACAGACAACGATCAATACGTGTTTGTTTGACAAAATTGAATCGCTTATCTACGAGTGTCCGCTAAATGGAACGAATATTGCTCCCTAGAGGGTTCAAGGCCGGGTCTCTTATTCCCCAGTGTGTCTGCATCTACCCTAATGTAGACGCTACGCAGTAATAAATTCATAACTCGGTGAAATCCTTGATCTTATAAGTTTTACAGTGGCTATATGGCTCCTAAAAGAATTTAACTTATCTATATAACTTTTCAAGAAGTTCTACTCGGTTCTATGCTATGTTAACATTCTTATTTAAAAGGGTACTGTACTCCTAATTTAGGTATTTGCCGTTGGTATTCTATTCCTATTCCCGAGCACCGTGCGGAAAGGGACAAATATAGCTGAAGCAGATTTTACCTACAAATTCTTTGAAAAAAAAAAGACGTTTCGTACTTCCCTTTTTATTTCGCGAAAGTTAAACCTGTTTTGATTGTTTTTACGCTATATTATAGATGAAGAGTATATCTATGTTTGTATAACTTTCTTTTTTGGTAAAACGTTACGAAATATGTGTGATAGACGCTGCAACTTTACCTAAAGAAAACCGAAAAAAAACCGGATTTTCGGATGGTCATATTTCTTTTAGTTATTATGTATTGAAAAAAAGAAGCATAGATATACTCTTCATCTATAATATAGCGTAGAAACAATTAAAATCGGTTTAACTTTCGCGAAGAAAAAAGGGAAGTACGGTACCCATATTTTTGTATATTATTTGGTATATAATTTGGTATCGTGGCCTCTTAATACCATCCAACTTTTTTTAGTATCTCCAAAGTGCATGCATTTTTATTATTATATGTATAGACGTAGAGTCACGAATTAAGTGTTGTATCTTATTTTTGCTCACTCTGTCGGATACCATAATTGCAATTGACAACATTAAGTATTTCATTAAATATTTATGTTAAGCAATATATTAACAAGTTTTCGTTAATAAAATGTAAATAACATGTATTGATCTAATCGTTAGTATAGTTATAACATACATAATTGCTTTACGTCATTCCAACGATATTTCGTTAACATTTTACTAATACTTTTATTTGTAGAATTACTAGACTGTTACCCGCAACTTCGGACGCGTGTAACCTAGGAACCAATTCTTAACACAATATACATTAAAACCATCCACTTGAAACACTCCATTTAAAAAACGGCGTCAAAATCCGTCGTGCATGTAGTTTTGAAGATATGAGCTCGCATAGGGACATACATACAAAAATAACATATATGTAATACTCTATAGAATTATAGGTTTAGATATAGTTAGAAGCGTATGTTAACATAATTGAATTTCAACTGTAGTATGTTCTATTAAAGTTGTGACATGACAGCATGTTTGTCATGGCGGACCAATTAATATTTGAACTGTTACGCTTTGAATTCTACTAATTGGTACATATTTTCGATGCTTTAAATATATTTAGTATTTTATTTGCGAGTTGCTACCATATTTCAGTGGTTTAAAGGAATTACTAATTACTTGAATATGTATTCAAGTAATTAGTAATTCCTTTAAACCACTGAAATATGTTATACTATTCTATTATATGTATGTACATATAATAGAATAGTATAACAGGCTATATGTATTAAGCTTGCTTTCGGTATATTAAAAATAAAAGGTTTTGTTAAACTATTATTAGTATTGCTTATTATAATACGACTACAGAATATATTTACAGAAATATTTTTTTAGATATGGCAAGTACATGTGACCACTCATTCTCTCGCAAGTTTGATTACCAAATTTGATAAAAATGGTTACAGAGGTAGCTGCTAATCTGGATTAATACCTAGACTAGACGTTAAATCTAAAAAAATATGCTATACAAGAACATAGTATATTAAAATGAAGAGCGCATCTAGTGTTTCTATGACGTCACAACAGTAAATTAGTTTAGCTCGATTGCAATGATAGGGAATGGATATTACAATATTGTGAAAAATTATTTAATGATAATATGGCAATATAAAGTTCAATATAGTCCAATAGTGAGGGTTGCAATGTATTCATAGAGGGTTGCCAGTGCTGGCTGACACGAACAGGTTGTTGCCACCCCATGCTATATAACCTCAGTGCTAGTAAAGCAACATAGATATTGCACGTTCTTCGTTCACATCTTAATTTGTAACTTATATTCGTGGCTTCGTGGTGGAGTGGTTTATGTAATCGACTGCCGATCACGAGGTCTCGGGTTCGATTCCCAGGCAGGACAATCATTTGTGTGATATCCATAAATGTCATACAAATGTTTGTACTGCGTCTGGGTGTTTACTATGTGTTATAAGTATGTGTTTACAAAATAAAAGTAGTATATGTATTATATCCGTATTCTGGTACCCATAACACAAGCATATAAGCTTAGCTTGGCATCAGAGGACGTTGTGTGTGAATATTTATTTATTTATTATTATTCATATTAATAAAAAAAATATTAAAAATTGTATCGGTTAGTTTTCGAGTCGTATAAAACGAGAGAGTAAAACGACTGAAGACTATATTCGCAATAGATGAACTAACTATAGGTATTACATTACATTTTCCACAACGTCCTCAGGTCCCAAGCTAAGCTTATATGCTTGTGATGTATGGTTTATCAATTAATAGATGTTGCCAACAACTTCGTACGCGTGAAATTTAAAAACTGAACCAAAAAATTATACAAAAAGTCAATCTCATGAACCACTCTATTTATTAAATAAACTACATTAAGATCCTTCGCGTAATATTAAAAATATAAGCTCACATACGGATATACGTACAAAAATAACGACTTTGTTTTATAATAAGTAAAGATGGTAGATAAGCCATTGTGTTATTTAGAAAGGTATTTGATTATGTTTGTTTATAATTAAGCACTTAAATTGTATCAAAATTTTTTCATTAACTGCCAAACGAAGGTGAATAGAAACACCCCGAAAAATAAGAATAGCGTGGCTGGCAAGCATAATAGCCCAATAAAAAGTAAAATATAGTTTTATTATCAGCACAGAATGAATAAATGATAGGTAACAGGTCGATATGATAAGTTTGGTTTCGATGAAAATCCTCGAATACATTAATTTCAGTATCATCTCGTACTGTATATAAAGTAGAGAACGTCTGATGAATTTTATTTAAATAATTTAAATATACACCAGTCGTGAATTAAGTCACGAGGCAGAATTTCAATAAGATTTTACTGCACGTGGCACAGAGTACATTCAATGTAGTCTCTGGTTTGATAGCTAGGTTAAGCAAAAATGGTGTTTTTCAGCTTTATGTAAAGACAAAAAAAATATGTAGATAGTTTCAGTGATAGAGTTATCACTATGTATACATTACTAATTTATACATTAACAATTCCTACTACTTCAACACAGTGCTACTGGCATGGGGCCCAGGTAATTCTATAATGTTGTGCAAAATTTTTTTTTTTCCAGAGAAAAAAAATAAAAGCTTACATACTGTGATTCCATTGATCCTGAGTTGTGATACGAAATATTTGACTACAAAGTGTGCCCCACAGCGATAAGTTGAAATAAGAATTTGAAACGTATCACACAGCTGATAATAATTGCAATGGTACATACTGAAAAATTTCATTTATAAGTTTTGTAATAATTTTTGGGCGAAGGTACGTTTAGAACTTTTGGATCACTAGAAACTTGTCTAAAAAATGCTTATTAAAAATAAAATAACTTTCCATCTATCTAGTTACTGCCCCATTGTAGGAAATAGAACTCCCACTTAGAATACCGCAATGTGCGCTTCTGTGCCTTTCTGTATTTAGCGGTTTCCTACCATCTTGATGATATGAAATAGCTTTGTGACCTGTTAAAATATAGTATCGGATATATCTCAAGGTGCAGGAAGCGAAGCAATGTGTACAAAATAATAATATAATAGTGGTTTGTACACACGTGCGACGATATCGTGCATTATCTGTGCTGTTGTTTGCACGGATTAGACGCGCGCTCCAACACCCTGCACTATGGCGTCCACTGTCAAGTTCAAAATGTCAAAGGCACGCCATATTGGAATATCGATAGTCATTCGTACACAGTAATGTAGGTTTATAAATATAACATTTAATGCACTTTTAGGATTATAATGTTTGATAACTTTTATAAAACTACCTTATTACGGTTAAGTAAGCTAACCCAGAGTTATAGCCAAAAACCTAGACCTAAGTTTGGACTGCGAGAAGTTAAGTGAAAATCTATGAATTTATTTTTATATTTACTAGCTGACCCGGCAAACGTTGTTTTGCCATACAAATGTCAGGGATAGACAACCCTTATCACTTAGGGGTATGAAATATAGATAGTAGCCGATTCTCAGACCTACTAAATATGCATATAAAATTTCATAAAAATCGGTGAAGCCGTTTCGGACGAGTATGGGAACGAACATTGTGACACGAGAATTTTATTTATTAGAATATTTATTTTTTTGAGCCCATAAATATCCCACTATAGGGCACGGACCTCCTCCTCTTTGAGATGGTATCTGGTCTACTTATGCCACACTAACCAGGCGTGTTAGCAATGAGTTCAGTTTTTAGTTTCATGTCTCTCACAGAAGTTATTATCTACTTAACTGTTAGCTGGCTCTTCCACTATAATAGGAAGGAAAAAATCTAAATTTTATTTTGAATAACACGTGTAGGTTCACACATTCTGTTTTTACAAATAAATATTCAAGAAATAAATAAATAAATATTGAAGACATTTCACACAACGTCCTCTGGTCCCAAAGTAAGCTTTATTTCTATGCTTGTATTATGGGTACCAGATACGGATAAACTACATAATTATACTACTTTTCTTTTGTAAATACATACTTATAATACATAGAAAACACCCAGACGCAGTACAAACATTTGTATGACATTTATGGATATCACACAAATGATTGTCCCAAGCGGGAATCGAGCCTGCGACCTCGTGATCGGCAGTCCATTACATAAACCACTCCACCACGAAGCCCCTCAAATATATTAATTATCACTGTATTATAAATAGGTTTGTATTTTTTATCTGTCAACACAATATTTATTTAATATTTTTTTTTTTCCACTATTAGACCACAAAGTACCATAAGATCTTCTATATCTAGATCTACCATAACATCTTACACCATGACGGCGAAGGTCTAGTACAGAAATGATATAATTATATGTAGCAGATATTGTATACTTAATCTGTATACCTACCGGATGTTGTTTGCAAATAGTTAGAGTAGGTACATTGTTGCAAAGGTTATACGAAGGACGAGCGATATCAGAATTTCAAATGTCTGTTGGAATTGATCAAAAAGATATATCGTTATGAATTATTAACTCAATTGAGTTATATGTTTCATTTTATTCATACTGAATGAATAATTGATTTATCTACCATATACCAACACTATGTAATAATAGATCTATGTAAATACTAGCTGCCCCGGCAAACGTTGTTTTGCCATACAATTCTGTATAAAATAAAATTTCATCAAAATCGGTCCAGCCAATTTGTAGCCTATGTGTTATTCTGATGTATAAGCTATATTGTGGTAAAGTTTCATTCAAATCCATTCAGTAGTTTTTACGTGAAAGAGTAACAAACATCCATACATACAAACTTTCGCCTTTATAATATTAGTAGGATAAGCTACAATTGATTTAAGTAAGTGTATTGAAACAATTCATATTATTAAACTTGTTGTTAAGTGATATGAAATATTTTTAAAAATACTAGCTGTGCTCCGCATGTTCGCTTGCATACTTACTGGACCCTCCCTCTTCTAAGATAAACATAATATGCTATCGCGTTATCTCTAAAACTTAATCAGAAACCACTCTATGTATTGATTGAAAAGTGCCTAACTATGTTTTTAATAGTTGTACATATATGTTTTTCGTGAACAGACAGACAGACAGCGGTTAGGACTATATCTAATATATAAAATATCATGTCACAGTGTTAGTTACCATACTCCTCCGAAACGGCTCGACCGATTTTCTTGAAATTTTGTGTACATAGCGGTCTGAGAATCGGACATCTATTTTTCAAACCCCTGCTCCCCCCCTCCCTGACATTTGTATGGCAAAACAACGTTTGCCGGGTCAGCTAGTAATTTTATAATTTGCAAGAATTAATATTATCGGGCGCTCATGAACAGAAACTTTTAAGAAAAGAAATAGTTAATAATTTATTATACAAATAACCAGCGTAAGAAAGTCAGATGATCTCTTTATGCTTTCCGTAAATTAAAGGTCACCAAATAAAGACCAAAATGCTATTTTAATTCAAAATTGTGATAGGCAAGACCTTGTTTTCTTAAAATGTGTTGATAAAAAATCGACACGTCATATAAAAACGTTGGTTATAAGTTTCGGTGGTACGATAAGGCACAGGGCGCTTGTCTGTCAGGCGGTGATCAACCGCGCGTGACCGCCACCTGTCCGCACACCGGGTATGTTCCCTACCTCCCCTAAACACCGCACCGATATAGTACATTATTTACTGTAAAGCATTAATATAACTGGAGTCGACATTGTTAGGGGACACACGCAGAAAAAGTCACGAGAGCAATGCTTACACTCGTAGACTATGTACGGACAGTGTCGTTCCTTAATGCGCATGTGTCGATTTTAGACGGTGCATGCTGCGTGCGAATGTGTGCGTATTTAAGTATATTTAACTGATTAACTGTTTTTAAATGCTCATTGACTATTACAGAAAATAAAACTATGTCTTAAACTAACTGAAACAGCCTTTTCAGAGTTATACTAGGCGTTTTAATTGACTTAAACAAACAACAGAAAAAGGGACGTCCGCATTTCACTGATCACCAAACACTATGCTTTAGCACCCCACCGACTTGGAAGTTTTGACGAAGTAAACAGCGTGTCTCACTACTCCTATGGGTTTAATGCTCTAAGTTTCCACCCCTGAACACGGCACCGATACTACATTATTAACTAACCGAGTACTCCTAAATCGTACATGCATAATGCATTAAATTACCCAAACAGATTTTCATTTAGCTGACCTTTTCATTTGAGTAATGAATTTAGGATTTACCGTCGCTGTGATGAGTCAAATTAATTGTGATTTCACAAGTGTTAGAGAATATTATATCATTGTGATTTCAGTAAAAAACATACGATTTTTATGTATATCGTATCACGTTGGAGAATTTCGCGAATAGAAAAAAAGTTAACCACAAATTAACAAAATATACAAAAAACCATCCTCTTGATCCATAAGGGCCTACATCAATATTATCGTCGACATGTACATATTAACACAGCTAGTAGGTATAGAAAATGAAGAATTAGGGATATTTTTTTTGTTTACTCAAAATCTACTAAATATATTTTAATTCCGGTTTACGTGTTTCTATATATAATAGTTACTTATGTTTTTAAAGTTATTTCATTAGTTAATACGCGATAATAGACCGACAAATGAAAGAATGAGGTTGTTTCGCTAAGATTTTTTATCCAGAAAACTTTTTTCAATCGCGTTTCTGAGTTTATACGATCCTAGATTATATATTGAAAAAACATATACTTAAAAATTAAACCTCTAGCTATTCAATCTAAAGAAAAAATGAAAACTTCGTACGTAGAAAAATGCACGAAGCTATTTTGGTATCCTCTTAAGGAAACCGCATCGAAATGTTCTTAGTTTTAAAAATATATGCTGACATGGGGATATACATACAATTTCTGTTTGTTTTCATCACAGATTTTGACTTTGTTTTATAATAAATATAGAAATAGTGACTTTATAATAAGTAAAGATAATATTAAAAATCCTACGTTCACACGTATGTGTGAAATGATATAAATATGGTGCATTCATTATAGCATTCTGAGTGAAAGTCTCAAGTTTATTGGTGTCAATATTTTTAAAGACATCCTTATTAGTATTTCAGCAAGCTATATGGTTAACTAACGACTTTGTTCTCCGCGTGGTGACGGATTAAGAATACAAGTGTCACCACCCCATCTCCTCCCCAGGGTGCTGCAAAAGTCAGCTAAGGGATACTGCACACAGATAACATCCTCTATGAGAGACGGACCCTGTGCCAACACGCCTGGTCAGCGCGGCATAGTAGACCATAATCCCTCCCAAAGTGGAGGAGGCCCTTGCCCAACAGTGGGACGTAAATGGGCTGGAGAGAGAGAGAGAGATATGGTTAACTAACGAGTTTGTAGGTACACTTATATCGAAAACTATAAGCAGGTACGCTGCTTATAGTTTTCAAAGAACGTATAGTTTTTAAAGTATCGCAAAATATTTGCGTTTTTGATCTCATTAAATAAACGAAACTATATCAGAATATTTCGTTGGCATGCAATACCATCATGACAGTTTAAACATGCCTAACATTCATTAAAATACGCTATGTTTCACTTTTTATAATTCTAAAACCTTGACATTTGTTTTTGTTTATTGATTAGGTTCTTTATTTATGGTCTTATTCATAATGACTTATCGGAGGTTTAAAAGGTTGCTAAAATCAGTTCGCGGAAATTGTCTAAACTTGTTATTCATAATAGTCTTTTTACGCTAAAACGTTTATTATCTCTCCGATAAAATCTCCGTTTAAATCTCCGATAAGTTATTATTATTCATAATAAGTTATCGGAGGTTTAAACGGACCATTAGTCTTTTAAGGTATTTTAGAATTTTTACAATTACGCTAAAACGTTTATTATCTCTCCGATAAAATCTCCATTTAAACCTCCGATAAGTTATTATTATTCATAATAACTTATCGGAGGTTTAAACGGACCATTAGTCTTTTAAGGTATTTTAGAATTTTTACAACTATTCTATGTCCAGTATCAGAATATAACGATAAGAAATTTAAGACTAGTGCCTTTGTTATAAATTTTTAAATTTAATTTAAAAAGTAGGTATAGTCTATAGTCACTGCCTGGCCCAAGGGAAAAAAGGCGTGATGTTATGATGGTGATGATGATTTAAAATGTGTAGTAAAAAGTCCAGTAATAAAACTATTCTTACAATTGCTATAGAAATAAACATATTTGTCTACCCATTACACAGGCATACAGTCGTGCAAATAAGAATATATGTAAACAAATTAATTTCAGACAAGATAAATAACAGCAGACAGAATTGATGTCAAATATCGATTACGTTATCGATTATTACGAAAGAAAAAAATATTAAATCTCTCATCACCAATTAAAAATATCGTACGATATCGGATGTTTTGAATAATAATTACTGTTGCACAAATGTTAAACTCATGCAAATAGTTTGTATAAATAAATATTACATCATCTACATATTGAACGCCTCTGCGGTATTCCCAATTCGAAAAAAAAAACTGATATTGCTATTATTAGTAGAAAAAAAAACAAACAGAGGCAAATATTTTGAAGCTTAAATCTCGAGTTAATATTATTAATACAAACAATATATTACATCATATAAAATATTAACTGCCTCTGCGGTATTCCCAATTCGAAAAAAAAATAACTGTTGTTGCTATTTTTAATAGAAAAAAAACAGCGGCAGGCAAATTTTTTAAAGCCTAAATAATACAGCCATATGTGGGAAGTAGTAGTGATAGTATTAAATTATGATGATACATTTGCACATGCACACCAAAATTTCTTTCTGTACGAGGCTAAAAAGAGAAAAAATAGTAGTAGAGTCTTAATTGAACTCGCAAATCTGCTGCCGTACGTCGTATTTCCCAAATAGGTTGGTTAAACAGCGGCTCTATCTTTAAAAGTTTTTTTTTGGTCGTTTAGGCAAACAGAATAAGTGAAGGGTAGATAAAATTGCGGCAAAATATGGGAATTCCTATGGGCGTTCCCCGAATTATCCTTAAATTCTATTCACTATGATTTATCCTTATACACGAATCATTATATTGGAATATAAATGATTGATAGAGATTACAGATATACCTATAATGTTTAGGCGCAAAAATAAAGTTAAAGGAATGGTTGGATTAAGACGTGTACTGAAAAAAAAAGTTGTTTTGTTAATAAATTAAATACCTACACAATCAATATTTTTTTACGCCAGTTCCAAATTTGAATTTAAATTTTGGAATCTCTATCGAAATAAGTGAATGTGGAGAGACGCGAAAATTGTTCTAAAAATATAATTAAAAGTGTAGTCATAAGGTGTATTTACGTATCGTGCGACCACTAATTTAGTGTCTTTTGGCCGTTAGTTCGTACACGTATAAACATAGTGGTTTTTTTTTGAGCCACGCACAGTAAGCACGCGCGCCTGACATATGTCACAATTACCAGCCCTTTTTTACCTCACAGCCTACTTAGTGTTTTATGGTCTACATTCTTATATTTATACGGTATAGTATTTTTACTTATTTATTAAAACGATTGGATTTGCAACGATTTTACCAAAACGGGTTCACGATTTCGCACCAACGTGGTGACACTAATCACGTTATAAACTATGTCTAGTTACTCGTATTTTGTATACGACGTTATTAACTTAGATTTTATTTTTATTATTTTTATTTGGTAGAAAATAATGGTTGTCAACGTGTCATATATTATGTCCTTACTTTATCACGACGCAGAAAATTTCCAAATAACTGGACATCAATGTATGATCCATGCATGTATTACATATTATATACAAAAAATTGGTCAAGTGCGAGTTGGACTCGCGCACGAAGGGTTCCGTACCATTATCTATGCAACATAAGGCAACGTCATTAGTATCGAGCAAGAAACGGTAAAAAAATCATGTTTGTTGTATGGGGGGCCCTTAAATATTTATTTTATTTTATTTTTAGTATTTGTTGTTATAGCGGCAATAGAAATACATCATCTGTGAAAATTTCAACTCTCTAGCTATCACCGTTCTTGAGATACAGCCTGGTGACAGACGGACGGACAGCGAAGTCTCAGTAATAGGGTCCCGTTTTTACCTTTTGGGTACGGAACCCTAAAAACGGAGATAATATGGGAATACCATGTAAAATTTGTAATATTTTTTGGCCAACCTAATAAATCGTACTCTGGAGTCTATATTAAACATATTATGTAGATACAGTTTAGGGTAAGATATTGATTTATATATTTCAAGTTAACGCTGTTAAAATATAAAATTGTATGAACAAGCACTATTTATTTTTAATTTAAATGTTTTATTCGCCATTTCACTGGCAAGCAAAGCAAATCGTGGTGTTAAAGTAAGTTAATGTAGCTACAAGAAATTCAAGCTTTAATTAATTCTATAACTTCCGTAATTTCCTTGTTTCGCGCGTTTATGCTGTATATTGGTATAGTCTAATTTCATTCTCTCGCGTAATTTACCTAAATTCTGAAAGCATTTCAAAGAGAAACGGCTTTAGAGCTTTTGTTAACGCAAGTCAAGGCTAAAGGAATTATGCTACGGAAACTGTGGAACATTAATTAATTATTGTGATTTAATTATTGAAAATTTATCGACTTCTGTGACTTATAAATATAATAAGTGTATTTAAACACGCTTCATTCGCCTAGTGAAGGTGTTAAGAGGATACCAAAATAGCTTCGTGCATTTTTTTATGTACGAAGTTTTCATTATTTCTTTAGATTGAATGGCTAGAGCTCTAATTTTTAAGTATATGTTTTTTCAATATATGATCTAGGATCGCATGAACTCAGAAACGCGATTGAAAAAAGTTTTCTCGATAGAAAATCTTGGCGAAACAACCTCTCAAATTTTTTATTTTTTTCATTTGTCGGTCTATTATCGCGTATTAACTAATGAAATAACTTTAAAAACATAAGTAACTATCATATACAGGGTGTCCCAGAACTCAACGTCAAGCCGAAACGGGGTGACAGGATAGATCATAACCATCACGAGAAAAATCAGAAAAAAAATCTATCCCATGCAGTTTGGAAATTATGGGCATTTTAAGAAAAACCTAGAAATTTGGTCTAACTGTACCATTTTTCGGTTATTGTGGTTAATTTTTATTATTTTTGGTCATTTAAACTTTGGAACCGTAACCCTAAATAACATCTCGAGAATCACAGTCTAAAATAATGACACAATTACCCCAAGTTTCCTAGAATTTAGACTATTTGTTAAACTATGAATTTAAAATTTTCAAACTTTGTCGACTTTGAAACACCCTCCTTTAAAAAAAATGTACTAGAGTGCCTTGGCAAGTGCCATTAAGAGTTGGCGCATTTAATCAGGATTGTAAAATGGTACAATACTTGTAAGTTTCGTACTAAAAAAAACGAGTAAAAAATAAAAACCTCAAGTAACCCGATTTTTGCTAACCCATTTTACTCAGTTAAAATGTTTTTTATTCGCACAAGCCCTTGGTAGGTTCTTTATTTTACGGTAAAATGATGAGAGATATGGATAGTGGACATGTTTGCCATGAGCGAGCGAGACAGATAGTGACGCCACTTTTACCAAAGCAACAAAATACTAATAAAATAATGAAAAATGTTGACCTTGTTTTGTTTAGGTTTATTGGAATAAAAGTCAGATTTGAAAATAACATTTTTTATTAAAACAAATGTTCAAATTGTTTACCATCAGCTTCAACACACGCCCTACATCTTCTTAAAAAAGATCTACTTATTAGCCGGGCATATCCTCGAGAGTTGATGTCCTCAGCAGCTTGAGAAATTCGTTCACGCAGCTCGGCTACGCTCTCAATGGGCTTAGAATAAACTTTTTCTTTGAGAACGCCCCAATAAAAAAAATCCAGGGGATTTAAATCTGGGGAACGGGCTGGCCACGAGATAGTGCCTGAACGTCCAATCCACCTTCCCGGATATTCTTGGTCAAGGAAATCTCTTACTTGCACTGCGTAATGCGCTGGGCAGCCATCTTGTTGATACCACATGTGGCAACGATCTGTTAGTGGTACGTCCTCTAACAAACTTGGTAAATTTTCTCGTAAAAAATTTAGGTAATTCGTGCCATTCAAATTCTCAGGCAGCTCAAAAGGCCCAACTATTTTGCCGTTTAAAATTCCTGTCCACAGGTTAACTTTAAAGCGATATTGGGATCGGTCTTCTCGCATTAAATGTGGATTCTCCACATGCCACTCATGAAAATTGTGTAAGTTTATGTAGCCATCTTTTTTAAATGTAGATTCATCTGACCAGAGAATTTTTTGGATGAATTGGGGATTTTCATTATGCCTCTGTAGCATTGTTCTACAAAATGAAATCCTTTCAGGATAATCTCGAGGGAGAAGACTTTGAACTCGTTGTACGTGAAATGGATGCATTTCAGCTCTTTGTAAAATACGATGTGCTGTGCTTTTGGGTATTCCCGTTCTTTCTTCAATTCCACGAACGGAAATACTTGGGTCATCTGCGACCTCTTCCAACACTTCTTCTTCGTAAGGAAAGCGAGGTCTACCTCCAGCCCGTATTTGATTCGGGAAATGGCCGTCCTCTGTGAGTGAATGGTGCACATTAACAAACACGCGGTGATCCGGATAGCGCTCTAAATTTGGATATCTTTCACGATAAAGTCTAGCGGCGGCACTTGCGTTGCATCTGCATTCCCCATAAATGAGATGCATGTTCGCATATTCTTGTGAAGTGTAGCGCGTAGGCATAGTGATGAGAAGGATGTCAACACAAAAGTCCAATTCCAAAAGAGAGAAGCCAAAGTTGCCGGTATGTAATCAACAAGTCCAATTCACAAAAATCCAAGTCCAAAAAGAAAAGCCAAAGTTGTCAGTACTAAATTAACACAAGCGAATACGGAAAGGTGCGCAGTAGACGAATGAGCGAAATGTACTAACTGGTGTCAGACTGGCAGCGTAGCTATTTGCTTGGTATGGCGTCTGTATCTGTTTCATTCGCACTCGTTTAAACGATGCATCTCCGTCTCACTGCGTGGCGTCACTATCTGTCTCGCTCGCTCATGGCAAACATGTCCACTATCCATCTCTCTCATCATTTTGCCGTAAAATAAAGAACCTACCAAGGGCTTGTGCGAATAAAAAACATTTTTCCTGAGTAAAATGGGTTAGCAAAAATCGGGTTACTTGAGGTTTTTATTTTTTACTCGTTTTTTTTAGTACGAAACTTACAAGTATTGTACCATTTTACAATCCTGATTAAATGCGCCAACTCTTAATGGCACTTGCCAAGGCACTCTAGTACATTTTTTTTAAAGGAGGGTGTTTCAAAGTCGACAAAGTTTGAAAATTTTAAATTCATAGTTTAACAAATAGTCTAAATTCTAGGAAACTTGGGGTAATTGTGTCATTATTTTAGACTGTGATTCTCGAGATGTTATTTAGGGTTACGGTTCCAAAGTTTAAATGACCAAAAATAATAAAAATTAACCACAATAACCGAAAAATGGTACAGTTAGACCAAATTTCTAGGTTTTTCTTAAAATGCCCATAATTTTCAAACTGCATGGGATAGATTTTTTTTCTGATTTTTCTCGTGATGGTTATGATCTATCCTGTCACCCCGTTTCGGCTTGACGTTGAGTTCTGGGACACCCTGTATAGAAACACGTAAATCAGAATTAAAATATATTTAGTAGATTTTGAGTAAATAGGAAAAGTATCCCTAATTCTTCATTTTCTGTGCCTACTGGCTGTGTTAATATGTACGTGTCGGCGATGAAATTGATGTAGGCCCTTAAGCGTAAAACTGGCCACGCGATAAATATTGAACATATGGTTACAGCACGAAATTCTTACTTATTAAAACAAATTTGCTATTTTTATATGTATGTCCCTATACGAGCTTATATTTTCAAAATTACGCTTAAGGATCTTAATGTAGTTTTATAATAGATAGAGAGAGTTGTTCAAGAGGATGGCTATTTTGTATAATTTGTTAGCGTTTGGTTTTTAAATTCCACGCCTACGAATTTGCGGGCAACAGCTAGTGTTTTATATAGAAACAAAAGAAAAAAAGAAAGGAAGAAAGAAATAAAAATAATATTGATGTTTTGTTAATGACGACACAGACGTACACATAGATCTTCTAAAAACTTTGCTTCTAAGGGTCACAAATCAACATTAACATTTTTTTAAATTTACGTAATGTTTCAACTTTACTAAATTGTATGTATATACAAATCAATCATTTGTAAACCTGTGTACTTAATTCACCTATTTATCTACCTAAGTCAATTAAATGTTTATTTAATTTATTAATGAACTTAATCTAGTTAAATGGCTACTTAAATAATTTATCGACTTAAAAACTTTAAACCATCTGTTAATTAAGTCATAACAAAATTATACTTTGCTACTATCCACCTGGTACATTCCAAGAAGTTTGTTTTACTTGGGGTACTTAAACTGACCCTCTTATTATGAAGTTTTTTAGGGTTCCGTACTGAAACAGGACCATAGTACTAAGACAATGAACTGATAGACAGTCAAGAAATTAGCCACTTTAACAACGAATACTAAAAACATACAGACAGATCTTCTTATGAAGTCGATTGAAAAAACACAATAAAATCAATATTTAAGTTAAACCCACCCTAAACGCTCCATTTTGATAAGAGGTTAAGGCTTGAAGTATTTACAGTATACATAATAATAATAATATGTGGTTACACACCTATGTACTTTAAAAATGACTACATAAATTAATTTATTATGTTTCGCAATTGAATTGCTATGCTTTTACTTAATAAATCAAGTTATAGCGAAAAAACGATCACCAGCGGATTGGTAAACCAACGGAACGGTAGTAGTATTCCGTGGTCGTAGGTTCTAGTCCCGTTAATTTTTCCACTATAAATTGATTTATTACATAAATTAAATTACAATACAACAAATATGTAAAGAGAGCTCCTAAACATATACATAATTTTTGTTATGTTTATAATTATATAACGGAACCCTGTGTGTGCGAGTTTGGCTTACATTTGCTTAGTTATTTTTTTTTATAAAATAAGTAACATAATGTCGCCTTCACATATGGTCGTTTGTCGAACACAGCAGGTTTCCTGCGCGCGTGCCGTCTCACATTACAACCGACTTCATTTAATTGTTATTGGCCCCTTTAGCGTTGATCACTTTCCAAATGAGTGGTTATTAATAACCTTGATATATAAACCCTTATATTGAAAATAATTAGGGACCAAGAACGCCTGTTGCGTGAAACCTATCATATCAATTGTTGGGACATTCTATTAAGTTTTAAGTAATAGGTAATAAAATAGATATTTAATTTTAAATCTATAGTTTGTATTGAATTATGGTGGAAAAAGTGATTACTGCAAGCAGGACTTGAACCCACGACCTCGGAATACCGGAATATATACTCGGAATACAATTTATTAAAAGCATAGCATGTCAATTGCAAAATTAATAAATTATCCTATAAAATCCTATAATATATTTAAAATTGTAGTATTTTTACGTAAAAGAATAATATGTACGAAAATTGCCCGTAAAAAATTTTATGTATTATACATATTTGTAACAGAAAATGTTGTCCGTGGGGTGACGGATACCAAGAATACAAGTGTCACCTCCCCATGTCGTGCCTGCTTCGTAAGAACCGGCCTAAGTAAACACGACACATGACACCTGCGTACATAGCCAAGAATGGTGACGCCAGGGGCAGGCCACCGCGGTAAAAAAACATTAATAAAAAAAGAATAAAAAATTAGCCTAATCCCATTGCAACATGAACAAGTAGTCCTGTTGCGCCGGCCCCAAAAACTGGATAAAGACAGGAGAATGATGATGAACAGAAAAGGTTAAGAAATCCATATCTCATAAAAACATTTAAACGACAAGCAAATCTCGTTTTCCCAAGCAAGCTACTGGTATTTTATAAGACGTAGATTCCATTTTTTTAACATGAAATGAAATGAAATAAAAAATCATTTAATCAAGTAGACACAATTTTACAGAAAAATTATGTGCTTATGACATGTCCAATTTTTTTTTCCCTACCACCGGTTCAGGACGCAATCTGCTGAGAAGAACCGGCGTAAGAAACTCAGCAGAACATAAAAAGATTCCAAAGTTTAACCACATTTTTCACAAATTCAGTTATTGTTATCGAAGATAAACACGTCTATAAAATTTAATAAAACGTAATTGATGTTGTATGCATACCGAGCCGCTTTTCATTCGTAACTTTGTTCATTAATTTGATGGGTGCCGTCATAACCCTATATTGTTATAACTTATAACTTTTTAAGTTATTTTATTACCCTTAAGCTGTGCCCTTAAGTACCTTAAGGTACTTAAGGGCACAGCTTAAGGGTATATAATAAGGGTAAAAAAAATTATAGATATAAAAGTGGTGCTAATTGTTCTTACGCAAATAACGTAGATATTAATTTATTATTTATTAAATATATATTATTATTATAAACCTAGATATGTTAAGTTCAGAATTTGTTACCGTACATAACTATCGTATAATTTTCAGATAGAAAAAAATATTTCACTTAATCTTTCTATAGATTAATTTTACTTGAAAATTCGTGCGAACTTGAAGGTTAACAGGATAATTTGTAATATTTAAATGTTACAAATTATCCTGTATAGAAAGATTAAGTGAAATATTTTTTCCTATCTGAAAATTATACGATAGTTATGTACGGTAACAAATTCTGAACTAAACATATCTAGGTTTATAATAATAATATATATTTAATAAATAATAAATTAATATCTAGGTTATTTGCGTAAGAACAATTAGCACCACTTTTATATCTATATTTTTTTTTAATAATATATACAAATATTATAAAGCTGAAGAGTTTGTTTGTTTGTTTGAACGCGCTAATCTCAGGAACCACAAGTCCGATTTGAAAAATTCTTTCAGTGTTCGATAGTACATTTATTGAGGAAGGCTATAGGCGATATAACATTACGCTGTGACCAATAGGGGCAAAGCAGTAGTGAAAAATGTTGCAAGAACGGGAACGCATGTGGAGTCGCGGGCAACAGCTAGTATTTATATCAAACAGGTAGGTCTGTATGTTTAGGTATAGGAGAGCAAAAAGCTGAAACGACAAACGAATCACAAATATACGAAAAGTTTCTTAAAAACTTAATTTCATTAAAACAACAAATTTCAATGCGAAATATTTATAAGCTTGCCAGTAGGAAATATTTAAATATTTCATATTTTTTTTTACACGCAAACATTAATCGACATTTACACCAAGTATTCAAACGTAAAACTTTATACGGAATAGTTTCCTAGAAGCGGATCGGACTCTACTCACTACTCAACGCCATAAAACGTATTTTCCACGCGATCGTAAACACTTCCACTGCCACAGCGTTCATTGTAATAGTATTTACATCGCCATTAGATAAAATGACTATTAACTGATGTTGCATTAGTTTTATGGAGAGGAAATCTTATGTAACTAATCATCATACTTCTTGGACTAGTCTTCTCAGTCTAGTTAGACTAAATAACAAAATGAAGCCTGTTCTCGAAACTGGGACATTAATGGTCGAATTCATATTTCAACAAGTTAGCTTGTTGGTACCGCCACCACAACCACCTCACTTGATGATATGGCCAGAATCCCAAGTTTTTTATCTTTTACGAGAGGACTTATCCTCTCATAATATCTCTTAGCATTTACAGCAGCCTTGTGATAAAATGATGTTGTGATACTTGTAATCTTAATCCGTCACCACATTCATGTGTAGATTATTATTTAGGTATATTTATAAATATAATACGTAAGCTACAATGAATGGCTTCACAGCGGCCGTTTACGAGGCAATCTGGAGCATCTTTTTATATGTTGTAAGTCGTATCTGTGCCGGAGGGAACGCAGACATGTCGGCGACGTCGCGTCCCGTCGGCGCCTCCCGTCATAGGGGTGTCAACCCCTTCTGTTTAATATACTCGTGGAAAAACATTACTCATTTCTTTTTTATTAATTAGTAGATTTGGTCTGTCTGTGTAAATAAACAGACGCTCTATAATATTGCTATTGAAAATACTTTATTTTACGAGACACTGAAAGAAGACGAATGTGTAATTGTTAAAGATTTTAAGATTTCATCTGTCGATAAACTGTTTATTTAGATATTAAATAATGTTTGTGATATTCACATACTTAGATTTAAATTAGTATTCTGTTTAATGAAGCACAGCCCTAGTTTAAACTTTGTCATAATATAGAGTGTTGCAAATTGGAGTCCGTGTCTCTACGCGAGAGTACTTGACACAATCTACGACACTTCTTAATTGAGACTAAAGTTAGAGCACGAGGAGGCTTTTCATCATTAAACTAATATATTTTAGGATTATTTAGAAGGCTTGGTTGTGGAATCATTGCTAACTTCCGTATTATTTCATTAAAATTTGTGACATGATCATAGATTTGTACTTCGTGTTATAATAAGCTGAATTTTTGGGACCAAAAGACTTTGTGTGAAATGTTCGTGAATACGTCTTCTATTTATTTGACATCCATTAAACTTAAATTAAGATTAAAAGCTTTCTTTATTCAACAAAGTAGCGAATGATTAATGTGTACACAATTTATATCTGTTACATTTTATATGAAGCTACAATGAAATTTATAGCTTGGCTATTTTATTGCACACTCGTATTTTATTCGCCATGAATTTTAAAAGCAAATTGTAGCCAGTTTTATGTTCTAGTTAACAAACTGAATTGTTTCGTAGCCCAGTTGTAGCGAACGTTAGCAGTGTTGCTACGAATTGTAGCGTTTTGTAACCGGGTTAGTTATGATAGATTATACCTAGCTATGCACTTATTGCGAGTGATGTAGTACCACATGTTCTGGATATAGTTATTCAAATCAAGAATTAACACTCTTGTTATATATTCTGTGCGATGTGTTTACCAATATACAACATAACATAATATTAGATCAACATAATTATTCTGACATAAATAAACTAAATTAAATAAAAATATTCTGACATAGCTTGTATTTAATGTTTTAATTTAGGGAGTGTCTTAGCTTTAATTATTATTGGTATAAAATCTACTTGCACAACTAAACATAACTAAAAAATGAAAGTTGATATTATCAATATATCTTCCGTTTTTCTTCTCTTATCTACAGCCCATTTACGTCCCACTGTTGGGCACGGGCCTCCTCCACTTTGGGAGGGATTATGGTCTACTGTGCCACGATGACCAGGCGTATTGGCACAGGGTTTATTTTCGAGTTTTCCGTCTCTCCGACAGAGGATGTGATCTGTGTGCAATATCCCTTAGCACTCTTTACAGCACCCTTTTTGGGAGGAGATGGGGTGGTGACACTTGTATTCTTAATCTTATATATCTACTATTTGCTAGTTCGATGAACATATATATCTTAATTAAAATCGTTAGTCAATAATACACAGTTTTTATAATAAAAAAGTTCAGTTAACATTGCCGAATTGTGTTATTGTTACTAAAATTTTTCATTTTTTAGTTAAGATTAATTTAGTTGTATGTAAAATCGTGTAAAATATCTTGTAACGTTTTAAAGTATACAAAACATTATCGGTTTCTAAATATATCTATTAATATTTTATTTAAAAAATGAAATTGTGTACACAACCTGTATATTTTAAGAATCATTTCATTCACCAATGAAAATTTCTTTGAACAAAATATTACTTACTAGGTACTACCTGAATTCTCGTAGGCTATTTTAAACAGCCAAGGCCTTTAGGTACAAATTTTCAATAAAACATTTCTATACCGTATTCAAGGTAGGCACCTACAAAATTTTATTTCATATAATCTTTTTATCCGGTATTTATGTACTACCGTCATTAAATTGTCACAGTGCAAGGTCATGTTTCATGTGAGGGGATCTCGGGGAGGCTTTTCATTCAGGAATCTTCCGGCTCTCTATATATTGATTATATAAATGTAGGCCAACAGTTTTATTAGGTAATAAATTTATTGATTACATATAGAAAACAATAACTTAATGTATATTGCTCTATTACTGTCTATAAACGACATTTTAGGGGTATCATTATACATTTTGAATATCATTTATTAGTGTTTAACCTTATCGATGAATGGTTTTGTAATGTGTTTATCAAATAGATATTTAGAGGTTGGCTAGTAATGTAGAGAGAGAGAGAGAGAGAGAGGATTATAGTAGAAAAGAATTATCTATTCTTCGTGAAGTGACAGATTAAGAATACAAGTGTAACTACCTTATGTCCTCCCTAGGTTGCTGTAAAAGCTAAGGGAATAACATCCTTTGTGAGAATCGAAAAAATCAAAAATAAAGCTTATGATTATCACGGCATAGTAGACCATAATCCTTCCCATAGTGGAGGAGGCCTGTGCCCAGCAGTGGGACGTTAATGGGCTGGAGAGTGAGAGAGAAATTATCCATGTTAATTAAATTATTTATAGGAAAAGTCAAGTACATAAAAAACTAAATGTTGTAGTGAAAGTACGAAAATACGAAAATACGAACTTTACACGCTTTAGGTATGGTAGTTACATGGAGTATATAACCATGCTCTAAGCTAAGGGAGATACCCTTAGTAGTAGTAGTATACATTAAATTAATTCCTGACATCTCAACAGTGCCGCCATGGTCACTATTACGGAAAGTTCCTTTTTAGGGTTCCGTACCCAAAGGGTAAAAACGGGACCCTATTACTGAGACTTCGCTGTCCGTCCGTCCGTCCGTCCGTCTGTCACCAGGCTGTATCTCAAGAACGGTGATAGCTAGAGAGTTGAAATTTTCACAGATGATGTATTTCTATTGCCGCTATAACAACAAATACTAAAAATAAAATAAAATAAATATTTAAGGGGGGCTCCCATACAACAAACATGATTTTTTTACCGTTTCTTGCTCGATACTAATAACGTTGCCTTATGTTGCATAGATAATGGTACGGAACCCTTCGTGCGCGAGTCCGACTCGCACTTGACCAATTTTTTATTTAGGGATCCGTACCAAAAGGGTAAAAACGGGACCCTATTACTGAGACTTCGCTGTCCGTCCGTCCGTCCGTCTGTCACCAGGCTGTATCTCAAGAACGGTGAAATTTTCACAGATGATGTATTTCTATTGCCGCTATAACAACAAATACTAAAAATAAAATAAAATAAATATTTAAGGGGGGCTCACATACAACAAACATGATTTTTTTACCGTTTCAAGCTCGATACTAATAACGTTGCCTTATGTTGCATAGATAATGGTACGGAACCCATCGTGCGCGAGTCCGACTCGCACTTGACCAATTTTTATTTACTACTTCGGTCTTTATAAAGTTCAAAGTTCCTACACAATACAAATAACCTTTTCGGACGCAATACATGTAAGGTATAACGTCAGGTTATATATTATTTATTGCTATAACTACACGCGCTGTGGTAATAAATATTATATTGCCGTATGAGTAACGGTTTGTGTATATTGCCGTAATTTACAGTGCTGTAACTGTAGCCTTAAAAATTCTGCCTTATAAGTTATTCATATTTCGGATCACAACGTGTGCATGGTACGGGTTCTATTTTAATCACAATTTTTTTTTTGTGTTGATCATAGATATTTTGTAGTTGCGTAAAGGCATTCTTTGAATTTTTAGGCATAAGATTTAGATTTTATTGTGAATTAAGATTTAAATTGTTACTGATAAAAATTTTATTCTAATTAATATCCTTAGTTTTGGTTTGGTTCGTTTTACTTTGGTCTTAATTTGGTTTGGTTTTGGTTTGGATTGGTTCCTCTTAAGTGGCTCTATATATTACTTAAGCTAAATATGGATTATAGGAATTTGTGGAAATGGTTATTGAATATTTGTTTATTGTATTAATGTGCTTTGGTTCCGAGACTAATTTTACTAGAAGTCGCCAAGTGGTCGAAATACAAACATGTTTTTACGCGTGAATAAAACAATATACTTACATATATAGCTATTAGCTTTATGCACTTTATATAAACGGGGAAAGGAAAGCGTGGGAAAGTTCATATTCAACTGTGCGCGCAACTTTTGGCTTCTCATGTTAGAATGGATAGTTATAACAAAAATTGATATAAATATAATTTTTCTGTGTTCCAGCCACCGAGCTAGATTTGCTGGGCGCGCTGTCCCTGCACAACACGTCGAGAGTAGGAGTGAGCCTCGTGCCGGGCATGCAGCCACAACGAACTGCCTACATATTACAAGGTATGGAAGCATTTATTATAACACTCACTCCTTCTCAGTAAATACACAGAGTATTATTAAAAATATATCTCTACCAAAAGCGAATCGTATATCGAGAGGTCCTGATCCACTGTACCCGACTTGTATAATAATTATAATGTTTATTTTATAATATAACTAGCTGTGCCCCGCGGTGTTACCCGCGGTAAAAAGGATAGAAAATAAGTTTGTTTTCTATTCCATTTTCCATTAGAAAGTTTCATGAAAATCCATCCAGTGTAGTCTTTACGTGAAAGCACATTAAACATCTTTACATATCCAAACATTGGGGTATGGATAGAATACCGAGGAAACGTTCGCGTTGCTCAGCCAACAGTTTAGGTATTTTATTTTATAGCGCGTAATTCTTTTTTCGTCATATCTCAGATATTCATTTAAATTGCATGCTGTAAAGAGCAGTTATAATCTATATTAATTGCGCAAGCTAACTAAGCTATTTAATTTTGTAAAACATATTACTATATACACATAAATAGCTTTTGAAAACACCCTATTGAATATGATAATTATTATTAATATTTTGACATTATTATGGGTACAGCGGGTTTCCCTTCGCGGACATTTTTGAAGAACTATAGATAACAAACAATTCCTCTATACATTAGTTTGTTGTACCTCACATAGATAAGGCAGCGTTTTCATTTATAGCTCGCGAGCGTCCGAATTTCTCGGCAAATTTAATCACATAGGGACATACATACAAAAATTACGACTTTGTTTTATAAGAAGTAAAGACAATTTGTGTCTGAGAAGAATATTACTAGAAATCAAACCCTATGCTAACACATCTAGTCAGTGTTGCATAAATTCATTAAATACCACTCCGACTCGTAGGAGGCCCATGGCTAATATAAGAAGTATATCTTGTTAAGGTTTTGGCTAAGAAGATGACAATACATATACTGACATCGATATTTATGTAAGTATGCAGAAATATCTTAATTGAATTCTGAATTTAGTCACATACTTACAAACACATACCTAAAGAGGGTTGACGTCAAGCAGGATGCCGGCCATAAAAATCAAGCCAAATCTCATTGCAATATTAACAATTGGTCATGTCGCGACAACCCTGAATAATAACGAGATAAGGACAGGAGAATGATGATGATTAGTAAATAAATAACTCAAGTGTTCCGATTTAGTTATTGTTCTAATTGAGTCATCAATAGTTCTTTAGCTTGATTTGTGTCCAACTAAAACTTTTCCGACAACAAGATTTATAGACTGCAGCAGAATTATGTTCTACCGCGTTCTATTGGCCCGTCGCCAAATAAAATTTAACACCCCTTTTCCAATAATTGGATATTACAGTGTTTTAAAAATATAATACTGAATGTAGTACGATAATGTATATTTTTCCAGTAGTGTACACAATATTATAAGTTTGGTTTAGGTAAGTTGTTTAAAAAATGGTGTTGGTTAACTAGTCGTGAGGGTATTATTTAATAAATATAAATGTTTAGTTTTACAGTAAAATGTTAGCTCTCACGGATCACTTAAAAACGCAAATTTAAATAAAGCTAATGAAGATTTTTCGTCCGCTAAATCATATTTGTCCATTATGCAATAGAACAAACTGTTTAAATGGGTCAACAGTCCAAAACATTAACTACAATACAACTACATACAATTATTTTGATATACAGGCCAAATCCATTTATTTTCCACTACTAGTTCAAGATTATAGAGATTACAACGAAAAGACAACGTTGTAATCGTTAATGTAAGTCAGACAACACACCCTCTATAATGGATCTAGATAAGTTAGGTGGTTCTGAAAGGGCGTATTTTTTGCCAAATTTGGCGTAATGGTGGATTATTACGATAATTAGTAAATACGCAAAACCATAGCCAGTTTGTTTGCTATTTGTGTATTGTAAAGGTTGTGATCATTGAATATAACCTATTCAATGATACAGGCCACTTAGGATTTATTTTTAAAAAAATGAATAAAAAATTTAAAATTTGAAAATGAAAAAGAAAAAGAAGGAAGGATGTAAAAAGGACATGAAGAGAGGATGTTGAAAAATGATTGTAAAATAGTTTTTCTTTATTATAAAAAATATAACAAATTAATTAAATGTGTTTTAAATTATTATTATAAATTAATGAAAAATAAGAAGCTTTACAAATGGTGGAGGCGCGCCGGGTATAGCGGCCCGATTGGTAAACCAGCTCCTACGCCCAGGGATGTGTTGACGAGCAAAGGGTCGACACAGGATAAATATTTATTATCAGAGAAGTAGCCGTATCTTTTTATTAAATTTTTATAAATTATTTATAACTAAGATGGAACTAGCCACGATAACTTTCGGTGGTTGCGCACAGGAGTGCCTAGATGAATTCGAAGAAATGTTTTACGCTTTAATAACTTTCAAGAGATGCTCGTCTGAAGAAGAAAAATTATCACTATTGCCCTCATTTTTAAGGGGTAACGCCTTACTTTTCTTCCGGGGCATTAAAGACACGTGCAAAAGCGTGCAGGAGGTATTTGATAGACTAAGGGAAGAGTTCCAAGAAGTAAATTACCAAGAATGTTCGCAATAATTATTTGCATAATATGAAAATTGGTTTAGTGATTCGATTAGATTAAGGTTATATATATAGTGATAATTATAATTTACTAATATTGTTTTATTTTGGTGTGTTTCATATTGTTCGGGATCGGCGAGACTTCATATTGACGTCAGCATATTTGTACTTAAGAAAGAGGCAATGAAAAGGAACCACATCAAAAATTTAATTATTTTTTCATATTTATATTTTGAATGTTTAGTTAAAAATGTGAGATAAATATATTAACATAGTAATTGGATAGTGAGTATTTCGTACTAGATTATGATTATAGTATTAAGGAAGAACGATTAATAGGTATAATAATGGGTTGTATTGAGTTATAATGTCGAAGGAGTGGCTTGGTAGAGTTAGTTGGATGAGTCGTATCAACGGGTAATATCTTTGAATGCAACATGGTAAGGCCATAGGCTATTTGGCATGGAATCCTGTTTTGGGATATCACGCATTTTAGAGATAGAACTCATAAGATAGGATTTAGGAAAGTAGGTGCTAGAGTAAAGTATTTGTTCATTAGGAGAGAAATGTGAAAGGTTGAAAATTGAAAGAAGTTGTATTATAGTGAGAGGTTGCTGATAATATTTTTATTTTATTTATTGGGTAATAGTTAGATAATAATGATTAGCGAATAGTTTATAATTACTTAGATAATAGAATGATTGATTATTTAAAACGTTACTTGTGGTAGAAGAATGGTTGGTAAATTTATCTCACGAGAAGGAATTCTAAATGTGGAATAAATTGGTCATTCCCGAGCATTCAGAATTACTTAGTAGAAATTATACCTAAATAATTGAAAAGAAGGTTGAGTATTATCTGAGCATACTTTAAATTTTAATTTGATAATCTCTGGATTCTGTCAATTATAATGGTTTCTTATGTAAATTTTCTCATTAAGCTGGAAAGCTGTTAAATTAGCATATCTTTCGGATCTATGATGCTGACCTCATAATTGAAGCTCGATAGTTTTTATAAGAGCATTAATTGTTTGGTGATGAACATTTTTCTGATTGATTGTTGATGATATATGCTTTGTGTCTTGGTGTGATAGTTTTAAGGATGCCTTATCACTCTTGTTTATTATTGGATAAATCAATTTTAAAGATGAAGTAGTTTAATATTTTATGAAAAGAGTGATATGATATAAGGGCATCGTAGTTAGTGTGGTTCGGATAACTAAGATTAGAAAGGCAATTTTTGGTTGGTTTTTTGCTTTTCAAGTTTTTCGAAATGTATTGCTTCGAAAAGCTAGGTCCTAGCTGGATCTAATCTGGTTCATTCTAGTTTGTTATCATGCTTTCCAACCTTAGGTAGGGTGTCCAGTATTTTGTAACTTAGAAAAAAAAAATTTTTTTTTTTTGAAAAAAAAATTTTTTTTTTATCCTCTAAGGGGGGGAGAATGTAAAGGTTGTGATCATTGAATATAACCTATTCAATGATACAGGCCACTTAGGATTTATTTTTAAAAAAATGAATAAAAAATTTAAAATTTGAAAATGAAAAAGAAAAAGAAGGAAGGATGTAAAAAGGACATGAAGAGAGGATGTTGAAAAATGATTGTAAAATAGTTTTTCTTTATTATAAAAAATATAACAAATTAATTAAATGTGTTTTAAATTATTATTATAAATTAATGAAAAATAAGAAGCTTTACAGTATATATTTTGACGGGCCTCGTGGTGTAGTGGTTCTGGTAACGGACTGCCGATCAAGAGGTCGCGGGTTCGATTCCCGCTCGGGACAATCATTTGTGTGATTTTTCTAATTGTCATACAAATGTTTGTACTGCGTCTGGGTGTTCCTATGTATTATAAGTATGTATTTACAAAAGAAAAGCAGTATATGTATTCTATCCGTATTCTGGTACCCATAAAACAAGCATATAAGCTTAGCTTGGGACCAGAGGACGTTGTGTGAAATGTCCATGAATATTTATTTATTTATTTATTTATATATGTTAAATAGATACACTCGCATTTCACACTGAACGCAATTAACACTGGCACTTACTTAAATAAGTGTGTGAATAGGCCTTATGAATAGATTAAAATAAGTTTAAAGTAAGGTTAGGTTAAAAGTGTATTGTTGCCTGTTTTTATGTATTGAATGAAAAGGAAATATCAATCGAATGAATACATAGCAATATATTGCAATACATTTAGATGCAATCCAATTGCAATCGATTAGGCGCATTGTACATTAAGGAAGCACGGTGGCACACCTCTTTACAATTTCATATTGTATGTTAGATCTTGGGTCGGCTATCACTCGAAATATCGAGGAGTTTTAATTTGATTATTAACTCGCAGGAAACTATCTAGGTCCGATTTATTTTAACTTAAGTTTAATCTACTTAATGGGATTAAGTACAAGGATTTACAATTGTAGGATGTGTGTATGACTAATATGAGTGTTTTGACCCCTATTAGACGTAGTGTTGTTTTAGCATCTGTATTTATGAGCCTCGCTATATAATGGAAGCTTCTAAACTGTATGTATTACTAAAATACTCATGAATTGAACGAGCACTCTACCTTAGTTACCATACAAGTTACAGAAAGATATTTTGTATAAGAAACCCATAGATAGCTCAGTGGTTCTCTTAAATCCAGGCACGTCTATATTCGTTGATTGTTCCACCAACCGTGACAGAATGGTGTGAAGCTACAATCGTAAAGACCCCATCGGAGTGAGTCCATTATCGTGGCAGCAGTAATCCAGCCGGCAAATATTCGCTATCACTGCGGCCAGTGATTAACTCGCCTCTAAATCGCCCTCGATCCTGTCACAACGCTGTAGGGTTGCCTATTAAAGTCTATTGTTGATAAGAATTTTAGTAGGTACGTAAACAGATATTAAAAACGTGTGCTTATTATTTAATACTTAATACGGTTTAAGCCCAATCTAAATTAATTAAAAACTAAACTACAAAATTATGACGAAAATATGGGTTTTTTTTTTGTATTTTCGACAGAGTGGACACATTTATACGTAATCGATAGTCACTTATTTTGATAAAATGGAACTGTAACACTTTAAATATTTTAATTGATAAATAAAACTGCTCCTAGAGAGTACTTGGCCTTCCTGTTAATTGGCCAAACCGTGGCCAATAAAACGCTGTAAAGAAATTTATTTCAAAATATGATTTTTATACACGCTTTTGTGTTAAATTATTTATGAACCTAAAGGTAGCAAAAACGATAATATAAGTAATAAGCGCAATATTATTAAATAATCCCTTCATATAAATAAATTACAGAGATATAAAATTACAAATGATTTAATTTATATGTCATCTGTTAATAGACAACCCTATGATTTAGGGGACGTTTTCGCATTTCACTTACGGGTAACCTAATCCTCGCCATTAAGCAAGTTGCGTGCAATGGTGTAATTGTTGAAGGGTGTTCACCCTAATTTGTTGGATCACCAACAGGGACATATTGTCTCGTCGCTTGTTCAAGTGTCAAACGCCAAAAGAGCTAGGATTAGGGTTGCCAGAGAATATTGTGAAATGTGGACCATTTATGAGAATAACAATATATTTTCACTAAGCTTGTTGTCTAAATGTTACATTTAGTTAAGAACATAATCCTGGGTAAAAAATATGGCTAAACTACTAAAGCAAAATATGGTGTGTACAGATTTTCTCACAAAATAACTTTGTTAATAGTCAACAATTGGCATTGTTCATATTTTTTTTAAACTCTTAATTCGAAAACCATTTCGGGGAATAGAGTTTCTGATCATGATCCATTAGTTTTTTTAGGAAAATTTGCTATATTAATGATTATTTTTCCAAAAAAGCAAATGATCTCTATTTGCCCTTGAAATGAAGGACTTAATATATTGAGGCGTTCTTAGGGAAATACTACTCTGTGGTGGAGTTGAAATTGGTCTATTATATCAACTTGGCAAATTTGAAAAGATGTATTGCAGTCTGTCTTAAGTCTATCAGGAAAAGGCAATGCAACGATGACGTCACAGCATTTAAAATAATAACTTTAAGTATTTTCTTTGAATTCTATATAGTGAATATTTCAATAATATTTAAATTAGTTGCTTAAAATAGTCTATATTTTCTTAAAAAAATATAAAAACAGTAGGTCAAAAACTGTGAACAATCCCAATTGTTGGATTAATAATAATAACAAATGTCTTAACAAACATCGCGTTGTAGTCTTGAATGGATAAACTTATTTATTTGTAACACATTACAAATATTAAACTTACAGTTTTTCTTATGACATACACTTGTACGATGTAAAATGTATTCGTAAAGTACATGATGTGTTATTAACTCTCATCGGAAAAATGGCAATACTCCAAAATGAATCGCAAAAAATTGTCACCATTTTATTTCTAACTGCCGCGTGAAGTCTGTCAAAAGTATTCTATTATGTTAAGTTCTGCAGTAGACAGTTAATGCAATGGCATTAGATTGATATTAATCGGTTCAAAGCGTTGTGGGTGACAGCAACATTAATTATTAGTTGGGCTTGAATATAACACAATAGGATGTTTTGTTAGTTTGTATCAACAGGAATCAAAACTGTTTATATTTTGCTTTATTTTCACGCCTCCTTTTCGCCATTATTCGTAACTCCGAAGAAACTTAAGTCCCGGATAAACTCCAATCGTTATAATAAAGCAGGAACTTTAAATCGCTCCGTGTATTCAATCTAATCAAATCAAAATCTGTGTTCTGACGGATTCAGAATACAAGTGTAACCACTCCAATTCCCTCTCAGGGTGCTGTAAAAGCCAGCTAAGAGATGTTGTAGAATTGTAGATAACATCTTCTGTGCGAGATAGAAAACTAGAAAATAAACCCTATACAGCACGGCATAGTAGAACATAATTCCTCCTAGAGCGGACGAGGCCCGTATGTAACAGTGGAACATTAACGGGCAATAAGTTCGCAAATTAAATAAGGTGCATGCCTAATAGTGGCACAATTACACTCTATAAAGAGTAATTTAAACAAGAAAATGTTAAAGCCTTCTCTAATAATACAATGTGTACACGCCTCATTGATGCTCGCTGATCTCTTCTTGCTCAATGAATCTGCGCTTTATGACAACGTAATCAATTGAAAATGTTAACTTTGTTTTGAACTGGACAGGAAAAACCCAGGAATACTTCAAAGAGAACAGAATACTTTAAAACTCTTCAAACTAACGTTAATTTGCTTAGTACTTTTTGTGCAATTTAAAATTAGTTACATCTGTTTATTTATAACAATTTAAACCAAAATTTTCCGTCATTTAGGCTCTTCTATCTATCTTTTTTCTAGCGCATTAACAGCCTTCTCTTAGGCTCAGGCTGTCTGAGTAATAGAAAAGTGTGCGATATAATGTACCATATTACAGCACAAGTATGTACCCATAACACAAGCATATAAGCTTAGCTTGGGACTAGAAGACGTTGTGTGAAATAATGTCCATGAATATTTATTTCTTTAATTTACTAGGCTACTAGCTGACCCGGCAAACGTTGTTTTGCCATACCTACTAAAAAAAAAGGTTTGAAAAATAGATGTTGGCCGATTCTCAGACCTACTGAATATGCATGTAAAATTACATAAGAATCGGTCGAGCCGTTTCGGAGGAGTACGGTAACTAACACTGTGACACGTGAATTTTATATATAAGATTTAACTACGAGTAGCTGCTTCAGTAATCAGAAGTTACAAATTTTCCGCCTTTTGCAGAAGATTTAAGACGCATATGTCAGGCAAATATAGAAATAGGGTAGCAATATTGTATTTTGAAGACATCCACGCTCAAAATATATTGTAACAAAGAGTTAACACTCATTAGGCATATTTACTGATAAATATTCAAGTGCTTAAGTTGAATAGGGGTGGACAATGTATCAAATATATTTATTAATCCATTACCGTTTTTTAAAAGTGGATGATAATTTAGGGTGCGTATTTGCTTAGTAATCTTAGACTGTCACACATTGTATGAGGTCTGATATAAATGTGTGTCATTCTGTATAACCCGCATTAGAACTCATCTAGGTTAAAAGTTATTATAATAATATAATAATAATAGTTTATTGGTTCACAGTAACAATTACATATACATTTTACAGTTCACATATAAGTAATGTCAAAGGTGTTATGGTATGTAACATGATCGTGGACTTCTGACTCTCAAGCTAGGTAGTAACCTGTGTTATGGGAGTCAGCTTTCCCATTTTTTTTTGTCTCATTGACAAACAAACTTATTACAGTACAAGATACATAAAAAAAACTATTAGTATTAGGGTTAGTATCTATACTATATTCACGTGTGTAGTGTGAGTGTATGGTTATTTGCATGTGTGTGTGTGTGTGTGTGTATAGGGTATAAGTCACTTTCATCGGCACTATAGGTTTTCTGTATCTGTGTAGGTTAACTTCAAAAGCCAATTCATCACCGTTTTCTTGCAATTATACTTATTCATTTTAACAATATTTAGGATTTTATTAATTACATTATAATATTTATTATATATTCTGTGTGTATATTCAGTAGGTTTTAGAATAAAATATTAACTCTTTTTACTACTCCTCATAATGGAGGATCGGAAGAAAAGCAAGGACAATTTAGCTGGTTTTGTTAATAAGTATTTAATATTGGGCGTAGTCCAGAGAAGGTTTAAAAGAAACGGTTGAGAAAGTGCTGGGATAATAATAGCTGTAAATACGCAAGTGAAACTGTGGGGTACAGCTAGTGTAAAAATACATATCGTTATTATAATTTAAATTACATCGAGATATGTGTGGCTCATATAAAGTGGCATGTGTGATAAAGTGTGAGCCGATTGTTAATAAAATAAATCGAGCACAAGCTGTGGAGACTGGGGACGATACACAATAGGTGTTTACACAAAGCGATGTAAATATTTACATGAATCAGATTATAAAATATGACTCCCTCACCGCATAGACATTTATATTAATTAAAAATATGTTAGGTACCTATCGTAGGGCTCTATGGTACCCATAATGCAAGTCAGATCTTAAATTCAGTACCCAGCTTTGTGATCTTAGTACTTCTAAAGTGTGTACGATTGTAATGTAAAGTTTTGTGGAAATTCAAATAGTAAACTATTATTTCAATTTAAACTTGAATATCGTGAAGCGAAATATGAAGTTCTGTAGTATCCATGTTGTATGTAGCTGCAATCTAGTGCTTTAGTGCATTTAGAAGCTACTATCACTACTAATATCATACCTAGGTAGAGAAATAGCAAAACAATTTTATTACCTACACAGTGTTGCCAATCTTAAACCAATGTAATAAATAACAAATTACTTTAGTTATATTGTATATTGAAGAACGTCTACTTTCGAAAACTCAATATATATAAATCATAAAGAAAAATTTAAAAACAAAACAATTTTACTAATCACGTGTCTTTTGTTAAGCACTGTTAATCTTTGACTCAAATTAATTCATTCTTGCCTAACAATAGGACCTAAAATGCAGAGTAGGTACTATTCTGCATTTTAGGTCGTATTGTTATTATTATTCATAACTAAAATTTTTTTTTTTATAATAATATTCATAGATATTGCACACAACGTCCTCTGGTCCCAAGCTAAGCTTATTATGCTTGTGTTATGGGTACCAGAATACGGTTATAATACATAAACTACTTTTCTTTTGTAAATACATACTTATAATACATAGAAAACACCCAGACGTAGTACAAACATTTGTAGGACATTTATGGATATCACACAAATGATTGTCCCAAGCGGGAATCGAACCCGCGACCTTGTGAACGGCAGTCCAGTACATGAACCACTACGCCACGAAGCCCGTCTTAAAATACTTTAAAATATTTAATTCATAGAAAATACTCATAATTTATACTAGGTAGTATATCCATATTAAAAGGCTTCGTTGGTATAAACACTCTTAAATAGATTAGGTAAACTGCCCAACAGTGGGACGATAATGGGCTGGAGAAAGAACGAGAGAGAGTTTTTGGATATAACGAGTTTCAAATGTTTCCTTACATAACGTATACGAAAGTGTAAGACATGAAAAAGTCTCGATGTCTGCGAAAGAAAGTGTAGTGACCTATTTTATATTTGCAATGTCATCTTCGTGGAATGAAATGAGGGGAGTTTTTGTTCGACATGTATATTGACTTTGATACTTTTACGCTCCTACTGTGCTATAGTGATCGAAGAATATTTGTAGGTCGATGAAAAATATTATTGGTACTTTTTTGCAACTTTGTCAATCAATCAATTGTAACTGCGCTTACTGAAATTTTATTTCAATTAAAGTAATGTGTAATATTTCCAGACTTAAAATACACACATTAAAAATCTTTTTTTTTTTCTCTTGTCAAAATCATTTATCATATACAGTGACTATCTCTCCATTCCATTAAAGAGTCACTGTTGTGCACGGCCCTCCTTCACTTTGGGGGGAATTATGGATATTGGGTTTTTTTTTCGAGTTTCCGTCTCTCGGAAACTCACAAAGGAATGTTATTTGTGTAGCCTGAGGAGAAAGTGGGTTGGTGACACTTGTATTCTTAATCCGTCACCTCACGTACAGTATCTTGTGAACTAATCAATGACTAAAATCCTTAAAACTACTGATATGCTTACTACCACTTGCTTTTTAAATGATTTAATAACTTTTGAAGCAGTATATTTTTAACTTGTCTTACAAAAACAAATATTACAAAACATTTTATTAAACCAACAAAGATATCAGATACTTTACATAATACAGATTCATCCCCTTGGGTTATTTCAACAACAGACAAATGAAATATGAAACAGTTTTAGAAAATTCACTTACCCTCACAACTTAGGGTGAACTGCCAATTTCGTTAGACCCCTTAAATTTTATAAATCTTTTATAGACACGAATAAGTTCGGCTTTGACTAAAATGGTTGAACTTTCAACTATCGGTTGGCTGGAGCAATGCAAGTTAATTGTTTTTAAATAATCATTTAAAAAAGAGAGGAGATAATATACGGAGAGGAGACATAATTCATTATTCTTAAAAAAACAGAAGATTTCCATCTTTTTTTTGCAGAACTCTTCTTTACACAAAGCTTTATTGACTACCTAATTTGAAAATCTATAAATTTCTATACAAATACTACAAAGCTGAAAAGTTTGATTATTTGAACGCGCCAATGTCAGGAATTCAAATTCAAATAATTTATTTCCGATTTCAAAAATTCTGTCAGTATTCGATAGTACATTTATCGAGGAAGGCTATAGGCTATATAACAATAAACTACGGCTGATAGGAGCGAAACATCAGTGAAAAATGTGCTAATGTGTGCTGTGCTGTGCAGCTAGTGATTCTATAAAACGATTTTAATGTTAGTCTTCCACAACATCCACCTAGTTCTCACAGTAATATCAACGTTATCTCAAGGTTTAATAAAAATTGCTGTCAAATTTATTTAAGCAATTCTATTTACAAATTTACTTTAAAGTATGTAGATCTATAGGTACTAATATATATAAATAATAATATATTATATAAAGCTAAAGAGTTTGTTTTGTTTGTTTGAATGCGCTAATCTCAGGAACCACAGGGCCGATTTGAAAAATTCTTTCAGCGTTAAATAGGGCATTTATCGAGGAAGGCTTTAGGATTTTTAACATCACGCTACGACCAGTAGGAGCGAAGCAGTAGTGAAAAATGTTGCAAAAAACCGGGGTCTTTAATATTATTTTTTTATACAAAACATAAGAATATAAATGTTCTTTACTTCGATGTATTTTGTATTATTTCTATTGAGTATTTATGTAAATATATCAACTCACTGATTTCGTAAACACATTTTGTAATAACTCGTCTCCTAGTATTACATCATCAGTTTGTTTAGACGTTTGTGAAAATTACATTCCTCTGAATTCGTTTTCAATGTTAATTCAGTAAAATGTTTTAAGTGAGGGGTAAAATAGGTGTGTCTCGGGGAAAATAGGTGGGCGGCGCGCACCCGACGAGTCATCGAACTCGGGATGGAAACTTTCACGTTTGACGACTCTACCTAGAGAACGAGATATTGAAACTTATGCAATTACTTCATTGAATATTCCATTCATGCTATAATCAATATACCTACCTCAACAATAAAAGGGGCGGCGATTTTATACAAAGCTTTTGATCCGTCTAAAGTAAGGAAATGATTTATGAGATTCTTCTACAATATTGCTGTGATTTGATTTACTGACCAAAGGAATCATGTACAACATATTTCCGACATGGTTGCTTGTTAAAACTCCCTATTTTTAAGGGTAGTATGATGTATAGATAACAAGGTTGTCACGTGACCAGACGTGACCCTTGCTATTGTACCGTGACTGTTATTTCTTGACGATGCCAATATTATTACATTTTCATTTATAAATATTTTCCTGTTACTATATTAAATTGAAGCATGCCTGCGAGAGTTACGTAATAAATAAAGTTCTTATATAATTAGAATACTAGTTGTAGCCCGCAATTTTAAACCCTAACCCTAAACTAAAAAACAGCATGTATAGTTTCGAAGATATAAACTTACATAGGGACATGTTTTATAAAAAATAAAGATTAACGATAATTGGGCTCTGTATAGTACTTGCAAAGTACGTACTAAATTGAAACAAATTTTTGTGCGAGATAAATTCTCTTTATGATTACAATTACAAGTTACTTTAGATAAGTTTATGAACAGCAGTTTATAAATTGACAGACCATGTCGTGTTCCTTTCGATAAATGATACCACATTTACTTAAACGTAACTAACATAATAATATAGCTACGAGACTTACAAATAATAAAGGTTACGTAAAAATAAGATTTATGAAAACAAATCATTTCTATTTAATTAGAAGAAAAATAATGTTGAATGACAGATTTATTAGTTTGCATTCCCGTTTGATACGCAGTAAAATATATTAGTCGCGTGTCACGTCAGGGCTCCCCTTCCGCGCGATTTACCCTCACCGCAGGGCGCCCATCACGTCATTCATTCGAGATATTATTTCGTCATCTTTTCGGACCCTCCGTGATTTAAATCTTACTATATTGCGCACTTTATTTTCTCCTCGTCATCTGCGGTAACTTAAGTAGACGAAAATAATCATATATTCAACTGATTTCTATAATAATATTTCAATAAAGCCTCTTGCCGACCCCTAGCTTATTAATTCAAAAGTCAAAAAGTATTTTGATAGGCGAGGGACCCTCAGAATAATTTGCGGTTACTTGTTGGAAATAGTTAAATAAAAATTCTATAAGAACGAGTACGAGTACATCAAATTAAATCAAATTCATTTGTGTTCATAGGTCTACTTCATGGTATAAATTACAATTCAAGTTCTGGCTATGTCCTGCTACAATATGGCGTACAAATAATAAAATTCTTACAATAAAATACTAATACTATTAATGTTCTAAAATCAAATCATCAGGTCATTCTTTAAGGTCATTTTCACATTAACAGCGCGTTCTCTGGTCCTAAATAATTACGCTTCTTAAATTATAAATTTTCGATATTAATATCAGATTATTATTTTACTTTATTATCTTAAGGACACAAATTATTCGGCAAAATAAATTTGACCTATCTAATCTAATATATAAAATTCACGTGTCACAGTGTTAGTTACCGTACTCCTCCGAAACGGCTTGACCGATTCTTCTCAAATTTTACATACATTTTCAGTAGGTCTGAGAATCGGCCAACATCTATTTTTCAAATCTTTTTTTTTCTTTTTTTTAGTATGACAAAACAACGTTTGCCGGGTCAGCTAGTATGTATATAAAAATAAATACTGCAGTTAATCAATCAAAGTAAATAAATTCAGTTAATTAATTATTACTTTTAATAAATTACCGTAGAAATATGTACTACATTTGTGTTATCATGAATCAATTAAATATACTATTTTCTACCACTTGCGCGACTCACCTGTTTAAATAAAACTACTTTTTACGGATTTAGAAGCGTATATTTGTTTTAAATTTTGGCCCGACGTTTCGGAGACTTTGCAGTCACCATGGTCACGGGTGAGACTGAGTTGTAATGTGTCTTCTACGATCAGTTATTACAGGGTTTACCAACATTAATTTAATAATAACATAAAATTATTTTAGTTTCTGTTATTGATTTTATGTAGTCTGAGCACAATGTAACATGATATAGTTTATAATAAAAGTCTATCTGGTCAATGTAAAATTAAAATCGAATGTGGGTAAACCCTGTAATAACTGATCGTAGAAGACACATTACAGCTCAGTCTCACCCGTGACCATGGTGACTGCAAAGTCTCCGAAACGTCGGGCCAAAATTTAAAACAAATATACGCGTCTAAATCCCTAAAAAGTAGTTTTATTTAAATATACTAAATCAATACAAAATTTTGCGTATTCATTAATTCTATTATCAATATCTACACCCTTCATAAATTCTGTACCGGAAATTACAAGGAAGCACAGTTATTGGTTTTGGCTAAAGGATTTATAGCAGTAATCAAATATATAAATAAACTAGAGTTTTTATGTTTTATTTAGCTTTTAAACTTTGTTTAGACACAATTTACAGAAAGACCAAGTTAAAATTAAGAAATCTGAGCATTAATCGGAAATAATGGAAGAGGGTAATTACTACAAGCACACATTGGGTACATAAATTTAAGGTTTATGTTTAAATAATTACTCGTTGTGAAGTACTATACGGAACTACTGGCACATTTCAAGGTCAAAATGAGGTCAAATAATGCTTTACTACTGCAGTAATATAAATTGAACAATAATCAGTTATTATACGGCCTGTTCGCGATATCGTGATCTTACAGTCCTTGGGTGTAACGATCGTACAGTTCTGGCTCACAGCCAACTCTTTATCTTAATTTACTTATTTCTTCTACTTGATTTCATAGCATTCTCAGAATTTTCTTTATTTTTTTCTATACTGTATTTGTAATGTTTGTCGGAATCTGATTTATGCGATTCTTATCTTTCGAATTGCGGCTTCTACTTTATCCACTGCTGTAGATATCTCAAATTATATAATTACATCTTTATAAACATTTTAAAGGTTTCTAGCGTATACGGTAACGTAAGGCATTTGATCGATTCCAGGAGACACTCGTTCGCTACAAGTAGAGGGCGTCCCATTTGAGCGCGCAGCAGAGCTGCTGCGACGATCCCCAGAGTTCACCATCCTCGCCGTACTCAGGCAGGAGCCTGGTAACCCGGGCACTATTTTATCATTTTCACATGGATTCAACAGGTAAATTATATGCACGAATTTGTAACATCGATGTTTTATGTTTAACTTAGAATTATTTGTAACTTTGCAGTACAATTTTGCTTAAATGTTCATTAATATTATTGATTGATGTAGTAGTTTAAAAAGATAAATAATATGTAAATATTTGTCTTAAAAAACAAAAACCAGAAAGAATAATCCAGAAAATAATAAATTTCACATTGTGTGCTGTTCGACGTAGCAGAAGCTACGCCGCGTAGCACGGTTGTAGATGCCAACAAGAATGAAATTATATTATTTATTGGATTTATTATAGTTTAAAGTTACGATGTCTCGACTTAATTATAATGATATATATATCTGGTATCGAGTAGTGGATCAGAAAGACATGAGGGAGGTACGTTGGTGAGATGAACGAGGGAACGAACATCGAGCGGCCTACGCTGAACATCACGCCTGAGCAATGCACGGTGAGTTCTAGATCTCAACATCGCTGCGCGTGAACGCATATCGTTTGCACTGATTACTATCAGCCGAACGGTATGCGCGCACGCGTTTAGGGGAGAATCATGTATCTTGGAATGTCCTGTGCCTCGGAATGTCCTCCTCAATCCATTCGTTGACCTGATTGCGCTCACTGTCACTTGTGCATGGATGTAAATGTACGCGGACGGGCCGGTTTGCATGCGCTCCCACGCCTTGTCCGTCGCCGCCCGTCTTGTGTTCTGTGTCTTGACGTGTTGTGTTCTGTATGTGTCCGACTGCTCCCTCACTGTTCGTATATCGATGTTTCCTCACTGAATATTGATGTTAGCCCCGCGGCCGCCCGCGACTACCTCCGTGTTTCATCAAGGGGACACCACCGAGCTCGTCCGCACTTGCATTCCAAGCGACATGGGAATCCTAACAGTCTCGTATTGTGTCTAAAGCCTCACTCGGTGCTCCTGCGGGAATCGTATATAGTTCGGTTAAACTCCCTCAATATAAAAGCGCTTCGCGAGATTATCCGTGCGCGACGCTCGAGGATCTGTCTTAATCTCTGTCGACACCGAACGCAATTAGTTCCGAGGTACATGGTCCCCCACTCTGACCGAGCGATATTGAGATGTAGAGCGAGCCGAGGTCCGCTCGCAGCCGGTCGGTCCGTACGCCCGCGCCGCGCCGGTAGATGTATGTGTTGTTTGCTTTGTTTATTGTGTACCTCGGAACAGTGCGAGGCGGGGCGCAGTGTCGGGCTGTCAGTATAGTGGTGAGTGTGGCGGTGCGCAGGTACCTGGAGGTGCAGTCGAGCGGGCGGCGCGACGAGGTGCGGCTCCACTACGTGGCGGCGGGGGACAGCGCGCCGCGCGTCGAGACCTTCCCCTTCAGACTGGCGGACGGGGCCTGGCACCGCCTGGCGCTCGCCGTGTCGGGCACACAGGCCACGCTCTACGTCGACTGTCACCCGCTGTACAGGAGACTCATACCACCGCCTGATCGTAATTTCACACAACCACAGCTAGCGCTATGGCTTGGACAGAGGAATAGCAAACATTCCTTATTTAAGGTACAGTTACATCTTTATTAAATTTATATACCAATATCAAATATCATTAACTCGTATTTAACACAGTAATATTATCACCAGGGTACTTTACAAGAAGTAAGACTGGTGAGCGGGCCGCACGGCTACTTGGCGCAGTGCCCAGGCCTCGACTCTGAGTGTCCCACGTGCGGACAGTTCGCCCTGCTGCAGGCCACGGTGCAGGAGCTCACTACACATATCCATGACCTTTCACTAAAGGTGACTACAGTGTACTATATCAGATATTCAATACAGACGTGCTACGAGTATATATTCTTTATGGACGTTATTTGAAATGTTTGGTTCGATTCTCTTTTAGAATGATATTTTTAGTATAAACTATTATTTTGTTACGATTACAGTTAGTAGGTACTGAAGAAAGATTGGCACGACTGGAACAGTGCGACTGTCAGAAGTCATGCTACTCTAACGGCACTGTCCACGCAGATGGTGCCTCTTGGCAAAATGATTGTAATCGCTGCTCCTGTGTGGTAAGACGTAGTCTTATTTAGTTATACTAACAAAGAAATCTAACATTAACATGATATTAATATTTCAAATTTACTTTAGAAGACAACCACAGAAAATGATCATGATGACTGCTGAGACTCGGTCAAATTTGTGTCTCACTGCAGTTTAAGGCTTATTTTATTCTTTCACGTTTTCAATTCTTGGTTTTACGAGATATATAATGCATTAAACGTTGTTTTTATTTATTATGTAGCACGGAGAAATAACGTGCAGGCCAGTTGAGTGCGACAGAGCTGATTGTAAGAACCCGGTGTTACACCCGGGGGAATGTTGTCCTACATGTTTAAGTAAGTATTATATCTCTTATGATTATTTCTAATAGTCATCATCGTCATATCGTTACGCCTTTTTCCCATAGGGGTTACGTAGAGACCATAGAGTGCCATCTGCTGCGGTATGAGCACACTACTTTGGCTTCATTTACGCTGGACATACATGCCCAACGGTTGTAAATGCTATGCACTTTTCTTTTGAAGGATACCGATATCCTTAACACTTTCCATCCAAACTCCGAGAGTTTGTTTTGCTCGGCCGTCCTCTCCAAGCGGTTGTTTATGCTTACCTCCACCAAATATGTGCTTTTCTTTATTTATCCATCCTCTCCACACACCCAGGTAATAATATGGTTTGGTCAAGTTTTCTGATTTTGAAAACACTATATGGTATGAGTACCATATAATTATAGTGTTTTTAGAATCAGAAAACTTTTAAATCGCAATTGACGGGCATCGTGGTCTAGTGGTTTATATATCGGACTGCCGTTCACGAGGTCGCGATTCCGATTTCCGTATGGGACAATCATTTGTGTGATATTCATAAATGTCATATAAATGGTTGTACTGCGTCTGGGTTTTTCTATATATTATATTATAAATATGTATTTAGAAAAAAAAGTATATATGTAGTATATCCTTGTTGATGTTGTTTTTTGTTCGTCCTTCTTTCCACGTACTGCCAAGGACTGGAATAATTGACCCATGTCTGTGTTCCCCGAGAGTTACAATGTAGACACGTTCAAAAAAAGAGTAAATAGGCTTCTTACATAGGTGGTACGCTTTACCATTAAAGATTCCATTGTCGTTTACCATCATGTATTGTGGCATGGGATCAAGTGCCAACATGTTTTATGTAAAAAAATACCCGTATCTGGTACCCATAACATAAGCATAGAAATGTAGCTTACTTTGGGACCAGAGGACATTGTGTGAAATATCCAAATTCATTTTAATTTCATTTTTAGATCGTGTTTTAGGTTTTTAATTATTGTATTAATTAGGGCAATATTTAAAGTAGGTACATGTATTGTGTAACAGGACAGTGCCTTCTGAAGGGTACTCTGTACGAGCACGGGGAACGGTTCGCTCCCAAGGAGTGTGCGGAGTGCGTGTGCCACGATGGTAACATGCAGTGTACCCGCGTGGACCCTGAGGTGGCGTGTCCTCCTCTGCCCTGTGAGCTCGCCTATCAGTTCACTGTGCCGGGAGAGTGCTGCAAGTTCTGTCCAGGTATATCCATACTTCCATACCGATTTGAAAAACTGTTCAACGCCATCTATTAAGCGGTATTGTAAACTTTTGGTTGTTAAGGTTTGATTTTTAATTTTAACGCGTACGAAGTCGCTGGCAACAGCTAGTATACTAATATTATAAAGCTGAAGAGTTTGTTAATCGATTTGAAAAAATTTTTCGGTGCTGGTCAGTACATTTGGCATAACCATCATGTTGCGTCTTATAGGAGCAAAGCATTGCTGAATAATGTTGCAAAAACGGGGGAAATTTTCTAAATTCCACGCGTACGAAGTCACGAGCTACAGCTAGTTAAATTATACTCCTTAACCCTTCAGCGATATATTTTATTCAAAAAATACCACTTTTTACGAAACGTTGGACTAACATTTATCAAAAACTATCTGTTGTCCGCAACTTCGTAAGCATGGAATTTAGGGACTAAATCTTAATAAATTATACAAAAAAGCCATCCTCTGGAACCATTCTATCTATTAAACAACCGCATTAAAATCCGTCATTGAATTGCTGTACATGGTCAAGCCAGGAATATTTTGAAGGTACAATCCCCTCCTTCAAAATGCTAAATTTCAAAATTAGTACGTGCTCTCCTAATACTCTTCAATCGTGTGGCATTTACAATATGAACTAAAGGTACATTTATAGCTTGTAATATACTCCGTGTGGTGACGGATTAAGAATACAAGTGTCACCACCCCATCTCCTCCCAAGGGTGCTGTAAAAGTCAGCGAACGGATATTGCACACAGATAACATCTTCTGTGAGAAACGGAAAACTCGAAAATAAACCCTGTGCCAACACGCCTGGTCAGCACGGCACAGTAGACCATAATCTCTCCTAAACTGGAGGAGGCTCGTGCCCAACAGTGGGACGTAAAGGGCTGGAGAAGTGGTTGAAAAGGAGAAATAAGGATAAAATTCTTACTTCGAATAACTTCTTAGTCAAATTTTCAATCTTTGCATTGTTACTTAGAATATATTGTAATTAGTTTAACGAAAGTAATTAATTTAAATAAAACTACTTTTTACGGATTTAGACGCGTATATTTGTTTTAAATTTTGGCCCGACGTTTCGGAGACTTTGCAGTCACCATGGTCACGGGTAGTTTTATTTAAACAGATGAGTCGCGCAAGTGTTAGAAAATAATTAATTTAAGTTATTATACGATTTCTCAATCTGTTTTAGACTTCTTCTAGACTATTTTTTGACAACTTTCTTTATGGTCTTTATTCTCCTATATAGGAGTTGACTACTGTAGTATGGGTCACTCGTGCGATGAGAACGCAACATGTATGAACCTCAACACCAAGTACACGTGCAAGTGTAACCAGGGCTTCCAGGGAGACGGACTTACTTGTCAAGGTACGTTACAGACAGACTCCTTCTAAAATAATTAATATATCATTTTATAAGTTATACCAAGAAAGGGTGTTTAGACCACGGCAGATGGCGCTGTATAGTCTCTGCCTACCTCCATGGTAAAAAGGCATGACGGTATAGAGGTACTTGTAATTGAAGTCTTTAGAAGAGTGAAAACTTCTTTATTCGTTTTCAACAATGGTTGGGAGGAGAAAACCTTATAAGTTTGCGTTTCTCACAGCATCATTGACGTGCATAATTTACGCTTGCGCAGCGACTTGTATGAATAAGTTTTCATTACCAATGTTCATTTCTATCAGCTGTTTCTATGACTGATTTTGCTCTATTGGGGGTAGCCCTTATATTTGTCATATAGGTACTGGTTTAAATTGCACTGAGGGTTGTGTAGTAGTCAGTGGCGTATTTGCAGTTTCGGCCGCCCTAGGCCGCAAGCTATTAGCCGCCCCTTTCTCAGCATCCACCATATAGACTACATTCCTAATCAAATTACTTCATTGCCAACTTTTGTCTAAATAAATTTAGAAATTTAGGAGAAATATTCATTTGTATGTCGCAAGAATATTTTCTTTTGTTGTAAATAAGAAGCTTTTTTGTAAATCACCGCCCCCAAATCTGGCCGCCCTAGGCCTGGGCCTACCGGGCCTTAGGGTAAATCCGCCACTGGTAGTAGTCATCCTCACAAAAATCAATAATTGGTCAAGTGCGAGTCGGACTCGCGCACGAAGGGTTCCGTACCATTATCTATGCAACATAAGGCAACGTTATTAGTATCGAGCAAGAAACGGTAAAAAAATCATGTTTGTTGTATGGGAGCCCCCCTTAAATATTTATTTTATTTTATTTTTAGTATTTGTTGTTATAGCGGCAATAGAAATACATCATCTGTGAAAATTTCAACTCTCTAGCTATCACCGTTCTTGAGATACAGCCCGGTGACAGACGGACGGACGGACGGACGGACGGACGGACGGACGGACGGACGGACGGACGGACGGACAGCGAAGTCTCAGTAATAGGGTCCCGTTTTTACCCTTTGGGTACGGAACCCTAAAAATCCGTAAAATTTCTTGTCTGTTCTTCTCCATAGAATTCATTTTTGGAATAGACCCAGCTTCTGATGTTTTAAAAGAGCAAGTTAGTATTGCCTATTTGAAAAAAATATTAGACTTTGATTTTTTTATGTCTATTATTATGGCTTGTCGTAAACACCTGGACTGGTTTAGAAACTTATATTATTGCTATTTTCTAGGCTTCTGTTACAGTACCAGAATACGGATATAATACATATACTACTTTTCTTTTGTAAATACATACTTATAACACATAGTAAACAACCAGACGCAGAACAAACATTTGTATGACAATTATAAACATCACACAAAAGATTAACACAAAAGATGAACCCGCGACCTCGTGAACGGCAGTCCGTTACGTGAACCACTAGATTACGAAGCCCGTCTATACTTTCATAGTGATCCGCTTGTTATAGGAATGATCTGTCCTATTAAAAATTGTACAGAATGTTGTCAGAGCCCTATTTTGAAAATTGGCGCCCTGGGCCATTTGATTTGACGCCCCGGGCCAATTTAATTTGCCGCCCTATAAATTAATAGATATAAAGCAAAATTGTTATATTGAAGGCTTTCTCAGGCTGACCGCCCTGGGCCATGGCCCCTATGGCCCTAGGGTAAATACGCCTCTGAATGTTGTCTCGGTATATTTCCAGATGTAAATGAATGTGAGCGTGCTGGTGGTCTGGACGGTCACCACTGTCACTCGAACACGCGTTGTGTGAACGTGGTGGGCGGGTATGTGTGTCAGTGCCTGCCTGGATACACTCGCAGGGATAAGTTTAATTGTGTTGAGGTTAGTACATACCTCCGTCAATTAATTGTAATTGATTACATAGTCGATCAATTAATTGAAGTTGATTAAACAATCAATCAATTATTCCGAGTGGTGACGGATTAAGAATACAAGTGTCACCAACCCATCTCCTCCCAAGGGTGCTGTAAAAGTCAGTTAAGGTATATTGCACATAGATAGCATCCTCTGTGAGAGACGGAAAACTCGAAAATAAACCCTGTGCCAACACGCCTGGTCAGCGCGGCACAGTAGACCATAATCCCTCCCAAACTGGAGGAGGAGGCCCGTGCCCAACAGTGGGATGTAAATGGGCGGGAGAGGAGATTAGTACATTATGTTTTGTATATTTATGTACTTTATAGTACTAGCTGTAACCAGCAGATTCACTTGCGTCCTTTTTTTCAAAAAATAATAAAATTTTCTCTACGTATCTGCGAACCATCCTCATATTTCAAGGAATATTCTAAAATAGTTATAGTGCTTGGTTTAGCTGTTCTTGAGATTTGCACTTTGCACATGTAGCGATTAATTTTCTTAATATTAAAGATCAAATCAACTTAAGGTCAACATTCGAAATTTTTAAATTGGGCTTTATTGGCTGTTTAAGAAAATCTACATGCTAATATTTGTCCGAAATCAATTACTCTGATTATAAGTTATTACAATCATTTCAATATATCAATGACAATGATAATTAACTAACACTATATCGTAGGTTGACGAATGTATAGGAGTGACGCACGGTTGTCACGCACACGCCGTATGTACCAACACTCCGGGCTCGTACACGTGTCACTGTATCGAGGGATACACCGGAGATGGAAATGAATGTACACGTAAGTTTAACATACTCTACAATAGATGGCTCTGTACCAGTTTTTTCTACTTAATAGGACAACTATAAAATGGATTTTAATGACACTCTTCAAATATTATACAAATTATTAAAATATATTACCATATTTATTTAAGCATGTGTGTTAGATTCAACATACACATACATAGCTCTGAAAAACTGAATTTTATTAACCTTTCCTTTACGGTCGATTTCTATAAATTCCTTAGTGCAGTTACAGAAAACAACGCATATCCAGCTTTTAGTAGTTTATACGTTCGTCGCTGATTTTTAGTATAAGAAGAATATTAATTGATATAGTTATTAAATATAAATATTGTTATATTCCAGCAATATGTACGGGTGGTTGTCTGAACGGTGGCGTGTGCGTGTCTCGCGAGCAGTGTGCCTGTGCGCCGGGGTTCGGTGGAGCGCGGTGCGAGCGGGACGTGGACGAGTGTAGCGCGGGCCGACCTGCGTGTCCGCCGCGTGCGGAGTGCGTCAACACGCCCGGCTCATACTACTGTGTGTGTGCACACGGATACAGGAGAGATACACTACTTGAAGGATGTCAAGGTATTGTACCTAACCTTCATTATTGTATGCATTGTACTGAGGAGCACACTTATTACAGAGGATTATTTAATAAAAAAAAAAAAATTTTATTGTAGTGGAAAAAGTGATCACCGCAAGCGGGACTTGAACTCACGACCTCGGAATACCGTTTCGTAGCTCTGCCAACTGATCGAGATTGTTGCAAAACATTCTCGATAGATGGCGTTGCACATAGAAATTGCGATGTGGACTCAATCAAAGAATATTGTGGTGGTCAAATTGGTTACTGTTAGCATGACCGCAATAAGCTCAGATGGCAGAGCTACGGAACGGTATTCCGAGGTCGTGGGTTCAAGTCCCGCTTGCGGTGATCACTTTTTCCACTAGAATTTATTTTATTAAGCAAAGGCATAGCAAGTCAATTGCAAAATTAATAAATTACTTCAAACTTGAAACAATTTTTTTTTTGACAACGATCTTTGTTTTTACCACTAATGGCATATGAAACTGAGAAGTGGCCTGTAAATGTTGGCATCACAATAAAACTCAGAGTCACGCACTGTGATATGAAGAGGGTATGCTCAGTGCTTCCCTACATCGCCGGATAAGACCTTGTCCAGAAAGGACGAATTCGCCGCGAATCGTCTCGCGCGAAATCATACGCGCGTTGTCGAGGTACTAGACAACAATACATTGCGTCCACAAGCATCGCGCGAATTCAAAATACGCGCGTAAATCGCGTGCACTACGCCAGACTCTCGACTCGCGCGTGTTGCGCGCGAGTCGAGAGTCTCTACCACTTGCACCAATACGATACCAATGGACGCCGTTCCTTATCAAAAAGAAATTAATTTCTTTATGAAACACAGTTACTATATGCATCTACATACATATACACCTACATACATATACACCAAATCATCTATAACCTCTATAAACTAAAGATTTTTTAAACAGATAATGTTAACATTCCAGATATAGATGAATGTACTGCAGGGTTCCACACGTGTCACCCGAGTGCACGCTGCGTCAATACAGACGGTAGCTTCATGTGTCACTGTGATAATGAACATTGCCTATTGAGTGAGTATAACAACATTATGATAGGAAAAACATAACTCAGGGGTGGGGTACACATATACATTATATAACGCCATCAATTGGGGCTCAAATAATATACTTCTTGGACTTCATTTATACATCTGGTAATATATGGGCGTGTTCTCTTGTTGTATCAGTGTCTACCCCAATGGGAGAATGGCATAAATTTATGTATGTATTAATCTAGCCTAAACGGTATTGTAAGCGTGTCACTTAACTAAATTCTTACTTTGTAAAGATTTAACTACTTGATTTGTTCCGTGTAAGCATCTAATAAACCAAGATCCCAGCTGTGTGGTAGTAGTCAAAAAAGGTTTGTTTTGTAATATTTTTACGTAACTAAAGTTTCGTAAAAATATTGTGATGTTAGCATCAAATTGCTGAAAAACGGCCGACAGGACAGAGTTGCATGTATTTTTATAATGTGCTACGTATACGGAGTACCTTATCCAATATATATCATCGCTGAGAAAATAAGTTAAAAGATTTACCCCTGGGATCTTGGTCTATAATACAAGTGATCCAGTGAAATACAATAATATTGTTATATATGCACGTGCAGGTTGTTCTCTCCCACAAGAGCGCACAATGTCAGACGGTGCCACGTGGAGGGAGGCGGGCGGGTGTCGCGTGTGCAGCTGCGTGCGCGGTGTAGCCACGTGTGTGCCCGCCACGTGCGCCTGTGATATACACGACAATCATACACTACCTGTAAGTGATACTAAATAACTAGATGCGACTCTAGTAATATCAATACTAGTAATTTTATTACCCTAGGGACAAAACGCTAATTATTGCAGAATTGAAATAGGTGCCGATTCGACGTGCGCAACTAAACCTAACTTAACTAAAAAAGAAAACAACTTTTGCTATATTTTGGATATTTGTCTATTTCACTGTACACATTTATGTTAATTATAATCATTAGTCTTACACAGTTTTTATAATAAGAAAGTTCAGTTATCATTGACAAATTGTCAAAATAATTATCGACACTATTAATATTCAAAGTTTAGTTTAGTTGTGTTTGTAGAATTGGTACCGTACACTCATTAACTAAGTTGAAATGGACGAAGTATATAACCTAATGATAAAGTATTGGTGCCTTAGCCAATATGTTTTCTACACTGAGAATTTGTAATGAGTTTATTTAGCCTTTGAAAAATTCTGTACACGATGAGCTATCTAGGTAATAAAGGCGATTCTCAATCTAGTTATAGAAGTTCCACCAAAAGTCAAACGGTTTAAACTGAAACTTTGATGCATCAGCCCGACGTTGTGTATCGTTTCTATTCATTATATCTCGATCGGTTCTAAGCTTATGACCTTTTTTTGAGATGTGATCTATATTAAATATTATAAAGCTGAAGAGTTTGTCTGTTTGTTTGTTTGAACGCGCTAATCTCAGGAACCACGGGCCCGATTTGGAAAATTCCTTCAGTGTTGAATAGTACATTTATTGAGAAAGGTTATAGGCTATATAACATCACGCTACGACCAATAGAAGCGAGGCAGTAGAGAAAAATGTTACAATAATGGGGAAATTTTCTAAATTCCACGTGTACGAAATCGCGGGCAACAGCTAGTAAATAAATATAATGTTAAGTTCCAGAGCACAGTACCGGCGGCCCTAGCGCCCGCGTCGTGCTGTCCTCACTGCGAGGCGCGGTACCACTGTCGTCACCAGGAGATGCATCACGTCACCTTCCGTAGTGGAGAACGGTGGCTCTACCAGTGTCAGATATGCGAGTGCCTCGTACGTATATCTAATATATAAAATTCTCGTGTCACAATGTTCGTTCCCATACTCTTCCGAAACGGCTTGACCGATTCTTATGAAATTGTTTATGCATATTTGTCTAAGTATATTTATTTATAATTATTAATATAGTACAATGGGCGGCTTTATCGCTAAAAGCAATTAATTATATTCCCTAATCATACCAATATAGATATTCGAAAACTATATCCGTGTATTGTCCGTGTGGTGACGGACTAAGAATACAAGTGTCACTACCCCATCTCCTCCCCAGGGTGATGTAAAAGCCAGCTAAGGGATATTTTATACAGAAGACATCCTCTGTGAGAGACGGAAAACTCGAAAGTAAACCCTGGTCAGCGCGCCACAGTAGACCATAATCCCTCCCATAGTGGAGGAGGCCCGTGCCCAACAGTGGGACGTTAATGGGCTGGAGAGAGAGAGAGAGATATATTCAACGCACATTTTGGTAGTTTATAGTCCAGTACTAGAGCACATTATGCGACATACATAATGCTTATCGTTGAATGTTTCAACTACAGCACCGCTTCGCACAATCGAGCATACTGGTTTTTTCTATAAGTTGACATTGATCGAAATTTTTTATTTATATACACACCGGCACAATTAGCGGAACACAAAAAAAGCAGGATTTTAAAATCTTTTACTTGAGGAACTGGCCAGTTATGATATTTTTTTAATTTATTGTCAAATTTGAAAATAGAAAATTACATGACATACACTTTTTTCATTCATTTGTTTTATTTTCCCGAACAATACGTTTTGTCAACTTGTTCGAGTAATAACTACATACGTAATTGTAATTTTTTTGAAAAATTTTCTTAATGGTTTTTTATAAATTTGTTATTCTATAGGCAATTTTGTTTATTAAAAGCTCTTTATTATGCCTGACTTAACATCACTGGAAATTATTAGGGCTGATGAAATGAGAAGAAATGGCCATACCTACAGATCGATTGCCTCAAGGCTTCGTCGACCAGTATCAACGATTCATCGCAGCATCCAGCGGTACAGATCGTCTAATTATCTTGTGAGGAGGAGGGGTCAAGGTAGAAAAAGATGTACATCGGGGCGAGATGACAGTTTTTTACAACTTGGAGTTCGTAGGAATACGCGATTAACGGCTGTACAAGCTCGAAATGAACTGGAAGACTTTCGAGGAGTACGAGTAAGTGAGCGTACAGTTCGCAGGAGATTTGAAGAAGTTGGTTTAGGGTCGTATATACCTGCCAAAGGCTGAGAAAACTTGAGAGACGTCACCGCGTAAACCGATTAAGCTATGCGCGAGGACATAGTCATTGGGATTTGAACGAATGGCAGCAGGTTCTCTTTACTGATGAGTGCAGAGTTCTTTTAAAACAGATCGATGGGAGACAGCGAATATGGAGACGCAAAGGAGAACGCCACATACAGTCTAATTTTGAACACACAGTGGCTTATGGTGGCGGCTCGATTATGGTTTGGGGAGGGATATGTTTGGGAGCTCGCACGGAGCTAGTGATCAAACCAACAAAACAAACAAACAAACAAAAAGATTTTTATTCACTTAATACATGCATATAACAAATAATTAATTACTACTGCCAAACTGTTACACAGTTTGTTGTCAGTTGCAGCTCCGGTTAGTACATAAATTGGTTTAAATAATACATAACTACATATTATATTGTCAAATTTATCTAAGTTACATAAATATTATATTAATTGTCAAATTTCTAGTTTTTTTATTTCTTATTTAGGTATAATAATATAAAAACATTACTTACAATTTAAATTAGATAACATAATTTTATTTTATTACATTTCAATACACATAACCATATTTTTTAATTACACGAATTGTTTACCACATATTTATTTAGTAGTGCCTTTACCAGACTAGAGGTGCACGTCCCCATCTAACCCCACGTACAAGCTTCGAGTGACATTCTGTTGGAGGTGTTTCCTCATAACATTCTTAAAAGAATTGACTGAACGGCATTTACTAATAGATTCATGCGGCAAGCCATTAAGTATTCTAGTGATAGTGTGAAGTGTGAAGTGATAGTCACAGGAGGGACCATGACAGCAGATCGATACATCAGAGACATTTTAGAAGAACATATTGTACTATTTGCCCCATTTATTGGTGACGACTTTATTCTAATGCAAGATAATGCTCGTGCTCATAGTGCACAATCGGTACAGGCATTTCTGAGCCACGCAGGTATACCGGTGATGCAGTGGCCAGCAAATTCCTCCGATATGAACCCGATAGAGCATGTCTGGGACTTGCTAAAAAGAAGGGTTAAATCCAGAATGCCACCCCCCAACAATCTGAATGAACTTGGAAACGCATTACTTGAGGAGTGGGAGCGGTTGTCTCAAGAAATCATCGATAACATAATCTGTAGCATGCCCAGACGAATGGAAACCGTAATCAGAGCAAGAGGGGGAAACACTTGCTATTAATTTTTCTTTAATTTTCTTGTTAATTCATTTAATGCTTACTTTTTTTATTTTTTGTGATGGTTCATAATCATCTAAAAATTTCACTTATTTCAAATTTCTTTATTTTTCAATAAAAAATAACGAAGACTTTTCAAAGTCGTTGTTAAAAGATGTTAATCAATTTGTTATTTTGTGTCTAATTACATTTTCGTCAAATATATGCGTTATTATCTCATAGTCTCACTTTTTTCCGTTCCGCTAATTGTGCCGGTGTGTACATATATTATTGTTAGAATATTATTTATTGTTGAAAAAAAATTATAAAGCTTTTGTTTCGTAGTAGTTTTTTGGAAATGATCAAAGTTAATTTTATTTATTAAACGTTACTTTATACACATTAATGAGGTTATTTCTAACTCTATGATTTTTAAGCTATTGCATAGTTTCTATCGCGGGCCTTGAGCGTGGAGACCGAATCCAGAAATTTCGTAACGAAAAATAACCTAACACTCCGACGGACGGACGGATGGACCGACGGACGGACGGACCGACGGATGGACGGACTGACGGACGAACAACCGACGGACCGACGGACGGACAGACAGACTAATAAAAATAATTATAATTGCATAAGTTGATAAAAATGCTATGCAATAGCTTTACCGCGGCAGTCCCCGAGTGCCACACGTGTTTTTTTTTCAACGATGAACTTAGCGCACTCTACTGGTGCATTTGAAAACTAATTCACGTTGCAATTAGGCTTCAGCATAATTCGGCATTGTATGCTACTGAGTCGGACTATGCTTTGTAATTGGAAAACTACCTTGCGTACACCATATTTTAATCAATTTGTCTGGCTTTTACTATTACTTAATAGTGCGACTCATATCTACTCATCAATAGGCTTCATTAAAATAATTATTTAAATAATATTTGTGTTTATTACAGTTGGGTGAGGTAGACTGTTGGGAGGGTGAATGTGGACCGGACGGTGGGGCTGGCTGTTGCTCAGTAGGCCCGGGCCCCGCAGCTGACGGTGAACTGGGCCCGCTCACCCCGCCGCACCGCCTAGAGCTGGCGGCGTGCTTACCGCCGCACTGTCTCTGCACGGTATGTATAGCACAGCACACGCCACCTAGCGCATCTAACTAATAACATACGTCATATAACTCATACTAACTAAATCATTTCCTTATCTCACAGCAGTATTACATTTGTAAGGGATAAAATTATGTTAAGCTAAGAAGTCAGAGTCGTATTGTATTTCATTAGTCAAGTTATATTAAATAGACTAGCAATCTTTACACCAGTTCGATGTACTACTGGATAAATGACTCCACGAGATGGCGCTAATTTGTTTAAATTATTCCAAACTAATTATGTCAAGACTAATAACTGTGTATTTTTGTGTAAGTCAAGCTTTAACCAAAGCGAAGAAAAATGCGATAGTTTAAAAAAACGTCCTCAAGAAACATTTTTAATCCACATACTATTAAATTTACATAATTCTTTTTAACTACATAACTGAAATGACTATATAATTCCCCAAGTATAACTAGTACTAGTAGTTTTTCACATACATAGGATTATCTCATAAACAAGTGAAGAGCGTCTCGTCGAATTACCCGTGTTTAAATATAAAATGGTGGCGTGTGTGTCCGCTTAATATAAAGTTTCATATTGCTAACTTTGTGATGTTAACTGAAAGCTTGGCGGTGTGCTTTGAGTATTAAACAACAGGAGTTGGCTATGTCAGAGGACGCTTTGAAAATGGTATGACACCAGCGCTCATAGTGTAGATGTGCACAGACAGTTGTCTCTTGTTATGTATCTTGAATGGTATGCATAGAGAATGAATAAGAATACTGATTTTGTGTATGTGTGTGTGTGTGTATGTGTAAGTAACGACGAGATGAAATTACGACAGTGTAGTTTCTTGTCTGTTTTTCTCTATAGCATTTACTTTTGGAACAGACGCCTAGCTTCTGACGTTTTAAAAGAGCTGCAATTCATGTTTAGGTATCTCTCTCTTCTTCTTCTTATATATAAAGATCAAACGCTGTTCGTTAGTCTCGCTAAAATTCCAGAATGGGTAGACCGATTTTGGTGATTTTGGTTTTACAATATACGTGAAAGTCCAGGGAAGGTTTAAACGGTGACAAAATATATGGGGATCTAAAATTCCACGCATACGGCGTAGCGCGCATCAGCAAGTTTAAATAAAAAAAAAAATTGTGTGTTTCTTTGTGTGCGGTTCGGTACTTTACCTACTTTGGCAGTTATATTTGACAAAGAAGATGTGCGTGCGTGTGTAGTGTACAACTCCTGTTGGTTTAATGATGAAGGGCGGTGTGTGACGTCACGTGTGAACGCGTTGTTTCCGCTTGTTGCAGGGCGCGCAGTGTGCTACTTTGGTGAGCAATATCGCGTGTTGTGTGCATCGGTAACCATCCCCACTCTCTTATTACATTCATACATTACGCTATATTAACAATCAACAAACAAACGAATGCTTACGTTCTCGATTTAAGCACATCTATGGTCTTATTGATAATGACTATTCGGAGGTTTAAAAGTTCGGTAAAATCGGTTCGCGAAAATTGTCAAAAATTGTTCTTCATAATACATAGTCTTTTTACAATTAGAGGAGGAAAGGAGATTTTATCGGAGAGATAATAAACGTTTTGTTTATTATCTCTCCGATAAAATCTCCGTTTAAACGTCCGTTATTTCATTATGAATAAGACCACTAGTCGTTATCATTATTGATTATACTTAGATTTCTAGGTTTTAAGCATCGCTAGCGATTGGTCGCTGTTTGGAATTCATTAACAATTATTGGCACCAATTCCACGTGCACTATCAAACTTAACTAAAAATGAAAACTACTATGGCGTATTTCGATTAATTGACTATTTCGTTGTGTACATTTTTATTTATTAAAATCGTTAGACAATGCAAACGTCCGTGTGGTGACGGATTAAGAATACAAGTGTCACCGCTCCATCTCCTCCCAAGTGTAAAAGTCGGCTAAGGGATATTGCACACAGATAACATGTTCTGTGGGAGACGGAAAACTCGAAAATAAACCCTGTGCCAACACGCCTGGTCAGCGCGGCACAGTAGACCATAATCCCTCCCAAAGTGGAGGAGGCCCGTGCCCAACAGTGGGTCGTAAAAGGGCTGGAGAAGAAGAAGAATTTTCTATTAAAAAAACTCTGTTAACATTGCCGAATTGTGTTATTATGTGACACTATTAATTTTCATTTTTTGGTTAAGTTTAGTTGCGCATGAAGAATCGGTACCATTAACAGAAAGCAATTTTGCACCCAGTATCGTCTTTTTCATTGTATATTCTCTTCTCAGCATATTAATGTTGGCTTGAGCACGGGGCTAAAGAGAAGGGTATCTGCTCTACTAAGCCATTCTAATCAGGGTTGTTGACATAGTGTTTGGTTTCGAGGTTTCCAACTCTTAAAGAAATTCTATCTGCTTATATTTTATCTGAGCTATCTCCTACGCCCTGGGGAGGAAATGGCGACCCTCGTATCCGTCACCACGTGGGTATTTTCAGTTATTATGTCTTAAATCGAGAACAACACTCATTCTAGACATTATTTTATGTTGCATGTTTTAATCCTTTTATCATCATCTCATTTTGTTTTTCCTATGCTTAAATATTGAGTATCATAACTTAAGCATGCTCGACGTTATTTTGCCTTTATTGAAATATTTATAAAGAGTTTTTATTTTATTTTGTCATGTTATCCCACAGTATTTAGAATTTTCGACCATTTTAAAGATATACATAATTATACCTACATAATTAAGTTTAGGGTAGATTTTTATTGTTACAATTTAGAAATTCAAATTTTAGTAACTACTGTATCATATTGTACAGGTAGATTTAGCTGTAGACTTGTTCTTCTTAGTAATTAAATAGAATAGTAGGTACTATTCACAAATATGCATCACTACTCAAAACAAAACTCATTATCAAATGAGAATGTTGGCGTGATTTGTTACTTCAATTCATTTGTAGGTATTAGGATTTTTTTTATTATACCGAACTTGTCAAACATGAGATCAAAAAACATCTATTTTGGTTTCCAATAAAGAAATTTCAGTGAATTAGTCAAAATTACTTTATCTTTTCTACAACTCAAATTTATCAGTTCAACTGTTCAACTTTTTATTAGTGTTAATGCGAGTGTTAATGATATGTGTTCCTTGATTGGTATCTACTTAGCATTTAAAACATACTTTTTATAAGCTAAATAAGTGTGAAACACTGCATTAAATCTAATGAAAATGCGAACATGCCTGAAAGAAATAACAATATCTCATAGTAAGTAATGATATAGTTGATCTGATTGTGTGTGTGAGTGAGGCACGGTATACAGTACTAGTGTGTATGGTCCCCCTCAGCACGGCGAGGCAGCACGCGTGGGCGCTAGCGCTGGCGCTGGCGGCGGCGTGGTGGGGCCGCGGACACGCGCCGCACAGGAAGCACCGCGGCGCGCGGCGCTAGAACCACCCTGACGTTATACCGCAACACATTATTTAATATAGATAGATCTAATGTTAGGGCCCGAGCAGCCCGCCCGCCCCTACTGCCGCACATTTCATCAACAATATACCTACTACTTACACAATACTAACTACTTTTTGATAACATCGTACTGCGATCAAAACATGCCAGTGAATCAATCATTATTTAACTGCCGTAATTACCTTGTAAGCGGATAGATAGAATTTTCTGTGATATATATCTCGTCGAAATATTTAACAAAAAGTAGGTAGTGTAATGAAAGCTTATGTCGTTCGCTTATAATGATTATCGTATTATCTGAGTTGTGGTGTTGTTGAGCGGTGCTCGTAGGCAGTAGGCAGCCAGGCGCGGGCGGTGCGGGGCCCGTGCGTCGCGCGAGACTGTATATTGAGTATGGAGCGGCGCGGCCGGGCCGACACTCCGCGGACCACGACCGACCAGTATTCATAGCGCCTAATATTTGCCTCAAGTTCGTAGCGGCTGACTGTAAAATCATTAGTAAGTTTGTATAGTAGGTTTATGTTATGTAGGTGTAACTCGTAGAGTGCTCCAGGGCCGAGAGCTAGTGGGCCGGCCCGCCCGCGCCTGCGCCCGCGATCTGTTGTACCAAATTTTTCATAATATATTATAGTTTTTGTTTGTCTTTATATAGAGAACGTTTTCTTGTATAATTTTGAAAGTAACCAAAAATAGGTACCAAATATAGAAAAAGATTATGATTGTTTCTTAATTTTCATAAGCATTTTTATGCTTGCATGTTGTATTGTGTTCAAAAAATTATGATTAAAAAGATATCCTCAATATTTGTTTGTTTTACTTATAGATAATCACAAATTAATTAAGAATGTCTCGTTTTATTTTTTAGCTCATCACTCTGTCATCAGTACGAGCATAGATAATATACGGGGATATTTCTCAGCGGTTGCTTAGTGTAGTAGTTAGATATCAGACATTTTATAATATAACAAATAGCTCTAAACACAGCCCACTGCCGTATGTAAAGCCAAATATAAGAATGTAAAAGAAGTCAATGTAGTACTGGACGGTAACAGGTGAAGCTCTAGTTCTCTGCCTACCCCTACCCTGTGGGAAAATGACTCACTACCTAGTACCTGTATGCATATATTTCTTTAAAACTTACAACAACAATAAAAAACTTCTTAACGGCAACAAACTTTTTAATATTGATTTTTAAACAAAATTTAAATACACATAAATAAATTATTTGATCCATGGTTAAAAATCGCGGTTTGAAAACTGGTTAAGTTTTATTATTCAAACTCAACAATAATATCTCTGTTTGTAATAAATTATCCAACCCAAAATCTACAAAGATTTTAAATGGCCTATATTTTTACAGATTTTCAGAATAACATAACAGTGTTCATTGTTTGATTTAAGTGTTTTTACTATAGAGCGAAATGCTATAAAAATACAGTAAATACTTTACATTGTGACCGCAAAGCCATGGCTTGGACGCTTACAAATTTTAAAAAAAATACACTGCAATAGTATCTTGATGTCTGTGCCTTCAATATATTGTCACGAATATTCAAGATACAGACAATGATACAGTCGTAATTGTAATTAAATGGCGTTAACAACAGGTGCCATTGTAGAATCTATGACTGCTACATGCGGCGGCGGTGGTAGAGTTGATTGTGGCATACGAGCAAACCCGATGCGTATAGGAGTTGTATGCTTGAATGCGTTTATCTTGCCACGTTCTATCTCACTAAACACTTGTATATAAATCGCCGTGAATAGCGTCACTGCCTGTATATAAAGAAAAATGTGTGTTAATAGAATTTGAAAACAGTAATGTTAGCACGAAATGTATTTTCGGGATAATTAATCACGAAATAATTTTCAAATTTGCGAAGTATGCAAAGATCCGCTGTAGAAGGCAGGGTAAGATTGCCGACAATCTCAATAGATAATAAAGGTGGATAAGACATTTGAGAAACTGTCGTACTTAAATTGTAAGTGGGAGAATCTGTGTTCAGGAAAAAAGACAGAAAATTGTTTACGAAGTCACTGCATCGTTGATCAGGAACTCTTCTGAAGCTAATAAAAGGACTGCGTTCGGCTTTTAGTAAACACGATAATAAAATGTATCTTACCATAACCACAACTAGCGCAGAGGCGAGTGCAGAGAGGGTGTTGGCATAACTTTTTAGTTCAGCAAGAGCAGGCCGTAGACATCCCATACTGAATAGCGGTACGTCACATAAATCACCACGCTGTAGCAATGATTTAGAATAATTATTATCAGATTAGTGTAAATAAGGTTTGTCAGCACTCAACAACAACTGCTTCGAGTGCTCCGCCTATCTAAAATAAATACTTAAGTAATACATCAGAAATCTTAGAAAACATAGCTACAATACGACTAAAGCGGAGTACAGGAATTAAGTAAAATAATGGTTTTAAAAAGTGTACCTTTCCATTCCAAACACGACCACAGCATGCTGGCGGTAAAGTGCGACGATGTCGGTACCAATCAGAATAAGACTGCACTCCACAGCATCTCAGCTAGAATGTTAATTTCGTTTTATACGTGATTTTTTTACACTTTAGTAATTTTAACAAAACTGTAAATTGGCATTGTTCATAATTTTTGACCTGCTGTTTTTATATTTTTTTTAGAAAATATAGACTATTTTAAGCAACAAATTTCAATAATATTGAAATCTTCACTATATATAATTTTTTAAAAATACTTAAACATATTATTTTAAATGTTGTGACGTCATCGTTGTACGCAATCTGTGTATTGATTTTTCCGTGTAGACTTAAGACAGATTGCAATAGATTTTTTCAAAGTTGCCAAGTTGATATAATAGACCAATTTCAACTCCACCACAGTGTAGTATATCCCTCAGAACACCTTAATATTTTAAGTCCTTCATTTCAAGGGCAAATAGAGATCATTTGCTTTTTTGTAAAAATAATCGTTAATATGGCAAATTTTCCGAAAAAAACTAATGGATCATGATCAGAAACTCTATTCCCCGAAATGGTTTTTGAATTAAAAGTTTAAAAAAAATATGAACAATGCCAATTAAACTAATTTTAATTGAGTTGTTACTGCTAGCAGTAATAAATACTGTATAGCTCTTAGAAAAAAATGCATGATTACCTCAATCTGCATCGAGGCGAAAGAATTCCTGACAGCTGGGTCATACCCATCCATAAGCATGGCTCTTTGCATGCTGTTATTCAATGTGATAGGATCGCGCACAGCACGGGACAGTGCACTTATTGACGATAAACCTAAAGACAATAGCAACATGGCCACCGTCACTACTCCCATCAACTGAAACAATAATCAAGGTACTACAAGACGGTTTTACGGACACAAAATAAGAGTATGTAAAAAAGCCTTTTTTTCCGAGTCCGTTATTGTTTCACTGCTAGTCAGGGATGTTTTCCTCTACGGGAGGGTAATTTATTTACTTACGCTGCCGCCGTACTGACCGTGTTAGCAATTTTAGCTCTTTTCGTAGATGTTGTAATTTTCAAGGACCTTACATAGAGAATTCAGAGCAAACTAAGTACTAACTGTAGCATTCATAAACTTTGACTTGTTGTGATGGGGCACTAAGGTAGCGAGCCAACATGTTGGCAAACATAGCATCGCTCCAGCCATGAACAGAGCACTGGAAGACAGTTCCACACCTAAGTCAGATGTCCAGAAGTAGTAAGACATTCGTAGCAGATTCCACACCACGGTCCCGCCAAGTATGGTGCCACCACTCTGTAGCAACAAATCGTAATACTTAGAAGCATTTTGCACAACTGTCCTGTATTTTAAAAGAAAAGTAGTTTATCTAGTCTATCCGTATTCTGGTACCCATAACATAAGCATTTCCAAATAAACTGATTCCATCTAAAGGTTGTCTGGAAGAGATCGCAATATGCGATAAGACCGCCAATTGTACATGTTTTATTGTTACATTAGTTAAGTGACATGTAATTTATGGTGTACAATAAAGTGTATTATATTCTATTCTATTCTATTCTATAAGCATATAAACTTAGCTTGGGACCAGAGGACGTTTTGTAAAATGTCCATGAATATATCATGAATATTTATTATTATTTTAAGTTATTTTTATAATGCACTAACAAGCAGGAGACCGGCACAGGCAAATAAAACCAGGGCGCTAGTCCTCATTCTAGGATTTTTTTATTATTTTAATTGATATTTTATTAACAAACGGCAATAAATTTATAGTACAGTCTGACAATAAAAGTGACTGTCTGTATCATTTGAAATATATTTAAAAATTATTTCCAACGTGTCAAATGATTTATGGGTTATTGGAAAGGATTTAATTCAAAGGATTTAAAGTATAAGTAATATATATGTAGGTACAACCACAGATAATATAATAAATATACTAAATTTAATTATATATTTACATTTTATAAAATTATTACATCAACAATACAAACCAAAACTATAAATAAAGAAAAATTAAGGTTAAAATTACGCATCAAAAAATTCGTCCGCATCGCAGTCATTGGGTAACGTGCCCACAAGACTGGCCGCATTGCCACGTTGTATAGCAGTGCTTATACGAAATGCAGGCCAGCCCTTTGGTCACGTGAAACGTCAACTGCGAATGAGACTGCGCACTCGGGCCCCGTGATCCAAGCGTCTCGACCCCAAACGGCTCAAACAAATAATCCGCAGAAAGATTACTATATTTGCGCCGCTTAAGGGCCTCCGCCGAAGCAGCAGCAGCGCCGGCACCTACCGAAGTACTTGGTAAATGTGATGGCGCAAGGGTGTCGACGCACAGCAGTGGTATTCAGTAAGAAAAAGTGAAGTGAATTTTCGGTGAATCTTGATCACGTGACAGCGCTCCTCCAATAAAAATAGAGGAGCGCTGCAGGTAGCGTCCCACACCAAAGGCCTACCCAAATTCCAAGGCAACAACGTCATACCGTCTGGTCTTTTACCGTCCGCGCGTACCAAACCATGAGTTTCAAGTAAGGCTGGTACACTAGCAGCGCTAAAAGCACCACGAATAATGTCGTTTAGTTACGCATGTCTTGGTATACGACCGGCGCTTCTACTGCACGATAGACCATGATGCCCGAAGCTGTCAACTGTTTCTCCACAATGACAGCGATGCGGAGATACGCATGGTGCACCTAAACGCAGACAAGTAGCCACGCGGAAGGTTGTATCGTCCAACATTGTACCAATGTTGGAAATATAAATATTCTTGGAAAAGAGACCAGAAGGGACTTTTTTTTAAAATAAATAACACTTCACACGTTTTAACAATCGATTTTTTTAAAAATTCACACAAAATAACGAAGTAACAATTCTACTTACTCAATAACAAACAATCACTTTATTAATCTAAAATCTGATTCTAACAGCCAAACTAACGCGAATTGAATTTTACAAAAATATACGAACGAACCGACCGAACTTATCACGCTGACGAACGAAACCAAAAGAGAGAGGGACTACTGTTTACACCCGCTTAAAAATACTAATATAGTCACTGTAAAGATAATTTTTAATTCACAGACCATCATTAAAATTCTAGATAAGTATTTCATTTTTACGATAGTAAAGAAAACATTCCGTGTTATTCAAATTAATTAATCGTTTTTAGGGTTCCGTACCCAAAGGGTAAAAACGGGACCCTATTACTGAGACTTCGCTGTCCGTCCGCCCGTCCGTCTGTCACCAGGCTGTATCTCAAGAACGGTGATAGCTAGACAGTTGAAATTTTCACAGATGATGTATTTCTATTGCCGCTATAACAACAAATACTAAAAATAAAATAAAATAAAGATTTAAGGGGGGCTCCCATACAACAAACATGATTTTTTTACCGTTTCTTGCTCGATACTAATAACGTTGCCTTATGTTGCATAGATAATGGTACGGAACCCTTCGTGCGCGAGTCCGACTCGCACTTGACCAATTTTATTATTATTTTAATATTCCATTGTTTTAGCGGACTTTAGGCAATAGTCTATTAGCTTCCCTATAGCCAGACTCTACAGCGCCATGCACAGTCGAGTAATGTATGCGGTTTGTGGCCTCTCCAGCAAACAGGACTCGAGGAGCTCCACTACTGTCAGTAATAGGCTCTGCTAAAGTAGAACGGACTTCTGGACGAAGTGCAGTCTTTAAATTATCATAACTGTAAGTTCCGCGAGTGTAGGGATTTGAATACCAGGATGTTCTGAAAATTAATTAAATGTTATGTAAAAATGTTGAGTGTTAGAAGTATCTTATCCAGTCACATCTTTAAAATTAAGGATTTTTACTGTCATCTGTTTAAACAAAATTATTAAGGCTAGATATATATAAATTTTATTATACTCCGTGTGATGACGGATTAAAAATACAAGTGTCACCACCCCATCTCCTCCCAAGGGTGCTGTCAAAGTCAGTTAAGGGATATTGCACACAGATGACATCTTCTGTGAGAGACGTAAAACTCGATAAGAAACCCTGTGCCAACACGCCTGGTCAGCGCGGCACAGTAGACCATAATCCCTCCCAAACTGGAGGAGGCCCGTGCCCAGCAGTGGGACGTAAATGGGCTGGAGAAGAAAAGAGAGAGATTTCTATCGGGCCTCGCTTCCTCATATTGTAATGTTATTTTACATACTTTTACGCCGTATATTCCTAGTTTAACGGCCTAAAACCTCACCTCAACATGCTTCTAGGTTCAGGGATGGTTGTGTTTTTACCCATAAATTTTCGTATTAGCTCCATAGATTTTCTTAAAACAACATCGTCTGGTAGAGTTTCTACCTGTAATTAGAGCAACGATTATTCTTTAAGATGATTGCTATTATACTATGCTGATTATGATTATGACCCGCTAAAATGAACATACTTTTAGAATCATTGAATATTAGGAAGTAGTTTTGGGTTTCAGAAATTAGTCCAAAATAAGTTGATCGTATTGCCATTTAAAATAAATTGGATTTAAAAAACACATTGAACTCACACAAGCAATCTCAATGTACACAAGTGTACGATTGCAATTGCGCCCTAGGAAGAATTAGCATAAAAATACAAAACAAGAAAGTAACAAAAATCATAGTAATTTGTTTGATATTTCGATACAATTTAGTTCTTACCAATTTACTTTCATTGCCGATAGTCCAAAGTTCGACTGATGAATTAGATCCCATGATCATAGAAGGACCAATCACTTTAGTTGTCCACAAATCTTCATCGGGCACTTGTCTTCTTTCTTCATCTCTCCAAATTAATATGTTATCCGATAAATCTGTTTGCCACCAGATATTGTCAAAGTCTAAAATAATTTTGCCAACAGATCCCATAGAAATGTAGTCCAATGACTCTACTTTACTTTCTGGTAATGGTGGTGAGAATAACGTATTGTGGCTAAAACAGATATCAGGATTGCATTAGTTATCAATAAAATCGACTCAGTATAACTAAAATACCAACGTAATTTTATCACCTGTATGATGATAAAATTATGTTGATATTGAAATACTAACACCAGATCCACCATGATGCCATACGATATATATATAGATACCATACCTAATAACTGTGTGATGCAAGAGTTCGATAATTGAGAATTTCTGCGAGAGGCGAATACTTCAAAATTAAACTGTAGGTGGCATGGCAACAGCATGGCAGCTTTGTAAATAATTAATTTTATGTTTTTTTTTCCTGCTTTTGAATTAATAAATGAGCCAGATTATGCCAATCATCCTACGAAGCATAATAGAATTCTAAGAATATATTATAAATAATTACGTTTCTTTGAGTACACCAAGTGAGACAGTCACAATAACATTCCTTGCTCGGTAGGTGGAGCCATCCTCGCATGTTACTTCTACGTCTTCTTTGGGATCACTGGGGTACGAGATTTTAGTAACAGCTTTCTTGAATTTAATATCCAGGTTAGGTAAACCATTCCCGTTATTATAAGAATTCTGAAAGATATCCCTTATTTTTATTACACACTGCAGAGAATATAATAATATGACACGTGATAGTTGAAAAGTAAATGTTATCATAAAGTTTTATACACACCAGTAAGATTTCAAACAATGTGAAATATCCGTACTTGTGCCAACTCGCTTGTCGACTACCTTCAAAATGTACAAAAGTTCTATGCGTTGTGACGTCATTCCAACTGCTGGATGCCTCATAACAATTTATAATGGGTTCCATCATATTTATAAATTCCCTTATAAAATCTTGTTTGGTTAGAAGCTCCGAGTGGTTGGTTCTTATATATTGCATAAGTCTGTTGATGAATATACTCTTTAATGACATTCTTAATTTAGAAACAAATCTTTAACCACTTATAGCCAGATCAAAGAATCACGATTAGGTAGGTATATTATGTATTATGGCTGAAAGGTTCTAACGCTTTTTTGATAAAACATATACTACTCTTTTTCCTCTCTTTAATATTTTCTTAGATGTGTGCACCTGTCTAAAAATATAAGATCAGTACTAACTCTTTTGTCAAGTATTGTCCAAGTGGTTCAGAAACCTTTGGTGGCTCCTCTGCTTTTGCCAGAGTGAATTCCAATAGCTCTTCATATATCCTATAATCATCTGTTGATCCGTCTGATCTATAAACACCGAAGGCCTTACCCTGCTCCAGTATAGTTATGTTGTTTTCAATGGCTAAATCATAGATTGGGTTATGGACTACGCCGTGAATCCTGTAAGATTAATAATTTGCTAGTAGTATTTAATTGAGATGGATGCAGTAAGCGCAGGACCGCGTGTGGTGGCGTTCTATTGGGGGGAAGCCTATATCCAGCAGTAGACGGAGAAAGGTTGATGGATGGACGAAAGGATTTAATTGAGAATAAAATTGTGTATGCTAGCGAGCTATTCTGATTTAGATTGCACGAAGGAATTCCTTTAGGGCAGCCGTGGGACATATAAAATATTCGAAACCGTTTTACATCGATGTACTGGCCTACTACTAGAATTAACCCCGCTGTCTGCCAAATAAACATATTTTCTTACTTTCTTTATTTCAATTAGTTAAATATATTAGCCCATTACCATTCAGCTCCTAACTCAACAACACCTGAACCGTAATGTTTAGTATAAACTCTTCCTCCAATTCTGTCTTGTGCTTCGAGAGCCAAGACTTTCTTTCCAGCTTTACATAACGTTGATGCTGCAGCGCAGCCGGAGGCACCTAAGCCAACTATGATAGTATCATACGTTGGCTGCACGCTGAAAAAGAAAAGTGTGAGTTAAGTACGTAGTAAATCTTACTAGATAACATAATAGATTTTTACGAATTTAGAACTGTTGGCTTCCGTCAATTCTAAATTACTCGCTTCCCTAAAACACACAAGTTTTATCCATGAGTTTTAAAAACTGTCTATTCCATTTGGTACTTCCATTTACTGCTAATAAATACGTAGCCACTTATTTGGAATGATCATAAATCTTTCTCCAGACCTCTTTTCTGCGTCTTTCTGTGGTATACTTATGGCTTTGTTGTGTGAGTTTTGGTAACGGTAATTATTAATAGCTGGTAATTAGATCTATGGTTGTAAAGTACAATCATTTAAAGAAGTTTACTAAAACAGCTTTATGTAAAAAAATTACTAAATGGTGTTGTGGTCCCGTAAACGACAATCGTTACCAAATACGCGATTCTCAGCCACATGTTCACTTCGCGAGTGATTGATTAAAATTAATTTAATGTTTATATAGATGGCAATAAACAACCTGTGTTTATTTGTAAGTCAACTAGGTTATCAGCTTTGAATGTACTGAATAAGCGGTATTATGTACTCATCGCGTATATAACACCGCGTACATAACACACGAACGTATAATGCGTTCGTGTGTTATGTTGGCCATACAAATATGACGTGTCACTTGTCTCTCCTCCTTTTGTTTCAATTGGATAAATTGTCTGTCCTTCTTTTGTTTCAATTGGATAAATCGTAACATAATGATAATACTATATCCATAACTCATATCACAAATGAATGTTATCTAAAATAACCTTTTGCATGTCTGTGTCATGATAATTATGTAACTGTGATATTTATATTTACTAAACAATATTAAATACCTATTGTTTTATTACAATTTACAAATTTTGTAACATGTTATAATTAATGTCATAAAGGATTTATAGATAGTTACAAGTGCAGCCTGGGGAGGTTCTGGGTTCTCTAAAACCTCCATAGATACCCTCCAAAATATCGAAAACAGTAACTAAACTAAATAGGGTGGACTGTCCTTACATTATGCGCTGTAGTAGTTTGCATACTAACTACAGAAGTAATTAGTTAATAAGTTTTAGTGTTTTTTTTATGCGCACTTTTTGTATTCTATGGGTCTCTGTAACCTTTTTGACATAAATAAATTATTATTATTGTAGTGATAATGTTTCTATACCCTATAGCAGGCACGGCCCTTTGTCACGCGGCGGGTCGCCACTGTCGCCAGCTGTTACCGCGCCCCGCACCGGTTATCACCCTCCCCGCTGGCCTTAAAAAAATATGGGCGTACACGCGCGGGCCCCTTTTTTCCCGCCGGAGATTACTAAACTGAGTCAACTTTTTGTGCTGGAAGGCTGGTGGACTTTCTCCTGTTTCTGGACTCCTTTTTCTAATATAAAACTTTCCCGCGTGTCTACAAATTTTAACTAGTAGTAAATAATAAAAATAGCAACCCTGTTGGTGCAATTGGTGTTAAAAGTGAAATAAAGTGTTATTTTGATCTTTTCCGTTTTCTTGAATAGTTCCCGACCTACGCGACACCTCTTTCAGTTTGAGACAGTACTTGGTCTGCTATGCCACGAACGCACTTTATTTTAAGATTTTCGCCTAGAGTGAAGATAAGTTGTCACTGAGCTAGCACTTACAGCACTTCTGGGGAGGAAATGAGATTGTGACAAATGTATTCTAACCTATCGTTACATGGACACTTATATGCTTATCATATCATATTGCTCGATCTCTTACAGGACAGTCTTTTCATTCTTTACGAGGAGCGTCTATTTGATTTCTATTCTTACTTACATTTTTGCCCGACTGTCATTAGATTTTTCAGCACTCATTTTATTTAAACACACTCGATGATTCTAGAAACTCACACTATTATTTTAACACGTAAGAGGTTTAAAATTGCCTAGTTTAGCGATTAAATATATGTGTTAGTTTTCTTTATAAATAGAAAATTCTCCAGCAATTTATGTACTTTTTATTTAAATTTGCGTGTAGCCCCTTAAATTCACAATTGAATTTTAAGATAATCCTCAGTCCAGGAATCTAAATATTACACGTTTTAACCATATCTTTAACTTCGAACGAGTAACGTGGATATAATTTAACAACAGACCCATTAACATTTAAATTTACATTTATGGTCTAGTTTATGTAGCCTGTAGTAACATATAAAATGTAACTACTATGTACTAATTTAAAATGTTAATTGTACTATCTTTACTTAGTATAAAACAAAGTCGTTGATTTGTATGTATGTCCCTATGTGACTTTATATCTTCAAAACTACGCAACGGATTTTGATGATGTTTCTTTGTAATAGGTTGAGTGGTACATGAGGATTGCTTTTTTATATATAATATGTCGGCTAGGCGTAAAGGAAATAGGTTTTATAACAATACTAGCTGACCCGGCAAACGTTGTTTTGCCATACAAATATCTGTGGGGGGGAGAGGTTAGAAAAATAGATGTTATCCGACCGATGGATAGAAGACCGAGGAAACGTTCGCGTTGCTCTGACAACAGTTTAAGTATTCTATTTTGTCGCGCGTAATTCTTTTTTCGTCATATTTCCTAAGATATTTATTTAAATTGCATGCTGTAAAAAGCAATTATAATCCAAAGTAATTTATTAATTTTGCAATTGACATGCTACGCTTTTACTTAATAAATCAAATTATGGTGGAAAAAGTGATTACTGCAAACTGGACTTGAACCCACGACCTCGGAATACCGTTCCGTAGCTCTTCCAAATGAGCTTATTTCGGTCGTGCTTTTCAGTAATCAATTAGGTCACCACATTCGTCACTCGATTGAGTTAACACACAAAACTTATGACTTTGTTTTATAATAGGTAACGATGAGTTCCGTCAAAATCGTCAATGTATTCTTTTACACTGTAGTAGCTTTTATTTAACAAGAACTGTTTTAATTTTTTTAGAAAAGGTCCATATTTTTTCTCGTTTCTGATAGGTTCTGGCAACTTGTTGTAAATTTTTATCGACATAACCAAAGGACTTGGGGAGGACATTGTTGAAATACTACCAAGATAGTGCTAATATTTTTTTTTTAAATTTCCAAAAACTTTAATTAGAGACATTCAAACCATAACTATACTGTTCTATCTAAATGTATAACATTAGAATGGGTAAATTGTGTAAATCTTGGTTTGGGTGACATTGGTACCAATTCTAGGTACACAACTAAACTTAACTTAACTAAAAAATGAAAATTGGCTGTGTCAATATAGCTATTACCTGCTATTTCGTTGTACACGTTTATATTAATTAAAATCGTTAGTCTATAATACACAGTTTTAATAATAAGAAACTTCAGTAAACATTGCCGAATTGTGATAATGACGCTATCACTTTTAATTTTTTAGTTAAGTTAAGTTTAGTTGTGTGCACAGAATCTGCACCACTATCTTTTAAGATAAAGCCTACCCTTTCTTATATTTTAAAAAAGATTAAAAAAAAATGATTTTATTAATTCCTTATTTTTTTATCTAATTCTTTATTTTACATCCTTAATAATTTAATAATCCTTAACAATAATAATCCTTATTTAAGGCTTGGCCGAGACTGGACGAATATCTAGGACAAAAATGTGTACCATAGTTTTCTATAGTGACATTCATCGGAAGTCATTAAAATAGATGTGGCTGGAATGCGCTCAAGATACCTACCACACAATTAAAACTGAAATCAATTAACAAAGGAGATCATTCACGTTTCAAACATCGACCGGCCCAAAAATGCCCAAAAGTCAAAGTTGGCCGGCTGCGAAAAAAACATAACAGGCGTGTAGAGGTCAATACGCATATTTATCAATATTTATTATGGAAGCTAGCTTCTACAATCATACCATCAGCTGGTTTTTTGCGATTAAAATTGGATTTGAAAAAAATATAATATGAGTTACGAAATACGTTTTACCAGTAAAGCAATCAATATTTATCATGGAACAGCAGGTTTTTATAAATATCCATAGTTCTATGTTAATTGACTGATGAGGACTGATGTAATTAAAAACAAGTATGAGTCACGTATTTTCTTGTTTCATTTTTAATTATTCGCTTTCATTCGTAGTAATGTTATTATTCAGCAATCTATTGGCCTCCCTGTATCCAGTTAGCACAGCTCCGTGTACAGCCGAGTAATATACAGTGTGTGTGGCTTCTCCAGCGAACAGTACACGTGGTGCTCCACTGCTGTCTGTCAGAGGTTCTGCTAATATCGAACGGACTTGTGGATGAAGTGGAGACTTTAAGTTGTCATAGGAATACGTTCCACGGGTGTAGGGGTTCGAATACCAACTTGTTCTGGAAATCAAATAATTATATAGTTGAGTTATTAAAAACAACATCTGTTGACTTCAAGTGCCTTAAAATTTTTGAAAATTTCCGTGCCTTTAGGTTATAAAACTTAGCCTTAACAAAGAAGTAGTAGTTGAAACATCTCTATAGATTCGATTAAGACTTGCTGACCGTATTCTTTAATACTATAACGAACGACAATGCCTGGTTTAAGTATGCATTGGACTGTTTAAAACATTAAACAGTCCAAAATAACAATTTTAATTGTGAAAACAAGAGTACTCACTTCAACATGCCTTTAGGCTCAGGGATGGTCATGTTTTTTCCCATGAATTTACGTAGAACTTCCATAGATTTTTGTAATACAACATCGTGTGGTAAAGTTTCCATCTGCAATTCCAGAAAGTTATGTCCTTTAGTTGAACATAATTGACATTTTCAGAAGAAAAGTGTGAGAAATATTCTTGTGAGAAATACTTATACAAAGATCATATAGTGGCACCGATTCAACGAGCACAGCTCAACTTAACTAAAATATGAAAATTGATAGTGTCAATAACACAATTCGGTAATGTAGACTGAACTTTGTTATTAGAGAATCTGTATATTATAGACTAACGATTTTAATTAATATAAATGTGTACAACGAAATAGCTAATTAAACAAAATACGCCATAGTTGTTTTCATTTTTAGCTAAGTTTAGTTGTGAACCTAAGTTGGTACCAAGTTATGTTGACTCCTCTGTCAGATTAGGAACGCATCACCCTATTTCATTAAAGGAACATATTTTATACGGAAAGATTTGTAAAAGATTTTATTTATTTATTATAACGATTGCTATCCAACTTGGTAATGCCGGCGGCCTTATACGTTGCCCATGGACATAATATGCCTATATTTTTATTTTCTTTAATTCTTTTTTCCTTTTCCTCCGTTTTGTGTTTTCTATAATATATTATAGTAAATTAAAATTATTTATGGATATTTCTCTCTCAAATTACTTCATTATTTAGTAGTTTAAAGGATAACTTTCTACGAAGAACTTAGAAAATATCATATCCATATACAAACACGTATGGTTATCATAATGTGCCAGACCAGATATCATTACAGAGACAGTCTGAACCACAAAAGAGAAAATAAGTAGGTATAAAACAGCTTACCATTTTACTTTCATTCCCGGTAACCCATAAAGCAATCGATGAATTAGAACCCATGATCATATATGCACAAAATACTTTTGTGAGCCACATATCTTCGCTTGGTAATAGTTTCTTGTCTTCCTCTCTCCAAAATAACAAATTATACGCTTCTGATACCCACCAGGCTTCATTAAAATCTAGAATTATTTTGCCGATCGTTCCCATCGATATGTAATCCATAGTGTCAACTTTACTTTTCGGCAATGAGGGTGAAAATAAAGTATTATGTCTAAAATAAAATTTGAATTTGCGTAATACATACATTTCAAAAATAGACGTCATGGTTAATGTCGCATATAAATAAAAGCAATAATAATTACGTTTCTTTGAGTACACCAAGTGAGACAGTCACAATAACATTCCTAGCTCGGTAGGTGGAGCCATCCTCGCATGTTACTTCTACGTCTTCTTTGGGATCACTGGGGTACGAGATTTTATTGACTACTTTATTTAGTTTCTTTTCAAAATTGGGCAAACCTTTTCCATTGTTGTAAGTATTCTGCAACAAAAATATACATTCAGCGTATTCAAACTCCAAGCGCCTAACTTACAGAACAAAATTTTAATTTAGATTTACACATACCAGTAGAATTCTGAATAGCGTTTTATATCCATATTTATGCCAACTCATTTCTTGGCTCCCTTCCAACTCTCTATAGCCTCCATGCGTTGAGACGTCATTCCAACTATTTGCTGCATCAGCACTGCTAATCATTGGATCCAGAAAATTTAGAAACTCTGTTATGAATTCATGGTCATTCAGAAGTTCCGAGTGATTTTTTCTTATATATTGCATTATTCTGTTGATAATAGAAAATGACACAAGTTAGTATGTAGATATGTAGACATAGAAATAATGTTATGCGTTCTATGATTCATTTATTGTTTCTATAATATTTTTGTTACAAATTATGGCTTTTAATTTTGGTATCTCTCATGAAAGAGGATTTTCATGGCATTCTCGAAAATATTATTCTGAGTTAATGCAACATTTAAGGCAATATAGCAATGCATTGAAATAAACATAAAAACAAACTAATTTTGCTTACTCTTTTGTCAAATACTGTCCAGTTGGCTCGGGGTCTTTCGGTAGCTCCTTAACTTTATCAGAAGCGACTGCAACTAATTCGCCGATAAGCTCTCCATCATAGGTGGACCCGTCTGATCTATAAACTACGAAGTCATCGTCCTGCTCCAGTATGGTTACATTATTTTCAACAGCCAATTCGTATATTGGGCTATTAACTATTCCATGAATCCTGAAAATATAAGTATTAAGTATTTATATACCTAGTAGTCTGATCTCTATGCTATTTTACGAAAATTACACCGACGTAATGTAGGAGTATTGAAATTGCGTAAAAAGAGGCTATCGGTGACTACCATGGAATGAGTCTACATTGCAAGGAGGTAATGAGTAATCAATAAAAGGTTGTTTACCATTCAGCTCCTAACTCCACAACACCGGAACCATAGTTAACAGTATGAACTCTTCCTCCAATTCTGTCCTGTGCTTCGAGGGCTAGAACTTTCTTCCCAGCTTTACATAGCACTGACGCTGCAGCGCAGCCGGCGGGACCCAAGCCAACAATTATAGTGTCATATGTTGGCACTGCGCTATACAAAGGTTCAGGTAATATTAATACCTTGGGTTATGGAGAAAATAAGACTATACTTAAATTGGATAGAAATTCAAGCGTGTTTGGTGTAATTATCTTGACGAGGCTCATGTAACGGACTGCCGATCAAGAGGTCGCGAGTTCGATTCCCGCTCGGGACAATCATTTGTGTGATTTTTCTAATTGTCATACAAATGTTTGTACCGCGTCTGGGTGTTTCTATCTACACAAATATTATAAAGAGGAAAGATTTGTATTTTTGTATATAACGAATAAACTCAAAAAGTACTGGACCGATTTTAATAATTCTTTTTTCATTAGAAAGCTACATTATCACTGAGTAACATAGGCTATATTTACCCGTGCGAAGCCGGGACGAGCCGCTAGTGTATTATAAGTATTTATTTACCAAAAAAAAAAGTAGTATATGTATTCTATCCGTATTCTGGTACCCATAAGATAAGTATATAAGCTTAGCTTGGGACCAGAGGACGTTGTGTGAAATGTCCATGAATATTTATTTATTTATTTAAATAGGAGCGAGCAAGAGCGTTAAAATATCAAAAGGCAATATTTTGGATTTTTCTTACGTTCTTGTACTACGTGTCTTTAACTTTAATACTGCTGGTGTCTGTGCTAGTGTGTGCGACCTTCATTTCCTTGTCTCCATAAGGATATTATTACATATACTTACCACTACAGTAATTTATTATTTTGCAATTGACATGCTATGCTTTTACTTAATAAACTTACCACTAGTTTAAGTTCTTTTTCTTAAATAAGTAACTCAATGTTAAATCTTTTACTAAGTGTTTCTGATTTTATTTACATAGATTTATTCACATTTATCAGTATTTTTATAACTGTACTTGAACTTTTTGATAAAAACTAGTTGGTACAATCAAAATTAGTTATGACCTTTCTACATTCAATTTAACTAACGATGTTGGTGTAATATTGTTCGCATCTTGATTAGTGTTAATGCGAGTATTATTTTGTCACATGATGATGTTTATACGCTTAACCAGCGGTTATACGAATCTTCGTGTGAAAAATGCACTAATAATTGTGAGTGCAATAACAGTAATCACAGCACACATAACAAGAAATGTGGTCAAGAGACTTACATATTTTACAGTGATGAGAAATAAAATGTACACACTTCATATATATATTTTTAAAGTATCTATAATTCCCTCCGCAATGAAAATAGTACCAGTCTCATAATCTGATAGTCCATCCTCTCATTGCTTCTCAAGACCCCAAAAACCAAACGAATAATATAAAACCACCATAGAATAAATCCCGTCCATTCTAGAATTTAACCGCTATTAAAATATAAAAAACTTACGGTATCGAGTTTCCGTAAAAGACAAGCACTAATAACGACACTGTTCTAAGCCACATGGTTACTCCTTGACTGGCTTTAAAAAAAATATCATATGTTTTATATAGATGATAATAAAGCGTAGGTTTTTTTAATTACGATAATCTTGATATTTTGTCAGCTCAATAGACAGTATTGTACAAGAATCAAACTGGTTTTTAAAATTTAGGTAATTTTGGTGACTAGTTTGGCTAGGAATAGTTTTTATGTTCATACTAAGAATTCTATACCTATAATACCAGCTGTGCCTCCATAGTTTCATGTGCATACTCACTGGAGATTTTCGCTTCGTGATTTTGGGTTATAAAGATAGTTTACAAAATACGCAATCCTAAAAATATATACCCTTAACTTTATAAGGTTCGATCAATCAGTTGTGCCACAAGAATATTTTAAATATATTATATGCTGTATTATTATAAGTATTTATTAAGTCTGTGATCTCTGTTTTCAGCGGTTATGAGAACTTACATTGCACCGGAAGGTTTCGAAGAACATTTTATATTAACTGTTGCATAAGCCTTCATAGGTTTTGCGGAATTTTCGCGTTAAGAAGTAGCCTTTATACTTTCTCAAGCATATAATTGCTTCAGTAGTTTCGGCGTGAAAAGACGAAGGACAGACAGCTTTTTTTCGAATTTTTAATATTAGTATTTGTAGGATTATGAATAAAAAACGATACAAGGTTAACTTTATAATACTCCACACCTATTGTAATTTTTTTTTGCATTTTTATTTGCGAATAGTTCATATCGCGTAAGTATGCGCCAGTATCTGTTAAGTTTAGTATTTAAGTACCTATGTTAGATACCTAATAGTCTATTAGCTTCCCTATAGCCAGTTTCTATAGCCCCGTGAACTGTAGAGTAATGTATGGTGTTTGTTGCTTCTCCAGCAAATAAAACACGAGGTGCTCCATTATTGTCTTTTAGAGGCTCCGCTATAATCGAACGGGCGTTTGGATGAAGTGGTGTTTGAACATTGTCAAAACTGTAAGTTCCTCGAGTGTATGGGTTGGAAAACCACTTTGATCTGTGAATAAAAGAAATCAATAATCAGAAATCTTAGAACATTTTGAGAGGCTTAGCGTCAATTATAATAGCAAAATCATGGTATTGGCGGTCCAGATACAAGAAATCAGCCTTATTGTCTGATTACCGTATAGTCCGCCAAATTCTTTCGCAAAATGATATAACACGGGCTTTGTACCACTTTTACCAACATAAATGTAATGGAATAATCAAACTATAAGTAAAAAGCACAATACATGTGGATCTCACCTCAGCATTTGTGTCGGCTCAGGTATAGTTATGCTTTTGCCCAAGAACCGCCTGATCAACTCCATAGATTTACTTTTTAGAACATCTTCTGGCAAAGATTCAACCTGCGTTTTAATAAGTTTTAATTTATTAAAACTTTATTCTATACTTATAATATTATAAAACTAGACTTTGTTTGTTTGTTTGAACACGCTAATCTCAAGAACCAATGATTCGATTTGAAAAATTCTTGTAGTGTTGGATAATAAATTTATCGAGGAAGGCTATAGGCTATATAACATCACGCTGCAACCAATAGGAGCGAAATATCAGTGAAAAATGTTGCAAAAACGGGGGAAATGTTTTAAATACCACGCGTATGAAGACGCGGGCAACAGCTAGTATCTAAATATATTCATCCATCATATTCAGACAAGTGATGTTATGGCGAAATTTCATTCATAACGCATTTATAGAAATACTAGCTATTGCCCGCAACTTCGTAACGCGTGGAATTTAAAAGCTAAACCACTATTGGTCTTATTCATAATGACTTATCGGAGGTTTAAACAATAACTTTATCGGAGAGATAATAAACATTTTATCGTAAAAAGACAATTATGAATAACAATTTTTGACAATTTTAGCGAACCGATTTTAGCGAACTTTTAAACCTCCGATAAGTCATTATGAATAAGACCATATATCTTTTTAAAAATTCCGTTGCGTCGTTTTAAAGGTACAAACTCACATAGAGACATATATACAAAATAACGAGTTTGTTTTATAGTAAGTAGAGACTTAATATTTTTTTTAATATTTTTTTTTGTTTAGTTTTTTACACTTTATTCTATTTATTATACATACGGTTTTAGTAGCATCGCCTGTAGTCCATAAAGCTATTGTTGTATTGGAGCCCATACTAACAGTAGGACCCACTACTTTAGTAGTCCACCAATCTTCTTTTGCTACCTGTTTTTTGTCCTCCCCTTTCCAAATAAAAGCGTAATCTTGATTAGGTTGCCACCAGACTTGGTCAAAGTTCAAAAATATTTTTCCCACAACTCCGAATGAAATGTGGTCGAAAGATTCGACTTTATTCTTTGGCAGTAGTGGTGAAAATAATTTGTCGTGCCTGCAATTTTTTATAATTTAGAATTTGAACTGGAAATTCACAATACTAGACGTAGTAAGTATGACAAAGTAAAAATTACGTTTCTTTGAGTACACCAAGTGAGACAGTCACAATAACATTCCTTGCTCGGTAGGTGGAGCCATCCTCGCATGTTACTTCTACATCTTCTTTGGGATCACTGGGGTACGAGATTTTACTGACTACCTTTTCTAATTTAAGCTCCAAGTTTGGCAAACCAGCCCCATCACGATATGAGTTCTGAAATTTGAATGCTTTTGTTATATTATTATAAAGATTGACATGGCTCTCTGAAATAAGTCAAGTGGTTGAAAATTATAGCCAATCTAGTGGCTATTTATATGTTGTTTAAGACTCACCAATAAAATTTCGAATAGAGTTTTGTACCCATTCTTATGCCAACTTTTATTCATATCTCCTTCCAGACTTTCACCTTTACCGTGTGTAGTGACATCGTTCCAGCTGTTTGATGCTTCATAAGTATTTATTACTGGATCCAATAAATAAAGGAACTCTGTTATGAAATCCTGATCGTTTAGAAGTTCAGAATGGTTAGATTTAATGTATGCCATTAATCTGTAACAGATGCATCACAACAATAAATTAATAATACAAACTTCGACAGTCAGTAATCGATTTTATTATGTTTTAAGGAATATAGAAGAATTGAAGTTCTTTGAGGGTTTCATACCTGAAGCCCGATCGTAACTATTATAGCTTACCCCTTCGTCCTTTTAACAAGTTTTTCCTCGAATTCCACAAAAACAATCACCAATTTCCTTCATTATCGATGAGTAATCTGGAGCATTTGTTGATTATTTCTCTCTCTAGATTACCACAGCTCCTGGACTAAGAAGCAATTAGTTGTAATGGAGGAAAAACTTACTGTCTCGTCAAAAACTGTCCAAGTGGCTCCGGTTCCTTTGGCGGGTGATCCGCAAGAGAGACAGCATATTCAACCAAGTCATTGACGATATCGCTATCATACTGGGATCCATCTGATCTATACACACTAAAACTCGATGCCTGGGATAATATGGTTATATTGTTTTCAATAGCCAATTCATATACGCGATTATTTACTTCTCCGTGAATCCTGGAACAAAATTTTCGTGATAAAATGCATGCCCTAAATACTTTTGGGGACCCTAAAATCTTCCTAAAATATTATCATTCTTCAAACTTAACCCATGACAACAGCCTATGACGTTGTTTAATCTGATTTAAAAAAAGGCCACTCAAAATTTTGAATTTAAAATTGTAGGTATTTAAAGTCTCGTTAAGTTTATCTAGATTAAAAGATTATTAAAATTCACATACCATTCAGCTCCAAGCTCCACAATATTGCTACCAAAAGGCACAGTATAGACTCTCCCACCAATCCTGTTCTGTGCTTCGAGAGCCAGAACTTTCTTTCCAGCTTTACATAGCACTGACGCTGCGGCACAACCTGAAGCACCTAAGCCGACGACGATAGTGTCATACGTCAGCACCACACTGAATGAATAAATGTATTTTAAATTCATAATTTATAAAATGTAATAAATAAAACTCTCGTGTCACAGTGTCAGTTACCATACTCCACTGAAACGGCTCGACCGATTTTTATGAAATTTTATAGGCATATTCAGGAGGTCTGAGAATCGGCTACTGGTACCAATTCTACGTGTATAAATGAACTTAACTAAAAATTAAAATCAACTATGCTGTATTTTGATTAATTGGTTATTTCGATGTACACATTCACAATAATTTATTCCATATACTTTTCCCTGTAACAGAGACCACCTCGGTAGCGATCATTGTACAATATTTGTAAAAATACTAGTTAATAATAATAAAGAATTTATTTATATTACACAGTTTTTATGATAAGTAAATCCAGTTAACATTGCGAATTGTGTTATTTACACAATCAGATTTCAATTTTTAGTTATGTTAAGTTGTGCACGTAGAATTCGTAGCATCATCAAACCCCTAAGTGATAAGGGCTGTCCACCCCTAATATTGATATGGCAAAACATCGTTTGCCATATAAATATTATGGGTAGAAAGATATTAAGACGGACCTCGTGGTGTAGTGGTTCTGGTAACGGACTGCCGATCAAGAGGTCGCGGGTTCGATTCCCGCTCGGGACAATCATTTGTGTGATTTTTATAATTGTCATACAAATGTTTGTACTGCGTCTGGGTGTTTCTATGTATTATAAGTATGTATTTACAAAAAAAAAAGTTGTATATGTATTCTATCCGTATTCTGGTACCCATAACACAAGCATATATTATAAGCTTAACTTGGGACCAGAGGACGTTGTGTGAAACGTCCAAGAATATTTATTTATTTATTTATTTTGCGAACAGAGTTCTTTATTGCAAGGCATGGATGCAAGTATAAGAATCTAAGCGTGAAGAAATTAATAGTTTAATACGTCCTGTGTCTGTAACAGTGTAGATAGTTTCTTCGATAATGTAACCTGTTAGTACCTATTAGTTATATGTGTTTATGTATTGTGTCCTAATAGCACTCTTATTATCAGGTTTCATTAGCTGTAAGAGCTTATATGTATAATTTTTAAGAGTTATAGAGTTCGTTTTATCTTCTTAACATGCGGGTTAAACTGAGTTCATATTCATAGCTTGTGGATAAGGAACTCTCCTTGACTGATGTAACTTACAGCGTTTATGCCTATTAATCATTATCTAAATACCTAATTGTTCGTAACCTTAACTTAGAAATAAATCATAATATTATGTTATTTACTTGATAGATGTAGATATCACAGCTTCCTATATTTTATTAGTTATTATTAACTTATTTTTCATCAAATGGTAGATATTTAATAGAAATTTAATTTACTTAATATTTATTTATTTCAAACTATTTATACAATAATTGTACAAAGGCGGAATTAACCTTAAAAGGTGTAGAGAAGTTTTGTAGGTGTATTCAAATGTTAGAAATTAGAAACGAAAAAAAAACGTAATTAAATAACTGAAGCATATCATATTATCCCTACCTATTACGCCTATTTACGGTCACAAGAAAGAAAAGTTTATTTTTTGTTTACTACGCGAATCACGTTGAGGCGTGTGTTTCATGCAAATATGGTAAAGGTACTCTATAGCTGTTATAAATATGAACTGTAAGTGGATCTTCACACGTTATTGCAGTGAAACACATGATTGTGGTGGTACTAAAGGCTTATCTTCTAGAGGGAAAATCTCTATATTATTTGCGATTTTAACCAGCGTGGAATTTAGAAAATTTTCCCTCAATTTATTTTCTCACGGCAACGTTGCATTCTTTCGGAGTAAAAAGCAGCCTATGCGTTAATCTGGTACATAGGCTACATTATTGTAAATTTTCATTGATATCCATTCAGATGTTTTTGCGTGAAAGAGTAACAAACATCCAAACATCCATTCTCACAAACTTTCACGTTTATAATATTAGTAGGATTAGGATAAAATATGGAATATAATATATGGTATAGATATAATAGTTAAATTATGCGCTATTATTGAGGAGATTGGAAGTAATGAACTTGGAACCATTCATTGCGGTTCAGGGCAGAATATTCTGAGTTTCACATATACGTTTGTAATGAGGAATAAATTGAACATCCGTAGGGCAAACAACGAATGGTCAAATCCAAAACATTATAAATTAGACATAACAGTCATTACAAAAAACTACAACGCGTTTTTTCGTGATTCGTGACACGAATTGATATCAAACATTTCATTATCAACCATTCATATGTTGAGGTTGTAAGAGTCGCCGAAGTAAAAATAGAAGCAGATAGCAGGTTTAGGATAGGGGTACAAGTGATAGCAGGAACATAAAATTTGGAGCCAAGACGCCTAAACTACTCATAATATACACTCTTTCGATAGATGAGATATGCCCCAATAATTGGACGCCAGAACCAGAGGTGTATGTCTGACTGTAGACTGCAATATCTTGCTGATGATGATGACAAGAAGTAATTAAGGTGAGTGAAGTCCTCTGTAGCATTGGAAGACAAACGCTCTCTATCAAAAAACGTACTAAAAATAATTTGCTTAGTTCAAAAACTAAAAAAACATGTTTAAAAATCCTGAATATATTTTTTAATAATTGCATTGTCATTGGTCCTTGTTCTGTATGCAAAATATCAAATCAATCCGACTATTGCAAGAGGGTGAAAATCGCATTCAAAGATTCCGTTACATAGATTAATACATCGTAAGAAAATAATTCTTTTCAAAAATTTTGAAATGAATCTTTTTGTTTTTTTTTAAAAACAGGATCCGCCCCATTCCATTTTTGATTCCCCAAGTCAACTTATAGAAGCGTGTTAATTAATAAGCGCAACCATAAGTCGTGGAATCAATAGTAGGTAAAGAACTCTTTCTGGCTAAACTGAGACCATTAAAAATTAAAAAAAAATTAAGTATAAGCATCTTTACTTATTATAAAACAAAGTCGTTATTTGTGTAAATATGTCCTTATGCGAGCTTAAATCTTTCAAACTACGCAACGGATTTAGATGCAGTTTTTTTTAATAGATATAGTTGTTCGAGAGGATAGTTTTTTTAGTATAATTTGTCTGCTTTCCACGCGTACGAAGTTGCGGGCAACAGCTAGTAATATTGTAAAATAAGTGCGAGAGAATTATGCTACAGACAGTTACTGTATTAAATATCTTTGATAATAAAAATAGGCAATAATATATTTAGGAATGTAATTGTTAATACCGTTTCGTACCAAATATGTAATATTATCTAATATTAAAATAGTGTATTGGTTCTTATTCTTTAGATAAGGTGTTACTGTGATTTATAAAACCATTACTTACGGATTTCCACTGCCTAACAATAAAATTGTCGCAAGACACAATGTTATAAACCACATGATTACTATCTGACTAACTCGAAGATAAGTGAATCAGAACATTTATATAAGTATGTACGGAAATATATCTATACCGGTCGAACTATGACATTATAATATTATTTATTTTGATACAATTTAGATATTTTATTCCCCATTCGTTGACTCAAGAGATTGTTGGAGAGCTCTAACATTTATTATTCATTAAGTAATTGAGTCACACAACAGACTAAGAATACAAGTGTCTCCACTCCATTATCCTCCCTAGGATGCTGTAAAAGCCAGCGACGGGATATTGTACACAGACAACATCCTCTGTGAGGGACGGAAAACTCAAAAATAAATCCTGCACCAAAACGCCTGGTCAGCGCGGCACGTAAGACCACAATCCCTCCCACAGTGGAGGAGGCCCGTGCTTAGCAGTGGAACGTAATGGGCTGGAGAGAGAGAGTCACGCTATTCAGCATAATAGATAGATAGATTACTCTTTATTGTACACCATTTTACATTACAGTAGCTTATTCTATGTTAACAATAATATAGTACAATAGGCGGTCTTATCACACGCTGCGATCTCTTCCAGACAACCTTTGGATGGACTACGTTTGGTCAAAAAGAGGGCTTTATGTGGTGTACTCTAACCTACAAATATTAGCTTTACATATTTACATAAACTTAATACATAATGCAAATACACATACACAAATACATACCTATACATACACATACCTACACAAATACATAAACAAATATGCCTACACTCAAGCAAGAGATATAAGAGTATAAAATAATATTTTTTAAATTTAATCACGTTATTTATACTATGTCAGTGATAGATAGTACTCTTTTACCCTAATCTTACTACCTTATTACCTTATTATTATCTTATTACCTTTTTTAATCCGATGTTATAACTTATTTTCCTCTTTGTTTAACTATTATATAATTCTGTCATGATTCTGTCAGCAGAAGACATAATGACATTTTTGCAATTTGATACATTTTTAAAAAAACATGCTTTTGGTCTAAGCTTTTAACAGTAGAGATTTTCAATTTAAATTATAATCCATATCCGTAAAATAATACTGATTTACGTATTTAATTGCAGTTTATATTGATATAAGTTGTGTAAAATGTCCGTGAATATTTATTTTATTTATATTACTAACCGGGTTTGTAACAGATAACATTCTATGTGGGAGACAATCTCGAAACAGGACCCTATGCCAACACGCCTGATCAACGTGGTGTAGCAGGTAGACTACACATCTCCCTAAAGTGCAGGAATCCCGTACCCAGCGATGGAACGTTGAGCGGCTGGAGAAAGAAAGAATACTGAAATAAAATCTTATTAAATATTGATGTTGCTTAAAAACGCTTAATTTTTAAAACCGTTAAATATTTATCTTCAGATAAATATTAATCAGCAATGAATCCAACTCGTGAGAGAGCATGCGATGAACTGCTGGAGAATCCATTACTGAGCACTCCACCTCCAGAGCCTGAGAAGCCTAAACCACCGCGTGTGCGCAGACCTCGCGTCTTTAAACTTGTTAGTTCTGCCAGTTCTACTATATAATCTAGTGGCAAGTACAACAGCAATGCCGACCCACTTAAAAGAAAACAAAATATACAACGACAAGTTTTGGCGCACACAACTCTTAATTCCCATATATAATACCTACTCTGCTTGCATGGTTTGTAATATTCGACAATGATTACTTACTACTCATCCACATTGCTTCATAACAATAAGCTGAGTATAGTAAGAAAGAGAGATGGGTCATCGGCCTAGTGTGTCCGCAGAATTGATTTTAATTTGTTAAATAGTTAGGTATATTTCTTTAAAAAATTGCTTTGATTTTCAGAGCATTTTTTTTAATACTCGTAGATACTTTATGTAGTTGATTAGGAAATTAACCTTTGTATGAGATGTCGTGGGTTTGATTCGCACCCGAAACAATTACATGCTATAATTTTTTCAGCAATTTTTTAATTTGTTTCAGCCGCCAAGATTTCCATTATTATCCAAAGAATTTTATGCCTGTTGGTGTAATCACCAAAAAGAGGTAATGTATCATGTAATTTATTTTAAAATTACTTTATAAATAAAACCTAATAGATACCTACCTGTCTACTTATGATCCTCTGTGTTTTTCTACTATGTATTCAGTTACATCCACATTTTCGCTGGAAAGAATAGTTTAACCTTAATTGCTAATAATTTAAATCTGTTATATCATAAACAGTTACAAATGGCGAGGCATATTGTTGATGACAGCCCGCCGGAACTGTTCCCCGAATTATATTTGAAGCCACGACGATTGGATTTCTACGCGTTACAGCTTGAGCAAACCATGAATGTGAACAAGGAATTGCTGAAAAGAATCAACTTAATCCAACGTACAGGGGTGAGTTTTAAGCAAGAACTTTTTATTAATTCACCTGTCTAATCAGTCCTGGGTGGAAAAAATGGTACATGTATTCTTAATCCGTCACCACACGGACATACCTTAAGGAATATCATTGAATATTTATTTAATTTAAACATTGTTTGATGTAACATTCACCCAGGATCCGTTATTCGTAACGCGATGGTAAGTGGTTATGCAATCGGCATATAAATTCTTCTACATAAAACCAAACCTTAAACCAATACGCCTGGTCTGCGTAGTATAGTAGACCTAAATACTCTCCCGTTAAGAAGGAAGATCCTGTGGGACCCCTTCCTAAATCCCTTTATGAGAAGGCCTGCTTAAATTACTGGTGATCATTATGCTAACGAATACTCCATAGAAAAACTAAACGATAATTTTAATTATGTTAACATAAGCTATGATGACAGGGTTTCGTAGATTGTTGGAATTCGGAACCAAACAACAATTACAATAAGCTGCTCTGCCAACAACGTCAGCGGCTACTTACTGAGATTCAGAAAAGCAACTTGTATTTCTACAATCGGCTTTTAGTTGCGGTACGTTACTCTTACGTTTGCTAACTGTAAATCTTAAATTGGTATGTATTATTTCTGTAAAATCTACTGAGGAATATTGCAACATTACCATTCGCACAAAGTAGGAGATAATTTTTATTCATCATCAATCTCATTTTATGACGTTAAAAGGTAGCATATCAAATTATGGATTTGATTAGGAAGGCTAGCACGAGGCTAAGCTAGTGCTAGGCTATTATTATACGAGTATATATGCAAACAATGCAAAACCTATACCTAATTTTTTTGTAATCTAAAAATATATTTTAGAGGTCTGAGCAATACCTTACAAAAGAGTTGGACGAATTATGGAAGGATACCAAACATAAATTAATACTTGGTGCATCGTGAGTAACTTACATGCAGATATTTTCTTACATTATTAATTAGTTAGTCTGTTTTCTGTCCTTAAATATTGCAAGACATAAAATTTTCCACTACTGAAAATCAAATTTCCTTCCTGTTTTTGCTTATCCTATTTTACTTATTGTTGTCACTCCACAGATTGCCTTTTATACTTTTTAAAACGGGCAAAATTGATCAAGACATGAAAGATCCAGCTTTTGATAAACCGCCAAATGTCTTTCGTACCAAGTAAGCGCTAGTTATAATCATCATTTGTTTGTAAGTATATTATTATGTAGTAGCGACGCTATCGTATTAGGATGTAGGTACCCTGTAATGATAGTTGTTAAGTTTTTAAAGAATTAATAAATAAAATAAATAACTCATTAGGTATATTAGATTAACTAGCTTTTGCCCACAACTACATAGGCGTAGAATTTTAAAATCCAATCCTAACAAATTTTACCGAAAGAAACCATCCTCTTGATCTCTCTATCTATTAAAAACAAACCGCATCAAAATCTGTTGCGTAGTTTTGAAGATATCTTGTTCATATAGGGACATACATACATAGCTATACCCATCCCCTTCTCAGGCAATCGAGGTGTATTCTTAAATCGTCACCTCGCAGCTGCATTTTTTACATAGACATTTTATTAATGATAAATTCCACAGGGTTTCATTGGATATTTGGGTACTAGGAGGCTCAAAAGTCGGTAAGGTGGTGATTGAATTGTTCAACGACATAGTGCCTGCTACTTGTGACCTATTCTTACGACTTGTAAAAGGAGACAGCAATGGACACGCATATTCTGGCACTAGATTCTTTAGGTAACAAAATTTTGTAAACCAATATTTCATTACTACTTTTGTCCCGTCCGGTGTCCGCATCCCAGTACGTGAGGTCAGAGCTACATTTTTTCTTCTGATGTATGACATCATAAGAAGAAATGTAGCTCTGACCAGATATCTGTGTTCACTATATTTTTTTCCATATCCTCTTTTACACAGTCTTTTCATCTTCTCTTCGGTCTTCTTCTACCCTTAATTTATTCTACAATAATTCACAAAACTCTTCTGATAAGATTACTATTGTACTTACATCAGTTTGATAACTTATACAGATAGACTAGTGCAGATAGCTTCAAAAATAACCAAAAATTAAATAAATCATAGTAGGATGAAACCCATTAGAAAAGGAGGAGAATATTATAAAAATAAGAGGAAAAATAATTTACGGGTGATCTGAGGTCGATTTTAATTGTAGTCTAGATAGCTTTAATCGGCATCATCCTCACACCCCTCCAACAATGTAAAATTATATTGAAAAAAAAAGTATGAAGAGAATAGAAAAAAAAAATCCATGGAGTTTCTTGTCTGTTCTTCTCCATCGGATTCGCGTTTGGAACAGACACCTAGTTTCTGACGGTTCAAAAGAGCTTATCAACATGCCAACTTGAAATAAAAAATTTTGATGTTGACTTTGACTTTGACTTAACATATAACCTTAAGATTAAAATTGAATGATATTTTAGTGCATTTTCTGAAAAGATTTTCTATAGTAACATTTTTTTTTTTACCATCGAAAGGTAGGGATTATATATTATATTTATTATTTATTAGTGATTATTAAAGGTAGAGAGACAACTTTTTGAAAAAAGCTGATGTTTTGACAGGTGAATTTTAGATTGAAAATTAGGGTGCTTTTTCGATATTAATTCAAAATAAGGTGAAAAAATAAATATTTCTAATCAAATAAATTACAGCGTATAAAGGACATAAAAAAGTAAGTTTTCACTAAATTTCGTGAATGAAAAAACATTTTTGTAAAAGAAAAAAATAAAAAACCAAAAACTTAGATTTTTGAATTTTTCACATAAATTTTGAGGTTATGTGAATAAAGTATGAATACAAAAGTTTTAGATCTTTTTATTACCTAGAACTTTGCCTTTTGACTTTTTTCCATAGGACTATTAGTTTTGCCGGAAATCAGATCGCCCGTAAATTATTTTTCCTCTTATTTTTATAATATTCTCCTCCTTTTCTAATGGGTTTCATCCTACTATGATTTTTTTTGTTTTAAAAATTATCGGCACTGGTCTAAGAGTTGTTCCCGAACTATATTGTTGCGGTGGTGACGTGACCAAAGACAATGGTTTTGGAACCTATGTACCTGAAGGACAGGAGCAACCGATGGGCGCTGAAAATTTCCAACTTAAGCATAGTATACCAGGTAATTAAGATTACATATTAATATATTCTCCGTGTGGTGACGGATTAAGAATACAAGTGTCACCACCCCATCTCCTCCCAAGGGTGCTGTAAAAATCAGCTAAGGGATATTGCACACAGATAACATCCTCTGTGAGAGACAGAAATATCGAAAATAAACCCTATGCCAATACGCCTGGTCAACACGGCACAGTAGACCCTAATCTCTCCCAAAGTGGAGGAGACCTGTGCCTAACAGTGGGCTGGAAAGAGACATATTAATTAAGACATAGACCATTTTTAGACATAGGCTTGCACTAGATAGATTGATGACCAACTATGTTTTAAAATTTTAAACAGGTGTTGTACCTCTTAACAAGGCATTTTGAAAACAAATAATGCTTACCATGAGACAGCGATAGCAAACGTGTTACGTAAGAGAATTGCGCAATAATTTCACTGTTCCAATGTTTAGACGCAGACGTAGACAGTCTTATGGATGGATGGGATCCTAATTTTTTTCTTAAGTATACCTACGATACGACTCCCACTCTCTTTAATCGGCATTTTAAAACATCAATGTAGCTAAGTTTCGAATAAGTTAATACAATCGTTGAATATATTACGCAGGAGTTCTTTCAATGGCAGTATCTAAAGATAACGAAGTATATGGATTCTTTAACATCATATTTAAGCCTCTGCCTCAATTCGATGGAAAACACGTTGTATTTGGCAGAGTAAGTATTTACTATACCATAACTTTTTGCCATAAGAAGGTCTTAACTCGATTGGTCAATTACGTAAATTCAGCACAGATACTCAGTTCAAAAAGGATATGATCTTTTTTTTTTCTAACACTTGCGCAGCTCATTCGTTTAAATAAAACTACGTTTTACGGATTTAGACGCGTATATTTGTTTAATTTTGGCCCGACGTTTCGGAGACATTAAAGTCACCATGGTCACGTGTGAGACTGAGCTATAATGTGTCTTCTACGATCAGGGCCCTGAGTCGGGTATTTCAACGGTGTCACAACTGTACCATTATTGTACCATTATGGTGCAATAGTAAAGTTTTTGGTAGTCTACTATTAATGTGTCGTCATAACGACTTCATCATTGTCTTACAATTGTCAAAGTGACATAAATTGCTAGTCTCGTACACAACTGCTTCACAATTGCAATTCAATGACTGAAATGTTTCGGTAGTCTGCTATTTTGAATTTGACAGTAATATTTTTAAATTGTCCTGTGTCGACAGATTGCCATAAATAAAAAATAGATAGATAGAAATATTAGAAATTGTTCTTTGTAATTTATTGCAATTTACTAATCTCCTAAACTTCACATTGCTTTTTATACTAATAAATAGTATGTACAAATATATTTAAACGAAGTCTAGCATGATTAAATGTTTAAATTTATTAGTAGTTTTTCGAAAATCACTTCAACTAACGCATTTTTTAAAAACGGCAACACATACATACCATTCTAACACAATCCATAGATAAAAGAGACCAAAAATTCAATGCATAGATAAAAGAGATCGACAATTCTATTACCATTGAAAGACCGTTATGACGGCATATAGCAGACTACGGATATTTGACTTCAATTGCAACGGTATCGTGCCGGTATTGTGCCGGTATGACAATTGTTCCAAAATAGTGGACTTGAGCACCAGGGCCCTGAGTCGGGTATTTCAACGGTGTCACAACTGTACCATTATTGTACCATTATGGTGCAATAGTAAAGTTTTTGGTAGTCTACTATTATTGTGTCGTCATAACGACTTCATCATTGTCTTACAATTGTCAAAGTGACATAAATTGCTAGTCTCGTACACAACTGCTTCACAATTGCAATTCAATGACTGAAATGTTTCGGTAGTCTGCTATTTTGAATTTGACAGTAATATTTTTAAATTGTCCTGTGTCGACAGATTGCCATAAATAAAAAATAGATAGATAGAAATTTTAGAAATTGTTCTTTGTAATTTATTGCAATTTACTAATCTCCTATACTTCACATTGCTTTTTGTACTAATAAATAGTATGTACAAATATATTTAAACGAAGTCTAGCATGATTAAATGTTTAAATTTATTAGTAGTTTTTCGAAAATCACTTCAACTAACGCATTTTTTAAAAACGGCAACACATACATACCATTCTAACACAATCCATAGATAAAAGAGACCGAAAATTCAATGCATAGATAAAAGAGATCGACAATTCTATTACCATTGAAAGACCGTTATGACGGCATATAGCAGACTACGGATATTTGACTTCAATTGCAACGGTATCGTGCCGGTATTGTGCCGGTATGACAATTGTTCCAAAATAGTGGACTTGAGCACCAGGTGCTCAAGTCCACTATTTTGGAACAATTGTCATACCGGCACAATACCGGCACGATACCGTTGCAATTGAAGTCAAATATCCGTAGTCTGCTATATGCCGTCATAACGGTCTTTCAATGGTAATAGAATTGTCGATCTCTTTTATCTATGCATTGAATTTTCGGTCTCTTTTATCTATGGATTGTGTTAGAATGGTATGTATGTGTTGCCGTTTTTAAAAAATGCGTTAGTTGAAGTGATTTTCGAAAAACTACTAATAAATTTAAACGTTTAATCATGCTAGACTTCGTTTAAATATATTTGTACATACTATTTATTAGTATAAAAAGCAATGTGAAGTTTAGGAGATTAGTAAATTGCAATAAGTTACAAAGAACAATTTCTAATATTTCTATCTATCTATTTTTTATTTATGGCAATCTGTCGACACAGGACAATTTAAAAATATTACTGTCAAATTCAAAATAGCAGACTACCGAAACATTTCAGTCATTGAATTGCAATTGTGAAGCAGTTGTGTACGAGACTAGCAATTTATGTCACTTTGACAATTGTAAGACAATGATGAAGTCGTTATGACGACACATTAATAGTAGACTACCAAAAACTTTACTATTGCACCATAATGGTACAATAATGGTACAGTTGTGACACCGTTGAAATACCCGACTCAGGGCCCAGTTATACAGTTATACAGGGTTTATCCACATTCGATTTTTTTTTGATTGACCATAAAGAAAGATAGACTTTTACCATAAACTATATTATATTACATTGTGCTCAGACTACTTATAATTAATAACATTATTTATTATTTTGGCTTCTAAATACAAAAACAAAATTATAACAATTTAAAGAAAAATTAAAGTTATTTACAGGTAAAACATACATAATTAGTCTAAGATAAAATTATGTATGTTTTACCTATAAATAACTTTAATTTTTCTTTAAATTGTTATAATTTTGTTTTTGTACTTAGAAGCCAAAATAATAAAATCGAATGTGGGTAATCCTGTAATAACTGATCGTAGAAGACACATTATAGCTCAGTCTCACCCGTGACCAAAGAATATACTACTCTCTAACGAGAGAAGAACTACATCTCTATAGTAAAAAAATGCAACCACAGCCAATACACGTACGAGACGCTAGCGCCATTGCGGAATAGCAATAAATCAACACGCGCGGGAACTTTCAAACGTTGTAATATTTGCTCTTGGCTGTACTATAATACAATATATATTTAAAATGGTTCACGATCATAATATATTATATTATGATCGTGAACCATTTTAAATATATATTGTTCCTTAATATATTATTAAGGATCGTGCTTCATATTCTTGCCTACAGGAAGTAATTAAAACAATCATATTATTATTTTATTTATTCTTTAATATTTTCATTTTGCGTTCAAAACTTTTCTTTTTCTCTTCATCTTCCATAGCTCTATTAATTAAAACACAATATCTTTTAATTACAATAAAAAATGTGCTTATTTTTAAATGATTTTCATTTAATTCTAAATGATTTATACATTTATTTAAAAAAACAAAATTCACACATTCTAGATTTTTAACATTAATTTTAAGTTGTTGCCTAAAGGCATTTGTTTTCATGTAATCATTAATTATAGTTGATATCGTTTCTACACACGTCACCATATCTTTGTTAACATAATTTAATGACTCATGACTTGAGTCTAATAATCTAGGCAGTCATTGTATTTTATTCTTTTAAATATGAAACCACACACATATCCACAAGCCTGACTTTCGGATATCCCTTGTTCAACTGCTTCAACTGCATCAGATAGTAAATTTGTCATCTCTTTATTTTCGTCAAATTTGAAGGAAGACGAGTTTGGTTCACACGACGAAGGGATGGTTCCCGTTAAAAAAGTTAATAAATTATTTGCAATTAATGCCGAGTCAGTTAATGAATACAGTTGCTAAAATGTTGATTGGCTAACTTTAGGATGAACAGTGTCCCCGCGCATCGTAACTAACTTCATGATTTCGGTCTCCCGCAGAAGAATAAATAACATTAAGTTATTTATTTTTTAATATTTTCAATTTTCTTTCTAGGGACTTTTTCTTGTCTTCGTCTTCCATTTGCCTATTTCTTACAATGCAAAATCGTTTTACACATATAAAAAAGGTACTAGTTTTTAAATGATGCACATTCGTTTCTAAATGCTCATTACATACATTTAAAAAACTCATATCTACATTTTCTAGAAGACCTAAAATACTAATATATATCTGCTTTTGATATGCATTTGTTTTCAAATAGCTATTTATTATTGTAGCCATAGTCTCTACACACAACACCATTTCTTTACAAACGTAATGTAAAGATTGCCTTTCCCTATATTCTTTGAAACTTGTGAATATGTGTATGGTTTCTTCATTTATAGTTAAGAATGCTTTTCGGCAATCAACGCAGTCTTTGTTTTTTAGTTTTTTAAAAATGAAACCACATACATATCCGCAAGCTTGACCTTCTGGCGTTCCCTGTTCAACAGATTCGACTGCATCAGATATAAATGTCTCCATATCACCATCGTCTATGTATGCCGATTTTTCAACTGTAAACTTACTATTTAAAAATAGTGAGTTTGAATTCAGAAAAGATGATAAATTATCAGCTAGTATAGCGGTGTCATCTTCGCAATTTCTTTTTTGTCCACAATGTTTCAAATTGCTTATAATTGCAGTTTTTACACCTGATATAAATTGCTGTACTGTGGGATTGTCGTTTGAGCCACAGCTGTATCTAATGCAGCCGAAACAATTTTCCAACAAGTCTTGATTAAGGCGTCGTGTACAAAGACTAGTAATACCTAACGTAATTAACTTTTTCCATAATTTTTCTATAGCATTCATTGTGTGGATCCATCCGTCCTGAGAAGGGGGATTGTTTTTACTCCCAATATATTTCATTGAAGATATGTATTTTCTCATCTCGACAAAGAGCTCGAAATGAGAACTACGTGCAGTTATGTTGGTGGAGTATTTTTTTCCTCTCCTTAAATCTGGACTGTCCGCATTCACAGCGTCAAACAATTCATCAAATTTTTTGACAAATGTTTGAGTAACGTGAGACTCAGCTGGTAGATCACCTGAAAAAAAAAATAATAAGATGCAAATAATTAAATGTACAGAAAGTACAAAATAAAGATAGATTTAAAAAAAAAAAAAAATTGTAATGGCTCTGTCTGACCTTCCCACCTCGCCTATATGTATATATATGTACATATATGCATATATATGTATACACATACAAACATACATATATATATAAGAAATACAGCCCGTTCCGCCCTGGGTCTCCATTACAATACGCATGTCTGCAGTTACACACTAATTGCTCTGCTCTTCATAGTGTGATGTTAGATAGTCTAAACTATAAATTGCCTTGCTACTCGTAATACCTAGTATGAGAGACAGTGTTACTTAGGACTAAATTAATAAATTTATGTGTACTGCCCACAAATAAATGATTGATTAATTGTGTATGTGCAGTGCAACTGTGGTTTAAACAATAATTTAAACCAAATTCACTTACCTAGCGCGATCTTAGTTATCATGCCAGCTGCAACAGAATGGCTAAATACTTGTGCTGCTAGCTTAACTCTCATTTGCTGTTGTGAATTTGGATGCAAATGATAGTCCGTTAATGCAGGTGCATGAACAAAGTTTAGATTATTTTTATCTAAAGTATAAAATTCTTTAATGTGACTCCATTTTGCTATACCTGAAATAAACATTTTCATTAGAATATGCTCCACATCTCTTAAAAGAAATTTTCAAAATTGATAATATTTAATGTATGATTTCAAATTAAAACCTCAACTCACAACTGGAACAATTAGACTAATAAGTTAGCTAGTAATTTCTATATGTAATAAATATCATAATGTGATAGTTAATTTGTGATGCAGATAAACACTAATTTAAATAAAAAAGACATTACTAAAGAATTAACATTTGATTTGATAACTTCAAACTTTATCATCAAACAAATAAATATAATTGAAGTGTCTGTTTATAATGTCTAAATTTTAACAGGCTTTTTATGATTTTTCTTTTTTTGACTGGCACTGGCAGATAGATAATGTTATAAGGAGTAACTTAGACTACTTTTATGTTGGAAAAATAAATAGTTTCCTCACTCTTAAAACCCATGAAATTGTGAACGAAAATCTATCTCACGCGGGTTAAGCTGCGGACGGCAGCTAGTATTAGAATATAACAAAATGTCGAATTTAGTTACCTTTGATCGTTTGCCCATTGCAATTTACATCAGTAATGCATTCTACATTATGCTTCATAAGCATATTTCGTGTACACTTTAATAGGTGCGGAGGATCTAGGATCGTTATAATTTCCCGTCCAGCATGGGAAAAAAATGGTTCTCTTGTGCTTGAACCTAAAGTTTTAATAACTTTAATATTTACTGTGGATAAATCACACACAGTGGCAACCACATTTAAATTAGCAGAAAAGCACTCTGTAAGCATCTGAAACGAAAATAGATATATTATGTATATATAAATATAAATATGTTTTTTCAGTATAAATAATACAAGTCATTTTATTTACCTCTTTTAAAATGACTGTCATTCTGTCGGCGTTTATTGTATGTGAGAAATAAAATGCGATAGGCTGTTTCCATTGTTTTCTTAGCCCATGGAGCATAAATACTAATGCTTTAGAAGCAATATCCTGGCCTCTGCCATGGTTGCCATGATCTTGGTACCCATGTATTTCATCTAACTTAGAATTATATATTATGTGTTTTCTGATTGCCACTTCATCAAATGATAATATGCAAATGTTATCTTCATCTTTTTGTCTCTGTGTCATTTTGTTTAATGAGGTGAAAATGTGTTTATTTATTCCGGGTTTAAGAGGCACTTTATTTAATAATTGCATTAAACTGGATTGAGATGGTAATGCAAACATTCGCCTGAGTAATCTATAGCAAGCTGGGGACTTCTTGTAAATTACTAAAGCCATAATTTTTTGGTTCAAAGTGTATCTTCTTCCTTTTGGTTTCTTGGGACAATTTTGTAATTGGCTCTGTAACAATGTTATAAAGGAATTGCTAATATTTAAGTCACACAATTTTTTAATGTTGTCGTCATTTAGAATTTGCTCTATTTTTCCCTTTTTAGTCTTCAATATTTTTCGAAGCCTTATTATTTCTCGCATCTTATTCCTACAAATGTTGTATAGTTTTACTTCTCTAGGCGTCATTTCACTAACTTTACCAACATGGATGGCAGTTAATATTGGACTGCGTTTCTTGCGTGCGAATTTCTCCGTATATTGTTTGTCACAGGATGGCAAAATGACAGGTACATTCTGAAATCACAATAAAAAACATTTTAAAGCATGAAAAGTCGGGAGATGATGTGTTGGGGTGCACACTACAAATGATTTAAAATGAATGTTGTTTGTCTGACTTTGTTGCTTGAACCTCAAAGCAAATTGAATTTATTTTAAATTTATAGTATGAAAATTAAAATCAAAGTTTTTATTTATACATCATATCTTTACAGGTTGTGACCCAATGCGACTACGAGGTTCATTACATATTATATTATGTACTTAAATCTATAAATTACCTATACATGCATATTATCTTTATTAACATATTGTAAAATTTTGAAGTTATTACATATGTATGTTTATAATATATAAATTTAATATCTATTTTATCTAACCTGCTCCTTGCAAGGGTTCTCCAATATTGGAACAACATTCTCAAAAGCTTGTTGTCCTGATATCACTCCACTTTTTGAAGGCTGACTAATATTGCTTTCTGTATCCAATAATGGGGTTTGTATTAACATCTGAAATTAAAATATTACAGGGTTAATATTTCCTAGGACATAGTACATAGTATGTGTAAGGAAACTGATTCCTGTGGGTATATGGCAAGGAAATTAAAAAAATAATCACTGATATTAAATTAGTTTCACATAAATTAATTCATCAAAATTAATTAAGGATCACGCAACCACAAATATGTAAGCCATTACCTATGTTAAATAACACTGTTATTTAAAAGGAATAAAATATCGTGAAAGAATAACAACCTAAAAATATTTTTTAAATACCAAATTAGTAATACTCAATTTGACATAGCTTCAGGTAAAAATAAGCCATTACCTGTTTTATGCAAATTGGTGAAGCTTTATCTTTTGAAACAAGCAGCATGACAGATGGTTCATCATCCAGGTTCTGTACATTCTGAAAATAGGAACATAAAATGCATTAATGAAATACTGAGATGTACCTTGCTCTATAATCACTGAATTATAAAAATAGCAATGGCAATAAACTATAATAGGTAAGCGAACCTGATTAAACACATTTTCACGGTCACTTAATAGCTTCATAACTTCGTGTGAATCAGGAATTGCAAATTTTATCAGTTTTTGCCTCTTATTATCATAAAACTGAGATGAACTAAAATGTCTCCCGCATAAAACTCTGTTTTTAGTATGCAGTGAAAGTAAAGTGGCATGAGTCCAATCTTCTTGTGGCCAACAATACTCAGCCCATGCACGAGCCCTGAAAAGATATGATAACTAATTAGTACTGAAAATAGCAGATTTAAAATTTAAAAGATCATCTTTTTTCAAATATTACAAATATTTGTCCTGAGCAGGAAGCAAATCCGCAAACTGTAACAATTGTTGACAACAGCCATTAGTTTCTTCATTTCACATACACGTTCCATTGTACATACCTGATAAACTTACACTAAGTCCCTGCCTAAATGACTAGAGATGACTTTTCATTAAAATATATGTTACTTACTTGATAAGGTTAGAGGTTCCTGGATTTGGAAACCTATGGTAGGTTACCGACGGATCCTCAGCACGTGTTCTCCCGCACTTAGCGCACTTTCTATAGTTATTGGAAGACATCTGATATAATAAAAAATAACCTAATAATAAACCTAAACTAAAACGTCCTTTCGTAAAATGTAATAGAACACACAAGTTACAGAACAGATTAAGTGGCGTGCTATTAAATTGCAATAACGACGACGACACAAAAATTCTTCTTCTTCTTTTAGTTATTGGCTGACACAAAAATTACATCAATGATCAAAGCAAAGATTCAAAACATAACAGACCACAGAATACAAACAAAACAAAGAACTAACGGCTGTCATAGGCCAGTGCTGCCAGTATTTTAATTAATTAATGGTAAATTTTTTTATGTGGTATACTTGCACGACGAACACACGCAAAGATTTGTATGTGTGCACGGTCAAAAACGAATGTAGGCAAGATAACAGACCCTGCCCGTGACCATGGTGACTGCAGTCTCCGAAACGTCGTCGGGCCAAAATTTAAACAAATATACGCGTCTAAATCCGTAAAACGTAGTTTTATTCAAAGGATATGGTTGATATTAATTAAACATAGTGATTATACCCGAACACTTCCGTGAGTTATTTATGGAGGTACTTTTTATAGGTTCTTATTTGATAGTTTATTTCTGACCTAATTTCTCGAAGATTCCGAAACCATTATGGTCAGTGATACTTAATTCAACTTTTACAACAGTCTTAACCTTGACCACGGTAGTTGAAAAATCACCAAAAATATCGGATGAAAAATAAGACCATTATTATTTTGTCCATACTATTATTGGTACAGATAGTAGCTGGTCCCGCTCCTTCACTAGAACGAATCAGTGCATTAGGGCTGCCTCTAGGCACTACCACCAGCGACTGTATTATAAGAACATGTGGATATTTCACACGAGCCGGATTGTACCGCGAAGGCAGCCCTAATACTATAAAGTTTCCCCCAAGGGGACGAAAGAAGAAATAAATTGTGTATTCTATTTTTGTATTTTATATATTTTTATAACAAGTATATTTTATTCTGTTGTTGTGTTTGTTTTATTTATTTAACTAGCTGTGCTCCGCGGTGTTACCCGCGGTAATAAGGATAAAAAAATCTGTTCGTTTTTATCCCACGAGATCATTGCATTATTTCGAAATAAAAGTAGCCAATATGTTATCTTGATGTATAAGCTACAATATTGTAAGGTTTCATTAAAATCTATTTAGTAGTTTTTGCGTGTAAGAGTAACAAACATCCAAACGTCCATATTCACATACTTTCACATTTATAATATTAGTAGGATTCACAAAAGGTTATGTCCAGTTTAATAAAAGTGTTAAAAGATATAGGTATCTAAGGTTTAATTCTGGTATAACTAAAGACGTTCTTGACCATCTTAAATGTAATCTTCGCATATTAATAAAGTTGAGCGAAAAAAATAATAACAAAAAATAACACCATCGGAATCATTTTTTATTTGAATAAATATAAAGTTCGCAAATCACACACATCACTAATTAACTTTTAATAAACGCGGTATCAATAATTCGATAACGCGACACACACGACAATTTACAATAAATAGTGGTGTCCCAGTAATTCACTCGTCGATCACTCGTTATTCGATCTTCACAAATAATCCGCAAGAAAATATTAGAGCCAGCAACTGTAAATAATAACAAAATATTATATTTATTTCATAAATCTGTTACAAATATTTCGTTAAGTTTTAGGAGTTGAAGCCAAAGGTACTAAGGCTTCGTATGCAAAGTAATCAAGCAATGCATGGTCGCGGGTTCGATTCCCGCTCGGGACAATCATTTGTGTGATGCTTATAAATATCATACAAATGTTTGTACCGCGTCTGGGTGTTTCTATGTATTATAAGTATGTATTTACAGAAGAAAAGTAGTATATGTATTCTATCCGTATTCTGAGAGGACGAGGACGATACAGGACGTTGTGAAATGTCCGTGAATATTTATTATACTCGTATTTATTATTATTTCAGAAAAATTAAATCAGTTTGGAGTTTGTAGGTTGCAATTAAAATTAGATGAAATGCAATATAGGAAACTGTAAACATTTTTGCACTCTATCCATTTTCACTATCTTTACATATAATAAAACGAAGTCGTTATTTTTGTATGTATGTTCCTATGTGAGCTTAAATCTTTAAAACTACGGAACGGATTTTGATGCGGTTCATATTGTATTATTCATTGTATTATTTGAGTTTGATCATATACATTGGAGAAGGGGGATTCATTAATTATAAACGTTAAATCGTGAGCATAAGCTAGTAGAATATATTAGGCATCTGTAATGAATATATATAATGAACACCTAAGAGATGTTACGTGATGATAATTAAGTAAGTAAACTTACCATTGTACAAGCGACTACAATACCAACAGTACCGACGTATACAGCATTTTCTCGCAGGAAATCTATCAGTTTGTCTCGACAACCATCCATGTACATTGTAGTTGGGTTCGGTGATGACTTGCAATCCAATCTCTGTAACCAGTTGTAAAACACTCCAAGTCAATGTTTTAAACGCTTGGTTTAATTAAACTGCAATTTTGCACACAAATGCTGAACAGATACTATCCATTTGTCATTTAACCTGAATGTATCTTACAACGCTTGAATCGAAAAATACCGAAAGCTTACTTATAGTATTGATTTATAAGACCCTATAGACAAATGATTATAGGACTGGTTGATCCGTCTAGTGACGAATTTAGAATACAAGTGTCACCACCCAATATCTTTGCCAGGGACCACCCTGGGAAAAAATGGGGTGTCAGTGGGGGGTAGCCAGCTAAGGGACAATATAAGCAGTTAATGTCTACTTTGAGAGTCGGAAATCTCGAAACTAAACCCTGTGCCAACACGCCTGGCTTGTCTTCCACTTTACTTACAAATGGGTTACTTCAAATTGGACTAGCGGTATGAAATATGTATAAAATATTTTTCTTACCTTTCCTGGATAAAGCTCTCGACAGCAACTATCAGGGACATTATCGTTCCAATCCTGGTAACCCTTGACACCGCAACATTGAAGATACGTTTGAGTCTCATCCCAGGCTTTGGTATACTCGTGTCGAGCTCCATAGTAAGGTATGGCAGCTGACATTTCTCTCTCCAGCGTTGTCAGAACTTTCTCACGGAACACAAACTGTAGTATACCCCCTACTAGCATCGCCACGAATATTATGAACACCAGAATGTAATACTGTAAATAAAATATAATACATTAATAGTTAAATAATCATTGCCATGAGTGACCCTGGAACCTTGAAAGGCAAACATCGTGATCCTGTCACTAAGATATAGTGGGTACCTACCTCTGCTAGCAACTTTCACTACTAGGTATATTTTTAATTCAAATTCAAATTCTTTTTATTGTGGATCACAGGTACAGTTTATGTTGGTACAGAGATAATTTGTTCAGCTATGTCCTGCCATATAGGCATACAATACTAATAATTAAAAATATAAATTCATAGTTACATTAATGCATTCTATTAGTATATGCCGTCATTTAGAGATTGATCTATTATCAAGGGTACCAGAGCAAAGATATGTACCAGACCCACTCGCAATTTCTCTGCACTGTTTTTATCTTTTTGCTGTGCAGCATAGTTCGAGGCAATTTGTTACGAGGGGGAATTCAAATATTCGTTTCGTTTCGAGGAGGTTGAGACGAAAAACCAACACGATCTCTAAAGTTCATAGCTTAATTAAAGAAGTCCCCACTACGAACCCCATGTTACTTTATTAATATACTATACTATACTGACTATTTTTTAAGTATTGTTTATATGGTACAGCAAAAATATTAATAACAGAAAAAACAAGAACTAACCGTAAGTAGCATACACTTGACTTCCATAACCGCCCCACAACATCCCAGAAACGAGAGCAGCATTATAGCAGCGCCCATCGCTAAAACCACACCCACTGACGCTATGAACATGTTGTTGCTCATCAACGTCGCCGAGAACGACCGGCTTATCCATATCCATAGACCTATACCGAATGCTGATGCACCGCCAACCTAGAAGAAAAATTCCAATCAATAAACATTTTTGGACATTTCACGCAACGTCCTCTAGTCCCAGAGTAAGTCCAATGGATTAATTTTAATTATTAATGCTTGTGATATGGAGAGGTTGGATGATTAGACGATTAACGAAAGGTATATGGGGCGGACGTAAGTGAAAATAATGAAAGAGGATGTCGAGGAAGATATACTCCGATATCATCAGTAAAGTCCTTCAAACGGGTCAATTACGTAACTAATACTTACAACTTGTATGACCAAATGTATATATGAATGGGAAGAAGACTGAGATTATGTATATTTATTGAGGCCAAAACTACTTTATAGATTTTATAGTGTTTTATACCTTATTAGAATAACATAGGCAATATATCACATTAAAAACAAAAGAGCAAGGGCAGTAGATACAAATGCATGTAATGACTAAAATAAATGGATATAAAAAGCTGTAGAATAGTTATCACTAAAAGTTAATGATAATATTCTCTTTGAATACAACCTTCAAATACACATACAATTATCTAAAGGTTGATGGGTACTCGCATAAGTGCTAGTTTAATAGCACGACCTATACATAAATGCAATCAAGAGGTCAAGCTGACATTGACCATAATTTAGTTGAGATTTATACTGGCTATTAGGCACATCAAAACAATAGCTAAAGAGGATTGTTTTTTTTTACTAATACAAACCCGAGAAAATTCACAAAATTTATGGCAAAAAAAGACAATGCAACAAGCACTTGGCACTGTTAAGCTTCTAGTATGCAACTCTTTTGGATCCTGTTAACATTTCGAATTTCTTTCTTTCTTTCTTTAATTTGGACAAGAAATAAATCTAATTTGGACTATTTGCCACTACGATGTCACTATAAACTCGCAATACAATATTGTTGTTTATAGTTAAGATATTGTACTACTTTGTTGATAATTAAACACGCTTACTTTTAAATGACATTGTAGGCACCTAAGATCACGATCGCTCGCTCTAAGCACAGAATGCTAGGACGAGTTTAGCACTCTCTATAAAGGTTTCCCTTTTACACATAATATTGTTCTGCCACTGACCAATTTCATTAATTAAAACACATAAAATTAGCAGGAATATGACAGGTTTCGTTGTGTTGTTGGTAACCTACTAACTTCTAAGTACGGGGTTACATATGGAATCCTTTTCAGAGTCCGTAGCAATAAAATTATACCATCTAGCAGACTGCCCCGGTATAACATTTTTTCTTGTTCTATATATAAGTAACTATAGGTGACTTACTTCATTATGTATATAAGAACAATTACTTACGAATGTGACAACGTTGATGCATATCAGTGAGAATTTCATACATCTGCCGCAACTGTCCATTGCACCGCCCATGCCCATTACTAATCTGTAATTAAACACGACAAACAATGTTAATATAAAATATAGACATCAAGTAACACATAATAAATTGCAATTTATACATCTGTATTTATCACACATTTAATAAATTGTCCTGTGTGGCGACCGAACCCACGACTTCGAGGATTGAAGTCCGGTTAAAACATCCGATTGCGTTTTGACTAATGGACATCCTAAAATCAGAAGTACCTTATCTATTATACGAGTACCTAAAATGTTTTATGGTACTCGCATTTGGTCGATAATAAAGTAAAAAGTAAAATATTCTATATTGCACACCATAATGATTTACAAAGCTTACATAACAGACATGTCATAGGTACAAAGGGCGGTCTTATCGCGAGCTGCGATCTCTCCCAGACAACCACAAGATGGATTTGACCGAGGCAGAATAGGCGACTTTTGGTGTACTAAAAATAAGTGAATATACTATAGTAGCAGATATAATATACAAATACATATACATACATAACATATACATACATAACATTTACATAAATATATACTTATATACATATTTTATAATAATCTTCTAATATATAATAATCTTGATAATCTTCTAATATATAAAATTCCCGTGTCACAGTGTTAGTTACCGTACTCCTCCGAAACGGCTTGACCGATTTTTATGAAATTTTACATGCACGTTCAGTAGGTCTGAGAATCGGCTAACATCTATTTTTCAAATATTTTTTTTTTAGTATGACAAAACAACGTTTGCCGGGACAGCTAGTAAAAATATAAATTTTTTAACGAATTCCAAACAGCGACCAATCGCTAGTGATGCTTAAAACACAATAATTAACTTTTTTGTTTAGTAGTGACCATTATGTCACCAAAAATAGGTTTATGTGTGTTGATCATAAGCCCAAGGGCGCTGTGGACAAGCCCTTTCAACGGGCGTAACAATCAAACATAGGAGGGTCCAGTTTTAGTGAAGGGTGAAAGGAAAAATACTTAAATGGAGGACATTCATATTTGTCCATGTGGTGACGGATTAAGAATTCAAGTGTCACCATCAAGTGTATTTTCGCACCGATATGCTGTATGAGACATATAAGAGGGTACAACAGCAAGCAATGCTCTATACAAAAATAAGGACATCGTACTCCGCTGTTTTCTTCATTAATATGCCTCTAGAGCAACGAATTTCTCTTAGTATCTAGATCTTATATAGTTTGCTCATCCTTTTATTAAAAGAAATATAACCATCCAAAAAAAGGCACGACCATCTAAAAAGGAGACCAAAGAGTATAATAATATAGGAGTTTATCTATTTACATTTTTACCGCCTGATTGAAACTGAATAAAAATGAATTTAACTTTTTTTATCCGAAACGTGGAATACTTGAGTGACCACAGCCCGTGGCCCGGCTAAGGGCGAGGAGGAACAAAGTGGGGTTTAGTGAGTAGTCCGGCAGCAAATTGGGCGGAAATGTACACACATGAAACCCAAAGGTTACCCCCTCAACCGGAAAGGCAAAATGCGTAAATGCTTTCCCCATGTTAAAAAAAATATATTTACCTCTGTTGGGAGCACCATATTAGGTATGCATTATTATTACGACATTAAATGAATGAAATTACTCATCATTAATGTATAGGTACGTATTCGTACAGGTACAATACTCAAGCTCATCCTTTCGCAATATACATTATACCGTGAAGGTTACTCCAAGTATTTGGTAAGTATCGTCCGACACTCCGATCTTCATGTACAAGGCACTATGTTATTGCTTCCTGCCTCAATCCATCCATCCTACTATTTATAAACGTGAAAGTTTAGAACAATATATTTATCCATGGACCATAAATGTAAATTTTTGTTACTCTTTTACACAGAAACTATTGAATGGATTTTAATGAAACTTTACAGCTATGTAGCTTATCGATTAGAACAACAAATAGGTTTTAAATCTTCACGCTGAAAGCGAAGGACCTGGCATTAACTAAAAACACGTGTGAGCCCGCAGGCATAGCTATTCTCCTATAGAAATTAAAGTATCGTACTTGGATTTACAAAAGAACTCAGAATACAGATAAAAGAATTAGGATTCGTCCTTTTCACAGTTTACAGACGGTTTTTCTCCAGATCAACTGGACCAATTTTGAAAATACTTTTACAGATATGTAGCTAACTATGCAAAGAGAAACTTAGGCTAATTTGTTTCTAGAAAAATGAATAAGGTTCCGTAAAAAAAACCTTTTATACAACGAATGGTTTTCCAAATGACTTCATTAGCTTTAATTTTATGCGGACGAAATCACAGCTAATCGCTATTAAAAAAAACAAAAGACCCACCTGCTATTGTAGCTCTAAGTTTGATATAAATCTTAATTTTTTAATCACATGTGTACTAGATGACATTGTGAACTGGTTTACAATCGAGAATGCCGTGGCATTGTATCATTCAGTAAATGTACTTGTACTTGTAACTAGCGAGTACATGACGCTGGCATTAGACAAATATCCATGCTTTTTATCACATCAAACCTTAGATTTGTTTAACTGACTTCAAAAAAAGAGGAGATTCACAATTCGTCAGTATCTTAGGTGTTTTAAATAGGGTATCTGATTTGTGATAAATGCCTGCCTGAATTTTAAAAATTCTTTTTATTAGGCCTCTTAGTAGACATAGTCAATCAATATTAATATAATAACAAAGTCGTTATTTTTGTATGTGAGCTTTTATCTTCAAAATTACGTAACGGATTTTGATGCGTTTTATAAACCTAATAGGTAGAGTTCAAGAGGATGGTATTTTTGTACTTATAAATTGTTAATGTTTTTTATTTAGCAACACCTTAGTTAATAAGTCAGTATCTGATAACATGAACTATAAAATGATAATTGAATTTTGAAATGTTATAGGCAATTGGAAGATGCAGGAAACATTTGGCGTTTATACTTCTTTGAACTTGTAAACTGTTGTGGTCGTGATGGTATGTCATAAGAAATATTCCGTATGACATTTTTGACCTCATTGCAGCCACAAGTTCGACTTTCAAAACAGCCGTTGTAATTTCTTATCTTTTTGCATGTACTCTTACTTGACATACAGCCATCTAAACAAGCCCATAAGAAGCCGGTTTCGATTAAAACCAATTTCTACGGCTAAATAGATACATTAAAACTTAAAATTTGTAAATATTCATCGTTGCATCGCTTGTACTATGAAACGCCATTACACACAAGAGAATAATAAATACTTTCCTGGAAGAGTTGAAGTAAGGAACCACCAACTACATCTATACTTATATTATAAAGCTGTTGTTTGTTTGAACCCGATAATCACAGGAACTACGGGCCGATTTAAAAAATTCTTTCAGTGTTGGGTAGTACATTTATCAAGGACGGCTATAGGCTATATAACATCACAAGGCGACCAATAAGACCGAAGCAGTAGTGAATAATGCTGCAACAACGGGGAAAATTTTCTAAATTGCACGTTTCGGATGGACGCCACTGTTATTAGAAGCGTCAGCAATTTTTCCGTAAGGTGTAAGAATAATCATAGACACAGTACTAATAAAGATTATCAATTCCCATACTTTGGCATGTTCGCCATAAAATGCACGCTAAATCTAGGTGGCGCTGTTCACTAGCGTAACAACTTGTATAAAACGGACGTTGCAATAAGATACGTTTAGACAGAAAAAAATTAACTTAAATTAAAAGTCTAATACATATTTAATATGTTACATTCAACGAAAAAATACAATAATAATTATTTTCCACTGATTAGTACATGCAAATAACCTCTTACGATAAAATAACCTCTTGCGATAGATGGCAGATGATTCGCTTCAATGATCGCTTTGTTATTTTTAACACAGTTTTTAACTAGATGGCATTTTAATATATTTAAATCATTGATTGGTGTTACAAAAACTATTATTATTATTTTAGGGTATTAAATATTAGTAAGTTTTAAGAACAATAATATATTTATAGTTTTATAAAAAAAACAAAAAAAGGTTGAAAAGATAAAAAGTTACAAACTAAATTATCTCATAAAAATCATCAAATTGGTTTATTAAAAAACAGGTAGTATTTATTTGGGTTCAAGGTCAAGCTTGTTAAAACAAATAGTGATGCGCCACTTGATTTCGACGTTTTTAGGGTTCCGTACCCAAAGGGTAAAAACGGGACCCTATTACTGAGACTTCGCTGTCCGTCCGTCAAACAAATTGGTCAAGTGCGAGTCGGACTCGCGCACGAAGGGTTCCGTACCATTATCTATGCAACATAAGGCAACGTTATTAGTATCGAGCAAGAAACGGTAAAAAAATCATGTTTGTTGTATGGGAGCCCCCCTTAAATATTTATTTTATTTTATTTTTAGTATTTGTTGTTATAGCGGCAATAGAAATACATCATCTGTGAAAATTTCAACTCTCTAGCTATCACCGTTCTTGAGATACAGCCTGGTGACAGACGGACGGACGGACGGACGGACGGACGGACAGCGAAGTCTCAGTAATAGGGTCCCGTTTTTACCCTTTGGGTACGGAACCCTAAAAACGATGTTGCTTGTTATGACGTTCAAATAGCGAGTGTATTCTTAGAAATTACATTTGTCGTGTGTGTGTGCGTGTGTGTGTGCGTACGTGCGTGTATGTGTCTGTGTGTGCGTGTGCGCAAATAGTATATTAGCTTTGGGCGATGTATGTATGTAAAAAAATTGGTCAAGTGCGAGTCGGACTCGCGCACGAAGGGTTCCGTACCATTATCTATGCAACATTAGGCACGTTATAGAACCAAATATTCTGTGAATAGTTAAAGCGTCTACCTGTCAACGTTATTATTATTGAGCAAGAAACGGTAAAAAAATCATGTTTGTTGTATGGGAGCCCCCCTTAAATATTTATATTATTTTATTTTTAGTATTTGTTGCTAGAGCGGCAATAGAAATACATCATCTGTGAAAATTTCAACTGTCTAGCTATCACCGTTCTTGAGATACAACCTGGTGACAGACGGAGGACGGATGGACGGACGGACAGCGAAGTCTCAGTAATAGGGTCCCGTTTTTACCCTTTGGGTACGGAACCCTAATGAACTGTCTCTTTCAGCACATCCTCAATGTATAGGTCGTCATCGTACCTACTGAAAATATTTAACAAAGCCTACCGCTTTGTTAAATATTTTCAGTATCATGTAACAAGTAAGCGTAATAATTGAATGAGATATTTTGTTGTGATGAAAAGTAAAAAGGATTATTGACGTCACTCACAATATCAAAAGAAACAAAGTACTTTAATATTTATTAACAGGTTGTTATATTATGATACTAAATTTATTATAAAATAAGTTTTATTCTATTATCAGCTCGGTGAAGGTCGATTTAGGTTCGGATCTTAGACTATAAAGTATGTTGTTATGGTTGATATATGATATCGTCGAGGCCTTGACACAAGCCGCCTTCGCGGTGATCGGTGTTTTTGAGAATGTTAACAAACAGAATGAAAGCAACCTTATGCCTCAATAAAGAAAGTATATTTTTCAATGTTGTTGTTCCGTTCGACGTTCATAGCAAAAGCAGCTTTGCGTGTTTTATTGTTTCGTCTTCAATCGTCTTTAAGAGGGTACTGTACTCCTCATTTAGGTATTTGCCTTAGGTATTGCTATCCCTATTTCCGAGCGCCGCGCTGAAAGGGACAAATATAGATGAAGCGGATTTTACCTACAAATTCTTTGAAAAAAGACGTTTCGTACTTCCGTTTTTTTTTCGCGAAAGTTAAACCGATTTTAATAGTTTTTGCGTCATATTATAGATAAAGAATATATCTATGCTTCTATCACTTTCTTTTGTGGTAAAACTTTACCAAATTTGTGTGATAGACGCTGCAATTTTATCTAAAGAAAACCGAAAAAAAAAGTTTTCCGGATCGTCATATTTCTTTTAGTTATTATGTTTTGAAAAAAAGAAAGTGAAACGTATTTTTAGGTGTACCTTGGGTATATTTGGAAGTAAGAGATATTGCGTGTTCACGTAAACACTGTTTATTCACGACTAAGACCAAACTAAGAGTAACATATGTCTAATCTTACATTCTGCAGGAAAGGTAACGATCCCGTTATGTTTAAGGGACGCGCTACTTGAAGTTGTCAAACCTATGTCATTAACAGCAATAAATTCTTAACTAATATCGATACAAGTGTGAGAGCGAAATGTTAGGCAAAAACAAAATGTTAAAATGTCTACCATGAGTTGATCTATAAGTGGCTGGGCATACATAAAAATAATATATAATGGTACCAATTCTACATGCACAAGTAAACTAAACTTAACTAAAAAATAAATATTGATTATTTCAATAACACAATTCCGCAATTCGGTACTGTTAACTACACTTTCTTATTATAAAAACGGTGTATTATATAATAACAATTTAAGTTACTGTGAATGTGTATAAGAAAATAGTCAATTAATCAAAATACAGCATAGTTGCTTTTTTATTTTTGGTTAAGTTTAGTTGTGCACATAGAATTGGTACCAATATCTGCTTGACCGAGCGTAACTCTCGATGGATTTTTGTGAAATTATTCTTAATAAGGTAAGTCTCAGTAATAGGGTTCCATTTTACCTTTTGGTACGGTCAAGTACGTGTTGGACATGCACGCGAACGGTTCCGTGCGGTTATTATGATGATATATTCGTGACACCAACCACAAATAACACCATATAGCGGACCCCCAAACAATGGGATAAGGGCAGGATGATGATGATGGTGAGTCTGAGTAGGTATTTGTGGTTGTAGTATCATCTGATCTAAGCAAACTGAAAATTTCAGCTCTCTAGCTAAACAGAAAATTTTCATAGTACGAAAACACCGACAAAAAGAAATTTTATAAGTATACATAAATCCAAAATCCCATTTATTTAAACACAGGTATTTAATATACGATAAACATATAAAGTAAAATCACGAAACATGTAAAATATTACAAGCCGCATAGGTATGTACGATGTATCGTGCTGTCGCTAGTCGCGATGGCGATACTACAATCAACTACAAATGTAGGTACAAGAACCTCACGATGCGATAGGCTAAGGAATTGAATGAAACACAACGCGGTAACGTAACGCGCAACGTTGCCAGTTTGACAAACTTGGTAGGTAAGTACTTGATAAGAAGCTTAAAAAAATGAAGTTTGTAGTTTGCGAAAGATATAAATGTATTTACTAATTAACTAAGATATAAATCTATATACTGTAGTAACTAAATTGCCTTTATTTATGTGTTTAAAAATACAAAAAGTGAAACCGCATTATCAAAAATCCACTTTAATTTGAACGCCAGACCTATTAACATTCGTGGCCCTTCTTTAAATTATATGCTTTACCCGATACGCCACGGCACTCTTAAAAAATCGTTCGAAATTTATATGTGTATTCTAAGCCGCAAAAGCGTATCTTTACTTTTTATGATAAAAAAATTGTAAATTCTATGATAAACATATTAAACTATTCTATGATAAACAAAATTGTGTTCATTTCAATTTTTCAGATTATCTGAGGTAAATTTAAAACTAGTTACGTAATTGATTTATCAAGATTATGAAATAGTGCCATCTGCCATTTTTTTTTAGTACTACCGCTATACAACGTGACGTAGTAAGATTATGAATGATTATTGATTACGATAAATTATGTGATTTGATACGCTTAGTGCCATCTGTAGATTCAGAGTGTAATGATAATTGAGTTTCACAATTTGTTGGGAGGTTATATGTCTTTATTATACTGTGTCTATGGAATAATCATGGATAAGACGAAAGTTCTGATGTCCATCTCATTTCAACTCCATAGATAGAAAATATAAATAAGTTAGGCCATCGAGATATTATAAATCATTGGGTTAGGTTAAAGGCATCAACCTAACAATTGTGCTAAGGAGGTAGGTAGTTTTTTTTAAATGATTTAATAACAGATCTTCCCTGTGCGTACTTACATGTAATTCCAACTGTTAATAACGCTATTTCGTTTTAAACTTACAATAATATTTCTAAGCCCCTAAAGCGATCGAAAATTAAATCTTTCAGATTAATTAAGTAGTTATAGGCCATGGCAACTAGCTAAAATAATTCTAAGAATCTAACGTTGGCTAAATTTATATTCATTCCAAAAGAAAAATAAATTATTATAGTATCATTTATATATATAAATCGTGACTCTATTAAAATAATTATATGCGGTAACCTGGGTAACCAAGAGTTACAAAAGGATAAATATTGGATAAGAATTTGGAGCGGTAAATAAGTATGCAACCTACAATTAAATATTGAATAACAATGGAATAACATGTTAATATAAAAATGACACAGCTGTGCTGTAACTAACTATATTATTAAGAGGATACCAAAATAGCTTCGTGCATTTTTATCTATGTACGAAGTTTTAATTTTTTCTTTAGATTGAATGGCTAGAGCTCTAATTTTCAAGTATATGTTTTTCAATATATACTTTAAGATCGCATAAACTCAGAAACGCGATTGAAAAAAGTTTTCTCGATAGAAAATCTTGGCGAAACAACCTCTCTAATTTTTTATTTTTTTCATTTGTCGGTCTATTATCGCGTATTAAATAATGAAATAACTTTAAAAACATAGGTAACTATTATGTATAGAAACACGTGGATCAGAATTAAAATATATTTAGTAGATTTTGAGTAAATAGGAAAAGTGTCCCTAATTCTTGATTTTCTGTGCCTACTGGCTGTGTTAATATGTACGTGTCGGCGATGATATTGATGTAGACCCTTAAACATAAGTGTTAATTTATTATTATCTTTGTTGCTGTAAAATATTGTATGTATGTCAAGTCACACGTGATACAGAATTGCGAGATCTTTGCGGACGCAACACAGCTCAAGGTAAAACTACTTTAACAAGGCCCATCTAATCCATTCTCTCTTTCATGTTTATAAGTGAAAGTCACTTTAAATCTTACAAAAAGTCACAATAAAAGTAAAAAAAAGCTTAGAGAATCGACTAAACGCATAACATAACAGCAATTTTTACGTGAACGCTTTGTTTACAAGTGATTACTTACATGCAAGAAATTCGATATCGTATTGTAGTTACCGTTAACCAAAACAGTTTCACTTATACATCACTAGTATTGTTAAGTCAAACAAATAAAAATAGCAACATATATATAACTAATAAGTTATTTCACATTTTACGACACGACAAAGCCGTCTTATATGATCGCATAAACGTAACTGATTGAATGAATTTGAATGCAGAATGACGCTACGCCCCACCAGAGCAGGTTGTTGTGAGGCAACGGTACAACCATCGTAGGGCCTACTGACTGGTTTTTATGTTCGCTATTATAGGGATTGGCTTGATCACTATGATATGTTTTGGTTTTTTTTACTCACGTCGCGTATCCCGAGCTGATTAATTTTTTAGGATTCTGTAGTCACCAAAAGGTAACAGGACCCTTTTACATTACTGGGACTTCGCTGACCGTCCGTCTGTCACCAGGCTGTATCTCAGGAACAGTGATAGTTAGAATCGAAATTTTCATATACATATGTTATGTAATTTATATCTATTTATGTAAAAAAATACATATAGAAAGCAGACACAACAAATACGAGTACGCGTGTTTATGACAAACAATCTTATGTAGGAATCAAACCCACAACAACACACAGACTGACACACAGACAGCAGACATCAAAGCCGTCCGTTTCGCTGGTAGACTATACAGTAGTTCTCAGACGTAGTTAAGAACTCCTAATAATAAGGATTTTTTATTCGTGTGGTGACGGATTAAGAATACAAGTGTCAATACAAGAAATCAAGTAAGAATACAAGCTAAGGGATATTACACACAGATAACATCCTTTGCGAGAGACAGAAAACTCGAAAATAAACCCTTCGCTAATACGCCTGGTCAGCGCGGCACAGAAGACCATAATCCCTTCCAAAGTGGAGTAGGGCTGTGCCCAACAGTGGGACTTAAATGGGCTGGAGAGAGATAATAATCAAAAACCGTAGTTTTTAAACCTTGGTGTTGCGGCTGATTGATCATTTTGTTAAACACGAAATATTTATTCAGAGTTGAAAATGATTGGTTTGATTGGATACACAAAAGTATAGATGAAGTAATAAACAGTAAGCGATTCCAAAGGTATAATTATTTATATTTATACATCTACTTAGACACAGATTAAAATAAAACAATTAGATTTAAAACAATATTGTAACGGAAACATTAGTTATATATATTACAAACTTTGCGCTAAATTACAAAACAAAATACACTTATTACAAGCAGTTGAGCACTGCAGTGAGTTAATAATAACGCATAACGTTACATTTATTAACAATATGTTACCTAGTATCAAACATTTAAGAACACTATTATATCTAAATAAAGGGCACGCCCTGCGCAGTACAAATTCTTATAACAATCTATACAAATAAATAAACATTTTTAGGTTCATTTTCGTAATAAAGTTTTCATATATTTTTAATGTTTACAAAAACCCTAATACAAATATTTTGATAATGAAGGTTTTGTACAACCCTATGATATTTTTATTTGGTGATATACCCAAAATAATAATCTTAGGCAAATAAATATCAATTTCAAGAAAGAATACCAAGGAGCATTTATTTCATGTCAACAAAACCCTAATACAAATTTTAACATATTAGTATTATTACTTAACATAAAGATTTTATGTTTATATTTCCGTTGGCAAAACCCAATTACAAATCCAGCAGTTTCATTTTATAGGTTTCTTAGATACCATAAGGGTTAATATTTTGTCACCCAAAAACCCAACCACATTTTTTTTGTAATATAAATATATAAAATAAATTAATAAATATTCATGGACATTTCACACAACGTCCTCTGGTCCCAAGCTAAGCTTATATGCTTGTGTTATGGGTCCCAGAATACGGATAGAATACATAATATACTACTTTTTTTTGTAAATACATGATAACAGACTGAATTTATTTGCACCAAAATCTGTTGCTTGACGTCTTAAAGTAAGTTATGTAAACCATTCAACACTGCCCGACAACTCATTCACGAAATATTCGCTTTCTATAGTAATCCTCCATGGACTTGAAGCTCTACTCACCTCTCGATGCGTCTAAATACCGAATTAGCGGCGCGGCGGTGCAATGGTGGGTGGTTTATATTACTCGTAGAGTTATAGTTAATTATATTAACTTATAAGTTATAATTAGTCCATTAAAGGTTGTTAAAATTTTAAGACATGACCAATTGATCAATATTTCTATTTTAGTAATACAATTCGGTTTGTAACTTAAAAGCCATAATATTTGCCGCTGAAATATTATTAAATAAGATTGCATAGACGCTTTAGCTAAGTTTTAAAAATAATCCCCAAAAGTTCACCATGTAACTCCCGTTTTCATTTCCTTTTATATGCTTTATACACTACAAAATATGACAGATATCGTAAAATATAAAGAACTGCGCAGTGACATGACAACACCACTCCTATATGATGTGAAAAAAGTTGAAGTGACTTCGCAGAGGCAACGAATTAATACGAACATTTAACACATAGTTACACTTTTTATATTAGAACATTTATATTAAGTATGAATCTAACATAGTTCATTTTAACCGGAAATATCTTTCAACTTAGTTCTCTAATCAAAAGACCAGAAAAGCCCTCCATATACCAACCCAACCATCATAAAATCGATAAATACCACACGATTTGGAAATCCATAAAACCATGGAAACCTAAGACCTTCTTAGAGTACTGCAAAGATAGAATGTAAATCTTTTAAGAAAAACTTTTAGCTGTTTGGATACCTTATTTGTAATAGAAGTGCAAATAAAAGGTCACCGGACACAGTGCTTATGGATGTTTAAAGGACCAGATTTCCTCAAAAATCATCATCGTAAACTATTTCAGTTTCTGATTTTCGTTTCACAAAATTATTGAATTTTTATAAGATCCTTCGAATTTAAAAATAGTTACTTTGAAACCCGTCTTTCGCGCTTTTAATTTTTTTTATTTATATGGTATTATTATATTCAACATTGAGTTTGGATAACAGTTGGCTTTTCTAAAAATTTCTTCTCCACTTAAAAATAAAACGTTGCGACTAATCAATCTGATTTCTTGCTACAGTCTTGTTCTTCAGTACAATTATTTAAAAAAAGATTATGTATTTATGATACAAAAAAAATATTTCTATGATATTAGATCGGGTATTTTCAAATTTATCAAAACTAAAGCAAATAGATTTCAAATAACTTTAAAATTTTATAAATAAGTGGAGTAAAGAATCTTAAGTCTCAAATACTACGTCTTAATGACATATAAATAATGTATTTCCGGCAAAAATGACGGCTGAACCAATCAATCAGTTCCAATTAATATACTGATTGTTTATTCAACTTCAATTAATTGATCGACTATGTAATCAATTACAATTAATTGATTGATCAATATTTTAATCAAATTTAAATGATTGATTGGTTAAACCGATTGAACCGAAGCTCACCGTTGCATCTTTAGTACCTGAAAGTGTCTCTGACGTCATTTGTAGTGTAAACGTGCTTCACACAATCACACAGTTATAAATTTTAAGCTATTATCGACATAACATACTAGACTGACCTTAAGACATAACCATAAATATTAATTCCGAAACAAAATATAGGTACCTAGGTTAAGTTAGATTTATACTTCTCACTTCTCTTACCTCTCATTTAAAGATATCTCTCTATTATAACAAACTGTCTATATATCCGTAAGAAGTACTAAGAAGAGCGTTTAAACGTAATTTTTACTACTTTCAAAATTTTTGTTAATTTAGCCATCTTTAATATTCTCGCATTTCTAACTTGAATAGAAAGAAAGAGAAAGGAAGAAAGTAATCATACATAGTAATAGAATAGACTAGAGCACAATTTAAGAAAACAAAACTTAAAGAACCTAACTCTACCCACTCGTTAAATCATAATATAAATTTTATACAATAACTTTTGTAATTAATACAACAATAATTTCAGAAACAATTAATTCAAAGGTCAGCCCGCAATATTTATGTCGATGTTAGCTTATGTTGCTGTGATTTATTAGCTGCCGAGTGCAGGGGGCAAGTATGTGAGTTGGGGGTCAATAGATGGCGGCGGGGGTCAGCTGGCAGGGGGTCGCCGACCGTACTCCGCCGCGGCCTCAAACTAGGGACGCCGGGCCGCGAATACTCCGCGACCCGACATGTAACCACTTTCTCCGTGTGCAGACCCTGGAACTAAACAAAATATTTAGTCATTTATTCACTAGATTATCTTTAATTGTGATTCTAAGTAGCAAAATTTCTACAAAACTGGTAAGCATCATTGACGAATGTATCTTAAGTACTGTGGTAAAAAGAAATTCTAACCTTGATTAGGGAAGGGCAAGCAATTTGTCTTTAGTATCTCCTCATGATTGCCGTACGCGCAAAACTTGACGACCACCGTGTTCGCCGAGATGCCAGTGATCTCTGCCTCATAGAACTGTAAAGTAAATTTTCAATCAAAGGAAAAAAAATTGGACATGTCATAAGCACATAATTTTTCTGAAAAATTGTGTCTACGTGATTAAATGATTTTTCATTTCATTTCATTTCAAATCATATTAAAAAGAAAAATACAAGAAAGACAACTGCAGAATAATGTTTAACACTTACATTATTATCTTCCCAGTAGAGAGCTAAGCATCGATCACCGACCTTCCAAGTAATATCAGCAACACCAAGCATTGCACGCGCTTGTTCATTGACTGCTGCATTCTGGAACCCAAGGAGAGATCCAGCCAAAAATGGACCTCCACGAACACCGCCATAGTCTTGGGCACGACCAGCATAGCCATATTGCCGACCTGGATAGTTGCCCGCAGATCCACTACTCATATAACCCATATTGGCATACATCTGATTTTGTCTATCCACATATCCATTCTGCTGCTGGCGTCGCTGATAAGATTGTTCCTGATACTTCTGCAAATCATTACTCCGCCGATATGACGCAGCTTCTTGCATGTTCTGATAAGCTTGTTCAGGGGTCGGGTACATTTTCGGTGGTTGATAACTTCTCTGCTGTACATCTTCCAAAGGCCGGGAATGATTCGATAGGAGATTCAAATTTGCCGTCGCATCCACCAAATTTTCCATTGCATTAGTGTTATGGTAAGCTTGTTGCTGCTGGATATTAGTCTCTGGTAAACTTCTATCATTTCTGACACTTTTTTCATTATAATGACTCTGTACTGGCGCCTGATTATGATAGTTGTTGTAAGCTACATTTAAATTCATGTTAACATTGACTCCATTGCCAATATTCTGTTGTTGCTGCTGTTTATTCTTTTCCTCCAATTTCTTTTGAAACCTTGGTGGCTTCTCACTTTGTGTTTGATATTTTCTCTCATCTCGATGATGATTTTCATGTGAATAATTGCCTCTGTTCTCAGAACGTCTATTTGAATTGTCATACCTGGACCCTTGGTTGCGCGAATTTCCTTTTGAATTATTTCTTTCTCTGTTGTTGTTATAGCTCCTTTCATTTCTCTCTTCCTGTATTGAGGCGGTCTGTCTATTATTTTTATCTTTTTCAGGAACATTGGGCAATTTATCTTCCAGGAAATCAAACAAGGAAACTTTTCCTGAAGGCTTTACTTGCATTTCATCATCGTTCATATCTTTATGCCTTCCTTTACGCTTAGGCTGATCAGGTTCTTTCTGTTTCTCTTTACTTCTATTTTCTGAATTGTCTCTCTTTTGAAGGATTTTCAATGCCCTATCAACATTGTTCTTGGTATACTTGAGGGCATTTTCAGCCTGTTCCTCTGAAAAGCCTGCATCAACAATTTTCTGTACATTGGCATCCAAAAGAGGTTTTGTTCCACCTCCAAATACCTAAGTGAAAGAAAAAAAATTGTTTAAAAACATGAACCCATATTATACAATACATACATAAATTTCTTCACACAAAGTAAGGATTGGCAGATATAAAAAAAAATATTTTTTTTTCAAATGATTACCTTTTTAACTCCAGAGAGCCTTTGTGCTTCAGCAATGGCACCTTTCCTTTGAGCCTCAAACTCTGCATTGTCTTTATTACAAGCCTCTTGCAGGCTTTTAAACTGTTTGTCTGGGATAACCGCCTCTAACCGCTGTCCAAATGGAATCCATGGTGGTGGACCACCATCAGCTCCTATACCACCTAAAATCATTATTATAAATCCAATTTTTTTTTTTCATAATCCTAATTTTATTTAATAAATTAATTTCTCAAAGTAATTAACATAACTAAAAAAACCCTAATTCAAATTGTCATTTTTTTGTTTACAAAACCCAAACACAAATAATATTTTGCATTTAATTTAGGTATAAGATTAGAACACAGTATTTTTTGCCACCTTTTAACCGAGTAATTTTTTTTTTAGTTTTGAAATAAAAAGTTCTTGTTGCAATGTGTAAGATTGTTTATTAAAATTTCATGAATTATTCAGTTTAAAACTACTCATATATTTTTTTCATTAAATGAATAACTGTTACACCTTACATTAGGCTGTCTTTGTACGATGACAAATTTTATATGCATAGACATTTGAAGGTAAATAGAACTAAATATGTAGATATACAGTACTGAACTCTATTTACGGGAATTATATTAGGCCCATCACTGTTCTTATTAAATGTAAATGATCTTTCAAATATTACGAAACAGAAATGTGTACTGTTTGCCGATGACATATCACTTTTGATTGCAAAAAAATCAAACTTAATTGACTATGAAGACCTCATAAACAATGAAATTTTATCAATGAAGACTGTTACTAGGTATGCCAAATCGCTTGAAATGTTGTCTCAGTAAAGCCTGTATGTATACAAATACACTAGTTTTTGTTCCAGTCAAAAATATCCAGTAGTTTTGATTTTATAGGCATTCAAAGTTTCGAAAAATATCGAGTCCCGCTAACAGTCACTCAACCGCTTGTGACGTTATACAACAACGCGCCTCGCGGGCCGCTCAGTATAAATTGCGCAGTATTTTGTTGTGTTTTCGTACGCGTATTAAGTTAATAGTATATAATATATAATAGAATAGTAAATATTATTCGATTGATAAAATGGATGAAGGATTCGAAAAAGGGCAATCGAATAATCTAAATAAAATAGATGGATTAATGGTTGAGCATTATTTATCAACAAATAGTGATTTCGTTGCCGCCGAAATACGAGGAATAAAAATGCAAAGATGAGTGAACTTTCCGTGCTACTACATGCTTTATAGTTTATCTGTTCTCAATTTTATTGTTTTATCAAAGCAAAATACCCCAACTAATGTCATAATGGAAGAATGTAACTCAAATAGTAGATGTACCTACCTACCATTAAATTTTTACGTTACAGACAACAAATACATATGTATTATAGTTTTGTAGTTATTGGTAGGTACGTATGTATATAAAAAAAATATTCATGGACATTTCACACAACGTCCTCTGGTCCCAAAGTAAGCTTTATTTTTATGCTTGTGTTATGGGTACCAGAATACGGATAGACTACATATACTGCTTTTCTTTTGTAAATACATACATACATATAATACATAGTAAACACCCAGACGCAGTACAAACATTTATATGACAATCATAAATATCACACAAATGATTGTCTCGAGCGGGAATCGAACCCGCGACCTCGTGAACGGCAGTCCGTTACATGAACCACTGCACCACGAGGCCCGTCGGTATATTATACATATATAGGTAGGTACCGCTCTTCTTAGTAAATTTAAATGAATATATAAATTGATTTATTTCAAACTAGCTTCCGCCAGCTTCGCCCCCATTTCCCTCGGGAACTGTTCATTTTCCCAAGATTAAAAGTAGCCTATGTGTTATTCCAGACTTCGTCCAGATCCGTTCAGTAGTTTTTTTCGTGAAAAATACCAAACACACACACCCAAAAATTTCGCATTTATAATATTAGTAGGAAGTAGGATAGGTACTTAGGATGTAGATGTAGTGGGTTGAAAGTTCTGATGTACTAAACCTTTTTTTTTATTTACATTTTTTTTTTATTTACAAAATACATAAGGCCATTTATTTTTATTCAGATCTTAAACTAACGATCTTGAAACTTATTTCAGATCGGCACGAGACAGCTATGGCGATGACGCTATTGGTTATGTTCAAGTAAAAAGAGTAGGTGTTAATGTATGTACGGTTAAGCAGAGGTGGCTGTAAACATACTATAGCATTTTTTATGTGGCTACATCGTCGAAGCGAGGAGCCTTCAACGACAGCTAGCAAGTGTTATTTAGCCTTTTAACGTCTTTAGGAACTATAAAAATCAACTTTTCCGGCGAATTGGTAGTAGTTGTATTTTTGCATTTAGGTAGGTACAACACCTGATTTCCTAGTATTAGGATTGGACATTTTTAAAAGAATTCATGTATAATTTGGACTGCACGGGCGCGCGTCTGCGCGCCCGTGCAGCAGGACAGCGGTCAGGGCCCCGAGTCGGGTATTTCAATGGTGTCACAATTGTACCACAACATTATGGTGCAATTGTAAAGTTTTTGGTAGTCTACTATTAATGTCTTGTCATAGTGGTCCCATTACGACTTCATCATTGACTTACGATTGTGAAAGTGACATAAATTAGTAGTCTCGTACACAATTGCTTGACAATTGCAATTCAATGACTGAAATGTTTCGGTAGTCTGCTATTTTGAATTTGACAGTAATATTTTGAAATTGTCCTGTGTCGACAGATTGCCTTATATAAAAAATAGATAGATAGAAATATTAGAAATTGTCCTGTCACATGTACAACGGCAACCATTGCTCTTATTAGTGTAGTGCTCTTTGGTGTAGTGATCTTTAGATGCGAATAAAATTAGATTTTAGATCTTAGGTGTTATATTAAAACATCCACGAGATGTATTCCGCGCGACGAAATATTTTGCAGTTAGCCAACGCTGTGGATGAAAACGAAAGAAGACGCAATAAATATAGACAACGTCGTCGAGCTCGTCGGGTAATGTCGAAGACAACGTGAATCCGTATATCGATTTACCCGACAATGAATTTGTCAAAACGTTTCGTCTAACAAAAATGTAACAGCTTGACATTTAAAATCGTTACATTTAATTTCAATGTTCTTTGTAATTTATTGCAATTTACTAATCCCCTAAACTTCACATTAATTTTTATACTAATAAATAGTAATGTACAAATACATCTAAACGAAGTCTAGCATGATTAGGTAAATGTTTAAATTTATTAGTAGTTTTTCGAAAATCACTTCGAGTAACGCATTTTTTAAAAACGGCAACACATACATGCCATTTTAACACAATTCATAGATAAAAGAGACCGAAAATTCATTGCATAGATAATAGAGACCGACAATTCCATTACCATTGAACGACCATTGTGAACTCATATATAACAGACTACGGACATTTGACTTCAATTGCAGTTGCATCGTGTCGGTTTGACAATTGTTCCAAAATAGTAGACTTGACCACCTGAGTGAGCCAGACTGTGCGAGTTGTGCGATGACGTCAGATCGATTTTTCTTTACTTCTAAATCGGAAACTAATTGACGAATCAAAGTAATTCTTGCACTAGTATTTTTTATTTTTGACAGAGAATATGGAGTGCTAAAAATCAAAAATAGTTAACATTCTCCATTACCAAGTGGTTGAAGGCTAATAATCTCAGAGTAAACACAACAAAGACCAATTACATACAATTTAGTAACTACAATAGTAATTATAATTCAATTCTACATTTGAGATGTTATAATAAATTTTTAGGCGTAATAATTGACAAAAACTATAACTGGAGGTTGCATATTGATAGTATTTGTAAAAAACTTTAATTTATTCATGACCTTAAAACGCTGAGGTGTATTTCGGGACAAAGTACTGCTCTAACTGTGTATTATGGATATGTAAATTCAGTTTTGTGATATGAACTTCTTCTTTTTGGGGAAACTCAACTGATATTAACAGAGCTTTCATAGTGCAAAAGAAAGAGCTATTTGTGGTATCTATCCTTTAACGTCATGTAAGCCATATTTTAAAAAACTTAAGATATTAACATTAACCAGTTTATATTTGGAAAATATATAAACTGGTTAACGTTAATCTTTAGTTTTGTAAGAGATCATGGTTCATGTTTTAGTACATTTAGTGAGAAGCTTAATTCTGTTATAAAAAACAAGGATCCTTTATGGCTACAAATGCCCAGATGCTCAACTACCTTGTTTCAGTGAAATTGTTACTTTATGATGATTACAATTTATAATAAACTACCAAAATCAATTAAAGACCTACCTAGTAAGAAATTGAAAACAAAACTAAAAGAATGGCTTAGTGAAAAATGTTTTTACAATATTAATGAATATTTTACTAATACATAAATAATTTATTTAAACTTTAACTTAATTAGATATTAATAATGACATTTGCTTGTTTGTATTCACAATGAAATATGTGAAACTAATTGTGTGCTATCATCTACATATTAAATTTATTTATTTATACATATATGTATATTTATTGTAAACCATATTTCAAGCAAGTAAAATATTGGGATCCTATTTATGGGATACTCAATAAGCAAAACAATAGCCTATAGACCTTTCTTTACTTCTAAAAACTTTAACCCAAGTTTTAACAGCATAACAAACAAAACAAAAGAAATATCCTAATTGGCCGAGCCATTCTTGAGTTTTGACTAAAATAACAAATAAGATTCTTTTCTTAGATATTACATTATGTTAAAAGGCACTTACCCCTTGTATGTTTTGCCAAGCTTCTGTTCAGCTCCCATTTTTCAATCATATGAGCAACTTTACCGCCTAACACTGTTATAACATTTGGTACTAACCAAATCACACCATGACATACCTCAAGACCTTCATGTTTTAATAACAATTTAGTGCCAGGAGGAGTATTAATACTTAAAAAAGAGATCGGACTTGTCTCTAGACCAGTGAATATTGCTTTGCCATCGTGTAAAGTCAGTTTTAGCATTCGTATTGCCGACGTCGATTCTTCATTGGCTTTCGGTGCCGACACATTCCTTATCTTTTGAATTTGAACAACCACTGGACTCTCTAACTTAGACGGATCTTTAATAAAGTCCTCAGGCAAGGCTGCATCCCCGATATCCCTCAAATCATACTGAAATAACAAGATTAAAAGTGAAATCAATCAGAGCATATTAATAACCTTACCACTGAAGAAAACTATCTATAAAAATACATACATCTAATGCCTTTTTACTTAAAGTATTTACATCTTGTATTTGACCATTTTCACTAATAATATCGATACCTTCTTGAGTTAGATGCCTGAAAAAATCAAATATTTAGTGCACTGTACAGTATTCGTTTAACTTTCCGAAATTGATGATGACGAAAAAAATATTATTACCAGCCTAACTCTTTGAGCTTTTCTTGGAGTGCCATATCTTTAAATTTGATTAAATTATCATGACTTCAAGAAAAATAATCAAAAATAAAACTATTAGTGGCATACGGCACCATGACAGATAAAGCAATTTACTTTTTTTTTCATCTCGGTGTTACCAGCAGTGTGTACGTATTTTATACCAAAAAACACTATTATTTGTATTCAAACGACTATCACACTGTACTATCACATTCTTATTGGTAGAATGTTGAATAGCTTGCAAAACTGTATTTCAGGTTTTCCCCGTTTTCCAATCAGCGCGCAATAGCGCATCATGCGGCACAATGTTCAACGTTGAGTGTTCCAAGTTCCAATTACAGGATCGCATCGCACAATCGAGCACTCTCAAAAGTGATGCGTGCAATCCATACCAACTTCAGCGACAGAAAATTAACAAGTATTTTTTCTTTAAATTGGCATTGATTGAAATTTTATTTATATATTATCGTTAGTAATATTATTTATTGTTAAAAAAAATTTAAGGCTTTCTTTTCGTCGGAGTTTTCTGGAAATATTCAAAGTTAATTCAAGCTGTGTTAAAAAATAAATAAATATAAGTATGGATGAAGGTATAAACAATGACTTTTTTATATTCCACATCTGCATAAGACGTCGTATCATACGTCATCGTTAGTACATCCGAAAGCTCATACGAGTGGTGCCGACACTGCCGACTTCCAAAAAGTATCTTTTATAATATTACTAGTTATAAACTTTATGCTCAGATATGAATATAATGGCGGGCTTAATGCCGAAAGCATTCTCTGCCGGTCTACCATTGAGGGAGTGTAAACTAAAAACAAAACAGGTACGTACGTAATTAGGGGTGTGAAGCGGTGGTGTATCTAGACTAGACTAACGTTATATCTATATTATTTTACTCTTTGACTAACACTTAGTCAACAGTTTCTGGTTACAGCTTTATGTGGTGGTAGTCTTGGGTTGTGGGAAAGGTTATGGAGTTGTGAGAATCGTGTGTAAAAAAACAAAATATGCTTTCAAAAATATTCATATATTAAACTTTTTTTGAAGATTTTTCTTTGCTCATCAATATCACAAATTTATACAAGGATTACATTAAGTCAGGTTACATTTATACACTTAATTGTTGTAATTCACAATAAATTACATTTAAAATGTTTTCCCGTCGTAAATGTCACGATATATCCAAGTGACCAAATACTTAAATGTACAGTTACACATTACAAATTAAATAATTTGCGAATTGTATAACTATTACATTTCAGATTGGGGCCATTTTTGGTCCAAGATGCATAATATTTAACTATACCTCAGTATAAATGAAGCAAAGTCAAATAACATTTTCATATCATTTAAAGTAAGATAGTTGTTTATACACAGATAATTTTAACACATTTAAGAATTACGAAAAATGGACATAAAATAATTTCCAAGTTTTTCAACACGCTCAAAAGCAATTAATTGCATGGTCTTTACATACATATAATTATTAGCTAGCAAATGAATGGTGAACAAATAAATTAATAGTCCTTCGAACCGGATCCCGTTTTAAAGCAACTTGCGATTCTATCCGACTCGAAGGACTATAAATTTATTTACATAAGTACTAATGACAACAAATATGTCTTTGTGATTTGTAGGTATTTAACATCGGTAAGAAGCTAGATTACTATAGCCAGCAATATATGAAATAGCTTTGCAGTATAAATCTTAAGAATAAATACAGAACTAATGATATTAGGTAAACATAATTGTGATATAATAAATTCAAGATAACCATTATTTAACTAGCTAAAATTGTCTTACTAAATATGGTAAACTAAAAAAATTTATCTTAAAACTAGTATGTCATTTACATCAATAAATATATTTTAAAAGAATGGACGTTAGCATTTTAAGACTCAATAGATGTCATTTCAATACGATACTACAACATCCAAGTGATAAAATTTTGACTTTCATAGATATATTTTCTTTATCTCATGTCCTCTCATTGTGATGCTACGGTCTTTCTTTTATGAACACATTTTTATATAACACTCCTATTCAATCATATATACAATTGATTTATTATAAAAAAAAACACGGGTTTATTGGCAATTCAGTAGGTATTGCAAGAGTAAAACTGAAAATAATTACTATTTTTTTTTTAACTTTGCTTGTTGTTAATTGTGATGTAAGTAGTAATATTTCATAGCCTAGAACCATTACCAAAAAAGAAACTTACTTTAACATAAATATTAAAACAACCTGAGAAAATCAAAGAAATTTTACGAGGATCACATTTCATTTCTGTACTCACACTTTTCAATATTATGTGTCAAAAAAAACAATAGTAGCAACTTATTTCTAAATTATATACAGAAAAAAAAGTTTTACTTGCTAAGTAGAACTTATTGTTAAATAAAAAAAAATCAACTTTTTTTAGAAGTTGTTTTACCAAAACCCAATGAAATCGAAAGGCACATTAGACTTAAAAGTCTTATGTAATAAGTTTATTTGAAAAATACATAAAATAAATTGTGAAATAATTAAATATAATAAATGCCTACATAAAATATAGGCGAATAAAGATCAGAATGTGATGTTAGTTTCGGAATTAGGTACTATTATTTTAATTCTAAATAATATAAATATATTACAAGCTCAAAATGACAACGACTTATCTAGAAAATTACAACTGTGTTTGACACAAGCTGTCATGTGACACGTCACTAAGCGTCGTAAGGTGGTGTCATTAATTACGCATTTATAAAGTACTAGGCCGCGTTTTATTCATGCATATTGTTCGAGTTAGGTCATTATCATTTTAGCGTGAGATGTGATGATCAGTGTAAGATAACATAAAACAAATTAAATCAAAAAGTTTAACGACGAAGAATTTTTGGATTTACACAAAATAACATTTATGTAAATGTGAAATCGTGACTTTCTAAAAAAATGCTTTTATAATTAAATAAAAGCGATCAAATAAACTTACAACTAATTGTAATATACCACAATCATTTTTAGCTCACATTATACAAAATATACACAACATTTACTTATATACAAGGTAACTAATATAACCAATATTGAGACAATGAACTGCAAAATCAATTGATTAACAATTGACAATGATTGATTGGTTGATCCCTTTGATTGATAGAATTGACAGAGATTGATCCCGTAATTGAATAGCACACTTTAATTGTTCAGTTTTTTAGCAGTTTATTGTCTCCTAATATTAATTGATCGGGGTTTTAGACAATTGTCTAATAGACATAATTTGATTGTAGACTACCTAGACATAAACTGATTGTCTAGCAGATAATTTGATTGTCTAGCAGACAATTTGATTGTCCATTAGACAATTTAGTTGTCTAACAGATATAATTTGGTTATATAAATTTGTTGTCTAACTAAGACGTATTTTTTCGTCTAATATTTCAGACAATACCATTAAATACAAATCATTTCGGCCGATTGCCGTTGATATACAACAAATATTAAATAGCTTAGAATATTTTGCCTAAAAACTGAACTGATAAATAATTGTCTTATGAGAAGCCTTTTAGACATGGCCATTATATGAGAAAAGAAGACTTATTAGTTCACGAGTCTAAATACATATCACTAACCAAATCCAGGCTATTTCTTTTAGAGATAAATAAATTGTTAGACAATTCAATTAATGATTGCTTAATAGTGATTAGTCATTTTATTTGTAAGATCGATCAATCGTCGCTGATACGTCGTGATTTCTTAGATTTCTTCTTTTCCATTGCCTCCATTCTCATATCTTCTAAATCTTCCATAATACCTGAAATAACACATAATATTACGATTTTCTAAAAATTTGAGATTTTTTAATTAAACAAAGAAATTTGTTAAAGGGTGTTATATATATACTTCTTTCTTAAGTACCTATTCACTGCATTCTTTAGAATAATTTTAAAATTAAGACATTGTCATCTGTCATTACAAAAATAGATTATTATATGAAATAAAACATTAATTTAAATGCACGTTTATTTTGTATATAATATTGGCGACGATGGAAGAAGAATTATTTAATTTAAAACGAGCACGAAGTGCTATTAAAGGACAATTTACTAAAATCTACAAACATTTACAAAATGTTGTCAGCATCTCCGATTATGAGCATAAAACAAGACTTACGACAATACAAAAGTATGAAGAGAAGTTCGACAGCATACAAGAACGAATAGAAAATCTGTGTGGAAATGCGCAAGAAGAAAGCGAATTACACTTCGAACTCAAAGAAGAAATAACACATTTGAAGTTGATGTTATTCAATAAATCTCAATCATCCGTACATTTACAACGAGACAGTACAGAAGTTAACCAGTCAGATAAAAACAATCAGGTACCAAAAATAAATTTTCAACCATTTCAAGAAAAAGAAACGTTCAAGAATTTTATCAAGCGTCTTGAAACATACATGTGCATGACTAACTGTCAAGACCCGAAGATGATGACTTATGTTTTATTAAGTTCTATAAGTCCAGAATTACACGAAAATGCTTGTAACTTATGTTCACCTGAAGACCCTTCAAAGTTAGACTTTCAAGATTTAGTAGATTTAATGATTCAATATATCGATCCTAAACCTAGTGTGTGGGCACGCAGGCACAAATTTATAACCCGCATTCAAGATGAGAACGAAACCGTGACGAACTTTAGTACAGAACTCAAACGTCTAGTACAGGAGTGTGAATTTTCTTGTGATAACTGCAAAAAACCCATTGCTGAAAATTTCTTAGCACTACAATTTATCAGAGGAATACGAGACAGTGAAGTCCGTACGAAAATCTTACAGGACAACCGAGTTACCAATTTCAAGGAACTTGTACAAATGGCCACGTCTTCAGAAATAGCTAGAGCAGATAATACATTAATCGCAGGAAAATCAATATCACAAAATGAAGCTGTCATACATTCATTAAAGAAGAAAGAAAATCGTTTAACCAAAACAATATCACAACCATTACGAATTACATCAATTAAAGACTTACAAGGCAAATGTTTCCGTTGCGGAGAAGGTACTCACAAAGCAAATACCTGCAGGCACATGAATGCCAACTGTTCCAAATGCAGCAAGAAAGGTCATCTAGCTCGTGTCTGTCTTCAGGGTTTATATCAGAAAAGAAACAGTCAAGTCGATGAGGCAGAGGAAGCAGATAATGAGAGTATCGGTGATATCAATACCATTCACTCCAGCGGCAAAGATAAATTTATGATCAATGTTACAATAGAGAATAAACATGTACAAATGGAACTAGATACCGGTGCGGCGTTATCATCTATGTCACTTAAAGAATACAAGAATTTACAAATTAGTAATCGAATTTTTAAAACAGAAGTACGCATGAGAACTTACACTGGTGAACTAATTACCCCTGTTGGAGTTGCATACGTTAAATGTAAATATCGTGATCAAACATTTCATGGCAAACTATACATTATAAGACAAGACGTGGACGCAATATTTGGGAGAGCGTGGATACGAGACGTTAAAATGAACATTGCGGACATGAACACGGTAGCACTGAAAGACGCAGTATATCCAGATTTAGATCGAATTATAACTAAATTCTCACATGTTTTTGATGGTAAATTGGGACATATTCCAAATTATAAAGCTCACTTAACTTTACGTGAAGACGCGACACCTATCTACATTAAACCGAGACGTATTCCATACGCGCTGAAAGACAAGGTCGATAAGGAAATCGACCGCTTATGTCAAGAAGGTGTTATTACAAAAATTGATAATTCCGAGTGGGGCACGCCAGTTGTACCTATAGTAAAACCGAATGGTAGTATTCGTTTATGTGCAGACTACAAAGTAACCCTGAACAAAATGATAAAAGACGAACAATACCCTATACCAATAATTGAAGACATTTTGGCTGAAATGAGTGGTGGTAAATTCTTCTGTACATTAGATATTTGCCAAGCATATTTAAATTTGGAAATGGACGAGGAAAGTGCAATGTTACAAGCACTCAGTACACACAAGGGTACCTTTAAGGTCAACCGTTTAATGTTTGGAGTAAAAGTTGCTCCAAATGTGTGGCAAAAATTTATGGATAGAATACTACAAGATATACAAGGAGTGAAATGTTTCTTTGACGATATTATAATTCAGGGAGCCACGGAAAAACAATTACAGGCACGTCTTGAAAATGTATTAGAAAAGTTACAAGAAAATAACTTAAAACTTAATAAAGATAAGTGTTCATTTTTCAAAACAAGTATTAATTACTTAGGCCATATTATTGACAGTCAAGGCTTACATAAAAATAATGAAAAAGTTAAAGCAATTTTGGATACAGAGAAGCCAAAGAACGTCAGTGAATTACGTACATTCTTGGGTATGAGCAACTACTACAATAAATTTATTCCAAATCTGGCTTCAATTTCTTATCCACTTAATGAATTACTGAAGAAGAATAAAAAATTTACTTGGTCAGACACGTGCGAACATAGCTTTAATAAAATAAAAGAAGAAATCGTTAGTAACAGAATATTAATACATTTCGATCAAAATAAACCACTGGTTCTAGCGACTGATGCTTCACCGTGTGGTCTTGGGGCAGTTTTATCTCATCGACTTCCGGATGGAACGGATAGACCTATCGCCTTTGCGTCTCGTTCACTGACAGCGTGTGAGAAACGATACAGTCAAATTGATAAGGAAGCAACAGCGATATACTGGGGAGTTAAAAAGTTTTTCCATTACGTCTATGGAAGGAAATTCACACTCATCACAGATCATAAACCCTTAACTACAATTTTTCACCCACATAAAACGTTACCTGCAATGAGCACTATGCGCCTTTTTCACTATGCACATTTTCTATCTGGATTCGATTACAATATTGAATACAGAAATTCAGCCAAAAACAGCAACGCCGATTTTCTTTCAAGATTTCCTCTAGAAAAAGTTTCTGAAAATAAAATTGACCAACACAGTTCATTTCAACAACATCAACTAAACACATTAACGATTAATCGCCACAAAATAGCCGAAGAAACTATGAAGGATCCTGAATACAAAAAGATAATGCTTGTTTTACAAAAGGGACAATCATTAAAGACCCTCGGTTATAACGACAGTGAAATAACAATAGAAGATAACTGCCTTATTAAAGGAACAAGAGTTATGATTCCTACCAGTTTAAGATTAAAAATTTTGGAAGAGTTACATCTGGGTCATTTAGGCATACTAAAAATGAAAATACTGGCACGAAGTTATGTATACTGGAAAAACATTGACAAGGATATCGAAGACCTGGTTACTAAATGTCGAGAATGTCGTCTAAAGCAAAATGAACCGACCAAGGGTCCTTTACACCATTGGGAAGTACCTAAAGAACCTTGGCAACGTATACATATCGATTTCGCAGGACCATTAAACGGATATTACCTGTTCATAATAGTTGATGCATTGTCAAAGTGGGTAGAAATAATCCCTACCAAAGTAACTACAAGTGCTTGGTGCATTTCGAGACTTAAGGAAGTGTTTGTAGATTTCGGTCTACCATATGTTTTAGTATCAGATAATGGAAGACAGTTCACATCAAAGGAGTTTACGTCATTTCTTAATGAAAACGGAATAGTGCATAAAACCTCGGCTCCATATCACCCCGCTACCAACGGTCAAGCAGAACGCTTTGTACAGACTATAAAAAAAGCGTTACAAACAATGTACAATGAGTCAGGATCGATACAAGAGAAAGTATTAAAAATAAAATATCAAATACGTCGTACTCCAAATACAGCATCAGGCAAAAGTCCATATGAAGAAATGTTCGGCAAGCGAACAGTTAGAACGCTCTTACATGCTATGTTTAAGAATAAGAGTGCTGGATTGAAGTCAACTGTTGACAATAAATTTAATGTAAGAACGTTTAAGTCGGGGCAGAGAGTCCAAATTCGAAATTACAATGCCAGTAAAAGATGGGAGTTTGGAACAGTTTTGAAACGTATAGGGCATTTACACTATGAGATATTAACTGATTCAGGCCAAACGTGGAAACGACACATAGATCAAATGTTAAGTACAGCCGTTGGAAAACACTGAGAGGATTAAATGGGGGCGGAGATACTGTTATATATATACTTCTTTCTTAAGTACCTATTCACTGCATTCTTTAGAATAATTTTAAAATTAAGACATTGTCATCTGTCATTACAAAAATAGATTATTATATGAAATAAAACATTAATTTAAATGCACGTTTATTTTGTATATAATAAAGGGTTATTAGTTTATTACGTAGGTCCTAAGACAAAAAAGGGCAATTATTAAATTTTTTTTCATCTATTTGTTTATCTATTTGGTTGCCGAATAGCTGAACCGATTTTTATGAACTATTAGCTGACCCGGCAAACGTTGTTTTGCCATACTAAAAAAAAAAGGTTTGAAAAATAGATGTTGGCCAATTCTCAGACCTACTGAATATGCATGTAAAATTTCATAAAAATCGGTCAAACCATTTCGGAGGAGTACGGTAACTAACACTGTGACACGTGAATTTTATATATAAAAAGATTACTCATAGATAGCCGAGTAATACCACTATTAAGGCATTTCTGTCAGTCTGTCTGTTTGTTTTAGTTGATCACACGAATAACTGGACCGATTTAGTCTTACTCACAGATAGCCACCACAAATAATACATACCAATCTTTTTACTGATGTATTCCTCGCGTTGTTGGCGGGCGAAGCTGGACTCCATCATGGGATCATCATCATCATCCATATCCCTGTACCTGGAACAAAATCACAAAAAAAAACACATTTTAAAATCTCATATTCAAAAATTTTTATATCCATAATTAATAATTATTTGTATTGTAAACTCTCAAAACGAATGACAATGAATGAACAAACCAATGATAAAGAATGAATGATAAATTATTGCTTTTAAAGAATTACAAAAATAATTTAAAATATGTGTGTACTGTACATCCAAACCATTATGAATATCGAATAAGTAGTCCAGAATGGGCATAAGCACAAAATTTTACTAAAAAAAAATTGCCTTAGTGAGAATCCACTACCTAGTGTAGAAATCTATTTTACTAACAATATCACGAAACTTGATAAATAACAAAAAGGAAATTAATGAAGCTATGATAACTACTATCTCTATTCATGACCTACAAACTGTCAACATGATAAAATATAAAGATAAAAGATAATTCTGATGACTACCTATATACTAACAGTATGAAAACAGTGTGTTTGTTTATGTTAAATTTGTTAGTTATTGACTGAATGTGTGATAATTAATTAAAATAACCTGACTGGAACTGTATTTATTTGTATACAATAATTCGAAAACAATACATGATATTATGTATTGTATTCCAATGGGTACTGGATATTACAAATACATTAACCTTGATTTGTCACAGCACTAATAAACTAACCTGGTTATATCTATTTCCAGTTTATTACAATACATAACATCATGTATTCAAATGAATACCATATATTACAATACATCTACTTACTTTGATTTATCGTAGCCAAATATTTCCTTGATGTGTTTTGAATAGTCCATTTCATCATCACCATCATCAATGAAATCATCCAACTCGGAGTCATACTCTGATTCTGAATCTAATCGACCTGGAAATAAAAGCACTGATATAGTGATATAGTAATATTATCAAAACCAATTCCCACTTTTTTTAAACTGCAATTGGCAATGTTCATTTTTTTTTAAACTCATAACTCTAGGGTATATTAAAATTAAAATATTAAGGCGTTCTTAGGGATATACTACTCTGTGGTGGAGTTGAAATTGGTTTATTATATCAACTTGCCAACTTTGAAATATGTATTGCAATCTGTTTTAAGTCTACCAGGAAAAGGCAATACACAGATTGCGTACAACGATGACGTCATAACATTTAAAATAATATCTTTAAGTATTTTTTTAAAATTCTATACAGTGAATATTTCAATAACATTGAAATTAGTTACTTAAAATAGTCTATATTTTCAAAAAAATATATAAAACAGCAGGTCAAAAATTATGAACAATCCCAATTGTTATCAGTAACATATAGTTCTATATATACTTACGTTTTGCTTTCTTCCCATCTGGACCACCTTTTCTTCTAACATCTCCTGGCGGGAATTGACGTCCACCGTTTGCTTTAGACATTCCATTCTTTCCTATAGAGTTCACGTGTTTGTCAAAATCAAAACTATTTGTTATTTTTGATTTGCTAGAACCAGCCTTATCTGAAGTTGGAGGCATTTTTCTATCTTCCGGTCTTTTAGAAGCCATTTCTCTACCATTCGGTAGTTTTTTCTCATTACCCTTTTGAGGACCATCATTCAATGATTTCTTAACTAATCCACTTTTATCCTTAACACCATTTTGTTGCACAGCCTCACGAGATTTTGGCACAACTTTACCCTGATTACTTTGACCATTCATATATTTCCCCTCACTGTTTTTACTTGGTATAGTGAATTTCCTTTCATTCGAATTCTTATCTATTCTATAAGTATTCTGACTTTTTAAATCTATATTCTTTTTAACATCTTGTTTTACATTTTCTTTGGAATTCAATTTCGGTCTATCACCAGATTTGTCTAAACTTCTGGGCTTTTCCATTGATCTGCTGCTACTTTCAAGTTTAGACTTTGCTTTTTCTAATCTTTCTCTATCACGATTAAGTCTATCTATGTCTCTTTCTATTTTCTCCCTTTCAGCTTTTAATTTGTCCAGTCTTTCTCTGTCTGCTCTGTCTCTGTCACGTTCAGCCTTCTCTTTCTCTAGCCTATCTCGTTCTTTCTGAAGTTTTTCTATTTTTTCTCTCTCATATCTTTCTCTGTCTGATAGTTTGGGTGAATCATGTTTGGTGCTATTGATTTTATCAGACACTTTCGGTATTCTGCCAAAACTAGGTGCACTCTCTGGTTTTCTTTCTCTTTCTACAGGTTTTTCTTCTTTGCTTCTTGTGGCTGAAACTAAAAAATCTTATTTTTATATAACAGTTTAAGTAAAAGTAACTACAATATGCTTAAACAAAGAACCTAGACATAGTTCTTTACTATTAGTTCAATGTATATCTGAATAAACTCCCTGCCTTACAAAAGGTCTCAAGTATTTAAAATCTGTCATATCAGAAAAATATATATACCTTTTTTACCATTCTTCTCTGCATCCATTCTCTCCTGCCGTCTTTGTCTACGTGCCATCTCTTCTTCATACTCTCTTTTCTGCTTTTTCGTCATAGGTCTTTCCGTTTCACTCTCAACAATAGCTTTCTTTTGAGCTACATCTAATGGTTCACTCTTTTTTTGTTCTGCAAGCTTCAATAATTGATTAAAGTCCATTGGTGGTGGCATTGGTTTCTTGAATTTAGGTTTATCAGGTTTGGCTGAATCTTTTTTCTCTTTTTCTGGCTCATATTTTGTAGGAGGACTAGATTCTCGTTCTAAAAACAAAAAAAAATTATAAATATATACGCCAAAATAATGTTACAAAAGAGTACAAACAAAATTTAACCTACAAATACCATACTTTAGAAAGAAAGAAATAAATGAAAAGAATGCAAAGAGGAACTAATTATAAAAAGAAAATATGTTGCAAATTACCTCCATTTTCAGTCCTTCTACGTCTTTTATGTGGTACAGGTTCATCTTCATGTTGCAATGCATGTTTCACCCTTTCCCTAGTCCCATTCAAGTCTTTTTTTACACTAGAACCTTTATAAAAAAAAAACAAAATTTCTATAATGCATTAGACAAAAAAATTTCTAAATTATTGCATTGTTTGTAGCTCTTACAATTTTAAAAATGGAAAATACACAATTTATACAACAAACATTTAAATGAAATAAATTGTTGTTTATATACAAATGACATTTTTGATTTTTTTTAATTGATAATACTAGATAATACAACTGTGCAATTAAAAGAGTCACTTTACAGTACGTTCCCAGTTATTTTACCTGTGACATCTGTCAAAAATTTTTTTCGATAGGCTGGTTTATCTGACTGTTAAGTGAAGTTGTTGTTGTGATAAATTGTGCATAGATTTTGCTTTTGTGCCGTTATTATCAATCTAATCATGCCGAATAGAATTCAGAGTAGTAGCAAAACGGAAAAATTAATTGACAGATGTCAGAGGTAAAATAACTGTGAACGGACTGGTGCTCAAGTCCACTATTTTGGAACAATTGTCATACCGGCACAATACCGGCACGATACCGTTGCAATTGAAGTCAAATATCCGTAGTCTGCTATATGCCGTCATAACGGTCTTTCAATGGTAATAGAATTGTCGATCTCTTTTATCTATGGATTGTGTTAGAATGGTATGTATGTGTTGCCGTTTTTAAAAAATGCGTTAGTTGAAGTGATTTTCGAAAAACTACTAATAAATTTAAACATTTAATCATGCTAGACTTCGTTTAAATATATTTGTACATACTATTTATTAGTATAAAAAGCAATGTGAAGTTTAGGAGATTAGTAAATTGCAATAAATTACAAAGAACAATTTCTAATATTTCTATCTATCTATTTTTTATTTATGGCAATCTGTCGACACAGGACAATTTAAAAATATTACTGTCAAATTCAAAATAGCAGACTACCGAAACATTTCAGTCATTGAATTGCAATTGTGAAGCAGTTGTGTACGAGACTAGCAATTTATGTCACTTTGACAATTGTAAGACAATGATGAAGTCGTTATGACGACACATTAATAGTAGACTACCAAAAACTTTACTATTGCACCATAATGGTACAATAATGGTACAGTTGTGACACCGTTGAAATACCCGACTCAGAGCCCTGTATTGTGTGTTTGGATTATTATCTCCACAGATAAGGATGACCTGATAGTCTATAGTAATAGAGGACAATAATATTACAAATAGTCTATAGTTATATTCTATAGCTCTATAGTTTTTCCCTACCCTCATGAGAAAAAAGAGTGATGTGATGATGAATAATATAACAAAGGGGAAAGTTATTACTATATTAACTATAATGAATCAGAAATATATTGATGATTTTAATCATTTTTCAACAACAAAGTGTTTTTATTTATTTTTGGATGAGATTTTAGTATGTAAATAAAATTGAGGTTAAAATAAAATTTGATTAATAATTACACAGATAAAACCACAGGGCCAGACTAGTAGGTAAAAAACTAAGGTATGATGTGGTGTGATAGAAGCTATAGTGACATGTTCAACTTCATTTCATAGCTAAGTAGGTACTTATTGACTTGAAAAAATGTGTTTGATAGAATGCAAGCCACTGAGATACCCATATTATAAAGAAAATTTTATAACCACACACTTAATAAAATATTATTGAGAAAATATGGTCTTATACTTACTTCCTGAGGGAAATTTTGGTTCATCTGGTATCTTGCTGTACTTTTCCATCATTTTCTCATAAAGTGCAGCTGCTTCTTGAGATTCGTAACCATAATCATCTTGATCGGGTTGCTCTGGCCCTTCCCGAGTCACTGCTGTGTTATCTCTATCTATGGCATCAGCAAGTACTGATTTATTTGCAGATTTGATGACTTTCAACGTTTTTTGAATCTTTCTCAATGCCTTAGGGTCACGCATGGCCAGCAGTTCCTCTCTTTTCTTTTGTGCGTCAATCTTTTTCTGTTTTTCTTCCTCATCTTTCTTGGCCAAGAATTTTTGTATATTAGCAGAAAGTTTATCTCTCTGTTTCTGTTCCTTCTTAGGCGGATCAAAGCGAGCTTTATAATAAAGACTTTCCTGTAACAAAAATCACACGTATTAATGAAAATATAACATGAATTCGCAAAAGTAAAATTGTGACTTTGTATGCAAACGTAATTATGTATTTAATTTATTAAATAAAAAACATCAATGTGAACTTAGAAATATAAATTGCTAATAAAAATCTACAAATACTGTTCCTCAATTACAAGGATCCTTAAAATTTTGTACGCAAATGCATTAAAAATACTCACAGATGACTTTTGTTGTTGATTTCGTTGAGCTGCCAACAAGGTCTCACGAAACTCCATTTCGTAACAATTTATTGTTGTTCTGATACAGTAATCACAAATAGCACAGCAACATTGCAAATTTTCACAAAATAATTAATTATTATCGTAAAATACGTGTCAGGCTTAATTTTGATGCATGATCCCACCATTTTCTGGAAACATACTGAATGGAGTGAATTGGAGTGAATGACTGTGAAGGTTTTAATGATGTACCTTCACTGTCGTAATCAAACTGAATCAAACCTAGTGATGTCCAATACTTTACGACACTGAATGAATGACCAAATTTTCACTATCGCTCGTAGTCATTTTAATGTTACGTGCGTATTAATTAATTTACACTGAGTCTATAGTAGGAATAATAAACAAATGCATAAAAATATAATATACACAGCGTAGCGTAACTAGAAACACAACCACATAGCGGAAGCTTTCGTGTGACACTGAGCTGAGCAAGACAGCAAGTAAACATATAATTATCTTACTCTTTGAATTAAACTCTGATGAACTGTGTTTTGACCGAGGGGGATGAATAGAGCGGAATGAGGGGTGTACCTAACATGCGATAGCATCTAGTGTACTGAGGTATCCAATCATAATAATGTATATACCAAACCTTAAGCTCTGCCCTTATGAATGATATGCAAAGAAAGTTAGAGTTCTCTTTTTTAATTATAGTATATAAATAAAAACATATAAATAAATATATAAATAAAATATACATATATATAAATAAATATATAATAAATAAATAAATAATAAATATGTAATATATGTATAAATAAAGTATAAGCAAAAGTGTGGTACCTAAATGTGACTCAAAGTTGCCGAATCAACGTATTTACATAATATGTATTTGTATATACAGCATGAAACTAACCTTTTAGGCTATGCTTGAAACCCGGCATTCTCGTAGGTCATAACTATTAACTACGTGAAGTCAGAAGTTAATTTGTATAATAATTTAAAAAGAATTTTGAGGCTCAAAGTTTTTGATATTTTTTTACGTTGCGATAGATATCATGTCCCACAATAGACATCAAGGCATAATGCCTGCTGTATATTGCCTCTGTGAGGTAAAGAGGTGCCGATTCTGCGCGCCATTTTTTTTAAGAGGATACCAAAATAGCTTCGTGCATATTTCTACGTACGAAGTTTTCATTTTTTCTTTAGATTGAATGGCTAGAGCTCTAATTTTTAAGTATATGTTTTTTCAATATATAATCTAGGATCGCGTAAACTCAGAAACGCGATTGAAAAAAGTTTTCTCGATAGAAAATCTTAGCGAAACAACCTCCCTTATTTTTTATTTTTTTCATTTGTCGGTCTATTATCGCGTATTAACTAATGAAATAACTTTCAAAACATAAGTAACTATTATATATAGAACCACGTAAATCAGAATTAAAATATATTTAGTAGATTTTGAGTAAATAGGAAAAGTATCCCTAATTCTTCATTTTCTGTGCCTACTGGCTGTGTTAATATGTACGTGTCGGCGATGATATACGATAATATTGATGTAGGCCCTTAATAATGCAATCTATTAAAGTAATTTATTAATTTTGCAATTGGCATGTCAATTGCAAAATTATCGGATAATTAACTTATCGGAGGTTTAAACTTTAAAAGTTCGCTAAAATTGGTTCGCAAAAATTGTCAAACATTATTCTTCTTATTAGTCTTTTTACGCTAAAACGTTTATTATCTCTCCGATAAAATCTCCATTTAAACCTCAGAAGTCATTATGAATATGACCATAACAACATACCCAAAATGGGTCTATGGTTTTAAAATCACTTTTTCAAAAGCAACTTCTGTTTCCAATAGTAATAATAGTTATGATGTCGTATTATATTCGAAAAGCTTCTGCCGAATCTAAAATTTTCTGACTGATACACGGTAATGGGTGTATGTACCCATTACCGTGTATCAGTCAATGAAAATTTAATGAAAATAACACGAATACTTAAATAATATAAAACTCCTAATCTTAGAGTATTAAATTGACAGGAGCTATTAATTAATTTGAAGTATATTATTATACTCTTAGGAAGACTATAATGTCATTTTATTGGTTGCTACACACGCTCCGCCTAAAATCGCCTCGCGCACCCTAAGACACGACAGAGTCCGTACACAACGAGTATGACAATATTGTTCTTGTATCTTTTTCAGTGAAGGTCGCCTTATAATGTCAACTCCTGTTGGATGCTCTAAGCCTCTAGTGTTATAAGAAACGTTCGGAACAAGTCAACACATTTCATCACTGAGAAAATAAGTCAAAGGATTCACTTCTGGGATCTCGGCGTATTAAAAATATTTTTAGGCAATCGTTAAATTTCATTCATCGTTCAATGTTTTTCGTGATGGTAATAATAGCAGCACCGTTCAAAAATTGACATTTACCAGAGACAATCGTCTTTCTTTTTTACCTCTTTTCAAAAGTTCACGAAAGACTAAAATGGTTCGTGTAAATTTTTGTAATAATATCTAAGATTTTAGCCATAATCATACTATTAATTTTAAATTCAAGCTCTTTTTCATGTGATTTAAGTGTTATTAGTGTTTTCTTGGTAAATATTTTTAATGTAAAGAAATGAGTTCTTGTAAATTTTATAATTCATTGTTCCGCTACAGGCCACCTCCAAGAAGAAGACTAGGAAGTTAAGAGGACACGTGAGCCATGGGCACGGTCGTATTGGTAAGTTTAGAATATTTAGTTTAAAATATCTAGTGAAACTTACCAATAACAGTTGGGAATACAAACATAACCTATAAAATATTAGTAAAGATCATACCGGGTTTTCTATATTTTTCGTCATTATCGTCAGTATCTAAGATAAGAAATATACATCTCACACCTTTTTTGTGTTAGTCATATCATCGATGTTCCTCTAGTAATAACTAGAAAAACATCGACCAGTGAAACATTGTAAAATTCCATCCATGTGTTCGTTTTGTTGTTACACACTAAACAAAATGTCTTTTCATAGTTTTGGGTATTAACTTAAATATAATAACATTACGTTAAATATAATAACTCGTAACTAAGAGTATCTATGTGATATTGTGTTAGTATCTGTTCTTACTCTTTTCACACAACTTATCATGTTCTTTCTTGGTCAGCTATTGGTGTTGCCACTTTATTATTTATCTAGTTCCAATAGAACTGCAAAACCAGGCAGGCCTGATTTTAGTTAAAAAGTTTTATGTGAACATCTGGTTTCTTTTATCCTATAAACATCCAGAACAGTAGTAGGCATTAGATCTATTATACTAATCAATCCTAGTATAAGTTTAGTTAATAAAATTCTTCTCATAAATAAGTTGAAATTCTAATAGACTACTACTTATCACACATCCCCTGACACCTATCAAAAATAATATAGGTTACAGGCCTGTAAAAACAATAGAAAAAGCTTTTTGTGGCAAATCTCCAATGGGGTCCATTTAACAAAAAAAAAACCAAAACATTAAGTAGTAGCTATGTGTATGCCTCACAGCTGCATAATAGAGAAACTTGTACAGTATATTATGCCAGGCAATTGTTGCTAAGTGCTGGTTATAACTCTTTCCCATATGCTGCTTTTGAAATGATATTAATTACTTACTTACCTATTTAAACCACCATCTTATTGTTGAGCATTTACTGCCTTAATTAAAAGACAATTTTCCATAAATTTTGATTAAAATCAGGCTTATAAAATCTATAGCTTGTCCCAGAATTAGAAATGTTATTTGACATTTACTGTTTTGCTAGGTAATTGTACTTTTAAAATAGTTATTTCCTCCAACCGTAATTAAACTAAACAATATGTAAATCTTTAGCAGATTTACATTTTACAGATTCATGTGACCACTCTAACCCTGGGTATTACTTTATTTCTGTGATACAAACTCACTCACATGAACAAATAACTAATAACCTTCCTAGAGTTCAGCATGGTGCCATGCTCGCCAGAATCATAGAACAGTGCAATGAGAATCAAATAATCACTAACGGTCAAATGGCGAATTTTTAACCTTGCTTGTTTTTGAAGACCTGTTTATTTCACTCTATGTTATATTATACAACGCAGTGATTTCCATTTCCACACGTATGACTTCGCAGGCAATAGCTAGTACGACATTTCTGGTCGGTTCGAATAATCGGTATTAACAGGGATTTAAAAAAATTATGGTTGGCCAACATTATTGCCAAAAATGCGGCAACATTATTTTCAAGTTTGACATTAGCAACTGTCAAATCACATTTACAATTCTGGGGACAGATAACATAACCAGATATAATTTTGGCTACTTAAAATTTATTGTTATTAAATTCTGATTACAGGCAAGCACCGTAAGCATCCTGGAGGTCGTGGTAATGCTGGTGGAGAGCATCACCACAGAATCAACATGGACAAATACCATCCAGGGTACTTCGGTAAAGTGAGTATTCATATGTGTTTGTCAATTGTGACTAAAATGCATAAGTACTGATTAGGGAATCCCTAATGATCACATTTGGAGTATGTTTTCAGCCCTCGACTGGGATTGATATTTTATTTCATATAAATTTTCTGGTTTAAAATATAAACATTTACAGACAAAGTCGATACTTTAGAAATCAACTACTATCTCGATAATAACACTTGCAATGATGACTGCAATTAGGTATTTGCAATCCCTACAAACAGCATAAAATTATTGTTGATCCTCAACTTTCATAATATGACTCTGCTTTGTTTAACGTTTTTAGAAAATGTATATTTTACTGTTTCCTGCAACTTCGTACGCATGTAATTTAGAAACCAAACATTTACTAATTATACAAAAAGCCTTCTGCTTTAACCACCCTAATTACTAAAAATAAACGCATCAAAATCTGTTACATCGTTTTGATAAGCTCGAATAATGACTATACGCATACTAAAATAATGACTTTGCTTTCGTTATCTATAAGTATAGATAAAAATATTAGAAAATTGAGGATATCTAAAAATCTGATTAGTCCCACAAATTGTATCTATGAAATTTATTTAAAAAAAATACCGATTTTTAAAACATTATCACAAATTTTCATAAAAAAAATTGTATTGACTTGTATTGCTAATCAACCCACTTACACATACAGTATTATTTTTTTTTTTTTTTTTTTTTTTTTCGTGCCTTCGGCATTCAGGCCATAAGCAGATGTTTTGGGTGTAATTGTCGGGCAAGGTTATGGCCTTCCATTAAAGGCACTCCTTTCTTTTTTATTTATTTTTATTTATGGGGTTTCATTAAGTGCATCCCATACATGTTTTCTCTTTAGTCGTCTCTTGCTAATGGGTTCCACCAATGCCGCTGCTAGTGCATTTGTGTGATTAGTGATGCGGTCTCTGTACCGTCTTGTCCGATGTTCAGCCTCCTCTTTGACTGTGAATATATTGAGGTATTTATGGATGTCAACCATTCTTGTGAACATACAGTATATAAAATAATTTTATATGCAAACAATTTACTTTTGTTCTCCAGCTTGGTATGAGGAACTTCCACTTAAGGAAAAACAAAATCTTCTGCCCTGTATTGAACCTTGACAAACTGTGGACCCTCGTCTCAGAACAGTCGAGGCTAAAATACGCCGGCGCGACTGACGGCAAGGTCCCAGTCATCAATATTGTAAAGGCTGTAAGTATCCAGAAACACTTCTGTTAGATCCATTAGTCTCACTATAAGTGTTTAGAAAAATAGTATTCTAAAATACTGCCTAATAAAACTTGTCACTTCATTGCAAATGCTCTATCATCATCGCCCTTATGTTATTTTAGTGTCATTATGACTAGATTTTCCCTAATGTGTAACCTCAAATTTTCTTTTTTCAGGGTTATTACAAATTATTAGGCAAAGGTAAACTGCCCAAACAGCCCGTCATAGTGAAGGCGAAATTCTTCTCAAAAACAGCTGAGAGGAAAATCAAGGCTGCGGGAGGTGCCTGCGTGCTGTCTGCGTAATAATTTAAGTATACAATAAAATCATAAAAGCCATTTTTGGAGTTTTTTTTGTATCCTTTAAAGTTAGGTTTGTTAAAATACGTCAAACATTAAGACAATTTTGAAATAAAACTTACTTTTTACAGATTTTAAATGTTGATTTTGTTTAAATCTCCGAAGTTTCGGAAAGCTACGACGTTCATAATGTAGGACCTAGACTCTATCGAGGTGGCCGAATAGTCATAAGAAACTTCGAGATATTTAAAACAAACATTTAGGCATTGAATAGGTAATTCGCATAAGTTAACTTGTCTTAGAAACAATTTTTAAGGTGATTAAAAGATTATGTACTTATGTTTTGATTACGGAATCTTACTTTTTTATGAAAATTTATACAAAGCACCCAATTGCAGTACAATTATCTGTTCATTTTCATTACACAATTTGCTCTGCGTGTGATTCGAACCCACGAACTCCTTAACTCTACTCAAAGCTCACTTTTTTTCTAGTCTGGATGCGCAAGGCGTGTTTTTCAAATTGGAATCATTAATTAGCCTCAAAGTTTCCCCCAATAAATCTAAAAAATAGTAAGTTCCGTAGTGTTAGAAGTTTCATCTCTGAAATCGAGATAGTCGGTTCAAAATTTAAACACCTTTATTTTGGTACGTATTAGGTGGATGGGTACGCCCATAGCTGAATTGTACCGAAAAGTAATGTAACATGAAGATAGTAGGTACACACTACCATAAAACTACTCATAAGACAATAAAACTTGAATGTAAAAAACAAAGCAATGAATATTCTTCAAAGGGTACTTGATATTTTTATTGTTGTTGACCAATTGTCATAAGCCGACGCTACTGGTGGCGCGACACAATAGACCACACTAAAACCTATTTGGCACCAGGTCTCACGGCTAGACGCTGAGGATCGCGCGAGTTTGCCTATTGTTCTTCCACTTAATACATAGTTACATGAATTATCATCACTAGCATTATCCAGCAGTTGTGCTGGCCAACGCACCACCACTAGTTGAACGAAAGTTACTTGTTGCCGATGCCGATCGAAAGGTACCTGTGATTGGAGGATAACAATTATGTTTAAGAATCTGTCCAAATACCCACTCGCGCGCCCGAGTCGCGCGACCCATTAAAGGTCTAGCGCCACGGCAACAATAGTTGCCAAGACACTTGACTGTAATTTGATCGCGCGACAGAAAAACCGTTGTAGCAGCTAAAATATGATAGCTACAGCAAAGAAAAAACTACTTTTGGATAGGTTGAAATACGCAGATTGTACTTATATATAAAGAAAATGTGATACTATTAACCTCACGACTGGCAGGCGACCACAATGTGGTCGATAAAAATTCCGAGCTTCTGGCAAGAGGCCACATTGTGGTCGCTGTTTCCGTGTCCCGTTACATAGCGAATAAGTACGACGATATTATACTTTTCTTACTCACATCTATTGCAATGTGTACGGGAAAGAATAGGCCAGCAGGCAAGCCGATAATGTGGTCTAACATAGTAATAAATATTTTATACTGTGGTCAGTGTAAGTTTAAATGCGCGGCGCGACAGTTCGTGTTTAGTAGTGCTACGTATTTATATTGTTCATAAAGGTTTTAATGTGAAATCGTCGTGGTTTTCTATATTTATTCTGTGCCTGTGTTAATAGTGTACCAAAAAATACCTTTTGTTTGTGTTTCTGTGTGTGTTACAAATGTCACAATCCCGAAATTGGCTCCGCACCTTGACTGGCAAGCGGCCATATTATGGACGCGTGCCAGTTGTTCGTTGCGCTATGTAAATACGGTTCATTTTTGTATGGCATTCGTATTTGTATGGAAAATTCTAGAATTCTAGAATTCTAGTTGCTATTTTCTAATTATTCTTATATGGTAAGTACATAAAAGCGTTTTTAATTGTGTAGAAAATATTATATACTATTTATATAAAAAAATTCTAATAAGAATTACGGCATACATTTCTCAATAAAAATTATCGTAGTAAAGTCGGTGATTCGAGTCCCAAACTTACAATGGGTCGCTTTATTTGAATCGTATTTAAAAATAAACAAAGATAAACATCTGTTGTTTATATTATAAACAGTAGATAAACCAAACTGTGGCTCAACACATGTTAGGTACTCGAAACCCTAGCCGTACGATAACAAAGCCACTTGAAACTACCGTGTTTTTTTTCTTAAGTGCCCGCCATTGTGAGAGATTGTACCGTTAGTTTTAATAGCCGTGGTGTAAAAAAAATGTTTGTGAACGTGTTATGTGGTTATTACATTTCGTAATTATAACATTTAGCTATAAGAAAAAATAAGCACTGTAATATGAAACTATTTCAATTTCAAAATATACCATATTTTATACAAATTTATCGTAATTTTTTATTACCCTACTAATTACCGGAAGTTTTAAAAACATTTATGTATTAAGCTTTAGAATTGTTAAATACTAATTCGTAAAGAATTTTATACTCAAGCCAAATATATATACATCTTATTAGGTGTTTATACAAAATCATTGTGAAATCTTCGAAACAATGCATCTATTGTTATCTAGCGGGGGGCCGGGCGGGGGGCGGTGCCAGATGTTCCGTTATAAATCAAGGTCAAGTGCCAATTGAGAGGTTATCAAGATATATTTAAAACTCTGTAAAACATGAGATTAGTGACAAAAAATTAAAAACTTAATTTTTAATCCTAATTTTATGCAAGGAATACTAGTATTTTACCAGCAACATATGTTCCCGTGAAACTAGGCTTATTGCCGATTCTTTTGATATGCATATGTTAATAATTAATTAAATAAATAAAAAAAAAACAATCAAATTCACGTCTAGCGTCCAGGCGCCGGGTCGGCAACCAGAGTTGCCGACCCGGCGCCTGCTCTAACAAAAGGTCGATCAGATTCGCAAGTTTGTTTTTATAATACGTATTGTAATTATAAAAGTGTTTGAGTATGTTTATTTTATAGTAATTTACTAATATTTTAATAAAAACACGTAAATTAAATAAACACAAGACAATAAAAGTTTACGACATGAACGATTTCTTTGTTTACCCGGCACCGACATTTTGAAGACCAAATTATAGTCGATCTAATTCGTGAAACTCAAGCACTTATATATTATCACATAGTAAATATCCTAAGGATTATTTTGATATATAATATTAAAGGAATAATTAAAAACTTACCCAAATATTCACAATTTTAACACACGCGCACTGAACACTGTCTGAGAAAACAATGGCGGTGAGGGGTAGACTGAACTTGACGCAAAAAATTGCCGACTCCAAGCTAAAACTGGCCAACAGTACGCTCTGGTTTTGTTTTTCTGGATTATTATTCTATACTCTATCATTTTCGTGAACCATAGACGTTCAAATCTATAGAATTTTTAAAATATAGGGTAAAATTCACAACTTGTCGTTGCGGCCACCGGAGTGGCCAGGGCGTTTGACGCTATAGCGTCCGCGGCATCGATAGTGGCCGGTGGCGCTCTAGTGGCCCGCCGCGCGCTCGCGCAGCGGACCCGGCGCGCTCTCAAACACGGTTATTTCAGCGTTGCCTCTCGTTCGTTCGCAACGTGTCGTCAAGGAAATGCGGCGATACCGTTGCGAGTCGCCGCGGAAATGTTACGATACGCGGCGGAATTATCGCTCGTTCGTGGAGATTGTCTGACGATATAAGGGCGGACTCGCCGCGATTCTCTCGCTCGTGGAGGCAGCGCCTAAGTGAAAACGCTGCCTTATCTATGTGAGCTACAACAAACTTATGTATGGAGGAATTGTTTGATTTAAAGTTCTTCAAAAAAGTCCGCGAGGGCATATGTCCATCTTTTAAGGGAAACCCGCTGTACCCATAATAACGAAAAAATTATCAAATTCAATAGGGTGTTTTCAAATGCTATTTATGTGTATATAGTAATATTTTTTATCAAATTTAATAGCATAGTTAGCGTTCGCAATTAATATAGATTATAACTGCTCTTTACAGCATGCAATTTAAATGAATATCTTAGGAGATATGACGAAAAAGAATTACGCGCTTTAAAATACTTAACTGTTGGCTGAGCAACGCGAACGTTTCCTCGGTCGTTTAACCATACTCCAATGTTTGTAAGGATGTTTATTGTGCTTTCACGCAAAGAAGTACTGGATGGATTTTCATGAAACTTTCTAATGGAAAATGGAATAGAAAATAAACTTATTTTTTATCCTTTTTACCGCCGGTAACGGCTTGGCCACAGTTTCTGGCGGTGGGGGGCGCGGTGAGGCGAGAGGCGCAGCGGGCGGTGTGATTTGCGGTGGTATGCCACAGCTAGACTAGTCGCGACCACGGCGGCGTCAGTGGTGGACGTATTTAGGGAACGGCTAAACTATTAAAATGCCCCTGTCAAAAGTGGCACGGTATTGCCTCGAAACAAGTGCGTTCTTAGCTCAAGATATCATTCAGTCAAGAATAGGAGCGCTTTATTTCAATAACCCAACCCAAGAATAGGTAGATATCTATCTATGAAAACGTGAATGACTATGATTTTAAATTGTCGTATCTTGTTTAATTACTCGTAAAAAATAGGTAATAAATATTATACTTACCACTACTACCAGGAAATTGTTGTTTTATTTCGTCCCACAATTTTTTTACAACATGTCTGTATTTATGCTCTGGATGTTTTGACATCCATATTGCGGGTCTACTTAGTATTTCACTATTAAATTGTTCCACATCCATTATTTTAAATGAAAACGCGCGGTAGAAACAAAATTATTTGTTTCGGTCGTGCGATGCCTCAATGCGTCTACCGATGCCGCCGCCCGCGCCGCTCTGAGCTGTGGCCGCCTCGATACTCGTTAGTAGGGGTGGGTCGTTAACAGATTTTCCGTTAACGAAACGTTAACGTTAATTGGAGTTCGTCAACTAGTTGACGAACTAGTTAATTTCATCAACAAATTTACGCGTCAAAAAAAAAAAAATTACTATGCCACGCTGACCAGGGCCCTGAGTCGGGTATTTCAACGGTGTCACAACTGTACCATTATGGTGCAATAGTAAAGTTTTTGGTAGTCTACTATTAATGTGTCGTCATAACGACTTCATCATTGTCTTACAATTGTCAAAGTGACATAAATTGCTAGTCTCGTACACAACTGCTTCACAATTGCAATTCAATGACTGAAATGTTTCGGTAGTCTGCTATTTTGAATTTGACAGTAATATTTTTAAATTGTCCTGTGTCGACAGATTGCCATAAATAAAAAATAGATAGATAGAAATATTAGAAATTGTTCTTTGTAATTTATTGCAATTTACTAATCTCCTAAACTTCACATTGCTTTTTATACTAATAAATAGTATGTACAAATATATTTAAACGAAGTCTAGCATGATTAAATGTTTAAATTTATTAGTAGTTTTTCGAAAATCACTTCAACTAACGCATTTTTTAAAAACGGCAACACATACATACTATTCTAACACAATCCATAGATAAAAGAGACCGAAAATTCAATGCATAGATAAAAGAGATCGACAATTCTATTACCATTGAAAGACCGTTATGACGGCATATAGCAGACTACGGATATTTGACTTCAATTGCAACGGTATCGTGCCGGTATGACAATTGTTCCAAAATAGTGGACTTGAGCACCAGACGTGTTGGCACCGGATTTTTTTTTCCTTACCTGGTTTTTACAAAACCCTGGTAAAGAAATGGGGTGGTGACACCAGTAATCCAGTATTTCGAGTTTTCCGTCTTTCACAGTTGATGTTATCTGTGTAGGTACAATATTCCTTAGCTGGTTTTTACAAAACCCTGGTGAGGAAATAGGGTGGTGACACCAGTATTCCAGTATTTCGAGATTTCCGTCTTTCACAGTTGATGTTATCTGTGTAGGTACAATATTCCTCAGCTGGTTTTTACAAAACCCTGGTTAGAAAATGGGGTGGTGACACCAGTATTTCGAGTTTTCCGTCTTTCACAGTTGATGTTATCTGTGTAGGTACAATATTCCTCAGCTGGTTTTTACAAAACCCTGGTGAGGAAATGGGGTGGTGACACCAGTATTTCGAGTTTTCCGTCTTTCACAGTTGATGTTATCTGTGTAGGTACAATATTCCTTAGCTGGTTTTTACAAAACCCTGGTAAGGAAATGGGGTGGTGACACCAGTAATCCAGTATTTCGAGTTTTCCGTCTTTCACAGTTGATGTTATCTGTGTAGGTACAATATTCCTTAGCTGGTTTTTACAAAACCCTGGTAAGGAAATGGGGTGGTGACACCAGAATTCCAGTATTTCGAGTTTTCCGTTTTTCACAGTTGATGTTATCTGTGTAAAATATTCCTTAGCTGGTTTTTACAAAACCCTGGGAAGGAAATAGGGTGGTGACACCAGTATTCTTAATCCGTCACCACACGGAGGGCTGTCAGGACTGTCTCGTTTTTGAGTTTTCCGTCTTTCACCTTTCACAGAAGATGTTATCTGTGTGCAATATTCCTTAGCTAACTTTTACAGCATCCTTGGGAGAAATGGGGTGGTGACACTTGTAATCTCAATGCGTCACCACACGGAGGAACAGTGATTCATAACATTATTATTAAGGAAAATATCTCTTAATACGTTCAGTGCGGCTAACGCTTATGCGCGTTTTTCTGATCTTCACCAAGTGCGGGCCGACGCGTATACGCGTCCATACAAAAAAAAATCTGTAGGCAAGCGGGGTGCGCCGCACCTGTGCGTTTATAGCGTGTATTCTGGGTGTCTATTGTTTCGAAGCGGTCGTAAAATGTGGAATTGTAAAGGAGACTACACACTAGTCAGGTTTCTGCTACGAATCTTGCAGGGGGGGGGGCGGCGGCGACGACAACAATAAATATATATTCATGGACATTTCACACATCGTCCTCTGGTCCCAAGCTAAGCTTATTATGCTTGTGTTATGGGTACCAGAATACGGATATAATACATATACTACTTTTCTTTTGTAAATACATACTTAAAATACATAGAAAACACCCAGACGTAGTACAAACATTTGTATGACATTTATGAATATCACACAAATAATTGTCCCAAGCGGGAATCGAACCCGCGACCTTGTGAACGGCAGTCCAGTACATGAACCACTACGCCACGAAGCCCGTCTACAATAACCTAATTTAGTACAATAGATTATTGAAATAATTTTATTATGACTCGCTCTTTTAACTAAAGTAATAGGTAGTTTTAGGCTATTTATAAATGGTGTCTATTACGAGGCGGGCGAAGTGTCGTAAATAAAAAAAATTAAGAATAAAAGGGCTTTCGGGAGAAGGTACCTTTACTATTACTGTTTTATTAAGGTATAACTTACTATTTTAACAAAACCGAACGAAGGTATATTATGGCGTAAACTTCACAAAATCTCTTACAAATAAACACTAGTGTGGAAGCACCTTTATCCATCCAACACCTTTATATGACCCGTAATTGTTATATGACAGTCATAAAACTCGAAAGTTACCGAACGCACATAAGCGTCGGCCGCACTGCGGGAAGGTAAAAGACAACGCGCTATAGCGTCCAGCCGCACTACGCGAGTTTTCTATGAACGCTTATAAGCGTTCTTAGCACTACGCGAAAAATTTTTTGAACGCACATACGCGTTTTCAGCACTGGGCGAATGACTTTTTTCTTAGCATTGGCTATAAATTCGCAAATTATTCAGCATTGAACGCGTTAACCAAGTAATTTTAAAGTTCACTATTGTACCTATATCATAACAGTCGCTTACGATCTTTCGTTTTAAGAAGTATAATTTCTAAAGAAACGATAAATTGAAAGAAACGAACATTGAAAAAAATTTAACATTGAAAAAAACTGAACATTGAATTCAATGTTTAACTCTTAAACATTAAAAGAAACGACCATAGAAAAAAATTAAACATTGAAAAAAACTGAACATTGAAATCAATGTTTAACTCATAAACATTGAAAAAAACGAACATTGAAAAAAACTGAACATTGAATTCAATGACATCATTAAATTCAACTAGTTGATTCCGAAACGGTTAACCATTGAAACGTTGACGAGAGGTCAACTAGTTGATCAACTAGTTCGTTAATTCAATGCTCATCGCTACTCGTTAGTACATTTGTTTCCGCCGCACACCGCGCAGCCCGTCGCCGCGCGTCTCTCCCCGCGCCGCAAGTCGCGCCGCGCTCCGCGTCGCCCGCGCCGGTAGCTGTGGCATACTTCATAAGTTGTCTACCATTTGTTTTCGCCGCTCACCGCTTGCCGCGTCTCAAACCGCGCCGCAATCCACGCCGCTCTTGGCTGTGGCCAGGAGGTAACACCGCGGGGCACAGCTAGTTAAAGATAAAATAAGAGTTCCGTGAAAAAATCAAAAACCTTTGACTTCGCCAATTAAAATGTTAAGCCCATGATGTCGCAAGGTTAAATTTTATACACACAGTATAAACTTGCTTGCTATAATTTTATAGTCAAAATGAAAACAACAATTTGACTGAATGTATCGTTTAAGTATATTAATACTTTAATGCAGCCACTGTAGATCCAGATCTAATGAAAATACAATAGTCATATTTCCCAGAATAAATTATAAAAACATTATGTAGTTGCACTTAATTAAATATGTATGTTAAAATAATATCAAAGAGTTATACATCACTACACAAAATAATAAATTTATTGTTACTTTTTATATATTGTAAGGGATGGGCATGTTGTTAAAATTTATATGTTGTATGAGATCAGTAAAATATGCCCCCATTGCTTTTAAAACACAGACCACCTTCAATAGATAGATTATTACGAGATTTTTGATGACGATTAAGTGCACTAACTTTGGAGAAAGGCGCAGGTCGAACAAAATCAAACACCAAATTCTCATACATTGCTCGTTTGCATAATGAACGGAAAGCATTGATCGTCGTGCGTGTGGAGTCTATTTGTTTTTTTCGCCTTTTGCCATGCACAAGGGTGTCCCCTTCACGTGGGGCCCGAATCGACGGGGGGAACGTTATGTTCCCCCGTCGTCATCTGATGGGAGATGGAGGTGATCTGCGTTATAAAATAAAAAGTTATACTTCTCTGGCGCAAAACGATAAAAATTATTTTGCACAATGTTTTGTTTTTTAGTAAGGCTTCGAACACTAAAATTGAGCGACCATGTCGTACTAATTCTAAAAGTTTTATAGTTATCAACACCACGGTCACGCCTTTTTTACCATGGGGTTAGGCAGACTTCATCTGTAATTAACATAGTGTCAGTTTTTAGTGACCGAATCCGCGCGTTTTAGATTACCCTCACATTTTTCCATAGTGCGCCAAAAGAAGTATGACTTAACGTAATTCTATAATATAATAAATTACGATATTATTACCAGAACATTCCATTCATATTATCAATTAGTAAATATCTTAAGACAATCGTGGCAGTAATTGTACAGTGTTGGTCAACATTGGTACCTATTCTACGCGCATGACTAAACTAAAAACATAGTATTTTGATTAATTGGCTATTTCATTGTGCACATTTTTATTAATTAAAATCGTTAGTCTATAATATACAGATTTTCTAATAAAAAGTTCTGTTAACATTGCCATGTTGTGTTATTGACACTATCAATTTTCATTTTTTAGTTTAGATGTGCATATAGAATTGGCACCATTGGATTTCAAAACAATATTTGCAGACAACGCTCTGTATGCGGCGATTGTTGCCAAGCATTAATTTTTAAACTATACAATAAAAATATCTGATAATATGACTTTCCTCACATAGTCATGTTCTGCAACTGCAGTTTTTTAGGACAGTTGTAGTATACTACACATAAACACAATCATGTCTCATAAATACATAATTATAATAATTATGTACTTATGAGACATGATTGTGTTTTAAAAGATTGTTTTAGTTAATAAGCAAAATTAATATATTTGTACAGAAGCCTAATAGCTGGATATGTATTGCCTCTAAAGATATAATAGAGATGATTCAAATATTCCACAGGTCAGTCTAAATAATTTTTGTTATAGACCTAAATATAACTACTTTTTATGGATTTTGATGCATTATTTCTCTGAGTATCAAACCAACAGGGGTAGATAAGCAAGCTGTTTTCTTTGACAAACATGGACAAGGTAGCACACAAATAATATATCTTAATATCATTGGTCACTATGCACTCCCTGCTCAATATGGCCTCACGCATACTAAGAGACGCCAGTGTCCGTACACAATGAGTATGAGCATTGCTCTCGTACTTTTTACAGCAGTGGTCGCCTTATGATGTCAACTACTGGGCAAATTTACAAGTTCTAAGATTAATTTAGTTTACATTTTAGTCCCACTTTTTTATATTTCAGCCACCATGGAAGGTTTTTTATTTAAATTTCACTAGGCAAATACTTCTCGCCTTAACTGGGTCATGATATGAGGGCATGACATTAGGGCTCCCATTGTGTGTGTATCTATCAATCTGAGTAACAGTGAGTTGTAGCCTGTAAAATGTCAAAATATAGAAAAAGTAGTTAAATTTCAACATAGGTTGTGGTTAGAGAGTATTATTTTTGCTATGTATAAATAGTAACTGTATGTGTAGGCCTCATTTGTGGTATCTGATCTGTGGGTGCTTGTATTTGTTGTACAGGGTCTGCTGGTCTTACCACTTGCTTAACCTTCTTTCTAGCAGCATCACTTTCAGCATAGTACATCCCTAACCTAGTTTTTATAGCGGCCAAAGCTGCTCCATTAATTTCATCATGAAATATATTATTATATCTCCATTGTTTTACCATAGGACCTTTCTTTCTCTTTTTAACTTTTTTCTCAGACTTTTCTTGTTCCTCTATCAAATCAGTCTGATTATCAAAGGCTCCATTATTTATAGTAATAGTTGTATGTTGTGGTTCCGGTTTTGTCTGTAATACTAAAAAACCAACAGATTGTGCTTGTGCAGGTCTTGGAGCTGCTGGTTGAAGCAATAATCCCATACTTTGACCACCATTAGGAGTTTGATAGAAGTTAGTAGCAGTACTGGTCGTCAGTGTAGCGGTTTGATACTGGTTTTGGAAATAGTTTTCAGCTATATTGACCAACTGACCACTCCCAGGATATGGCATTGAGGTTAAAGTCTCATGTGTAGCTTGAGGTTGATGTTGAAGAGGCTCAGGCTGTACAACAACATCTGTGCTCCTTTTGGACTTAGGCATTGTCGCTGCTATGTTATCTGGATCATAGGATTTTATATAATCCTTCCACATTTTTGAAATATTAATTTCTAGACCAGCTATCTTGTCCAATCTAATAAAATCTTTAAGTCTGTGTGTGTGTACAATTGAATAAATATGATTTTTAATTTGATCCAAGACTCCAGATGGCAATCTGACTTCACCGGAACGTCTATGACTGTTCTTTCCCCTGTTATCACTGGGAAACATTACTCCATCATCCATTTTTTTGCAAAGAACTCTTACTTTTCTTTCTGTGATGGCATGTATATTCTTGAATGCAGTTTGGCATACCTGAGTCTCTCTTCCTTTTACTCTTACAAAATATTCAAATGTACAAGTTCGCCTGCTACTACTTTTAACTCGTTTTCTCTTCACATCTACTTGCCTCATCAGTCCAAATAAATATGCATTCTGTTCATCATGTGTTTTCATAGAGTAAAAGCCCTGATATGTTTTTAATCTGATATCTTCGGGAACTCTGTCGAAACATCTTCGTCTACAGTTGCAGTCAGGACCTGGTTGCCTTGCTGGTACTACTTTGCCATTTGCATTTATATATTCTAGACCAGCTATTCTCAGCCGTTTTTGCTTTTGTTTAAACCATTCTAAAATAATATAAAACAGATAATAAATATTTCTTTGTTTACGATAATTTAATGAAACTCAATACGAAACATTAAAAAAAAAAATTTATTAGTTACTGTTAACTAAAACGTAATAAATAAATTCGAAAGAGACACTTTACAATTTTAAGTTGGGGAGGCGATTCAATAAAGTAAACAATAATTTGAACCACACATTTTTAACAAAAATATAGGAAGGTAGTAAGGGCCACAAGTAGCTAAAGTAAGGCAGACTCTAATCTATAGGACAAAACATGAACAAAAGGAGTACATGTACTAGCGTAACGAATTTATTATATAGAATAAACAATATAGCTCACCTTCAGGATTCTTTGCTCGTTTTTTAACAATCTTCCCATTTTTAGTAAGCTTAATTTTCCGATCATTATTTGAGACATCGGCCATTTTCGTATCAGAGCATAATGAATGAATATGAATGGTATTGAATGACAATTTGATAATGAATGAATGAGATAGCCAGAGAATGAATGAACAAATTTGATCTGAAGCAGGGACATAAGAAGACCATTCACTGTCTTATTACTGGTGCTCAAGTCTACTATTTTGGAACAATTGTCATACCGGCACGATACCGTTGCAATTGAAGTCAAATATCCGTAGTCTGCTATATGCCGTCATAACGGTCGTTCAATGGTAATAGAATTGTCGATCTCTTTTATCTATGCATTGAATTTTCGGTCTCTTTTATCTATGGATTGTGTTAGAATGGTATGTATGTGTTGCCGTTTTTAAAAAATGCGTTAGTTGACGTGATTTTCGAAAAACTACTAATAAATTTAAACATTTAATCATGCTAGACTTCGTTTAGATATATTTGTACATACTATTTATTAGTATAAAAAGCAATGTGAAGTTTAGGAGATTAGTAAATTGCAATAAATTACAAAGAACAATTTCTAATATTTCTATTTATCTATTTTTTATTTATGGCAATCTGTCGACACAGGACAATTTAAAAATATTACTGTCAAATTCAAAATAGCAGACTACCGAAACATTTCAGTCATTGAATTGCAATTGTGAAGCAGTTGTGTACGAGACTAGCAATTTATGTCACTTTGACAATTGTAAGTCAATGATGAAGTCGTTATGACGACACAATATTAGTAGACTACCAAAAACTTTACTATTGCACCATAATGGTACAATAATGGTACAGTTGTGACACCGTAGAAATACCCGACTCAGGGCCCTGGAATACTGCCAAACTGCGAGGTCTTGTCAATAGGTAGGTACGTACAGTTGCCAATCGAACAAGTCATGCATAAAGCTCATTTAAAAGTTTTGTCATTTATTAGAAGTTATCAAGAGCTGTTAGTTCCAGCCACCGCAGATCATAGCGTGTCAAAATGATAGCGGTCGGATGGTGAATGGCTTACAAAAGAAAAAATATTGACAGCACTGATTACAAAAAAAAAAATGAAACGCTGATGTCAGCTCAGCTGTCATCTGTCAATATTGCGTTGGGTGGGTCGTGTTTGCACATTAAATTTTTCCTGTTTTACTGATTTTTCTTACAATTTCATTGTTTATTTTAACTCGCGCGTTGATAAGCTTACACAAGCTTTACTACGTACTACAATCGACAAGTGCTACTAAAATAATCATATACATATTTAATAATCCGTGGTTGTTAAAAAGCAACAGGTGAGTTTTGGCTGTATATAATATCGAATTTAACGTTAAAATGTATTGTATGTCTTCAATAGAATAGTTTATTGTTAAGAACATACCCTAGTTGTTTAAAAATCATTCGAATGGCTGAATCCTGTTTGCCAAGAGGCATGGAAAATGTTCTATGAATCACCAAGTTCCTTATGGTAAAAAATTGTGCAATAGAAAAACTCTTTGCATGTTTCTATCGTGTTCCAGTTTTGAATGGGTATTATTATTATATTATTTGGTTTTTTAATGTCGTTTTCTAAAACATTTTTACCTATTGTTTTTACCCTTGATACATAGGTTTGTTCTATCCAGTATCTTTATATGCATAAACAACATTGATAGCATTTTTATTACTTTTGTTGTTATTTTTTCTATATTCTATACTCATCATTAATTCACTCAAAAATTTTTTTGCACTTTTCACAGGAAAAATGGCCTTTCAATCACCTATGCCAAGTCGGGAGTTTTTGTGGGATGTCTTTAGAAGGTAAATTGGAAATAATGATTTGAATTTTTTATTAAATTTTTTGCACAACTCTGTTTTCTGCTCTAATTTCTATTAATATAAATTAAAACTAAACTAATCTTCACGTTTTACTACTGACTAAAAATGTAATTATTTAGTAAAACCACTTAATGCTCTACTTCCTTAAGGGCCTACATCAATATTATTGTATATCATCGCCGACACGTACATATTAACACAGCCAGTAGGCACAGAAAATGAAGAATTAGGGATACTTTTCCTATTTACTCAAAATCTAATAAATATATTTTAATTCTGATTTACGTGTTTCTATATATAATAGTTACTTATGTTTTAAAGTTATTTCATTAGTTAATACGCGATAATAGACCGACAAATGAAAAAAATAAAAAATTAGAGAGGTTGTTTCGCTAAGATTTTCTATCGAGAAAACTTTTTTCAATCGCGTTTCTGAGTTTATGCGATCCTAGATCATATATTGAAAAAACATAATACTTAAAAATTAGAGCTCTAGCCATTCAATCTAAAGAAACAATGAAAACTTCGTACATAGAAAAATGCACGAAGCTATTTTGGTATCCTCTTAATACTGTTATTTTTATTTCTTTGATCTAACAAAAATATTTCTGAAAAATATTATTATCATTGTTTATTGACTTTGTTTTATAAAATATATTTTTCTCAGGGTGGATAAGGACCGTAGTGGTTACATATCAGCTGATGAATTGCAGCAAGCTCTGTCCAATGGCACATGGAATCCATTCAATCCTGAAACTGTTCGACTTATGATAGGTTAGTAGCCTTAGTACAATTTAGTTACAATTTGTGTAAATTATTGATATTAGTCTCTTTTCAAATGAACTCACAATTTGAGAAGGGACTAATTGCCTTTCTGAATTTGCTGATATTTTAACAATATATTCAACAATATATTCTATAATCATGATAATTGTATAAAATAGTGGCATTAGTCCCTTTTTAAACTTTTTCCCATAGGCCCCAATTATAGGGTTAGGTAGAGACTATTACAAGCTGTTTATATACTTCCTTACTAATTTATAAATGCGAAAAGCGGAATAAAATTAAAAATTTTGACGAGCGTAAGTGTTACTGCGTGTAACCAAACCATAGTGCAATTTAAATGTGATGTACAACGCCATCTATCGAGAAGTACAGTAGACTTCTGTTTGTTAAGGTTTGATTTCTAAATTTCACGCACACGAAGTCGCGGGCAACAGCTAGTAATTTATAAACCAAATGATGCAAAATTACTTAGTGCTTTATTCAATAGTAAATCTTCTAATTTCAGGTATGTTTGACAAGCAAAACAGAGGCGTCATATCTTTCGAAGACTTTGGCGCATTATGGAAGTATGTTACTGATTGGCAAAACTGTTTTCGTTCATTTGACAGGGATAATTCTGGCAACATTGATAAGGAAGAGTTGAAAAATGCCCTTGCAGCATTTGGATATAGGCTATCAGATGAAGTGGTTAATATGATGGTTCAAAAGTTTGACAGATATGGTAGAGGCACTATATTGTTTGATGACTTTATTCAATGCTGTGTCACTTTATACGTAAGTATAAAATTTTTTGACATTTTTAATAGTAGATTTTACTTACTTTTACATTTTACTTACGAAAGTAGGTAAAATCTACTCTTCAAAAGTGATTACTTTTCAACCTTTAACCACAATGTTATGCAGTTATGTGTTTTTTCTTGATTTACCTTTTCTTACGATATTAAAGTATTTGAAACAGGTGGTTATTAGTTTTCACTATATTAATTTAGTAATAACTATTATAAATCTCAAATCTTTATATATATAAATCTCCTGTCACAATGTTTGTCCCCGATGGACTCCTAAACTACTGAACCGATTTTAAATTTGATTTGCACACCGTGTGCAATTCGACCCAACTTGAAAGATAGGATAGCTTACATTTAAATTTATAGTCGCAATATTATTTTATTGCAAATTATTTGTCTACCCCTAATATTTGTATGGCAAAACAACGTTTGCCGGGTCAGCTAGTATTACTATATTAATTATGTTAATTTTCTAGATGTTAACTTCTGCATTCCGTCAATACGACACCGATCAAGATGGCGTCATTACAATACATTACGAGCAGTTCCTGAAAATGGTGTTTGGTTTGAAGGTAAAAGTCTAAACACAAATCATTGAAATTTTGAAATAAATAATTATTGGTGGAATCACGATATTTTTTATGTTTAATATCTTTAGATTTCCTACTTTAAAATTGTATGTTAGGGTTGTCAATAAAATTTATTTTATCGTGAACGAATATTTTGTGAAAAAATTTTTGGCAACCCTTAAAGTTTAAGTAATTTATAAGAAAGCAAAAACATTTGCAGCAACTTTTTAAAACAAATTTTTGTATAAATGTAATATTTTTAAATTATGTTATAGAAATTGTATATTTGAAAATATTTAAGGAGCACTTATTGTAATTAATGTAAAATAATTTGTATTATTTTCTTGTCATTTTTTATGTCATGCATTTTAGTATAAAATATAAGCATGATATAATTAACATGGCGATATTTTATTTGGCGATCTCGTAGATTGTTAAATTGCAAGATTTTGTAGTCCAAACACATTCGAGGATAATAAGAGTTTAGTTTGTGTGAATTACTGATCATTTTCCCACCAAATTTTACACATTAATCTGTCAATAGCCTTCTGATTTAATACATTCCAATTTACACATCTGTAATTTTATGATTTCTAAAAATACAATAGTCGCAAGTTTCTGTAATGGTTATAATTTCAGTAACTTTTTTAAACCAATATCATTTAAGTCCATACACAAATTTATTTTTTACGAAAAATATCTATAAACACAATTGTATTAAATAGCGCAGCACTATGGTAGAATTAACAAAAGGCCTAATTTATTTTTAAACAAGCTGTTGACACTTCGTACGCCTGGTATTTCTAAAAACTACATATAGATGTGACTGATATATATTACTCGCGGAGACGAGCTTCTTATTATTGAATAAAAAAATTATAATCAGCACTTTACTTTCGTAGTTTTTTTTTTACGTGGGGAATGCATTTACGCACTTTGTGTGGGACTCCCGGGTCAGAAGCGGACCCGAACCCGAACTACCCACTAAACCCCACGGTGTTCCACCTCGCCCCTTAGCCGGGCCATGGTAGTCATTCAGGTATTACCATGACCCGACCAGGGGTACCCCCCTATCGGTGGGGGCTCACTGTGACGGGGCGGGGCCTGGCCCCCTTAGTACCAAGTTTAATTCCAATCAACACAGCCGTTTGAGCGTAAAGGAGAAATTAACCACAGTTTGTTTTTCGGTTATCCCACGGAAACCTTACATTCTTTTGGGATAACCAGTAGCCTATATGTTATTCTGATGTATAAGCTACATTATTGTTAAGTTTAATTAGAATCGTACGCGTCATGAAAAAAGAACGCTGGAAGAAAGTGGTAGGGGCGTCTTTGCGCATGGGTACACTCTCGGACGAAAGTTATGTGCCTATTATTTTATTTTTGAACTAGGTTTTCGCTGGCGAGTCGTGGCTTGGTTCCTACATATTTGTTATTCTTAATAGGTATTACATAGAAAACCGATAAATCGCCTATGCGCAACTTAACCGCCAGCGTTCTTTTTACATGACGCGACCTATAACAAACATCCATACTCACATAAGTAGGATAATGACACCGATTCTACGCGCACAACTAAACTAAAAATGAAAATTGATTATGCCAATAACACAATTCGGCAATGTTGACTAAAGTTTCTTACTATAAAAACTGTGTATTAAAGATAAACGATTATAATTGATATAAACGAAACAGCCAATTAATCAAAATACGCCTTAGCTGTTTTCATTCTAACACGCTTTTATAAGTTTGGTATGTATCTATCAATGTATTAATCTATGTAACGGAATCTTTTAAGTAGTTTTTCACCCACTTACGATAGTCGGATTGATTTGAAATTTTGCATTCATATCCAGGACCGATGACAATGCAATTATTTAAAAAGATATTTAGGATTTTCAAGCGTGTTTTTTAGTTTTTGAACTAAGCAAATTTTTTAGTTTAGTTGTGCATGTAGAATTGATACTTACCATAGAACTGTTGTATTAAAGTGTATTAACAGGAAACTTTCTCTTTCGTTCAGTGTTGGCCGTAAACGTTGGTGGCAAGATCCTGGGAATACTCTAATATACATTCAGTTCCATAATAATTAAACTCACGTCAGGTAATTATTGATAAGATTTTTAAATCTCATCCCAATAGTTTATTTGTATTCTTTTTGCTTAGCTTAGCCAGATACAGTCTTCTGCCATGACTTTTCTTGCATTTGTTTATTATAGAGTTTCTCGTAACATAGAATCAGTCTAGATATACCTAATTATATGTAAAAAGTTTTTTTTCATTACATATATTTTGCATTTTAAACTTGTACTTTGAATGTAGGCTATCGATAAAAATAGTTTGAACTTAAATTATCTTAAAATTATTGTATTAGATTGGAAATATAGATCTACAATATTCATACATAGTTGTATAAAATATTTAAAATAATTTTTGTATAAATTTAATAAAGACAGTACAGTGGTGCTTATTGTCGCTAGCGATGTTAAATCGAAATAGTTATTTAAATAAAAATTTCTATTCTATCATGTATTTATTGTAATTAACGCTCAAATTTGATATAACGGCCAAAATACTATCCTGCTCAAATTCTTAGAAAAGTCATAATGATACCGATTCTACGTGTACAATTAAACTTACTAAAAAATGAAAATTGATACTGTCAATAACAGAATTCGGTAATGTTATCAGAACATTTTTATTAGTAAATCTTTTCAATATAGACTAACGATATTAATTACTGAAAATGTGCACAATAAATAGTGTCCGACCGAAAATTCGGTTTCAGTTGGCCGAAAGTTTCGTCCTAAAATCAAGTTTCGGCGGCAGGTTAGGTTTCGGCCAAAATCTGAAACTGAAGCCACGGCCGTACATTCGGTTTCGATTTCGGCGGGAAACCCAGTTTCGGCCGGACACTAACAATGAAAAAGCCAGTTAATCAAAACACCATACACCATAGTAGATTTCATTTTTTAGTTAAGTTTAGTTGTGTATATAGAATTGATTCTAATATTTTATAATTTTTTGGTTGTTTAAATTATCAATACTTGGTTCCATATTCTTAGAGTATTAAAACAAAAGGAGCTGTTACATAACGCTGTTTGCTTTGATAAATATTCTGCCACGTCGGCGGGGTGCCGAGGTAACGCACACGAACACTATAACGTTTTTTTATTGGCCCTAGACAGTGTCAGTATGCAATGAGTATGATCATTGGTGTCGTACATTTTCAGCGGGGGTTGCCCGATGCCTATTTTACGAGTACAACTAAAATATAAAATAAAAACAACTACATAAAGTGTATTTTGGTTAATTAGCTATTTTGTGCACATTTATAATATTTAACATTGTTAATCTGTATTATAGAGTTTTTACGAAAGTTCAGTTAACATTGACAAATTGTGTTTCTGATACAATCACTTTTTATTTTTTAGTTAATTTAGTTGTGCGCGTAGAATCGCTACCATTGTCATCTCCTGTTGGATTAATGCTCTAAGTCTGTACCATCCTTAATATTGTGGTATAACAAGTTTGTATACATAGAATTTGTAATATTCTTCTGGCAAGCGAATGTAGTACAGTGGAGGTCAACATCGTTTAACGATCTTAATTACGTTAAAAATTATATATTTTTAAATTGTTGAGAAGTTGACCACCACTGTACGAGTAATCGTATCTATTTTGAATAATACTGGAACTTTGTAGAGGCTGTTAGACTTGTTAGGACTAATAAATATTCTATGTATGTCTAATGTACTGTAGTAAACTTCATATTGTTTATAGTGAAACTATTCAATTGATTAGATAGTTGATAGTTTCATCAGAAAATAATATTCACATTTATTTAAACCTTTAGTTAGCACTATCAAAGTGGATTTGACCTAGGGTTGCCAGCTAATGAAATGAAAAATCATTTAATCTCGTAGACACAATTTTTCAGAAAAATTATGTGCTTATGACATGTCCAATTTTTTTTCCCTACTACCGGTTCAGGACGCAATCTGCTGAAAAGAACCGGCGTAAGAAACTCAGCAGAGCTTTTAATCAAATCAAATAATATAAATAAATGTACAGATTATTTTTACTCTTAGATGATTAAAAAAATATAATTAAAAGTGTTAAAGTAGAAAATACTAACATATTGTTAATATTTTATATCATATTGATTCATAAAAATATTGTATAGTACCATTATTAAGGAAGATTGACAATCCTAGTTTGACCACGTCCATCAGCATGTTAACTGTAGATTAGAAATATTTCGCTTGTATTTTGAGGTACCCATTTGTATTTTAGAGAAAAAATTGTATTTTGAAGAGAAAATGTTAGTAATTAACAATCAGCTCGATATTTTATTAGAAAAATATTTGGCACAGGAAAGTACACCAAATCTATTCTTATGCATATTATAATATGTAGAAAAAAATAACCAATATTGAAAAAGACAAATCATTTAATATTTTTGTCCTTGGTGTTTAATTCTTATGATAGGTGTAAAGGTCAGAACAGACTGGGTGCGTGTGCACCGCGTAAACCTATGCATTACAGTGACGTTTCGTCTGTAAGATATGCACCAAGAAGATCGTTATAGGGTAAGGTAGTTGTAGGTTATGCCCTTGGAAATTGTAGATAAACACAGTATTAATTCCTGATATTCAAGGCCGCAGGTGGCGGTGAGTCATAAAAATACATATATTAGGTCACTCGTACGTTTACGTGCTGCAAACGCATTTGGTCTGTGCTAGCATTTACAAAAACAATGTTTTAAATTTTAAAAAGTTTATTTTTGTTGGTCACAATGGTTGGCTTACTGCCTTCGTACATTTAATATTAAGCTGAAAATAATTTCTATTTATAATATCCACTGTACAGGTACATTTATTAGTATTCGAATGTTTGCTGTTTATGATAAATGTGGACTTTTTCAATAAATCTTACTAAATGGAAATCTTTATTATTTAATTATACACTTATTTATACATATATTGATTTATACAATATAAAAATATCTTTATTCTTTCTTCTCACTTTTAATCTTCCAAGCCCCTATAGTGTATTTAAGCCATATAAGACCTAAGTCACAGCCCATTTGTAGCCATGAAATTACGGGAGTAATTTTGGAGCCCTCAATTTCAGTCCATCTAATTGGTATTTCTACAATAGGAATGTTCAGTTTTTGTGCTATGTACAATAATTCGACGTCGAATGCCCTGAAATAAAAACACGACCAGCGATTTAATAATGGTGCGATATTATAAAATTTGGCTTCCTGCCAAATTAGTAAAATTTTCCCCAGAAATTTAAATCCAATAAAGCAGAATAGCAAGCTAAGTTGCAATAACTTTTAATATAAAAAAGTAATATATTAGGCACCCCGAACTGTTTAAAAGTAAAAAAATATTTTACCATCTATTTACATGAAGACTTTGGAAGCAAAGGCGTGCTGCTTTCCGTGTGAACAACTTGAAACCACACTGTGTATCTTTTATATTCTTAACAGTAAACAACCACACTAGGAAATGGAAACCATACATAAGTATATTCCTGTAACAATACAAATTACACTAATATATGTTAACAATCCAAATTACCGTAAACCGAATGAGTTTATAGTTTAGTGTTGTGTATGAAATTATAAGATTACTAGCTGCGCCGGCAAACGTTGTTTTGCCATACAATTCTGTGTAAAAAAAATTTCATCAAAATCGGTCCAGCCAATTGTGAATCTAAACCATCCTCAGACCCCCCTGAATACACAACAAATTTCATCAAAATCGGTCCGGTCGTTTAGGAGGAGTTCAGTCACATACACACGCACACAAGAAATATATATATTAAGATTATTACAAATCGCGTGCATTTTGTGTGACACATGCCATACACTACACGTATACGTGCGGCACGCGCGGCAGGTCTGTGCTGGACTTTATTATACAATCTTAAATGAATGAATGAAGTTGATTCCAAGAGTCGACAAATTTTCGGAATTTGAATGACGAATAATAATAAATAATATTTAGAGTTCATTAGATTTCCAGTTGCGAAAACATAAATGTACTAAATGTATCTCTTACCTAAACACACTGCGGGTAGCCAAAGATTCTTTCTCTAGATGTGCCCTAGAGCCAATAACTATAGCAATATTGTCACTAAGTTGGTTTGACTCTGATATGTAATCACATTGGGTAATACTTTTTAGAGCACTCTCTAATTTAGTCAAATCCTCAAACTTGGATGCACCATCAGCATCCGCAAATAATATTGCAGCACCCCTACAACTTTGAACACCCTAAAAGTGACAGTGAAAACAGTTTATAGTCATTTTCGGAATTTTAGTCTATCAGCTTGCAACCACAGTTCTAATTTTATGTAAACATCCGTATAGCCTTTCATATTTTCTTATCAACTTTAACATTTACAATATTAGTAGGAGGTAGGATTAGTAGAAAAAAATCTATAATTTTTAAGCAACATAAAATTAATTACACTATAAAAAGATGAAATACTTACTAGTCTAACAGCCCCACCTTTCCCTCTATTCTTGATAAGGTTTAGACACCGCACTTTATCACTACCATACTTCTTTGAGAACTTTTCTACAACATTCACAGTACCATCTCTGCTACCATCACTCACAACTACTATTTCATATGTATAAGCTGTGTATTCTGATACTCGGGTTTCTAAAAAGTCTATAGCTTCATCCAGCATTGGAGGTACTGAAAAAAACAGTTAATAATTTTATTAAGTGCAGTAATTTTTAATTTTAAACCTCTACACAATTTTTTTTTCTTATTAATTAGGCTAAAAAGGTAAGAACTATTTTTTCCAATCCTGTGGTCCCTAAAAGCTTATCTGGCAGGTGTTAGGTATATGTACAAGAATACAGATTACATATCATACACTTTTTTTTATAAATACAAAATTAAATACAAAACAGTACCAAAACAAATATGTTAGACTAGTAAGTGTTTCATATATATATATATCTATACAGCATTTTCTTACACCAACCACTGTCCTACTACTACTACACAACAAGGTCCTTTGAGTAGGGAAATATATAGTTAAGTTATATATGCATTGACAACTTACATCTTTCTTCCTCATTGTAAGCAGGTACAATCACACTTAATTTCACTGTTGGATTGTCATCAATACTCGGGAAATTTTCTTTACATTTAGTTTTGGTATCATAGTATGTAGTCTCCTCTTCAAATCTTTCCACAATAGGGTAAGGCTTTGTTATAATGTACAGTATCACCGATATCTGATACAAATAGTAAACATCAAACATTTTTTATTAAGATTGTTTAAAATATAATTTTAATAATTATCTAAAATAAATTAAAGTTTTGTGGCAAACCTTTCTTACCTGTAAAATGACAGATATGTTGTAGCTGTCTGAGTTTAAATCTAGGTGTAATTGAATTTAGCATTTCATAAATTAAAAAATTAAATAAACGCTAGGCAGTCTAAGCCAGACCAGTACATGATACATTTTGGTCCTAAATAAATTAATTCAAAACTTATACAACCTATTTCTGGTTTATAAAAAAATTGGTCAAGTGCGAGTCGGACTCGCGCACGAAGGGTTCCGTACCATTATCTATGCAACATAAGGCAACGTTATTAGTATCGAGCAAGAAACGGTAAAAAAATCATGTTTGTTGTATGGGAGCATTGGGAGCCCCCCTTAAATATTTATTTTATTTTATTTTTAGTATTTGTTGTTATAGCAGCAATAGAAATACATCATCTGTGAAAATTTCAACTCTCTAGCTATCACCGTTCTTGAGATACAGCCTGGTGACAGACGGACGGACGGACGGACAGCGAAGTAATAGGGTCCCGTTTTTACCCTTTGGGTACGGAACCCTAAAAATAATAGATACCACCAAATTTGTGATAACTTTGAATAGTAACTGATGCCAAAAGACATGTGAAGAAGAAGGCAAAGAAGAGCAAGAAAAGAAGCAATATTGAACTTATTATAATAATTTTGTTCCTTGTTATGTGTATCTAATAAAATCGAAATAAATAACGTGATTAGTAGACAGGACGAGAGACATGACTTTGTTATCCCTTTAGTTTATTGGATTTAAATCCATATGGTTGCATTCTGTGGTTATATTAATGGTCTTATTCATAATGACTTATCGGAGGTTCAAACGGAGATTTTATCGGAGAGATAATAAACGTTTTATCGTAAAAAGACTAATATTAATAACAAGTTTTGACTATTTTTGCGAACTTTTAAACCTCCGATAAGTCATTATGAATAAGACCTTTAATATTTAGTGGTAATTATATGTAATCGTCAACAAAATACATTTGTGTATTACTTACCAGAGAAATAGCGGTGAAACCTGCCAAAATACCGTACAAAATTATTGTCCATAGTAATGAAAAGATATCCATTTTTATGTATCTATATTAATATTTCAGAAATATAAATGCATTATTTATTCATAAAACTAGTGTACGTGTAATTTTCTGACTTGCGGTGTTTCGGTAAAAAAGTAAACATTGAAACACAGATTAATTCATTGACTGAATGACAACTGCCACAGACTAGAGAGAGAGAGAGAGAGAGTGATTTAGAAAATCGTATTTTCGTTATTTATTACGGTTATTTTCATTTTATTTTACTTCGTGTAAACTTTCAACTCTTCTTTTACACACCCTTGCCCATGTAAAAACTTTAATGTATTTTAACTAAGATTGTAAAAGCAGATTCAGACCCTCCAAGTGTTTTAAAAACCTGCCAAGTACGAGTTGATTTGAACTCGCATACCGTTTTTCTCATAATAATCATACTACACTGTGATAATGGCCATTTTCCAATTACAGCACAAGAGCGCATTATGCGGCATAATGCTCAACGTTGAGTGTTCCAACTACAGCAACGCTTCGCACAATCGAGCACTCTCAAAAGTGATGCGTGCAATCGATACCAACTTCAGTGACAGAAAATTAACAAGTGTTTTTTCTTTAAGTTGGCATTGATTGAAATTTTATTTAAATTTATCGTTATTTATTGTAAAAAAAAATTTTAAGGCTTTTGTTTCGTCGGAGTTTTCTGGAAATAATTAAAGTTAATTCAAGCTGTGTTAAAAAAATAAATATAAGTATGAAGGTACATACAAACAATGACGTTTTTTTATATTCCATACTTATAATAATTTGAATACAATTTTATTTTAGTATTTTTGTTTACAACACTGAACTTAGCGCACTCTGCTGGTGCATTTGAAAACTAATTCACGTTCCAAATAATAAATATATTAGGCAAACTAATATATTATTTTGTTATTTAACGGAAATAGTTCTTATGCGGTCACCTTAGAGTATAATTTGGTAGGTGACAAAAATATTATACAGCCAAGTGCAATCGACTTTGAATGGGACGTTCCGTTTCAGGGTCTATTATGTTGTATGACGAGATTTTGCTCTTGCACACATGCTCAAATATGTATGTGTGCGTTGCTATTGTAGCAGTATTGCATAGGAAAAAATTTAAAAATTTTTGGTCTGGTCACACTCGCTTCAATGAGGCCGCCATTATCATAATATTTATTATGTTATGATTGTGGTTTTTAATATTTTATCCAAAGAATCAAAATATTATTAAAATATACTCTCTAGTAGTTATTATAGTAATTTTGACTGAATATTCTACGTTCTTGGAGTGAATTCTATGTGTTGTGCGTAGAGAACATTATTTACGAAAGGACGTTTATTGTTAGGTTACTTTTTCTTATTTTTGTTTAAGTTTGGTTATTTAATTATGTCCGTGAATAACCATAGAAAGTGTGCTAAGTGCGGCAGAACACGTGCCGAAGACATGACGGTGACCTATCACAGGTTTCCAAATCCAGGAATAACCAATGTTACTAGGTAAGTACAAAATACAACCCGGTATATTTAAGACCTCATGCGTTTATTAAACAAAATACTATTTTAATCTATATTTACATCATCATATACTATCACCTACTGTACTCATCATCCTTCTACCTTTTCTTCCAAAACTATGTTGGAGTGGGCTTCCAGTATTACCTGATTCAACTGAATACCAGTATTTTATATGGACATTTTACAGGGCTCGTGTTTGGGCTAAATACTGTTGGCCAAATGAAGATTGGACTTCCATTGAATCATTACATTCACTCTATAGTCGGAATAAGGTGTTGTGTGGAAGACATTTCAACTCAATTCAATTTATGGATGATAAAAGGCAAAAATTGAGTAAGTTTGCCGTTCCTGAGTCAACTATAGTGGAAGAAATACTAAATGAAAGAGAAAATATTTTCAACCAGGTATTGTATTCATATAGATTGTTCTAGTAATAGTCTCCCGAACAAATTCCTACAAAAGCAACCAATCTCAGTTGGGTTCAGCCAACTATGCATGACATATTACAGTGTATGAGGGTGTGCGCAAACATAGGTGTGAGATTACACCTATGTTTGCGCACACCCTCGCTCACTCTCATAATCCGATGGGATGACAATCGAACACTGCTGGATCGAAGGATTGTTCTAAATAGCAGTGGTGAAGCATATAGGGAAGTCGGTAGAACCAGCCTAGAAGTGACCAACATGTTTTACTTTATAAATCTAGTCAATATTGTTACTATTATTGTTATAGATACAATAATAGTTATGCGTCCAAAGTTAGCACAATGGATCAAGATTCTAAAACTTTACACTACTATGATAGCACTTGCAAAAGTTTAAAATTAATCATTAATTTCAGAATGTCAATCAGTCCGATGTAATTGCTGCACAGCCAAAGTTAACAATACCTATGTCGCAAATAGAAAATGTTGTGATGGAACCTAGTACCAGTACAGGGTCATCAAAACAACACACTTTTGCAGATTTCATAAGAACAACTGAATCCATTAGCCCTACGCAGGTAATTAATTTTAGATTTTTATTTTAATCTTTATTATAAGTTTGATAATAGTGGACTTGCAGAGAAAGTACAGATGTTCAATGCAACGAAAACCCTATAGAAGGTACACAAATAACTTTAGTGTTGTGTTGTTAGATATACAGTTCTACATAATAGTAGGCATTGTAGTAGGCTTGCACAACTAGCATTTATAATAATAATTTATTTCACACATTTCACACAAATGTACAAGTAAAAACATAAATAAACTTGAGTCATTAAAGCATTAAAGGTAGATAGGCATCCTTACTAGGTTAAAAACCTGTGCTATGGGATACCTATTTCTCCTTGTTGCAGATAATATGCTAGAGACATCATAAGATAAGCGGAATGTGTATGTGTGTGTGTCCGCTACATACTAATGGTAGGAGGATGTGTCTGCGCGCGTGTATGAGGACGTACTTTCAAATTCCGAATTAAAGTTGTTTATGTCACATCACATCTGAATAAATAATCCTTACTTGTTATAATTATTAGCCTATACAGTATCTCTAAATGAAATTTACTTTTTAGGCACTGTTAAATGGAGTCATATAGAAGCATTTTATAACTTGGACAAGAACAATCCGTATTTTGTATATGCTCCTCAGCTAACAGATCATCATTTGCATCCAAATTGCCAGCAACGAATGTGGGTGAAGCTAGCAGCACAAGTTTTTAGCCACTCAGTTACAAGTGGCATGTTGATGAAAATTGCTCAAAGTGAGTATATTAAAATAATGTCAACTTTTGTTGCCTGGTATCAATATTAATAGATAAATAAAAGCTTTATTGCTTCCCATAATTACAAAGATACACAAGAATAATTATAAAATACAGATTTGATCTACTGATGTAAAATATAAGAGGATGATAAAAATCATCATTTCTTATCTTATTTACTTCTTTTACACACAAAATCTATATTAATTAAGCCCATTCCCTAATATGAGCCCAAATGATTGCTGCAAGACGTTTTTTTATTCCGCATAGATTGTAAATAAGCATAAGGGTAAATATTTCAAAGTTAGTAAGTATTAGTTACATCCTGAGACTGACTCTTAACATCTGGGCGAAAAAAAAATTAACATTGTTTTTGTGATTTCAGATGAACTTCCAGCTGAAGCCCATGCAACAGCCACTTTCGTGCAAAAATTTGACGAGCTTTTTGATGCTGTCAACGCAGACAGCCCGGACTTGAGGAGAGGAAAAAAATACTCTACAAATTTAAGAAAGTGGACTCCCCATTTAGGTTTATTTAAAGAAATGAAATTTTTTATAGCTAATATGAAATATATAGGGAGTAAATCGAATCCTCCGTCCCAAGAAGGGTGGATTCATTCATTAAATGCAATAGAAAGATTGTGGAATAATTTGCGGGCTATAGGCATTAAGAGTCTTTCCACACGTCGCTTATATCAAGATCCCTTGGAAAACTGTTTTGGCTGCATCAGATATAGCTGTGGATCCAATAATAATCCAACAATTAATCAATTTATAGCGGGAATCAAAACTGCTATAATATCCAATTTAAAACATGCTGGACAAAAAAGGAACTGTGAAAATGACTCAGCATTAATTGCAAATAATTTATTAACTTTTTTAACGGGAACCATCCCTTCGTCGTGTGAACCAAACTCGTCTTCCTTCAAATTTGACGAAAATAAAGAGATGGCAAATTTACTATCTGATGCAGTTGAAGCAGTTGAACAAGGGACATCCGAAAGTCAGGCTTGTGGATATGTGTGTGGTTTCATATTTAAAAGAATAAAATACAATGACTGCCTAGATTGCCGAAAGGCATTTTTGTCCCAAAATATAGAAACCATACACATGTTTACAAGTTTCAAGGAATATGACTCAAGTCATGAGTCATTAAATTATGTTAACAAAGATATGGTGACGTGTGTAGAAACGATGTCAACTATAATTAATAATAATAATAATAAATCTTTATTGTCACGTATAAAAATGTTACATTTTGCTTAAAACTACTCTGGTTCCCGTACTAGTATGTACTGTGTTACAAGAACCAGTGCCTTACTAGGTACAATATCGACAAATTATAGAACACAGGTAAGCGGGTGAACATTAACACAAGATTAAATTACAGTTTAAAACCCTATATACATGCATAATAATAACAAAATTTTAATGAGTGGGATGATTGTCTGACTGTGTGTGTGTGTGTGTGTGTGTGTGTGTGTGTGTATGTGTCTGCATGTCACGTGTTCTATCATGATAAATTACACCTATATTTATACATATATTTTTAATACAATTTTAATAAAATTTATAATTTTACTTTGCTATACAAGAAAGAAGAAGAAAAACTGATGATGTAACGTTATCTACAATTGTATTATTGACACCATCACCATACTTGAACCACAGAATAAAATATATTGTGTGACATAAACTTAAGTATTAGTTTAGTTGTACGAGCGGAGTTGGTACCAGTGTTTAGTGAGAAGAATTAGGAGGTGATTTTATAATCTAAGTAAAATAAATAGATAATCACAGAAAAAGGAAGTCGGTCAGTCCAAAGTCTGAGAAAATATCACACTATCACTTTTAAATACAAAAATTGGTCAAGTGCGAGTCGGACTCGCGCACGATGGGTTCCGTACCATTATCTATGCAACATAAGGCAACGTTATTAGTATCGAGCAAGAAACGGTAAAAAAATCATGTTTGTTGTATGGGAGCCCCCCTTAAATATTTATTTTATTTTCTTTTTAGTATTTGTTGTTATAGCGGCAATAGAAATACATCATCTGTGAAAATTTCAACTGTCTAGCTATCACCGTTCTTGACATACTGGGTACGGAACCCTAAAAATCATGTTTGTTGTATGGGAGCCCCCCTTAAATATTTATTTTATTTTATTTTTAGTATTTGTTGTTATAGCGGCAATAGAAATACATCATCTGTGAAAATTTCAACTGTCTAGCTATCACCGTTCTTGAGATACTGGGTATGGAACCCTAAAAATCATGTTTGTTGTATGGGAGCCCCCCTTAAATATTTATTTTATTTTATTTTTAGTATTTGTTGTTATAGCGGCAATAGAAATACATCATCTGTGAAAATTTCAACTCTCTAGCTATCACCGTTCTTGAGATACAGCCTGGTGACAGACGGACGGACGGACGGACGGACGGACGGACGGACGGACGGACGGACGGACGGACGGACGGACGGACGGACGGACGGACAGCGAAGTCTCAGTAATAGGGTCCCGTTTTTACCCTTTGGGTACGGAACCCTAAAAAGAGAAAAAACAAAAAACCAAAAAAGTGCACATTTGGAATTCCACAGTTAATAATATATGTATGTAATGTATGTAATTAATGATTTCATGAAAACAAATGCCTTTAGGCAACAACTTAAAATTAATGTTGTTAAAAATCTAGAATGTGTGAATTTTGTTTTTTTAAATAAATGTATAAATCATTTAGAATTAAATGAAAATCATTTAAAAATAAGCTCATTTTTTATTGTAATTTAAAGATATTGTGTTTTAATTAATAGAGCTATGGAAGACGAAGAGAAAAAGAAAAGTTTTGAACGCAAAATGAAAATATTAAAGAATAAATAAAATAATAATATGATTGTTTTAATTACTTCCTGTAGGCAAGAATATGAAGCACGATCCTTAATAATATATTAAGGAACAATATATATTTAAAATGGTTCACGATCATAATATATAGTACAGCCAAGAGCAAATATTACAACGTTTGAAAGTTCCCGCGCGTGTTGTTTTATTGCTATTCCGCAATGGCGCTAGCGTCTCGTACGTGTATTGGCTGTGGTTGCATTTTTTTACTATAGAGATGTACTTCTTCTCTCGTTAGAGAGTAGTATATTCTTTGTTCCGTTTCGTTTCGAATAGTGCATGTGATGTCGTAGCAAACGGTAGATAATGGGTCTTAATAATAAAAAAAAAAATCACTCAACATAAATAACGCTTGCCAGTTGTAATAAATAATAGGTTGGATGATTATTAATAAATATTAGATTATTTTATCAGCTATATAATATAACGATCACCTCTAGTTATTTGAGGTCGATTTATCGAATATTATTGCTAGTTTTCCAATTACAAACCATATTGCGCCACTGATGGCTGCAGTTTTAAATTCAAATGAATGGTTTTGTGGTTTAATGGTTTTTTATAAATTTGTTATTCTATAGGCAATTTTGTTTATTAAAAGCTCTTTATTATGCCTGACCTAACATCACTGGAAATCATTAGGGCTGATGAAATGAGAAGAAATGGCCATACCTACAGATCGATTGCCTCAAGGCTTCGTCGACCAGTATCAACGATTCATCGCAGCATCCAGCGGTACAGATCGTCTAATTCTCTTGTGAGGAGGAGGGGTCAAGGTAGAAAAAGATGTACATCGAGGCGAGATGATAGTTTTTTACAACTTGGAGTTCGTAGGAATACGCGATTAACGGCTGTACAAGCTCGAAATGAACTGGAAGACGTTCGAGGAGTACGAGTAAGAGAGCGTACAGTTCGCAGGAGATTTGAAGAAGTTGGTTTAGGGTCGTATATACCTGCCAAAGGCCCAAAACTTGAGAGACGTCACCGCGTAAACCGATTAAGCTATGCGCGAGGACATAGTCATTGGGATTTGAACGAATGGCAGCAGGTTCTCTTTACTGATGAGTGCAGAGTTCTTTTAAAACAGATCGATGGGAGACAGCGAATATGGAGACGCAAAGGAGAACGCCACATACAGTCTAATTTTGAACACACAGTGGCTTATGGCGGCGGCTCGATTATGGTTTGGGGAGGGATATGTTTGGGAGCTCGCACGGAGTTAGTGATAGTCACAGGAGGGACCATGACAGCAGATCGATAGATCAGAGACATTTTAGAAGAACATGTTGTACCATTTGCCCCATTTATTGGTGACGACTTTATTCTAATGCAAGATAATGCTTGTGCTCATAGTGCACAATCGGTACAGGCATATCTGAGCCACGTAGGTATACCGGTGATGCAGTGGCCAGCAAATTTCCCCGATATGAATCCGATAGAGCATGTCTGGGACTTGCTAAAAAGAAGGGTTAAATCCAGAATGCCACCCCCCAACAATCTGAATGAACTTGGAAACGCATTACTTGAGGAGTGGGAGCGGTTGCCTCAAGAAATCATCGATAACATAATCTGTAGCATGCCCAGACGAATGGAAACCGTAATCAGAGCAAGAGGGGGAAACACTCGTTATTAATTTTTCTTTAATTTTATTGTTAATTCATTTAATGCTTACTTTTTTTTATTTTTTGTGATGGTTCATCATCATCTAAAAATTTCACTTATTTCAAATTTCTTTATTTTTCAATAAACAATAACGAAGACTTTTCAAAGTCGTTGTTAAAAGATGTTAATCAATTTGTTATTTTGTGTTTAATTACATTTTCGTCAAATATATGCGTTATATATATATAGTCTCACTTTTTTTTTCTGTTCCGCTAATTGTGCCGGTGTGTATAGAATAACAATTTTATTTTATTGTGAATGTGTATAGCTATTTTGTTGTAAACGTTTGTACTTAATAATTAATATCGTTAGTCCTTAATGCACAGTTTTTATCATCAGAAAGTTCAGTTAAGTTTTTATAGTTATGTAGGTATAGATGTGCATTTAGAATTGGCACTATTGTCAACAACTAGCTTAATGACGTAGACTTCGTTCGCCTAAATTTGCAAACTTTTAAGTTATGTGTAATTGTGTAACTTTACTTTTATCCCGTTTTTTTTGTATTTAAAAATTAAAGGTCATCATTCAAATTGGGCTAATTAGGGTTCCGTACCCAAAGGGTAAAAACGGGACCCTATTACTGAGACTTCGCTGTCCGTCCGTCCGTCCGTCTGTCACCAGGCTGTATCTCAAGAACAGTGATAGCTAGACAGTTGAAATTTTCACAGATGATGTATTTCTATTGCCGCTATAACAACAAATACTAAAATAAATATTTAAGGGGGGCTCCCATACAACAAACATGATTTTTTTACCGTTTCTTACTCGATACTAATAACGTTGCCTTATGTTGCATAGATAATGGTACGGAACCGTTCGTGCGGGAGTCTGACTCGCACTTGACCAATATGAGATTAATGTTATTTAGGCTTACAGATACTAAATTTTTTAAAATAATTACGCGTAAATTGGGGAAAACGGATATGGAATTTTGTATGTCATTTCTATATAGAGTTACAAAGTAAGCGCCGCTATCTTACTGGCGAAATCAGTTATAGGCGTTTTTTTTATTTTGTTGTAAGTCGTTTCTCTGCCTTGTCCTACTAGGTTTTTAAGATATTTTGGTAATACTAACGAGCTTATGTGATGAAAAGTATTATTTATTCTACCGCCTTTGAATTTGTACTGTTCCCAATTTTTTAAAATGGCTGCACGTCGTTAGGAATATGTTTCTAGCTATAACTTGGCGTTGTTGGACGTTGTGTGAAATGTCCATGAATATTTATTTATTTATTGTTGGGATAATGAATAGAGCAATAATCTAAAAGTATTTGCATTTTATTTTGCTAAGGGCCTCTTTCGCCATTCTCAAGTAAAGCGCCAAGTAGACTAATCGCTAGTTAAAGTCACCAGTAACTATACGTGCGACGTTCACGACGTTCGAGTAGCAGTAATCTTAAGATTAAAAAATTGAAATTGACAGAAAATACTCGTAACTATTACTTGACAATTAACGCTAATCGATAAGTAACTAATCAACGCTTTACTTGAAGATGGTGAACGAGGTCCTAAGTGTGCACAATTTCAGATCAATCTGACTACTGCAAGTGAGTGAAAATCACTTTCAAAGATTCCGTTACATTACAATAAATGCGTACCGAGCTTTTAATTTAAAAAAAAATTAGCGAGGATTTAATTTAAAAAAAAAACTGTTTAAGTCAGGAAGTAATTTAATTTATTGTTGTTATGTCTTACATTCACACAGTTAATAAAACAAAGTAGAAGAATTACATAAATTTACAGCATAAATTATATAAAATTAACTGAATCTCAACTCTTAACATAAAAATAAATGTAATAAAAAAACAACAAATTATTTAAATAAGATACGGTATTATTTGAATCTCGATTGCATACTGCACTAAAAATTATTAAATATTAGTCATTGTTATAGTAAACACCAAGCTGGATTGATAGACAAGTTATAATTTTGTCTTAACTATTTCCTTATTGTTGTATCTACTTACAAAACTTCCTGTGAAAACTTCATATTCTAATCAAAATGTATTATGTGATTTCTAGTAATAAATTCAATTATGAGGAAACAGTTAAAACAAAGTAATAAGTCGTCTATCTATCCAGCTTGGTATATAGAATTTCGTTATTTAGAAAGATCAGTTCTTTGTACATATTTATCTTTTGTTAAAGATAATTACTTAAGTGCCTGAAAGCCGAAATCTACTATATAAAAATAAGTCGGATTTTCCTTCCTGACGCTATAATTCCAGAACGCACGAACCGATTTCCACGGTTTTGCATTCGTTGGAAAGGTCTCGGGCTGCGTGAGGTTTATAGTAAATTTTTTTTTATTTATTACTTTTTTTTGGTATGGCAAAACGTTTGCCGGGCCAGCTAGTTTGTTAATAAAATACACTTACCTACCTATTTACAAACATCAATATGGTTAAGAGCCTACATCAATATTAACGTCGACATGTACCTATTAACACAGCTAGTAGGTATAGAAAATGAAGAATTAGGGATATTTTTTTTGTTTACTCAAAATCTACTAAATATATTTTAATTCTGGTTTACATGTTTCTATATATAATAGTTACTTATGTTTTGAAAGTTATTTCATTAGTTAATACGCGATAATAGACGGATAAATGAAAAAATAAAAAATGAGAGAGGTTGTTTCGCTAAGATTTTCTATCGAGAAAACTTTTTTCAATCGCGTTTCTGAGTTTATGCGATCCTAGAGTATATATTGAAAAAACATATACTTAAAAATTAGAGCTCTAGCCATTCAATCTAAAGAAAAAATTTAAACTTCGTACATAGAAAAATGCACGAAGCTATTTTGGTATCCTCTTAAGAGATAATAACAATACGACATTGTAGATATCGATAACCGAGATGCTATAATAAATCATTGTGTAAATACATATATTACTAATATGTCGCTAGAAATTAATAACGCTTCTTTTTGTTCATGGCAAATTAATCTAAGTTTTAAAGATTTGTACCAATGAAATAAGCAGTCCATCCTTTGCCTGAATTGTTCATAGTTGTGTAAAATACAAGTTTCACGTAATTATCAGTACTCGTGTAGTCAGCAGGTGTTTCAGAACAGAAAGTTCTCACAACAACTCCTGAACTATCAACAAGTTGCACATAGTTCTGTTCACAAGTATTACCTAAGTCGAAATCGTTGAAGCGGAGTAGCAGAAGTGTGCCTACAGGAGTCTCTAGTTCCCATTCACACACGCTCTTGTGCCTGTAAGTGTTGGGGTAGTTGGGGCTAGTCACGGTGCCAAGGATGTTGATCAATTTCCCTCCACATCCAACACCCTTATCGGTTCCTATGTAATTCATATCAAATGTTAAGCGATTATTTTCATTTTGATGATTGTGTAAAAGCATATACCTTCCTGTGGAGAAAACAGGATAGTTGTTTCCATAACTAGAATGTATTTTAACCAAACTTTTTGAACTAGTTTTGTTTCCGTCGAATATTTCCAGGTAAGTTTGTTCGTCCCAATATTCCGGTATTAATTGTAAGAAATATGCAGAAATCGTAAAGTTTTCTGGAACTGTTATAAGCGTATAACAATCAACATCTACGTCGTTGTTTCCATAATAACTTTGTACTCTACCTTGTAATTCGGAATAATTTCTGCCGCAGAAACCTACAAATGCAACTTCAATTTCTGCACCCTTATAAATTACGTTATCGGTATCAGATGAAGTAATTATATTTATAGATGTGCTGCCATATACATAGAAATCAACTGCTTCTTTATTTCCACATAATTCAAAGCGAGAAGGCATATGCATGGAAATATCGTAGAAAAACGTTTGGGAAAAGAAATCGTCCTGTTTATTATTTATTATTAAATCTTTTCCGAGAGTGTTGTTAGAACGTGAAGGAGAACTCGATATTATTAATTTGTCTTGATTGCAACGACTGACGTTTCCACTTTCTACAGAAGCTGGCCGTATTTTCAAATTTCTTACTGTGATGCGGACCTGGCTGTATTCTGAGGCACTATTGTCTAAACGATACAAACAATGAAGGCCACGGGCTATTGATCCTTTTTCATAGCCAGGACTCTGGAATCGGTGTGGTGTGAATCCAATAGGTATAATAGTATGTCCACACACAGTTTGTTGGACTGTTAGGGTTGCTTCGAACCCTGAACTTACCAACTCACCATCCGTAGATAGCCTCACACTCATCATATTTTCAGAGGTAACTAAATCAGGCGGGAAAGTGTGGCCACAATATGTGCCTATCAGTAAGCTAATGGGGTTGAAGCCATCTCTTACTTCAACTAAGTCGCAATCACATTTATTGTATCCTACAGCAGTTTGATTTATGTTTTTACATGGAGATATGTGAAATTTGGTAAAACTAATTTTTATAACCGTATCGGGCGGGGATGTTATCATCCAATTACAATCTAAGTAATTTTCGTAAACCACATTATTACCTATCAGAGGAGATTTTAATACATAAGAAGATTTCTTAGTTAAATCAATTGGTCCTCCACAACCTGCCGCATTTGAATAACTAAAGTAAATTACAGCTTTAAATCCTTTGTAGTTCACACTGTAATCTGTAATAAACTCTAATACCATGTGATTTTCTTTACTTCTTATCACGGTAGATGCATTAACAGAGCCACATAATAATGCCAAACGTTTCTGGCCATCGACTTTTGACCCATCATATAAGGCTATATAATCATTATAACAATCCATGTGACTTTCTAAATCAATGTAAAGAATTTTGACGACTACTATCTTGTTTGAGGGTGCTTCTATATTCCAAGTGCAATTCATGTTCTCGTCATACTCATCATCATCTAAATTAGAAGAAATCATGGTTGTGTCATTTATCTTACCTCCACAAGTGAATATTGAATACGATATTTTGAATCCTTTCCTTTCCAGTGACTGGTCGGTTTTGAATAGAAGACTTAATTTTCCGTATTTTCTTATGTCAGCAGGCATCTTGATTCCACATAAAACTTGAACCAACTCGTTATAAGGGCTTTCTGCTGTTATAGTCAAATTATCAGAGAAACACTCAGGAGAATCTTCCAATTCAAAATCAAGAAATTTAAGATGAACTTTCTGTTCATTTGGAGCAGTTATTTCATACATGCAGTTCAACAGGTGGTGGTAATAGAGAGGATAACCCGGGCTGTACAATATTTGCTCCTTATCTGATGCTACATATTGCCCTCCACATATTGGTACCCATGTTGCTTTGAATCCATCAAGGTTTGTATCTGCATCCGTACGTAATACAACCTTTAGACGATTGAAAGTGGAATTGAATGGCATTGGCAAGTTGCGACCACATATTCTTCCCATTTCTTGGTAAGTGTGATCTTTCCAATCATAAATGATGACAACATCCTTTGTACAATTGGGTCTGTCCTCAATTACAAATCGATCTACGAAATGGAGTGATACTCTATAGCCTATGTCCGCTCGTATCTCCCACGAGCACTCCTGGTTAGGATTATAAGATTTAGGATAATTAGGTGACATAAACATTTTCTGATATTGCGTTAGTAGTCCACCACATTGATTATTCACAGTTTTGGCCGTAAGCTTAATAGAAGTACGATTTTTAATGTCCGAATGATATTGAATATACATATAGGAGTAATGAGTCGTTAGTGGTGTTTCCATAAACTTGCCCTTACAGTAGTCTCCTATGACAGGTGCGTTTTGGTTTAGGCCTTGCATTACTGTCACATATTCGTTTTGGCAATCCAACAAGAAAGATCCGTCCATTTTTATTTCAACCCTACTGTTGCCTGGTACTATGAGAATCCAAGAACAATCCAAGGTGTCGTTATAAAAATCTGGCATGTTGTCAAAAATGTTAACCATTTCTTCGCTAACTTGTATGGTGCCACCGCATGGTTGTAATTTTAAATTTAGGTGGAAGTATAAAGAAACGGCTTTTGTTTTTATTGCATTGATATTTATTGTTGAAAATGGTAATCTATGTGTTGTTTCAGTGTTTCCACAAATATCTCGACGAATAGTAGGATAACTGTTAATAATTGGAGATTTTATAATAATTTTAGAATCAAAAAATCGACAGCGTGTTCTTGCTACTGAGGAATTTACACTTGCGGAGACAAATATGGAATTGTACGTAAAGTTATTTTGATTTTCTGTTGGCAGGCGATTATTGTAACGCCAATTACAAGAATAAGAATGCTGAATATCGGGTGAAACAAGTTCCTGACTGAGGCCAGTCAGGTCACCACCACACAGTGCGGATTCATCAGAAGTGAACTTGGCTTCGAAACGATGTGACGTAACGAACCGATTTCGAAAAATATAAATGGCTAGTGTGTTACCGACAGACTCGTAAATAGTTTGTTCTGCATTATAATCATCGCCTGGTATACTTTGAATGAGAGACTGGAAAGCAAGATCATTGAATATACTTATTGAATGTTTTTCTTTGTCAACATCAATGAGCTCTAAACGAACCCTGCGCGATTTGTGCGGTACCTCAATAGACCACTGGCAAAACATAACGCTTGTTTCTTGAGGATAATTTGGGGTCGTTAAATAACCTTCGGATGTTGTGATTTTACCACCACAAACAGGACGCGATGTATTAAAACTGATTCGGAATCCCCGTTTTTCCGAGATTTGGTCGTAACTGTCCGATTTACCATAAGTGAGTTTTATAGTAAAATTATTACTAATTGTTTGAACGGTAGTACTACGTCCTATGACATCATCATCACAAATTGTTTTAAGTATGGTCAGTGTATTATTCACTGGGATAGTTTCTTCAATCTCTATTTTAGTTGCACAATTTGTCTCGGATTGTGGTAATTCGATATCTTGTAAGTTTAAAAGAAAAGCGCGTCTCGGAGTTCCGATAATTCGCCATTGACATACAGTTCCATATGGGAACACTTGCATATGAGGGTATCCCGGTGATGTTAAAATGCCGGAATTTCCTATAATAGTACCACCGCATATATCGATCGAAATGTTTGCTTTAAACCCATTTCTAGGTTCTGTTAGTTGAGTTAAATATTTGACAAACATTGTGTTACCCGTACTTTTGATAGTTCCTGGCTTTTCACCACAATACGGTCCTTTTATTAATGGGGACAGATTTGAGGAGCCATCTCGAATTTCAATTGATTCCGTGCCACAACCATCCGTATCGTCTAAGTCAAACCTATCTAGAAAATCTATTCTGATGATCTCGCCAGGTGGACCAGTAAATATCCATATGCATTCTGAATACGGAATTGGAATCGATGGATAATTGGGCGAGCTTATTGTCTCCCATTTATTGTCGTGCGTCAGTTTCGAAGTTGCACCACATTCGACATTTTTCTCCTCAAAGTGAATTTTAAAGCTTTGGAAACGCAAAGAAGTTCTGAGATAACTGCTTGTATAGCTAATAAACAAAGAGTTACTTGAGGTTATTATATCTGTTTTCTTTTCGTGTTCATATCCACAATATTTTCCGCTTTCTAGCAGAGGTGCTTCTAGGGAATCACCATTACGTAGAACAACATAAGTAGTGCAATCATCATTCTTATTTGTAATATTAAAATGAACGAAGTTCAGTTGAATCATGCGACCTGGTCTGACTTTTACCGTCCAGTCACATTTTACTTTATCGTATGCATAAATTGCATGGGAATCTGCCCAACTTGGACTAATTTCTCCTGATAAATCGGTTATTAACCCTCCACATTTAGATTTTACTTGAGCACGAAATCCTGTTTTTGTTATAGACGAGTCTGACTTGAATGTAATTTTCATGTAATTTGAAGAATTTACTTCATTGTTGACTGATGTTAATGCACATATACTTTCTTTGACTGGTTTCCAATTGCCAGGAGAATGTGCGGAATAAATTGATATAGAATCAGCAAAACACGATTGCGTTTCTTCGAGATTCAATTCACGAAACCTCACGCTCAAATGTCTTCCTGTTGATGTACTATACACCCATTCGCAATTTAAGTCATCGCTGTAATCTTCAGGATAATTAGGCGATTGTACAAAACGTGTTTGACCTGCCAAAATTAATTCCGTTTGATTTGAACCACAGTTAATTTTACCTTCAGGTTCTTCATTTTCTGTAGATTTTGTCCACAATAAATAAAAGAATGAACCGATATTGCTTTCATCCATTGTAAGTACGATATACACTACACTTGACGATGTTTGAATAATTTTATTATCATCAAGGACGCCATGAAGTTGTTCTAATATAGGTGCAGTTTCATCATAGCCATCATATATAGTCAGTTTGTTGTAACTATTTTCGCCATGCGAAGGAATTTGCAAACGATCAATTGTAAGAACGATAAAGTCTGCACCTGAAGTCAATATACGCCAGCGATACTCACCCGTGCCTTCGTAATGAACTGGGTATAATGGAGATGATATTACTCCTGAGTCGCCCTCGACAACATTTTCATGTAGATATGCATAATGTAATAGAAACCCTTGGCCACTGGATTTGCTATCGCTGTGGAACTTAATATATATCTTTGAAGCCTTGGTGATATTACTCGGAACATTATTACCACAGTATGCGCCAAATAAAGGACCTGCCCCATTATCTTCACGAATTTCTAGATAGTCTTCATTGCATCCTTCACTGAACTCCAAATCCAATTGTTCAAAAGCTATATATGCCATGTTACCTGGAGATGTTTGTAACACCCACTCGCAATCTATATCAGCAGGGTATGGGCTCGGATATGACGGTGAAGCGATTGTACCTTCCTCTGCAATTAATGTGCCACCACACGTATTAGATATAGGTGAATAGTGGACTTCGAACGTTCCAACTATTTTATCAGTATAACTCCCTAATTCTATAGTTATTGTGTTCCCTTGGCTTACAATCATATTTGGGATTTTGCGCCCACAATATTCTCCTATTTGTGGAGCAGTCTTGTCATTTCCATCTAGAACTCTAAGAAAAGACGACGGGCAGTTTCTGTTGGTAACAATGGTGGAATTCTTTGGGATTGATATATGAGTTAAAGTTATCGATATCTTTTCATCTAACTTGGGTGCAATGATAGTCCACACACAGCTCTTGCTTACATGATTGATAAACTTATTACTTTTAATGATACCATCTTGTGCCGCATTTATAACTGCACCACAAGTGACGCTAAAGTTGGCTTTAAAACCTTTAGCTGTACCATAATCATCTGTCTTAAATTGTATGGCGACATTATTAGAGTTCGTTACTATTTGAGTTTTATTTGAACTTGGACAAATACGGTATGAATAATTAGACGATGGAGTGTAATCTTCGTTGTCATATATTAGAATTGTGTCACCACAATTATCATCGTTGTCAGGAAAATAGCTCGAAGAATATAAATCAAGATCTACAAAGTTAATTTCAATTCGATGATTAGATGGTACTTTGATAAACCACATGCAATCGAGATTATTATCGTAATTTTTAGGATAGTTTTTAGAGTGAAGGTAACCGGACATAGAATTAATTAGACCACCACATTTTGACTGCAAAGAACGGAAAGTGGACGTAAAATGAACATCCCTCAATGTTGACTGTTTTACTACACGAATAAACATATAATTGCTGTCAGACTCTATCGAAGTATGGCTTTGATGACAAATTTTTGAGATGAGAGGGGCCATCGTACTTTGACCGTTATAAATTTCAATAGAATCAGTTGTACAATTCTTTGAGTCTAGCATGTAAATATCGTGGAATGTGATACTAATACTTTTGTCTAGATCGGTTTCAATTAGCCATTCACATGCGATCTCCTTTTCTGTGATTAGGCTTTTATCGAGGGATATAGTACCGAAGAGTTTTTTAATATGACCGCCACAACCATAACTGACCCATTCTAAACGAAAACCAGTTCGAGGTGCATAAAATCCAGATGAGAATCTTAATTGTAATGAATTGCCCTTTGTAGTTATTGGACTTGGCAGAGAATTACCACATAGCTTTTTACTAACACTTGGCTCAGAAAGATCTTTAATTTCTAAATAATCTGGATGGCAATCATTATCAAGAATAAATGATGAATGGTATCTCCTCCAACCACGCAGCCTATTGTACTGATATATGTCAAAATGTGTGAATGTTACATTTATTTTGTTACCTTTAGGAACTTGAATAGTCCACAAACATTGCAAGTTCAATGGATAATTATTTGGATAATCAGGACTCTCGATAACTCCATATCGACCTGTCACGTTATTATTGCAAATAGTATGATAATTAAGCATAAAACCTTTACCACCAACGAATAAATCTGATCTAAATTTAATAAATGCATAGTTACTTGAGGATTCGACATTAGTTGATGTAGAAGACAAGGAACAACGTTTTCCTAAAGAAGACGCTGCGGCGTCACGTCCATCATATATTTCTACATAATCTTCTTGACAGTCACGAGATCGTTCGAGATCTAGATCTCTAAACACAATACTGATCCGTGATCCAGCACTAGTTACAATTCTATAAAAACATTCTGCATTGTTGTGATATTCATTCGGATAATTGGGAGAAGAAATTGATCCTGTGGAACTTGTAAGAGTGCCTCCACAGCCAGTAATAGTACCATCCCATTCGATTTTAAATCCAGATCTAGTTAAATAAAAATCTGAATGGAAATGAAGATATAAAACATTGGCAAATGATATAACACGTTTATATCTAAATGATCCGCAAAACTGCCCAATTAAAGTACCCGCATCTGAGCCGCCATTTCTTATTTCTAAATAGTCACCTAAATTACATTTGTCTCCAATAGATTGCTCCAAGTCAAAATTTGATATATTAAGTGAAATTTGCTGCCCAATAGGTACCGTTATAATCCACGAACAATCGCGATTAGGTTCGTATGGATGTGGCCAGCCAGGAGAATAGATGTAACCATGAGCTTTGTAATAATTACCACCACAATGAGTACTTTCATCCAAAAATGAGTACGACACTGAAAATCCAGCATGATTAATACTGCTGTCAGAAAAGAATTTTATTGTAAGTCTATTGGTAGAGGTAGTCAATGCCGGTGGCGTACGATTACCACAATATTTATTTCCCAATACATAGGTTTCATTATTATCGTCTATTTCAAAAATTTGTAAGTAATCGCTGTCACAGTCAGGCATATCTTCGAGATCAAATCTGTTCCATGTCAATTTTATATGCATTCCTTCGGGTGCAATCAGTAACCATTGACAAGCTTGATTATTGCTGTAAGTTTTAGCATTTCCGGATGGATAATTTATAAGTCCAGTTGTATCCTTGTATATGCCTCCGCATAAAGTTGCAGTGGTGGTATAATTAGCGTAGAATCCAGTGCCGGACAGTGTCATATCAGAATTAAATTTAACATACATATAATTATATGTAGATATTTGTACTGGTGGGATATGTCGTATACCACCACAAAATCTACCAAGTAACGTTGAATTGCTGTCGTGCCCATCTCTGACTTCGACATAGTCATATCGACAATCATAATATCGGCTGTCTTCGATATCAAAATCTTGGAACGTTAACTGAATTAGTTTACCTGGATCTGTTTTAATGATGTATACACATTGTTTATCTCGAGGGTATTCGAATGGATATGAGGGTGACTTTATAACGCCACTATTACCTATAAACGTTTGTTCACATATAGTCTCGTACGTTATGCGGAAACCTTCACCAGCTATATTACGATCAGTCTTAAATATAATAAAAAGCATGTTTGTTGTGGAAGTGTATGTTGCAGGATATGTAGTGCCACAGAACTTTCCTACGAGTTGTGATTCGGGAGATGAACCATCATAAACCTTTAAATAGTCATATCTGCATCTATGGGACCGTTCAAGTTTAAATGATTTGAAATTAATTTTGATTCTAGTGTCTGCTGCCGTTTTAATTTTATACTCACACAATAAATTAGGCTGATATGCCCCATTATATGTAGGAGAGACTATTTCACCTTTATCTGCAGTGAAATATCCCCCGCAACCTGGTACACCTTCAATAGGTGCATAAGTTATTTGAAATCCTTTGCCAGTGTTATAAGCATCAGAATGAAAATGAATCAATAAATCAGAACCTGCTGACTGCACAGGTGCCGGTAAAGTTGAATTACAATATTTACTTAGAATAGGGTCAGTCGTATGTTCTCCTTCATAGATGGCTAAATAATCAAAACTACAATTCGTGTGTGCTTCAATATCAAGGGCAAAGAAATGTAAACTAAGCCTTTTCCCAGGTGTAGTACTTAAGTGCCAGTAACAGTCACGATTCGGAGGATAAGACCCGGGCGAGCCTGGCGAGCTTATGTGTCCGTGTGTAGTTGCATCCACTTCACCTCCACATACTGGTTTTATACTCACCCAGTGTAACGCGAATCCCGCCTTGGTTATTGAACCGTCTGAATGGAACCATAAATACAAATTGTTGTGACTGGATACAATGTTGCCGCCATTGGGCAATGTACTGCCACAAAATCTTCCAATTAGTTGACTGGAGGATTTTCGTCCATCGTGGATTTGAAGAAAATCACTTGAACATTCGGGTGCTAATTCGACATTAAATTTACTAAATGTTACATTAATAACTTTATCGGGTACAGTGTGAATCACCCACGCACACTGAGCATTATTGTTATAGCTAGCCGTAGTATTCCACAATGGATAAGCAATACTGCCTTCTTCAGCGTCTAATATAGCTCCACAGGATTTCAATCTTACCTGACATAAAGAGCCGGTATACTGTGCACTGCATTCACAACGAAATCCAGAGATTGTAGTATCGTCTTGCTTGCAAATGCCACCATTTTGACATGGATTAGATACGCAGACATTGGTGGGTATATCACAATGTGCACCACCGTAGCCTCTGTGACATAAACACGTATAACCCGAAATAAGTGTATGACAGCGTCCATGACTACCGCAAGGATTATCTTGACAGCCGTTTGTGTAATTCATGTGTGACACGTAGCAGCCTGCGTCTCCTATTCCATCACCATCCATTCCCTCAGGACATATACACTGTGAAGTTTGACCATTAGGAGATATAGTCTCTACGCATCTTGCGGACGGATGACAACCACCATGATTGATATTACATGTCCCTCTAAACGTACATGTTTCTCCATCACCTTGATAACCAGGTGGACAAGGGCCACATATCCGGGAACCAACGGTGTTATGACATTTAACTAATGGACTACAGCCACCATTTGTCATCGTGACACATTCATCGATGTCATTACAAACGTAGCCATCACCTTCGTAACCACGTGGGCATTGTCCGCATCGGAATGAACCTGGCAGATTAATACATTCAACTCTTGGATTTACGGAGCATCGAGGACCTTGATAAGATTCACATTCGTTGATGTCTGTAAAACAAGCAACACTTGTAGCGTTTGTAGTCCAACCTTGATGGCATATACATTTAATTCCTTCTCCTGAGGTAACAGGTATACAGCTACCGTAGCCACACATTTCAAAATCGCCTCCGCTACAGTCCTTTGCTTTTCGAGTGCAATGTAGTCCGTACCATCCAGATTTGCATAAACATTCATAAGTACCTGGTCTATTAATACATTGCGCTCCATTTTGACAACCAAGCTCTGTGCCGGCGAAATTACGACATTCATTAACGTCCATATCGCAATCTTTACCTTCCCAATTAGAGGGACACAAGCAGTGATATCCGTCAAGTAAGTTAAGGCATGTTCCGCCGTGTTGACAAGGTTGTGATTGACATTGATCGATCATCTTAGTATTTATTTGGTTCTGAAGACTCATGACTGTTCTTCTAAGCCTGTTCACTCTTTGCCAAAGCAATGTGATGTTAAGCAGTGTTGTATCTGGTACGGATCTAGTTTTGTTTTCCAACATCTGAAGTCTTTCCAATATTCCATTTGGTCCACTTAGGTATTCGTCAAAATTTGGTATAGGTTGGTTCTGGATAGAACTTTTTGTGTTTGTCTTTTTAAGTACATCAATATCGCCAATAAAAATACTTGATTGGGGGCCATTTGCACGTAGATATATGTTTTTATCAAGGGCAGGTTCTAGAATTAGGTCACCATCCGACGTTTTAATTTTAGGTCTATCTTCGTAGATTTCACAGTCAATTTGAACAGCACATAAAATGCCTAGCAAAAACAACAGTCTTGTCACTTTTCTGCCCATGGTCCATGTGTTTAGGATGGCGGTCGCTTAATAACTGTGGTCATCAACTGTTTTCATTGACATCGCGTAAGGGGCGTAGTGCTATACGCCCCTATATTGTATTTCAATCTGCTGAATTCGTCATTATAGATAAGTAATGTGTCATCACATGTGCATAGTTTATCAAAATATCTGTCACTCCACCAAAGCACTGGTGTTTAATGTTTAGATTCAATGTAAATTAATCCAAATACGTACAAGACTAGGATTGGATTATGACAGAATACGAAATGTCTTAAACTTCTCGTTGTTGGCACAGGTATTTCTATCCCCAAGGGCGACGACAGAATTTGTAATTAAGTATTTAGGAGTAGTTAAGGTGATTTAATCGCAATTGACTTAAGAAATGGGTCTGAAAATGAAACAAAACGTAACAGGTACAAAAGTTATATTACAAAAATCTCACAATCAGTCAGTATAAAATTTTACAAGAATCTAAAATAAAGGAATACCAAATAAGTAAGTTATACTTCTAAGAAAAATGCAAATACAAATTAGCTGTTTTATAGCTATCGATAGGCAGAGGCGGATTACTAGTCAGCGCCACAGATACAAAGATGAGCGAACAATTGATATTATGGTGCTTTTCTATACTAATATTATAAATATTATAATATTTGACGGGCCTCGTGGTCTAGTGGTTCATATAACGGACTGCCAATCACGAGGTCTCGGGTTCGATTCCCGGTCAGGACAAATATTTGTGTGATGTTTTTAATTGTCATACAAATGTTTGTACTGCGTCTGGGTGTTTACTATGTATTATAAGTATGTATTTACAAAAGAAAAGTAGTATATGTATTATATCCGTATTCTGGTACCCATAACACAAGCATATAAAGCTTAGCTTGGGACCAGAGGACGTTGTGTGAAATGTCCATGAATATTTATTTATTTATTTATTTATTTAAAGCTGAAGATTGTTTGTTTGTTTAAACGCGCTAATCTCAGGAACCTCTGGACCGATTTTAAAAATTCTTTTTCAATGTTGGATAGTCCATTTAGCGAGGAAGGCTATAGGCTATATAACATCACGCTGCGACTAATAAGAGAGAAGCAGTAGTAAAAATGTTACAAAAACGGGGAGCATTTTCTAAATTCTACGCGTATGAAGTCGCGGGCAACAGCTAGTCTGAGATTTTCATAAGGTAATCCAGGGTCTATTATCCCTAGGTATAGTTAGCTTAAAATAAAACTGCTGCTGAAGCTGACCCGGCAAACGTTGTTTTGTCATACTACAAAAAAAAGAAAAGGTTTGAAAAATAGATGTTGGCCGATTCTCAGACCTACTGAATACGCATGTAAAATTTCATAAAAATAGGTCAAGCCGTTTCGGAGGAGTACGGTAACTTACACTGTGGCACGTGAATTTTATATATTAGATAATAATCCGCCACTGTCAATAAGTTTATAAGTCGCAAGTTTTTGACTCAATAAATTTATATTTTCTTAAACAAAAGAAACATTGTTCAATTTTATTTGTAAGTAGGTGTAATAGTTTATTCTACTACAGTTTATAGTACTACATGTTAAAATTGTTTATTCAGTAACATTATTTTTATAAGACACTGAAGTCATAAACAAGTTAAAATATTCTTTATCGGAACTATAGTGTAAATAGTCCTTAAGTCTACCTATATAGCGAATGGAATAACTGTGGCAAGTTTCAAGTTATAGGCGTAGCTAGACAAATACAAGTTTTAATAGGTATTGTAACAATGCAAACAATTTATACTAATTCTTATAACTATTAATGAGGCACGAACAGTGGAATAGCACCAAACATTCAATTTGATATTATTTTCTATTTTAAGAAACATTTATCTAGCAGTTAGTATTATTCTATGTAACATATGTAAAGATTCTCTTATTTGAATAAAACTACCTTCTATAGACTATTCCGTTTGTTTTAATTAAGGCCTTAATGCGAATTTTGTTTGCTAAGTAAACGACTACCATCGCGACAACTCCGGCGTGAATTTTTATGGAATTACCGGTGACAGTCTAGTATCCAAGTAACAGGAACAGAATCTGTGTTTGCAAAATGAGGAGATGGGAGGATGAGCTAAAAACAACTCTGGGTCCCTTCTGGCAAACAGCGGCGACTGAGAAGAAGCAGTGGAAGTCATGTGGAGGCCTTTCCCGTAAGGTACACTAAGCTAAGGGACGTTCTATAAAATGGGCTTAACATGTAAGAAAAACTAGTGAAATTTATTGGAATAAATTGCTACATTCTTATTACTATGTGCGGAATACGAATAACGCCGCCAAGCATTTCTGTAACATCGCCGTACTATTTCTCACCAACGTTGTTACAATCGTAGTTGTTACGTAAACTCGCAATAAGGTATTTAATCACAAAAGACAGTTACAACTTCGTCCAAAGCTACCAAAGCTACTAAAAATCAAACAATTTGTTAAAAAAATTCTATAAATGTAATAGATGCCGAAAAAGGTGGTTTTATTATAATTAAGGACAACTTCTCAGTATTAGAACATCTATAGTAATATTATACTACTTTGCCTAAGTATTATTTAATCGACTTTCTATATGTTTCAAATTATGACCTACTCACTAGATATCCATTTGTGTGTACCTACTTTTAAATGGTATTTATAAACTTTTTATGTTCACGAAACATTATGTTAAATATTTTGTTATAACAAAATTCCTTTTATGTTATTTGCATTGATTATATTACAGTTATCTTACTTAATAAACATACTATTTACATTTTTTTTTCTAATATCGTCAGCGGGAAGGCAAAATTACTTAAGCGCCAAACCTGCATTGCTGGGAAATTAATTTTAAATGTTAATTTTTTTTTAATTCTTATACATTTTTATATTCAGTATAACATACTGAATACAAAATTTTATACGATTTTTTTTCCGAAAAATAAAACTTTAAAATTCATTTCCCAATAACGCAGTTTTGGCGCTTAAGTAATTTTGACTTCCCGCTGACGATATGTGTCTTAATTATTTAAAATATTTTCTAAAATTACTTGGCTACAAGCTACCACAGTTACACGACACTGAAATTATATCACTTTTTAAAACATATTTCATATTAGTATTACAACACAAAAGTATATTATATTTATTTACCATCGTTTTCAATTACGGGAACCAACAAAAATATAAGGAAGAAATAGCGTGAAAGAACTTGCTTTCAAAAGAGACTTCGATTATTTCAATAGTTTAGGATATCGGGGATAGTATTTAAACAAACTATACACGAACTTTGTAAAATTATTACTAGTTAAGTATACACTTAATAAAAAAAAAATTGCGTCTTGTAAAGTAGGTAGGTAGACAACAAATAAGTTTCTAAAAGTTCGTAGTATATCAAAAATCTACTAAAATAGTTACCCACCCTTGAGAAGCGATTGTATAAAATACGACTATTAATTGCGAGATCGACTATTCAATCAATATAACTAGATATAATCTAAACTTGCCAAACTATTTGCGACATAAAAAAGCTTAGTAGTCTATACATTTGTACAAATAATATAAAACATAAAAGTTAAGTTTAGACTCTACAACTTTAGCTATCTATAAAACTTTTAAGGTGTTATAGGTTTTAAAAACATTACACTACATGTGCTTTATTTTGGACAAATTAATTGTTATTTACATACAATAAAATATATAAGCTAACAAAGAAGACAGCAACATACCTAGACGATAATCTTAATCGGTTTTGTCAATTAAACACACTAATTATGTTGGTTAGTTTGTCTATTAGACACACTAATTATGTTAGTTACTTTGTCTATTAGACACACTAATTATGTGATTAATAAATAGAATAAAATATATCTACTGCTGCTGTATAGAGTTAAAATCAGCAATCTCCGAAATTTTCTAGGTTGTAACCATTACTATTAGACATCAAAGCCAGATGATCATTGAAAATCTGCAGTTTCAGACGTTAAAGTTGTATGGATAATGATTTATAAATTAGTCATTAAATTAATTACAATCTTCTAAAACGAAGTTTAATTCTTATATATTTAAATGCGGTATTTAATATAAGATGGTCTTCTGCTTTCTTCTGAATAAAAAAAAGATACGATTCATCGAAATCGGGTCACCCGTTTATAAGATCTGTAGGATATTAGAGTGTTCACAAATATACCACAGATGGGTATTACAAGTAAATTAATGAAATGAAAGGTACATAAAAAATAAATTAAACTGTGGTTTAATTACTTGTCAAATGACAGGTGACTAAGGTGTTTTGAGGTAGAAATTTTTGCGCAATCATTTGCGTCAATAAGATGTTTATGCTTGAGTATTTAAATTCCTTACAAATATTTTTTATTTATTAAAATAGTATATAAATCACCATTTCATATGGATTAATTATTATTCATATATTATGGATCTTCATATCGGTTCTTATACGGATTTCTTTAACATTACAAAATATTGTTACCGAAATGATATACCAGATAATTAGTATTACATTACTTATTATCAGTACTAACAGAAATGGAAATCCCGTACATGCTATTTACAATTAACTTTATATATTTGCGTTGTGAATCATGTGTAATCAAGTTACAAATAAAAATATCTGCTTATATGACTGATAGATATGAAAATATCACTAATAGGGCTAATGATTTCGAGAAGCTCTCATGTCAATATAATATATCTCTGAATAGATTAATCAAAAATTTGTGACTAATAGTAGATATATCTCTGGTAAAAATCATATTTCTGCATGGTTAAGATCTCTACGACGGGCGTCATTTTATATTAAACATTTTGGAATCCTGTGGTACGAGATACATAGTCTTTGTCAAAGTTAAGAAGGTTAAGAATATTAAAAAAATATTACATCGTAAAAACCATTACTTGACGTTAATTAAACATAAAAATTGTTTACAGCATCTATATAATTACAAAACGTAAGCCTATCTCATTTACTTAGTACTATAAAGAGGCGGATAGAAAGTGGGCGTTGATAAAATAGTCAGCTGCCAATAATATGTAGTTAAATACACTTAACAAGTGGTCACAACATCTATATAGTCACAACTGTAGTAATATATGTCCTTAAATAAACATAAAATGTATTCACACAATGTATTATAGTGACAACATTACTCATACCTCAGTACATTAGTGAGGCGGGTTCAGAAGTGGGCGTGGGCGAAGGCGGCGGCGCGGCAGGCTCCGCCTCCGACTCGCAGGCGTCAGTAGAGGCGGGTGTGGGGGGCGGCGGCCTGTTCTGCGCGCGGTAGTGCCTGTAGGGACGTCTGCGCGCCGCGCTGGCCCCCGCACCGTCACTGCCTGTCGCCGGGGAAGGGGGCGGGTTGGCTGTGGGACGAGGGTAACGACCACTACTGCTCTCCGATGTTCTGCAATAAATATATACAAACATTTTGGATAATTTATTAACATACGTAGCTTGTGGTAACATTCCACTCAAGTATTGATTGAATAAGTCACCTCACACCTCTTTAGAAAAACTAGACATGAAACGAGCACTGAAAACACAGTAGTTACGTTACTTTGTTTTTATTTCTGGTACTATTTTAATAAATATCTGAATTTATCCCATAATTAACTTATGCTCGAGAATTGAACTTAAAACTTAGAAGGTTACAACTTTACGTTAAAGGACGTTGTGTAGAATATACATGAATATTTAGTTATATTGGTGAATAAAAATTAAACCTTTATCCTACACGGTCCAAGAGTTCTTTATGTTATAGGCACAAAGATCAGACTAGTATGTATTGTTGTTATAGTAAATTAAACATTCAATTTCTGAGTGGAGCTAGCAATCAATAAATTAAGTAATTATTACTCACTGTGTGGAGCTAGCACCGAGCGGCAGTGGACGTGGTTTCGTTCTAGCAGCAGGTGGCGCTGCACACAGGGGGGCTAGCGGTGAGAGCGGTGATAGGGGGGACATGGGGGACCCTCTTCGTTGGTTTCGTCCCCCTGCCCCCCGACCCACACGTCTCCAACGACGCAGTGCCCCCCAAGCTATGCCGAGCGCACCCGCAGCGCCTATCACACCACCGCATACGACAAATGCATTTGACTGCCGTGAACCACTTACAGCCTACAAGAGTAGTTACATTAAAAAAAACGGTATTATCAAACATTTTTTACTAAACTAATTTAAAAACGTGTACGACTTTAGTATCCAAATACATAAATCAATTCGATTTAGTTTACAATTTGGATTCAATTTCTGCAATGGGTAAAAATTATGACTGTGATTTCATTTTCGATTCAAATTGGAACTGAAATTGTAACAGAAATCGTGTTTGAAATCAAAACTAAAATCGGAACTCCTTTCGCGCCTCCCGGAGACGTCGCTATCAAAACTCCAGTCGACCCGTGACCACGATCGATGCAACTCGGTCGAAACGTCGGGAGCAAAGGTATTGTGCCTTTTTAAGTTATTAACGTGATTATAGTCCCGGTAATATTAACAAATTATGAGTTCAAATCGCGTAAGTTTAAAATCAACAAAATCGAAACTGTCAAAAGACCAGATGTTTCCTAAACAGTAACTACTGAGCTAATTAAGTCTACAGAATCACAAAGGTCATCAAATTATGGCCAATATCTTTTACCTGGTCTTTTTGTGTATATCCACAAGTGGCTGGTGCTTCATCTGACCCGTCTTCACAGTGTGGTCTTCCATCGCATAATAGACGCGGCGCCAGACATAAACGTTCGTCACAACTGTAGGTAAAAAGAAATTTACTCAAATCAGAATAAAAAGCTACTGCTAGATAATAATTTGCTTAGTTCAAACACTAATAATACACGCCTGAAATCCTGATCATCTTTTTAACACGCTTATATTAGTTCGGTATGTATCTATCAATGTATTAATCTATGTAACGGAATCTTTGAAAGTGATTTTCACCCACTTGCAGTAGTCAGATTGATCTGAAATTTTGCACACTTTTATGAACCGTTGATTAAATAAATAAACTAAATTATAATGGAAAAAATGATAACCATAAGCGGGACTTGAATTGCGTGGACCATAATAGCTCAGTTGGGAGAGCGACGGAACGGCATTCCGAGGTCGCGGGTTCAAGTCCCGCTTATGGTTATCATTTTTTCCATTATAATTTAATTTAGTTTATTTAGTAAAAAAGCATAGCGAGTCAATCGCAAAATATTAATAAATTAACCGTTGATTAGTCAATAATTAAAAAAAAAATAGGATTTTCAAGCGTGTTTTTTAGTTTTTGAACTATTTTGTTATTTATTATGGATATGTAATCGGTCTTTAATATGCGTGGAAAATTTAAGTTCAATCAGACAACTGATGGTGGGTAAAAATTACCTTCAAAAATTCCATTACAAAGATTAATACATTGATAGATACATATGAAGCTAATAAATCGTAAAAAATTAAATTGTAGTGGAAAAAGTGATCACCACCGGTCGAGATTGTTGCAAAACATTCTCTATAGATGGCGTTGCACATCAAAAATGAGATGTAGATTCAATCGAGGAACGTTGTGGTAGTCAAATTGGTTACTGTTAGCACGACCGCAATAAGCTCAGTTGGCAGAGCTACGGAACGGTATTCCGAGGTCGTGGGTTCAAGTCCCGCTTGCGGTGATCACTTTTTCCACTACAAATTAATTTATTAAGTAAAAGCATAGCAAGTCAATTGCAAAATTAATAAATTACTTTACTAATAAATCGTGTTAATAACTTACCGGAATGCATCAGGTAGAGGTGTTTTCTCACAATATGCGCCTGTTTCACAAGCGCCTAGAGTTGCCCCACACGCGCCGTCCGCACAACGCAGTCCAGCGCCGCACGCACCGCATGAAGCTTCGTCTGCACCGTTTGTACAATCGCGTTGACCGTCACATCTATAAGTTTTAATAATTATACCACATATGTTACGAATGGTTGTAGGATGAAACAAGTCGCAAGCCCCCTTTGAGTTGTAATTTTATTAAAAGAGCCACGGCCAAGAGTCCACACGGTGCGTTGCGTAGTTGCATGTACACGCTTAACTGGCCACAAAAGCACTGCATCATCAGTGCGTTTTTGCGTTAAAGTGACACCCTAACCCGCGTCATCCCGGGAGATAATAAAAAAAATATAAATAAATATTCATGGACATTTCACACAACATCCTCTTGTCCCAAACTAAGCTTATATGCTTGTGTTATGGGTACCAGAATACGGATGTACTACATAAACTACTTTTCTTTTATAAATACATACTTATAATAGAAACAACCAGACGCAGTACAAACATTTATATGACAATTATAAATGTCACGCAAATGATTGTCCCGAGCGGGAATCGAACCCGCGACCTCGTGAACAGCAGTCCGTTGCAAGAACCACTAGACCACGAAGCCCGAAGATGCAGTTCAGTCGAGTATTGCGTTGCGTCGATGCAGCGCAATGTGTGTACAATAACTTTTATCATGTAAAATGACGCATTGACTGCGCTAGGTTAACGCAACGCATTGTGTGGGCTGGCGCTTCCTCTCCTCTCCAGCCCATTTACGTCCCACTGTTGGGCACGTGCCTCCTCCACTTTGGAGGGATTATAGTCTACTGTGCCGCGCTGACCGGGCGTTTTGGCACAGGGTTTATTTTCGAGTTTTCCGTCTCTCACAAAGGATGTTATTTGTGTGCAATATCCCTTAGCTGACTTTTACAGCACCCTTGGGAGGAGATGGGGTGGTGACACTTGTATTCTTAATCCGTCACCACACGGACGGGCTGGTGCTTAGGATTAGATAACTACCAATATACTCACTTCCAATGGTGTGGTATACATGTAGGTTCAGGTGCGGCCGCATCACACAGGAATTGATGTGCGCTACAGGCTCGTGTGGTCGTGGGGGCACAATGTAACGCACAACCACAGACGCCCCCCGCCCCACAAGCTCCGGCCGCGCCCCCACAACTTCCCCCTTTGTAGCATGGATGATTGTGGTTTACCTTCGTAAGTAATATTAAGGTTATTTTATAATAATCTACTTGGTTCAAAAACGAAAAAACACGCTTAAAAATCCTAAATATTTTTATAAATAATTGCATTGTCATTGGTCCTTGATATTTGTGCAAAATTTCAGATCAATACAACTACTGTAAGTGGGTGATCATCACTTTTAAGGGCCTACATCAATATTATCGTCGACATGTACCTTTTAACACAGCTAGTAGGTATAGAAAATGAAGAATTAGGGATATTTTTTTTGTTTACTCAATATCTACTAAATATATTTTAATTCCGGTTTACGTGTTTCTATATATAATAGTTACTTATGTTTTGAAAGTTATTTCATTAGCTAATACGCGATGATAGACCGACAAATGAAAAAAATAAAAAATAAGAGAGGTTATTTCGCTAAGATTTTCTATCGAGAAAACTTTTTTCAATCGCGTTTCTGAGTTTATGCGATCCTAGATTATATATTGAAAAAACATATACTTAAAAATTAGAGCTCTAGCCATTCAATCTAAAGAAAAAATGAAAACTTCGTACGTAGAAAAATGCACGAAGCTATTTTGGTATCCTCTTAAAGATTCCGTTACATAGATTAACGCATTGATAGATACATACTGAACTGATATAAGCGTGTTAACAATAACGGTATATGGCCAGGAGAATGATGATGACAAGTATTTGTTGTTGTAACATCAACTGATGTACATATTGTTACGAACACACAAAACACAAAGGAGCTAGCGCCATCTAGCAGCAACTAGTAAAACCAATTAAAGAACCGAACAGAGTGAAACCCCTATTAGATACTAGATGGCGTTAGAGGAACTACCGTACATGCGCGAATCTTCTAGAAAACATTCGTTCCGGGCGATCACGTTCGCGCACAGTCGGGAACATTCTGGAACTCGTCTCGGCGCATATAAATAGCGGCAGGGAGGCGAGCCCGGGCAGTTCATTTCGAGCTACGATCGAAGCGACTTCGAGAGCGAAAACAAGTGATCAAGAGTGATACCAGTGAAACCTACGACTTGGCTACGACCTAGGACATTGTTAGTGCTTAGTGTTTGAACCTAGTGCTTAGTGTTTGGACCTAGTGCTTAGTGTTTGGACCTAGTGCTCAGTGTGTCACTAGTGCTAGTGAATAAAGTCTTCAAAAAAGAGTCAGCAGGTCTTTCTCTCCAAATCCTTCGAACCCTAACACGTAACAACTGGTGTCGGAAGTGAGGTTTGGAGATGCCATTGACTCCGAGAGAGGACTTCGAGGGCGTCAGGACAAGGGCACAACGAGCTGCGGAGGCCACGCCCGCTGTGGACCAAGCCCCGCCCACTGGCCCCACCCACCAGGCCCCGCCCACCGACCACGCCCCTCTAGACCCGCCCACTGGCCACGCCCACCATGCCACGCCCACCGACCACGCCCATCGGGCTCCGCCCACCCAGGCCCAGGCTCCGCCTACTCAGACTCAAGCCACGCCCACTGGCTCCGCCCACCTTGCCACGCCCACCACACCGGCCACGCCCACTAGACAAGCTCCGCCCACTGGATCCGCCCACCTTGCCACGCCCACCACACAGGCCACGCCCACTAGACAAGCCACGCCCACGAGCGGCGCCGTAGCGTCAGTGGCACTTCAATTAGGAAATTTAATTGAACTGATAGAGATGCAAAGGGCTGAAATTCGGTCAATGAAGGAGTTACAAGAACGCAAGTTCGAGTCACAAGAACGCAAGCTCGGCGCTTTGCAAGAATCACAAGAACGCAAGCTCGAGTCACAAGAACGCAAGCTCGGCGCTTTGCAAGAGTCACAAGAACGCAAGCTCGGCGCTTTGCAAGAATCACAAGAAAAAGTGCTTTGTGCTATAAGTGATGTTAGTAACACGGTGATTAAGCTTCGAAAAGATGTCGACGTAGTGGAAGAACGAGTTACCGGGTTAGGATTGGATGTCGAAAATGTGAAAACCGGCCTCATTGAACTACAGAAGAAAGTAGTGCGCCTTGAAACCACGGGAGTTGCGATCTCTAGTGGAACTATCGGAGTGGCACAAGGACCAAGAGTGAAAGTTCCGCCATACGACGGCACTACTTCCTGGAACGCTTATCGTCAGCAATTCCAGACGGTTGCTACTGCCAACGGATGGACGGAAGAACAATGCTTGACCGCTCTCACTGTTGCGCTCAGAGGGCAAGCTTTGTCGGTCCTGGAAGCACTGCCACATACAGGAAATGGGTTCCAAGACCTGATGGAGGCACTTGAATCCAGATACGGGGAGCGACACCTGGAGCACGTGTTCCGTGCCCAACTGCGTGACAGAGTCCAACGCTCAGGAGAAGGACTACAACAATGGGCGTTGGAAATTGAAAAACTCGTCAGAAAGGCACACCCAGGAGCCGACACCAAGATGGTAGACACGAATATTGTTCAAGCATTTGTCGACGGAATCAAAGACCTGGAGGTCAGAACTGCAGTGAGGCTTCGTCACCATACCTCGCTAAAAGAAGCATTGGCGCATGCTTTGGAGGTCGAGGCTGTTCGTTATGACATACGGCATACGCATAAGATCCGCGAGGTCTCTGAGGAAGTCAAGGAGGTTAAGGCCCCTACGAAGAAAAGTTCTGGAGCCATGTGCTACAAGTGCGGTGAGAGGGGCCATCTTCAGCTCAACTGCCCGCAGAAGGAAACCCAGATGGCCAGGATGAACAGACTCGAGGAACAAATAGAGGTGCTGAAGAAGCAGGGGGCTTTGTCTCTTGCCCGGGATCAGGGAAACGAATAAAAGCCAGGACTAAGGGGCGAGTACTGGCTGACGCGGAGGGAGCCCCGATAACTGTTATCTCCCAGGCATGCAGCGGGAATAGTCTTGCGATTCAGGGGACTATTAACGGGACGGATTGCAAAATGACTCTGGACACAGGAGCCTCTAGAACAATAGTGAACCCAACTCTGGTAAAAACCGCAACGGGACACAAGAGGAGAATTAACTGTCGGCTACTTACTGCCTCCGGTCAGCCAATACCCGTCCTGGGAGAAACGTCAGTTACGATGTATGTAGGGGGGTCTGTAAGGTTGTGTATAGGAGACAAATGAAACGCTCAAAGTTCAATGATACACTGACTATATTTTAGAGACTACATGCTTATTATATACCTTACAACTACTACATCACACCTCCCCTGTTAATAAAAAAAATAATAATTGTACACAGTTATTATTTTGTATACCTAGTTACTTACTAAATAAAGTTTGATTACATTTGATTACATATTATTATAATACTAAACAAGATAAAATAATTGTAATAATACATATTATTATTTAAGGATCTTATTTAAGTCTACAAGACATCATAAGATGATATAATGAAAAAAAAATGTTTACAAACTTAGACACTTTTATAAAGCTTAGTTCTATTCTTATGTGTAACGTATTCTTTATTATTTTTCAATATTTTTACATTACAATCTAGGTCATCAATTACTATATAAGGTCCTAAATATATTGGATCCATTTTATTATCAGAAGTATTTCTTAATAATAATAAATCACCCTTTTTAAAATACACTGGGTTTATATTGTTATCATAATCATTCTTTCTTTTAACTTTATTTTTAATTAAGTTGTCACGTGCATCTTTTTGTGCTAATTGGAGTCTATATTTTAGTTCGAGAGCATAGTTGTCGTGAACATATAAGGGATCTACGATATGACCTTCTAAATTTGCGGGCAACACACAACGTTTACCAAAAACTAATTCATGCGGTGTGTACTTGGTCTCCGTATGTACTGTATTGTTATATGAAAAACACCAATATGGCAACCAGGTACTCCACGCAGCCGTGTGATTGTTACAACTTATTCTAAGATACGCACCCATTGCTTTGTGGTTATTTTCCAGAGCTCCTATACTCTCGTGATGGTAAGCTGTAGAGGAAGTTTGAGTGATTCTTAAGATTTGGCATATTTCGTTCATAATACTTGAAATAAATTCTGACCCACGGTCTGTCGCTATTTCTCGGGGTATACCATATCTTAAGATAAAATTATCAACGAATGCTCGCGCTACACTTACCGTGTCTTTGTTGTGTAATGGATACGCCTCTGTGAATTTTGATAGCTCGCATTGCAAAGTCAATATGTATTTATAATTATATATGTCCTGTGGTAACGGTCCGACTATGTCTAAATAAACCTTCTCTAATGCTGAATTTGCAGTCGTTGTGACTTTCATAGGCTGCTTAATGTGTGTGGAATATTTCTGTTTCTTACATTGTTCACACTTCGACACAAAATCGATAACATCCTTTTCAAGACATGGCCAGAAATAATACTTTTTGATATTATTTGTCATTCGCCTAATACCTGCGTGGCCACTAGTGGGCAATAGGTGGAAATCATTTAATATTACACGCCTATTATCTAAATTATCTATTCTCTGAACATTACTCACTACACAAATACGTGGTCCGGACCACTTTTCATAACTCTTTATTTCATTTATAAGCCCACTGATAAAATCATTATTATTATCATTTCTTAATATGCATAGCTCATTTATCGATATCTTTTTACATAAACATAACAAGTCTCTCACCAATACGGCTCGCGTGATCGGAGATCGAGATATTGTTTGTATATAAATTATTGATTTACTGGGCACATATATAAAATATTTAAATTTTTCTACGCTTATTCCACTTTTTATTAAATTATTTTCCTGCCTAGGGTTTATTAACGAAAGTTCGGTAATATTCCTCGGTTTTTTAATTATTTCCACCACTCTTGGTTGATCAGGCCTCGAGTGTGTGTCTATATTATCCACCGACGGATTATTATCGCTCTTACTACTATCCATGTTTAATTGACGCAATTGCGCTCTAGTCATTACACTAATAATATGCTCATTCATTGATTTTAATTCCTCAGATGTTAGTGTTATTCGCGATAAAGCATCTGCCACTGAATTTGACTGTCCCTTTATATACTCAATTGTATAATTAAATTCTTCTAATTGCAATCTAAATTTCAATAATCTACTAGAAGGATCTCGCATGGAAAACAAATAAACTAGAGGTCGATGGTCAGTCTGTATCTTGAACCGTTTTCCGTATAAATAAGGTCGAAAATACTTAACACTCCAAACGATTGCTAAGAGTTCCTTTTCAATGGTAGGGTAATTAATTTCGGCTTTATTTAAACCACGACTAGCATAAGCTACTGGCCGTCCATCTCCATTACACAATACAGAACCTATCGCTGTACCTGATGCGTCTGTTTGTAATATAAACTCATTGTTTTCTGAAAAGTTTGGATATTGCAATACTGGCGGGTTTATCAAGGCTGATTTTAACATCTGAAACGAATGTTCGCATTCCTTTGTCCACACAAATTTAACATTTTTACAGCCTAATTTGTTCAAGGGAAATGCAAGTTTGGCAAAATTCCTAATGAATTTTCTATAATAGTTAGCGAAAGCTACAAAACGCTTCAATTGGTCCGCATTTTGTGGCTTTGGGTAATTATCTACAATTTTAATTTTTTCTGGGTCTGGTAAGATTCCTGTACCTGACACTATATGTCCTAAATAAAGAACCTCTTTTTGTAGAAATAAACACTTAGCAGGGTTTAATTTTAAATTTACTTTTCGCAACCTAGTAAAGACATCCATCAAATTTTGATTATGTATAGATAAATTTCTTCCTATTACGATCAGATCATCCTGATAAATGAGACATTTATCGTAGTTAAGACCTGACATTGCTATTGTCATCATTCTGCTAAAACTATTGGGACTAGATTTTAACCCCATCGGCATTCGAGTCATTTGATATTGATTTTTACCTGTAGTGAATGCCGTACATGGTCTACAACTTTCCTGTAATTTAATCTGAAAAAATCCTTGAAATAAGTCTAAATGAGTAAAGTACATTGCTCCCGATAATGAGTCAAGTATTTCACTAATGTTGGGAAGAGGAAATTTATCATCCTGTATACTATTGTTTAGCTTTCTATAGTCAATAACGACACGCCACTTTGCAACTCCATTTTCATCACGTTTTTTCGGAACGAGTAACAATGGACTGGACCATGCACTTTGAGATGGTTCAATTATTCCATCGTTTAACATATTTTCAATTTGGTTATCTAATTCTGGTTTTTGAGCATAAGGCAAACGATAAGATTTTGTGTAAATAGGTGTGGTATGTGGTTTCAAGTCAATGGTCTGTTCATATATGGGCGTAGTAGATAATTTATCACCTGGCAAATGAAAAATGTCGGGAAATTTAGCGCAAATGTTTTCTATCGACTTTTGTTCTTCAATGTTCAACCCTTTCAAATTTAATAAATTAAATAAGGTTTTAACCCTTTCCGAATCAATCGCAGTTTTATTAAACTGACAAATAAAATAATTATTTAAATTACTAGTGTTTACCTGAAAATAATTTAGTCTAACGTTTTCATCCCTAGTGTTTAAGATACGAATAGGTATTTTCCCGTTTATTGGTTTGTTTATACTGCTTGCCAAAAATACACCCTCACATAATTGCTGATTTGACACTACACACTCTTGTTTTGAGTTTGTTTCAATAAAATGTATTGACTCGCTACGTGCTGGTACCGTTAAATAACATGTGTTATGATTTGTAAAATAATTATCAAAGGATATAGTAACTAACTCGGACTCATCAGTAAACAATTGCAATGTATTGATTTCAAATTTTAAAATGGCTCTATAAAACGATAAAAAATCTTGACCTAATATACCGTCCGTCTTACATGGTAAATCCTTAAATACAACGAATTTATGATGGAATTTATACTCGTTATAATTGAGTGTTAAATTTACACAACCTTCTGAAAGTACATTACCACCTATTCCTTTCACACTAACTCTCTCTATATGGTAAGGAATTTGTAAACGATTCAAACATTCTAGCTTCACTCCCGATATGGATGCGCCGGTATCAATTAGCCAGCTATGATTATGATTGCAAATCTCAAGTGATACTTTGTTTAAATTGTTACACGATAAGATGACATCATTCACGAAAAAAATGATTTAGTGATTCATTAGTTGATGTCTCTGTTGCTACCTGTCTATTTCCAGTCATGAAATTCATATTTCGTTGTAACGCGATGCCTCGATTGCGGTTACCACGTGGGAATCCATTAGATTCACGAAAGTTATTGTTATAATTACCGCGAAAATATTTATTACTAAATTTATGAGGTACCTGGGGCCGATGACCTCGTTGCTGGTAACCTTGGTGCCCACTTCTTGCAGCAAAATTACGCTGTCCTCGATAACCTCGCTGGGCTCTCTTAGTCTGATAAAACGAATGTTTATACGTACCTATCATCTCTGCTGAACCGCTTGGACCAGGTGTCTCCTCATCTTGGGCCGTCTGGATAGCTTCTGTTAAAGAAGAACAGTTACGCGAGGCAATAATTGTGCTTAGGCGCCGATCTCGCAAACCATCAGCGAATCGCTTAATTGCTAACTTTTCATTCATAGGTTTTAATAATGCATACTTGGCTGAATCACTTTCGGCTTGCGATATCGTCAAATTCACAAAGAGTTCTGAAATTTCTTTGCCGTAATCTGTAACTGTTTTATTATATTGTTTACAGTTTTGCAATTTAGTTTGAATAGATATGTAGCTTTTTTGTGGCAACAATAGTTTACGCATATCCTTTATAAGCTCATCGACAGTTTCATATTTTGATGATAATAATAATTTTGCACGCTGGGATAGCCTGTTTTTCAAAACAAACTGAATAAGCTTAATTTTACATCCTGGTTTGTCTAAAACTGAATCGTAATATTCAATACTCTCAATAAGTTGCTTGGTATTGTCAGAACTATCGTCCATAACGGGCAAAAGATGTAACGCCGTTTTAATTTCGAATATGTCCGCCATGGTTTGTAACGAAAGCTCGCCCTCTCTTGTATCACTACACCAACAAATTATCTCTGAATATAGTTTATCAAATTCCTCACAAATCCTAGTAATTAATAAAATCTCCGAATTCGTAAAATGTCTTAAGTTTTCTTTATAAATTTTAACAAATTGGTTATATTTTAATAGACTACTGTTAGCCTCTTTTCTTTTAATGTCCAAAATCTTGCCGTGTCGACGGCTGGGACCTATTTTTATTAAGTAACTTCTTATTACTCTTAATTCGTTTAATATTACGTTTAAATCCTCAGCCATACCACGTTAGTGAACTAATTAACAGTGGACTTTATTTATACTACATAATTTAACTAATTAATACCCGAAGATGCACATGATATTTTTTTTTTTTTTTTTTTTTTTTAACCATATATATTATTTACTCACAACACATATAGAACCTTGGACCTATCACATCACATCACTACCGTAAGATATTTGCACTGAGCCGACACCGCTGCTTGCCCAACGTTAGAATACGCACCTCGAAGATATCATAAGCTACACGTCGATTACCTCGGCCATGCCAACCTGCAGCACAGGATCCTTGTTTGCCTGGTGTCGTCGCAGGATACTGGAATAACGCCTCAATGTGATTTCATCTATGCGACGCTGTATTATCTTTTTATGGCAACGGTTATACAGCTTGTATACAATAATCACCACCCCAAGTGTCAAAATGGTACATATAACCACGAGAATTGTGTTCGTGATTTCTTGCTGACGGGTATGGGCCGTGTTACTACCGACTCCGGCGCTCTGGGCAATCACTACTTCTTCCTTCGAACTAGAACCACCCATTTTTCTCGTAAATGTTCCTAGACGACGTAACTATAAAATACGTTTTATTGAACGGGGACCTGATCACTCTTTGTTTCATTTTAAAGTCCGTAGTAATTTTCCACCAATTGTTTTAAAATACCGTTTCCATATTAGGAGTACACGCGCGCGCGGATCGCTTAGGTTACAGGCAGGGTCGCCATGTAAGGTTGTGTATAGGAGACAAATGAAACGCTCAAAGTTCAATGATACACTGACTATATTTTAGAGACTACATGCTTATTATATACCTTACAACTACTACATCACAGGTCCTCATACTCTCATAACGTAATCGTGGCTGAGATTGTGGATGATTGCATCTTGGGTTTGGATTTCATGAAGAAACACAACTGCAGAATTAATGTCGCTGACGGAGTTTTCAAGTGTGGTGAAGAAGAAATCTTCATTCTTGGAGGCGTCTGCGGGAAAGTCGCATGTGTACAGAAAGTCATCATACCTGGACGAGCGGAAGCTCAGGTACTGGTGGAACTGCCGCCAGCTGGAAAGAAAAAGTCAAACAGATGCGTGTTGATCGAAGACACACCTACCAAGACATCGTCACAAAAACTGATGACGGCGAGAACCCTTGTTAGTGGAAGCAGAAACGCTGTGGTCAGGGTTTTGAATCTTGATGATCGCGAGATCTGCCTGAACAAAGGTGATGTCATCGGAAAGTGCGAGGAAGTTGTCTGGATGAAAAAGTGTAGTTCGATGACAGGCGCAGACTCGGCAAACAGCAATAATTACGGTTTAGTGACTAAGCTACTCGATGACTGTAAGAGTAATCTGACTTATTCGCAGAGCATGAAAGCTAAGAAGTTTTTGCAGCGCTACGCGAATATCTTCTCCAGTCAAGAAGGGGACCTTGGAAGAACGTCAATGGTTCAGCACAGGATAGATACCGGAAGCGAGAGACCAATTCGTCAACGAGCAAGACGGATACCAATTGCAAAGGAAAAAGAAGTTGAAGGCCTTTTGGAGGACATGAGAAGGAATAAGATTATTGAACCGTCTACAAGTCCGTGGTGCTCACCTGTTGTATTAGTGAAGAAGAAAGATGGTAGCACGAGATTTTGTGTGGACTATAGGCGTCTCAATGATGTCACTAAGAAGGACAGTTACCCGTTACCTCGAATCGACGACACTTTAGATACCCTGAGTGGCATGAAATGGTTCTCGACCCTAGACCTGAAGTCTGGCTACTGGCAGGTAGAAATTCATCCAAAAGACAAGGAGAAGACAGCTTTCTCGACCGGTAAAGGTTTATGGCAATTTAACGTCATGCCCTTCGGATTGTGCAACGCACCTGCCACATTTGAGCGACTCATGGAGTGTGTACTGGCAGGCTTAGTTGGAGAGGCTTGCTTAGTCTACTTGGATGACGTCATAATTGTCGGCCGCGACTTCGAGGACCATTTGCGAAACTTGGAGCGAGTTTTCGCCAAAATAGAGGGAGCCAAATTAAAGTTGAACCCGGAAAAGTGTCATTTATTCAGGAGCAAGGTCAACTATCTCGGCCATATTATCTCCAGTGATGGAATCCAGACAGACCCGGAGAAACTGGAAGCAGTTCAAAAATGGCCTACCCCGAAGGACAAAACCGAAGTGCGGGCATTCCTCGGCCTATGCTCATACTACAGGCGTTTTGTTAAGGGATTCGCAGAGATAGCCAAGCCATTACATCGGCTGACAGAAGATAAACGACAATTTAGTTGGGATGAGACTTGTGAAGATTCTTTTCAGAAACTGAAGAAACATCTGTGTGAAACACCAATCCTGGGTTATCCACAAACTGAAGGTCAGTTTATAGTTGACACGGATGCAAGCAACACGGCCATTGGAGGGGTGTTATCTCAAAAACAGGGTGAAAGAGAAGTTGTTATTGCATATTTCAGCAAATCTTTATCCAAGCCAGAGAGAAACTACTGTGTGACAAGACGAGAACTCCTGGCTGTTGTAAAGACGCTACAACATTTCAACAAATATCTCATCGGCAGACAGTTTTTACTACGAACTGACCACGCAGCCTTGAAGTGGCTACTGCAATTCAAGAACCCAGAAGGTCAAGTAGCTCGATGGATTGAACAGCTCCAGGAGTATGACTTCAAGACGGAACACCGCAGCGGAAAGACACATGGGAATGCCGACGCACTCTCACGAAGGCCGTGTTCGGAGGACTGCAAACATTGTGTTAAGCAGGAATGCAATGAAGAAACATTAAAACTAACGAGAACAGATCCTTTGAGTCTCTGGGAGAATGATGCTATGAGGGAGGCTCAAGAAAAAGATGACGACCTTCGGCACATCATCACATGGAAGAAACGGGGTGACGTAAAACCAATATGGAGTGAGGTTGCACCCACTGGCGCTGTCACTAAGGCGTACTGGGCGCAATGGGACAGTCTGATACTCCAAAACGGAATACTCTACCGGAAATGGGAGAAGACTAACGGCAGAGAGTTCCATCTTCAGATAGTTGTCCCAAGAACGAGAGTACCAGATGTTCTCCGTGAAATACATGATGGCGTATCAGGAGGGCATCTAGGTGTCAAGAGGACGTTAACAAAAGTGCGAGAACGATTCTACTGGTTGCATTGTCGAGATGATGTACAGGATTGGTGCCGCAAATGTACTACTTGCGCTGCTGTAAAAGGACCACAGACCAGGAGCCGTGGGAACCTGCGGTTGTATAACGTCGGTGCACCGTGGGAACGAATTGCAGTTGACGTAGCTGGGCCATTTCCTGTAACGGATTCGGGAAACAAGTATTTTATGGTCGTCATTGACTACTTCACCAAATGGCCCGAAGTGTTCGCCATACCAAACCAAGAAGCCACAACAGTCGCTTCTAAGTTAGTCGAAGAAGTTATATGTCGCTTTGGTGTGCCTCTGGAAATCCATTCTGATCAGGGCAGGAACTTCGAATCGCAGGTGTTCCAGGAAGTGTGCAGAATTTTGGGCATGCATAAGACGAGGACCACCGCGTACCATCCACAGTCTGATGGAATGGTTGAGAGATTTAACCAGACCCTTGAGAGGCATTTGGCGAAATTGGTAGATGACAAACAAAAGGATTGGGACAAGTATATACCACTCTTCCTTCTGTCTTACCGAACCGCCGAGCATGAGAGCATAAAAGCTACCCCGGCATATGTCAATTTCGGTAGAGAACTACGAATACCAGTAGACCTATTGACAGGAGGGTCACCGGAGGGACCAAAGACTGTACAAGACTATGTCTGCGATTTAAGGGAAAAGATGCGCTATATACACGCCTTGGTTCGGGAAAATGGGTTACAGTCAAGTGAGAACATGAAAACCAGATACGACCGGAAATCGAACACGAGCGGCTTCGAGGAAGGGTCACTGGTGTGGCTGCATAACCCAACTCGCCGGAAAGGGAAATCTCCAAAGTTGCAGAACCAGTGGGACGGTCCATACAAAGTGGTTACCCGACTGAATGATGTGACCTATAGGATTCAAAAGCAACCAAGAGGGACATTCAAAGTGGTACACATAGACCGTCTGGCGCGTTACCATGGTAGTAACAACGATGCTCGGGACGAGCATCTCTAAGAGGGGAGTAGTGTTACGAACACACAAAACACAAAGGAGCTAGCGCCATCTAGCAGCAACTAGTAAAACCAATTAAAGAACCGAACAGAGTGAAACCCCTATTAGATACTAGATGGCGTTAGAGGAACTACCGTACATGCGCGAATCTTCTAGAAAACATTCGTTCCGGGCGATCACGTTCGCGCACAGTCGGGAACATTCTGGAACTCGTCTCGGCGCATATAAATAGCGGCAGGGAGGCGAGCCCGGGCAGTTCATTTCGAGCTACGATCGAAGCGACTTCGAGAGCGAAAACAAGTGATCAAGAGTGATACCAGTGAAACCTACGACTTGGCTACGACCTAGGACATTGTTAGTGCTTAGTGTTTGAACCTAGTGCTTAGTGTTTGGACCTAGTGCTTAGTGTTTGGACCTAGTGCTCAGTGTGTCACTAGTGCTAGTGAATAAAGTCTTCAAAAAAGAGTCAGCAGGTCTTTCTCTCCAAATCCTTCGAACCCTAACACGTAACAATATCCCATTTAAAAAGTTTTTTCATCTCCTTTTAGCAAGGTATTCACAATTTTTTAAATTGTATACGTTACGTCAATGTTAAACCAAATAATATCTGTGAGTTTTTTATTTGTTATCATTATATTCGGAAACTAGTTCTCTGCCGCGACTCCGTACGCGTGGAATTTAATAAACTTTCCCGGTTTTTGCAGCAGTTCTCATTACTGCTTCGCTCCTATCAGACGTAGCGTAACGTTATATAGCCTAAAGCCTTTCTCGAGAAATGTACTATTCAACACGGAAAGATTTTTAAATCAAACCAGTAGTTCCTGAGATTAGGGCGTTCACAAACAAACTCTTCAGCTCTATAATCTAATATATAAAATTCTCCTGTCACAGTGTTTGTAATTATACTCCTCCGAAATGGCTCGACCGATTTTCATGAAATTTTGTGTACATATCCGTTAGGTCTGAGAATCGGACAACATCTATTTTTCATCCCCCTAAATGTTAAGGGTGGTCCACCCCTGACATTTGTATGGCAAAACAACGTTTGCCGGGTCAGCTAGTATTAGTATTAGATTTCCAAATCTCTAGCTATCACCGTTCCAGAGATACAGTCTGGTGACAGATGGACGGACGGAAAACAAAGTCTCTATAATCCTGTTTCACCTTAATAATAAATACATACCTTATGCACATGTCGTACAGCAACTAATCTAGCAACATGAGGTACAGGCGCAGCGGGCGCATCTCTTCGGTGTAGAGGTACTCGCATCAACGAACGTTCCCCTCCACTGAAGTATATCCAACCACCGTATGTACCTAGTGTACCAGCCCATCCCCCTTGCCATATTATACGTCTGAAATTGTACATTATACTGATTTAATTGTTCAGAATAAATCTTCTATAGACATGTTAGCAAAAAAATCTTATGGATTCGAGTAATTTATTTATATTGTAAGGACTTGTATTAATTCGTATTAATATTCGAATATATTATAGAAATATTATTTATTATTAATTCGACGGGCTTCGTGGAGTAGTGGTTCATATACTGGACTGCCGTTCACAAGGTCGCGGGTTCGATTCCCGCTTGGGACAATCATTTGTGTGATATTTATAAATGTCATACAAATGTTTGTACTGCGTCTGGGTGTTTACTATGTATTATAAGTATGTATAAAAGAAAAGTAGTTTATGTTGTATATCCGTATTCTGGTACCCATAACACAAGCATATAAGCTTAGCTTGGGACAAGAGGACGTTGTGTGAAATGTCCACGAATATTTATTATTTATTGTTATTGGAACGCAGTTACTTATCACGCGTTGCGATAGGAGGTTGGACGAAAAAAATTAAGACCAAAAGTTGTAACGACACTTTTTGCTATACTATTATATACAACTACATGTAAGCCGTGGGGCGTGCGCATGTTTCTCTGTCTGTCTGTGTCTCTCTCTCTCTCATAGAAAGCAAGGCTGATATTTTCGTTTCGTCTTTCTATTTCAGATTGAACAGTGGTGTCGCAAAGATTATTTTTGTAATAAAAAATATTTATTAAGTACAAAAAACCTGTATTTAACAAAGGAACTTCGTTCCATGCGGGTGTCCCTTGACACCTCTAGTTTTTATTTGTTCATAATAAATCTTCTACAGCCATGTTGGTAAAAAATCTTATGGATTCGAGTAATTTATTTATATTGTAAGGACTATTGTATTAATTATTGAAATAAAAGTAATATGACTAAAGATATAATATTTTCTAACACTTGCGCGACTCATCTGTTTAAATAAAACCACTTTTTACGGATTTAGACGCGTATATTTGTTTTAAATTTCTTAATTAATAATATTAATTTTTAAATGTCTCACCCGTGACCATGGTGACTGCAAAGTCTCCGAAACGTCGGGCCAAAATTTAAAACAAATATACGCGTCTAAATTCGTAAAAAGTGGTTTTATGACTAAAGATAACTATATCTGCTGAGTTTCTTACGCCGGTTCTTCTCAGCGGATTAAAAGTCCTGAACCGGTAGTAGGGAAAAAAATTTGGACATATCATAAGTGCTTATTTTTTTTAGCGATAAATGTGTAATATGAATAAAAGATTTTTGATTTTGATTTGGTCACCGACATGAAAATAGCGTAGCGTAGAAAATAGCGTGCACAGAAGTCTTTGTACCTACATTTATATGCGTAATAGACCCATTTTACACGTGTGTCATCTTCTAATAGATTTTCATTTCAGTTGATATATAAATAAAACCCATAACTTAGTTTTTAAGCTATTGCATAGCTTCTATCGCGGGCCTTGAGCGTGAAGACCGAATCCAGAAATTCCGTAACGAAAATAATGTAATGAAAAAACCTTACATTATCGGCGCTACTACGCATGCGTAATCTGCGTAAAACGGCCGGCTGTCTAAAACCATAACCTAGCAAGGGACATTTTTTATTATACAATATGTATAGATATTGGAGACGCGAGTTCTGTAGACTTCACAAATCTAAAAGCCCCCTTCTAAGTGTTTAAATATCGACAGTTCACCTGTTATAGTCTATTTAATTATCAGTATTATCACAAAAAACATAATATAGGTAACACTCGCAATAACCCTAATAACCAATAACCCTAATAATTGTACAGTCTTCCATAATGTACATATTTATTTATTTATCGTACACCTTAAGAATAAAATTTACAGGAAATTGAAATTATAAATATAGTACAATGGGCGGCCTTATCGCTAAAAGCAATTTCTGCCAGGCAACCTTTGGATGGAGATCTTGTGAAGAGAGAAGAGCAATAGTTGTAGGTGTACTAATTATCATAAGTCCAATATTCAATATACATGCACACATAAATAATACATACAAATAAACACAATATATAAAACAATAGATATAATACATACATAAACGTACATAGACAATTCCAAACGAGAAGGCTGCATGCTTAGATAAAAAAGTCAAAAGTCTAATTATTTTATTTCAAGTTGGCATGTTTTATAAGCTCTTTTAAAACGTCAGAAACTAGGTGTCTGTTCCAAACGCGAATCCTATGGAGAAGAACAGACTAGAAACTCCATGGATTTTTTTTTCTCTTCTCTTCATTTCTTTTTCCAAAAATATTATACATTGTTGTATCAGGAGTGTGAGAATGATGTCGATTAGTACTACAATCAAGACTAACTAAAACACTAAAAACTAGTACCTACAATCAAGACTAACTAAAACACAACTAAAAAAAAAGGTTACATAATACTAAATTCTATAAAAAAATATTGTACATACTTATTAGAGGCATCTAGTTCAACCGCATGTATTTGTCTATTGAGTGCCCAGTAGACTGTACCAGTCATCTGATCTATAGTAAGAGCGGTCGCGTTACTTGCACGAGCCAGTTCTATACGAGCAGTACCATCTACATTCGCTCGCATTATCACACCCAGACCCACATCATTCCATATTAAAAACCTGAAAAATAAAGTTAAGTAATTTATTAATTTTGCAATTGACATGCTATGCTTTTACTTAATAAATTAGCAATAAGCTCTTCAATTAGGAAGAGCTTCGGAACGGTATTCTGAGGTCGTGGGTTCAAGTCCCGCTTGCGGTAATCACTTTTTCCACCATAATTCAATTTATAAAGTTAAGTAATTTATTAAAAGGTTTTCGTCGCGGATTCAATCCACGAACGTGGCGTAGGATAGAAAATAAAATAAATAATTATTTACGGACATTTCACACAACGTCTTCTGGTCTCAAGGTAAGCTTTTAAGCTGATGTTATGGGTACCAGAATACGGATAGAATACATATACTATTTTTCTGTTGTAAATTCATACTTATAATACATAGAAACACCCAGACGCAGTACAAACATTTGTATGAAAATTAGACAAAAATGATTGTCGCGAGCGGAAATCGAACCCGCGATACAGATGGAATGAGCAGAGAAGATCTATTATAATACCAGTAATATGGTAAATTAAGTACTGAGCTTAGTTTGGGTTCAACTTTTAAGGTGTGTGTAACACAGTCGAGGTAAGCACGAACGTTGAGAAAGGACGGCCTAAAAAGCATAATATGCTGTTGTCATCAGCGATTGTTATTAATGGAGTCGAAATCGTAGCAGATGGCGCTCCATAGTCTCTGCCTACCCCCGTAGAATAAAGGCATGACAGTATTAAGATAGTTATACAGACATTTATATACCTTTTAGTCTGATGAAACGCCAAATGCCTTGGCATCATATTATCCCCTCTCAATATAACTCCAGACGAGTTATTGTCTATGGAAGTTGCATTAATAGAGTCTGTGTCTGAACAAGTCCAGTACAAGGCCCGTCCCAGAGCATCCAAGACCATATGAAATGGTCTTATGAGACCCGTAACCACGGTTGTTGAGTCTGAGATAGCTGAAGTCGCGGAATATGATAATGGTACACGACGAATTGAACGTGAATCTTCATCCATCCAGTATAGTTGTCTGAAATTAAAATGCATTTGAAATCAATTCACAACAATGTATTATAAGGAATTATTCTCTGCCTACCCCCATGGAAAACATCATAAACTTACTTATTCAATGGATCGTATTCAATAGCTTTTACATTCTTGAGACCGGTGAGTGGAATGTAGGCGTCATTACATTCTCCGTTTGCAACTACTATTCGACCAATAGCGTTCTTCTGGGCGAACAGAAGAAATTCTTCAGGTTCTGAAATAATCAAAGGACTTTTATATAAAACTAGCTGACCCGACAAACGTTGTTTAGGCATACTAAAAAAAAAGGTTTGAAAAAAATAGATGTTGGCCGATTCTCAGACCCACTGAATACGTATATAAAATTTGGTAAAAATCGGTAAAGCCGTTTCGGAGGAGTACGGTAACTAATATTGTGACATGGAAATTTTATATATTAGACTAGCTGACCCGGCAAACGTTGTTTTGCCATACTAAAAAAAAAGGTTTGAACAATAGATGTTGACCGATTCTCAGATCTACTGAATATGCAAGTAAAATTTCATTAAAATCGGTCAAGCCGTTTCGGAGGAGAACGGTAAGTAACACTGTGACACGTGAATTTTATATATAAGATTAAATTTATTAACAATATTAGTTTCATATAAGGTTCGTTAAGAGCGGTAAAAATAAACTATTGTTTAAGCCGCAGTTCATTATAATATTTTTATAACAAACAGCGACTGAATAAAAGCAAAATTTCAAAAATATTATAATTGTAAATTGGTTTTTCAGTCTGGTCCTTTCTATCCTTATATTATCTTTACTAATTTATAAATGCGAAAAGTGGAATAATAACCAAAAATTTTGACGAGCTTAAGTGTTTATGTGTAACCAAACCATAGTGCCAGTGATTTAAAAACGTACGTACAACGCCATCTATCGAGTGGTATAGTAAACTTCTGTTTGATAAAGTTTAATTTCTAAATTTCACGCAGACGAAGTAGCGGGCAACAGCTAGTTTATTTATATAAGTTAGCTGAGCTGCAGAGAAAACTTATTATAAAGAGTGTAGCGCTACTGAATTTGAAAAGGGGAGAGGCACACCGAAGAAAACATACAAGAAATTTTTTTACTTAATAAATTATATTACGGTGGAGAAAGTGATTTATTAAGTAAAAGCATAGCATGTCAATTGCAAAATTAATAAATAACTTTATTAATGAACGTCGCGTCATTATTTTCAACCCAATTGTATTCTGTAAAGAATACTAGGTGGTTGGTCGAGATTGTTGCAAAGCATTCTTGATAGATGGCGTTGTACGTAAAATACGATATAAACTCAATCGAGTGACGATTGCGGTGGCCTCATTTGATTACTACAATCACGATTGCAATAAGATCAGTTGGCAGAGCTACGTGCTCCGAAGATGTGGGTTCAAGTCCCGCTTGCGGTAATCACTTTTCCACCGTAATTTAATTTATTAAGTAAAAGCATAGCATGTCAATTGCAAAATTCATAAATTACTTTATACAAGAAATGTGTTTACTTCTTGTAAACACACAAATGTTTGACAGAAGGGGATGGAAGATAAAGATATATAGCGTCGACCCTAAGCAATGGCTTAAGGGCAGGAACATGATGATAACTGTAAAAGGTACCAGCTAAATCCTAAAATCAATTAATGAAAACTGTATTACTAACCTGTGCACGTCAAGTTGTCTCTATCGAGCGTGTAATGCGCTGGACATGCGCACCTATATCCAACGGGCGAGTTGGGCGTGGCTAAACAAAGATGTGCACACCCACCATTGTCCGCACCACATTGATTCAGTGCACCACGCCAATGACCCCAAACTTTCAACTCTGATATATATTCTACACCACGTAATATCACTTTGCGAGAACTGCCATCTATTTTAGATGCTGATTCTACTATACCTGGTAAGATAAACACTTATGGTCTTATTCATAATGATTTATCGGAGCTTTAAACGGAGATTTTATAATAGGAGAGATAATAAACGTTTTATCGTAAAAAGACTATTATGAATAACAAGTTTTGACAATTTTCGCGAACCGTTTTTAGTGAACTTTTAAACCTCCGATAAGTCATTAAGAATAAAACCGTTACTGTTAAGTACATATTTAATCCAAAAACAAAAAAATTAAAACAAACACATAGTTTTTACAAGTGTTTCATCTGCGTTGCCGGTGTGTTGTTTTCGTGATATTCAACCAGTGTAATAAATATATCCCCTTTATTTAGCAGAAAACTCCGAGACATGGTACAAACATATATTTTTATAACACGAATGAGGCCCGTCAAGGATTGAATCAATTTTAAATAATTAGTCTGAACAAAATATTATTCTTACCAGTATTCCAATCTCCCCAATATATAGTATCATTATATATAGTCAAAGTATACGGCATAGAGATGTTACTGATTAATATCTTCCGTCCAGTCCCATTCAAGAATGCAAACTCTATTACAGGCGGATCCAGGGCTGCCCAGTATAGTGCACGTTTTTCATAATCTATGGCTAAAGAGTGTACTTTGCCAACTTGTTCTATTAAAATAGTTGGAGATGAACCATCCATTCCAGCACGCTTTATACTTTTGGAGCCTAATTCTGACCAATACATAAATCTGGAACACAAACACTACATTAGAATTCACCCGATGTGCAAAATAATAAAAACATGCTGTTTTCAATTTAATAGCACTTAATTTATATGGATATGGAAATTTCATGGACTTTTAAATATACCCATAGCTGTTGTCCATCCGTATGGAGACGGATTATAAGAATACAAGTGTCACCACGTCACTTCCTTCCCGAGGTGCTGTAAAAGCCAGCTAAAGAATATCACACAGATAGCATCCTATGTGAGATGGAAATCTCGGAAATAAAACCTATGCCAACACGCCTGGTCAGCGCGGCATAGTAGACCTATAATTCCTCGCAGTGTTTATAAATTTAACGAGAAGGTCGTCATCACGTCATTTCACTTTTAAACAAATGATATAAAACAAAAGATTTTTAAAGTAAATTCGTCATCATCATCATAACATCACGCCTTTCTCCCATGGGGCAAGGCAGAGACTATAGACTATTAATTTTAAAGTAAATCTTTTACAAAAATATACTTTTGCAATTTAATTTTATTTTAGTACTTGTTAAAATATTATATACAATTAAAATACATACCCTTTCTTAGGATCAACTACGATGCTCTTAGGTTTTTTAATTCCCTGCCAAATAAGTGCCCGGCGACTGGAACCATCTAATCTAGCCACTTCAATGCGTTGTGTTGCTGTATCTGTCCAGTAAATATTTTGTCCTGACCAGTCTATTGTTAAGCCTAATAAAGGTAATATAATAAAATTAATATAATATATAGCTTATTCTGATATTTAAGCTATACAGCAGTAAAGTTCTATTACAAGCCTCCCAGTAGGTTTTATGTGATATACCAATAAACATTATTTCATATATCCATATATTATTGTTATAAACTTTCGCGTTTATTATAATAATATTTAAATAATTTCGTACCTTCGACTAAGCCCATCCATTCCAATACTTTCTCCATATTAGAACCGTTTATAGAACATCTGTTGATAACTTTTGTTTTACTGTCAGACCAATATAGTTTAGAGCCGGAAAAATGTACCGCCAACGCACTACAACAGTAAAAATAAATAACAGAATTCTAAATTTAAAAAAAAAGTATATGGGCGGGGCTTATGGAGACACGCATATAGGTCAAGTGTCGTATACTGTGCTCGTGCTCTTAAATCAGTAATTTAAAACCGATGCCAAAAAAAAACAGTAATTATGTTGCAATTAAAATATTAAAAACTGATGATTTATTCATTATTGTGGTACCTAAAACACAAGTTTAGCTTAGGATTAGAGGATTCATGGACGTCAAAGGCGTATTTTGAAAATTAGCGCCCCGGGGCTATTTGATTTGACGCCCCGGGCCAATTTAATTAGCCGCCCTATAAATTATTAGATATAGAGCAAAATTTTAAACTTGAAGGCTTTCGCCGCCCTTCTTGGGCTGGTCGCCGCGGGCTATGGCTCCTATGGCCCTAGGGTAAATACGCCTCTGATCTACGTAGATGGTTATTATATGGGCGAGGCCTAGCGCATACAGTTAATACGTCGCTACGTACTTAAAAAAAACTATAAGTTTCATTTTGTCTCTGGGTTGTAACATCCCATTTGCCTGCAGTCCGTGCTGAGTAAGCTGTCTGGTTACACAGTCAGCATTTATATCATAGTTTCCCATTCCCTTCTCGATCAGACTTCAGTTCGGGCCAAGAAACACAACCAGTTGAAAGTCTCACAAAAGTTTCCCTATTTAAATTGTGTAATTTTAAGGGTGTGTATTGCACGTGCATTGAGTTAGTTCTTTATATTTATAAAGCAAAATGTAAAAACGTTTTTATTACTTTTTAATACATTCTTTCTTATAATTACCGCTCTAGCCATAGGTAATGCATGTGTGCAACAATATAATAACGAAATCTCAACAACAAACTCACCTGACTTCTTTGAGATCTTTAAGAGGCAACACAGCGTTGTAATTATCGTTTTCAATACTAATATGACCGATTACATTTTTGCGACTGTAAACTAGAAATGCTTCTGGTTCTACACACGTTTTCTTGTCTTTGCTCAGTTCTAGACCTGAAATTAGAATATTAGCTTAGAATTAGGCTTAGAAGAGCATTTCGGCAGTTTTTGCTTCAACTGATTACGAGTTATTTTGAACCATAATTCTAATTATTATCAACCGATTTCATCAAAAAAGGAGGTTCTTAATTCGTCTGTATGTTTTTTTTTCTGTGACAACATGTAAGATATTTCTAGGATATTGTAATAAAACATATTCATACCTAAAGGACAATTGCATACATAATGTTCGGGTGTATTAAAACACAGATGTGAACAACCACCATTGTTCTCCACACAAGGATTCCATCCATAAGACTCGCCCAGTCTAAACGCCTTTACTCCCATCATATTCGCCATTTGTTCAACAACCGGTTGACGGTCTAAACCTGAAGCAAAAAAAAATTTGTGTCCTAAAATAATATTTTGTACTTTGTAGGTTATTACAAAATAATTTAAATAAATACCAGTATTTTTATTAATTCTATCCAGTGTACGTTTCTGCATATCTGTCCAATATAGTTGTTCTCCAAGTAGTGTTAGCCCATAGATGTGCAATATCTCATTACTATGCAGTTCTTGTCTTTCTGTACCATCCATGTTACATACCTAAAACATATAACTTATGTAGTTACTTAAAATAATGTTTTATGTATAATTCTCATAGATAACATCCCATTATAAGATTTTCAATGGTTACTTTAAACCTGAAATACTCCAAAAGAGTACCTTATTCTTGAAAATATATTCTTGTAAAGAGTTCATCCGCTACTGGTGTTAAAAGCGTGATAGGATCCCCTACTGCCTGCGTGGCCTCCTCGTCGGGTGGGACCGCCGGATATTGCGCGCCTACGACCACTACCCGGGGCTAAGCTGTGGGGGCAATGTATCTCTCGCGCTACTGCAGGGCCTCCCTCTTTGCCGCCATCACCTCATTAGCGAAGGAGGTGACGGCAGCCCAAACTCTATTAGCTGCCGGCCATTCATTCAATGACGACAACTATGTTAATTTATAAATTTTTTGCAATTGACTTGCTATGCTTTTGCTAAATAAATTAAATTATAGCGGAAAAAATTATAACCATGAGCGGGACTTGAACCCACGACCTCGGAATACCGTTCCGTTGCTCTCCCATCTGTGCTATTATGGTCCCGCATATTATGTTTACCAAATCTTATGCTCATGGTTATAATTTTATCCACTATAATTTAGTTTATTGACAACTATGTTTCCATAAATGGTAAAAATTTTACATTGATATCAAACTAGCATTACCTCAATTTTATGGGTCCTCGCGTCACCCCAATATAATTTATTTTTCACAGTATCCAATGCAATACCATTAGGCCACGTCAGTTTCTCCGATACTAATAATATTCGACCATTGCCATCTAAGTTAGCTCGTTCTATTTTAGGTTTCTTCTCGTTCCAATCAGACCAGAACATCCAGCCGGCTGTAGGATGTAAGGCGATTGCACGGGGATCATATAGTTCACTGTGTATTATTACCTGTAAAATTAAACATTTAAAAACCCACTATAATCTAAGAATATTTATTAATAGAATCACACTACTTGCAAACAGTTGAAGCAAATCTTTGAGTATAATATCAAAATCTCTGAAAACAGCACCAACGATTTTCATAAAATTATGAATACAGAAGGTTTCAGAGGTTTTAAAGCGATCTAGTTAGGTTTCACCCAAAAAAAATAAGCAAAAACACAATGAAAAAAAAAAACTTAAAAATGAAACACCGACTAAAACTAGATCATCCGGGTACAATGATGTTTAGTTAAGATCACAGGCCATTGTGTGAAATATAAGAAGTACCGCTTTTTGGCTAAGATTATTACTGTAAGTGTAATGTAGGGTAGAAAAAAAGTATGTTTATATACCTTCATAGAAGTACCATCCAATCTAGCAACATTAATAGTATCTGTGACTGGATCACTCCAATATATATTACTGGCTAATGGATCAATAGCTATACTGTCTGGTACACCGCTGCTGTGTATAACAACTGCCTGTTCTGTTCCATCTAGACGCGCTCGTGATATTGTTTTAGCCTAGAATATGAAAGTTTATTAATCCCTGTGTTGAAGGAGTGCAAATACAGATATAACCACTCTCTTTCTTCCTAAAGGTGCTGTAAATGGCTAAGGGAAACATGCAAGGCAGCATATTAGCAGTGAATGTCCACAGTGAAAGACGGAAAACTCGAAACTAAACCATATGTCACTGTTTTATTTTTCAGATCAAACAAGACAATATTTGTATGATGTTTATATTTGTTACAATGATATTTGTACTACTAGTTTTCCACATAAGCAGGTAGTGATAAAATTAGTGGATGAAAAGAATTTAAGACATGGATAATGCTAAGAGCAGTAATACAATAGGACATTATAAGGCGAACCGTGTTGAAAAAGGTACGAGAGCAATGCTCATACTCATTGTGTACAAACAGTGTCGTATCTTAGTGTGCGTGAGGCGATTTTGGGCAGAGTTCGTTTCGGGACCAATGAAATTATGTTATTGTGTTGGGATGCATTACCTCGGTATAAGTGTAACAGTATATTTGTCCAAGAAATCAATGTACTGCTCCTGCTAGTTTAAGATTCTAAGGGATGACATCATGAATAGTTATAAAACAAAACTTACCAAACTATCAGCCCAATAGATATACTCTGCATTAGGATCAAAATCCACAGATAGAGCTCTCTTCAAATCTTTAAGTGGTAATGTATAAGGCGTGAAATCTGGTGAATCTAATGATATCTTTGATATAGATGATCTTTGAGCTACAATTAGCAGTGATTGAGGACTATCATAGCATGTGATGTTGCTGTTTTCTTTCAGTTTGGCGCCCGTTGGACATACGCATTCGTATCCTGTAAATTGAATAGAAGGTATAAAAAATTTTAATATACAGACAACAAATTTAATAATAATTTTTGCAAATAACGCCTTAAAATTTTGTGTGAATTTAAGATGTGGTTTTCGTATGGTGGTCAAAAACTTGGGTGTACTCCAGTTGAAAGTTATGAAGACACACATCGATATAAAAGTTAGTTTGAGAATCTCCTCCTTATTAAAGATTTCATACCAAAAGGTAAAATAGGTCAAAGTCAAAGTAAAAATTTTTTTATTTCAAGTTGGCATGTTTTACAAGCTCTTTTGAAACGTCAGAAACTAGGTGTCTGTTCCAAACGCGAATCCTATGGAGAATAACAGACAAGAAACTCCATGGATTTTTTTTTCATTTCTGTTATTTTTTTTTTTCAATATTATACATAGTTGTATCAGGGGTGTGAGAATGATGCCGATCAGTACAATACAATAATAATATATAACATTGACTTTGACATTATCAAACATGTGGATAGCTGTTAAACTTCTAGTCTTATCGTAAAGAAGAATATCAAAGTTCCTAGCACTTGTCACATGTTTCGTTATATGCTACCTATCACTGATCAGAGACCAGACCTTCTGAATGAGTTATTTTTTGCAAGTACTTCTAGGTTACATAATTTAACAAACCTGGTGGTTGCGGTGATAACAAACACAGATGTGAACAGCCTCCATTATTTACTTTACATGGATAGTCACCGGTGGGCATTATTTGTCTATGACTATCATATACTTTGAGATCTACAGGAACAGGATCAGATTTTATAAGTTCTTTCATAGGACCATTCGTTGAAATATCCCAAGTGTGAATTGACCTGAAAACATGTACTTTTTGTAAAATTCAATCAGCTATAATAGATTTTCTGCACTGCCATGTGGTTGGCTGGTAGATAATGCCTAGGGCATTAAGTCCGCCATTGTACCTTTTTGTGCATAAAGTGTTTATAAATAAATAAATAAATTTTCAGAAAAAATCGATGTATACCGAACCAGTAAAAACAAATACAATATTTTTTATGAAATATTCTCTAATACTTGCGCGACTCATTTGGTTAAAATAAAATCACTTTTTTTGAATTTAGACTAAGATTTAGAACAAATATGCGCGTCAAAATATGTAAAAAGTGGTTTTATTTCAACTTCTTACGGATTTTAGTATGTTCTCGAGCCACGCGCCGCATGTTTGCCGGTGCGCTATTGGTGCGTCAGTTAGAAATAACATCGCGGAAATCCGCGCTATTGGTTTCGTATACACAAAATGCTATTTGTAACAAAAAATAGATAAATCTCACCATGTTTTCCAATCAGTCCAATATAACTTATGATTATAGAATGCTAAAGCATATGGATAAACCAAGTCTTCTTTAACAACACTCCGTCTTCTCTTTCCATTAAAGTCCATAACATCAACGAAATGTAATTTCGCATCTACCCAATAAATTAAGTTATTATCATAGTCAACTGTTATCCCATTTGGCCAGAAAATTGTCTCATTGACTATTATTCTTCTTGTAGCCGGGTCACCATTCATGCCTGCTCTTTCTATTTTAGGGATCTCACCCCAGTCTGTCCAAAACATCAATCTGAAAAATACAAAGTTATTGGACCTCTCAAAAGAATAGTAATATTTTTTGGTAATTTTATATAAATAAATAAATATTCATGGACATTTCACACAACGTCCTCTGGTCCCAAGCTAAGCTTATATGCTTGTGTTATGGGTACCAGAATACGAATAGAATACATATACTACTTTTTTTTTGTAAATATATACTTATAATACATAGAAATACCCAGACGCAGTACAAACATTTGTATGACAATTAGAAATATCACACACATGATTGTCTTAACTTAGGGGTTCTTAGCAAATATTATAAAATCTTTCTAGCGATATTTCACTAAGTAGGGAAAAGCATGACAAAATTCTCATAATTAACATAATAATTTTTTTTTATACCACTACACAGTGTACGGACGGGAGCCAAAATCGGAAATTTTTTGTTCTGCTTAATTATGAACTGGCATAAAGATGTAAAAGGCGAGAGTAGAACACACAGATGCCAATTCCGTCTAGTTTTGGTGGTATGTGATACCAAGGTTTGCTGTTTTTTTGCGGTTCGAAAACGAAAAAATGATATTTCTTTTAAATTATTTTTTTATTAACTAAATATTTGATAGTATCTGATATAGTTTATCAGATTTTTTTTTTCTCTCTCTTATCTCTCTCACTAAAAGCACATACCCTTCTTTAGGCACAACAGCGATAGCTCTTGCCAGATCAACTTCAGACCAAAACAAAACTTTTCTGTACTTTTGTTCTACAGATATCACTTCTATTCTGTTTGTTTCACCATCTGTCCAGTATATTTTGTCCGTATACCAATCTATTGCAATACCAGTAGGTGTAATCAGTCCTTCTGATACTATTTTCATCTAGAAACAACAATAAAAAATATTTATCCCAAAAATAAATTCTATAGAGATTAACAAATAAGTCCGGAAATTTATAAAATAAATGCCTTATTTGCATTGTGCTCTATATAGTAGAGAAAAATCTTATGAGTTTGCACCCCCTGTAATAACCGTAAAGTAACATCCTAAGCTGCTACAAAAATGTGCTAAACATTTCGAAGTGAAAGTCATTCTTCACTTCATCCCAGACCAAAACTGTTTATAACAATTTAATAAATTAAGTTATGGTGGAAAAAGTGATTACCGCAAGCGGGACATGAACCCACGACCTCTGAATACCGTTCCGTAGCTCTGCCAACTGAGCTTATTGCGGTCGTGCTTTCAGTAATCAAATTAGGCCACCATAATCGTCACTCAATTGAGTTTATATCGTATTTTTACGTACAATGCCATCTATCGAGAATGTTTTGCAACAATCTCAACCAGCCACCTAGTATTCTTTACAGAATACAATTGTGCTGAAAATAATGATGCGACATTCATTACTAAAGTAATTTATTAATTTTGCAATTGACATGCTATGCTTTTACTTAATAAATAAAATTTTGGTGGAAAAAGTGATCACTGCAAGCGGGACTTGTTTATAACAAGTTATTTAATTTATATATAAAATAGCAACCAATTTACCTTCTCTCCTACATAAGTTTCATTATATTTCATACACTGTATCAACTCTGCCGTCTGGTCCGACCAGCATATTAAATCTTTATTGTGAAGGAAATCTACTGCAGATCCTTGTTCTAAGTCTTTAACAATTGTGTTCACTTTACCAATTCTTGAAGTATTTACAACTCTTATATCTGATGCAGTTGAATATAACAATATGGGATTACTAACAACTGAATAATACCCTGAAATAATAATTTATTTTATTTTAGTCCCTTTTCTTTCTATCCCATGGTTGCTCGGAAAAGATCCCTTTATGTGATAAGGCTGCCATTTGTACCTAGTCTTAAGCATAAATCTTCGTCTTAAGCTTTATTTTTGTTTTTGTTTCTTTTAAAGTGTAAAATAAAGAGTTATTTAGAGTCTATCTATCTACTTAATGTGCATAAACATATAGTAGAATATTGAAAGCTAAATGAAAACTAATGAAAAAAGATATAAGTATTAAAACAAAGCTCCATTACACTGGTAATTTTTTTTGCAAGTACAATAAAGTAAATTTTTTTATTCTTGAACTCTTAGTATTTTATTTTTCATAACATTATAGTTCTTGAAGGCATGACTCACAGTAGGCTTCTAATGTTTCCTAAATTAATGTTAGGATCTTATTACATTTTACTTGAAAAACTAGAGTGCAAATAGTACAGTGAATAATGTTATATTGGAGGAGAACCAGAGACCGGCCAGTTACTATACCATGATGAGAGCACATTACATATTGGCATGTATAAACTTAGGCATCCTGCAATATATTGTACCTGCCATATAAAGACCGAAATATATATGTATTTTGTTGGAAATTGATTGCAATTCATATAAAGTCGAGGCTCGTAAAGTCTGTAATTTGCTCGCAGAGGAGCCGAGAGCAAATTAGGGATTTTAATCAAAGATTAATTCTTGAATGTGTTTTATAGTGTACCGTCTAATATGAAATTTATTGAAAAGTGAATAACTTATATAGAATAATCGATTTTAATTCTGTTTTTAAACAACGTCAAAAACGAAGGGAAATAATTATATTACACATGCGGTAAAAAAGCTTCGGACAGCAGTATTTTTTTTTTCAATTTTATTATGTGGGTAAATGTAATAAAGATAAAAACTTTCAAACAAGCGTTGTACATGCGATATACTGACCTTTAAGTTGTAGGAACATTAATAAACAAAAGATATGCATAACATTTTGAATTATTTTGTCAGAGTGCAGTATTCTTCGGCGCTTCGTCATAATGAAAACAAATGAACATCACTTGTCGTATATTTCATTAAATGTTAGTTAGGCATTATCCTAACTTGAGATAAAATAAGGCACAGATGGAAAAGAATAGTATAAAATAATTTCTAATGGCTAAACTCCTGTTTCTTGAAAACAACGATGAACAATTTTATTATCTATTTAGAAACAAACATTGACGAACAACCGAACGAGACGAGATTTGCATAGAGTAATACAAAGACAAACAAAAGAAATAACCACAGATTACAATTATGTTGAACTACTAGCTATGTACGCGACCTTTTAGCTAAGAAATGACCTTTTAGTTTGATTGTGGGTCCATCTGTTATTTAGAGCATTAATAAAACAAGAATTAGTATTGCCAGGCCACCTCTGCTGAAAAAGATACGAGAAAAATGCTTACTCACACACGCACACACTCATAGTGTTCAAACGGTATTGTCTCTTAGAGTATGTGTTTTGATAGAGTGCGCCAATGATATATTCAATGGAGTGCGCAGAGATAAAATATTATTATTATGTGCTTATTTATCCTATACTGAGCGTGTAACGACGAAAAAAATTACGTTAGTTAATTACGTTACTTATCTTGGCAGCATATTTGGCAAAAAAACAAACTCAGCCGACTACTCCTGTTGGTTTAATGCACAAAAATATTGGCCACCCATGGCATACAAAAGATGCTAACCGACGATGATCCTGCAGTACCATCATGAGTCTTTCAATAGAAGTATTTCATAAGCTGTAAACTCCTTCATCACGCAATCATATGGGTGTCCGATTAAAGTTTAACTAACTATGATAGATTAATAGTAATAATAGTAGCATAGTAGGTAAAATTACGTTAAGGGCCTTGCTGAGAATTAAAGCCGTTATTGATAAACTTCAATCTATCACTATTATAATGAGGAACCAAAGTCCTTTAACTATGTGTCGTAATGAAAAATGAAATACGTCCGGACTTGAAAGATGTTTATTTGCGACTGAATATAATACTAAATAGTTATGCGGCGAGCACGATCGCCTCTATACATTCGTAAATCTGCTGACACACGTCGTCATGCATACAATAAAACCATACATACTGTCCCTACAGTCCCAATTGGTCACGGGCCTCTCCAGCCCACATCATGCCATGATAGTCATCCATTCAAGGATGTCCAATTACCATATTAGAATTAACTCCGAGTCTTAGTGTGTAGAATATAGCCAACTCGAAAAATTACATACATAAATACATACTTAAAAGTTCATTCTCGAGCGTTACTGACCACTACAACTTTTTCTGTGTAGGTTGTTTTTAACCCAGCTCAACTGTGCACGTATTTTATGAAGAATGCGCCGTGTGTGTACACATATGACCCAAATGAAAAGAGACACGCGAAGAAAAAAGGAATGTGAACACAACTTACCTACAAGTGAACAAATGGTATAACTCTACATTATCGATCTCTACAATATGTCTTACAACTTAAACATTAAAAAAAAGTATAATGTGAATATCTCCCCATCCACCTAGGCGTACGTATTAATAAACTGTGTAGATAAAAAAATTATGCAGCGAATGTTACAAAGAAACTGGACCAAGTTCTGTTTATGGAACAGTCTAATTATCAAGGAAATAGCTTGGCCATAGCCAGGGGATGATGATCTGCTAGTTCAAACAGCCTCCGAATAGCACTTAGATAACTCTCTCTCTCCCTAAACTTTACAGTTATTGCTAGGTTTACATACCGATAGAATTAAAATTTAGATTATGATTATAATATATAAAAGCTCCTAAATGATGTCGCTTTGAAATTAAAAAAATATAGTATCATGTTCTTTCGTGTATGCTTTAAACACTGGTTGCTTAAAAGCTCTATTTAGACGCAAATCAATAATTTGCTTTCATTTATCACCCTAACTTATTGTACGAATTGCGACATAGTTTATTACAATTCCGTTCTATTTCTGTGTATTTCCCTATAATATTAATTCTTACATCCCCGACCTGTCATAATACAAAACTTCCCCTTAATTGTAGAACCTTGTGAAACTATTTGAGTACAGGACTTATCTGAAGTTATGTAACAGCTCAGTTCTAAAACAATCCAGTTTGAACAATGACTTAGCACGTTTATTCACTATAAATTGGCACATACCTTAGTCCTTATTGCATTATGTTTGAGGTTAAAATAGTTTAAAAGGCGTTTCAAGATAGAATATATTAGTAATAGTGCAGTTACATGAAATTTACACAAAGCGGCAAACAGTTGGAATGTTGTGTACCTCATGTGTGCTCTACTAAAATCTAAAGGTAGTTTATACTAACAATTTTCAGATCAATATTTTAAATTAACTAGTTTATTAGTTACTAGCTGTTGCCCGTGACTTCGTACGCGTAAAATTAAGAAATCAAACCTTAACAAACAGAAGCTTACTACTCTACTTGATAGATGGCGTTGTACAGTTTTTTTAAATCGCGCTATGGTTTTGTTACACACATTATAAGCCACACAAATTGGTAATGCGCTTGGCGGCCATGTTGGTGACGTCAGTACCGTTAGCAACGTTGCCCGATGCGTACGCGTATCGAGTTGTGAGCTTTAATACCTACCACGATCGTTTTTATTGTTGTTTTTTTGTTATATAGATATAGATTGGTCGAAGATAGGGATGTGACATTGAACTTAAAAAATCGATTTCTTTTTAATCGATTTTTTATGGCACAAAAAATAATCGATTATCAAAAAATCGATTTTTCTTAAAAAAAAAATTTTTTTAACTTGCTATTTAATTTAAATATAAACGCCAACTTAAAATCTTAAATACTATTTTGTCAATAAATTACCTAGCTAGACCTATCGTCCGTGTGGTGATGGACGAAGATTACAAGTGTCACCACCCCATTTTTTCCCCAGGGTACCTGTAAGAGCCAGCTGAGGGATAAACTAGACCATAAACCCTCCCAAGTGAAAAAGCCCGGTTTTTTTTCTCGCCTTTTTGCCCTGCCGAGTCATGATGGTGCCTTGAGCCTTACGATGACCCGGTGAGGGGTGGCCCCGCTAACCGGGGCCCGACCCGGTGGGGGAAACATTAGGTCCCACCGTCGCGTGGCCGAGTGCCACATTTGCCGCGGCGGGTCTTTGCGTGCCGACCCGCCGCGCGCAACCACCTCTTCGGGAGGGGCCGCCGGCTTTTGCCCTTCGACCCCCACCCGGGGCCCTGCGGGGTGGCAAAATTTCGCTAGCGCGTTCACGCTTCCGCAAGGCGTCCCTCATTGCCGCCATCACCGCCCGAGCAAAGGTGGCGATGGCGTGAAAGAGCTCCGTGCCCAGCAGTGTGCCCAACTTTAATGGGTTGAAAAGATGACCTAGAATTATTTGCACCCTATAAGCGCAAAGAAGTTAATACTCTAATCAGTATTGCTGGATTATGCCACTCTTGATACATCAAGAGTCTGACTGACTGATTGAGACTGACTGACTTGAAGATTATTTGATAATATTTGCATTATCAAATAATCTTCAATGGAACTAGAAGTCCTGGATAGAGGGTGTACAATGTAACTTTCTGTGATGATAAAGAAATACAAAAAGAAATATCAATAGGCTTAATACGAATAATTAAAACAAGCAACAGAAATAGTAGGATTTTATAAAATTTAACTAAAATTACCAACACATTATAAAGTTGTTGAATAATCTAATATATAATCTAATATATATAATTCTCGTGTCTGTCATACCCCTCCGTCATTCCCATACTCCTTCGAAACGGCTTGACCGATTCTTATTAAATTTTGTATGCATATTCAGTAGGTCTGAGAATCGGCTACTATCTGGTGAATGTATCATTAAATAAAATATTTACTATAATAGTTCAAAAGTACAAAGGAAATGCCTTAATGCCGTCATAAACGCAGAGATGGCGTTAACATAAACTTATGGAGGTTGTATTTATTGGCAGTTTGCCATAGATTAATGATATGTATAGATTAATAAAAGATAAGTTCGCGCTCCAGGCCTAGGTACCAGGTCTGAAGCCCAGACTTTATACTGGGGGATGCAAATAAAAAAATCGATATAAATTTTTGCGAATAATTAAAAAAATCGATTATTTGAAATAAAAAAATCGCGTAAAAAATCGAATTTTCTTAAAAAATAACCGATTTTTAATCGATTTTTTTCATAATCGATTTTTTTTCACATCCCTAGTCGAAGAGTTATTTGTTATTAACACGGGAAATGATACTGATTCTGACGAGACATCAGACTCGGCCTCAGACGAGACCCGACATCGGACTCGGACTCATCAGACCAATTCTGAGTCTGATGTAGATTATATGAGTGGTGTTGAAGAGTTAAGTTAAGATTTTCAAAAATGTGATGAATGATGATGATGATGATTAAAAGTTAAACATTATTCAAACATTTAGTTTTAATTAAAAAAACATCAAATTACCTTTATAAACTTTTATTAATATATGAGAATATTACATTTTGTTAGCTGTACTTTTTCTTTGCTGATGACGTCACAAGGGCGTTAATTTGACAAGGTTCCAGCGCATTACCAATTTGCGTGGCTTATAACACTTAAGCTCGCCAATATTTTTTGGTGTCATAAGCTTCAAAGAGTAAAATAATATAGATGCTCGCTTTCACATTTATAAATGAGTAAGGACTAGTTCGCAATAAAGTACGTGTAGAAAGTAGAAAATAAAAATAAATTTTGACAAATTATACAAAAAATCATTCTCTTGAACCACTATAAGTATTTTAAAAAACCACGGAATCCGGTGCGTAGTTTTTAAGATATAAACTCACATAGGGACATGTACCTATACAAAAATAACATCTTTCTTATATTATGTAGCCGAGCTTCGTGGTCTAGTGGTTCGTGTAACGGACTGCCGTTCACGAGGTTGCGGGTTCGATTCCCGCTCGGGACACAATCATTTGTGTGTTGTTTATAAAATGTCAAACAAATGTTTGTACTGCGTCTGGGTGTTTCTATCTATCATAAGTATGTATTTACAAAAGTAGTATAATGTATTCTATCCGTATTCTGGTACCCATAACACGAACATACAAGCTTAGCTTGGGACCAGAGGACGTTGTGTGAAATGTCCGTGAATATTTATTTATTTATTATATGTAAGATTTTACTTTGTTTCTAAAAATCCCCGAGTTAATTATGTTTACAATATTAACGGTCCGTAATAATTTGGCATTATTTAAGATTATTTCTTCTTATTTTGAAGAAAATAAAAAACACGTTCAAGACGTAGATATCAGGTGACCAAAATATATTTTTTTCAAAAAATTTGCTGTTTACATTTTTTTTGACTTTCTAATTACTTAGTACCAAGATAATGATAAGTATCTAAACAGCTCATTTAGTATTAAGATAGATCACGACATAATGATACGAAAAACACAGAAGTAAATGAATTTACATCAGTTACGCAACTGCCATGCATTTATGAATAAAATAAACTGTTGATAGTATAACGAAATAATATACAAGTGAAATACTCAATAATGAAACAAAAGTAGTGACGAACAATGAAATTAAAACCACAGATACCGCAAACTGAGAGTCCAACAATTAAACAACGACGGACTCATTGAATTAAAACTGTAAACCTTTAAAAATGGTGGAATTTAATTCACCTATCGGTTACCAGAGTTTCAGTGTTTCACTAAAGCAATCAACTTTTATTTCGAATGTCTCGTTTAAAATAAATAACTGTGACATATTTGATATTAAATTAAAATTACTGATGCAATGCACTGTGATGTTTTGTGACAATTTTATTTGCATAACTATTGTTAAAGTGATTAACGTTGTTAGTTACTTGACATTGCTGTTTTTTTTAAACGTCACTGTTAAGTTTTTATAGCTAATAGCTGTTGCCTGTGACTTCGTACGCATGGAATTTAGAAACCAAACCTTGACTAAATCTACAAAAAAGTTATCATCTTGAACCATTTTATTTATAAAAAAAACGCATCAAAATCTCTTTCGTAGTTTTGAAAATACATATAACATAACATTACATACAAAAATAACAACTTTGTTTTATAAGCAAAGATTTAGCCCTTGAATACCCCATGGTCATGAGATCCGTGAGAAAGGGATATTTAACAAAGGACCAGCAGCAGGTAGCTTACTCAGGGACCAGTGAACTATGTATAAAAATTCCATAATGATTTATTAAAATAAGTGTGCGTATACATTAGTATCCACTTATTTATACACACACTAAACTAATTTCAATAAATAATTATGGAATTTTCTAATTGTATGTACCAAACGATAACGCGAAGAGCAAACGTTTGCTCTTCGCGTTATCGTTTGGTGTGGTGTGGTGTGGTGTCGGTTATTTATTTGTGACGACGTGACGTGCGCAGGTATCGTAAAAAAATATTATCTTTCCAAGCCAAAAGAAGTATAACTTAGAAAGGGTTGTCACTTTGTTTCAGATGAGTCACGCGCCAGATCCTCGCAGTGTCTCAGCGGACCGTCTTGATAATGAACTTGTTTGTCTCGGATAAAGTTTCTCAACACGATCTGGGTTCCTGGTACTTTGCTCGTGTCTTTTGCTTATACTTAGTCGTGTTTCCTTGTTCAATGTTAGATACTTTAGGAACAAGATTCGTGATAGAATTAGTTTTTAAGGTTAAGCATATTTTTTCTAAGACTTGCGTGCAATATTTATTAAACTATTTCTTCCAGATTTACTTAGACGCGAAGTAGTTTTGTAATTTATTAACTTGTTTTATAAATTAAAGGTGTAGCCCACAAACTTCGTACGCGTGGAATTTATAAAATAAAACAAAAACCTTAACAAATCATACAAAAAAAAACATGCTCATATACCACTCTATCTAATAAAAAATCTGAATCTAATACATCAAAATCCGTTGCATTGTTATATAGATATAAGCTCACATACGGGAGTCGGACATAGATACAAAAATAACAACTCTGTCCATTGTTCGATTCCCGCTCAGGACAATAATTTGTGTGATATAAATAATTGTCAAACAAATATTTGCCCTGCGTCTGGGTGTTTACTATGTATTATAACTATTATAAGTATGTAAAAGTAGTTTATGTATTATATCCGTATTCTGGTAGGTACCCATAACACAAGCATAACAAGCTTAGCTTGGGACCAGAGGACGTTGTGTGAAATGTCCATGTATTTATTTATATATTTTGTTTTATGTAAAAATATAAGCATATATTTGTAATATGTATCATTAAGCTCAGGACAAAAATATGGTTTTATTTCTTTACAAATGGAAAAGAATTTATTTCGTAGGTAAGCTTGGTATTACAAAATATTTTCATCACAAAAAATACAGTTAAAATCTCATGTGGAAATGGAATTGACTATCTACCACTACTCCATGAGGCCTTTATTTAATCAATAGACATAAACTTCATTCTAACCGTATGTGCAAAACAATTGTTTCTATTTCACATTATTTCAGGAAAGAAAAATTCAAAACAATTGGCTTCTACTACTCGGAGTTATAATGTTTTTACAAATGAAACTTAGTTCTCTAAAGATAACGAATTAAATGAACGTGAATGCGAGCTTGGTCCCAGCTTACTTTAAACATACCATATAACCGTTTATACAGACTCGCTATGAAAATGGCGGTTTCGGACAAAATTCAATTTTAGGTCATAATAACATGTGCCAACATATCTCTACTCTAAGGTTAGTATGGTTGATAGAAATGTTATTACGTTAAGCTGCAAATTGTGCTACCTCAATGTGGTTATAAAAGTTTTATAAAATACTGTTAGCTGCTGCCTGCAACTTCGTATGTGTGGAATTTAGAAATTAATGGTCTTATTCATATTGACTTATCGGGGGTTTAAAAGTTCGCTAAAATGGGTTCGCGAAAATGGTCAAAACTTGTTATTCATAATAGTCTTTTTACGCTAAAACGTTTATTATCTCTCCGATAAAATCTCCGTTTAAACCTCCGATAAGTCATTATGAATAAGACCATAAACCTTGAAATTATACAAAAAAATTTAAATTTAAATTATACAAAAAAGCCACACTATTAAAAAAATCTGCATCAAAATCCGTTGCGTAGTTTTGAAGATAAAAGCTCACATTCAAAAATAATGACTTTGTTTTATAATACAGGTTTTTTGATAACATTTTTATCCCGTACTAATTACACATGGGGAATGGGATAGAATTACACTTCTTCTGTGTTCTCCAATAACACAGGCCAATAAGCATCCCATTGTGGAATAGAGGTCTCCTCTCCATGACAGAAAAGTTAACTTCTATATTGCACTAACCAGTGTGTTAGCTTTAGTTTATTTTCCGCCAATCGTATTACTACCAAGACAATGAAGTAAGATGGTACGTTTTTCTACTTTAAAATTTGAGCCGTTCATAAGAAATATTAGGCAGACAAACAGATGGACTATGAAGTGACATTCTCTCTCTATAACGTCCCACGGGTGGGCACGAGTCTCCTCCACTTTGGGAGGGATTATGGACTGTTATGCTGACCAGCGGCCGTATTATGAGCTCTTATTTACAGGCAGTTTACGCCGTGAATTGAACTGTCTGGCAAATTCGTATTATGAACAAATTATTAGTCAGTCAGTTCGCTAAACCAGTCATACTTTATGGAGAAAGTATAACTAAAAGTTAAAGTACTAACTAAACAGTGTGTATTTATATAAATCTATACAACACCAATTGACTACCTCTCTGTCAGTCAAATACATTCCAATCCATCCCAAGGTTGCCTGGCAGAGATCGCATTAGCGATAAGGCCGCCCATTTGTACAATAATATTAAGGCTAATAATGTAATTTTGTTTCTTTGTGTATTGGTGTACAAATAAAGAGTTATCTATCTATCTATCTAAACTTTTTCAACCAAAAGTTTTATTTTTGCCATAATACCTAATTTAGCCATGCAGTTTACGGCCTGCCTGGAACTTGAATGATTTTAAAAACCTCATAATACGCCGGCAGGCGTGTTAGAATAGGGTTTAGTTTCGAGATTTCCATCTCTCACAGTAGATATTAATTATTTAAAATATCACTTAGCTGGCTCTTACAGCACCTTGGGAAAGAAATAGATTGGTAAAACTTATATTCCTAATCCGTGATGACACATAAAGTGACATTATAAGGGTTTTATAAAGTTAGAAATAAATAAAAAACGTATACTTAATTTTATTAAATGATTTCAACAAATACAATTTATATAATATTTAAAGAAAGCTCGTGTTTTAATTGTATTTCTTGGAAGCAGTGCAGCAAAACTCAGCGCAACTGAAGCGTAGAGAAAACAATAAGCTCTAAATACTTCGTTATGTTCGCTGGCTTAGTCATTCTGTATTCAGATAGTTTAATTGCAATATTGTGTCCTGTCTTTAGAACGCAAACAACGTCGTCTTTCAATACGATTTGTTTTTTTACTGTATATACAAATTATATTTTTAAAATATAAATACCGTATCTATTTCTGTATTTTACGCGAAATATTAACAAGTCACATTACTCATTCTTCCTGTAGGTACACAGATATATCAGATGGTGGTTTGACGTTTAAAATTGAGGACAAGTAACTTTAGCCTGGCTAAATCTAATATCTAATATCCGATTTTATCCGCCCCTTCAAAAGAATACCATCTAAAATGTTTATATTGTATCGCACTAGGTTTGGAATAGCTCCTACACATATTTCTATTGTGTATATGCCGTTTCTTATGTGTTCACTCAAATAAGACCGTGCAAGTTTTATTTGATAAGTTCCTAATGAAATTAGTAAAAGGTCTTCTTCTGCTAATATTGGAAATTGCAATAATTGATTGTCATCTGCGGTGATAGTACAAAAGGATCTCGCTGTCGATTTATATTATTTTCGATAACATAGTCACTTAGACTGTTAGCCATATGAATTCTCCTATTTAGCACTTCTATTATTTCGTGAGCTCGAGGCTCGAGGATAGTCTTTTAAAGGCTCTCTAAAAGTATTTAAAAGAGCAGCAGCAATGCGTATATCAATGAATAAATGCGTCATTGCCCGATTAAAATATTCTTGTCTGAATATTTTAAAATCGCTCTTAATACACCCATTCACTACCTCTACAACCCATCTCACGATTGTAGCTAATCTTGATTTATTAGCTTCTACTGTACTCAGTTGGCTTTCACTTCTAAGTTTTGTTGGAGGCATGTGGGCTTGATAGCCCCAAGTCTCTAAGGTTGATATGGCGTCTTTGAAACCTCTGTCTAATAAAAATTGGTCAAGTGCGAGTCGGACTCGCGCACGAAGGGTTCCGTACCATTATCTATGCAACATAAGGCAACGTTATTAGTATCGAGCAAGAAACGGTAAAAAAATCATGTTTGTTGTATGGGAGCCCCCCTTAAATATTTATTTTATTTTATTTTTAGTATTTGTTGTTATAGCGGCAATAGAAATACATCATCTGTGAAAATTTCAACTGTCTAGCTATCACCGTTCTTGAGATACAGCCTGGTGACAGACGGACGGACGGACGGACGGACGGACGGACGGACGGACGGACGGACGGACAGCGAAGTCTCAGTAATAGGGTCCCGTTTTTACCCTTTGGGTACGGAACCCTAAAAATGTATCATTGTTTTGAAGGACATAATGAATTGAATTTATTTCATTTTCAATATAGGCACTCATTATCGTCGCATCTGAAGTCGTAGCAGCGTGAGGGCCAGTCACATCTACTATGTAGCCATCTGTGCATATTGTCAGAAAAGGTTTTAGTCCTATAGTTATTAAAAGACTAATTAATTAAGATATATTTTTTATGAAATTAATAATACCGCTATAACAGTTTCCCTGCACGAGAAACGGAGTTATGCCCATACCAAGTTTTATTTTGTTTTTCTAGAGTAGATAAAAACTACTTAACTTCTGTAGAAGTTGTGATGTTTCAAAAGTTAGCATCAGTTTGATTCATTGTTTGGAACTCATTAATCTGCGAACACTCAGTGACTGTATTAATTAAGTAACAAGACACTTCGCTTTCATTCATTATCTTGTTGACTTTGATGCTTTTAGCTTGTGACCAAAACCACTTATTTTCTGTACTTGTATTCACATTAGAAATATTCTAGCTTTATTTTAGAGACAAAAGCATATTTAAAGCTAAGATTATTTGATACAATAAGCTTCGCTTGGGACCACAAGATGAAGTGTGAATGTGTGAATTGTCCCGTGTCCACCAATAAATAAATAAATAATAAATAAATAAATATTCAGGACATTTCACACAATGTCCTCTGGTCCCAAAGTAAGCTATATTTCTATGCTTGTATTATGGGTACCAGATACGGATAGACTACATATACTACTTTTCTTTTGTAAATACATACTTATAATACATAGAAACACCCAGACGCAGTACAAACATTTGTATGATATTTGTAAAGATCACACAAATGATTGTCGAGCGGGAATCGAACCCGCGACCTCGTAAACGGCAGTCTGTTACATAAACCACACGACAACGAAGCCCATCAAATGTAATTAATAAATACAAATTGATCTATTGATTATAAAAACAGTAATCAATAAAATTGGTCAAGTGCAAGTTGGACTCGCGCACGAAGGGTTCCGTACCAGTATCTATGCAACATAAGGCAACGTTATTAGTATCGAGCAAGAAACGGTAAAAAAATAATGTTTGTTGTATGGGAGCCCCCCTTAAATATTAACTTTATTTTATTTTTAGTATTTGTTGTTATAGCGGCAATAGAAATACATCATCTGTGAAAATTTCAACTGTCTAGCTATCACCGTTCTTGAGATACAGCCTGGTGACAGACGGACGGACGGACGGACAGCGAAGTCTCAGTAATAGGGTCCCGTTTTTACCCTTTGGGTACGGAACCCTAAAAACTAAGTGTTAAATCCATCTACACTAAAATTATAAAGCGGAAGACTTTGTTTGTTTGTTCAAACGCGCTAATCTCAGGAACTACTGATCTGATTTGAAAAAATAAATATAGAATAAAACTGAATTGTTAAGTGTTGATCAATTATTATTTGTTAACTGCTATTCTGTAATAATGACAAAAGTCTAGAGGTACATTGGTGTCTATACATGTACGTATTTATAATGTGAATTAATTAATCTTTTGAAAGAACTCTGTTATACTGGTTTTCTTCAAAGCACATTGCTGCTCAGACTGCTCAATAACTTTATTTAAGAGAATAATTGGTCAAGTGCGAGTCGGACTCGCGCACGAAGGGTTCCGTACCATTATCTATGCAACATAAGGCAACGTTATTAGTATCGAGCAAGAAACGGTAAAAAAATCATGTTTGTTGTATGGGAGCCCCCCTTAAATATTTATTTTATTTTATTTTTAGTATTTGTTGTTATAGCGGCAATAGAAATACATCATCTGTGAAAATTTCAACTCTCTAGCTATCACCGTTCTTGAGATACAGCCTGGTGACAGACGGACGGACGGACGGACGGACAGCGAAGTCTCAGTAATAGGGTCCCGTTTTTACCCTTTGGGTACGGAACCCTAAAAAAGTGCCTGAAATGTTTTTTCATCACTTTCGTTTTGTAGACAGAAGCTTTGTAAGGTATCGAGTGAGGATCTTGCTTCCTTAACTGACACCTCTGCCAAAGGTTCTGATGTATCGTCCTCATCTTTATCGTTGCTTTTTTCGTTCGTATCTGTCGCAGATAAAATTTCGCCATTGGTTAGTGAACCTGAGACAGCAACATCTTCATCCACTTGAACAAAGTGAGAAAAATTCACACCGCTGCACGCTGATGTCAACTATGTACATACTAACAATCATTCCGCCTCTTTCTCTCTGCAACTTTGAATTGTCGAGTGTTGGACGCCGATGACTTCGAATTAACGCATGGTTTTGTTATATAGCAATTATTTTTTTCGTATGAATTACTAAGTGCATAAAAATGTATTGATTTAGTTCGAAATATAAAGATATTTTGTAGGGAACTCGTGATAATTTTGAATTTTAAAGAGGTTCGAATTATCGCAGGTTCGAATTAACAAGAGTCGACTGTACATAACATAAGTATATAAGCTTATTTTGGGACTAGAGGTCGTGGTGTGAAATGTCCATGAATATTTATTTATTTATTAATTTCTTACTATCTATCTGACGCGACGTTCGAATTTAGTCTATCGCTACCGCTAAAAAGCTGTTCGCAATAAGAGTAAGACAAATGTCTTACGTATCACAATTTATTATTATGGATTTGTTTTATTTATATAAGTAATTCATTTATGCATACATCCTCAATCCAGTTTAATGTTTTATTAGTAATATTAATTTCTTAAACTATAGAGCAAAATACAGCGCAACTACAGCATCGTTTAAACAATACTTCGTTCTGTTCGTTGGCTAAGTCATTCTGTATTCAGATAGTTTAATTGCAATGTTGTCCTGTCTTTAGTATGCAAACTACGTCTTATTTCAGTAGAACTAGCTTTCACCAATGTTGGAACACGGATAACTTTTAATCTTTTTTAATGAATTGGTAGTTTAACTAAACACGTGGCTTACATTTTACTACTAACCAGCCATTCTCTACTCTATAAAGCATTTAACTTGTGCTTTACATGTTTAGCGTATAAGATACGATGAATATTACTTTTTAAGCCATTAAAACAGTAAAAATAAATAAATAAATATTGATTTTAAGCTGTGCGCGGTGTTGGTTACTATACTTTTCCGAAACGGCTCTACCGATATTTTTATAAGTTTGTTTGTATTTCCGACATGTATAAAAATATCTAAGAATCTGTCGAGACGTATTTATATCGTTGACACTGAGGCTAAGCGGATGCTGAGACGCAGGCGACGCAGGTCCACGCAGGGCAGGGCGGCGCAGATTTTGTAATGCTTGAGGGTACCGTGTGCTACGTACGTTGCGACGCAGACGGGTGTCTATAGGCCTATGTCTGTCTCACCTGCCCTGCGCTGCTAAATCTGTGCTGTGCTGCGCTACATCGCCTGCGTCCCAGCATACGCCTAGCCTGGTGCTCAAGTCTACTATTTTGGAACAATTGTCATACCGGCACAATACCGGCACGATACCGTTGCAATTGAAGTCAAATATCCGTAGTCTGCTATATGCCGTCATAACGGTCGTTCAATGGTAATAGAATTGTCGATCTCTTTTATCTATACATTGAATTTTCGGTCTCTTTTATCTATGAATTGTGTTAGAATGGTATGTATGTGTTGCCGTTTTTAGGGTTCCGTACCCAAAGGGTAAAAACGGGACCCTATTACTGAGATTTCGCTGTCCGTCCGTCCGTCCGTCCGTCCGTCCGTCCGTCCGTCTGTCACCAGGCTGTATCTCAAGAACGGTGATAGCTAGAGAGTTGAAATTTTCACAGATGATGTATTTCTATTGCCGCTATAACAACAAATACTAAAAATAAAATAAAATAAATATTTAAGCGGGGCTCCCATACAACAAACATGATTTTTAGGGTTCCGTACCCAGTATCTCAAGAACGGTGATAGCTAGACAGTTGAAATTTTCACAGATGATGTATTTCTATTGCCACTATAACAACAAATACTAAAAATAAAATAAAATAAATATTTAAGGGGGGCTCCCATACAACAAACATGATTTTTAGGGTTCCGTACCCAGTATCTCAAGAACGGTGATAGCTAGACAGTTGAAATTTTCACAGATGATGTATTTCTATTGCCGCTATAACAACAAATACTAAAAATAAAATAAAATAAATATTTAAGGGGGGCTCCCATACAACAAACATGATTTTTTTACCGTTTCTTGCTCGATACTAATAACGTTGCCTTATGTTGCATAGATAATGGTACGGAACCCTTCGTGCGCGAGTCCGACTCGCATTTGACCAATTATTAAAAAATGCGTTAGTTGAAGTGATTTTCGAAAAACTACTAATAAATTTAAACATTTAATCATGCTAGACTTCGTTTAGATATATTTGTACATACTATTTATTAGTATAAAAAGCAATGTGAAGTTTAGGAGATTAGTAAATTGCAATAAATTACAAAGAACAATTTCTAATATTTCTATCTATCTATTTTTTATTTATGGCAATCTGTCGACACAGGACAATTTAAAAATATTACTGTCAAATTCAAAATAGCAGACTACCGAAACATTTCAGTCATTGAATTGCAATTGTGAAGCAGTTGTGTACGAGACTAGCAATTTATGTCACTTTGACAATTGTAAGTCAATGATGAAGTCGTTATGACGACACAATAATAGTAGACTACCAAAAACTTTACTATTGCACCATAATGGTACAATAATGGTACAGTTGTGACACCGTTGAAATACCCGACTCAGGGCCCTGATAGTTTGCTGGTACTTAAAGCACAGGTTTAACCTATTTTAGGTACCGGCAGAACTCAATTTTATGTGTTAACTTTAACTATGAACATTTTATCACATGTAATTATTTGTGTACATTCTGGTAATGACAATAAACACTTCTGCGACTCATTTGTTTACAACTAAAACTACTTTTTACGGATTTATTTAAAATCCGTAAAAATTTGTTTTACCTTATCTTATTTTAAATCTTATCTTATCATATTTTTTTTTATACGAATATTACGTAACTGCTACGGGACACAGTAAATATAAGACCTGCATCTCCTGCATACGAAAAAGTCGTCGACCAATACCTTTTTATTTCGTCTCGCCTTTTTATTCGATGTCTACTTATTTACAAGACAAGCTAAGTCATAAATATCTTCAATCAAAATATAAATGATGCTAATTCATGAAGTTTCAACACGGTGTTTTATATTCAAACTTCGTCAATTTATCATTTCTTTTCAGGGTAAGTATAATTGGATAAGTTTACTGAGGACAGTAATTTATCAGTTATTTTGAAGGCTTCTTATTACATCTTTCTTGAATCAAGAGTCAATTATTAAATTAGATTATATGAGCATCTGATGAGCTTCTTCACAATTATTTTTGAATGTAACAGGTAAAATTTTACAATCGTTGATTATACATGGATGAATTGCGGTTTTACTATATGAATCATAAAATTAATGTTTGCAATTGACTTGCTATGCTGTTACTTAATAAATCAAATTATGGTGGAAATGGAAAAATAAAATACATATATATACTAGCTGACCCGGCAAACGTTGTTTTGCCATACTAAAAAAAAAGTTTGAAAAATAGATGTTGGCCGATTCTCAGACCTACTGAATATGTATGCAAAATTTGAGAAGAATCGGTCAAGCCGTTTCGGAGGAGTACGGTAACTAACACTGTGACACGTGAATTTTATATATTAGAAGAAGAAGACTAGCTGACCCGGCAAACGTTGTTTTGCCATACTAAAAAAAAAAAAAGTTTGAAAAATAGATGTTGGCCGATTCTCAGACCTACTGAATATGTATGCAAAATTTGAGAAGAATCGGTCAAGCCGTTTCGGAGGAGTACGGTAACTAACACTGTGACACGTGAATTTTATATATTAGACTAGCTGACCCGGCAAACGTTGTTATGCCATACTAAAAAAAAAAAGTTTGAAAAATAGATGTTGGCCGATTCTCAGACCTACTGAATATGTATGCAAAATTTGAGAAGAATCGGTCAAGCCGTTTCGGAGGAGTACGGTAACTAACACTGTGACACGTGAATTTTATATATTAGACTAGCTGTCCCGGCAAACCTTGTTTTGCCATACTAAAAAAAAGGTTTTAAAAATAGATGTTGGCCGATTCTCAGACCTACTGAATACGCATGTAAAATTTCATAAAAATCGGCCAAGCCGTTTCGGAGGAGTACGGTAACTAACACTGTGACACGTGAATTTTATATATTAGATATAAATTAATGTAGAAATATAATGTACAGTCATAATAAAATTTTGGTCCAATTGTGTTCTGTAAAGAACATTAAGTTCGATCGAGTTGGTGCAAACCGCTCTATAGATGGCGTTGTTCAAAAACATCGCGCGATGTTTTACTTACATTGAGATCATAATCCCTCCATAGTGGAGGAGGCTCGTGCCTAACAGTGGGACGTAAATGGGCTGGAGAGGAGGAGAGAGGAGTAATATCTTACTGATAAAGGAGAATAACAATCTATCCGTAATCTATCTCTCTCCAGCCCATTGACGTCCTACTGTTGGGCACGGGCCTCTTCCTCTTAGGGAGGGATTATGGTCTACTGTGCCGCGCTGACCAGGGCCCCAAGTCCGGTAAATTAATTGTGTCACAATGACAGCTCAATGGCACCATTACGGCGCCATAGTGACATCATCTGTGACAAAGAATCAAGTTTGGTGTCATTATGACACCATAATGGTGCCATAATGGCGGAATTTTATCAAATTTGGTAGTCTAGTATTACTTTTTTGTCATAATGACGCCTTAATGGACGTCAGTGACTGACCATTATAACAACATTGTAATATGATTGTAATAGCAGAATTACCAGACTTGGCTACCAGGCGTGTTGGCACTATCCGTAATCGTAGATTAGTTATTGAAAGAAGCCGTAAGTCCCACAATAATTTTTTAAGTGTCTTATAGACCAAAATAAAGAGAGCACTATAGTAAGAAACACATAGAAATTAGAAAACCAATACACGTACAACAGAAACCAATATTGAAAAAACAAACACATCGTATGTTTAAAGGTGAAATTTATTTGCGAAACTAAATAAAAATACCAAAGTGATCTGTCGATTTGTTTTATCATTGTTTAGATGTGACTGGGGATAAGTTACGACATGCAGTGATATATATTTTGTGTACGACTGTACGTATAACAAATGTTTAAATGGGTATAAAGTATAGGCAATTTATTCTCTTTCATTTAATCGTCTTTTCTTGACACTAGACTTGTGTTTTATTAAGTTAGCTGTTTGTAAACACTTTTGTCTCGGTAGATTGCGATAAATTTCTTTGTGTTATATTAACGTTGTTCTTTGAGCGGAAAAGGATTGCAAAACAAAATTGGCTTTTAGCACAATGGTACCTAAGGTTTCTCACATGTATTTCGAATGAGTTTTCGGTTTTATTTATTGTGATCCTAGATCATTAATCCAACGAGAGTTGAAATTATAAGGCAATCCCCGCTGAAAAAGGTAAGAGATCAATGACATCCTCTCCTCCTCTCTCCAGCCCATTTACGTCCTGTTGTCCTGTCCTGTCCCTTGTTGGGCACGGGCCTCCTCCACTTTGGGAGGGATTATGGTCTACTGTGCCACGCTGACTAGGCGTGTTGCACAGGGTTTATTTTCGAGTTTTTCGTCTCTCACAGATGATGTTATCTTTGTGCAATCACCCTTAGCTGACTTTTACAGTACCCTTGGGAGGAGGTGGGGTGGTGACACCTCTATTATTAATCCGTCACCACGCGGAGGGATGTGCATACTCATTGTGTACTGACGCTGTCGTTTCTTAGTGTGCGCGAGGTGAATTTGGGCGGAGCGATCGTTGCGACCAATGAAATTACGTCTCTCTCCAGCCCATTACATCCCACTGTTGGTCACTGGCATAGGGTTTATTTTCGAGTTCTCTGTCTCCCTTAGCTGGCTTTTACAGCAAATGGTTAGAAAATGGGGTGGCGTCACTTGTAGTCCATATACTTTACAACACGGGCAGTAGAATACTTAGTTATTAGTATATAATTTACTGTGTAATTATGCCCCTGTTAATTTTTATTAGGCTTATTTAAAGTCAATAGTTTATAAGGTAAACTATTAGCCAAATAATTGTCCTACTAATTAATTTGGAACATAACTGCAAACGAACATGACAATAGTTAGATTAGTATAGATTAATTTAATTAGCATTGTTTTGGGATACTTGTTCCTAAAACGATACAGACATTTGTATTATTTATTATCGTTTATAATCGATATGTTATGTTACATATACATAATTATAATCGATTAAATACTACTAATGTAGACGAGACTCATTGTCGAGTGGTTCATGTAACAGACTGCCGTTCACAAGGTCGCGGGTGCGATTCCGGACAATCATATATGTGATAAATTGTCACACAAATGTTTGTAAAAGGTAACAAAAGCTTAGCTTGGGATGAGAGGAATATCCACGAATATAAAAAAATAGATGTGGTTTTAATCCATGATGTTAGCAGGAATGCTTTTGCACTCTCACGCGGAATTTTCGTGAAATTCTACAGCTGTATAGCTTATAAATCAGAATAACAAATTGGTACCGATTCTACAAGCACAACTAAATACAACTAAAAATGAAAATTGAAGATCTTAAATTTTTGACACATCAGAATTGGCCTCATTGACTCTATTAAACGTCAATCTAAAAGCCAAGTAAGTAAGTAAGTAGAAAAGCAAGTGAAACCGTGAGCATCAGCTAGCATGCTTAATATAAAAAGCAAACCTAAATTAAAAGTTTTTTCATTTAAATCACAGGTACAAAGGGATATTGATGAATAAAAAACATTTGCTATTAAGAGCGGCTATTGTACCTTACATGATGGCTGACGGAGACAAATAATAAAGGATTTGTTTCAGTATTATCTTTGCTCATTTTGTCATGACGGATGTACAGTAAATTTTTTAGGGTTCCACCAAACGGTAAAATGGACTCCACTTTGAACATTTATTAAAATATCAGTGATAGTGTTTTTATGGGATTTTACGCAAAGTTTAACGGGGTAAGTTTAATTACTGTAAATAGTTTATTCCACTTTTTAAATACCCCATAATAAACACAAACATTATAGTGGTGGTGACGTGGTGTTAAAATATTAAAATAGTATTTTAGTATGTAATCGTTTATTATGACGGTCCTAAGCCCGTTAAAAGTATGAAGTAAAATTGGAATCGCAACTTATTTGCCATGTTACATGTATTAGTCCCAATAAAAATAGATAATTATCGTTATCATACGCAGCGGTATACACGAACATTTTTTACTCGAATACGAACATAGACGATCCTATCCATGAATCACGTGTTGGCGTAGTATAATGTAATAAGCATGTTGATATTATAACAACGTAATGTTGAAGTTTGACTATTATTTTTTGAGGTTAATGACAGCATAAAAAACCGAAACAAGGATAAAATTGGTCACCAGGATTTGAATGGGAGACTTCAGGTTTCATAACTGCCCGATTTCTAGCATAAGCTGCTGAACTTGACACGCTCGCGCTGTAGTAACGTTAACCATGGTAGTTTGATGATAATGCTGCCAATTCTACGTGCATAGCTAAACTGTAATGTCACAGCTTAAATAAGTAACGATCCCTATAGTAAGAACTGCAATAAATTTGAAACATTGTTACCGTAATTTATAGCTACTTAAGGACCAATTCATGTATGAAATTTGACCATTCTGTTTTTAGGGTTCCGTACCCAAAGGGTAAAAACGGGACCCTATTACTGAGACTTCGCTGTCCGTCCGTCCGTCCGTCCGTCCGTCCGTCTGTCACCAGGCTGTATCTCAAGAACGGTGATAGCTAGAGAGTTGAAATTTTCACAGATGATGTATTTCTATTGCCGCTATAACAACAAATACTAAAAATAAAATAAAATTAATATTTAAGGGGGGCTCCCATACAACAAACATGATTTTTTTACCGTTTCTTGCTCGATACTAATAACGTTGCCTTATATTGCATAGATAATGGTACGGAACCCTTCGTGCGCGAGTCCGACTCGCACTTGACCAATTTTTTTTTGTTTACTCAAGATCTACTAAATATATTTTAATTCTGATTAACGTGTTTCGTTAATCAGAATTAAAATATATATTAATTCTGATCAGATTAATTCTGATTCAGAATTAAAATATATATTAATTTATATTAATTCTCTAACGTGTTTCGTTAATCAGAATTAAAATATATTTAGTAGATCTTGAGTAAACAAAAAAAAATTGGTCAAGTGCGAGTCGGACTCGCGCACGAAGGGTTAACGAAACACGTTAATCAGAATTAAAATATATTTAGTAGATCTTGAGTAAACAAAAAAAAATTGGTCAAGTGCGAGTCGGACTCGCGCACGAAGGGTTCCGTACCATTATCTATGCAACATAAGGCAACGTTATTAGTATCGAGCAAGTAAATATTAATTTTATTTTATTTTTAGTATTTGTTGTTATAACGGCAATAGAAATACATCATCTAAGCCAAGCTCAGCCACTTGTGTTGAATAAAACCCTCAAACAATTCTGTATTCCATTTACATATTTATATTTGTTTTAAGACAAGTTTAATTAAATTTCTCTTTATCCTTATCAATCGCTATCGAAAATCAAATAAATAGTCATAAAAATTAGAAGAAATTGCAACATTTGATCCTTGAAACTTCTTAAAAGATCCTTGAAACACAACTAAGGTTAGTTCAAGGATCAGGGATTCCAATGTGTATCCATATTTCTTATGACAGTAAATTTATTTCTATTTCTATTTACACTAGATTTGGTACAAGTTAGAGTCGATATATAAAAACATATATTTTCACTTAACACTAACGAGGAAGATTGAGAAGGATTTAATTAAATATATTACGTATATACCTAACCTTTTGTCTGTTCAAGCCTATCCATGAATCACGTGTTGGCGTTGTATAATGTAATTATAACATAAATGTCTTGGTCCTGTATAAATACTTTGATCTCGTTAGTACTGTCATGGACATACATTCGTTGTTTATTAACACAGTTACAATACAAAGGAAAATATTGTATAGGTGTAAGTATTTAATAATTTAATTAATATAAATATAATCTTAAGGATTTTCTTCGAATAATATTGCTAATATTAAGATTACTGAATATATTGTATTATAATTATTAATCTTAAGTTTAGCTTAGAATTGCAACAGTAAGTTCAAAATGATTAACCTGAAAATGGAAAAAGTTGCCTCATAAGAAGCTAGTATAATATATTTAACAAGCCGATGCGACTACGAACGCAAATACCTTTAAATCACTGCTTTCGCATTGAAAATTAGCCCTGTTCTCGGGCTGTAAATTGTCTTCCAAGCCAAATTTTAGTCAGTCATTTTTGCATTCATAATACTCTCTCTCCAGCCCATTATCGTCCCATTGTTGGGCACGGCCTCTTCCACTTTGGGAGGGATTATGGTATGCCGCGATGACCGGGCTGGTTGGCATGAGTTTTACTGTCGAGATTTTCGTCTCTCACGGAGGGTGTTTTCTATGTACTTCTATTTGACGAGCCTCGTGGTTGAGTGGTTTATGTAACGAACGGCCGATCAAGAGGTCGCGGGTTCGATTCCCGCTCGGGACAATCATTTGTGTGATTTTTCTAATTGTCATACAAATGTTTGTACTGCGTCTGGGTGTTTCTAAGTGTTATAAGTATATATTTACAAAAGAAAAGTAGTATATGTATTCTATCCGTATTCTGTACCCATAACACAAGCATATAAGCTTAGCTTGGGGCCAGAGGACGTTGTGTGAAGTGTTCATGAATATTTATTATTTATTTATTTATTTATATACTAATGTTTTATCTTTCCCTTAACTGGCTTTTACAATACCCTCGGGAGCACATAGGGTGGTGACACCTGTATTCTTATTCGGCCATAGCACGAGATTTATAAAATTAGTAAGGTTAAAGAGAGCTTAACAAAATTTCTTTTGCAGACAAAACTTATAGATATTTTCAACATTAACAAGCGGCCATTGCTTTACAATCGAGTAACGGAGATACTTATCATATGTACAATATGTTAGCTGCAAATTCGTTTTTATGTGTTACGGTCCCTCTCTCCTACATAAAATATGATACAGACCGTCTCTAGAATGTTCCATCAAAATAATATAAGCTTTCTTTTATTACACGGAGAAGTCCGTTCCTAATGTCCGCAAAAATGATTCAAAACGAGATATAGTAGTGGCTTATGTGCGGTTACAATTCAGTAGAAATGAGCCAGATATCGTGTATAAATAGTAACAATATTTACAGCGACTATTACTAGTATTTTATGTGACATAAATGTTGGTTGGTGTAATCTGGGACACTTTTTATGAGCACTTTCAGTAACGTCGAGTAGCTGCAGGTATAAATCACGTCCACAATAGTTGTACAATTTGCATAACGTGACACACTGTATCCGAAATTGCTGTCATTTTAATTTAATATTAAATGTGTCTCAGTTATTTATTTTAAACAATATATTGGGTATAAAAATAAATTGATTATTGAAATTTTGGTAAACGATAAGTGATTGTAATTTTAATGTTATGGTTGTCATTAAACCTTTGAGTATTAAATCAATAGGAGCTGTTACATACGCTGTTTGTTTTGACAAATATACTGCCACGTCGGCGGTGTGCCGAGGTACTATGCCGTTCAAATGAGAATAGGATTGACCCCGCGTCATGTTGTGACGTCATAGCTGTCAATTCGAACAATTTTAGTAGGGTCAGTAAAAAAGATATTTTTATAATATAATTTATTTATCACTTTATCGTCATCGTTGACTCATTTTCGAGCAGTTAGCGAGATAAATACTATTTAAAAACAATAGCAAATCGAGACAAACACAAAATAAAAACACTAACAAACGAAAACTGCGATAAATAACAAAAAGAAAAAAAAAATTAATGGGGAAAACCACATAGCTTACAGCATTAAAAATAAAACTTAAGCAAGCTTCAAAACTCGACAAGGCACCATAACAGCGACAAAATGGCGGTTGATAGTTGAACATGGTATCAACGTTTCCAATGACGAAATAATGAAATAAAAAAATTTTTTTTTTTAATAATGTTACAAGTATTATCACTCAAAAATTTTAGACATTTTTTCACTTAGAATAACTGAGATTAATTAATTTATTAATTCGCAAATAGAGTTTCGTTGCTGTCAGTACTTTTTAAATCATTTTTGACAGATAGAGGTCATTGCCAATCCTATTCTCATTTGAAACGTATAGTAACGCACACAAACAGTATAACGTCATTTTGTGGGTCGGTACACACGCCCCGCCCAAAATTACCTCACGCACCCTAAGACACGGCAGTGTCCGTATACAATAAGTATGATCATTGTTCTCGTACGGTCTTCAGCTGAGGCCGCCTTATAATGTATACTCTAAGCAATAAACGGATCTGGCATTGTTTATTAATTGAGTTTTTAAAATTCGGTATCTGTGATTTTTGTTATTCATAAATTTTCATTTTCTTTCTTACAAATTAAAAAAGAAATGATTAAAAACTTCATTTACACAATTCAATATGTTATTTGTAATAGTTATGATTTTCATTGAATTCTACAAAACTTTATTTGGGACAAGTTAAATCGTGATTTTTATTGATGTAAGCAATTAAAGCTGAGCCTTATGGATTCATAATATAAAATTTCCATGTCACAATGTTAGTTACCGTACTGCTCCGAAACGGCTCGTCCGATTTTCGTGAAATTTTGTGTACATATCCGTTAGGTCTTAGAATCGGACAACATCTATTTTTCAAACCCCCCCTGACTTTTGTAATTCAAAACAACATTTGCCGGGTCAGCTAGTTTTATATAAAATCGTTAAAATTAATTTAAACAAGATTGTAATAAAAGATTGCTTACAGGCGTCTTAACTCATCGCACATCTTTAATAAAGAATTAGTTGAGTTATTCTTCCCTCGCACAGTATGCTATCGGTTTTCTATATTCCCTCAGCAAGATTTTATCCCTCGGATGGAGACGGGGTGGTGACATTTGTATTCTTAATCTGTCACTCAAGGACATGCCCTATGCATAGGTACCAATTCATTACGCACAACTAAAGTAAACTTAATTAAAAATGAATTTTGATAGTGTGTAATGTTAAGAATGTCCGTGTGGTGACGGACTAAGAATACAAGTGTCATCACCCCATCTCCTCCCCAGGGTGCTGTAAAAGCCAGCTAAGGTATATTTTACACAGATGACATCCTCTGTAAGAGATGGAAAACTCGAAAGTAAACCCTGTGCCAACACGCCTGGTTAGCGCGGCACAGTAGACCATAATCCCTCCGAAAATAGAGGAGGCCCGTGCCCGGACGTTAATGGGCTAGAGAGAGAGAGTAATGTTAACTTAACTTTCTTGTTATAAAAACTGTTTATTATGGACTAACGGTCTTATTCATAATGACTTATCGGAGCTTTAAACGGAGATTTTATCGGAGAGATAATAAACGTTTTAGCGTAAAAAGACTATTATGAATAACAAGTTTGACAATTTTCGCGAACCTATTTTAGTGTACTTTTAAACCTCCGATAAGACATTATGAATAAGACCATAAAGATTTTAATTAATATAAAATGTTCACAACAATATTGCCAAATTCTCAAAGTACAGCAATAGTTGTTTTTATTTTTTAGTTAAGTTTAGTTGTACATGTAGAATTGGCACCATCGTCAAACAGAGTCTAACTTATTACTATTACGTTAAACCAACATAAATTAACCATAACAAATGTTCTACAAATTTTGTATAAAGTGCATTGGCAATCTGTGGCTGTATTGAAATGTCCCCAAACCTAATTGTTATTGTTAGTTATCGGGGCAATTTTGCAACGAGCCAAATCGATACAACCATTATTTAATCAATCATTAGGTCTATGTAAACTAATAGATAATAATGTACAGCGTTATGTTCGACTGTAAGTTATTTAGTTAAAGTTTGGTAAGTTTTTAAACAAAAATCGTAGTAAGGACGTATTTCAATTGTCATACAAATGATTGTACTGAATTTGAGTGTTTACTAAGTATTATCTTTCTTATATATAAAATTCACGTGTCACAGTGTTAGTTACTGTACTCCTCCGAAACGGCTTGACCGATTCCAATGAAATTTTACATGCATATTCAGTAGGTCTGAGAATCGGACAACATCTATTTTTGAAACTTTTTTTTCAAACAAACAAACTCTTCCGTTTTAAAATATCAGTACAGATAACCTTCCTCGATAAATGCACTATTCAACACTTAAAGAATTTTTCAAAGAGGACTAGTGGTTACTGAGATTAGCGTGTTCAAACATACATAAATTGATGAAATTGTCATTAAAAAAAATGACAAAAGACATTATTCTTGGTGACACTTTGACCTTCAAAGTCAAAGATTTATATTTCAAATAGGCAAGATTAACATACTCTTTTAAAAAGTCAGAAGCTAAGCGTTCATATTAAATATTAATATGTTAATAATATATTATAATTAATATAAAGTCATCTCTACTTAGTTGACTGTTATTTTTAAATTAGCTGTCATTAATTAAGCCATTCATAATACCATCTTCATTTTATCATTATATTCATTTTAGCAAGACTGGAAGTTCTCTTTATATTGCCTCCTTTATAAATATATAAGATACTAAACTTGAAAAGGCTCTTTTAGTTAATTAATTAGATTATTTATATACTCGTAGACGTATCCAAACTTTTATAACGCTATGTTTACATTAAATAAATAAATAAATATAAATATTCATGGACATTTCACACAACGTCCTCTGGTCCCAAGCTAAGCTTATTATGCTTGTGTTATGGGTACCAGAATACGGATATAATACATAAACTACTTTTCTTTTGTAAATACATACTTAAAATACATAATAAACACCCAGACGCAGTACAAACATTTGTATGACAATTAAAAACATCACACAAATGATTGTCCTGATCGGGAATCGAACCCGAGACCTCATGATCGCCAGTCCGTTATATAAACCACTCCACCACGAGGCCCGTCAATTTATTATAACGCTATGTTTACATTAATTTATTAATTTTTGCAACTGACTTGCTATGCTTTTACTAAATAACTTTTACTAAATACCATGATAGCTCAGATGGGAGAGCAACGGAACGGTATTCCGAGGTCAAGTCCCGCTCATGGTTGTCATTTTTTCCACTATAATTTAGTTTATTCAGTAAAACGCTATGTTTACTCATTATAAAACATAGTCGATATTTTCGTATGTATGTTCCTAAGTGAGCTTTTATTTCAAAACTATGCAGCGGATTTTCATGCGGTTTTTTTGATAGATAGAGTGGTTTAAGAGGGTGGTTTTAGTTGTATAATTTTAGTTTGGTGTATATTTTAAACTAGCTGTTGCCCGCGACTCCTTATGCGTGGAATTTAGACATTTTTTCCCGTTTTTTCAATATTTTTCACTATTGCTTTGCTCCTATTGCTAATAGCGTAATTTTTTTATAGCTTATAGCATTCCTTGATAAATGTACTATCTAGCACTGAAAGAATTTTTCAAATCGGACCAGAGGTTTCTGAGATTAGCGTATATATATTTTACGCGTGCAAAGTTGCAACAGGCAATAGCCATATAGTAACTAATAAACTATACTTTGATGTATGCTAGCTGATACCCGTAATTGTATTCGCGTTTATAGTTACTGCTCTGCTTCTTGTATTGTATTCCTTTTGTCCGTGGGATGATGGACAAAAGGAATACAGGACCTCCCTAAGCAATGGAATAAGAGCAGATGAATAATGATGATATAAAGTCCAAGTTGTATTCTGATAAACCAGCAGTTTGTGCGTAAAAGAGTAACAAACATCCGGCCATCTATACATACTTACGACCTTTCCTTTCATCCATCCATCTATCAGCCCTTCTCTGTCCACTGCTGGACATAGGCCTACCTCATAAAACGCCACAACGCGCGCTAACTGCATCCAGCGGCCCCTGACGCATTTGATGATATCGTCAGTCCACCTTATTGGAGGCCGCCCCACGCTGCGTCCGTCGTCCAGTACTCGAAGACCTTCTGTCTCAAACGGACTTTTCCTTTAGTAGTATTTATTTATTTATTTATTATACACTTTATTGTACACCATAAGAATAAAATTTACAATAAATAATAATTATAAATAGAGTACAATGGGCGGCCTTATCGTTAAAAGCAATTTCTGCCAGGCAACCTTTGGATGGAGATCTTGAGAAGAGAGAAGAGCAATAGTTGTAGGTGCACTAATTATCATAATAGAAATGTTATATAGACATACACTTATATACTAAATACAAATAAACGTATACAAAACGATACACATAATACATACATAAACGTACACAGACAATTCTGACCGGGAATAGTTACAACTGCATGTTCAGATAGTGGTTCTTAACTTTAATTTTGAATGTGGCTAGACTTTGGGCTCGTCAAATGTCCTCTGGAAGTGCGTTCCACAAGCGTATGGCTGTGACGGTAAAGGATTTGTCAACGAAATTCGTAGAATGCATTGGCATTTTTAATTTCAGACTCTCTGATGACCTGAAATACCGGTTATAAGTATCGTGAACGTATGTGAAACGAGATTTAAGATAAGAAGGAGTAGAAGGATGAAACAATACATTATAAAGTGAGGAAAGAATATGAGCATTCCGGCGAAATCTATGGGTAACCATTTGAGCTGTTTTCGAAATTGTGAAACGTGATCATACTTGCGCAAACCAAATATAAATCTAATGCAAACATTCTGGAGACGCTCAAGTTTATCTAATTGGTATTCAGCGAGATCTAGATAGCTGACATCTGCATAATCGAGTATAGATAAGAGTACAGAGTTTGCGAGCGCAATTTTGGTAGCAATAGGTAGAAAATTCTGCAGTCTTCTGATAGAACCGACAGCAGCGAAGAGTTTACGGCTCACCTGCTGTAGCTGCGGGCCTCAGGACAAGTTATTGTCAATCAATAAACCCAGATTTTTTACCTCCACACTTATCGGAATTGTAGTGCCTTCAAAAACAATTGGTAGCAATTGTGAAGCGTTAATTCGTGATGTGAACCATGTACTACCTACTATAATTATTTGTGTTTTCAAGGGGTTAATGGCGAGTCCGTGAGATTGACTCCAGGCACTGATCTTGTTTAAATCGCTGTTAATATTATTGATAGTATCCGAAAGCTGTGCCAGTGGGGCTTGCAAGTAGATTTGAAGGTCGTCTGCGTAAAGGTGGTAGGAAGAAAGAAGATTATTAGAGATGGAGTTAATAAAAACCGCGAATAGTAAGGGAGATAAAACGCCACCCTGGGGCACACCAACTGTCGTATCACACCAGGAGGAGCAATTATTTTCGATACGAATACGTTGTCGGCGACCACACAGGTAACTGCGAAACCAATCAGTTACCGCTCGAGATATGTATGTACATATTATAATATTATGTATGCAATCATAAACTCATTTATTTGTGTTAAGATAAAATGATTATTGCAATAAATCTGTTAGCGTTATATTGTATTATTTTATGGAGCTACGAAGGTTGTAACTGTTTTAGAGTTTGAGTTATTGGCTGCCTATGCAATAGGTTAATGGTTTTGAAGCTTTGGCTTGATTAAAGTGTCGGTTCAGGTGTATTAAAGAGCTCCCATGAGTAAAAGATGACTAATTGTTGCATCTGCGATATAAAGGCTGTGGTTTGTTTACTAATAAAACTAATTCAATGAGGCTATATTACTGGTAACACTTTATCAACCGACGTATTTAAGAAGGAGAAAATTGTGTTTAAAGATACCGTTAGCTAGATACAAAGGAAGCTAAGAAAATAATGTTAACAACACGCAGTTTATGTATAAACTTATTGATTGATTGATGATTGAAGCAAAAGGCTGTTCTTGATATAAAAACTATTTATTTAATGTGTAATTAATTACAAAATAGCAACAGAAATTCTAATGTTTGAATAAAGTTATTAAAATTATTTAGCGTAACAAATGTTAAATGCTTCTAGTATCTGCGAACTGGAACTGGAGCGAGGGAAACTTTCCAAAATAATAACATCAAATCATATTTCATTTCTCGTATCGAACTTTCGTCTTAAACATTTCAAATATTAAGGCAAAACAAATTTTCTAACTTATAAAGCTTAATAAACAAACAACTTCTAAAATTTTGGACTCGATCTTTACTCGTGAATATGTAAGAAATTGTATTGCAAATATAGCAAGAAATCTTATAAACATTTTAATGCATTTTTCGGCGAATAAAAGCAGATTCTGCTACTGTAACCAAGTTTCTTTGAGCATCTAGATCAAAAGCGACCACATGCCTTAGTGTGAGTTTAGTTTGCTACGTAAAAGACCGCAAACGCGACTATGTTGGCGCGAAAATGTATGAAATTGGACAGTACCACTTGATGCTACCAGGCAGCGCTGTTCATATAATAAGTACACCTTATACTTAGTATATTAAATATTAGCTCCTATAAAAATATAAACCTGTGGTTTTTTAATATTATGCTCAGGTTGCTATGTAATTTTATGATTTTTATCAACTGAACTAGATCAAGTTAGCAAATAAAGACCATGTGGTATACATTTTCGAAATACTAAACCTTCTTATCAGCTATTATGAGTAGATATTTTGAAGATAAATATCGTCTAAAGAATATACCAAGGCCGGTTTACATGGGCGATCAAATACGAAGTATCAGTCAAAAATGTTGCAAAAGCCGGGAACATTTTCTAAATTTCACGCGTACGATACGCGATTCGGGAGTAATATTGATAGTTTAACGAAACACCTAATAGTTTAGTTTGATTTGTAACAAAGCTTAGTGTTTCTGAGTCCAAGAGTATAGAGAGAACTACGATTAGAATTTTCCTAAATAATAGAAAGCAAAATGCAAAAAAGACATCTTATTCTTTATTATCTTATCGTTTTTATTGATTCTTCTCATCTATAAACTTCTTTACCATGACTTTTATACATTTTGTTTCATCTTTTTCATAGTCCAGTCCAGCTTCAGCCAATTCCTTAAAAGTTACTGTAACGGCGGTGGTATAATTAAGTTTTTCTGCGATTTTCTGTGATGTAGGACTTGTGAATTCACCGCTTGTGCCTTTTATACCATTATGCAAGCTTAATAGCTCTCTGAAATAATTGAGTGGAAAATATTAGGAAATTGGGATCTATTACTTTTGAGTTTTTATCCTTTTAGAGGCGAGAGTACCAGTCACAGTTGCTGAAATCGGCAAGGAGAATATATACATAAAACTAGTTAGTGTACGCCTGGAGTATAGTAAACATACTTTAACCAATTATACAAAAAAATCGTCCTCTTGAACCACTCTATTGTTAATAAAAACTCGCATTAAAATTGACTTTGTTTTATAATAAGTAAAGATGTGTAAAGATCAAATTATGTGTAATACATTAAGAGGATACCAAAATAGCTTCGTGCATTTTTCTATGTACGAAGTTTTCATTGTTTCTTTAGATTGAATGGCTAGAGCTCTAATTTTTAAGTATATGTTTTTTCAATATATGATCTAGGATCGCATAAACTCAGAAACGCGATTGAAAAAAGTTTTCTCGATAGAAAATCTTAGCGAAACAACCTCTCAATTTTTTTATTTTTTTCATTTGTCGGTCTATTATCGCGTATTAACTAATGAAATAACTTTAAAAACATAAGTAACTATTATATATAGAAACACGTAAATCAGAATTAAAATATATTTAGTAGATTTTGAGTAAATAGGAAAAGTATCCCTAATTCTTCATTTTCTGTGCCTACTGGCTGTGTTAATATGTACGTGTCGGCGATGATATACGATAATATTGATGTAGGCCCTTAGGGGCCTCGTTCACCATCTTCAAGTAAAGCGTTGATTAGGTACTTATCGATTAGCGTTAATTGTCTAGTCGTTTTTTAATCTTAAGATTACTGCTACTCGAACGTCGTGAACGTCGCACGTGTAGTTACTGGTGACTTTAACTAGCGATTAGTCTACTTGGCGCTTTACTTGAGAATGGTGAAAGAGGCCCTAAGGCTATCAAACAAATTGAAAGATCAAACTTGTGATTATATATTCACCCAGCTGCAAGTAACTTAGATCCAAGATGTCTTCCTCTGTAATCCTGATGCACTACTAATCCAAGAGTGTGTAAATATGTATCTACACCTAATATACTAAAGATGTCTGCCTTATTCCCAATTAATTTTAGTGCACCACTTAAGTTATTACTAGCCTCGCCTTCAGCCTGGAAAGATCAATAGGAAATGAAATAAAAACAATATTTAATATCCATCCATCAGTCTCTCTCCGGTCACTGTTGGACATAGGTCTCCCTCAAAGAACGCCACAACGCGCGGTTTTGTGTCGCTTGCATCTAATGGCTCCCCGCGACCTTGACGATGTCGTCCACCTTGTCGAGGCCACCTAATGGTCGCCACTCTAGGTCTTTTCCATCCCAACGATTATCAGCTCTACGAGTGATGTGGCCTGCCCATTGTCACTTCAGCGTACTTATATGTAATATAATAATATTAAAGTGGAATTGAGAACAAGAAAGCAGAAATTTACTAAAAAAATTTCAGTAGTACGGACTGTAATTTTCAACTAAATGCAGAGCAATGTTGATTGTGCTGTTGTGACTAGTGTAAGGAGTATTATTAATGTTGATAAAGAGAATTATTAATACTTAAAATGCAAATAATAAAAGAGCCTTTTGGCACCTTTTCCTGCATGCTATAGTAAGAACTCTTTTCTTTATTCGAAATCTTAAAAGCGAATCTCACCTCGATATCAGAGTCTTCTCCGCGACGACATATTATGCTTACGTTTAACCCTACCAATTGGCTCTTACTATCTTTTTCTTCATAGCAACCAAGGCTCATTCTTTGAGATAGATCATCTCGCCATACATCTTTTACACCTTCTAAGTTATCTAAGTCATTTGCAATTTCTGAAAATGAAAATTACTACTGTACCTTATGTCAAATATCTTTGTCGTACATATATTAATGTAGTTAAAATGACAAAGTTATCAAATATTATAAATAATGCCGTTCATATTTTAATAGTAATTGAGACAGCGGCTGTTTAAACACCTATATACCTTGAAAATGAATAGTTAGTATTTGAGTATTTGTCTATATACGTTTTAATAAATTTAAAACACCTTGAGGATATCTCTCTCACGCACATATGTATATATCCCTCTCTCACGCACAATAACGTCCTCCTGGTGGGCACGAGTCTCCTCCACTTTGGGAGGGATAATAGTCTACTGTGCTGCAATGACCAGGCGTGCTGGCACAGGGTTTATTTTCAAGATTTCCATCGCTCACAGAGGATGCTATCTTAGTACAATATTGCTCAGCTTTTACAGCACCCTAGGAAGGAAAAGGAGTACTGACAATTATATTCTTAATCCGTCACCATATCCTTTAGTACATAATTTTTTATTACTATGCAAAATTTTTCTACTATTAGGAAAATCAATTCATACGAATTTTTCTCAGGGACGTAAGTCTACAAATTGTAGTTTTTAGTTCAGAGGACCAATCTCATGAACCATCTATTTTATTTTACCCATAGAGATTTTCTTTCTTTAACAGTGATTTTGAACCAAATTGTAGGTTAATAAAGTGGATCAATATAGTCACCGGTAACATAACATAATGTTTCATCTGGAAGGAAATTCTTCATAAGTATGTTAACGGCGTCTTCATAATCCTCCGGTGGTAGATCACGGATCAACCATTTAACACCGTCTGCTCCGTCCCACGAGTCCCAAATGTGAGGGCAACATACATCCCACACTCTTTGTACTACCATCCTCTGAATTCATGTATTTATGAAATATTTGCATGATTTAAGGTATCAAGAAAAGACAGAAAGGAATTAAAATCGGAATTGTCTGTTTAACAATTTTAAACTATTGGATAATTCCTACAAAATTACAACTCCTTATTCTCTCCCAGTCCCTATTAGTTCATTGAGGTCCTATCATTGGGCACGACTATCTTCTAAATTAAGTAGGTTAACAAAAACAATGTAGATTATGCCTAAAGTTTGTACTCTAATTTCCAATGAACCTGTTTTTCGGGATTCAACTTCAGTCAAACAATTTACTTAATACTATGAAATAAGAAAGATACGTAAAACAGGTTTATAGAAACTGAAGACAGAATTTAATCACAAAATTAAATAAAAATAAAAACAAATACTTACTTAGTTTTGAATAATGTATCAATAGACGTTATATTACCAATATATTTACAGAGTTTCAAAAAAATTTTTGGAAAGACTGTTATTATACTGATATTATTAATTTAGCGATTTAATTTATAACAATTAAATTCAATCCAAGGTTATTGTCAGAATGTATATGTCTCGAAAACACTTTTATGGCTAGTGGTAATTTGCTCTTTGCCTCTAAAAATACTCGTACATGTCAGTTGTTTACAATTAAGATAAGAATTATTACAAATACAAAAGAAGATAACATTTTAAGACGAACATAATTATAACTTTTTGTTTCCCATGTTTCTACGTGTCCATTATCTCTGTTAGTTTGTCATTGGTTTTATTAATTGCAAACATTAATTCGATCAGAGACCGGTGTGTAGCGCGAACGCGAAGGCCCGATACCAACCACATTCGCACGTTACAGGCGTTCGCGCCCGTTCGTACAAGTGTAGAGGGGTTATTATTGAGTTGCTATGTAATTTTTATTATTTGAACTAGTTGCAGTTATCAAATAAAGACTATTTTGTATACCATTTTTAAAGCAGTGAACCTCCTTATCAGTTATTATCAGCATCTTGAAGATAATTAATTACAAAATACATTCTTTACGTTATAAAAAATATCAAATATGTTTAAAATACCTTTTTTTATTAAGTTACAAAAATACATTCTTAGAGTAATTTATTAATTTTGCAATGGACATGCTATGCTTTACTTAATAAATTAAATTATGGTGGAAAAAGTGATTACCGCAAGCGGGACTTGAAACCACGACCTCAGAATACCGTTCCGAAGCTCTTCCAACTGAGTTTATTGCGGTCGTGCTATATCGGGTCGGGTATATATCGTTCTCCTAGACATAGAAACTTAGATAGTTTCCATAATGATCTCAACCAACTGTTGTTGACTCTAAAAGCGGAGAAGAATATTATAATTGCCGGTGACATTAATATAGATATTTCTCCAGAAAATTTAGATAAGGAGAAGGACAATTATTTGAACTTACTTTCATCCCACGGACTGATGCCTGCTTTTGACACACCTACTCGTCTTATGAGTTGCCTAGATCACATCTTATTGAAATCCAATGCTCCTACAACTGTAATTAAACTAGATACCATGATAACTGATCACCTACCAGTTATTACTTGTCTTGAGATGACTGAAATAAAAAGATGTACTGGTAGTACCAAATGTAAAATAAATCTGCCTGTAATTTTAACGGAAGTAAAAAATTATGACTTTACAGAAATATTAAATTGTAATAATGTAAATCTGGCCACTAATCTATTAATAGAAATGCTAGTTAACCTCATATCTAAATATACCACACAAATAAAATTATCGAATAATAGTAAAATACTGAAGCCATGGATTACACCTGGAATTTTGAGGTGTATTAAGCATAGGGATAATTTACATAAGAAAAGCAAACGTTATCCTGATAACTCAGTCCTTAATATAACTTACAAGCGGTACAGAAACTTCTGTAACAAGTTGTTACGCAAAATAAAAATTGAATATGAAAGAAATGAGCTCACAAAGGCTAAAAATAACCCTAAAGCTACTTGGAAGGCAATAAAAATGATTACGGATTCTCCATCTAAGTCTTCAACGGCAGCTAACTTGCTAAAAAGTAAAGATCCTTTACACTCTGTGAATATCATAAATAAATTCTTTGCCAGTGTCGGTACAAAGTTGGCTGGACAAATTCAGACTCGTGTGGTCCCATATACACATGGCCGGTCTCTCTCTAGCAATCACCCGCCTCGCCTATCACCCTCTCTCCCCAATTCATTTGTTCTATTGGAAACTGATGCTAATGAAATTAAAAATATTATTGATAACTTAAAGACCAACTGTGCTGTTGGTTCAGATGGTATTTCCACAAAGGTTCTCAAAACTTGCGCTAATTATTTAACTGCTCCCATCACTCATATTTCCAATTTGGCCATGTCAACTGGAATATTCCCTGACGCTTTTAAATCTGCTTTAATCCACCCTATTCATAAAAGTGGTCTAACTAACGAAGTAAACAACTATAGACCTATCGCCATTTTGCCTGCAATATCAAAAGTCCTAGAGAAGATAATAAATAAAAGACTTAATTGCTTCCTAGAAAAATTTACCATAATAGCTCCGAATCAGTATGGGTTTCGCAGTTCGACATCTACCGAGGATGCTGTCACCAACCTGTCTACGGCAATAGTGGAGAACTTACAATCTAAATTGAAATGCGTCGGAGTTTTCCTAGACCTGAAAAAAGCCTTCGACACAGTGTCGCATCCTATCCTTTTGAAGGCTTTGGAAAAAGTGGGAATCCGTAGCACAAGCCTCAACTTATTAAAAAGTTATCTTACTGATCGCACTCAAAGGGTTTCTGTTAATGGCACCGTCAGTGATGCAATCAACCTGCCCTCCTTCGGTGTGCCCCAGGGCAGTGTGCTGGGACCCACGCTATTCAAAATTTATATTAACCAATTGTGTCAACTGCAAATTCCTAATTGCAAGATTTTTTCATACGCCGACGACACGGCCCTAATTGTAAAGGGTGAAGACTGGCCAAAAGTTAAGGCTAACGCGGAGAGCGCCTTGAGTGAGGTCATGCTGTGGTTGAATTCCAACTTACTAACACTAAATATTAATAAAACTAAATTTCTTACCTTCTCATTCAGAAATCGCTATAATCCGAGTAGAGACTATTCAATAGCTGCTCATACTTGTGATGACCCAAAAACCTGCTCCTGCTTGAAACTAACAAGAACAACTGAAATACGGTACCTTGGTGTCCTTATAGACAGTAACCTAAACTGGCACGCTCACTTAGGAAACGTCTGTTCCAGAGTGCGTAAACTTATATATGTGATGAAACGGCTTCGATCTGCGGCTGAGCGGGATATTCTTTTTATGGTGTATAACGCTCTCTGTATCTCTATTATTACTTACTGCATACCCGTTTGGGGTGGTACTGATAAAACAGCCTTGCTTAAACTGGAGCGTGCACAGAGAGCAGTCCTTAAGGTAATGTTGAACAAACCGTTCCGTTACTCGACGAAGGGACTTTACGAAGAAACTGAAGTTCTAACAGTGAGGCAACTATTTATTTTACACACTATTTTACGCTCCCATAGTAATGTAAAGGCCCCTGTAGCAGCTCAGACACAACGGCGAAGAATTAAACCGCTACCCCTCGACGATTCCAAAACCAAATCGGCATCTAGGCAGTTTAAATATATTAGTTCTTTTCTTTACAATAAAATTGACATGATTTTGAAAATAGTGTCAGTTTCAAAATACAAATTAAAAAATGTTCTAAAAACATGGCTTTTAAATAAAGACTACACGGAGACTGAACTATTGTTGGAAGGGAATATTAAGTGACAGATGATAATAAGTACCTACCTATAGTATAAATCCTATCTTAAATCCAATCATGCCAGAAACCCATATGCATTCAAACACTCACTCACTTGCACACATACACACTCACTCACCACGAACATTGTAGCCTTACCAACTTCAAATTATAAGTGTATCTCTATATTAATTTTAATCTATTTCTGTGTATCTAATTGCACTATTGATTTATCTTATGAATTATAGTACTTACTTTGTTGTTGAACGTCGCTGTAAAGAAGATCACTGTCTCCCATAATACAGATCACTCTAGTTTGGGAGACAGAAGATTACTTACTTGTTTCTGACGACATAATGTTTGTATAAAAATATTGTAAAATTTATGATTGTTGTTTAATAAACTTTATTATTATTATTATTATTATGTTTATGTGTTTATGCTTGTAGCAATCAAATTAACCACCACAAAAGGAGGATATAAACTCAATCCAGTGACGAGTGTATCAGATAATGAATTAAAAGCAATTTTTAAATCAAACGAAAGATTTCTTCATAATATGTATGCCTTAAAAATATTTGTATTGCTAGTCCTAATACTATGTATTATAATGGACTGCCGATCACGAAGTCTCGGGTTCGATTCCCGGTCAGGACAATCATTTGTGTGATATCCATAAATGTCATAAAAATGTTTGTGTGTTAAGTATGTATGTACAAAAGAAAAGTAGTTTGTGTATTATATCCGTATTCTAGTACCCATAACACAAGCATATAAGCTTAGCTTGGAACCAGAGGACGTTGTGTAAAATGTTCGTGAATATTTATTTATTTATTTATTTATGTTCTTTGCCTCTGAAAAATACTAGTACATGTAAATTGTTAACAATTAATATAAGATAACTAATACAAAATGTAGATAGCATTTTAAGACGAACAAAATATTTTATGCTTTATATTTTTCCGCGCCGCCATGCCTCTGTCGCGTAATCGCTCTTTATCACAGAATAGATAGAAGATACTACCTGTCACAGAATAGATAGAAGATACTACGTATCAGAAGGGAAACTTAGAAGAACGGGTAAATTATAGAGGAGGGGTATTTTGCATTCTGACAACTGTCATTTGACTGTCATTTGATTGTCATTTGACTGCTCAACTGTCAACCTTCTGTCAACTGAGTACAGCCGTAATAATTAAGCCATGTTAGATATTAACCACATGCTTAGACCACATGTTATAGCTATGTAGCCACATATTTTACACAATAGATAATTATTTAGATGCAAAAATAAAATTACAACTATGTGGTTACCGAATTATTTTATTGTAAATGACAAAACAGAATGAACATATCTACGAAAATACACTTATACCTAAATATAAATATTATATAGGTACACTTATTATCAAGGTCAGAGCAAGCCAATATACTTTTAAAAACTAAACAATATGTATTGCCCCAGAACTACTTACTCCAAAGATTTATTTTATTATCATTAACATAGTCGAGTTACATGCATTACAAGATGGTGCTTATGCCTCGTGTTAACAAATGGCGGACGATTATTTAAAATAACAATTTTATTTTTTATAACGTACAATAAATTTTCGTCTCTGACAGAGGATGTTATATGTGTACAATATTCCTTAGCTAACTTTTACAGCACCCTAGGAACAAAAAGGGGTGGCGACACTTGCATTCTTCACTATACGGACAACAGAAACAGAAACAGAATTTACAACAGTAAATTGTTAACTTTAAAATTACCTAGCTGACTTAATAAATTAAATTAAAGCAGAAAACCCGGGTACTAACACCCTGAATAGCCGATGGGCCTTGAGATTCATAACTAGTAGCAAATGCGTCAGTCTCAATTTCCTCTTTTAAGAATATAGTAGAATATGAGAATTGCCAGCGTCGTAACAAATCGTAGTTCAAAGTGTTTGTTACACACATATGACGATCTTACTTGATCTTCCGAAAGGCCCTTCAAAAGAGCAGAGTCAATACTCTAAATACACTTCTTGGTGACTGTTTCTCGAATCGGAAATTGGTGCAGAGCCACATTCTTTCGCTTGCTTTTGCATTTAGGAATACAGCATGTCGTCTTCATGATAAAACATATACGGAATATTGCAGTTTTGATGAGAGAAGATATGCTCGCAGAATATACTCCTGATACATTCAACTTATAACTAAAATTATAATTAAAACAAATAAGATGTAAAAAATTGCTAATTAAAATAAGGGCAAATTATACAATGGTGACAACCATGTGACGACACAGGTGACAAGTTGACAAACGGCGACAGTCACAGAAAGAATAAAGAAACAAAAGTTCTCTAAAAAGCTCATATTCTTCCACTACATCACATAGGGCTCCTTAAAAAAACGCCGAACTTCGAGACCCTGCGCCGTTTGCACTCCTTCAATCCCAAGACCCCAAATAAATCATCACAATGTATGAAACAAAGACAAAAATCGTCACCCCTTTTATAATTAGATTTTTTGGAGAATTTAATTTGATGAATGAATTTAGTTTAGTTTGAGAGGTTAGTTCTTTGGAGGAGCCCTATGAACCAGAGGTGGTTCCAAGGCTACTGTCAATCCTCGTCTCCCGGTTTGTGGCCGCCGCATATGTACTTACAAATTTGAATCATGGATCAAATCTGTGCTCTTAAAACCTATCACAGAAAGTTTAGAACATATTAGTCTGTGCTGAACAATGGCAACACTAAAATTAATGTCATGTACAGACATGACGCCTTTCAAAACCTAAGTTTCCTCAAATTTCCTCTGACGTCCGCTGTCACAAAATAGCTGTCTATAGTTTCTTCTAAGATTCCGGGCAGTGCTACCTGTTTATTAACTGGAAACAGTCACTAAATCTTTAATTGTCAAAAATGAAAAAAGTCTATGATATAGACATTACAGACATAATTTCTTCGTAAAGTTTATTTATTATAAAATAAAGTTCTTATTTATAATATGCATGTCCCTATGTGAGCTTATATCTTCAAAACTACGCAACGGATTAAATGCTGGTTTTTAATAGATATACTGGTTCAAGAGAATGGTTGTTTCCTGTATAATTTGTTAACATAACATCACGCCTTTGTCCCATGGGGGTAGGCAGATACTATAGAGCGCCATCTGCTACGATCCAAATATAATTCCTTGGCTTCATAAATTTAATTTAAAGAAAAAATGTTTTAAAATTTTCTTTTATTTTCTAAATTCCACGCGTATGAAGTTGCGGGCAACAGCTTGTTCATATTATAAAATACACATATATATAATACTAGAAAGAAAGAAAGAAAGAAAGAAAAAGTTTATTTCTAACTTGCGAACATGGTACTAAAATAGCATACATTTTTTTACATGTAATGAGATAGAACAGATCCCGACCTAAAATATTTTGATAGGCAATAAAAAGCAACGGTATTTTCATAGTAAATACGAAGGATCGATCCTTTTCTAAATTCTTCAACTTTGGCTATAATCTTTCATGAAATATTTTTGTTGCGGTTAAAGTTTGACGATCTTCCGTGTTGTGATCCTTCACATATTGAGATATAACATATTCATCAGTAGACTCATAAATATATTATACTAGCTGTCCCGGCGAACTTCGTATTGCCAATTAAATTTGGCTATACTTTCTGACTATTTAAACATTTTTTATCATCATCATCATAACATCACGCCTTTTTTCCATGGGGGTAGGCAGAGACTATAGAGCGCCATCTGTTGCCATCCAAACAATAAAGCAATAAAGTTCAAATTGACTGTAAATTTTAGCGTGCCAGTTGAGAGGATAAGAAACGTTTGTATGGGAAAAACAAAAGGGCTGTTTTTAGGGTCTTTCTGGAAATTATTAAAGTATTATAAAGATATACAATACATACATACACAAATAAAAGTCTATAAATACACATATACAAGAAAACAAAGTATGCAGTTAAATAACACTATTAAAAAGCTAGAAGTGACCTAATACGAAATTATTCAATTGGTTTGCAATGAGAGATAATGTTCTTTTAAGAGTCTTTTGAAAGATGTTAATGATTGAGCGGTAGTTATATAGTTCGGCAAGGCATCTCGCAAACAGGCTGCTTCGATAGAGAATGATTTATTAAAAAACCTTGTGGAATGTGTTGTCATGGCTAATCTCTGGCTCTCTGAAGGTCTCAAGCATCTCAAATGTGTGTCATGGAGAAACGTAAAGCGTTTTTTAAGAATATGAGTATTCCTACGAAATCTGATGGTCAACCACTTGAGCTTAGGTATTACGAAATTCGGATACGGTAAGAAGAAGATAATTTATTAGAGATAGAACTGATGAATATTGAGAAAAGTAAGGGAGATAGAACGCCACCCTGTGGAAAACCGGCACTGAGGTGGGACCATGGTGAGTAATTGTCCTCAATGCGAATTAGTTGCCGGCGCCAGAACAGGTAACTACGAAACCAGTCAATTGCCCCTGGAGATATGTTAAGTGTACGTAGTATAGACAGCAGTCCGACAAAATCGACAGTGTTAAAAGCGTTACTGAAGTCGAGCAAACAAAGTACTGTCAGCATCCCGTTATCCATGCCAGACCTTATATCCTCCGTAATATCGACGAGGGAAGCTGGTGGTGCTATGACCAGGAGGGAAACCGGATTGAAAGGGGTTATGGAGGTTATTATGGACAAGGAGGGTATTGAGTTGTTCTAGGACCAGGCGTTTAAGGACTTTGGAGAGGAATGGAAGAATGGATATTGGGCGATAATCAGAAAAGGTGCGAGGATTTCGGACTTTTGGTAAAGGAATTATTATGTTGATTTAATAAATAGTTTTTGAATTTTTTCTAAACGATTGATGTGACAAGCGTAGTATGTACTCGCGAAACCAAACTTCATATTGGTCCATCGCTCATACCTGTGTTAGGAGCATGCGTTGACAAGTTATGCTTTTATAAAATAACGCAGCTCTGGGGTTCACGGACTCTTGCTCTATCGGGCAACAGAAGCAAAAAATAAGTTTAGGTTAGTTTGAAGTCTAAGCAATTACTTATGTTAAAGCAGTTATGTATATTTTTGGTCTAATTGGGATGGAACCATAGGTGTGCGAGTCTATTTTGATTTTCTTATAGTAAAAATTAATTTCATAAGTATTTCATGCAACCATACATTGCACTCAAACTCAGAATAGCAGAAATATCCTACTAATATTGTAAATGTGAAAGTTTGTGAGTATGGATATTTGTTACTCTTTAACGCAAAAACTACTGAATGGATTTTAATGAAACTTTACAATAATGTAGCTTATACATCAGAATAGCATATAGGCTACTTTTTATCCTTAATAAATGTAATGTTCCCGTGGGATGATAAAAATTGGTCAAGTGCGAGTCGGACTCGCGCACGAAGGGTTCCGTACCATTATTTATGCAACATACGTTATTAATAAATGAGCAAACAACACACACAATACTTAATTAATCACGTTTGTTGTATGAGAGCAAGAAACGGTAAAAAAATCATGTTTGTTGTATGGGAGCCCCCCTTAAATATTTATTTTATTTTATTTTTAGTATTTGTTGTTATAGCGGCAATAGAAATACATCATCTGTGAAAATTTCAACTCTCTAGCTATCACCGTTCTTGAGAAACAGCCTGGTGACAGACGGATGGACGGACGGACGGACGGACGGACGGACGGACGGACGGACAGCGAAGTCTCAGTAATAGGGTCCCGTTTTTACCCTTTGGGTACGGAACCCTAAAAACGAACAGAATTTTTATCCTTTTTACCGCGGGTAACACGCCGCGGCACAGCTAGTATTAAATAAAGAGAAATTTACTTTAAAATGTTTCTAAGAGCGTGCGACAGCTGAAACAAATCGTTTAGCTGTTTCTTTAATGGATATACGAGTATGACCGAAATGGCCGAGTATTGGACTTACTTATCTATCCGAATGGTGACAAATGGCTATCAATAAAGCTAAAAATTTAATAAAGTTTAAAGGTATCTAGGTATATATTATTTACTTTTTGCAAAGATATATTTTTTTCTGTCTAGATTAAGATTACAAGATAGTTACATATTTTCTCCAGGGCGTAAGAGCCAACGAAAGGATATTATGTATTGTTCATATAAGTTGATCTACACAAATATTATAAAGAGGAAAGATTTGTATTTTTATATTTTTGTATTTAACGAATAAACTCAAAAAGTACTGGACCGATTTTAATAATTCTTTTTTCATTAGGAAGCTACACAATCACTGAGTAACATAGGCATACCTATTTATGTCTACCCGAGCGAAGCCGGGACGGGCCGCTAGTAATGCTATAAAGCTGAAGAGTTTGTTTGTTTAAATGCACTAATCTCAGGAACAACTGGTCCGATTTGAAAAATTGTGTCACTGTTGGATAATAGCTTTATCGATTAAGCCTATACGCTATATAACATCACGCTACGATCAATAGGAGCGGAGCATTATCTAAAAATGTTGCAAAAACGTAGTAAATTTCCCAAATATATAATATTTCCAAAGTACAGGAAACCCGTGCCCAACAGTGGGACGTCAGTGGCCTGGAGAGAGAGAGAGAATGAGAGGTATCTTATATTTAAGTTAATTTTGTTATAATATTCTTTACTGAAGTAACTATCAAATAATGCGTTACCAAATAAAAGAAATTATTTAAATCCATAATATTTATGTAGCTTTTAATACAGTGCAATAATTAATAAATATTTCACTGACGAATTTGTATTATGGGCCAGGTGTTCAGTGGGTATGAAATGAGCACGTTTTAAATTTAACATTAAACTTTATGACCAGCATTGTTTGCTGACAATACATCTAGTTGATTACAATAGCATTTATTAATGTACTAGATGTTACCCGCAACTTCGTACGTGTAAAATTTAAAATATACACTAAAGCTAAAGAAATTATCCAAAAAAACAATCCTCTTGAACCACTCTATCTATTAAAAAAAAACTGCATCAAAATCCGTTGCGTAGTTTGATACAATGAAGGAACTATATTATACACATTGTGTATAATGTACTTATTCATACAGAATCGTTATTATTGTATGTCCTTAAGTGAGCTTGATATCTTCAAAACTACATAACTGATTTTATAGCGGTTTTCTTTATGAATATAGTGGTTCAAGAGGATGGCTTTTTTGTGTATTTTGGTAAGATTTCTTTACCTTATTTCACGCATACGAAGTGACCGGCAACACTAGTTAGGTTATGAAAGAAAGAATGAAAGTTTGTATATTCATAAAAAAATATTCATGGACATTTCACACAACGTCTTCTGGTCCCAAGCTAAGCTTATATGCTTGTGTTATGGATACTAGAAGACGGATAGAATACATACACCTACTACTTTTTTTGTTGTAAATACATACTTATAATACATAGAAAACACCGAGACGCAGTACAAACATTTGTATGACAAATATAAATACCACACAAATGATTATCTCAAGCGGGAATCGAACCCGCGACCTCGGAATGGCAGTCGGATACATGAACCACTCGACCACGAGGCCCGTCAAATGATGTATAAGTGCGTTAGCTTAAATAAATCGGTATTTGAGGGAATAAAGACGCGGCCAAAAGTGAAGTCTAAAATAAAACAGTATGTTGACACCTCATACAGAATAATATATTACACAAATCCTGTACAATACAAGCGTATTGCAAGCGTTTAATGCGACATTAAAATTTTACATAGATAATGTCTTTAATGTTCATGAAAAAGAGTTGAACATTAACGAGTTTGCCTGCCGCTGCTTGGTACGGAACACGAGCCAAGGGAGGTCATTAAAACCTTCGTTTAAGTAGATAATACGACCGTAGATATTCTGTACATGGACAAACTTATCATAAGGTTTAAATAATAAAAAAATTTGAATTGCGAATGACTTATTATCAAGTGCAGCACTTACAGCCGTCAAGCATGTATCGCCGTGTACGAGTAAAGTAAACGAAGCTAAAGATTTTTTTTAGATCATAACAGATAGTGCTTTTTAGTAACTTCCTCCATGGGAAAAAAGATGGGACGGTATATATATTATGTATATAAAAATGTGTGTTACTGTCGTATGAACCGTAAAAAATATGCAGTCGATTTTCTGTTTATGATTTTAATTCATAAATTTATGAATATTGTATCTATTACTACGAGGCTATTTAATTGTCTTCCAGGGAGTATTAAGAAATTAAGGGAGATGAACAGACCTTGTTTCTTTCTTATAAAGTTTTGTAAGGTGGCAACTAGTTCAAATCAACCAGAAAGTTGGGAAAAATATTGTGATCGTATTGTTACGAACACACAAAACACAAAGGAGAAGATGAAGAGAAGAAAGTGATACCAGTGAAACCTAAAACTTGGCTACGATCTAGGACATTGTTAGTGCTTAGTGTTTGGACCTAGTGCTTAGTGTTTGGACCTAGTGCTTAGTGTGTAACTAGTGCTAGTGAATAAAGTCTTCTAAAAGAGTCAGCAGGTCTTTCTCTCCAAATCCTTGGAACCCTAACACGTAACAGTATGATAGGGCCGCATATATAGGTTATATAGGTTTAATAGTTATGATAACAGAAATATGTTTGAATATCTAAAAAAATTTTCATTATAAATCTGTAGCCATCCTCCAATTTCAATAACAAAAATATAGACAGTTCTGCGGCAATATTAATGAATAAAGCTTTTCTTTAACAAAGTTCGGAGAAGCATCGAGGGTTACTTGAACTGTAAGTATAAAACTTTAACAAGAGTGACTTTCATTAGGTCGAAACTTAGAGTATTTTTTCATTTCTTTACAATTTAAAGCTGAATTTATTAGTCTTCACTATTTCGCCAATATAGCACCGTCTTCACAGAATGCTTCGTTAAGTTTGTTCAGGTTTTGTTTGTAGCTTCGACAAAGGAACAGTAGCTGACTAGAATTTCTTTAGGTAAACTGCAAAGTTTCTTTTTTAAGATACTCTTTTACTTTTTAAATTCTGCACCATGTCCAAACTGGATTGTACAAATAAAACCTGCGTGCTAGATAAAAAATTTTAAAGACAATTTATAAAAAAATATTTGAATCTTTGATGAACTTCGAGAAAAGATTAGGTAAACGTTTTTTGCAAGTGTTTTTCCAATAATCCTGAAATAATTGCAGTTTACAATGAGTCAATAAGTAAAGTACTGTAAAATATCATTGCTTATACACGGTTTATGTTTGTTAGGTTGATTTTGTCCCATTATTTGATTTTAATGATGAGTATAATGGACAATAAAAGGTTTAGTAATGGGCTGTCCTTAACTAAAGTGAGGTAGAGCCTCATCACAATAGATCGCCATGAACTTCAATTGATGTACATTGAAAGACATTTTCTCCATTGTAAGCGATGTAGTTATATTAACCTCAAAACTGTTCGTGTGAACTGAACGTTAATAAAAATATATAACCTGAAAACTGGACAAAAACCTTTGTAAGATACAATGGCTTTTGTCCAGTTTTCAGATTATACCTGTAATACAAGCTTTGTCTCTCTCTCTCTAGCCCATTTAGCCAGTTCCTCTGATAGGCATGGGCCTTCTCCACTTGGGGAGGCACTTTATGCCAACATGCATGGCCCAAATACCAAATAGTTCTTTGGAACATGCGTGTTGGCATAGGGCTTAGTTTCGAGTTTTCCATCGCACCCTGGGGAGGAAATGGGGTGGTGACTGCTTATATTATAAGCTGTTCTTGTGGTAAATTTATTTGTATAAAGCTAATATTATATATGTTAGCTTTATACAGCTATTACTTATAATTTATTATTCAAAACAAAAACCATACAAGGTATAGAAAGCAGCTTGAGGCGACTGCACGTGCATAGGAAAGGCAAAAGCATGATAAGTCATCATGCTTTTGTCATCAGATTGACACTGACCAAATATCTGTATCAGACTGGAGTTTGGAGTGCTGGAGCACTAGGCCTGGAGTGGTAGTAAATCTTCTAATATATAAAATTCTCGTGTCACAATGTTCGTTCCCATACTTCTCCGATACGGCTTGACCTATTCTTATGAAACTTCAATACTTTTAGCACGTCTGAGAATCGGCTACTATCTATTTTTCAGACCCCTGAGCGATAAGGGTTGTCCACCCCTAACATTTGTATGGCAAAACAACGTTTGCCGAGTCAGCTAGTAGAAGTATAATATATTGATTGATGAACCAGAACATTTACTTATTAACTATACAACTATTATTGTAGGTACGTAAGCGGGACTATAAATAAGTAAATAAACTTTTGTGACTTCTCTCTCCTTTCTTTTACAAAGCTATAAAAAGGTAAATAAAAATGTTGCCAAAATAATTATCAATAGCAAATATCTTTTCTATAATTCCATTTTATTTTCAACGTCAAAATACGCCAAAATGCTTATCAAAAATTTCAAACTTCTCTTTTCCTTTTTGATCTCCTTTCTTTTTTACTGGGTATAAGACATGTAATCTTTAATCAGTTGATTAAACTACAAAAGAGATCCCTTTACTTATTTCTGGGAAAAGCATTATTATGGAAATTTCGTTAAATTATAATATTTCAAAGCGGAAAACTTCCAAAGTAAAGCTGAAATTGTCTCTTGCGGAGTTACCCAAACTTCTTTGTACGCCTTGACTTCGGTAATATTTTATACGTTTCCAATTTTGTCTGCGATGTGCCGTATTGATTGTAAAGAATTGAACTCAATAGATATACAATTTATTACTTGCTGATATATAAACCGCATATAACCTTTTACCCCTGACACTTTAACGTTTTATTCTCTAACACTTGCGCGACTCATTAGCAAACGACAATAACAAGACATTGAAATAAAACCACTTTTGACGTGACAATGTCTTATAATCCGATAGAGCCGGCTGCACGCACGAAAAAACATGACTCATGCGGCGTTACCTCGCTCTGAGGCGTTTCCATGTAAGGCTTGAAGTGCAAGCGTGCACTTCTGCTTTCGCTTCACTTCTTGTTTGTCGAACGTGCTTTCATCATTAAAATGAATAGCATCGGTCCGCTAGTGCAGCGATTGTAGGTTATGCTATAATTGACAAAATTAAAACAATTAAGACGTTGTCACGTTCAACTATCGTCAGTAAACCGACTTTACAGACAACCAATTTTTTTTTACGGATTTAGACGCTTCAATTTGTTTTAAATTTTGGCCCGATGTTTCGGAAACTTTTCATTCACCATGGTCTCCCCATAGTCTCACCCGTGACCATGACTGCAAAGTCTCCGAAACGTCGGGCCAAAATTTAAAACAAATTGAAGCGTCTAAATCCGTAAAAAGTGGTTATATTTTAAACTTTAACGTTTTTTCTAATTAATTTAATTTCAGCTTAGTGTAAACATAAAATATTAAGAACACGTGGAGAGATCGTTAAACTATTATTGTTCCAAAAGTTACTACTTCGCATCACTTACCGTAAATGTTCTAAACTCATTAATCAATGAATACTCAGTGCGGAAACTAATTATAAATATGTGTAATTGTATACCATGACACTCCATTTCATATTAAAGTTGTTACGTTAAGGGCCTACATCAATATTATCGTCGACATGTACATATTAACACAGCTAGTAGGTATAGAAAATGAAGAATTAGGGATACTTTTCTATTTACTCAAAATCTACTAAATATATTTTAATTCTGATTTACGTGTTTCTATATATAATAATTACTTATGTTTTTAAAGTTATTTCATTAGTTAATACGCTATAATAGACCGACAAATGAAAAAAATAAAAGATGAGAGAGGTTGTTTCGCTAAGATTTTCTATCGAGAAAACTTTTTTCAATCGCGTTTCTGAGTTTATGCGATCATAAATCATTAATTGAAAAAACATATACTTAAAAATTAGAGCTCTAGCCATTCAATCTAAAGAAACAATGAAAACTTCGTACGTAGAAAAATGCACAAAGCTATTTTGGTATCCTCTTAATTTAATTGTTCCTTTTCTAAGCTCATTGACGTCCCACAGTTGGACCGGCTCAGTCGTGTTTGAATTGACTTTAGAAATTTCCGTCTCTCTCATAAGATCTTATATTTTGCTGTTTATATCCCGTAGCGAGATTTTACAGAACACTTATAAGGAAATAGGATGGTTCTTAGCTCGTGATTATTTATTACAAACAAAGTTTCAAAACATTCTATACTAAAAGTTGCACCGATAGGTATCAATTTATAAATGGAGCGTTCATATCGCGTAAGTTTTAAGTAAATGACAAAAAGTTTTAAATAGACTCTCGCTATCTACCAGATTGATAAAACTACTGGCATCGATAATTACTACGTGGTATGCAGCTATTTTTTAATATTATTAACTGTTGCCTCTGAGCTAAAAATGCGGATTTAGAATTAACCTGTTAAACATTGTACCCTATATTTGATATCACTTAACCCAATCGCTTATCTTAAAGCATTAATTCAATTCATCAGAAGCCATTTAATTCTATAGATCCATACTTACCTTCAAAGGTCGCTTGGTAGATATCGTTGTAAGTGATCAGATTTTCCGATAAAAGTACTATTTCTTTTAAAACATTTCTTAAAATAACATCGTATTTCTAAGAAAAAATGGTTTATGCTATTATCAGGGCGGATCCTGGCGTGTTGAATCGGCAATTTGCTAAATACAAAGCACGAAAACAGGACGCTCTGGGCTAAAGCAGTCTTGGAGTAGGAGTCATGAGGATGACCATAAATACGTTAGATACGATAAGTTGGGACACATAATATGATGAACATGTCGCAAGAGAACGGAATGACGGAGTCTAAAGAAGCCCTGTGCCAAATCGGTAGAAGATAGCTAAAAAGAAGTAGTAACCTTTGTTAATGCAGTAAAATCAAATTAAATACAATACTTTGGCATCAAATAAAATTGTATGAAGCTTTAGTTGAGTTTGTTATAACAGAACAAGACATAGAAGCAGGTGCATCGCCCATCTTACATAATATATAATGAAGCATAGTAGCTGAACAACGTTACGAAGTACCAAGGAGACTCTATGCTAACATGAAGTGAAGTATATAATATGTTGTATTGTATACTAATATATTATAAGGCTGAAGAGTTTGTTTGTTTGTTTTTTTAGACGCGCTATCCTCAGAAACCGCTGGTCCAATTTGAAATATTCTTTCAACGTTGAATACCTAGTAGACACATTTATTGAGGAAGGCTATATGCTATACTAGCTGTGCCCACGACTCCGTCCGCGTGGATCGATATTTTTAAGAGGATACCAAAATAGCTTCGTGCATTTTTCTATGTACGAAGTTTTCATTGTTTCTTTAGATTGAATGGCTAGAGCTCTAATTTTTAAGTATATGTTTTTTCAATATATGATCTAGGATCGCATAAACTCAGAAACGCGATTGAAAAAAGTTTTCTCGATAGAAAATCTTAGCGAAACAACCTCTCTAATTTTTTATTTTTTTCATTTGTCGGTCTATTATCGCGTATTAACTAATGAAATAACTTTAAAAACATAAGTAATTATTATATATAGAAACACGTAAATCAGAATTAAAATATATTTAGTAGATTTTGAGTAAATAGGAAAAGTATCCCTAATTCTTCATTTTCTGTGCCTACTGGCTGTGTTAATATGTACGTGTCGGCGATGATATACGATAATATTGATGTAGGCCCTTAAGATTCAATCAATCAATTTTTTTTTTAATTCTTTTTTTAGTCGCTAGATGGCGTTGAAAGTAACCAAATTTAGAAATTTCGTATTATGTAAATATCTCTTGATTGAGTGGACCGATTGCGATGAAACAAAGACTAAGTAATACCTTGAGCTATGTACAATTTTTACGCATAACATTTATATTTATAAGTGTTGTACATTTTACGTGATGCGTGCACAGACAAACATCTACACAGACAAACATACAAAAATTTCAAAAATGCTGGAAATGGATTCTGTTGGTTGTCCTTTAACCATCTGACAATTTTTTTTTAAAATATCAATGTACATTTTTTTTTCTATACAGAAATATTATTATGTAATAGACAATAGATAACAACACGTTGCGAACAATAGGTAAAGTTGTAATTTGAAACATTGGTAATAAATATTGAAAAATCGGGGAAAATGTTTTAATTCCACACGTATGAAGTCGCGGGCAACAGCTAGTGAACAGCGACATACGTATAGATGTCGCTTGATGTAATGGTTCGTTGTTATGCCAACAAATACAACATGCGGAATTCTGGAATTAAACCACACAGGAAACGGGGTAAACGTCTTCGTTTTAATTTGACTCAGTAAATTTTATTAATATTAGTCTCAACATTACATGTTTATACTTGTTGAAGCAATCAAAGCGTTTTCAGTTTATCTGATATCATGTAAGGAAATAGTAATAAATAAATATAAGCTAAGCTAAGCTTATATGCTTGTGTTATGAGTACCAGAATACGGATATAATACATAAACTACTTTTCTTTTGTAAATACATACTTATAGATATATAGATAGATAGATAGATAGATAACTCTTTATTTGCACAAACACCAATTTTACACAGAATTTTAAAAATACAGTCTCAAAAGCTATTGTACAAAAGGCGGCCTTATCACTAATGTGATTTCTTCCAGGCAACCGTATAATAGATAGAATCTAAAATAGACATTGCGGAGGTTGTTGGTGTATTCTACGTTATAAATAAATTATATGTTACATATTTTAATAATATTTATTTATTGCACTGTAAACACCCAGACGCAGTACAAACATTTGTATGACAATTAAAAACATCACACAAATGATTGTCCTGACCGGGAATCGAACCCGAGACCTCGTGAACGGCAGTCCGTTATATGAACCACTAGACCACGAGGCCCGTCAGTAGCTTGAAATAAATATAAATACTATCAACAAAATTTCCTATCATATCGGTCTGTCTGTAAACTGCACAGGGCTTTAGCTACCTAATAGCTAGATAGAGCTAATATTCACGATGAAAGCTTTATATGTATTAAAGAAAGAAAGAAAGAAAACTTATTTATTTCGGAAACCTTTAACAAATAATTACAAATAAAAATAAAATAAAGAAACTACAAACTTAAGGCCGAAAATGGTCGTTACTCAGCAAAATGCTGCAGCAGCGAGCTACTGCAGCGCTGGTTTTCAGTAAAAACCTGAGACTGTGAGTACGGACAGTCACGAGAAATTATTTACTTATACATATCAAACACAGTGTAAAAAAGAAGCAAGTATCCAGATATACACAAATACACAAACACACAGAGAGACACACACATGCACAATCAACACAAGTGAGTTTACTTATGAATAGTCTACTGAATACATTTTGTTACGATTTGATTATGATATACGATAATGATTACATATTAACATGTCCATGTCATTGAAAAAAATGCTGTTGAGTTTGATCGGAACAAAACGTTAATGAACTCAATACATATCGGTACTTGATTATTTTTTTAAATCTTTGTCAGTAACTGTACCTACTGAAATATAGTAGTTTTAATGCGGATTCTTCGTGTGGTGACGGATTAAGAATACAAGTGTCACCACCCCAAGGGTGCTGTAAAAGTCAGGCAAGGGATATTGCACACAGATAACATGATCTGTAAAAGACAGAAACTTCGAAAATAAACCCTGTGCTAAGAAGCCTGGCAAAGAGGAGAAGGCCCGTGTCCAACAGTGGGACGTACCTAAATGGGCTGGAGAGAGAGAGAGCGAGAGAATGTGTATTTATCAAAAATTAAAAACGATTCGAATTTGAAATGAAACACCAAATTTTTAATCAGTTGATTACACCAAAGACGAGATCTCTCTACTTATTATTCCAAAAAAAACATTAATATGAAAAATTTGGTTAGATTATAATATCTGAAAGCGAAAAACTTCTAAAGTAACGCTAAAATTGACTCCTGTGATGTTTCAAAAATACTTTCTAGGTTATGACTTCAATTATATTTCACACGTTTCCAATTTGATCGTTGTACTATAAATATTAGTCGTGATATATTTAGATTATAAATATAGCTACACTTAAAAACTTGCAAATCTAATATTTTCTAACACTTGCGCGACTCATTTGTTTAAATAAAACTACTTTTTTACGGATTTAGACGCGTATATTTGTTTTAAATTTTGGCCCGACGTTTCGGAGACTTTGCAGTCACCAGGGTCACGGGTGAGACTGAGCTGTAATGTGTCTTCCACGATCAGTTATTACAGGGTTTACCCACATTCGATTTTAATTTTACATTGACCATAAAGATAGACTTTTACTATAAACTATATCATATTACATTGGGCTCAGACTACATAAAATCAATAACATTATTTTAGTTTCTAAAATACATTAACAAATTGTAACAATATAAAGAAAAATTTTTTAAATTATAGAAGGTGATTTTCTTTATATTGTTACAATTTGTTAATGTATTTTAGAAACTAAAATAATGTTATTGATTTTATGTAGTATCACGCGGCGCCCATAGGAGCGCACTATCAGTAAAAAACGGGGAAAATTTTCTGAATGCCTGAAGTATCATATATCGATATACAACTTCATATTTGAAATGTTTGCTAACTATAGTTGATGATAATTCTGAACATTTGGACTTTAATTTTAAGCTCACATCTCTCCCTCTCTATCTTCCCATCAGTGGACACTGACTCACTGTTGAACGCGGTCCTCCTTCACGTCCGGAAAGATTATGGTCTACCGTGCTGCGCAGACTAGGCGATTCTAATAAAAGGAATTAGTAAAAATTTACTACGAAAATTTTTCCCCAGAATACGTAACGGAGTAAAACTTCAAAATATTGTATCTAAGTAGAGAGAGCTATGAAATGTTTCAGCTTCACAAGTTACTTATATCGCCATTGTTCTAAACTCATTAATCTACAAACACTCAGTAACCAAAACTAATTAAATATCATGACACTTCATTTTAATTCACGTTCTAGTTGACTTTGATGGTTTTGGATCAATAAGGATTTTAACCTCATTCATGGTTATGAACATCTAAATAAACACTTAAATTTATGAAGAGAATTTAATATATAAAATTCTCGTGTTCGATTTTTATGAAATTTTATGTGCACATGCAGTTTTTTTTAATTTATTTAATATTCTGCTTCTTGGCAATCTGTTTGTACAACAATAATCCAAGTTGCGGTCTGAGTAAATCTGGGTTTTATGTTGTATCTAAACATGAAGCTTGTCCATTGAGTCGCGTTCATGATTATTGTTAATGGGCAAATCTGTTTGCTAGTCCATAAATGATATGACGTTTTAAACGAGAGAATATGAGGCACATGCAGTAGGTCTACGAATCGGCTACTATCTATTTTTCATACACCTAAATGATAAGGGTTATCCACCCCTAAAAATTATATGGTAAAACAACGTTTGCGAATCAGCTAGTATTACATAAAATTAAGGTTAGTTGATTAAGAATACAAGTGTCACTACCCATTTCTTTCCCAGGCAAAAGCCAGCGGTGGCATATTGTACTCAGATAACATCCTCTGTGTGAGATGGAAAACTCGAAATTAAACCCTTTGCCAACATGCCTGGTCGGCGCGGCATAGTAGACCAAAAACCTTCCTAAAGTAGACGAGGCGGGTGCCGAACAGTGGGAATTAATGGGATTTTACGGAACGGACGGATTATTAACTAACACGCTGTTCAGGGGCATAGCGTCCCTTGGTGTGGCCCCGTATAAAAATCTGTTTGGGGGCCCTTATGAAGGGTAAAGATTTCTTACATTAGAAAAAAGGGGGCCCCCATGGCCCGGTGGCCCCGTATAATTGATACGGCAGATACGGCGGTAGCTACGCCCCTGACGCTACCCCTGACGATACGTACCGAGCTGATAACTATCAGCTCGGTACGTATCTAAGTACGTATTAATCTATGTAACGGAATCATTGAAATTGATTATCATCGAATTGTAAGAGTGGGATTAATCTAAAATTTTGCACACATATCAAGGACCGATGACAAAGCAATAGTTTAAAAAACTATTCAGGATTTTCAAGCGTGTTTTTTAGTTTTGGAACTAAGCATACTATATTATTAGTAGGATAGAAATAGCCCAGTTTATACTTATAATAAACTAGCTGTTGCACGCGACATCGTACGTGTGCCATTTAATTTTTTTTCCTGTTTTTGTAACATTTTTCACTAATGCTTCACTCGTGCGTATTGGTGGCTTATAGCCTTTATCGACGAATGGACTATTAAAAAAAATAAAATTCAGATCGAACCATTAGTTCCTGAGATAAGCGCGTTCAAACAAACAAATTCTTTAGCTTTATAATCTTATATCTAATATATAAAATTCACGTGTCACAGTGTTACTTACCGTACTCCTCCGAAACGGCTTGACCGATTTTTATGAAATTTTACGTGAGTATTCAGTATTCTAAGAATCGGACAACATGTATTTTTCAAACCCCTCCTCCTCCCCCACTGACATTTGTAAGGCAAAACAACGTTCTCCGGGTCAGCTAGTGTTAGCATAATATATTTACGTAAAAGCATTTGTTTTAATACAAAGTAATCTACTTATAACTATTTGATTACGAGTACATTTATTATGTACAATTCCAGGCCTTAACAAAATGTTAATCCCAAATACAGATTTATATCGACAATAAAAAGGGTACAGGAACTATCCCTATATTCTGATATTCAATAAAGAACACCCACATTTTCATAGTACAAGTACATTTTAAGGGCTGATCCTTTTCTGAATTCCTTAACTATAACTATAAACTTTCACGAAATACTTTAGTTGCGGTTAAACTTTTCCGGTTTTTTATGTTACGATCCATAGTCACACTTAGATATAAAATAATAATATTGAACCTAAACCTTTTCGTTACAAACGGTGTAAATATCATTGTTTGAATGTCAGCTTTCTATTATTTTAACACTTTTGAACTGGCCACGTTGAGTCTTTGATTGTTAGTTGATTTACCGAGATGGCGAAATTTAAATAATATTTTCATTAAGGGCCTACATCAATATTATCGTATATCATCACCGACACGTACATATTAACACAGCCAGTAGGCACAGAAAATAAAGAATTAGGGATACTTTTCCTATTTACTCAAAATCTACTAAATATATTTTAATTCTGATTTACGTGTTTCTATATATAATAGTTACTTATGTTTTTAAAGTTATTTCATTAGTTAATACGCGATAATAGACCGACAAATGAAAAAAATAAAAATTTGAGAGGTTGTTTCGCTAAGATTTTCTATCGAGAAAACTTTTTTCAATCGCGTTTCTGAGTTTATGCGATCCTAGATAATATATTGAAAAAACATATACTTAAAAATTAGAGCTCTAGCCATTCAATCTAAAGAAACAATGAAAACTTCGTACATAGAAAAATGCACGAAGCTATTTTGGTATGCTCTTAAAATTTCGCCAAATCGCCAATTAACGATACTTCGATTATCAATTTATTATTTAAAATCACTTACAGCGAAATAAAGCTTGCAATATTTGGGAATTATTTTATTTCCTCTGCAGTCCATTATCGTTCCACTGTTGGGCACGGGCCTCCTCCACTTTGGGGGCGATTATGCTTTACTGCACCGCGCTGACCAGGCCTGTTGGCACGTGGTTTATTTTCTCTCAATGAGGATGTTACCTGTGTACAATATCTCTTACCTGGCTCTTACTGCTCCCTGGAATAGAAAAGGGGTGGTGACACTAACTTGTATTCTTAATCCCTCACCACACGGATATTAATATTTAATATACGTCAAAAAATTTGTAATGTTTCTTTCCAACTTGGCCGAATTTTGATTGATCGCCACTTTTGAACTAAAAGAGATATTTAATAAAAAATTCTGATCAGTTATTTATGGAAAAAGGCTTTTGTTCCAACTTTTATCTCAGTGACTTGACAGTTATGTAAAAGAAGCTAACTCCATCACTTAAAATTGAGTTTATAAATTGAGTTTCAGATTATGAAACTTATATTTATAGAAATTAATGAAACTGTCTTGAGAAATAATTAATGATAAAATGTGTATTTTAGGGTTTCGTAAATAAGGAACATAAAGGACCACTAGCTGTTCCACGCAACGTCATATGCATGAAATAGTGAGCAAACTGTTATAAACTAGTACATATTACAAAAAGCTATCATCTTGAACCACTCTATCTTTATAATAAAGAACCGGATCGAAATCCGTTGTGTGATTTTGAAGATTTAAGCTCACATACTTAGGGACATTCATTCAAATATAACGACTTTGTTTTTAATAAGTATAGACTCATGTCTTTGGGTGTTGTCAGATGAAAAAATTGTTATTAATATTTTCTCATCTGCTAACTATTTTCACATACTGCTAAAAGGTACTAATGTAATGTGTAATGTACACTACTACTTATATTTCCCATTACCTACTGCGCTAGTTTTGTATGCGGCATTTGCTTAAACTATACTGGGGTGACAAAAAAGAACACTAGTGTCATCCCCCATAATAATATCTTGCTCGCGAGAGTCGTTTGAACCGACCGAGGGAGCCATGTTTTATGAACCCTGTGCATATACGTAAGGAAGCTTGTCGTCAGTCAGGAGGATGGCCGTAAAAATTTGCTAAAACCTACAGGGTGCCGCAAGAGTCAGCTAAGGGATATTAAAAACAGATAACAATCTCTGTCATGCATTTTGACAGGCTTCGTGGTGGAGTGGTTTATGTAATGGACTGCCGATCGCGAGGTCTCGGGTTCGATTCCCGGTCAGGACAATCATTTGTGTGATATCCATAAATGTCATACAAATGTTTGTACTGCGTCTGGGTGTTTCTATCTATCATAAGTATGTATTTACAAAAGTAGTATAATGTATTCTATCCGTATTCTGGTACCCATAACACGAACATACAAGCTTAGCTTGGGACCAGAGGACGTTGTGTGAAATGTCCGTGAATATTTATTTATTTATTTATCTGTGAGAGATGGAAAATTCAATAATAAACCCTATGCCAACACGCCTTGGCGGCACGTCATAGTAGACCTTATAATACACATACACACTTATCACTTATACACTCAAAGTGGAGGAGGCCCGTGCCCAACAGTGGGACATTAACGGAGTGAAGAAAAAAAGAGAAGACTATAACAACATTATCTTAGTACCTATATGATAACACACTCGCCTTTTCATGTTACGAACGGAAAGGCACACTCTATAGTCTGATTACAGTCAAGGCTTGAAATTCCGCCCGTAGTGATTCTACATCCGGCCTATTCAGAAAAAAAATACACTTACATTTATTTATGAAAATGTACTTCGTATTATTTACAGGATTTCTTGCCTTCTGATATCTAAATATTTGTTTGTGTATGTAGTTATTTTGAACTATTATTTTACTATTATACTTCTATATCTAATATATAAAATTCACTTGTCACAGTGTTAGTTACCGTACTCCTCGTACTCCGGCTTGACCGATTCTTCTCAAATTTTGCATACATATTCAGTAGGTCTGAGAATCGGCCAAAATCTATTTTTCAAACTTTTTTTTTTAGTATCGCAAAACAACGTTTGCCGGGTCAGCTATGTAGTATATATATATATATTTATACTTCTATAGCGTTTTACAGACAAATTATTGGAGTGATATTGTATCATTACGTGGGGGAACGCTTTTGCGAAACACCCTGAAATAAACTGTTTAACATTTTAGCTTTTTCTGTTATGAAATGAGCTTAAATTTTTATAATCTGTGGGCTACCTACAAAAAAAATCCCAAGACTCCATAAAATTAAAATAACAAAAACAAAATACCAAAGTTCACGTTTACATTCGAGTTATATTTATCTACATATTAATAAACTCTCACTCAAATGAATACTTTTATAAAATTGACGTAAAAACATGTACATATACATTATTATACATTGAATGAATGTCCCTTTTATTATAATAGGGACATTCATTCGAAGTAGAAAATATTGTATATTGGTTGCGAATATATAAAACTCATTCCGAAAACCCCGTTGAGATTACATCGAATGGAATCTTTCGTCCTTCGATATTTTTAGTCCTATGGGATACCGTCATATTCTCGATATTCAATAAAGTGAACTAACACGTTTAGTTGCGAGGCCAAAAGCTTTCATTGAAATCTCCAGCGCATTTGCTTTATAGCAGCAATACCAATATGCGAGCACATCCTGTCCTCAATATTACAAACTCAACTATAGGTTGCTACTGATATTTAAATCGGAAAAGGTTTGCCCCTTCGCTACATTCTCGCTACATATTTGGACAAGGGTTGATCAAATTTCGTTTATACTTTCACCACAATACATGCAAAATTCAATGTTATCAGGTAATCATATTTTGAGATGATGATGAAAATACATTTACTATATTTACCCACCAACATCTAAATGTCTGAAGTTTTGGTATTATATTTTAAAGGAGTTCTTTGAGTAGTATATCGTGGAGCAGGATTACAAGAACAGTATTCTGCCTCTCCTTGAAAGGTGACAGGACGCAGTTCTACGAATTTAGTGATAGTCAGTCGGAGCATTTGGGCCTAATGTAAGAGAATCCGACAAACTCTTCCGGTATTATCTAGCAAGAATTCTTCTTCTGGCTTTATTCTGGTTTTTACAGCTCCTTTTGGAAGAAATGGGGTGGTCATACGTGTATTCCACATGCGTCTCTATAAAGACAAACATATGAGTAGAAAGTAATTTTGTTTTAAAGGAATTGTTATGAAAAATCATATTTGAACTTAAATTTATATGAGTTCGTAACTTCTCAACACCTGTTCCCATGAAAAGAAATATGTTAAAATGGCTTTTTATGGGAGCCTCGACTTATAAAGTTTGGTTATACATTTTATGCTATAATAACAGCATATTAAAAATGATAAACTTATAGATAATCGTGAAATATTATATTGATAAGGAACTACAGATCATAGATTTATGGAGTTTAAGGATAGTGGTTTATTTTTAACCGGTTTCAAAAAATGACAAGGTTATATTATGTTCGGTGGTATAATATATTTTTTTTCATGTATGTTCAATGATTCAGCCGTCATACTTCAAATCAATACCTAATAAGAAATAAAAAAAGGTTTTGACTAAAAGACAGACGGACGGACATCGAACTTGCTGAAGTCCGATAAAATAGTAGTCAACCTCTTTATTGTTTTGTTTGAACTAGCAGTTAAGAAAACATTTAATAAATGAGTATAGTGTACACTAAATAATCACGTAATAAACAGTGATTTAGCTGAAATGTATCTAAGAATTATTAATGAAGCGCCCGTCAAGTTGAAAATAACCTCTATTTAACAAACGAATTTAAATTAAGGTCTTTATTGAAAATTTTAGAAACCATTACGTTTTAAATCTAATCTAAATCGCCCTAAGTAAAACGAAAAAAGTATTGAATTCAAAATCTCAAGCAACGCACAAAATTACAATTTTGAAATTAAGAAAAAATAATTATATAATTAAATAAAAATTTTGAATTGAAATAAAAAGCAAAGTCAGTTTAGTTACACTGTTTATAACTCAAGAACGGCTGTATCGATTTAATTGAAAATTCGTGGGGAACCAGGAGACTGACGTAAGATAGAATTTCATCATCATCATCATAACATCACGCCTTTTCCCATGGGGTAGGCAAAGACTATAGAGCGCCATCTGCTACGATCCAAACATACTTCCTTGGCATTGGTCACACATGCTCGACGGTTGTAAGTGCTCCCCAGTTGTCCCCTTTGGAGTATACCAGCAATGACGTCGGAGTATATTTTTATCGTGAGGATTTTCTTTTGCCTTTGATTTTTTTTACTATAGACTTTATATTATGTGGTGACTCAAACCTCCATACGAACAAACTAGTTGGCAACAGCTAGTTAAAATAAATAGAGATATTGCAATCCAAAACGACACGTATTTGTATTCTAATTTTTCCTACTCCTTCGGGAACAAACTGATTCATTTGTATTGTATGTACATAAATTTGTACACACATTCATATAAATATCCACACATTTGTAATATATTTTCTTGTTTTATAAGGGAAATTTATTTTAATATAGTAATTATTTTCTAAATACAAAAAGACCTTCATAAATTTGGCTATTGTATTTCCAATTAAAACTGAAAAATAATGTAATTAATAATATATTATTTATATCATCCGTTATGCGTCGTGGTTTAAATTGGATTTAGAGAAAAGAATCGGCATTTGCCACGGAGTTACTGATTCTTCTTCGGCACAATTGACCATAATCATTCCATAGTGGAGAAGGCCTGAGCCCAACAATGAGACGTTAATGGGTTGGAGAAAGAAAGGAAGGAAATGAAAGAAGTTTTATGTTCGGAACTTGTATTATTAATTCGCTGCTCTTATAAACAAGGCTTGAGTTCCAAAACATATTATATTTATTCTAAGACTACCAGAAGGCTTAATATTAGAATTCCGAGTATCTAGTGCCAGTCATCTGTATCAAAACGTCACAAATACGAGGGGAGGTCCAAAAGTTCGTGAAATGAAAGGGTTTTAGTAAAAATGAAACAGTAAATTTATTTTTCCTTTTCAATATAATCACCCTTAAGCTGAATACATTTATTAGATCTATGAATTAATTTTTCTAAACCATCGTAAAAATATTTTTTATCTTTTCCCTCAAAATGAGCCAAAATTGCCTCCTTTACCTCATTGTCGTCGGAAAATTTCCTTCCCCTTAAGTCTTTTTTTAAATTGGGGAACAAATAAAAATCACTTGGGGCCAGATCTGGACTATAGGGTGGGTGGACTAGTGATTCGAAGCCATGCGTGTGTAGAGCAGCCATTGCAACTTTGCTCTTGTGAACCGGCGCGTTGTCTTGCAAGAGCAACACGCCCTTGGTCAATTTTCCCCGACGTTTTTCTTTGATGGCATCCTTTAATTTTTCTAGTATTGTTGCGTAGTATTCTCCGGTTATGGTCCTGCCCTTTTCTTTATAATCAATCAGTATTATCCCCTCACAATCCCAAAAAACAGTAGCCATCAACTTTCCAGCCGACTCCGACACTTTGAATTTCTTTGGCGGTGGTGTCCCCTTTTTATGCCATTGCATGGACTCTTGTTTGGACTCAGGCTCAAAGTGATGAACCCATGTTTCATCGCCGGTAACAATTCGCTCCAAAATCGGTCCAGGATCGTCGCCACACAACTCCAAAAAATGTTTTGACGCTTCGACGCGCTGCTGTTTTTGAAGCGGCGTGAGCATTCTCGGTACCCATCTTGCACTGACTTTTGTCATACCCAGGTGGTCATGTAGGATTCGCAAAATGGTGGTATCTGATACTCCAACTAATGCAGATAACTGTTTTTTCTTCAAACGGGTGTCCTCCAGTACAATTTTTTCCACTTTTTCGACGATGTCTGATGTGGTGGCCTCAACTGGCCTTCCTGAGCGGGGGTCGTCTTCAATCGACTCCCGACCATGTTTAAAAAGACCATGCCACTTGTAAATCATTGATTTACTAGGGCACTGTTCCCCGTAAACAGTTTCCATTTCATTCAAAATGGTCTGAGCGTTCTTTCCTTGCTTGGTAAGGAATTTAATGACCGCACGGTGTTCAATTTTCTCCATAGTTTCAGTTTTCTTCCGGATTGACGTGTTTAGCAGGCGAGTGTTCGTAAACGAATGACGCAATAGGGCTGAAACTCCACTTATATACTAATTATGAGTCCCCAATTAGTATGACACTAAGCGAGCGCCTCTATCCCCACTCCATCCCCTCCATTCCACGAACTTTTGGACCTCCCCTCGTATGTTCAATACATTTATTCGAGTGAGCTTGTGAACGTCGCCTAGAACACGGAACACTGTCAAATAAATACAAGTTGAAATATAGCTTCTGTCGGTTTTATACGACAGATTTTCTTTTAAAACTGACTACATGTATTGCATGTTTAAATCATTTTTAAATTGGTAAAAATTAAGTAGTATTTTTAAAAAAATAAGTTGCTTTTTTATTCCAAATACAGTTTGATAGATTCACACTAAAACTTTTTACTTTGTTTAGAAAAACAAATATGTAAACTGCTTTTTTAAGTTAGTACATATTTATAAAGAGCTAAAACATGTGTTGTATTTGTGGTATATGCATAATAATCCTAATTTAGAGCTAGAAGATGTTGTTTAAAGTATCTGTGATTAAAGTATCTGGTAATTAAGGTTAGTTTTAATAAAACCGTTGGGCATGCATGACCAGATATATGGATGTAAGTGAAGATAAGGAAGTATGTCTGTCGTAGCAGATGGCCCTCTATAGTCTCTGCCTACCCCCATGGGAAAAAGCCGCGATGTTATTATGATAATGATATTTATGCTGCAGGTCATATCATCACAGCGAACGCTGAAAGCGAATTGGCATTGTTCATATTTTTTTTAAACTCTTAATTCAAAAACCATTTCGGAGAATAGAGTTTCTGATCATGATCCACTAGTTTTTTTCGGATAATTTGCTATATTAGCTATTATTTTTCCAAAAAAGCAAATGATCTCTATTCGTCCTTGAAATAAAGGACTTAAATTGTTAAGGCATTCTTAGGGATATACTACTCTGGGGTGGAGTTGAAATTGGTCTATTATATCGCCATGGCAACTTTGAAAAGATGTATTGCAATCTGTCTTAAGTGTATCAGGAAAAGGCAACACAAAGACTGCGTACAACGATGACGTCACATCATTTAAAATAATATCTTTAAGTAATTTTTTAAAATTCTATATAGCGAATATTTATTTATGTAATAAAAGTATGTATTTACAAAAGAAAAGTAGTATATGTAGTCTATCCGTATCTGGTACCCATAATACAAGCATAGAAATATAGCTTACTTTGGGACCAGAGGACGTTGTGTGAAATGTCCTGAATATTTATTTATTTATTTCAAGAATATTGAAATTAGTTGCTTAAAATAGTCTATATTTTCAAAAAAAATATTAAAACAGCAGGTCAAAAATTATGAACAATCCCAATAGTACATGACCTCTCGATATGGCGTGCTTTTGAACCAATTCTAGGACCCCACACATAACATAAATATTATGAAATATTCGTCACAGAAATTTTAATAGAAATAATAACTTCATACTATCAACCTTTAGCTCATTTGGTGATAGCTAAAACTATCTAAATACCAATGCCTAAACACTAAAACAACGAAAGTGGGATACTCATATGAAAAATACCTGACAGAATATACATGTTGTATTCGTCACTACAAACCAATCTTAACACAAAAGTGTTAGAGTTTAGTTTTCAGTATGTGTAACATAGAAGCCCAAAGCAAAATGTAATGAAAGGCGGTTCAACACTTTTATAGGGGTCTGACGACGCGTCGAGTTGTGCAATTTTACATTTAAGGAATTCTCATTCTATTATATGTGACATGACACTGTCCTTTACAGGTCATAAATATCTTTGTACAATGTTTATCTCACACTTAGTGATGTTTATTCATTTATTCTATAGGTTAATCTTTTATACAGTCAACTAGCTGTTGTCTGGGACTTCGTTCGCTTTGTACTTAGTAACCAAAACTTCACAAATTGCAATAGACCTTCCTTTTGAACCAGTCCATTTAATAATACATAGGTACCGCATCAAAATCCTTTGCTTGGTTTCAAATAATTAAAAGGTTAAGCTAACACAGGAGCACACAAAAATAACGATTATAATAAGTAAAGAAGGAACATACCTTTTTAGGGTTCCGTACAGACCCTTATAGGATCACTCCGGTGTCTGTCTGTCTGTCTGTCCGTCTGTCAAACTTTTTTTACTCAGCAACGGCTGAAGTTATCAACTTGAAACTCATACCAAATGTAGATCTATGCGGTCGTTTGCTGCGAAAAATACAATCAACCTTTTACCTCTACGCATTTAAAAGATATAACAGAATTACGACCATTTGCAAGAATTTTCGACTTATGCTAGGGAATCAAAATTCACAGGTTACTTCCGGTTGCCCTATAGACTTGAAATTTGGCATAGACCAAGTGTATATAGTGCTGATATAGGGAAAAATCCAAAAACTTGTAATTTGCCATGACATCACAAGAAATAAGTGTTTATACTAATACAAACTTATGAAGTAGCTGAAATGTAGGCGATTCCCTACATTTCAACTACAAAATTAAGTTGGTGTGTTGTTTTGAGTTTAATTAACTGATTATTTGAATGCAGTTACTTATGTTTAGTAGGTACGAAACCGTAAGTGTGCGAGTTTACCTCGCTCGTGACAGATTTTTTATTGAAACCTTCCCTGGACATAGCCAACAAGCCATTTTTGAGTTTTGGCGAGACTTTGAGACGATGTTTTTAAGTATAAAGTTTTGTATTTATTTATAACAAATGATGTATTTCAATACATAATTAATTAGTAATAGTAGCACGACGTCAACTTGAAGAAAGTTTAAAAAACCATTAACAATTCTTGTACAACGTCCGAGTCGTCTAAAAAAGAACATTCCACTGTGGCATTTTCAAACTGGACACAAAGAAATTAGCATTTGAAAGAGACCCGTTTATTGCTTGATTATAAAACTTAGAGATTTCAGAGAAAATTCGCAATATATGAAATTTTATTTTTTATTTCCTTTCATATTAGAACTGACTGTATGACGTAGTCGCAAAACTAAATCTATTGCAAAAAGTGGGAGTTTAATACATAAACAAAACAATAATGATTTTTTTTACTCTCTAGCTATCACCGTTCCATAGATGCAACCTGTTGACAGACGGACGGACGGACGGACTGACGGACAGCGAAGTCTCAGTAATAGGCCCCGTTTTTTTATTTTGGTAGTGAACCCAAAAAAATCTATAATAAAGGTTTAAACACATCTTTGTACTTTAATAGTTGATCAAAGTTCTATTATCTGTTAATAGAACTTTGATCAACTACTCTTTATTCTTTTGTATCTTTATTTTTCTTTATTTTTCTTTTTTGTTATCTTTATTTTTCTTTTTATTCTTTTTACTCTTTTTTCTTTTATTCTTTTGACGGTCCTCGTGGTCTAGTGGTTCATATAACGGACTGCCGTTCACGAGGTCTCGGGTTCGATTCCCGGTCAGGACAAATATTTGTGTGATGTTTTTAATCGTCGTACAAATGTTTGTACTGCGTCTGGGTGTTTACTATGTATTATAAGTATGTATTTACAAAAAAAAGTAGTATATGTATTCTATCCGTATTCTGGTACCCATAACACAAGCATATAAAGCTTAGCTTGGGACCAGAGGACGTTGTGTGAAATGTCCATGAATATTTATTTATTTATTTATTTATAGATAGTTATATTTAAATTTATTTTGCACATGTATATTTTCAGAAACATCTTAATGAAAAGTGGTGGACTAATAGCTCTTAGCAAACAACAACTTCCGTAAATCCACGTTAATGTACTGTAACCGGTAAAAACTTAGTGGATAACTTGTGGCATACTCACAATTGTAATATAATATATACATATTTTTACATTATAATATTTATTTATATTTACAAAATATCTATTTATATTTACATAATATTTATTTACTATTCACAATCAATTTACTTAACCTTATAACATATTTATTTATATTTACACAATATTATTACATTATAATATATTACATTATAATTGACGTACGAATACAATGTACACAAGCCATCGGATAGCGGACTAGATCATTCGATGGAGACATATGTATAGCTAGCACCGGCCGCGTTCAGGTAGCAAGGCAGTCGGCTTGCGATGTTTGTACGACAATCTTGTGACGCTCGATTATTTACATATTTGTATTGAATATTGTGTTTGCGTAATAAAGTATAGTAATTACCGAATTATAGTATTTTCACTATAACTGGTGACCCCGTATTGGACAAAATGAGTGATAGTAGTGACTCCGCAAAAACCGTAAGTTCGCGCAAGGAAACAAATGTTACTACGCGGAAGTTACAGCGAGTGCGCGTTTCCACTGAACGAGATTTTAATAATAAAATTAAAATTAAAGTGCCATCTTTTTCACCCGAAGATCCCGAACTTTGGTTCGCGCTCATAGAAGGCCAATTCGAGACTTGTGGCGTTACTGACGATGCCGTCAAATTCGCACATGTCACCAACAACCTCGAAATGCAGTACGCTAAGGCTGTTAAGGACCTCATTGTCAATCCACCAGCACAAGATAGGTACCGTAAAATAAAATCAGAGCTTATTAAGCGTCTTTCTGCTTCTCATGAGAAGAAAGTCAAGCAGTTGTTGACACATGAGGAGCTCGGTGACAGAAAACCGTCGCAGTTTTTAAGGCACCTACAAGATTTGGCCGGCCCTTCTGTTCCTGAGGATTTTGTTAGGACGATCTGGTGTAATCGTCTGCCGACCAATATCCAAACCGTCTTGGCCTCCCAGCCAACTCACTCGGTAGAACAATTAGCAGACTTAGCCGACAGAATTCATGACCTGACTCAAAACAATGTTTCTACTGTGTCACCACGTAATGTCGCCACACCCCATCCGTCGGAAGAAATTGCTGAACTTAAAAGGATGGTACAACACCTCACCCTTCAGTTTGAAGAACATACACGTGGCGCATGTTGCTCAACAAGCTGTTCACGCGGTCGTGAACGATCTCAACACTCGCCGCGGCGTTCAAGAAGTCGTTCCAGCTCCAGCTACAAGAGATTCCCGGTCTGCTGGTACCACAACAAATTCGGTTCTAAAGCCCGCAGTTGTATAAAACCCTGTGACTACAAGCCGGCGGAAAACACAATGGGCACTCGCTGATGGCGACGAACGATTGCCCATCTTCAGGTCGCCTCTTCGTTACTGACCGCAGCACGAAAGTTCAGTATTTAGTGGACACCGGTAGCGATTTGTGCGTCTACCCCCTTGCTGCGCTCCACGAACGTCGACCTAAAAGCAATTATCAGCTTAGTGCAGCAAACGGAAGCACCATAGACACTTTTGGTTTTATAAATTTAAGTTTAAACCTAGGCTTAAGACGCAATTTTGTGTGGCGTTTTACTGTGGCCAATGTAACTAAGCCAATTATTGGCGTCGATTTTCTTAGTTATTTTAATTTAATTGTAGATTGTCGTAATCAGTGTTTAATAGATAACACCACTACACTCACATCTACAGCTTCACTTGCCGTAGATAATATTTGTTCTATTAAAATTCCAACAGGTGACTCACGATTTCATCTCGTATTAAACGAATTTCCAGAAATTACACGCCCTTCAGGCATTCACACAATCACTAAACACAATACCATACACCACATTAGAACAACAGCAGGACCTCCAGTCTCTCCCTCACAACAAAAATATTCTCCTTATGACAGAGAACTTTTGGCCATTTACGAAAGCATCAAATACTTTCGTCATATGCTCGAAGCTAGACATTTCATTATTTTCACGGATCATAAGCCGCTCAGTTACGCTTTCAGCGAAAGGAAAGTTAACTGTTCCCCTCGTCAATTTCGCCATCTCGATTTTATCTCGCAGTTCACGACTGATATTCAGTACATTTCTGGCAAGGATAATGTAGTGGCTGACCCCTTGTCACGTATAGAAGAACTGCAGATACCAATCGATCTGGACTTATTAGCTTCATCTCAAGCATCTGATCAAGAGTTGGCCCAAGTTTTAAGAGGTGATTCATCTCTCCGCATCGAAAAATTGACGCTACCCGACACGCAAACTCCAATTTATTGTGACGTCAGCACTAGTTCACCAAGGCCTTTCATAACTAAGGCATTGAGAAAGCAACTGTTTGACAGTATTCATGGACTTAGTCATCCAGGCATTAACGCAACGACACAAATGATTGCGCAGCGATTTGCCTGGCCTGGGATGCGTCGTGACTGTCGAGAATGGTCTCGGCAATGTTTGGCATGCCAACGTGCAAAGGTCCATCGCCATGTATCAGCTCCACTTGGCAGTTTCGAACTACCTCGAGCGCGGTTTACCTTCGTCCATATAGATATTGTGGGCCCCCTGCCGGTTTCCCAAGGATACCGATACTGCTTTACAGCCGTCGATCGGTTTACTAGATGGCCCGAAGTTACACCTATGGTTGACATGACAGCCGAAACGGTCGGTAAGGCATTAATATCGTGGATATCCAGATTTGGATGTCCAACAGATATTGTAACCGACCGCGGGCGACAGTTTGAATCGGCACTTTTTCAGTACCTTGCAAAAGTGATTGGATTCAAACATCGCAAAACAACGGCATATAGACCATGCTGTAACGGTCTCGTAGAGAGGTTTCACCGCCAACTAAAATCCTCTATAATGTGCCATGCTGATGCGAATTGGGTGGACTCATTACCCTTCATATTGTTGGGCATACGAAGCTCATATAAAGAAGACCTTCAAACTTCATCTGCAGAGTTAGTCTACGGCGAGCCGTTGCGTTTACCTGGTGAATTTTTCCAGACTACGACTCCCAATTCTACTGACATCTCAGAGTTTAGTACCCGTCTTCGTCAAATTACCGCAAAATTGCAGCCATCACCAGCTGCGCGGCATAGCAAAAACAAAATTTTTATACATAAGGACTTAAAATCTGCTAGTCACGTTTTCTTAAGGCAGGATGCATTACGTGGTGCTTTACAACCACCTTACTCCGGCCCATACGAAGTTCTTGAGCGCGATCAGAAAGTGTTTAAAATACTCGTCAAAGGGAAGAGTGTAACTGTTTCAATTGATCGTCTCAAGCCGGCTTACGTACTAGTGGACGAACCACCTAACACCACCGCCACCGATCTAACTCCACCTGTTGAGCCTGTTTCGCCTCACCCCAAACTTGTCACAAATAATGACGTTAAAAGGACGCGTTCGGGTCGTGTCGTCCGTTTTCCAGATTTTTATCGCCCGTAGTGACGGTCTCTGGGGGGGAGTGATGTGGCATACTCACAATTGTAATATAATATATACATATTTTTACATTATAATATTTATTTATATTTACAAAATATCTATTTATATTTACATAATATTTATTTACTATTCACAATCAATTTACTTAACCTTATAACATATTTATTTATATTTACACAATATTATTACATTATAATATATTACATTATAATTGACGTACGAATACAATGTACACAAGCCATCGGATAGCGGACTAGATCATTCGATGGAGACATATGTATAGCTAGCACCGGCCGCGTTCAGGTAGCAAGGCAGTCGGCTTGCGATGTTTGTACGACAATCTTGTGACGCTCGATTATTTACATATTTGTATTGAATATTGTGTTTGCGTAATAAAGTATAGTAATTACCGAATTATAGTATTTTCACTATAACTGGTGACCCCGTATTGGACAAAATGAGTGATAGTAGTGACTCCGCAAAAACCGTAAGTTCGCGCAAGGAAACAAATGTTACTACGCGGAAGTTACAGCGAGTGCGCGTTTCCACTGAACGAGATTTTAATAATAAAATTAAAATTAAAGTGCCATCTTTTTCACCCGAAGATCCCGAACTTTGGTTCGCGCTCATAGAAGGCCAATTCGAGACTTGTGGCGTTACTGACGATGCCGTCAAATTCGCACATGTCACCAACAACCTCGAAATGCAGTACGCTAAGGCTGTTAAGGACCTCATTGTCAATCCACCAGCACAAGATAGGTACCGTAAAATAAAATCAGAGCTTATTAAGCGTCTTTCTGCTTCTCATGAGAAGAAAGTCAAGCAGTTGTTGACACATGAGGAGCTCGGTGACAGAAAACCGTCGCAGTTTTTAAGGCACCTACAAGATTTGGCCGGCCCTTCTGTTCCTGAGGATTTTGTTAGGACGATCTGGTGTAATCGTCTGCCGACCAATATCCAAACCGTCTTGGCCTCCCAGCCAACTCACTCGGTAGAACAATTAGCAGACTTAGCCGACAGAATTCATGACCTGACTCAAAACAATGTTTCTACTGTGTCACCACGTAATGTCGCCACACCCCATCCGTCGGAAGAAATTGCTGAACTTAAAAGGATGGTACAACACCTCACCCTTCAGTTTGAAGAACATACACGTGGCGCATGTTGCTCAACAAGCTGTTCACGCGGTCGTGAACGATCTCAACACTCGCCGCGGCGTTCAAGAAGTCGTTCCAGCTCCAGCTACAAGAGATTCCCGGTCTGCTGGTACCACAACAAATTCGGTTCTAAAGCCCGCAGTTGTATAAAACCCTGTGACTACAAGCCGGCGGAAAACACAATGGGCACTCGCTGATGGCGACGAACGATTGCCCATCTTCAGGTCGCCTCTTCGTTACTGACCGCAGCACGAAAGTTCAGTATTTAGTGGACACCGGTAGCGATTTGTGCGTCTACCCCCTTGCTGCGCTCCACGAACGTCGACCTAAAAGCAATTATCAGCTTAGTGCAGCAAACGGAAGCACCATAGACACTTTTGGTTTTATAAATTTAAGTTTAAACCTAGGCTTAAGACGCAATTTTGTGTGGCGTTTTACTGTGGCCAATGTAACTAAGCCAATTATTGGCGTCGATTTTCTTAGTTATTTTAATTTAATTGTAGATTGTCGTAATCAGTGTTTAATAGATAACACCACTACACTCACATCTACAGCTTCACTTGCCGTAGATAATATTTGTTCTATTAAAATTCCAACAGGTGACTCACGATTTCATCTCGTATTAAACGAATTTCCAGAAATTACACGCCCTTCAGGCATTCACACAATCACTAAACACAATACCATACACCACATTAGAACAACAGCAGGACCTCCAGTCTCTCCCTCACAACAAAAATATTCTCCTTATGACAGAGAACTTTTGGCCATTTACGAAAGCATCAAATACTTTCGTCATATGCTCGAAGCTAGACATTTCATTATTTTCACGGATCATAAGCCGCTCAGTTACGCTTTCAGCGAAAGGAAAGTTAACTGTTCCCCTCGTCAATTTCGCCATCTCGATTTTATCTCGCAGTTCACGACTGATATTCAGTACATTTCTGGCAAGGATAATGTAGTGGCTGACCCCTTGTCACGTATAGAAGAACTGCAGATACCAATCGATCTGGACTTATTAGCTTCATCTCAAGCATCTGATCAAGAGTTGGCCCAAGTTTTAAGAGGTGATTCATCTCTCCGCATCGAAAAATTGACGCTACCCGACACGCAAACTCCAATTTATTGTGACGTCAGCACTAGTTCACCAAGGCCTTTCATAACTAAGGCATTGAGAAAGCAACTGTTTGACAGTATTCATGGACTTAGTCATCCAGGCATTAACGCAACGACACAAATGATTGCGCAGCGATTTGCCTGGCCTGGGATGCGTCGTGACTGTCGAGAATGGTCTCGGCAATGTTTGGCATGCCAACGTGCAAAGGTCCATCGCCATGTATCAGCTCCACTTGGCAGTTTCGAACTACCTCGAGCGCGGTTTACCTTCGTCCATATAGATATTGTGGGCCCCCTGCCGGTTTCCCAAGGATACCGATACTGCTTTACAGCCGTCGATCGGTTTACTAGATGGCCCGAAGTTACACCTATGGTTGACATGACAGCCGAAACGGTCGGTAAGGCATTAATATCGTGGATATCCAGATTTGGATGTCCAACAGATATTGTAACCGACCGCGGGCGACAGTTTGAATCGGCACTTTTTCAGTACCTTGCAAAAGTGATTGGATTCAAACATCGCAAAACAACGGCATATAGACCATGCTGTAACGGTCTCGTAGAGAGGTTTCACCGCCAACTAAAATCCTCTATAATGTGCCATGCTGATGCGAATTGGGTGGACTCATTACCCTTCATATTGTTGGGCATACGAAGCTCATATAAAGAAGACCTTCAAACTTCATCTGCAGAGTTAGTCTACGGCGAGCCGTTGCGTTTACCTGGTGAATTTTTCCAGACTACGACTCCCAATTCTACTGACATCTCAGAGTTTAGTACCCGTCTTCGTCAAATTACCGCAAAATTGCAGCCATCACCAGCTGCGCGGCATAGCAAAAACAAAATTTTTATACATAAGGACTTAAAATCTGCTAGTCACGTTTTCTTAAGGCAGGATGCATTACGTGGTGCTTTACAACCACCTTACTCCGGCCCATACGAAGTTCTTGAGCGCGATCAGAAAGTGTTTAAAATACTCGTCAAAGGGAAGAGTGTAACTGTTTCAATTGATCGTCTCAAGCCGGCTTACGTACTAGTGGACGAACCACCTAACACCACCGCCACCGATCTAACTCCACCTGTTGAGCCTGTTTCGCCTCACCCCAAACTTGTCACAAATAATGACGTTAAAAGGACGCGTTCGGGTCGTGTCGTCCGTTTTCCAGATTTTTATCGCCCGTAGTGACGGTCTCTGGGGGGGAGTGATGTGGCATACTCACAATTGTAATATAATATATACATATTTTTACATTATAATATTTATTTATATTTACAAAATATCTATTTATATTTACATAATATTTATTTACTATTCACAATCAATTTACTTAACCTTATAACATATTTATTTATATTTACACAATATTATTACATTATAATATATTACATTATAATTGACGTACGAATACAATGTACACAAGCCATCGGATAGCGGACTAGATCATTCGATGGAGACATATGTATAGCTAGCACCGGCCGCGTTCAGGTAGCAAGGCAGTCGGCTTGCGATGTTTGTACGACAATCTTGTGACGCTCGATTATTTACATATTTGTATTGAATATTGTGTTTGCGTAATAAAGTATAGTAATTACCGAATTATAGTATTTTCACTATAAACTAATTAAATAATTAGAAATTAATTCAGTGAGAAAATGTTTTAATGGAATGTTGAAACTTGTTAGCGTTGTTGCTTTTCCAATGTTTAAAGTGACTAAATACTTAAGTTTTGTATAAAGAGTTAAAATTTGGAGATGAAATTATTCATGTTTACTGAGCTTTCTATTAAGTCAAAACTGGGTAACTGTAATAATGTAACTGTAGTAAATACTATTAAAATCTTTTAGTGCTATTAACTTTATAGCAAAAAGCAAAATTCAACGCGCCTATCCTTGTGGTGCGGGATTATGAATACAAGTATCACCCCCCAGTTTCGTCCCATGACTGTAAGAGCCATCTAAGGGATATAAGCAGTTAACATCTACTGTGAGACATGAAACATTCGTAACTAAGCCCTATGCCAACACTACCCGATCAACACGGCATAGTAGACTACAAACCCTCGAATTGGAGGAGACCCGTGTCCAAGAGTGGGACGAAAATAGTCTGGAGAAAAAAAAAACTCAACGGGAGATTGCAATGTAGCGACTATACAACTTGTTGCAGAAAGGTGTAGTCATATTTTAAGGTTGCATTGGGTAAGCCTTAAATATTATAAATATTACAGTTATACATAGAAAAATACAGTTGGTAAGTTTTTTGTTGTTTATAGCCTATTATTAAATAACTATCAGGAGCGCATCATTTATGAGATTTTTACGGTTTATTGAATGCGATTAAACCTTACGATAAAATATGACCTCATAGTAGTGTTGTATTTAAACAAGATCGATTAATTTAATAAATTAATTAAATTTGTATGAACACATAAAAGTCATAATACAACTAGTATTTGTAATTTCATCCATGCCTAGTGCCTAGTCACCGACCATGTGTAACGGTGGTCAAATATGACTACACCTTTCTGAAACACGTTTTATAGAAAATCTAGCAATTATACTTTAAAGATTGGAAGGAGAAACTGGATGCATGAGGCGCTGGACTGCACGTTGTTGTATTCTATTGGGAGGTCTTTATCTAGCAGTGGATGAAAAAAGACTTATGATGAATGGATGAATTTTAAAGTAAAGAAAAGGAAAGAGCTAAGACTAACACAATACATTATAACGCCTATCGAATTAAAATAAATATAATTAAAGTTCTTGTATTTTTATTTGATACTACTTTTAAATTCTTTTAACAAAATAAAATGATGCGTAGATAGCACTTCTGGCGTTTATCTGTATCCTATAAAAGTATCTGTCGAACCCGAACGACCCAATCCTTTTACACATTTATATAATGTGATTAAAGTAAATCAACAAATTTCAGTGAGTGCCGTATCTTTTTTACATATTCATATATCTATTATTATCTTTTCGGTTTTGAATATAATTATGTTTAGATATTTATCATTCATTATTCTTCTAACCTTACTCCTTTGTTTGGTGTCGGCGCAACATGTATTTTTCTTCTAGGTTTTTCTATCAGCCGTCATAACTGTGTTTACTCCTTTTTAGGGTTCCGTACCCAAAGGGTAATAAAATTGGTCAAGTGCGAGTGGGACTCGCGCACGAAGGGTTCCGTACCATTATCTATGCAACATAAGGCAACGTTATTAGTATCGAGCAAGAAACGGTAAAAAAAATCAGTTTTTTGTATGGGAGCCCCCCTTAAATATTTATTTTATTTTATTTTTAGTATTTGTTGTTATAGCGGCAATAGAAATACATCATCTGTGAAAATTTCAACTCTCTAGCTATCACCGTTCTTGAGATACAGCCTGGTGACAGACGGACGGACGGACGGACAGCGAAGTCTCAGTAATAGGGTTTCCGTTTTTACCCTTTGGGTACGGAACCCTAAAAACAGGACCCTATTACTGAGACTTCGCTGTCCGTCCGTCCGTCCGTCCGTCCGTCTGTCACCAGGCTGTATCTCAAGAACGGTGATAGCTAGAGAGTTGAAATTTTCACAGATGATATTGCACCAATATTTACGTTGATTGTTTTGTACTTTTAGCATTAGAATGATCTGGAAATGCAATTAAATAATTAAATCAATCTTATAGAACAATATATTAAATTAAATGCATCCTTTGCATTCATGACATCACTTTAACGACCGGAACAATATTGACGGTTCGTCATAATCAGGAGAAATTTTTTTAATAAAAAAAAACCTTTATTGGACCTTAATATTACTATTACAATTTTGGTTTCCTGACCTCCAAAGTTTGGAGGTCAGGAAACCAAAATCCAAACTAAGTAAAGGAAAGTCCAAACTAAGTAATGCAACTTGTAATATGGAAGTCAAGGAGTTTACTCTCAAATTTTAAATAAAGGTCAGCGAAAAGAAAACTACAAAACAAAAAATAAGAAAAAATAGTAGAAGGTTAGCAATCAATTGTATAGTTTGTGTGATGCTGATGAGTGTTTTGTGTACGTGTGAGTGTATGAATGTATGGAAAATGTATATATAAATATGCGTCTATTTTAATTATGCGACTTAAGGATGTTCTCCGTATCATCATAATTTAATGACAATAGCCACTTCATTAACAATTCCTTGCACTTATGCTTTGTTACTTTATAAATATTAAGTTATAATAATAATTATAATAAATTGATATCTATGAACATTTCAAACAACGTCCTCTGGTCCCAAAGTAAGTTTATTTCTATGCTTTTGTTATGGGTACCAGATACGGATATACTACATCTATACATTTTTGAAAATACATACTTATAATATTTAAAAAACACCTATGGTCTTTTTCATAATGACTTATCGGAGGTTTAAAAGTTCGCTAAAATCGGTTCGCTAAAATTGTCAAAATTTTTATTTGTAGTCTTTTAACGATAAAATGTTTATTATTTCTCCGATAAAGTTATTGTTTAAAACTCCGATAAGTCATTATGAATAAGACCATAGACGCAGTACAAACATATGTCTGACATAATTGTACCGTGCGGGAAACATACCAGTAGAGCACGGAGCCCGCCTAACATTACATTTCGCAGTAACACAAGGTAGTGGTATAATTTGTTATGTGCATCACTGCTGCAACAACAAACTATTGTTACACTAACAACCGCAGCGCATCGGGCATGTATGACCTGATGTATGAGTGTAAATAAAGCTAAGGAAGTGTGCTTGGATCTTGTGGCAGATATCTATAGTCTCTAGCCTACCCCCATGGGAAGCAGGCGTGACGGTATGATTACTTCTATTCTTGTTACGAAAAAATCTGCAATTACAAACTCAAACAACATAACAAATTCATAACAAACATGTTTGTAAACTGATTCCTTATGTAAATAATAAGCTTGAATGCTACAATAAGTCATAAAAAGTTCGTATCAGCAATTTACACTCGCCAGTTTCACAAGTAACTGACATCATTAATGTGTAAAGTTGAAAACATCATGTACTTAATGTTTAAGCTCGAGTATGCGTTTTTAATTCATAACATAGATGACTTACACAAAGTTTGTGCTTACTTATTATGCTTACTTATTATGAACTAGCTGTTGCCCGCGACTTCGTACGTGTAGAATTTTAGAAAAATTTTACCCGTTTTTGTAACATTTTTCACTAATACTTCGTTCCTATTGATCGCAGCGTGATGTTATATCGCCTATAGCATTCCTCGATAAATGTGCTATGCAATACAGAAACAATTTTTTAAATCGGATCTTTGGTTCCTGAGTTTAGCACGTTCAAACAAACAAACTCTACAGCTTTATAATATTAATATAGGTTAATGCATCTAACGAGTTTGTCTACCATAAATTTGGTGTATACTGCTGAATCTTAGAAAGCTTTGGGAGTAACCACTCTCTCAAACAAGTGTCTCGTCGTTCGACCGTGATTGTGACTACATTTTGATGAATTGCTTTACTTTTCACCCCTTTTCTTTATACTAAAACAACCAAACACCAACCTTATGGCTTACAGTAAAACGTATGAATCTCTTTATGCCATAGTGGGTGCTAAAGTGGTTTCTGAAAACATTATTCTAACTTTACGGCTTTGCGAGTGTCACTTTTGTAACTTTGTAAATAATTATTCAATATTACTAGAAGTATTCATCATGTTAATACTTGAAGTATATATAGTTCGAATAACTATATTTTTAGTTATTAGTGTATTATAGTAGAATACATAGTAGAGATATAATTTTACCTAGAAAGGTACCTACCACAAGGATGCTTTAACATAAGGCAACCAAGTGATGGGACGATATAATTAATATCGCTGCGAGGCGTTGGTCGCAAACGGCACAGTGGTGTTCTTGAGAGTCCCGCCCATCACATGAACGTAGTTTCTTACCGAAATATTTGGTGAGAGACCACCCGCCATGTTAGGCGCGGAGTACCCCTTGTCCAAAAATAGTTGGAGAAAGGATTGGTGAAAACATTGTAAATATATTTCACGAAAATACTGCAAACTAGATTTCCGAACATGAAAAAGTCTTCTTTGAACTCACTAATAAATATTATATTTATTATATTCACTTTCTATCCGAATTTCTACAAAAGGTTACAAAAATATATTTTCTGGGAAACATTTATTGAAATTGACCACATTATCATAATAATATTATAGGGTCGGTGAAGAGAAAAAATCTCTGTAAACCACTCACTATTCTTACAACCGACTATTGTAATTTACATATATTTCTATAGCCATATCATTAAATGAATTCAATTACCTAGTATTTTATTTTTCGGGCTTTATTCTTATTGGATTGGGTACTGAATAGCAATGGCTTTCGTCAGTGACTTTAGGGTTAGAAGCCTTCTCCAAAATGGAATTGGTCGATAAAGAGATAAACATTTTATTGCACGATTTCATTTATTTTGTTCTGTGTTTGTGTTCGACCTGAGTCGAATTCTAATCAATTTTTAGTGGAGATTAGAAAAACGGATGACTAAAACAATTTTATTTCTTATAAGCACATTTATAGGGTTGTCTTCTCTGCTATCCATTCGGTCGTCTGTCACCAGGCTATCGTCTGTTAGGCTGTATATCATAAAGGTGATAGCTAAGACTGTTATCATGTATTTCTGTTGCCGCTGTAACAAACAGATAAATAAATAATAATAATAAATATTCATGGACATTTCACACAACGTCCTCTGGTCCCAAGCTAAGCTTATATGCTTGTGTTATGGGTACCAGAATACGGATAGAATACATATACTACTTTTCTTTTGTAAATACATACTTATAATACATAGAAACACCCAGACGCAGTACAAACATTTGTATGACAATTAAGAAAAATCACACAAATGATTGTCCCGAGCGGGAATCGAACCCGCGACCTCTTGATCGGCAGTCCGTTACCAGAACCACTACCAGAACCACTACACCACGAGGCCCGTCAAAGATAGAGATAGAACAACTTTATTAGTTAAATTAATCATGATTGATCATAATAATAGTTCGCTTTTTTGGACAATACGCAAAAGCGATACATTTTACAAATACCTAATTTTCAATTCGCTCAGCCTTAGTCAGCTCTTAATCATGATTGATTGAGCGTAGAACTAGGCTAGGTAAACTGATGTTTAATTGTATTGTTTTAAAACAATAGAAAATATATTATTATGGAACTTTTTAACGTATATATGACGTACAATATTTGTCACTGAAACACAAAATAAAATAAATCTTCTCAATTCTCACTATAATGGAGGAAACAATCCCAGCTCTATTGTGAACGTGTTTTATGTCAAGGATACGCTGTATGTGTCACTCGCGCTACAATCTCACATTACTCATGACCAAAACGAAAAGGACAAGGAAAGAAAAAAAGGAATAAACACAACTTACAAGTGAACAAATGGTATCACTCTACGTGTCTCACAACTTAAACGTCCTCTGAGATATAGTTTATATAATATAATGTACCTATCCGTCATGGAATAATATGATATAATATGTTTCACATCAAAGAATATTGTGATCGTTATACAGTACAATTACTCAAGTTTTTTGGAGAATTCTTGTCTTGTTTTTGAGAGTAATAAGTAACCTATGTTTCCGCTTATATGTAGTTTAAGATCGGCGACTGTTTCAAAACTAAATTCTTTTTGAGAATAAGAGATCTTGAACTCGTGGCAATGGGACCACACGGGAACTACCAGCATTAAAATAAAAAGAAGCATACAGACGAATTGAGAACCTCCTCTTTTTTTTCGAAGTCGGTCAATAAATAAATAAGGGGCAAACCGGTATGAGTCCTTACTATATATTATTACTTATATATTAGACTAACGATAGCAGCGGCCCCCGGAATTCGAAAACTTGTAAGTCTAGATGTTTATAACCAAGTACTGAAATGACGGACGAAATGTTAAACGAAATGAAGACTATACAGACCCCTTGCACATTTTCAAGTTCCAAGCGGCTAAATTCCTTGTTAACTCGTAGGCTGAGTTAAGAATGTTATATGGGCTTTATAGTTAAGATATTGTTGAATGTTTCTAATTAAGGATTGTTTAGTCTAGTCATAGATCTCCAAGTAGTAAAAGATCCAGATAAACATGTCTTTACCTTATTTTTCTAATGGGAATTGTATAAGTCAGACAAGATGATATAACATATATGCATAGTTAACAAAAATAAAAACAAAAAAAAATATAAAAAATAAATAAAATACTCTTTATTGCACACCATATTAATTTACAGAACTTACTTACTAGACTTAATAATAGGTACAAAGGGCGGTCTTATCGCGAGCAGCGATCTCTTCCAGACAACCTATATACATACGAATTGGGAATCTCTTCCTTTTTTTGAAGTCGGATAAAAATTTTATGTCTAAAATATTCATTCTATACTAGCATAGATTGTTGTTGTTCAAGAAACTCTTATGCAAATTAATGATAAATAAATTTTATAACAACGTTCGCGTACATTTTGGCCGACGAATTTTGTTGCTGTTTTAAATATTCAAGTGTAACGTGTTGTATGTTAATGCAATGCTAATCTACATAATGTAATATTCTTTTGGAGCGTCAAACATACAACAATATTCTCATATATCCTTACAGGAAAAAATAATTACGTTATGTAGATGCTGCAATTTTTAACTTAAAACTGTGTCACAGAATAGTGCATTAGAAAATGTGCACCTTCGGATACTAACACTGTTTTATAAAGTTAAAGAGAACATGCATAGAAATAAGCTGTAGGCTGTGTATCGAAATAATTATTTACTTCTGTTGTGTAACTGTCCTTACAAGGCCTATTTTCTAGGTGAAACGTTTGTAGATATTTTTGATAATTCAATATTGCAAAAAAATCTTGTTTAGACGGATGGGACCGTGACCATGATGACTGCAATGTCTGCGAAACGTCGGGTTAAAATTAAATCAAATATACGCGTTTAAATCTGTATAAAGTGGTTTTATTTGAACGAATGTTTTGCGTAAGTATTAGAGAATATAATTTTATTTTGTATTTCTTAGTAACATTTATGCAGGTTTCTTTTAAAAAAGTGTATGTAAATTACAAATGAAAATTACTTGAGCAAGTAAGGAAGATACCAAGAGGAAGTTATCCTCTAGCAAGTAACTATTACTCCGGGAAATGCCAATTTAAACTTGTAACAAGGTTTGGTGCGAGTGGCTGCCGAACGAAATTAAAAACTCCACAGTGCCACCGCTAGAATAGCTTCGTTGACTGGATGAGTGCTTGTTACAGGCCCAAATTTCATTTACACTTTGTTATCAACCTCTTGTGTCTACCGCAATTTTCAAACTCAACAATTGGATCTACGAAAATTCAATATGTACTTATTAGTTACGATAGTTCTAGGCATTCTTAGTATCTCTTGTTATAAGTCCCCATGATCATGGAATATATCTTTTCTATCATCAAGGAGACAGTATAGTCACTGAAATGGTGAGTTGAGCGTTTAATAGTAGATTGTACACCAAGGGGATAAAGCACTGTATTATGTCACGGGCGCGATATTGAATCCTGAGCGTAACGAAGGACTCCAGATTTAAGCCCCGAGCGTAGCGAGGGGGTCTTGAGTTGATTCCCGAGCGAAGCGAGGGAATTAAAATGGAGTCCTGAGAGCAGTGAAGGATTTAAGCGCGCCCAAGGCAAAATCAGTTTTATCCCTGAGGAGTATACTCTACTTTTCTCACCTTTTGCGAGACAATAAAAACCAAGGCTACTAGAAAAAGTATTTTATTTATTAAAATACTATTTTCATTACTAATTATATATAATTGGCAAGTTTTGTCTGATATTGATTGCACCGTATTGAAATACTCGCGGCTTTTGTTTTAAGTATTGATTTTTAGGGTTCCGTACCCAAAGGGTAAAAACGGGACCCTATTACTGAGACTTCGCTGTCCGTCCGTCCGTTCGTCCGTCTGTCACCAGGCTGTATCTCAAGAACGGTGATAGCTAGAGAGTTGAAATTTTCACAGATGATGTATTTCTATTGCCGCTATAACAACAAATACTAAAAATAAAATAAAATAAATATTTAAGGGGGGCTCCCATACAACAAACATGATTTTTTTACCGTTTCTTGCTCGATACTAATAACGTTGCCTTATGTTGCATAGATAATGGTACGGAACCCTTCGTGCGCGAGTCCGACTCGCACTTGACCAATTTTTTTTTCGTTCGGCCAGCTCGATTTTCGAATAAGTTCGATTTTCAAATAAATGAGGCGGCGCGCACCAGCAGCTGCAGCAGCCGCGCGCCGCGCGATTTTGACGAAATTAGACTTTAAATGCATAACAATAACAACTAAGAGAAGTGAGAATCACATTACTGCACGGCGGGTTATAATGAAATTCAGTACAACATTACACCCCGGCAAAAGACTAGGGCTATAATGATTTACTTTGAGTAAGGTTTGCATGATATATAATGAGGCATTGGTACCAATTCTAGGTACATAACTAAACTTGACTTAACTAAAAAATGAAAATTGGTAGTATCAATATAGCTATTACATGCTATTTCGTTGTACACATTTATATTGATTAAAATGGTTAGTCTTTAATACACAGTTTTAATAATATGAAACTTCAGTAAACATTGCCGAATTGTGATAATGACGCTATCAGTTTTAATTTTTTAGTTAAGTTAAGTTTATTTGTGCGCACAGAATCGGCACCATTGTCGAGCAGGTGGTGTGAAAAGATAATTATGACTAGTTTAACTTTGGAATTTATAATTCTTTTTATATCAGGATATTATCATTAGCAATGCTTAAAAAATTCTAAGCAGTTCGTATAATAAAATGTCCGTTATAAATAGGAGGAGATAGAGGAGAGTAAATATGTTAGTTTAATATAAAATGTGGAACAAAAGCACTGATTCTTATTCCAGATTTTATATTAAACTAACCTATTTACGAGGAGGTATCTATTATTTGCTGAGAGGTACAAGAAATCGATTTCTATTGTACTTTTCCATATTCTAGTCCGTCAGTGAATACAAATTGCGCTTTTAAAGTCCGTCTAGTAAAACATTATAAAGTAGTCAAGAACTCCTCCTAGCTAAGTTAACGTTATCGAAACAGCTCTTAGACTACAACTTATCAGTAGTCAGCTTATAGGTTTATGGCCACACAGCATGTTCTAGAATAAGTCAAGAATCACAATGAGAGATTTATTAATAGGTTTATTGCGTCATCGTCACTAAGTGTGCTTTGCGGAGTCTTGAGAGAGAGGGATATCATCTAGACAAAAATTTATTTCATGTGTCACTACTGAAATAACACTTTTTTATACCACAATGGTAGCGAACAAGCGTACGGCACGCCTGGTAAGCAGTACCATGGCCTATAAAGGTCTGTAACACCAAGGGTATCAACCGTGTTTGACAAATCGTGTAGAAATCTCTTCACTCCTTTTTTTTAAGAACCCCATGCTGTTATCCAATGGAAAAATCTCGGCAGGTAGTTCATTCCACACTTTATTGTACGTGGGATAAAATTCCGTAGGAATTGTGCAGTACGTACTGCCAAGATAACGAAGTTTAAAGTCTTATCACATACCTAATGTAAGACAAAACTATCCTAAGTAATGAGAAAATAATCTAAAAATAAACCATAACGAACTATTTCAATCAATACAAGTAGGTACAATAAACAAACGAATTAAACTTTATAATTACAAAGCCGTTTCATAATTATAATCTAAAATTTTAGTCTATCATTATAAAACTCCAAATAACTGTTATTTCAATAGAACTAAATTACATTTTAAAGCGTTCACTACGTATTATTATTTTAACAATTGGTTAAATTTATAGATGATTTGCGTGTACTTATTTTCGTAACAAAGTTTTCAGTACAATTACCATATTTTATTTGATAAACATTATTTTTTAGCACTTTAATAATATTGATGATGTGTATGTAATGAGACAGTTATACCTATTTCCAAGTGTGTTATTGAACTCTATCTAAATAACATCAAAATAATTATTATTTAGTCTAGTTTATTGGGTTTAAATATAAAAATATTAGGTGTAAAACTATCATTTAATGAAACGCATTACATATTGTATTTTCAGCTATTCTTTTTAATAAAAGAATGATTTCCACTAATAAATAGTGCTCTTATTTACGAAAATCACACACAAAACTATCTAAGCAGTAGTTTTATGTTCATAGCAGACAGACTGACTAACAAATAGACACGACGGAGAGTGTGTTTTATATGTAGAGATTCAATTCCAAATTAAAAATACACTACAAAATAAATATTAATTAGGTATTTATTAAATCAACACAGACTTTATTTAAGCGTTAGCCAATTTGGGATAATTTAATGAGTTAACCCGCTAATTTGAGTACAGCTGCTGCTCAAAGTAAATATTTAAATTAATTGCTCTTTATAATAACATTATCGTGTTTTAAAATTATACAATAACTAGCTGTTGGCCGCAACTTCGTACGCGTGGGATTTAGGCACCAAATCTTAAAAAAATATTCTAAAAGCCATCCTCTTGAACCACTCTATCTTAATAAATTAAATAATATCTTAATAAATTTCATTTATTAAGTAAAAGCATAGCAAGTCCATTTTAATATTAATAAATTACCACTCTATCTTTTTAAGAAAACACATCGAAATCCGTTGCGTAGTTTTGAAGATGTACGCTCACATAGGGTCGTACATACAAAAATAACGACTTTGTTTTATAATAATGATTGGTTTACTTTAGTTGGATTTACTTTAGTTGGATGAATGGTTTACTTTAGTTATTTTCACAGTGTAATGTGCTATGGAATTCTTCTTTGGGGAAGCTGTGCGGACATTAATCGGATATTTGTGCTCCAGAAACGCGCTGTTAGAGCTATATATAACCTAGGTCCGCGGGATTCTCTAAGGGAGAAATTCAAAGACATAAATATTTTAACGGTCGCTTCGCAATATATATATGAAAATTTATTGTATGTTCATAAAAATATTCATAATTTTACAAAAAAAAGCGACCACCATAATGTTAATACAAGGCATAAACACAATCTTGTGATGCATGTAACCCGTCTCCACAAAATATGTAACTCTTTCATGGGTCATTGTATACGATTTTATAATAAACTCCCTATTGATGTAAGAGAATTAAATAATTCTAAATTTAAAAAAATCATTAAAACTAAATTATGTAAAAAGGCGTATTATAAAATTTCTGACTATATTAAAGATGATAAAGCTTAGTAGGTTGCTCTGGAGCAATACATTTTCTATATTGTAAAGTTATTAGCATTGTAAGTATAATTGACATTTAATTTAAAAATATTGATTTGATTAAAAGCTCTGCTGAGTTTCTTACGTCGGTTCTTCTCAGCAGATTGCGTCCTGAACCGGTGGTAGGGAAAAAAATTGGACATGTCATAAGCACATAATTTTTCTAAAAAATTGTGTCTACGTGATTAAATGATTTTTCATTTCATTTCATTTCATTTCAATAAGTAAAGATCAAGAAAAGCACAGGGTTAAAGTGTTGCATATCCGATTTAGTTATCAAAAATATGTTTTACTCTTTGATATTAATTCACTAGATATGCTTATTCGAATATGGTCATTCTTACAGGCATGCACTTCTGTTGAATAAAACGTATAAGTGAACTAGATCATAGAAAACCATAAGCTGCCAGTATCAACGTGTCGCATTATACAGGGAAGACTAAAATCGATAGACAGCGGAGTCTCAGTAACACTCGTTTTAAGTTTGGTACGGACCCCTTAACAATAAGACTATACTTAAGGGTATGTATCTCAAGAATTTGAACCATAACATAGATTCAGAGGGAATGATAATCAACAATTAATCCGTTTCATGGTACTGGTGACTTAACCGATTCAATCTTCGCTCAAGCGCCAACCACGCTCATCCGACCGATACGCAATTTCACACACCAATACACTTGATATTGCGTACGGTTTAGGTTATCATGTATTACAAAAATTCTGCCAGACTATACAAATGTCAAGCAAATATCACGAATGGATGAGTATTGGAAATGAAAGATGTAATAGAGCTTTTGTTCAAGAATAAGATCAGATAAAGATTCAGAATAAAATACTCCGTGCCATGTTGGAACCGATCATACGAGAAAAGAGATCTTTGTAAATATTTTATAATGTTGCATTATATCCTTTTGCAAGATTATAAAATATTTTCTGTTGGAAATACAGAAATTCTTTAGTTTTGATTTCAAGTAATAATGTGAATGAGTTTTGAAGTCGGTTAAAAAGGAGTAAAACATTTTATAATTACAAGTTTTATAATAAAGTTTCAGCAATAACAGTTACGTAAAAAGTTTTATCTAAGTTATTAAAACAAGAAAAGACAGGGCAGCGATGGAGGGCAAAAAGTTCAAGGTTCCAAGGTCGCTGATGGTCACAAGGTTTTGGGCAAAAGTTCTTTGTTAATCTCTACCTTCCCACTTCCATAGAATGATTACGATATAATGACTGCAAAATAAAATCGTTCTTAATAAAATGAATAGTAATTGTCCTATTCTTATCTCATTACATGGGGTCTAACACGTCTTTTCTCCATAAAGAATATAAACCAAAATAAATATACACAGGATCTGAAAACAGTACCTCGGAGGTACCTTCCGAGTTATTGTGTTTAAATCCTGTATTATAGTATTAAAAATAAGTCATGAAAGAAGCCAAGGAAGTATGTTTGTATCGTAGCAGATAGCGCTCTATAGTCTCTGCCTACCCCATGGAAAAATGGCGTGATGTTCTGATGATGATGAACTCGGAAACTGTTGTTTTTTATCTCCCAAATGAGTTTATGATTATTACGAGTATATATCAATAAATAGCTTCATTTTTGCACTAAATAAAATTAAGTTTTATTTAAAAAAAATTACAGACAACGGTTCTGATTCTATGCGCACAGCTAAACTTAACTAAAAAATGAAAATTGATAGTGTCAATAGCAAAATTTAGTATTATTAACTGAACTTACTTTTTGTAAAAATTGTCCATTAAAGACTAACGATTTTAATTAATATGAATGTGTATAACGATATAGTAACTAAAAGATATTTTAACACTATCAATTTTCATTTTTTAGTTTTGTTTAGTTTAGTTGTGCGCATAGAAATGGTACCAATATCTATTTTAATTTTAACTTTAGTTTACACAAAAAATGTACAGACTATAAATAAACTAGAGAGAGTTTTTTACTAAGATATTCTAAGCAGAGATACAAGAATGAGAAGCTAGTGATACAAAAACATCGTAGTAGGAGTCCAGAACGTGCAAGGAAACTCAACTGAGATAAACAAGCTCATTACCAAGTCGCGGGCGTTTCAGACGGGTGAGACGCCCAACTAATCAGCTTGTCTGTGGTGTAATGACACTATCTGTAATCATTTATCTTGAACTTTATACTGGCAATTCATTTAAACTAACAATTTTATCTATTCTTTTAATATTATTATACTAAAGAGTTTGTTTGTTTGTTTGAACGCGCTAATCTCAATAAACCACTAGTCTGATTTAAAAAAAAATTTCAGTTTTGGATAGTACATTTATCGAGGCAGGCTATAGGCTAAATAACATTACGCTACGACCAATAGGAGCGAACCATAAGTGAAAAATATTGCAAATACGGGGAAAATTTGCTACGATCCTAACATACTTCCTTGGCATAATCCACACTTATATTTGCCCCTTTTTTGGTATAAGATTCTGTGATAAATTTGGGAAATGTCTGTGAATATTTATTTATGGTCTATTTTTAGATATAGAAGTAATATCTGATTTAAGATTGTTCCACGAAGCAGAAGTTTTGATATTATCAATGAGTTGACACGTAAAGATAACAGACATTACGTGTAACATTAACTTAAATGCATCTAGATTGTACTCCAGACTGCATAAATACTTACTGGTATACTTTAAAGGGGTCAAGTGCCTAGCACCAACAACCGTCGGGCATAAATGACCAGATTCTGATGTATAAGTGTGGATGAAGCCAACGAAGTGTGTTTGGGTCGCAGATGGCGCCCTGTAGCCTCTGTCTACCCCCATGGGCAATAGGCGTGATGTTATGCTGATGATGATGCAGACTGCATGTTATTTGTTATGCCAGCCACAGCCATACATATTTGGGTACCAGATTTTTTTCTATACAACATATAATTAAGCTTATTAGTATTAGGAAGGATTTTTCTAATAGAATTTATAACAAAAACTAGGATAGTAAAATTTTGGTTTCTAATAGTGATCAATGGTACCGATTCTACACGCACAACTAAACTTTACTAAAAATGTAAATTGATAGTGTCATTAGCACAATTTGGCAATGTTAACGGAACTTTCTTATTATAAAAACTGTGAATTATAGACTAAAGATTTTAACTAACATGTTTGTGTTTAACGAACTAGCAAGTAATAGATACATTGACAAAATCAATTTCCATTTTTTTAGTTAAGTTTAGTTGTGCACATAGATTTGATATCAATAACAAAAGAGAAAACCAAGAAAATGTTACTCTGTTCTTTGATGTGCGGCCACATTCTCCAATACAGACACTAATAATACTATCGAAAATAAAAACATTACGCAATTCAATTGAAATAATTTTAATCGACTAAGATGTGCTAATTTTTCCAACACGTCCGTCAAAATAATGGCATTTGATATTAGTATATTAAATACCATTATTTCTTACTGCAAAACTCAGAGCAACTGAAGCGTAGTCAAAACAATAAGCTCTAAATACTTCGCAATGTTCGCTGGCTTAGTTATTCCGTAGTCGGACAGTTTGATTGCTATGTTCAACTATATTAAAATGCAAACAACGTCTTGTTTCTGAAGAACTAGCTTACCATTGGTAGAATAGTATTTTTTTAGAATTTCTTTAAAATTACTTTTATCAAAATCTGTTTGTTAGAATTTGTAAAAATTTTTTTTCGAAAACAATACATTAGTTAAACGAAAAGTTAGTATTTGTATAAAAATATTAACGCAAACTCTCGAAGCCAGTGAAATACGAAGGAAACAATACCAAACATTTTTTTCTGTTTAATGTTTGTGAACAATAATAAAATGTTACTAGGTTCTACATTAATTTATTTGTAATTGACTTGCTATGCTTTTACATAAATGTAACTAGGTTTTTATAGACACAACGATCTATGGTTTAATGGGTATAATATGACGGATTATTCATAATGTACTGTATAATAGATAGAAAGCACCAAGATGCAGTAAAGCTAAATGTGTTCTTCACACACAAGTCGGAATCGAATTCGCTTCCTCGAGGACACAGTTCGTTAAAAAACCAATTTATCACAAGTCTTGTCAAATTCTTATGCAATCCTTCCGACATGTACTTAAACATCTATGTAGGTTTGCGGAAACTTCTATTATGTTCATACACAGAATATACAGAAGGAGCGCTCGGCAATATTTGAATGCATAGTAGTGTGTCCCTAAACGAGTCCCGCGCGGGCGCCCGCACCTCCCGTCACCTCCGCGCAGTGTTGCCAGCTCTCGAGTCATTTCCTACTAATTCTCAATTTTGTGGAAAATGTGTAAAAAGTTTTTCTTTACTTTTTATAAAACTAATAATGTTATTATTTTGTGTTTATGTTCTTTGTGAGTTTATATCATCAAAATTACGTAATCGATTTTTATAGAGTTTTATTTTAATATATACCTAGTAGTATTCGATAGGTAAAAAAATACATACAAAAAAAATTAAAAAAAACACACACGAATTGAGAACCTCCTCCTTTTTTGGAGTCGGTTAAAACATCTCACATCAGACACTACTTCTGTCTTATTCTTTATTCTGTGTGTTCATATTAAAATAATGAACACAAAAACAAATAAAAACCAAATAAAGCAACGTTCGTAAATCTCATGGCTATCTGTTAAGGAACAATTAAGAAAACGGCATGGGCTTTGAAATACTTAATCGGCTGTCTCGTGTCCCTGAAACCCTGGAGCTTTCAACCTGATAATCGACCATTAATTAACGGATCAGCTACATTTTTCCTCTTGTGATATATGAAGGAGAACTGTATAGAGAGATTAATTCAGAAATATCTGTTGTAATTTATTTATACATTGACCAGCAGAAATTCGTCGGGCCTTAAACGTAGCGAGTGTTTGTATATTACGTATGTATTCGCTTCCCATACAAGAAAACAATTACGATTTAGACATTTTTACTGAGTTTTGGTATCTATTTGAATCGGTACCATTATTTTTTTAAACAATTAATGGTACCGGTTCTCCGTGTACAACTAAACTTAACTAAATATTCAAATAGATAGTGTTAATAACACAATTCAGAAACGTTAACAGAAATTCTTTATTAGAAAATATGTATATTATTATAGCCTAATGGTTTTATTCATAATCACTTATCGGAGGTTTGAAAGTTCGCTAAAATCAGTTCGCGAAAATTGTCAAAACTTGTTATTCATAATAGTCTTTTACCGCTAAAACGTTTATTATCTCTCCGATAAAATCTCTGTTTAAACCTCCGACAAGTCATTATGAATAAGACCATAGCGATTTTAATATTAGAAAAATATATACAACTAAATAAATAGCCAATTAATCAAAATACGCCATAGTTGTTTTCATTTTTAGTTAAGTTTAATTGTGCACGTCGAATAGGTACCAATGTGTGATATCAACAACTAGCTGTTGCCCGCAACTTCGTACGCGTGGAATTTAGAAATCAAACCTTAACAAATTACTTTTTTAAAAATACGATATAAACTCAATCAAGTGACGATTATGGTGGCCTAATTTGATTACTGAAAAGCACGCCGCAATAAGCTCAGTTGGCAAATTTGACAGACTAAACTACGGAACGGTATTCCGAGGTCGTGGGTTCATGTCCCGCTTGTGGTAATCACTTTTTCCACCAAATTCTACAAAAAAACCACTCTGACATGTAAAAAAAGCCGCATCAAAATCCGTTGCGTAGTTTTGAAGATATAAACTCACATACAGACATAAATACAAAAATAACGAGTTTGTTTTAAAAAGTTAAGATGTGGTACCCGCCACATAAGTTATATAGAATAGTCTAATTTAGGTTGAGGACTTTGATTTTGCCGAAGGACGTTGCCGAATAAAATCCGTATAAAGACCAATATAGCCTTACTGGGTGAAGGTAGCACAGGTCCACGCGTGGTGGCGTTCTATGCGAGAGACCTATGGTCAGTAGTGGATGGAGGAAGGCTGATGAATGGATATATAGATATCCTTACTAATATATATTCATTCATGGACATTTTACACAACGACCTTTGGTCCCAAGCTAAGCTTATATGCTTGTTTTATGGGTACCAGAATACGTATAGACTACATAAACTACTTTTCTTTTGTAAATACATACTTATAATACATAGTAAACACGCAGATGCAAGTACAACAGATGTTTGTAAGATAGCAAATGATGTTAAAATTTTAATCCACGTTTGAAATTAAGTCCCTATTTAAAACTTTAAATAGATCGTAAATCATTGTGCACCATATAATTTTGTGTAAAATTTTTGTGCAAAAATATTTTATAACTGTTAAATCTTTCTGAAAAATATACCTCGTAAATTCTATTAAAGTTTTATGATTCTTTGTCACAGGTTCGCCCGCATAAGCTATCAAAAGTTTACCTACTCAAAATAGAACTAAATATTTAAACAAAGCAATTTCGTTAATTTAGACTTTGCAAGCTTTTTAAAGCTATGCATAGGATCATACGAACAAAAATAACGACTACGTTTTGTCTTTACTTGTAAAGCAAAGTCGTTATATTTGTATGTATTTCCCTACGTGAGTTTATAATTATCTTGATAAGGGTTTTTAAGTGATAAAGTTGTTCAAGTAAAGTTGCTTTTTAAACAATTTAGTATAATAAGTAAATATATTTATTCAAAGTTCCAATATTTTCTTACAATTCAAACCATTTCCAAATAAATATCTTTGCTAGTTGGAAGACTACTTGCTAACAATAATAATAAATAATCACATCGGCAACCATAAAAGTATTCAATTCTCCATACAATTTCGTCTTTCAGTCTTTTAAATATAAATATGCTTCTATTTCCTTTCCTTTGAAATAGAAAAGCTATTTTAACTTTCAAATTGTTGTTCAATAGCGGAATGATACAACAAAATGATGTGAATTTGTCGTATGTATAGGTAATATTACGTCCTATAATATAAATAGCATAGTAGTCGCCTATACTAGACTGTCGTATCGAGGGGAGCCGGGGTGACACACATCTCTATCATAACTTATTATAAAAAGAGTCGTTATTTTTGTATTTAAGTCTCTATGTGAGCTTACATCTTTAAAACTGCGTGACGGATTTCGATGCGGCTTTTTTAAACAAATAGTGTTGCTCAAAAGGATGGCTTTTTTGTATAATTTGTTAGCTAATAAATATTATATTCGTACGTAATTTCATTGGTTGCTACGCACACTCCGCCTAAAAAGTCTGTCAGTGAACAATGAGTATGAGCATTGCTCTCATACCTTTTTAACAGGGAGTGTCTAGAAATAAATTAGTAAAAATAAATGTTTCTTTGCCAAATTTTTTGTCGATCCTAAAAAATTACGCTAATGTCCTAAATGCATTTATATAATAACCAAATACACAAACGATTTGAATGTATTAGAAATATGCATGTAACGTTAATTGTATATACATAGAAATACAAGATTGTACATGTATTTTGAAGATTACTACGGTTTCTGAAATTGGAGAAAATTCATTTAAATTTTTTATCTTGTTTATAAACTATATCAAGTTTCTTAAAGCAATTAAGATAAAACTGAGGACAAAAGCCGCGAATTCACAGAGCTTACCTTTGTTGGGTCTCTGTTAGTAATTAACGAGCTAAATCTAACTAAAATTCGTTGCCCGCATCTACTTTAAAAGTATACCCACACTAAGAACTCATTAACAACAGATTTTATAAGTTCTATTTTATAATTAAAGTTTAACCCCAGTGTGTGTCCACCATTATTACCTTTATGTATGTGTAAGCAAAATATGCAGTGAGTATTATTAACATTTCACAAAATAAATATTTAACACTTTTAACCGCCGGGCATGCATGACCAGATTTATGAATATAAGTGAAGCCCAGGAAGTATGGATCGTAACTGATGTTTTTTTTTAGTATCTGTCTACCTCCATGGGATAAAGCCCTGATTTTATGATCATGATAAATAAATATATATTCATGGACATTTCACACATCGTCCTCTGGTCCCAAGCTAAGCTTATTATGCTTGTGTTATGGGTACCAGAATACGGATATAATACATATACTACTTTTCTTTTGTAAATACATACTTAAAATACATAGAAAACACCCAGACGTAGTACAAACATTTGTATGACATTTATGAATATCACACAAATAATTGTCCCAAGCGGGAATCGAACCCGCGACCTTGTGAACGGCAGTCCAGTACATGAACCACTACGCCACGAAGCTCGTCAAATGATAATGATGAAATTCCCAAAATAGTGCACATTTTGGATAAGATACTGCTTCGCCTTGAAAGACGCCAGTCCTTCAACGTGGTTGTTAAGATTCGGCCGATGAGATAATGAAAGAGAAACCGATGGATTACTAGGCCACTATCCAGCAAAACTGCTTTCTGTGTCAGAGCCATCAGCGACTTACTACTGACGCCTTTGATGCGTTGTGAGAGGCTCATAGGGACCCATCATTCACCAACACAATTATTGGGATAATACCGTAATCTGGTACCCAAAAGACAAACATTAAGCTTTAACGTCTTTATCTATAATATTGGATACAATACGTGTGCTTGGGTAACATCTGTTTTAGTGTTTATAAAAAAACCCTTTCAATTGGGATACCTTGATAAATGTATTAAACTTTAGTGGAGACGCTTGAATAAAAATTACGACGCATCTAAACTAATTTACAAGTTTATTCTCTCCAAGTCCATTATTCCTTAAATATTCATATGGGTAATAGTTATATGCATGCCTCAGGCTTTCAACGTTAATTAAAGGGTTCAGAACTAATTTGGGACCGTGTTTCAGTAAATTTACAGTCAATTAAATATACAATTCTATAATTGTCTTGCAAGCTTGTTATTTAGTAACATACAAAGATAAGTAATGACATAACGTGTATGTTTAATTATTTTTACTATAACTAATTTATAACTGTACGGTAACTGGCTATTGCCTGAAACGTTAGTAAATTATACAAAAAAGCCACCATCCTCTCCACCATCTTGAACCATTCTATCTATTAAAAAAACCGCAACAAAATCTGTTGCGTAATTTTGAAGATATAAGCTCAATAATATTTATGTAATGAAGGCTAATGTAATTAATTTGTTTTTCTAGAATATTCGTTTGTTTTTCTAGACTTTTGACTTTTATTGGTTACATGCATGGAATAAACGATACTAAATTTTTTTGAGTATTGCAGCTGCAGAAGTCACTCAATTTTTTTTAATAAATATTAAATAAATAAATAAATATTCATGGACATTTCACACAACGTCCTCTGGTCCCAAGCTAAGCTTATATGCTTGTGTTATGGGTACCAGAATACAGATATAATTCATAAACTACTTTTCTTTTGTAAATACATACTTATAATACATAGTAAACACCCAGACGCAGTACAAACATTTGTATGACAATTAAAAACATCACACAAATGATTGTCCTGACCGGGAATCGAACCCGAGACCTCATGATCGGTAGTCCGTTATATGAACCACTACACCACGAGGCCCGTCGAACGTAAGTAATGTAAGAACATCATCATAATATCACGCTTTTTGCCATAGGGGTAGCCAGAGACCATAGAGTGCCATGTGCTACGATCCAAACTTACTTCTTTTAAATGTAAGATGTTATGTAATAATTATTATTAATTTTATCCCAGATTGTCATGTACCTATCTAATTTAATTTGATTATAATTACATTAATTTATTAATTTTGGAATTGACTTGCTATGCTTTCACTTAATTATTCATATTACCTATAGTAGAAAAAAAATCATGTCCCGCTCATCGTTGTCATTTCCACTATATTTTGATCTATTTAATTATAATTGTTAACAAAGATTATGCTCCAAAAATTTATCTAATGATGTTACAGTAGGTACAACCTAAAATCCTAAAATATTTTTATCGAAAATTTTTTTCCCAAAACAAAATATTTGGGACATGCCATGGATGTGTACCTTTACTCCATGAACAAAAAAAAAGCTTTTAATTCATATAGGTATAATTAACACGCACACACTCGCAGCAACGTCATCACAGCTTAGCAACAGAGATTTAGTTATTTCTCTCGAGATAACGATTTAAAAATGCTCGTTATATGTAGCGAGGTCAGCCTCGGCTTATTTAAAATACACCATAAAAGCCTTCGTACAGAGCCGCTGTGAAAATGTCGGTATCGGACAAAATTCAATTTTAGGCCATAATAACATGTGCCAACACATATCTACTTCGAATTGGTTTGCTTGATAGAAACGTAATTATATTACTGTAGATCGTGTAGTGTACTTTATTGTGAATGGTTTATGAGGACTTACAAAAACATTATGTATCGCTTATTATTTAAAGACGACCATTTTGCGTTATTAACCGACTTCAAAGAAGGAAGTGTTTTGCAATTTATCTGTATGTTTTTTTTTAATATTTGTATATACTCCATATCTTTTAACTGGACGCAATTTTAATGATTTTTTTTTTGTATTTGAAAGCTGGTGGGTCCCGTTTGGTCCCATCCCGTTTGGTCAGGATCTGGTTATTTCCTAAGAAATCGAGGAAAATTCTCAAATTCATTCCATCCATCAGTCTTTCTCCGTTCCCTGTTGGATATAGGTTTCCCATAGAGCACCACAATGCGCGGTTCTGCACCACTTGCATCCAATGCTACTCCGCGACCTTAACGATATATCGTCGCACCATCTTGTCGGGGGTCGCCCTACGCTGCGTCATCCGGTCCGTGGTCGCCACTCTAGAACCTTTCTTCCCCAGCAATTATCAGTCCTATTAGCGGTGTGGCCTGCCCATTGCCACTTCAGCGTGCTAACATTTACTATTATCAAATTCTGAAACTACATTTGTGTTGACAAAATATGATGACAAAAAAATATTATAACACTATAGTTAATATAATGAAATCTAACTTACATACTCACACACTCATACAGTGTCACAGTGTTAGTTACCATACTTTTCCGATACGGCTTCCGATTTTTATGAAATTTTATATGATATTTTCTAACACTTGCGCGACTTATCTGTTTAAATAAAACTACTTTTTACGGATTTAGACGCGTATATTTGTTTTAAATTTTGGCCCGACGTTTCGGAGACTTTGCAGTCACCATGGTCACGGGTGAGACTGAGCTGTAATGTGTCTTCTACGATCAGTTATTACAGGGTTTACCCACATTCGATTTTAATTTTACATTGACCATAAAGATAGACTTTTACTATAAACTATATCATATTACATTGTGCTCAGACTACATAAAATCAATAACATTATTTTAGTTTCTAAAATACATTAACAAATTGTAACAATATAAAGAACATTTTTAATTTTTAAAACAAATATACGCGTCTAAATCCGTAAAAAGTAGTTTTATTTAAATTTTATATGCATATTCGGAAGGTCCGAGAATCGACTACTATCTAACACGTACAATACGTACATACCACAAACGTAGGGATTAATCTATTTTGATAAATTAAACGTTGCTAGTCTATACACCTCCGATAATCTACAATAATTTGACATACAAACATCATAAGTCAGTTCCATCAGTGAAACTAACAAATGAATTAAAGAAATATAAAAAATAAGATTATAATGATTAACAAAAAAGAAAGTAGGCACAAATTTTACATCAAAACTTGTTCAATTTATCAAAGATATTATTAGATTTTAGTACAGACTCTAATTTATTAGATTGTCTGCAGGCCTGTTATTACTCATTGTTAAAACAACAGAGTTTGAGAGCTCATTAATATTAACTATTATAATGAAATTATAACAATTACATTATACTAATAATTAAATTATGTTTATAATAAACTAACTATAAACATAAATAAAGAAAATAAATTATTATTAATTTTACTTTTAACACATAAAGAAACAGGAATTAAATATTGGTACCAATTCTAGATACACAACTAAACTTAACTTAACTAAAAAATGAAAATTGGTAGTGTCAATATAGCTATTACTTGCTATTTCGTTCTACACATTTATATTAATTAAAATCGTTAGTCTATAATTCACAGTTTTAATAATAAGAAAGTTCAGTAAACATTGCCAAATTGTGATAATGACGCTATCAGTTTTAATTTTTTAGTTAAGGTTAGTTGTGCGCTCAGAATCGGCACCATTGTCAGTTTAATTTTGCGGTGATCACTTTTTCCACTACAATTTAATTTATTAAGTTTTACTTTTGCAAATTTGTTGTATACATAATTATTTTGTGTGTTTCGTCCATCTATCCATCACCCTTTCTCCATCTACTGCTCCTGGTTCTACGCCGTTTATATCTAACGGTTCTCTGCGTGTATGCGTATGTTACTTCTTCGCTCTAAATTGTGTCATCGATACGTGATCGCCACTTAAAAATATTTTACATAATTATGAAGACTTAGGAATGAGACGTTTTATAGGTAATGATGACCACTTACAATCAGACGGACCGTTTGCTTGTCGTACCTTATATCTTACCGTACCTTAGTGGTATCAAGAACTCGTCGAAAATTCTTATTATTTATAGAAAGAAAGAAAGAAAGAAAGAGAAATGTATTTATTATAATCTACTTGGTGTTGCCCACAACTTCTTTATGCGTGGAATTTAAAAACCAAACCAAATTATACAGAAAACCCATCCTCTTAAACCATTCTATCTATTAAAGAAAACCGTATGGAAATCCATTGCGTAGTTATGAAGATATAAGCCCAAATAAGCCCTCCGTGTGGTGACGGATTAAGAATACAAGTGTCACCACCCCATCTCCTCCCAATGGTGCTGTAAAAGTCAGCTAAGGGATATTGCACACAGATAAACATCCTGTGTGAGAGACGGAAAACTCGAAAATAAACCCTGTGACAACACACCTGGTCAGCGCGGCACAGTAGACCAAAATCCCTCCGAAGTGGAGGAGGTCCGTGCCCAACAGTGGGACATAAATGGGCTGGAGAGAGAGAGAGAAGGCCAAATAGGGACATACATATAAAAATAGCGACTTGGTTTTAAACATAAAACTACAGATACACTACTACTACTTTTTTTTTATACATTTGAATACCTACTACAGACAAAAATATAACTGATTACATATATACGAAAACTAAGGAAAGAATAAATTTAGAAGAAGTGTTAGTAAGTCGAGAAAAAGTTTACAAAGCATTGAAATTTCTAGTCCCAGAACAGAAGTTGTCCACATTCCTTGATGAGAAACCTTGGCCAGAGGGAATACTTTTTAGGAGATTTGTGAATTTTAAATTCTGATGTGGCACAATTAGAAATTTTCCCAGTAACAGTAGAATGGTAGTTAACGATTTGTAAAATATTGTTTGTTTTAATTGTGCAGTTGTGAAGCGTTCTTTTGATGATTTACATCAGTTAAAATAATTACCAATAATTGTATTTGTTGCCTATGGATATATATATCCGAAATAAATGATTTATTATTTTTAGGGTTCCGTACCCAAAGGGTAAAAACGGGACCCTATTACTGAGACTTCGCTGTCCATCCGTCCGTCCGTCCGTCCGTCCGTCCGTCCGTCTGTCACCAGGCTGTATCTCAAGAACGGTGATTGCTAGAGAGTTGAAATTTTCACAAATGATGTATTTCTATTGCCGCTATAACAACAAATACTAAAAATAAAATAAAATAAATATTTAAGGGGGGCTCCCATACAACAAACATGATTTCTTTACCGTTTCTTGCTCGATACTAATAACGTTGCCTTATGTTGCATAGATAATGGTACGGAACCCTTCGTGCGCGAGTCCGACTCGCACTTGACCAATTTTTATAGTAAAGATGATTCAAAACACTTTTAACCTAATGAGGTTCTAAGTCTCTAAATGTAGACATTCTTAGAAGCAGTAAATCTGTCAAGTAAATATTCCACTACATCAATTTTGACATCTAAAAGTTTTCCACGTTTGTTATCTATATTGAGAACTATAACATAAATAGCATATTATTCAATAAGAAAACGATTTGAAGTTAACAAAGGAATACATATTGAAAACATGTTAACAGGTTGTATTTATTTAAGAAACAGAATAAAAATACCGATGTGTTTCGTCGCTCTGTTACATCAACCACAAGATGTCACTAGGGTAACTTAGACTTTTGATATATTTATGTCTGTTTACGTGTATAAACTCCTTTCTTTGCAGCACCTCAAGGAAATGGAACTCACTCCCTGGACACGTTTTACCTTACTCCTATTACATGGGGTCTTTCAAGCGAGGCGTGAAGAGGCATTTTGTGGGCCGGCAAGGTGGGGGCAGCTAGTGCTCTGACAACGTACTAGCCACCCTCATGTCTGGATTACACTTTCACTTAACATCAGGTGGAGTGGGGTCATTTGCCTACCCAAGCTATAAAAAAAAAGTTTACGAGTATAATGGGGGAAACGTTATGTACCAAGATAAAATACGGGACCTTATTACTGAGACTTAGTTGTCCGTCCGTCTGTCACCAGGCCATATATTTGGAACGGTAATAGATATAGAGCTGAAAATTTCTCAGTTTGTGTATAACATCCTACTTGATGCTACAACCCGTTTACGTCCCACTGTTGGGCACGGGCCTTCTCCACTTTGGGAGGGATTATGGTCTACTGTACCGCGCTGACCAGGCGTAATGGCACAGAGTTTATTTTCGAGTTTTCCATCTCATAGAGGATGTTATCTGTGTGCAATATCCCTTAGCTGATTTTTACAGCACCTTTGGGAGGAGATAGGGTGGTGACACTTGTATTCATAATCCGTCACCACACGGAGAAATGATGCTACAACAAATAGGCATAATCATCATACTCCTTATACCATTGTTTGGGGTCTCGTTATAGGGAGTCGGTATGACGAATATATTATGATAACGCTACAGAACCATGTGCGAGTCGAACTCGTCCTTGACCGGTTTTTTCATTTACTTTTTATCAAGCTAGCTATTTGTAAACAATTTTGTTGACAGATTACAATAAATCTCACCTTGTTTTATTAGAATCTTTTGAGAAGAAAATGGGAAACGATTGCTAAACAAACGATGTACTTCTTTAATAAATATTGTCGTCTTATCGATTGTATAGAGTTATGTAAATTTAAACAAGTGGTACATGGAAAAGTTTTCGTTGCTTGTGTCTGATTCGTAATTTATGTTATCAAGCAGTTTTTAAGCGAATATATATTATTAGTAATAAAGATTCAAGCTAAAGAAAACTTTAAATAATTTTTTTAATTTATTTATTGGTCAATCAATAATTGATTATACATTACATTTACAAATATTGAAACAGTATTTAAAATAGCGGGTACTAATTAAATATTAACACCGCTTGCACAGTTAGCGGTAACTATTATGTAGATTATATATTAAACAGATAGAACAACACGCTGCCGCGCTGCTGTATCAAAATACAATTTTATTATACCTACGATTCGTCAAACAAAGATTAAAACATTTCACTACTTTATATTAAAATAATATAGAATAATAAAATAAAATGAAATAATCTAATATATAAAATTCACGTGTCACAGTGTTAGTTACCGTACTCCTCCGAAACGGCTTTACCGATTTTTATGAAATTTTACATGCATATTCAGTAGGTCTGAGAATCGGCCAACATCTACCCATAACACAAGCATATAAGCTTAGCTTGGGACCAGAGGACGTTGTGTGAAATGTCCATGAATATTTATTTATCCGTATTCTGGTACCCATAACACAAGCATTTAACACAAGCATATAGCTTAGCTTGGGACCAGAGGACGTTGTGTAAAATGACCGTGAATATTTTTATTAGAATATTAGAATATTTATTTATTTAAATAATAAGTCACAGGCTATCATCAATATGATCATAGTTCAATTTTAAATATTTGTGCAAACTGTCGCTTATATCTGCGAGATCCGAGCAACTGTTTAGAGCCTGCATATTCTACATAGTGGCGAGTTTAAACCAAGCACAGTTCTTCTAAGAAGTGGGCATAGGGTAGGGGTGTAAGACAATAATAATTCAATGACTCTACTTTTTTCCACTTAAGCTTTGTTGATTAATTCCATGCAATTTATACCTCTATTGGCACTTCAAGCAGTTTTATTTAAATAAAAACTAATATCTTAGACATTATCTAAATGATAAGTAACAAAAAAGCTACCTACTATTAAAAGTTTCTGAAATTAACTCAATTTCCTAGATCACTATGTATGCATAGCTCGCATCCCAGATGTTTCACATACGTGGTTGCCTACCAATGAAAGCTATCTACAACATGCTGAATCTTCAAAGGCTACAAGGTTATTTGGTCGATACCAAATTTGCACGGTCAACTGTAAAGGACTGCAGTTTTAGTGCAGCCAATTTTACATTGACTGAATACATGCTTTGTTAGATATTGAGCGATACTGATAATACACTTATTGATGAGTTTCATGTAATACTGAAAATGAGGTAGGTATTCTAGATAGTCATTTAACGACTGCACCAAGAAGTCGGTTAAATTATTATCAAAGGTATATATATATACTAATAATAATAAATAATATTAGGTATATATTTATACTAATTATAAGCTGGAATTCTACTGAGCTCCGTCTTTATTTATTTAATAGATTTTACACAAGGAATCATTAATTGATACAGATATAAGAGCAGTAGTGTAGGGATCTACATATTTCTAAACGAAATCTCTGCCTTTAGACCCGCGAGAGAGATCTTTTCGTCTATATTGACAATAAAAATTAAATTTAAGTATTTCAAATCAATTAATGTAGCAAGCTTCCCTTCCTTCCTTTCCAGCCCATTTACGTCCATCTGTTGGACAGGAGCCTCCTACAATTCGAAAGGGTTTGTGATCTACTATGCTATACGGAGGGTATTTATCTTACTATCCCTTAGCTGGATCTTACAGCAGCCTGGAGAAAAATACTGTGACACTTGTAATCTTAAACACATAAGTGACTAGAAGTAAGATATGGCAAGAAATTAAATATAATAAATAAATATTCATGGACATTTTACACAACGTCTCTGGTCCCAAGCTAAGCTTATTATGCTTGTGTTATGGGTACCAGAATACGGATATAATACATAAACTACATAGAAAACACCCAGACGTAGTACAAACATTTGTATGACATTTATGGATATCACACAAATGATTGTCTCAAGCGGGAATCGAACCCGCGACCTCGTGATCGACAGTCCGTTACAAGAACCACTACGCCACGAAGCCCGTCAAATTAATTGTTTGTCTCTCATTTAGTTTTTACCATAAATTGGAATATTTAATATTTTTTGTAAAATGTCAGTTTTAAGTTAGTCTGTTTAAATACAGACGCAGACAGCGGCTGTTAGTTAGATTTAGCTTCTTAATTACTACCACAGTGCCAACAAAAGCGAACCCTGTGAACAGCCCACAGGCCTTTGTCGTCAGTTTTATCTTAATTGCTTCATGAAACTCGATATCGTTTGGCGACAAGATGCTTTTTAATTCTTTGCAAAGAAAGACTAAACTTAGAATTGCTTTTTGGTTGGATAATGCCATCATATTACATTCTTTTAATGTTTGTATTATAAGAAATGGTTTTTCTTAGCGTTGGCTAAAGTGCTATTAGGATACTTCCTTGCGAAGCGTGAACAGCAACATTGAAATTATACGTTACTAGCGGTTATCCGCGATTACGTAAGCCTGAAATTTCAAATCACTATATATAGACATACACTACATATAGCACTCTCGGAGACTGTAGCTTCCTATTATTAGAAGAGTTTTAGGATCGCACTACTAATGTAGAAGCTTATTCCTTAAATACATATTACAAACATTACCTCTAATACGTATAACTGTTAATAAAACCTATATAATCTTTAAGTAATAATGGATCTGTGTGGTGTTGGATTAAGAATACAAGTGTCACCGCCCCATTTCTTTCCCAGGGTGATTTAAGACCCAGTTAAGAGACAATATAAACAGTAAACGCCTACTGTGAGCGACAGAAATCTCGAAAATAAACACGCCTGGTCAACGTGGTACAGTGGACTATAGTCCCTTCCAAAGTGGAGGAGATCCGTGCCCTTCGGTGGGACGTTAATGGGCTGGAGTGGAAGTGGAATAATGGGTTATTCGAAGTGATCCATCAATTTAAAATTATATAATATAGATAGATAGATAGATAACTCTTTATTGTACACTTTACAGACATTGAAATAAAGACAAGATTCTTAAGACTAGGTACAAATGGCGGCCTTATCACATAAAGTGGTCTCTTCCAGGCAACCATAGGATGGAAAGAGAAATATAATTTATAATTAGTCCCACATTGATAATAAAAATACTTCATAATGTATTTTATAACCACATAATATAAATGCATGATTTATAACACAGCTGCGCAGTAATAAATTTTACAAAAGTAGAGATTGCTTGAAACCATAATTTGTAATTATTTTGACCACAATATGTTTCAGACAGTCCTCTCTACGTTGCTATATTAATAAATATCTTATTTAACAATTCTGGCAGTGATATAACTCGGTGCATAAGTTATAAAAAAAATTCACCTAATTTTAGTTAGGAATCACGATTTTTATAATGCAGTTGCTGTTGCCAGTGAATTCGTACACCTGGGGTTTACCTAGAAGGAGTTGAAGATTACAGATAGTCCCTGCCTACCACCATGGGAAAGAGGCGTGATGGTATGATTATAATGCTAATAGTAAAATGATGAAAAAAAGATCTAGAAGCTCAGTATTTATGCTCATCATATAAATAATTTCTGTGCCAATAGTCCTGGTCAGTGCAGCAAAGTAGACCGTAATCGCTTCCAAAGTGGAAGAGGCCCGTGCCGTGCCCGTGGGTAAAGACAAATAATTGCCTATAGTGAGAATCGAACGTACAACCCCGTACGTCACATAAACAATAAATTCAAAGTTTGTATGTTAGTTGTTAGACATTAGCGAACTCATATGAGGCCAATATTTAGTTAGTAAATATTGCTTTTAACACTACGACGCACTAACAAACATAAAGTGTGTTGATTTAACTGCCACACTGGTTTTAGCGGTTTGAACTAACAAACAAATCTGAACGCATATGTCACGCGTTTGCATTTCACATCACTAAATTTTATTAAGGGCCTACATCAATATTATCGTCGACATGTACATATTAACACAGCTAGTATGTATAGAAAATGAAGAATTAGGGATATTTTTTTTGTTTACTCAAAATCTACTAAATATATTTTAATTCTGATTTACGTGTTTCTATATATAATAGTTAATTATGTGATAATAGACCGACAAATGAAAAAAATAAAAAATTAGAGAGGTTATTTCGCTAAGATTTTCTATCGAGAAAACTTATTTCAATCGCGTTTCTGAGTTTATGCGATCCTAGATCATATATTGAAAAAACATATACTTAAAAATTAGAACTCTAGCCATTCAATCTAAAGAAACAATGAAAACTTCGTACGTAGAAAAATGCACGAAGCTATTTTGGTATCCTCTTAAGCAACTATATTTTATTTTTAGCACGATTTTATTAGCTTCGTGTTTATCGATCAATCTATGTGCCAAATGCTATGCAGTAGCCCAGGTTATGGGAAATTGGCTACCACATTTGTTCCGTAGAAAAAGGTGAAACAGGAGCCTATTATTACTTTGGCTTTGCTTCGTTCGCCCGTCTGTCACCCGGCTCTAGCTCTGGTACGGTGATAGGTAGAGAGCTGAAAACACAGATAATGTATAGATGCCATAACAACAAATACTAATGATCATCATTTTCCTGTCTTTATTCCATTACTTAGGGTTAGGAATTTGACATAATATTATTACTTATTATTAAGTCTATAATCATATCCATTCATCCACGTATCAGCCACTCTCCGTCCACTGTTGGACATAGGCCTCCCCCATATGACCCCACAACGCGCGGTCTTGTGCCGCTTGCATCCAATGTCTCCCCGCGACCTTGATGATGTCGTCGCTCCACCTTGTCGGGGGCCGCCCAACGCTGCGTCGTCCGGTACATCTAATATATAAAATTCCCGTGTCACAGTGTTAGTTACCGTACTCCTCCGAAACGGCTTGACCGATTTTTATGAAATTTTACATGCGTATTCAGTAGGTCTGAGAATCGGCCAACATCTATTTTTCAAACCTTTTTTTTTTAGTATGGCAAAACAACGTTTGCCGGGTCAGCTAGTAATCATATAAATAAATATAAATAAATAAATATTCACGGATATTTTACATATCGTCCTCTGGTCCCAAGCTAAGCTTATTATCCCAAGCTAAGCTTATTACCAGAATACGAATATAATACATAAACTACTTTTCTTTTGTAAATACATACTTATAATACATAGAAACACCCAGACGTAGTACAAACATTTTTATGACATTTATGGATATCACACAAATGATTGTCCCAAGCGGGAATCGAACCCGCGACCTTGTGAACGGCAGTCCATTACATGAACCACTACGCCACGAAGCCCGTCTATATCACCCGAATATACATATTATGCATAACAATTTAGATTTTTGTCATATTCCTTTTTCATAAGCAATATTATTTTTTTAATTATTTTTATAATTTTTTTTCATATATACCTACAAACTACATGAACATAAATGTGAAATATGAAGTTTAAGTATAGAATAGCGACAGTTTTATTCTGTTCACGTATTCTAGTTTAGCATCTGGAATGTTTAGTAACATGCTGTAGTTTTGTCTTGAACTTTTAAACTGACATCTGAGTGGCCACAATTTCTTAACATTTTCAATAGTGTTTACGTAACACGGAGAAGTTTCTTGAGTACTTTAAAATGGTTCACAAGACTGACGTCACTAGCGTATTTTGAATTAAGTTAAACTTTTTAAAGTTTTATCTCCTTTAGCGCGTTATATCCAAGGAGAGTTTACGCCAGGCAGACGACCAATCATAAAAATCAACAAAATCTTATTGCAACTTGAACAATTATTAAACTTACGCGAGTTGAACCTCCAGTCGACCCGTGACCACGATCGATGCAACTCGGTCGAAACGTAGGGAGCAGAGGTATTGTGCCTTATTAACAGTTATTAACGTGATTAACAACTTGAACAAGTTGTCATGTCACGCCGACCCTAAATAACGGGATAAGGGTAAGAGAATAATAATGACTTCCTTGGGCCACGTTAAGGGAAAAAGTTGAGAGTAAATGTTTACGATGCGGGCGTATAAGACCAACATCATGAAGCTAGTAACAATTATAGGGGATGCACGTGCAGTGTTTGAAGTTAAGGGCCTACATCAATATTATTTAATATCATCGCCGACACGTACATATTAACACAGCCAGTAGGCACAGAAAATGAAGAATTAGGGATACTTTTCCTATTTACTCAAAATCTACTAAATATATTTTAATTCTGATTTACGTGTTTCTATATATAATAGTTACTTATGTTTTTAAAGTTATTTCATTAGTTAATACGCGATAATAGACCGACAAATAAAAAAAATAAAAAATTAGAGAGGTTGTTTCGCTAAGATTTTCTATCGAGAAAACTTTTTCCAATCGCGTTTCTGAGTTTATGCGATCCTAGATCATATATTGAAAAATCATATACTTAAAAATTAGAGCTCTAGCCATTCAATCTAAAGAAGCAATGAAAACTTCGTACGTAGAAAAATGCACGAAGCTATTTTGGTATGCTCTTAACCAAAGATGGCGTACTTTTGTTTTATCATACCTAATAGTGTAAAATAGAGTCCTCCTGGCTAACTACAAAGACTCCGCTGTAGGTGGAATTAGTAAATTAAAGGTGCAATCTGGGACTCCTAGTATATTTTTCTTCTCTTTCCAGCCCATTAACGATCCACTGACCACTGATCCACGATTAGAAGAGGGCTTGTGCCCTCTTCTAATCAGGAGGGTTGTGGTACTAATGCCGCGCTGACCAGGCGTGTTGGTAAATGGTTTAGTTTCAAGATTTTCCTCTCTCAAAATAGATGTTAACCGCTTTTAAAATCCCATAGCTACCTCCTACAGCATCCTGGGGAAGAAATGGGATGGTGACGGTGGGGACGCGGACAACCGTAGTATGCAATATTTGAGCTTGATTTGGGGCTAAATGATGACGTGCAAAATATCTTTGAATATTAGTTATAGCTTTATAATATTAGTATAGATTTTTCTTTATTTATTTATTTATATATTACATAATTACATATTTAATATAAAATAAGAATAAAAAAAGCTAAAAAAATAGTATTTGTTGCAAGAAAATAATAACCAGCATACATGACGAAAACAAATAAAAGACCGTACCTAACTTTTTGATCTGATGTTGAAATGCTGAAAATTGCGGCATTAAGAGTAAATAACAAAGTGAGAATGAAAGTTGAGCCTGTTACAAGCACCTATCTATTGAACCAAGCTTAGAGCATCGATATAACAGGAGTTGATATTTTCAGGCGACGATATTAAAGGTACGAGAGCAATGCTCATGCTTATTGTGTACGGACAGTGTCACGGCTTTGTGTGCGTGCAGCGATTTTGGGCAGAGCGTGCTTACTTACTGCTGAAATTACGTCATCGTGCTTGTGTGTTAACTCTGCACCCCGCCAACATGGCATTATATTAAAGACTAGCTGTTGCCCGCGACTTCATACGTGTGGAATTTAGAAAATGTTTCCCGTTTTGCAACATTCTACACTTATACTTCGCTCCTATTGGTGCAACTTATGCGTAATGCCATGTAGCCCAAAACCATCCTCAATAAATGGATTATCCAACAAAAATAGATTTTTTTAATTTGAACCTGTAGTTCCTGAGATTAGCGCGTTCAAACTAACAAAGTCCGAAATGGCTCGACCGATTTTTGTGAAATTTTGTGTAGGTACTTATCGGTTGGGCCGGGAATCGGACAACATCTATTTTTCATCCCCCTAAATGTTAAGGGTGGTCCACCTCTGACATTTGTATGGCAAAACAACATTTGCCGGGTCAGCTAGTATTAGTATAGAAGTATAGATAACAGTGTGTGTGTAACAGCTCCTGTTGGCTAAATACTCTAGTGGACCAAGCCATTGAAGCGTTCGTTTCGTTGAGTTTTTAATTTGGTTCGGCAGCCACTCGCGGCAAACCTCGTTACAAGTTTAAATTGGCATTACCCCGAGTAATGGTTAGACGCTAGTGGATAACTTCCTCTTAGTATCTACTTCACTAGTTTGGTTAATACTAATTTCTAATAAGCTGGCAGTTCCTAAAAGGGTTTTACAGAATTTTATTTGTTGTGATAAATATTCACAAAATTATATGGTCCTTAAACTAAACGCTACGCATGGCATAAGGTCTGTCAAGCTTTTTCCCGTATCGTTTAATTCAGTTTTAAGCACTTTATAATAAATAAAAATCAATCAGTAATGTCTCTCATGGCTATTGTGAAATTAAAGTCCCTAAAACTATAGTGGGCTTTGTAGCATATTAATCAGTAGATATACGCTTTATCACATAACGGTGATACAGGGTCTGCACGAGTCAGGTAAGCCGTGTGTTTGCTTATCACCTTAATATTGGTGGCGATTCTACACGCACAACTGAACTAATCTTAACTAAAAAATTAAAATTGATTGCGTCATTATCTAAACTAGCAAACATTAGCGAACTTTGTTATTAAAAAAGCTGTGTATTATAGACTAATGATTCTATTTAATATAAATGTGTAAAACGAATGAGTTGAGTTTGTTTCACGCTAATAAAGATTATGATTATGAAATAGCATAATATAATAGCATATTTTTAGTTAAGTTTAGTTGTGCATGTAGAATTGGTACCGGTGTAAAATAAACAACTTTTCCTAGTTTCAACAACCTCAGCTTTCATATGTATAATAAAATACGTAACTCAAAGTTTCAACATATTCAGTGTTTGTCTTTCTTGAAATGTTTTAAAGCTCCACCGTTGTTACATCAAGTGAGAACGTAGTATCATAGTGGTAAGAAGTTTTCATTGCGCTTCAAGCAGGTGGGCAATTCCGGTAAATGAATGGTGTCACAATGACACCACAATGACACATTATAACCTCAAAAAATTAACAATAGACTACCAAACTTGATAAAATTCGCCACTAAATTTTTTGAGGTTATAATGTGTCATTGTGGTGCCATTGTGACACCATTCATTTACCGGACTTGCCCACCAGTATGTGTCGTGTACGTATGTCATATTTATTACACGCTTTTATTAGCACGGTACGTATCTATTAATGTATTAATCTATGTAACGGAATCTTTGAAAAATACATATTGTGTCTGGGTGTTTCTATGTATTATAAGTATGTATTTCCAAAAGAAAAGTAGTATATGTATTCTATCCATATTCTGGTACACATAACAGAAGCATATAAGCTTTGCACAGCTTTGCTTTCAGCACACCTACTACTGACTTTTTCTACACCACTCAATGGTTGACTGGCAGAGAATGTTGTAATAGTGATAAATTATTAGTCTATGGTACTCCTCTATGTATGCTCTCTCTGGTTATCATGCTTGTACTGAAATGGATGTGTAATGGATAAATAAAAGATGTTTAAGTTTATAACGAGTTTTAATAAGCAAAAGTACAATACAGAAGACAAAATTACCCTAACAGGTAAGGGAACTACAAAAGCAGAGCGTGGTTGAGTAAATATCGGCCAAAAAGTAGCAAAAAGTGAAGGCCGGCACGGCACACTGAACAAGCAAAATGGCGACCGCTACGTTTGTAATTCCAAGTTTAGAAGATGGATCAAATTTCTCCAATTGGAAGTTTCGATTACTTACGTTACTTCAGGAAAAAGGTTTAGCAGAAATACTGCAAGATTTTAATGACAAGGACAAAGCACAAGTTGAAAAAGACGCCAAGGCGAAATTGGTTATAGTACAATGTGTCGCAGATCGAAACCTGGAAATAATAAAGAAATGTACAACCGCAAAGGATATGATCAAACAACTAGAAAATGTGTTCCAGAGAAAAAGTGTTTTTAATAAACTTTATTTAAGGAAAAAGTTAATCACACTAAAATGTGAAGAAGAAAAACTGCAGGATCACTTCCTAAGATTTGATACTATAATGGCGGAACTGGAAGCCACAGGTACAAAAATAGAACAAACTGATAAGGTATGCCATTTGTTGTTAACACTACCTAAAAAGTATGACACAGTTATTACCACATTAGAGACAATGAGTGATGACAGAGAATTAACACTTGATTTTGTCAAATCAAGGTTGTTGGATGCAGAACTAAAAATAACAAGTACCGTTGAAAGACAAGAAACAACAGAAAGTAGTTTCTTGATCTGTTTCAAGTGTCAGAAACGAGGACACAAAGCTTACCAATGTAAAGAGAGAAAAGAATATAATCATGAGTCAAAGAGAGGATTTAAAGGCACCAGAGGTAATAATTACAGAGGAAATAATTATAAAAGAGGAGGCATGAGAGCTACAGTAGCCGAAGAAACAGAAGAACAAATATTTGTGATTAAAAATGATAAAATTAGCTCTCAACTAAGTTCAGAGATTGAAAACGATGTGATATTTGTTGTCGACTCCGGGGCAACACACAACTTTGTCCAAGACAAATACATAAAGTATATGACAGATATAAGTGATCTGAGGGAACCAATAAAAATTAGGATTGCAAATGGATCAATACTTGAAGCCAAAAAGAAAGGATATCTTAATTTAATGTATAAAAACATAAAAATAGTATTAGAAAGTTATATAGTACCAGAAATAGAACATAACCTATTATCTGTAAGTAGTCTTGTCAATAAAGGAAAAATGGTGATGTTTAGAAATGAAAAAGTTTTCATAAGTAATGGAAAAAATTATAGCTACATAGGTACCAAAGTAGGAAAATTATATGTACTAAAACTAAGATTACCAGATTATATTGAATCCTGTAAGTACACTAATAAAATGGAAGATGAAGATATTTGGCATAAAAGACTTGGCCATTTAAATAGAAAAGGATTGGCAATTTTAAAGTTGCCATATACTAATAAATTGTGTGAGACATGTATGAAGAATAAAGGTACAAGATTACCATTTAGAACTATAAATAAACCTCAGTCAAGACAAATAGGAGATTTAATTCATTCCGATGTAGCCGGACCCTCCAGGACTCCTACTAAAGAAGGATATAGATACTTTCAAACAATAATAGATGATTACACGCATTTTACCCAAACATACTTGTTAACTCATAAGTCTGAAGTAGCAGATAATTTAATAAAGTATATAAATCTCTTAGAGACTGAAAAAGAAGTCAGAGTAAAAAGATTGCGATGCGATAATGGAGGAGAGTACTCTTCAGATAAATTTAAAAGATTCTGTGAAAGGAAAGGAATTCGTATAGAATATACATTACCATACTCTCCACAATCAAACGGCAAAAGTGAAAGAATGAATAGAACTATTTATGATAAAGCGAGAGCTATGCTAGATGAATCAGAATTACCAAGATACTTATGGGGAGAAGCAGTTTTGACTGCAACGTTTTTGATTAATAGAAGTCCTTCAAGAGCTGTGAACAATAAAATACCTGCTAAACTATATGGAAAACCCATGATGATAGACAAATTAGTAATATTTGGCAGTAAAGGGTGGATGATAACTCTACCAAAAGAAGATAAACTAGATAATAGAGCATCACCAGTTAGGATGGTTGGATATGGGAGAACAGGGTACAAGGTATGGGACCCAAAGAAGGATATTGTAATCTACACAAGAGATGTAAGATTTGATGAAAGTAATATAAAATATACTGTAGAAAATAAAGAAAGAAAGTTTAATAACTACTATCAAGAAGAAGAGGAAAAAGATTCAGTAAAAGACATAGAAGATACAGTTTCAGATGTAATACAAGAAGATACAGAGAATTTAACAAATAAAGAAGAAAAAATTTCAAGCAGAGGAAGAAGAATAAGACAACCTACAAAGTACAGTGACTATGAGCTTCACGAAGCTTTCTGCTTAATTAATGAAATGGAGGATCCTACAAGTTATGAAGAAGCTATAAAAGCTAAAAATGGATGGAAAGAAGCCATAAATATTGAGTTAGAAGCACTAAAGAAAATGAATACATGGATAGAAACAGATTTACCTAAAGACAGAAAAGCAATAGATACTAAATGGATTTTTAAGACAAAAGATAATGGACAAAGAAAGGCAAGATTGGTCGTGAGAGGCTTTCAATTAAAAGAAGAAGAAGATTTTGGAAAGAATTACGCCCCTGTAGCAAGAATATCTACAGTGAGAACATTACTTGCTCATGCAATCACAAAAGGCTGGAAATTAAGACAGCTGGATGTACCCACAGCATTCCTAAATGGAAAAATAGAATCAGAAATATTTAAAAAACCACCTGAAGGAGTAAAAGTGAATAAAAATAAAACATTAAAACTACTTAGAGGCTTATATGGATTAAGAGAAAGTCCAAAATGTTGGAATCAGAGATTTAATGAATATGTGGAGACAATTGGATTTACAAGATCACAACATGATACTTGTCTATATATAGGAAAAGACATAAAAGTTTGGCTAGTAATCTATGTCGATGATATTATTTTGACAGGACCAGATAACAATTTAGAGAATGTGATAAGACATTTAGAAAAGGAATTTAAAGTAAAGAACTTTGGAGAACCCAAGACTTTCCTTGGAATGGAGATTGAACGATCAAAAGATTCACTAAAAATTACACAGAAAAGACAAATAACAAAAATGTTAGAAAAGTTTGGAATGTTAGATTGTAAAACTACATCTACACCTATGATAAAAGGATTTCAAACGGAAGAAAATGAACCAATTCTAGAAAATATACCGTATAGACAATTAGTTGGTAGTTTGATGTTTGTGTCATCATTTACTAGACCTGACATCTCTTATGCAACCTCATACTTAAGCCAGTACTTAGACAAGCCAACACAATCTACTTGGATACAAGCAAAACGAGTGTTAAGATACTTAAAAGGAACAGAAAGTGAAGGATTATTATATACTAAAACAGATAAGGAAATACTAGAAACATACTCAGATGCAGATTGGGCAGGAAACACTACGAACAGGAAAAGTGTTACTGGATCAGTTACACTATACAATGGAAATGTTACTGCATGGTTATCAAGAAAACAGACATGTGTAGCATTATCTACATTAGAAGCTGAATATATAGCAGCAGCTACAAGTGCATGTGATTTATTATATTTAAAAGGACTATACAGTGATTTAAGTAATGAAATAAGTGATATAAAGTGTATTTTGTTTATGGACAATAGAGGTGCAATTCAAATATCTAAATCTGTGGAAAATAGTAAACGTGCAAAACATATAGACATTAAATATTGTGATGGATTCTATCTGGACCCTATGCCTATCATTTTTGAAGTTTCCTATATCTACTAATAATTACTTGGATTATCGCGCCCCCTGAGGGGGGGTAGAGGTGCTCCAGGCCTCCGCACCTCTACTGTCAAGCTCGACCAAAGACTGGGACGCTTGCCCAGCGCTGGCTCCTGAAGGGCTGGCCAATTAGTTAATTAAGAGAGGGGCAATCAAAGGGGCTTATTCTAATGTCCATTTGTCCGTCGAGTGGTTGTTAGGATGTTAAGTTACGCTCTAAGGTCTCACAAACAGGCTGGTAAACGAAATAACCATAGGACGGCTTTAGATTTAGGCCATTATAATTAGCATATAGCTTCCTGTGTGTGCTAGGCTAGGCTAGACTTTCTTGTGTATATTAAGCGGTATTAGTACCGTGGATTGTGCGTGTGCATGACACGAGGCCGCTAAGCGCGTGCTAAAGTTAATTACTGCTGTTGCAGTGCCCTACGTTTGATACATATTATTCTCACCAAGATACGTACCTAATCGGTACATTGAGAGCACGAGACAGGAGTCTCAAGATTCTTAAAACTACAGCCAAAGTTAGGCGACCTTAGGGCGTTAATGTGGCCGCTAACTGTATTAGATGTTTTACACAACTAAACAAAGGGGTCTCCGAACCCGACTAGGAAGGGACTTCCAGCAAGTAATACATACACAACTCTTCACTCATACTGGAGACTCATCTCCATTACGGTACGGCTACTTCGAGTTGCAGATTAATGCCAATCGAGCCTGATTCCTCCACTAGCGCCGGAATAGCATAGCAGACGGAAGGTTATAATAAATAACATCAATTAACTCCACTGACACGAACTACACATAATGGTTAGTTCCAATCCAGACCCAGGGCTCCATGTACCTTATGGGTACGACCAGGTATGGCTATGGACGCTCAAGGGCTAGGACAGGACACAACTATTATGTTTCAGGATTCAATAGCATGCCTACGGCAGTAATAACTGTGATTGTCAAACTAATATGCCGCTATCCTATACCCAAAGTACGAGGACACCTTCGCGTATACAAAATAAATACACCTACAACAATTAAGCGATCCACTGTCACAATCGACTTGTTAAGTCTGTCCATTTGGTCATAAATCAATAATAAAGACTACGGGAGACCGTTGCCGGCCCTATCGTGCGTCAGTTGGTCAGTCCATAATGTCACGAAGAAGCTATACCCTACCTATAACTACAGACTACCCAGAGAGAGAGGTTCTAGGTTGTCGCCCTAGGCTAATGTATGGTAACCTAGAAAATATTCGAGAGGTACACAAAATGACCATAATATAAAACACGCAAGGAAATATCAAATTAGTAAATAAGCCACAAGAAAGTAATACGTCAGTAAATAATATACTAATAGCTAGGACTCACCGGATACGCCGAGATATTCGTGCACCGCTCTGCCGCTGCTCTCTTCACCAGCTCAAAGCACCCCGTTACGTCACGAACACACTCTCAAATATCCCACCCAAATGCCAACTCGATTTCTCAAGCGACCGACCCGCTTCGCGCTCCAAACCCCCAGTGTCCTCCACTCGCCCTACAGCCCTATACTTATCCATCCCTGAAGCATCCCTTCCATTTAGCTAGCATTATGCGTGTGCGCCACGTGCGCCCCAGCTGTGTACCTCGTTTCTCTTTCGCTTTCCCACAACTTATTTACGCGCCTACTTAATCTTACGGCTAGACAAGGACAAGGACAAGCTAATACTGCTTGTGTATTGTTACGCTTTATAATATAGACTTTATGACCCTACGCTTTCTAATATTGAGTTATGTACTTTAATGAGATATTAACAATGCGTATGGTGAAACCATTACATTCCCCCCTCTGAAATTCAGATACTTGACTCTCAACGTATATGAGATTTCACATAACAGGTGTCGTTTGATCGTTCAAAATCTAGTGCAATCGTCGCGATTGTTGGACGCTTCGCTCACTCCTTGTACCTCACTTGTGGGTGTGCACATTATTACTAACTACCTACGCAACTACCATTACAACTGTATTGTTATTTATCAATTGAAATGAATGCTATATCCGCAAGTCGGTACCGCTCATTTGTTAAAACTCATTGACAACTCATCATAGTTTAAATCGGAATTATTATTATTATATAATTATTTAGTTACGCGATGTGAAAGCATATCAGAAGAATTCTGTAGGATAATAATTTTTAGAATTTTGTATTATTGTACAACAGTTCCTTATACAGAGGCTTTAGAGGTAATATATTCATACATACACACATGGCCTAGACCTACAGCCAAATCCATGCTTAGAATGGATTTGCACATACCTGGCATCTTCTTATTTTACCTCTCGCCTCTGTACCGGTGTAAACTCTCAAGTAGAACAGTGAAATCGGCTAGCAGCTCTCGTACAGCTACCATCGGTGTCAGCACTCCGGATGCCGAACGGATGTGAAGAAATCGGCTTCTGTAGCCTCGGCGATATGCAGTTGTTCCTGGAATAGTCCGCACATACAAGTATTAGAATCGATTCAGTAATTTTAATTTAAATTATCCGGGCCACCTCAAGACTCGGCTATGATTTAGATGTCTATTGATTGCATCTGCTCGGTCACTTGGCCGATCTAGATCGGAAAACTCGGAATTCTATGCCGGTCTCAAGTTATTGTAATATTTCCAATAGGAATATTCGCATCGTCCATTTTGGTTTCGAAAGTTCCAATTAAAATCTCATTTCCAATTAGAAACGTAGAACATTTGCAGTTTGCTAAATAGTCCCGAGATGGCGCTGCCTTCGACAGTATAATGATAACGCAATTCGACAGTTTGCCCATAGATGGCACTACCCTACTACGATATATTGACGTTTGTACTACGATAAGTTGTCAATAGATGTCGCTAGCATATGCATGCCGAATCCGTTTTACTACAAATGTTCCGTGGTTTAAATAATGCGTGTACGCACGAAATGTTTATTAAAGTCATATTTAGCCGAAATGTTTATTTTGTGAAACAATTTCAATTTTGAGTTTTATTATATCATGAAATTATTTTGTGGACATTTACAATTTCCCGTTTAGCACAATTGAAACATAATGGGGTTTCGTCTATTATTACAAACATATTTTACTAGCCGCCCGCATGGAATTCAGAACCTCTCCTGCTCCCGCGTTTCGCCGATGGCACGCTCCCAACGACCACAGCGTGATGATATAGGTACAGCGCGCTCTCAAACAAACTCCTAAGCCCTATTAGTATCGCTCCAATGCTTTATGTCATGGAATACAATATCTAACATGGTTCTAATAATAATATAATAATAATTTATTAACTTATTTCTCTCACACAGCATGAGACATTTCATTACATTAATATTGCGCGTTGTGAATAGAGTGTAGTAATGACTCCGTGTTACATATATTACATTTATTTCGCTCCAATAAAATATCATAACCTTATCAAAATCGTTTCAGCAGTTCCTGCGTAAGAGGATAAAATCGACAGTTAACCAACCGTATTTAGTTTCGCTAAGGCTCATAGTGTGGCTAAGGATTGTATCCAACCGTAAAGTAACCTACACATACATACATACATAGGACTTGTCATCACCCCACTGCACATTTTATTCTAACAGAGCTAATTTGTCCGTGTGATGTTACTATCTCCTATAGCTAGATTGATTTATTTGTTAAATTGTATTGTGGACGTAAAATATAAAACGCAAGTTACTGGTCTACGCGAACTCGCGGTCACTACCACATACGAATATGTCTTCTATACCCTTCAGCGCGTTTTGGTAATCATCTCATTTATTTATAAACTTTCGGGGAACATCCAATATTAAAACACCACATGTATCTGTCCGTTACATGACGTTAATAGCCTATCTTCAAGTTGAGTTCACAAATATTTCTATAGCCAATTGAAAAAATAAGTGTTCTCAAGATGTATCAAGTGGATGGATTATTATATCCATATGTTATACACGTAGTATTCATACATATTTTTATATTTGTAAAACCATTAAAAGTGTCACTTAGCTTTGATAATCTGCTTGGATCTCCTATATTTTTTATTTTTTTTATTTTTATTGTTACGGCTGTCTCGAGAAGCTCACAAGTGTTGCACATGTTCTTCATGACCGCTAAGGATCCATAACTCGAGTCCGCTCTTAGAATATTCCCTGGAATTGAAAACAAAAGAAACAAAGTATCTCATCGTTTTGAAAGTAAAAGACCATTTGCCGGCCAAATGTCCAACGGTCCATGCTATAATAAATATCTATTGAATAGCAAGATCTAGGGAGGTCCCGAAATTTATTCTTTGTCTAAGCTGCAACGCTCGTTTATGACTTAGCACAGCTTGTACCATTCTGCTTCCTTTTGTATTATTGTAATAAGGAATCGACAATGACAGTATGAAATTTTAATACCTTAATGGTTTTGGAAAAGATTTGCGAGTTTCGAATTTTATTATTTTTAAGTGGCCTCATAGCCCTGTGACTTTTTCTAGTACCCTAACTTCACATTTGGGAGTTGTTGGTCTTGAACAATTAGGGCTCCGTACTATATAAATAGTTAACAATTATAAAATTGTAAACTGCCATAATTATGTCGTCCAAGAGTTATCTTATTATAACCTAACCTTGAAACCCTTAAATAGTTTTAGATTAATTTATTATTCCTTTGCAATCGACCCGCCATGCCTCCACTCAATAATCTACATTATAGTGGAAAACGATCACCATGAGCGGGACTTGAACCCACGTCGTCGGAATACCTCTACCAGAAGTCTCGAGTAACTATTTGTTGCTATAGTGACAATAGAATATGATATATTCTGACTGTTCAGCTAGCCTTATTCAGGAGATACAGCTCAGTGACAGACGGACGAACGGACGAACAGTGGAGTCTCAGTTATCTCTCAAGCCTTACTACGCAACTCAAAAGAATAGTGAACCGGAACTGTCATTGTCTTGCTGACACAATGAAGAACCGAATAATAAAATTATTGCATGTTGTAAAATTGTTCTAGGCCCGATAAGGAACCTTTGTTTGTTACATACAATAACTATTTCTTTTGAACAGTACAATATTTATTTGTAGTTTATGGCAATTATTTATTTAGTTTAAAATTTATATAAGCACGTAGTTTGCAATTTCACTATCATGAGTTTATATGACAAGATAGTTGATGAGTTACTCCACATTAAGACATGAAGTTGAATTAATTCAGTATAAACATTCATGCGCTCGGAACAACTGATATTGTCTATCAATTTATGTAAAGCCTTTCCTAGATAGATACAGGTTTAAAATGTATGTTCCTATGTATACCTACTAGGTACTAAAATGGCAACAATCGTATACCGCGGCGTGTATTAAATTGTGACACTTTAATTCGTCTTGTATAGTAGTTATAGTACTAATAAAGACTTGAATTCATTGCGTAGCTTTTTCAGGACCCAATAGAAATACGAGCGCCACTCTAAATGCCAATACCTCAACATCAACTCATAACGGTCCCTATAAAATAACACGGCATAGTTTCCACTATGAATATACAATGGTACAACACAATACATTATGTACTTATAACTCTTACAGCACCTACACATCCATCCAGGAGTACCAGTCTGCTTAGGCATGTAACACCTAATCAAGTCAATAGAAAACCTCGAGTGCGATTGCCTAGTTTACAACTTCCTAAACCATTAACGTTGTAATGTCCCACAACAGACAGTCGTCATAATATTAGTTATATTTCTAAACATAACTTTGTAGTACATTCTTGTATATACTAACGGAAACTCCTAATTACTCGTAGGTTATACACACATTAAACTAGCTTAGTGATGTTCGAAATTACATATACATACACACACCCAGAAGATAATTTTACCTACAGCCGTATAAGGGGTCTACTAATTCGCCACAGATTTAAGGCATAGGGTATAGCCACTGCTTACCCCCTAGCAAGCTAGCGTAATGTTATGTATAAAAGTAACCGTAACCCTTATATAACTGAACTCTTCCGATATTACAATAGCTGTAATATATTTATGTAACTTGTTCAAGTCTATCACTTAAATTATTTTTGTATAAACAATACTGGACATAGGCATAACCTATGTTAACACGTAATTAACCAACAGTTTCTTTAAAATCTTCGCATGACATAGGCTTTTACAGAACTGTTGTCCAACACTGCTGGATAAGCTAGATCCAAGAGACCCACCTTATATAATATAGTGATATACTAACTCTATACTTAGAATAATATACTAGTAAAACAGATGATCATCCAACACTCTTTCAATGTAAGAATAACACAATACTCAGGCCTACTAATATCGTAGTATCTCTCGCCCTAAGTCCCTTAGTTAACTTATGGTCCGTATTTACATTAAGTCTATGTACATAAAATTGTATGTACGAGCTCGAACTCATACCATACACTTCCTTTGTTCGCGCTAGAACTGAATTCAAAGGCGTCACTCCCAACATTCGTAACCGATAATTACCAGGCGGTGTCCGCTGCCTCTAACATATATGCCCTGAAATCGAACCGTGGCATACGCTCAACATCCTTTATATATTATGTTCTAAACATATTCTAACTTCCGAAGTCACACGTGGAGGATTGAAGTAAATATACCACGTGACTTTCACCTCCGTTAAGTCCTAACTGTTCTCTATCGTATGACACGGGAGTCGAACCCATGACAAAATCATGCAGACGTGTGAATATTAAATGGAAAGGTTGCAGTTACGACTTACGACAACGATTCCTATACATCATACATTTACCGCATCTATTAACCAAAGAGTACAATTCTCGGCGGAAGATGTATTTATAATTTATCAAGTAGAATTTAACCTACGCTATTTCTTGCTTAAAGTAATAAACACTACAATAACATTATTAAGACATCAATCTGCCCCCCTCTGATTATAAGACTCTAGCATCGCCTATCAGTAATACACATTGTAATTAATCGTCTAGACGCGTCCTACAACACAATACAAAACTTTATTTGATTACAAAAGGTACAGTCGTAAAATTTTAGAAAGTTTTTTTGGTATTGTGAGAAATTATGAATGGCCATTCATAGCGTATTGTACGTTGTGTTTCGTAGTAACCTATTATTTCTTTCCCGTTGTATTAACGTTGTTAACACATTCTATGACGGGAATCCTGGTCACGGCACCAAGTGTGATGGATTCTATCTGGACCCTATGCCTATCATTTTTGAAGTTTCCTATATCTACTAATAATTACTTGGATTATCGCGCCCCCTGAGGGGGGGTAGAGGTGCTCCAGGCCTCCGCACCTCTACTGTCAAGCTCGACCAAAGACTGGGACGCTTGCCCAGCGCTGGCTCCTGATGGGCTGGCCAATTAGTTAATTAAGAGAGGGGCAATCAAAGGGGCTTATCCTAATGTCCATTTGTCCGTCGAGTGGTTGTTAGGATGTTAAGTTACGCTCTAAGGTCTCACAAACAGGCTGGTAAACGAAATAACCATAGGACGGCTTTAGATTTAGGCCATTATAATTAGCATATAGCTTCCTGTGTGTGCTAGGCTAGGCTAGACTTTCTTGTGTATATTAAGCGGTATTAGTACCGTGGATTGTGCGTGTGCATGACACGAGGCCGCTAAGCGCGTGCTAAAGTTAATTACTGCTGTTGCAGTGCCCTACGTTTGATACATATTATTCTCACCAAGATACGTACCTAATCGGTACATTGAGAGCACGAGACAGGAGTCTCAAGATTCTTAAAACTACAGCCAAAGTTAGGCGACCTTAGGGCGTTAATGTGGCCGCTAACTGTATTAGATGTTTTACACAACTAAACAAAGGGGTCTCCGAACCCGACTAGGAAGGGACTTCCAGCAAGTAATACATACACAACTCTTCACTCATACTGGAGACTCATCTCCATTACGGTACGGCTACTTCGAGTTGCAGATTAATGCCAATCGAGCCTGATTCCTCCACTAGCGCCGGAATAGCATAGCAGACGGAAGGTTATAATAAATAACATCAATTAACTCCACTGACACGAACTACACATAATGGTTAGTTCCAATCCAGACCCAGGGCTCCATGTACCTTATGGGTACGACCAGGTATGGCTATGGACGCTCAAGGGCTAGGACAGGACACAACTATTATGTTTCAGGATTCAATAGCATGCCTACGGCAGTAATAACTGTGATTGTCAAACTAATATGCCGCTATCCTATACCCAAAGTACGAGGACACCTTCGCGTATACAAAATAAATACACCTACAACAATTAAGCGATCCACTGTCACAATCGACTTGTTAAGTCTGTCCATTTGGTCATAAATCAATAATAAAGACTACGGGAGACCGTTGCCGGCCCTATCGTGCGTCAGTTGGTCAGTCCATAATGTCACGAAGAAGCTATACCCTACCTATAACTACAGACTACCCAGAGAGAGAGGTTCTAGGTTGTCGCCCTAGGCTAATGTATGGTAACCTAGAAAATATTCGAGAGGTACACAAAATGACCATAATATAAAACACGCAAGGAAATATCAAATTAGTAAATAAGCCACAAGAAAGTAATACGTCAGTAAATAATATACTAATAGCTAGGACTCACCGGATACGCCGAGATATTCGTGCACCGCTCTGCCGCTGCTCTCTTCACCAGCTCAAAGCACCCCGTTACGTCACGAACACACTCTCAAATATCCCACCCAAATGCCAACTCGATTTCTCAAGCGACCGACCCGCTTCGCGCTCCAAACCCCCAGTGTCCTCCACTCGCCCTACAGCCCTATACTTATCCATCCCTGAAGCATCCCTTCCATTTAGCTAGCATTATGCGTGTGCGCCACGTGCGCCCCAGCTGTGTACCTCGTTTCTCTTTCGCTTTCCCACAACTTATTTACGCGCCTACTTAATCTTACGGCTAGACAAGGACAAGGACAAGCTAATACTGCTTGTGTATTGTTACGCTTTATAATATAGACTTTATGACCCTACGCTTTCTAATATTGAGTTATGTACTTTAATGAGATATTAACAATGCGTATGGTGAAACCATTACAATATCATTTCATAAAAGACTTAATTTTGAAAAAGTGTATTGAAGTGCAATATGTATGTACTGAGAAAAACCTATCTGATATATTTACTAAGTCTGTAACTAGTGAAAGATTAAGTGTAATTAACAAGCATTTAAAATTGATTTAAAGATGCCTACTGAAGTAATGTGTGAACTGCTAATATGTTTATGTAAGAGTACCTATTATAATGGTTGTCATTTGATTAATTGATCTATAGAATAAGTGAATGTTTTGTTTAGTGTTAAAGCGATTTCAAATTGTTAAACTTTCAATCGAGGGGGGATGTTGTAATAGTGATAAATTATTAGTCTATGGTACTCCTCTATGTATGCTCTCTCTGGTTATCATGCTTGTACTGAAATGGATGTGTAATGGATAAATAAAAGATGTTTAAGTTTATAACGAGTTTTAATAAGCAAAAGTACAATACAGAAGACAAAATTACCCTAACAGGTAAGGGAACTACAAAAGAGAATGCCCTTGGCATTAAGTCCGTAATTGTAAAAAAATTGTTTGTGCGAAGTGTAAATAAATAAATTAATAAATAAGCTTAGCTTGGGACCAGAGGACGTTGTGTGAAATGTCCGTGAATTTTTTTTTTATATTAAGGACTAATGACAATGCAGTAATGTAAAATAATATTATACAGGATTATCAAGCGTGTTCTTTAGTTTAGCAAAATTATTGTAGCTTAGCTTAACTGTACTATAAAAAGTTGGAAGACCGAAAGGAAATAAATTTTTAGGAAACCTTGTTTTTAAATTAATTTTCATCTAGCCTGAGAGTCCCGGAGACCAAAAACACTCCCAAGAGGAATATGTATGAAATCCATAAAATAATCCTTAACGACAAGGCTATCCTCTACATCTCTCGTAATCTGTATGCAACTCGTGTGCCACGATTCTCTATGCAACATGTGTTAATACTCGTGATATGTATACAGATTTATTCGCTCATGACAAAACCATTTCATTTAAGTTATAATTTGTATTTCTCTTTCCAGCCCATTTACATCCCACTGTTGGGCACAAGACTCTTCCACTTTGGGCGGGATTATGGTCTACTGTGCCGCGCTGACAAGGCGTGTTGGCAAAGGGTTTATTTTCGAGTTTTCCGTCTCTCACAGATGATGTTATCCGTGTGCAATATCCCTTAGCTGACTTTTACAGCACCTTTGGGAGGAGATGGGGTGGTGACACTTGTATTCTTAATCCGTCACCATAAGGGGAATTTTTATTTACATTCCTACAATTTGGTCCAGTGGTTTATGTAACGAACTACCATTCACGAGGTCGCTGATTCGATTCCAGCACGGGACAATCATTTGTGTGATGTTTATAAATGTCATACTTATGTTTGTACTGCGTCTGGGTGTTTACTATGTATAATGAGTATGTATTTACAAAAGAAAAGTAGTTTATTTAATATATCCGTATTCTGGTACCCATAACTCAAGTATATAAGCTTAGCTTGGGGCCAGGGGACGTTGTGTGAAATGTTCATGAATATTTATTTTATTTATTTAAACATTGATTTACAAGATAGAGTTTCTATGGCTACATCAGTCATCACTCACTCTGCTTGAAGCCAAAAACATGTTAATGTGTGCACGATATACGTTCTATGTGTGTCTGTGTAACACGCCACATGTTGAGTTATACCATAGACAAATAAATATCAATAAAACATTCACACAACGTCCTCTGGTCCCAAGCTAAGCTTTACACAACATAAACTACTTTTCTTTTGTAAATACATACTTATGATACATAGAAAACACTAACACAAATGTTTGTCCCAGACAAACATTTGTATGATATTTATGAATATCTCACAAATGATTGTCCCAAGCCGGAATCGAACCTGCGACCTCGTGAGCATGAACAAATACATGAACAACTCCACCACGAAGCCCGTCAAATAAAGTGAAACGCGTCTTCCCTTTCTAGTGGAATATTTGTTTTATTACTAGCAATAGTGACGTTTTTAGTTTGTGAATACTACTAAGTATGTGACTATCGGATAACCTATAGATTTCTTTTTATTTTTTTTGACGCAGTCGGAAAATGCTTTTAAGCATCCTTTTGACCATGGATGAGGATGATCAAAGGGTATGTAGGACTCGCCCATGCCGTAGGCATAGGAAAATCCACTAAAAACCGACGTCTTACTTCCCGATTATTATGGGGCACCAGCTTTCAAATAAAAAAGAATCATCAAAATCGCTTCCCCCAGTTAAAAGTTATGAGGAAACAAACATGAAAAAAATTTAAAAATAACATACTGACAAAATGAGAATAATAAAATATTTCTTATTTAAAACTTAATAAAATATATAGAGGTGAAGAAAATTTTCCGTCCAGTACGAAACATTCAAAAGATTTCAAATAACTAGATCTTTTAGATTTATCTCGTTAATAGCATTTATCTTGGTAAACTCCATGAATATTATCAAATTAACAGGAATTTGTCATTAGACCGCCTCCTTTTGTTGAATTTATCGTATTTGAACCCGTTTCTCGAAAGTTGATCTAGATGTATTATTATTTCAGAGTTAAGACTTTATATTGTGTATCTCAGAGTATTTTATTGAACAATATATAAAAGAAAAACTCTTAAACCGGTCAAATACAGTTTACCATAATTATATTCTTCATACCAACGATATATAACCCTAAATATCGCGATAAGGACTGGGAAATGATGATGATAAGTATTTCTGGTTGAGTATTCACTGATATACATAAATTGTGAAATTTTCAACACTCTATCTATGACCGTTCCAGAGATAGAGCCAGGTGCCCAACAGACGGACCGACGGCTGAGCGCACGGACAGGACAGCGAAGGCTTAGCAATAAATGTTTATTTTTTTGGTACGGTACCTTAATAACTGGTAACAATGGTCGATAGTCCGTCACCACACTGCATAAGTTACTTATTAAAAATAATTACGCCACAATAAATTTAAAAAAATAAATATACATATGAAAGGAATTGTGCGAAAGACCACGTCGTTTATGCTTAAACTAAGCACAAAGCAGTTATCAACTGTGTTCTTTATATAGAAGAATTCAGTTAAACTTAAGATTCTTAATGTTCTGTTTATTTTACAAATAACAAACAATGGTTGAAAAGGGCTACGAGGCCTTTTTGACATTCTTAACAAGGTCCTACGAGTTAACAAGGAATTTTGGCATTGTGAGCTACATAATTTGCAATTCTCATTTTGTTTTACCCTTCATTTCAGTCCGGAATTACTAACATCTGCTTAGATATTAACATTTGAAATGACCCAAATGTAAAATTTTGAAAATCCAATACATACTCTTACGTAACGATTCTGTAAAATGCACATTTTATTCTCATTCAAACAAAATCTTACTTAAATGAACATATTTCGTGAAGAATCCGTTGGCATGAGCCACATTATCACAATAATATCATAAAAATTGGTAGTTATAGGTGATTTGGCATATCTGAGAATTCTATTTATTTTATTTTTATCCAAACCTATTCTGTATGACTAATCTTTTTTGTATTTTTTTAAATTGAATTATATGATATGTTAACTCCATATTTATCATAATCCATCGCTCTTCTAAGATCTTATCAATTAATTTGAATTATTTATTATACATTTTGAAGACGAGAGTTTTCCATTAGCAAAATTGCATGCTTCGTGGTCAACATTCAGGCAAGGCAAGAAAGCATAAAAAAGAAAACTTTGAAGCGAACGACAGAATATTCCTTATATTTCTTGACAACACAACTTTGCAGGCGTTATTGTTAAGTTTCACCCTTTCACAAGCACAGCAACACTTACATGAAATGCAAAGTTAAGTTTGTCCAGTCTTTCTATCACTACAACAAGGGAACAATGACTGACCGGGTAATATAAAGCAAGCTGTAATGACGCTTTTAAGAAGTACATACCTCTGTTGTTATTTTAAAAACCTTAATAATTTACAGGATTTTAGACTCACGCAGTTACACCATAGGAGTAGGCAGAGATAATACACAATACATCTGCTAAGATACAAACATACTTCTTTATCGTAATTAATGTTTAGATATCTGATACGTATGATTAGTTAGCGACAGTTTCGTCTTGTAATAAATTATCACTAATTTGATATTAAATCCCTACTAATATTAAAAATGCGAAAGTAACTCTGTCTGTCTGTCTGTTACGCTTTCCCGCTTAAACCTCTCAACCGATTTTGATGAAATTTGGCACAGACAATCTTTAGACCCTGAGAAAGGACATAGGCTACCTTTTATTGCGAAAAAAAGGGATGAAAAGTTTTCTAAATTTCACGCGGACGGAGTCACGGGCAACAGCTAGTTTGTAATACCTGAGAATTTTACTGTACTATTTACTATCTATTCCTCGAGGAACATATCCTTCCGATTCACTAAGTTATGTTATTGACTCCGTTTTGTCTCTTAAGGATTAGTACTTTTCTGTCACAAATATTCTAAACTTCTATGAGATTAGTTATTTGGTACCTATATCCAAATTTTGACCGTTATATATACATTTTATTAGGGTTCTTTGAAATGGTGCCAACGGCTACTATTTATCACCGCACCTCTCGGCATCGGCAGCGTCCATCCCGTACCGTACGATTTTATAGAAATTTTATCCCACGTACAATTAGGTTGTGGAATGAACTATCTGCCGAAGTTTTTCCATTGGACTACAGCATGAGGCTCTTCAAAAAAGGGATTAAAAGATTTCTGCAGGGTCGGCGACACGCGAGTGATACCTCTGGTGTTGGAAACGTCCATAGGCTACGGTAACTACTTACCATCAGGCATATTAAAAAAAAACTTTGAAAAATAGATGTTAGCCGATTCTCAGACCTACTGAATACGCATGTAAAATTTCATAAAAATCGGTCAAGTCGTTTCGGAGGAATACGGTAACTAACACTGTGACACGTGAATTTTATATATAAGACTAGCTGACCCGGCAAACGTTGTTTTGCCATACTAAAAAAAAAAGTTTTAAAAATAGATGTTGGCCGATTCTCAGACCTACTGAATATGTATGCAAAATTTGAGAAGAATCGGTCAAGCTGTTTCGGAGGAGTACGGTAACTAACACTGTGACACGTGAATTTTATATGTCGTAGGAGACTTGATTAAAATGCTTTACTTAAGGATTTTTAGTTTTAACTTAGGTTCCAGTGAAGTGGGTCCTTAAATGGTGTCAATGGTGAGTAATTCCTTTATTTGATGAGTTCGAATGGTGACCCGTTGAATATTCATAAAAGGCGCCTTCCAAACCAGCTACACGTGTCGTAAGCCACGGATCGATCTCATCGTAGTAGAATGTTGTAGTTAACGTAGTTAGCTTATTCAGTATTACAGCGTGTTTGGATTGGAGACTACCCTGGCAATAGTTACAGGTGATGCCTACGGTGATTTTCTCCGATATCAGAAGTGGGATCGAATAGTCGTTATTCGATTTTGTTTTAAAAAAAAAACTAGAACAGTAAAATTAACCATAACCAGCGTTCTAGTAAAAATTTAAAGTTTTCGCAAAGTTTCTTTTTGGATAAAAATTACTTTCATTATATTAACAAGCAAAGACTGATAATAACAAGTCACAGGTAATTAGTTAATTACACTGTAACTACGTAACAAAAATTAAATGACAATGATTTATTAGTAATTTTATAAATCTACAGTGTTCATTTGCTTAATTTATCTCGTGTATCAATCAATAAATAATTGTGAAATCGTTTTACTTGATTGCGAACAGAAATATAGTGTGGCTTTATCAACATTCAACACTTCGTTTCAAAGTGTTCGTGAAAAAAGTTACAAAGAAAAATAAAGATTTAATCTCCGCCGTGTAATAATGTGTTATTACATATTCTAACGCGTTATTAAACTTTGTTATTTGTGACTGGCAAATAATATCGCAAGAAACTTTCACCTTGATGAGAGGTAGTGAGAAAATCTAAATCATGGTTGACTAAATACTCAAGATTAGACCAACATGTGGTTACATGTAGAAGATAGAGTTGTGATAAAAAGAGTTTGACGAAATATTCGTTTAAAATTTTAAATCCTTAGACAGCGAAAGAAAGTTTAGGAAATCTATATACGTGCCAGTCGTTTCAGAAATACTGTTTCGAAAAATCTATTTACCATTATGATCTCGACTGTGCTATTGACGTATGCAGACGTCTTGTAAGTCGTTAATAATATTGCCAACGCAACTTATTGTAGTGTACCTATAATATGCGGTTAAATTCGTCCTTTCTAAAATATCTAGCTATAAATACGAACCTGACGGTGCTATTGACGTATGGAGACGTCTAGTAACCATTAATAATTATTAACATCACTTTTTGTGGTGTATAATGAGTTTTTGAAATCTTTAACTTACTGACGTGTGAGACGTCTAGTGAGGCAGTAATAATATTAATCACACGCTTTATTGTGGCTTACTCAGTCAGTTCGTGAAATATTCTGTTTAAAACATCTACTTACAAATATGATTTTGATAACGCAGAGACGTCTTGTAAACTATTAATAACATTAACCACACGTTTTATTGTGCTTTACCTATAACATGTTTCTAAAATTTTCATAGAGATGTCCAGTATAGCAGGTTCATCTTATTACAAATATTTAATTCCAAAATGCCTTTAATGCCCATACAATACTTCAGTTGTATTTTGATTTAAATGTATGCGACTAATATTATTGGTCTATGCAGGCTGAAAAAAAAAAAAAAAAATTATCACTAGCAATCTGCAACTGTTTCGCGTGGTTCTCATTGTAAATGAAGTCTACCGTTTGTTTTTAACTTTATTACTTTCCGTTTATTCGCGCATACGACCCTTGTTACAAATTATCGAGGTGACAGGAGATCACCTCTGAGTATTCACGAGCATAACTTTTGACCTTATTTACTTGAACAAGAATCTGTCGTAGTGGATTGACTATAGCAGATCTACATACCGTAACAAATTGTCTACCGCTTAAATTTTAATTTGCGAGCGTTTTTGGTGTACAGAGACGTTCAGTGAACTATTTATAGTATTAACAAAGCAGTTTACCGTGGTGTATCCATGAGTAAACTAATTATTATTATTAAAAGAGCTGTTGGCGCGTGGAGCGTTACAGTAAGCCAAAAATAAAAGATGCTATTGGCGTGTGGAGCCGACCAATAAGCCAAAAAAAAAAAAATGAAAATAAATCAATAAATAAAAGATGCTATATTGGCGTGTGGAGCCGACCAATATAAGCCACTATAATTATCCTATCCTGAAAGAATAATGGTCCCCTGTGTACGACGGCGAACAGGACCGCCTATGGCACAGCATCAACCTATCCTTTTATTCCTAGGGCCCTTGCCTACGCGGCAACGTCGACCTTTCCCTTACCTATCCTTCCCAAACCCTTTATCCTTCCTAAATCCTTAATCCTTTCTATCCTTAAGACGCTATACTCATAAATATACCACGTTACGATACTATGCACCAACGGTTACTATTCACGATTTAGGTGTTTAGTAGCAACAGCTAAAAGAGTTATGTAGGCTTAACTTCTACTAGAGCTACAAGTAGGAGGTAAAGTAACAGTGTTTATTCGTATGCCAGTACGAAAATTCTAAATTCAACTTTTTATTCACTGATAGTTTAATCATTAGCATTTAAACTAAATTAGAAAATCATTCCTTTACTGTTGAATCCGTCTAGATCAGCAGGATAGGCCAAACGGAAACCCTTCTATTTTGTTTCAAGTAGATAGGGAACACACGAGGACGCGTGCCTTTGCAGAATGGCCGTGTGACAGTTAAGAAAAAGAAAACAAAGTAAAGAAAGGAAAAGAAAAGAAAGAAAAAGAAAAGAAAGAAAAAAAAAAGAAAGAAAGAAAAAGAAAAAAAAAATTTTTTTAATGTATTTGCCAACGTAGCTAAAAATCTTTTTCTGAGTAGTTTACGATTAATTAGCTAAATTCTAAATAATTCGTTATCAAATTACAGCCGAGTGGTTGTCTTTATGAAAACACAATTTTAATGTGTAGTGGATTTGATGATTAGAAACCATCTATTTAATGCTACAATTATATTGGCTCGATAAGTCGATACGAACCCACTACAACTTAAAGTTCGTTAGCAATAATGCGAAAAACCTGACAACTAGAGCAGTCAGTATTATACAGGTCGTTACGCTGCCCAGTTCTATAACTTAAACAATTAGAATATCCTCCAGTGTTATTGCTTAGTGTGTATTTGTGAGAACGTGCAAAGTAACGATAATGCGGAATTAATGTAACTGACCGAGTGTGAATGTTGAATTATTGTGGAAATTGTTGTAACTGACCGAGTGTATGGACAAATCTTAGTTGTGGATTTCTTTATTTTGCGACTTTATATTGGGTCAGATTTAGCCGAGCGGAAAAACTTAGATCTATTGCAGATTTACACACGGGGACGTGTGTATTCGCAGAATGGCCGTGTCGTAGGAGACTTGATTAAAATGCTTTACTTAAGGATTTTTAGTTTTAACTTAGGTTCCAGTGAAGTGGGTCCTTAAATGGTGTCAATGGTGAGTAATTCCTTTATTTGATGAGTTCGAATGGTGACCCGTTGAATATTCATAAAAGGCGCCTTCCAAACCAGCTACACGTGTCGTAAGCCACGGATCGATCTCATCGTAGTAGAATGTTGTAGTTAACGTAGTTAGCTTATTCAGTATTACAGCGTGTTTGGATTGGAGACTACCCTGGCAATAGTTACAGGTGATGTCTACGGTGATTTTCTCCGATATATATATTAGAAGATAATATAATATATACATATATATATAAACGCTCATCATTATTTGATAAGAAATTATTTTTCTTGCATATAATCAATGAACAAAACTATAACATTGCTTAAAGAAACAAAGTTACGCACAGTCCTGTATATTCTAACTGAATAACATTTATGTAACTTACTTCTTGAAAAAACTTCTTGAATGGAGACTCGCAACTCTGAAGGCTTTTAGCGTTACTCTGTAACAGAAATCTCTTGACACTTGACCCCTTTCTGAGAAAAATATACAAGTTTTTGAATTCTAAATAACTTCATATGTTACATGATGATAATCTATTTATATTTTAATAAGGTCAGTTTTGGCATCACCGTGTAGCATAGCGGAACAAAAAATGTATAACAACTTCAGCCTCAAATTCATTCAACAGTTCACATACCAATTGTCATTTGTTACTTCGTTTCACTATGTGTTTGTGTGTGTGTGTGTGTGTGTACAATGAACTATTTGAACAACGTAGGAGATTTAAATACTATTAAATATATTAGTTAATCACTTCTTAACGCCTAATCCTACCCCTAATCATTATGGATCTTTTGAAAACATATTCTTAGTAAAATGAGCAGAATATCATAGTTTATTACTTGCGGTTAACGAAGATCGGATATCAAACACGATACTGCACGTGTCTTGAGATTTATTATAACAAGCCATTGGATATAGTGACAACGTAAGGAAAAAAATCCTACTAATTTTATAAACGTAAAATTTGCAACCATAAGGATGTTTGTTACTCTCTCACACTAAAATTACGAAACGGATTTCAATGATTTTACAGGCTTATAGATCAGAATCATTTATCATCACGATAAAATCCAAGGAACAAGCAAAATCTATAAACGCCATATGAAACCGCTAGATTTATCTAGTACTTTCAATTCGTCCATATTATGTCAGCCCCATTGGCCTGACATAATCGTTATCTAGGATATATCCCAGGTTAGAGGTAAATGATTTACAGAAGTCTTCTTCCATCTTTTGCGTTAGCAAAAATAATAAATAAAAATAAATAAATATAAATAAATATTCATGGACATTTCACACAACGTCCTCTGGTCCCGAGCTAAGCTTATATGCTTGTGTTATGGGTACCAGAATACGGATAGAATACATATACTACTTTTCTTGTGTAAATACATACTTATAATACATAGAAACACCCAGACGCAGTACAAACATTTGTATGACAATTATAAAAATCACACAAATGATTGTCCCGAGCGGGAATCGAACCCGCGACCTCTTAATCGGCAGTCCGTTACATAAACGACACAACCACGAGGCTCGTCAAAATGAAGTACTATTAACCTTCAAAAAAATATGAGGAGTCTCAAAGTTAATGTACAAAGCTGAATACAATATCGATATAATTTTCCAGCACAAGCATAAGTCATACATTAATAATATAAAGGATTCAAGTTTACATGAAGTTTGTCACGCTTCCTTATTAAATTTTAATGCACTTTACTAGCTCGCCGGTCATCAAACTTTCATAACTTACTAAATCATTCCATCTCTGGGAATAAAAGCGTTCACGTAGCAAGATTTACGGAATCGCTAATCTTAAATTAAGATTTAGAGCCAAAAAAATGAATTTCAGCTGAAGTTGTTGTGCTACCATACCTTGGAAAGGATCATGGACGTAGTTTTAAGAACCTTAGTTGACGACTAGAAGCTTCTTCTATTTCTTCTTCTTGTCCTTATCCCAAATTATTTGCATTTACAGAACGTTTTTTCCTTCCAACCTCTTCTATCAGCTGTCATATTTTTATCGACTCCTCTTTCTTTCATATCGTCTCGCACACAGTTCATCTATATTTGCTTTGACCTTCCTCTCCTTCTCCGGCCATCAACATCCAATTTCAAATTAAAAACTAGAAGCATGAGTATAAAATTTAGACTCAAAAACTATGTTTAAATCGCAGGAAATGGCTCTCTACAGTCTTTGTCTGTCTCTGTGTGTAGTGCAAAGATATACCATAATGAAATTGAATAGCTTGTTAACAATGACACTTATATTTATAAGGATTTGTAGCTGGACTACGTATAAACTACATTTTAAAGAAGATTATCAGTTCTAAGGTGAACCGTACAAGGGCTTACCCCAGGGCGAACTAGTTACCATGAATATCATTTAACGCAGTCGGGCACAGCTAATATTTGTCTCTAGAGTGTACTAGAAGGGACTTGTTCAGTGAAGTATTATTGGTAACTATAACATCTATAAATATTTATTTATGTCCTAAATGTAGTTATAGTAACATGTCTTTACTATAGGTATTTTAATATTACACATACTATTTAAATGTAGCATTTTATAACAATTTACTTTATTAGTTACCCCATCAATGCTTTTTAGGGTTCCGTACCCAAAGGGTAAAAACGGGACCCTATTACTGAGACTTCGCTGTCCGTCCGTCCGTCCGTCCGTCTGTCACCAGGCTGTATCTCAAGAACGGTGATAGCTAGAGAGTTGAAATTTTCACAGATGATGTATTTCTATTGCCGCTATAACAACAAATACTAAAAATAAAATAAAATAAATATTTAAGGGGGGCTCCCATACAACAAACATGATTTTTTTACCGTTTCTTGCTCGATACTAATAACGTTGCCTTATGTTGCATAGATAATGGTACGGAACCCTTCGTGCGCGAGTCCGACTCGCACTTGACCAATTTTTCTCTAAAGGCACCGCTATTTTGTAAGCAGGACATTATTAGATATAGTTAATATTTATTATATTGGTTTATTTTAAAAATAAATAAAATATTTATTTATTTTATTTATTTTTTATTTATTATATTGGTTTATTTTTTCAATTGGTAATGTGATAGCCACGCTTTTCATTTGGGACCCGATTATTTTTCATCTTTTATCCGTGGAAGTTTGCCGAATATCTTTTTTAATAGCTCGGGTTAAATAAGTGGCGATAGTAAATATCACAACACTATGGTGGTTTTATCTTAATTGGTGGCAGAAAATATATTACGCTTTGAAAGTCATTTATAAATGAGATAAAGAGAATGTGAACATTGTAGGGATTTTTGTAGTATTCCGCAAGTGAGCAAAATTCCGTAAATGGCACATTGGACACAAAACGAACAATGTTTGTGTTCATACCTTTGTCTTTGGAATCTCTATCCGTAGCACAGATATACATTTTGATATGTTGACGTTTAACATTAAGGACTTAAGAAACTTTAGCCTGGCTAAATCGTACGTCATAGAATAATGATACTATACATCTGCTAAATCTGTGATTCATAGATACTACTAGGTACTACGAATATGAAAATTTGGAACGATTTTTTTTATTACTGAAGTAATAAAAAAAAATCGTTCCAAATTTCAAAGTTTTTAATTAAGTTTTCATGTTGTAGAATGAATTCTACAACATGAAAACTTAATTAAGTTAATAGAAATTTTTTATTTGACAAAGTACATTAGGGTAGCCTTATTTATCTGTACAATACACATACTAAAACTTTCGTTATTACAATATTAGTCTAATATTTGTAAAAGTGGACATAATGATTTTTACAGGTTTTTGTTATTGAAAAAAGATTTTAATAAAACCGGGATACTCCAAAAGGGGCAAGTGCCTAGCACTTACAACCGTCGGGCATGTATGACCAGATGTATGAGTGTGGATGAAGCCAAGGAAGTGTGCTTCGATCGTGGCAGATGGCGCTCTATAGTCTCTGCCTACCCCCATGGGAAAAAGGCGTGATGTTATGATGATGATGATAAAAAATTACAGAAATTGATCACAGACAATCAAAATTATAGGTAATCACAGGACAATCTTTTTGGTAAGATACACATTTAAAACTTTGTCATTATAATATTTATTGTATTAAGAAGAACAAAGTTAGAATATTTTTTGGTAGTAGGTAAAAGTTTTTTACTTTTGCATAAAATAAATTATTAACAAGATGATCACACACTATCGAAGTTTATTCATTACTCTCCTACCCTTATTCCGTTATTCGGAGTTGGCGCAACGTAATATCAATGCCACTATAAATTTTGTTATGGGTTAAAAAAAATGTGCAAAAATGTTATACCTAATAAGAAACGCGCTACTATATCGAAAAGGTATCGAATTGTAACCAAGTCACGTGTAAGAATATGACTGCCAATAAGTTGGACATATGAATCCAATGTAGGTGCTGACTCTGTGAATCTTTCTTACAAAACAAAAAGGAACAAGATAGAAAAGAAAACCATTGCTTTGAAGAGAATTAATATCAAAACTTTTTCTACTAAGAATCGCTATTTTCTCTAATAAACGTTAAAAGTTTCTGTTGAGATTTCTTTGTTGGATATTATTTGTACAATATTATTGTATTGTTATTAGACACCAACAAATAATAAAGTATTTAAGTCATATTAATAAAATAGATTAGACTAGATAAAAAACTTATTTTGAGAAATATTGGCAAACGTTTGTTCTTCCGAAAATTTAGGTCAAGTGGGGTTTATATAAATACAGATGCCTTTTCGGATTTATTTCTAGAATCTTACTTACATATTATAAAACAAAGTCCTTATTTTTGTATGTTTGTCCATGTGGGCCTATATCTTCAAAACTACACAAAGGATTTTGATGCGGATTTTTTTAATGATATAATGGTTCAAGCTGTATTACTAACTTCTTTGACTAAGCTAGTAAGCTCATTGATTGAGTTTTGTTTTTTTTTTGCATATCGGCAACGGTTGAGTATGGCACTACCGTAACAGTAACCTGACCACCTTATTATATTGTTAACCCATATTCTGTAAATAAATAATTTTATTTCAAACTTTTTGTATAATTTGTTAATGTTTGGTTTTTAAATTCCAAGCGTACGAAGTTGTGGGCATCACCTAGTTTATAATAATAGACAGATGCCTTTACGGATTTATTTATAGAATAATAAATAAATAATCTACTGAGTTCAAAAACTTAAAAATACCCTTGAAAGTCCTAAATATTTTCAGCGGTCCTTCTGATTCTTTCCGTGTTGGGTAGTATATTTATCAATTTATGCTAAAGACTATATAACATCACGCTACGACTAATAGAAGCGAAGCATCATTGAAAAAAGTTGCAAAACGGGAAACATTTTCTATATTCCACGCGTACGACGCCGCGGGCAACAGCTAGTAATAAATACAGACACAAAATATATTTTGCCAAAGTAAATATTTTTACTGTCATCCCAAAATATGATTATTCGATAACAACATTGAATTTCACCAGTATTATATTGAAAGTACAGAAATGAAATTAGATAAACCGCTGCCCCAAAATGTAGCGAAAACGTGGCAAAGAGGCAAACCTTTTCTGATTTAAATATCAGTACCGACCTTTACTTTGTAATATTGAGGACAGAGTCTACTTCCATATTGGTATTGTTGCTATAAATATAGTAAACGCACTGGAGATTCCAATAAAAGCCTCAGGGCTAACAACTAAACGTGTTAGTTTAATTTATTGAATATCGAAAATATTGCGGTTTCCTGTTTGGACCAAAATAATTGAAGGTCAAAAATTGGTCAAGTGCGAGTCGGACTCGCGCACAAAGGGTTCCGTACCATTATCTATGCAACATAAGGCAACGTTATTAGTATCGAGCAAGAAACGGTAAAAAAATCATGTTTGTTGTATGGGAGCCCCCCTTAAATATTTATTTTATTTTATTTTTAGTATTTGTTGTTATAGCGGCAATAGAAATACATCATCTGTGAAAATTTCAACTGTCTAGCTATCACCGTTCTTGAGATACAGCCTGGTGACAGACGGACGGACGGACGGACGGACAGCGAAGTCTCAGTAATAGGGTCCCGTTTTTACCCTTTGGGTACGGAACCCTAATAAAAAGCTTACAATCCTCTTATATTAAATAGGTAGGTGAATGATTTTTGTGCTTGTCAGTTCGCAGTCTTGGGTTATAAAATAGATGTTGTCTAATTTTCAGACCTGCATAATGCATACAAAATTTCATATAAATCGGTGGGCACAGAAGTCGGTGGGGCTGTTTATAAGAGTACAGTAACTAACACTATTTTTTATTATTTCTTAATTTGATTAGGACGTTCGTAATGTAGGAATCCTTTCTGGTAGTTGGACGAACACCCCTAAAAAGGTAGCAAGTTGGGAGTGGATGCGAAAAGTGGAGAATCATTCATTGATTTTTGAATTGGAAGCCCTTATTATTAGTCCACGAGTGCAATACAAGAGGCTAACATGATGATTATGAGTTGATTAAGATTATAATTTTGCGAAAAATTAATAATCTTCAAATTAACCAAATTTATAATAATTTAATTGACAAACTGTCATCTTGGACTTGTCAGAAAAATAATATTTTTCAAGCGTCTCAACTCTTGCGAATTAATAAATTGTGAACAGAATTTTTAAACTGGAATGCTGTTCTTGACAACTCATTACAATTTTGCTTTCTTTTTTATTTAAATAGTATGAAATTGTTAATAATTTGTTAGTAAAGTAATTGACAGCTTTCTGCATATATTAATTTAATAATTAATGTATTCGTTAGATGTTATTAAAAATCTAATATAGTAACGCTGGTAGAGAACACTCAAAAATTAAGTATTTAAAAAAAAGTTGAACCGATTTCGCGTTCCTTTGAAATTTGAGGATTTTCCTCGATTTCTCTGGAGATAACCATCAGATCCTGACCTGGTGCAAATGGGACCAAACGGAAACCACCATCTTTCAAATAAAAAAAATATCATCAAAATCGCTTCGCGCAGTTATAAGTAATGAGGAAACAAACATAAAGAAAAAAAAAAAAACATACAGACAAATTGAGAACCCTCTCATATTCATGTCAGTTATTATATAACTTATAGCCTTTTTCGATAAATGTACAGTCTAACAAAAAAAATTTCACTGATGCTTCGCTCCAATTAGTTATAGAGCATGATGTTATCTATACAAATATTATAAAGCTGAAGTGTTTGTTTGTTTGTTTAAACGCGTTAATCTCAGGAACCTCTGGTCCGATTTGAAAAATTCTTTCGGTATTGGATAGTCCATTTAGCAGGAAGGCTATAGGCTATAACACGCTGCGACTAATAGTAGAGAAGCAGTAGTGATAAATGTTACAAAAACGGGGAATATTTTCTAAATTCTACGCGTATGAAGTCGCGGACAACAGCTAGTTTAGTCTAAAGCCTTTCTTAGTAAATGTACTATTCAATATTGAAAGATATTTTAAATCGGACCATTAGTTCCTGAAATTTGTTTATTTGTTTGTTTGTTAGAACGTGCTGTTCTAACAAACAAACAAATTACCAAACTAAAAACTCTTTTGGTCTTATTCATAATGGCTTATCGGAGGTTTAAACGGAGATTTTATCGGAGAGATAAAAAACGTTTTATCGTAAAAAGACTACTATGAATAACAAGTTTTGACAATTTTCGCGAACCCATTTTAGCGAACTTTTAAACCTCCGATAAGCCATTATGAATAAGACCATTAATTTTTATAATACTAGTATAGACGTATAGATTCATATGTTACTAACATGCATATATAAATATCAGAACCCGTATATGAATAACACATTCAATTCAATAGTTAAAAGCTATTTTGCATTCAATATGTTATTGAAATGTGAATTTATACATTTCGGTGTAGCAAATATTATTCTAAAAAGAAAAATATTCCTATTCATATTCTTTTGACATAGAAATATTATTTTAAAACATTTTACAATATTTGTAGCTATTAAAATAATGCGTTATTGGACTACGATAATAGTTTTTCTATTAGATATTTCATGTGTAAATAATTGTTGAAAATATTTTTCAATCTGTTTATTGAAATTCTAATACATTTGTATTTTTTAAATTATGCCTTTGGCTTAGCTAAATCTTTACTTCTCTCTCTCTCTCCAGCCCATTTACGTCCCACTGTTGGGCACGGGCCTCCTCCACTTTGGGAAAGATTATGGTCTTATGATTTAAAGTTTTCCGTCTCTCACAGAGGATGTTATTTGTATGTAAAATCCCTTAGCTGACTTTTACAGCACCCTTGGAAGGAGATGGGGTGGCGACACTTGTATTCTTACTCCGTCACCACACGGAGTGGATGTGCGGAGTGAATCTTATTATAAAACAAAATCGTTATTTTTGTATTTATGTCCCTGTGTGAGCTTATATCTTCAAAACTGAGCAACAGATTTTGATGTGCTTTTTATAGATAGTGTGGTTCACGTGAATGGCTTTTTTGTGTAATTTGTTATGGTGTGGTTTTAAAGTCCATCCGTATGAAGTTGCGGGCAACATCTAGTTATAAATCCCTACTAATATTATAAATGCGTAACTCTGTCTGTCTGTCTGTTACGCTTTCCCGCTTAAACCTCTCAACCGATTTTGATGAAATTTGGCACAGACAATCTTTAGACCCTGAGAAAGAACATAGGCTACCTTTTATTGCGAAAAAAGGGATGAAAAGTTTTCTAAATTTCACGTGGACGGAGTCGCGGGCAACAGCTAGTATAATATAAGTGTCTTTATCTCGCTACAAATAAATTTTCTCGTATAAAGTGTAAGTCCGTCCATCCATCAACCTCACTCCGTCCACTGTTGGACATAAGCCTCCCCATAGAACTTCATAACGCACGGTCCTGTGCTGCGCGCATCCAATGTCTCCCCGCGATGTTGACGATATCGTCGCTCCACCTTGTCGGGGACCGCCCAACGCTGCGTCGTCCGATACGTGGTCTCCACGCTATATCGTCTCTCTTCTTCCTTATTTTATAGGACTTTTCTTCTCTCTCTCTACTCTCTGGGACTCTTTGGAAAAAAGTGTAAGTGCACAATTGAAACTGCTGGGTATTGATAATTTATCTATACTGTTAGAAAAGAGGTAAAGCTCGTAACATATTAGGGGGTGATCTCCGTAACTAATAGCGGGTCAAAAATTTTTTTTACAGTAATTTGCACAGTCAAAATTTCAGGCAATCGAAGTCACGGACAACTCTAATAATAAAATTTAGAGAGTAGACTACTCAGGTTTTTAATTTGATCAAAATATAAGCATTGCCATGGCGGCATTGCCACGTGGCAATGCCGCCAGCCTTCCGGGCACACTTCCAGTCGACAGCGATGGGGAGGAATATTTTGATGCCTAGTTTGTATATAGGCATATAATTTTAATTTATTTTTTAGTGTTCATATTTTTTTTATATAATATTAGTTTTTAATTGTATATAGATTATTGAAAAAGGTAATAAACCTTTTATTAAAAAAAAAAGAAATAATTGGGTTGTAACATTTTCAATTACTTTGAATTTAATGTCTTGAATAAAATGTCTAACTAACCATGTTATAGAATAAAAGATCCGCTGGTTCATAACAAACTTAATTTAAAGCTCGGTTGAGAATTGTAACAATAGCGCTGTGAAAGTAAGGACAGGTACATCCACAAATTACGTGGCGTTAAACTCAATTGCTGTATAAAGTTACGAAGTATGTAGATACAGTAGCGGTCAGATTCTGCTAACCAGTTTCGAAACAATACTGCTTGATACTACGCTCCACCCACATATATCTAAAAAAAATGCAGTTGATATTATGATTTAATTTAGTTACTGATAGACATAGGCGTAGAATCATGTTATATTATTTGTTGTATAGAAATTATCATTGAGCTTTATCAAACGTCATAATGAGCTGTTAGCGACGTTTAGTGCTATTCAAATTTAAGCATTTTGTGAGGTGCGTTTTGTTGAAAAACAAAGCATAGCCAGATGCGCAGATATAGTAATTTAACTCCATATTTGAGGTTCTATCTATGAAAAAAAATTGGTCAAGTGCGAGTTGGACTCGCGCACGAAGGGTTCCGTACCATTATCTATGCAACATAAGGCAACGTTATTAGTATCGAGCAAGAAACGGTAAAAAAATCATGTTTGTTGTATGGGAGCCCCCCTTAAATATTTATTTTATTTTATTTTTAGTATTTGTTGTTATAGCGGCAATAGAAATACATCATCTGTGAAAATTTCAACTGTCTAGCCATCACCGTTCTTGAGATACAGCCTGGTGACAGACGGACGGACGGACGGACAGCGAAGTCTCAGTAATAGGGTTTCCGTTTTTACCCTTTGGGTACGGAACCCTAAAAAAAGACGTGTGGCACTCGGGGACTGCCGCGGTAAAGCTATTGCATAGCATTTTGTATCAACTTTTGCAATTATAATTATCTGTTGTACATAAATACCTATACACCTACTTTCTCATAAACAGCTGTTTATGTATTCGTCCGATTTCGGAGCAGCTCGTCTCGATTCGTGCGAGCTTCGTAGAGTCGTACAATACGGCTAGTTGCACGCACACAAACACCGTGTCGAAGACTGCCGAAAAGAAACGACGTTAGACAATGCACGGCCTTCAAGCCACACCTCCGTGCCCGTCGGAGTGGGGAGCGTGAGGTATTTTTGCGTTACGGAATTTCTGGATTCGGTCCCCGCACTCAAGGCACGCCCTCGATAGAAGCTATGCAATAGCTTAATAAACCTTGACGGGCCTCGTGGTGTAGTGGTTCTGGTAACGGACTGCCGATCAAGAGGTCGCGGGTTCGATTCCCGCTCGGGCCAATCATTTGTGTGATTTTTCTAATTGTCATACAAATGTTTGTACTGCGTCTGGGTGTTCCTATGTATTATAAGTATGTATTTACAAAAAAAAAAGTAGTATATGTATTCTATCCGTATTCTGGTACCCATAACACAAGCATATATAAGCTTAGCTTGGGACCAGAGGACGTTGTGTGAAATGTCCATGAATATTTATTATTATTATTATTATTAAACCTATGTGGTAGGTCAGCTATTTGCTACTTGTATACATGTAGCCTTATTTTGAAAGTAATGTTAACTGAAAATCGCACTTGTAATTGGTTAGTATTTGTGACCGCGACTGTACATACATATATGCATGTGTCAGTTGACATAAGGACCGAACATATACAACATGCGGTTTTGTGAATTACACCGCAATGGAAATGGATAACCGTCTTTGTTTTAATTTGACTCAGTAAATCTCATCTGTGTTAGTCTCTGCCTTGCTTTACACCGTTCTCTCTCACTCACTCCATCTATCTCTCTCTATAGCCCATTAACGTGCCCAACGCACAGACCTCCTTCAGTTTGGAAGGGATTATGCTCTCCTATGCCGCGCTTACTATGCGTATAGACTTTTTCGTATCTCAAAGAGGTTGTCTGTGTAATATTCTTTAGCTGGCTTTTACAGCACACTGGGAAGGAAATGGGGTGGTGATACTTATATACTTAATGACGTCAAGATAGGTAAATATTTTTATACGCTATGTGACTCTTTTATTTTTTTATTTTTTATTTGTATGTGATTCAATTAATAATTTTTTATTTTGTACACAAAATGCGGGCTCAAAACATAGTTACCTTTTTTGACAATCAGATATAATAACATAACAGACATTTTAATTCCACTTACTACTGCCTACCTCCATGGGAAAAAGGCGTGACGTTATTTACGATGATGATTATATATCTTTCCTGGATATTTTCCTTTGTATATGTAGGTTAATAAACAGGAAGTGTAGGTTCATGACAATAGTAACAAGATCAAAGTATTTGTATAGGACCAAGGCTTCATTGCTATAGTAATATTATTCAAAGGGGACAGTAATAGGTAATAGGATGAGTAAACAATAGGAATTTATGTAATATAAGTTAGTAGACAGTTTTCTGATTACACTAGGAAAGTTTTGGTCTAATCTTTTTATTTTTTTATTTAAAGGGCTTGGTCGCTTTGCGACTATATCGTCCTGTCAGTACAAATCCTTAGAGTACCTTAACAAAATGAATAATGTGTAAGTTACATTAAAATACAAAAAAACAAAATCGATCTTAGCATAATAAGTCCGCTAAATTACACAACAATTTGGTTTTATCAGTTAAGGTGTCAGAAAGAACATTACTAGATGAGAGAGAAGAGCATTACTACGACCAATATCCATATCTGTCCAAGCACTGAAATGTGTATTGCGATAGACAACGTTCCTGGAACACTCCCACAAGATGTGGTTTACGTCCTCAATTACGCCACAAACTTCACAATTGGGAGAAGAGGTTTCACCCATAAGAAAAGAAAATTATAATTGAAATAATATGTATATCCTCTCCTCTCCAGCCCATTTAAGTCCCACTGTTGGCCACGGGCCTCCTCCACTTTAGAGGGATTATGGTCTACTGTGCCGTGCTGGCCAGGCGTGTTGGTACAGGGTTTATTTTCGAGTTTTCCGTCTCTCACAGAGGATGTTATTTGTGTCAATAACCCTTAGCTGACTTTTACAGCACCCTTGGGAGGAGATGAGGTGGTGACACTTGTATTCGTAAACTGTCACCACACGAATATTTATATGTAACTGTGTTCTTAAGGGCCTACATCAATATTATCGTATATCATCGCCGACACGTACATATTAACACAGCCAGTAGGCACAGAAAATGAAGAATTAGGGATACTTTTCCTATTTACTCAAAATCTACTAAATATATTTTAATTCTGATTTACGCGTTTCTATATATGATAGTTACTTATGTTTTTAAAGTTATTTCATTAGTTAATACGCGATAATAGACCGACAAATGAAAAAAATAAAAAATTTGAGAGGTTTTTTCGCCAAGATTTTCTATCGAGAAAACTTTTTTCAATCGTGTTTCTGAGTTTATGCGATCCTAGATAATATATTGAAAAAACATATACTTAAAAATTAGAGCTTTAGCCATTCAATCTAAAGAAACAATAAAAACTTCGTACATAGAAAAATGCACGAAGCTATTTTGGTATCCTCTTAAAAACGATTTTACATTTTGATACAAATATGGGACGATATGTTTTCAAAACTACACTAAAAATACCTTCTAACTTTATCCTTTAATCACTATAGATATTATTTAAATCTTATACATATACTAGCTGTTGTCCGCGACTTCGAACGGGTAGAATTTACAAAATGTTCCCGTTTTTGTCATTTTTCACTATTGCTTCGCTCCTATTAGTCGCAGCGTGATGTTATATAGCCTATAGCCTTCCTCGCTAAATGGACTATCCAAAACTAATAGAATTTTTCAAATGCGAGCAGTGGTTCTTGAGATTAACGCGTTCAAACAAACAAACAAACTCTTCAGCTTTATAATATTAGTATAGATAGTTATTTAGAGCATAGAATTATATATAAATACTAGCTGACCCGGCAAACGTTGTTTCGCCATACTAAAAATAATTGGTCAAGTGCGAGTCGGACTCGCGCACGAAGGGTTCCGTACCATTATCTATGCAACATAAGGCAACGTTATTAGTATCGAGCAAGAAACGGTAAAAAAATCATGTTTGTTGTATGGGAGCCCCCCTTAAATATTTATTTTATTTTATTTTTAGTATTTGTTGTTATAGCGGCAATAGAAATACATCATCTGTGAAAATTTCAACTGTCTAGCTATCACCGTTCTTGAGATACTGGGTACGGAACCCTAAAAATCATGTTTGTTGTATGGGAGCCCCCCTTAAATATTTATTTTATTTTATTTTTATTATTTGTTGTTATAGCGGCAATAGAAATACATCATCTGTGAAAATTTCAACTCTCTAGCTATCACCGTTCTTGAGATACAGCCTGGTGACAGACGGACGGACGGACGGACGGACGGACGGACAGCGAAGTCTCAGTAATAGGGTCCCGTTTTTACCCTTTGGGTACGGAACCCTAAAAAAGTTTAAAAAAATAGATGTCAGCCGATTCTCAGACCTACTGAATTTGCATGTAAAATTTCATAAAAATCGGTCAAGCCGTTTCGTAGGAGTACGGTAACTAACACTGTGACACGTGAATTTTATATATAAGATTTTCTATACAAGCTTATGCGATTATCGTGATATTATTATGATACTCGCGTGTTCCCGAACCCGCAGAAATCTTTTAACAATTTTTTTGCATAGTCTCACGTAGTGTAGTCCTTTAAAAAACCCTCGGCGAGTTATTCATTTCACAGCTTGCTGGAAGTGAGATAAAATATTAAGACGGTACGATACCAAATTATGCTCCATACAAAAGTATGGGTATCGTACTTCCGTTTTTTCTTCGCGAAAGTTAAACCCATTTTCATAGTTTTTGCGTTTTAATATAGATAAAGAGTATATCTATGCTTCTATCACTTTCTTTTTTTCAAAAAATAATAACTGAAAGAAATATGATGAACCGAAAAACCCACTTTTTTCGGTTTTCTTTAGATAAAGTTGCAGCGTCTATCACACAAAAGAAAGTGATAGAAGCATAGATATACTCTTTATCTATAATATAACGCAAAAACTATTAAAATCGGTTTAACTTTCGCAAAAAGAAAACGGAAGTACGAAACGTCTTTTTTCAAAGAATTTGTAGGTAAAATCCGCTTCATCTATATTTGTTATAGGGATAGCAATACCTAAGGCAAATACCTAAATAAGGAGTACAGTACCCTCTTAACTATAAAGTTGACATTATGATTTAAAAACTATATTAGTGCTTCCTACGATCACTTCTAGAAGGTTTCTTTGCGCCCAGATTATATAGTTTTAGAAAAATTACGTAATTTTGAGGTATTGCCAAATTGATAACAAAACATGTATTTTTAACAACCTGTACAATACTTATTTAAATAGATTTCGATTACGTAACCTTCAAAGCTTATTCCTCGGGCAATTAACAAGTTTAATCCGACGCGGTGTAAAAAGGTCCAACATTAACCCTTTTATCTCTCACCCTTGTTGTTGAACTTGGAAAACAAAATTTATGTGGAGAGTTTTGGCCAACATCCAAATCGCTAACGGAGGTTACAGGTCACATTATTTAATGTACTTTGCACGCGATCCTAACTCGGAGTCATATGCCAATTTTGTTTAACATAGAAATTTTGCACACTGAAATAGTTTAGTTTGCGAAAATTAATTAGTTTAGTAAGGCATAATGTTTTAATTAGTTTTTATAGTTTTATTTTAGAAGAGTCTCGTGGTTGAGTGGTTCATGTAACGGACTGCCAATCAAGAGGTCGCGGGTTCTATTCCCGCTCAGGACAATCATTAGTGTGATTTTTCTAATTGTCATACAAATGTTTGTACTGCGTCTGAGTGTTTCTATGTATTTTAAGTATAAATTTACAAAAAAAAAGTAGTATATGTATTCTATCCGTATTCTGGTACCCATAACACAAGCATATAAGCTTAGCTTGGGACCAGAGGACGTTGTGTGAATGACTTTTTTGTATAATTTATCAAAGTTTAATATATATTAAGGGATGGGAGACTCAATAACAATAAACTTAGGTGAAATCGTGAGTATTAGATAGTAAAATTATCATACTAGTTAAAGATCAAATCATTCATTGGTTCATTCAAGAGTTGCTAATACGTAGTTAGTATTTCTTTAATCCCAGTGGTACCAATTCTACATGCACAACTAAACTTAACCAGAAAATGAAAACATCTGTGGTGTATTTTGATTAATTGGCTATTAGTTATCAATTTTCATTTTTTCGTTAAGTTTAGTTATGCCTGTAGAATCGGTACCAATGTGACTGAATTTTAGTTAGATTTAGTTCGTTAATTATCTACCAGAGTACCAACAATGGGTCCATTGAACAAGCCAGAGGCTTTTGTCGTCAATTTTATCTTAATTGCTTCACGAAACTTGATAGCGTTTGACGACAAGATACTTTTTATTTCTTTACTCCGGTTTCCCGATGGCAAACAATGAAAGAAGTTTGAATTACTTTTGGTTGGATAATGCTGTCGTTTGGTTTTTTTTTGTTTTAACGACAAAAACCTTGTGAATTTTATTTTTGGACTATAATTTTCTTGCTCTTGTATTTTGTTTTGTTGTTTTCCAGAGGAATTTTGATATGTACCTAAGTGTGTAAAGTTCTTAATAAAATAACTCTACTAATAAACAATGACACACCAAATAAAAAAAAATGGTTCACGTGAAATTTCACGTGAACCATTTTTTTTTATTTGGTGTGTCATTGTTTATTAGTAGAGTTATTTTATTAAGAACTTTAGAAGAGTATGATGTTGGTGAGTATTATTTTGTGGTTTAAGCAACAATTGATATACATATATATACAGAAATTTTTAGTTCTCTAGCTTTAAGGTTCTAGAGATCGAGTTTTGTCACAAACAGAATGACGGACAGACAGCGAAGGCTCAGCAATAGGGTTAGATTTATTTTGATATTTATGGACATTTGTGTACATTTCACATAATGTCCTCTGGTTTCAAGCTAAGCTTTGTTTTTTTTTGTAATTATTTTGCTATAAGGTGACTGTTTTTTACGGACAAATAAATCTATACTAATATTATAAAGCTGAAGAGTTTGTTTGTTTGAACGCACTAATCTCAGGAACCACTGAGCTGATTTGAAAAATTCTTTCAGTGTTAGATAGGGCATTTATCGAGGAAGGCTTTAGGATATATAAAGATGTTATATAGCCTAAAGCCTTCCTCGATAAGCCTTCCTCGATAACGCTAAGACCAGTAGAAGCGAAGCAGTAGTGAGAAATGTTCCGAAAAAGGGGAAAATTTTCTAAATTCCACGTGGACGGAGTCGCGGGCAACAGCAAGTATGTAAATAAATAAGCTCAGTTTTGTGTGTAGTTAGTTTCAGCTTTTGAAACGGAACCTTAAAAATCTTTCTTATAACATTATTCTATTGCGATTAGGTATTAAAAACTGGTTTGTTAAAGTATTATCGTCGTGTAAGTGGGTCGTTTTCTTTCAATGAAGGCTGTTAGTTAGATTTAGCTCGTTAATTACGACCACAATCCCTACAAAGGCAAGCCTTGTGAATAACTCTGTGGCTTTCATCGCTGGATTTATCTTAAATTGCTTTAAGAAATTCGAGAGATATCCTGTGGCGACAAAATGCTTTTTATTTCCTTATATCGGTTTCCCGAGTGTACCTAAACAACAACGCAACTTTATATGTTGAAAATTGTTATTGATAATTTTTTTTTTAACTGGTGATTCTCTTCATTCATTAATTATTTTAATTAGATTTTAATGTACCCTTACTGACATCGCTCGTTTCTAAATATATATCTATCTATGTAACGTACTTTACAAATCTGAAATAATGCTTTGGTGCTGATTGTGAACAACTCCATAAATAAAAATATATCGGAAATTTTAAGGTTCAAAATTATACTTTACGGTGGCTATTACATGTTCAACGACCGGCCCTGATTTTGTACTGAAAATGCCGTCCGATTCTTCTATATTGTCACTGCTTTGTAAGAGAAGTGATTTGACTGAGATCAGATTAAACATTGCGTGAGCGGTTTGACCAATTTAAAATGTATTCTTGTCTTATTAATAGGTCACGCGTTGCCGTTGCACGTTGCGTTTATGGGAAGGCCACCTTAAGTGTGTTTCCTGTTAGTTTTTAAAACAACTAGTTTAATATTCACTCTTAATGTTAAATACAGGTAGGTACTAAATTTACGAAGAGAATTCTGGACGATATCCAAATCGCTAAGGGGTATGGTAGCACCTTATTTTTTGTTCTCTTACTATGATCCTAACACAGTGTCATATGCAAATTTTATAAAGTTACTATACTGAGTTAGTTATTTAAGTTGACTATGCATTTTCTAGACACTCATTTCCGTGATCTAAAATGCTATTTATAGTAGTTTTAGGGTTATCATCATCCTCCTGCTCTCATCCCATTATTTGGGGTCGGCGCAACATGTCTTTTTCTTCCACAGTCTTCAATTAGCCGTCATGTCTGTGTCAACTCCTTTTTCTTTCATGTCCTCTTTCACACAGTCTATCCATCTTTTCTTAGGTCTTCCTCTAGACTTTTTTCCTTCAGTTTTAGGGTATCATACCAAAAGGTAAAACAAGACATTTTACTGTGACTTCGCTAGCCGACCCTTCATCTGTCATTAGGTTATATCTTAGGAACCGTGAAAGCTAGAAAGCTGAAAATTTTACAGGTTATGTATTTTAATTGATGCTACAATAACAAATACTCATAATCATCATTATTCTGCCCTTACTCAGTTACTTGGGGTCCCGTTATTTGCGATTTGTTGGGGTTGATATGACGAATATTTATTTATTTATTTATTTCAAGCTTTATATACACAATTTTGTATAAAGGCGGACTTAATGCCTGAGGCATTCTCTACCAGTCAACTTTCAGGTGGTGCAGTGATATATAGAAGTGGGTATGTATTAAAAAAGTCTGAGTAACAACTACGGTGAGTCCAAATAAGGTATTAAACTCAGCAACTAATACAGAAATGAATATAATTACACTTAAATATACTACCAATATATAAAATACTATATATACATAAATAGATATAATAGGCAATACACATACATAAATAATAATGAAGAAGATGACAACTATTATTGGGATAATTCGGCCACTTTCAGTAATAGATACTGTTTTAATTTTTTTTTGAACGTCTGTCGGTTATTTAGCATCCTGATCTTGGGGGCCAACGCATTCCAGAGAATTGAAGATTATACGGGGAAGGAGGAATGTACAAAACCGGTCTTATTGGAAGGAACAAGAAGCAGACGGTTGTTATGAGAACGAAGATTTCTATCGTGACTAGAGTAAAGATATTGAAAGTTTGAAGTAAGGTAGAGGGGAGGAGAAGGACTAGAGAGTAATGAAAAGAGTGTGGTGAGAGCACGCAAGTCACGACGTTGACGAATGGGGAGCCACTTCAGCTGGGAGCGGAAAGTAGACACATGGTCATACTTGCGAAGATTAAAAATAAATCGAATGCAGTTGTTTAGAAGACTGTCGAGTTTATTTAGAAGTTCTGCATTCAGGTGAAAACAGCACATGTCACCATAGTCTATTATTGGAAAAATTAAAGTATAAACAAGTAATTCCTTAGTTTTGGAAGGTAGAAAGTTTTTTAGTCGATAAAGCGCACGCATAGTATTAGTAACTTTTCGACTAACGTTAGTCACTTGAGCTTGCCAATTAAGTGCAGAATCAAGAACCAAGCCCAAATCTTTTACCGTAGAACTATATTCAATGGTCGATCCATCATACCTTAATCATTCCACCTATTGTGGAATGGTTAAGGTATCCAATCTGCTGATTTTATATTGACTCCCAATTATAATTGCCTGGCATTTTGAGGGGTTGATTGTAAGGCCGAATCTTTCGCACCAGGTCTTGATGATGCACAGGTCCATGTTTATCTTATTCACTGCTGAGAATATCGAATCAACCGGGGCTTGAGTATACAACTGCAAGTCATCGGAATATAATAATATTATGACGATACCGGTATTGAATTCGTCGTGTACGAGTCATTCTCGTACTTGACTGGTTTTTATTACTTAATTATTATATTTTAACAATTTATCTGTTACTTTGTGTAGGTACATATGGTATGACGGGTCTCGTGGTCTAATGGTCCATGTAACGGACTGTCGCTTACGAGGTTTGTGTGTTCGATTCCCACACAGGACAATCATTTGTGTGATATTTTAACTGTCATACAAATGGTTGTACACACAGGGTACCCGGGCAACCCGGTGTTTTTTCTGTTTGCTTACAAAAAAAGTATGTATGTAGTATATCCGTATCGGATACCTATAAAACAAGCATAGAAATATAGCTTTCTTTGGGACCAGAGGACGTTGTGTGAAATGTCCATAATAATATACATAACGACACGACTTGTAGGTACTCCTAGACGAACCAAACTATAAAGTACGATCTGTTAATATCTAAACATGTTTGCTGGATTTCATTTATATTTATACATCTATTTGGATATTACCTACGTTATATTTCTTTCTGATTATTGAGACGTACGGATAAGGGTTCAATACTCGATATGAAAGACTTAAACGCATTTTGTTGCTGATAAAAACGTAGAAAAATTAACATAACTTGCCTTGATGTATGTGAAACTTCTCAGTCCATTAAAGTCCAACAATTGGGCATAGCTTTCATTTTAGAAAGATCTTGTTACGTCACACTGACTAGGCGTGTCGGCATAGGGTTTTATTGCACGTTTTCCATCTCTTAAAGAGGCTCTTATCTGCTTATGGTATCCTTGAGCTGGCTGTTCCAGCAACCTGGGTATAAAATGGAAGTGACACATATGTTATTTTACTAATTAATTATCTTCTTAATTTGTCACCACACGGACTATATGTATACATATTAAATGGTATTTATTTAGTTTACATAAATTTTTTTAAACATAATTTTCTTGAAAAAAATATCACGCATCAAAATCTCTTTTTAAGAGCTCCTAAAATGTATCAAAGTTTACTACCACGAAAAGATCAACAATGTTAGGACATTAATTATAGGAAATTGGCAAGCTCGTGCCCAATATTTAGTGGACAAATATTGCTTTTAGCACTACGACGCACTAACAATCATAAAGTGTGTTAGTTTTAACTGCCGCTGTGGTTTTAGCGGTTTGATCTAGCTAACAAATCTGAACACTTGTGACGCTTATTTTAAACATTACTATAATTTGAATGTTAGAAATTTAAATATAAGTAAATTATTAGTGTTCACGGAAAGACTTGAAAAGCAAGGAGGTTTCGAGGAAGATCGTTGAATGGCTGGCAACACAAATAGCAGCATCCTCGCTGCTATTTGAGCTGCTCCAAAGGTTTGACCATAGCGATAGTGATCGCTATAATAATAACCGTTAATGAGAAAACGACAGAGAAGATTAAATGCCTATTCATATACTGTTTATTAAACCATAAGCTTTAGCGTTCCTCAAAGAAAGACTTACCCCTGCTGTTACTTGCGTCCAACGTTATATTTTTAATCGATTGTCACGCAACCTATTTTAAGCCGTGCAGTTTGTAGTTACCGAGTATTTTCGTGGTATAAGAACAGGAATGTTAGAAGTATATGACAAAATAAAAGCTACAAAGAAAGTTGGGCTTGCAATAAGCACCCATCTAGTCAACAAAGCTACTCGAGTGTTAGTCCGTTGAAGTTTTTAATTTCGTTAGTCAGCCACTTCTAGCAGACCTTGTTTCAAGTTAAATTGACATTTCTTGAAGTAATAGCCAAAGGCTGGTATTAAAGTTATTCTCATGTTACTTACAGTTCCTTTTTGCTTTTATTTTAAGATATATTATTTCAATATTTTTGTTTCAACGTTTCCTTTCTTTTCGATATTGTGGCTTTACACAATGGCAGATAAATATTTAGTATAAATTTATGTAGGTATATACCTATCGTGTAATGAAATATAGTGTACTCCTTAAAGGTTAGGAGAATTTTTATTTTATAAGAGACTGAGATGTATGTAACGTCACTCACTGATTCCAGCGGAAGACCAGCGCTGTTCATTCAAAAAGCAGTACTTATTATGCTGAGCTGGACCCAGATTGTGGTAAACTGGCTTTATTTGTATTTACTGTGTATATATCTATTATGTCTTTGTAACCCTTTTTACTTCAATAAAATTATTTTCTTTCTAATAAACCTCTAAAATGTCGAAAATGAAAGACGACTGTAAATTTGACAGGTCCTATAGGCAGAAGCGGGCAGATGGTCGACTTTTGCAAATTTTTTAACAGGTTATTTCTTTGTGTTATATATCGCAAAGAAATAACCTGTGATCAAATGGAAATAAAGCAATATTTTTTCACACATGTGTAAGTTACACATTGAATACAGATTTCACTTTTAACTAAATAAATTCAAGTAAAGATAGCGTTCGTAGCGTTTTTCCGAATCCTATAAAAGTCTGCGTCGAACCCAAACGACCCAATCCTTTTACGCTTTTAGATAATGTGATTAAAGTATACCAACAAATTTCAGTGCGTTGTGTGTCTTCTGCCTAAATACATATATCTTTATCAGTATATTACTTAAGATTTTTGATCCTACGATTATTGAAAACTTCGTCGACATAGATAAATTTTATTGATTTTAATTTACTCGATTATTTTTTATATTTATGGACATTACACACAACGTCCTCTGGTCCCAGCTGAGCTTATATGCGTGTGTTATGGGTACCAGAATACGGATAAAAAAAAGAAATTAAAAATTATTTATTTGGTCTCAAAATATTTACAAAATGTTAATAGTTGAGGCGACCCCATTTTAGTTATTAGAAAATACTTGTGTTCCCACTTCACTTCCGGATATAATACATAAACTACTTATCTTTTGTAAATACATACTTATAATACATAGAAACACCCAGACGTAGGACAAACATTTGTATTACAATTATTATGAACATCGCACAAATGATTGTCCCAAGCGGGAATTGAACCCGAGACCTCATGAATAGCAGTCCATTATATGAACCACTAGACCATGGGAACCGTCGAACTCGATTTGAATTCATAATTGGTTAATTTTAAGAAAACAAGACTCCTCGTGACCACCAACCCGGAAGAAGTAAAAGGAAAGTAATGCGCTATAATAAATTGTAGTAAATAAGCAGTTGCCCGCGACTTCGTACGCGTGAAATTTAGAAATTAAACCTTAACAAACAGAAGTTTACTATGACAATCGATAGAGGGCGCTGTACCAATTTTTTAAATCGCGCTACAGTTTCGTTCGATACGTTAACACTTAAGGTCCGTCGTCAAAATTTCTGTAGCGTAATCAGCTCGTTTTCGCATTTATTAATTAGTAAGAATATAGGACATTTTTATCGAGGAAGGCTATATCACATCACGCTGCGACTAAAAGAACTGGAATAATTTTCTAAATTCCACGGGTGTCAAGTCGCGGGTGGCGGCTAGTCTTTAGTAAAACAGCTACTGATTTTAGATAACAGTTTCATCTGTTGCTCTTTGCAAACATTTTAAAGTGCATTTCTCTTTATTTAATAAAGTAGAGTTATATGAGTCTAAGTGCTATGTTTGGTTGCAGGAAATGGAACGTAAATGTGAAATGTAATTTTTGGTCGTTGTACAATTTATCATGGGAAAATGGTGTTAGATTATTTTACTAAAAAGAGCAAAGGTATGCACTTTAAACAGGTTTTTTTAGCTTCTATGTACCCTTCTGTCTTTTTATCTATGTTATATATTCAAAAACTTAATTATAACCACGTGAAATTAATCTCAAATTTTACACTCTTAGGAGCGATGATGTTACTATAATTAAAAAAAAAAAAAAGGATTTTCATAATTAACTACTTATATTTAAGGGTGTTATTTTTTTGTTTTAAAACTTAGTATTTAGTTTTCATTACTGGTTAGGGAAAATGCCTTTCATTCTATATCTCGAGTACCTTAAATTTTCTTTTTAGGGTTCCGTACCCAAAGGGTAAAAACGGGACCCTATTACTGAGACTTCGCTGTCCGTCCGTCCGTCCGTCCGTCCGTCTGTCACCAGGCTGTATCTCAAGAACGGTGATAGCTAGAGAGTTGAAATTTTCACAGATGATGTATTTCTATTGCCGCTATAACAACAAATACTAAAAATAAAATAAAATAAATATTTAAGGGGGGCTCCCATACAACAAACATGATTTATTTACCGTTTCTTGCTCGATACTAATAACGTTGCCTTATGTTGCATAGATAATGGTACGGAACCCTTCGTGCGCGAGTCCGACTCGCACTTGACCAATTTTTTTATGGACATTTCACACAACGAATTAATTTTATAACATACTAGCTAGGCAAACGTTGTTTTGCAAAAGGCCTGATGATGGCCACTTCTCAGACCTACTGAATATGCATGTAAAATTTCATAAGAATCGGTCGAGCTGTTTCGAAGAAGTACGGTAACTAACACTGTGACACGTGAATTTTATATATAAGATTATTTAAGGGCGTAATATAATATATTTGAAGCAATGACCCACTAGAGTAAAACAGTAATAACGGATATCATTTAACGAGGTATATATAGCAAGGCACAGCTAATATTTTATATGTCTCTCAAGGGTGTACTGGATAGGGTTTAGTTTAGCGAAGTACTACTATTAATAACAGAAATACTATGGAACATAAATCACTAAAGTGGACATGACTTACAAGTGTATGTATAATATTTAGTGTAATAAAGTTTTCTCTAAATAAAACTACTTTTTACGGATTTAGACGCCTATATTTGTTTTAAATTTTGGCCCGACGTTTTGCAGACTTTGCAGTCACCATGGTCACGGGTGAGACAGTCTCACAGTCGTCTAAATCCGTAAAAAGTAGTTTTATTTAAACTAATGAGTCGCGCAAGTGTTAGAAAAAAAAGTTTTCTCTATTATATTTACTTCATCATCATCATCATCCTCCTGCCCTTATTCCATTATTTGGGGTCGGCGCAACATGTCTTTTTCTTTCACAGTCTTCTATTAGCCGTCATGTATGTGTCATCAACTCTTTTCATCAACATCAACTTTTCCTTTCATGTCCTCTTTCACACAGTCCATCCATCTTTTCTTAGGTCTTCCTCTAGACTTTTTTCCTTCCACATTTATACTCAGAACTCTCCTAACGACATTACTTGCCTCTCGTCTCATAACATGCCCATACCAGGACATCCGCTCGTTCTTCAATTTTTCAGTCACTGGCATCATTTTCAGACTTCCTCTAATATATTCATTCCTTATTTTATCCATTCGCGTGACGGCGCACATCCATCTCAAGATGGTTAAAAAAAAAAGACTAAGGAAAAGATACACAGACTGTAAACGCGGTAAAGACAAGGACTAAGGAAGAATATTATGTAATTTTGTTCACTCATATTTTACCTATTCAAAATCTATGGTTTGATATAGACCTCAGCAAATAAACGCCCAAGTACGTAGTGCTATGCCGACTGCATCCAGCTGCACCCTAGATTCTATTCAACCACCAGCCTTTCTTCGTCCACTGTTGGATATTAGTCTCGCCCATAGAACGCACGACGCGCTGTCTTGTCATCCAATACAAGAGGCACATCCGATGCAAGCGGCACCCTAGATTATTGTTATAAATCACGAATTTACTAAAAGTTATCATTCGGATCCTAGTGACGACGTCTCAGTTGAAGTAATCAAGAGTTTATCATAAGAAAAGCTGCCATTCGGATCCTAGCGACGCGACATGTCAAATTAGATAAATTTTCAAAAGAAGATTAGAAAATATTATTATTATTTATGTCGGCCACACTGCTCTCGCAACTTCAAAACGCGATGCGGTCGCGCTGTGTGCACTGCCAATTTCGCTTCTGCAATCATTTTGCGTTTAGTTTGTATAACGTGATAACTCTGACGATGTTTTCAATAGAAAATCAGAGCGGTGTCGCTAGGATCCGAATGGCGACTTAACATAAATATTAAAGCGGTTTCCTTGCTGATATTCAGTCTATTTCTGTCCCTGTTTCTATATATTCATATTTCTATGCCGAAAATGGATCACAGCGAATGCTACACGAGTTGGTCATGTGAACACAACAACATAATACTTTGAAAGATGATAAACATGACTTGATGTATTATTGGACTATCTAACAGATATTGAAACAATTTACTGTCCATAAGTGAATCGGAGTTGAAGTAGCTCAATATTAAAATGATTTCATATAGAAGTTGACTAGAAATCGTTTAGTGATGGAAAATAAACAAATACTAAATAACGACCTCTTGTTTCCCACGGGTGGACACACCATCTGAATAATTTGGTTTTTTAATATTTGTTTTTATGTTTGAATAATATAATATGTGTATTTCCTTTGACGGGAAATAATAAATATTTCATTCTTCTTCTTTCTTTCTTTCTTCAATTAAATGTTGAAAGAAAGTGTTTTACACTAAAACTATATAAAAAATCAAATATTTTGGGAATATAAAACTGTTGATTGGGTATGTTACTCAAATAATGGTGTTATGGTACACAAAACAATCTAAGTATTAATAGTGATTAATACTTAGATTGTTTTGTGTACCATAACATTATTAATTGTAGTTAGTCAGCTGATGTCAAGATCTGCGTTAAGCAACATATTCAGTGGAATAAACGCAGATCTTGACATCAGCTGACTAACTACAATTAATAATGTTAATGTTTTAAAACATTCCTTGAAGTTTGAGAATTGTTCTTATGAAGAGAAAAATTAAATAAGAAATGTCTGAAACAAGTATGCATATGAAACAGTGGGCTAAACATACAAATAAATAGCTATAGGTTTTATTAAGGTCTGTGTGGTGACGGATTAACAGGGCACGATACCAAATTCTGCTCCATACAAAAATATGGACATCGTAGTCCCCTGTTTTCTTCGTGGATATTACCACCAGAGGAACGAATTTTTTTCACAGTATCTAAGTCTTATATATCTATGCTTCTATCACTTTTTTTTTAAAACATAATAACTAAAAGAAATATGACTATCCAAAAATCCCGTATTTTTAGGTTTTCTTTAAATAAAGTTGCAGCTTCTATCACACAAATTTGGTAAGGTTTTACCAAAAAATAAAGTGATAAAAGCATAGATATCTCTTCACCTATAAATATATCGTAAAAAAATTAAAATCGGTTTAACTTTCGCGAAGACAACAGGGGACTACGAAACGTCTTTTTTTCAAAGAATTTGTACATAAAATCTGCTTCAGCTATATATCTCCCTTTCAGCGCGACGCTCGGGAATAGGAATAGCAATACCTAAGGCAAATATCTAAATCAGGACTACCCTCTCAAGAATACAAGTGTCGCTACCCCATTTCCTTCCCAGGGTGCTATAAGAGTCAGCTAAGGGATATTATAAGCTGTTAACATCTACTGTCCGAGACGGAAAACTCAAAACTAAACCCTATGCCAACACACCTGGTCAGCGCGTCATACCATAAGCCCTCCCGAAGTGGAGGAGGCCTATGCCCAACAGTGGGACGTTTATAGGCTGAAGAGAGAGAGAGAGAGAGGTTTTATTAATTGTACAGTTATGACATGTCAACGAATTAATTGTTTTATCTCAACAAAGAGCTTGTAGGGATTCCAAACATTGGTAAATTTACATATATATCTGAAAGAGTATTCATATTAGATTTCCAAGCGTTTAAAGTCAGTCGGTTGTATCAAATTGTCAAAGATGTTCCTGAGATATTTTATACGAATAAGCTCACGAACACTCCACTTGGAAGAGTATCAAATAAATACGACTTGTAATATAGTTTCCGTCTCTTATGTACATAAAGATATATATTTTACTGTATGTTTATTCATAGTGTATTTATATGACAGTTTTCTTCTCTCTCTCCCCGGCACATTAACGTCTTGCTGTTGGGAACGGGCCTTCTCAACGTTGAAAGGCATTACAGTCTACAATGCCGCGCTGACCAGCGGCCGTATTATGAGCTTTTATTTACAGGCAGTTTACGCCGTAAATTGAACTGTCTGGCAAATTCGTATTATGAACAAAATTCTTAGTCAGTCAGTTCGCTAAACCAGTCATACATTAATATGTTTAAGGAGAAGGTACAACTAAAAGTTAAAGTACTAACTAAAAATTTTCAACTAAAAGTTTTATTTCTGCCATAATACCTAATTTAGCCATGCAGTTTACAGCCTGCCTGGAACTTGAATGATTTTAAAAAGCTCATAATACGGCGGCTGGCGTGTTAGTACGGTGTTTATTTTCGAGTTTTCTGTCTGTCATAGAGAAAGTTACCAGTAAACAATATTCGTTAGCTGGCTTTGACAGCGCCCTAGGAAGTAAAAGGCACTTGCATACTTAATCCGTCACCATCGGACAATCTTTATTGCTGTTTGTTTATTGAACGCGTATTTAGATGATAATGGTACTAATTCTATGCCCACAACTAAACTAAACTTAACTAATAAATGAATTTTGATAGTCTTGATAATACAATTCAGTAATGATATCTGAACCTTCTTATTATAAATACTGTGTATTATAGACTAAAGATTTTAATTAATATAAATGTGCATAATAAAATCGCCAAATAATCAAATAGTTGTTTTCATTTTTAGTTAAGTTTAGACGTGCACGTAGAATTAGCACCAATATTCTACAAATCTTTGCTTAATAATGTCATATTGGACATGGACTTTCTCTACTTTACCATACTTATGCCATGATGATCATCATTACGTGTTAGCACAGGGTTTCGAGTTTTTTTCGCACACAGAGTATATTATAATTGCTATATTCTCAATTATATTATAATTCTCAAAAAGCATGATATATTCTCATAGCTAGTTCTTCAAGCTACATCTTTAACCTGGGTTGCCATTCCTTTGCATATTAAATCATGAATGATAGAAAATATACATAGACGGCTTTGTGGTCTAGTGGTTCATGTAACGGACTGCCGTTCTCGAGGTTGCGGGTTCGATTCCCGCACGAGACAATCATTTGTGTGATATTTATAAATGGCATACAAATGTGTGTTCTGCGTCTGGGTGTTTCTATGTATTATAAGTATGTATTTACAAAAGAAAAGTTGTATAATGTAGTACATATATCCGTATTCTGGTACCCATAACACAACCATATAAGCTTAGCTTGGGACCAAAGGACGTTGTGTGAAATGTCCATGACAATTTATTATTATTATTATATTTATGGATATTTCGCGTATATAGTTATAAGTTTCTATTAGCACTATCAAAATGAACTGTGATATAAACAAAGATAAACATCAAAATATTTTTTATTGCATGAAGATAAGAACCCTCGAGGCGACGTTCGTTCATAAATTAAGAAGAACCCTACTCATTCCATTCTTATCTTTATGAGGGTCCCTGCCCACTAGCCGTGGAATTAAGTAATCACACGATATAGTAGTACAAAAAATTATCTCGATCACAGCCACTAAGGAAAATCCTACAACTGAATATCATATAATACTGACCCCGCAATGTCACTTACGTTTTTATTACATAATAATATTGTTATTTTTACCATCTTCACAATCAGTTACCGCAATATGACAAACAAACTAACAATATATTTCTGGTAGATAAAACATATTACTCAATTTAAAGTTATCTTAATGATAATTTGATCATATAACATGTTTATTAAATATTAATTAAAAATAAAAATATATTAGTAATTTCTTGACATTGATGTGATTTTGTATGTATTTAGTTTATGTATTTTTTTAAATTATTTGTGCACAAAAAATGGTAGAACATAGCTGGATTTAATGTTTTACACAATACATGTAAATTAAAAATACTCTTACTCTCTTCCTTACGATTTTTACAGTTTTGGATATAAAAATCTTCATTGCATTTTTAACTTTTCCAGTACTACGAAAAATATTTCAAAGCTCATGTTAACTACATCGGCCCTGCCCTTCTTGAGTTTAAGCAATCCAAAGGAATGACAAATGATTTACAAATAAGATTTTTTGCATAGTATAATCATAATAAGTAAATGTGGCTTAGTAATGCAATTTTTATGTCAATGTTTATACATTGATATTATGACACAATGATGATCACATTGATATCATAACACAGTGTACTATTCCTATGCATAAAATGCATGGCAATATTACCTATGACTTCTTGCAAAAAAGATCTCTGTTAACTTCAAAAGATATCTTTAGCAAAAATATAAAATAACAATCTTAATTTATATAAATTATTATTATTGACTATTAAGATGTACACATGTATATACATGTGTACATCTTAATAGTCATTAAACTGAAATACATCATAGATGTTCTTATTCTAGTAAAGTTTAGTTCTTGACAAAACAGAATTGGTGCCAATTTAAACATAGAGAAATGCTATTATACGAATATTAAATATAATGATATTAAAATGTTTAAAGTCTTATTCAAAATATAATCCCAAAGTCTCCATTCAGTTGTTAACTAGAAGATATTTGGAGTTTGACGGATGGTTCATTAATAATTCTTAGGTACATTTCAGCTGAATCACTGTTTATTACGTGATTATGCTGTACGTTTTGTGAACTCATTTATAACCTTTTCTCGGCTTAGTTTTAATAATAAATAGGTAAAGATTTTCAGAAATTATTATTCAGTTTAGTAAAGATCTTTATAGATAGGTACCTATATTATGAAATTGTATAATTTAGTGTAAAATGTTCATAATGGTACTGTTAAATATCAAGCTGATATTTAACTGGTTTGATCTTGGAACAACTTGAACTAGGGGACGACTAAGGCGAAATAAAACTTCGACTGTCGTTTGATCTAATATATTTGTAGTTGTTCCGAATTGCTTCCGAACACAATTACAATTGCAATTAATAAACATAAAAATATTTCTCCTTAAATGCTAACACTGTGAACAAACCCACATAGTGATCTATTTCGACACCAACGCCATCTAGTTAGGATCTATACAAACTTAGAGATCTATAGTTTGTACATACCGCCCACCAAGGACATTTAGTGAGAAATGTCCTTAAAGATTGTATAACAAAATTGAACTAAATAAAATGTGGTCGTTCTAACTGATTACAAATCGATAGCTCATGAAACAGGTTGTACATTAAGCGTTCTAAAATTATAAAATATTGTAACAACATTAACAAAATTGATCTAAAAACATGCACTAAATATTTAAAAACAATGTATAAAATAAAACCTAATTATAAATTTACTTATCGGAAATGGGTAAAATACATAATTTGGTTACTGGCCTTTTCAACAAGGATGAACCTGTACGTAGTGTGACTACACGGGTGATCTTGTCATCACCAGGATGTTTTTGCTCTATACGGCCTAATAACCAACGACTTGGCGGCATATCATCGTCTTTTATTAAAACTATGTCGCCGACCTGTGGTTCTGAAACTTGTTTCGACCACTTATATCGATGCATGAGATTAGATATATACTCTGAAGACCACCTCTTCCAGAACGATTGTAACATTCGTTGTACGAATTGCCATCGCGTCAAACAATTTACGTTTGAGCTCTCGAACGTGTAGTCAGGTACATTTACGATAGGTTCGCCAATTAAAAAATGTCCCGGAGTTAATGGCATCGGTTCACCAGGGTCAGAGGTACTGATCATGCTTATTGGTCGCGAATTCAAGCAAGCCTCCACCTGAATAAGAAGCGTACTCAACTCTTCATATGTAAGCGTTGACTCTCCTATAACCCGCTTTAGGTGATATTTGGTGGACTTTACTCCCGCTTCCCATAACCCACCAAAATTGGGGCCATGAGGGGGAATAAAGTGCCACTCTGTGCCATTAGCTTCCAAATGCTCAGCAATGGTGGACTGAAATGAAGATAATTGCTGCAGCTCCTTGGCAGCTCCCACAAACGTGGTGCCATTGTCACTCCACAATTTTGCGCAATGACCTCGCCTGGCAACAAACCGTCTGAACGCAGAAAGAAACGCCTGAGCAGTCATGTCACTAACCACCTCTAGGTGAATTGCGCGAGTACACATGCACACAAATAGACAAATGTAGCCTTTGTATGCATGGTGGCCACGTCCCTTTGATGTTCTTACATTAATTGGTCCAGCGTAGTCCACCCCGCTGTGTAAAAATGGTCTGGCAGGTGTGCAGCGAACAGTTGGAAGTGAACCCATCAATTGGTTCTGACTATTGGCTCTATATCTAGCACATCTAACGCATTTCCTAACGCAATTTTTTATTGTATTTTTAACTCCTAAAATCCAATATGCTGTTCTTAGGAAACCGAGCATTAGTTGGGGACCTCCATGCAAGGTTTTGTTGTGAGCGTCAGCTACAATGAGCTCGGTTAGATGAGTACCACTTGGCAACAGAATTGGATGTTTGATTTGCTCATTCAAATCAGACTTTTCTAATCTACCCCTAGCTCTCATTATACCTTGATTGTCGAGATAGGGGCACAAAGATTTCAATTTACTCTTTGCAGGTATATGTTCATTCCTTTCTAATTGTATATATTCTTCTGCAAAATTTTCTTTCTGTATCTTTCTTATACAACTATGTAATGCTCTGTCCAATTCTTGCTTTTGTAAATATGTTTCCTTATTTTTTACTTTATTTAAAAATCGTAGACAATATCCTACTACTCTGAGTAATCTTGATAGAGAAGAGAACCGTTCAATAATTGAATCGTCAGGCACGACTGCAACATGTGTTCTAACGGATTCTTCTTGATTGGTATTTACCTCTTTTGGCCTGTAATAATTTATAGTTTTGTCCTTTAGAAAGTATGGTCCTGAAAACCATGTTTGGTGTTGCACCAACAAGCCAGGTAATAGCCCACGTGAGGCGCAGTCGGCTGGGTTGTCTTTAGTAGCGATGTGGAACCATTGACTTGGCTTCGTAGTGGATAAAATTTCTGAGGTACGGTTAGCAACGAACGTGTTCCATCTGCTTGGATGGCTGTTTAGCCACGCCAAAACTACTGTGGAATCAGTCCAAGCTGCAATCTTTTCAGATGGAATGTTCAAAACTTCAGCAGTCTCGGTCAACAGCTGTGCCATTAATACTGCTCCGCATAATTCCAATCGGGGAATACTTATTTGTTTTATGGGAGCTACCCTAGTTTTTGCTACCAACAGTGAAACATGAATTTGACCTGTGACATCAATCCTTCGTAGATAAATCACAGCTGCATACGCTACCTTAGAGGCGTCACAAAACCCATGAAGCTCCAAAACGTCAGCTGTCTTGGTGCCAAGCCAACGAGGTATCTGCACCCTAGTAATAACTGCCAGCTCTTTGCGGTAAGTACACCATTCTTCTACTAAATCTTTACTTAGTTCATCGTCCCAGCTAACTCCTACAAGCCATAATTTCTGGATAAATATTTTTGCCAGCACCACACATGGAGCTAGCCACCCTAGCGGGTCGAAGAGTCTTGCTATTTCAGAAATTACAGCTCTTTTTGTTGCAGGCCCAGTGAACTCCGCAGGAAGATTCACCGTATAGTGAAAGGCGTCCTCACTACGGTCCCAGGTAAGGCCCAGAATTTTTATTTTATCATCTAGCTTTATTTGAATTTCATTTTGCTTTTTGAATTCATTTTTATTGTCCTCTTTGTATTTTTTTATTTTATATTTTTGTTCTGTTACCCCTTGTAATTCCATTGCTTGAATTACTTCTAACATTTCTTTACTATTAGTGTTCCATTTCTGCAGTTCAAATTCGCCTGTTTTTAACAATTCTGTCATTTGCTTAAATATTTCAGTTCCTTCTTCAACACTCTCGCAACCAGTCATTAAATCGTCCATGTAAAACGCATTTAAGACTCTATCGGAGGCTAAAGGATAGTTTTGCCCTTCGTCATACGCGATTTGATGCAGAGTTCGAACTGCCTGAAACGGTGCTGAAGCTGTACCGAAGGTGACGGTCAGCAATTCAAAATCTTGTATTGCCATTTCAGGACTGTCTCGCCATAAAACTCGCTGATACATCACATCTTCCTCTGCAACCTTCACTTGGCGATACATTTTCACAATATCAGCTACAAGACCGATAGGATGAAGGCGCCATTTCATGACGGTGTGCCGTAAATCAGCCTGTATTGTAGGACCGACCATGAGGGTGTCGTTTAGTGATACACCTCTATTATTCTTTTCAGAAGCATTAAACACTACACGGACCTTCGTGGTAGTTTTGTCCTCCCTTATCACTGCATGGTGGGGTAAGTAAACCGCTTCTTGTTTTCTATTATCTATTGCTTTTACAGCTCTGATATGGCCTAGATGTATATATTCCTTAATAACTTTTGTATATTCTTCCTTCAACTTCTCATTTCTTCCTAATCTTTTTTCCAGAGACTTAAATCTGGCTTCAGCTATGCCGCGTGAGTTGCCTGCTTTGCATGGAGGGTCTTCATCTCGAAATGGCAATCTTACGACATAGCGACCTTCTTCGCGTCTTTTAGTTGTTTTTCTATACAACTCTTCACACCGTTCTTCTTCAGGGGTGAGTAATTTGTTTGTTCTTATTTTTTCTTCTATCTCCCAAAACTTCTTCAGGCTATCATCTTCGTTAACCTGTGCATGCAATACGCTAATATTATATTTTTTTTCATTTACAGGATTAACTGTACCAGACAGGATCCACCCTAAGGCGGTGCTTTGTGCGATCAAAGTCCCATAAGGACTCTTCACTATTCCTTCCTGAAGGATACAGCTGTAAATATCCGCACCCAACAGAAGATCTATCTTGTTGGGTGTGTTGAACTGAGGGTCTGCGAGATGTAAACCCTTGGCCTTAATCCAATCGAAGTTCTGTGCATGGATCTCCTTCTCCGGTAGATACGCGGTTATTTTCTTCAACACGTAAGCGCTCACTTGAAGTTGAAAATTTGGATCAGCACGAGACTGGATATGTATCTGAACCATATGCTTAGCTATAGTTGAGCTATGGTTGCCTAACCCTGTTATGGTACCTTGAATTGGGACACGATTTAGTCCAAGCAATTGAACAGAGGCCTCTGTAATAAAACAAGCCTGTGAGCCTTGATCGAGCAAGGCTCGGACTATTTGTTGTTGACCCGTCTTAGACTCGGCTTTTATTAGCGCAGTGGCTAATAAAACCTGTCTTGGCTTGAGTACAGCACCTGTTGACAGGCAGGATACTATGGGTTCATCCCCCGTTTTGGTATTTGCTTGCTGCTCAGACGATTCACCAGAAGCGATGTTTTTGGTACTCTCGGAATTATTTCCAGGATGTAATAAAGAGTGATGACGCTTCTTACAAACTCTGCAAGTGGTAGGCTTTTTACATCGATACACGCTGTGGTTACTGCCTAAACAATTAAAACAAATATTTTCCTTGGCCACAAAATCACGCCTAACGTTGACTGGTTGCTGTGAAAACCTTTTGCAGAAACAAAGTTTATGTGATGACTCCTTACAGAATTCACAACACCGAGGTGATGGAGTAGTGGCCAGTAAAGCCTTCTGATTATGCCCTATTGAAGCTTTACCCTGATGAACAGAAGACCGATTAGGCTCTATGAACTCTAATGCGCGATATCGACTCTCTATGAAAACTTTAAATTGTTCGAAGGTCGGCAATTCATTACCACTAATGTTACCGAGACTCAATTCCCATTGTTTACGTGTTTCATAGTCTAATTTGTACGTTACGATATGAATTATAATAGTATCCCATGTAGTCACATCTACGTCCAAATTCGTTAGTGCACTCAAACAATCGTTAGTGGTGTCGAACAATTCTTTGAGACCCGTGCCAGACTCGGAATGTAAACGTTTTTGGGCAAACAAACGCTTCAGAATAGAATTAGCTAAGTGCCTTTTATTATTATAGCGTTTCTCTAGAATCTCCCAAGATGGAATATAATTAGCGTCAGTAATCGGCCTGTGTCTGATTAATTGCTCAGCTTCACCAGTGAGATGATTTTTCAAATAATGTAATTTTTGGCAATCGTCTAGAGACTCATTCTTATGTACTAGGGATTTAAACAAATCTTTAAAAGTAGTCCATTCGCTATACTTCCCAGAAAATGTAGGAATGGATATCTCTGGTAACCTAACAAAGGGGCTAGATTTTTTACAACTAACTGAACTATCAAAAGATTTTTTTTGATATGACACATTACCAGTAATTGTATTGTATACAGATTTCATGTGAGCTTTATAATTAATATAGTTATCCTCAGTAGAGTCATAAATATCTTCTACATTTTTATCTAAATCTTCTTCACTATATTGTTCATGTAACTTACAATGTATTTCTTCAAACTTTATCCAATTTTGTTCTAAAAGTTCCTGTCTAGTTTCAATATATTCTACAGTTAGCCTCTCTTTTGGAGTCTTCTTAAAATTAATAAACCCCTTATGTATTGTAAGTTGTATTTTTTGTAAAACGTTAAACATTCCCTCCATTTTCATATAAATAAATGTGTTGTAAAAATATACCTAAAATTTTATTTTTGTAACAATCTACCGCTATATAAGTAAGCCTAAAAGCATCTACTAAAATAACAAGCACAAATAAATAATAAAAAGCTGAGTAAAATGACAAGCCAAAAAGCCTCTAAATAACATAAGAAATAACAAAGTCTGAAATATACAACTAATATAAATAGCTGCAAAAAATATTTATCAAGCGTGAAAAAATTATAAGTGTTCTACTGGACTTAGAAATTATTTGCGAAACACTCTCGAAAAAATTACAAGTGTTTTAACATGTATTTAAATGTTGGCGGAAATCGGGCATAGGTTCCCCGTTCCCCCGTTTTCTATAAAATTATTCTATGTCCTAGCATGCACACAATATTAGTTTACAATAAAATTACGAGTTAAGAAATATACTAAGTTTTAGTTTAAAGTCCAAACAATGTTGCTTTTAAATTTTCAAAGTCCAAAAGTCTAAGTCCTTTGAATCTTCTAAGTCCAAGTGACTTCAATTTTTTAAACAATAAATAGCGAAATAGTACTTACAGTTGCACTTCACAAATTCACTTTAAATTCTCACTTGTGGTGTCTTCTATTGCCAACTTCTCCGCACTGCTCGCTCCGCTAGTGCTGAGATCGCCAACCATAAATCGCGATGCCACTGCTGCACCGCTTAGTCCCGTTTTTTGGGAGTCCCTCGCGTACTCCTCGCGCAGCGGTCTACTGCGAGTACGCCGTACCTTCTGTGCAGCGATCCACTGCGGGTACGGGCGGTCTATCACTAGACCGTTGATCTTCAAAAAGGAAGCGCTATCCGGCTCCGAGGTCCAATGTTAAATATCAAGCTGATATTTAACTGGTTTGATCTTGGAACAACTTGAACTAGGGGACGACTAAGGCGAAATAAAACTTCGACTGTCGTTTGATCTAATATATTTGTAGTTGTTCCGAATTGCTTCCGAACACAATTACAATTGCAATTAATAAACATAAAAATATTTCTCCTTAAATGCTAACACTGTGAACAAACCCACATAGTGATCTATTTCGACACCAACGCCATCTAGTTAGGATCTATACAAACTTAGAGATCTATAGTTTGTACAGGTACACATGCCATCTGTTGAAAATCGCAGGAAAGAGTATAGCCGGGTGAATAGCCTGACCTAGGGTGATACCATATATTATTAACGTTCTAATTCGTGTTTCTGTCTTTATTATATTATCTGTGATGGTACCAATTCTATGTACGCAACTAAACTTAACTTAACTAAAAAATTAAAACAACTGTGCTGTATTTTTTTTAAATTAGCTTTTTCTTAAGAATGCTCAGTTAATATTGTGGAATTGTGTTATGTGGACTATCAATTTTTATTTTTTAGTTTCCCTATGTTTAGTCCAATAGTGGTACCAATATCATGAAACTTTGAATTCAAAGGTTTTTGCGGTACGAATAGAGCTTACAATACCGAGAGAAGAAGATCGATCTCACTCCAGCCCATTAACGTCCCACTGCTGGGCGCGGGCCTCTTCCACTTTGGGAGGGCTTATATTCCTTAGTTGGCTCTTTGGGTTTTCTCCTGTTTCCAGTTTCCAGTTTTCTGACTCTCACAGAGGATGTTATCTGTGTTCTATGTCCCTCAGCTGGCTTTTACAGCACCCTGGGGAAGAAATGTGGTGATGACACTTGTATTCCGTCGCCACCGGATAATATTACAATAGCTAGCCTTGTTATAGAAAGTTAATAAGGTCTACGCATATCATGTTGGTATCTGAATGTTAATTTCTTTATTACCACGTATCTTCCAAACGAGTGGATAGGTTACTGGAAATAGGATATCGTTTAAAATTTTTGCTTATACTTTTTTTTAGCTGAATTGTACCTGCGACCTCATGAAAGGCAGTACGATTCAAGAACTGGCCACGAGGCCTGTTGAAGCGTTCGTCTAATTTAAGACTAACAAAAGATTTTTCTTATTATGTTAGTTTAAGAAAATCAATTAGTGTGGTGACGGTTTAAGAATACAAGTGTCACCACCCCATCTTCTCCCCAGGGTGCTGTAAAAGCCAGCTAAGGGACATAGTACACAGATAACATTCTTTATGCAGGCGGCAACACGAAACTAAACCCTATGCCAATACGGTTGGTCAGCGTGGCGTGGTATATAATCTCCCCTAAAGTGGAAGATGTCCGTGCCCAATAGTGAGACGTCAATGGCCTAGAGAGAGAAGAAAAATAATGAGTAATTTAAGAATTATAACTCTTGAGAATTTAATTTAAAATCACGGTCTGAATTATAAACTGAAGTGCTGTTCTTGACAACTTATAAAAATGTTTTTTTATGTTGTCTAAATTGTGCTTATCTGTAAATTTTCCATTTAGAATTCTTGTTGAATACATTAAAACTAAAAGTCTTCTCATTCCAAGAGGCTGCTAGTCAGGTTTTTCATTATTTGAGTGGCCATCGTCGATAATTGTGCAGAATTTATTTTAATCGAACTTTAAAACAAAATCTTTTAAAGATTCAATCATTAATAGAGACTTATTCATAAGCTGAATAGATACCTACCTAGATATTATGGAAAGCTAACAAATACTGAGATGATGGATATTACACATCGTCATCATCATTGCCCTATGCTACAAATAATAATTAATACCATAGGTTTAGGTTCGGTCGCGGGGTCCATTCCCGCACAGTATAATTACAAGTGTAATATTATAAAAAATCATGCAGATGTTTGTATTGCGTTTGGGTGTTTTGTGTGTATTATAGGTATGTATTTACAAAAAGCATAGAAATATAGCTTACTTTGGAACTAGAGGACGTTCTGTGAAATGTCAATAAATGTTATTATTATTTTTCATACCAGAATATCACTGAAGGAGTTTCTTGGAAGCCAGTACTTTAAGTTACAATATTACGTAAATTGAAATATGTAGTTCGTTTCTTTATATAACTGCTACATCTCCGAGAGAAAAGTTTAAACAAAGGCTTCCTCAATAAATGGGTTAGTCAGCATTTCTGTCGAACATTACATTTGGTTCAGATGCACTGGTCAATCATATATTTTGCAAAGTCGTAGAAAATTGGAAAAGAAACTTCAGTTTCTATTTTGCTAACTCATACTTGTATGTAGTTAGAGACAATTGGGTCTTGGGCGTTGCGGCTTGAACGCATATTTGATAAGTGAGGACATGTTAATAAAATAATTTCTTAATTCATAATTCATACACGCTTGAAAATCTTGAATATTTTCTTAAATTATTGCATTGTCATTGATCTTTAATGTGTGCAAATTTTTAGACCAAAAGACTACTACACATTTGCTGCACGTGGTGAAAATCACTTTCAAAGATTCCGTTGCATAGATTAATACTGACCTAATAAAAGCGTGTTAATTAAAAAAGTAGAACTTTAAGTTTGTAATTAGAAAAAAAATGGGTAAATAAATCATCATCATACCGTCACTCCTTTTTCCCATGGGGGTAGGCTGTGACTATAGAGCGCCATCTGCTATGATCTAAACACACTTTCTTCGCTTCGTTTACACTCATGCACCTGGTCATAAATACACGCTATAAAGATGATGATATTATAAATCATCATGTCAACCCATTGCAGTCCACTGCTGGACACAGGTCTCTCAAAATTCACGCCACAATATACAGTTCTCCACCTTTTGCATCCAGTCCCTCCCCGCCACGGTCGGTCCATATTATTATTATTATGAATGTTCCGAAATATTCCATACAAAATTTAAACAAATTTAAAAATTTTCAAATTTACATCAAGTACCTCAAAAATAACATTTTTAAAGTGTTTTAAGTATTGGTATTAAGGAATTTTACACTCAATAATGCACTAGGCAGTGCACTAATGCACTAGTTGAGTGTAAAATTGCTAGAATGCCTTACTAAACAAGTAAATCAAGGTTTATTTCGAAAACAGGTTCCAAGCAAACAGGCACCACTTAATCACTCATAAGCTTTATTACAGTCACCCCTACATACCTACTAAGTTTGAATATGTTTTAACTATAGGTATTTTGTAATCTCGTACTTAATATAAACACATTACATGAAAATTGAATTTACAGAGCACGTATGACGCATTGAAAATCACTCTTGCGATTATCAGCAGTTATTATTCTAACATAATCATTAGGCTTGTAAACAACAGGTAGATATTGTAAATATGTGTGTATACCTGTAGGTTTTGATTCCTATATTTAGAAGACCTAATATTATTGCAAACAGTTTACAGTCTTTAGAGTAGTGAAATTTTGTAAGAATTAATCCCATGTAATGTCAATACAGGAAATATTCTAAAGTCTTGTAATTTTGTTGATATCATAATAGCATAAGGAATATAACCACAGTTAGTAAAAATATTGTGGTTTTAAGTATAGCCTGAATTATGAAGAAGTCCTACAGGTGAGCATAGTGGCTGAATAGAATGCAATAAGTCGGCCTAAATTTAAAATAAAAGTAAAACAACTAAGTAAAAAAATGGTTTATTTAAACAAATACGTCGCGCAAGTGTTAGAGAATATTCCAAATAATTTGCTTAGTTCAAAAACTAAAAAAAACACGCTTGAAAATCCTAAACATCTTTTTAAGTAATTGCATTGTCACCGGTTCTTGATATTTATGCAAAATTTCAAATCAAATCGACTATCGGAAGTGGGTGAAAATCGCGTTGAATGATTCCGTTACATAGAATACATTGGTAGATAGGTACATACCGAACTTATAAAAACGTGTTAAAAAGTAGTTTAATTTAAAAAAATCTGCTGCGCGAGTGTTAGTAAATATATAAAATTAAAATAAATAAAGGTTGCATTTAAGTAGCGATAGACGTAGAAAACTATAAATATTGTAATATCAAAGTTTTAAGAGGATACCAAAATAGCTTCGTGAATTTTTCTACGTACGAAGTTTTCATTGTTTCTTTAGATTGAATGGCTAGAGCTCTAATTTTTAAGTATATGTTTTTTCAATATATGATCTAGGATCGCATCAACTCAGAAACGCGATTGAAAAGAGTTTTCTCGATAGAAAATCTTAGCGGAACAACCTCTCTAATTTTTTATTTTTTTCATTTGTGGGTCTATTATCGCGTATTAACTAATGAAATAACTTTAAAAACATAATTAACTATTATATATAGAAACACGTAAATCAGAATTAAAATATATTTAGTAGATTTTGAGTAAACAAAAAAAAATATCCCTAATTCTTCATTTTCTATATCTACTAGCTGTGTTAATATGTACATGTCGACGATAATATTGATGTAGGCCCTTAAAGTCAAATAATTACGATAATGTTATAAATAGAGTAGGTACTGAAAATTTATTTGGTACTTGACTGGCTTTTCCATGTTGACTCTTTTTAGTGTTTTAAATGAGCAATAAAGAAATAAGTTAATGTGCTCTAGTGTAATTAGGAATTAATTTGACTACGGTAGTATGTCAGAATTATTCACGGCAGTTCTCTATGCAACCAATGAGTTTCATTTGAAAGCAGTACATTTTCCATTGATATATACGGTACGTGAAAGGATTGCATTCACATTTCATGTAATGTTCGTCTCTTTGCTTATTAATTAATTAGTCGAGTAGAATATGTCAATAGTATCGTCTTATTTTTCTTTTCTATTGATTAGTGAATGAATAGAAAAGAAAGAAAGAAAATAAATTTTATTTTTAACATGACTTAAGACTAAATGAATATGAGCGAATTTATATGTTAATAATCGATCCCAGCTCAGCTAACGCTGGTAGAGAACCAGCACTGATCTTCCGCTGGGCCGTGTTAGTGACATTAGACATTACAATTATAGAATAAAACATGTGAATATGTAGATTTCATTTAGTATCGAGTTTGTGTCTCTCGAATAAGATCTAGGTATGTTTTCGCGAGAGATAAAATGTCTGTGGCTCCATCATTCATTCGGTTTGAAGCCAAGTAAATGTCTATGTGTGCGTGAAATACCTTCTATGATACACCCCACAGGTTAAGTTGAACCATAGACTACTGAACCAGGTCTTCTCTTCCTTTTCCTTCTTTTCATTATGTTCCTAACGACCGATGTTTTTCTGTATTAAAATACCATTCTATTCCTGACAACACGTGACCACAGCCCTGACTAAAAAGTAAAATAGTATCAAAAGTTGTCGTAGAAAAAAAAGTGGTCGCGTCAGCTTCTCTGCTTATTCTATCTTACAAGTATAACGATATGAAAACACTATCATTTTTCTACCTAATGTAATCAAATTGAAAGTAAATTATAGAGGTAGCTGTTTTCTTAGGATTCTATTGAAAATGGCTCTTATGAAATTTATCTAATAAGACAATATAGTTACTTGTAAGTAAGTATAAGTATTCTTAACATGATGACTTAGCAACCATGGTGGTTGTTATGAAAGTATTACACAATAGTGTATGCGTGCTTTCTAAATATTGAATTTATTTCAACAGTAAACATAAGTTTTTCATGAAATCCAGATTCCTAACTCAGGCATTGTACTTATTTTTAAAACCAAAAGCGTCTATATACGCGAGTATTCATTAATTATAATACATAATGAAAGATACGACTAGTACGACGGTAAGATTTGAACTTGTAACATTTTGCAAATAGTGTATTTTTTACTAAAATGTAAATTATTACATTGTATTAAAAGCATAGTAGTTTGCTTTGCAGCTCGGTCTCGTATCTATTAATGTATTAATCTATGGAACGAAATCTTTTAAAGTGATTTTCACTCACTTGCAGCATTCTTGCAGCTTCTCGAATTGATCTGAAATAATGCACACAATTAAAGGACCGATGACAATGCAATAAAAATATTTAGAATTTTCAAGCATTTATTTTAGTTTTAATCTTCGTTTATTCGTATCGTTTTATATGTTCAGAGACAAATTTTTCACGACCAATACAGCGCAAAGGAGACAAAATTGGCAACGTATAAAATATTACAGAAGTCAAGCCGTACAAAGAAGTTTTCCTAACTTCGAAAGAGACAATTTCAGATTTACTTGAGAAGTTTTTCGCTTTGAAATATTGTAATTTAACAAAATTTCCATAATAATGTTCTTTAAGAAATATATGTGGAGATATTTGTTTTTAGTTTAATTAACATATAAAAGATTATGTTGTCTAAACATCGCCTTCTAGAGCATTAAACAAGTATTATTAAACTTCTCACATTTGTAATTCCATACATCCATCAACCTTTCTCAGTCCACTGCTGGACATAGGCCTCCCCCATAGAATGCCACAACGCGCGGTCCTGCGCTAACTGCATCCAGCGGCACCCGGCGTATTTGACGATATCGTCAGTCCGCCTTGTTGGGGGCTGCCCCACACTGCGTCGTCCGGGTCGTGGTCGCAACTCGAGGACCTTCCGTCCCCAACGGTCATCAGATCGTCGAGCGATGTGGCCTGCCCATTGCCACTTCAGCGTGATAACTCTTCGGGCTATGTCGTACACACCAGTCCTACGGATCTCCGTATTACGGATCTTATCACGTAGGGAAACACCGAGCATAGCCCTCTCCATAGTATGCTGCGTGACTCTCAGTTTTGTTATGAGGCTGACATTCAGAGACCACGTCTCAGTTCCATAAGTCATCACTGGTAACACACACTGGTAAAAAACACTTTTCAGGTACTGAGGCACTGGTACTGGCTCGTTTATAATTGTTAAGTTATTATTCCAGATATTAAGATCAACTCTTAGTAAATGAATTTAAAAAGATTTTTAAAATGTTTCTTTTTTGGTTTTAAACTGAGATGTTAAATACGATTACATCCTTTAAATAAAACTACTTTTTACGGAATTAAACGCGTATATTTGTTTTAAATTTTGGCCCGACATTTCGGAGACTTTGCAGTCACCATGGTCACGGGTGAGACTGAGCTGTAATGTGTCTTCTACGATCAGTTATTACAAGGTTTACCCACATTCGATTTTAATTTTACATTGACCATAAAGACGACGATTACATTCTCTTTTTATCCTTAATTAGAGATCTTGTTTCAAAATTCTTTTATCGGCGCTTATTAATATGTAAAATAAAATCATTAAAATGTTTAAGTCAAAAGCTTGCGACTTCTTGCTTGCTGCTTGCGACTTCGCACACGTGGGATTTAGAAAAAATTCCTGGTATTGCAACATTTTTTTACTACTGGACGCTTCGTGATGTTATATAGCCTAAAGCTTTCCTTGTTAAATGTACTATCCAACACTGAAAGAATTTTTCAAATCGGATCCGCGGTTTCTGAGATTAGCGCGTTCTCACAAACAAACTCTTCAGCATTATTATGCTAGTATAGATATCAAAGTAAGTCTTAGCACATACATAGGCAGTAAGACTAATGAAAAAATTTGGGATATATAAAAGCTCATAAACAAGCCAAAGTTAATTCATTTCTGTAGAATAACTCTTGTTTGCAAGTGTACAGATTTAAACTTTAACGTATACAGGTAATTAAAAAGAATTCTACCGCGTCGATTGGCACATTGGTAAAAAGGTGTTGTTAGTACCGAGTCAAAGCTTCTCAGAGCTTTAATATTTCAACTTTAAATATTATTTAACTACCTAAAAAGAACTGTTAATTTGTTAAATCAACATTTAACTCGTTTGGAATATTAGGAGCATAAACCCAGAGTAATTTAATGAGTTGACCCAGTAATTGTAGAACAGCTGTTGCCCACAGCTAATGTTTAAATTAACTGTCCTGTTATAATAGGGTTCACGCGTTCCGAAACTTGTTAAGCAAATAATTATTATAACTATTCGTTATTATTTTATTTATTCATAGTTTGTCATTTAAAGTCATAAAACTGGTCAAGTACAAGTTATACTTGCAAACAAAGGGTTCTATACTGTTACTATCATTGAATAACGATATCAACAAGTAGCAAAACAACAGCCAATAAATGATGGTGGTGTTGTCCGTGTGGTGACGGGTTAAGAATACAAGTGTCCCCATGTCCTCCCAAGGGTGCTGTAAATGTCAGCTAAGGGATATTGCACACAGATAACATCCTCTTTGAGACATGAAAAACTCGAAAATAAACCCTGTGCCAACACGCCTGGTCAGCGCGGCACAGTAGACCATAATCCCTCCAAAGTGGAAAAGGCACGTGCCCAGCAGTGGGATGTAAACGGGCTGGAGAGAGAGAAAGAAATGATGGTGATGAGTACTTGCTGTAGTAGCCTTTAACAATATATAGAATTTATGGAATTGTCAGCTCTCTAGCTCTAACCGTTCCAGATATACATCCTGGTGATTGACGACCGCCGGACAGCGAAGTATTAGTAACAGGGTTCTGTTATACCTTTTGGTATAAAACAATTGCTAGATATAAAATAATTGTTATTAATATTCTCCAGCTGCCGGAGGCCCGTGCCCAGCTATGGGACGTTAAAGCCACGCACGTCAAAGCTGGGCACCGGCATTTTGATAGGGATTATGGTCTACTATGCCGCGTAGACCAGGCGTGTTGGCACAGGGTTTTTTTTCGAACTTGGACAAATTTACACAAAGTCCTCTGGTCCCAAGCTAAGCTTATATGCTTGTGTTATGGGTACCATAATACGGATATACTATTTTTATTTTGTAAATACATACTTATAATACATAGAAACACCATAATTAACACAATATTCTTTAGCTGGCTTTTACAGAACCCTGGGAAGGAAAAGGGGTGGTGACAATTGTGTTCTTAATCAGTCACCACACCGACTTTTACTTTAATAAGAAATTAACTTAATAAGTAGTTCTAAAGCAATTCTAAAAATAAATTATTATTACTGGCTGGTTTTGAAATTATATTGACTGATTTTAGCTCATGTTCAATAAGCTTGTAGCTCCGAAGCGATGTTTGATCAAATAATACCTTATCATACTATAATATTATTTGTCACAAATTTATTAGTTACATTTATCTATCACGTGGTTTAGCGTGTTCAACAAGTTAAGTTTATCCAACATATAAATAAACTACTATTACAGTTGGAAATTAGAAACCAAACCTTGAACCATTCTATCTTCGGTTTATTTTTGGATTTTATAGGTTCAAGGTCATAGAAAATAATATTAATAATTTGTTAATTGGTTTCTAAATTCAATGCGTACAAAGTTGCTCCCAATAGCTAGTCTATCTATAAAAGATAGATATTAATATCTATATCGTTGAAACACAAAATCTAAAAGAGCATAATCCCTGTATGAGATAGAATTAATATCAAAAGTTTTGCTATCAATATGGCTCCCTATTTTCGGTTAACGCTACTAGACGGCTAATAAAAGTTATTAACTTGTTACTTCTTTCTTTATTTGATACTAGCTGTTGCCTGCGACTCCGCACGCCTGGGATTTTAATCATTTCCCCGTTTATACAACATTTTTCACTACTGCTTAGCCCCTATTAGTCGCAGCGTGATGTTGTATAGGCTATAGCCTTCTTCGAAAAACATACTATCCAACACTGAAAGAATTTCTCAAATCAGACCTGTGGTTCCTGAGAGTAGCGCGTTCAAACAAACAAACAAACTCTTCAGCTTTATAATATTAGTATAGATTATTTTTGATAATATATTATGATCATATTTAATAGATATTGGTGTTAATTATATTGCGTTAAAACTAAAATTCACCAAAAATAACATAAATGTGACGAGCCTCGTGGTCGAGTGGTTCAGGTAGCGGACTGCCGATCAAGAGGTCGCGGGTTCGATTCCCGCTTGGGACATTCATTTTGTGTGATTATTCTAATTGTCATACAAATGTTTGTACTGCGTCTGGGTGTTTCTATGTATTATAAGTATGTATTTACAAAAGAAAAGTAGTATATGTATTCTATCCGTATTCTGGTACCCATAACACAAGCATATAAGCTTAGCTTGGGACCAGAGGAAGTTGTGTGAAATGTCCATGAATATTTATTATTTTTTTATTTAAATGTGGAACAATTTTGTGTCTGTATTTTGATGTAATGCTATCATGAAGGTTAAAAACTCTATAATTCTTTTTAGTTTAGTCTTACTAGTTTTCAACACATTATAAAATTGTATAATGTAGGTACTTAAAATTATAATAAGTTCTTGTCACCCATGGTTGCTGAAAGAGACAGCTTAATGTTTACTAATAAAATAACTTTCTGCAAGAGATGGAAAGTACTTAGTATGGTTGAACAAATAATAAGTACTAGCTGTTGCCCGCGACTCCGTCCGCGTGGAATTTAGAAAATTTTTTTTTCGCAATAAAAGGTAGTCTATGTCCCTTCTCAGGGTCTAAAGATTGTCTGTGCCAAATTTTATCAAAATCGGTTGATAGGTTTAAGCGGGAAAGCGTAACAGAGAGACAGAGTTACTTTCGCATTTATAATATTACTAGCTGACACGGCAAACATTGTTTTGCCATACTAAAAAAAAAAGTTTTGAAAAATAGATGTTGGCCGATTCTCAGACCTACTGAATATGCATGTAAATTTTCATAAAAATCGGTCAAGCCGTTTCGGAGGAGTACGGTAACTAACACTGTGACACGTGAATTTTATATATAAGAAAGTAGGCATTAATACATATAACTAGCGCTGCGTCCAATAATGGCACTTATGCGACACCAAGACGACGAAGACGATAAAAATAAAAAAGCATTTATTATTAAATTAAATTAAGTCGTTATAATCATCATACTGTCACAACTTTTTTCAGTAGTGGTAGGCAGAGTGCTATTGGCTACGATCTAAACACAGATCAATTTAAATGTTTTAATAGCACGGAAATTATTGTCCTATTTGAGATTGAAACCGCGATCTTGTGAACGGTAGTCCATTACATGAACAACTATCTCACGTCAGTCCGTCACGACTTTTTGCCTCTTTATAAACTCGCTTATGTCTTATATTTGCTAAAACTCATGGTGTTTTCAGGTTGAAGTCTACCTAAATAATATATTATGTTCGTGTTTCTGTGTAATGTTCTTGTTAAAACACAACATTTCTAGAATACCTATAACATGCTGTAATATAATATCACATCTAAATAATATACTGGACACATTATTATCTATTGGTCTATACAAACCGCGTGGTTGACTAAATAATGGTTGTTTCAATTTGGCTCGTTGCAAAATTGCCTCGATAGATAACAATAACAATTAAGAACGGCACAATTCAATGCAACCACAGATTGCTAATGTTGCTCATTATGCTAAACTTGTTCTAGTTATATGAATAAACGAAATATTAACTAAAACAAACATCTGTGTCACACACTTATTTTAAGTGATTTTAAAGCACAAATCTAAAGTCAAGTGTAGTGTTTGCTAATGGATCATTTGCTAAGTAGTTTTTGTAAGATGATACTTTTGTCAAGTGTATTGTTTGCCAAATGATCAAAAATTTTTTGGTCAATCATTAGGGGACCCTATTGATCACTTACGCACTTACTTACACACGATACAAATAAACGTCTAAATATTGGACTAAAATTTGAAACAAATAAAGATTCATGTCTAAATCCGTGCCAAGTGGTTTTATTTGAAATTGTATGCATATCGGATAGGTCTAATCAGTCAATTTTTATTCAGCCCTAGTTCATAAAGGTAAGGAGAGGTTTCCAGTAAGGGCGAAAGTGAAACTGCGGGCCAAATATCTTAATTTAATTTGTTTGTTTTATGCTTAAAATATACAATTTTGACATAAAAATGGAGTACTTTCTCTCTCTCTCTCTCTCTTTCTCATTTCAATAGGCTGGAGAGAGAAAGAGAGAGTTCTCGTACTTCGAAAGAGGGACTCCTCGACTTTAAGAGGGATTATGGTCTACCATGCGACTCCGCTATGCTTATTACGCTGACACCTGGGGCCCAAGTCGGCTATTACAATGTTGTCATAATGATCAGTGGCTAATTGAATAATGGTGAATTTTATCAAGTTTGGTAGTCTACTCTTCATTTGATGACATAAATGACTTAAATGGCGTCAGTGACTGATCATTGTGAATAGCAGACTTGTGCCCCTGGACAGCGGTGGTATAGGTTTTATAGTCGAGTTTTCCGTCTTTCACAGAGTATAATATCTGTGTAATATGCCTTAACATAGAGTACGCGTTGGTTCAACGATTTAACGTAACTACATATATTCAATTTTCAACCACTTTAGATTCAATTCAAAACTGACGTTACTCAATAATCATTAAATAAGAAAAATGTACTACAAAATGTTTCTAAGAGCATGCAACAGCTGAAACAAATCACTGGCTGGCCTTTTCTCTAATGGATACGACGGAAATGACCGACCATTGTAGCCACTTACCAACGCGATATAGAATCAAATGGCTTCTATTGAACATTTTACTTAATATTATAAAATTCTAGTAAAATTTTATGATTTTACATATACTTTTTCCATTTCTTGTTTTTTCGGTGACAGTTCTAATTTACTAATTTATTTATTACTTGCCCCATCCCTGTCATTGCCTGCAACTCTGTTATAACCTGGTAACCTGGCGGACGTTTAAGAGTTAATTTATTACGTAACAAATATAATTACAAAACATTTTTAGAGACGTAACACAAAGATAAAACAATAGCTTACTTCAGGACCAGAGAACGTTGTGTAACAAGTCCATAAACATTTATATTTTAGTTATACGAATACATAGACTAGATAAATTTGGCAACTAATATAAACAGCTACGAAATCTCGTAGCACATTTCGTAGCACTAATTTCGAAGACTAGTATTTTCCGTCTTGGTTCCACTATCTCGGGCTAAGCTGATAACAAGACTTTGTGACGTACTATACAACTATACATAGATCTATTAAATCTCTATCAAATCTTATCTTTAAAGAAGATGATAGTCTGTCTAATAGATATTTTACAAAGACTTTATCGCTTTGAGGTCTCTCTATCGCGTCTTTACTTCACTTTACATTGCCGAGGTAGTAGTAGGGGAGCCGAAGAGGGGATTTCGGGATTTACTAAAGCGCGTCAGATTAATATATAGGAGGATACCTTGTACCCGGTTAAGTACCTCCACAAAACATGAGACCCATATATAAGGCCGCCCGTGAAGGATACAGGATCAGATTAGTAAAAAAAAATTGACCATCAGAAATTCTCGAGCGCGTCAGATTAAGGTAGGGTGAGTTAATTACATCCTAAAAAGTGTATATTCCACTAATCTGACAATTTGAGAGTGACGCAAAAAAAGGGGAGGGCAACAAAGTTGTAAAAAAAAAACGTCATCTCGACATTCTCGAGCGTAGCTAAATTTTTTTTATTTTGAAGGTAATAATTCAAGAATAATGAAAAATATATAATCTGACAATTTCCGCAAGCCGAAATAACAAAAATTCGTCGATAAGGTTAAATGCGTGCAGCTGCGTGATGCCTACATTTGGGTTTGTTTGAGTTGGACTTCTAAATGTTTAATTAGGACTGTTTATGAGATATTAAGCCATCAAAATATATCGTAAAAAAAGTTGCAAAGTTACACTGTCGGCTTTTAAATTGTTAGATTTACCAGCTGCTCTGTGTCTAGCCAACCGGAGTCGCCGATAAGATATAACAATAGATAAATCATACAAATTTTTAGACAAGTATAAAATATTATTTCTATTACAGCGTGATCATTTATAATTTACAAGAATTAAAAAGAAAGTAAATATTATGATCTAAGATAATTTGTATCACAGAATAGTTTTATCACATAATGGACAATAATTTGAAAGTGTAAATACTTTCGTTAATGTTTTCGTTCTTCAAACTATTTACTTTTGAGGTGTAAGTATTTGGTACACAAGGAAACGTTGAAGTTACTAACTTTCTTTTAGTATTGAATATAGTCGCTTCAATTTTATTTTTCTCAAATCACGCTGTAATAGAAATAATATTTTATACTTGTCTAAAAATTTGTATGATTTATCTTTACGACATACTCATAAATATTCCTAAGAGCTTTTTAATTGTGCTTCTTGTCTAGCTATGATTCAATGGAGATGAGATTTTACGACTCTATTGTCCTTAAAATCTATTGTTATCTCTTATCGGCGACTCCGGTTGGCTAGACACAGAGCAGCTGGTAAATCTAACAATTTAAAAGCCGACAGTATAACTTTGCAACTTTTTTTACGATATATTTTGATGGCTTAATATCTCATAAACAGTCCTAATTAAACATTTAGAAGTCCAACTCATCTTTTTAAAATTTAACTTTTTCTAGTGTCGGCTCCTGCACTATAGTGTGGAGGACTGGGAATAAACGGCACCTTTCCCTCCTCACCCTTTTTATTCCCATTCGTCCACACTATTCCCATACCTCCACACTGTGGACGACGGGGTGTGGAGGACTGGGAATGACCCGCTGAGTTCAAAATATAGTTCAAAGTACAATTTTAAGCGCCCAGGAATGGAATTAGCGGGAAGTTGCAGGGATGGCCTTTAAGGTGAACCGTTATTCGAATTTTTTTTTGTCAGATTAGGCGAATCCCTCTAGATAATCGTCAGATTATGAGACAGTACGTTTAGAACATAAAGATGAACCATATATATCTTAATCTGACGCGCTTGAGTATTTCAAAATGGCGAATTTTTTTTGCACATTATGAAACTGGCCGCGAGTTTGCGTCCCATCGAAATCGTCAGATTAGTGAATGAGAGCTTTTTTTTGGTGCACTTAACACTCCCTTAGAAAATCTGACGCGCTCGACAAAATTTTTTTTTTTTTCATTTTCAACCCTTAAATACAACCACCCGCATCATGCAAACGATCAGATTAACATACGTACATTATTAAAAATACGTAGGGCATTGATGCTATCAATATCTGACGCGCTCGAGGATGTCCATGCAACAGTTTTTTTTTACATATTTAAAAATCTATAGCCGCTTTCCCCACCGATAAAAGTGAAAAATCACATAACATTTTTTTCTTCTTATCATCTAAGCTTTGCAACTCAATAGGTCTCTATGACGCTCGAGTAAATCCCCATTTAGCATCGTGGGCTCCCCTACCATAGGCTACTGCAGCTTTGAGATCTGTTTACATAGCTACCTGAGTTCAATATAAGCGGTTGGATATTGTATTTATTTTGTTTTTCTTACAATCGCAATCGTTTTAAAATATAGCTTCACTTTAGCGTCTCTTTATCTTTATCTTTTTATCAACCGAACGAAAAATTTTGGAAAAAGATAAAAGATATTAAAATAATTTATAAGTCTATAAGTCTATCCTTTGCAATACAATGTCAGACATAAGTATCTTATCTTCATTACAGTTAAATCAATTTGTTAAATGGCAAGGCTATTTGTTAGTATTGCACTTGAAATGTTGCCTCATAAAAATAGGTATATTAAGGCTATATTTAATATTATATTTAATGCTGTTTTTAACCGACTTTAAAAAAAGGAGGTTGTCAATTCGTATGTATGTTTTTTTTTACTTTTTTGGTGCTTGTTACCTCATCATAACTTTTAACTGGGCGGAGCGATTTCAATGATTTTTTTTATTTGAAAGCTGGTGGTTCCCGTTTTGATTCCATTGGCACTAGGTCAGAATCTGATGGTTAGGTATCTCTTGAGAAATCGAGGAAAACCCTCAAATTCGAAGTCACGTGATGTCGGTGGATTTTGTTTTTGGAAAATACTCAATTATTTATACTCTGGTTTTTACTATGTATTATAAGTAGATATGTATTTTCAAAAGAAAAGTTATTTATGGTATATCCGTATTTTGGTGCCCATAACATAAGCATATAAACTTAGCTTTAGACCAGAGGACGTTGTGTGAAATGTCCATGAATAATAATTTATTAATTTAATACCAAATTATTTAATACGATAAATAAATACAAAAATATAAATAACATTACGAAAATAGTGGTAAGAGAAAATACAAGTAGCTTTTCATATGTTGAGTGCAATGTATTGTAGCTTATAATGGAAGGAAAATAAGGGAAATAATTTTTGCTATTTAAATAACTGCTCGTATTAATTTATGATAGTTATAAAAGCTTTTATATGAACATAATGATATTTATTTATTTATTTATTTTATTTATTATATACTTTATTGTACACTTTAAGAATAAAATTTACAGGAAATTGAGATTATAAATATAGTACAATGGGCGGCCTTATCGCTAAAAGCAATTTCTGCCAGGCAATCTTTGGATGGAGATCTTGAGAAGAGAGGCGAGTAACAGTTGATGATGATATTACACATTGAAAGAAAATCATGTTTTTGGAGTTACTAAATAATAGCCAAACACAAAGTTATCAAGTCCCAAACTGAGCTAAATTATTGTTTAATAAGCGTACCAGAAGAAGAATAAAATCTAATATATAAAATTTCCATGTCACAGTGTTAGTTACCATACTCCTCCGAAACGGCTCGACCGATTTTTATGAAATTTTACATGCATATTCAGTAGGTCTGAGAATCGGCCAACATCTATTTTTCAAACCTTTTTTTTAGTATGACAAAACGACGTTTTCCGGGTCATCTAGTATTAAATGGAACACACTTATAATAAAAGTGAATACAATGAAAACAACTACATGCGTTACAAGTACTTAGGTATATGTTTTCATAACATAAACATTAATATTGGATGGGAATCGAATCCACAACATGCAAAACTCAAGTTTTGTGTATTAACCACTAGCTGTTGCCTGCAACTTCGTACGCGTGGAATTTCGAAATCAAACCTTAAGCAGTTGTACAAAAAAGCCATCCTCTTGAATTATTCGATCATTTAAAAAAAGACGCATCGAAATCCGTTGCGTAATTTGGAAAATACCTCACATAGAGACACACATACAAAAATAATGACTTTGTTTTATAACAAGTAAGGATTAGACTGTCCCGTCAAAGTATCACATAAATCCTAAAGATTAAAGTAATCTCATAATATTTCCACTTTGTTATTAAACATCAGTAATCTAGCACGTATTCACACCAAAACCACAGGGGTGAAGACAGTTTGTCACAAGACAGAGTAACAACATGAAAATAGCGACGTTGAGTTTACGAAATTCGCGTGGTTTACACGCGCAATTTATTTTTACGACCTACAATAAATTTCATGTCACGTCGAAAAGATAGTATTGCACACAACATTTTTATGAGAAAATTTGCTCAATAGCACTGCGACAAGTCAGTTTAGGATATGCATTTTAATATAGCTTACCGGCTAATATGACCGTCATATGAGTTCGAATATAAACTATAACTAACTTGAGATAGTTTCAATATAAACAGACGTACTGTATACAATCGTAAGTATCTTATATATATAAAAATCAATTGCTGTTCGTTAGTCTCGCTAAAACTCGAGAACTGGGGTCCAGACCCCAGTTCTCGAGTTTTAGCGAGACTAACGATTGGCCCGGGCCAATTTTTGTGCTTTTGGTCTTGAAACATTTGTGAAAGTCCAGGGAAGCTTTGAACGGTGACAAAATATATGGGGATCTAAAATTACACGCGTACGAAGTAACGGTCATCAGCTATGATAATTATATGTATATAATATGATAACTTATTCAATTTAACAGATTTTCGTGATAAAGATCAGAAAAGAAGTACTCGTGCGCCAATTGACCAATGATAAAGGTTGATATAATGCATTATTAGTCAATAGCACAAAGCTTTTACTAGAACGTTCATAACTTTAGTAAAAATATAAGCATAAATGCAACTCCAAGATTTAGAAATACAACATTTTTATTACTACTTCGTTTCACAAACGAAATGAAAATAGATGCCAGATGTTCTGATAAAAATAATAACATATTCATGTAAAAGCATTATTTTTAAAAATAGAATTACTTTACCAATTCATAACTAATTTAAAAAAATAAGGTTCATTCTTTTATAAAAAGGTCGTATCATTGAAAGAAATTTGGAATTATACCATAAGGTATAATGAAGTGGTCGACAATTCAATTGGTCGTCCTGGTTGGTTTAACTGCGGTGATCAATCAAATATTTAGCAGAGTCACGAATAACTCTTGAAAAGGACTTCCGCAGTGACTCTGCTGAGTCACGTCTAGATTTGAGTTGATCCAGATTGACGATAATCATCTGTAACAAAAACTTTGTCACAAATCTATTTATTTTTTCGCTATCAACTGCATAATATGACAAAAAGATAGACTATATATTGTTACGTCTTGGAATTTGTATTTTAAATATTGTTTTCCCTCAGTGACGTACTAAGAATAAAAGGGTCACTAACCCATTTGTTCTCCAGGTTGCTGTAAGAGCCAACTCAACGATAGCATATAGAAGGATAGAAATTTGTTTAGATCCCATGTCTCAAACGTGAGCATGATACCATAGATAATATAGAGTAAGGCTTCGTATGTATCTAAAACCTGGTAATTATAAATATTGTAATTTCAAACTAACTACTGTAACATAATAACTAAAGTCCATATTTTTCTACAAAAAATTAAAAAGCATCTAAGTTATTTTCAATGTTGTTAGTTGACAAAATTGTCCGAACAAAAATAGATATCCATTTTTCACAGTTAATAAGTATGCATGAAGGTTTATAGTTTCTATTTAGATAAATTCCCGGGCTTGTATTTCAAAGTTATTTGAACGTAAAATGCTAAACATATTCCAACTTCAATGATTCAATTAAATAATTTCATTCCAAACCGAAGTTTTGCTTTGTTATCATAATTGCAATTTGCAGTTGCTTGTTCCAAGCTGATTCCAGTCAGCTGAAATAGGCAATTAGTGACCAAGTTATATTTTTTATGTTCTGCACAGCCACATACTTTTAGCAACTTTATTATTAAATTGCAAACTTAGTTTTTTCAATTTCTTATTATTATTATAATTGGCATTGTTCATATTTTTTTAAAACTCTTAATTAAAAAACCATTTCAGGGAATAGAGTTTCTGATCATGGATCCATTAGTTTTTTTTCGGAAAATTTGCTAAATTAACTATTATTTTTCGAAAAAGCAAATGATCTATATTTGCCCTTGAAATGAAGGACCTAAAATATTAAGGCGGTCTGAGGGATAAACTAGTCTGTGGTGGAGTTGAAATTGGTCTATTATATCAACTTGGCAACTTTGAAAAGATTCATTATTTTTCCAAATGACAGAATATTTATTCACTTAATAAAAAAATTGGTCAAGTGCGAGTCGGACTCGCGCACGAAGGGTTCCGTACCATTATCTATGCAACATAAGGCAACGTTATTAGTATCGAGCAAGAAACGGTAAAAAAATCATGTTTGTTGTATGGGAGCCCCCCTTAAATATTTATTTTATTTTATTTTTAGTATTTGTTGTTATAGCGGCAATAGAAATACATCATCTGTGAAAATTTCAACTCTCTAGCTATCATCGTTCTTGAGATACAGCCTGGTGACAGACGGACGGACGGACGGACGGACAGCGAAGTCTCAGTAATAGGGTCCCGTTTTTACCCTTTGGGTACGGAACCCTAAAAATAGGAATAGCTGTATGCAAGAATATATGTTTTAGTATTCTATTCTTGCTACCTACGCAATAAAAATAGTGTGATGATATTATTAAAATCGCAGCAAGCCTTGGAGGCGAATGACAAGTATTATGACATTTAATAAGTAGTCCTGTGTCCAGTCGTGGACTGAGAAATGCTGCCAGATTGATTGATAAATTGATGCTAAAATGAATCTGGTATATTTTAGCGGTTTTTAGTTTAACGAACAGAGCTAGATGGCATTAACGTCGATTTAGAAATCGATAATGTTTTATGTCCGTGTGGTGACGGACTAAGAATACAAGTTTCACCACCGCATCTCCTCCCAAGGGTGCTGTCAAAGTTAGCTAAGGGATATTGCACACAGATAACATCTTTTGTGAGAGACGGAAAACTTGAAAATAAACCCTGTGCCAACACGCCTGGTCAGCGCGGAACAGTAGACCATAATCCCTCCCAAAGTGGAGAAGGCCCGTGCCCAACAGTGGGACTTTAATGGGCTGGAGAGAGAGATGTTTTATGACCGCCTTTTTTCTTATCTATTTTTTGCTGTCAACGTTGTGCCACATTTTTATATTGCTATATTATTATTGCCTTTAATAAGAACATTAGATACGCAAAATGGTCGATGCTATAATTAGGCTTTCACAGGCAAACACTATTACGGGCGTAGTGTTAATTACAGTATTAACATGCTATTTGAAAATGAAATAATGTACCTCTTTGTGGCGATGGTTCGAATTTAAATAAGTATAAGTAATACCTATAAGATTATTTTGCCAAATCATTATTGTCGTTACGAACTGACATTGATACATAAGTTTAGGATTTTTTTTTAGAAAATACCGCTAGCAAATTTTTACCATCCATCCATCCATCAGCCTTTCTTCGTCCACTGTTGGACATAGGCCTCCCCCATAAAACGCCCTAATGCGCGGTCTTGTGCCGTTTGTATCCAATTCCCGCGACTTTTTATAAGGTGCAGTTCGTTATTCGAGACCCTTTGATGTCCTTGATGTCTTGTAGAAGTTTATTAGCTATATGTATTATTAATTTGTGTATCATATTCCATTAGTTTCCAATATTTCATAATAATTCCAATATAGCATTAGTCTTAGAAGGTTCCGGATTAAAAACTTATACATTATTTCCAGAAAATTAACAATTTTAATCCAATGTTGTGTTGCCAGCTTCAATATTAATCCTTTTAACACTCACCCTTTATGTTGAACTTGGGTAATAAAATTTTCACGGAGTTTTAACTGGCATTTGAATCATGAAAGGAGTTCACGGGTCACATTACTTAATGTGCAGCCATAATTTTAACGCGATCTTTATAAATAGTAGGTAATGTTATTCAATATACATTGATAGCAATTCTCCGTACACAACAATAAACTTAACTAAATAAAAAAATGAAAATCCTAAAATTTTTGTTAATTATTGCATTGTCATCGGCACTTGTTGGGTGTGCAAAATTTCAGATCAATCGGACTACTGCAAGTGGGTGAAAATCACTTTCAAAGATTCCGTTATATGTAACAGAATCTATGACGTATAATATGCTGTTTGTGGTTCCCTTAACTTTGATAATTTAGACGACGTAAATATAAAAGATTTTATGAATATGTACTTTGTTTCTAAAAATATTTTTTGTAAGGTAGTCTATAGCTCTTAAATATTTTTGGTATTTTTTTTTGTTTGCTTAGCATTTGTTTCTATATTAGCAACAAAAATACATCGAAGGTGAACTGCGAACCCTCAGTAATTGTGGTAGGTATGTCTTGGTACGGAACCCTGAAAAGTTCGACTGGATATTAGTCAGTATTTTTTCCTCATTACTTATTTGTTTCATTATAACATAATAATATGCTGTATATAATAGCAGAAGTCAAACTTTGGTACATAGCGAATATTAAATCTCAAAGTAATGGCCAAGTTTTGATACTTTAATGAAACAAGAATTATTAACTTAACGGAGTACTTGGTCTTACCATACTCAACATTTATAATGAATAAATATTTTGTTTTAATACTTATTCAAATAAATAAAATAAATAAATATTCATGGACATTTCACAAAACGTCCTCTGGTCCCAAGCTAAGCTTATATGCTTGTGTTATGGGTACCAGAATACAGATAGAATACATATAATACTTTTCTTTTGTAAATACATACTTATAATACATAAGAACACCCAGATGCAGTACAAACATTTTGTATGGCAATTATAAATATCACACAAATGATTGTCCAGAGCGGGAATCGAACCCGCGACCTCTAGATCGGCAGTCCGTTACATGAACCACTCAACTACGAGTCTTGTCAAAAATATCTTATTATATATAATTTCCTGTCACAGTGTTGGTTACCAAAAACCTTCGCATCGGTTTTAACCTAGTTTTATGATATTTGGTGTGCATATAAGGTATATATGACTGAAAGCGGTCAACATTTTTTTTTAATTTACTATAATATTTGGGGTTCCCAGTAAGTATGCAAGTGAAACTACGGGGCTCAGGTATTGTTCTTTACTACTGTCGCCCGCAATTCTTGCGTGGAATTTAGAAAGCTTTTCCCGTTTTTGCAACATTTTTCACTACTGCTTCCCTCCTATTGGTCGCAGCGTGATGTTATATAGCCTATAGCTTTCTTCGATAAATGTACTATCCAACACTTAAAGAATTTTCATATCAGACCAGTGGTTCCTGAGATTAGCGCGTTCAAACAAACAAACAAACAAACTCTTCAGCTTTGTAATGTTAGTATAGATAAATATCCAGTAAATCCCCAATAAATCGTGGAATTATTAATGAAATAATAATTACAAATTAATTCAGTTTGAAAATGTTTAATGGAATGTCAAAAGTTGTTAGCTTTGTTAAACAAGAATTGTATAATATTTTGTGAAGTAAATTTTATTCTCTTCTTCTAATCTTTGATTTTAAAATAAATATGTTTTAGGATTTCGAGAAAAACCGAATAAATTATATTTCTTATTCTTCTCGTCACCTCGCTCTTATTAGAGCGATCGTGGCCACGTTGAGGCATCCGTGTTAATGGTGGAAGATGACACAATTCTTCACACGATTTGCAGCCATTTGTCTCCATAGCTAGTGTTCACGCTTGAACATCGTGCGCTGCTTGCGAGTAGCAAAACGCAGCGCGCGTATTCTCTAGTACCGCCACTTGCTTCAGAGAAGACGACAGAACGATTGACGACTAGGCGCCCGATATAATATCGGGTTAAGAAATATTAAATTGTAATTTGTAATAATTTCTAAAATATAAAAATGATACGAAGACTGACTCATTTCAATCGTCACAGCTAGACTGCCTGGCGCACTTCAAAATTTTTCTTCCTACTGCACTGTTTACTTGGTTAGTCCAGCGCATCGGTGACCTGCCCTGCGATTTACTGTTCAGAAAAAAATGTAATAATATTAATAGTACGTTTTATTGTGAAAATTTCAACTTAAATCTTTCGTAGCATATATACAACCTGGTGACAGACAGACGAACAGGCAGCGAAGTCTTAGTAATAGAGCCCCGTTTAACCTTTTGGTAGATACAGAACCCTAAAAACTGAATACACCTAACATAAAAAGAGCGGGAAATAATCGCGTCGTCGGACAAGCATCTAACAACCGTAATTGTGAAACTAACTAACTAACCAACCGTGATTGTGACTACGATTTGATGAATTGCTTTATTCCTTTTCATTTTATCAACCTTATAAAGCAACAGCAACCTTAATGTTAGAATGAAAATGTAGAAATTACCCTACCTCCAGCCAGACTGACGCATTTTCTGGAGACATTTTTATAACCCGTCGAGTTTGCGAATGTCATTCTGTAGCGCTGTGTACAATAACAACATTCTACTGGAGTTTTACGAGATAATTTTAATTGTATACGTGTAGTGATAAATTCTTAATTTTGCGCACGTTTATATGAAAAAGAAATAAACATGTTTGTGTTTTTGGAGTTTCATACCAAAAGGCAAAATGTGACTCTTTTTATCCTTCCGTCTGTCACCATGCTATATCTTTGGGATGGTGTTAGACAGAGCTGAAAATTTCACAGTTTCTGTATATCAGTTGATGATGTAACAACAAACACTCATCTCATCACTCTTCTGCCCTTATACCGTTATTTGGGATCGGAAATATGATGAATATATTATGAATAAAACAGTTAGGAACCCTATATGTGTAAATTCAATTCGTAATTGATCAGTTTTTTAAGAAAAATCCTTCTCCCCCAACAAAAACTTACCACGCCCTTGGTTACAATAATATCTAGACACTCATTTGGTATTTTTAACCGACTTCAAAAAAAGGAGGAGGTTCTCAATTCATCTGTATGCTTTTTTAAATTTTTATTTATACAAAAACCTTTTAACTGAGCGAAGCTATTTTGATGATTCTTTTTTTATTTAAAAGTTGGTGGTTCCCGTTTGGTCCCACTAGCACCAGGTCAGGATCTGATGGTTATCTTCTGAGAAATCAAGGAAAACCCTCAAATTTCAAGGGCACATGAAGCTGGATGAACTTTTTTTAAATACTCAATTATACGCGTAAGGATGCAAATATCAAATACCTCACATTTTAACAGCGCAACATACGAATTATATTATACATACGAAATTGGCTTCAATTTTAAGAACATTATAGTCTTTTCTACAATGTAATAGTTATTATGTAAAGTAATATTGCCGCAACATACACTTTGAGCTATTATTTCATGAATTTAAAGCATAAAATTGAGGCAATAAATGTCACATTGCAAATTTTCACATTATCGAGATATTTCCACGTTAGTACATTGCGAGGCTTATTGCAGCTCGTCATGCGAGCCACGGTACCACATAATACAGGAAATATATTAAACTATAACTTATAAACGGGCCTCGTGGTGTAGTGGTCCTGGTAACGGACTGCCGATCAAGAGGTCGCGGGTTCGATTCCCGCTCGGGACAATTATTTGTGTGATTTTTCTAATTGTCATACAAATGTTTGTACTGCGTCTGGGTGTTTCTATGTATTATAAGTATGTATTTACAAAAGAAAAGTAGTATATGTATTCTATCCGTATTCTGGTACCCATAACACAAGCATATAAGCTTAGCTTGGGACCACAAGACGTTGTGTGAAATGTCCATGAATATTAAAAAATTAAAAAAAATACTATAATAACTAAAAATATAGTAAAAAGTCAAAGTCAAATTTTTTTTATTTCAAGTTGGCATTATTACAAGCTCTTTTGAAACGACAGAAACTAGGTGTCTGTTCCAAACGCGAATCCTATGGAGAAGAACATACAAGAAACTTAGTGGATTTTTTTTTCATTTCCTTTAATTTTTTTTTAATAATATTATACATAGTTGTATTAGGGCTTTGAGAATGATGCCGATCAGTACTATACTATACTACTATTCTACTGTTTCTATTCTACTATTTCCATTTCTATATTTTCTCGATGACAGATCTATTTTAACGTTACTACGTTTCCACTTACTACCAACTTTCAGTAAATTCCCAAATTAATTCTGAAATTGTCGATAACACGTGAAATAAATGCAAAATAACCCCAAAAGACAAACAAAGCATTCCAATTCCATGAAAATTCAAGTCGGTAATGAATTCCATAAAGTTCAGTAAACATAATTTGTGAACAAACAACAATACCTACTAATAGAAACAGAAATACGGAAAAGGGTGACCCGAAATTCGGTTATAATAAGAAAATTATAAAAAGTAAGTAAACACTTTGAATTAATAAAAAAACATCAGACTACTATTTTTTCCTAAAAACTGTTTTTTATAAGTTTTTTCTTGTAAGATAATAGTGTTTTTTATTTAAGCTATGAATAACTAAATTCTGTTCTACTGTCTAAAAAAACTTTTCTTCCCATTGACATTCTTGTTTATAGCTTGTAAAAGCGAAGTTTGTAGCTTACAAAAACTATGTAACTGGGAATACCACATTCAAGTTAGTTAAGAGAATGAAAATCTTTTTGCAATTTTAAATAAAATAAAGACTATGGTATACGTAAATCATACATTCACGATTTTTAAAAAACCAGCTTCGTGTTTTGTCTGGCATAAATCTCGCCAAATATCTAGGAAATTAACGGAATTTTCCAAATCGTATAGTGTGCATGGTTTGTTTGCAGCGATTGTAGTTACCTCACGTTAAAGTAGAAGTCGCGGGCAATAGGTAGTATTAACATAAATTTCCGATGATGTTAAAGCATCATTCACCAGTAAATATTATGTTACCAGCAAAAATCAATCAAAAATTTTATTTTAATCCCATTAACTGATACTTTTGTTTGTAAATAGAATTTTAATTTCATATTCTTATCTGTTTGATGATTCACCGATCAATAAATCAACTGCATAGGAGACAATTTAATAGTATTGTCCCGTCACCTCCTGTTCTCGTCAGTGTCAATACAGAAGTGAGTAATTTATTGGATGACATTCAGGGTATATTGTCATTATTGGGGTTCCGTACCGAAAAGTAAATACGAGAACCAATTACTGAGACTTCGCTGTCCATCTTACCGCATTTCGTCAGGCTTTATCTCTGGAATGGTGATAGCAAGGAAACTGAAAATTTTACTGCAGTATATCAGTTGGTGCTATAACAAAAAATAGTCATCATCATTCTCCTATCATATTGTGATAAAAACGTACAGAACTCTTCGTGCGAGAGTCCATCTCGTACTAGTGCCGAGTGATCACGATTTGGGATTGTAGCTTCAACTGATATTTACATGTATAAACTTATTTAGATACATAAACTATGAAATTATTACCTCTCTAGCTATCACCGTTCCAGAGATACAGGCGGATGGATGTACGGACAGTCCCATTTTACTATTTATTACGAAACCTAAAAACGAATTATTATGGCTAATTATTTTAAGCTTTGCACTAAAACTCGGGACTGCAGGAACAAAACAATAAGTTAAGTACTTCATTGTATTTACCGGTTTATTTATTCAGTATTCAGATAGTTTAATTACGATGTTCTCTTATAAACAGGATGCAAACAAGATCTTAATCCAGTAGAATGAAACGTCTGTACTGGTCCAATCGTTACTAATACAAATACAAATACGACAGTCACTCAATTCATCACTCTTTCACATGTAAAAGTCTGAACCGATTTAAATGAAATTTGACACATAGATAGTAGATTAAGAGATAAGGGAATGATAATGGTGAGTGGGTTCTAGTTTTGTACCCACTCACTAAAGAAATATAGTTTTCTCTTTATTAAAATATAATAGTAAGCTACAAAACAATATAGCAAGTGAAGCGATAACTTTACTTCATAGATTGTTCTATAAATTTACTTTCATTTCTTTTATTCAATTTATCTGAACCAATAGCTTTGTAATAAATATCTCAAAGCGTTCCGTAACTCGATAAAAAATTGCATTTATATATATGTAATTGTTGTATTTTCGATTAACTTTCGTTCTGTGCATGGAAAGATTGTTTTGTATTTTGAGAAAATAACAAAATGAAAATGACAAAATTAAATTTTAAAGCAGCCAAACAACTTTTGATTACTGATAATATTTAAAAACTGTGTCTGCAAATTACACATACCCAATAATGTAAGAATAATTAGCTTAATTCGAAAACTAACAATACATAAATATTTATAGAACGAATATTTTTTAAATTATGGCATTGTCATCAATCCTTAATATGTGTGCATCCAATCAATGCGACTATAGCTTGTCCAAGAATTAAAAACATTATTTGACGTTTGCTGTGTTGCTAGGTAATTGCATTTTACAAATAGTTATGCCCTCCAACCGTAATTCAACGAAAACCATACGTTAATCTTTAGCAGATTTACATGATTTTGTAAATTAATTAAGATTAACCAGTTTTTACGGATTCAGACGGTAGGACTAGTCTCACTCGTGACCATAGTGTCTGAAAAGTCTCCGAAACGTCGGGCTAGAACCCAAAAAAATATAGGCGTCTGAATCCGTAAAAAGTAGTTTTGTTAAAAGAAATGAGTGGCGCAAGTGTAAATGAGAAAATATTATTAAATTAACCATATTAAATAATTTTCAGTACATATATTATCTATTATTTATGTCTGTATAATTTTTAATCCACCTTTAATTGGAACGAAGTTCCTTATCGCGCGTTGTGAAAGGGGGCTAGACGGAAAAAATTCTTACGAAAAGTTGTCACGACACTTTTTGCTATAGTAAGCTATTGTAAGCTGTGCGGCGTCGCATGTTTCTCTGTCTGTCTGTCTCTCTCTTATAGAAAGCAAGCCAGATATTTTCATTTCTATTTCGCATTGAACAGTGTGGTGTCGCGACGATTATTTTTGTTGAGTGTATACAGGTTTTTTGTAAATAATAAATAATAAAAAAAAAAATAATTAATCGAAAGGAACTTCGTTCCATCCGGGTGTCCCTTGACACCTCTCAAGTTTTTTTTTATTATCGAATTCCACGCGTACGACTTTGCAGCCAATAGCTAGTACCTTCGACATATTTCTGGTCGGTTCGAATAATCGGTAATACTAACCAGTATAAAAAAATTACGGTTGGCCAACACTGTTGCCAAAAATGTGGTGCATTATTTTCAAGTTTGACATTAGCAACTCTCAAATCACATTTGTAATTCTGGGACGGATTATACCGCAAGTGGATGAAAATTACTTTTAAAGATTCTATAACATAGATTAATACTTTGATAGAGTTAACGTACCGAGTTAATCAAAGCGTGTTAATAAAAACAAACTTTATGTCTTTATTTATTTATTCTATTTATTTATTTATTAAAAGTATGGAACACATTGAAATTTTTAAATTTAACATTATATACCGACATTTATAATAATATGACGTCTCCTAGAATATGGATTTCTCAACGTACACACGTTTATTGAAATTGACCGTATTAGCATATTACAAGGATTGGCAGCTATCGAAGAAAGTAAAATCTCAGTATAACACCCTCATGTTCTTTCAAGCGAATGTAATAAGTAGGTACCAATCTACATATATTTCAGTACTCATACCATTACAGTGCTTCAATTACCTTTGTATTTTGTTTTTCGATCTTTTTATTTTCATATAGAAAGTTATCTCTATGTTTTACGATTTATTCTGCTTATATCGTAAAGAAAATACTGTCCACAATTTATTTATTTTTAATTTGTGCACCTTTCTTTATAGAGCTAAATAAAATTAAAAATTAGAAACAAAAAAATGCATTGAATACTTTCAAAAAAAGAATAGAACTGTCCGAATAAGCTCTATGGTTATATTGTTAAAGTGCGTAAAAATAAAAATCGGCTAAGTATGAATTAGAGCCTGACAAAAAGGTTGGTATGGAACCATCATTCTTCAAAATCACGATAACATCATGCCGTGATAATCACATCGGTATAAGCATATAATCAAGCAGCACAAAAAATATTTGTTGTACGGGAGCCCTCGTTATGTTTATTTCTGGTTTTTAGAATTTGAACTGTCTAGCCTAGCTAGTCTGTTGAACGTTCCTGGGACATAGCCTGGTGACAGATGGACGAACAGATAGACAGTGAAGTCTCAGATTAGTTTCCTGTTTTACGTATGATAAGATAGACGGATCTCAATAATATAGATACTACAAGTACATTACTTAGACCCTTAATAAAATCATAGCGTTATATAAAAATACTTTATCATGATATGAACCTTCCTGGAGTCTGTTGTTTAATATCCGATACATTCACCGTTGTTATAAAGGCTAATATGTGATATATTACATGCCAAACATTATAAGCTATTGAGTTCACAAACGTGTTTCTTAAATTCTTTACGTGTTTCTACGTGTTTCTTAAATACGTGTTTCTTAAATAACGTGTTTCTTAAATATATTAAATGATATGTTTACCTGTATTTTGTATAAGAAATTGATTACTATTTAACTGTCTACAGAAAAAGGAGAAGATTTTATGTTCGCTGTACATTTTTGTTCTATGTTTGTACACCTATTTCTTATTCAATTTTGTGGGCAGATATTCAAATTTTTTTCTTTTATGTTACTCTATCTGTGGTGACGGATTAAGAATATAAATGTTAACAACCAATTACTTCTCTAAGTGGTGTAAAAGTCAGCTAAAGAATATCAATAGACATATACCTACACGTCTTCTGTGAGAGACCAAAATCTCGAAACTAAATGCTATGCCTGCTCAGCGTGAGATAGTAGACCAGGTCTACTATGCTACGTTAATAATGCGTAGGGTTGGCATAAGGCTTAGTTTCGAGTTTCCCTCTTGAAGTGGAGGTAACACCTACTCAACAGAGACAGAAAAGAAATATTATAGTGCTGTTATTAACATAATTCAGTTATGTTTAAATAAAACTACTTTTTACGGATTTCACCATGGTCACGGGTGAGACTGTCTCACCCGTGACCATGGTGACTGCAAAGTCTCCGAAACGTCGGGCCAAAGTTTAAAACAAATATACCCGTCTAAATCCGTAAAAAGTAGTTTTATTTAAACAAATGAGACGGGTAAGTGTTAGAAAATATTAATTTAGTTATGTTTAAAACTTTAGAGTAATAAACCAGAGCAAATACACACGTTGTTGTCTTTGACAAATATACCACCGGGTCATCGGTGGGGTGTCAAGGTAACGCACACAAACAGTATAACGTAATTTCATTAATACGCTACGCACGTTCCGCCGAAAATCCGTATACAATGAGTATGAGCATTGCTCTTATACCATTTTCAGCGGGGTTGCCTTATACTGTCAACTCCTGTTCGATTGACGGGCTTCGTGGTCTAGTGGCTCAGGTAACGGACTGCCGTTCACGAGGTCGCGGGTTCCATTCCCGCTCAGGACAATCATTTGTATAAAGTCATACAAATGTTTGTATTGCGTCTGGGTGTTTGTTATGTATTATATCCGTATTATGGTACCCATAACACAAGCATAATAAGCTTAGCTTGGGACCAGAGGATGTTGTGTGAAATGTCCATGAATATTTATATTTATTGAATGTCTAATGTCTGATTATTGCTCCAAGTTTAAAACTCGTGTATTCGTATGTTATCGGTATTCTAGAGTTTTAGCATACTTTAAATTTCATCATCTGCCGAAGTGAATATCTCAACTTTGATACCCTAAAAGCAGAGTGGACTTGCTAATTTAGCCTGTGAACTTGCTTCAAGTTTAAGAGAGCGCTACATACTCTGGAAGTCTTGGCTAAGTTCGAATTCCAAATCTAAGTAAGAATGTCATCTTTACATTGTATAAAGTAGCTTCCGCTGTCTTTACGCTTAGATACTTTAAGCAATGCTACGGATTTTAATAAATTTTCATTAAAATCTGTACTATGTAATGCAATATTAGATAGTAAAATAAAAAAAAAAAAACATAACAGGCAGTCATGGGGACTGCCGATAGAAGTGAAAACTATTAACTTATTAACTTGCGACCGACCGATAGCATAGCAGGGATGCACAGATTAGCATGTCGGTGACGCGAACTAAAAAGAAGGTTTATCCCTCCAAAAACGCCCAACGCGCCTAAAGAAGTATTCACTTCAAAAACCTTGTTATATTATAGGTACAAAAGCCATCCTCTTGAACCACTCTATCTATTAAAGAAACAGTAGGCCCAGGCATACATTTTCGCCGCGCCGTAGAGAGGGGATAGCTGTCTACTCTCCATCCGTCTTACGCTTTTTCGATCAGGTCACGTGTCCTGACGCGAGTTTAAGATTTTATACCCATTACAGAAAAGTGCTCAACGCCGCTAAAGAAGTTTTCACTTCAAAAAAAAAATCGTTACGTTTCACGGTCCTTGTGGTTTGTGAAATAGACTAGCATTCACGAGGTCACAGATTCAATTCCTGCAGTGAGCAATTCATATTTAAGTGCTATTTGTGTTTGACACATAGATACTTCTATCGCATTTGATTGTTTCCCATTGATAAGAATTTAAGCTTAGCTTGAGACTTAGTGAAAATGGTTAGGAAAAAACTTATATAAAACGAAATTAGGACGAACGAATCTCGCATAACACATTTAGTAGACAAAAAACACTACATCACATAAAAATTTTCTAGTTTCATATTTACATTCCATTACCGTCTCTACATTGCACTCACAGCTGACATAACTTAAAATTATTACATTAGGAAAAATGTAGTTTAAAATGCTTCTAAGAGCATTCAACATCTGGAACAAATTAAAGAACGTGATAATTCTCTAAAAATATCATAAAAGCGTAATCTTTCTTTACTACGACTAGAAATAAATGGGAGTTTCACAGGCTTCGTTTAGGGCTTACCCGCATTTTTAACCGACTTCAAATAAAGGAGGAGGTTCTCTATTCCTCTTTATGTATTTTTTTACAATTTTTTTTTATGTTTGTTACATCATAACTTTTAACTGAGCGAAGCGATTTTAATTATTCTATTTTTATTTGTAAGCTGGTGGTTCCCGTTTGGTCCCATTGGCACCAAGTCAGTATCTGATGGTTATCTCCTGAGAAATCGAGGAAATCGAGGAAGTCGGTTGACGTTTTTTTTTAAAATACTCAATTATTATTCCCAAAGCGGAGGAGGCCCGTGCCCAATAATAATATGTAATAATATAATAAAAAGCCTTTTATTTCATTGCAGAACACATAGAAAGTAATAAACTTTAAACCATTTAGTCTAAAATTATATTAGGTAGTAGTTATTATTAGGTATAGTTATTAGGTTAGTTTTTTAAATTATTTTAGTTATTTCTATATAATAATGTTTGGTGTTGTTTCTTTAGTTTTAGTTCATGATTTAAGATTTTTCTAATACTAATATGTTTTTCTTTTGGATGTGTGTGTATGTGTATGTTTATTAGACCTAACGGCTAAAAAAATTTTATGTGTTTTTCTTAAAAAATATTTCTTATGATATATTTTATACACTTTAAACTTGTCCGCAAGAACCCCTTATCAGGTATAGGCCTCCTCCGAAGGATGATGTGAAAAATCATATGTACTTATAGTTAGTGTGGATAGGTGCGGATGTTTGTTAAAATAAAGACAGTGCAATGTAATAGTAAGAGTAGGATAGATGGTATCTTGTTGCTTGTTATCTCTCTCTCTTTTAATGTAAGTGTCATGGCGGATCTTTCTTGCAACTGAACGACTGTGTGCTTATAAATAAAAAACTTATTGTATTAAATTAAGCCTATATTTCATTTATATTTTATCTGGTTATGGGCCCAGGTCACTAACTAGCATGGATTAATAAATGTAGGCTTAAGGATTGCAAATACTGCTGTGAAAATTAATAGTAACAAAATACCGGCGGCGTGGGTTGACGCTATTTTGAGGTTGAGTAATACCGGGAAGGAAAAATTACTTGTCCCTCTATCGTTGGGCTAGGCAGGAGACCTTACAGGAAAGTCTTGAAATGGATTCGAGACAGGGAAGTGGATAACTGAACGACTGTGTGCTTATAAATAAAAAACTTATTGTATTAAATTAAGCCTATATTTCATTTATATTTTATCTATGTTTTTTATATTTTGCGTGGTCCTTTGGAGGGTTGTGGTCATATTCTTCCTCGGTGACAAACCGGCTTGGAAGCGGTGTTTTATGTTTTGGTAAATTTTTCGTGTAGATTTAAATTATGTGCATGCTGCGAGGGAGGCGCTAGTCTTCTGATTCTTCTCTTCTTTATTATCATTTTTGTATTTGTTGCATTATTTGTGATTTTGGTAGAAAGCTCAGGACTCCTGGTTTTAGCATTTCTTCAGGTTTTCTACCTGTCAAGCTGTTTTGAGTATTTTTGTGTTTTATTCTTCTTAAGCGTCTGCTTTTCACTTCTAACTTTTTCGTTAGGGTTAATTCCTGGAGAAGTTGAAGACATTCTTTTATTCTTGGTAGTTTTATTCTTTTCGTTTCTTATTATTAGTTTATCGTACTTTATTATTACAGAGTTTCCTTTCTCTCTCTCAAGTCGTGCTTGTTCTTACAGTTCCCTTCTTTTTTCGAGTATGTTTTGAGGATAATCTTCTTTGATATAAAACACAGTATTTTCCAGTGAGCTACTTCTTTTAAATACCTTGATTTTTATACCAAAGAAAATGCCCGAGCCCAATAAAGGAACATTAATAGGCTGTCGAGGGAGAGAGAGAGAGAGAGGGAACATGCTTGAGCTATGGATAATAAGTAGTGACTATAATTAATTCCATTGAAAATAAAATACAAATGAATAAACCTAAATACATTTACAATAATGTAATTGATTTTCTCGTATTTTTATTACGAAAATTCAGTTTTTGCTATTTCACGCATAAGTTAATAATAGAGTGTAAAAATACGAGAAAATCAATTACATTATTGTAAATGTATGTTGGTTTATTGATTTGTATTTTTGTATCTATTTATCACAAATTTAATATATAGTTTGAGTACGCCATCAACCGCCAAATTTTTTACTGCCAGTCCATCCAAGGGTTGTCTGGAAGACATCGCTTTTAGCGATAAGACCGCCCATTGTGCCTACAATGCTTGATGTCTAGTTTTAAGTTTAACGTTTGTAAATCCTTGTGGTGTACAATAAAACATATTCATTCATACATTTTATGTTAGCAAATATGTTCTAACTAACTCTACTTTCAGTTAACTCAAAAGAATATTAACTATTTAATAATGATAAAAAAATATTTATATACACATTTAATAAAAGTTTCCTTTTAAAATATATACACAGTGCAAAGATTTTAATGAGTTCCCCGGAGTCACATTTCCACCACATAGCACAAGTCGTGAAATGAAACTTATTAATGTTCAACCCTTTTTAGGGTTCCGTACCCAAAGGGTAAAAACGGGACCCTATTACTGAGACTTCGCTGTCCGTCCGTCCGTCCGTCCGTCCGTCCGTCCGTCTGTCACCAGGCTGTATCTCAAGAACGGTGATAGCTAGAGAGTTGAAATTTTCACAGATGATGTATTTCTATTGCCGCTATAACAACAAATACTAAAAATAAAATAAAATAAATATTTAAGGGGGGCTCCCATACAACAAACATGATTTTTAGGGTTCCGCACCCAGTATCTCAAGAACGGTGATAGCTAGACAGTTGAAATTTTCACAGATGATGTATTTCTATTGCCGCTATAACAACAAATACTAAAAATAAAATAAAATAAATATTTAAGGGAGGCTCCCATACAACAAACATGATTTTTTTACCGTTTCTTGCTCGATACTAATAACGTTGCCTTATGTTGCATAGATAATGGTACGGAACCCTTCGTGCGCGAGTCCGACTCGCACTTTACCAATTATTACAAACACACAAGACATTATTATACATTTGAGAATAATATTAGGATTCAAATGATCTGCGTACATTGTATATGTATAGTTACTAATAGTTAGGCATTCTATTATTGTACATGTGTTTATTTAATTTACCTAGTTTGCTGTTAAAATCTATTTATGCAAACCAGTCAAGTACCTACGAGTTGGACTCGTACACGGATTGTTCCGTATATTTATTATCATAATCCATCCCACATACCGACCCCAAATAACACCTAATAACGGGCTAAGGATAGGATGGTGTTAGTAGGAGGATGTTGTTTTAACATTAACTGATATAACACAAACTGTGAAAGTTTCAGTAATCATCGTGCGGACGGACGAACAGCGAAATCTCAGTAATAGGGTCCTGTTTTAGTTTTTAGTATGAAAACCCGAAAAGAAACTTAAAAACATCTTCAGATACAGCAGAGAATAGCGAGCAGGAACCAACCCTGATATGCCAGCCGCGCATGTCACGTCAACTTCAAGGTACTGCAACTCTACCTCTAAGGCGTGTTTTGTGGTTCATTAGGGAATATATAGGTCCAAACAACAGTTATTTTATAATAAAGAATTATGAAAGTCTACGTTGAGGCCGACAAAGTCGCAAGAAGAAACAAGGATAGTTACTTAAGTGTAGTTTATTTCAAGAATAAACGCGTGCCAAAAATTATACTTAACATTTGAATTGAAAAGAACACACTCTATGTGAAAGACAATAAACTTACACAAAGAAAAGCCGACACAAAATAAAAGCATTTGCTGGCCAAGTACCAGGAATGCAAACACGGGGTAGAGGTAAAGCGAGCAAGAGGCCTCTTCCTAAAAGTAAAAAAGTCTATTATGTCATACTTTAACAAAATAAAAGCAAACCGTATAATAAAGGTACTAAAGTCATAATTTCTTTTCAACAAAAATGTTGTTAAGATATTTTAAAATTATGGAGTTGAAATGCAGCTGTGCCGCTATATGCTAAGCAAAAGCCAAGCAAACAAATTGGAAGCGACATACGAGTAGCGAACAAAATAAAATGTTTCTGAAAAGAAAATATGGAGAGCAAATTTTCAAAACCACTCGACAAGAAAAGTAAAATAGAATCAGAGCTAAGAACAAAAAAATAAAATGAGGTTTCATTGGAAATACGTTCTATGTAGAGTGCATTCAAATTGCAAGAACTGGTATTGATTTAGTCGGGTTTATGACGTTGTTCTTATTTATTTGCTCTATTAATTAGCTTGTATTTTAATATGAAATTTTTACTAGAGATAGTTTTAGTAAAATGTAATATACGGTAAACTCGTTTACGTATTGTGTTCTGTGTGATGGAATAAACATAGAAATGTCACCACGGCATTTTCTCCCTAGTAAGAGATAATTATCTTATATATAAAATTCACGTGTCACAGTGTTAGTTACCGTACTCCTCTGAAACGTCTTGACCGATTTTTATGAATTTTTACATACATATTCAGTAGGTCTGAGAATCGGACAACATCTATTTTTCAAACCCCTCCCCCCACTGACACTTGTATGGCAAAACAACGTTTGCCGGGACAGCTAGTAGAATATAATATCCTCTATAAGAAATGGAAAATTCAAAACTAAATCCTATGCCAATATTCTTAACGTGGCATAGGTAGACTAAAAACTCTCTCAAAATGAAAACGTGTGATCAGTAGTGGCGCCATAATGAGCAGAGAAACAGATCGAAATATGAGCCTCAATACATGTTAAAGAATAATATTATTATATAACTTAATTTAATAAAGAATTTATGATAGATTCTTATATAAGGCTTAACTTAGCGTCGAAGGCGCAATAAAATACTCTAATTTCTACGAAGCCGTAGATATCATTAGAGCGAGAGTAGCGGAGCTTATCTACGTAGACTGTAGTGATACTCTAGTCACACTAGTACACATACCTAAGCAAGACTACCCGTCTTGCTTATGTGTACATGTTCTAGATTACCCTATGAGAGTCACTCTCCGTTATTTTAATCTGGACGAGGCCCTTTTGGTATTCTATTGCTCCTTCGACTTATAATTCAAAATATAAAATACATTATAATTTCAGCCAACTATATTTCCACAGAAGTGGGGATATTATGACCTACTATTTAGTTATATTAAATACAAACCTTTTGTATCCTCATCCCTATTGTAACTTAAAGCCCGTGTTGTATAATAAAATTATCGCTTAAATGTCTTGGACCTATATAAACAGTTTGATCTCGTTAGTACTGTCATGGCCTTACCAGCGCTGTTTATTAACACAGTTAACAATGGAAAGGAAAATCTGCAGTAGTTGTTTGTGCATATAAAACGGTTTTGTAATATTAAGAGACTAAAGGATAAGCTTATGTTTGTGTTATCTTTGTTAGGAGTACCATTTAATTTCATATGTCGTCAAAAATAATGATAAAAAGTTTGGCTAGTAAGCTGTAGTAGATCAAATACCGTTTCGGTGTAAAGGTGGTCTGAAAGTATTCGAAACGCGTAAGTGACATATGCACTTATTATGTATGCACAATCCATCAACCTTTCTCCGTCACTGCTGGACATATGCCTCGCCAAAGAACGCCACAACGCGCGGTCCTGCGCTAACTACATCCAGTGGCCATCGGCATAAATGACGATATTTCAGTCCATCTTGTTGTGGGCCGCTTCACGCTGTGTCGTCCGGTGCGTGGTCGCTACTCGAGGACCTTTCGTCCCCAACGGTCATCAGGTCGTCGATTATATTATTATATTATATTATTAAATTATCAAAATTCTACAGTTGATTTCTCGTTTAAACTTACTAGAGTCTAAAGAAATATTTTTGTCTATTTCTTAATAGGTACCTATAAAGTTTATGCTTATAAGGTAAACCTTTGGCACTACACTGCACACTTTGGATGTAAATTATTATTATTTACTTATAGCCTATTCCCACAAATATTCATGCCGTTCTATATTAGATAAGACAAAAATGTTTACGACAAAGTTAAGAATAATATTACACGAACAAAATATGCACCAATTAACAAACCTTCCGCAACATAGCAACTCGTACATGTCGACATATCCGCGGCAACAATCGTCTTTAACCGTTCCCCAGTCTTAGAGTTTTAAACCAATAGGAGTAGCTATACACGCTGTTTTTCTTGACCCACGTCGGTGTGATGGTGAAGTAATGCACACTAATAACGTAACTACATTACTCTCCAGCCCATTAACGTCCCACTGTTGGGCACGGGACTTCTCCACTTTGGGAGGGATTATGGTCTACAGCGTTCTTTGACAAATATACCTACTGTAGCATCGCGTCGGTGGGGTACCAAGGTAACGCACAGAAACACTGTAACGTAATTTTATTGGTCAGTACGCACTCCTTGCATAAAATCGCCTCACGAAATCTAAAGCCACGTCCTACGCCAGTGTCTATACACAATAAGTGCATAAGGCCCATAGCACACGGCGTATTTTAAACGCGCAGTCAACGCGCGTTTCAGGAACGCGCTTCTTCGGCGCCGTAAACGCTGATTGTTGCGTTTGCATTGATAATAGAAACGCGCGCATGAAGCGCGTATACGCGCATTTGAAGCGAGACAAACGCGCGTACAAAAGAGCGGGGTACGGGCAGAGGGGGGCTGGGATGCTCACGCCACCACTGCGCCCGCGCCTCTGAGTCTCTGATGGTAACTCGACTACAGCGCGTCTGTACAGCTGTACCTGCGCGTATACGCGCAGTAGAGGCGCGTTTTACAATCGCCCCGTGTGCTTAAGTTACAAGGTTGCGATCAAATCTCGTTTAAACCACGTATACGCGCGTCGTCTGCGCGTTTAAAATACGCCGTGTGCTATGGGCCTTACTCTCGTATTTTATACAGAGGGGTTGCCTTAGAATTTCACATCCTGTTGGATGAATACTCTAAAGCTCCGGTAAATGTGAGAGGAAAAGATTAATACAGATAAATGAGACATGAAGTATGACATTCACGTCTTAATTCGGGAGCAGAATTAAGTGTGTAACTTGAAATATTGTATTAACATATTCTTAGCTTTTATTTCATTTAAATTCTATATTGTATTTACATTATATGTTGTGTGAAATGTCCATGAGTATTTATTTAAAAAAAATAAGTCAAATGATTTACCCCTCAGATCTTGGTCTATTAAAACAGATTGACATTTTTTTGACAATCGTTATTTTATCATAATTAGGTACCATTAACAAAGGACAGATGTAAGCATCAGTAAATAAGGATTATTATTAATCTTATTTTAGTATTATGGTCTTTAGATTCTTTAGGTATTGATTAATAGAGTGATGAGTAGGTATGACGGATAAAAACTTATGGGATGTACAAGCAGGATTCAGAAAAGGAATGGGATGTGTAGATCAGATTTTCTCCTTAAGGTGTATAGCCGAAAAAAACATTTGGCCAAACACAATAAAGTCTACTATACTTTCTAAAACTTGGAGAAGGCCCATGAAAGCGTGTGGAGAGACGAATTGTGGTCGACACTATTTATGTATGAAGTTGGCGGGCGCTTGGTGTAGGCACTGAAATCTCTTCAAAGGGATTCCAGTGGTTCAGCATCTCTAGGGGTGTGAGACAGGGATGTGTAGCGTCACCGTGGCTGTTTATTAGGGTGTCCCTTAAATTTCAATGTCAATATATTTTTACGCATACCGTCTAAAAACTTTAGTATTGACCTAATATAATACAGAAATAAATATTAGCCCGATTTATAAACGATAACCCGTGCCGACTTGAGTTTTTAACTTGTCCATACAAGTAGCGCGGGTACAGCGCTGTGACCTGTTACTGCGAATTTCAATTGTCATTTCATACGTGATTTCTAACATTATTAGTGCGTTGTTGTTTATTATGTGAAGATGTCTGTGGAATTACGAAGTGATAAACAAAATATTTACCTTATCGGACTGCCAAGCCACCAGATAAATGGTGCAAAATTACTATCTAATCGACAAGTTCTCACCGTTTTATTTTACAATATACGTGAAGTCAAGCTGACTGTTAGTGAAAGTGCGAATCTTGTTGTAAGAGAGTGCATTATATTTTGGGAAAAAGCCAGAATTCCTACGAAGGCATTTCCTAACTGCGTGAAGAAACTTGTTGATTTATATCATGTTTGGAGGGAGCTGCAAAAAAACTGTAAGAAAACTCAGGTGACGTTCAAGAACCGTGAAAATAATTTTGTAAAAGACCTTGATAGCTTATTTGATATTGCACATGCTGATGCCTTCGCCAGAATTAAGATATAGGAAGACAAAGATTTTTTAAGGAAACAGAGAGAGGCAGGTCGACCGGGATGCTTAGGTGGAATTGACAAAAATTTGGCGGAGAAAGAAGAACGAGTTAGACAAAGACGATTGGAAGAAGAGGAAAGAAAGGTAAAACAAAGAGAGTTATTGGCTGTTGCATCTACTTCTTCAATAGATAGCTTGAAATGTCTGGAGAATTCGGATGAGGAACAGATTTCGAACTGTGAACTTAGTACTCAGATTATTTGCCCTGAAAAAAGTTCTAAAAGAGGCACGAAAAGTTTCATAACTCCTAAACTGGTAGCAGCTTTAGATCGTTGCCAATTAAGCATAAGAGACACAGTTTACATTCTCCATGCGGTTGTAGAAGCGCTTGGTCTGAATCGAAGAAAGAAAATACGCAAAATTTCTTTAGTAAGTTTAATATTTTCTTGTTTCTTTTTTCAAAGTTTCGTGGCTTAGTTTTTACTTTTTTAAACTGTTTTTTTTTTCTTTCAGATATGACGCTGAATGATTTTGTGACTCAAAGAAGCAAACAATTTCTATCTCGACTGCAGATCGACGACAGTTTTCTTCGGGAGGATGTATCTTCTTGGGGTGACAATCCTACTTTTTTGGAAGCTAGAAGACGAATAAGTCGTTTGAAGGTCCTAAATGACACTGCTGAAAGAGCTGTTAAATTAATGCAAGATTTTAATGGACTTATCACGGCTGAGGAAGAGCAAAAACAGTTTTTGTTGCGTTGTGTTCAGGAACACAGAAAACTGTATCCAGACTGTAAAAAAACTACACTAAAGAGAAGTTACCCTAATTAATTATTATTATAATTTGTATTTAAATAAAAGTTTATGTTGATCTTATTTTATTCTTACTCATATTTACTTTATTTGTTGCATTATAATTAGTTTTGGATCAAACCAAAATGTCAGGCTAAAACACCATTTTTTACTAAATTTTAGGGCTCGGTCGGCACGGGTTGCAATCATGCTACAAATATGAAAATTCATATTTAAGTACATTTTAGCATTTATAAAAAAAGTAGAGGGTATGCGTTTCGAAATTAAAAAAAAAATTTTTTTTTTCCATATAAGGGACACCCTACTGTTTATTCTATACATAGATAATTGCCTGGAAAATTTGAGAGAGAATGATGATGGATTGGTTATGGGTGAGTGGTCTATTCAGTGTCTTCGTTACGTGGATGATTAAGTTCTACTTGCACGGAAGTATGTTTGGTTCGTAACAGATGGCGCTCTATAGTCTCAGCCTACTCCCATGGGAAAAAGGCGTGATGTTATGATGACGATGATAAAAAATGTTTAGATAGTTAGAAAGTGTAGACAACTTTAATTGGCGGTACGAAGTTCGCCGGGACAGCTAGTAACCTATATATGTAGAGACTGAGTGGTAAAAATAAATCATCTTTATACCTCACACATTTATAAATTAAACTTAGATAACTAACGTATATGATTCAAATTAATAATAAATACAGCACATAATATGCCAGTATAAATAGCAAAAGCTTAACATAATATACCTAAATAATGTATTAGGACGAAAAAAGAAACAATTTCAAGACCTTTTTGCCAATGTCGTATGGTGTTACGATAAAAACAAAGATTAACATCAAAATAACTTTATTGTTAGAAGATAGCCCCCAAGGCGATACTTGTTCATAAATTAAGAAGAACTCTACTCGTTCCTGTCTTATCTTTATGAGGGTATCTACTCACTAGCTGTGGGATTAATTAAGTAATCACACAACATTCTATACACTCAAGTACGTACAATATTGAAGTAAGGTAAAGGGAAGTTATTATTCATTAAAATATAACTGTTTCCTGAGATTTTGTACGTGCAGAATTTAAAAAGTAAACGTTACCAAAATATACATTTAAAAACCTTCTTCGTGAATCACTCTATCTATTATAGAAAACCGCCAAAATTCCCAAATATCATCGTTGCCTAATTTTGAAAATTTTTCTCTCATGGACATACAAAAATGTGTACTTTGGTTTATAAATTGTTGGCGGGTCGAGTGATTCGTGTAACGGACTGCCGTTCGCGGGTTCGATTCCCGCTCGGCACAATCATTTGTGTGATATTTGTAATTGTCATATAAATGATTGCACTGCGTCTGGGTCTTTCTATGTATTAACAAAAGAAAAGCAGTTTAAGTATTTTATCCGTATTCTGGTACCCATGACACAAGCACAATAAGCTTAGCTTGTGACCAGAGGACGTTGTGTGAAATGTTCATGGAAATTTATTTATTCATATATTTATTTATTTATAATAAGTAAAGATTACTTATAACTTCTCTGAATATTCTCTCTACCTCCGGCCCATATAGCATTCATTGTAGATGTATCGCTGCGTTTGTTGTATCAACTACTTCACATTAAACCTTCACGCGTATAATTAGCGAGGTCTATACAAGTTTCTTATTACTTAAATATGCTAATAACTTTGTAAATGAGACGTTTCGTAGTAAAATAAGCTAAAGTAGCATGACTGTTGTGTATAAGCGTTGACGCAGAACAACGCCATCTATTATGTGCTGCATTACGTTGCAATTTTGTATCGTAAACAAAATTCGTGTGTTAGTATAGTTAAAATATCTTCTGTGCATTTCTCCTATTTCTGATTGGTCAGTTCTCATCTTTAGCCATAGATTTCTTTAACAATGACCTGGGATTCATATCCATGTCCCTGTGGTGTCGCACCGTACAATCACACGACACCATGACTCGTCGCCACCTGCATCAAAATGCACGCTGCACTGATCTACCCAGACAAAATCTATTATCAATTATAGAAATATTGAATCTAAGTTCTACACTAACTAATTTATCATGTGTATAGGACCCATGAATTTGCTAAGTACGGTTACAATTAGGACAGACAGCTCAAACTAAGTACCTACTACAAGTTTCTGTGACTCATAGAAGGTTTAATTAAAATAGTAAAGAATGTATTGCATTACCTTGGTTACAGTGTGGTACCTACAGTTTACATTATTCCTTTTTCCTGAAGCAAAATCTATAGGTGTTCTAGCATTCTACAAAAAGCGAGACAGAAATGGGATGTTCTATATCTATCAACACTCAGACAATAGTAGGATTTGCTTAGTTCAAAAACTAAAAAACACGCTTAAAAATCCTGAATATCTTTTTAAATAATTGCATTGTCATCGGTCCTTGATATGTATGCAAAATTTCAAATCAATCCGACTATTGCAAGTGGGTGAAAATCGCGTTGAAAGATTCCGTTACATAGATTACTACATTGATAGATAGATAGGTACCGAACTTATAAAAGCGTGTTAAAAAAAGAAAATATTATGGTTAATCTAAATACATGTCATGACGAATTGTATTATGTAGATCAGGAATATATTAACATATGAAACGTAACACTTGAATATTTAAAACGGCAACAAATTGTGTCGACGTGAAAAATGTTGAAATAAAACTCAACAACACGGTATATAGCTTGTAATCATAATTTATACGTACGTTACTTGAGCAACTGAAAGCTTATGTCTTAACATTTCTGTTGTTAGATGGTAATGTATTGTTGTTTTTTACCGTCATTGGTAACAATTATTCTAAGTGCACAACCAAACTTAACTAAAAATGAAATCAACTATTCTTGTATTTAGATTAATTGGCTATTTTGTTGTGCACACTTATATTAATTAAAATCTTGAATATATATTAAACAGGTTTTTTTTATCAAAAAAAGTCAGTAAACATTGCCGAATTGTGTTATTGACACTATCAATTTTCATTTTATAGTTAAGTTTAGTTTAGTTGTGCATGTAGAATCGATTTTAATTATTTTTTTTCGTTGAACTTAATTAAATTATCATTAAGTTATTAGTATCTAGCTGTTACCTGCGACTTCGTATGCGTAAAATTAAAAAAAAACCCCTTATTTACAACATTTTTCACTCATGCGTCGCTTCTATTAGTCGCAGCGTGATGTTATATAACCTATAGTTTTCTTGATAATGAATGTACTATTCAACACTGACACACTGAACACACAGATTAGTACTTGAACGCGCTAATCTCAGGAACCAATTTAGCGATGTGCCGAGTACGGTTTGACTCGAGTCCAGACTCGATTCCTGCTTTGGACTCGCCTACTCGAATACCAATTTATTTTGATTCGAGTACGCCGGACTCGATTCTAGTACTCGAGTCAGGAAGAATCGCGCGGGCCTAATAATACAAACAAGTTGGAACCTGCAACTTTTTTCCTATTTGTTAAAAAATCGGAATTACAGTACTAGTTATAGGACTAAACTAGACTTATCAGACTCCAATTCTGGACTTGAATATCAAATATTGACTTGATTTCAGCCGCATTCGAGTTAAAATTCGAATACCGTATAAACTGACTCGAGTCGACTCGATCCATCAAAACAAGGACTCGGCACATCACTAGGAACCATAAACAAACAAATTCTTCTTCATTTATATTATTAGTATAGATTTTATGTCTTTCCTTTCATCTAGGGCAGGGTTAATATAAAAACATATCTTAGACTTATTAAATCCTTACTAATTTATAAATGTGAAAACGAGATGAAGACATAGTAAGAATATTGACGAGTTTAAGTGTTAAAGTGTGGAACAAAATTATAGCGCGATTTAAAAATTGTACAACGCCATCTATCGAGCGAAGTAGTTAACTTGTGTTTGTTAAGGTTTGATTTCTTACTTTCACGCGTACGAAGTCGCGGGCAACAGCTAGTATAACATAAAAATTAAAAAAAAATTATTAGTCATTCTGGTTTGGATCAAACTGATGATACGATGTTTCATAAAGTTATTATTATAATTTCATTCCGTTCGATAAATACAGAAACGTAAGTAGTCCAACAATACTCACGTAATTATTTTATTCTGTATCAGCTAAGAATATATATATTGATTTAATATTACTCTAACGAACAATTCCTTACAGACAGACAATATATTGCCAAGATGTCAGGAATATATATGCATATATTGGCCAAAATAAATACCAGATTGAATTAATAGATGGAATAATGGCTATTTGTATTTTATCTGTAGCAGGCATTTGGCCAACAAATATTCTTATAACTGAGGAATATTTACGTTTAATTAACGTTACTCGCAGTTATTAGGAATACCTACATAATTTTATTACTCCTTTTTTTAAAGAGATCGGAGAAATTGCAAGCATCTTTATATTTATAATGACTCTGAGCGGAATAAATAACAAAAATTTTAACGGGTTCTAATGTTAATGCGTATAGCATAGTGCGTTTCAGGAGACAGAACACCGCCATCTTTCGAAGCGTATATTAAACTTCTAGCTTCCACCTATAATTCGTTAAGGCCACGCGTACGAAGTTGTGGGCATCAGATAGTATAATATATTTCACAAAAAACAGAAATCTTGAAACTAAAGATACCTGTTAAGTATATTCTATGAACGAGCAATCTAAGTCATCTTAAGCATATATTTTCTAACACTTGCGCGACTCATTTGTCCAAATAAATCTACTTTTTACGGATTTAGACGCGTCGATAGAGACTGGTAACTTTCACCCGTGACCATGGTGACTGCAAAGTCTCCGAAATGTCGGCCTAAAATTTTAAAACAAATACACGCGTCTAAATCCGTAAAAAGTTCATCTAAAGCAATCTAAGTAATCAAAAACTAAAATAGTATTTTTGAACTATGATGACTTATGAAAAGTTTAATTTCCTGTTTGCTACAATAGACTGCACATATTTATAAGAACTTTTTAATAGAATTATTGACACATCCTTGAGGAAACAAATTTAACAGATGGACAAAGTAATATTTTGCATCAGGCAGGCGGCCGCTCGTAAAAATCAGCCAAAACTTACTGTACATGAACTACGAGTCATGTACCGACCCTGAATAACAGGATAAGGGCGAGAGAATGATGATAACATTGATGGACAAAGTTATCCTATGAGTTCTTTTTGGTAAGTTTCCCTAAAAGTAGGCGAAAGTCTCAGCTCATAAATACCAAATCTTGCAGTCAAGTTACAACAAAAATGCTTGTAAGCTCCGAAGCTTAAAATGTTTGGAACGTGACATTTCAGCTTTTAGCCTCCCTAAGAAAGATTATATTTGAATACTAGCTATGCCCGCGTCACCGCTCGCATAGAATAGTGAATTTGGTTAGTATTAAAATTTCTGGTTTGCTCCTTTTCATCGTAGCATGATGTTGAAAATACTACAGATACGTAGATATTACAGTATTAGATACAAGAATGAATAGAATGGGGGAATCTAAAGACGCTTACGTAAAACTGGTAGTAGCTTTTTTTTTTAAATAAATATTGATGGACTTTCCACAGAACGTCCTCTGGTCCCAAAGTAAGCTATATTTTTATGTTTGTGATATGGGTGTCAGATACGGATATACTAGATAATACATAATACTATCTTTTATGTTTTTTCTTTTTTTTTCTTTAAAAAGCTTGGTCGGTTTGATTTTTTATGTTATTATACTTATAATACATAGAAAACGCAGACGAAATACATTTGCATGACATTTATAAATATCACAAAAATAATTGTACCGTGCGGGGATCGAACCCGTGAGTTTGTTTAAAAGAAGATTTTTATCTAAAAATGTAGCTACATAATAAGATAAACTTTACTTTTTAGCTGGCTAAGGGCCGACTGTCAAGAGAATACAGTTATGTTTTTACGCTAAAATACTTCTGCCTTATAATATCCGATCACAAAGCTTTCGATGTACGTAAACAGAATCTGTTTATTTAAAAGTAATTTTAGACATATTTGAACATGACTTTGCTTTTTTCTTATTATATAGAGTATTTTTATAACAAAAATGGTTGACACTTTTCTAATTTAATTTTTGTCAAAAACTTCAAACTTTTATTAGCCAAATTTGGATGTTTTTAAAACCAAAGTCCCATTTGGGTTATTTCAATAAACTATTTATTATATTTTATTTATTTATTTAAACACTTAATATACATAGTAGGTACAAAGGCGGTCTTAATGCCTAAGGCATTCTCTACCAGTCGACCTTTGGGTGGTGCAGAGATTAATAAACGACAGGTGTTTCATTAAAAATAAGATAACAATAATGGGCATTGTTCATATTTTTTTAAAACTCTTTATTCGAAAACCATTTCGGGGAATAGAGTTTCTGGTCATGATCCATTAGTTTTTTTCGGAAAATTTGCTATAATAACGATTATTTTTCCAAAAAAGCAAATGATCTCTATTTGCCCTTGAAATGAAGGACTTAAAATATTCAGACGTTTTTAGGGATATACTACTCTGAAGTGGAGTTGAAATTGGTCTATTATATCAACTTGTCAACTTTGAAAAGATAAAGTGCAATCTGTATTAAGTCTATCAAGAAAAGTCTATGCACAGATTGCGTAAAACGATGACGTCACAACATTTAAAGTAATTATCTTCAAGATTTTTTTTTAAATTCTGTATAGTGAATATTTCAATAATATTGAAATCAGTTGCTTAAAATAGTCTATATTTTCTGAAAAGAATATAAAAACAGTAGGTCAAAAATAATGAACAATCCCAATTACACTAAGAATATACTTACACATATACTGTTTATTTAAACATACTTATATCTATACATATATACATACAATTATAAATAATAAGTAGGTATACATACATAAATTATATTACGACGAAGGTATCTTAAAACCTAGAGTGTCGAATCAGCAACCGATAAGATCGAAATAAAATTGATGAACTTTGGACTTGAAATTTTTCCGACTTTTTGCCAACCTGATTTCGAGTGGAAGTGCATTCCAGAGAAGAACAGTCTGTATTCATATATTTATATCAATCAAAATGATTAATTATCTATACAAATATTTTAAAGCTGAAGAATTTGTTTGTTTGTTTGCACGCGCTAATTAACATCAGGAACCACTGGTCCGATTTGAAAAATTCTTCCAGTGTTGGATAGTACCTTTATCGAGGAAGGCTATAGGCTATATAGCAGCACTGCTACTAATAGAAGCAAAGTGTTGCAAAGACGGTGAAAATCTTCTAAATTCCATTGTTTATAGATGAATCTTAAAGTGATCTTATATTATGATAGGTTTTTTAAGGAATCCTAAAATTACCTATGTAAATGTTTTTCTTTAAATATATTATACGTATGTATTTAAAAAAAAAGTATTATACAAACTAGGTATAAGTAAATTAAAACAATATAACTATTAAGTTTATAGAACCGCGGATGTAGCCCTAAGCATTATTCAATTAATGATTCTATTTTAGCCATGTTAGTTTTCAGTTATACCACAAGCTAATTATTAACTTATCTAGGCTGTGGTTTTACCTATCCAATTCGCTAGGATTATTTAATATCAGTCATTTCGTAGCTAATTAAGCGAGAGTCGAATTTAACAACACTGTTGTAATTTTTATGGCATTCAGGCAAATAAAGCTAAGTTATAATTTCTTAGTTCATTATAAGAATTGGCATTGTTCATAATTTTTGACCTGCTGTTTTTACATTTTTTTTAGAAAATTGGACTATTTTAAGTAACTAATTTCAATAATATTGAAATATTCACTATATAGAATTTTTTAAAAATCCTTAAGATATTATTTTAAATGTTGTGACGTCATCGTTGTACGCAATCTGTGTATTGACTTTTCCTGATAGACTTAAACAGATTGCAATACATCTTTTATATACCTTAAGATCATCGGAAAATTTGCGATTAGCCTTGACATTGCACTCTACTAGACTCTTTAACAAATCTTTTACTATAGAGGCAGCTCTGCTATGGAACGCATTATCAAAATCCATTAAAAATGCGCAATCTTTTGTTTCGTTTAATAAACGTATCAATGAACATTATCTACTGCTACAAACCACGTAAAATTCAATCCAAACTTCTCATCATTATGTTTATGTATATATTTAAGTATTCTATTCTATTTAGAATTATGTATAGGTTTATGTACATTTATGGATCTATATCTCTATATGTGTATGTATATCTGTAGTATGTATTGATTATGCGTAATATAAGATTTTTCTTCTTACTTGGAATTTATACATAGCAAGTACACCACTAATACCCCTTTCCAAATAAACTGAGTCCATCTAAAGGTTGTCTGGAAGAGATCGCAATATGCGATAAGACCGCCAATTGTACATGTTTTATTGTTACATTAGTTAAGTGACATGTAATTTATGGTGTACAATAAAGTGTATTCTATTCTATTATATTCTATCTTTTCAAAGTTGCCAAGTTGATATAATAGATCAGTTTCAACTCCATTACAGAGTAGTATATCCCTCAGAACGCCTTAATATTTCAAGTCCTTTATTTCAAGGGCAAATAGAGATCATTTGCTTTTTTGGAAAAATAATCATTAATATAGCAAATTTTCCGAAAAAAACTAATGGATGAAGATCAGAAACTCTATTCCCCGAAATGGTTTTTGAATTAAGAGTTTTAAAAAAATATGAACAATGCCAATTAGCAGTAGCAGCGTCACTTAGGGCGTTGGTTCAGACGCAATCAGATGCATTAAAAAATATTTTAAGACGACTCTTTTTCTTCAGTCCATTATGTCCCACTGTTGGGCACGGGCCTCCTCCACTTTGGGAGGGATTATGGTCTACTGTGCCGCGCTGAGCAAGCGTGTTGGCACAGGGTTTATTTTTGAACTTTCCGTCTCTCACAGGGGATGTTATCTGTGTGAAATATCCCTTAGCTGACTTTTACAGAACCCTTAGGAGGATATGGGGTGGTGACACTTGTATTCTTAATCCGTCACCACACCGAGTATTATACAGATATTAATATTTTATTCACGTATTGATCTTTCTTGTAAAATAAATAAGACTTTAAACAAAATGCGGTAGAAAATGCACTGCAATACTAAAGTAGTTCATACAAGTAGAGCCGTATCGAAGGTGCAATGCTATCAGCAATGTATCTTACGACGTGAGATGGTCGTAACGTGAATAGGATCTATTACATGCTATCTTTATGGCTCCTACATAAAATCGATGTTTAGTTTGCTCTTATAAATATTTTATAATAGGATTCTGTGTTAGTAAGATACTATATGATTGAAATAGCTTAGGCAGTTTGGATTTTAAAATTCATTCTTAGTCATAATTTTACATCGTATATAAAGGAAATATATCTTTAACATTAATTGTTTACTAGACCACACAGACACTGGAATATAGTCAAGTAATAATCTTATATATAAAAATCAATTGCTGTTCGTTAGTCTCGCTAAAACTCGAGAATGGCTGGGCCCATTTTGGTGATTTTGGTCTTGAAATATTCGTGAAGGTCCAGGGAAGGTTTAAACGGTGACAAAATATATGGGGATCTAAAATTCCACGCGTACGGAGTAGCGGGCATCAGCTAGTAATAAATAAATATTCACGGTCATTTTCACACAACGTCCCAACGTGTGTTCCCAAGCTGAGTTTATATGCTTGTGTTATGGGTACCAGAATACGGATAGAATACATAATAATATCCTACTTTTCTTTTGTAAATACATACTTATAATACATAGAAACACCCAGACGCAGTACAAACATTTGTATGACATGTATAAACATCACACAAATGATTGTCCCGTGCGGGAATCGAACCCGCGACCTCGTGAGCTATAATAATAGCTATTAAATAAAATAAATAAAAATAGAATACTCTTTATTGCACACTATATTAATTTACAGAACTTACTTACTAGACTTAATAATAGGTACAAAGGGCGGTCTTATCGCGAGCTGCGATCTCTTCCAGACAACCTTAGAATGGACTTGACCGAGCTATTGTTGTATGAAAGTCAAAAAGTACTTTAAAAACTTCCTCTTAATAAAATAATTAACAAAGTAAAGATTAGGTCTAAAGTAAAGGTTAGTTAGGTCTTTTACTGACACCCATCCAGTCATCAAAGCTACTCTAGCGTCGGTTTTGTAGAGTTTTTAATTTCGTTCAGCAGCCACTCGCGGTAAACCTCGTTACAACTTTAAATTGGCATTTCTCAAAGTAATGGTTAGATGGTAGTAGTAACTTGCTCTTAGTATATCACTTGCCCTATTATTTTTATTCAAAATAAAATGAGAAGTTGTCTATTAGATCCTCAAAGTGAATAAAAATTTATTTTCTAACATCATATTTTCTAACACTTGCGCGACTCATTTGTTTAAATAAAACTACTTTTTACGGATTTAGACGCTTATCACCATGGTCACGGGTGAGACTGGAAACGGCGTGCCAAAATTTAAAACAAATATACGCGTCTAAATCCGTATAAAGTAGTTTTATTTAAATGCATAAAAATGTTTCTTTTTTAAACTTATAATGTTCTTTCTTTAAATTTTTGTCAATATTTTCGGTTACCTACTTTTTCTCGATTTATCGGAGACTAGGTACAGCGATAGTACTCACTGCGAGCGGGTAGGACTATGATTTACGTGACTATACCTACCCTTATTGATTCTAAACAGATTTGATATATTTGGTGGTCTTAGCTCACCAAAGCTTTTTAATTTATATGTGGATGCATTGATAAGAGAGCTCAGTAGAACTCGTGTTGGTTGCCATATTGATGGAGTCAATATTAACAATATAAGTTATGCTGATGATATGGTAATTTTGAGTGCTTCTGTATGTGGACTGTCCAAGTTACTACGAATCTGTGAAGGGTACGCGCTTGAACATGGTTTACTTTACAATACGAAGAAGAGCGTGTGTATGGTCTTTGAGGGCAGTGGCCAAAATAGTGTCAGAACTATTCCACCGATAAGATTAAATGGTATTGAACTAATCAGGGTTCAACATTTTAAATATCTTGGGCACATAGTCACCACTGACTTAAAAGACGATGCTGATATTGACAGGGAGCGAAGAGTATTATCCGTACGAGCCAATATGATTGCTCACAGGTTTGGTCGGTGCTCGGGGGCAGTAAACTTTACTCTTTTTATAGCATACTGTACCTCACTGTATACGGCAAGCCTGTGGGTGTCGTACGGGCAAAAGCCGTTCAACGCTTTTCGGGTGCAATACAATAATGAATTCAGATTGCTGATGGGGCTGCCACGGCACTGCAGCGAGTCTGGGATGTTTGCAGATGCCCACCAAAATTGTTTTTTCACGACAATACGCACACTGTGCTCGTCCCTTGGGCGCAGGATTCAGACACCATTCTGAGTGTATTTGCTAATAGATTTTATTGTCGTTACATGAATCATTGCTATATGCTTAAAATTCTACCACGTCACGAGCTTAACATAAATTAAAATACGGATTACTTACATTTTTTAATAGGCTGTTTACTTTTTTTTTTATTAGTTATTATTTAATAAGAAAATCTAGTTTACAGTACCGAATTTTGTAATGCATGTTTTAATTTAGTTTAGTTGTGTAGGTAGAATATTAATATTGTAAAGCACCTAGCCCTGACAAAATGCCCTAACTGTACTACTTATGGATAATTATCTGAAATAAATATTATTATTGTTATTATTGATTCCACTAGTACCTACCAACGCAGTATCTAAGTAAAACAGCATCTATCTTTGTTAGAAAAGACAATTTAAACCTATTTCTACACCTTAGTGTAAATATTAATATCATTTCTAATCCTTATTGTATTTTTGTAAATGCCTACAACCATTTAAATGTATATTCGTAAATGCTAGATAGATTTACTTAACTGAAAAGGGTCGTTCCGTCTGTCCAGTTTTCGTAGTGGTAAAATAGTAGCGATACGTGTTCTGCATTTTGTTTACTATAAAATCTTGGTAACATTACATTAGGATGTAGGTATTACTTTCAAGTTTTAAAAAGAAAACTCTAAAAATAATATAGGTGTTTTTGTCTTACCTCACATAATATTTTTAACACGTTTAAATTACTTCTATGTATAAATAATAAATAAATATTCAGGACATTTCACACAACGTCCTCTGGTCCCAAAGTAAGCTATATTTCTATGCTTATATTATGGGTACCAGATACGGATATACTACATATACTACTTTTCTTTCGTAAATACATACTTATAATACATAGAAAACACCCAGACGCAGTACAAACATTATGACATTTATGGATATCATACAAATGATTGTCCCAACCCGCGACCTCGTGATCGGCAGTCCATTACATAAACCACTCCACCACGAAGCCCGTCAAGTCAATGTAATAATCTAACTAACGGATTTTTTTTAAAGTGATTTTCACCCTCTTGCAGTAGTTGTATTAATCTAACATTTTGCACACTTAACAAGTACCAATTTATGCAATAACTTAAAAATAAATATTCATGACTTTCAAGTGTATTTTATTTCAATTTATTTATTTTCAAGTGTATTTTATTTTGTGTGTTTTTAAACTAAGTACCTAAATGATTTAATCCAGTACAAGTTTGACTCGCATACGAAGTGTTCTTGTTCGGTTATTATCATAATATCACATGACAGGATAGGGCGAGAGAATGATGACGAATAATATGCGTTGTTATATCATCAGCTGATATACAACTTGTTGCAGAAAGGTGTAGTCATAATTTAAAGTTGCATTAGATAGGCCTTAAATATTACAAATATTACAGTACACATAGAAAAATACAGTTGGTAAGTTTTTATCAATTATGAGATGTTGACGGTTTATTGAATGCGATTCAACCTTACGATAAAAGATGACCTCATAGTAGTGTTGTATTTAAAGAAGATCAATTAATTTAATAAATTAATTAAACTTTTATGAACACATAAAAGTCATAATATAACTAGTATTTGTAATTTCATCCATGCCAAGTGCCTAGTCACCGGCCATGTGTAACGATGGTCAAATATGACTACACCTTTCTGAAACACGTTGTATATACATAAACTAAAAATTTAAGCTCTCTCAACATAACTACATATATAGGGTGACAAGTATTTCAATAAAAGGGCATAAAAATGTTAAATGGCCAGTGTTTTATATAAATATCGTCGATAGATAATGCTCTTTTTGGGCCACTGTTCATATAATTACAAAATACAAACAAGGTTAAAAGATAATTAACTATCATCCTAATTCGATTATACCAAGCTTATGCTGTTGGAATAAATTATAATGTAGTACCTTAATTAAAAAAGACTCTTGAACAGCTAAGCGTTTACACAATGTACTAGATATTCCCGCGACTTCTTACGGCTGGCATTGCGAGACACTCCCGGAGACGGTAGTTTGCTATTAGTGAAAATATTTTTGACATCATATAACCTCTACCTCTTGATAAATTAATATTCTCTAACACTTGTGAGTCTCATCCGTTGAAATAAAACTGCATTTTACTACTTTCTTTTTATTAAAAAGAACATTCTAAAGTAATTTATTAATTTTGCATTTGACATGCTATGCTTTTACTTAATAAATCAAATAATGGTGGAAAAAGTGAAATGCCGCAAGCGGGACTTGAACCCACGACCTCGGATGAATACCGTTCCGAAGCTCTTCCAACTGAGCTTATTGCGATCTATTTGCAACATCTCAAATTAACCACCATACTTGTCACTCGAATGAGTTTATATATTTTTTTTACGTACAGCGTTAATTTGATTTATTAAGAACATTCTAACTAACAAAAATATATTATACTAGCTGTTGCCCGCGACTTCATACGCGTGGAAATTAGATAATTTTCCCCGGTTTTGCAACATTTTTCACTAATACTTCGCTTCTATTGATTGCAGCGTGATGTTACATAGCCTTCCTCAATAAATGTACTATCCAATACTGGAAGAATTTTTCAAATAGGACCTGTGAGATTAGCGCGTTGAAACAAATAAACTCTACTACTTTATAATATTAAGTAGTATAGATGAATACAGAATCTACTAGAGTATAATAAAAAAGTATTTTTATTGCAAAGCTTTGATAAAACGCTAGAGTGTATGAAAACAATACTCTGTAAGGTAATGATTCGCTGAATAAAAGCGTTTTACTTCCTAAGTGTCAGCATTGCAAACATGAGTTCGAGGTAAAGCGAGCAAGAGATTCTTACCTACATCTTGAAAACGTCCTAAAAACCATACAAATATTTCATAAAACTCATTCTTAGCTTAAATATTATAAAGTTGTTATTTAATTGTTAGGTTATTGTACTGAAATATTTACGTTTCATAGAGTCGGAATGCAGCTGTTCCGCGTTATGCTAAGTAAAAGCTAAGTAAACAAATTGAAAGCAACACACGACCTGTATACTAATAAAATGTCTCTTAAAATAAAATACGTTATATTTTAAACTATTCATAGATTATAGTGTGACTAAGTAAAACAGTTTTGTATTTTTAGGGGAAATTTTAAAACTGTGTGGGTATTTGTGTGCACTAGGCATAGATAAATGACTTTATTGATGCTGTATCGACGTTTTATTGGCTTTGTTACCATCTTCATCTTATTCTTATTTTATGGTTTTGTGTTTTTAGGGTTTCGTAAAAACCCTTATAGGATCACTCCGGTGTCTGTCTGTCCGTCTGTCAAACTTTTTTTACTTAGCAACGGCAAAAGGTATCAACTTGAAACTCATACGATATGTAGATCTATGCGGTCCCTAGCTGCAAAAAATATAGTCAACCTTTCACCTCTACGCATTTAAAAGATATAACCGAATTACGACCATTTTTAAGAATTTTTCGAATTATGCTAGGGAATAAAAATTCACAGGTTATTTCCCGTTGCCCTAGAGCCTTGAAATTTGGCATAGATCAAGTCTATATAGTGCTGATATAGGGAAAAATTCAAAAACTTATAATTTGTCATCACATCACAAGTAAAAAAGTGTTTATACTAATACCAACTTATGAAGTAGCTGAAATGTAGGCGATTCCCTATATTTCAACTACAAAATTAAGTTGGTGAGTTGTTTTGAGTTCAATTAAATGATTGTTTGAATGTAGTTACTTATGTTACTTATGTTTAACATCTCCGTGTGGTGACGGATTAAGAATACAAGTGTCACCACCCCATCTCCTCCCAAGGGTGCTGTAAAAGTTAGCTAAGGGATATTGTGCACAGATAACACCCTCTGTGAGAGACGGAAAACTCGAAAATACCACCCATACCACCAATACCCACTTTAACTTTTTTCTGCACTTCTCGCTGGTTGACTGGAAGAAAATGCCGTTGGCATTAAGTCCACCATTGTACATAAATCATTTATTGTGTGCAAAAATTGTAAAATAAATAAATAAATAAAATAAACCCTGTGCCTGGTCAGCGTGGCACAGTAGACCATAATCCCTCCCAAAGTGGAGGAGGCTCGTGCCCGACAGTGGGACGTAAATGGGCTGGAGAGAGAGAGAGAGAGACTTATGTTTATATGTCTAGTAGGTATGAAACCCTAAGTGTGCGAGTTTACCTCGCTCTTGACAGGTTTTTTTTTCAGAGCTTCACCGATGTATGTGTTCCTAGTATCATAAACAGGAAAGCAACTCCCTACACTGCTGCGTTTATGACTGTATCAATTAATATCTCCTTGTGTAAAATCTATTAAATAAATAAATAAAGAAAATATTTAATTGCTAAAAAAAATATAACTATTTTAGATTCGTTATACATTTTCAGAGATTTACGCAAAATCATTTTCAAAATATCATTAGGATATTTTCCTTATTCAATTAAAATACTGAAAGCAATATGCTCTCAGCCTAAAATTTGACCCAATTTCAGCCCAAAACCCTAGAGAGTTACCACAGAGGATCAAATGATACCTGCACAACTAGTTAAAGATAAAATTCCTGTCAGGATTAAATTATTATTAATATTTATTATTATTACATGCAAATATACTATTTTAAGGAAGTAGGTAAGCTTTTATAGCAAATCCTTTACTGTGCAAGCTATATTACTATTGAACAATCAACCTATACGAATTAGACAAGCACAGTCTCTCTCAAATTTTAAGCTAAAACTATCGAATTATTATCTATCCTTATAATAGTGTTTATGTAATCTGTGTCTTAGTTTTTATAAAGAGTATATGTATATTATATAGTAGTTTTTACTTATTTATTAGTGTGCTTATGTATATGTATGTTTATTTATTTTTTGTTTTATGTATTTGTTCATATTTTCAATATAATTTAAATATAACGTAATAAATATAACTACACCAACAACCTCCGCGATGTCTATTTTAGATTCTATCCATTATACGGTTGCCTGAAAGAAATAACATTAGTGATAAGGCCGCCTTTTGTACAATAGCTTTTAAGACTGTATTTTTAAAATTCTGTGTAAAATTGGTGTTTGTGCAAATAAAGAGTTATCTATCTATCTAGGTACATATTGTTATAAATAGTTTACAAGAGTTATACAGCAACTATACTAAATTGGCTTTAGTACCCGTGGTAAGATTTAACTTGTGTTATGGGCACCAGTACCTCGAACGTAATAATTTAAAAGGTAAAGGTAAATATAATTGGATTATCTGCTTAATAACGCACTAACTATAAGATATAATAATGAAGACAAATATTGCCCTAAAAGTAGAGAGCACGCCAGTAAACTATTCTCTATATAAAAATATGGACATCGCAGTCCACTGTTTTCTTCGTCGATATTGCCTTTAAAGCAACGAATTTTTCTTTAATGAAACGTGTTTTTTTTTAAAGATTATATAGCTAAACTTTGGTTGAACATATTATTATTTACACAGTTTTTTTTCAATGAGTAGAGATAGCGACTACGCCATCTGCAAAGATTTATACCAACTTCCTTCAATTTATTTTGTTTATACTCATAGGTACATATTTATTAATATTTTCTAATATCAGACATAGAAACAAAGAAAGCTTTGTGAGGGATTATGGTGAACTGTGACTGTTTCCGTCATTCACAGAGGATGTTATCTTTGTACAATATTCCTTAGCTGGTTTTTTTATCACCCTGGAAAGGAAAACGGGTTGTCACATATTTCATCACCATACGGACTAATGAGAAGCAATTATAGAATACAATTATCTATTAGATATTCTAATAAAATTACAAGAATTAAGAAATTTAATTGATTTGTTACATTAAATTGTAACAGATGGCTGTCTCTATTACGATACCGTCGAGTCAGCAAATTCAGAACGAAGTTTCTTCCCAGATTTATTCATGACTTGGCCAAATATTTGATTGATCACCGCTTCTATTTCAACCGGGACGTTCGATCGACATGCTGAGCTCTTCATTTAAAGAAAGTACTCTTGTTAATTTTTAGCTAGTCACTTCAGAAACTCTTTAACTAAGTTAATCAATTAACGAAGAAATAACGATTATTACGTAAAAATATTAATGGTTTTATTCATAATGACTTATCGGAGGCAGATTTTATCGGAGAGATAATTAACGTTTTAACGTAAAAAGACTATTATGAATAACAAGTTTTGACAATTTTCGCGACCCGATTTTAGCGAACTTTTAAACCTCCGATAAGTCATTATGAATAAGACTATAAATCCTTTCAATTTATTAGTGCTATCATTGCTCTGCTCTTATCCCATAATTTGGAATTCGCACGTTTTTCTTTCCTGTATGTTTTAGATTTTTTAGTTATTAGCTGTTACTCGCAACTTCGTACGTGTGGAATTTAGAAAATAAACCCTAACAGATTGAATAAAAAACCATCGTCTTGAACCATTCCATGTATTAAAGAAAACCATCAAAATCAAGTGCGTAGTTTTCAGAATATAAGCTCAAATAGGGACATACATACAAAATTATCGACTTTGTTTTATAATAAGTTAGGATTCATATTTTTCTCTGATGTATGTAATTTGTTATAAATTAAACAATAAACTACAATTATTATTTAAAAGAACGTGGAAATATAAAGCAAATTATGTGCATTTTGCGACATTTGTTTGATCACATGAGATGATTGCCTAAATAGCATTTACATACAAATTAATTTTTAGTTTTATAGTGTGAAATTTCTTATATACTAAAAAAAAACAATTCTTGAATTTAGACGCGTGTTCAATTAAAATTTTAGCCCGATGTTTCGGTTTATAGTCACCGTGATCACGGGTGAGACTGAGTTTCACCCATTTAGTTTAACAAATTTTAATGAGTCACGCAATTGTTAGAGAATATTTAAATACTGAAAACTTCTAATAATGTTACGTATATATAACTAAATTATTACATAGATACAGATTATTTTGGTCTTCCCTTTGCATAAGTGACACATGACATAGTCGTAAATTAGATTACTCGTCTGTCTGCCTGACTGGCTGACTGTTTGCCACAGTCAATTTATCTCAACTCTACTAAACCGATTAATATCTATATAGATATATCGGTTTATTTCTGTGAACTAAACCAAAGAGGGAACTGTAAAGAATGACAAAAATATTTAAACATTTTTGGGCATGGCGTTATAGAAAAAATATTATAATTTAGCAACATCAGTGGTATTCAGTAAGAAATAGTGAAGTGAATTTTCGGTGAATCGTGCTCACGTGACAGCGCTCCTCTATTTTTATTGGAGGAGCGCTGTCACGTGATCAAGATTCACCGAAAATTCACTTCACTTTTTCTTACTGAATACCACTGCTGATCTATGTACCTAGTTACATTTCCAAGAGTGTATTTGAAATTTCATAGTTTTTTTGAAAGCAATTGTACGAAACCTTTTCTGTGCCTAGATATCGTTTTATTTAAGAAAATAATGGTATATTTTTTTCTTCAAATTAGTTGTTTCGAACAAAAAGTAAAAACATGTTCAATCGCTCTTTAAAATGCCGCATAGGATTGTTCCGCGAGTCTGATTGCGTGGAATTTAGAAAATTTTCCCTGTTTCGGAACATTTTTCACTACTGCTTCGCTTCTACTGGTCGTAGCGTGATCTTATATAGCCTAAAGCCTTCCTCGATAAATGCCCTATCTAACGCTGAAAGAATTTTTTAAATTGACCCAGTGGTTCCGGAGATTAGTGCGTTCAAACAAACAAACAAACAAACAAACTCTTCAGCTTTATAATATTCTAAGTATAGATACTGAAAGAAATTTGGCAAAAAATTCACAATGATTTAAAAGATGAATATTTTAGGGTGAAAAGTATTTGTCATATTGACGAATGATATTCGTGTGGGAAAGGAAACTCGATACAAAATATAGTCGCATATAAGTATTTGAATTCCGCCCGTAGCGAGTCAACATCCGGTTTATTCAGAAAATATAGAATGTAAATGATTTGTTTGTTTTTCTTTTCTCAAAATATTTAAAACACAAATATGTATGTATAGTGTATTGATAAAAACACGGCGCTTTTGATTTTGTGAAAATATTTATTCAGATAATGTTATCAGAGTACACAATTTTAAAACAATAGAATATTTAAAGAAAATATTTGAGATTTTTTAGTTTTTTGCAACATTTATAAAACTTCTTCGGCCTTCGCTCCTATAGATAGCAGCGTGATGTTATATAGCCCATGGCTTTCCTAGATAAATGGGCAATACAACGCTGAAATAACTTTTTAAATCGGACCAGCTGTTCCTGAGATTAGCGCGTCTATATTCTATACTAATATTATAAAGCGAAAGAGTTTGTATGTTTGAACGCGATAATCTCAGGAACCTCTGGGCCGATTGGAAAAAATCTTTCAGTGTTAGATATGGCATTTATCGAGGAAGGCTTTAGGCTATATAACATCACGCTACGACCAGTAGAAGCGAAGCAGTAGTGAAAAATGTCGCAAAGACGTGGATTCTAAATTCCACGCGGATGGAGTCGCGGGCAGCAGCTAGTCTTTATAATATTAGCATGGATGAGCAAAAGTAGGTACATTGTTTTTAATCTGCGGCAACATAACAAAAACATATCGCAGTCCATTTGGCCAGCGCGAACCATAAACTCTAAATACCCGTTCATGGCCCACGGCCAAAGTATTTAACAACTACGGAACTTGAAACTAATTTGTCAACCTTCATTAAGTTGTCTTCCTGTCGTTTCGTAACGTTTAGTTTTTGTTATCTCCTGGTTTCACTGGCATATTTTACAGGAAACTTTACTCATGTAAGCCCTTTATCATAATATACGTGATAGTGATACCAATTCTACGAGCTAATGCTTAAAATATCTATGTTCATCATCTCTCTCTCTCTCTCTCTCCAGCCTATTTACGTCCTATTGTTGGTTATCGATCTCCTCCACTTTGGGAGAGATTACGGTCTACTGTGCCGCGCTTACCAGGTGTATTGGCACGGGGTTTATTTTCGAGTTTTCCGTCTCTCACAGAGGATGTTATCTGTGTGTAATATCCCTTAGTTGACTTTTACAGCACCCTTGGGAGGAGATGGGGTGGTGACACTTATATTCTTAATTCGTCACCACATGGAGATTATTAGATTATTAGACGGTAATAACATCTATCGCTTAAATATTTCATTGAATGTGTTCAATGTATTTTTATAATAATGCGTAATATAAAAGTACAAAATTACATTGCATTCTTTTTATTTCATTTTCTATTACTAATTAGTAGGGTGGTAACTTCTTTTTTTTTTTTTTTTTTTTTTTTTTTTTTTTCCTTTTCTATCTGCAATCAGCCAGTAGCTATAATCAGATATGATTATTAATATTTTAATGACATTGGACATGCACATCCTCTGATGTGTCACATCTTGCTTTTAAGTGATTAGATGGTGGCTAATCGCACTCTTTTAAGACGGAATATAGAGTCCTCAGTATTAAGGAGTTTGTTGGCTAATGGATTCACGTGTTTTCCGAGTCTCTGTTTGTAGGCATCAGACGACTTCTCTATTTCCGCTCTCACTGTCGGGAGTTGTAGGTACTCATGTACTTCTGTGCTGCGAATAAACCATGGAGCATTACTCAAAGTTTTTAATGCTTTATTTTGAAAGCGTTGTAGAATTTCTATATTCGATTGGCTAGCTGACCCCCAAAGTTGTATACCGTAGGTCCATACCGGTTTTATGATGCTTTTATATATAAGAATTTTATTTTCCAAGCTTAGAGTTGATTGCCTGCCTAGTAGCCAGTACATATCCCTAAACTTTTTGTTGGCTTGTTCTCTTTTTGCCTTGATATGATCTTTCCACGTGAGCCGTTTGTCAAAGTGCATACCCAGGTATCTGACCGTAGTTTCCGTAGATAAAACGTTGCCGTTAAGGGTGACAGATGGACAGTCTCCTCTGTTCAAGGTAAACGTTATATGTACTGACTTCGCAGGGCTAGCCCTTATTCTCCACGCTTTTAGCCATGAACCAATTTCACCCAGATGCTTCTGTAGTTTTACGGACGCTACGTTAGGATCTTTACTGCAAGAAAGGATTGCAGTATCATCCGCATAGGTTGCAGTTACCACTTCCTCCGTGATGGGTATATCGGCTGTAAATATCGTGTAAAGGATAGGGCCCAACACCGATCCTTGGGGCACTCCTGCTTCTATTTGGCAGATGGACGACAAATAATCCTCGCATTTGACCTGGTAGATACGGCGTTCCAGGTATGACTTTAAAAGTATGTATGCAGTATTTGGTAGAAGTAGTTTCAACTTGCACAAAAGACCCTCATGCCACACACGGTCAAAGGCCTGTTGTATGTCCAGGAACACAGCTGTACAGTACTCCTTTTTCTCCAGCGCCTGTCGTATTGTGTGAGCGACTCGGTGTATTTGTTCAGTCGTTCCATGGTGCGCTCGGAAGCCGAATTGGTGTTCCGGTATTACTTTTTGCTCTTCGAGAACCGGCAGAAGTCGACTCAGTATTAGTTTCTCAGCAACCTTTGACAACACTGGTAGAAGACTTATGGGTCTGTATGAGGATACTTCTGTAGGTGTCTTACCCGGTTTAAGTATCATATTTATGATGGATACTTTCCACAGGCTTGGGAAGTATTGCAATCTCAGCATACTATTGAAGAGGATTGTCAGAAGCACTATTCCTTTTTTTGGAAGTTGTTTGAGAACTTCTGCTGTTATCAGGTCAAAACCTGGAGCTTTCTTTTGTTTCAGTTGGGCTATGGTTTTTCGGACTTCTCCTGGAGTGACCAATCGCAAAGGTAAGGACATTTGATGATCCATGTTTAATATTTCATGAACCTTTTTTTCTGTGTCGTTATCATCAGCGGCCTCATTAGATCTAAACACACTTTTTAAAAAGGTTGCAAATAATTCTGCTTTATCTGCTGGTTTTCTTGACCAAGTACCATTAAAGTTTCTCAAGGGTGGTATATGTTGTTTTGGTCTTTTTAATGATTTTGTCATTTTCCAAAGTGTATAATATTCAGCTTTGTATGGTGACAGAGTCCGTAGTTTGTCTTGCAACGTATCATTTTCTAGTTCTTTCATCATTGACTTCAGTACTTTTTGTGCTTTATTTAGTGCTTTCTTATCTTGAGGATTTCGACTAGTATGCCACTGTCGTCTTATTTTTCTTTTTGTGGCTAACATCTCTTTTATTTCTAGAGTGGTGTCTATGTTTTGTAGTGTTACTTTCGAACAGGGAGACGACAGCCACGCTGCTTTTTGAATTAAGTTGGTGCAATACCATGCAGCCTTTTCTACATCATCTTCTGTTTTAAGGGATATACAAAGAGTGGTATTATCTTCAATATAATCCCGGAAAGCCTCCCAATCAGTTTTACGGTTATATAGGGTCTCATGAAGTTCTTTCAGGATTACTGTGGTACTTAATGTGCATATGATGGGCGTGTGGTCAGAGGTGCCATCTAAGCATGATTCTACTTTTGTGTAGAGACCTGATATCCCCTTGGAGACGAAGAAATCAATGAGATCTGGAGTCTTGTTACAGTCAGTGGGCCAATATGTAGGCTCCCCTGTTGAAAGCACATTGAGATTATTTTTGTCAATAATATTTTTTAGATTTCGGCCTTTCGTGTTCATTAGCCGTGAGCCCCAAAAGGTGTTCTTGGCATTCCAATCGCCTCCCGATATATATCTATCACCTAATGTCTGGAAGTAGTCACTATACATTTGCTCGTTGATTCGATGTCGTGGTGGGCAGTAAACTGCAGCCACATTCAGTGAACCCTGCCAGTCGTCAACTGACACTACAGCAGCCTGTATATGAATTTGCTTATATGGTGGTAATATATGGAATCTTATGTTATCTTTTATTATTACAGCAGCTCCAGCATGAGAAGTGCCATCTGGATGATTAGCATAACAAACAGTGTTTTATTAGGATCTGCTCTAAGGAGCGTGTTGACTGAGATTGTGCAATCTCTATTTTTTTCTTCAATGAATCTTCATTCACATTGTTGGGCATACTTTCAGATGTATATGTAGGGTTCCTGGGTTGCATGTTTGACTGTTTTCTGTCATATTTCAATGGAGGGAAGTTTTCTTGGGTAGGAGATGGTGGTGGTGGTTCTCTTGCGGTCCTTTCTGGACCTCTTTTAATTGCCTTAGACGTCATTTTTCGTGCCTTTATCTCCTTATACACTTGACAGCCCCTATAGTTGGCTGGGTGGTCACCTTGACAAAGAGCACAGGTGGCCGGTGTATTCTTGTCTTTTTTTGGACATTCTGTAGTTTTGTGTCCTTTGCCACATTTGACACACCGGTAGGGACGCATGCAGTTGTTTTTAGTGTGGCCATATTGTTGGCACCTAGTACACTGAGGGATTTCTGTTGATTTTCTTGGGTCTTCTATAATGACTCTAGTGTGGTATATATATTTTATATTCTTTACATTGGGGTTGTTAGGGCCTGGTTCAATATTGACGAAGAACATATTAAGCGGCTGTTTGTTTCTTCTTGATATAGCACAAATGACTTCACCTCTGACCTCATTTCCAGTGTTCTTAATTTCCTCTATAATAGCTGTTTTGGGGGTAGTATGGTGCAAATTTTTGATAACAACTCTATAGCATTTGTTTTGCTTCTGTGTAAAGGTGTGTCCAATAAGGCCGTTGTCTCTAATGACTTCTATTAGATTTTTATAAGTTTCAGGTGTTTGTGTCATTACTCTTAGCTGGTCTCTGTTAATGATCCTGTATGTGTAGCTATCTTTAGGTACAGTCTTGTTAAGTAATTCTGTTAATTTTGTTAATTCTTCTATGCCATAAAGCACAATAGGTGGGGGCTTACTGATTCTTCTTATAGGTGTAACTTGCGTGATATCATCGCTCTCGGTTAGGTCTATTGGTAGTCCAGTGAATCTATTAGAGGTATTTAAGTCTGTGTGTGCTTGATCAGATTCTTGCATGTTAGGTGGGCTATCAGATATTCTCCTTTTTTTAGAACAGCGGTCTGTAGGTACTCTTTGCCATGAAGGAGGGCAAACTTGGCTAGCATCTGTAATATTTGTGGTTTGTGATGCTATTGATGACTTTTTGAAATCTACATCAGTAATTGCTCCTGTTGAAGGAGATCTCGATTTTGTGATTAGTAGGCCTGGATGGAAAACCTGTTGAGTCAGTTTCTTTTTTGTATTTATGCTGCCAGTCACATTCACTGCCACGGAAGCCTGGTCGCCTACTTCCGCAGAGTCTTCGGTTACATATTTCACACTCACAGGCCCGGGTACCTGTGAGCGCCGGGCGTTAGCCGGATCGCATGACAAATCAACATTCGTATCACTCATTTTTCCATTAACAAAAAAGGTTGGGAAATACACATGCCACTTTCCCAAGGCGACATGGTCACACTTTTAGAAACATTCTGATTCTTGTTGGCTTGTGATGTACCAAGGTCGGGCGAGGTACCCAACCGCCTTTCGTGAGGCATTGTTGCTCTTTTAGCACCACCCGGGGGGCACGTGTAGGGTGGGCCTAGGTAAAGGTGGTAGAACCTACGGACGCGAGCAACTTAACCCCCCGGTGGTAACTTCTAATAATCAAATACTATTTTAATTGATACATTTTTTTTTTTTTATTTTTTTTTTTTTATTTTTTATTTTTTATTTTTTTAGAGGTGGTAACTTCTAAAAAAAATTGTATCAATTAAAATAGTATTTGATTATTAGTATTTGAGTACATATCTGCGGGGGTATCAATCCCATCACCTTATGTACAGCAATTACCGTTATTACTACTACACCACGAACCCTCCCTATTTATTTAATACTTATTCCTATTTCACATAACAGTTTACTAAATTTTTTGTACTGCTAGCAAAAATTTGTCGTTACTATATCTTAGAGTTAAGTTAAACGATAGCTTTCAAGTAAAGTCTACGTACGCTACTCGGAAGCTTAAGAACTAAAATGTCACGTCGAGAACATTCCCAGCTTTCAGTATTACCAAGCGTGTGCTATAACTTTAACGTAATGTTATAATCGAGGTATAATATATTAATAAGTGAAGCCAACTTTCTACAATTCCTTCATAAATATGTTGAAAGAACCGTTATAGATTTTTTTAAATGAGGAATGGAGATGGCGCTCTGTAGTCTCTCCCTACTCCCATTCACATGGGAAAATAAATAATAGTTTAAAATAAAATTGGTCAAGTGCGAGTCGGACTCACGCACGAAGGGTTCCGTACCATTATCTATGCAACATAAGGCAACGTCATTAGTATCGAGCAAGAAACGGTAAAAAATTCATGTTTGTTGTATGGGAGCCCCCCTTAAATATTTATTTTATTTTTAGTATTTGTTGTTATAGCGGCAATAGAAATACATCATCTGTGAAAATTTCAACTGTCTAGCTATCACCGTTCCTGAGATACAGCCTGGTGACAGACGGACGGACGGACAGCGAAGTCTCAGTAATAGGGTCCCGGTTTTACCCATTGGGTACGGAACCCTAAAAACTAAAAAACACGCTTTATATAATCGAATATTGCATTGTCATCGGTCTTTGACAGGTGTGCAAAATTTGAATAGAATATGACCGTTTAAAGTGGGTCAAAATAGCGTCCAAAGGAGTCGGTTACAAACATACAAACAGACATACAAACAAACATACAAACAAACATACAAACAAACATACAAACAAACATACAAACAAACATACAAACAAACATACAAACAAACATACAAGTGAAGCTAATATAAAGCGTGTAAAAACGTGTCGGTATAATGCAATGGGACTCTTTGACGGGATTATGATAGTTTGAATCTGTAGTCTGTAAAAATAAATTAAACATTTTGTCCGTGTGATTAAGAATACAAGTGTCACCACCCCTTTTCCTTCTCAGGATGCTGTAAAAGCCAGCTAAGGAATATCTATAGTGCACAGATAATATCTTTGTGAGAGACGGAAAACTTGATATTAAACTGTTTACGACACGTCTTTTTTTTCAAAGATTTTGTAGGTAAAATTTACTTCAGCTATATTTGTCCCTTTCAGCGCGGTGCTCGGGAATAGAGATAACAATACCTAAGGTAAAAACGTAAATTAGGAGTATAGTACCCTCTTAATAGACAGGAGAGAGAGAGAGAGAGAGTGAGAGAAGTTATTTTATAAAACTCAGAATTTATGTAAGTGACCCGGACTCTTTGGTCTCAAATGTAGCTATTTATAAATAGTGGATATAACCACGGTAAATGAGGGGTGACATAAAAATGAACGAGCCACATTAGGACCACACGTTGCTTCTATAACGCGACTCATTTCATAAAAATAACCAGAGAGTTGCAGCTGTTTAAATAAGAAAATATACACACGTAAGTTTTCTTTAGAATTGTGAGTTTTAAATAGTACAACGTCTAATAAACTTTTATAGTTATTTTGTAACAATTTAAATGTTAATGATACGATATGGAAATGTTCTTTTAATCTAATTTTGCAGAGAAAACAGCTGTCGGCTCATTATTTATTTAAATGTAACACCATTTTTTCAATTTGTATCGTATAAGTAGTAGGAACGACTTATGAAAAAAAAATCCAAGAAGAAAATATAATAATCCAATCCAATGGCATAATCTGTCAAAAGTTTTATTATTTTTACTGTATTCCCGGCACTTTGACTATGAATTTCAAAATTGTCACAACTTTCATTGGCCAAAGTTGTGGCTAAAGTAAAAAAAAGTAAAAAAAATATCTTTAATGACGTCTAAAACTACGTCAAAAAATAGATATAATTTTAAAAACGTTTAGGATAAAGATACAGGATGTTACAAACAGTTCCAGATGGTAAGACAGCGGGAAACGTGACCAGAATAACAGTATAACTGGTTTATACGCAACTTTTGCGTCCCCAATAGTTGTATAGGAAAGTGGTTATTGAATATTAAACTCACGGAACGGGGTATTATAATACACGGAAAGTTAATAATAATAATAAATAAATATTCATGGACATTTCACACACCGTCTCCTCTGGTCCCAAGCTAAGCTTATATGCTTGTGTTATGGTTACCAGAATACGGATATAATACATAAACTACTTTTCTTTTGTAAATACATACTTATAATACATAGTAAACACCCAGACGCAGTACAAATATTTGTATGACAGTTAAAAAATCACACAAATGATTGTCCTGACCGGGAATCGAACCCGAGACCTCATGATCAGCAGGCAGGCAGTCCGTTATATAAACCACTACACCACGAGGCCCGTCGTGATAATAGTGAATGGGATATTTATTTTTAGAATTTTTTACTTTTGAAGTCTGTAAAAATTGTGATTAGTTAAAGACGGACAATGAAGTCTTAGTAATAGTGTCCCGTTTTAAGCTTTTGCTCTCTCTTTCTCTCATTTCTTCTTTTTAGCTCATTCAAGGTTGGTTTTGGTTTTTTTTTGGTCCTACTGTTGAACACGGACCGTATCAACTTTGGGTTAATGGTCTACCCTGCTGCGCTAACCAAGCGTATTGACATTACGAGTATTCCAAGCTAGTTCATATTAACCTAATCTTTACTTATTATAAAACAAAGGCGTATGTATTTTTGTATGTACGTATATAATTATATATGTGAGTTTATATCTTAAAAATTACACATCAGATTTTAATGCGGTTTTTTTTAAATGATAGAGGGATTCACGAGGATAGCCTTTGGGTTTAATTGTATTTTTAAATTTCACGCGTACGAAATTGCGGGCACCATCTAGTTTGATATAAAATAGCAATTACAACCGTCGGGTATGTATGACCAGATGTATGAGTGTGGATGAAGCCAAGGAAGTATGTTTGGATCGTAGTAGATGACGCTCTATAGTCTCTGCCTACCCCCATGGGAAAAAGGCGTGATGTTATGATGATGATATTAATAACATTGACTATATAGTCATTTTATTTAGTGAAATAAAAAAAAATTCTTTCAAAAGTATATCATAAATGTAAATAAAAAGCAGGCGACAAACGGACGGAGTACTGAATGCAATCAACATCGCATTAGTGCAGTTCTTAATTTGCGTCTCTGCTGAGTATTTCTGTTTTCTTTGATAAATCGTTTAGAAAATATCTAGTTCTATTTTATCTGCTATCGAGAGTTTTTATTGTGCAAATAGCATTACTTAGTGTTGTTAGTTGTGTACAGAATTGAAAGATTTTACGTTGCAATTGATAGATAATAAGCAGCAGAATTTTAACCTTACAGATGATGAAAAAAAAATGAAATAAAACCGCCGAGTTTATAATAATATATATGATACTGTTTACGGCTGTATTCCCTTGTGCTTAATTTAAGTGTATTATAATTTTATGTAAGTTTTAAATAAATAAATAAATTATACAATAACATTTTAGGTTCCGTGAAAAATCAAAAACCTATCTCCTAAAAACCTTTATAATCTTCATTTACCTACTTAATATAGTCTAAGCGAATTATAACTAACTTAATATGGATGCCGGTAAAATAAATGATTTAATCTAATATATAAAATTCTCGTGTCACAATTTTCCTTCCCATACTCCTCCGAAACGGCTTGATCGATTCTAATGCAATTTATTACCCCTACTATCTATTTTGCATAACCCTAAGTGGTAAGAGTTGGCCACCCCTGACATTTGTATGGTAAAGGTTATTTTGTCATACAGTATGGGAATGAACATTGTGACACAAGAATTTTATATATTAGATTGTGAAGGATTTTAAACAACTTCACTGATGTTAGTTTTATGCAATGTCCAAGATTCTGTTGTTAAATGTAGTTACCTCAACCCTTTTCACGGTAACAAATACCTTTGTATATAGTAGAGATAATCATCTCTAATAATACATATTCCGGAAAACAGGATCCTCATTATTTATGTTAGAGATGCAACGCTTCGAAGAGAATCTGGTGTTTTTCATGCAAATGTTTGAAGAAATGTAATACTCCCGATTTGAGACCGATTGAACCGAAGTTATACAATTATGGTGTATGATTTAATACGTGTATTATTGACGGACTTCCATTTTTTTTTGGGAAGACCTATTTTACTTAATAAATCAAATTATGGTGGAAAACACTTTACAGAATTTATTAATTTTTATTAATAAATTAATAATGAACGTCGCGTCATTATTTCAACCATTCGTATTCTGGAAAGAATACTCAAGTGTTGGTCGAGATGGTGTAAACCAATCTTGATAGATGGCGGTGTACGTAAAAATATATAAACTCATGCGAGTATCGGATATGGTGGCAAATTTGAAGGTGTTGCAAGTAGACCGCAATAAGCTCAGTTGGAAGAGCTTCGGAACGGTATTCCGAGGTCATGGGTTCAAGTCCCACTTGCGGCACATTCACTTTTTCCACCATAATTTGATTTATTAAGTAAAAAGCATAGCATGTCAAATGCAAAAATTAATAAATTAAGACCTATTTTTTTATTACATACATAAACAAAGTGGTATCGTCATAAAATAAAACCTATATTGAATACCACCCATAAATGTTGTCAAAATACTGTTTAATGAAAAATGGAATAGTACTATGAGGTATTAAAATTTTATAACCATCTTTTAGCCTAAGTTGTGCGACGATGAAAGCTTCTAGAAAGTTTTGGTGGCCATTAATAATTCTTTCGTAACATCCGGAAACTCTGCAAAGAATATTTTATTCTTGATGCTGCAAACTGGGCATAATCAAATTACCATTTGAAAGAACTCCTTGTACTGCTGTGTAAAACGTTTGAACTTTAATATCATTTCAGTCTTATATTTAGTAATAAGTGTGTGAGAGTGTGTGTGCAGAGACTATAGAGCGCCATCTGCTACGATCGAAGCATATTTCCTTGGCTTCATCCACACTCATACATCTGTTCATACATGCCCGTTATAACTTTTAACAGGGCGAAGCGATTTTAACGATCCTTTTTTTCTTTAAAAGCTATTGGTTACCGTTTGGTCCCTATCGTACCAGGTCAGGATCTGATGACTATCTCCTGAGGAATCGAGAAAAACCAAAACTTTTTTTTTAAATATTAATTATTCATAGAAAACGTGGTGCTCCTCTTGCTTTGATACTCTAAGATTATAAAATATGTGGTTATGTTATAGGTATTATATTTTAACCATCTTTATATGAAAAATATAAGTTAATTTACTACATTACCATTAAAAAACTCTTTATTTCCAAGTCGCGTATGTAAGTAGGTCCAACAGTCGGTCATTTCCTTTATACGCAATAAAGGAGCGGATAGCCAACAATTTGTAGCAGTCTAGAAATGTTACAAGAAACATTTTTCTTTATTAAATTATTTTGAGTTATGACTAGCTGGAGTACAAGATGTGGTGTAGAAATGGAGCGTACTTGTAGATATAATTCAACTTGTTTAAATTTGCTCTATCATGATTATACAAAGAATTAATAGTAATATTTTCAGAATTGTATACTAAAGTTGAATCATAGAGAGAGCTTTTCCGTTTGATGACGGATTGTAAATAGAATTGTCACCACCCCGTTTCTTTCCTGGGGTGTTGTAAGAGTCAGCTAAGGGTTATTATTACCAGTTAACATCAACTGTGAGAGACGGAAAACTCGAAACTAAACTCTATGCCAACACGCCTGGTTAGCGCGGTATGGTAGACTACATGCGCGCCCAAAATGGAGGAGGAACGTGCCCACCAGTGGGACGTTAATAGACTGGAGAGAGAGTTATTTAATATTGTTCCGAGCGGGAATTGAACCTGCGGTCTCGTGAACGGGAGTCCGTTATATGAACCACTAGACCACGACGCCCGTCGTCTGTTGGTGACCTTCTCTTGTTGGTCAATACTAGCGACTGCGACAAGCCATTGCATAACCAAGATTCTCAAAAATATATATATGTTACCGGCTAACACTCACTTTTATAGGATCGATGATGTCGACCCAGGTTTCGAGCATATCCGATGCTCATCATCAGGACGAGCGCGCAGCGGTGTCTGGTGTACGTGCGCGTCGGAAGGTCACGGACACCGCTGCACGCTTATCCTGATGATGAGCATCGGTTATGCACGACACCTGGGTCGACATCATCGATTCTATAAAAGTGAGTGTTAGCCGGTAACATTTTGTATATATTTTTAAGATGATTCAAACTCACGAAAATTTCAATACTGAAATAACCAAGATTTACAAAAATGTGCAATATGTAGTGTTTCTTGCTTCTTACTATTATTTCAATTGAAGTTTTATTATTAAACATTTTAAAGTTCTTACAGACATCGAAAACTTCTGCGCCTAAACGAAAATCAATAAATGTACGTTAAGGTGATGATATACGGCATTGGAACGTGCTGCTTTTACACTAATATTTTGTACTAATATTTGTCTGTACTAATATTTTCGATTGATGACTTTATTTATTTCCAAAATATTGTAAAACTGGCGGCCCTTCTTGCTTTCACTTGGGAAAAAGTCATTAAGTGGCATTTTTTTTTCAAAATATGTATCCTATATTACTCAGGTATTACGTAGCATTCTAATAGTGAGAGAATTATTGAAATCCATCCTGCAGTGTCCGAGTTAATTTTTTTACAAACATACAAAAACACGTTTCCTCTTTATAATTATTAGTACAGACAATTTACTATCGCTTTACTAGGCGTATCTGTATAACGCAGGTAACTATAATTTTAAGTATTAAGAAAGATCAAAAATGTTAATAACAAAAGTCCTCCAAATCATAAATAGATCTCAAACCTAAGGAACACAAAATCAGAAATAAATCATGCCCTACATTTTATTGAATAAACCGGATGTTGACTCGTTATGGGCGGAACTTGAATACGGAGATAAGAGTATATACTGTAAAGGTTGTGATCATTGAATATAACCTATACAATGATACAGGCCACTTAACATTTATTTTTAAAAAAGGAATAAAAAATTTGAAATTTGAAAATGAATAAAAAAGAATTGAAGATAGAAAAAGGACATGAAGAGAGGATGTTGGAAAAATGATTGTAAAATAGTTTTTCTTTATTATAAAAAATATAACAAGTTAATTAAATGTGTTTTAAATTATTATTATAAATTAATGTAAAGAACAATAAAGGTTGTGATCATTGAATATAACCTATACAATGATACAGGCCACTTAACATTTATTTTTAAAAAAGGAATAAAAAATTTGAAATTTGAAAATGAATAAAAAAGAATTGAAGATAGAAAAAGGACATGAAGAGAGGATGTTGGAAAAATGATTGTAAAATAGTTTTTCTTTATTATAAAAAATATAACAAGTTAATTAAATGTGTTTTAAATTATTATTATAAATTAATGTAAAGAACAAGCTTTACAATACTTACCTTTTCTTTTTTTTTCTCAGAAAAGCGATTTTAAACAGAAATATTTGTCGTTTAAATCATACAAAAAGTCTTGTGCGCTTTAGATTAAAAATCATTTTAATTTAAATATCTGATCCTATGTGGGATTAGTAATGATATGTAGTTATACCAATTCAAGGTAATATTATTAAATAACTTGTATATTAATTAAGAAAATAATAGGCTTTTACAATAAGAAGTTTTATTTGAAGAATCAATGTGGGAGCACATCATCTTCTACACCAGCACTTCCCAAAGTGGGCGATAAAGCACCCTTGTGGGCACTGCAGGCCCTAGAAGAGAGCGGTAAGAGAGCCTAAAACTGGGGTTATAGTGATTTTTAAGAAGGTGACAAAATGAAAGCGCAAGCGAATGAATTTAGTCTCTTATTTAAAATAAAAAATAAATAAACATTCTTGGACATTTCATACAACGTTCTCTGGTCCCAAACTAAGCTTATATGCTTGTGTTATGGGTACCAGAATACGGATAGAATACATATGTATACTACTTTTCTTTTACCTATATACCTACTTATAATACATATAAACACCCATACGCAGAACAGACATTTGTATGACATTCATCAAGATTACACAAATGATTGTCCCAAGCGGGAATCGAACCCACGACCTCGTGAACAGCAGTCCGTTATATAAACCACTCGACCACGAGGCCCGTCAATTTGCTTGCTAGTAGTTAATTTAGTGGTGTGATTTTGATTTTGACCAATTACTGAATTTTTTAAACCAGAACATTACATACGAATACTATAGGATAAAATGTTTAGTATCTTTATTTGATTTAATCGAAATCATAATGCGAAATTGTAAAAAATTGAAAAATAGATTTTTATACGCTACGTGCGTATAAAAATCTATTTTGTTAGTTATTTTAGTAAGTTATTTTCTTTCGAACCACTCTATCCCTAAAAACGAGACCGAATCGAGATCCGTTGCGTGGTTTTGAAGATTTAAGCTTACATAAAAACGTACAGGTAAACAACTTTCGTTTAGGAATATGTAAAAATGATTAGTCTAAAGATACATAAATTTATTACAAAATATTTTTTCAATGAAGACTTCGACGTTAACTTGAAGAGATTTATAATAAACGATAAGAACGATAAGGCGCAAACAAAGTTTACGTTCAAACATTTTACTCAGCAATACAAAGCTCTTTCAAATGGTAATTTGATTATACCCAGTTTGCTGCCTTAAGACTGAAATATTCTTTTCAGTGGTCCCGGACGTTGCGGAAGAATTATTAATAGCCACCGAAACTTTCTCGAAGCTTATATCGTCGCAAAACTTAAGAAAAAAGAGGGTAGTAAAATTTTAATACATTTTAGTGCAATTGAATCTTTGTTTCGATAGTTATATAACAATACTCGACGACGACGACGAGCCTCGTGGTGTAGTGGTTCTGGTAACGGACTGCCGATCAAGAGGTCGCGGGTTCGATTCCCGCTCGGGACAATCATTTGTGTGATTTTTCTAATTGTCATACTAATGTTTGTACTGCGTCTGGGTGTTTCTATGTATTATAAGTATGTATTTACAAAAAAAAAGTAGTATATGTATTCTATCCGTATTCTGGTACCCATAACACAAGCATATAAGCTTAGCTTGGGACCAGAGGACGTTGTGTGAAATGTCCATGAATATTTATTTATTATTATTTAATACTAGTTTTGCCCGCGAATACTACTGCAATATTTTTTACTGTGAAGGTAATAGCTGTAACAGATTTTGGCACTTATACCATACTAGAAAGGACATGCAGTAAATCTATATTATAAAGCTGAAAGTTTGTCTGTTTGTTTGAACGCGCTAATCTCAGGAACCACTTGTCTGATGAAAAATTCTTTCAGTGTTGTATAGTACATTTATCGAGGCAGGCTATATGCTATATAACATCACGCTTCGACTAATAAGAGCGAGGCATCAGTGAAAAATGTTTCAAAAACAAAGAAAATTTTCTAAATTCGAGCCATACGCAGTCGGTAAACGCTTGATGTGCTTTATTGCAAACTTTGTTGTTTCATTGCCATAAATTTTTTGCTTCTAATTCTCTTTGTTCAGTAAGTCGTTTTGTGACCAAAAGTTATGGAATGAGTTTCTTGTTACAAATAAAATATAATTATAGATTTAAATGGTCTTTTGAAACTTTTAAGCAATATTAATTTCTTTATGAATGGGGAGATATACAATTTCAAAATTAATTTCAAATTCATCAGTGTTGAATTGAGTTAAATTTTCAAGATAATATCAAAAGTTAAAAAGAATTCTTTTGGTGCGCATAAGTAATTTAGTTAACTTATTTTTGCATTTAATAGTAAATAATAAAAGATTTCGGAAATATTATTAATCAAATTAAATTATTATTATACCCATCAGAATGATCATAAATTTCGTAACTCGTTCATTCGTCCTACACTGACTTTGTCTTTGTGTTGCCATTATTAAAAAAATATGAGAGTAAATTTTTTCGATGCGATGTGATAACTTCCATGAACTTTCTTAACGGTAACACGAATTAGGTAGTCAAAATTTTAGTTTTATCAAATACTGACCAAGGTTTTAGCCTTGTTTAGTTTTTTAATTATAGTATTGTAGTTTTAAATTCTCACGTGCGTAATACGCACTCTTTTATGCCTATTACTTACTCACATTTTTAATATCGATATTTTATCAATATATTATTTAATAACAAATATTACTGTATTGAATATCAATGCAATATACTGAAATAAAAAAAGAATATTCTAAGCAAAAGTCCAATTAATTTTGTTCTTTAATAGATAAAGATCTAGTTATCTTAATTGAATCCTTTTCGCATATCGTTTGTTTCGTGTTTTCTCTAATTTTTGCAATAAAGAGCTGAATTCTTCAAAGCGTTGAAGTGAGAACATAAATAATGAGGGTCTTGTTTTCCGGGGGTTGGTGTTCTTGTTAGTGATTATCTGACTCCCTAACAAGACAAATTTTTACGAGTTTAATATTTAAATTATTTAAGTTATAGTATAATGTTTATAGCCCTATTATTTTTAGCTGTAAAACATTTTAGTAAATTGTTTCAAGTAAATTGACTTTTTAGGCTTGCACACCAAACGTAAACAGTCCTGTCTATCAGTCTGTCACCAGGCTTTATCATAGGAATGGTGATAGCTAGAGATATACTTGTTAATGCTACAACAATAATTACTAAAACCAACAGATACAACAAATAAATAAATAAATAAATATATACGGGACGGGGACGGGAGCGACAATTTTTTTTTTATTAAATTTAATTTACGTCAAACTAATATCGCCCAATTTTTTGTATGCAAGACACAGCTACTATAGATATATAAATCTAAGATATTGAGCCACAAGCTATCAGAATGCAGAAATTCAATCAAAATATATAAATCACGCATCTCGAGAGTTTCAACGCGAGATTTTATTTTGAAACTTATTCAATTTATCATTTCTTTATAAGATACCTACTTATAAAGAGAACAATATTGGATGTTTTGAAGGCTTGTCAGTATTTTGCTTCTTTGTTTGACATACATAGTTTGACGAGATCATTACTACGAGTAAAATTATGGTTACTTTTGTTCTTATAATAAAACATAGTCGTTATTTTTGTATGTATGTCCCTATGTGAGCTTATATCGAGCTCGCGTTTAATGAACAGAGCCGATATCTCATCGGCTCCAAAAATGACTTTTAATGGTATAGTTATACCTATTAGCCCTAGTGTGAGAGATTTAGGTCTCCATATCGATGCCTCTCTTGATTGGCAAACTCAGATTGCAAATGTAAGCCGCAAAGTAACAGCAATACTAAGGTATTTATATCGCTTAAGGAATTTTCTACCATACAAGACTAAGTTATCGCTTGTGCAGACCCTGATTTTCCCTACTATCAACTATGGTGATGTGTGCTATCTCGACCTGAATGCAGATCTCCTCAACAAGCTTGACCGACTTCTCAATAATTGCATTCGGTTCATTTTTAATCTCCGCAAATATGACCATGTATCCAAATTTCGTCTGCAGTTGAATTGGCTCCGTATTCGACAGCGCCGCAGCTTACATGCTGTAAGCATGCTTTACTCACTGCTAAATGCACCTGATGCACCTGTCTATCTGACTTGCTACCTCCTAAAACGCTCTGAAACTTGCCTTCGAAATCTTCGTTCTTCCAATGAGCTTCTTTTATCCTGCCCTCGACATAGCTCTAGCCTTGTTCATTCCTCCTTCATCATTCAGTCCGTTCTTCTCTGGAACGCCCTTCCTCGCGAGATCAGGATGTCCGGTAGCCGGAATTTATTTAAGCGTAGAGTCCGTCAACTTTATTTAGATTTGTCAGCGTAGTCAAACTAGTTTCGTATTTTCCTACTACTTAATTTCCTAAATTTCTTAATTTACTGTTTTAAGTAATATCAATTGAGTCTATCGTTATTTATTTGTATTTATATGTATGTATATATATTTATATATGTATGTTTATGTGATATATATATATTATATATATTATATGTTTATGTTTGTGTTTATTTGATTGTCGGTAAGTTATTATTAAGTATTTTAGTAGTGTTTGTGTTTTGTATTGTTTTACACCTACCCCTGACTTATTCTACACCACCCAATGGTTGACTGGCAGAGAATGCCCTTGGCATTAAGTCCGCCATTGTACAAATTTTGTTTGTGCGAACTGTAAATAAATAAATAAATATATCTTTAAAATCATACTACCGATTATGATGCGGTTTTTTTTTAATAGATAGAGTGGTTCAAGTGGATGGCTTTTTTGTATAATTTTTTATAGTCTGATTTCTAAATTACACGCGTACGATGTTGCGGGCAATAGCTAGTGTAATAAAATAAAATAATAATAAATAGTAATAAAAATAATTGTGTTTTAGAGTTAATTATATTTTTATGCCTATTTATACCTATCAGTTATTCAGTTAATATGTTTGTGGTGCATCTGTGAAAAGTGAAATACAATTTTATTATTGAAACCAGTGCCTGTTTAATTTATTATACTAGGATAGAAATCCCTACACAGACACACACGCTCCCTTCTACAGATATTTACGGACATTTCACATAGCGTCTTCTGGTCCCAAGCTAAGCTATATTTTTATGGTACCTACTACCTACTAACGTTTAAGTTATTTCTTTGGTAACATTTAATTTACCAAAACTGAACTATTTTATAGTAAGATATAGAAATATGTGCCTTTTTCCTTATTTGTAATATAGTAATGAAGGTATAATATAAAGCATACACCACTTAATGTACAATCTAGGCAAACATTTGCCTATGCGCTAGGTAGTTTTTACACACTTCTACTAAACTGGTAAGATTTAGGCGACTACTTATGTACCTAGAAAATAATTTAAGTTAATCATTTTAATCAGTGATATAATTATTAATCTGATCCAACAGAAGGCTCTAATCAAAACTACATAATTTTGTCCCATAAAACAATATTACACAGTTATTACGCCATCTAAACACCGCAAAGTTACAAACTGCTAATTATATTCATTGGATAGGCGTTACAAAAGCATAATCGAAGTACAGTTAAAATCTGGTTAGCTCTCGATAAGGATTCCTGTGATAATACAGTCTGTAATGGCTAGCGAACGAAACGATGCAATAACCACTCCACTAAATGAGGCCTACAGGCTGACAATTAAAATTAAAAAGCAATAGTGGAATCGAAATGTTTCTAGTTAGTATCGTCTTAAGCGAAAAGGAATAATAGAGTATAAATAAATAGTTATGTGGTCGGATACAGTACCTACCGACTCTTCTAAAAATCTTATTGTTTTTAAATATTCAGGACATTTGACACCACGGTTTCTGGTCCCAAAGTAAGCTATATTTCTATGCTTGCACCCATAAGGGTACCAGATACGGATATACTACATATACTACTTTTCTTTTGTAAATACATACTTATAATACATAGAAAACACCCAGACGCAGTACAAACATTTGTATGACATTCATAAATAATTGTACCGTGTGGGAATCAAACCTCAGACCCCGTGAACGGCAGTCCGTTATATGAACCACTAGACCACGAAGCCCATCTATCGTCACGAAATCTATAATAATATTCTGAAGCAGAAGGGGTAGTTTATTTGATCGCGCTTATTTCAGGAGCTACTGGTCTAATTTGAAATATTTTTTCAGTGTTGGATAGTACCTACATTTATCGAGGAAGGCGGAGGTGTGAAGCATTGATAAAAAAAATATAATAATAGGACTATAATAACATTTCTAATTTAAATAAGCAATGTGACGCTTTTTAAATACACTGCAGATGTGAACACAGATATGACGTCTGACGGAAAAGTATTGAAGACAATGATTGCGTCCCATCGAATATGGAGGTAAGAGCAGAAGGATGACATGCAGAGCCATAAAATATCAAATCACGTCTTAATAATGTGCATATGTCATCAAAACTCATACAAAACGCCATAAAAGCATCATTTTCAAGGAACACGTTTATTGAAATTGACCGTATTAACATAATAATATTACAAGGATTGGCAGATATCGGCGAAGTGTAAAATCTCAGTATACTACCCCTGTGTTCTCGCATTCGAATATCGTAATTTACATATATTTCAGTACCCATGTCATTATTGGGATTCAATTACCTCAGTCTTTTATTTTTTTGGGTTTTTATTATTCTTATTGGATACTGAATTGTATTGCTTATCGTCAGCGTTTTCACAGTTAAAACCCTTTTCATGGCATTGGTCCATACAGATATGTACGTTTTATTGTAGCAGTTTATTTAATTCATGTGTTTGTAAGCTCGGGTTGAAATTATAATAATTGTTTAGTACTAAGACGGGATAAATTAGATCAGGAATTATAATATTTTGTAAGTATTCTATTATAATTTTACACACAACTCATTCACGCTTCACTTTTACACAGTTCGTCTGCCTCGGTCGATTCTACTCTTCCTATTTATTTATTTCCTCGATAACAGATCTAATTTAATGTCGTTAGGAGAGTTCTGAGTATAAATGTGGAAGGAAAAAAGTCTAGAGGAAGACCTAAGAAAAGATGGATGAACTGTGTGAAAGAGGACATGAAAGAAAGAGGAGTTGACACAGACATGACGGCTAATAGAAGACTGTGGAAGAAAAAGACATGTTGCGCCCACCCCAAATAATGGGATAAGGGCAGGATGATGATGACAGATCTAATTTATCCACATATTTATGAAAAGCTGTTACCCGCGACATCGTACGATTGGAATTTAATAAATTTTCCCCTTTTTTACAATATTTTTCACTAATATTTTACTCCTATTGGTTGCAGCATGATGTTTATACTCTATAGATGTTCTTTGTGAACAGTTGTTGTGAAATGTCTTGAATATTTATTTATTTATTTATAATCATATAATTTGTGTGGTCAATAAATCTATATATACTAGCTGTGCCCCGCGGTGTTGCCCGAGGTGAAAAATCTATCCATTTTTTATCATCCCACGGGAACATTGCATTCTTTCGAGATAAAAAGTAGGCTATAAAATATTCTGATGTATAAGCTACATTATTGTAAAGTTTCATTAAAATACATTTAGTAGATTTTGCATGAAAGAGTAACAAACATCCAAACATACTCAAAAACTTTCACATTCATTATAATAGTAGGATATTTTTTTTAAATGTTATTGATTTCTCGAATTCTTTTATAAAACTATACATTTTATGGAAGATAGAAAATATATGTAATGTTATATACTATGTACCTACATTTTATTACTAAAATAAAGGACATCATACCCGAAAATAAAATCAAAGTATAATGTAGGAAACAATCCCTGCATCATTGTAAACATGTTTTACGTCAAGGACTAACCATTTGTGTCACTCTCGTAACAACCCAACATTACTCATGACCAACCGAAATGGATACGTGAAAAGAAAAAGAAAAAACTGGCCAAGTACGAGTTGGACACATACATAAAGGTATCCGTACTATCAATAAATCATCAATATCGTTCTAAAGTAATTTATTAATTTTGCAATTGACTTGCTTGTTTTTACCTACTTAACAAATTAAAATGTAGTGAAAAGGTGATCATTTGATTTATCAAGTAACTTTGTAGTAGAGACATTGGTTATTGTTGACACGCCGCAATAGCTCAGTCGGTAGAGCGGAACGGTACCTATACCGAGATCGTGGGTTCAAGTCTTGCTTGCAGTGATCACTTTTTTCACTAAAATTTAATTGGATAAATATATTTGTCATCATCATCATCATGCCAACACGCCTCTTTCCTATGTGGGTAGACAGAAACTATATTATTATAGCGCCATCTGTAATTGATTTTTCATCATATTATATCGCAATAATCGCACATCGTAGTAAACATATCATCAAAAAATATTCATGGACATTTCACACAACGTCCTTTGGTCCCAAGCTAAGCTTATTGTGCTTGTGTTATGGGCACCAGAATACGGATATAATACCTAAATTACCATTCTTTTGTAAATACATACTTATAATACATAGAAACACCCAGACGCAAGACAAACATTTGTATGACAATTGTAAATATCATACAAATAATTGTCCCGAGCGGGAATCGAACCCGTGACCTCGTGAACGGCAGTCCGTTATCTGAACCACTAGATCACGAGGCCCGTCCGTAAAATAATAGTGCTTCGTTTTGTCCTTGTTTACGGAACCCTAGAAACGGAATAAACACAACTTACAAGTAAATAAATGGCAACACTCTACGTGTCTTACAATTTAAATGTCCTTCGAGGAATGATTTAGTACATAATATGGTCATCTGTCTACTCATAATATGAAATAATACTTCTATAGAAAAAAATAGACCAGAAAATAGACGGTTATATTAACCGTTATGGTTTTTTAGTTCTGTTAGGATTTGATAAATACAAAAGTCGCTCAAAGATTGAGTTTAGCTAAATGTAGCGTAAAAGTTATATTAGAGAAAGGAAATATAGAAGTTAACTTGGCCAACTTTATACAACTACGAGTTTTTTTCTTAATGTGAATATTTACTACGTTTAGGCTAGGATTGACCATAGCCTAGCATTATGTAGAGTCCAGGTTTAGATTAAGTTAATAAATTAATTGCTATTTTTTCAATACAAAACTATTTAAAATAATTATCTTTAATTAATATTAAAGCAAATCGTTATTTTTGTATGGGTATATATGTTTTTATGTGAGTTTATATCTTCCAGACACAACGGATCTTTATGCAGTTCTTTAACGAATAAAGTGGTTCAAAAGAACGGACTTTTTGTATCATTTGTTAAGATTTGGTATAAATTTCATGTACCATGCGTACACAGTTACCGGCGACATTTAGTGTATCTAATATATATTTTGTTTCATTAGCGTTATAACCAAAGCGCTTAAAATTTAGATGAATTTAATCATAATTTAATCCGATCACTTAACGTAAGTGCAGGTTTAATACTATTATTGCATATAGCGGCTAATTACGTTATAATTATGTGGACTGACCACATAATTGTTCGAAAAAGTTTATTAGCAATCGTTCTTGCCAAATCATCTGCTGACATACGTCTGTTGTTCCCCAGATTTGTCCTACTTGAAAAGCTTGGCTTGGAAAAAGAGCCCAGGTTGAGGCTAGGCGTATGCTGGGACGCAGGCGACGTAGCGCAGCACAGCACAGATTTATCAACGCAGGGCAGGCGAGACAGACATAGGCCTCGAGCGTATACTGAGAGAGACAGAGCGGGGCGCAGAGCAGAGCAGACACGTGTCTGCGTCGCCTGCGTCTCAGCATATGCTTAGCCTGAATCCGGACACTGTCACTTAGAAATAAGTAGGTACGATATCAAATTGGCGTCGAATTTTTTTTTAATTACAGGCAATATCCATTTTCGCAATTATCTGGAATTTTTCCGTATTCATCCGGGTTAAGCAATTTAGGTGCTTAAGTGAAAAACACAAACTAACAATCCAAAGTCCATGATCTTTATCTGCTTAATATTTCTGTGAAACTTCAAAAAACAGTGTATTGGAGTTATTGCATAAGTTTTAAGATTGAATAAAAAGGCAATTTAAAAATAAAACAGTAGAAACTACAATAAGTTACGAAATATCCAGATAGTCCAGATGTCAAGACAGCGGACAACGTGACTAGAATCTAACTATAATGTTTAACATCTTAAATAGTTGTGTATGAGACAAGATATTGAATATTAAACTCACGAAGCAAGATACTCAGAACTTTCTAGAAGTTTATAGTTTACTTAAACTACTAGATTTTTATTCAGTCTTTTCAATATATTGAATGGCACTAGTAAGCTTACTTTGAGACCAGAGGACGTTGTATGAAATAATTTAGTAAAAAATAAATAGTATATTTTGTTAAATTATTATGTTTTCGATGGGCCTCGTGGTCTAGTGGTTCAGATAACGGACTGCCGTTAACGAGTTCGCGGGTTCGATTCCTGCTCGGGACAATATTGTGTGTTATATTTATAACTAGCTGTGCCCACGACTCCGTCCGCGTGGATAGATTTTTGTTCGATAGACCAAATAAATTTTTTAGTTCCTATTTTAGCCGCAAGATAGCGTTGCAAGTAACCAAATTGAGAAATTTCGTATTATGTAAATATCTTTTGATTGAGTGGACCGATTGCGATGAAACAAAGACTAAGTAATACCTTGAGTTATGTATAATTTTCGAGTATAACATTTATATACATAAGTGTCGTATATTTTACGTGATGCGTGCACAGACAAACATCTAAAAAATGCTGGAAATGGGTTCTGCTTGCTGCCTTTAACCATCTGACTATTGTTTTTTAAATATATTCAATGTACAAAATTATTTTTCTACAGATTTATTATAGTATAGATTGTCATACAAATGTTTGTCCCGCGTCTGGGTGTTTACTATATATTATAAGTATGTAGTTACAAAAGAAAAGTAGTATATGTATTATATTCGTATTCTGGTACCCATAATACAAGCATAATAAGCTTAGCTTGGGACCAGAGGACGTTGTGTGAAATGTCCATGAATATTTATATACATATATTTACATAGAAAAAAAGCTCCTTCAACCACTTTTAGTCGAATCTTTCAGTAAAATAAAATTTTTGCACGGTTTTTAGCTAATATCCCTGGATAGTATGTTTAATTGTTTATACGTATATTTTATAGTAAAATAAAATTATTACACAGTTATTAGCTAATATCCCTGGATAGCATGTTTAATTGTTTATACGTATATTTTATAGTAAAATAAAATTATTACACAGTTATTAGCTAATATCCCTGGATAGCATGTTTAATTGTTTATACGTATATTTTATAGTAAAATTAAATTATTACACAGTTTTAGCTAATATCCCTGGATAGCATGTTTAATTGTTTATACGTATATTTTATAGTAAAATTAAATTATTACACAGTTATTAGCTAATATCCCTGGATAGCATGTTTAATTGTTTATACGTATATTTTATAGTAAAATTAAATTATTACACAGTTTTAGCTAATATCCCTGGATAGCATGTTTAATTGTTTATACGTATATTTTATAGTAAAATTAAATTATTACACAGTTATTAGCTAATATCCCTGGATAGCATGTTTAATTGTTTATACGTATATTTTATAGTAAAATTAAATTATTACACAGTTATTAGCTAATATCCCTAGATAGTATGTTTAATTGTTTATACGTATATTTTATTATAATATTTAAAATAATAAAATATTAATATATAAAATTTTATGTTAACATAACCTATGTTACCGAGTATAATGTAGCTTCCAGACACGGAATGGATTTCTTTTTTTTAAATCGGTCCATTTTTTACGTAGCCCATGCGTTTTAAACAAGCAAACACTCAAATCTTGCCTCCCAAGAATATAAGTATAAATTTACTATTCCAAAAAAATTTGGCTTTAATGAACATGATTTTCTGTAGCCTTTTAGAACTATTTTAGCTCTAAATCTTTGCTTATTATAACATGAAGTTGCTATTTTTATGTATGTCCTCATGTGAGCTTATATCTTGAAAACTACGCAACAGATTTTGATGCAGTTTTTTTAACAGATAGGAAGGTTCAAGAGGATTTGTTTTTTTGTATAATTTCTTTAGGTTTGGTGTATATTTCAAATTTTATGCGGACGAACTTGCGGGCGATAACTAGTAGTTTATAAACTCAATATTTTCTATCGTTATGTTTATTGTAACTTCAATGTATTTACAAAACTCGAAAAGCACTTTTGTTATATTTATTTGCGTAACTGAAAAGGGTCGTTCCGTCTGTCCAGTTATCAAAATGGTAAGATAGTATTCGTACGTGTCCTGCATTTGGTTGAGGATTATCCCTTAGTGGTTTTAGATCAGCTTGTATTTCCTTCGACTCTGACATCAAACATGACTGCGAGAGTGGAAGGGATCTTGTGCTGTTGCAAAATTTTTGTAGCGTGATTTAAGGAAAGGCAAAACTTCCTCTATATTAGTCGATTTTAATGTCATTTGTGTATTTACATTAATGGCTTCTATAAAACAATATTATTATAACCACAGTAGGGGTTTTAAGGCCAAAAATATATTACAAAACAAAAATAGATAAGTACTATGTCATTGCTATAGAGCCCTTCTTTACTTTACATTTGTTTAGCTTTTTTTTTATTATTTTAACAATTTTCTTTTAGTAATTTTTCAAAGAATTAACGAAAAAATTTATTGGATTTATTATGCATAAGTTAAAAAAGAAAGAAATCAAAATAAAATTGACAATACATACAGCAATACAAAGGCAGAATTTGATGCAATAAACATCTCATTAGTGAAGTTCTTCGTTCCCACCCCATGTCTCCTATGAATACTTCCGATTTCTTCGATAAGTCGATTATTATTCTTTATTTTTATTCTTTACAAATATCAGCGATGCGATCGGTGATTATATCATAATATTAAAAAATATTGGATTCGATATAAAGTAAATTGGAGGCTCGGGAAAAAAGTTTAATGAACTCACTCTGAAGTTGGGGGAAAAATTCCAATTTGTTTCGCATATTAAATACATAGTTGTTAAATTATGAAATTGAGATATTTCATATCGTTTTCCGGTTTAGAAAATGTTAAATTTTCCTTCATTATTAATAAACGTTAACCTTTAGTCCTGTTTCACGTTTTGTACTATTAAGCCTATCAGATCTCCCTGTTTGAGATTTCTGTATTTTTAAACGATTTGATGTTGTATTGGCATTGTCATTATATTTATTTTATCCTTTTTATAGTGAACAAGCTGTCGCCCACAACTTCATACGCGTGAAAGAACAATGGGCATTATTGTATGGGTTGCGTCCCAACCCTTGTAACATGTTGCGACTAGTTTAAACATGTTCACTTAAGTTTTTTTTATAAATAATTCAAGTTTTTATTATAATTGTGTGCAGGTCAAAAGTTTTGGGGTGTAAATGAAAAAAACTGACTTTTTTACATTTTGTGTTACATACTCACATAGGTACTTATTACGTTCATAATAATTGTACAGTAATCACAGTCAGTTATCGTTATTTTAGACAGTTATTAATAAACACACAGTTGAAAATGGTACAATTATGGCTGAATAATTCTCTTATATAACTTAAATAATGCACTTTATACACTGGTACTTGTGATACAACAATCAGTTTCTTTATCGTATCACAGTATTTATATTTGTTTATGTTAGTATACAGTACCTATCCTTTAATAATGGACATTATTGACGGGCCTCGTGGTGTAGTGGTTCATATAACGGACTGCCGATCATGGGGTCTCGGGTTCGATTCCCGGTCAGGACAATCATTTGTGTGATGTTTTTAATTGTCATACAAATGTTTGTACTGCGTCTGGGTGTTTACTATGTATTATAAGTATGTATTTACAAAAGAAAAGTAGTTTACGTATTATATCCGTATTCTGGTACCCATAACACAAGCATATAAGCTTAGCTTGGGACCAGAGGACGTTGTGTGAAATGTCCATGAATATTTATTTATTTATTTATTTATTATCTACAACAATGTCGTCCAAAAAGGTCGCCGGTAACAATATGCTTGGCTGGTGTCTTGCCCAGCCAGCAGATTGTAGCTAATCTTGATTTATTAGCTTCTACTGTACTCAGTTGGCTTTCCCTTCTAAGTTTTGTTGGAGGCATGTGGGATTGATAGCCCCAAGTCTCTAAGGTTGATATGGCGTCTCTGATACCTCTGTCTAATACAAATTTATCATTATTTTGAAGGACATAATGAATTGGATTCATTTCATTTTCAATATAAGCATTCATTATCGTCGCATCTGAAGTCGTAGCATCATGAGGGCCAGTCACATCTACTATGTAGCCATCTATGCATATTATCAGAAAAGGTTTTAGCAGGTTTCTGAATTTGTGCAGACTATATGATTGCTTCTGAAATAAAAAAATACTACTTTTCTGGATGTTAATGTAGGTTCCGTCGCAAATCAAAATGGCTGGTGGCACTTTATTGCCAACACCAAATATAGCATTTGGAATTGTTAAGTTTCTTGCTACAATTTCATCACGGCTAATGTGGTCCCATCCGAGATGACGATCGATGTAAACTTAGAAGCAGGGGTCCTTTATGAATGCGTAAGTCGTCAAAAATTAATAGCAGAGTAACAATTTTGAAAGACGATAGTACAGCACAGCTACAAAACTACACTGCCACTAAGTAAATAATGGCATCTAGAAGAATCGCCGGGAACCATCTCTTTCCAACATGTAGCGCTGTCTCATAAGATATCGTTCGCTGCCGCTGCTCCTGCGCTTACAATGATAAAAAATGGCAGCGCGTGGCGCGCGGGGTGGTAGAGAGGGTGTGGGGTCAGCGTAGGCACTACCTGGTTGATCGTGTGATTTTTTCTACTTGGTTTTTTAAATCGCTTTAGTAATATAGTTATTAAAAGACTAATTAAATAAGATATATTTAACATTTTTATGAAATTAATAATACCACTATAACAGTTTCCCTGCATGAGATACGGAGCTATGCCCGTACAAAAAAACATAACACTTGTTGAGATCTTTCAAATGATGTAGGTAGAAAAATGTTACAACACTTGGGACGAAACCGCCCATTGTCGTTTGAAAATCAAACCAAATTATACAAAGAAGCTATCCTCTATATACTAAAAACAATCCGCATCAAAATTCGTTGCGTAGTTTTTAACATATAAGGTCACATAGAGACACACATACAAAAATGACGACTTTGTTTTTTGGATTTTGTTATTATTGTTTCTTTATTTCAAGATGGTTTACTGCTACCAGTAAGCCATTCACTGTATGCTATACTGCTGCTGCTGCTAAAATTTGCTATTACGAGCTGAATTTAAGCAGTCAACTTCAACAAAAAGTAAGCAGTGTTTAAGATTAGATGTTCAAATTACACAGTAAAGAATCAAATAAGGTCGTTTGAAAACTGCCACAATAGTGATATCATAAAGTTGTTCAAATCATGAACATAAACGAATAACGGGATATAAATTGAAGAAGCTATAAAATCAAAACGATCGGTCCGAAAATATTGCCCATAATAAGGCTAAGTTCACATGTAACGCGCGTTAACGCAGGTCAACGCGCGATCAAATTTTTATAGAGTTCAGATAACAAGCGCTAACGCGCGTTGCGAGGAGCTCGTCAGTCTGTATCGATAGAGCTTAGAAAATGGACGTGGAAGATGCTATTATTTTGTGGTTATATTATAAAAAAATATGATAAAAGAAAACGCACACATTGGGTTAGTCGTTTTAAAATTTTATTTTTATAGCATTCTGAAGCTATATCCAAAATCGCTGGCATTTTCCTGACTTCTTCAATTAGTAAGTCGATGCCAATATCTAATTCACTCATTTTGAACTAAATACAAAAGCAAATCACAAAAAAACGTGCAATTGCGATGTAAGTGCGCGCTCAACTGAACAGACAACAGATGTCAAAGCGCGCGTCAACGCGCGATCGCCTGCGTCTAGAGAATTTTTCTCTGAGCGCCGCGTCAACGCTCGTTAACGTGCGTTAACGCCCGCTCATGTAATCGGTTGTATGTAAATACTACGATGTCTAGTCGCGCGATTTCAAAACGCGCGTCAATATGTTGTCATCTGAACATGGCCTAAGGTTATTGTCATTAAAACAGAAAAAGAAAAAGTGTATGGCCGCGTTATCAAACCAAAACTAATTCGAAGTTCTTTCATCGTTTGCCATTGAGAAATCGAAGTAAGGAAATAAAAAGCATCTTGTCGCCAAACGATATTGACTTTCTTGAAGCGATTAAGATAAAATTGATGCCAAAAGTCTCAGGATTGTCCATAGCTCTCAAGTTTGTTCGAATTGCGACGGTTATTAATAAGTTTGTTTTTTATTGCCAGATCATTACGTAAAATTATATATTTTTTCATTTGTTTTTCTAGACCAATCCCTTTACAATTTAACAATATAACTTTTGTACGCTGGGATAAATGTTATAAGTAATAAAATAGTTAAGTCATTTTTGAATAATTTTTTCTGGATTAATCAAAATTATAATCATATTTTCGTATTGAAATTTTCGTGAGTTTGAGTCATATTAGAAATACTATATTACCGGCTAACACTCACAGTTTTGGGATCGAAGATGTCGACCCAGGTTTCGAGCATATCCGATGCTCATCTTCAGGACCTATGCATATGAATATGAATATGCTCGAAACCTGGGTCGACATCTTCGATCCCAAAACTGTGAGTGTTAGCCGGTAATATAGTATTTCTAATTATAATCATAGTTTTGAAATTTATTAATTATAATTTTTTTACATGTTGTATATATTGGAAATAGCCAATAATTTAATAAAATAATATTTAAATGTCGAGAAGATTATCTGATTTGCAACCAAGCATTACAATGGACTCCTTATGTAACGATTTCTTACAAAAAATATTAATGAAAACCGGCCAAGCACGAGTGGACTCGTGCAATTCGTGAATTTTGGCACCGTTTATTACATTATCATGTCAATCACATCGTTATGAGAAATCATCGAGATACACGAATAATGTTTGTTGTTAGTGGATGCTCCCTGAAATAATTATTCCATTTTAAATCATAGTATAATGTAAAAAATTTCACGAATTTGGTTATCACGTGCTGGTCCTATGGTAGCTCAGTTGATAGAGCAACGGAACGGTATTCCGAGGTTGTTAGTTCAAGTCCTGCTCATGATGATCATTTTTTCCACCATAATTTGATTTAGTAGGTAAAAGCATAGCAAGTCAATTGAAAAAAAAAATTATAATATTCCATTCTAGTTTTCGTATTTACTCTTATTGCGCTAACAGAAATACATCATCGGTAAAATTTCCACTATCTAACTAATTGTTTATAAGATATAGGTGAGTCTGATGAAAGAAAGGGGAATGAATTTTCAACAATACTAAAAGGGAACCCGTTTTAGTACGGAAACCTAAAAAGAGACAAGTGCCTGGTTACCTTTTTTATAATCTAACTAAACAAATGCTATTTTATCAAACATGATTTCTTGAATAAAACTCTCTTCATAAAAATACTTTGACAAAAGATTTATTCCTCTGTTGCTGATCTCAAAAGATCACGACGAAGATTGATTGATTTCTAATAAATATGAATAAACAAGATATAATAGATATGGTCTCCTTCAGGAATTATATTAAAGAATAAGAAAACTTTTTTATTATATTAATCTGTCGATATTTTGTATTTTTAACTAAATGAAAATTTTTGTCAGTGAGTTATTACAGGTGCTTTTTCACTTAATAAGCTACCTAATTTTCTCTGGCACTCTTTGCTGAACTGTGAAAAAAAAATGCAGTAGAAAAAAAGTGAGCTCATAAGTAAATAAAAAGAAAACGAACAAAAATATACACACATAGGATTTCTGGTTTTTCTTAGTACTGTAGTAAAACTAGTAGGTACTAAGAAAAACTATTTATTTATTTCTAAATCAAGACATTCTAATTACAAGACTCAGTCTCTTTCGTGGCTAAACCGACTGGCTGTGCCAAATTCCATCCATCCAGTCATCTATCAGCTTTTCTCCGTCCACTGTTGGACATGGGCGTCCCCCATATAAAGCCACAACGCGCGGTCCTGTACCGCTTGCATCCAACGCCCCCCCCCCACGAGCTTAAGGTTTTCGTCGCTCCACCTTATCAGAGCCGCACTACACTGCGTCTTCAGGTCCGTGGTCACCACTCTAGAACCTGAAAAATACAAGTGGAAATTTAAATTTTTCAGAGCTTTTTATTAAAAAGTAACTAGGTTATCTATATTTTACAGTATCATGAATCCAGCTAGGGTACAGTAATATATGACAAAACATTACTAAACTCGTAAAACTAGACATTAACACGTTGTAATTATCTAAGGGTTGAAGTAAACGTAGAACTTTGTTTAGGCTTACGACTTAACTGCATGTAACATAAAATTTTTCTTATATTCTTATTTATTTTAATTTGTAAGTAAAATAATGATTACATGTGGATCTGTTTATTCTATTAAGACGATACCAAAATAGCTTCGTGCATTTTTCTACGTACGAAGTTTTCATTGTTTCTTTAGATTGAATGGCTAGAGCTCTAATTTTTAAGTATATGTTTTTTCAATATATGATCTAGGATCGCATAAACTCAGAAACACGATTGAAAAAAGTTTTCTCGATAGAAAATCTTAGCGAAACAACCTCTCTAATTTTTTATTTTTTTCATTTGTCGGTCTATTATCGCGTATTAACTAATGAAATAACTTTAAAAACATAAGTAACTATTACATATAGAAACACGTAAATCAGAATTAAAATATATTTAGTAGATTTTGAGTAAATAAGAAAAGTATCCCTAATTCTTCATTTTCTGTGCCTACTGGCTGTGTTAATATGTACGTGTCGGCGATGATATACGATAATATTGATGTAGGCCCTTAACAAAGAAGTAAAGTTTATGATACGTATGTATGTGAAGTAATGGTCCGAACCTACATAAGCATTTCACAAATAGGAAACTACAGTCTCATAGTGTGCTATACGTATTACTACGTTTATCTATACTTATAATATTACTAGCTGTTGCCTGCGACTTCGTACGCGTGAAATTTAGAAAGTAAACCTTAGCAAACAGAAGTTTACTATGACAGTCGATAGATCGCGTTGTACCTATTTTTTAATCGCGCTATAGTTTCGTTCGACACATTAACACTTAAGGTCGTTAAAATTTCTATAGTGTCATCAACTCGTTTTCGCATTAATAATTACTAAGGATAGGGATAAAGCTGAAGAGTTTGTTTGTTTGTTTGAACGCGCTAATCTCGGGAACCACAAAACCGATTTGAAAAATTCTTTCAATGTTAGATAGGGAATTTATCGAGGAAGGCTTTAGGCTATATAACATCACCCTACGACCAGTAGAAGCGAAGCAGTAGTTAAAAGTATTACAAAAGCGGCGAAAATTTTCTAAATTCCACGCGGACGTTGTGACGGGCAACAGCGTATTAATTAACACAACAATACAAAACAATACGTAATCGTGGGTAGTTTCTGGTTATGAACACGCTTTTAATAGCTCAGTACGTATTTATCAAAGTAAATAAATAAATAAAATACTCTTTATTGCACACCATATTAATTTACAGAACTTACTTACTAGACTTAATAATAGGTATAAAGGGCGGACGGTCTTGATCACGTGACAGCGCTCCTCCAATAAAAATAGAGGAGAGCTGTCACGTGATCAACATTCACCGAAAACTGTCTTCACTTTTTCTTACTGAATACCACTGTAGGATATTAAAGAAAGATGGCAATTTAATAATAATAAAAAACAGGATTTTGAAGCGTCTTTTTTATTTTTTAGCAAATTAAGCAAATTACTAAATAAACTAGCTGTCGCCCGCCACTTCGTACGCACAGAATTTAGAAACCATAAGATAGAAACAATCGAAAAAGCCATCATCTTGAACCACTATACATATATTAAAGAAAACCGCATCACAATCCGTTATATAGTTTTGAAGATATAAGCTCACATAAGGACAAACATCGGAATACCGTCAACGGAACGGTATTCCAAAGTCGTGGGTGCAAGTCCCGCTTGCGGTGGTCACTTTATCGACTATAATTTCATTTATTAACATTTAATTTGTTTTAATGTTTCTGGCGACTGCGGTGATCCAATCGTCGTTCAAGCGTCCACGACGATCATCCGACCGGGGCGATGTGCAATTTCACACATCGATACATCTAATATCACTAAATGTGTATGCGTTGGTGTATCTTAAATGATAAGAATTTCACCAGACGATACTTATTTCAACTATTTTAATTAATGTGTTAGGAGATAGGAAGATAAGAAAGTTTTGTTGAACGATAATATACCTATATCCAGCACAGAATAGATAGTAGATACTAAGCGATAACCACAGACTGGTCATAGGCTAATAATAACCAATAGAGGACTCCAAAAGGGGCAAGTGCGTAGGACTTACGACCGTCGGGTATGTATGACCAGATGTATGAGTGTGAATGAAGCCAAGGAAGTGTGTTTGAATCGTAGCAGATGGCACTCTATAGTCTCTGCCTACCCCCATGGGAAAAAGGCGTGATGTGATGTTATTATGATAATGATGAGGATGAGGACTATGTTCAATCCTGGCTTCGACGTGGACAGCCGATTGTTAGTAATGTAATCTATATTTATAATAAATCTGTAGAGAGGTCAATTCTGTACATGAAATATATTTTCAAAATAACTATCAGGGGGTGATTAGTGATCGATACTGATGCCAAAAAAACAATCAGTAAAATTTTTGTCTGTCTGTCCGTCTGTATGTTCCTTATAGAAACAAAAACTACTCGACGGATTTTAACGAAACTAGGTACAATTATTCTTCATACTCCTGGGCAGGTTATAGTATACTTTTCATCACGCTACAATCAATAGGAGCAGAGTAGTAAAGGGAAATATTGGGAAAACGGGAAAAAGTGCTCCATTTTTTAAGCTTCCGTCGCGTGTGCAGCCTTAATGGTTAAAGTTACATAGAAATCATGTATGACGGAAATATTCTACATAAAATTGTCTAAAAAATATCCCGAAACAACACGTATCTATATTTTATGGTTGACTCACAATAACACGTGTAACTCCTGATAGCTTAGCAGTTCGTTCATTCTGATTATATTTGTTTACTCTTACGTTTATAATACTCTCACTCAAGCAGTAGTTAAAAATGTTGCAAAAACGGGGAAAATTTCCTAAATTCTACGCGGACGGAGTTGAGGGCAACAGCTAGTGTAAAATATAAATAAACGTCTCTAATCCTTATCCTTACTAATTTATAAGTGCGAAATCCGGATGATAACACAGTAATAATTTTGACGAGCATAAGTGTTAATGTGTGGAACAAAACGATAGCGCGATTTAAAAATCGTACAACGCCATCTATTGAGCAGAAGAGTTAAGAGGGCACGACACCAAATTATGCTCCATATAAAAATATGGGTATCGTACTTCCCTTTTTTCTTCGCGAAAGTTAAACCGATTTTAATTGTTTTCTGTAGTATATCTATGCCTCTGTCACTTCATTTTTGTCATTACATAATAACTAAAAGAAATATTACCATCCGAAAATCCCGGTTTTTTCGGTTTTCTTTAGGTAAAGTTGCAGCGTCTATCACACATATTTGGTAACGTTTTACCAAAAAAGAAAGTTATATAAGCATAGATATACTCTTTATCTATAATATAGCGTAAAAACAATCAAAATCGGTTTAACTTTCGCAAAGAAAAAAAGGGACTAAGAAACGTCTTTTTTTCAAAGAATTTGTAGGTAAAATCTGCTTCAGCTATATTTTTCCCTTTCAGCACGGTTCTCGGGAATAGGGATAGCAATACCTAAGGCAAATACCTAAATTAGGAGTACAGTACCCTCTTAACTTCTGTTTGTTAAGGTTTTGATTTCTAAATTTCACGCGTACGAAGTCGCGGGCAACAGCTAGTTATTTAATAAATGCTGATAATTATTCGGTAGTATCAAGTTGTCTCAAAAATAAACTATTGTTATGAAAGCTGTGTTTAATTTTAATATATTTTTGATACTAAACTGACTTATGATTGATACTAAACTTCATTTAATTATGTATTCTACATAGTGAAGGCTACTGAAAACTATTATTTTTATTACATTATTAAGTTGTCCATGTCTAGGCCCAAAAACCCTACAAAGTGGTCGGTCCCCTTTGGATGTAGTCCGCATTGTTTATGTTTGAAATTGATTTTGGTAGGATTTGTTTGAAGCTTTTTCTTGTGTGTTTTAATTTATTTTTAATTCATTTGGATGTCTTATATCCCGCAGTGGACGTATTGGTACCCTTGGACTGACAGTGAATTCTCAATAATAGGGTCCCATTGTACCCTATGGTACCCAGCTCTAAATGTGAATGATATTTGCTAAGATACTGCGGAATGTATTAAAAAAAAATTGGTTGTCTGTAAAGTCGGTTTACTGACGATAGTTGAACGTGACAACGTCTTAATTGTTTTAATTTTGTCAATTATAGCATAACCTACTATCGCTGCACTAGCGGACCGATGCTATTCAGTTTAATGATGAAAGCACGTTCGACAAAGAAGAAGTGAAGCGAAAGCAGAAGTGCAAGCGAGACGCTTGCACTTCAAGCCTTACATGGAACGCCTCAGAGCGAGGTAACGCCGCATGAGTCATGTTTTTTCGTGCGTGCAGCCGGCTCTATCGAATTATAAGACGTTGTCACGTCAAAATATACAAAAATGTAACCCGTAGTGGTAGTATAATATTTTAGACAAGTATGATAGCTTGTTGTTTACTACACCTAAATGTTACAAAGGAAATAATATTCGTAAAATTGCGAATAAACTGAGATGTTGTGATATTATTTGACACCCCAATACGGATTGGTTGTAAATATATAAGTATGACAGAAAATTCACTCCATTTTTTTGTCGAATTAAAATAGAAGTAAGGACGCCGTGTCAGAAGTATCAACGACTAGCTGTTGCCCGCGACTCCGTGAAATTTCGACCATTTTCGCCTTTTTCGCATCAATTTTTACTGTTGCAGCCCTCTTTAAGTCTCAGGGTGATGTTATATAGCCTTCCCTGATAAATGTACTATTTAACCCTGAAAGAATTTTTCAAATCGTACCCTGTGGTTCCTGAGATAGCTCGTTCAAAGATACAAACAGCAGTGGAGTATTAATAGTGTCTCAAAGTCAAGTTAAATAAAAATTCAGATTATCATCCTCCTGCCCTTATCCCGTCATTTGGTGTCGGGGGCATCATATCTCAATGTTAGAGTGGGTTATTAAGACTAATTGTTTTGTCGCGCAACGTGGTTCCTTCGGTCGGTTTTTTGTATTCTTTTTGCCATTTGACAGAGTGGTGAATAAAAAAAAGACCTGAAGGTGGAAAAATTACAAGGAGTACACCTTTCACACTCTTTTATTTGCCATCCACGACGCAAACAAGATAATATAAGGTGATGCTGGCACCACACGGCATTCGAATTTCAGAAAATTTCTTTGAATTAAGTTTTACTGATACTAATAACGCACGTAATTCTAAATAGAAATTGACATTTTTTATTTAAATTAATAAAATATTTAAATAATTATTATTTCCCATTTCTAAATTGTAATAAAATACTTGAAAACACCAGACATAAACAATCATCATAATAATAAACAGTGACCTAAATGAACATAATGTTGATTTACTGCTTTTTCCGCATGGCAACATTTCAAAAAAAACGAAACAAAAATGTTGTTAGATAGCAATCATGCTATTTTGTGTACACAAAGAACTCATTTTTTCTTTTATAAGTTATCTTTATCTCGGGGCTTTGATATCCTACGTTTTCCTTGGTAACTGACTTCACAGAGTGATTCTTATACTACAGTATTCCAATGTGGGTGTTTTAATCATAATGACAAAAAAATATATATTGTATAGAATTTATGTTAACAGATTTAAACAGTAAGAAGCTTACAAATAAAATAATATAAAATCGTTATGTATTTTATTTTATTGCTTCGTATTTATCTTAAATAGGTATTTGATAATGTCTTATATATCTTATTTTATAATATAGGTAATTACTTGAATCATAAACATAAGACAACGAGTGGTTTTCTTAATTCCTGGAAATTTGCCATAAGATTGAGACTTGAGTTGAAAGTGCAAGGGCATAAATATTTGTGAATATAATTTAACAAATATAACATTAACCAAACGAGTGGGAAAGAAAAGCTTTAGTTTTGAGTTTCTTGTCTCTCGCTCATACAGCTACCTGGGAAGGAAATGGGTTTTTTTTATTCTCCTCCACCCTAGCGGGACATGGTGGTGCCTTGAGCCATACCATGACCAGGCGAGGGAGACCTTCATCCGGGGCCGGACTCTAGGCGACGGCGGCGGGACGAACATCAGGTTCCCCGTCACAATAGTGTAGCCATCTGCCACATTGGGCGCGGTGGGTCCCAGATATCTGACCCAGTGATGAATTTATATTCTTATGGTCTTATTCATAGTGACTTATCGGAGGTTTAAAAGTTCGCTAAAATAGGTTCGCGAAAATTGTCAAAGCTTGTTATTCATAATAGTCTTTTTACGCTAAAACGTTTATTATCTCTCCGATAAAATCTCCGTTTAAACCTCCGATAAATCATTATGAATAAGACCGTTAATCTATCACATGTAGGTAAATTGTGTACTAGCTCTTCCACGCAACTCCGTACGCTTGACTTATTTAGAAAACTCTCGTTTTTGCAGCATTTTTCACTAATGCTTCGCTCCTGTTGAGCGCACCGTGATGTTAAATAGCCTTACACCCGTATTCACAAACAATAACAATATTTACTTAAGTAAGTACTTAAGTGTTGATGCACTGTGCAAAGGGCAACAAAATAGACAAATTGACTAAGATAAACATAACATAAACATAAACATAAATTTATTTCTCTCAAAAAGGTACAGATTTACATAATGGAACATGTACAAAATAACAACCTTATTGAGAGCTGGAGTCTGTACTAGGCTCTAAGGCCTGTATAACAAATCTCCAGGCTCCCTCCAAAACACAGAAACACAATTTTTATTAAAAGCACAGATTAAAAGTAACATTAATATTTGGGTGTAAAATTACAATTACAGTTACAAAGTGAGAGTAAATAGGTACAATATACTTCTTATTTCTATCTTATTTAGATGCTATCATATGAATATGAGGACACCTGGCATTAATAGATTGAGCATCTAAATAAAGTGGAATGGTAGCGTAACAAATTGGTACACATTAAACTGTCTTCATTGACAAATAATATGTTTGTTCTAGTTAGGTCAATAGTACTATAATTAATTACCAACCATAATGTAATTGACAGTATTAGTTCCATAGATATACATACTATATCATAGAGAGAAATACTTTACTAAAGATACTTGAATATAGTGGGATATAGTCATAGATATAAATACCAGATGGTGGGTTAACGGTCAAAATTAAGAACAAGTACCTTTAGCCTGGCTCAAGCGTACTACATAAAATAATAACGTTTCATATGACATACAGCCTGTATCATAGACACACATAGATATATTTTCACGAAACTATAGATATGTAACTCTATTACTAAACTAAAACTTTACTTTTATCCACCTATTCCTCTATTATCAGGCTGCATCTTATATAACGCTCAGGATCTCATAACGCTCAGCTCTATGCTCAGGATATCATTCAAATTTGTTCCTAATCCGTTTATATATTAATTGTTTTTTTATTGATCTATTTTCGTAATTATGTCTTGTCCCATTTTTTATCTCAAAATTATTTGAAATATATAGGCCTTCTGTATAATGCAAATATTGTTTCGTGTTTGTATTGATTCTTATTATTATGAAATAAACGAATTATTATTATTATTATAACGTAACAGATAAATGGCAGCACAGTTTGTAGTTGATGCATGTATTTCTGTTTCCACAATATCATCTGGATGGGGGCCGCTGGATGCAGTTAGCACAGGACCGCGCGTCTTGGCGTTCTATGGGAGAAGCATATTTCCAGCAAAGGATGGAGATAGGATGGATGGATGAAACTATCGAATGAGAGCTAGCAGTATTCGCTATAATAACATCATCATCATCATAACATCACGCCTTTTTCCCGTGGGGGTTAGCAGAGACTATAGAGCGCTATCTGCTACGATCCAAACATACTTCCTTGGCTTCATCCACACTCATACATCTGGTCATACATGCCCGACGGTTGTAAGTGCCACGCATTTGCCCTTTTTGGAGTACCTATCCCGGCGATGACATCGGAGTCACTTATTATTATAATTACATATATTACCAAAAAAAAATTTAACGTATTACGATTATATTACGACTAGCTGCCCCGGCAAACGTTGTTTTGCCATACAATTCTGTATAAAATAAAATTTCATCAAAATCGATCCAGCCAATTTGTAGCCTATGTGTTATTCTGATGTATAAGCTATATTGTGGTAAAGTTTCATTCAAATCCATTCAGTAGTTTTTACGTGAAAGAGTAACAAACATCCATACATACAAACTTTCGCCTTTATAATATTAGTAGGATGGTAAATTTAGTTTAAAATGCAAGCAATTTAAATTAACGTTGCAAGCAATGCAGCAAAACTCAGCTCTACTGAACCGTATTTAAAACAGTAATGTCTAAGTACTTCATTGTGATCCCTCTTTCCTTGATTCTGTAATCACATAGTTTAATTGCGATGTTGTCCTGTATTTAGAATGCAAACAACGTTCTATTTCAATGGAAAGTCATTTCACGATTTTGGAAACGTAATCTTAATTAAACGTGTTTAAAGTAATCTTATTGTCCAAGTGGTGATACATTAAGAATACAAGTGTCACCACTCCATTTCCTCCCCAGCGTGCTGTAAAAGCCAGCTAAGAGATATTGTACACAGATAAGATCCTCTGTGAGAGACGGAAACCTTGAGTATAAACCCTGTGCCAACACGCCTCGTCAACGTGGCACAGTAGACCATAATCCCTCCCAATGTAACTTAAAACTAAAATTATTCGACTTATTATTGTATAAAAACTATTATAACATATAATTATTCCTAAATGACAAATTAAATTAATAATAATAATATATGGTATAAAGACTTTCGCACGCCTATACTGGAAGAATATGTAAGAAACCTAAAATGTTATTTAAGATCACTATTTGTACCATATTCTTGCGAATAAATGATTGTTGATGTTGATGATTTGATTTTGATTTGAATGTGGAATGTGCCCAACAGTAGGACATTAACAGGCTGTAGAGAGAGAGGGAGAGATATCGCGGGCAACAGCTAGTTAATACATATTTTTACGCAGTCCTAAAATACAAACACCAAAATTACTTTAGTGATTCAAGCTGGAACAATCAACAGTCCAATCATTGGAATTTCACTAGCGATAGAGAAACATACCAATATTAACACCTATATAAGCATAACACGTTTACCCTTCCGCATCAGCAGGGGTCGAGCAAGCCAAATTAGATTCGCTGAGTTATATACAACGTTATTGGCTTAGAATACCTTCGAACGGGTTGATTAATGTGTCTGTAGTTTCCATTATTATACCCTTCGTTAAATTATTTCTGTGAAAATAAGTCAGTCATGTTATTAATTTATTTAGAAGCCGTTTAGTTTTCAAAATGTTTTTATAAATTGTTAGCAACCAGCGTGATACTAGTATAGTTAAACAAAGGTTTTAAATTAAAGTTGTAGGCACATAAATTTTTTGCCACTTTTTTTTCTAAGGAAAATTTTTCTCTTTTGAAGGAAAAGATTTCTCTGTTTTTCTTTTTCGTTTACCTCTTATCTTCCGAATGAATAAAAAGATTTCGACAATTAGGAACGACTATAAATTCACTCTACTATTCTTTATTACAATTAAAATGTCGTAAATTTTTAAGCCGTAAAATAAGGATAAAGGTCAATAGAAAACAAACCCAACTTATTGAGTAAGTAGGGTATGAAAATAAATGAAAATAATAGGTTATCAAGAAGATTTTATTATTGTTAAGTATAATTATGAATAATTTTAGGATATTTAATTTGACGATCTAGCATTAGATTTTATAAATTACTAGCTGTTGCCCGGCAAACGTTGTTTTGCCATACTAAAAAAAAAAAAGTTTAAAAAATAGATGTTGGCCGATTCTCAGACCTACTGAATATGTATGTAAAATTTGAGAAGAATCGGTCAAGCCGTTTCGGAGGAGTACGGTAACTAACACTGTGACACGTGAATTTTATATATTAGATATATTTTTTAATATATATAAATATACTAGCTGACCCGGCAAACGTTGTTTTGCCATACTAAAAAAAAAAAGGTTTGAAAAATAGATGTTGGCCGATTCTCAGACCTACTGAATATGTATGTAAAATTTCATAAAGATCGGTCTAGCCGTTTCGAAGGAGTACGGTAACTAACACTGTGACACGTAAATTTTATATATTAGAAGATTTGTCAAATACTTAATCAAGTAAACATCACTTTATGTGCATTGCTAATACATAAACAGTACAATCAATCAATTCTATTTGGAGATTATAAACCATTATTCAAATAATCCATTTAATAATGTAAACAGTATCGATCTGTTATGTCATTAGCTTTAGCTTACGTGAGTGGTCACGATTCCTTACACATTGATATCTTTACGTGTCAACGCGTTGATTATATTAACAGGTCTTCTGCTTCGTCAAGCAATACAAAATGAGTAAAGATGTATCGTAAGAAGCAAAAAATATTGAAATCGTAATTAATATTTGTTATTTTGCTATTTATTTTGTACCAACGTAAATCTTGAAATGTAATACATAATTGAATGGTTGGTGAAATATACTTTTGTTGTTAAAATTGGCTTCTTGCCAATTTTGTTGAAAATTGTGTTTGGTAATAACATAAGAACTAACGTTCTTATGTTATGACCAAACACGATTTTCATAGTTCTTCATGACTAAAATAATTTCTCCGTGTGATGACGGATTAAGAATACAAGTGTCCTTCCCAAATTTCTGTAAAAGCCAGCTACGAGATATTATGCACAGATAATATTATGCTTTGTCAGAGACAGAAAACTCAAAAATAAACCTTGTGGGACATTTATGGGCTAGAGAGTCAGAGAGAGTAAATAACCCTTTCGTGATTTTGGGTAACAAATACGAGTTTGGATACAAAGTCGATACGACAAATTTTGCTTCCACCAAATTTACTCACCATGAAATTTTTTTTTTTAATAATGTTCATGTCGGTACGCGTTTAAAGTGTAAACGGGACTGGGACCGAAGTTTGCTATTACAATGTTGTCATAATGATCAGTCACTGATTGCATAATGGCGAATTTTATCAAGTTTGGTAGCCTACTATTAATTTTTTGTCATAAATGACGCCATAATCGCGTCAGTGACTGATCTTTATGACAACATTTTAATAGCAGAATTGGGCCCCAGGATCAAGGTATTTCTGGGTTCTAATCCCGGTTGATTGTACATTAATCCGTTAGTCAATAAGTCAGTCAGCTTCTTTTCCTGATGGGCTTCGTGGTGGAGTGGTTTATGTAATGGACTGCTGTCACGAGGTCGCGGGTTCGATTCCCGCTTGGGACAATCATTTGTGTGATAACCATAAATGTCATACAAATGTTTGTACTGCGTCTGGGTGTTTTCTATGTATTATAAGTATCTATGTATTTACAAAAGAAAAGTAGTTTATGTAGTATATCCGTATTCTGGTACCCATAACACAAGCATATAAGCTTAGCTTATATGTCCGTGAATATTTATTTATTTATTATTATTTATTTCCTTATGAATTAAAACATTACATATATCATTCACCTGTCCTTATCTTATTAAGGGATCCATGCGAGTAATTGTATAGAGACCAAAATTATAATTTGTGCAACAATTTGTAGGTTTGTCAAAAATAAATGAGTATTGTTAATATTTTGCAATGTCCTTCATGTTCAAAGAAATATCGCTGTCATTTCTGTTAAAATAACAATGTAAACAAATTTCCTCTAAACCAATATGACAATGAAGAAAGAGGCTTACATCTAACCAGCGCATTATGACCACAAAACTAATCAAGGCGAGTAAATTGAATTTAATATTGCAAGCGACCGCCTCACCGTCGCTGAAAACCACAGTCTTAACGAGATGTCGAATTTTGCGTAGATTCTGACTTATAAGTCTGGTGATGATAATAATATAAATTATGTTAAAAAAATTGTTCTCCATTGTATTTTTATAACGATATAGGTTCAAGTAAAAAATTTGTTTATGTATACGTTCGTTTAGCCTTCGCTAAATCTACGTATGTATGCGACAAACTTCAGAGTTTAGAGCACGTACAACGAACGTACAAGAGTGTAACGTAAAGAGAATTTAAAAAAATAAGTTGATCCGACTTCATGTGCCTTTGAAATTTGACAGTTTTCCTCGATTACACAGGAGATAACCATCAGATAATGACCTCGTGCCAATGGGACCAAACGGGAACCACCAGCTTTCAAATAAAAAAAAACAGATTAAAATCGCTTCGCCCAAATTAAAGTAATGAGGTAGCAATTATAAAAAAAAAATTTACAGACGAATTGAGAGCCTCCTCCTTTTTTAAAGTCGGTTAAAAAAATGCTTTATTTGTTAGTTTTATCGTGCAAAATTATATACACCCACCTACACACAAACACACACACACACACACACTCAAAACACGCATACAAACTTCTATGGATTTAATCATAGACATTCATGGACATAATCATAGACATTCATGGACATTTTCATGGACATAATCATAGACATTCATGGACATTTTCATGGACATTTCATGGACATTTCATGGACATTTTATGGACATTTCATGGACATTTCATGGACATTTCACGCAACGCCCTCTGGTCCCAAGCTAAGATAGATAGATAGATTAACTCTTTATTGTACACATTTACAAGAAACAGAAAACAGAAATTAAGCTTAAAACTAGGTACAAATGGCGGCTAAGCTTATATTGCTTGTATATTAAATAAGGGTAGAATACATATACTACTTTTATTGAATAAGGGTAGAATACATATACTACTTTTCTTTTGTAAATACATACTTATATTAGATAGAAACACCCAGACAATATAGGTCACGGGTTCGATTCCCACTCGGCACTATCATTTGTGTGATTTTTCTACTTGTCATACCTCATACACTCTTGTCATACCTCATATACATATATACCATGACCTCTTGATTGGCAGTCCGTTACATGAACCACTCAACCAAGAGGCTCTTCTTCGCGACCTATATTGTTAATATATATATAAATAATGTTAATCGCGATTATATTGAGTTTATTCTTCTATCTTGGACATACAATTTCATACGAAGTGTTATTATCTTATATATAAAATTCACGTGTCACAGTGTTAGTTACCGTACTCCTCCGAAACGGCTTGACCGATTATTATGAAATTTTACATGCACATTCAGTAGGTCTGAGAATCGGCCAACATGGCAAAACAACGGTTGCCGGGTCAGCTAGTTTGTTTATATAATCAAACTGAAAATAAAATCACAGGATAACAAGCAGGTTAACGAATTTGTATTCATTGGTTTGTTTACTCAAAAGTGACTTCATTTGATTTGATTATTGTTCGACGTATCATGATGGATTGCCGTATATTCCAGATTTATTTAATTAAAATTAATTACAATCTTGCTCTGAATGTAAAAGAAGCGAGTTTAGTATTTTATTTTCACGTTGTGAGTATTACCGATGAATATATCTGACTAGCTGTTGCCCGCGACTTCGTACGTTTGATATTTAGAAATTTTTGCACGTTTTGGCATCACTTTTGACTCATGCTGCGATCCTGCGATGCTGAACTGAAAAAATTATTTAAATCGGACTGGTGGTTACTGAGATTAGCGCGTTCAAACAAACAAACTAACTCTTTCGCTTTATAATATAAGTATAGATAGTAAGTAGTACCTCAAGTCAAAGACAATTTTTTTTATTTCAAGTTGGCAATAATTTGAAGCTCTTTTGAAACGTCAGAAACTAGGTGACTGTTCCAAACGCGAATCCTATGGAGAAGAACAGACAACAAACTCCATAGATTTTTTTTTCTTCAAATTTTTTTTCAATTTTATTTTACATTGTTGGAGGGCTGTGAGAATGTTGCCAATTAATGCTATCTGGACTATAATTATTAAATAATTTACAGACAAGATTGCCTTGTTAGAGCAAGTCGATCAGTGACTTAATCTACTTACAAATATTATAAACGCGAAAGTACATTAGGAACACAGTTATTCTAGAATCTGATGGACTCATTAACATCATGATACCATCACGACTTTTTCCCATGGGAGTAGGCAGAGAATATAGAGCATCATCTGCTATATTATCTAGAGTCTGAGAGAAGACTTATCATCATTATCGTCATCATATTATCACGGTTTTTCCACATGGGGGTAGGCAGAGACTATAGAGCGCCCTCTGCTGTATGATTCTAGAGTCTGAGAAAGGATTTATCATCATTATCATCACACCATCACGCCATTTCCCTTGGGTGTAGGTAGAAACTATAGAGCACCATCGGCGGTAAGTTGAGAGTATAGAGCGCCATCTGGTATATTATTTTAGAGTCTGATAAATTAACTACGCATCTTTTTAATGCAAAAAAGTAGGTGATTGCAAATTCCACGCACAAGAAGTCTCGTACAACAACTTCTATCTTAAAAGGGTACTGTACTCCTAATTTAGTTATTTGCCTTAGGTATTGCTATCCCTATTCTCGAGTAGGGACAGTTGTGTGCCATACTTTAAAAAATATAACATACTTACATTGCCCTCGCTGTATATTTATGAAACTGCTGTTTTTGGGAAATCGAACCCTGAGCTATTTCAAACATTTGCATCGTTGCCGAGGAACCAACGAGATAACTTAAGACTACAGGCACTATCAGTTAATACTACACTTATGCAGAAGAATATTCTATGCATGGTAGTTGCAGTGTACCTACAATAAAATACCAAAGGACATGAAAGTTCTAAAACTCAGTATATTTAAGAAAGTGTTGAAGGCCTTTTTAGTAAAACAATGTTTTTGTACTGTAGACGAATTTTTAAATTATTAATAAGTTAATTGGTTTTGTTGTTAATTAGTTTGTTGATTATTTTTATTAAATATTAATTTTACGTGCTTTAGCTGTAGACTTACTATTTGACATACCAATTTTACTAATTAAATTATATACTTGACATGGCCATGAAAATAACATAAACTTACTAAGATTAGACATTTGCTTTATATCATAAAATGTTCCAAGTATTTTTTGCATGCCTAATGGGTAGAAAATAGCGAACAAATGTAACTCAGATTATAATGTAATAACTTGTATGATCTATTTTCGGCATATGAAGGATTCATTCATTCATTCATTCATTCATTCATTCGAGCTGAAGCAGATTTTACCTACAAAAACTTTGGAAAAAAAAGACGTTTTGTAGTCCCCTTTTTTCTTCGCGAAACTTAAACCGATTTTAATTTTATTTACGCTACATTATAGATGAAGAGTATATCTATGCTTCTATTATTTTCTTTTTTTGGTAACTTTATCTAAAGAAAACCGGATTTTTGGATGGTCATATTATTTTTTGTTATTATAGTTTGAATATTCCACGAAAAAAACAGGGGACTACGATGCCCATATTTTTGTATGGGGCATAATTTGGTATCGTGCCCTCCTAACAGCAAAAGTAATGATTAAAAGCTTAAGCTGTCATCACATATTTTTGTTTAAAAATAATTAATATAACACAAACATACAGGTATTCCGATTACAAAACAACATATTTATTTAAAAAGTTCTCTAATATTGGCTTAAGCATACTTATTATCGCTGTGAACTTTTCAAAGAAATGTATTCAGAAACAATCCATTTTATACCCTATATACAAGTGTTTAAAATATAAGATTATACAACCTTTAATAGGCTTCTAAGGTTTAAACATGTTTTGATGGCACACAAAGAGCTTTTGATTTCAGTTAATTAGTTAAACATTCTGCTTTGAATAGGTGTTATATCCATGTACAAATCTATTGATTAGATAAACAAATGTGTTTACAATTTTCTTTTAAATTAATTTGTAAGAAAAATATATCACTGAGTTTGTTAAAAACCTACCAATTGGTACCAATTCTATATGCACAAGAACTTAACTTAACTAAAATAATGAAATTTGATAGTGTCAATATATCTATTATTTCGTTGTACATATTTATGTTAATTAAAATCGTTAGTCTTTAATACACAGCTTTCATAATAAGACAATTTTGTGAACATTGCCAAATTGTGTTATTAACACTATACATTTGCATTTTTCAGTTTAGTTTATTTTTGCACGTAGAATTGCTCCCATTGTCACTTATTATCGAAACATATACATAAATAGTTTTTGCTTGTAATTCTACCGAGGGGTATACTTACGACGTATGGGTAAATATTGTTTAAATTTTATCCGCAGATCTACTGAATATTTACACATTTTGTTAAAAATTTATCTAGACATTTTAAAACTAACTGGCGGCAAATAATATGACATGAAAATTTAATTAAATTGATGTCTCTACATTGTAGAGACTAAAGATTATATGAGGTAACATTGGCTTTAATTATAACACGAAGTATTCAAAATATCCATCCATCTATCAGCTTTTCTCCGACCACTGTTGAACATAGGATTCCCACATAGATCGCCACAACGAGTGGTCTTGTGCCTCTCGCATCTAATTAATGAATTTTTCGAAATCCCTGTGGTGGCGATAAGCAATACAAGTGCTACATCCCCATTTCCTCGACGAGGTGCTGTAAAAACCACCAAAGGGATATTATAAGGAGATTAAATCTTTATGAGATATAGAAATCTCGTACCTACCTAAATCCTATGCCAAAAAGTTCAATACAGATTAGTAAACCAAAATCCTGAAGAAGAGTGTTATTCCCAACAGTGGTATGCAGAGGCGTATTTACCCTAGGGTCATAGGGGCCATAGCCCGGGGCGGCCAGCCTGAGAAGGGCGGCGAAAGCCTTCAAGTTTAAAATTTTCCTATGTCTCTATTAATTTATAGTGCGGCTAATTAAATTGGCCCGGGGCGTCAAATCAAATGGCCCGGGGCGCTAATTTTCAAAATACGCCTCTGGCGGTATGTAAATATGCTGGGAAGAAAGTTTAGTCCTTGCTAGAGAATTTCGAAGTTTCTAGATGGAATAACAGTCTCAATTCAATCTAAATAATTAGCGCAAAATTATGCACACTGACCGCCTCCTGTTCCATATAATATAGCGTGCTAATTAATCTAAATTCAGAACACAATAGTAATAAGCAAGAGGTACGTGATAGCTATAGGTATTTATTGATTATAAAGACAAGTATAGTACACGGTAAGTCATGATTGCTAAGTGAACTTTAAAGAACAATGGATTTCTATAAATGGTGATTGTTGACGATAATATCCTTTATCATCAAAGCTCTACATATCACTTGATTATCATTATAATATACCAGCAGTGCCCGCGATTTGGTATGGAATTTAGAAAGTTTTTACCCGTTTCGCAACAATTTCCACTGATGCTTAGCTATATTACATATAATATATATAGCCATTACATATTATAGTAGTATTGAGTCTATTACGATTTATATAGGTTTCTGTTATTTTAGTTTAGGAATGTTTTATGGAATATGTATATATTTATGTTGACGGGCCTCGTGGTGGAGTGATTTATATAACGGACTGCCGATCATGGGGTCTCGGGTTCGATTCCCGATCAGGACAATCATTTGTGTGATGTTTTTAATTGTCATACAAATGTTTGTACTGCGTCTGGGTGTTTATTATGTATTATAAGTATGTATTTACAAAAGAAAAGTAATATATGTATTCTATCCGTATTCTGGTACCCATAACACAAGCATAATAAGCTTAGCTTGGGACCAGAGGACGTTGTGTGAAATGTCCATGAATATTTATTTATTTATTTATTTGTAAAATTCACAGCGTCGTGTTACTGTTCGGCGCCATGCCTTGCATTACAATTGGGCGTTACTGAAAACCAGCGTTGTGGGGTCAAACTCACAACACTATGCTGAGTAAAGTCCTATTGTTTCCCATGGATGGGGCACATCAACTACATTTTTTTCTTTAACTATAAGTCATATCTATGTTTGTGTCCCCCAATGGGAAATAATAAATATCTTTCTTTCTTCTTTCTTCTATATAGCCTAAAGCCTTCCATGATAAGTTTACTATCCAAAACTAAAAGAATTTTTACATTTATCATGGATCCTGAGATTAACACGTTCGTAAAATTGTAGAAATATGATTTGTATTAGCGTTATCATTAAACTCCAAAACATCTAAATGGAAAACAGTATTTAATATTTTCTTAGTTCTAATATCTTGTGAAATACCTTGATAGTCATAATAATCCCTTAGGATTACTTGCTGTTATCAAAAGCATTATAAAAGTTGAAACCAATTTAATTAATTAAAGTGTCTGTGGGGGCACGAATAATCTTGATCAGTATAAACTATCAGCTCTCTACTAAATAGCTTTGTTTTATAATTAATATTCCTTACTTAATATTAATTAACACTTATTTTTTGCAATATTTGTAGTAACGATTTTCTAAGTAATTGTAAAATTTCTTAAAAAATTATTACTGTATATACTGTATGTATATGTGGTTAAAATTTTATAATAAATATATATTTTTTAAAATTTTTATAAAAATAAATAGGTGCGCATATTATGGGTACTATTTACAGTAAATAGTATATATTCCGTGATGGTAGATAAACAATTAAAACGGTAAAATGCAATATAAGATTTTATAAATAATTTACAAAATCTTTTATTGCATTTTCCCGTTTTAATTTTTAGTACGTAACCCTAAAAACTGCAGCTAAAGTTGAAAAATAATAAAGTTAATACTTAACATTACACATTTAACCACTGCAATCTACCACGACAGATAAAAAATGTACAAAAACGTTTATTTTCTAGTGACATTAGTCGTACAATGTTTTGGGAAAAAAGTTTCTTTCATGAAAGCGACCGTGCGGCTATTTTACTTCGTTGCTTAATTTCAACGACTTTTTTTGGTCGTTTATCTTCATGTTAAGCCTCACTCGTCCCTTTTTAAGCTTCCATGGCTCAATTTAAAACTGTTCGTTGTAAAACAATATTTAAAGTTGTTTCTACACTCGTTATCGGCATTTAAGTTATAATAAAACTGCTAATGTTTTTAATTATTTCTTTATGGCAGAATTTTATCCGTAAAAATTCGCGTTGTTAAAATTACATTTTATAAAGTTAGTATAATAAAAAAAAAAATAGATGTTTGAAATTTAACATAATTAGCACAATTAGCACTATTGTCACTGCTTACTGCCAAGAGGAATAGGCGTGACGATATGATCATTACATAAAATTTATACTGAAAATACCTACGTGAATGTGCGTGTCTATTACAAAGATACCTATTTCATAGAGATCAAAATATCTCGTTAAACTATCAAAATTAAATGTTTCTTTTTTCTTCCAAAAATAAATTATACAAGTTTGTAGTATATATATAGACCAGTGCCGATCATTTTTAAAACAAAAGAAAATAATAGTAGGATGAAACCCATTAGAAATTGAGGAGAATATTATAATAATTGGTCAAGTGCGAGTCGGACTCGCGCACGAAGGGTTCCGTACCATTATCTATGCAACATAAGGCAACGTTATTAGTATCGAGCAAGAAACGGTAAAAAAATCATGTTTGTTGTATGGGAGCCCCCCTTAAATATTTATTTTATTTTATTTTTAGTATTTGTTGTTATAGCGGCAATAGAAATACATCATCTGTGAAAATTTCAACTGTCTAGCTATCACCGTTCTTGAGATACTGGGTACGGAACCCTAAAAATCATGTTTGTTGTATGGGAGCCCCCCTTAAATATTTATTTTATTTTATTTTTAGTATTTGTTGTTATAGCGGCAATAGAAATACATCATCTGTGAAAATTTCAACTCTCTAGCTATCACCGTTCTTGAGATACAGCCTGGTGACAGACGGACGGACGGACGGACGGACGGACGGACGGACGGACGGACGGACAGCGAAGTCTCAGTAATAGGGTCCCGTTTTTACCCTTTGGGTACGGAACCCTAAAAATGATAGGAAAAATAATTTACGGGCGATCTGAGGTCGGGAAGGGGATGGAGGGGGGTTTTAAGGGTAAAAAATGTTTTTTCTCGATTTCCGGCAAAACTAATAGTCCTATGGAAAGAAGTTGAAAGGCAAAGTTGTAGGTAATAAAAAGATCTAAAACTTTTGTATTCACACTTTATTCACATAACCTCAAATTTATGTGAAAAATTCAAAAAACCAAGTTTTTGGTTTTTATTTTTATCTTTTACAAAAATGTTTTTTCACTAACGAAATTTTGTGAAAACTTAGCTAAGTGCTAAATACGCTGTAATTTATTTGATTAGAAATATTTGTTTTTTCACCTTATTTTGAATTAATATCGAAAAAGCACCCTTATTTTCAATCGAAAATTCACCTGTCAAAATATCAGCGTTTTTAAAAAAAATTGTATTCTTCCTGTTCTTTAAAATCTCTACTTTCCGATGGTAAAAAAATATATATATGTTACTATAGAAAATCTTTTCAGAAAATGCACTAAAATATCATACAATTTTAATCCCGACTTTTCCGAATCCGAATTCCCGATTTTTTTCCCGACCTCAGATCGACCGTAAATTATTTTTCCTATCATTTTTATAATACCCTCCTCCTTTTCTAATGGTTTTCATCCTACTATTATTTTTTTTCACTTTTTATTATTTTTAAAGCTATCTGCACTAGCCTAATATTCTATACTCAAATATCGTTAGTAGAAAAATGGAGCTGATCCCGTAATGAATGGTCGATTATCTCATAAGTGCTCTAGGGTGCCCGGGACATAAGTGATTACGCTTTTCAATGCCCATACCATTCCCTAATTTTGTAACTCGACATGATTGGGCCTTTAGAGAGTTTTCTTTTATTTTATGGAGTACGTAAAAAAGGTTGTGTTAAAATGTTTAGACAGTATTGAAAATGGAAATCATTTATTTATATGAACATAATGTTTACAAAATAAAGATTTTACTCGTTTAAAACGTCCAAATATGATTACGTTGCTTGCTTTCTAGTTCAGGACACGTAATACATGTAAGAATCTCCACTAAGCTTATTAGTTTTTGCAATACGATCATAATGTTTTATGAAACAAATTATGACAAGCTATTTTTATACTTGTTACCAAATAAGTAAAAATCGTAGTTAAAGATTCGTTTTTTAATTATTCATGTATTCTGCTGCCTTTCGAGGAGAGAAAGTGTTGTACACTTTCTCTCCTCGAAAGGCAGCAGGACGCACTCCGACGAGGTTGGCAGCAGTTAGAGAAACCTACGAACTATACGGGCATTGTCTAGCAAGACAATTATTCATATTATTGAGTTACTATTACTATATTTTTAATAACTTTACAGTCTTACAGTCAGTTTATTTAGTAAAAGCATAGCGAGTCAATCGCAAAATATTAATATATTAACTTTACAGTCGTCATCAGTGCGCGTCACATTCATCCTAGAGATGAGCATCAGATAATATATGCTCGAAACCGGGTTGACATCGTCGATTCCATAACAGTGAGTGTTAGACGGTAACATATAAATACTTTCAAGAACTTTACTAACATGCAATATGTCATTAAATCTGTTAAATATCAGTAGTAAAATTTCTAAGAAGGAATAATATTATGTGTTCTTTGTTTATTTATAATACGATAGTGTTTAGTCTGATCTAACGTCATATCCGACGATACCTTCTTCAAGTTATTTAACCTACAGTGATTAGAAATTAATCTACCTCGCTGAATTGTATCTCATTTTAACCTTACCTATAATATAATGGATTTTACTTAACCTTATATAAATTTGATGTTAATTTAATACCTAAATATTTTTGTTTTGCTAAATTCCTTTTTATTTCCGAAAGGTCAAGTTATGATGAGAAATTGCAAGACTAATTAACGTTTGAAAAAATAAATGTGATTTAATGGCTGCCATTCATTTTTTATACGACTGAGGTGGTGAACAAGCGTACGGCCTGCCTCAAGGTAAGTGGTTGCGGTTACCGCAGACTATAGACGTCTGTAATACCAGGGTATCACACGCCCGTTTCTCGATCCGTTACATAGAATTATACATAGATAGATACGTTCAAAGCTACTAAAAGCGTGTTAATAATTGCTTGTATTATGAGTTTAATTGTTGTAATATTTTAGACATAAATTAACGCCAACTCTATAAGCTAAAAGTGTCTAAAAAAATAAAGTTTTACAGTGTCTATGTTCTTACGCGAATGGTTAAAATGTCTGCAGTTATTCCAAAATAAGTAATTCCAAAATTTCTGAAATAATCTAAAATACCTACAACTGCGGTAAAAAAACACTATCTCAGCGTACTTTATAGCGCTATATATTAAGGCTGGTAAAAGAAAACAGCTCAGCATCTTACAAGACAGTACTTGTAAACATCTGGCACATCTGAGAGTGCGGACAGGAACAGTGGCAATTACAGAGAGCGGGACATCTGCGTCGGTTGGCTTATATGCAATAAAGTAGCGAGTTAGGAATTGCTAATATTGGATGAGACAGTTTACATTACTTTTTTCAAAACTATAATGATTTAGTTTCTTGTATTCCAATATAATATCCATACTAAGATTATAAAGCTGAAGAGTTTTTTTGTTGGATCGCGCTAATCTCAAGAACCTCCCTCGTCCGGTTTGAAAAATTCTTTTAGTGTTATAATATAGTACATTTATCGAGGAAGGCTATAGGCTATATAACATCACGCTGCGATCAACAAGGGCGACGTATTAGTGAAAATTTTAGGTTTGGTATGTGATATATAAATAAATATCCTCAAAAAACTTATGTCTACATGATTAGATGATTTTCATTGCATTTCATTTCATTTCAAATTATTAATCAAAGAAAAAATAATGGATAAACTCATCATTCTTCTACCCTTATCCCGTAACTCGAGGTCGGTCGCGGGCGATGGGGCGGTATTCAGAGACCCGCCGCGGAAATTTTGTCGCTGTCGGTCACGGCAACGCGACAGGGGTACCTAATGCTCTCCCAGTCGGGTAAGGCCCCGATTAACGGGGCCACCCCTCGCCGAGTCATGGTAAAGCTCGAGGCACCATCATGGACCGGCAGGGCGGGAGGCGGAGAAGAAAAAAAACCCTCCTTTGTTAGATGCACAGGTGTTATGCGACGTTGTAACCTCGGTCGATTCTTATAACCCCCGCGGGCAAGATTTGGGAAGTGACACTTGTATTCTTTTTGTTCGTCACCCCGCGAATTTTTCTATAATAAATCGAATAAAAATCAACTTTAACATTACACAGCCTCTCCATTTATTTACTATTCCTTTTTTTTCTTTAATTAATAAATATAAACATGATAAAAAAGCAGATTAATCCCAGGCGTCGTTATTTCTTTATTAAGTTGTAAGTATAAAAATTTTATTTTGTACTTTTATTAAACGCATCAAAATATTTAGCTTGGTTAACGCTTTACACAGTTAATTTACAAATAAAGTATTCACGCAAAATTTATCTCATCGTGTTCTAGTCCCAAACTAAGCTTATTTCTTGTGCTATTTATCATAAACTTCTTAGCCTCCATTTTTTAGTAAACCTATTTATTAATACTTAGTATATCCCACACAGATAACATCCTCTGTAAGAGATGGAAAACTCGAAACTAAACCCTATACCAACAAGAATGGTCAGTGCGGCGTAGTAGACCATAATCACTCCCAAAGTGGAGTAGGCCCTTGCCCAACAGTGGGACATTAATAGGCTGGAGAGAGGGGGGAGGGGTAGGACTTAGAAAATACAGTCATCCTGGATAAAACATAGGAATAAACACAATTGCTTTTCCAGCTTTTCATCTTAGTTTAGTTACAGTTTGCGCTTACCTTAACTCAATACTCAATAAACTCATCGCACAGTTAATCTTAAAAGAACAGCAAAAGGTTCAAAATTGAGTAAAATAGACTAGCTACTTTAATACATAGAGTAACCTTTATGAATTTGAAAACAGGGTCTCGCTAAAAGTTAAAAGTTACAAAGTTTAAGTCACAAATTATCTTCGCATTATATTATATGAAAGCTTAATTTTATGTATTTCTTATCATTAAAATACACGTCATATTCATTTTAAACTCCCAGGATTATGACAGTCGGTTTCACATTTAAAACTTCAAGTTATATTAATTTATCGCACTCCAAAATATGTGGGATTATAATTAAATTTATTAAGAACGAAATTATTCGTGTCAAATACAAAGATCAAATATGGAGTTACTTAAAGTAAAGGTTGAAGTTGGTTTCCATACTAGAGATCAGTAGGGGACAAAAATACAGAACTTTTATTGTTCTTCAACTGTAATAGATAGACATACACTATTGCAGATTTGTTATTAATAATCAATAATATTAATTTAGAACAGTCTTTAATTATCAATAGATTTTGCAACGCACAGCGTACGTAAACTTATGACTCTATGTAGAATTTTGTTAGCTTGTGTAACATTGTTGCTATATAGGCAACTTAAACTTTTAACCTAAGTTCATGAAATGGTGGTGAAAAAAATTTAAAATCAGTCCAGTATTTTCCGAGCGTTTATGATGCAAAAAACAATTAAAATGTTTCCTCTTTATATTAATAGTATAAGTATGAAAGTGTAGGTGTGTAACTATAATACCTAACACACTCCTTTAAATAGATCTGATGTTCGAAAGGCTCTTTTTGTGTACGAGCCCCTAAAACATGAAACATGGCAATGTTTTATTCACAACCAACGTATTTTATTTGGAAATGTTGTTAAGATCCTGATAAATTCATTGATTTCAGCATGAATAACCTCGATAGGGAGAACTTTAAATTGCTGAAGGCTTAACAGCCATTACCTTTTTTCAGTACGATTGTACAAAACCACTCAACCCTTTTAAACCCCAATCCAAAGTGCGTCCGGTCGTTAGTGGACATTAATGGAATCCAACCAGTTATTCTGCCGTGAAAATAACAAGAGCTAAGGATTTCATAGCCCTAATCTGTTGTTTTCACAACGATAACAATGTAACAGCGACATGCAAATTCTATGAAACTTCTGTTCAAAACCATAATGTACTTTCTATTATTCGTTTAACAGAACGGCAACAAAACGAAGCGAAATAGTAAGAGATTTATAGCTGACAGCTCTCAATGGATCTCGGAGTATTGTTGGAACTGTTACTGTTTACGAGATCGTAGATTCGATTTTATTTTACTTAGCCGATTCAATTATATTTACTAGTAATATCCGACGTCCATGTAGTGAAGGATTTAGAATACAAGTACCCCTTTTCCTTCCCAGGGTGCTCTAAAAGCCAAGGAATATCTATTGTATTCAGATAACATCCTGTGAGAGACGGTAAACTCGAAAACATGTCTGCGTTAACACGCTTAGTCAACGCGGCACAGTAGACCATAATACCTCCGAAAGTAGAGGAGGCCCGTGCCCAACAGTGGGACGTAAATGGGCTGGAGAGAAAGAGAGTTATATCCGTGTGATCACAATTTAATAATAGAACTATTACCATTGCATAATCTCTACAGGATGTTGTAGAAGTCACCTCAGAAAATCTCGCAGGATGTTCTGTGAAAGACAGAAAACTCGAACCTATTCTATATAGCTATTCTATAGCTAGATTCCTGGTCAGCGCGGCGTAGAAGATCAAATACGCAGGGTTTTAATAAGAGAGGGCCTCCTACAAAGCTTAAATTTATATTAGTTAATGGCACAAAATATAAATTTCTTAAAAAAATTACGTACTAAAGTTACTTACTTTAACCAAAGTTGAATATAAAAACTTACTATCTAAATTATTTAATGTATGGTGAGAAAGACATTAATATAATATGAAAATTCATTGTCAACTTTACGGACAGTAAAACAAAGAATATGTTGTGTAGAGAAGAAAACGTTTACACAACTCTTTTGAAGACTACAAACTACCCACGCCATATTCTACCCACGCAATACAACCTACTCCTAACAAGATAAGCTTCGTGTATTTCATTTTATAACTAACTATGAACCTGTGAAGTTAATATAACTCTATATAATAATAGATAGAATATACAGGGCTCATTAGTGCATAATATATTATTGTGTAAATTTTCAACGTCTTTAACCTAACTTTGGGTTTTTGCCACTTAATAATTGAGCTGTAGAGTATCTTGTTAGAGAGACTAAATACTTAAAATTAAGACTAGCATACCCTGTTATCGGAGATCGATTAATACTAACATTCCCAGTTATATACATCGGGAGTACTAGTGTATTTTATTGGTTTTTGGCACAGGCCTACATAATATCTCTAATAATCACTATATTAGTCAAATGATATTCAATGCTGGATAAAGGACTCCCCATGGACTTAGCCTTGTGAAGCCTGCTTAAAATTTTTGTAATTTCTTACCCTAAACTTATTAAGTCATGTTAGATTAGTTATTCTTGCCTTTATCCTAATAGTTACAGTATTGTAACATTAATACAATAAACAATATATATTTACGCTTTTAAAACAGAAACCAACTTTTTCAAGCCTATGAAAATATAACTCGTCAAAAGTCTGAAGTGCACTTCACAGAGCCAACCAAATTAAGAGAAAAGTTCAACAGCAACTCAACGCGGCCACTCGCTCATTAAAAGTCAAGAACACTAAAATTTGAGTTTCAAACATATAAATCAAGTTCAACTGTAATAAAGCTTGGATAAAAGCGGGTTGTTTTGATTGCACAAAACTAACGGCCCATTTGAATCCCACGAGAAACATTCTAAACAAAACTGAAAACTAACTTATGAATATTCGTTTCTGTAATACAAGGGTAAAAGCTTGGTGGGTGTCAATCGGATTGGAGCATGCGCTATTTAGTTCTTAGAGCGAGCTTGCGTGCGGGCTTCAGTGATTGGCCACATGCCGTCGAGTACGAACCAGTTTACACTGGTTACTGCATGTTACAGGACGATTTGTTCTTTCGTGTCGAGTTAGTCCTGAGTGAACACTCTGTATATGAATATTTAATACATAAATAAACAATAAAATAAGATATTTAGTGGGTGTTTGTTTAGTTTTATTTGAGTTTAGTGTTTCATTTAGTTAGTTATAAAGTTATAGTTTATTGAATACTGGAAAATGTTTTCAAAACTTTTTACATAATGTGTAAGGCAGTTTGTTGTGAATGGATTTTAAAATATAGGTAAGCATTAATTGCCGTATTAGCATTAGTATGTAAGAACAAAATAATATTATTATTTATCTCACATGTTTTTTTATTATTGTATACAGGTTTAAGGATTTAAATTAAAATTTTCACTTGCTATAATCGTAAAATTTTAGAGCAAATAATCATCATGTAGGTATCGCGCTTTAAATTATTGATTAGGGAATTAATCTATTATTTAGCCTTTAATTGTAACCTATGCTTTCATTATTTTTGCTTATAAAGTGATTTTCTCTAGCTTGCTTTAAAAAAATTAAGCTGTAGTTTAAATCTGGTCAAGATTTTCTTGAAATTGTTTTGAATTCACGACTTAATAATACAAAATTTATGCTGAAACGAAATCATATGCTAAAGGTGATGTGTGGCTTCAATTTTCTATGACAAAACACGTAAAAAAAATTGTTTCTTTAATAGAAGGACCTAATTTTGCACTAATTTTAGGCTCACTAGGTCACTCCGCGTCAGTGCGTTAAATTGGCAATATTCATAATATCACGAAATTATTCGATACCAGAATATATATTATTAATCCATAAAAAAGTATATATTATCTACTATTAATATGAAAATGCGATTAAAAGATAATGATTTCTTGTTTGTAATTCAATTAAATATACATCAAAAGAAACTCTTTACGAAATTATACTTATACTATACAAAGTAAGGAATACGCTGTTTGATTGTATTATAGTTATGGATAAATACAATTTCTAAATTGTTAAATTTAAAAATATAGAAGAAGTAATTCTTTGAAATTTTTTCGGTTAAATATAATAAATAAATAAATGATTTTTATTTTCTCACAATACAGTAACTTAAAGAGGATTAACAAAAGAAGAACAAAATTTCACAAAAGGAATCAACATTGTGAGAGCTGGTGCCTATTATGGGTTTATTTAAAAGCCTGTATTACAGGTCACCAGTGCCCACTCCGTAGTGATATACGATTGTGCGATTACAATTGAGTTTGCAATTCCACTCGGTTTTATACATTTATAGTATGTGCTTAATATTAACTAAATAGCGAAACATAAAAAGGAAAAAGAATAAACTAAGTACCGCAAAAACAAAATATATATATTATTATAAATAAATAACGCCAATAATATTTTTACCAACAATGCAGTTTATTGGATTTATAGTCCAATTTACACTCGGTTTCGTTAGTCCCTGTCTACCCCCATAAGAATACGGCGTTACAAAATGTATGTATGCTTAGTGCAATTAAAAGGTAATACTTACACGATCGGTATTAGTAAGATTTTACTGGCTTGTCTTGTGCTACGGTTTTGGTTCTACGTGCGTAGCATCTCGTAGAACATGTATAGCTCTTGTAGATGCCTACGAAAGAAGCTACGAATTGCATTTATTTTGTAGCTTTATTTTGATGAAATTAATAACAGTTTGTAAGTAATTATTGTCTACTTTTTAACCATTAAGAAGGATTATGATCTTTACATACTCTTACGTTTCTAAATTTGGTTAATAACTAGTATTTTATAAGCCCAAAAACACAAAAAATGATATTTAAAAAAAAATATTAGCCCTTATGTCGACTGTACTAGATTCATTAATGACTACTTCACAATTTTTAACTCTAGATAATTACTTTGCCTTACGGAAAATATCATTTTTTCACGGGATTATATAATTTAAATCAAAGCTTAATGAAAAATAGTTATCAAACAAAATGTACCTAAGTATTGATCGACAATATCGTAATTGCTTAGTATTTTATTGTATAAAATTGCAAACGCCTACGGTAATATACACTGAGACTCATGGCGTGTACGTTCTCACGCGATTATTACACTTTTATATAAGTACGTCGAGCGAACAGTAGAAAATAAGCAATTTAAAGTATCTACAAAAACCTCTTTTAAAAGCCTTAGTGTAATATTTTGTGTTTGTTTTGGTTTCATGTTTCTTCTTTTTTACATAACAAATATTAAACTCACTTATAACAATGAAATAAGGATTGGGAAAGAATAAAAATAGACATTTATGTATATCCTGCAACTTTTACACAACATTCTCTGATCCTTAGCTAAGCGTATTTGCTTGTATCGTGGTTAACAGAATACGAATAATCCTTTTTGCATACATAAATTATAAAAGTTACATAATAGCTAGATAAAGGTTATTGGTCTTATTCATAATGACTTGTCGGAGGATTAAAAGTTCGCTAAAATCGGTTCGCGAAAATTGTCAAAACTTGTTATTCATGATAGTCTTTTTACACTAAAACGTTTATTATCTCTCCGATAAAATCTCCGTTTAAACCTCCGATAAGTCATTATGAATAAGACCATATATATTTATGTGACCAATATAAAGATCAAACTAATAGTTACTTGTCCTGAGTGGGAATGAAATCCCTGATTTCATAAACAACTATTCAATAAATAAACCGCCTTACCACGAGGCCTGTATTATGATGAACTATTATTCTACTTATCATCATCCTTCTGCCCTTATCCAGTTGTTCGGGGTCGGCTCGACATGACATCTTGTTCATGTTGCAGTGGAATTTGGTGGAATTTTACGACCAGCCGCCTGGTTGACGTCAACCCTCTTTGGGTATATGCACAGGGGCCCAAGTCTGCTATTACAGTATTTACAATGTTATCATAATGATCTGTCATTTAAGACAAAAAAATAATAGTAGCCTACCAACCTTGATAAAATTCGCTATTAAGCAATCAGCGACTGATCATTATGACAACATTGTAACATCATTGTAGCCTTGGGCCCCTGGTGTTATCGATCACACGGTTGGTTCCACTCACTGATCAGACGACCCCTGCGGCCAAGACACAATAAATATAAATATTCATGGACATTTCACACAACGTCCTCTGGTCCCACGCTAAGCTTATATGCTTGTGTTATGTGTACCAGAATACGGATAGACTACTTATACTACTTTTCTTTTGTAAATACATACTTATAATACATAGAAACACCCAGACGCAATACAAACATTTGTATGACAATTAGAAAAATCACACAAATGATTGTCCCAAGCGGGAATCGAACCCGCGACCTCTTGATCGGCAGCACGAGGCTCGTCAATGGACGGGCTTTTTCACAGCGATAGTATTATTAGCCTGCTTGAACATGTTGACAAGCATAATGATATAGAATTCAGTATAGGCAGCATAATATATGATTAAATTATTTATTTGTTGACTCATACAACACTCACACACAATTAAACGGAGTACCTACTAAAGAAATTGTATCTATGCGGTGAAACTATCAGATTTAAATGAGTCATACTTTTGTATGAATCACTGTATGTTCAGGTCTGTATGTTTGCAGTATGCGTAGATATACCGAAATATGATGCTATATTCAACTAGATTTTATTATTTCGTTATTAATTTGTATTTTAATACCTGTAGTGTCTGCCTATGATAGAAATCCGCCCCTAGGTTTGCATGCGTACAACATAGTGATGAAAGCTACTTACTGTTTAAACTAAAATACTTTTGTAGGTTGAATCTTTCAGTGTTGAATAGTACATTTATCAAGGAAGGCTATATGCTATATAAAACACACTACGGCCAAAAGGAGCGAACCATCAGTGATAATGTTGCAAAAACGGGTAAAATTTTCTAGTATCTACGCATACGAAGTTGCGAGGAACAGCTAGTGCTTCTTATTCAGGAAAAGATACTTATTCAAAATAGAATATATATAGCCTATGTTTATCGGAGATAATGTTAAGTACCTCACGTTGAAATATTTTTTGAAATCGGTTTGATAGTTTTAGTGCCTATTCACTTCAAACAATCAGCCAACCCAGTTCTTTCTCTTCGTAATATTAGTAAAAACAGAATTAGGAGTGAAACTTCGGGATATTTACAAATTATACTATGATCTAATATTTGAATAAATTAACAAAGCCGACTGGTAGAAATAACTCGGTGTAATAAATCATTATGTTTTAAACTCGCTTTCGTTCTACTCTCTTATATTTGAACTTCTTATTAATTACTGTGAAATCAATTGTGTATTTAAACAGATTGTTGTTATTTTTCCTCGATCAGGAAATGAGTTTTCTTTTAATTCCAATTTGTTAAAATACACATAAAATAATATAGTTTTTTAGAGATCCGTGTTGAAAAGTGAAGCAAGACCCTATAAACTAAGATTCTACTATCTGTCTATCCATCACTAGGCTATATCTCATAAACAATGCATGCTGTGTTTGCCTATAATTAGTTGTACAGAATTAGCTATGTAGTTTTAGTAATTTAAGTTATTGCTTGTATCTTCTGTAGCAACTGTTGGTAGACCTTAACAAATAAATAAATAAACAGTGATAGCTAGATGCATGAAATTTCCACAGGTATATATCCATATAAATAAATACTTAAAAATATGAGTATAAGTCCGATTCGTACCTGGTCAGTTTTATTTTCTTTTGTTTATTAAATCAGTGGTTTCCCTAGTATATATTTCGTTATATATGCATGTTAATATTATCCTTGTGGTGATGGATAAGAAACACAAGTGTCAAAGCCTGCTAAGGAATATTGTACACAGATAACATTTCTCTGTGAGAGACGGAAAACTCGAAAATAAACCCTGTGCCAACACGCTTGGTCAGCGCGGCGCAGTAGACCTAAATCCCTCTCAAAGTAGACGAGACCCTTGCCCAACAATGGGACGTTAAAGGGTTGGAGAGAGACAGAGATAGCCATGTTCAACAAAGATTAATTAATAATAATACTAATACTAAATAATATACTAAATAATATACTAATAATATACTAAATAATATAGTAAATAATGTACTAAATAATATACTAAATAATAATATACTGAATAATATACTAAATAAATACACTAATACTAAATACAAGTTTAAAATTATAAAATTTACATTAAGGCATAAAATATTATCGTAGGAGCTCTCACAGTTACTTTTCCATTTCTCTAGAACGATGCCTATTACTTAGTAACAACCAAATTGTATCATTAAAGAACTTTTGTTTTGGAATTATTAATTGTAAGATACAAAGGAATCGTTTAGTATTTAAACAAGTTCCTCAAATTATAATAAGCTAATTCTTTCCCAAATAAAAATATAAAATGCTACATTTCTACTTACATTTACTTTACGAGTTATATTTCAAGTTTTACCAGGAAAACCACAGGCTCATTATAATAAAACTAAAAAAATACAATTTCTGTTTGATGTTTGTTATAACGAGAAAGGAATGAAAATAAAATTCATTTCACAATTCAGAAAAATAATAACGAGGTTTTTAAACACTCTGCTGATTTCAAAGTAATTAATAAGAAGTTGAAATAATGAGAAGTCAAATGAGAACGGCTTTAAGTGTAATGAAATATTGCACCAGGAGAATTATTGTAGTACTCGCTTTTATTAATAATCTAAATTTTAATTTACATTATAATTATAAAACAAATTTAGATTTTTAAGTTCAATAATTTAACAGAATGTAATAAATAAATGTAATTCCTCTCTCCAGCAAATTCACGTTCAATTGTTGGGAACAGGCCTCCTCCACTTTAGGAGATGATTATAGTCTATTGGCAATTGTGCCGCGCTGACAGGGCGTGCTGGTCTAAAGTTTATTTTCGAGTTTTCCGTCTCCCACAGAGGATGTTGTGTATGTAATATCCCTTAGCTGGCTTTTATGGCCCCCTGGAAAAGACAAGGGGTGGTGGTGCTTGTATTTTTAATTTGTCACCACACGGCCTCTTAATGTTTAAGACTTGGACAATTTTAGTAAAAAATAATTTGCATTTTGTGAAAGTTTTGAAGTATTTTGGTGTTTTTCAAAATATGACTATATTCAAAGCGAAACCTTTTATAGTCATCTCTATTAATAAAGGTCTCCAAAGTAAATCACAGTGCCACTACTGAAAATTACTCAATAGATTAAACCTACAAAACTTGCACGAGCCAAAAATAAGACTTAAGACCTCACGACAGCATGCATTTTATGAGCAGAATTTGGTTACGTAACCAAACAGAAAGTATTACATACATAGAAACTATTAAGTCATACTTTGTATGTTAACTACTTAGTACTTAGAAGTCAGGCAGGATGACCTTGTTGTGCAAGATTTTCATGTGATAAACGTCCGCGTGGTGACAAATAAAGAATAGCTACAAGTGTCACCACCCCATCACTTCCTAAGAATGCTGTAAAAGTTGTATACAACTATATTTTCTACTTATTAGAAATATGGTAGATAGAGGCTTGAAAACATCATCAGTTATGACCTAAACACACTTCTTGAGCTTTAGTTTTGCTCATACATTGAGCCACACATTCACGATGATCGATCCCCATATATTTTGTCACCGTTTAAACCTCCCCTAGATTTTTAAGAATATTTCAAGACCAAAATCACCAAAGTTGGCGCAGTCTTTTTTGAGTTTTAGCGAGACAAACGAACAGCAATTGATTTTTATGTACTAGACTAGCTTTTTCCCGCAACATCATAAGGTTGAAAAAAGCTAGTCATATTTGCATGGAATTCAGAAATTATGACAAATTATACAAAACAGCAATCCTTTTGAATCACTCTATCTATTTGTTACAAAAAATCACTTCAAAATCCGTTATGTAGTTTTGAAGATATAAGCTCACAGAGGGTCATACATATAAAAAAAACGAAATTGTTTTTAAATAAGTAAAATAGAGAATATATTGAAGTATGAATATGAATCCTCACGAAATATTGCCTTTGTTCCATTAGTAAATATTGTGGTTCCATTTATATCAATGCAAAATATCAGTTCATTTTCAATAATACATTCACAATTTCTTCTTAAAAATCATGTTTCATAGTAGAGAAATATTTTAATGTTAAATTGAAATAATCCGTAAATAGGATAAGGCAAATATATTTCTCTTTAATCATGTATTATACTTTTTTAAATAAATATTTGAAGAAATCTATGTGTACAAAACAAAGTCGTCTTAGTTACGCAACTTATAAATCGAGATCATCTGAACTGATTTGGTTTAAAATATTATGTAGCTTAGCAACGGGAACAGGACTTGAAAGATTAAAATAATTACAAAATAACATGAAATAAAAAATAAAAAATTCTCGTGCAAAATGTTCGGATTTCATAACTGTCAAACTGACTTCTTGGTGTTGATTTTTTCAGTAAACTCGCCCCCTCAAAATAGCGTATTTAAATAACGATTTTGAATCGACAACACACATATCATAAATGTTCAGATGATTTACAACCTTTTTAATAATATACGTATAGTATATCGGAGGCCATTAATCTAGTCTGATAAATAAAATAATCATAAAATCCATACAAAAAAGTAAAATAATAAAATTGGTTCTTGTTTCAAGTTAATAACTCTTCGATTTACCAGTATCCGGTAAATTTGTACTCATAATACATTATTACTTCGTTTACCTTGAAACGGTAGTGACCCTACCCCACGTTCAATAGAAGTTCGTGAGTCCTCATATAAAATGAACAAAATATGAAAGTAGTTCAAACTTATGTCATGCGAACTGACCGCTATATATTTTTCTATACAATGGTAGAAATTCAATGCCATTCCGTGCCATAAAAGCTTTTTATATATAGAGAAATTCTTTGTTAATATGGCAACAGAACGACTGAAAATGATGATAATTTTAGTTGCTTGTTATAAGGAATATACGCTACATTATTAAATAGTAGCGAAACACTATATAAGGTTTTGTAATGAGTGGGACTTTCTGGTCTGAAATTTATTTCGGTATGACTACAACTCCGCCTGATGTTATGTGGAAGTGCAATCCAAATACTAAGACAGCATATACAGTATCGGCTTGTACTATATTGTTATCGAATTACGGATATCTATACTACTAAGCTGAAGAGTTTGTTTGTTTGTTTAAACGCGCTAATCTCAGGAACCTCTAGTCCGATTTGAAAAATTCTTTCAGTGTTGGATAGTCCATATAAAGAGGAAAGCTATATAACATCACGCTGCGAATAATAGGAGAGAAGCAGTAATGAAAAAGTTACAAAAACGAGGAACATTTTCTAAATTCTACGCCTACGAATTCGCGGGCAACAGCTAGTATTATATATGTATGTTAACGAATTACGGATATATATTTACTTAATATAAAACAAAGTCGTTATTTTTCTATGTACCTATGGAGCTTATATCTTTAAAACCACGCAACACATTTTGATTCAGTTTTCTTTAACAAATAGTGTGGTTCAAAAGGATGGCTTTTTGTACAATTTGTTAGCGTTTGCTTTCTAAGTTACACGGGTACGAATATTATTATGGAAATAAGTACCCAGATGACCAAGCACAATTTTTAAGTATATCCAATATGGTAATAAGAAACCAGTGTTTTTATTAAATTTATCAAGCGAATGATTAAGTATAAGTATTATTTATTCACAATTTATTATTAAAACTAATTACTTAGACCATAATTTATATCCTAGGTACATGACGCAGTTACGATTAGCGATATACATTTATTAAAACTTATTTAATAATAGTTTGTCCGTGTGGTGACGGATTAGGAATACATTTGTACCAACACCCATTTTCCTGTCCAGGGTGCTGTGGAAGTCAGCCAAGGGATATGGTACACAAATAGGTACATCATCTGTGAGTAACGGAAAACTCGAAAATAAACCTTGAGCCAACACGTCTGATCAGCGCGGCACAATCGAACTAGTAGGTATTATAAAGCTGAATAATTTATTTGTTTGTTTGAACGCGCTAATCTCAGGAACAGCTTTTCCAGCAGGAAAAGTGTCCTGAGTTCCACAAGTACGAAGGCGCGTGCAACAGCTCTCTCTTCAGCCTATAACGTCCCACTGTAGGGAAGGAGCCTCCTCTAATTTGGAAGGGATAATGATCTACTGTGGCGCGTTAACCAGGCATGTTGGCTAAGGGTTTACCATCGAAATTTCCGTCTCTCACAGAGGATGTTGTCTGTGTATGATATCCCTTATCTGGTTTTTACGGGTTGTCGGGAGGAATAGGAGTGGTGACACTTGTATTCTTAATCCGTCACCACACAGTAACAGCTAGCAGACCATAATCCCTCCCAAAGTGGAGGACGTGCCTGTGTAATACGTTAATAGGTTGAAAAGAGAAATAGTAACAGTAGTTATATTTGAAACATGTCTATTGTATGAGTAAACAACAGAAGGTATTAACTAAATTACATTAATTCGTACGTTCAATTTGTACATAATGTTAATGGTAGAATGAGGCCAAACATTGTTTAAATAACATTGTGAATATTTATGTGTAAATGTAAGCCGAAAGGTACATTACATAAATGTTGGCAAACGATATTTTTCATTCGTAAATTACATTCGCACACTCTACAACGTTTCGCAGTGTAATTTACATGGAAACTTTATCATTCAGCTTAAAGAAATATAATACTATTTTGTTTACTAATTTGACAAATATATATTTTGAACATTTACGGACGTTTCACACATCATCCTCGGGTCTTAAAGTAAGCTATATTTCTATGCTCATGTTTTTATATTTCTATACCAATGTCAGAGCGACCGGTGGGAATTAAATTTGGAAATTATTAAAACAACGTAGATGTTTCTTGATGGCGGTTTAATGTAAAAGTAAACAAATGAATGCGAGATATACAATTACTTGTGAACTTAAATCTATATATGCGACGTACAGTACATATCAACACAATAAATATTTCCTTTATAATGCTCATTAATTTTAGTAGGCGCGTAAACAATGGAAATATAAAACACCAAGATGCACTAGAAACATTTATGGTCTTATTCATAATGACTTATCGGAGGTTTAAACGGAGATTTTATCGGACAGATAATAAACGTTTTAGCGATAAAAGACTATTATGCAGAACAATTATTGACAATTTTCGCGAACAGATTTTAGCGAACTTTTAAACCTCCGATAAGTCATTATGAATAAGACCATAAGAATGACATTTTTAAATATCACACAAATAATTGTTTTGTGCGAGATTCAAACCCGCAACCTCATGACGACATGTACGCCCCTCAATTAGATAATCTTGTGGTCTCGTGGTCTAGTGGATTATGTAACGGACTGGATAGTTCTTTTTTTTACTATTTGTTAGGGTTTGAAAAAATTTAATTAATAAATAAACTAAATTATAGTGGAAAAAATGATAACCATGAGCGAGACTTGAACCCACGACCTCGGAATATCAAGTCCCGCTCATGGTTATCATTTTTTCCACTATAATTTAGTTTATTTAGTAAAAGCATACTCGTAGCAAGTCAATTGCAAAAATTCATAAATTAATGTTAAATTAATAAATTTTAAAATTCCACGCGTACAAAGTTGCGGGCAACAGCTAGTTATTTTTAACTTCACAATATTTCATACAATAATTGAAATAGAAAAGAAGGTAAGAAATATTTACCTTCTTGTTAAATAAAAATCTCATTTTTAACTGACTTCAAAAAAAGGAGGAGGTTCTCAATTCGCATGTATCTTTTTTTTGTTTTCTTTTTATGTTTGTTACCTCGTAACTCCAAACATTTGTTGCGTATATGGATGACATGCCATGACTTGTTATGTGAGTTATTAGTATTAACAAGTTATGTGACATTTTTATAACATAATTAATCAATTTTAATATCAATTTTAATATAATAATAATTATAATAAGTGTATATTGAAGTGGAGTAAATTATAATAATTAATATCTGACTGAATGTAGGCATAATATCTGTGGAATTCTTCATGTTGTAATACTGTTGAATAATCTTTGTTCTATAATAACCGCTATGCGCAAGCGGTGTTAATCTATAATTAATTGGTTGTACCTGCCTTTTATATTTTATCTTTTCTTGTCTGTGAATGTATTGTACAATCGACTGTTGATTAACCTAATAAATACATAAAATAAATAAATTTTAATTGGGCGAAGGGATTTTAATGATGAAAAGTTATGAGGTAACAAACATAAAAAAAACATACATGCGAATTGAGAACCTCCTATGGTTCTCAATTCTACAGAGACTAAATGCACAAAATTCGAAATTTTAATTCCGTAACAATGATAGCGTAACTAAAAATACTACACACGGCGCTACGCATGCGCAGTAACGCCGTTTCGCTGTTCGCACTGGTGACTCATGTCAGTTTTGGCGTTAGTTTTTATTTTTTTGATATTTGATTGATAATCGCTATTTTAACATAATTACCATAAACAATGGACAGATGTAAGCATCAGTAAATAAGGATTATTAATCATATTTTAGTTTATGGTATTTAGATTCTTGCATAAATAAAATAAATAAATAATTATAATCGCATAAGTTGACAAAAAATACTATGCAATAGCTTTACCGCGGCAGTCCCCGAGTGCCACACGTCTTTTTGTTTATGTTTGTTACCTCATAACTTTTAACTGGGCGAAGGTATTTTGATAATTTTGTTATTTGAAAGCTGGTGGTTTCCGTTTGGTCCCATTGGCACCAGGTCAGGTTCTGATGGCTATCTCCTGAGGAATATAGGAAAACCCACAAAATGAACTCGTTCAACTTTTTTTTAAATACTCATTTATTAGTGCTGACGTTCGTGACTTGCATTATATCATATTTAGCTGATTTTAAGACGAGATGAAATATTTAAAAAAACTTTGTTCCACATTGGAAAATAAATAACAAAAAATATATACTAAAAACCATTAAATAATTTGAAAAGTATTTTAACGGAAAATGAAAACAAATTGAACTATTTTCCTTCATAAGGGTTTGGGCGGCGAGTCCGACGCTTCCGGCTCATATTAAAACTGTTATCGTACAATCTTAACTACCTTATACTCGAAACTACAGCTTCAACACAAAATAATATACTCATAACTCAAAAAAAGAACCGTATAATACATACAGTACGGTTTAGTTTACATTGAATAACCCATATTTCAGAATCTAACCCATTATTTCTCATTATTAATTTGATAAGAAAAACTCTTGGGTAGATTTTCAACTCTATGTAGTAAATTGGAGAGAATTCTGTTCTAGTTTTATATAAACTGTTCCTTAATTGGCTATACTATTACTTTAAGCATTACTTACAATACGATACTACTTTTCTACCAGAAAACAGCAGGTTTGAATATTGTTAATATTATTTGAATAAAGTTACGGTACGTTACATTATTAGCTCTTGTGCGTGACCTTGCGTGGAATTAACAAAATAATTTATACTTATAAAACTTTTCACATACTGTAGCTTCAACTTTAAGAGGGTACTGTACTCCTTATTTAGGTATTTGCATTAGGTATTGCTATCCCTATTCCCGAGCACCGTGCTGAAAAGGACAAATATAGCTGAAGCAGATTTTACCTACAAATTCTTTGAAAAAAAGACGTTTCGTAATCCCCTTTTTTCTTCGCGAAAGTTAAACCGATTTTGATTGTTTTTACGCTATGTTATAGATGAAGAGTATATCTATGCTTCTATCACTTTCTTGTTTCGTAAAACATTACCAAATATGTGTGAAAGCGGGATTTTCGGATGGTCATATTTATTTAAGTTATTATGTATAGAAAAAAAAGTGACAGAAACATAGATATACTCTTTATTTATAATATAGCGTAAAAACCATTAAAATCGGTTTATCTTTCGCGAAGAAAAAAGGGAAGTACGATACCCGTATTTTTGTATGGAGCATAATTTGGTATCGTGCCCTCTTAAGGATAAGTAAAATTAAACTGATGAACGACGGGCCTGGTGGTCGAGTGGTTTATGTAACGGACTGTCATTCATTAGGTTGCGGGTTTGATTCCCGGTCAGGACAATCATTTGTGTGATATTTATATATGTCATACAAACATACAAATGTTTGTACTGCGTCTGGGTGTTTACTATGTATTATAAGTATGTATTTACAAAATAAAAGTAGTTTATGTACAATATCCGCATTCTGGTACCCATAACACAAGCATATAAGCTTAGCTTGGGACCAGAGGACGTTGTGTGATGTGTCAAGGTTTTTTTTTTATATTTTTAAACTTATTTGATTTTCACCAATCATTATTGTTTAATATCTATAAGAAGAAAAGATGGCACTATATAGTCTCTGCCTACACACGACTACACACCCCTATGGGAAAAGGCGTGATGTTATGATGTTGATGACGATCCATCTATACTTAATATTATAAAGCGGAAGAGTTTGTTTGTTTGAACGCGCTAATCTCAGGAACTACTGGGTCGATTTAAAAATTCTTTCAGTGTTAGATATATCGCGGAAGGCTTTAGGCGATATAACATCACGCTACGATCAGTAGAAGCGAAGGAGTAGTGAAAAATGTAGCAAAAACAGAGAAATAACTTTTCTTTATTTCCACTGGGACGGAGTCGCAGGCAACACCTAGTAAATAATATTTATCTTAAAATATAATCAATAAATTACTCTATGGGTAAATAAAAATAAAGATCATAAGTCTATCATTCATGCATCGTTCATGTTTAATACAAAAAAAGTCAGTTAAATACAAAGTTAAATATAAAGTCAGTTAAGTTTCCAATTAACGTTCTTAATGAAAGGAGACATTTAGATGTTTAATTATTTCTTTGTTCCTATTCAAACAAAAGGGATATACATGCGTACAAAGTATGTGAAGTTAGATACCTAAAACATAACGAGTATTCGTGTATAAAATGCAAAAGGTAAACGCCAAAGTTTTGTGTTGACTGTCATCGTCGTCATTTTAACTGCTCTGTGGTTTGTAAAAACCTTTGTAGAGACAGCACGTAATTTGAAATGTACGCACGGACTCATAAAGAGAATGTCCTTTTTAGTTTTTTTTAATTCTGCTAAATACAAATACATATAGCGCTTTGTTTTTGTGAGTGTTTTTTACCATCAAATTAGAAAGATTGGTATTGCAATGTCCAGTTTCTATATGTCTCTTTGCGCTATTGTCAATAGTTGAACCGACATCTATTTTATTTTATTGTAGTTCTTTCAATACCTAGACATTTATAGTCTTACTAGCTAATCCGGCAAACGTTGTTTTGCCATACTAAAAAAAAAAGTTTGAAAAATAGACGTTGGCCGATTCTCAGACCTACTGAATATGCATGTAAAATTTCATAAAAATCGGTCTAGCTGTTTCGGAGGAGTACGGTAACTAATACTGTGACACGTGAATTTTATATATAAGATTTACAATGACTTATCGGAGGTTTAAATAATAAAATAATGTCACTTTATTAGAGAGAAAATAAACATGTTATCGTAAAAAGACTATTATGAATATAATTTTTTTGTCAATTTTAGCGAACCGATTTTTGCGAACTTTTATACCTCCAATAAGTCATTATGAATAAGACCATTAAAAGATACAAGCTATTGCTCACAATTTCGTACGCGTAGAATGTAGACCCCAAACCTTAACAAATTATACAAAAAAGCTATCCTCTTGAACCACTCTACCTACTAAAAGAAACTGCATCATAATCCGTTGCGTATTTTTGAAGATATCAGCTCACATAGGTAATAAACAGAAATTTTCTAAAAACTTTTTATCCAAGAAGTTTTTGACAAATAAATAGTCTCATTGGGTATATCTATTTGCTCAAAAACGTTACTTTCAATCACACACAGTTAGATAACAAGTTTAAGTTTCACATCTTGGCAGCAATTTAGCAGCAACATATAAGATTGGTAAATAAGAAGGCGACGAGAACTAACCATTACGTGGAAAGGTCAAGCCGCAAAGAACAAAATTAGGCCACAGGTCGACTCCGCAAATTCTATAACTAACCAAGAAAATGGGCTAAGGGGACGAATGAACAAATAACTAGGGACGGCTGAACAACTTTATCAAGGAAGTTGCCACTCGTAAAATAAAAAGGACTTCGACTTGACCTCAGAATCAGGAATATTCTATGAAAGCTGTGACAGCTGAGCCAACTTGTAACTGAGAAGTCTTTACGTGAAAAAATTTACATATTTCAAGAAGGTTCCACGTTTATTTTTAAGGAAATTTATTCCTAAAAGTAATAATACTTTTATATCCGCCATACTTAAGATGATTTTATTTTTATTTTGAGCGTTATAAATTTGGTATTTGTGTAATTTTTTTGGGGACATTTCACACAGCAGTTTCCGATTTCGACAAACCAAGAATCAAGAAATAAATGAGGAAACAAACTGTTCAATGTGCTTTTTTTGCGTTTGTGTCCAATACAAAGTAATCTCACGGATTTTCATCTGTTTTTGCTCAGCTCATTATTATCCCACTGTTGGGTACGGGACTCCTCCAATTTAGGTGTTTATTTAGCCTATTTATGGCGTGCTGACCAGGCATGTTTTTAGCAGTATTTAAATCTCACACAGAAAATATTATTTGCTTACATTCGTTATATTATTATTATATTATTGTTATATCCCTTAGCTAACTTTAACAGACCCTGGGTAAAAACTTGAATTATTTATGCGTCACCGCACGGACATATTTTAATGGACATATTATTGGTATGATACTTAATTTTTAATCAAAGTGTCTTATTCGACGGGCCTCGTGGTCGAGTAGTTTAAGTAACGGACTGCCGTTAACATGGTCGTGGGTTCGAGTTCCTCAGACCTAACGGATATGTACACAAAATTTCACGAATATCGGTCAAGCCATTTCGGAGGAGTATAAATACAAACACTGTGACAGGAGAATTTTATATATTAGATTTATTTTTTTTACACACATATTTTTGTGATTGACAATCAAACTTGTACATAAAGTAACATAAGTACTGGATACTACCGACTACACCAAAATGCCTGTAACGCCAACAACAACATACAAACTACAATAATTACTTGTATAATTAACATCATGGCGTACAAGAGGAATGTGTGTAGTGTAATATACTATTGTTTGTAGTATATTAATTGTGTATGGTTTGTTGACAAAAACAGATTTGTCTTAGCGTGTAATAATGTACTGAACAATGATTTGTGAACATATTATATTATCACTAATTCTTGTTAGTATAGCATTGTTATTCATGTAAGTTGAGCGATGTCAAAACGATTTGTGAGACAAAACTTTAGTCTCAAATTTTTTTACTTGGTTTCATCCGGGGTTTTACAGATTAGTCTTAGTGTGAAGAGCGCCCGGGGTTTGATAAGTCCGGGATTTTTGCAATGTTTAAGTTTTTTTTAATGCACTGTTGGCAATTTCGGAGATGATCTCTACTTGCAGCTCAGTTTTATCATATAAACAAAACGAGTGATTTTCGCTACTTGCGGTTTTTTTTGCAAAGCTTTGGCATATAACAACAGGTCGCCAGGTGTTAAGTGAATGAGAGTGTTTGAGTTATTATTTATTTAATCCGTTACCACACAGATGAAGATATTGTAAAACAAAGATTTACCGAAGTGTGTCAACGGCGAAATAACTCACCTGGCTTGAAGCCACATAAATATCTATATGTGCATAAAATATGTGTCTATATGTGTCTCTGCTACACAATTAAACCATAGACTAAGAAAAACATATTTCTGCCCAATAAAGTTTGCGAAAACTGCTATGTCAAATGAATTGAGAACACTATGACTCACTAGATTATGAAGTACGATTTAGCCTGGCTAACGTTACGTGACTTCAAGGTTGAAAGCAAACCTACTGTCTGTTATGTCCTCGTTGTAAAATATAATAAAACAATTTATATACAAGTTTTAGGTGTATATGTTTCACGTAAGGCAGTACAGTTGAAATACTTACGTTAATAAAATGAAGTCATGTCATCAAGATCTCGGTCGCGTCATGGAAGTGACGTACAATAATGGCATCTCGTGTCAAGAACTCACTCTAGCTAAGGCGAGGGTTCGAGTACCTCTCAAGTTTACATGTCGTTCCTACGCTCATCTTCTTGAAATTTAATCTGAGTAGGGACAAGAGGAAAGTAATCGTATATGATATCCTGTTTTTGTAGTTTCCTACCGTTAGTTCTCCGTATTCGTGTTTCGAGAGTCTAAAAAATATGCTACTAGATTATTTCTTAATCGATTTTTAACGATATTGTTAGTTGGGGTACTTTTGTTTCAATGATATATGGTGTATTCTAATAAGTTTACTGAAGTATAACTATGTTAGCAGTATGCTTTCTGAATTACGTGACCAATACGCATGGTAGGGATTTCGATTTTTCCTACCGCGCTAAAAGAAGTGAAACTTCAAAAGTATTTAAACCGTATTATATAGCATAAACTTTGATTTGACATGAACGATCCATGCTTCGTTGGACATGTAAAAGGTTGTTCTCTAACTGTTCTGTTCAAGTAGTCATTTATCAATGTCGAAAGTCTCAATGAATCTGACACAAAGCAGACCATTCACTACATACAAGAAAAATGAAACCGTAGCTCTAACAATTTACTGAGTTTAACATTTTACCAAGTTTTTCTATAGTACTTTGTTATCCACGGTGTTAATATCCTACTCTATATGTAGGAATGTTTTGTTTTATATTTTTTTGAAATTGGAGCAAATAAACTAACTTTCACGACGGGTACTTAATCAAGAAATAACCTTACGATAGATTGTTAACCATGATGTAGTCCGTGTGGTGACGGATTAAGAATATAAGTGTCACCACCTCATTTCAAAAGCCAGCTAAGGGATATTGTAAACAGATAACATCCTCTGTGAGAGACGGAAGACTCAAAAACAAACCCGATGCCAACTCGCCTGAATCAACGCGGCACAGTAGACCATAATTCCTCTCGAAGTGGAGAAAGCCCGTGCCAAACAGTCTGGAGAGAGAGAGAGCCGTTAATCAAATGAGCTGTCGTAGAGATATTTACGTTAACCAATTATTCTGATTCACTTTTCGTATATATGTCGGAGTAAGTATAAACTCTTTATCACTACTGTGAGCAACAAGTCAGGCAGCGATTCACCCTGTCTAACGTCTCAAACGATACTGGCTGTTAGCTCTGTCGTTGTGTCGTATTTATACTGCGTTACAAGGTGGGGTATAACACAAGGTGGGGTAGACACGTGTTAGGACTTTTAATGTTTTAGAGTATTTTAAGCCCTAAAATTATGGGCCAATAAGTCAGGCTTCTAGGACCTTAATTGTACTTCTCGTACATCACCTTTCATATAGATTACGCTTGCCTCTAATATCAGGTACAGTAGGTATAGTTATTTGCTCTAATCTAGCCAGTAAAAAAAATCTCACGAAGTTGGTGTGTAAATATTTTTCTGATAGAATAACTCTTTCCAAATAGAAGTGTTGAAACAGAACCTCAAATTGCGTACAAAAGTAGAGTTTATTTATTCCTAAGTGCGTACAAGCAGTATAACATTACACAGACACATATTTCCATGCTCCAAATATCTCAATCTGTTTTCAATAAAGGGAGGTACGCGGGTGGCTTCCGGTTCCGCAGTTAATTTGACAGTCGATTTGTTTATTGAGTCGGCAATCTACGATTCGCTCAAGTAACTGCCTCTTTTCGTATAAGTAATAGTATAAATACGTTTTAAACTTGAGCTTATTACTATAAACGATTCTATTATTTTTGTCTATACTCATGTTACGGAGAGGAAATATTTCATTGTTTGTTTATTCGAATTGGCATTGTTCATAATTTTTGACCTGCTGTTTTTATATTTTTTTTAGAAAATATAGACTATTTTAAGCAACTAATTTCAATATTATTCAAATATTCACTACATAGAATTTTTAAAAAATACTTATACATACTATTTTAAATGTTGTGACGTCATCGATTTACGCAATCTGTGTATTGACTTTTCCTGATAGACTTAAGACAGATTGCAATAATCTATCAAAATCATAATCAATAATCTTTTCAATAATCTTTTCAATAATCTTTTCAAAGTTGCCAAGTTGATATAATAGACCAATTTCAACTCCAATTTCAAGTAGTATATCCCCCAGAACGCCTTAATATTTTAAGTCCTTCATTTCAAGGGCAAATAGAGATCATTTGCTTGTTTGGAAAAATAACCGTTAATATAGCAAATTTTCCGAAAAAAACTAATGGATCATGATCAGAAACTCTATTCCCCGAAATGGTTTTTGAATTAAGAGTTTAAAAAAATATGAACAATGCCAATTGATTAAGATCTAAAACTACTAAACCAATTTAAATAAATCTTTAAACCTCAGGGTACACTAGCTACTCTATTTCTAGTGATCGTAGGCTTTATAAAAAGAAGTATAAATATCTTCGCTTAAATTAATCAATACTAATATTATAAAGCTAAATAGTTTGTTTGTTTAAATGCGCTAATCTCAGGAACCTCTGGTCTGATTTGAAAACATTATTTCAATGTTGGATAATCCATTTAGCGAGGAAGGCTTTAAGCTGTATAAAATCACGCTGCGACTAAAAGGAGAGAAGCAGTAGTGAAAAATGTTACAAAAACGGGGAACATTTTTTAAATTTTACGCATACTAACTCAAACAGCAATAAAAAAAAACAGCTAATAAAAAAATAAAAAAAATACTCACGGACATTTCACACAACGTCCTCTGGTCCCAAGTTAAGCTTATTATGCTTGTGTTATGGGTACCAGAATACGGATATAATACTTATACTACTTTTCTTTTGTAAATACATACTTATAATACATAGAAACACCCAGACGTAGTACAAACATTTGTAAAATAAAGTAAAGTAAAATATTCTTTATTGCAGACCATAATGATTTATAAAGCTTACATAACAGACATATCATAGGTACAAAGGGCGGTCTTATCGCGAGCTGCGATCTCTCCCAGACAACCACAAGATGGATTTGACCGAGGCAGAATAGGCGACTTTTGGTGTACTAAAAATAAGTGAATATAGTATATAGTATATTGCTCGTAGCAGATATATACAAATACATATACATACATAACATTTACATAAATATATACTTATATACATATTTTGACATATACATACATACACAATACATACATATTATATAAATACATAGAATATTTGTATGACATTTATGGATATCACACAAATGATGGTCCCAAGCGGGAATCGAACCCGCGACCTTGTGAACGGCAGTCCATTACATGAACCACTACGCCACGAAGCCCGCAAAAAAATAAAAATTCGCTCAAATAGGAAAAAAAACTCCAGGTTACAAAACTCTGCCTATAAAGTTGATGCAGCATCAATCGATATGCACCAATTGTAAAATTTTCAGCTCATGGTGACAAACGGACGGACGGATGGACAGCGAAGTCTCAATAAGAGGGTCACGTGTTGCCTTTTGGTACGGGTCTCCTAAAATAGAACTCGCAAACTTTTGTTCGCGCATAAGTTCCGGTCGACTGCATCGAAATAGATATTTTTTTTACAAAAATTTCAATCCTTGTGGTTTGTATAGTAGAAAATTTAATTGAAAAAGATAATTTCATCGGAAAGTATTACCGTACGAAGATCAACTGGCTAGTTCGTTTCCAATATCAAAACAACACTAATAAATACGATATTTTTAATAACCGCTAAAGATAATTAAATTCTAATTAACTATAGACTATAAGTATAGATAATTGAACTCTTTACATACATAACATAACTTTATTGAGCAAAAATTTTACAATAGTAACTGATATAATACGAACATTAGCATCTGTACTAATTATGATAATTGTATCACAGATGCCAACGCCTTCCACTTTACACAAATTGTACTACAAAGTATTGTATTTATTTTTAACTATCGTAACTAATTTGATTGTAAGTGTAATTTAAAATTTTATTATCTAGTGAATATAGCATTCAAGTTACAAATTAAATATATGTGTATGTGTGTGTGTGTGTGTGTGTGTGTGTGTGTGTGTGTGTGTGTGTGTGTGTGTGTGATTTCATAACAACAAGTCTTAGCGTTGATGACTTATAAGAACCTCTGTTTCATTGTAATCAAGATCTAATAACCATTTAGTTAATGTTCTTTTAAGTTTACTAGCAGGCATGTTGTATATATTTAAAATTCGATTAATCCTATTGTACAATATCGGGGCTAGGCAGTAGTATTGTCGGCCAGCCAGAGAGGTACGGTGACGAACAGGATCACAAACACGATCAGATCTACGTTTAAGTTCAGTGTCAGGGTTATACGTCACCTCAAGATGCATGCGCTGTGTAGTTCGCAGGACAAATAACTGGCGAACCGACAACACTTTACTGATAGAATATAAGTCTGTAGTGGGAAATCGGTAGGGCTTACACAACATGACCTTCAAGATCAACCTTTGAGCACGTTCAACAAACAAAAGATAAGTTTTAAAACTACTACCCCAGGAAACAATGCAGTAATTAACAATTGACTGGGCAAGAGCGAAATATACCATTTTTAAAATGGCTAGGTTTGAAAATGACCGCAATGATTTAAAGACGTAAGTCAATCTTCGCAAACGTTTGGCGAGAGTCTTAATATGCGATGACCAGTTAAATGAGCTGTCCATTAAAACTCCCAGGTACTTAGTGCAGTCAGACATGTGGAGATCTATGAAGTCTCTACCAGTTTGAACCCTAATGCTGAAATTAGGTGGGGGCTGAGTTCTGGCATTGATATAGAAAGGTACTATTTTGGTTTTGGTTCCATTTAAGGTCAAAGAATTTTCGATCAGCCAGTCGGCAACAGATGTAAGGGAAGATTCAGCTCTTAGTTTGACTGACTCCCAAGTAGGACCATTAACTAAGAGAACAGTGTCATCTGCGTAAGCGACTATTTTACAATTGGGCAACCTCATAGTACAAAGATCGTTTACATACACCAAAAACAAAGTCGGACCGAGCACACTACCCTGAGGGACGCCATAAGTCACTGGAAGGGTATCACTGACATAGTCTTTGATGAGAACACATTGTGAACGATTTGACAGGTAACTGTGAAAAATTGCGAGTGGCAAACCACAAACACCAATAGCTTCAAGCTTCTTTAGAAGTATGGGAACGGAGACAGTGTCAAAAGCTTTGGTTAAATCTATAAATATACCTACTGCCTTCAGCTTATTATCGAGGTGCATTACAGCTGTCTTAGCGAGATCATTTACTGCATCCTCGGTAGATTTGCCTTGCCTAAATCCATACTGGTTGTCAGCAATAATATTGTATTTATCGAGGTAGCTTAAGAGTCTAGAGTTAAGGATCTTCTCGAAGATCTTTGACAAGCTTGACAGCACAGAAATAGGCCTGTAGCTGGAAACACAGTCCCCGTCACCACACTTGTAAATAGGCTTGACTATGGCTTTCTTTAAGGCAGTTGGAAATAAGCCCTGAGAAAACGAGGCATTTATAATGTGTACTAAAATTGGTGAAATGATTTTACAGGCAGACTTAATGACTTGATTAGAGATTCCATCCCAACCAACGGCGCATTCATTTTTTAGTCCCATAATTATTCGCTCGACTTCAGATTCGTCTGTTAGAAAAACAGCCATACTATTACACATACCAACACGTCTCTTATATCGCTGCGATAGAGTTTTCGAGGCAATAGAAGAAGCCAAAGATTCGCCAATAGATGAAAAATACTTATTAACGTTATTAACAGACGTATATGGGTCATTTGTAGTCTGCAACAATTTCTCGGCACAAGAAGTGGCTCTGTGAAGGTTAGTCGCCTTTTTTAAGACTTTCCACGTAGCTTTAGGATCTCCATTTGCTTGTTGTAGAAGGTTGCGATGATAATTGTTGCGTAGTTTTTTAAGAAGATTGTTGAGGAAATTCCTGTATCTACAATATGAAATTTTCAATAACTCATTGTTAGGATCTCTCTTCAAACCAGAATGCAATCTGTCTCGATTTCGGGAACATCGTAAAAGACCAGGTGTCACCCAGGGTTTTAAAGGGGTTAGTTTTCTAGGACTGATACGAACTGATGTGTGTTTTTCAACAGCTTTTGAGACGATATCAACCAAGACATCCACCGCATAGTCAGCATTAGAAGTTCTAGTAACTACCGTAAAATCTGTGGCTTGAAGCTCAGACACCACAGCCTGCAGATCAGTGTACTTCCGGGTTCTTTTTTCATTCACTTTAGGTATTGGAATACCGCATTGCAAGACGATCGGAAAGTGATCAGTGAGTGCAGTGTCTAAGACAATGGTCTTATTTCTTAACCGTGTTTTCAAGAAAACATGATCAAGACACCGAGAAGCTCTTGTTGGTATGTCATAGGCCGGTAGGAAAGCATGTGATGCCATCAGATTAAGGTATTGTTCAGAAAAGCGATCATCGCTCGAGACAGCGATGTTAATGTTGACATCACCAATAACGGTCACAGTGTTAAAAGCGGATAATTTGCTTAGTGTTGAATCTATATCATTGAAAAAGGATTCGGGGTTTTGGAAGGAAGGTGAGCGGTAGAGAGCTATTAATGCAATTTCATTGCTTAGTTTAAGTATCAGACAGTTAGCCTCAGAGAAATTCGGATCCTCAATTGTGTATTCAATGGAACTTCTAACAAAAACGACCACACCATCATTCTGATTACGACAGCCTGAAGCGTGGAAATCATATCCGTCAAGAGAAGGATAAGAGTGGGCTTTTTGCAGCCAACATTCACTAAGGATGAGTATATCAAATGAAATATTGGTCCTTTTTAAGAGAACAAGGAAATCAGAAAAGTTTCTAGTTATACTACGAATATTAATATGAATTATTTTGAGAGTTCTACTCATACCACCATCAAGATATTTTAAACAATCTTCAGGTAAGCAGAAATATGTGTCGGATAGAGATATATTCTCAATTTCTTCTGCAATATTAGATATGTTATTCATAAAGTATATTGAGAATGAAATAGAATGAGCAGTTAATTAATGGGCAAGGTTGCAAAAAGGTACCGATATAATTTGGCGGACTGTATGGCTGAAATACTCTAGCTAAAACTTGATTGAAAATAACAAATGAAATTTGTGTGTGTAGTGTAGTGTAATATGTAAATAGTTTAGAATATGCATGCAAAAAGTAATAAATTGAGTTCATAATTATTATAAATATAAAGAGAATAATATGAAAAATTCTACAAAAAAATAAAATAAATCCATAAAAACAAAAATTAAAGTAAAATAATAGTCATGCAGTTCCCTTCAGACTCTTCAGATGATCTTCATTTTTTAACATAATATAAGGTTGTCCTTCTTTAGTACGCAAAAATACACGTCCATTAGTCGTCCAGCAGAAATCATACTTTTCGTTCTTCGCAAATTCTCGTGCAAGTGCGAAAAGTCGTCTAGACTTAAGAGTGAGGTGTTCCGAGATATATATTGTGCAGAATGGATCATTGAAGCCAAGGGCTCGCGAAGTAATCTGCTGCGGACGATTGTCCTTATTATATTTCTTTACTGCAGATAGGAGATTATTTTTAGAAAGTGTGTTGGAGAACTCGACGATTATGGAAGAAAGTTTCGAATTTTTCTTGTTTGGCACACGATAAGCATCGCGTACATCGTTCTTGTCTTACAGGCTGCCGTTTTAGAAAATATTAATTAGGTTAATGAAAGAATATCAGGCTAATAGGTAATTATGATCTCGGCTGTTAGGGGAATGCGGCATATGCTTTGAAAAATATCGGTAAATATATTTATTAGCGCTTTTGTAAAATACTAAGGTAGGTACTAAATATTTCAATAGCATCATAATTCTTTCTGTCCTGCCTATTTACGCCTCACTGTTGGGCACAAGCCTCCTACACTTTTGGGGATAGTGGTCTATTATGCTGCACTGATCAGGTTTGACGGCATAAGGTTTAGTTTCGAGTTTTCCATCTCTCAGAGAGGGTGTTGTCTGTGTACAATAGCTAGCTTTTACTGGAACCCGGATAAAAATGGGGTGGCGACATTTGTATTCTTAATCCATCACCACACAGACAGCATCATAATTATAATAATATAAGGATATATAGCAAGATGGTGACGGCCCAGCTGCAGAAAGCAGTCTTGCTAAACAGCTAGACAATGCCCGTATAGTTCGTTGGTTTCTCTCCTATTAGTCTCCATCACTCCGGCCGACTGTTTCCAACCTCCTCGGTGTGCGTCCTGTCGCGTTTCTAGGCAAAGCAGTGTTGTATCCGATAAAGATATAATATTTTAAAGATAGATAATATACTAATATTATAAAAAGGTTTTTGTCAGGAAGCTACACTCTCCTAAGCGAGCATAGGCTATATTTTGTATACAACAACAAAGTTACCCGTATGAAGCCGGAGGATTAAAAGCTGTAAATATTTATAGGTGTGACGAATCTGAAGATCACTTTCATAGTCAAAGAGTCATATTATACAGCCTAGTAGAGTCATTATTATAGACCTATGGTTGAACGGACCAGCAAGTCCCGTTTCACCTTTATGGAACCTAAAATAATTTGCTTAGTTCGAAAACTAAAAAACACGCTTGATAATCCTGAATATCTTTTTAAATAGTTGCATTGTCATTGCTCCTTGATATGTATGCAAAATTTTAAATCAATCCGACTATCGCAAGTGGGTGAAAATCGCGTTGAAAGATTCCATTACATAGATTAATACATTGATAGATACATACCAAACTTATAAAAGCGTGTTAAAAACATCTATGTCTGAAAATAAATGTGGGGTACGATAATTGGCCCTTTACTTATAACTTATTGCGTGGGAACCTTCGAATTTTAATAACTTATGTGAGGTCACGAAAAATTAAGACCACAGGTAAGACCGAGCGCCAACTACACCTGATAGAATAGGAATAATCAACTTAAAATGTCTGTCTGTGGCCAAAGCACTGATATTAAAGAAAAAATAAGAAGTAAAACAATTCCAATAAATGCACATAATGCAGTTATTGCAATAAATAAATAATTAATAATAAATAAATAAATATTCATGGACATTTCACACAACGTCCTCTAATAACAATACTAACAAAGTGCCGAAAATTTATTTAAACATTGAAACAACCATTAACCCTTTGAATAAACAAAAAAAAATAATATACCAGAGTACCCATCTTGCTCGTGTCAAAAGTAATATTACGTAACAAGTATAAACTACCCTCATTTTCATACGAAAATGTTATAACAACCTTCATAAATCAACTGCTTACATATTTATAAAACAACTTGTTAACCTCCAAAAGGTTTTTTAAATCATCACAAAATACCGACGCTAGGAAGTTTATTAAGTATACCTACTACATCCATAGGGACGTTAGGGTAGCAAACCATTATTAAAATTTCCATGGCCGACAGCATCTATAACAATATTTTCGGGCCAGTAAGCTCAAAAGAAAAACTGCGCTTAAATGGATTTAGCATATTTTATGATAATATTAAGACGTACAAACGGTCTTGAAAATTCAGAGGTGCCGTCTAATCATCCAGTGTAACAACGCCTTTGCAAAATTATTATACCTAAGGAAAACCTTGGGGATTATTAATGTTCTACTAGTATAGTGAGGTATAAAAGGAAGTTTTTATCGTTATTTAATGTTAGATGGAGAGTGATATTAATAGTGAATAGGAACTTAATTAACACCGAGTTTCTACAATCTTTATATATATAAATCTCCTGTCACGATGTTTGTCCGCGATGGATTCCTAAACTACTTAACCGATTTTAAATTAAATTGACACATATATGACATATAGCTTACATTTCAATTTATGGCCGTAATATTTTTTTATTGCAATTTGTTTGTATTGTATAGCAAAACAACGTTTGCCGGTTAGTTATTTATATTTTTTGCAATTGACTTGCCATGATTTTACTTATAAATAATGATGTGCTGGTCCCATGGTAGCTCAGTTGGAAGCGCAACGGAACGTTATTCTGAGGTCGTGGGTTTAAGTCCCGCTCATGGTGATCATTATCATTTGCCTTATTATACCGAGTTTATGAAAATTTTAAGCAATTGCATGTATTTTTATAACAGAACGTTTATTGCTTAGCGAGGATTTATCAATATATCGGAACACGATGCTGTTTCGTGTTAAAACTTAAGAGTAATTTAATTACACCAATCGGGATAAGATTGTAGGAACTTTCTGATTTAGGCTTCTCATGAAATACTAAAGAGTCTCTTTTCCGTCTGAACCCAATAACTAGAAGCGATCTTAATTAATTAGTAAATGTTACTTAGTTGCAAGTTATCAAGCGCCATGATACCATCTATCGTCGATATGTATATAATGTTTATAGTTAAGGGCCTACATCAATATTATCGTATATCATCGCCGACACGTACATATTAACACAGCCAGTAGGCACAGAAAATGAAGAATTAGGGATACTTTTCCTATTTACTCAAAATCTACTAAATATATTTTAATTCTGATTTACGTGTTTCTATATATAATAGTTACTTATGTTTTTAAAGTTATTTCATTAGTTAATACGCGATAATAGACCGAAAAATGAAAAAAATAAAAAATTAGAGAGGTTGTTTCGCTAAGATTTTCTATCGAGAAAACTTTTTTCAATCGCGTTTCTGAATTTATGCGATCCTAGATCATATATTGCAAAAACATATACTTAAAAATTAGAGCTCTAGCCATTCAATCTAAAGAAACAATGAAAACTTCGTACGTAGAAAAATGCACGAAGCTATTTTGGTATCCTCTTAAGGTGTTAATACCAACGTCACAAAATAAGAATAATGTCACTTATTAGAAATACTATATTACCGGCTAACACTCACAGTCACTCACGAAAATTTCAATACGAAAATGTCACTTATTGTAGCTTTAAAATAATAAAAAATAAATAAATATTCACGGACATTTCACACAACGTCCTCTGGTCCCAAGCTAAACTTATATGCTTGTGTTATGTTATGGGTACCAGAATACGGATAGATTACATATACTACGTTTCTTTTTTAAATACATACTTATAATACATAGAAACATCCAGACGCAGTACAAACATTTTTTTTTTTTTTTTTTATGATATATATATATATATATATGTTACGTTCAACCTGGGATTTATAATTTATTAGTTTTGTGGAAGCGTGACAATTCTTCAGGCCAAGACGAACGAACTTAAAATCTGCGTTTCACAGCGTTAACAAATTTATAATAGTACAAACTTACCCTGTTTTTGTTCTTCAACAATGTCTTCACCGTGTCACCCTAGCTATAGTTTAAATAACCAACCACACAAAATTTGGCCAAAAATTACGCAGGAAGATTAATTATACTGTACCAGCTTTTTCTTGGGTGAAGACACAGGCTCGCTCGACTCAAGCGGTGAACTTTCATCAATCGTCCCAATAAAATTACGCTATCACAATTATCAATTTATCAAACAGTTCAATTCGTATTAAATAGTATTAAGTATGGAGACACAAAATTCACTAGTTTTTGTAACGCATTTATATCATACAAAAATGGCGAACATTACATTTCGCGGTGATATTTCAAGGTTTTGTTTCAATTGTAATTATCGATTCACACAACAAGGATAATTAGTTTTATCAACAATTAATTCTAGTGACAATTTTAACACGCAAAACAGTTGCAAGGAAAACGCTTCAAATCGCATTCAAATCGCGACGTAATTTGCAAACAAGATGTGTTTTACTACTAACAACGCGCGCTCGGTAACCGCGTCGCGCGCGCGGGCAACGAGCCACGAGGACAGATGCACCGGTCAGTTCCCAACGTCATCGATAGTGAAGTTACCATCTCCTAGGGATGCGCGCGCGCATACTTGATACTATAGGTTAAGTTTGGTACATAACAATATATGATATATATATATGTATGAGAATTAGAACTATCACACAAATTATTGTCCCGATTATATAATAAAGTTATTTACAATGCACCTTTGCGCGATTTCTGTGAATTTCGGTATGCTACATTGATAAATATCTAATTGTGAAGAAATTAAATTAATTAACTGTATCGCAATTAGTTAGTTATGTCTAATCTATATTTAATTATATAAATACGATTAGGCTAAGACATACAAATATAAAGAAGCTAAAAAGTTGTATTGCTTTTCAAAAATCAACACTCATGTCTAATGAAAACTGTTTAAAAACGTATTAGCAGTTGAATTATCTAAAAAAACACAATTTGACTTAAATTTAGGATGGTTTTAGTTTAAAGTCTTATTCATAATAATTTATCGGAGGTTTAAAAGTTCGCTAAAACACGTTTGTGAAAATTGTCAAAACTTGTTATTCAGGTTCTTTTTACGATTAAACGTTTATATAACATTAATATTTTTTTTATCTCTCCAATAAATCTCCGTTTAAATCTCCGATAAGTCATTATGAATAAGTCCATAAATAGTTATACATCGACAAATAGCTAGTAATAGCATAACTAAGTTTTCAGCTAGCAAAGTAGCGTGCTTCAAAACGTAGTTTTTTATAAATAAATCCGATTGTGTTGTAGTAGTTATGAGTAATCCCTAATTCCATTTTAATAAGATACTATTCCCACAAAACGTTTACAACATTCAAGCGCTCGTTTTATCGTTCCAAATCTAAATATTGTTCGTTGCAAAGCTTCGCAAGCAACCACGCTCAAGTCATCAATTTCTCTTATTTTTTATTATACCCGTGTCGAGGTGCGGATGTTTTAACGCATTTCTTTTCCTACAGTTACTTATTCTTTTATTAATAAAAGTTTATGCTACCCCACGTTATATTTTTACTGCCAGTGATGTTTTATTTGATTTAGTTTATGTTACAATTTAATAACTCTAAAAGTACGCGTACCGCATTTGTTATAACTATAAATTTTGCAATTTGTTGGAAACGTAATATCTACTACATTACCTACCATTTTCTTTATAAAAGAGACAAAAATTAAAAGAGACAACATTTAAAAGCTAAGAGAATAACAAAGCTTTTTAACAAGATATCGTCCAATGAAAACTATGTTAGGCGGGCATCGTGGTCGAGTGGTTCACGAGGTCGCGGGTTCGATTCTCGCACGGGACAATTATTTGTATGATATTTATAAATGTCATACAAGTGTTTGTACTGCGTCGGAGTGTTTTCTATTATAAGTATGTGTTTACAAAATAAGTAGTCTATCCGTATTCTGGTACCCATAACACAATCTTAATGAGCTTAGCTTTGGACCATAGGCTGTTGTGTAAAATGTTTATTTATTTTATTCATTTATGTACACCATATTGCATAATAGATGCGTGTGAAAGAATATTTCACTTAATATTTTAGACACAGTGTACTCTACGCAGGTTTAATTTCTTGAATGTAAGATTTATAAATAACTTCTATCTGCCTTATTCATCGTGACTTATCGGAGGTTTAAACGGAGATTTTATCGGAGAGATAATAAACGTTTTAGCGTAAAAGACTATTATGAATAACAAGTTTTGACAATTTTCACGAACCGATTTTAGCAAACTTTTAAACCTCCGATAAGTCATGATGAATAAGACCATAAGATTATAACATAATTGAACTATGTATTATTCAGTTACGATGACATACAAATTGATTTGACTCTACTTCATTATTGACTTTATTCTTTTAATTTTTGGTTCAATATAATACCTACCACATACCTACATATTTTATGTAAAATCTCTCTCTCTTTCTCACTCCCACGTCCCACTGTTGGGCACGGGCCTCCTCCACTTTGGGAGAGATTATCGTCTATAGACCAGGCGTGTTGGTATAAGGTATATTTTCAAGAGTTCCGGCTCTCGTAGAACGCTCTACATTTTTATGTTCATAAGTCTTTACTTATTATATATCTTCGAACCCACGCAATACATTTTGATGCAGCTTTCTTTATTAAATAGAATAAGTAATTAATAAACCTACAACAATTGCTCTTCTCTCTTCACAAGATTTGCCTGGCAGAAATTGCTTTAAGCGATAAGGCCGCCCATCTTTATATATATAAATCTCCTGGCACGATGTTTGTCCGTGATGGATTCCTAAACTACATAACCGAATTAAAATTAAATTGGCACACCGTGAGCAGTCTGGTCTAACTTGAGAGATAGGATAGCTTACATTTCAATTTATGGTCGCAATATTATTTTATTGCAAATTATTTGTTTGCGTTGTATAGCAAAACAACGTTTGCCGGGTCAGCAAGTACTATATTTATAATAATATGTAATTACAAGTTTTTGTAGATTTTATTCTTATGTTGTCTAATAAAGTGTATAATAAATAAATAAAAAAGTTTCCAAGTACCGTGTCTACGAAGTTGGGAGAAACAGCTACTATCTTTTACTAAATAAACTAAATTATAGTGGAAAAAATTATTACTATGAGCGGGACTTGAACCCACGACCTCGGAATACCGTTCCATCTGAGCTATCATGGTTCCCGCATATGTTTACCAAATCTTCCACTACAATCTTCTCAATGTGAGTTTAACATTGTGCGATGTTTTGTGTACAACGCCATCTATTGAGCGGTTTGCACCAACTCGATCACTTGGTGTTCTTTACAGAACACAACTGGACCGAAATAATGACTGTACATGTATTTCTACATTAATTTATAAATTTTTGCAATTTACTTGCTATGCTTTTACTATGCGGGAACCATGATAGCTCAGATGGGAGAGCAACGGAACGGTATTCCGAAGTCGTGGGTTCAAGTCCCGCTCATGGTTATCAAATTTTCCACTATAATTTAATTTATTTAGTAAAAGCAAAGCAAGTCAATTGCAAAAAATAATAAATTAATGTAAGGCAGTATCTTATTAAATAGCATAATATTAAATATCTAAGTTTCAGTAATATCGTATAATATATCATAAATACTAGACTAACTATGGCCATGTTTTCACTGTTATCCAAAATATCGCACGGTATTACGGTATCAGAATAATTAATTGCTCTATTGAGACTTTACCCATCTATCATTTATTTGCCTTCGGTGTTTTGGCATATCTACCGCCATTTTACTTTTAGATAAATAATTATTTTACTATATTTATAAACATAAACTTTCCGTGTGGTGACGGATTAAGAATACAAGTGTCACCACCCCGTCTCCTCCAGAGGGTGCTGTAAAAGTCACCTAAAGGACATTGCACACAGATAACATCCTCTGTGAGAGACAGAAAACTCTAAAATAAACCCTGTGCCAACACGCCCGGTCAGCGCGGTACAGTGGACCATAAACCCTCCCAAAGTGGAGGAGGCCCGTGCCCAACAGTGGGACGTAAATGGGCTGGAGAGGAGTACTTTTAATGTTTACATTACTAAAACAAAATCATTAATCTTCTAATATATAAAATTCACGTGTCACAGTACGCCTCCGAAACGGCTAGACCAATTTTCGTAAAATTTTGTGTACATATCCGTTAGATCTGAAAATCGGACAGCATCTATTTTTCAACTCCTGACTTTTGTATGGCAAATGGCTGAAGATGGGAGAAGAAGAAAACAAGATAGAAATACCAGCCCAACCTACTTCGAAGGTTTTTGTATCGAAGACAAGATCAAAGTGAATATATTTGAAAATTATACAAAGATAAGCATAACTATAGAACCTTTAAAATATGTAGAGATTTCTCAGCAACGGGTTCTGAACACAACTTGGTGATATCGGCTGCTAACATTTACGAGGAGAGTAGCAACCTTTTTCCTTCATAAATTATGACTGGAGATAAACATCAAAGAACTTGGTTTTATTCGTAAACAGGACATAGTTCATTTCACTTACTAACTTTATTCTTATTTCAACTACAAGGCTTAAATAAACTATTACTTTCATGACTTATGTTTCTATTTTTATCTATATTGTGTACAGAGATTTTATTTTATGGCTTATCTTTCTTCTTGTTAAATTTCTATCAGAAGGTTTTTACACTTAAGGGCCTACATCAATATTATCGTATATCATCGCCGACACGTACATATTAACACAGCCAGTAGGCACAGAAAATGAAGAATTAGGGATACTTTTCCTATTTACTCAAAATCTACTGAATATATTTTAATTCTGATTTACGTGTTTCTATATATAATAGTTACTTATGTTTTTAAAGTTATTTCATTAGTTAATACGCTTATCGCGTATTAACTAATGAACCGACCAATGAAGACCGACAAATGAAAAAAATAAAAAATTAGAGAGGTTGTTTTGCTAAGATTTTCTATCGAGAAAACTTTTTTTAATCGCGTTTCTGAGTTTATGCGATCCTAGATTATATATTGAAAAAACATATACTTAAAAATTAGAGCTCTAGCCATTCAATCTAAAGAAGCAATGAAAACTTCGTACGTAGAAAAATGCACGAAGCTATTTTGGTATCCTCTTAACAGTTTTATCCACGCAGGTTTGAAATTTAAATTAAAAAAGTAGCCAGGTACGAGTCGAATTCGCATATTTCTATGCTTGTGTTATGGGTACTAGAATACGAATAGACTACAGTAGTATTATATAATACTTTTCTTTTGTAAATACATACTTATAATACATAGTAAACACCCAGACGCAGTACAAACGTTTGTTTGACATTTATAAACATCACACAAATGATTGACCCGAGCGGGAATCGAACCCGCAACCTCGTGAACGGCAGTCCGTTACATGAACCACTAGATCACAAAGCTCGTCAAATTCGTCGTCGCAACATTGTAACATAAAAAACAGAAAGTTTTTTGCCCGTATTACAATGGTCTCATAGTACCCGTTGATTAATATAAAAGTGCTATTTTGTTTTATACAAATAAAACCCTTTTTTGTGGCCTCCAGACAGGGGTCGATAAACTTTCAATAAAGGTATGCCACACGCAAGCCACACATCCAACCTAGTTTAGTGCCGTACGCTATTGTTAGATGACTCTGATAAAATCGGCACAAAAAACTAATAAGAACTATATTCGACATTTGAAATCAAGAAACAGTTTTCTTGTATTTTATCTTTTATACCAAACACGCAATGAAGTCAATAAGAAGATTTTTATTCAGACTTCTATTGCGCTAGGTGCGAAGTAAATATTTTGTAATATTTTGCTGAAATTTTTTAATAACCCAATAGTATATTAATATATACAAAATTAAGTTATTAAAGATTTGGAATAATTAATCTTCTTGTCTCAGATGAATAAACTACCTTCCCGAGATTAAAAGTATAACCATTTTATTCTAAAGAGTATCTGGTATTAGTTTTCAAATCTTATAATATCAACTAAGTTTAAAACTAAAAGCTTACCTATTACAAGAACAAATAAAAAGTTAAGTTAGTTGTTGTTAATTGTTATTCATTGCTTGTAATAAATAATAGTAAAAACTATATAACATGCTTAAAAATCCTAAATATATTTCGAATAATTGCAAAATTGTCATCGGTCCTTGATATGTATGCAAAATTTCAAATCAATCCGACTATTGCAAGTGCGTGAAAATCACGTTCAAAGATTACGTTACATAGATTAATACATTGATAGATACATACCAAACTTATAAAAGCGTGTTAAAAATAAGTAACATTAAGTTTAATTAGTTAACGGGCCTCGTGGTTGAGTGGATTATAAAAGGGACTGCCAAACAAGAGGTCGCGGGTTCGATTCCCGCTCGGGACAATCATTTGTGTGATTTTTCTAATTGTCGTACAAATGTTTGTCCTGCGTCTGGGTGTTTCTATGTACCTATTATAATAATAATTTATTTAGCCTTAAATTCATATACAGGTTTACACCACAATTATACATTCACAAGGTACTAGATAACAAAGTTGAACACTGGCACCCAATTTAAGAACTAACTTGGGTTATGGGTACCAGAGCCCTCACAAATATTTAACAATTTGTATATGCATCGTGCTACCCCGTATATCCCCCAATCAACACACGTACATAAGTTCAGTATGTATCTATCAATGTATTAATCTATATAACGGAATCCATGAAAGTAAGTCTTAACCCACTATTATAAGTATGTGTTTACAAAAGAAAAGTAGTATATGTATTCTATTCATATTCTGGTACCCATAACACAAGCATATAAGCTTAGCTTGGGACCAAAGGACGTTGTGTGAAATGTCCATGAATATTTATTTATTTATAAACTAGCTGTTGCCCTCGACTCCGTCCGCGTAGAATAAATTCTACGCGGACGGAGTTTTTCCGGAACGGAATTTTTCCCCGTTTTTGCAACATTTTTAACTACTGCTTGAGTGAGAGTATTATAAACGTAAGAGTAAACAAATTTAATCAGAATGAACGAACTGCTAAGCTATCAGGAGTTACACGTGTTATTGTGAGTCAACCATAAAATATAGATATATGCTGTTGCAGGATATTTTTTAGACAATTTTATGTTGAATATTTCCGTCATACATGATTTCTATGTAACTTTAACCATTAAGGCTGCACACGCGACGGAAGCTTAAAAAATGGAGCACCTTTTCCCGTTTCCCCAACATTTCCCTTCACTACTCTGGTCGTATTGATTGTAGCGTGATGAAAAGTATACTATAACCTGCCCAGGAGTATGAAGAATAATTGTACCAAGTTTCGTTAAAATCCGTCAAGTAGTTTTTGTTTCTATAAGGAATAATTTTTAACTTTTAATTTCTTTGGTTAAGACTATCATTTCCGAGGAAAAATCGTTGTTTAAATTATACAACACCATAGCTAATGATTCAATAAGAAACAATAAAAATACCAAAAGTTTGACAACATAGCTTGAAACATAAATTGATAAAAAGGCTGTAAAAAACTTTTCACATTATTTCATTTTAAGCCTGCGGAACGCTCACCGCCTTAATTTTCCACAATTCAACGCTTCTATTGGATAAAAGAAATTATTCGCCTCAATTTTTTTCCTACTAACACTGTTGTATTTACGTTATCATGAAATAAGGGCGAGAACACGACAGGGGAACTGGGGTCGTCATTTCTGGCTTTATATTTATTATTTCCTTTCCCCCTGTATACTAATAAACCACTCTTTCAACGGCCTGTATATTAAGGGTTTTCGTGGAGCTGTCCTTTTTTTATAAAAATACATTCGTATTTATTTACTTTCAGAGAAAAGTTGAATAAATGCTCATTGTTTTAATTAATAATTATTTATTTCTTTGGCTTCTCTTTCATTCTATCTCTGTCTTTCTCTTCAGCCTATTAACGTTGTGCTGGGCACGGACGTCCACCATTTAGGGAAGGATTACGTTCTATTTGTACCTCGCTGACCAGGCGTGTTGGTGCAGGCTTTATTTTCGAGGCTTCCATACTTATAATAATACTAGCTGTGCCCCGCGGTGTTAGCCGCCGTAAAAAGGATACAAAATCTGTTCGCTTTTGCTTATCACAGGAACATTCCATTTTTTGGGATAAAAATTAACCAATATGTTATTCTAATGTATAAGCTATATCATTGTAAAGTTTCATTAAAATCCATATAGTAGTTTTTGCGTAAAAGAGTAACACACATCCATACTCACAAATTTTCACATTTATAATATTACTAGCTGACCCAGCAAACGTTGTTTTGCCATACAAAAAAAAAAATTTGAAAAATAGATATTGGCCGATTCTCAGACCTACTGAATATGTATGCAAAATTTGAGAAGAATTGGTCAAGCCGTTTCGGAGGAGTACGGTAACTAACACTGTTACACGTGAATTTTATATATTAGATTAGGATAAGAATTAGGTTGTAGTGATTCCAAATTTAAGGCTTAGGAATTTGCAAGCAGCATCTATCAGAAATAAAAGACCTAAATTGAGTAAATGTTAAAGAAGTTAAGTTTAAATTTATGTTTGTGTTTCTGAATATGTATTAACTAAATGCCGAATACCAGAAAGATCAATAATGTTAAATAATTCAGCGACATTTCTCTTGCCAAACTAAAATAAACAGAAAATTAATTCTACAGAAGCACTTAACAATATGGTATAATATGAATAATATTGGTACCGATTCTACGTTTACAACAAAACTTAACTAAAACTGAAAATTTATAGTGTCAATAACACAATTCGACAATGTGAACAGAAATTTTTTCTTAGAAAATCTGTATCAGACTAACGATTTTAATTATTAAAAATGTGCAAAACGAAGAAGCCAATAATCAAAATCCACCATAGTTGTTTTCATTTTTAGTTAAGTTGAGTTTGTTAAGTTGTGCACGTCGAATAAGTACCATTGTATTGAAAAATAATACGGTATTAGAAATATTATATTACCGGCTAACACTCACTGTTTTGGGATCGAAGATGTCGACCCAAGTTTCACGCGGCGTGCACGCCGTGAGGTCGCAAACGCCGCTGCGCACTCGTCCTGAAGATAAGCATCGGATATGCTCGAAATCTGGGTCGACATCTTCGATCCCAAAACAGTGAGTGTTAGCCGGTTAATATAATATTTCTAATATGACTCAAACTCACGAAAATTTCAATACGAAAATAATACGGTAACTGAGAGATATATAAATGAATTCTTTTTTGTACTGAAACAAATCGCTTGAATAAACGATAACAATTTCCAACAGAAATTTTAATCAAGTATTGAATATTCACTTTCATTTTACGTTTAGTTAAGTGAACATTAATTTTGACAATAATTATAGAAATTATTGTGGGTTCTAGTGACATTTAATACATACTGGACATAGGGAATTTGTTTTAGGTGCGTAGGGGTAGTTGATTTTATAATCTATAGCTGTTACCGGCAACTTCGTACGCACGGAATTTAGAAATAAAACCTTAACAAATTATACAAAAAACCATCCTCTTGAAATACTCTATCCAAAAAATTAAATTATAGTGGAAAAAGTGATCACCGCAAGCGGGACTTGAACCCACGACCTCGGAATACCGTTCGTGGTCCGAGGTCGTTCAAGTACTTCTTGCGGTGATCACTTTGTCCACTATAATTTAATTTATTAAGTAAAAGCATAGCAAGTCAATTGCAAAATTAATAAAATTACTCTATCTATTGACTACTATACCTATATTTGAAGATGTAAGCTCACATAGGGACATACCTAAAAAAATAACGATTTTATTTTATGATAAGTAACTATAACAGTGAATGTCCTTACACTATACCTCTCCTCTCCAGCCCATTTATGTCCCACTGTTGGGCACGGGCCTCCTCCACTTTGGGAGGTATTATGGTCTACTGTACCGCGCTGACCAGGCGCGTTGGCACAGGGTTTTTTTCGAGTTTTCCGTCTCTCACAGAGGATGATATCTGTGTGCAGTATCCCTTAGCTGACTTTTACAGCACTCTTGGGAGGAGATGGGGTGGTGACACTTGTATTCTTAACCCGTCACCACACGTTACACTGCTATGGACTGTAAAACCAACCATCTGAGTAATCTTAAAGACACATCTTAATTATTATGGGCAGTGAATAAGATAGTTTTCATAAATTGAAAGAAAAATTAAATAATACTGGAAGCGAAATCATACACATTGGGGCGTGTGTTTTTTACTGCGTTTTTTTTAACATATAGAGTGGTTCAAGAGTATGGCTTTTTTGTATAATTTGCTAAGGTTTGGTGTATATTGGGAAACGCAGGCACTTAGTAACTATGAACGTGAGTAAAACCGCGGGCATTAGATAGTGTTTATATAAAATAAACCTATTTTTTATCGGCAAGTAATTCTATAACATGAATACTATTATAAGCCGATAAGTATTCTAATAAGTAAAAAAAATAAAGTTCTTTGTATTACGAGTATTACCTATTTCTAATATACCATATTATTCGCCAGTGCATACGCGACCTAATTTTCAACGCGATACCAAATCTGAAGTGCTGTTAAGAAAATAACCCCGTTGAATATTCAGAAGCTAAACAACGTTCTATTGCATGGCTTGTTTTCATTACCATGATTGGACTGACCCCATTATACAACCATAGCAACAGTTATACTCTTTAATAGCGTATAATACCTATAAAGTTTTAAAATCAGTTAAATACATAACAAATTATTTTAAAGTAAATTATTAATTTTGCAATTGACATGCTATGCTTTTACTTAATAAATCAAATTATGGTGGAAAAATGAAAAAAAAATACTTTAGTAATGAACGTCGCATCATTATTTTCAACCCATTTGTATTCTGTAAAGAATACTAGGTGGTTGGTCGAGATTGTTGCAAAGCAATCTTGATAGATGACGTTGTACGTAAAAATATATAAACTCAATCGATTGACGAATGTGGTGGCATAATTGATTACTGAAAAGCACGACCGCAATAAGCTCAGTTGGAAGAGCTACGGAACGGTATTCCGAGGTCGTGGGTTCAAGTTCCGCTTGCGGTAATCACTTTTTCCACCATAATTAGATTTATTAAATTATTTTAAGTTTTAGTAATTCGTTAGTCATAATTTATTTGGTTAGTGTCTTAAAACGGTACTTACTATCGGACGAAGACTTAATATTAATTAGTATGTATCAAGAACAACAGATTCTTGTAAATAGAGTTTCTTATAAACAGGTATGAATAAATCTATACTTATAATAAATCCGTAGAGAGGTCAATTCTGTACATGAAATATATTTTCAAAATAACTATCAGGGGGTGATTAGTGATCGATACTGATGCCAAAAATGTAATCAGTAAAATTTTTGTCTGTCTGTCTGTCTGTATGTTCCTTATAGAAACAAAAACTACTCGACGGATTTTAAAGAAACTTGGTACAATTCTTCTTCATACTCCCGGGCAGGTTAAAGTATACTTTTCATCACGCTAAAATCAATAGGAGCAGAGTAGTGAAGGGAAATGTTGGGAAAACGGGAGAAGTTACTCCATTTTTTAAGCTTCCGTCGCGTGTGCAGCCTTGATGGTTAAAGTTACATAGAAATCATGCATGACGGAAATATTCTACATGAAATTGTCTAAAAAATATCCCGCAACAGCATATTATATCTATATTGTATGGTTGACTCACAATAACACGTGTAACTCCTGATAGCTTAGCAGTTCGGAGCATTCTGATTATATTTGTTTACTCTTACGTTTATAATGCTCTCACTCATCCCTAATTTAAAAAAGTTAACATTATTACCTATTCAATAAAAAAAGAATCATAGAAATCGCCATAAGCCATCGCCCCGTCACACGTGAAAATTTTCTAAATTCTACGCGGACGGAGTCGCAGGCAACAGCTAGTATAGAATATATTTAGAAATTTTCTAATACCGATAAGGCCGCACATTGTACTTACAGCCGTAATTAGTTTTTTATACTTAACTCTGTATTACTCTGATGTATAATATATTGAATAAAAAAAAATTTTAGAAACTTTGTCTCTACTATTTAGTAAAATTATTTTACTAAATAGTAGAGACAAAGTTTCTTACATTTTTTTTTTATACAATATATTATACATATTAAACCTGCAATATTTACATTAGTAAATATGTTATGTAAATACAAAATCATAATCGATAACATAGATCAAATATCGATAAAGTGGATCTAGCTAGGTTAATTTCCCATAAACCATTACTCACAAATAGGAAATTTTACGTAAAGCTCGGTCATCCTATTGACAAATGGACAAACAGTAGCTTCTACTTCAGTGTTATCTTTTACAACACCTACTCATGCTTTTTGATGTCCGTGACCCTTAAATTGTGCCGTAAAAACCAGCTGAAGAAGATTTTCTTATATACATTTGTTAGTAGCTATAAAAGGTAAAATAAACCCTATTCCAACACGCCTGGTCAGAGTGGCATTGTTGACTAACGGTTTTATTCATAATGACTTATCAGAGGTTTAAACGGAGATTTTATTGGAGAGATAATAAACGTTGTAGCTTTAAAAAACTATTTAATATGAATAACAAGTTTTGACAATTTTTGCGAACCGATTTTAGCGAACTTTTAAACCTCCGATAAATCATTATGAATAAGACCATTAATATCCAAAGTGGAAAAGACCTATGCCTAACAGTGGAATGTAATGGGCTGAAAAATAATGCTGTTTGGTGCAATAAAAAAATTATAATTAATTTAAATTAGATCATTTTTTAATATTATCTAATATCTAGCATATTATTCTCTAACACCTGTGAGATTTATTTGTATAAATAAAACCACGGATTGACACAGACAGGTGGTCCCACCGGTGATATGGTGACTACAAAGTCCGAAACGTGGGGCTAAAATTTAAAAAGAAATATACGTGTCTAAATCCGTAAAAAATGGTTTTATTTAATACTAGCTGTTGCCCGCGACTTCATACCCGTAGAATATATATCTAGAATTCCCTTGGAATTCGTAAGAATCGCGAGCAACAGCTAGTGTCAAGTAAGTAGTTACTTGACACTTATCGTCACATTTAGGACAATTCACACGATATCTTAATAAATTGTATTATAATATGCTATTCTGATGTATAAGCTACATTATTGAAAAGTTTCATTAAAATCCATTTAGTATTTTTTGCGTGTAAGAGTAACAAACATCCATACTCACAAACTTTCTTCTTCTTCTTCTCCAGCCCATTTACGTCCCACTGTTGGGCACGGGCCTCCTTCAGTTTGGGAGGGATTATGGTCTACTGTGGCGCGCTGACCAGGCGTGTTGGCACAGGGTTTCTTTTCGAGGTTTCCGTCTCTCACAGAAGATGTTATCTGTTTGCAATATCCCTTAGCTGACTTTTACAGCACCCTTGGTAGGAGATGGGGTGGTGACACTTGTATTCTTAATCCGTCACCACACGGAGGACACACAAACTTTTACATTTATAATATTAATCGGACCTAAAATTTAAATTACTAACCATAAAGCATATAAACCAACATTTGAATCACATGTAACAGATTCAGAGCGTTCACTGACTCAAACTAATTTCTAATAAATCAAGCGGATTTCCTTTCGTATGGATTTTCACGTTGCTGTTCGGGGTGATTTAGTGGCGACCAATAACGCTATCTATCGTGTACTAATAAAGGCGCCAGTAGTCTTTTTAATTTATTTTCTAGGTATTTCTGAGTAAATTATTACTGGAGTTATTTATGGTGGGTATATTGAGTTTTGAGCTGAAAAAGATATTGTATTTTGTTACTATGTTTTGCCTAGCAGTGAAATTTGCTATTTCATCGAATTGTGTAAGAAATGTGTTAATCGAATCGTTTTATATACTTTGTAGTCCGGTTGGTTGTTTTGCTTGTAATGCGGATAATTCAGACAGCAATTTCATATGTTATTGAAGTGGTTAACATTACTATTTAAAACATTTATGGGAGTAATAGAAAACAAATACATGAGTACTTGAAAACTTAATATTATATTGCCGGAACGAATGTAATGTTGCCGGAGCGAATCAACAAAATACTTCTGGTTAAGACTTTTATATACTTTGTAGTCCAATTGGTTGTATTATAGTAACACTGTGACGCTGATTATTTAGATAATATTTTATTAGGTTATTAATGTATGTGTTGCACTTGTATGTGTTTGTATTAAAATATTTACGAATACCGCTTAAAGTAAAACATCGCTACGATTTTTAAGCTATTGCATAGCTTCTATCGCGGGCGTTGAACGTGGAGACTAAATGCACTAAATTCGAAATTTAAATTCCGTAACAAAGATAGCGTACCTAAAAATACTACACACGGCGCTACTGCGCATGCGTAGCAACGCCGTTTCGCTTTTCGCGCTGGTGACTCATGTCAGTTTTGGTGTTAGTTTTTATTTTATTGAAATTTTATTGACAATCGCTATTTTATTATAATTACCATAAACAATGGACAGATGTAAGCATCAGTAAATAAGGATTATTAATCTTATTTTAGTTTATGGTATTTAGATTCTTGCATAAATAAAATAAATAAATAATTATAATTGCATAAGTTGATAAAAAATACTATGCAATAGCTTTACCGCGGCAGTCCCCGAGTGACACACGTCTTTTTTTTCTTTCCTTACTGCGACAGTAAATTAGTTTTTAATTTTATAATGAGCTAGTATATTTAGGTATGACACGGTCAATTCAGTTATTCATTAGATATTTTTGAAAACTTTTACATCTTCTCTTATTATAAAACAAAGTCACTATTTTTGTATGAATGTTATGTGAGCTTATATCTTTAAAACTGCTTAACTGCGCAACGTTTGGTTTTAAAATCGACGAAAACGTCGCTGCGGGTAACAGCTAGTCTATATAATAAAAATTTACACGAACTCGCAGATAGTATTTTTTATCAATAAATTCTAAAATAAAATGGTACTAAAAGTAGCCTGTAATAATCTCTGAAACGTCCCTTGTCTGACAGTAAAAATCCTGTTCAAATCATTCCATCTGCTGAGAGGATTAACTTAGATTATCTGAGATTTATTTTTAAATTATTATTAATATTGTAGCGATAGAATTGTAAGGTGGATTAGATTTTTTGAAATACTAGCCGACCTCGGAAACACTTTGTGATTTACTATTCAAATTAAGTAAATATAAAACTATTAGCATCAGTTTAAATAATGTTTTTTCATTAATTATGGGATAAGAAAATATAAGTTTAGGAACTAATCACTAATCAGCATAACATTATTATTGTGTATTATTATTGTAAGTATATAATAAAACTAGTGTACAGGATTGACTTGACCGATTTCGTGAAAGCTAAAAAAATATTGGTGAAGTCAATTTTAACCGACTGTAAAAAAAGAAGGAGGTTCTCAATTAATCTGTATGTTTTTTTTTATATTTGTTACATCATACCTTATACTAGGTGAAGCGATTTGAATGATTCTTTGTTTATTTGAATGCTGGTGGTTCCGGTATGGTTGCAGTGGCACACCGGTCAGGATCTGATGGTTATCTACTGAGAAATCGTGGAAACACCTCAAATTTTAAAAGCGGCTAAACCATTTTTTTAAAGTCAGTAAAACTTTTTTTTTTAATTAATTATCCAAATAATATTTGAACTTAACAACTCGAGTAACGAGAAAAGTCGGTCCATTACATAAATACCTCGTGAACGATGTCACGAAAAGCTACTAGTCGTCTAAAATTCTGTACAATAAAATACTCGATTACCTCGTAGAGTCTATCAAAGGCTCGTTTCTAAGGAAATTAAAGATATAATGTCGCTCCTAAAATTCAAAACATTCCCTCATTAATATTTAATGAGACGCTAATGAACGAAACAACCTTATCGTTAAAATAGCCTTAATTATTACATTTTTAAATAAACAAATGTAATGATATTTGTTTCATTTTCTATTCTAGACTTTTCGTGCGTATTGACGTATTAATTAATACGTGATTAAATAGGATTGATTTTAGAGGCCCGTACCAAAATGTTAAATAGGGGTTAGTATTTATATTATCTGTGGTATTACTGAGACTTTGTTGTCTGTCCGTCCGTCTGATAGATGCTAGACAGCTAGAGATCTGAAAATTGCAGTTTATGTATATCAGTTGATGCTAAAATAGCAAATACTCATCATCATCATCATCAATATGCTGCCTTTATCGTGTTTTTTCGGGTTGCATTATTTGGGGTTATTTGATAGCGGTGTGAGGAAAATATTATGATAATAATGGGGCGGATCACTTGCGTGCGTGTGTGCGAATTGAACTCATACTTGGTAGCGTTTTTTATATGGAGTGACGAATTAAGAAAACAAGTAAAGTAAGAAACAATAGAATTAGTAAATATTTTGCTGTGAAAGGTAAACTTGAAACTAAATCCGATGGTCAGCGTGGCAGAAGTAGACCAGATATCCTCCAAAGAAAGCCAATGCCCAAATGAAAAATTAATAGGCTGAGAATCTATACTTGTTATAAAACAAAGCCGTTATTTTCGTATGTAGGTATGCCCGTCTCTCACAGAGGATGTCATCTGTGTGCAGTATCCCTTAGCTGACTTTTATAGCACCCTTGGGAGGAGATAGGGTGGTGACACTTGTATTCTTAATCCGTCACCACACGGAGAATGTGAGCTTATATCTTAAAAACTATGCAACGGATTTTGACGCGGTTTTTTTTATTAGATAGAGTGGTTTAAGTGGATGGTTTTTAGGGTTCCGTACCCAAAGGGTAAAAACGGGACCCTATTACTGAGACTTCGCTGTCCGTCCGTCCGTCCGTCCGTCTGTCACCAGGCTGTATCTCAAGAACGGTGATAGCTAGACAGTTTAAATTTTCACAGATGATGTATTTCTATTGCCGCTATAACAACAAATACTAAAAATAAAATAAAATAAATATTTAAGGGGGGCTCCCATACAACAAACATGATTTTTTTACCGTTTCTTGCTCGATACTAATAACGTTGCCTTATGTTGCATAGACATAATGATCGACAACTTCGAGAATCGCATTCCCAACAGATACTGGTGCTGGAGTGACATGGACATTGAACATGACCTTGGTTTTATCCATGTTCATCCTCAAACCAACCCGCTGGGAAACACTGCTGAGGTCATTGAGCATTGTGCCAAGGTCCTCCAGGGATTCTGCCATGACCACGATATCGTCTGCAAATCGAAGGTGAGTGATGTATTCGCCGTTGATGTTGATGCCGAGTCCGGCCCAATTGAGGAGCTTGAAAACGTCTTCCAATGCAGCGGTGAACAGTTTTGGGGAAATTACATCCCCCTGTCTGACACCCTTCTGCAGTGGAATTGGTCTTGTGCTCCCATCCTGGATTCGGACTGACATAGTGGCGTTTCTATATAAACACTTCAGCGCTTCGATGTACCGGTAGTCAATTTGGCACCGCTGGAGGGACTGCAGCACCGCCCAAGTCTCGACTGAATCGAAGGCCTTCTCATAGTCCACATACGCTAGACACAAAGGCCGATTATACTCCTCAGCCTTCTGTATAATCTGGCGCAGCGTATGTATGTGGTCTATGGTACTAAAGCCTTTTCGGAAACCGGCTTGTTCGGGAGGCTGGAAGTCGTTGAACCTGCGCGAGAGTCGATTTGTAATGACTCTCGAAAACAACTTATAGACGTGGCTCAAGAGCGAGATAGGTCGATAGTTTTTCAAGCGGGTTTTATCGCCCTTCTTGAAAAACAACACCACCACGCTCCTGGTCCACGCCTCTGGAACGATGCCCCCGAGGATGACAGAATCGAACAGCTTCTGAAGGGCCACAAGGACCGGCTTGCCGCCCGCCTTCAGGAGCTCCGTAGTGATTCCATCATCACCCGGTGCTTTACTGTTTTTAAGCTGCTTGAGAGCCATTCTGATCTCGCCCGAAGAGTTAGCACGCTGAAGTGGCAATGGGCAGGCCACATCGCTCGACGATCTGATGACCGTTGGGGACGGAAGGTCCTCGAGTGGCGACCACGAACTGGACGACGCAGCGTGGGGCGGCCCGCAACAAGGTGGACCGACGATATCGTCAAATACGCCGGGGGCCGCTGGATGCAGTTAGCGCAAGACCGCACGTTGTGGCGTTCTATGGGGGAGGCCTATGTCCAGCAGTGGACTGAGAAAGGTTGATGGATGGATGGATGTTGCATAGATAATGGTACGGAACCCTTCGTGCGCGAGTCCGACTCGCACTTGACCAATTTTTTTGTACCATTTGTTATGGTTTGGTTTTTAAATTCCACGCATATGAAGTTGCGGGCAACAGCTTAACTATAATTTAGCATAGACTCTATAGATTGAGTAATTTTAAAGATAAATGCTTAGCGATAAAATTAACTGGCTTGTCATTGATTTTGTATTTTATCGTCCGTAAAATTTATACGGGATTGTGTGAATTACGGGGCTTATTACAATGCAGTGCAATTTATTGCATGCATTGTATTTTAACTATTGTTGTAGTACTAAAGCTCTAAATTGTTTTGGAATACATTTAATTAAGGTAATTAAACGCTGCCTAATTTGAATGCAACTAAATTCCTTTTGTTTCGGAACATGAAAATATGCATATCTTGCCATAATTGAGCTTAAAGTTATTTCTGTAAGTTAATTATTATATAAGTTAAGTATTACGTGTTTACGAATTTAACCGGAACAGCTGATTAAAAGAGACGGTATTTTAACGCATAACTTTTTTTTCTTACTGTCTAGATTCTTTCAAGGGTTTTGTCACATGACATGACGATAATTTTGATAACATTACAGTCCACAGTTTTACGTAAATGTTATAAATCCAATAAGGTATTGATGATTATGAGAAAATTGTTGGTGACAGATTAGTTGTAAAAATATTTTAAGACATGCAGTAATCTTTGTTACTTTTACTAATTTCCATTTAAATATACCATCACCGCATAAAATAGACTTTGGGGCAATAAAATATTTTAAATCTAACCTGGTATGTGGTTGTAATGTAAATAAAACACCTTAACATTTCCCGGGAATGTTGTGTATAGTGACGTTATCAGATAAAAGTGCGACATCTGCGTTTCTGCACTGAATTTATACAATTGTAGAGGAAAAATTACATTACTTAGATTTATATAAAACGGAGTGCCAGCAATTTTGTTCTGTCTTGTTTTGTTTCATATTATTTAAAGCTGCATAGTTAAATAGTGAATATGTACATAGTCTTAGCATTAATGAATCGAGATAGGTTAGGAATAGAGTTTGTAAATTATTGTGAACTAGCTATATTTTATTGCCCGCGACCATAGGCAATAGGCATACAAGAAAGTGCGTCTACGGCTAAACCAGCCAACATTATTGACGTCGGTCAAAATACGATTGTCATTGAATTGATAAATTGTGGTTTCGATGTGAAAATGAATAACTATTTGAGATATAAATACTTGTGAAATCCTATGTTGTGGCATTTTTTAATTAGTTCTGATACACTAGAACACCCAAAGACTGCGCATTTCGTCATTTTTGTTTTTTTTTTTTTCGTGGCGTTGTTCACACTACAAATTGACAATGGTGTCAATTGAATATGGTGTAATTAAACAGATCTTGAATTTAAATGCTTGTATCAACGTGTTCAAAAGTGACGTTTGCAGATTGCAAAAATTACTGTCATCACGGTATGTCACTTAAATTAGAGTTCCATATAATTTTAGATCATTCAGTCAAGTTAGCCCAGGTTAAAGTTACTTGTCTTCAATTTTAAACGCCAACCCACCTTTTGGTACTTCTGTGCTCGCGACTTCTTACGCGTGTAATTTAGAAAATGTTACCCTTTTTTGTAACATTTTTCACTGATGCTTCGCCTTCCTAGATAAATATACTACAACACTAAAAATATTACAACTAAAATAAAAATATTACAACACTAAAATATTATAGACCTAGAATACTAAAAGACTAGGTCACAGAATAATAGAACAACCATCACAGAAACTATTACAACAAAACTAATCAACTTTAACCTCATCGCATTAAAAATAAAAGAAGATTGAGTGCTTCTAAAGGATTTGCTAGAAAATCAAAGCAATTTACACTCGTCAAGCCGAGACAGTGTGGCTGACACACCCATTTGTCTCGACAAGATTCGCGTAACCGAACGTTTGACGGTATTTTACTAAATGAGAAAGCTTCGAGACAGGATAACACCAGTTTAAGAGAATGTTACCTAATGACTGCGGAACATGTCGAAGCGTTCAGAATAAAACTATAAATCTCTTGGGCCTTCTGTCAAATAGCTTTTTGAGTGGTATACGTGACTAGAAGGTAAAAAAAGGATGACATAATGCAGAATAACTTATAGTGAGTGCATTGTTTTTGGATATATGATTTCTTACTTCTACGAACTATGGTTGTATACCATAGTTCATAGGGTGACGGATTAAGAATACAAGTGTTATCATCCCATTTCTTTCCCAGGGTGCTCTAAGAGCCACAACCAGATAAGATACCACAACTCGAAACTAAACCATATGCAAACACGCCTGGTCAGCGCAACAGAGTAGACCATAATCCCTCCCAAGCTGGAGGAGACCCGTGCCCAGTAATGGACTTTAATAGGCTGGAGAGAGGAGAGAGGATGTAACCATAAATAACTATATTAGGCCAATGCATGTTGCTTTTGTTATCGTTTTAGGTTTTTTTTTAAGTGCCTTTCAGTTCTAAGCGTAAACTGGTCGTGGTCACGCCATCGCCTCGATGCGATAGTATTCGCGAATAGTGACTCATCTAACCGTGACCGACATAATATATAATATATTATATTCTGGTCTTCATTAGGCAACTTGAGAAGTAACATCTGGTCGCAGTCATGCATGTCATAAAACCAAAGGCAATCTTTAGCTTAACCCCCGACTCTTGCAGCGCGCAAGAAGGACAGTAACATGGTAAACCTATTCTGACTCCACCCTACAGACGCACTCATTTATACATTAATAATCAATTTAGATATAGTTACGTGTAAAACTTAGCTTAAGTAAAAAATGAAAGTTGATAGTGCCAATATATCTATTATTTGCTATCTCGGTGTACATATTTATCTTATTTAAAATCGTTCGTAACATTGTCAAATTGTGATATTGATACTAACAGTTTTCATTTTTTTATTTAAGTTAAGCTTAGTTGTGAATTCAGAATCGATACCATTATGTAAGTATAATAATTACGGTACCATTCAAATTAATATTTCTTTATACTGTCACAAACAATACAATAAATACAATATTTCTTTTGTAAAACCATAATAATAACTTCCAAACATTGTCATTAGTTTTCCAAACAGTATGACGCTTTCCATTGTTCACTAATGAACAACTATTCGAGCCAAAAACTGTACACATTGCTTACCAAATATCACGTTACATATAGCATTCCTTTGTTTCCACATCTTTGTCATTACAATCCCCGGGATGCCCAAAATATCGTGGATTCTACAAATATGTCCTGTTTGTTTTGGACAAGCTGCGGTAGGCAAAACCTTTGCCAAAACAAAGTTACAGAGCTTTATCTTTTTGATCACATCATAATTTGCTGACCTCGTTTATGTGCTATGTGATAAAATAATTCACTGTTTTAATAACATACTCCGCTTTTTATAATGTTAAGTACAGTTATTAAATGAAAATCTTTTATTTTTATTTTACTTTTTTTGCTTTTTTGTCTCTAAATAGTACAGGGAACATTGTGTTGTGAAGAAAACCCATTACCTAGAGAACTTTAAGCATAATTAAGGAGAAATCTTTTATTTAGAGGCTTTGTAAGTTTTGATGACAAAAATGATGAAATATACATAATCTTCAAAAAAAATTAAAGCTATTTTTTCTCACAGACAGACTTTTGATAAAAAAAATGTATATGTTTGACTCAAATAATACATCCACAATAAGATAGTATTTTTAATGTAATTGACCAGTTTTATCTAATCTAATCTAATCTAATATATAAAATTCACGTGTCACAGTGTTAGTTACCGTACTCCTCCGAAACGGCTTGACCGATTCTTCTCAAATTTTGCATACGTATTCAGTAGGTCTGAGAATCGGCCAACATCTATTTTTCAAACCTTTTTTTTTGTATGGCAAAACAACGTTTGCCGGGTCAGCTAGTAGCTCTATAAACATTAATTTGTAATCTAATTACTTCAAGTTCTATAGCTGTATATGCCCATGTTTTATGGATTAATGAAATGAATGAATTATGAGTCACCATAACATGTAGATTAGCCATCATCAACTAATATCTAATCCATTAAAGTCCGTAGCTGTAGTTAGAATTTAATTCATATTATTATAATAATACAGAGGAAGTTAATAAATTATTTTCAAATAAGTATGTTGTTGTACAATATGACTATGTGTTCATTTAGATATTCTTTGGTGTTGATAATTCTGAGTTAATGTTATTTGAATATTATATTACTAATAGTACCTATGTTACAAATTGTGTGCATGTCCGTGTGTGTGCGTGTGTGTCTGTTTGTTTGTGGGTGCGTGTGTGTTCTTCCTGATATGTAGAACTTAGGTATCATTACCAACTAATGAGTATATTTTTAAAAAGTTTAACCGAATTCATGTGCCTTTGAAATTTGAGGGTTTTCTTTGATTTCTCAGGAGACAACCATCAGATCCTAACCTGGTGCATTGGCACCAGGTTAGGATCTATGCCCGTTTGCGGGTGCGTGTGTGTTTTTCCTGATATGTAGAACTCAGGTATCATTACCAACTAATGAGTAAGTATATTTTTAAAAAGTTTAACCGAATTCATGTGCCTTTGAAATTTGAGGGTTTTCTTCGATTTCTCAGAAGACAACCATCAGATCCTAACCTGGTGCATTGGCATCAGGTTAGGATCTGATGGTTGTCTCCTCACGGGACCACACGGAACCACCAGCTTTCGAATACAATAAGAATCATTAAAATCGCCCAGTTCAAAATTATGAGATAACAAATATAAAAAAAACATACAGACGGATTGAGAACCTCCTCCTTTTTTCAAGTCTGTTAAAAAGTATGAGTGTATGTGTTTGTGTGCTTGCGTGGGTGATTTTTTATAGAAGTGGGAAACCTTTACGTATCATCAGTACGGATTCTTCCTGGTATGTGTGGCTCAGGTATCACTACCGACTAAAAACGTATCCTTCTCTGGCCTCTGTGTCCCTGCTGACACGCCGTTGGCATACAGAGGTTCTAGCTAATGCTTTTTCCGATTATTTTTGATACCGCGTCTCGCTTTTGTGTGCTTGTGTGTGTGTGCGTGTGTCTTTCCGTGCATGTAAGCGTGTGTGTTTCCGGTTGTGCCTATGCGTGCGTGGTTTGTGTCTACGCACCAAAGCACCTAAGAAGTTTTAGATGATAAGATGTGACCCTATTACTGAGACCTCGCTGTCAGACAATCCATTTATATATTAGGTTGTAGGCATGTTAGAAACGGCGATATCGAGAGACTTCAATTTTTTACAGATGATGTATCACGTCCCGCATTGCCAAAAACTGAATGCTCCTTTTATGTTAGTAACTAACTTCGGGGTGTCGTTTAATGTGACTTGTGACAAGTTACATCAAGCCGATACCCTAGTCATAACGAGACAAAAATATTACGTGATATACTCATATTACGTAGACATAGCCGGCATACTCAAGGGTGTAGTCAGTTTGAAAGTCAGGGTTTTTTTTTCCCCTCTCCTCTCTACCCTGCCGGGCCATGATGGTGCCTTGAACTTTACTATGACCCGGCGAGGGGTGGCCCCGCTAACCGGGGCCCGACTCAGCGGGGGGAACCATAGGCCCCCCCGTCGCGTGGCCGAGTGCCACATTTGCCGCACGACTACCTCTTCGAGAGGGGCCGCCGGCTCTTGCCCCGGCCCGGACGACGGACCGGGGCCCTGCGGGGTGGCAACGTGTCGCTAGTGCGTTCACGCTCCCGCAAGGCCTCCCTCTTTGCCGCCATCACCTCCCGAGCAAAGGTGGCGACGGCGGCCCAACACCGACAAATCCTCGCCCGGTGTAAGTTAGGGGTGCCCTAAGTATTTCTGGTTCCGCCCATGAGCGAGGGACTCCCATGACCGCCATGGCTCTAGGTTAAATTAATACGCTTCTGGACTTGTCATCATTTTTCTTCAAAGCGCCAAAAGTTGTATAATTTCCATAATCCATCTAAATAAAACTGATTTAAAATGAATTAAAATAAGGAAATTAATATTAATTAAATTTTGTTAATAAAATCTTTGTAATGATTAATTATTTTGGACGTCTGACGCTGTTTTAATCCTCCCCGTGATCACGCTATTTGTAAAGAACTGGAATAATTGTTGTGAAATTCAATATATTATTAAATTAACGTAGTCATGAAAATAACTAAGGTTAATTCTGAAGCGCTTGTGTATTTTATTCCAGTGCACAAGACTTTGGTTTTATTCTCGCTCAGTCAAATATTTATGGGATTTATCTAGATCCTATGCTTATCACACAAATAACTAAAAAATAAATTTATTATGTCTCATAACACGTATAGCACGAGTATTATTACGGGACGAGTATTAATAACTGACAATGTACGTAACATATATATTGCTACTCACAAAATTACATAACTTATAACTAAAATACCTAAAACTGTTTTAATACACAGACAACCACAGAGGAAGAAACAACTCTCTTTCTCTTTCCAGCCTATTAAGGTCTCATTTCTAGACACGGGCCTCCTCCACTTTGGGAAATATCATGGTCAATGGTCATGGTCAATAACAAGCTTAGGCTACTTACTGTGAAAAAGTTGATTCCATATATCAGACGTACGGAGTCACAAGAATCAGCTAATTGGCTATACATTGCTATCAAGTCTACGCGCTCAACGCGTTTACGTCAAAATGTATTTTGATAGTGTCGTTAACACAAATCGGCAATATTAACTGAACTTTATTATTATAAAAACTATTCATTTATGACTAAAGATTTTAATTAATATAAATGTGTACAACAAAGTACAGCAATAGTTGTTTTATTTTTTAGTTAAGTTTAGATGTGCACGTAGAATGTGAAGTGTCATTGTCTTTATATTGCTGCCATCGTCTCAATCTTCTGTAAACCGTCACTATGAACATACACTGTTATCATTTATGCTAAATTGCGTTTGTAAAAAGAGCTGTTTACGAATTCAATGGCAATCGTAACTCTAAGACCAGCCCTTCTATAAAAGTCGGTCCTACATAATTCACGAACGTTCTCAGTAGAAGCATTTATCGTACAATTTCGTCTATTGGATTTTCGTAGATACATTATTGTTTTATTAATTTATTTTCCCTGATGGAAAGGAAAATTCAATTTATTACTCCATGAGTAAGGAGAATGTACGGCTTATTTTGGTACAGGAAGCTAAGTGTGTTTTTGTGTACACGTGTACGTTTTCTTTTTAATGTTTATTATTTTTAGCAAGCACATTTTTTCTTCTTCATTTAATCATGCAAAATATTAATATTATGTTAGATTAGATGCGCCCAGGTGTGTTACCAAGTAACGCGCAACGGTGATAATGTTTAAGTTAAAACATTAAAAAGACTAGGTGGTAAAGATAGTAATAAAACGATAGCGACATGTTATATGACACCAACGCCATCTAGTTGTGTTCGTTGAACTAAAATATTCACGTCATATTTGAGTTATTTAATTATCGCTGTAGGATGCCGCATTTTGTAACTTTACATTCAGTCTTAGTATCAAATTTCATTTCAGTTCGATCAAACATAATAATATGTGTTTCCACGCGAACGAAGTCGCGAATTTGCTTTATACCAATTCAAACTTTTTGCTTCACATAAGCTTAGTTCAAAAACTAAAAATACACGTTTGAAAATCCTGAATATTTTTTTAAATCTGTGTATTGTCATATTTGTGCCATTTTTCAAATCTCTTTGTATAATGCAAGTGAATGAAAATTACTTTAAAAAATTCCATTACATAAATACGTTGATAGATACTTACCGAACTAAAACGTAATAATGTTTGCAGGTCTTCCTACTAAAGTATGGTTATTTATGATAGCTTACGCCTACAATTTAGTAAGTTTAGTATTAAAATGTTGATAAATGTCACGTAGCAGCATGTCTGAAGCTTTCAGCGGCAGTAAACAAATGAGGCTGTCAACCGCAGGTGTGTGACTAAGGCCAACGTGCGTTTATATAAGAAATTGTCACACAATTGTTAAGGCTTGCCTTATGGCTTCGTGGTGGAGTGGTTTATGTAATGAACTGCCGATCACGGGGTCGCGGGTTCGATTCCCGCTTGGGACAATTATTTGTGTGATATCTATAAATGTCATACAAATGTTTGTACTGCGTCTGGGTGTTTTCTATGTATTATAAGTATGTATTTACAAAAGAAAATTAGTATATGTAGTCTATCCGTATCTGGTACCCATAATACAAGCATAGAAATATAGCATACTTTGGGACCAGAAAACGTTGTGTGAAATGTCTGGAATATTTATTTATTTATACCGACACGTGAATAAATATAACTAACTAATAACTTTAATTTTATATCCAGGATACCTTTCCACAGCGCGTTTCTAAACTTTTTGCCTTTTACGTAACCATCATCATCATTATAGCGAGCCCTTTTTCTCATGGAAGTCTAATTATACGTACTAATATTAATTGCCAAACAGCTGTTAACGTAACAAAAGTGATGAAAGTAAATACGAGTTTAAGTGTTAATGCGTGTAACAAAACCATAGTACGATTCAGAAAGGCAGTACAACGCCAACTATCGGGCAGTATAGCAAACTTCTGTTTGTAAAGGTTTGATTGAGTTCGCTTTTGTATTGTGTAGATTGTCTTACTTGTAGCATAAAGTAGTATAAGTACCTATTGTTTTGTACTTTTTTGTGTAAAATAGTTTTATTTTTTGTATTTTTGTAGATAAATAGTTGTACTACCAATCTTTTTGGCTTAACTCATCGTAACTTAACTAAATCATAAATGTTGATGGTGGCAACAACATGATTTGGCAATGTTAAATAAACTTATTACAGAAACTGTATATTATATGTAGCTGTAATACTGTGGTAGAATTATGAATTTAAATAATATGAACGTAAATAAATAAATAGCTTTATATAATAGCTTTTTTCATTCATTTAAATATTGGTTTTAGTTTAAAATTTGTGTCAATATACTTAAAGATATTAAGGACATATTTAATATAGTTTAAAATACTAAATGTCAATTGCAAAGTGCTGGTATACGTAAACCACAGAAAGTTTATAATCTAATTAAAAGTGTGTAAATTATTAAAAACTTTTGTAGTTTTAGTGTTTGATGATTTTTTCTATTATTATTTTTGTCAAACTAACATCATTTTTTTATATAAATATATATATATTACTATTATATACCTACTTAAATAATAATTTATTGTAAATTTCTATAAGGCTAAATAATCTAAATAATTATTGTCTAAGATAGTGAACCAGTGTCAGTATTTAAATTACCCTATTGGCTGTGGTCGTTCGTGTCAACACTCCAAGGTCCCATTTGAAAACCAGCGTCAAGTCCTTGAGACTTGACATTATGCTGAAATGGGACCTGTTGCTGCTGACTGGACATCACGTTTTTATAGTTATATGTAGCGAATTTCTTGTCTGTAATCTAATCTGTTAAAAAATGTGTGTTTTGTTAGTGCAATAAAGTTTTTCTTTCTTTCTTTCATTACAAAATTTCATGCGTATGACGTTACGGGCTAGAGCTAGTAATAAATATATTAAAAATAAAATTCAGTGCACACATAAATTTTGGAGAATACTAATGACTGAATATAAATGCGATTTTAGTAGGTATTATTTAATTTCTATAGTGGCTTTTCTATATTTTGATTAAGTTTATATTATTCATTGTTATTCCATTTATACAAGAAATTTAGTACTCATAATATAGTTTTATTGTGCTCTTTAAAAGCTTTTTGTAGTGACAACAATATAGTTCATTATTGTGTAGACGCCATATCCATTAGTTATTTCTAAAATGTAATATATAATTGAATATCTACTAACAATATTACCATTAGTAAAGTAATTTTCATGACAACAACAAGAAAGAAAATCTTGAAAATGGCAATTAAGCCGCCGTCCATTGAATTTAATGAAATCTTCGCAATTGTGTCTCAACATTGCACAGGTGTATTTTTGTTTAATAAACCTAAGACGAAAAAAGGTCACCCAGTTATCAAGGGTCGTGGACAAAGGACAGTGAATTGTTTCACTTGCCGTAAGATAAAAAGAGAAAATGGATTAAACGCGTAGATAGCCGCCACCCATAAAAAGATTCGACTTGATGATAATGCTAAGAAGACGGCCGAGTACTGTATTTGCTATCTAAAAAAGGTTTCATTCCAATGTATTTTTATGCAGGTGCCTATTAAGATAAATTTTACGGTAGCTCATCTTATTTTGAGGCCCTTTAGGATTGACTTAAATAAAATGAAGAGTTTTTAGATAAAAGCTAATGTAATTATGCGTTCCATTTCACAACAGTATCTTGTTTTAAAAATAATCTTGTAATGGCTGCGATGAAACAGATAAATTAAGTAAAATGTAACATTTTTCGTCTTTTTCTTAAGTTGAATCCTACTAAGAGAGAGTAGAAGATTGAATCTTATAATTTAACGAACAAAATTGAAAAATATAACTGATGCGAGGTTAAAATAGAGTTTTTGAAATAAACTTAGTTTTAAATTAAAGATTTAATTTAAATTTTGTTACTATTATATTTAAATGATAAAAAGTGGGTAACCATTTGATTATAAATAACAATCTACTTAGTTCAAAAACTGGAAACACGCTTGAAAATCCTGAATACTTTTTGGAGTTATTGTTTTTGTATTGTCATCGGTCCTTGATATATGTGCAGGATTTCGGATCAGTCCGACTGCTGCAAGTGGGTTAAAGACACTTACATGGATTCCGTTATATAGATTAATACATTGATGGATACATACTGAACTTATGTACGCGTGTTGATTCTGGGATATGCGGGGTAGAACGACGCATATACAAATTGTTAAATGTTTGTGAGGGCTCTGGTACCCATAACACAAGTTAGATCTTAAATTGGGTGCCAGTGTTCAACTTTGTGATCTAGTACCTTGTGAATGTATAATTGTGGTGTAAACCTGTATATAATTTTAAGGCTAAATAGATATTATTATTATTATAGTTTTAAAGTCCATGCTAATTAAAAAAGTCAGTCAAGAGTGCAATAGGCATGTACACTGAGGGTTCCGTAACCACTAGACTAAAAAGCATAAATAACTACTTCAATAAAAGCCTACACTATTCCACCAACTTAATTTTTGTAGTTGAAATGTATCGAGCTGCCTAAATTTCAACTGGAACTAACTTATCTAAAGTTGGTATTGACGAAATCTAATAGGTACTTTTTAATAAGATACAATATTTAAATTTTTTAGATATTTGAATTGGCATTGTTCATATTTTTTTTAAACTCTTAATTCAAAAACCATTTCGGGGAATAGAGTTTCTGATCATGATCCATTAGTTTTTTTCGGAAAATTTGCTATATTAACGATTATTTACCCATAAAAGCAAATGATCTCTATTTGCCCTTGATATGAAGGACTTAAAATATTCAGGCGTTCTGAGGGATATACTACTCTGTGGTGGAGTTGAAATTGGTCTATTATATCAACTTGGCAACTTTGAAAAGATGTATTGCAATCTGTCTTAAGTCTATCAGGAAAAGTCAATACACAGATTGCGTACAACGATGACATCACAACATTTAAAATAATATCTTTAAGTATTTTTTAAAAATTCTTTATAGTGAATATTTCTATAATATTGAAATTAGTTGCTTAAAATAGTCTATATTTTCTAAAAAATATATAACAACGGCAGGTCAAAAATTATGAACAATGCCAATTGTAATAGAAAAAGTCATATAAAAGAAAATGTCACAGAAGTGATCCTATAATGGTTTCTTTTTTATACGAAACCCTTGTGGAAAGTTCATATTAAATCAATATCACTTCGATATTAAAACTGCAGTACTAAATTCAATAACTGTCAGCTGGCATTTTGTTGAGTATGCATTCCGCATTCTCTCTTCAAAATCTAAAGTAATTATTCCCATTTTAACTGCAATCTTCGCACAAAACTTACGGTTGCATTTCTCCGTTTCTCAATCCAAATAGGACTTATCAAAGATCTTACTATTGTGATACTAATTACGTATTCTATATTGTGATTCCATAACTTTTATTTAGTTAGACGATTTGCTATGGTAAAAATGTTAATTCTTGGCAATATGTATGGCAACTGATTGAATCATCTGTCCTTACTCGTATTTTATAACAATGTCGCTTTTTCTGTATGTCCGTATGTTAGCTTAAATCTTTGTAACTACAAAACGGATCTTGATGCGTCTTTTTAATAGGTAAAGTAGTTTAAGAGGAAGGTTATATGTATAATTTGTTAAGATTTGATTTCTCAATTCGGCAAAATGAAAATAATGCTGTAAGTGTCGATAATATTAGATTGTAGTTAAGAGGATACCAAAATAGCTTCGTGCATTTTTCTACGTACGAAGTTTTCATTGTTTCTTTAGATTGAATGGCTAGAGCTCTAATTGTTAAGTATATGTTTTTTCAATATATGATCTAGGATCGCATAAACTCAGAAACACGATTGAAAAAAGTTTTCTTGATAGAAAATCTTAGCGAAACAACCTCTCTAATTTTTTATTTTTTTCATTTGTCGGTCTATTATCGCGTATTAACTAATGAAATAACTTTAAAAACATAAGTAAATATTATATATAGAAACACGTAAATCAGAATTAAAATATATTTAGTAGATTTTGAGTAAATAGGAAAAGTATCCCTAATTCTTCATTTTCTGTGCCTACTGGCTGTGTTAATATGTACGTGTCGGCGATGATATACGATAATATTGATGTAGGCCCTTAAATATAATTATTGTAAGTATTTAGGAGATAGAAATAGTATAAAAAAGCTATAGAATTTGGCTAAAACTAGTCATCATCAAAATTAATTAATTTATTAACTTTTTGTTGCAATAATTTATTTGTAGTTGTTTACCGATAAAATTATTGTTACGTATAGAAACAACTTCATCAACTTTAGACACCTCGCCCCTGCTATCGAGAGGATTTTGGTAGTAAAAGCTTTTTGCTATCTGGGCTGCTTACTATCGAGCGATACTACATGTATTATTGGAGTTTATTTACATATATTTCGTATAGTTTACGGTACAATTTTAATATCATTACTTATCTATAACATAAAATAACTACCAAAAATCAAGAGGAACAATAAAATAAATACATTCATTAGTATAAATGTTATCAAAACATCGCTAAATTATTTGTCATAACATAACCCCCGGGTCCATTTTCACGTACGAAATCATAACATCCGAGAAGACAACATTTTATCTTTCCACCAAAGTACATACTGTTTACGTAATACATATTTATAGAACAAAAAATGGTTCGGCGTATGTTATAAACTTTGGCGAATTAGTGTTATTGTTCATTTTTATTTATTTATTTATTTATTTATTTAATAGATTTTACACAAGGAAACAATAATTATTACAGTCATAAGAAAAGTAGTGTAGGGATCTACATATTTTTCTAAAAATCTCTACCTGTAGACACGCGAAAGGAGATTGTGAAAAAAAGATTAACCATGGGTGTGTAGTGTAGGGTGTCAGAGATACGGTAAACTATTTATTAAGTTAAATTAATTAGTACTAAATAGATAAACATACATAGAGCCTTAACAAAGGATTGTTAAGGCTCTATGTATGTTTATGTTACTGTATGTACTGTTATACTATGTACTGTTTATGTAACTGTGTATATATTGTATATAATAAGTAGGCACTTATTATATACAATATATACACAGTTCATATAATACTTACTTACCAATAATAATACATAAAATATACAAACACAATACATATATACAAATCTATAAAAGCACATAGTAAACATACTAGATGAACAACACAATTGAACAACAACTAGATGAAAAATACATTTTTCAAGTATTGCGTTAGCTAATGTTAAGTTTTTGTTGTAAATATAATTTTTAGGGTTCTGTACCCAAAGGGTAAAAACGGGACCCTATTACTGAGACTTCGCTGTCCGTCCGTCCGTCCGTCCGTCCGTCCGTCTGTCACCAGGCTGTATCTCAAGAACGGTGATAGCTAGAGAGTTGAAATTTTCACAGATGATGTATTTCTATTGCCGCTATAACAACAAATACTAAAAATAAAATAAAATAAATATTTAAGGGGGGCTCCCATACTACAAACATGATTTTTTAGGGTTCCGTACCCAAAGGGTAAAAACGGGACCCTATTACTGAGACTTCGCTGTCCGTCCGTCCGTCCGTCCGTCCGTCCGTCCGTCCGTCCGTCCGTCCGTCCGTCTGTCACCAGGCTGTATCTCAAGAACGGTGATAGCTAGAGAGTTGAAATTTTCACAGATGATGTATTTCTATTGCCGCTATAACAACAAATACTAAAAATAAAATAAAATAAATATTTAAGGGGGGCTCCCATACAACAAACATGATTTTTTACCGTTTCTTGCTCGATACTAATAACGTTGCCTTATGTTGCATAGATAATGGTACGGAACCCTTCGTGCGCGAGTCCGACTCGCACTTGACCAATTTTTTACCATTTCTTGCTCTCATACAACAAACGTGATTAAATAAGTATTGTGTTGTGTTGTTTGCTCACTTATTAATAACGTGCCTTATGTTGCATAGATAATGGTACGGAACCATTCGTGCGCGAGTCTGACTCGCACTTGACTAATTTTTCTATTTGCTGCTTCGAAAGATAGCCTGCCCGAATTCCTAGTTTAGTTATGAACCTATTATAAGCTGGTATTCTGTGATCCGATCTGAAGGTTGTAATTTTTTTTAAGTGACTTCAAAAAGAGGAGGAGGTTCTCAAATCGACTGTATGTTTTCTTTTTATTTTCTTTTATATCTTTTATTTATATCTCTTCTCATAACCTTTAACTGGGTGAAGCGATTTTAATGATTCTTCTTTTATTTGAAAGCTGGTGGTTCCCGTGTTGTCCCATTGGACCCTCCAGGTCAGGATCTGATGGTTCTTGACTCAAAATTAAAAGGCCCATGAAGTCGACTGACCTTTTTAAAAAAAATACTTAACTATTTTTTAATATCAACGACAACCACAAACACAACCACAGCTAGTGATCAGAAACTTTGTATTTTCGCGTAAACCTTAACAAATTACACAATACACATATCAACATTCTGTTTAAATCTCTCTATCTATTAAAATGTAACAGGACCCGTTGCATAATTTCAAGCACACTTAAGGACATACTAAAATAACGACTTTGTTTTATAAAGAAATAAATAAATAAAATAAATATTCATGGACATTTCACACAACGTCCTCTGGTCCCAAGCTAAGCTTATATGCTTGTGTTATGGGTACCAGAATACGGATATAATACATGAACTACTTTTTTTTTGTATATACATACTTAGAATACATAGTAAACACCCAGACGCAGTACAAACATTTGTATGACAATTAAAAACATCACACAAATGATTGTCCTGACCGGGAATCGAACCCGAGACCTCATGATCGGCAGTCCGTTATATGAACCACTACACCACGAGGCCCGTCAATAAGGTGTATGTAATCAATAATTAATCGTTATTAAATCAAAGCTTTGGTTAAGGTAATCTATATACTTATACTAATATTATACTAATATTTTCACTACTTTTACTAATATTATAAAGCTGAAGAGTTTGTTTGTTTGTTTGTTTGTTTGTTTAAACGCGCTAATCTCAGGAACCTCCCTTCCGTTTTGAAAAATTCTTTCAGTGTTTGATAGTCCACACTACGACTAAAAGGAGAGAAGCAGTAGTGAAAAATAAAAAAATAAATAAATAACGAGAAACATTTTCTAAATTCTACGCCTACGAAATTCCGGGCAACAGCTAGTTAAGAGGATACCAAAATTCTTCGTGCATTTTTCTACGTACGAAGTTTTCATTGTTTCTTTAGATTGAATGGCTAGAGCTCTAATTTTTAAGTATATGTTTTTTCAATATATAATCTAGGATCGCATAAACTCAGAAACGCGATTGAAAAAGTTTTCTCGATAGAAAATCTTAGCGAAACAACCTCTCTCATTTTTTATTTTTTTCATTTGTCGGACTATTATCGTGTATTAACTAATGAAATAACTTTAAAAACATAAGTAACTATTATATATAGAAACACGTAGGTAAATGAGAATTAAAATATATTTAGCAGATTTTGAGTAAACAAAAAAAATAGCCCTAATTCTTCATTTTCTATATCTACTAGCTGTGTTAATATGTACATGTCGACGATAATATTGATGTAGGCCCTTAATAACATAATATAAACCTAGTTATAAAGTTTAACCCTAATCACAACTGTTACATATTCTTTGAATTACAATATGATAAATGACAAGATACTGTCAGCGGGTATTATTATTCTTATAATGTATTATTTCCTATAATATTAGAACTATGATTGATTGAAAGCCTATAGATTAATACGCTTTCAATATTTCTGTCTGTCGTCATATTATAACTATTGTTCCATACTTGTTGCCTAGCCAGCTAAATGAAATAGATTAAATGACCACAATAAAAAGAATTTGAGTTTAAATGAAACATAAGAATAGTAACAAAAAACATTCATTATTATTAAACATTGGACCTATATTAGATTAGAAAGGTTAATATATATACACTAATACTATTATATTAGACAGTATCAAGAACATGAACAAAATGGCGTCTTGGTATTTTCATATTACAAAGCAGACTCGAGTCTAAAAACCTAACGAACAAAAAAGAAAGAAACATATAAAGTGGTCGGAAAATGCTTTTTAGAGATAGAATATACTTTATTACTGGGCACTATGCAAATGTCTTTGCATCACAAAAATTAAAAAAAAAGTAATAAAATATTATGACATCTCACGTCGCTTATGAATAGTACTAGAACATTAAGGCGATGTTAAAAATTCAAGAAAAAACGGGAGTTTCCAACTGTGGCCCCCGAGGGTGCACTTAACGCGGCGCTTGGCGGGCTGTGATAAAAATATTTAATGAAGTAAAGGAAACAGCGACCAATAACGTTTGAGAAATTAACCGGCTTCGAATCATGTTGAATTTAAACGATTGGAATTATTACATTGAGAATTTATATTGGTTATCAAGTATCTATCTGTTTTATGACTTTATTAGCGTATCGTTGGTATATAATAACAAGAAGGTTATAAATAGGGAGTAACAACTCGGGAACATAGATTTGTTCCAAGGCAGGGCCGCCCCATTTATGGTTTAAAAGTAAAATAGTAAATAGTAGCCTTGCTTTCTCTTTTACTCCAGCTCAAAAAGAAAGAGTTAGAAAGGCTACTAAATCATTTATTTTTCTTAATGTGTTCAACTAAAAAAAGCAGCAGGCATCCTAAGTCTATGTATAATAATGGTTATTGACATAATATTGTTTTATTGTAATTACTCGATACGATTTTTATTCTCAGGGTGCTGTAAAAGTCATCTAATCGATATTGTAGACAGATAACATTCTCTGTGATAGACGGTAAACTCAAAAATTCACTCTATGCCAACACACCTGGTCAGCTCGGCATAGTAGATCATAATCTCTCCCAAAGTGGAGGAGGCCCGTGCCCAATGGTACGCTAATGAACATTGTTGACGTTTTTTAATTTTAGTGTTGTACGTTTCACTATTTTTGTATACTTCGCTTCCAGGAAATGCTGAATAAACATGTAAGAGAGCATGTTTCTATGTGCATGTTTTTAAGTTCAAGGCCTGTTACTACACGTAACTATTGTTATGTAAATATTAAGTAGTTTTAGAGAACCACTAGATTAATGATTGTGTTAATAGCGTTGAACATGTTGGAATCACAATAGGTGCATATACTTTATAGGTATATTTTCAAAAAAATAACAGCGTTTAGACAAGCTGTACATATTTAAATTCTTAAAAAAGTATTATGGTTGTACTTGAAAACTAACCAAGTACGAGTAAGACTCGTGCACTATGCATTCGTTATTATTATTATCATCTATCCATCAACCTTTCTCTGTCCACTGCTGGACATAGGTCCTTAAATATTCTGGGACGTTTCACACAATGTACTCTGGTCCCTAAGCTTATTATGCTTGTGTTATGTGTACCAGAATACTGATATAATACATATACTGCTTTTATTTTGTAAATACATACTTATAATACATAGTAAACACCCAGACGCAGTACAAACATTTGTATGACAATTATAAATATCACAAAAATGATTTTCTGAGGCGGGAATCGAACCCTCGCAACCTCGTGAACGACAGTCCGTTACATGAACCACTAGACCACGGAGCCCGCCAATTTGTTGTTATAGCATCAACACCATGTATGAAAATTTCAACTCTCTAACTATCACCGTTCCTGAGATTAAGTCAAGTGACACACGGATTGGACGAACGAGCATAATAATAGGGATCCGTTTTATCCTTTGAAACGGGGCTCTAGTTATTTGGGTTTGCTTATTAATAACAATTTTATTCTATTTTCTTTAGCATCACCGTAGTAAGTGTTTGTGAACGTGAACCAAGTTACTTGAACAAGTTGAAACTTTTTGATACCTTTGCAAAGTTATACTTAAGTTTCATATTACGACAAGTGTCACTGAAATTACAATTTGATGTGAGTTACAAATGTAACATAGAAAAATATTCTAAAATAATAATTTTATTATCTGACTTGGTACGCGTGGAATTAATAAAAAAAATCCCAGTTTTTGCAACATTTTTCACTGATGCATCCTATTTGTCTCAGCGTGATGTTATATAACCTATAGCCTTCCTCGATAAATATACTATCTAAAAAGAATTTTTTTTTTCAGTAGTTCTTGTAGTTTCCGAGATTAACGCGTTCAAACAAACAAACAAACTTTTGAGCTTTACAATATTAGTAGACATATACAGAAAATACAAAATACCCGAAATATTCATATTACGTACTAAATATTAACTATTAACAACCTTCCTAAAACATTGAACCCTAATTTTAACCTCTTCGAGTAGAATGAGTGACATAAAATTTAACCTACCTTTTGAACCTGTACGTAAGTAATTTTACTGTCTCCGAAATTAAAATTTTACTTAGTTTACAAATAACATAGACAAAGATAAGGACATGAAAGCAAATAAAAAATATGTTATAAAGACGCAAGATTTGATTATATTATGTTTTTTTTATTTTGAATAAGCTCCAAAACTATTGAACCGATTTATAATTCTTTAACCGTCGTTAGATAGCTATGTTTTTTTTTTAATAGAAAGGAGATACCTAATTGTCTAAATAAGAATCAAGTCTGTCAAACTCCGAAGAAATAGCAACATGTATTATTAGTATGAGGCTAAGCGTATGCTAAGACGCAGGCGACGCAGACACGTGTCTGCTCTGCTCTGCGCCCCGCTCTGTCTCTCTCAGTATACGCGCGAGGCCTATGTCTGTCTCGCCTGCCCTGCGCTGCTAAATCTGTGCTGTGCTACGCTACATCGCCTGCGTCCCAGCATACGCCTAGCCTTAAGCGTGCAAAGCTTTATGTATGGTTGGATCGTACTATAGAGCGCCATTCAGATGGCGCTCTATAGTCTCCGCCTACGCCCATGAGAAAAGAACGTGACATTTCCATGCTGATGGAGATCTAACACACGTTAATCTTTACTTTAAAATTAAAAAGCTGAAGAGTTTGTTTGTTTATTTAGTAAAACGCGGTAATCTCAGGAACCAACGGTCCGATTTGAAAAATTCTTTTATCGTCGTATAGTATTTATCGAGGAAGGCTATATATATAACATTATGCTGCGACCGACAGAAGTGAAGCATCAGTGAATATAGTACACAACAAAAAGAAAATCATATTCTAACATATTAAAGGTACCTAATATTATTAACCATAATAAGACATGCCCTTCAATCGTAATACTTCTACACATACAAAGGTTTCTTAGAAATTGGTATAGAAACCGGCATTTAGAAAGACGAATGGTAGTTGTCAGATGTTCTTCAAGAAATATTAAGATTGATGAACAAGAACATGCCTTATCTATTGATCCGGAATTCAATGTCGCTACTTAATGGGGTGCTAACAAAACAATCTGGTTTCCTATTTAGTAGCGATTAATTTAAGTATCTAGATAAATTGAAACTTGTCTAACAAAATCTGCTGTGGAATCGAATCTAAATTGCTTAAACATTAATCGTTTGATTGAACACTGAACAGTATCTGTTTGTTTCTGGTATTAACGTTAAGATTGTTATAGTTTTTGGACATAAGTAAACTGCTTTGCATCGAAAGGTTGTAGGGCAGACTCCGACAAGATATTGATATTTTCAATTTTCTGCTGGGCACAGGCTTCCTCAATTATGGCAATGATACTATGCCATGCTGATCAGGCATGTTAACATCATGTTGGCATAGGGAACGTAAACGGGTCGTGACACCTGTATTCTTAATCCTTCACCACACGAACAAATTCCTTTTATTGATATAAGTGTTAAGCGAGTTTATAACAAATAGAAATAAATATTCAGAAGATAGCTTTATACGGATGCCTGGATGAATGGATGAATTTAAGGATGATTATTGCTCATTTACTCTATAATGTAAAGTAATGAATGCTGTTATAAGAAACATATATAATAATCCAAGACGTAGGACAGTAACTGTACTAAAAAAGGTTGTGAAACCGCAGGCATCAACTAGTAATAAATATTTTTTTCTTTCTATAAAACCCTCATAATTGGTGAGCGCCTCACTCATCTGGAATAAAATGTTAAATGTTATAGGCGGTGAAACACTAATCAACGACCTCAAGCGTCTGTTGTAAAGGTATTGGCCATTTACGTGTAGGTACGACTTAAGAGGGCACGATACCAAATTATGCTACATACAAAAATATGGTTTAACTTTCGCGAAGAAAAAAGGGAAGTAAGAAACGTCTTTTTTTCAAAGAATTTGTAGGTAAAATCTGCTTCAGCTATATTTGTCCCTTTTAGCACGGTGCTCGGGAAGAGGGATAGCAATACCTAAGGCAAATACCTAAATTAGGAGTACAGTACCCTCTTAAGGATAAAAGTACAGGTATTTTAGGAAAAAATTTCAACTATGCAATTTTAACAACACGCGATTATTTTTATTTATATTTTTTGAAAATTGTTAATATTAATATGCTTGTTAATTCAAATAAAACTAGTTTTTACGGATTTAGACGCGTATATTTGTTTTAAATTTTGGCCCGACGAAACTATATCATATTACATTGTGCTCAGACTACATAAAATCAATAACATTTAGAAAATAATGTTATTGATTTTATGTAGTCTGAGCACAATGTAATATGATATAGTTTATAGTAAAAGTTTATCTTTATGGTCAATGTAAAATTAAAATCGAATGTGGGTAAACCCTGTAATAACTGATCGTAGAAGACACATTACAGCTTAGTCTCACCCGTGACCATGGTGACTGCAAAGTCTCCGAAACGTCGGGCCAAAATTTAAAACAAATATACGCGTCTAAATCCGTAAAAAATAGTTTTATTTGAACAGATGAGTCGCGCAAGTGTTAGAAAATATTATGCTTGTTAATTCTAACAAAATTAGTATATATTATATCTTAACTCTTAACATGCACCTATTGTATTACAGTGTATACTCCCTCTCATAATTCTTTTTTATTTATATAGGTGCCTACCTTCATTTTAAACAGACAGAAAAATATTATGTAGCCGGGCTTTACTATTAAACAATGGTACCAATTCTAAGTGCAAAACTAAACTTAACTTAACTAAAAAATATATTTTGATAGTGTCGTTAACACGATTGGGCAATGTTAACTGAACGTTCTTGTTATAGAAATTGTTAATTATAGAATAAAGATTTCAATTATTACAAATGTATCATTTTTTTATGTCTATTAATTTTTAGGTGAAAAATATTTTAAATTGGCTAATGTTTGGTAATACGCCTACCTGTTCCGTTTTCCACACTGCCCAATGGTTGACTGGTAGATAATGCTTTTAGCATTAAGTCCGCCATTGTGCTATGTATTTTGTGCAAAAAGTTTAAAAATAAATAAATAAGTAAAATAAATAAATATGCACAACAAAATAGCCAAATAGTCAAAATTCAGCTAAAGTTGTTTTCATTTTTTAGCTAAGTTTAGTTGTGCGCTTAGAATAGGCACCATTATCTGTCTAAAAAAACTTTTTAACTAGTATGTTTGTCTTAAGTACATACATCACTATTTATGTCTTAAATATAATCAAAATAAAATCTATTAAAATTTATTTTATTTTGTTACAGAATACAACAAAAATTGGGTGTTAGAATCGTGATTTCCTGTAGAAATGTAATCCAGAAGGTTTTGTGAAGTGTCGGGATATTTTGAACGGTGTGTTGGAAAATGTAAAATGGAGAGCTTTCAACGCTCCAGCCCGACGCGCATTCTATCCCTCTGGGCCTTAGTGCTCGGATGCTTCAATATTGCAGGTCAGTAAAATATAATATTAACATCGTAAAACATTATGCAATATTTCATCTTCTGCTATATAAATATAATAATTTATTTATAAACTTTATACACAAATAACACAGTACAATGGCGGACTTAATGCCGAAAGCATTCCCTGCCAGTCAACCATTGGGGAGTGTAGAAAGCAAAACAGGTAGGTGCATTAGCTACAAGAGAAGAAGTACAAAGCCAATAGCTGTCGAAGAATGTGGCTACATATTAAATACATACAATAATTGAGTATTTAAAAAAAAATTCAACCAACTTCATATATCTTTGAAATTTGAGATTTTTCCTCGATTACTCAGGAGATAACCATCAGATCCTGATCGGGGTGCCAATGGGGCCACACGGAAACTACCAGCTTTCAGATAAAAAATGAATCATTAAAATGGCTTTGCCCAGTTAAAAGTTATAAAGCAACAAATGAAAAAAAAATTTAAAAAAAAAACAGTTATATTTGAACCTCCTCCTATTATTGAAGTCGGTTAAATACTGGTCTTATTATAGTGAACTAGCTGTTACCCGCAACTTCGTTTGCGTGGACTTTGGAAACTACACACTAACCAAATTTATACAAAAGAGCCATCCTCTTGAACTACTCTATCTAATATAATAAACCCCATCAAATCTGTTGCGTAGTTTAAAAGATATGTGGTGTCTTCCTCATTGACTATATAATAAAATAGTTATTTTAGTATTAGGTCCCTATGTGAGCTTATGTCTTCAAAACAATGCAATGGAAATCCATTCATGGAAATCGACGAGCCTCGTGGTTGAGTGGTTTATGTAAAGGACTGCCGATTAAGAGGTCGCGGGTTCGATTCCCGCTCGGGACAATCATTTGTGTGATTTTTCTAATTGTCATACAAATGTTTGTACTGCGTCTGGGTATTTCTATGTATTATAAGTATGTATTTACAAAAGAAAAGTAGTATAAGTTAGTATTCTACCCGTATTCTGGTACCCATATTAGTAAAGAATAACGTTAGCCATTTACAGTTAGTCGTTAATTTTATTATAAACTTCAAAAGTCTATTTTTATAACGTTCTGATCTGATTATAACTATTTATCATCATTTTATTCTTTTAAATTTTTCTATGCAATACAGAAATAAAATACACATTAAAGTATCTACACGAGAAAAGGCACTTTCTTAGTAAAATAAAAAAAGAAAGTTTCAGTCATAAATTATTTTTAGTATCTCCCGGTCCGCCGCAATGCTTCATAATATTATTTTAATCCTATAAAGGGCCATTATAAGGGAATTAAAAATACATTCTGTAACCTATACATTGTTTAGTACCTAATTAAAATTATTGGCACATCCTCGTCTCGTGATGGTAGCCGTAACCTTTCTCCATAAATGGACTATCCAATACAAAAATAATTTTTCCATTTGAACCTCTCCTACTCCTGAGATAAGCGCAGTCAAACAAACAAACAAACTCTTCAGCTTTTTAATATTACCATAGATAGTAACACATAGGTTTTATAAAATCACGCTAAAAGCTAGCTAGCAAGTAAAAGCGCGGCTTTAAGAGGGTACTGTACTCCGAATTTAGATATTTGCCTTAGGTATTGCTATTATGTTTAGTTATTATGTTTTGAAAAAAAGAAAGTAATAGAAGCATAGATGTAATATAGCGTAAAAACAATTAAAATCGGTTTAACTTTCGCGAAGAAAAAAGGGGACTACGGTACCCTTAATTTTGTATGGAGCATAATTTGGTATCGTGCCCTCTTAAGCTTGTTAATAAGGAACATAATATGTTTGACATTTTTGTATTAAACTCACTTAGTAACAATGATCTGAAAATGCAAATATTTATTTAATTAATTATTAATTCTATATAATTAAATACATACACCAAAGCCAAGATAATTACAGCCTGAAATGAATTATTAATTTCTCTTTACTTCTAAGACTTACTTGTATACTCATTAAAAATTTGCGGTGAATGTTAATTAACGTTATATTTTGTTACCAAGCAGGTTTTATATCTCTAGCGAAATACTATATTTAAAAATATATCTTTTACATAAAGTTTAAATTCATGATTCATGAGAAAAAAGAAATACATAGGGACATGTCTATAGTCGCCATATATTTTTGAGAAAAAAAATTCTCCACGGGCCTCATCCCGGGAGGAAATAAGGGACAACGTTTGCATGGAAAAACTACACTTGTGATTCCTCAGAGTGCACAATTGAAACGCCGCCAGCCTTCCGGGTACACTTCCAGTCGACAGAAGAAGAGTCAGTCAAGGACCTAAAATTTTCCTAACAGTTAAATTTTGGGCATACATACATACATACATAATACTTATGACCAAAATTTAACCGTTAGGAAAATTTTATTTCCTTGACTAACTTTTTCTAAAGTCTAAGTATGTAATACTTAAGTACCTCAGATCACAGATAATAAAATAAATCTTCCCCATCGCTGTCGACTGGAAGTGTACCCGGAAGGCTGGCGGCGTTTCAGTTGTGCACTTACCTACACTTTTTTCCAAAGAGCCCTAGAAAGTAGAGAGAGAGAAGAAAAGTCCTAGAGTGGCGACCACGTATCGAACGACGCAGCGTTGGGCGCTCCCCGACAAGGTGGAGCGGCAATATCGGGGAGACATTGGATGCAAGCAGCACAGGACCGCGCGTTGTGACATTCTATGGGGAGGCCTACCTCCAACAGTGGACGGAGTGAGGTTGATGGTTGATGGATGGATGGACTTACTCTTTATACGGGAAAATTTATTTGTAGCGAGATCACCCCAGATTCACAAGGAAAGTATGAAGAACGAGGATAACATGGGAACACCCCTAAATCCCGATAAACATTATTCCGAATTTTGAAATCCCGATTTTCAAAAGTCCGAATTTCATAATACCGAAAAATTGTAATGTCTATTATTCAAAATCACGAAAAACATTTTACCGAAAGTCATACTTTTCCGATTTTCATTTATCCAAAGAGTCAAAAGCTCGAAGGGTTATTAGTTCGAAAAACGAAATTCCGATTTTTAACACTTCGAATAAACTAAAAATAGCTACTAAATTTTGTGACTAAACGAATCGCTGCAAAGCCGATTTTACGTGGACTTGTTTGCCCTACCCTAGAGTGAAATTTAAGCCCGCGTAGGCGCAGAGGGGTGTGACGGCCCGCGAGCTGAGCAGCAAGTGCTGTTTCGGCTTTCTGGCCAGCAGCCTCAACCGCTACGGCGAGCCTTCAAGTCATTAGCGACGATAAGCTTGCGTGGGGTCGCCTATACCCCGCAGCGCCGGAGCCGTGACATAATAATGCTTGCTGCATGTTGCATGGCACCTTGCATGCTGCATGGCTGCTTGTATGCTGCATGGCTGCTTGCATGCTGCATGGCTGCTTGCATGCTGCATGCTTGTATACTGCCTGTCTGCATTTTGCATGCTGCCTGCATGCGTGTTTCGTGCTTGCCTGCTTGTTTGCATGCTGTAAATCCCCTATGTTATTGATGCATCGCTTAAGTTATGTTAGGACTGTGACCAAGGAAACTAAATATTTTTAATCGAAACAAAATGCTTTTTTTAAAAAGTAAACAATCATATTTTAAAATGACAACCAATACACTGCAAAAAGTGTACTTCATCATATAGATTTTTCTTTAAAATTAAATGTGTTAACGGTATTTTAATAATCAGAATTCATATTATTTATTACGTATTTCGAATTACCAATAATTCGGATTTTTTATTATTCGGCCTTTTGAAGTTCGGAATTTTGGGAATAGTAATTATAATCGTTAGGAATATTGAAGTTTCGGAATTATGAAAATCGGAGTAATGATACATCGGAGTTGTTATATTCGGAATTTTGAACCATTCGGAATTATGAAAATCGGTATTATGAAATTCGAATTTGTGACTTTCGGAATAAAGTTTTTCGTCTTTTTGTAGTGTACCCGGATAACATACAAAGCAATCTATATTACTATAAGCAGTAATAAGCACATCGATTCATACATAATATAGAATCCTAAATTAAAGTAACTAAATGAAAACCAAGGTCAGTAAAACATTTATTATTGCCTTAATTGGATTCCGAATAATCTTTTAAGTTCTATCGGCCTATTCTATTCTCATAACATAGCAATCCATAAATTACTTAGTGGTTATATAGCAGAGTAATGGCGTATATTATTCTAATATAATAATTCACTCCTCATGTTAATATCGAAAATGACCTTGTAACCAGTCTGTGACCTAGCCTCACAGTAGGGGACTATTTATTAATGTATGAAATCATACACGTCAAGGCTCACCTATGTAATTACATGTATATCATTATATAGTACAGTAGTTTACAAAACTTTTACATTTCCTTGTTATTTTTCAACTTTGATTTGATTGTAATTGTACCTCAAAAATGTCACACACATTTGTTTTTTTTTTTTAATAATATTCTGCCATACGGCGAGATGCCGAGGTATCGCACCCAAATACGATAACGTCGCCGCCTAAAATTACCTCGCACACACTAAGTGACAACAGTGTCCGTATACAACGAATATGAGCATTGCTCTTGTACCTTTTTCAGCGGGTATCACCTTACAATATCAATTCATTTTAGATTACTGTAAATTTATGAATAACGGCATTTTACTAAAAAAAAACGAATAAGAAATTATATAAAATAAATAAATAAATATTCATGGACGTTTCACACAACGTCCACTGGTCCCAAGTTAAGCCTATATGCTAGTGTTATGGGTATCAGAATACGGGTATACTACATAAACTACTTTTCTTTTATAAATAATTATAATACATAGTAAATACGCAGACGCAGTACAAACATTAGTATGACAATTATAAATATTAAAAGTGATTTAGTGCTGGAATCGAACCCGCGACTCATTTGGTTTTACTATTTAAAGTGAAATAAAAATTACTTTTATATTTTGTGTGTTTAAAGCCTACTTGTTTTCTTGAATATATTATGAAAAAGTTAGGGCGATTCATTACAATTACATACCTACGTGTATGTGTCTTTGGAGAAACTAAGTTTGTATCTTGAAAACTTTGAAGCCTTTGACATCTAGACAGAAACGGAAAACTTTGTTCTTATGTACCTAACTTGGTAAAGGTTTGCTTAAAGTAGCTGTAGTTTTCCTTTTATCCAAAGTTATTTTTAAAAGGTAAATTAATTTTATTCAAACGCTAGTTAAAGGAATACATAGAGTATTCAGCCAATAAGAGCAGTATGATGTTTTCTTTGACAAATGTATTGTCACATCGACGAGATGCCGCGGTAACGCACGCAAACAGTATAATTTTCCTTGATCGCTACGCACGCCCTGCCCAAAATCGCCTCACGCACCCTGAAGGATGTCAGTGTCCGCATACAATGAGTATGAGCATTGTTCTTGTACATTTTTCAGTGGGGGTCGCTTTATAGTTCATAATTCATAATTCATTTCTGCATATTATTATAGCATATATCTTCAAAATTACGCAACGGATTAGGATGCGGTTTTGTTTTAATAGATAAAGTGGTTCAAGGGAGTGGCCTTTTTAACCTACTTCAAAATAAGGAGGAGGTTCCTAAAATTACGTAGAAAGTTTCGGGCAACGGCTATTATTTTTATTAGTACTTAGGTGCTTTTGTTCGTGGTGCCATTTCTCTACAGAAATTGTGATTTATCTCCATGGCATGTGTATTGTACCTACACCCTTAAATCACGCGTTTGGAATCCTGTATTCCGACGACACTGTAGAACTCAATAGAATTATTACTATACAGAAATAATAGTGTACTGTGAACGAATTTGGAAGCAACTGAATGTAGAGGATGTCCACAGAAAATATAGATGAAATTTTATAGGTATTGCCCAGCTCCTTGGTATTTTAACGTGATGGTATAATGTCTTCTGGTACATAAGCTACATTGTTGTAAAGTATCATTAAAATCTATTTCCATCCATCAGCCTTTCTCCGTCCACTATTGGACATAGGCCTCCCCCATAGAACGACACAACGCCCGGTCCTGTGCCGCTTGCATCCAATGTATCTCCGCGACCTTGACGATATCGTCGCTCCACCTTGTCGGAATCTATTTAGTAGTGTGAAATGTTCAGTATCAAAAGGTATAACGGGAGCCTATTACTGAGATTTCGCTGTCTGTCCGCACGTCCGTCTGTCACCAGGCTCTATCTCTGGAATGCCGATAGCTAGTGATGTGAACAGTTTATGTATACCTATCAGTTTATGTTCTAAGAACTAAAATTTATCGTTATCATTCTCCTGGAGATGTCCTGTTATTTGGGGTCGAGATTTCCCTTCGTGTACGAGACCAACTTTTACTTGATCGGTTTTTATTATATGCAAACATTCTTTTTTTTATAGCTAGGGTTGGGCAAATGACTGCAGTGCACCTGATGTTAAGTAGAAATGCAATCCAAATGCAAGGGCAGCTATTAAAGCTAGTACAGTGTATATGCAAATATTATATCTTCTTCTTCGTCTCATTACGTCCCACTGTTGGCCACGGGCCTCCTCCACTTTGGGAGGAATTATGGTCTACTGTGCCGCGCTGACCAGACGTGTTGGCACAGAGTTTACTTTCGAGTTTTTTCCGTCTCTCACGGAGGATGTTATCTGTGTGCAATATCCCTTAGCTGACTTTTACAGCACCCTTAGGAGGAGATGGGGTGGTGACACTTGTATTCTTAATCCGTCATCACACGTATAAAATATTATATACACATACATTATTCATCCATACATTCTTAAAAACTTTAAGGGCCTGCATCAATATTATCGTCGACATGTACCTATTAACACAGCTAGTAGGCATAGAAAATGAAGAATTAGGGATATTTTTTTTGTTTACTCAAAATCTACTAAATATATTTTAATTCCGGTGTATGTGTTTCTATATATAATAGTTACTTATGTTTTGAAAGTTATTTCATTAGTTAATACGCGATAATAGACCGACAAATGAAAAAAAATAAAAAATTAGAGAGGTTGTTTCGCTAAGATTTTCTAACGAGAAAACTTTTTTCAATCGCGTTTCTGAGTTTATGCGATCCTAGATTATATATTGAAAAAACATATTCTTAAAAATTAGAGCTCTAGCCATTCAATCTAAAGAAAAAATTAAAACTTCGTACGTAGAAAAATGCACGAAGCCATTTTGGTATCATCTTAATAATAATTGTAGGAATATTTTGTAAGATTTTGCTTTAGTATTTTTTTCGGTTTCATTTTATGATATTTTCTTTAAATAGGTATATTAAGTCAACTCATTTTAGTAATTAGTTTTAAAAGCGGGAACTTGAGCTATCTCGCTCCGTAAATGAATAAATAGAGTCCCTACGCTTTGATGAAAACAAAATCTTTACAACTCATCAGCTTAATGAATTCTTATTTCTTTGAAACTTTTTAGATTGTATTAAAAGCTCAATGCACTCATATCAGAGTGCATTAAGTAAATATAATTAAATGTTAAGGTTTATAAGTAAGATTGTTTATTAATTAAATGTTAAAAAACAATTTTCTCTGATCTAATAGAAAGAAAGAAAAAACAATTAGTAGTAATTTTTTTTTCTTTTCAATTTTAAGAACAGCTCTTACAATTAAAATAAACTATACCGAGTACACAAATGTAACGTCTGGTCAGCAGTAACAGGTCTCATCTCAGCATAATGACAAGTCTCAAAGATTAATTTTTGCAATTGACTTGCTATATTAATTAAATTATAGTGGAAAAAATGATGATTTATTAAGTCTTAAAGACTTGACGCTGATACCAAGGTGACGAAGTTTTTGTCAGAGCCCATTGATGTCCCACAATAGGGATTGTTCGTAATTTTTGACTTGCTGTTTTTATATTTTTTTTTAGAAAATATAGACTTTTTTAAGCAACTAATTTCAATATTATTGAAATATTCACTATATAGATTTTTTTTTAAATACTTAAAGATATTATTTTAAATGTTGTGACGTCTTCGCTGTCGGTTAAGTACCAGTTGAGCTCGCACACGAAGGGTTCTTTACTATTATTATTTATCATAATAATATATCAGTCATATCCTACTCCAAATAACAGTCAGAGTAGGTATTTGTTTTTGTAGCATCAACTAATGCAGTAAAATTTTACTATACTGAAATTGTACTATATTTATTAAGTAAAAGCATAGCATCGCGACAGGCCTCGTGGTCTAGTGGTTCATATAAGGGACTGCCGTTCACGAGGTCTCGGGTTCGATTCCCGGTCAGGACAAATATTTGTGTGATGTTTTTAATTGTCATACAAATGTTTGTACTACGTCTGGGTGTTTACTTTGTATTATAAGTATGTATTTACAAAAGAAAAGTAGTATATGTATTCTATCCGTATTCTGGTACCCATAACACAAGCATATAAAGCTTAGCTTGAGACCAGAGGAAGTTGTATGAAACGTCCATGAATATTTATATATTTATTTATAGCAAGTCAATCATAAATTTTTTTAAATGAATGTGTACTAAAAATTTCAACTCTCTAGCCTCTACGAGTACCTTTCCAGAGATGCTGCTTGGTGACACTAGGACGGATGGATGGACGGACAGGGGATTCTTTATCAGTAACAGCATTCAGTTTTACTTTTTTCTACGGAACCCTACAGCTACTATATGGTGACATAAAAAAGAGGATAAGGGCAGGAGAATGAATGGTTTTTTACAGCCCATGTGAGGGCGTGCTTCGTTAAGCTCTCATATTTCTTCCCATAACGCGAAAAAAATTTAAAGTAAAATAATATTTTTGATAAATAAATTTCTAATAACATTCCTCAATAGAGACGCCTTATGAATATGGATAACAAAATTATTCCTTAATACCTTTATTCAAAATACGCTTATTTCAATAAGTGTTCACGACAGGTCCTATTTATTTTGATATTGTATATCTTATTATATACTTTGTGTAGATTTTACATAAAAATCACGTTTTTATATATAGTTTTTTTTATTGAAATGGTATCAATTTATTTTCAGTACAAATTCAATCATAATTTCTTAATTTCGCGGGGTCTCGTGGTCTAGTGGTTCAGGTAACAGACTGCCGTTCACGAGGTCGCGGGTTCAATCCCCGCACGAGACAATCATTTGTGTGATATTTGTAATTAATGTCATACAAATCTTTGTACTGCGTCTGGGTGTTTACTATGTATAATATTATAGGTATATATTTACAAAAGATGCGATGCGGAGGAATACTTTGATGCGTAGGCTCATGTTTTTTTTTTGTTTTATTTGTACATAGATATAATAAATATTTTAATTTTTAATAGTTAGTTATTTATATATTTATATTTATATAGTAAATTTAAAAAAAAAATCTTTTTTCATTAGTTAAGTGATATGTAATTTATGGTGTTCAAGTTTTACAAAAGAAAAGTAGTTTAAGTATTATTTCCGTATTCTGGTACCCAAAACACAAGAATAATGAGTTTAGCTTTGGAGCAGAGGACGTTTTGTGAAATATCAAAGAATAAAAAATTTATTAAAATAATATAGGGCCTGAAAATTATTTCTTTTTAGTCTGAAAAAGACGAGTTCAAATTCTACGGTGACTACGTATTCACCACCATACCTAATCGTCAACATTGCTCTGCCCGTATCTCTTTATTTGGGATCGGATTTAGAGGTTTTATAGTAGTTAAAACCTTCCTAGAATCGGCCCAACACCCCTTTTTCTTCCATACTCTTCTGTCAGATGTTATTTCTGTTTTTACTCCGCTTTCTATCATCCTTTTTTACAGAATCTATGCAACTTTTCTTAAACGTTTATTCTCAAAACACTTCAATTTTAGTTAGGTGACTAACTTAAATTTAAACGTCAAAAGACTACGGTAATCGCTTACCATCAGGGCCCCTAGTCCGGTAAATGAATTGTGTCACAATGGTAGCTCAATGGCACATTATAACCTCAAAAAAGTTACAATAGACTACCAAACTTGATAAAATTCAGCACTAAGCAATCAGTTATTGCATTTGTTGATTGCATAGTGGCGAACTTTCTCATGTTTGGTGGTCTATTGTAAATTTTTTGTTACAAAGGATACCATTCAATTGAACTTTCACTGAACTTTCACTAAACTTTCACTGAACATTGAATAGCGGACTTGACTACCAGGTGAGCCGTATGAATGTTTGTCATCCTTGTAGTAAAAAAATTTACTTTGGTATAAACTTAGATGAATTTGCGTATTTGTGAAACACAGTAAAATTACTTTTCTAAATAACGCAGAGGCAACAATGTATTATAACAAATAATTCCGTTATATCACACGATGGTATAATATTAAAGAAAAGTTTCTAAATTCAACTTTATTTGTGTCTCAGTTTCTCAGCAGAATTTCTGCATATTTTTCAGATTTTATGTATTCTCATGGGAAGTTTTCCACCGGTGAGAAAGCATAAAATCTAAAAGTTTTGAAACGATAACGCGGCATACTTAGCTTCATTTCGAATAACTAACTTAATAAAAATGTTAAAATAGGTTTAGATAGTTGTCGCGTGAAATTTTATGAAACCATTTTGCTATCTTCGTTAAATGGTTACTTATAATATAACTTTTAATTGGTTATTTGTTAAAGATAGCTTTAAAAGTCTCTCGTGAGGAAATGTCCCCCGAGGTTAGAACTAGCTTAGGAATCTATACAGAGAACATCCTCTTCATGAGAAGAAAACTGAGCACTGTTTCAACACGCCTGGTCAGCGTAGGGTAATAAGACTAAATACCTTCCTAAGTATAAAGGCCCGTGGCTAATAGTGGAACATTAAGAGATCAAGAAATCCAAATATAACTACTTTTTAGGGATTTAAGCGTGTGTATTTGTTTTAAATTTTATTTGGACAAATGAGTCGCACAAGTGTTTAGAGAAGACCAAGATGTCATCAACATTTAATGTCGGAACAATATATCTGAAGAATAAAAAAAGCGCAAAATTATTTTAATTTATTATGAATATATTTCAAAATTTGCAAGTCAACTGCTAATTTCTAATTGCCAAAATTAATAACTGCCAGTTGACGCCATACTGAGGCAGACACAAAATAATTAATCATTTGCGATAAGCGATTGTATTGCGTATATAAAGCCATGAGTAACACAATAACGAAGGCAATGGCAAAGTATGAAATATGTACATGAAATTTTAACCAACTTCTAAATAGGAAGATATTCTCGCCAGAATCAGTGCCTGTTTTATTCTCAAAAAGTTTTCTGATTTGAAACATTAAGTGCGATTTCATTTTAAATCATAATTTTTTGTTGATGGGTAATTCAATGTACCTAATACTTTCAAGGTAGGTAATTAATCTTTGCGAATTTGCGAAAAATCTCAGAGTTTCATAGTAACAGTTAAACTTATTGAAACCAATTTTTTGTAAATCTAGTTAATTATAATCTAAGCACTGCAAACTCAAGCATATAAAAGAAATTAATTATTTTATAATCATCAAAAAAAACAGAACATGTTATTTACCAGTATAAAAGATGTATAGAGTGTACACAACGTAATAGATCATTTCAACAGTAATCCTTTGCAATATCGTAATAAATCCTCAGAATCATTATAGAAATAATCCAATTCAGCCACAATATGATATACTTGTAGTACAATAAGTATTTTATGTTATGACAGGAAAAGTATATATAACTGGGAATCTGCTATGTTATAGTAAAGAATAATGTATCTATAACTAAGCTCGGCTTATGTTATACAGTAAAGATGAGCTTTGTTATATTATTGATTATTACATTAAATTTATATAACTTCCTTTAGTAATAATAACCTGGCTTTTCTTGCTATTTTTTTTAAATACTTTTGGCTTACGTTTACACCTAAATATAACAACCTTGGATCACAGTTACCGGGATTAATTACCTGCTAAATATACAAAAATAAATGAACATTTACTTATTTTAAAGTAATTTAATAATTTTGAATTCATTTATCACTTTGTTTCTTCTTCGTGTTATCCTAAATTTATAATTAAGTAATTACTTTAGCGGTAACTTATTTTTACACGAAAGATAAGTTATTTAGTACCAAAGGTTAGATATTTTTACTATCCTAATATTTTGAATTGAAATAAATGAAAAAAGAAACATAGGTGTTACCTAACAAAACTTGGTAAAACAGAGCAATAAATTCAGTTGCAAATCCGACGAAAAAACACGCACTTTCACCCTCAAAGTAGGTAGGTAGGTCTTTCTTATGCAAAATACTATAACGCACGCAATACCACGCAGCTCCCATTTATTTTCAAGAGGAACAATGAGAAACAATAAAACTGAGTCAGTGGCAACACCACACTGGTGATCGCGTGACTTTTTTTATAATAATAAGCGTGTGGTTGGACTGAATGACGTTTATTACTGTCAGTAGAAGCATATCCGTGTGGTGACGAATTAGAAATACAAGTGTCACCACCCATTACTTTGCTAGGGTGCTGTAAGAGCAAGGAATTGAAGCAGGTAACATCCTTTGTGAGAGACGTAAACATCGAATCTATGTTATAGACCAAATACTCCTAAAGTTAAGGGCCTACATCAATATTATCGTCGACATGTACATATTAACACAGCTAGTAGGTATAGAAAATGAAGATTTAGGGATATTTTTTTTGTTTACTCAAAATCTACTAAATATATTTTAATTCTGATTTACGTGTTTCTATATATAGTAGTTACTTATGTTTTTAAAGTTATTTCATTACTTAATACGAGATAATAGACCGACAAATGAAAAAAATAAAAAATTAGAGAGGTTTTTTCGCTAAGATTTTATATCGAGAAAACTTTTTTCAATCGCGTTTCTGAGTTTATGCGATCCTAGATCATATATTGAAAAAACATATACTTAAAAATTAGAGCTCTAGCCATTCAATCTAAAGAAACAATGAAAACTTCGTACGTAGAAAAATGCACGAAGCTATTTTGGTATCCTCTTAAGTAGGCATATGCCCAACAGTGAGATGTTATTGGGCGGGATAGAGAGGATTAGCCGTAAGTGTAAGTTTGTCTTGCATCTTTATTTGTATAGCATAAAAGTGAGTTATTGGCTGACTGAATGACTAGGAACTTGAAATAAGTACATAATACATTTCTTACCAAAATCCCCTAAAAACAGTCGTCAGTTAAATTTGGCAAGAACTGTTCAGTACAAATTAACCTTTCACAGACAAACAGACATGGTTAAACGAATAATACAATAAAGATTACTTTTAGAACAGAACCATCAAAAGCACTACAACAAAGATGTATTAAAAGTACTCTGATTACTTTATAAATGCCGTAAATATGAAGTTAAAATAAACATGATACAGCCATTAGCAGTAAGGAAAATAAAATCAGGCGATATTGATAACATCGATCATTTTATGTTCACCATAACATGAAATCGTGGTATTGCATTTGTTGTTTTGATCGATATTGTTTTACCATGATTTTAATAACTTAACTTTTACAAATAACTAACTGACCCAGCGAAATTTATTGTGCCAGATTCTTTTTAAAGTTTTTTCTCTCTATACAACCATTATCTTGGCTATAACACAAGCATATAGTCTTAGCTTGGGACCAGAGCTCGTTGTGCGAAATTTCCACGAATATTTTTGTTTATTTCGACTCGAAACACGAAAAGCATTTAAACTTTTGAAGGTTTCATATTAATTTTTATATTTACTAAAGCAGGACATTTCAAATTCTAAATGATATAGTGAAACATTTGTATAAAAGTCCGTAAATTTTGAGCAATAGGGTTTTTGATAAATCCCCAACGATACGAAGATTTTCTTCATATTGTGTATATTGAGGATCATTGACCACTAAGACATAAAAACCAATCTCTATTAAAATTATAACTAAATTGTTTGAAATAAATTACTTGGACCAAATTATACGTTGAATACGAATGGTTTGATGCTAATATCATAGTTCCTGAATATATTATGCAGTCCTTTATCTGGTGTTATCTGCAAACAGATTTCGGTTCTACTAAGTATATTCCCCCTTTATGTTGTTAGTTCACATTAACATATTATTGATTGCAGATAGGACGATATTTGTTTCTTAATGTGTACAAGCTGATGGGAAGTGCCTTTTCAATGTAAAATAGTGATTAATGTTACCTACTATAGACTCCACTGGGCTGAGCCCCACGTAATGGGGCCACCCGTTGCCGGGTCATGGTCGGTCTGGCTCAGGGCACACACCATTGCCCGGGTAAGGCAAGGAGAAAAATGAGTAACAAAAAGAAACCTACGTTAGACAGCTTTTTCGCTAATAGGTAAACTCGACATTTAAAACATAATATTAATAGACAAAATAACTTTTAAAAGTCTAGGAAATCAGTACCTTGGCAAGGAATTAAATAATAATTCATGTTCTGGCATATTGTGCTCTTTTAAGCTACTATTTTTATTAGTCTAGTACGAGTAGGACTCACACACGAAGGGTTCTGTTCAGTCATTCATACAAGATTCGTTATATTCCAGACCCCAAATAACGGGATAACGACATGAAAGTACCTAATGATGATGAGTAATTGTTGTTAAAGCATCAACTGATTACATAAAGCTACATACAGCAAGCTTGTCTCAGTAATAGAGTCCAGATTTTGCTATGGATTCCAAAGCAGAAAACGAATCCTTGCCTGAGTTTTGAATGAACCTAAACTTACGTAAAACCAGTAAGTCTTTTAGGTATCTATAGGTACTTAATATTACAAAGCTGAAGAGTTTTTTTGTTTGAACGCGCTACTCTCGGGAACCACTGATCCGATTTGAAAAATTCGATTGTACATCTGTCGAGGAAGACGATAGGCTATATAACATCACGCTGCGGCTAACAGGAGCGAAGCATCAGTGAAAAATGTTCAAAAACGGGGAAAGTTTGCTAAATTACACGCGTACGAAGTCGCGGGCAACGGCTAGCAAGTATATGAATCTTCAGGGTAACAAGTATAATGAAAGATCGTGTTTTGTTGAATGTACAGAGTTGTTACCAAAATAAAGCGCTTTTGCTGGATAGAGATCTCTTTGTATTGTGAAGATTACACCAACAGTTTATCTGAAACGTGCACGACGTTCCACGTAGGATAGGGAACAACAAATTGACGGTGAAATGAGAGAATCATCACGTTTATCCTGTACGTGTGGCACGCGAGTTTTAACTGTTACATTGTTAACGAAAATGAGAAAAGTAGTTCTTTCAAGTATATAATTTTTTTAACAAAATATAAAATATTTATCATACTTTAGTCTTCTTCTTTACTTATTATAAAACAAAGTATGTATGTGAGCTTATATCATTTTGATGCAGTTTTTTTCAATGGCTTTATTGTATCAATTGTTTAGATTTAGTTTCTAAATTCCATGCGTTTGAAGTTGCGGGTTAGGTATAAAGTATTGTCACTATGTACTTAGAGTCCGATTTGAAGAATTCCTTCAATGTTGTATATTATACTTATCTATAGTATATCTATCTAGGTTTTAGGCTCTACAACATCACAATGTGAATAGGAGCATTGGTATAAAATGTTACAAAAACGAAGCATACGAATTCGCGGGCAACAGCTAATAATAGAAATACAGAGCTCTTCTTATATATAAGTTTGTATAAGAATATTCATTTAAATACCTTAATTAAATCCTTTATCTGCATCATTAGAGAAACGCAGTTTTACTGTTTATAACCTACACTTAAAAGTTAATATTTTGATGATAACATATATTAGGCTCTTCCACAGAGCTCTTCTTAAAAATTTCCGTGATCCTAGACGAAATACGTTGCATCATAAAACCAAGTATTATGTTTCGGGTTCCGTACCTACTACCTCTGGTACAGAACCCGAAAATAACGGAACCCTATTGAGACTTCGCATTACATCTATCAACAGACTGTATCTCATGAACGGGGATAGGCTATACAGTTGAAATGTTAACAGATGATGTATTTCTGTTATCGCCAATAACAACTAATACTAAAAACTAGAATACAATCAATATAGTGAGTCTCCTATACAAAAAAAAAATTGTGTAATATTTTTAACACTTGCACGACTCATTATTCAAATAAAACCACTGTCTATGACCATAGTGACAGAAAAGTCTTCGAAACACCGGGCTTGAATTTAAAACAAATATACGCGTGTAAATCCGTAAAAAGTGGTTACATTTTTGTGTATCTTGATGATATGATTGCTTATGAAGATTATGACTATTATGGCATGATCCTAATAATATTATAAATGTGAAAGTTTGTGGGTATGAATGTTTAGATGTTTGTTACTCTTTCACGCAAAAACTACTGAATGGATTTTAATGAAACTTTAGAATAATGTAGCATCAGAATAACATATCTATAGGCTACTTTTTATCCCGAAAGAATGCAATGTTACCGTGGGATAGTAAAAAACGAACAGATTTTTTATCCTTTTTACCGCAAGTAATACCGCGAGGCACAGCTAGTATGATTATAATGGTACAGAACTCTTTGTGCGTGTTTTCAACTCGTACTTTGCCCGTTTTTAATTGTAAAATATTATCTTGTGTACATTGACATTCTACATTCGTACGCTTTGTATAATATCTGGATGTTATCTCTTGAGCGATGAAGAAAGAATATTAAGTATATTCAAAGCGTGAAATAGACATAACAGAATTCGCTCTCACAAAATAATCTCGTGTATCGTTCAAGATTATTGTTAGAATAAATAAATAATAAATAAATAAAATCTCCGTGTGGTGACGGATTAAGAATACAAGTGGCACCACCCCATCTCCTCCCAAGGGTGCTGTAAAAGTCAGCTAAGGGATACTGCACACAGATAACATCCTCTGTGAGAGATGGAAAACTCGAAAATATACCCTGTGCCAACACGACTGGTCAGCGCGGCACAGTAGACCATAATCCCTCCCAAAGTGGAGGAGGCCCGTGCCCAATAGTGGGACGTAAATGGGCTGGAGAGAGAGAGAAATAAATAAATATTTATGGACATTTCACACAACGTCCTCTGGTCCCAAGCTAAGCTTGCTTGTGTTATGGATGCCAGAATACGGATATACTACATATACCTACTACTTTTCTTTTGTAAAAACATACATATAATACATTGTAAACACCCAGACGCAGTACAAACATTTGCATGACATTTATAAATATCACACAAATGATTGTCCCAAGCGGGAATCGAACCCGCGACCTCTTGATTGGCAGTCCGTTACATGAACCAAGGCCGAAGAATAGGTGGAAAAATATTTGAAATAAATTGTGATATACTTATTATAAATCTAAAGCTATTATTTAAACGCCTGCGCTCTCTCTCTCTCCAGCTCATTAACGTCTAACTGTTGGGCAAGGGTATCCTCTATCCTCCACTTTGGGAGGGCTTCTTGTATAATGTGCAGGCCACCAGGCGTGTTGGCACAGGGTTATTTTCGAGTTTCTCGTTTCTCACAGAGGATGTTATCTGTGTACAATATTCCTCAGCTTTACAGCACCTTCAGAAGAAAAAGGGGTGTTGAGACTTGTATTCTCAAGCTGTTACCATACGGACGCACTTTTAACATGCTTTAATTAGCTAGCTACGTAACTATCAACGTATTAATTTATGCAACGGAATATTTGAAAGTAATTTTCACCCACTTACAGTATTCAGATTGGTCTTAAATTTTGCACCCGTAAAGACTGATATTTAAAAAAAAAGACGCGTGGCACTCGGGGACTGCCGCAGTAAAGCTATTGCATAGTATTTTTTATCAACTTATGCAATTATAATTATTTATTTATTTTATTTATGTTTGAATCTAAATACCATAAACTAAAATAAGATTAATAATCGTTATTTATTGATGCTTACATCTGTCCATTGTTTATGATAACTATGATAAAATAGCGATTGTCAATCAAATGTCAATAAAATAAAAACTAACGCCAAAACTGACACGAGTCACCAGCGCGAACAGCGAAACGGCGTTACTACGCGCTGATGTGTAAGGTTTTTTGCGCTATTTCCGTTACCTACGGAATTTAAATTTAGAATTTTGTGGATTTAGTCTCTACGCTCAAGGCCCGCGATAGAAGCTATGCAATAGCGTAAAAATATTTAGATTTTTCAAGTGTGTTTTCTTATTATTTCTATAAAAAACATATTTAGTACTTACTTATTAAGGGTATGATAACTTCTTCTTCTTCTTTTTTCAGTCCAATAATATCTTACTTTTCTACATAGGCCTCTTCTACTTTGGAGGAGTATTTGGTCTACTATACCACGTCGACCAGGCGTTTAGTTTCGAATGATGATTTATTTTGATGTTATGGGCTAATGTAATTAATATGATAAAATGAGGTTTTATTTATTCCATAACAGCTATTATCATCACGATTATCCTATTAGAAATATTGTAGTTATAAAGTTATCCATTATTAATACGTTGAGCAGTTTCATGTTACTTAACTGGCGTACCTATCTACTTACGAGTAAGTCTTAGTGTTTATGAAAGAAAATGTAATGACGTTGAATAGTGTTGCACTTCTTTGTGTTTTATAAGGCTTTTATTTAAAAAACTTCTAAATAAACTTCCATTAAAATTGTCCTGTTACAATGCTATAAGCAATTTTTTTCTGAAACTTACTCTTATGATTTTTTCTCTGTACGTTTAGGATATTATTATTATATGTAAACTATTTTATTAAAATTAGATATTATCCGTGTGGTGACGGCTTAATAATACAAATGTCACCACCCATCTCTTCCTCCTGTAAAAGCCAGCTAAGGTATAATTTACACACAGATAACATTCTACGTAAAAGAAGGAAATCTCGAAAATAAAACCTATGCAAGAACGCCTGGCTAGCGCGGCACAATAGACCGTAATCTCTCCCAAAGTAGAGGAGGCTTGTGCCCACTAAGGGCTGGAGCCGATTAATCCCATTAAGGGCTGGAGAGAGAAACTATTTTATTTATTTTGGGATCAGGTAAAATAGTCTGAAATGACCATGAATATATATTTATTAATTTCCTAAGGTAACCTCTAATTTCCAGAAATAAAAATAATACTACAAAACTAATTAACAACATAATTACCGCATTTGTTACGCATATATTTTTAAAATTCTAATCATACTTTAAATAAATAATACCTAGTTTAAAAAAACTAAAAAACACGCTTTATTTAATCGAATTATTGCATTGTCATCGGTCTTTGACAGGTGTGCAAAATTTGAATAGAATCTGACCGTTTAAAGTGGGTCAAAATAGCGTCCAAAGGAGTCGGTTACAAACATACAAACATACAAACAAACATACAAGTGAAGCTAATATAAAGCGTGTAAAATCTGAAGTGTTATCTAATAAAACTTAGTGAAACAACAGTAAAATTGACTATAAAACTTACACGCACGTTTAGGTGCACTTATTTCTCATTCAAAACACAAAAACACATGATGCACGCAATGATACTCAGCTTTATATTCAAAAAAGGAAGAAATAATAAAAATTTCCTCCACTACAACAACGATCGCGTGACTTCTATGTACATAATATTAAGAGTGGTCTAGTTGGACCGAATGGTTTTATTACTTAGAGAGCTACAAAACATAGTTTAAATCAAAGCGTAGCGTAATAACTGAGGAAATAATAAAAGAAAGTAAAAATAATTATAATATATATAATTATTTTTACTTTCTTTATTTTAAACTTTATTAGGGTTCCGTACCCAAAGGGTAAAAACGGGACCCTATTACTGAGACTTCGCTGTCCGTCCGTCCGTCCGTCCGTCCGTCCGTCCGTCCGTCCGTCCGTCCGTCTGTCACCAGGCTGTATCTCAAGAACGGTGATAGCTAGAGAGTTGAAATTTTCACAGATGATGTATTTCTATTGCCGCTATAACAACAAATACTAAAAATAAAATAAAATAAATATTTAAGGGGGGCTCCCATACAACAAACATGATTTTTAGGGTTCCGTACCCAGTATCTCAAGAACGGTGATAGCTAGACAGTTGAAATTTTCACAGATCATGTATTTCTATTGCCGCTATAACAACAAATACTAAAAATAAAATAAAATAAATATTTAAGGGGGGCTCCCATACAACAAACATGATTTTTAGGGTTCCGTACGCAGTATCTCAAGAACGGTGATAGCTAGACAGTTGAAATTTTCACAGATGATGTATTTCTATTGCCGCTATAACAACAAATACTAAAAATAAAATAAAATAAATATTTAAGGGGGGCTCCCATACAACAAACATGATTTTTTTACCGTTTCTTGCTCGATACTAATAACGTTGCCTTATATTGCATAGATAATGGTACGGAACCCTTCGTGCGCGAGTCCGACTCGCACTTGATTTTTAACTATGTTCTGAAAATGATCAGTCACTGATTGCATAATGAGTCAAGTTTAATAGTCTACTCTTAATTTTTTGTCACAAATGACGCCATTATTTTCCGTGTGGTTACGGATTAAGAATACAAGTGTCACCACCTCATCTCCTCCCAAGGGTGCTGTAAAAGTCAGCTAAGGGATATTGCGCACAGATAAAATCCTCTGTGAGAGACGGAAAACTCGAAAATAAACCCAGTACCAACACGCCTGGTCAGCGCGGCACAGTAGACCATAATCCTTCCCAAAGTGGAGGAGGCTCGTTCCCAACAGTGGGACGTAAATGGGCTGGAGAAGGAAAAATAATACATAGATCATAACTCCAACAGGAGATAACAATTGGCAATGTTAAATGATCAAATTATTAATATATCATTTTTTGATGATTTTAAGCGAATAATTTTGAATGCAATTTTAAGCGAACCCTGCTTAAATAAGTGCTAGAGCAATGGTCATATTTATTCCGTATAGTATCTTGATGTTACTCGTATGTGCCGATTTAGTGCAGCGGGTTCCTAGGAATCAATGGCTCAAGGCGTGGAAAACAATTGCAGGATTAAGTCATGAAATATATTTTTTCAAGCTTGCAATGTTATATTTTATTTAAAATAATCTATATATACAAAAAAAGTAGATACAGTTAAAGTATCTGTATTCGTAGCAATAACTTCCCAGTGCTGGGATCAAACTTGCAGCCTAGAAAATTATAGTTATGACCATTCATATGCATATAACTTTCAGCCTAGAAAATGATATACCACGCCACAATTCCCGCCTTAAATTATATTGGATGAAAAAGATAGTAGTTACGGAAATGACTAAACGATAGCTTTACTATCATGTTACGTAATTACAAGATAATATTGTCTATTTCCTTCACTCTGATTATTCCCACAAGTATAAAGATAATAATTTAATAATGACTGTTACAATATGTCCGTTATCAAAACTAATAATAATTTGACCTACTTACCACTTTAATACTTCCGGCTACTCCTATAAAATGTTCCGTTTCCACTAGCTATTTGGGCATTTATATATCGAAAACCGGTCAAGTGTGAGTTGCACTCGCATACGAGGGGTTCCATACTGTGTTTGCAAAATAAATATTAAATTTTTAGCACTCTAGCTATCACTGTGTGATGCTAGTGATGATTGTAAGTACCTATTCGTTGTTATAGCATGAACAGATATACATAAACTGTTAAATTTTTAGCACTCTAGCTATCACTGTTCCAGAGATAACCGGACCCCAAAAAATGGCATAAAGGCAGGATAGTGATGATTGTTAGTGCCTATTCGTTGTTATAGCATTAACAGATTTAAATAAACTGTTAAATTTTTAGCACTCTAGCTATCACTGTTGCAGGGATAACCGGACCCCAAATAATGGCATAAGGGCTGGATAGTGATGATTGTAAGTACCTATTCGTTGTTATAGCATGAACAGATATATATAAACTGTGAAATTTTCTGCTCTCTAGCTGTCACGCAGAGATACAGCCTGGGGCCCAAGTCTGATATTATAATGTAGTCACAATGATCAGTCACTGACGCCATAATGGCGTCTTCTCCAGCCCATTTACGTCTCACTGTTGGGCACGGGCCTCATCCACTTTGGTAGGTATTATGGTCTACTGTGCCGCGCTGATCAGGCGTGTTGGCACAGGGTTTATTTTCGAGTTTTCCGTCTCTCACAGAGGATATTATCTGTGTGCAATATCCCTTAGCTTACTTTTATAGCACCCTTGGGAGGAGATGGGGTGGTGACACTTGTATTCTTAATCCGTCACCACACGGAAAATAATGGCGTCATTTGTGACAAAATATTAAGAGTAGACTATTAAACTTGACTCATTATGCAATCAGCGACTGATCATTTTCAGAACATAGTTATAGCTGACTTGGCCCCCAAGGTGACGAACGGTCAGGGAAGTTTCAGTAATAAGTTCCCGTTTTACCTTTTGGCACGGAACCCTAAAATGACAATAAAGCTTAAAAAACTTTATGTACACTATTATTATAACGTGATTGTTGTTTTTATATTATCAAAGGCTTTTGACCCACTTTATTTATTGACCCTTTTCAGACTAAAATAGTGAATTAGAATATTGTAACATTTTAACTAACTGAAATGGTTGAATTTACATTGTTGGAGTAAAATAATAAAATTATCCTTACTAATTAATAAATGCGAAGTCCGAATGATGACACAATAAAAATTTTGACGAGCTTAAGTGTAATGTGTGAAACGAAACTATAGCGCGATTTAAAAAAATGGTATAACGCCATCTATCGATTGATATAGTAAAATACTGTTTGTTAAGGTTTGATTTCTAAATTTCACGCGTACGAAATCGCGGGCAACAGCTAGTATATTCATGAACTATTATTAAATATCTTTTTTCTCTTTCCCTTCCAGCCCATTAACGTCCCACTGTTGGACATTGGCCTTCTCCTCTTTACGGGTTTTTGTTTCACTTTGCCGCCCTGCCTAGCATAGGTTCTGAAAATGAAAATCATAATTTTTATAATAGCCTATACATTGGTTTTGCATCGAGTTCCACGGAAGTAATGATGGTAATCTTAAACGTGCATTGTGGTCTAGTTGTTCATGTAACGAATGGTCGCGGGTTCAATTCCCGCGTTTGTTAAACATTTGTGTGGTATTTTGAAATGTTTGTACTGCGTCTGAGTGTTTCTATGTATTATAAGTATGTATTTACAAAAGAAAAGTAGTTAATGTATTATATCCGTATTCTGGTGTCCATAACGCAAGCATATAAGCCTAGCTTGGGACCAGAGGACGTTGAGTGAAATTATAAGTATTACATGAGGATTTACCTCTTTTTAAAAGCTATATTTTTGTGAATAACATAAAAATAGTTCAATTATAAACTATACGTGTCCATTTAGTTACAATACGTGAAAGACTCGCGGGAATCAGTCGTGTTGCCTAACTCATCGTGTCAGACTGAATTATTAACATTTATGTACAGACTAGGGGTAAACTTAATAACATTATATAGCAGTTTAAATAGCAAACTATGTTTTTCAAAACGAATTACTACGAAACAATTTAAAAAAAAATATTAAGAGTTAGTGATTCTGTTGCTGTTAGTTAAAAATTAGTGTTAATAATGGTTTTTTTTTTTAATAAAATTGCTATAATTGCTAAGTCTTAATCCGGCTTCCGAAAAAAGGAGGAGGTTATATGTTCGAATGGATATATTTTTTTATATTATGTGCACCGATTGCTCCGTCAGTTGTGGACCTACGAGTATATTCCAAATTATATGGGACCTATATTTATTAGACCGTAAACACTACTCTGGTGGTCCTATGGGTGCCAGGTAAAAACATTATGATAATAGCCTGAGAAATCGAGAGAAATCCTCATTAATAAGACTGTAATTTGAATTATTGGAAGGCTATATTAATTAGAATTCTTGTGTCACGGTGTTAATTCATGAAACTCCTACCAAACAGTGATAAAGTTCTACAGATTTTTATAATTTGGAGTGTGCATAACGAATAATAACTATGTGTATGTTTGTGTGTGTCTTTTATTTGTATACCTGTAATAAAAATGTCCGTTCTTACTATGTTTGAAACTTTATTTTTCCATGCTAATATCATTAAAAAATTATGACGATGGTAAGAAAAAACATAATAAAACACGGTACAGCCATTAAAGTAAGTAAAATATCACATTTTATCATCATTCATCATAAACAACGATCAAATTATTTCAAACAAAATCCCAGCTTACATGTTACCTATAGCCGCGAGGTACGTTTTCTCTTGAAAACAGATTCTAACTACACATAATATTATAAACAAAATCCCAACTTACACGTTTGATAGGAATGTTTTAATGTTAAAATTCTAGTTTCTGAACATTTTAAACAACCTATGTGTTGAAAATTTAAGTCGATGTTGTGTTTAATTCTTCGTATATTACAGCACAATTCAATGTTGAACCTCTATTGATTTCAATTTCCTATCTAGCAAAGATAGACTTTTTATTTTTATTAACAAAATATAAGGTACTTGTCTAAATTTGTAAAAAATCTTTCAATTAAAATTATGTTAATAGTTAAAATTGTGAGGTGAAGGATTGAGAATACAAGTGTCACCACCCTATTGGTGCTGTAAAAACCACCTAAGGAATATTGTAGGTAAATAACAGCCTCTGTGAGGCACTACAAACTTGAAACAAAACCTTATGCCAACACCTCTTGTAAGCGCAATTTAACAGACCAAAAGCCTTTCCAAAGTGAAGGAGGCTCCTACCCAACAGCAAGACCTTAATGGGCTGAAGAAGAAGGATATTATTTGTACTCCATCTAGAATCATGGGCGTGCACATGAATTTGACATTGGGTATGCGGAGCAGTACTCAGTCACAAAAACTTTTTCTTTTATAGATTTTTAGCATAGCCACGCGACGGATCTCTAAGTCGGAAACCATGCCAACAGAACAAATTTAAATCTGAATATCCCGAATCAGTCCACACTGTACTAGAATTACTAAACAATAACTACGTACGTACATACATACGTACATGTACGTATGTACATACGTTTCATAACTTTTAACATGAAATTTTCGAGTTACATTGGTGCCTATTGTATGTGCAGACCTAAACTTAACTTAACTAAAAAATGAAAATTGATAGCGTCAATAACACAATTCGGCAATGTTAACAGAACGTTTTTTATATAAAACTGTTTATTATAGACTAACGATTTTAATTAATATAAATGTGTGCAAAAAAATAGCGAAACATTTAAGATACAGCAATAGCTGTTTTCATTTTTTAGTTAAGTTTAGTTCTGCACATAGAATAGGCACCATTACCTACCTTTTTGCTGGCTTAGTTGTTGAACTTGTTATTTTTAATTTTTAACAAACACATACTATCAACACACATTTCACAATCAAATAACATTTTAAAATCAACAAACGAAAATCCATACAATTATTAAATTAAAGAAACTCAATATTAAACAGTTCAATGAATCACACGAAAAAATAAAATGGCCTCCGTCGAACCAAAATATTTCTGCTATTTAAATAAATAAAACCTTACTAAACAAAAATGCATACGTGATTTATTAGACTTCCGACTATTATATTTATTCGGATTATAGGTAACGAACGAACGCCGAATACTTGCGGAAAGATCCGATCGCCAAAGCATGCCGCATGACATGCAGTACAAGGCGTCTTCAATATGCAAGCCTGTGTGCGTTTGTAAACTGTGCACGGACACCAAAATTTCTACACACATATGAACTCATGGCAGGCGGGCCATCAGGTGGCGAGCTTGTTACGTCTGACCAATATTATTCCTTCACCAAACGCCTGGCAAAAAGCAATTTGCAAGCACATATTGGTGCTATTTATGAATTATTAGGCGTTTTTAAGTTATAATATTTTGTTTAATTAATAGTAAATAAATGAATAAAGTCATCTAAAACATACGAACGTTTTATTAAAATATCTGTGAATGGCAAGTAAAGCAGTACTTTTCTGCCTTAAGGGAGCGCACGCCCATGTCTAGAATTATATTGAAGTTCATTAAACTTACTGGCCATTGATCCCATTCTGATATCACCTGAGTTAATATTTTGGGACAGTAAGTTTACAGCTTATACGTACAAAATTAGCCTAGTTTTAGGTTATTGTCCAACAGTTGTATTACCGTAACATTAGTTTCGCCGTGTTTTTATCGGAACCTTCCCATCTTAATATATATTTCGAGTAGCTACAATGTTTCTCAACTTCTCTCGAAGGAAGTTAGGATTGAGTTCGTACGCTAATGAAACTCAAATTAGTCTGACATTCCATTGTTTCTGTACTCGATATATGTATAACTTTAAAAGTCCTTATCTATACAAATAAATCAAATTGAAGTGTCTTCTTTAATAATATAACAGCTTTTAGCTTTTTAATATATAAATATGAAAGTACAATATTTTTTTTAAATTTATTTATTTAAGGTCGTTTTTAGGGTTCCGTACCCAAAGGGTAAAAACGGGACCCTATTACTGAAACTTCGCTGTCCGTCCGTCCGTCCGTCCGTCCGTCCGTCCGTCCGTCCGTCCGTCTGTCACCAGGCTGTATCTCAAGAACGGTGATAGCTAGACAGTTGAAATTTTCACAGATGATGTATTTCTATTGCCGCTATAACAACAAATACTAAAAATAAAATAAAATAAAGATTTAAGGGGGGCTCCCATACAACAAACATGATTTTTTTACCGTTTCTTGCTCGATACTAATAACGTTGCCTTATGTTGCATAGATAATGGTACGGAACCCTTCGTGCGCGAGTCCGACTCGCACTTGACCAATTTTTTTTTTAATAATATTTAATAACTAAGGTCATTAACGACCACCATATTTGGCAGCGTATTATATTATTACAGATTTTACTTAATTAAATTAACTTATACATATTAATCATTCTTAGAAATTCCAATGTTTGTTCATATCCACATTCATTTAGACAGTCTTTTATATTGTTAGGGAGTTTACAGATGCGCTTTTCTTCATTGAACTCTAAACATTCTACTAATACATGTACAACAGTTAGTTCTAGTCCGCTCTTGCATTTATTTCTGTCAGTTTTCGTAATTATGTGTATGTGGGTCATATTTGTGTGACCAATACGTAATCTGGTAATTATAGATTGATCTTTTCTACACAAAATGATGTAGGAGCTTTGTCAAAAACAGATTCTCGAATATTGAATAACTTTGAAGTGTTTTCTCTCTTCCAATAATGGTCCCAAGCAATTCTAATATTATTACAATTGTAGTATTTTTGTAGTTCAGACGGTGTTGATACATTTACAGCCCTGCTATTATCCTCATTGACGGCAGTGCAAACGGAGTGACATAAAAAAAAGCAAATTAAACAAAGTACATAAATCTGTTTCTGTCGGATAAACAAAATGACTGGAGTGATTCTAACGTTGTTTCATTGATAGATAGGTGATTTGACGGGCAGTTACTAAGGAAATCTAATATTTAAAACGTCCAGGAAATGTATTTTTTTTATTTATCCTTCTTTTATATAGGACCCGACTCGACGACGGGAGGAACGTTTGGTCTCCCCGTCGCATGGCCATCGGCTACATGGGGCGCAGCGTGTCATAGAAATCAAAGCAATTCATGAAAAGTTGAAAAAATCATAAACAAGTTCAGACAAGCTGAGGCTTATTTTTTTTTTTTTTTTTCTTGGTCGAAATCGGTTTGAGTATTGCCACGGTGCGTACAGTTTTGTATTTTAAGTTAAGGAATCTTATTAAAGGAAAGGAATTTTGAACGTTGAATACAGGCTTATTTGTGAATCTGATATATTTTTGTTCTTTTGGAATATGACTCTGTGCATCAAATGTAGTATTTATTCAACTATACTGTAGTACGTTTTATTAAGCACTACCTAACTCATAAAGTATTTAAGGTAATTTTCATCTTATTCAAGCTTTGGAAATAATCTGGCACAGTGTTTCTATTTACAGTTTGATATTTCAGAACAAAAGCGGCTGGTTGCAGTATTCGCTGAATGAGGTTTTTAATAAAATATGAATGTATGTGGCTGACTGGTCATCCAGAGGCTTTAAAAAGCTGTTTTAAACAGTTCAAAGCTCATATAGAATTATGAAAGTTCAGTGGCCCTGGAGACTCTTGACATTGCCATAATTTCAAATGTAACCCACTTAATCCTGATAGGCCAGCGTAAGTTCCTGTGTCTACGTAATAATTTTTAAATATTTTCGTATTTTAAACTTTTAAAGTACACGAGGTGCCCTAATGCCATTAAATCAAAGCATTTGAGCCAATCCAGTCTATACTAACTTTATAATAATGCACTAGACATAATTAAATGAAATACTTTTAGAGGCAAAACACGTGTCGAATTGTAATTCGGCAGCCGTGTTCGCTGAATAATTCGAGGCATCTAGTAGGGTTTTCTTATTATGAAGTTTGTTGATAGGCGTCACAAGACACACCATAGGACTTTGCAGAATATCAGCGTTGTGGCATTCACTGTCACAATATTATGCTGAGCATTGTTCCTTTTCTCACAGGTGGGACACGTTCATTTCGTCACTTATTGAATGTTCTGTTGTTTGTGTCCTTGCTGAAGAAATAATAAAATTTTCTTTCTTTCTTTCTTTCTTTCTTCTTATTGTCTTCTATTTAACGCAACTCTCCCCAGCCCATTTACGTCCCATTGTTGGGGACAGGCCTCCTCCCTTCAGAAGGGATTATGGCCTACAGTGCCGCGCTGACCAGGCGTGTTGGCACAGGGTTTATTTTCGAGTTTTCCTTCTCTTACAGAGGATGTTATCTGTGTGCAATATCCCTTAGCTGACTTTTACAGCACCCTTAGGAGGAGATGGGGTGGTGACACTTGTATTCCTAATCCGTCACCACACGGAGAACGCAACTACATAACCTTTAATTTTATGCAATCTTAATTTAAAATAAACCTTTATAACTTACGTATATTTAACGCACATAAAACTTAATACATAGCGATAACACACCTTGGGTTCTTTTCCTTACAAATACGTATATATTACGTACGATATCACACCAATGTATTTATCTGACAACAGGAAAACCTTTTGTTTTAATTGTCTTAAGCCTTATCTTCTTTATTTTGATGTTCTAAATATATTTCCATACTTTATTTGGGCTTTTTAGAGTTTCGAACCAAAAAGAAACCCTTATGGTCCCACTTCGGTGTCTGTCTATCAGCCGGTCAAAATTTTTTTACTCAGCAATGGCTGAAGGTATTTAGTTAAAACTCATACGATATGTAGATAATTATAGATCTGTATTTGGATAAATGAAGCAAATCTATCTAAGGTAAATAGTATCTCAAAGTTTGTGGAACCCCAATTTTTAAAACTATTTCCAAAATACAGTCGTCAAATTCCTTCTGAGAATGAGAATTAATATCACAAATTTTATTCTATCAAGAACCTATCATTAATTAATATTTTCTAACAATAATAATGACTCGACTCATTTATTAAAATAAAACTAAATTTTACAGATTCAGGCGTACCTACATATTTTAGATTAAATCAATATAGCAATTACTATAAGTGATACAACTGAATAGAGCTTTTAAAAGAATAATACTGAACAAACGGTTGAAAATTGGCAAGCTGCGATGACCAAGCAAAAAATACACAACCAATTCTCTTCCCCAAGGTATAGAGAGAGTTAATAGATTTCACTAATTAACCTGCTCACTGAACCGTGTGATTGCAGTACTGTCCCTAGAAAAAGTGACAATTTGTTCCCAAATTTAGAATTCGTTTTTACAGTTAAGTTAAAGAGGTCTTCCTAAAATTTATAAATAATCGTTTTGTATGAGATTTTCTTAAATGATATTTGTTAATACATTTAAATAATACAACGTGTTGTAGAAAGGTGTAGTCATAATTTAAAGTTGCATTAGATAGGCCTTAAATATTGTAAATATTACAGTTACACATAGAAAAATACAGTTGGTAAGTTTTTTTTTTGTTTATTGCCTACTATTAAATAACTACCAGAAACGCATCAATTATTAGATGTTTACGATTTATTGAATGCGATTGAAACTTACGATAAAAGATGACCTCATAGTAGTGTTGTATTTAAAGAAGATTGATTATTTTAATAAATTAATTAAACTTTTATGAACACATAAAAGTCATAATATAACTAGTATTTGTAATTTCATCCATGCCTAGTGCCCAGTCACCGGCCATGTGTAAAGGGGCCAGTACACAATGGCCAGTGATGGGCCATGCTTTGCAATACACAACTGTAGGCCACCATCACTTGGTGTTCACACAATAGCGCAAGGCTCATTGCTGTCTGGCGAAACACTTACGATGGATGTGGAAGTAATCACGGCTATTTATTTTGTAACGTTGCACTCCTTCAAGAGAGAAAGAGGCAAGTCACAATTGTTAATTTGTAAGGTACTATTAGGACCCTAACAAGTAACAAAAAAAATACAAGAATTAAGATAATATTTAGAGTTTATATTAAAAAAGGAAAACACACTTTAAATAAAAAAAAGAAAAGGTAAACGTAAATTAATCTATTTGGGGTTAAAAAAAATTAATCTAGTTGGGATTCTGGTATGGCGGTTGAGCAATAATTCGTTAGGTCTTCAACTCAGTTCGTCAACCTCATCAATAGTGGCAACGGCAGCAGGCGGTATTAGTCAATGATAGCAGTAACGGCAAAGGCTCCCCAAGAGCAAGGTGGTGGCAGTCAGCTATATTATTGAGATTCAATCCACTCCGAAAGTAAGTCCAAGACCTTAAGTGTAGTTAGGCCTGGAGAGTTCAAGTATTGCAGAGTTTAAAGATTAAGTCACTGACCTTTCTAGAATGATTCACAATACACTATTCACAGGAAATCTTAGAATCCGGACAGTCAACCGTGCTCTCTCAATTCCTCCAGCCGAATGCCTTTTAGTATCCACAGGAAAACTTAGAATCCGAACAGTCTACCGTTCTCTCTCAATTCCTCTAGCTGAATGAATCTTCTCAAGATCCATCAAAGTTTTCGAATTTCAATTTTTAAATTTAAATCTTTAATTCCATACCAGAATTCTACAATTCAAATTTTAAGAGAAGGACATAAAAAATATAAGGTTAACAAATGTCATTCAACCTCTATCGTTTTAAGAATAAATAAATTAATAAAAAAAAGTAAAAGATTTGTGACATGACATTTGTCACTCACAATAATATAAACATTAAAATTTTACACATTTTTAAGACCAAAATAGTATAAAAGAAAAACAAAGAAAGGTAATAAGATACATAAGAAATACTTAAATTATACTACAGAATCTATATACAAAATTTCAAGAAAAGGTAGTGTACAGGTCAGGATTTTAGGTAGAGATAATTTAGTACTTATAAATGAAACACGTAGATCCGTTAACAACCAACACACACCTCGCTAGTACGGCGGACCACAGTCTAATGAGTATAGAGTAAACCAATATAGCTAGTGACAGTTTAGTCAGCCCGTGACGTACTGAGTCAAGATGTCCGTATTTATTTATTGTCATACACTACATCTACCTTTTACAAAATTAGAAAAGAATATAATTATCTTATCATATAGTTATAACCAAACACAACTTGCCAAGTTACAATCATCAATAGTAATAATTTATCTTATCATATAGTTATAACCGAACAGAAATTAGCAAATTACAATCATCATTAGTAATAATTATCTTATCATATAGTTATAACCGAACAGAAATTGCCAAATTACAATCATCAATGGTAATAAGTATATACTAAAACATTTTTTCTAAAGGACTTATTTAATTCCGTTACTCGCTTTGTTACCGATGGCATCATCAATTCCTGCAGTATTATCGTCTCCATTCAGGCAAACTTCCCACTTTCCTATTGCTGAGTAATCGTTTTCCACTGTCATCATTTACCAATTCCACATCGTTTCCTTCTTTATTTATAACTGTGCATGGTGCATCATTGAATGTGAAATCTTTCACTGTATTTATTACATATCTATCTTCTCTCCGACATCTATGGTAGATTCTGTAGCTTACCTCTCTCTGTCTGCATATTACTTTCCTTTGTTTTTTTTTTTAGAGTATCCTTTTCGAATTCTGTGCTAATAAGTTCAAAATTATCCTTTCCATACAGGTACATACATTCTTTACTGTGCAGGCTATATTACTATGTAACAATCTGCCTATACAAATTAGACAAGCACAGTCTCTCTCTAATTTTAAGCTACAACTATCGAATTATTATCTATCGTTATAATAGTGTTTAAGTAATCTGTATCTTAGTATTTATAAAAAGAGTATGTATAATATATAGTAGTTTTTGCTTATATATTAGTGTATATGTATGTTTATTATTTTTTGTTTTATGCATTTGTTCATATTTTCAATATAATTTAAATATAATGTAGTATACACAAACAACCTCCGCAATGTTTATTTTAGATTCTATCCATTATACGGTTGCCTGGAAGAAATCACATTAGTGATAAGGCCGCCTTTTGTACAATAGCTTTTAAGACTGTCTTTTTAAACTTCTGTGTAAAATTGGTGTTTGTGCAAATAAAGAGTTATCTATCTATCTACATATTAAAATGTTCTACCACCCAAACTAACGCAAGGGCTTCCTTTTAGGCTTAGGTTTAAAGAATTTATTTCTCAAAAGAACAATACAGCTCACTTATATGAGATAGGTAGTTAAATTACATTTATATTATTACATTTCGCCTAGAGGCAAAGCATGGAGGTACACTTATATGAATATTACATCCGTATAGTAACCACAAAAACTAATTTGCCAGATAGGCAGTTAAGAAACGTTTCATATAAATTGGTTTACAAAATTCGCTAAAAATATGTAATAATAAATATTACATTTTAATTCACAGGATTATTTTATCAATTACACTCAATCTGACATGGCAAATTTAATTAATATAATAAGATATTTAGTGAGCGTACACAGATGGCAAACAATTTTAGGTATACCCACATTATGCGCACGCGGCACTCGATTGGTTTCATCGCAGTAGGCCAAACCCAGTGTACCTACCCGCTTACAGAAATCATACAGAATGTCTAAGAGACAGCATAGGTACTGTAATTCTAAACTATTCTAAATTTGTTTGTTTGACAATCCCTTTTCTCACGGTTTGTGAGACTCTTGTTGCCATATGCAATTACTTGAGACTCATTAGTGCCATGTTGGACAGTACAGCTCCCAAATCGACCGAACTAGCATCAGCAAACATTTGTGTACGGTCAAGCAGATCAAAGTACCCTAAAGTCCTAATTTGAGTCATAGTTTTTGTCGTTTAACAACACATTATTATCTTTTAATATTTGTAATTAATAGTATCATCATTATCAATATGAAAAATGTAATCTACCTCTTCAGGTTTACCCTTCGAGTTAACGGGCTTAGAAACAAAACCATCATATTTACGTTTTTTCGCTCTAGTCCTTCATAGTTTGCGGTAATGTCCAACAAATCCGCACTTAACACGTTCCCACCGGCACTAATTTATCTGTACTTTCCATTACCGCGTTACGAGGCGTTGGAAACCTCTTCCTGAACTAAGTTTGGAACGGTACAAGGCTTAGTAAACTCCACCGCCCATTAGAGACAAAAATCCTTTTTTTTTTGGCGCAAAATAAAGGAAATTGTAGATTATTTAGTTTAGAATCTATACATAAAAATGTGGGGTTGTATGTACCCGCACTGAAAAAGGCAGTTTTTCATTCTGTATAGTGATGGAAAAAATAATTGATTTTATTTAATTATACTTATGGATGCTTTCATTAAAACAGGATAAACATACAACACATTAGAGTGTATAATTTATAATACTATATATTTTATTTATACACCATATTTTAAATATACATAGCTGGAACTTATTTATTATATTCCTGCATCATTATTTCACTTAGACTGAGTATAACATGAAAATATTGATTGGAAACTTACCCGTTTTTGAAATATCGGGAATTAGATTCCTTTTCATCATCATTAATATTATCAATTAATATTCTTCGGCAACGTTTCGACATCTTATTATAGCGTCGCGGACGCAGCGTCCAACGTTTTACACAACACTAACCGCGTGAATCTAGCGTAGGGTGCGGCACGAGGTCCGCGGGGGTACGAGGTGTTCAGAACCTCGTTCCGCACTGTTTTAAACTTTTATTTATTCAATGTGACACGAGGCCTAAAATATCCGGTATTTAGGTAGGTATACCAAAATACTCAGAATGAGTAGCATATCTCAACTATATAGTTATCTCTTTCCTAAGCTAAACCAGACGGAAGTTACGCCTCTCGCACAACAGAGAAGTTTAAGTTTTTCCTTACCGCTGTAAAGACGAAACACGGACGAGGTCTTTAAAGCCTCGTTTCGCACTCTACGTGTTAAGACATATTTTATCTTGGGCAGGAAAAGATTTGGAATCACTTGAATGACTAGCCCCACAACGTCCACATGAATCGCTTAAGGTTTTTTTTAAAATGTCTACTTTATTAACACTCGAATCTTTACTCGCAACCCAAAATTATTAAGTTGTCGATTCGCAGTTTCTAGAGCGTTAGCTTCGGAAATAATTCTGTCAAGGGTCACATCATCACCAAGAGTTAGAATAGTTTTCTTTATAGGTACCGTTCCGAATTATTCGAACTACCTCTTGATATTTTTAGGTCTCGTTCGAATTAGTCGAACGACCTTTTGATATTATTAGGTACCGTTCAAATTAATTGAACTACCTCTTGATATTTTTAGGTCCCGTTCGAATTAGTCGAACGACCTTTTGATATTATTAGGTACCGTTCAAATTAATTGAACTACCTCTTGATATTTTTAGGTACCGTTCGAATTAATCGAACTACCTCTTGATCTTATTAGGTACCGTTCGAATTTATCGAACTACCTCTTGATCTTATTAGGTACCGTTCGAATTTATCGAACTACCTCTTGATCTTATTAGGTACCGTTCGAATTTATCGAACTACCTCTTGATCTTTTTAGGTACCGTTCGAATTTATCGAACTACCTCTTGATTTTATTAGGTACTGTTCGAATTTATCAAACTACCTCTTGATCTTATTAGGTACCGTTCGAATTTATCGAACTACCTCTTGATCTTATTAGGTACCGCTCGAATTTATCGAACTACCTTTTGATCTTATTATATTTGCTTTAGTTTATTTAGTCTATTACAAGATCATTTAGGTACCGTTTGCCTAAACAAACTACCTCTGACGTCAATGATAACTTTGATTACCTATTATCAGAATAAAAAGTGTCAGTTTGCAAACCAAACTACCTTAATATATAAATCAATCTTAGTCTAACATCAAGATAATTAATGCAGTGCAACCATCCCATATAAGAATCGGTTGTGACATCCTTAGCATGAGCACATATATTTATAACGTTGAAATATCTTACCAAAACAAAATACAACACGTCGACTATCGGATAACAACATAGTAATGCAGACCGACTCAGTGTTATACTTCGTCGCGCGGCTGCATAAGTACCGACTCAAGAGATATATTCTAAGAAACAATAGCCGATAAGACATTGTATAGACTTAATATTAATTCATGTTAGAATTAAAATTAGTTTTAATTTTTAAAGTTACTCTTGTGCTCATTTGATTTATCTACATTACGTCGTCAGACTATAACATACAAATTTGCAAAAGACCTAGATCTTCCTTATAGGTATCTACCCCCAATTCTTCTCTGCCAATAATCAAAGTTTTTATTCATTGACGTACGAATTTATAATATGAATATTTAGGTACCAATCGAGTAACTGTTTAATTCAGTTTCGTATTTCAACAATTCAAGTTAAAACAAACTCAATAGTATATTGTGAACAACTACAAAACTGATCTGTTACCGATTTACCTCTTAATACCTCTTTGTAATAAAATTATTACCTCTAACGTACCTTTCAACCTTTAAAATGAATCCTGGCAGGGTCGCCACTTGTACAGGTCAGGATTTTAGGTAGAGATAATTTAGTACTTATAAATGAAACACGTAGATCCGTTAACAACCAACACACACCTCGCTAGTACGGCGGACCACAGTCTAATGAGTATAGAGTAAACCAATATAGCTAGTGACAGTTTAGTCAGCCCGTGACGTACTGAGTCAAGATCATGAAGGTATAGATAAAAAATAGGAGGCCATACTTGGAACATCGGTTTGAGGCAAATACCTACGTATCTCTATCTCACTCTCTGTGGTCTGACCTCTCTTTTTAGTGTGGCCTTAGTACTGCTATCTCCTTATTAAAATCTCCTAGTAAATTCTTAAAAAGAGTCACCACACATATCAAATCACAAGTTAAACACTGTCATTTGATAGTGTTTAATCGTAACTATAAATAACTAGTTGAAATACGATGAATGAAATTAAAAATAATAAAATAGTAGATCACGGATGCTTTTCATGGTTGACGAATCAGTGAATTATTTTCCCCATTTCCTAAGGATTTCGTAATTTGGCAACATTGGTCACCATATGTCAAGTTGTCGACAAAATTGTGCCAATATGTCGGTTGTTTACTTTACGGTTCACAGCTTCGTTTCAAATTTTCGACTCTAATTATTTTTATAATTAAAGAAATGGTGCAAACTTGTGTAGTGCGTGGTTGCGGTAGTACGTGGTGTCCAGGAGGTGATATACAATTTCACGCGTAAGTGTTTAGATCGTGATTTCTGGCATTGAATAACTGCAAACATATTTCTTTGTATTTTCAATTAAATACTTCATAAAATGATTAAACAATGTTTTCAGCATATTTCTAACTAACTATACTGATAACGATGTAAAGATCTAATAGTCTTACATTGAATTTCATGGACTTAGTGCAATTTTATCTTTCTTGTTTACAAGAAGTAATTTTGAAATAGTGTGACCATACTGAGGACATATCTAGGACTTTCTGTGGGACCTGAACTAAATTATACATGTTTGCTTAGTCATTTAATTTTTATTTCACATTATTTACAACATTAATATACTTACCTACAATATTATTTTTTTAGATTTCCTAAAAATAGTACCCAGAGGAAATTATGGTTATCCATTGTACCATTGAAAATGAAATTTTATGAAAGTGCAAGGATTTTTTAAAACAAACAGCAGTTCCTACTATAATTACAAATCAAGAAGCAGTATCACCTTGCAAGGTAAAATTTCAAGTATCTATTTACAAACTCCTTTAATTGTCTCACATGTTATACAATGTTAAATATTTGAATTTATAAGGAATATAAAAACTAGTATGAAAAAAAATACCCCACCAGTATCAGAAACATTTTCCAAACTACCGGCGCTCAAGGCTCCAGAGATAATTGCTGCTTTCTGAACCAGCCCCCCCCCCGATCCGACTGCCTAATGAGAGCCTTACATTATTATTATGTTTCAGAAATGTAGTAGTTCGAATATATGGCAAAAGGCTATATTTTGTAAAATATATTATAATTTTCAGATAGACAGTTCATTTCAGGAAGAGTCTATGGGGCAAATAGCTACTCTGGGTGTACCAAATCCTAGCTCTGGCATTTATGAAAGTAATCCTTCCTGATGGGCCAACTCAGAGAAAACAATATAGAAAACAAATTAATTAATGTTGTATCACAACATTTTACTCCTCTGTTGCAAGAAATGTTTAAGCATCCCATCACGGACTCAATTTATTGCAATGATTTGCATGAAAGCGTATTAATTAAGAAAATTGCAAATTCATTTTTTAACACTTAAAGAGTCATACAGAAAATATACTTAGTGATTTACGTGGTAAGAGACAGAAATTACACAAAACAATAATATTTAGTCATGTATAAAAGAAAAGTTATTAAATGATTTTAATTTGGAAAGTGCTGTTGTTTCTTTTTTGCCCTTTTTTTGTAACTTTATTATCGTTCCTATTATAGCCCCCTATGATATATGTCACAGTCAAAACTTAGTTCTTCCGATCTTCCGTCAGCCACTTTTAACCACATTCATATTGTCAGGTAAAATGACTATTAACTACAGATTTTCCGACAAACTAATTTTAATCAACGTAACGTATTTTTTTTTTCAGAAGTATTATTGACCGAATTTGCCCTTTAACTGACATTAATAAATAGAAATACATTGGCTAACCCAGAAATCTAGGAAAAACTATTGTCCAGTATGTATTCATAATGTTTAATTAATCTGCAAAATTAATGAAACATATATCTTTTGCGATTTCATGGTTGGTCCCTTAATAACAGTACATGTTTAAAAATATGAGTACAATAACCATTTTTCGTTTTTACGCTACCTACACAAAAAGTTATGTTTCCACTTAGGTATGCCAAATAGATTTTATTGTGTAACTTGTTTTGTTTACTAAGAAATTACTAACACCTTGTTATTTTTAACCGGCTTCAAAAAAGGAGGTTCTCAATTCGTTGGAATCATTTTTCTGTATCTTTGTAACATGTATTTAGGTCTGAAATAAAGGTAAATTATCATAATTTTATCTCAAGCAGATCTCACAATCATTCATTAATTTCGTATTGCCGTAGGAACTACACCTTTGTTCTAGTAATTATCTATTTCCCACCAATATTCTATAGGTACATCGTACATACGAACTAGGAAATTTTACGTGTTTATAAATGTAAAAAGAATAATAAATTTAACAACCGAACCTCCAGTTACTGTTAAAAAACTAGAATTATCCAAACTTTCACGCGATAACAAACAGTTTGTTTTTTGAGTATTTTTTTTACGCACAGTACATAAAGTATCTCGACACATAAAATCTATACGGGCTAGGTCTTAGAAGTGAACATTTTGTTGACACTATATGGAACACAACTACTTGAAGTTTTGTCCTGGAAGAAATACAATAAAGGTTACCCTACTTAGAAAGAAAGGGTTTGACCACAGTGAGCGAGATAGCCATACATCATTTTTGCTTCAAGTAGGTATTCAGAGTCTGGACTCCACTTTTATCTGTACCTTCATGGTCAAGATGTCCGTATTTATTTATTGTCATACACTACAGGTAGAAAATACAATAAGTATAACAAACATTACATTTCCCCAACAACCCCTGAAAAATTTACAACTCATTGGAAATTTTGAGGCTATGGAATAGTACCTTGCTCTATCACACACGTCTTTCGTTTCTACAATCACTCACCTTCTAGCATACTTAGGGGATATGGTTCACATTCAATGACGCATACTCCACAAGGACATATTCATTAACATTGACGTAGGCTTATTGATATAGGTGTCGTCACCCGCACCGTTTGAAAACCCATAAATAACAAAATATTTACAAGATATTAAGACTTATTTACCCTTAAGAAGTCCTTGAGACAAGGAAATTTAAGAAAGATAGACTTAAGTCTATTAGAATTAAGAGTTTAAGATTCTCCAAGGCATCGTTGTGCATTAAGGAGATTTAAGAATTAAGAAGGTAATAATCCAACTACATAATTACCCAAGTTATTAATAGAAAATAAATAAAAAAAAGGAATAAAATAATGAAGCCTAAAGGGTTTGGTTATAATTGAATACAGATACAAGATAAAATAAAATAGTTTTACATTTCTAGATAAAAATACAGAGAAAAATTATAAAAACAAGCTAAATTTTAAAATCTTTAATATGCCATTTACCTCGTTGACTATTGGGTCCTTCTAAAATATATACAAGAGGTGATAACTTCTCAACAATTGTGCATTTTATGTACTTTGGAGCCAACTTAGAACTGAAGTAATTACCAGCATTACTCTGAACGTAGTTCTTACGCCAGACGGTATCACCGACGTTATATTCTTTAAATTTACGTTTAGAGTTGTAATGTGTAGCGTTTTTAGTGTGTGAAGTATATAATGCAACCTGTACCTTATCGAAGACTGCCGATAATAGTCCTAAGTTAGCGGCATAGACATCTCGAGGGAGGTAAATTATCTCATCAAGATTATCACACTCTGTGTAGAGCGAACCACAAGGAATTGTCTCGCGACCAAAGACGAGAAAAGAAGGGGAAAAACCTGTCGTAGTGTTCACAGTACTATTTAATGCCAATTGAATTTTATGTAAATGGAGGTCCCATGATCGGTGATCGTCTCCAACCAACTGTGACATAGCCGTAACAATAGTCCTGTTATACCTTTCTGTGGGGTTAATTTGAGGACAATATTTAGGTGAGTAAAAGATAAATGGAACTTTATATCTATTCAGGAAACTTTCAAATTCAACAGATTGAAATTGTGAGCCGTTGTCCATTAAAATTGTTTGGGGTACACCGTGAACCAAAAATACATAGTTTTCGAGATATCTAATGATATTAGGGGCTGTAGCACGTTTCAAAGGGAAAATAAAACAATATTTAGAAAAAGAACAAGTAATCACGAGAATATGCTGATTTCGTTGCCTAGTCATAGGAAAAGGTCCCATTAAATCCAATGAAATATGTTGAAAAGGCCTTTAGCAAATTTTAGGTTTACCCATAACGCCATAAGGTGAATGGTTCGAGTGTTTATAGGCGAGACATGTTTCACAAGTAGAACACACTTTAGCCACCTCTCTAAACATACCTGACCAATAGAATCTTAGAGAGAGTTTTTTATAAGTTTTGAAAATGCCAATATGAGGATCACCTACGGTATCACCATGACAAGATTTAATTAAATTAAGTCTCTCAGAAGGAGGAGGAACTCTCTTCCAAGAGAAATCTTCGTTAAGATAAGATGTGTTAAAGTAGCGATATAGTTTACCATTAAGAATTTTATAATTCGGATAAGCATCTGGATTGTCGCCAACATTAATAAACAGCTTATTAAAGCGTTCCAATTCAGATGTTTCGTTACTAGTAATTGGCTGAACATAATTAATAACAGCTGAACCCTGTACATGACGGGAAAGTAGATCAGGAACAACATTATCCTTTCCTTTTTTATGTTTTAGATCAAAATTAAAACAGGACAGACGCAGAGTCCATCGAGCTAATCTTCCAGAAGGATTTGAAAGATTCAAGAACCACTTCAACGCGGCATGATCAGTAAAGACTAATAACGGTCTAATTCATAATGACTTATAGGAGGCTTAAAATTTCGTTAAAAGCGGATTGTCAAAAATTGTAATTCATAATAGTTTTTTACGCTAAAGCGTTCTATATCTATCCGATAAAGTGACATTATTCCGACTACGGTCTTATTCGTAATGACTTATCAGAGGCTTAAAAGTTGGCTATAAGCGGATTGTCAAAAATGTAATTCATAATAGCTTTTTTACACTAAAGCGTTCTATAACCATCCCATAAAGTGACATTATTTTAAACAAGCTCCGACCCTACTTTACGCCTATTTTAGTGAAAAAAATGGCGTATATATTCATCAGCTGATTATTTATATTGACGTTTGCCCGGTCATATGCAAAGGTGTTGTTCATAGAGTCACATTAATTAACCAAAAAGTTATTAAACTAACGAGGTTTTATATTATAGTGATACGTGCATAAATCACGATAAATATCCGACACGGAATTCGCTTAATTATACATGTCTTATGAACCCTGCAAAGCATTGCGGCATTAACAATCTTGTTAACAATCGGCGAAGAAAAGTGTACCGCTAAAGAAGTAAGATATTTTATTTGGAAGATGAGGAATTCTGAAAGTGGTAGTTTACAATGCGATGGAGGACAATGAGCCCATTATAGAAGGGCTAATGGAACAGCCAATTAAAGTAAATGCAAACCATATGTGAGGTAGAAATGCCGCAATCTTGAAAACTTTTATTGCAAGGCCTTGTAATGAACAAAGTTCACCCTACTTGCAAGTAAATAAAACAAAATAAAATGATTGATTTAATAAATTTATTGTTTTTCATTTACCGAGTTACGGGCTATTTCTATTAAAGAAGAAATTCTTTAATAGAAATAGCCCGTAACTTGAACATCGAAGAACACCGGTGTGAGTGGCTTGGGGTGTAGATATTCTATTTTATATTTGAGTGATTCTTGCTCCAACTTAAAATTTTCAGATTTTTTTATTCTCATCATAGCTATTATGTTTGTAGGTTTTGGACCCAGCGCTTGCGAATCTCAAGACATTAGTGGATCCAGCAAATCTGCAGGTGTTGGATGAGCTGGTGCCTCTACTGTATCATACATTAAAGATTACCAGATTTTCACTTTCCTGCTGTAGTTTATTTACTACAATAACACTTCTCGAATATTGTGTAAATTACATTGTTTGTTTATAAACGCTATGTAAAGTTTGACAACTAGTAAGATTTTTTTTTCTACCATCCATATTTCACCATGTTTCTACGAAATGGTAACATTCTGTAAATTAGAGACATTTTAGCTATCGGACGTTTTATAAACGAATATGAATTAGGATTTTTATCTGACATCTGATAAGCTTAAAAGACTTTTTAACTAATATAGGATTATGCTTTAATTTTTGATTATGCCGATCTTCATCATCTAGTTATTGATGTTTGCAAAGAAGTTGAAAAGAAAAGCCATTAAAATTGTTACATTCAATTATAATTCTTAAATATCAAGCCTTACAAATCCTACACAGTATTGCGGTGATTGAAAGTCTTGCTTTTAATCCGCGCAGAAAAGTGAACGTTACGTTTACGAAACTACAAATTCTTCTTCTTATTTTATTGCTTTCCCTCTGTCCAGCCCATTTACGTCCCACTATTGGGCACGGGTCTCCTCCACTTTGGGAGGAATTGTGGTCTACTGTGCCACGCTGACCAGGCGTGTTGGCACATGGTTTATTTTCGAGTTTTCCGTCTCTCACAGAAGATGTTATCTGCGTGCAATATCCCTTAGCTGACTCTTACAGCACCCTTGGGAGGAGATGGGGTGGTGACACTTGTATCTTAATCCGTCACTACACGGAGAAATTTTTATGGCTTTGTTATTTGGAAGAAACATACCACCAAAATGATTCATAAAACTAAAATAACTAAGTGAGAAAATAAAAAATTATACTCAAAAGAAATAAATCAAGAAAAAAAATAAGAAACAGAAAAACTAAAGGCTACCACTGACGATACTTCCATTTAGTAGACTTCCTTTTGGATGCACTCCAAATGGAAATTTATCCAGATACGGTACCATTCACAATACTTCCATTTGGATGCATGGCGTCACTTCGAACTTTGCAATCGTACGGAACGGAAATAAATAATACTATGGATAACAATACTTTACTGGTGGCAGCAGCTGTGTATTTTATTAAAAAGACAAAAAAAGCCTAAGAGAAAGTGGATGAAGGATTGGTTGAAATACAATTAATACATTAAATAATTGACAATAGAAATACATTGACAAATACACAGCACATGCACCACCATCGACATCAAAACATAAACTGAAACAATAACCTCAACAAAATGGACGCCGTTTCGCCCATTCACGGACAATTCGGACTGCTTCCATATGGCGTGGCGCACGTTTCTGCCATTGACGGACGGCCGCGGATGACGTCCATTTGGCCTGGACGCATGGATTTCAATCCGTTTGGAAATCCAGAGCTGCCTGACGTCTATCCAAATGGAATATTTTTTTACCATTCATGGGACGATTTTGGAAGACATCCACTCCATTTGGATTGATGGACGTGTCGTGAATGGGCACCTTAATGTAATGAATGAAAATCAAAACTAATAATAGTTTATAATAATAAGATTATTAACAAATAAGTTTGTTTACATTTACAAACAGCGTCAAAGATGCATTTTGTTAACTTGTATCAAAACCATGGATAAAACTCATAACAAATTTGAATGGTAGAAAAATGCTACCATTCATATTTCACAATTTTTCTACGAAATGGCAACAAAGACATTTTATAGTTATCGGAAGTATAATAGACGAATATGAATAAGGATTTTTATCTGACATCTGATAAGCCTAAAAGACGTTTTAACTAATATAGGATTAAGCCTTCCATAAGCGTTTCAATATGAATAAGACTGTAAATCGTTTACCATTGTCAAGATAACAACGCCAATGTTCAAGCGCCGAAATAACAGCTAAAGTCTCACGTTCTGTAGTGGAATAATTTTGCTCATGTTTATTAAGAGTTCTGCTCATATACGCTATTACTACCTCTTTGTTATCTTGTTCTTGAGTAAGCATAGCTCCTATACCAAAATTCGAGGCATCGCAATGAACAGAGAAAGGAACATCAAAGTCAGGGCAAGCTAGAATTGGAGTTGTAGTTAGAAATTCTTTAAGTTTATTAAAAGCTGATTCCGCATCATCATTCCACACAAATTTCTTTAAAGAATCTTTCTTTGATGAAGTCAATTTACTAAGAGGAGAGGCAATAGAACTAAAGTTGGGAATGAAACGGCGAAACCAACTACAAGTACCCAAGAATTGCCTGACTTGTTTCTTAGAGGTAGGAGTAGGATAAGCTAAAATAGCTTCAATTTTACTAGGATCAGCTCGCAAGCCATGCTCATCAACAACATAACCAAGGTATTTCAGTTCTTTCCTAAAGAATTGACTTTTTCCAAAGTTGATAGTGAGTCCGGCATGACAAAGCTTTTGATGGACTTTGAGTAGGAGTGAGATGTTCTCTTCAAAGGTCTCGCTAATTACTATTATGTCATCTAAATAACAGAACACCTTGTTATCAAATTCTGGAGTAAACAATTTATCCATAAGTCTTTGTTGAGTAGCTGGAGCATTAGTCAACCCAAAAGGCATCACAGTAAATCTGTATGTTCCTCTGCCAGGTACATAAAATCCAGTCTTATCCCTATCATCAGGATGTAAAGGAATTTCCCAAAAGGCCTTAGCGATATCTATACTTGAGAGGTATTTAGCATTTTTAAGATTATCAAGTATTTCAGAAACAAAGGGAAGACTGTAAGCGTCTTTTCGAGTAATAGCATTAAGTTTCCTACTATCAACACAAAAGCGCCACTCACCATCTTTCTTGGGAGTAATAAGCACTGGAGATAACCAAGGGCTTTCACATTTTTCTATAACTTTTAATTTTAGCATTTTATCCACTTCCGCAACAAGAGCTTTCTGTTTCTCAGGAGAGAGACGATAACAACGCTGTCTAATAGGTAAGGCATCACCAGTATCAATTCGATGACAGACTAAATTAGTGCGACCTAGTTCATTTCGTTTTTCAAAAGAAATATCTTTAAACCTTTCAATTAGATCATTGGCTATTACTAATTGATCGGCCGAGAGATGATCCAGTGATAATATTTTATTTTCGACAACGCATGTTGAAAAATCACTCTTTTCAAGGTTAAGTTGAAAAGAAAGTATTTTAGGTGATAATTTAAAGATTTTCCAGAAGTCCCATCCTAGAATCAAAGACGGATGAATCTCAGGAAACACATATGCTTTAATAAAATGAGTCTGATTATTAAATGTCAATGGTAAATTGAAATAGCCAGGCGACAACGCTTTTTGTTTATTTGCAACCATAACTTGAGTTGGTGACTTGAATAGCTTAAAACCTAACTTTTGAATATCTAAATGAGAGTTATTGCCTAATATAGTAATGCAGCTACCACTATCTAAAAGACCGGACATTAATATACCATTAATAGATATATTAATAAAAGGTCTATTATAATCTTTTTCTTTGTCATAAAATACAGAAATTGTTTTATAACAAAACATAAAATTACGGATAGTATTTAGCCACATATTCCAATCATTTTGATCAAAATTATCATTTTTTTGAAGAGTAGAATGAAGAACAGGTTCAAGAGAGCTATTCAAGTCAACATCTAGTTTTTTTTGAGAAGTAGAGGGTGCACATTTAGGACAGTTATAAACTTTTACACCTTTGAGACCACATTTAAAACAAATTAAATATCGGGGACGAGTGCAAGATTTCAAAGTGTGACCTGTAACCCGACAACGAAAACAAAAATCTTCTTTAGTTTTCTCAAGAATTGGAGTTTTAGGACATGAATTACTATTCAAAATTGCATTGGTTTGTTTAACATTTAAATAATTTTTTGAATTAGAGGGATTATAGGCAAATTCAGCAGCACAAGGGGCAATCTCATGTCTACTCAAAGGTTCGCAAAAGTCTTTCTCTTTCAACGAAATTCGTTCATAACTTTGACACGTTGAAATCAAAGAATCAATTGAGCTGACATCTTTAAGTGCTACAAATACCGAGTAGCATGGTCTTATATTGTGGAGAAGGATCTCCAATTGGTCACTCTCACTAATTTTCTTTGAGAGACCGGAGCAAACATCCCAGATATTATCGAAACGTATACAATTATAGTCTCAGTGGCTCCCTGAGTACGTTTCCTAATAGCTTCAAGCAGTTTATAATCGTAGTCATAGATACCGAAATCCTTTATAAGTAAAATGTGGATTTCGTTCCAAGTCAAGCTAGGGTTCCGACTAAATTGAAAACGAAACCAATGAAGAGCATCTCCCGTAAAAATTTCAAAAGCGTGTTTGCAAAGTGAAGATTCACAAATATTCCTAGAAATCCTAAATTCATCAATCTTCTGAAGAAAAGACCTAGGACACGACTTGCCATCATAAGAAAAAGATTTAATTTCTTTAACAAAATTGCAGGGAGTATGGCAATTTTCTAAAGGCTGTGGTATAGAACAAACTCTGGAAGGCCCAGGGGGAATAGAGAAACTTGCTGAGGATTGCGTAACTTGAGAAGTCAAGGGAGTGTTGGACTTATTCAAAAGAGGGTCATCAATTTCAACGAATTCCTCCTCAGGAGTCTCAATACTATGATCCGAGAATAGAGTCTCAAATCTTTTTTGTATTACAAAGAAGCGAGATCTTAAGTTAGAGCATATTTCTACAAATGGAGGAACAGCAGTGATACGTTCAAGTCGATGATAAAGATGGTTCACGAAAGCTTCGAGTTTCTTTGAACCGCTTTTGTCAGATTCTAGAGAAGAAATCCTATCTTCAATGTATTTAAGAGTCGATTCAGCTTGTGGAAGGTCGAGTTTAAGGGGAAAAGGAGAGGACTTTATATCTTCAGGGAGGATATGACAGAGTTTTGTCATCTGTTCCTTAAGAGCGGCTAAGGTATCGGCTGGTTTTTCAGCTCTGATAGTCACCTCATATTCAAGTTCAAGTTTATTAAGATAGGCGTACTTAATTAGCCTAGCCATGATTAAAGTTTATAAATATCGAAATATGTAAAAGTTCGTTTACAAAGCTAAGTTAAATAATTAAAAGAATTGAGAAAGTAGAACCAACCTTTTTAGTCAAGTATCATAGATTTTAGTTTAATTATAGTCTTAGTTACGTTTTTTGTTGATTGTCAAAAATCAAAAATCAAAAAATAAAATATTTTCGACAACCACAAAGATGAAAATAATGTGATGAAGGTTCAAAAATGTTATGAATGTCTTAGACTTCAGTTCCCAGGATGTGCCCGAAAACCTGTATGTGCGTCTACTACAGGATATTGTCCTGCAGCACGCCGTAGAGTATTTCAAACCCCAACTTGTCAGTGACCACGAATGGTTTTAAGAACACTGCCAAGAGAAGAATGAATGTAGATTGCCGTGAGCAATCCGTAAGTAGTGTAACAGTGTGTGGGGTGCAGTGTAATTTGTAGGAGTACTGTATAGTGTACTACGTTCAGAGTTAAAGATTGAAGAATGTAAGTAGTGTCTAATAAAAATTGAAAGAGCCTAATATAGATTTGAGAGCCTAATGAAATATTAAAAATAATTACCTATTTGTGCAAATATTAATTTAGAATTTAGAGAATTAATTTAAGAGTGAATTTAAGAATTTAGAAGGTTCTTTTAGTTGGGCGCCAAACTGTAACGTTGCACTCCTTCAAGAGAGAAAGAGGCAAGTCACAATTGTTAATTTGTAAGGTACTATTAGGACCCTAACAAGTAACAAAAAAAATACAAGAATTAAGATAATATTTAGAGTTTATATTAAAAAAGGAAAACACACTTTAAATAAAAAAAAGAAAAGGTAAACGTAAATTAATCTATTTGGGGTTAAAAAAAATTAATCTAGTTGGGATTCTGGTATGGCGGTTGAGCAATAATTCGTTAGGTCTTCAACTCAGTTCGTCAACCTCATCAATAGTGGCAACGGCAGCAGGCGGTATTAGTCAATGATAGCAGTAACGGCAAAGGCTCCCCAAGAGCAAGGTGGTGGCAGTCAGCTATATTATTGAGATTCAATCCACTCCGAAAGTAAGTCCAAGACCTTAAGTGTAGTTAGGCCTGGAGAGTTCAAGTATTGCAGAGTTTAAAGATTAAGTCACTGACCTTTCTAGAATGATTCACAATCCACTATTCACAGGAAATCTTAGAATCCGGACAGTCAACCGTGCTCTCTCAATTCCTCCAGCCGAATGCCTTTTAGTATCCACAGGAAAACTTAGAATCCGAACAGTCTACCGTTCTCTCTCAATTCCTCTAGCTGAATGAATCTTCTCAAGATCCATCAAAGTTTTCGAATTTCAATTTTTAAATTTAAATCTTTAATTCCATACCAGAATTCTACAATTCAAATTTTAAGAGAAGGACATAAAAAATATAAGGTTAACAAATGTCATTCAACCTCTATCGTTTTAAGAATAAATAAATTAATAAAAAAAAGTAAAAGATTTGTGACATGACATTTGTCACTCACAATAATATAAACATTAAAATTTTACACATTTTTAAGACCAAAATAGTATAAAAGAAAAACAAAGAAAGGTAATAAGATACATAAGAAATACTTAAATTATACTACAGAATCTATATACAAAATTTCAAGAAAAGGTAGTAAATACAATAAGTATAACAAACATTACAATTTACATACTGCTTACAAGTATTACAAAAGTGTGTAAGTACGTCAATAAAGTTATTAAAAAAAATGGCGCAAATGGCGATGGTGGAATATATAATATTCTAATAAAACAAAAATTAATAATATTCAAATAAAAAAATATATAATATGTATTTAAACACTAGCACGCAACGAAAAAGTGCACTATCCCGGTCAGCGGTCCGTGAAAAACTAAATAATGGGCGATTATGTGAACACCTCAGGCCACGCTACGCCACGATTCCTTTGAAATGTGTCCAAAAAACCGACAACTTCCCGATTGCGCGCCACGATGGACAATTGTCCGCCATTATATACCATTAGCCATTGTGTACTAGCCCCTTAACGATGGTCAAATATGACTACACTTTTCTGAAACACGTTATATATTGGACTAACTTTTGCATCGTCGTACGCATGGAATTTTAAAACTTTTCTCCGTTAATAAATAAATAAATATTCAGGAAATTTCACACAACGTCTTCTGGTCCCAAAGTAAGCTATATTTCTATGCTTGTATTATGGGAACCAGATACGGATAGACTACATATACTACTTTTCTTTTGTAAATACATACTTATAATACATAGAAACACCCAGACGCAGCACAAACATTTGTATGACAATTAGAAAAATCACACAAATGATTATCCCGAGCGGGAATCGAACCCGCGACCTCTTGATTGGCAGTCCGTTACATGAACCACTCAACCACGAGGTTCGTCCTAATGTAACATTTTTCACTTATGCTTCGCTCCTATTAATCGCAGCGTGATGATAAAGCCTTTCTTGATAAATGTACTATCTAACACTAAAAGAATTTTTCAAATCGTACCAGTAGTTCCTGAGATTAGCGCGTTCAAACAAACAAACTCTTTAGCTTTATAATATTAAGTATTGAAACTACAATGAACCGCAATAAAATTTTAATGACAACGTAATTACCAATGAACTCATTGCTATAATTTTTACAGAAAAAGCATTATCCTTACTAATTTATAAATGCGAAAAGCGGAGAATAACAACCAAAAATTTTGACGAGCTTAACTGCTAATGTGTGTAACCAAACCATAGTGCGATTTAAAAAAGTACGTACAACGCCATCTATCGAGTAGTATAGATAACTTCTGTTTGTTAAGGTTTTATTTCTAAATTTTACGCAGTCGAAGTCGCGGGTAACAGCTAGTTGTTAATAAAATATTACACGAATAACATGCATTGTAACATTGCGTTTATTTGTACCTACTCCAACCTTTTCTAAACATTGACATTCCATATTCGTACACTTTATATATCTGCATGTTATCTCCTCAACGACGAGGAAAGAATAATAAATAAAGTGGCTTCGGTACAACAGGGAACTGAACAAGCTATAAGTATGTAATAAATAGCTCTTGTATTTATTATGCATTTTTCATTTTTGCAAATATATGACAATCATAATATTGCAATCTCTTTTAATACACATCATCATCATCATAACATCACGCCTTTTCCCATGGGGCTAGGCAGAAACTATAGAGCGCCATCTGCTACGTTCCAAACATACTTCCTTGGCTTCATCCACACTCATACATCTGGTCATACATGCCCGTAGACAAATAAAAAAAAAAAATTCGCTGTATAATTGTGTTCGATATAAATTCAAATATGACGCGAAAAAAAAAGAACGCTAATGTAATCAATATACCTTAAACTATTAATTTGTAGTGTGTAGTTTCTTCAAATTTAAAAAATAATGTTTTTTTTTTAATTTCTAGATTTTTCTAAAATTTGTTCTGGTGTTATAAATATTTTTTGGCAAAATGATTGTTACAGACAAAAATCAATAAATGGTGTTCCAAATGGAATTTAAAATTTGCTTATATCTACGAACAAGCGTAAAATGTGTATTCAATTGTCTTCCCAGAGGTATAAAGGGAGTTAATAGATTTTGTTAATTAACCTGTTCATTGATCCGGATGATTGCAGCACTGTCCCAAGAAAAAACTGTCAATTTGAACCAAATTTAAGACACATTTTAAAATTAAAAGGCACCTTAACTTGTTAAATTGGATTACATTTAAAATGAGGCATCGTTTGAATTTCTGATTTTGTAAAGAAGTATTTGACGATATTTTCGGAATGGTGACTAGTTTTGCTCTGCTGTACAGCGTCAATCTGAATTTAGTTGCAAACGTAGGTGAACGGTAAGGATCTACAAAGAAGAACAACATCTTACGTGCATATGTATGAACACACAGTTTTTAGGGGTCCGTATCAGAAAGTAAAACGGTATCCCAATACTAAGACTTCGATGTCTGTCCGTCCGTCTGTCATTACGCTGTATCTCTGAAACAGGGGTAGCTGAGAGAGAGAGAGAGCTAGAGAGCTGAAAATTTCACACTTTAAATATCTGTTGTAGCGTACAAGAACAATTAATACTCTTCATCGACATTTCCTTGCCCTTATTATTTGGGGTTGGGTATATTATGATAATAACGATACGGAACGATTTGACGGGCTTCGTGGTGGAGTGGTTTATGTAATGGACTGCCGATCACGAAGTCGCGGGTTTTCGATTCCCGCTTGGGACAATCATTTGTGTGATATCCATAAATGTCATACAAATGTTTGTACTGCGGCTGGGTGTTTTCTATGTATTATAAGTATGTATTTACAAAAGAAAAGTAATATATGTAGTATATCCGTATTCTGGTACCCATAACACAAGCATATAAGCTTAGCTTGGGATCAGAGGACGTTGAGTGAAATGTCCATGAATATTTATTATTATTATTTGGATATAACACTGCCTCGCCTCGAAAGGCGGCAGGACGCACTCCAACGAGGTTGGCAACAGTCAGCCGGAGTGGTGGAGCCTAATGGGAAAGAAACCGACGAACTATACGGGCATTGTCAAGCAAGACCGCTTTCTGCATCTGGGCCGTCACCGACTTGCTATTGACGCCGAGCCTCTCGAAGTGTTGTGAGAGGCTCTTTGGGACCAAACCGTTCACCGATACAACTATCGGGATTATTTCTGTTGATTCCACCCTCCACATGTCGGTAACCTCGTGCGCCAGGTCCAGATACTTGGTCTTCTTGTCTGCTTCGGCTCGCACGAGGTTCTCGTCATAGGGGATGGTGATATCAACTAGAAACACCCGAGACTCCTTCCGGTCCATCAGCACAATATCAGGCTTATTCGCAAGAATAGTCCTGTCCGTGATGATGGACCGGTCCCAGTAGAGCTTGGCGCGGTAGTTTTCGAGTACGGCTTCCGGCTGGTACTTGTAATACGGTAGCCTCTGTTCCACGAGACCACATTTCAGAGCAAGCTCTTGATGTAAGATCCTGGCTGCTAGGTTATGCCTGTGCAAGTACTCAGTGTTAGAGAGCATAGAACAACCAGAGGTGACATGCCTGAGGGACTCACCGGGATGGTGACACAGTCTGCAGATGTCTGCCGTCCCGTCCCTCAGAATGTACCTCCTATAGTTGTTCGTCTTAATAACCTGATCTTGTATTGCACAGACGAACCCTTCGGTTTCCCCAAAGAGGTCCCCGAAACGCAGCCAGTGCACGGAGGCTTCTTTGTCTATATGCGGCTCATGTAGAGCCTGATAGAATCGTCCGTGCAGCTCTTTCCCTTTCCATATGGTCTCACGGTCAGAGGTACTAAGTACTGCCGGTTTACGCCACTCTGTTCTGGCCAGGGCTAACGGGGTAAGTCCTTTGTCGCATTCCATAACCTCTCTATGCATCGCACTCTCCGTCTTCGACTGGAAATATTCCCTGAGACTGCACACCTCGCGGTTATGCATGACCTTGGCACTTAGTAGGCCTCGGCCCCCACATTTCCGCGAGATGTACAATCTTATTACCGAAGACTTCGGGTGAAGCATCCTATGGAGAGTCATGGTTGCGCGGACTTTTCGGTCCAGGGTGTCTAGTTCCGCCTGGGTCCACCTGAGCACGCCGAAGGTATATAACAAGATGGGCATCACCCAGCCGTTAAACGCCCGTATCTTATTTACACCCGACAGAAGGCTATTACACACTTCTGTCAGGCGTCCATAAAACACGTCGCAGGCGGCCTGTTTGACGACCCCTCCGTCAATACCTATATTTTGCGACATACCCAGGTACTGGTACGTCTCACCCTCGGAGAGTGCCCGAAGGGCTATCCCATCGTATACGGGTATACGCTCCGATGAGACAACTCTCCCTCGCTCTACATGAAGGACCGCACACTTGTCAACCCCAAGCTCCATCCTGACTCGGCTGCTGAAATCACAAGTGATATCAAGCAGCCGCCTCAGGCCCGCAGCATGAGGGGCGTACAACTTGAGGTCATCCATGTAGAACAAGTGACACACCTTCGAACTTCCTCTCCGAAGCTGAAAGCCTGTCCCCGAATCCTCCAGTAATGAACTGAGAGGATTCAGAGCCAAGCAAAACCATAGCGGACTCAGGCAGTCACCCTGGAAGATACCCCGATTTACCATTATTCGGTCTTCCGCAGCCGACAACCGTACTCCGAATAGACTGAGCATTGTACTCCATTGCCCCATACAAGCTCCGAGGAAGTCTCGAACTGTACTGTCGATCTTATACAGCTCGAGGACCCTCTTCAGCCATGTATGGGGGACTGAGTCGAATGCTTTTTTATAGTCTATCCAGGCGGCGGAGAAGTTTCGTCGGTTGCGTTTGACCTGCTGGCCAGCTACCGCGTCGATCAGGAGGAGCTCCTTAGTACCGCGGCTACCGCGCCTGCATCCATTCTGGGCACCGGAAAGTATGTGACAACTGTCTATGTGGTGCGAGATCTTTGTTTCCAGAACGGATGTAAGTGTCTTGTAGGTGGTGGGTAGACACGTTATTGGCCGGTAGTGGGATGGATCCGCGGTACGCTCCGATTTTGGAATCAGGTGAGTGATCCCAGTAGTGAGGAAGTTGGGGAGCATTTTCGTGTCTAGGGCTTCCTGGAACTGTCTTGCGAGGGTCTCATGACAAGCCCGGAAACTCTTCAGCCAGTAAAGCTGCAGTCCGTCGCAGCCTGGAGATTTCCAGTGCGCTGAACTTATTATTATTGCTTATTGCTTTTATTATTGTGCTTATTATTATTATTATTATTTGTGTGCGAATCCAACTCATACTTGACCGTTTTTTTAGGTTATCACAGTTAAACACAAATGACTAAATGTTATCAAGCTAATTATAAACTAAATAATATAATGTATTGTAGTCGTATTAAAGCATTATAGAACAAAATAAAAAAAAATAGTAACAAAAACAATACTTCACAAAATAAAATAGTAAAATGTTTTTAAAAACTTAGTTAACACGCAATAAAGGATTCCTGGAACGATTTTCTTCGAAGAATCAAGAATCGTATTGGCGTGTCTACAACAATAATTGGCAGATGTTTTTGATATAAAATCTTTTTATTACTAAACCTGTAATTTTAAAAAAATTGGTCAAGTGCGAGTCGGACTCGCGCACGAAGGGTTCCGTAGCATTATCTATCTATATATCTATAAACCATGTTTGTTGTATGGGAGCCCCCCATAAATAATCATTTTATTTTATTTTTAGTATTTGTTGTTATAGCGGCAATAGAAATACATCATCTGTGAAAATTTCAACTCTCTAGCTACACCGTTCTTGAGATACAGCCTGGTGACAGACGGACGGACGGACGGACGGACGGACGGACGGACAACGAAGTCTCAGTAATAGGGTCCCGTTTTTACCCTTTGGGTACGGAACCCTAAAAAAGGTCAATGTTAATGTAATAAAAGATGTAAACAAAAAAAAAAGAGTCATAACCTGGTCATAACACTATAGACGGTGAACATTTTTTTTCCATTTCGTTCGTGTCACAAATCCATTGAATGAGTACGAATATACATTGATAACTTTGAGTAATAAGCTTACAGGAGTAGTTCTCTGAGTCCACAAACGTGCTACTATTGGGTACCATCTTCAGTTTGGAAAGATATCTGGTCTACTTAAGCCAGGATAACCAGACATGTTGACATAGGACTTAATATCAAGTTTTCTTTCTCTTACCGAAGAAGCTTTCTGCTCAAACTATTTCTAACCTGGATTTTAGCTCCCTGGGAATAAATGGGATAATGACACTTGCATTCTTAATCCGTCACTAGGTACACGGAATATTCACAGAAGTAGTTAGCATAATTGCTGTTTCCTTTGTCAAATATGCTGCAAGACGGTGACGAGGTAACGCACACAAACATAATACCGTGATTCCATATGATGTGCTACGCTACGCTACGCATTGCACAAAATTGGCACTCACAAACACACACCCACACACCTATTCTCTAAGAGAGGTCACTGTCTGTACATTGCAATGCTCATAATCATAATGTATAGCATTATGGTTATGAGCATTGCTCTCGTAGGTAACTTTTTGTAATTTGGTCGCTTGATAATACCAACTGCGGTTAGATCGATGCTCCTAGAAGGATAGTATTGAGCTCATGTGAAAGATTTTACTAGAAATTTTGTATTTTTGTACTGAAGCTCGGTATAACTGAATAGACTGTGTAGAATGTAGACAATACTTAGAATATTACTTCATTAAATACACTAGCTGTTGCCCGCGACTCCGTCCACGTGGAATTTAGAAAACTTTCCCCGTTTTTTTTTTTGCAACATTTTTCACTACTGCTTCTCTTCTACTGGTCGTAGCGTGATGTTATATAGCCTAAAGCCTTCCTCGATAAATGCTCTATCTAACACTGAAACAATTTTTCAAATCGGACCATTAGCTCCTGAAATTAGCGCGTTTAAACAAACAAATAAACTCTTCAGCTTTATAATTTTACAACTTTATAATTGACGAGCCTCGTGGTTGAGTGGTTTATGTAACGGACTGCCGATCAAGAGGTCGCGGGTTCGATTTCCGGCCGGACAATCATTTGTGTGATTTTTCTAATTGTCATACAAATGTTTGTACTGCGTCTGGGTGTTTCTATGTATTATAAGTATATATCTAATATATAAAATTCACGTGTCACAGTGTTAGTTACCGTACTCCTCCGAAACGGCTTGACCGATTCTTCTCAAATTTTACATACATATTCAGTAGGTCTGAGAATCGGCCAACATCTATTTTTCAAACCTTTTTTTTCTTTTTTTTAGTATGGCAAAACAACGTTTGCCGGGTCAGCTAGTAATATATAAATCTTCTGTACGTGTGTTTGTAATTGAACTCCTCCTAAACGGCTGGACCGATTTTGATGAAATTTGTTGTGTGTATTCAAGGGGGTTTGAGGATGGTTTAGATTCATAATTGGCTGGACCATGATGATGAAATTTTTTGTTGTTGATTTTTACACAGAATGTATGGCAAAACAAGGTTTGCCGGGGCAGCTAGTGTATTATAAGTAAGTATTTACAAAAGAAAAGTAGTATATGTATTCTATCCGTATTATGGTACCCATAACACAAGCATATAAGCTTAGCTTGGGACCAGAGGACGTTGTGTGAAATGTCCATGAATATTTAAAAAAAAAATTTTTTTATTAATATTACGTAAATAAACTAAATTAACTAAATTATAATGGAAAAAATGATAACCATAAGCGGGACAATATATAATAATAATAAATATATTAATATTAAGATAATAATAAGTAATAATATTATTTAGGATGTAATTCCTGTGTTCCTACATTTTTCACTAATGCTTCGCTCCTATTTAACGCAGTGTGATATTATATAGTTTATAGCCTTCCTCGATAAATGTACTATCCAAAACTGAAAGCATTTTTCAAATCGGACCAGTGGGTCTACCAGATTAGCGCGTTCAAACAAAACAAAATCTTTAGCTGTATAATATTTGTATAGTATAGTTACAAATTTTACCTCATTATTTTTAAACGAACCTAACCTAACGAAGAAAAGCTTATTAGCTTTACGAGTAATGTACATTTATACAGGTTTTGGTTATACAGGTACATTTATACTGATTGACCGATTTTGATAATTTCAACAAAGGTACAGTTCAGGCAACCGATTTATACAAAATCTTTACCCTACTACCAAACTGGCAAAAGTAGCATTAAAAAAATGTCGGATAAACCCGTTCTTCTATGGGTCTCAGTGTTTCGGATTTTATCCCGTAGGGAAATACCGAGCATAGCCCTCTCCATAGCACGCTGTCCAATCTTGAGCTTAGATACCAGGCCGACATTCAAAGACCACGTTTCTGTTTCATATGTCATCGCTGGTAACACACACTGGTCATTGACATTTGTTTTTGGGCACTGCGGAATATTGGACGTTACGATATGCCTAGGCTTCCCGAACACCGCGCAGCCGGTTGACCTCTTGAAGTTGTATTTGCTCAAAAGGACTGTTTGTCCTGGGTCCAGCGCATCGCAGTAGACAATCTTTACCAAAGTGAGGGAGGCCCGTGCCCAGCAGTAGGACGTTTAATGGGCTGGAGAAAAAAAAAAATATATACAATAAAGCAAAGTAAATAACAAGAATAAACACATGCAATTTCTAACATTATTATCCTTACCCAGAAAATAAAGCAAATACTAGGTCGAGTTCATCCTTGGCTTTGTAAAAGCCGGTGCTACTGATAGCCTGACGTCACTAAGCCCAATATATCTAGGAGAGCTACGACTTAAATTTATACTCGTGTGAGACCGCAGATTTAGCGTGGTGACAATTTGTTAGCAACATAATGTACATTTATTTCGAAGTAAAATGGATTTTCTTGAAATACATGATTTGGACGAAATTCTTTGTATTATTTTAAGTAAAAAATAAGTATTTGATATATCTATCTAAAGTCTGATAGCCATATTATAAGCTTAGTTTGAGTATAAAGGACAAAAGTTATTAGTTTGATATTTTTAAAATGTTTGAACAAAATACTGTTAATCTAACTGACCTCTCAAGCATATGCCAACATGGGTGGATGATACGTAATAAAATTAATCTCATCAGAAAGAAAAAAAAAAAATTAATTAAAAAGTCGTTATTTCTGTATTGTTGTATAGGCTTGGATCTTTAAATTTCCTAACAGCTTTTCATGCGTTTTCTTATGGTCTTATTCATAATGACTTATCGGTGGTTTAAAAGTTCGCTAATATCGGAACTCGAAACTCTGAAATTGTAAATTTTTTTTATTCATATTAGTCTTTTTACGATAAAATGTTTATTATCTCTCCGATAAAGTTATTGTTTACACCACCGATAAGTCAGAGTGGGTAAAGAAAAAGGTTTATACGGTTTCTGAATTCCACGCGAACAAAATTGTTGGCAACAGCTAGGTACTTACATTATATTTTTAGAATCAATTATATTTTTAGAATCAAACAAAATAGTTTATTCTAGGCTTTGTAGTTCTATTTATAACACACAGATAAGCCTTTAGTAATTGTGCTCAGATTCTGTCTTGTATATGTTGACATTTTACTTTTGCTCGCCATTTTATTTGCATGTTAGCTCCAGAGAGGCCAAGAAATAATACTTTGCGTCATCGTAGAAGTTCAGTTATTAAATAAAAAATATTGCTAAAGATATCTTGCCTTTTGAGATGCCGAGTTTATTTTATAACACTAACTAGCTGTTACCCGCGACTTCATCCGCGTGATATTTAGAAATCAATCCTTAACGAACATAAATTTACTCTTCTGCTCAATAGATGGTGTAGTACGCTTTTTTAAATCGTGCTATCGTTACGTTCCACACATTAACACTTATGCTCGTCAAAATTATTACTGTGGTTCCTGAGATTAACGCGTGCAAACAAACAAATTCTTCACATTTATAATATTAAGTATAGATGTAAATATCATAGAATTGACATGATTGATCACGATACCTTGCGATTGTCAGTCCGCTACATTACCCACTGCGCTAAGGGATATTAAATTTATTAATTAACTGTTTAGGAAAATAAATAAAAAAAAACCTTTGATGAGAATCGACATAGATATAATAGGATACGGTTGAAAGGGATGACTGCGCAAAAAATTCAGAACCGGCTTCTGAACCGTAGGTAGACTTAATACATTTCATTAATTAACCCGTTCATTGGACCGAATGATTGTAGTACCAAGAAAAAGGTGTCAATTTGTGCTAAAAATTAGGGAACACATTTTAACAGAAAAGGTTAACTTGTTAAAATTAATAGAGTTCAACATGGCTTCAAAGTTTCTAGGTAGAGAGTTTAACTAACATCGACCTTCATAGTATTGTTAGCCAGATTAGACCTATAGTATACGAAAGCTTATCAAATTCTATACAGAAACTTACATATTGAGATTTGATTTTCAATTCCTTTGCTGTTGTGATATTTGAACTAATAGTTTTAACAATATTGGGTCAATAATTCATAAAAAAAAAATTAGAAAATAAAGTCCAAGGAGTTTCTTGTCTGTTCTTCTCTATAGGATTGACTTTTGGAACAGACGCCTAGCTTCTGACTTTTTAAAAGAGCATGTATTGTATTATATGTCTTGTCTATTTAAAATAAAAATATTTGAAGATTGGCTGATTGGCTTACTGACAGATGATTTTAAACAGGTTATCAAAAATATGTAAACTACAGTGACAATAAACTTTATAAATATATTTGAAACTGTCAAATGAGAAATGTAGTCATGAATACTTTTCAATAGGCAGGTTCGCTAGGAAGTGTTTACACCTCGATTAGCTTTTATAGAATATAAGTCTCATCTGATTATCAGCACTATGAAAGTCGATGTTGGTCCGACTCTTAACCTATTCATTTCTTATTATATTTTTTTTATTAACTTGCTTTTGTACCTGTTTATTCAGATGAAATTGTGAAAATAGTTTCAAAGTGACTTAGCTATGAACTCACTAAGTTAATCGCGAAGTCAGATTCAATATCAACTGATAACTGAAAAGTCTGTCTAAGCGTGATGCAAACTTAGAATAAGATATAAAACACAAGACTAATTTATTATACCTATTCTTGGTTTTGTCTGCATTCATTTAGCTGAAATTTAGAATAGTTTGGTAATCCATTTTTAAGTTTCTTATAAGCTTGAATCTTATACATTTAAATAACTTTATAAGAATAAATAACAAAACATTTATTTTTAGAATAAATATAAAATAAATATAAATATTCATGGACATTTCACACAACGTCCTCTGCTCCCAAGCTAAGCTTAAACGCTTGTGTTATGGGTACCAGAATACGGATATACTACATAAACTACTTTTCTTTTGTAAATACATACTTATAATACATAGAAAACACCCAGACGCAGTACAAACATTTGTATGACATTTGAAAAATTCTTTCAGTATTGCATAGTACGTTTATCGAGGAGGCTATATGCTATACAACATCACGCTGCGTTCAATAGGAACGAAGCAGTAGTAGAAAAATATTGCAAAAATGGGGAAAAATTTCTAATTTTACGCGTACTGAGTCGCGGGCAACAGCTAGTATTATTATTGTGCGACAGGTGGGACATTCCGATGCTGGGACAATGGATACAACTACACACAAAGTATACAGCGTCCTAGCATGGAGATTGTAATTGTTAGATTTTTAAATTCAATTTTAGCATACAATACTGACATTAGTTTCTAAGATATTTGTAACTAACACTGTATGGATGTTTTTAATCTGAAATAAAAACATTATTATTATTTATTTTTTTATTATTATATTTAAGAGGGTACTGTACTCCTCATTTAGATATTTGCCTTAGGTATTGCTATCCCTATTTCCGAGCGCCGCGCTGAAAGGACAAATATACACGATGCTTCTATCACTTTCTTTTGTGGTAAAACTTACCAAATTTGTGTGATAGACGCTGCAACTTTATCTAAAGAAAACCAAAAGAAGTGGGATTTTCGGATCGTCATATTTCATTTAGTTATTATGTTTAAAAAAACAGAAAGTGATAGAAGCATAGATATACTCTTTATATATAACTAGCTGTGCACCGCGGTGTTACCCGCGGTAAAAAGGATAAAAAAATAAGTTCGTTTTCTATTCCATTTTCCATTGCAAAGTTTCATGAAAATCCATCCAGTAGTCTTTACGTGAAAGCACATTATACATCCTTACATATCCAAACCCATTTGAGTATGGATAGAAGACCGAGGTTTATGTATTTTATTTTGTCGCGCGTAATTCTTTTTTCGTCATATCTCCTAAGATATTCATTTAAATTGCATACTGTAAAGAGCAGTTATAATCTATATTAATTGCGTAAGCTAACTAAGCTATTTAATTTGATAAAAAATATTACTATATACACATAAATAGCTTTTCAAAACACCCTATTGAATTTTATAATTTTTTCGACATTATTATGGATACAGTGGGTTTCCCTTAGAAGATAGACATATGCCCTCGCGGACTTTTTTGAAGAACTATAGGTAACAAACAATTCCTGCATACATTAGTTTGTTGTACCTCACATTGATAAGGCAGCGTTTTCATTTATAGCTCGCGCGCGTCCGAGTTTCTCGGCAAATTTAATCATATCTTATCCAATATACAGCAAACCCCAACAAATTATGCAAAAAAAGGCATCCTCTTGAACCATTCTATCTATTAAAAAAAACCGCATCAAGATATGTTGCGTATTTTTGAAGTTATAAGCTCACATAAGGACATACTTACAAAAATTACGACTTTGTTTTATAAGAAGTAAGGATATGGATATAACGCCAAAACTATTAAAATCGGTTTAACTTTCGCGAAGAAAAAACGGAAGTACGATACCCATACTTTTGTATGGAGCATAATTTGGTATCGTGCCGTCTTAATGTTAAGCTATACAATATATCTGATAATAACGTGTTAGCTCAGTGAGTGTTGTGGCTTTTGTAATGTGAATGATATACAAAAAAGCATTGTTACTGAAAAAAATATGTAAACAAAACAACAGAATCACAGTACTGAAGTCGATACACAATTATTTCCAACCCGTTACTTCGTGTCACAAATCCATTGAACGGATAAAAAAATATACACGGGTAGTATAAATTTGATGAGAGACTCTTGAGTTTTATATTTTTATTTAAAATCTTAAAAAAGTTGATGGACTATAACGTTATATTGTCGTAAAAGGGATTCAAAATAAAGGATTTTTGGCTTGATTTCACTTTACATTTTCTTCATTTTATATTATAAATAAAAACCACACTTATAGCGGTCATGGAGCAGTGTTTTTGACCACATATATCAAATAGCTGTTATCTGCAACTTCGTTCGCGTGGACTTTAGAAATCAAACCAGAAAAATTATATAAAAAGCCATCCTCTTGAACCACTCAATCTATTAAAAAAAACTGCATCATAATCCGTTGCGTAGTTTTGAAGATATATGCAAGCATAGGGACATACATACAAAAATAACGACTTTGTTTTATAATACGTAAAGATAGTTAAACACACCTAGACGGAATGAAAAAATCTACATACACCATACAAAATATAATTAATTTCCTTTAAATACATCGAAACTACGACCGACCCTCTAAATGTAAATAAATATTACATTGTGAAATAAACAAGCTAAAATCTGTTAATGTTTAATTACTGTATCTAAAACAACACAAGCCAATATTAGAAGATTAAAATTGTTTTAGGCCAATTTTACTTTGCGACATGCGTTTAAATAATTTATTGGGTTTGATAATGTCGTTAACTAGTAAACTGACCTATTTTTGGTGAATGTAATTCTGTACAAACGTTGCAAACACAACATAGATTCACAAAGCGCTTCTAATAACCAAGTTCTATTTTACAAGGTGAGAATATATCACTCGTTTATCGAGGAGAATAGACATTTATAGACGGAAACTCCATTAAGACTATTAATAGCTTGTCGGTTTTTATGTACGAAAATATCTTTCTTTAATTTTCATTTGTAGTACTTTTTTTTCGCTACAGAACACACGGTTTTTCACAGCCTACGCTAAATGTACCTACCTAATTGAATCAGTATTTTTTGTACATAGTGAATTAATAATTATTATTTATGTAGAAATGTTTCATATTTCTGGTTGTTTTCATTTATTTTTTAGGGTTCCGTATCCAAAGGGTAAAAACGGGACCCTATTACTGAGACTTCGCTGTCCGTCCGTCCGTCCGTCCGTCTGTCACCAGGCTGTATCTCAAGAACGGTGATAGCTAGAGAGTTGAAATTTTCACAGATGATGTATTTCTATTGCCGCTATAACAACAAATACTAAAAATAAAATAAAATAAATATTTAAGGGGGGCTCCCATACAACAAACATGATTTTTTTACCGTTTCTTGCTCGATACTAATAACGTTGCCTTATGTTGCATAGATAATGGTACGGAACCCTTCGTGCGCGAGTCTGACTCGCACTTGACCAATTATTGGTTGCTTTCATTTATTATTTAAGGAAAAAATGTTTATTGGAATTTCAAAATCCTCGTTACCAATGCATGCTTTTTTCAAATGTTTTTTTTTAACCATGACATCTTTGGTCTTCGAAGACCAGGAACATCATATAAATTACAATCTAGCCTGATGAGGCTTATAAGTAATTTTAAAATAACATGAATTATGACATTTTAAATTGAAAATGAACAATGTTTATACTAATTATTATGTAAATATATAATCACATTAGGTTATCTATATTAATTTTATAAAGCTGAAGAGTTTGTTTGTTTGTTTAGACGTGCTAATCTCAGGAACTACTGGTTAGAAATGAAAACTTCTTTTTACGTTGGAAAGCACATTTATCGAGGAAGGATATAGGCTACATAACATCACGCTGTGACAAATAGGAGCCAAGCATGAGGAAAAAATGTAAAAAATCGGAGAATTTTCTGATTTTCACGCGTATATAGTCTATATACCTAGTCACGGCACGGACAACTGCTAGTCAATATATAAAATAGGAAATCCTTAATCCCTTACTAATTTATAAGTGCGAAATCCGGAAGTTGACACAATGATAATTTTGACGAGCTTAAGTGTTAATGTGTGGAATGAAACGATAGCGCGATCTAAAGAACGTACAACGCCATCTATTGAGCAGAAGAGTAAACTTCTGTTTGTTAAGGATTGATTTCAAAATTTCACGCGTACGAAGTCGCGGGCAACAGCTAGTATCTCATATAAGTTAATAACACTCCACGAACTAATTTTGATTAACATAAATAAAATTATCATCATTTACAACTATAATAGGGATAACTTTGAAGACTATACAGGCTAAACATAAGTTAACCAAAATATAGACATATTATCATTCCACATGTCTAGAATGTCTTAATATAGTGAGATACCGTGTAACATATTCTTCATAAACTCGTTTTATCATGGAAACCTCTCAGAAACATATTACGGTTATGATCACATTAATATTTAACAAGCAAATAATCTGTGGCTCTTTCGTCAGCTAAGAAAAATCCTTTGATATATTACATCGTTAGACGCACCATCTCTTTGGGAACTAAGGATTGTTAATCGACCCATTTGTCACGATCGCGCTTGGTATTCACCGAGAATGAACAATTCGAATTTTGCGAACGATTTCATATGGAAATTGAGTCGCAATTGTATAGTTTGATCACAATTCACGTTTGTTAAGTCAGGATATCATATTCTATTGCTATTTGTATACCTAATATAATATGAATTACAATAATATTAAACCATAGATATAGTATGACTTGAATAAATTTACTTATCTTATTTAAAACTAGCTATTGCCCACAATTTCTTTCGCATTGAATTAATAAACAAAACCTTAGCATATTATACAAAACACGATCCCCTTAAACCACGCTATCTATTAAAAAAACCGCATCAAAATCCGTTGCGTAGTTTTAACGATATAAGTTAATATAGCGACCTACATACAAAAATTACGACTTCGTCTTATAATAAGTAAAGATTAATAATTTTCATTTCGTCTCTATCCCTATCGTAACTTGGTGGTGCCCTGAGCCTTGTTATGACCCGGCAAGGATGGTTTATATGGGGCCCGACTGGACCCCTACCTTGAGTCCTGTGGGGGGTGCCTACAGAGCGTTCGCGCCCCCGCGGGGCCACTATTTCTGGTACTATAGCCTCCCGAGCAAAGTCAAAAGGGTGGTCTATTTACGCCCTTAAATGATAAATTTTCTTAATTATACTCAGCGACTTCTGTAAGTCATTAATGAGAGGGTATTTGAATAAATTTGGTTAGTTACACACGATGTACTAGGTCTTCTTAATATTCAAAACCCGGCCAGACGCTAATATTTCAATTAATTAAGACTTGAAATAGAATTTTCTGAAAATAGCTGACTTGTTTTTTTATTGCTAATTGTAAACTGATAATCAAATTAAAAAGGTTTCCTAAACATTTCACCTTTTGATTTTAATGTTTCATATTTATTACCCGCCAGCGCATTGGCCAAGCTAACAGATAGGTTTAAGAATATAATTAAAAATAATCGGCTGAGACAAACTAACACAAGATATTCTGTATCCATCTTCTTCCTAGCCATGTCCTTTACCACTTCGATGGACAAAAGCAATAATATTGGTGAAATCTATAGGAGACCTTCATTGAGATTCTGCCAGCCATTTTTGACTTTGCCCCTCATGCATCTAATGTTTTCTTGCAGTCTTTGGTCTTTCGAAATTCATAAAAAAGGTTTTAATATCTGTAGAAAGCTTATTAAAAAGCAATAAAAGTTTTAATAATCAATAATTTTGTCAACAGGTCTTCCTCCCGGTCGAAGCGTCGGCGCTGACTCTCAAGATATGCTAAAAGTGACAGCAGTAGCAGGAGGCGATGCCACATTACCATGTGATACACGACCCACACAAGCATCTGATACATTACTGTTAGTTGTGTGGTACAAGAATGATGTACCACTTTACAGGTAAGAAAGACGACATTGTAATTTTTATTTTCTATTTCACCTAACATCCTTTAGCCTGTGTAATCCCTGTTTTGTTAATCGGTAAGCGTGAATCACAGATAGTTAAGTTATTAAGTAATGCTTTTCCTATCGTAATCAGTTCTTTTTTGTTGTAGCGTTGATGCGTGATTTTTAAAAGAGGTTTTCAATCACTGGAGTGAATAGAAATCATCCACTCGTAACCATGCCGCATCCATGTTAAATTTTACTAAGTATCTCCTAACGTTTGAGACTATTATTTATTAATGGTGTCAAACGTCTAATCTGAGAAACTTCATCGAAACTTGAATAAATATTCAGCTTTACCAATGTTAACAACTAGGTACTAAAATTGACTAGTCATATTTTTTAATTACGTAAAAGTTAAAATAAATCCCTTCCATACGCAATAAACCCCATTTAGCCGATTAATTAAATCACTACGTGTGGCTTACAAATAATACAAAAAAAGAATACCTTTCTCTTGAACGACTCTCTCTGTTACAAAAGACGGCATCAAGATCAGTAACCTATTTTTAATAATTTATGCTCATTTAAAGACATACATACAAAAGTAATGAACGACTGTTTTATAACATATAAAGATGTCTATATCATATTATATATATTATGCTTATTATCATTATTTGTATCTCTGTTTCAGTTCACGGGTTATTCCTATTTTTTTTAAGAAATACCCGGTCTGTAAGGCTTACATGGGGACATGGGTCCAACATGCAGAGGCCCTTTGAGAATTTTAATGAATAAATAAATTTGGTGGGACAAACACCACCGACACTCCACACCTGCACTATAGAAGTGGAGTCATGGAGTGCCAATGGTAGCTGTAGATCTATTGCAAAATAATGTAAAGAAACGAACTGGTTTATTTTGTTGGGTGTTTGATGGACTGGTTATATATAAAACTATTGCAAATAATAATACGGTCGCCTGCCTTCAAAACCAATAGTTGTTGAACCTTGGCAGACTCAGACTCAGAGATTCAGCTCGCCACAAGCTGCCCTGCGGTCTGTAGGCTTTCCCTAGGTCTTGTGACACATTTTTTGTTTATACCACAAGATTTTCGAAAGCCTATAATCTGCCTCCAGGTTTTGCGTTAGCCTCATGGTGAGGTAACGACTGGCCCAGAGGGGTTTATCATTATTATTATTATCATGCCTAATACAAAATAATAACGATACAAAATAATACTAACATAATGTCTCACAACAAAATACTCTAAAGTACCAAAAAGTTACCTGTTTCCATTACATAAATAACATGCCTTTGCGTTTCGAACTCAATCTAAGTTCTGAATACTCATCTTGGCAGCTTCCGTTCCGCATTGGAATAGGTGCATCTTATTTAAATAGAGAGCAAGTACGACTCCGTGCACATCAATGTATTTGCAAGACAGTTTCAGGATGACTAACGCGATATTTAGAACCAGTTTTAGTGCTCTATTATTTGTGTAGCAAAATCAATGCTTTCTAGAAATCGCACGACTTACTTAGCATATAAAATCTACTTTTACAAATTTCGACTCGTAGATTTTTGTTTTAATCAATCTATTGTCTTTAAAAAAATTTGATAACTAATACTGGAAACTATAAGGATAATAAAATTGTAATTTTATACTTCGTCGAAATAATAAACGATTACAAGATGTAATTAGTAGCAATGCTGTCTTCAATGCATTGATGTTTTTGGTCTAAATACTTATACAGGGTGTGGCGTAAATGGTGGTCCAACGGTAAGGTGGTTATAGTTCAAGTATTCACCTATCATATAAAAAAAAATTAACAATTTTTAGCCATTTTTTTTACACTACTCACATCTAAAATGCATGATTTGTTAAAAACGAGAAATTAATTTTCAGTTTTTTTTATTTATTGGTTTATTTTTGGGGTTTACATGAAAAAACGAAAATGCATGTGCTAGTGCTAGTACTCGCCCGTACAACACAAAAAACACACTCAAAAAATAATGTCATTTGTCGAAGTTACATTCTCATTTATAAAATATTTATCGATTTTTTACAAAATAATAAAAAAAATCATATTTCCGAAACCAATAGCTAAAAATGGTAATTGGTAATGGTATAAAAAATTATATGATAGGTGAATACTTGAACTATAACCACCTTAGCGTTGGACCACCATTTACGCCACACCCTGTATAATATAAATAAATATCGTCAATATTAAATTCATGGACATTTCACACAACGTCCCAAGATAAGTTTATTATAAAAGGATAATAAGGATAACAATTTATTATTGTTTTGTTTGTTATTAGCGTTCAGTTTCGAGTTTTCCGATGTTAACTGCTTACAATATACACTTTGCTGGCTTTTACAGCACCCTGGGAAAGAAGTGGGGTGGTGATACTTATATTTTTAATCCGTCACCACACGGATAAATTTTTACAATAGAATTTTCTATTTTCTTGTTTGTGTGTATCTTTATACGGGTTATTGTAAAACTACTACAGCAAAAATGTGATATTTGTGGCATGTTATTTGTGTTAAGGGCCTACATCAATATCATCGCCGACACGTACATATTAACACAGCCAGTAGGCACAGAAAATGAAGAATTACGGATACTTTTCCTGTTTACTCAAAATCTACTAAATATTTTTTAATTATGATCCACGTGTTTCTATACATAATAGTTACCTATGTTTTTAAAGTTATTTCATTAGTTAATACGCGATAATAGACCGACAAATGAAAAAAATAAAAAATTAGAGAGGTTGTTTCGCCAAGATTTTCTATCGAGAAAACTTTTTTCAATCGCGTTTCTGAGTTCATGCGATCCTAGATCATATATTGAAAAAACATATACTTAAAAATTAGAGCTCTAGCCATTCAATCTAAAGCAACAATGAAAACTTCGCACATAGAAAAATGCACGAAGCTATTTTAGTATCCTCCTAACATACGGATGGTTACACCGTATACTAATAATCCTTTTCAAAGATAGAATCTCTTACGTATATTGCTATATATATAAATATATATATAAATACAAGCATTGTATGTATGCACACAACTTACTGCTAATTAGTGAGGGTTTGAATCATTGGAGCATAACTCAATATGACTTTCGTACATGTAACATGTTTATATTACACGTATATTTAAATAGATTGGGAATAAGATGTGTTATATGTATAGGAAATTGTCCGTGTGGTGACGGCTTAAGAATACAAGTGTCACCACCCCATTGCCTTCCCATGATGCTGTAAACGCCAGCTAGGGAATTTTGTACACAGATAACATCCTTTGTAAGAGACGGAAATCTCGAAAATAAACCCCGTGCCAACACACTTGGTCAGCGTGACACAGTAGACCATAATACCTCCCAAAGCGTAGGAGGCCCGTGCCCAACAGTGGGACATTACCAGGCAGGAGATATATATATATATATATATATTTTTTTTTTTAATATAGATGTAAATATTCATGGACATTACACACAACGTCCTCTGGTCCCAAGCTAATCTTATAGGCTTGTGTTATGGGTACCACAAGCCTATAAGATTACCCGTCATATAGGAACGTATTGTATAGAATAGGTAAAGTGGTCTTACAAGTTTCCAAATACGTGTTTCGATATCATTTGTTATTTGATTATATTCGTTATCAATTCTATAATTTTATGGTTCTTTTTCTGAATTGAATGGTGGATCTTATTGCTAAAAACGATATCTGCCAGACAACCTTCAGTTGAACGGAAAGTTCAAAATCTGGTGGCTGACGGCGATAGGTACTTAATTATGCTAGCGTAAACTAAATTATGGTGGAAAAAGTGATTGCCGCAAGCGGGACTTGAACCCACGAACTCGGAATACCGTTCCAAAGCTCTTTCCAACTGAGCTCATTGCGGTCATGCTTGTAGCATTCAAATTTACCACCACAATCGTTACTCGATTTGAGTTTATATCGTATTTCTACGTAGCGGGTTCAAGTCCCGCTTGCGGCAATCACTTTTTCCACCATAATTTAGTTTATTAAGTAAAGCATAGCATGTCAATTGCAAAATCAATAAATTACTTATGCTAGCGTAGATTAAAAGAGTACCTAACCCAAAATTATTGCAAAAGTTTAAGCATGTGGTACAATCTGAAGCTTTTATAAGTCTACTAGCTGTTGCCCGCGACTTCGTATGCGTAGAATTTGAATAATTTTCTCCATGTTTGCATCATTTTTCACTGATACTTAGCTCCTATTAATTGCAGCGTGATGTTATATAGCCTATAGCATTCCTCGATAAGTGTATCGGGCCAGCGCTTTCTGAGATTAGCGCGTTCAAACAAACAAATTCTTCAGCTTTATAGATAGACAGATAGATAACTCTTTATTGTACACTTTACAGACATTGAAATAAAGACAAGATTCTTAGGACTAGGTACAAATGGCGGCCTTATCACATAAAGTGATCTCTTCCAGGCAACCATAGGATGGAAAGAGAAGTAAATAAAATAAGATGGGGTTGCTGTGTACAGTTAGTGAAAGAAGAAAATAAATAAATATTCATGGACATAATAAATAATAATAAATAATACAAGTACATAGATAGACATTCAAAAACAAATTATTTATGATATTAGTATCGATCCGAACTCTTATGTTTTATAATTGTTCCTAAAAATCATGATGATGAATTTTGTGAAAATATTCTCACTAAAGTTTGCCATCTATATATTTTAAAGTTATATAATATCTAATGTATATTGATGGAGGAGGAAGGTAGCTAAAGCCAGCTTAAAGTCGAATGACTGATTGATGAGCTACGAGCTTACCTTTTCCTTGGTTTAAAGAGGTCGCGAAGTTTATGCGCCAAATTTTGCGGTTAAAATTTTCTAATACTACATAAACCGACTTAATATTTGAAACGTGGTAATAATCAAAACATTATCAATTCTAAATAGATAAATAATAAAGTAATTTATTAAGTTTGCAATTGACATGCTATGCTTTTACCTAATAAATGAAATTACGGTGGAAAAAGTGATTACCGCAAGCGGGACTCGAACCCAGTAGCACGTAAAAATACGATATAAACTCAATCGAGTAACGATTGCGGTGGACTAATTGATTACTTCGAGCACGACCGCAATAAGCTCAGTTGGCAGAGCCACGGAACGGTATTCCGAGGTCGTGGGTTCGAGTCCCGCTTGCGGTAATCACTTTTTCCACCGTAATTTAATTTATTAGATAAATAATGTTAAAAACCGGCTAAGTACGAGTTGGACTAGCACACAAAGCGTTCCGTACATCACCACCATAACGTACCGTTGTCATATTTCTGATCCCAAATAACGGAGTAATTATATAGTTATACCATCAATTGTACTGTGACATTTTGAGCTATCTAGCTATCACTGTTTTAGAGATACATCATGGTCACCGCCCAACAGACGGATGAACGAACAGCGAAGTGTCAGTGGACCCTATTACTGTCTCAGTGGACACTACATTATACCTTTTGGTACAAAGCCCTAAAACGGAATATGAAATCTAATAAGGCGTTCACATGACTTCTGTCTCTTTCTCTCTCCTGCCTATAAACGTCTCACTGTTGGGTTTTCCAAATATTTACATGATATAAAATTATATTTATTTATTAAAAAATTTATATTATTATACATTAGCCTAATCAATCATAGGAAAGATCAATGTGTGTACAAGCACTTCCTTAGTCCTGCATAGGAAGAATGCAAGATATTAATATTAACCTAATCATTAATATATAAAAATGTACACGCAAAACTAAGTCAATAACAAAACTTATCGATACTAACATTATAAAGCGGAAGAGTTTGTTTGTTTGTTTGCTTGTTTGTTTAAACGCACAAATCTCAGGAACCACTGTGCACTGGGCCGATTTGAAAAAATTTTTCAGTGTTAGATAGGGCATTCATCGAGGAAGGCTTTAGGCCATGTGACATCACGCTACGACCAGTAGAAGCGAAGCAGTAGTGAAAAATGTTGCAAAAACGGGGAAAACTTTCTAAGTTCCACGCGGACGGAGTCGCAGGCAACAGCTAGTTTCTCTAATAATATTCTCAATAATAGTGACTAATATTAAAAGAAAATAAGTAAAATCTATTTGTAGATTCTAAAATACTTTCACTTTTGTTATCCCGTTTCTTTGAAATAAAGATTCCTATTTTATCGTTCGGAATTTATACAGAAAATTAATGAAATATATTTTCCGTTTCAATATTCCGAGATGAGTTTGTATTTATCGTTTCACTCGTTTTAATAATGATACAAGTTGTTACGGTTTTATAATTTAAATTCATCGTATTATAAAAAGACATGTGTTCTTCTTTCTTATTCTTCTGTGAGACGTCACATCTATGTTCACTCTTTATGATAGTTATTAAGTGTTTAGAAAAAAATTTACTTAATCAAAAGCTCTGCTGAGTTTCTTACGCCGGCGCCGGTTCTTCTCAGCAGATCGTGTCCTGAACCAGTGGTAGGACTTACGTTAGGTGTTACGTTAGCATTATTTCTTTTTTTTATAGTTATGTAGGTTACAATAGTAATATTACACGCCAGATGGGATACACCTAATTTGCCCATATCTGTAATTCTTCGATAGTTTCCATTTAGGTTGTCTGGAAGAGATCGCTATTAGCGATAAGACCGCCGCTTGTAGGTACCATATGCTGTATCAAATTATGTATCTTGTTTTTCTTTGGTGTACAATAAAGAATTGTGTATTGTATTGTATTGTAGGACATAATGTTAGCTAAAAAAGCTATGTCTACATGATTAATTGATTTCCATTTCATTTCTATCTTTCATGTCCTCTATCATCCCATTCATCGTTTGTCAGTTTCCCATAAAACTTTACTTCTTCTACATCATTCAGAGAACACTTTTCTTTGAACTTTTCTTTAGAATCTTCTGCAAATGAAAGTTGAAGGAGTCTAGAGGAAGACGAAAAAAAAAAAATGAAAGGCTTACGAGTATGTGAAAAAAGATATGAATGACAGAGGAATGAGGAGTACAAACATGTACTGAGAAGAGATTATCTTAGAACATGACCATATTTTTACACTACATAAGAAATGATCTAGTTATTAAATTATTCTTATTAAATCCTCACCAGCTTGTTTGTTTTCCAATTTTACGTTGGAAAAATGTAAATTGGCTTCGGTATTGAAGCACGTACCGTACCATGTAGTTAAGTTTTTTTCTTTGTAATAAGGCTTAGTTGCATGCAACGTGAGAACAACGACCTGCAGAGTTTGTCGCTATTGGTCCCTACTATGCATTTATTATGTTCTCGTGATAAAAAAACTGTATTGAAATGTACAATGTTATTGTATTGTCTATCTTGTTTCTCATTAATTTACTATTCAATTGTATTATCTACCTTGTTTTAAGTAAATTTATTCTTTCTGAAGAGTCCTTGAAATAATATTTTTTAATATCTATTCTGAACATATTGTCTGTTATATTTTTTTATAAATAAACTAGCTAACCCGGCAAACGTTTTTTTGCCATACTATAAAAAAAAAGATTTGAAAAATAGATGTTTGCCGATTCTCAGACCTATTGAATACGCATCTAAAATTTCATAAAAATCGGTCAAGCCGTTTCGGAGGAGTACGGTAACTAACACTGTGACACGTGAATTTTATATATTAGATAAACAATAATAAATAAATAATCATGGACACTTCACTCAACGTCCTCGGTACAAAGATAAGCTTATAATTATGCTTGTGTTATGGGTACCAGAATATGGATAGAATACATATACTACTTTCTTTTTGTAAATACATACTTGTTATATATAGAAACACCCAGACGCAGTACAAACATTTGTATGACAATTAGAAAAATTACACAAATGATTGTGTCGAGCGGGAATCGAACCCGCGACCTCTTGATCGGCAGTCCGTTACATAAAACCACTCAACCACGAGGCTCGTCAAATCGTTTTATATGCTTATGTTGTTACTAAACGGGCAAAACGCATCTTTACTCACCTTATACACGCAGTTAAATTCTTAACACATTATTTCATATATATAAAAACATTAGAGACGCATTAAAAATTCAATTTATCTCAAAATTTACGTCCTAAGTGAAAATAAAACCCACAACTTCATGCACAGAAGGCTTTACTATCGAAAATGTCACGAAGCTTGTCAGAACGTCAGACGATACGGCCTTATTTCACGGTTGAGGCAAGACTCCAATATCACGTGACTGGATTTCCTCAAAATTGTATCGTGATCCTGTTTAATTAGACGGTTGGATAATTTATTTATTACTTTCTTATTTGTTTTACTGAAGTACTCTCGGAATACAAGAGCAGATTGATGAATGGTAAAACAGCTTGTTATTACGTTTCTAATGCGTCTGTGTATTTCTTAACTGTTCTATGTATTTGAAAATAAGAAGTAATATTTATTACCCATAATCTAATACCCATAGCATAATCTTTGTATGTTATTAGAGGACGCTGTTGTGTGAAATGTTCATAATTCCTTATTTCCACATTATTAATGTAAAAGTAAATAAATCTGTATTTCTGTTGCTCTTTTACGCCAAAACTAATAAAGTAATTTAAATGCAATGTGGTCAGACACTCTAGAGAAAGCCCATGCTCAATTTTGATTCATTAATTAAGAAAATGAAAAAAAGGAAGTATTTAATCATGGCAAACATGATTACTAGGATTATTCAACCAAGATACATAGGTAGGTTGTTCTCTAACAATATGTGCATATTTTATAAATCGCTCAAACATACTCGTACATCAGTTATGCATAGAAGCTGTTTGGTTGTGAAACCCAAATTACTTTGAGCGCGACAGTTAGGTGACGTCAAAATGCTATCAGATTAAACAGGATTTGCTTGCTCTGACATATTTTATCTGATGTAGTTATTAAATATGAGCCGTCCTAATCTAGGTTCAAAGTCCACAGATTACTCGGGTTTAAATTTATGAGGACATAAATGACATCGTAAATAAAACAGTATGACACAAGTAAAGTTGTAGTTATGCTTCCGTAATTTAATAAGATATGAATAAATATTATCGTTTATTTTGTCTAATAAATTGTTTTAAAAAGGTTTTATTTCATTTGTAAATTTTATACATGCTATAAAATAGATTATAAGATAAATAAATGAGATATGCATGCAACACGCTGTTCTTTCCATGGGTACCTACCTCAAGAAGCATATTAGGTACAATCGAAGAATGTAATATCATCTGCAAGAGACGGGAATCTGTCTACTAAAATCATATAACACGCTTTTTTATTCTACTTTTTTATACTATTACTAAAACTAACTTAAGGCATACACGATGTTAAGAGATTAGTCGCCCGTTTTGAAAAGGGTTATAACTGTAGCTTCGTGGCACCGTTCATTCTACACCCTGATTGTGGGATAAAGCGTCAGATCTCTCAAACTTCCTCCAAAGGGTGAAACGCGTTTCTATTACAAAGAATCCGGTGTCCACCCTTCCATCTGTCTTTTTCCGTGATAATAAAGGATTTGAAATTGTCATAGACGATTTCTACAAATGATATTCTTTTTACAGTTACGATGGTCGCATAAAAGGACCAACAGCGCATTGGGCAGATGATATTCTTGGTGGAAGAGCGAGATGGCACGCTACCACACCATCATCGTTAAGATTACGTGACGTACTACCAACTGATCGTGCTGTATACAGATGTAGAATTGATTTCAAAATATCACCAACAAGAAATCATAAAATTTTACTGGAAGTTATTGGTGAGTATTCCTTTTATATTAATTAACTCACTTTTATAAGCTCGGTAAGTACCTATCGGAAGTGGAAGTGATTTTCACTCACTTGCAATAGCCGAGTTGATCTGAAATTTTGCACACATATGTTACCCTAACTTACACAAACACTCACCAACATGTAAAACAAAGCTTCAGTTACTTAAAAAAAATTCTATATTTTTTTAATACCCCTAATATTCTCAAATTTGCTAAAAATAGAACACACCTAGATTCAGTAGATATAAATATCTTTATTGTCTTGTGTAGGAATTGATTCTAGGATTCATAGGATCTGCAGGCGGCGTCAAAACCACGACATCTCGATGCCCGCCAAACAATGTTCTGAACTTCCTCATAATATACTGTCTGAGAGTATTATTTCATCTCTGCTATAGTCACCTGTTCCTATGTCCGATGCGAATTTATGTGTGGCCTCGGAACGCAGCCAAATTGTTGTGGGTTTTGGTTACACGCCTTCGAAGAATTATGTGTACATGTTTTATTGAGAGAATATTATCCTATATCTAATACGGTTTTAATATTTCTGATATCGATGTACCTAACGCATGATTTCGTATCAGTTATTTTTGTCCGTGTGCAACCGGTTCTGTTCCGTTAACATAATAACAGGATAATTAGGAGTACTTGCTGTGGTATGCTGTGCTGATATAAATAAACTAAAATTTTCTCTTTATTTAACGGACGGACGGACGGATGAACGGACAGAAAAATCTCAGTAATAAAGTCTTGTTTTACCTATTGGTAAGGACCCTAGAAGCAGTACATGTTGTGCCGATTCCAAGTGATAGGATAAAGGAAAGGCCATAATAATATCAAGTTCTAAATTGTATCTTTAATATCGTCATAACTTTAAAATTTACATTCTCGTTCCCGGATATTAATTTTAATGAGAAAACTACTGAAAACATCACGTACCTGTAACTAACAGTAACTTAATTATGAATGCGAAGATGCGAAGACATTTTCGACAAAATTTCAAGAGAAATTTTCAATTTTAAATTCATACTCTGTTAACACTTAAGGACTCGCATCTGAATTTGTAACACGCATACTCGCTACCGGGTGCACTGGACCCAGTAATATATCCTATGTTCTTTTTTTTTAATGTATAATAAAAGTGAATGTTAATGAGTTATTTGGGAAATGTGTTAATATATAAAGACAATAGTGAATAAAATATTAATATTTATTGTTTTTTTCTTATTCAACGAGCTATTACAAAAAAATAACGTTTTTTACTATAACTATAGGACAATATTAGATATAATTGCAAAACTTTATGTGTTCTATTATTTAAAACAAAATTTTCTATATTTTCTTATACTAGTATAATGTACCAACTTAGACTAAATCACAATAAGAGATCAATAATTATAGAAAACAAAACAATCAACTCTGAAAATCAACGAAATTAAAACATCTTCTTTGGGATAAAATCTTTGTTCCATATTGTTCAGTCTCTTCCTACATCTAATTTATTCATAACAATTCGAACAAACGTGTTTTGTGTGTTCTCCACAAATTGCTATGTTGCATTTTACACAAAATATTTTGGTTTTTCGATCTTTTTTCCAGTTACACAGACCGCAGCGCACTTTTCGTGCAGATGGTGGAGGTGGGTTTGATGCCACAGTTGGTTCGGCTTCTGGTATTATATTTCGAATACGGTTTTTGATATGCTGTGGAATGTTTGTGATCGAAATTCGTTCATGAAGGTGTGGTTGAATCAGAGAAATAGCCAAAGTTTTGATAAAATCTCTTCGTGTGAAGTTATCAGAAGGTGCTTTAGCCTTTTCAATAATGTAACTGTTCAGTCCGCCAATATTCAACAACCCAAAAAATATACAAAGTGGCCATCTTTGAGTTCGTCTTGACACAGAATATGTCCCAGCCATCTGATCAACTACATCGACTCCACATTTGAAGGTATTATAATCGGTTATCATTTCAGGCTTCTTTTTTTCACCGGTTGTTATGTCTATTTTGGCATCATGGTGCATAGTAGATGCTAAAAGAACTACTTTGCCACGTTTGGGTACGTAAGATACCAGTGTGGTATTATTTTGAAATCCAAAGTAGGTTTCGTGGGCCTGTCTTCCTCTGGTTTGTGTAAACTGTTCAGGAATTTCTTTTTTGTTTTTTCTGAGTGTTCCTAAACATGTCAAGCTAAAGTCATCCAGTAATTCTGTTGCCAATGGAATACTCATGAACCAATTATCCATGACAACATTTCGATTAGATCCTTTTATCGGCTCCACTAGTCTTTTTACCACGTCATTCGGAGAGTTGCTGATTTGATATGGCCCTTCGTGTTGTTTACCAGCGTAAATTTCTAGATTCGACGTATAATAAGTTGTTGCATCACAGACGGCTAGTATTTTGAGTCCATACTTGGCCGGTTTGCTGGGAAGATATTGTCGGAATGGGCATCGACCACGGAAGGCTAATAACATTTCATCTATAGTAACATGCTCTCCGTGTTTGTAGTATTTTTGGATATTAGACACAAATTCCTCAAAAACATCTCGGATTGGCGCCAATTTATCGGTTTCTTTTCTTGTCTGCCTTGTTGTGATGTCGTCAAAACGCAGACATCTAAGCAAAAAGTGAAATCTAAATCTCGACATTGCTGATATGCAGATGTCATGACATCCTGAACCATCGGTTGCCCACAAGTCCTTTGTATTCAAGTGTGCTCCTCTTAACTTGCCGATATAAAAAAGAAGTCCCAACAAAGCGTTGAGTTCCTTCATGTTTGTAGGTTTACAGTCTCTCTCTCTTCCAAAATTATCTCGGACTTTTTCGGTCATATAAATATTAGTAAAACTCACTAATTTCGCCAAAATATCATCTGTGAATAAATGAAAAAATGTTTCTAACGGCGTTGTCAAGTTCAATGCTGAACAAGGCCCTGGCACTTCACGTATGATATTATGGCTTCTTGTTCTTATGTTTCTTCCGGGTTCTTCAACATTCCATACGGTAGCTTTATCTTTACCCAAATAATAGCCCTTTTGTATAAATGCCAATGGAACACAATCTAAATCCGGACGACGAAGATCGGGTGCTGGTCGGCGAATGCCTTGCCGTGGCTGTGAGGTTATTACAGGGTCAGATTGTATATTTACTTCACCGTCATCGCCTTCTTGCTCGGATTCTGATTCATGCGCACTATTTTCTACGTAGTCTTCAGTCTCGGAACAGTCTTCATTTTCTATCTCTTCATTTAGGTATTCTTCCAATTCACTTTGTGTCAGGGGTCTATTAGTAGCCATTTTCTGTGAAACAAAGTATAAAAAGATTAATAAATAATAATAACATGATGGTATAAAATATTAACGTATTTAGTCGCTACCGGGTCCAGCGGACCCACACTCACCACACACGTCCGTAGCACTCACGCGCCGCGCGCTAACTGACGACTACGATTGCCATTCGCCGTGCTACACTATAGTTGAAAGGTACTAAGAACGGCAACGTCCCAAACGTTGTAATTTAAAAGTTATTAAATAAAAAACGAAGGACTGGGTCCGTTGGACCCATAAGCGAGTCCTTAAGTGTTAATTATACAGGCTATGTAAAATTCATAGCGTATGTTTTACACTCCGAAATTCTGTATAAAGTTTACTTAGTGTGTGTAATTTGGGTGTGTGGGTGTATCTTTAGTAATTTACAGCTATTGGTTAAAATTATATTTAATAGAATGAGTATATTAACAACTCTTTTAATGTAACTGACAAATAAATATGACTTAAGTAAATAGATCTGATTATTTTTTGATATATTAGTTTTTAAATTGTTTATAGATTATTGAAAAAGATAATATTTGTTTAAAGCTGAAAAGTTTGAATAAGCGCGCATATCAGGAATTACTGGTAGGAATTGAGAAATTCAAAGAAATTCAGAATTAAATTATGGTGGAAAAAGTCGAATGCCGCAAGCGGGACAAGCGGTCCCGCTTGCGGCAATCACTTTTTCCACCATAATTTAATTTATTAAGTAAAGCATAGCATGTCAATTGCAAAATCAATAAATTACTTTAGTAAATTCAGAATTGCTCCTATTGGTCGCAGCGTGATGTTAGCCTTTATATTAAAGCCTTCCTTAATAATTGAATTTGATCCAACACAAAAATAATTTTTCAATTCGAACTAGCAGTTACTAAGTTCGCGCGTTCAAACAAAAAAACTCTTCTGCTTTATAAGTAATATTAAGTATAGAATATTTATGTATTCAAATCTTGTTTTTAATTAAAAATATCATGCAAGGTTTCTGGCTAGATTTTATGTTTAATAAATCGATTTGTCCACAGAATTACCAGAGAAACCAAAGATATTTGATGAGTTTGATAAAGAACTGATTGGTGTTGCTGGTCCGTATGTTGAAGATACTAGTATGAAACTCACCTGTGTTGTAAGTGGAGGTAAATTTAACATAAATATCTTTATGTATTATAAGAAGACTGTAGACGGACGGGTGTGTACGACATAGCCCGAAGCGTTAGCACACTGAAGTAGCAATGGGCAGGCTACATCGCTCGACTATTTGATGACCGTTGGGGACCTGGAGTGGTGACCACAAACCGGACGACGCAGCATGGGGCCCAACTAGGTGAACTGATGATATCATCAAATATGCCGGGAGCCGCTGGATGCAGTTAGCGCGGGATCGCGCGTTGTGGCGTTCTATGGTCGAGGCCTATGTCCAGCAGCGTACTGAGAAAGATTGATGTATGCACGTATAAAACAAAGTCGTTACTTTTGTATGTATGTCTCTATGTGAGCTATATTCAAAAATACGCAACGGATTTTGATGCAGTTTTTTATAATAGATAGAGGGGTTTGAGAGGATGGCATTTTTGTGTATTTTGATAAAGTTTGGTTCTAAATTCCAAGCATACGAAGCTGCAGACGACAGCTTATTTTATAATTAAAAATATATATAATATATGAGTAAAAATTTAAAATAACATTAATTTATAAATTTAATAGCAATTGGCTTGATATGTTTTTACTTAATAAATCAAATTATAGAGGAAACAAACAATCGCCATGAGCGGGATTTGAACCCTCGATCACGGAATATCGTTCCGTCGCTCTACCAACTGAGTTACAATCAACCTACACATGATAACCAAATTTAACGGAACGGTAATCTGAAGTCATGGGTTCAAGTCATGGTGATCATTTAATTTGACTTATTAAACAATAAAGAATTACTTTTCAAGTTGACAAGCTTAACGAAGTTCTTCTGTTAAAGTGAACTATTGTCGTATTAATTTTGAACCTCCAAAACCCAAACGCAGCATACCCCAGTGCTCGAATTGTATGGACTATGGGCATACTAAGCGATACTGTCGCCGAAAGCCAGGATGTATCAAATGTGCTGGATACCATGCCTCCTCCGAATGCTCTCGCAAAGAAAGATGCTCTGATGTTAAATGCGCCCTATGTGGTGGGAACCACCCCGCAAATTACAAAGGCTGCGCGGTGTTTAAAGAACTCCAAAAACAAAAATATCCGCCACTACGTAGTAAAACTATGGTTATTAATAATAACAGCAACAGCAATCTCCGCAATGACCAAAGTACAATACCATCATTCCAATCAATCGACCAATCAAAAACATATGCTGAAACAACTAAACAAAAACTACCCAATAGATCTCAAAACTTTAATGTTCCTACTCAAGAAAGTTATTTGAACCGAATGAAATCTCACACAATTTTAAACCCATTATGAATATGTTCAAAGAAATGATGCAACAAATGACCACAATGACTACCTTACTAATGAATATCATGTCCCAATTACATCCACATTCAAGCCATTAAAAATTGCTATGTGGAATGCCAACGGGCTGTCAAACCATGCTCTTGAAGTAGAGATGTTCCTGAAAACCCATAAAATAGATATAATGCTGGTCTCTGAAACCCATTTCACTTCAAAAAGCTTTTTTAAAATACCAAAATATAAAATTTATAACACTGATCACCCTGATGGTTCCGCCCACGCAGGCTCTGCTATATTAATCAAAGAGAATATAAAACATTATGTAATGAACTCTTACTGTACAAATAAAATTCAAGCAACAAATCTAACAATAGAATGCTCGCAAGGACCTATGACCATATCGGCTCTCTATATGCCCCCCAGGCACAACCTCAAAAGTATAGACTACACAACTTTTTTCCAAATGCTTGGCCACAAGTTTATTGCCGGTGGTGATTATAATGCCAAGCATACAGACTGGGGATCGAGAATCATTACGCCTAAGGGACGTGAACTTAGGAAAGTAGTCGACAATCTCAACCTCAAAGTTTCATCTACTGGCCAACCAACTTATTGGCCCAGTGATATCAAGAAGAAACCTGATCTTGTAGACTTTTTTGTCACCAAGGGTATTCCAACTTCATCCTTGCGCTGTGTTTCAAATTTCGACCTAACTTCTGATCATTCTGTAATTATAGCTGATTTATGTAACGATCCTGTAAAGGTTAAAAGACATTGTAAACTCCATAGCAAAAAAACTAACTGGATGAAATTTAAACTGCAAATTAGTGAAGCTCTTACCAATCAAGTAAAACTAAAATCTTACGACGACATAACTGATGCAGTAGAAATATTTAATAAATGTGTTCAGTCTGCAGCCTGGGACGCTACTCCTACTGCAATGCACAACCAAGAGGTTTTCATTCCAACCTATCCTCAGATTGTTATAGACTTGGTACAAAAAAAGAGACAGGCTAGAAAGTTATGGCAAAAGTACCGTTATCCCAAACATAAAACTCTGCTCAACAACCTGACAAAAAAACTCAAGGATACCCTAAAGAAGATTAAAAATGAAAATTTAGAACACTTCATCTCCAGACTAGACGCCACGACAGCAACGGATTATTCGTTATGGAAAATAATTAAAAAAGTCCGAAGACCAACTACCTACCAATCACCACTACGCAAAGAAGATGGTACTTGGGCGAGAACTGATGCTGATAAAGCAACCCTGTTTGCAAACCACTTGTCATGTATATTTACTGCTAATCCTGATTCAGGCTCAACAAAAATATCCGAAGTCAGTAAAAAACTATCTTTACCCCTTCAAATTTCTTCTTCCATTAAATACTTCTCCTATAATGAGGTGTACCAAGTAATTCGAAACTTAAATTTAAACAAAGCTCCCGGCTACGACCTCATAACTGCAAAGGTGTTGAAAGAATTGCCTGAAGTCGGTGTAATATTTTTAACCCAAATATACAATGCTATCCTGAGACTTAATTTCATACCTGAACAGTGGAAAACAGCTGAAATCATTCTTATTTTAAAACCAGGAAAGGATCCAGAAAAAGTAACTTCCTACCGCCCTATCAGTCTACTCCCTATTCCCTCTAAGGTACTAGAAATTCTTTTTATGAAGAGACTTCTACCTATAATTAATAGATCTCAGATTATTCCACCACACCAGTTTGGCTTCCGTGAAGCTCACAGCACTGTAGAGCAAGTTCATCGACTTGTAAATGAGATCAATAGTGCCTTCGAACAAAAGATGTATTGCTCTGCAGCCTTTCTGGACGTTTCACAAGCCTTCGATCGCGTTTGGCACGATGGCCTATTATATAAAATACTGGAAACACTTCCTTCGAACTGCTACTTGTTGTTAAAATCCTATTTAACACGACGGCATTTCTACGTCAAAGTAGGAGAGGAGAGAACCAAATTATATAAAATTGAAGCGGGAGTTCCCCAAGGCAGTGTTATGGGACCGATCTTATACCTCATCTACACATACGACTTACCCCTGACAAGAAATGTTCTAGTCGGCACCTTCGCTGACGATACAGCGTTACTAGCTACCCATAGCAATTCTAAATTAGCATCTAATATTCTACAACAAAGCCTCGACGAGATATCTAACTGGTTACGTGACTGGCGCATCAGAGCAAATGAAAACAAATCTGTACATGTGACCTTTACCCTTAGAACAGAAACGTGTCCTCCTGTGGAACTAAACGGGATACAAATACCTCAATGCAGTGACGTGAAGTATCTAGGCATACATATGGATAGGAGGCTAACATGGAAACAACATATTTTTAATAAAAGAAAAGCCTTAGGGTTGCAACTCAGAAAGCTGTACTGGCTAATTTCTCGCAAATCTAAATTGTCACTGGAAAACAAGCTTCTCATATACAAAAGTATATTGAAACCTGTATGGTCATACGGAGTTGAGCTTTGGGGAACTGCATCAAACTCAAATCTTGATATCTTGCAACGATTTCAATCCAAAACGCTGCGCATGATGGCAGACGCTCCGTGGTATATCACCAACAATCAACTTCATCGTGATCTGAAAATCCCAAGTTTGAAATCAGAAATTACCAACAAACTCACAGCATACGCGAAGCGTATCAAGAACCACCCAAACGCTCTTGCTTTGTATTTAATGGATAAGTCTACCGGCTCCTTCAACCGGCTTAAAAGAAAGGCTCCCCAGGACCTGATATAATGTACCTACCTGGAAAAATCAATATGGGTTAGTCATTGGACTAATTCCATTCATGTCATAAAATTCTATATGTAACCTCTAGCTTAATGCCTAAATCTCAGGCAGATTGCGAGAACGACAACTACGTAAAAAAAAAAAAAAAAAAAGTTGACAAGCTTAACGAAGTTCTTCTGTTAAAGTGAAACTACAAAGTATTAATGTTCAAAGGTTTGCCTAAAACATTTTAAATCAAGTCAAGTTTTGTTAGCGATTTCTTTGTACATAAATAATGATCACTCTTCTTGAAGAATTTTTTATCAAGTAAACGTTAGCTAAAATGTTATCATATTACATATTTAAAATTCACTTTTTGTAATATTTTTAGTGTCTATCTTGTTTTTATGTAAGTTTCTTGATTATCTCGTATCTCCCAAACGGATGGATAGATTTTGACAATTAGTGCATCGATAGTGTAGTCTGTATTGCCCGAGTCTAACATATTTAAAAAATAATTGAAATTTGTTACTTTATAATAGCAATAAACCTCAAAAAACATACATATCGATAAAAACATCTAAAATGTCGTTTATTTTGCTTTGTTGACAGTTGTACAGATAACTTAATCCAAACTTGTCACTAAGCTTTTTAAGTAAAATCAAAGTTTATTTATCCATTATTCTAATGTACATTTGTGGTTCGAATAGTTTGTTTTTATCGTTAAGTTATTTTAATCGTCAGTTGCTTAATCTACTTGTATAGCTTATATAGCTTATCGTAGAAGTGCTACGTGCTACCAATATAATAAAATTGATGTCGTAGACGGCTACGACTAGAAAATCTAGGTCGGTACTAGTAATCATACTAAGTCGTTTGTTGTCGCTACGTATTCACGTCTGTCGATGTGGATCAATCCCAAAAGTATATAAGTAACTATGTCGCAAGTGATTGCAAGTAAGAACCGTGGGTAAAAGTACAAACATGTTTTAGTATATTATGAAAGATCGATTAGTTGCCAGTTCGTTGTACACGCTAGCTTTTTATACTAAAAGAGTTCAGTTAACATTGCCAAATTATGCTATTGACACTATCAATTTTCATTTTTTACTTACTAGCCTAAGAGCCAACGACGGCCAGACATACCTCATTTTATAAAGGTTCAAATTTTCTCTGTACATGTGTCCTATACAGGTAAGAACGACCAGCGAATATGGAGTTTGTGTTGTGGTTACTTTGGCAGATATCTTTATGAGTCCATGTTTATAATCCAATGGACACCACAGTGCGGTACTGCGGAAGCTAAACACTTATCCAAGTCGCTTGATCTCTTACAACAATTATTGATGATCATGGAATAAATTTTTCGTTAAGGGCCTACATCAATATTATCGTCGGCATGTACATATTAACACAGCTAGTAGGTATAGAAAATGAAGAATTAGGGATATTTTTTTTGTTAACTCAAAATCTACTAAATATATTTTAATTCCGGCTTACGTGTTTCTATATATAATAGTTACTTATGTTTTTAAAGTTATTTCATTAGTTAATACGCGATAATAGATCGACAAATGAGAAAAATAAAAAATGAGAGAGGTTGTTTCGCTAAGATTTTCTATGGAGAAAACTTTTTTCAATCGCGTTTCTGAGTTTATGCGTAGATTATATATTGAAAATACATATACTTAAAAATTAGAGCTCTAGCCATTTAATCTAAAGAGAAAATGAAAACTTCGTACGTAGAAAAATGCACGAAGCTATTTTGGTATCCCCTTAACTGTAATTAAGAAATTTATATAAAATAAATATTCATTTCATACTCTTTATTTCCTTTATAGGGATGACTTGATTAATCATCTGTTGTACCTAAATTGAAACAAAACTTATAATAAATATGTGTTTATTCTCTAACTTGGATCACGTCCAAAATAATATAACAAGTATTTCGGCTAAGTTACGTACATGTCGGTATTGTCGGTCTTGTAACTTAACCAAAGTATCTAACATCAAGCTTTCTTATAAACAATTTTGTTCATATATTTTATGTTCTTATTGTAATTCTCCGGAGTCTTTATCTCGAAATTAAACAATTTACATGACTGTTATTTAATACTAGCTGTCGTTATTGACTTTGTACGCGTGTATCTTAAATCCTTTCCCGTTTTTGCAATATTTTTCACTGTTGCTTCGCTCCTATAGGTCGCAGCGTGATATTTTATAGCCTATAGCCGTCCTCGATAGATGTACTATCCAACACTGAAAGAATTTTTCAAATCGGATCTGTGGTTCCTAAGATTAGCACGTTCAAGTAAACAAACAAACAAACTCTTCAGCTTTATAATGTTAGTATAGATCTTCTCAGTCCCTTAAACGTCCCACTGTTGGGCACGGGTCTCCTTTACTTCTTCTATGCCATGCTGTCCAGGCGTCTCGTATTTATTTCGAGTTTTCTGTCTGTCACATAGGATGTTAATTGAGAAAATGGGGTGGTTACATTTTTATTTTTAATTCTCCGCCACACGGTCATTATGAATGTGTAGTGGAATCAATACTATAATAATTATTATAAAGCTAAAAATTTTGTTTGTTTGTTTGATCGCGCTAATCTCAGGAACCACTGGTCTGGTTTGAAAAATTATTTTCTTTTTGGATAGTACATTTACCAAGAAAGACTATCAGCTATGTAATATCACGCTGCAACCAATAGGAGCGATGCATAAGTGAAAATAGTTGCAAAAACGGGGAAAGTTTCTAAATTCCACGCGTACGAAATCTCGGCGAACAGTTAGTATTTAATATTTGTTCTTTTCACAGGTAAACCAATGCCAAGAATACGCTGGTGGCGTGATGATAAAGTAATAGCAATGCTAGCACCTGTCGAAGATGAAACTAGACTTAGTCTACTAGAACTAAAAGTACCAAAGTTAACAAGAGACTACTTCGAGGCTGTTTATACTTGTACAGCGGATAACACTTTGCAAGTTCCACCGTTACGGGTCAACGTTCAGATACAAATATATTGTATGTATTTATTATGGTGTATTAATTTGAAAATTCTTAAAACTTAATTGAAGACTACATAGTCTTATAAGTATAGATACATATCTATACTTATAATAAATCTGTAGAGAGGTCAATTCTGTACATGAAATATATTTTCAAAATAACTATCAGGGGGTGATTAATGATCGATACTGATGCCCAAAAAGCAATCAGTAGAATTTTTGTCTGTCTGTCTGTCTGTCTGTCCGTCTGTATGTTCCTTATAGAAACAAAAACTACTCGACGGATTTTAACGAAACTTGGTACAATTATTCTTCATACTCCTGGGCAGGTTATAGTATACTTTTCATCACGCTACAATCAATAGGAGCAGAGTAGTGAAGGGAAATGTTGGGAAAACGGGAAAAGGTGCTGCATTTTTTAAGCTTCCATCGTGTGTGCAGCCTTAATGGTTAAAGTTACATAGAAATCATGTATGACGAAAATATTCTACATAAAATTGTCTAAAAAATATCCCGAAACAGCACATATCTATATTTTATGGTTGACTCACAATAACACGTGTAACTCCTGATAGCTTAGCAGTTCATTCATTCTGATTATATTTGTTTACTCTTACGTTTATAATACTCTCACTCAAGCAGTAGTCAAAAATGTTGCAAAAACGGGGAAAATTTCCTAAATTCTACGCGGACGGAGTTGAGGGCAACAGCTAGTGAATAATAAAACAATTCTTTACGGATTTAGACACGTGTATTTGTTTCAAATTTTAAATTTGTACCTGACGTTTTGGAGACTTTACAGCCACGCGGGTCTCGGGTAACATTAAACGTTGGGCTAAAATTTAAAAAAAGTAGACGCATCCAAACCCTTAAAAAGTAGTTTTATTTAAACAAATGAGTCGCGCAAGTGTTAGAAAATATATTATACCCAATATTATTATTAATAAATAAATTTGTAGCTATTTTTACTAGTTTTAATTTAGTTTCGGTAATGATGATTGATAAAAAGTTCGCTTGTCACATTCTTTGTTTTCCTATTGAACTGAATCAGGGTATTTTGGTATTTATTTGACGGTTAAGATATTTCTGGCCTTAAGCTCCTAGCCGAGGCAAGAAGGCATTTCTAGAAACTTGGTTTGAAGTCGTGCCCAAAATACGACATCGGGCACCTTCGTTCATCGTAATGGAGCGGTAAAATAGAATTCTTTATCAATTCCTTATATATATTTTTCTTTTTACCGGACAAATGATTTTATAGCTTGCAAAAATCCAACACATGCTAACATTTATTAAAACATCTCTTAGCTTAGTGATAAGACCAAATAATTTTCATTTAAACAAATACTTCGTAGCAATTTTCATTTCGTACAATATGGTTGAAAATAAAAACGTGGAAAAGCAAAACAAAATAGTAGTTTTCGAGTTTAATAACATCCATATTACGCGAAGATAAACGTTTATTCTCCGTTATTACAAAACTCAAACCACGTAGATCCGTGCGCTTAACCTGTATCAAACAAATCTCATGGATTATCTCGGAATATGACTGTTGGTTTGCGCACACAATTCTTTTGTCAGCTCTCCCCTTAGGGGCCATTAGTTTTTATTTGTATCACATTGTCCTGTCGTGACGCCATTGCCACGTCGCTGAACAGGAAATTATTCTCCATTATAATAACCCATGACGTCATTCATTCAGTAATGTACGACAAGACCATATTTTCTTCACAAAGCTTTTAGTAAAAGGTCTTATTATGACTTTCAATGTTTTAGATCTATGTGTGATATTATGAACATTGAGTAAAAACTTATATAGAAATATATTTTATTTAGATTGATGTACTTAGATAAAAATAAGTACATTTCATACATTTTGAATATTAATAAATGTGACCATCTAATACAGCGATCACTTGATCTTGATACTTCTGCGAATAACTTTTTGTTTCCATGACCTAAAATTTTTTAAATAATTTAATTTTCGGTTTACTCTTTTTAATTTTCGTTTTAAATTAAATAACAGTTGCTGTGTGTATTAAATTGATTTGAATTTCCCTAATTCAGGTTTATTAAATTTACTTAGGCTTTACTTACACTTTATATAGGAATCCACCCTTGGCTACTACAAAAGCTTTCAATTCTCACAACCATAAAGAATAAGATAGCCTCCATTCTAATTTTTCTCTAGGGTGTAGTAAAACTTTTCTAAAAGACTGTTGTTCAAGTGGAAAACACCGCTGCAGTTAAAAAAACTTCAAATAAACTTTTATCACCCCATGTGGCCTATGGGCTTTTCACCTAATTCTCATAATGTTCACAATCATTAGGTACTCTGGTTTTTGGGTTCCGTATCAAAAGAAAAAACGGAATTGCTATTGCTGAGAGTTCGCTGTCCATCCGTCCGTCTCTCACCAGAGTGTATCTTTGAAACGATGATAGCTGGAGAGCTGAAAATTTTACAGTTTGAGTGTATAAGTTGATGCTACTACAACAAATACTCATCATTATCACCACACACACACACCAACCAGTTATTTAGTGTAATTCAGGGTCAGTATGACGAATATGCAAATATAAATATACAAATGTTTGTACTGCGTCTGGGTGTTTCTATGTATTATAAGTATGTATTTACAAAAGAAAAAGTAGTATATGTATTCTATCCGTATTCTGGTACCCATAACACAAGCACATAAGCTTAGCTTGGGACCAGAGGACATTGTGTGAAATGTTCATAATATTTATATTTATTTTATTTATTTATATATAATGATTAAAACGGCACGGAATCCTTCGTGTACGAGTCCAAATTGTACTTTATCGTTTTTTTTATATATGAGTTAATTTTTAATTTACTAATGGTCTTATTAACAATAACTTATCGGAGGTTAAAAAGTTCGCTAAAATCAGTTCGCGAAAATTGTCAAAACTTGTTATTCATAATAGCCTTTAGCCTTTTAGTACAAACATTTGTAAGACAATTAGAAAAATCACACAAATGATTGTCCCGAGCGGGAATTGAACCCGCGACCTCTTCGATCGGCAGTCCGTTACATGAACCACTCAACCACGAGGCTCGTCAATATGTGATCAAAAGATCTTGTTAGTTGGTCACACTATATTTAGTCTTTTGTGTTTATTTAGTTTTGTTTTTATTTAGTCGTTTTATTCCCTTTGATACGTTAAGAACGTAATAATACGTTTCCGTTAAAATATGTTGCCATATTTGTGAAAAAAGAACTATTTTTCAGCTTTCCACACTGTTAAAAATAGATACGCTTGCGTGTGTAATTAAAAACGACCATACATATTTTTAATTTAAAACGTGTACTTAGCGCTCCTTTCTGTATATTTTCTAAACAACTTAAAATGTTTTATTTTTATTTTTATTATATTTTCTGAATTTTCATAGCGATTTCTGACTTTGAAACTAGCGTGTAGTTACTGTCTATAACATTAAGTAACATGTAATACTAACAAATGATGGATCACTAGTTATCTGAATAAATGATTTTATTTTATTATTATTATTATTATAACACATAAATAAGTAATAAAGTTGATAAAATTTTCGTGTGTGTGTGTGTGTGCACGCATTTGTAAGCACACTTTGCGATGTGTGAGTCTACTGGTATAGGATAATGACTTGAATATTAATATTATTTCGGTACCTATAATTAAATATTACTCTGTACTAACGTACATTTGATTAGACGTGCTATTTTTAGAAACTGTTGGCCACGTAATGTTTTATTTTATAGCTGTGTAGGTAGATATTTATTGTTATTTATATATAACTTTTACTGCATGTATCTTATTTTGATTTATAATCTAGCTTTCAGGCCGGCAAATTGAGGGTGGCTAGTGCTTTCACTCTGTACATGCTATCCTCACATTTCAATTGCACTACCACCTAACATCAGATGGAGTGTAGTCATTTGCCATGCCTATTTTTGCGTGAAAGTGCACTAAGAATCCTTACTCTATACATTCTTACGAACGTTCACATTTGTATTATTAGTAGGATTTACCTAAATAAACATACTATTTTCTTGTTTTACTAACTTATTAACATCTTTGCGTAACATATTTGCAACAGTTACTCACAGTCTCAATTACCTCGTCTAAATATCAAGTGATAGTCACTCGAAATCAGCGGAGTATATTTTAACAAACATTTAAGGACTAGCTATGTTTTTTGATACACATTTATTATAGAAGGAAATCACCGGTTTGATAAATTATTTTCTAATATGTTACTTCCAATATATAAGTGAGTCACAAAAGATAAGTACAGCTTGAGAACTGGAGGTTCATTGGAATTCACTACTTATATCGTAGGATCCAGTTTCTTTCCTATTCATATAATTAAGTAACAATTTACAAAGTTACTGTCGTCTTTTGACGTCAGGTAGACGGCCGTTCGTAAAAATCAGCCAAAACCCAAAACGGACAAGAAATCATGTCTCGCCAACCTCAAATAATGGAATGAGGACAGGAGAATGATGATAAACAAAGTTACTTTTTATTGAGTGGAATATGTCTATATCGTAATGTTTTGTTACAGTGAGACCCTTATTCGTGGATATATTACCTAGAGAACAACCACTATCAGTTGGCCATCCAGCTGATCTGGCTTGCAGAGCAGTTGGAGCCAGGCCACCTGCTATCATTACTTGGTGGATGAATGATCGGCAGATGACTGCTAATGCTATACAGAAGGTGATTTTTTTCTTAACTAATATTTTAATAAGCTTATTTTATGTAGTTTATAAAAATATCCCAGGAAAATTGTTAGTAGGTATAAGGACGGTTGAAAGCTTAACATAAATTCTTATTGTATATTTTTGCTATTAAGTAGGTATATCTAGCTTAAAGGAAATATTCTACTATCAGCTCAATAATTATCTACCACAATTTAAAATAGTTGTTACCTACGATAAAACAAATAGACGCGTCTAAATCCGTAAAAAGTAGTTTTATTTAAACAAATGAGTCGCGCAAGTGTTAGAGAATGTTATTATGTTATCTAGCATTAGAAAAAAATAATTTATTAGATACTCATTAATTGCCATAATTAGAAGAAATCCAAAAATATTTAGAAGGAAATACGGGACGCATTTCGTTTTGTTTTGAAGGTCAAGTGGTACACTAAATATTATAGTATTTTAGTGTATCAGGATACCATCCCCGAGGTTACAGGTTCCATTCCCACAGAAGAAATAATTTGATAGTTTTATTTGTCATTAGTATTTTAAATAGTGTCTGAAGGTTTTCTGTCTGTTAGAAGTACGTATTTGCAAAAAAAAGTATATTTTGTATTATGCTGTTGTGTTTAAACCAGAATACAACTATATAACATTAGTTTAAGACGAGAGGAAAGGTCACAAGATATTAAATTAAATGTTTTTTTAATATTTTTATTTTATTTTAACTGCTATACATATTTGAACTATTACAACTTTTTACCAGAATTCAGATGACAAGAACGAAACAACATCGTATTTGCAATGGACACCGCGTATGGATCAAGATGGTCAAGTCCTCACATGTCGCGCTGTTCATGTCAAATTAGAACATACTACTATAGAAACCAGTATTACATTAAATTTACACTGTAAGTAACTTTATATTTGCATACGTGAATTAGAGTATTTAATTGAAGCTCTATTTAATAAAATTAGTAGAATCAATAAATTGATGAGCTTGATTTGAATAATCCACGTTAGGATTGGGACATTTTGCATATTTTTTTTATCACATGTATTCATCAGTAGTATTTACAATATTATTTACAAAACATAAAATAGGGTTACAAAAAATTGCTAATTTAAAAATAAAAATTATATAAACTTTTATTGATTTGTGTCGACATAAGAAAATCTTTAAGTCTCAAAATAAATGAATGCGTGGACTAACTGATTTTATTGTTTTGAATAATATTAAACTCATTCACAATTTTATAAGGAGACGTGTGAATATTCCTAGTGCAATTAACAATATTTTTGTCAATTAACTCGTAACTCGTTTTAGATTAGAGTGATGGATTTTTGTTTTAGTCCATGATGAAATACAAGCCCTAAGCTTATCGAGTGTACTATGATAAGCAATATAATTATGTAATGAATTTGTAAATAGGTACCTATTTCGTTAAAACTCCTAATATTTTTAGGTTTTATTAGATTTTATTAGGTATTATTTTTAAATTTAAAAGTAAATATTCTAGTATTTCAACAGATATTCCAATCGTCAAATTACATTTGGGACCTAAACTTAACCCAAATGACATTGAAGAAGGTGATGATGTCTATTTTGAATGTAATGTGAAATCAAATCCACCAGCATACAAAGTTATTTGGGAACATAATGTGAGTATCAAATATTATACTTTTAAGATAACTAGGTGTAGTGACTAAAACTATAGCTTTAATAGCTACAACTTTAGTCGCTACATCTTTAGTCACTGCAGATTTAGTCATTAGTCGCTAGTTGTAGGATTATTTCTAAGTAGGAAACATAAGTAAGCGCTCGAGATATATATATCGAATGTATAGCAATATATTGACTTCCAATAATATATAGAAAAGTACAAAACTATTAAATAAAAGATTGAAAAGAAAAAATAAACTTTACATTGAAAAAAAAAATTAAACACAAGTTCTATGATTACAAAAAAATGTATTTCATAGCAAATAATGAAAACACAGGCGCAAAAGAAATTAGTTCTCGTAGGTAATATTATAAAAAGTAAATAAAATAATAAGTAGGTAAATAGCAGCAAGCAGCATACGAAAAATTTTGAAATTCAAAGCTTAGAGTTGAGAAATAAAGAATTTTCTGTTGATTCTTTTGCTGCAGCGCGGCATTAGTTTAGCTACAATTTTATTCCAACCAGACCTTTAATGTCAAACCCAATAATGGATGTGACGTGATTGCAGCAAACAAGCCAAGCTGAAATACGTATTGTTTTGATCGATCGGTACAACAACATCAAGGGTTTTAGGAGAAATGATGGATTTATTTTGTACTGGAGATGAAAATTGTGTTTTCTGGTACTGTCCGTTATTAGGCGACATTTTATTAAATAAATTTTATTTAACGTGTAAATTGTAAAATCAAATTAACGTTGGTATGAAATATATTGAATAAATAAATGGATGGATGAATGAATGAATGAATAGATGAATGAATACTCTTTATTGTACACCAGTAAAGTAATACAGATTATAGGATCTAATTAACAATACAATTAGTACAATAGACGGCGATATTGAGCGTTATAAATAAAAATTTATTAGGTAATGTGATTATAATTAAATATTCTATTCTATTCTATGATTAATTTTTAGGGTTCCGTACCCAAAGGGTAAAAACGGGACCCTATTACTGAGACTTCGCTGTCCGTCCGTCCGTCCGTCCGTCCGTCTGTCACCAGGCTGTATCTCAAGAACGGTGATAGCTAGACAGTTGAAATTTTCACAGATGATGTATTTCTATTGCCGCTATAACAACAAATACTAAAAATAAAATAAATATTTAAGGGGGGCTCCCATACAACAAACATGATTTTTTTAACGTTTCTTGCTCGATACTAATAACGTTGCCTTATGTTGCATAGATAATGGTACGGAACCCTTTGTGCGCGAGTCCGACTCGCACTTGACCAATTTTTATATTATGAAAGTTTAGTTAACATTGTCGAATTGCGTTATTTTTCAAATGAATATATTATGCTTATCTTCACACTAATAAGGACTTCAAATTCACAAAAACAAATCAAGTGCAAAGCTAGTGTAAATAAATTAATCTAGAATTTAATTTCAGGGTCAAGCAATGACACATAATCAAAGAGCAGGAGTTATTGCGGGCACTGCGAACTTAGCTCTCCAAGGTGTTCATAGGAGCCAAGCAGGAAAATATACTTGTACTGCATCTAATGTTGAAGGCGATGGAAAATCATTGCCTGTTAATTTGCAGATTATCTGTGAGTTCTTATCATCTACTTATCTGTACTAATTTTATAAAACTGAAGAATTTGTTTGTTAGTTTGAACGCGCTAATCTCAAAAACTACAGGTCCGATTTAAAAAAATATTTTAGTATTGGATAGAACATTTATCAAAAAGGCTATATAATATCACACTGTGACTAATAGCAACGAAGCATCAATGAAAAATGTTCCAAAAAGGGGGAAAATATTCTGAATTCGACGCGTAAAAATACCAAGAAGCAATCTTCTAAGCGCTCCGTTAACAGTTCTTCCTTTATGCAACACTCAAAGTGGCTGAGAATGTTAATAGATTAAAGATTAAAAGTAATTTGGTCGCGAAAATCTTAGTGACATAACGTTCCCAATGTTGGGCACGGGCTTCCTCCACTTCGGAGGGATTATGGTCTACTGTGCCGCGGTGACCAGGCGTGTTGGCACAAGGTTTATTTTTGAGTTTTTCGTCGTTATTTGTGTGCAATATCCCTTAGCTGACTTTTACAGCACCCTTGGGAAAAGATGGGGTGGTGACACTTGTCTTGTATTCTTAATCCGTCACCACACGGAAGGTATTAGGTATTATTCATGATGTTAAAATTCTTTACGACTATAAAACAATTTATTCAAACGAAATCGATTTAAAGTACAAACATTATTATGACGAGTCTTTCATTTTCTTTTTTTTTTATCATTTTCTTGTGGCTTCCGCTAGTGGATTGGCATACATAATGTTTCTTTCTCACGGGAATTGTTCGGGCAGAATAAATGATATCCTTTGTTCGTTTCCGTGTCACTATTGATCCTTGTAACTCAATTTCATGATGATTGCCTGACATATATCAAGTAAACAAATAGCAACAAATATATTTAAAGGTACGCGTATAGTTTGTTTTTCAATCTGTTATTTGTACAAATACATGAAATTGAACTTATTTTTTTGTAACATTGTATTATGATATGTTAAATTGCTATGCATATGAAACTACTTTGTTAAGTTATTCTACTTCGATATTATTCTTAAATTTATTTATAGCATTTTAGTTTTAGTTTAACTATTTGTGGGTTAATATTTAATAAAAATAAAATACCTAGTTTAAAAAAAACTAAAAAAACACGCTTTATTTAATCGAATTATTGCATTGTCATCGGTCTTTGACAGGTGTGCAAAATTTGAATAGAATCTGACCGTTTAAAGTGGGTCAAAATGGCGTCCAAAGGAGTCGGTTACAAACATACAAACAAACATACAAACAAACATACAAACAAACATACAAACAAACATACAAACAAACATACAAACAAACATACAAGTGAAGCTAATAAAAGCGTGTAATAAATTCAATTTAAGAATATTTTAATATCATTTTAAAGTTCTAAAAGCAATAATTTAAAATTTTTGCCATAAATTCCGTATAAACTTAAAGAAATAAAATCTTAATAAAAATCGTACTGAGTTTCGTCACTAAAACTAACGATAATAATATGCTTAGTTCAAAAACTAAAAAACACGCTACAAAATCTTGAATATATTTTTTACTAGCTTACCCGGCAAATGTTGCTTTGCCGTAAAAATTTCAGTGGGGGGAGGGGTTTGAAAAATAGATGTTGTCTGATTCTCAGACCTACTGAATATGCATGTAAAATGTCATAAAAATTGGTCAAGCCGTTTCGGAGGAGTACGGTAACTAACACTGTGACACGTGAATTTTATGTGTATTTATATATTTGTATGTGTATTTAAGTGTGGTCATAGTGATACTTCAACATGCTATTCTAGTAATTCTGATCAAGGAATTGGGATTATTCTTTTAAATTATTGCATTGTCATCGGTCCTTAATATGTGTGCAAAATATCAGATCAATCCGATTATTGCAAATGGATGTAAATCACTTTCAAAGATTCCGTTACATAGATTAATACATTGATAGATACATACCGAACTTTTAAAAGCGTGTTAAAATCGTTAGTTTTACTTGCGAATGTTAAACATTTTTAATACTTGAAAATCAGTCATTTGGTATAAACAAAACCAAATTAAAATAATATTTTTTTAATTTGAACCATTACGATACTTTATTCATAAGTAAATTGAATTCCGAATTGTATTATAAATTAAATTATAGTAGAAGAAGTGATCACCGCAAACGGCACTTGAACCCACGACCTCGAAATACCTACCGTTCCTTGTTCGTGTGTTCAAGTCCCGCTTGCGGTGATCACTTCTTCTACTATAATTTAATTTATTATACATTTCGGAATTCAATTTACTTATGAATAAAGTTAATTTATATTAATAAAGTTAATTTGTTAACTAAAAATAATCTACTTAGTTTAAAAACTAAAAAACACGCTTAAATATCCTGAATATTTTTTAAATGATTGCATTGTCATCAATACTCAAATTCTATGCTACCTACTTACAAAACGTTCACAGTATAAGTTGTCAGAGACATACCTAAGTTTCTATTGTCACATGTAGTCACAATCATAGTAAACACCATTGATAAGAATAATAGGTAATAATAGGTATCAGGATATAAGAATAATAATAGCTAATCATCCAATTCATTCTTAATTAAAAAAAAAATTGAATATATGTACGAATAAATATAATTTATTCGTCCAGTAGCCGTACAAATAGTCACATCCAATAGGTAAACACAAGTAAACAATTATGATATTTTTACCTGATTCTATAAACAAAGCGTTTTTATGTGAAATTATCTGGTTGTATATGAAAGGCATACGTAGAAACACAATAATCTTGGTGAGTGTACTCAAATACAATTAAACTATTACGTGTTTAATTAAAAATACAAGTGTGGTCATAGTGATACTTTAACATGCTATTCTAGTAATTCTGATTAAGGAATTGGGATTATTCTTTAAAATTATTGCATTGTCATTATTGCATTGTCATTCAGATCAATCCGTCTACTGCAAGTGGGTGAAAATTGCTTTCAAAGATTCCGTTACACAGATTAATACATTGATAGTTACATACCAAACTTATAAAAGCGTGTTAACATAGCAAGTCGATTGCAAAATTAATTAATTAATTCCGAATTGGTTCTTTAAATACACAAAAACATGATTAGTTTACAAGTTTCATACCTAAAATCATTATTTTTGTATTACAATTTGTTACATACTAGATATATTATACACAAATAAAAGTCAATAACGAATTCATGATCGTCAATATCTGGAAAACAAATGGAATGGTTCATCCCGTGATATACGATCCTGTGATGCCAATAAACTACATATCATTTGATGGCCAGAATATTTTACATACAAACGTTTATTTCCATATATTATGAAGTGTAAATAAAAGTCCAATTGGAGTTTAAATTGCTATTGAAAATTTGTTTTTATAACAACTGAAAGTAATGTTATCGGGCTTGTAGTCTAGTATTTCGTGTAACGTACTGCCGTTCACGAGGTCGTGAGCTCGAGTCCTACACAGTTGGTACATTATTTTTGTGACACTTGTATTTGTCACACAAATATTTGTGCTGCGACTTCGCAAAGAAATTAAGATATAAGCTTCTGTCAGAATATCGGAAAATTAACCCCTATTCCAACACGCCTGGTCATATAAAACCAACAATACCCTCCTAAAGTGGATGTAGCCCCTGCCCCACAATGGGACGATAATCTAGCTAGAGATAGAGATATAACTACTTGAAGAATTGCAAATATCTATATTTACCACACAAAAAGCGGAATCGAACCCACGAGTTCAATCATCATTCAAATAGAATCCTAATTTTGTCGGCAATCGTTCCGTTAGTCGTAGTGTGACGTCATATGCCACGCTCGGTACCACAATAAACAAAGTTTTAGTTTCTTTTCTCTATTTCACTTAATGTCGATACATATAGTCGATTTCCTGTCCGTCAATCCCTTGTGTTCTCTGTTTATCCATTTAGTGATACCGCTAATAGAATGACTTTTTATGTAGGTCGCTTGACCTTTTCGTATTGCAAAGATAACTAGGGTGGTTGATTAATAGGATAAATTTTGTAGGTTTTATGTAATTTCCCGTATAGATCCGTAAAGATTTTATACATATTAATAATTTAGAAAAAAATAAAACCTTCAAAGGTTTACCAAGTCATTGTAATAATTAGCTGAAAGCGAAAGTCAACCACACGCAAATAATTTTGTATCTATCAAAGCGACAAGCATAATATAACTATTATTAACCTCTTGAATGTCTGATGTAACAACAACTTTAAAATAAAGATTTAATCATTTAACCGACTTAATTTTCTAGTCAACATGTATCAAGTTGCCGGGCAATAAATAGTATCTTATATCCGTCTACTGGTTAGAAAGTACGACCATACAAATTTTTTGCCAAAATGGTACAGTAGTTCATGAATTATTAATAGTGAAACTAACACGATTTTAAATAAAACTACTTTTACGGGTTTAGACGCCTGTATTTGTTTAAAATTTTAGCATATCGTTTCAGAGACTTTGTTTCACCCGTGAGCATGGTGACTGCAAATTCTCCGAACCGTCGAGCTAAAATTTAATACAAATACGAAGTCACGAGATGAGTCAGGGAAGTGTTAGAGAATATTATAACACGATTTCCTCATAAATAGTCTACATATTATTACAGATAAACCAGTATGTCTATCAACAACACCAGTAATTGTTGGTGTTGCCATCAACGAACCGACTAACATAACATGTGAAGTAGACGCATTTCCAGTACCAAAGAATTTTCAATGGACGCTCAATAATTCTGTTGGAACTTTGGAATTAGAATCGGTAAGTGTATTTTAAACTAGTTACTATAGCGAACTTTGTGGCGCCGTATTCTTTTTCTTGAATATCACAATTTTCTACTATACAAATATTGTATATCCGTGGTTCTGAAAATGACAAAAACATCCACTTTGCGCAGTCAATCAGACTTCTATTGGTTATGAGGCTTCTATTAGGATTTCACACCAAAGGGACCCAATTCCCTTATTGTCCATCCGTTTATCTCTCGCCAAGATCAATCTAATATTTTCATTTTACATAGAAAGAAAGAAAATCTTATATTGCACTAACGAAACACACGTTTTTATACAGATTAGGTTACATAAAAATATTTGCTACTAATATTATAAAGCTGAAGAGTTTGTTTGTTTGTTTGTTTGACCGCGCTAATCTCAGGAACCACAGGGCCGATTTGAAAAATTCTTACAGTGTTAGATAGGGCATTAGAAGCGAAGCAGTAGTGAAAAATGTTGCAAAAACGGTGTCGTGGGTAACAGCTAGTATAATTATAAAAATGTGATGTCCGGTCAGCAGCAATAGGTCCCATTTCAGCATAATGTCAAGTCTTAAAGACTTGAAGCTGGTTTTCAAATGGGACCCTACATGTATGATCGTATACGTTAACAAGATTTTACTTTATAATCATGGTCCTGCCCTGATCCCTTTATTTGGGGTCGACGCAATATGTTGTCTTTTTCTTCTTTACTTACACAGTATTTACATCTGTACATATTTAATAACGTTATGAAAATGTATTCTTTATTTTTTGCCAGGATAAATTTACAATGGATACAAAAGGCCGATCCTTTCTTTCATATACACCCCGTACTGAAAAAGATTATGGTACTTTGACGTGTAAGGCGAGTAACCTAGCTGGTCAACAGGTGGAACCTTGTCGATATACATTATTGCCAGCTGTGAGGCCAGAACAACTAACTAACTGCACTTCTGTTAATCTCACAGATGATTCTGTAGAAATAAGGTGTATTGCAGGTAAATCCTACTAAATATTATTAATGTAAAAGTTTGTAAGAATCTTTATATGGTTCTTTGGATGTATGGATTGTATGGTTACAAACTCTGAAATATGTTTTCTTTTTATAAAAATTAAGCATGACCTTTAAATTCAAAATCAAAAATAACATAATTTTAAAATATGATCTGTGTAGTAAAATAAAAAAAGAAGTAAAAGAAAGCGTGGAAAAAGTATATCGTTCAAAAATAATATTTTCCAATTTTAAATAATGCCTACGCGTATATTGCTATATTTGTGCATTTGTATGCACGAATATAGCAATATATAAATTCTAATATAAATGTTGGAATAGAATTTCTTGGGTATAGTACAGCAAAGTCCTTAATCTTGTTATTATGTCAAGGTTACGATGGAGGCCTCCAAACATCTTACTACGTTGAAGTTTGGGAAGCTACAAATTTAGTAGCGAATGTAACAACACCATTACCTGTTTGGATATTACGAGGTCTTGGATCAGAGAAAACACTAAAACTGGTATTTTACGCATACAACGCTAAAGGAACATCAGAAGCCACTGTAATAAGAATCAATACCTTGTCACGACTGGCTTTGCAAACAGGCACGTATAAACAGAACTTGATTTACTATATTTTGTTTGAGTATTTTGTTTGAGTATTTTGTATACATATTAGGTAAATACAAATATTTGGTTGATACATGTTATATTAGGATGATATCTGTGATTCGGCTTCACGTAATAGTTAATACGTATCGCATCAGATAGAAAATCAGTGGCCCCCTTTAATTTAACACTAATGAAACCATATAAGAAAAATATTGATAAAATCGTAATTATGTGTGATTAATATTTGATGATAATACCACCTTAAAGTAATTAAAGGAAAATCTATTTGATTTAACACTAAGAAATATAATTATGTACCTAATAGATACCTTCTAGAGTACCTTCTATTTTATATCATAAAATTCGTAGCAATTGCTTTTTTACTTTTTTAATACAATTTTTTTATTTTTACCAACAGAAGCCATATCAAGAAATTCGACAGGGGTTGACGCACGTTGGGCGTTAGGAGTAATCGCTGGTATTAGTGGAACCCTCGTAGCTATTGTGATCATAACATTATTAGTTAGAAGAAAACAACATCTCCCTTTGCAATACGAAGGTAAGGATCTGAGGATTATTACTATAATTACTTAAAAACGCTGGGTGTCATTTGTCTGACGTCGTGTGATCTGTCGCATCAGATAGGGATCCGGCTTCATACTCAAAGTGGTAGCGCGCATAATTTTCTGATGCGCTGTGTTGTGAGAACTTGAATAAATATAATTATGTAAATATCTTTCTGACGCGACAAGTCAGGTAACATCAGACAAATGTAAACCCTGCTTTATGTTAACGTTTTCAAGTTTTCTTAGGTCAAAATTATTTATATTTAAACAGCTAGTTCATTCCTTTTTATTATTACGTTAGTTTTACTTAGTCTTGATAGTACTAATCGACATCATTCTCACATCCCTGATACAATAATTTATAATATTATTGAAATAAAAATATATGAAAAGAAATGAAGAGAACAAAAAATAACACCATGGCGTTTCTTGTCTGTTGTTCTCCATAGGATTCGCGTTTAGAACAGACACCTAGTTTCTGACGTTTCAAAAGAGCTTGTAAAACATGCCAACTTGAAATAAAATATTTTGATTTTGACCTTTACAAGAGCTTTACATGATTTAACGACAACGTGATAATTTAAATGGACATTTAATAATTCATAATCTTGTAGATCAAGTACGTACCGTAGCTTTTATTTACGTTAAGGTCTGATTCAAATCATGAATATAGAGTGAAATTCTAAGCGTGATTGCAGGCTTACCGATCTGCGTCTAGATTATATGTCTATCTTTTATGCTTTAACATTTTTTGTGCCTACATTATCCCTTAGCTCCTGCAGCTTTCTGATATTTAAACAAGGGGTGACACTTATATTTTTTTTTGGTCACCCATAAGACAGAAACCATTAACATGTAAAATACCTACTGTGTAAGGGCAAATAAAAATAGATTCGATCGGTAACAATACTTTGGATTGAAATGAAACCCAAAATGTATGATTTCTGTAGCGTGTTCAATTTTCATAGATTATAGGTATCGGTTCAAAATTAGTACTTAACTGTACAATAGCGTGTTTACTGTATATAATAGAAATAACAAAAATCTGATATGTTTTGTAAATACAAAAAGGTATATCTTATCCAAAAAATAATTTGATTAGGTGAATTTTTCAAAATTGTTTAAAGTACCATTCTGATAATTTGTAGCAAAAGTAAATTCTTCATACGTGTGGTAAAGTTTTTCTTTGACTAATTTGTAGATAACTTCCTCCTTTATTAATCAAATATTCATTTAATATGCTCCTAGATTTGTCAATAAATTAATTACCAAAGAGTCAAGTGCGTCGCATTTATAACCATCGGGCATGCACGACCAAATGCTTGAGTGCTAGTGAAGCTAAGAAATCCATGATCAATTACATAATTGTATATGATGAAATATCTGAATAAGATATTTTACTTGTATTGAATGTCGATTATTTTATGTTAACATATTACTTTTTTTTTCAATTCGACTTTGGCGCGATGGTATAAGCGCCTTAATATCAATCACGTCAATATTCAAAATCAACAAACCGTCACAAGCAGAACACCTGATAGGATTGTCCCTCATCTTATTTCTGTTATCGGAACCTTTTTTCATATCCAATGTTGATAGTTGTGAAGAAAATTTAAATAAAAATGTTTATTTATCATTCCCATCGAGAAAATATTATGAAATGTACCTGTTATTGTCTACTATAAGATTTCAATAGCAGTTTGGACTTCGTAAATGTGTCAAATAATTTACATATTATCGAAATGCGTAACTTCGCAGTCGTTTTAAAATAATTGAAAAATGGAATACTAAGAACAACTGCTGCAGTTACGACGGAGATAAATAAGAACTGAATGCCACCACATGACTGGTAATATTATCAGTATTATATTCTCATTTTATTGGATAAAATTGATGCGAAAATTCCTGGCATATTCTGCGTATTTACAAGGAGTACATTACAAAAACAGATCAAAGCATATGTGCTTTGCTTTTTTTAGGGTTCCGTACCCAAAGGGTAAAAACGGGACCCTATTACTGAGACTTCGCTGTCCGTCCGTCCGTCCGTCCGTCCGTCTGTCACCAGGCTGTATCTCAAGAACGGTGATAGCTAGATAGTTGAAATTTTCACAGATGATGTATTTCTATTGCTGCTATAACAACAAATACTAAAAATAAAATAAAATAAATATTTAAGGGGGGCTCCCATACAACAAACATGATTTTTTTACCGTTTCTTGCTCGATACTAATAACGTTGCCTTATGTTGCATAGATAATGGTACGGAACCCTTCGTGCGCGAGTCCGACTCGCACTTGACCAATTTTTTTATTGTGGAGTGATTACCAATGGGTAATTCATTATTCAATAAACCGATAGAACATTTCGGGAAACACAATATATAATATTAATATATTAATTTTACCGTATTAGTATCGTATCTCGGGTAAGTTATTATTTTGGGCATCATATAAAAGCAATATAGAGGTTCGTACCTTCGATCACAAATAAATCGAAATTACTTCGTCTGGCAGGTTTATGGGCGGATGGCGGTAGATTCTGTCGCGTGACTGGAATTTTTGAACGCCTCGGACAGTCCGGTCGTGAGCTTCACTGCATTTCAAATTTGATTAATGTTCTTTTGCAATATTCAATAAAATTGCAAAAGTCAGGAGACGTTGACATTGCTATATGGTGATATTTTAATATTTGCATACTAAGAATGCATTAGTAATATTAGCTTTACGTTTATTTTAATACTCTTAAAAATATCAGGGAAAATGTTAATTTTTAACTGTAAATATGGAGTGCAATCTAAAATATTATAATGTAAAATATTTATGTAGGCACTCAATTTTACTCATTTATCCTTTGTGTTTATCCCTAGTGTTATCCTACATCCGTAACTAATTTCACAGTGTCGATCTTTATTGTGTCTGCGTGCATTATAAAATTTTACTCTCAACATTTTTCCTCAACCCACCAAAAGGAAAACTTTAATAAATATACACATGTAAACTTACACGCTTCTATGTATTTGTAGCCCATCTCAATCCAAGTGTTTGTGCAATGATTATTCAAGTTGACAGCTAAAATTTGAATAATAATTGCACAAATACTACTTGAACAATAACCTTGAATACATCAACATAATAGAGCCAGTGCTATGTGAGCAAACATTCCAGCTAGGTACTTCGTAAACATAGTGTTACAGTGACTAATGCCAACTCGACTACGTTTCAAGACGGTTGGAATTTGCCAAGTTCATTTGTTCCGTAGGTATGTTCGTAGTAATATTTGTGAGGACGCTATTTATACAAGAGAACTGCCACGAATAGAATTGTTTACTAAGTTTGTGTAATGCAATAAAGTAAGGTCTTGAATCGTGAGCTATGGACTAGTAAATTTGATTTCGATGTCCTTTACAGTAGCCGTTCTACGTCTTTAACTTGTTCCTTTATAAAACTTTTAGACAATATGGATTTGTACAGAAGAACGTATTATTTATTAGTATTTATGAAATTATATTTTTGTACAATATAGTATCTGATGTGATTTTACAAAAACTTCATTAATGGTAATAGAAATCAAGAAGTATCATGACCAGAAAAATGAGGTTTTAGGGATGGGATTATAACTTTTTCAATGAAAACTTCTCAATATGCGATACGAAATGGTACTTAGTATCTATAGATTATTATAGTACCTATGTTATCTATCACATTCAAATCGCGTAAATAATTCAGTCATGGACGGCAAGTAATTATTGTAAGGAGATATTTTAAATATTTAGGACATATCACACAGCGTCCTCTGGTACAAAAGCAAGCTATATTTCTATGCTTGTATTATGGGTACCAGATACGGATATACTACATATACTACTTTTCTTTTGTAAATACATACTTATAATACATAGAAAACACCCAGACGCAGTACACACATTTGTATGACATTTATAAATATCGCACAAATAATTGCACCATGCGGGAATCAAACCCCAGACCTCGTGAACGGCAGTCCGTTACATGAACCATTAGACAACGAAACCCGTCAATTTTGATGGTACATCGTGTAATAATGTTTAAATATCGTAAAAGAGAACTGTACTTATTCCCTTTGGGAAGTATCGACGCAATCCCCAAATAAGTATTGAATTTCAGCATTCGATATTTCACCTCACTGTACACCTACACTGACGTATAATTTATTAACTCTATTTTTAGCTCCCATGCAGACGGTGAAGGCGTACAAAGGTTCGATACAAAGCACTAACCATTCGCCGGTTCAGCCAGACGATAAAAATCCTGATGTTGTACCTCTAGGCAAAGGTAAAGAGTTATAGTATTTAAAAAGTTACCGTTATTTATATTTGAGTGCAATATTTGCAAAATAACTTATAATAGTAAGCGGCATTGCAATCTCATGTAAGGTGTTTGATACATCTTACATGAGATTGCGATGATGATGATTATACGACATTTTAGTCAAAAGCCTGTTCAATGTTTCGTTATGTACCTCTACTAAGTTTAGAAGATTTGTATCTGGACACACAGACATTAGCCTATTATTCCAGTCTATGGTAGTATATTACTGATACCTATAAACCTATTGAATAATGTCAGTATTTAAGGTATAAGGGTTATCGCCATCACATCAGTGATCTTGGTAAAATTGGTTATGTGTTCATAAGTCATTCGTTTTAATAGTATTGATATTTTTCCCATATTGTTCTTTAGACTTTAACAGCACTCGAGAAATAGAACGGCCACCAGAACCGCCACCTTACCGGCCTGTTGTCTCACCACATATTGGAGCTTCACGTAGTACTCATAGTCTATGTAATCATGATGTAAGATCGGTTACACCTCACACACCTGGATCTGATGCTCATGTAAGTTGATAAATGAAATATTGATACAAGTTATATATTTTTAATTTGCAACGACATACAATACAAAGCCACGCCATTTTTGACCTAGACGCAGGCAGAGACTAAACAGCTCTAGCTGCTGCGATATAAATTCACTACTTGAGATTCATTTTAGTATTTTTGATGACCTCCTGACCCTTTTAAAAGCCATCACTAGTGAGGTCCGATTATGACCTTCGTGAGCATCTTATCTTTTTAGGCATGAGAGAAATTCTAACTATCATTGTTTCTAATATGATTAAAATAATGTAAATTTTATTGGTCCGTGTGGTGACGGATTAAAAATAAAAGTGTCACCACCTTATTTCTTTCCCAGGGTGTTGTAAAAGCCAGCTAAGGGACAATATAAGCAGTTAACGTCTACTGTGAGAGACGGAAATCTCGAAACTAAAACCTGTGCCAATACGCTTGGTCAGTGCGGCACAGTCGACCATAGTCCCTTCCAAAGTGGAAAGGGCCCGTGCCCAGAAGTGAGACTTGGCTGGAGAGAGAGGAAATACTATGAGGATGTTTTTATTTTGTGTTTTACATTTTCGTCTAAGTTAACACCAGAGCTGCACATTTTAGAGCAGATAGAGAGAGTAGGTACTTGATTTTAAAAACACTTATTTTTATAGTCAAGATTTTAGGAACGGAGTAGGTTTATAAGTTATGAAAGGAAATCAAATATATTTTACAAAAGAAAATATATTGACAGATGTTTGAACAGAAAGCAGATGCCAAAATTTATCGCTCTTATAGTTTTGGAACATAAAATTATTTTATGACGGTAAATTGATTTCAGAAAACATATTTTATTTTATATTATATAACATCGAACGTTGTATAAAATAAATAATTTAATAGTATTGGGATTTGATTTAAATAAACTCTAAATCATTAAAAAAAATTAAAATTAAACTTTCGGACCTTACGTGAAAATCTTCTTCTTCTTCTTCCTACCCTTATCCCAAGCTACTAGGAGTCGGCGTAGGACGATTTTTTCTTCCTTTTCTATCAGCCGTGATACTCTCATTCCGAAAATAATAAATAAAATTCGTGTACTTTTGTATGCAAGTAAAATTTTTACTAAACATTTATAAAAAATTTTATTCTTTATATTATTCTACTTCTGTAACTAACTTCACAGTGAATTCTATTTCACAGTGGTATCAATTCTATATGTACAACTAAAGTTAATAAAAATGAAAATTGATTGTGTCATACATAGCACTATTCAGCAATGTTAACTGAACTTTCTTAATACAAATACTGTGTATAGACTAATGGTATTATTCATAATGACTTATCGGAGGTTTAAACGGAGATCTTATCGGAGAGATAAAATACGTTTTATCGTAAAAAGACTATTATGAATAACAAGTTTTGACAATTTTCGTGAACCGATTTTAGCGAACTTTTAAAACTCCGATAAGTCATTATGAATAAGACCGTAAGCATTTTAATTAACACCAACGTGTACAACAAAAAAAAAACATTGAATCAAAATACATTATACATAGTTGCTTTCATTTTTAGTTAAGTTTACTTGTCTATGTCCATGTGGTGACGAATTAAGAATATATTTGACACCACCCCATGTCTTTCCCAGGGTGCTGTTAAAACCAACCAAGGTATTTTGTACACAGATAACATTCTCTGTGAGAGATAGGGTCGACAACGCGCGAGTGACACCTCTGGTGTTGCAAAAGTCCATGGGCTACGGTAATCGCTTACCATCAGGCGAGCCGTAAGCTTGTTTGTCACCCTTGTAGTATAAAAAAAAAGGGATGGAAATCTCGAAAATAAACTCTATACTAACACGAACGGTCAGCACGGCATAGTAGATCACGATCTCTTCAAAAGTGAAGGCTCGTGTCCAACAGTGGGACGTTGACAGGTTGGAGATAGAGTAAAGAGTAAGATAGAGAGAGAAAGAGTTGTACATCTAGAATTGGTAATATTGTCTATGTTTTTGTGACGGCATGGACGACGTAAAATGTACTCGTACATACTCTTAGTATTTTCTCTAACGCGCTCGAAGTAACTGTTATATTTTTAATGTGCCTTATTATTTTGTAACTAGAGTATCGGAACGTTAGCGGATGATCGTCGCAGTGTGACAAGTGGTACTTTCACCCGACGGAGAGAAGTTGTCACAACTAGGACGCCACTTCTAGCGAATGCAAGAGAGAGCTGTGTATAAACTAAATACATGTAGTACCCTCTATTCCAAAGGAACCGTGTTACACTTATTTTTAGTAGCATATTTTTGTACAATAATATGTATAATGTAAGGTACTTTGAAATAATGAAATCATTTGAAATTTTTAACTAAACATGCCCAAAGACATACTTACATCTTATAAATTTGATAGATTTATTCGTAACTGTGTTAAACAAAGGATATAAAATAAAATACTAGGTATTTAAATGTATTTTTTTTAAATTTAGTTTTAATATCTACGTCTCGATGGGTGTGGAGTAACGAGTAACGGGTAAGGAGAATTTCGAGTCCTTTCTGATTATAATGAAAGCAAATCTGTACTTGGTAATAAAATAATTGCATATTGAAAAGAAAATTTCATAGCCAAAAATATATTTGGAACACTCCAACTTTAATCCTTACATAGTAAATTTTTTCCATTTAAATAAATTTACCCCTAAGCGAGTCAAATATTTATGCGATATTTACATTATATTTCCTTTAATTGCTTTTAAATCAAACAAAAACAGAGTAATAAATATTTTAGTATATAACCTATTCTTTTCGTTTATACTAAGTGTCCTTCAAGATGTAGCATCTTTATTTAACAAAAATAGATTAAATCTAGCATTAATTTTTCGTAGATAGAAGATTTTAAATTAACAATAGACAATTAAATTCATAAAATATAGTTAATGGTTAAGTGAATGACTGTTCAAAACGATGTTAATACTAGTTAAAATTATAATAAAATAATTCTACGCAAATGTCACACGAATTTTATTGTTTTAAATTTAGAATCAAATAGAAAAATATTTTGATTAGTTACCTAATATTTATATTATGAAATGTAAATATGTACTATGCCGTTCAAATGAGAATAGGATTGTCTCTGCGTCATGTTGGAACCTCATCGTTGTCAATTTAAAAAAATTTGGTAGGGTCAGCAAAATAAGACATTTTTATAATATAATTTATCTATCATTTTGTCGTTATCATTTACTAATTTTACACAAATAACAAATACAATAAAAAACTATAACATATAACGAATAGTTCGAAATAACCACATTAACAAATAAAAACACCGAGAAATAACAACAAATTTATTTTTTTAACGGGAAACAACCACATAACTAACAGAAGTTAAAATAAAATGCCTTATAATTTATTTACTCAACAAGGCACACCAACAACAACAAAATGGCGGTTGGCAATTCAACTTAATATCATAGTATCCAACAATGAAATTATTGAAAAAATTTCTTTTTAATAATATTATAACTATTATTACTAAATAATTTAAGACGTTTTCAGGTTCAAATTCAGTTTAGGTAAAAGAAAAAAAACATTATTGGTACGTAAATAAAGTTTCGTTGCTGACAGTACTATTCTAATCACTTTTGACAACTAAAGGTCATAGCCAATCCTATTCTCAGTTGAAACGCATAGTACGACTCTATACTTGGCTCAATAAGATTGTAAAATAGCAATGACTAAAAATCTTAAGATAGATAGATGTTCTATAAATTAATTGATGTATTAATGTTTGCTAACTTTACTGAACTTTTTTTTTCTTTGGAACTAACCGTAACTGGCAATAATTAATATCAGAAAAACAGGGATCATTGCAAATTTATACAGATGAAAGAAAAAATTCTGAAATTAAGACCAGCACAGACCGAATGCGTTTGTGGCTCGCACACGCGCATGTAAATGTAAGCTGAATTCTGTGATGTCACTTTCGTCAATAGATAAAATGTGTTTAACGCAGATGACTATAGTTGATTCATGCGAACAGAGTAACATAATATAGTTATTTTACAATTCCCTACATAACGAATGCACGTACATGCTTGTAAAGGCAGTATAACAACACAAAGTACAAAATTAAATAACTATTGGCAAATCAAAAATTGTCTAGGAAAAGCTACATATCAGTTTCATATCTTTTTTCGATTTCGTTAGTTATACTATATCATATTTTTTTTTAGTACGTATTATTATATTTATAGCTCAATTGGTAAGTTAATTTGATTTTGCTAGTTAACCCTGGTAAAATCTAATTATAAATTTTCATGTAATTTTTGTACATAGTATTTATTATCTAATAAAATTATATACGTTTTAATCGTTATTAGTATATATATATATCTTTAGTAAACTTGAATAAACTATTAATAAAAATGAAATCACTGTGATGCTATGATATTTATAATTTTCTAGTTTATAAATAATATTGTAAGTACGTGTATATTATTATTATCGTCGCCTCTACTGTTAAATTATTTAAGATATTTTACAACAATTTGTAAAATATAATAAAATATTAATATTTACGTGAAAATGATAAATATTTAAGAGATATAATGTTAAATGACTCCTTTCCTCACACGGGTTATGTAGTCTGTAATAAGTTTGAGTTAATTTGTTGTAAATACTTTTATGTTTTTTGTATCTTAAAAATAATAATACAATCTACTCAATGTAGCACAAAAAATTATACAATCGTTTTATGTTTATTAAACTAAGCTCGCTAGGTCTCTACAAAAATAAATTTAATAAAAAATACCCTATTAAAAATAAATCAGTGTCAATTTAGTTGACCAATAAGCAACAGTGACATTTTTTGCTACTGCTACACAAGTCGTCAAAAATATCGTATAAAATTACAATCAAAGATCATAATCACCGAGATATGAGAAAAATTATAAACGATAATATAAAAACAAGCAATTATGTATTTTGTTTTCTGTTGTAACGTTGTTTAAGTGTTTACGTAATAATTGGATTGAAAGTACTATCAAAAATTTATTGAATAGTTCTAAAATATGACTTTAAAAATTATCATAAACGTTTAAATCAACTGAAGGGTAAAATGCATAATTAATGCGTCTAAAAATAATACTTACAAAATAATAAAGGCCAGCGAAAACTATTTGCGTGTGCAACACGTAAAAGTAACATTGCATTGTGGCATGTCTCATACTAAGTATGTACATTCTCACAATCTTGTGCAAGCGAGCGAATGTTCAGAATGCGTACTGCAGACGCATTTAGTCTGTGATGGCCTTAAGTAGGTACTAACGATTCAATATTCTTAGACCATTTATGTACGCACAAACTTAAGAGGGCACGATACCAAATTATGCTCCATACAAAAATATGGGTATCGTACTTCCGTTTTTTCTTCGCGAAAGTTAAATCGATTTTAATTGTTTCTATTATAGATGAAGAGTATATCTATGCTTTTGTCACTTTCCTTTTTTCAATACATATAAACTAAAAGAAATATGACCATCCGAAAACACCGATTTTGTCGGTTTTCTTTAGGTAAAGTTGCAGCGTCTATCACACATATTTGGTAACGTTTTACCACAAACAAAAGTGATACAAGCATAGATATACTCTTCAACTATAATATAGCGTAAAAACAATCAAAACCGGTTTAATTTTCGCGAAGAAAAAAGGGGAGTACGAAACGTCTTTTTTTCAAAGAATTTGTAGGTAAAATCTGTTTCAGCTTTATTTGTCCCTTTCAGCACGGTGCTCGGGAATAGGGATAGCAATACCTAAGGCAAATACCTAAATTAGGAGTACAGTACCCTCTTAAGTACAAATTTCTTTAATGTCTTTATTATGTTAGATATGATTTACGAGTATAAGCAAATTACTGTGGTATGATTTCTTCATAAAACTTTATGTGCCATAAAGTTAACATAAAATATAATTTCGGTCATTTTTCAAAGACTTCTTGACATATCGTAATTATTAAGATGTGTGTAGTATTTCTGGGAATAAATTTGCTTGTCGGCAATTTAAAAGATTATGTTATTTTATTTCTCCTCTAAGTATAATTTAACCGACATAGGGAGAACGAAGAGAGATTGTCTAAGACTAACTTTAAGGAATAAGATGGTGTTCTTTGCCTGGCTGTGGAATAAAATGGATTAGTAATAGTGGTAAGTCAGTATATTACATAAACATCTTATTTAAGGACAATCATTTGTGTGATATTTATAAAATGTCATTCAAATGTTTGTACTGCGTCTGGGTATTTTGTATATATTATAAGTATGTATTTATAAAAAAGTAGTATAAATGTACTATATCTGTATTCTGGTACCCATGACAAAATATATATAAGCTTAGTTTGGGACCAGAGGAGGTTGCGTGAAATATCTATGAATATTTTTTTATTTCGTTAATAACTGTGTAATACATTACAGAAATAACAGACTGCACTATGAAATAAACGTTAAGGAAATGCTCGCTATAAATTTTAATACAAGATAGGATTATCTAAAATGGACGGAATGAAGAAAATTAAGAAGAACAGCTAATCCTGGATAAGTAATGTTCAGGGATTATGGAATATTGTATTGGTGAGAACTTCCGTACAGTCTCTTTAGACGACGACAGGAATTAATATTAATTAACTGAAACTTGTCTTTATAACCTCTTTTTATTAACATCCTTAGTAACCAGTGTTAATAACTATCTATCGGCTATATAATATTTTAGCAAAATTAGTGTTCAATTGAATAGCAGAATTAAACTATTGAACCTCAAAACTGTTTTGTCAAATAAAAAAATATGTCAAGACTTACTACTATTTAACTATTAAAAAAAATTGATCAAGTGCGAGTGGGACTCGCGAACGAAGGGTTCCGTACCATTATCTATGCAACATAAGGCAACGTTATTAGTATCGAGCAAGAAACGGTAAAAAAATCAGTTTTTTGTATGGAAGCCCCCCTTAAATATTTATTTTATTTTATTTTTAGTATTTGTTGTTATAGCGGCAATAGAAATACATCATCTGTGAAAATTTCAACTGTCTAGCTATCACCGTTCTTGAGATACAGCCTGGTGACAGACGGACGGACGGACGGACGGACAGCGAAGTCTCAGTGATAGGGTTCCGTTTTTACCCTTTGGGTACGGAACCTTAAAAAAGTCCAACCGTCTTCATGTGCCTTTGAAATTTGAGGACTTTCTGTGATTTCTCAGGAGATAATCATCAGATCCTGACTTGGGGCTAACGGGACCAAACGGGAACCTCCAACTTTCAAATAAAAAAAAAGAATTGGCATTGTTCATATTTTTTTAAAACTCTTAATTCGAAAACCATTTCGAGGAATAGAGTTTCTGATCATGATCCATTAGTTTTTTCGGAAAATTTGCTATATTAACGATTATTTTTCCAAAAAAGCAAATGATCTCTATTTGCCCTTGAAATGAATGACTTAAAATATTAAGGCGTTCTTAGGGATATATTACTCTGTGGTGGAGTTGCAATTGGTCTATTATATTAACTTGGCAACCTTGGAAAGATAATAATAATAATAATAAATATTCATGGACATTTCACACAACGTCCTCTGGTCCCAAGCTAAGCTTATATGCTTGTGTTATGGGTACCAGAATACGGATAGAATACATATACTACTTTTTTTTTTTTTTTGTAAATACATACTTATAATACATAGAAACACCCAGACGCAGTACAAACATTTGTATGACAATTAGAAAAATCACACAAATGATTGTCCCGAGCGGGAATCGAACCCGCGACCTCTTGATCGGCAGTCCGTTACCAGAACCACTACACCACGAGGCCCGTCAAAGTATTGCAATCTGTCATAAGTCTATCAGGAAAAGGCAATACAACGATGACGTCACTACGTTTAAAATAATATCTTTAAGTATTTTTAAAAAATTCTATAGAGTGAATATTTCAATAGTATTGAAATTATTTCCTTAAAATAGTCTATATTTTCTAAAAAAAATATAAAAACAGCAGGTCAAAAATTATGAACAATCCCAATTGTCAAAATCGCTTCGCCCAGTTAAAAGTTATGAGGTAACAAACATAAAAAAACTATAAAGACAAACTGAGAAACTCCTCCTTTTTTTTAAAGTCGGTTAAAAATAAAGTAGTACCTACGTAATTGACATTCACAACCGAATTTTTTTAAAATGGAATCCACCTTATTACCCAATGTCCAAAAGGTAATGCGATTGCTCCTAAATATCGTAAGATTACGTTTAGATAATAGCAAGACAAGTGTAGTCTACCACCCTCATGGGAAAAAGGCGTGCTGTTAAAATGATGATGATGATAATTAAGTTGATTGTTGTACAAAATTTCACTATTTGTATTACAGTCAATTTTTGTTTATGCAGTTTTTTTTTTATCTGTTTATACAACTATTTTCGTTTCTGAAAATAATTTCATAATTTAAAGAGCAAAGGAATAATTTCTATACGTTCATTGATCGCGTTCTCCATAGTGAATACTGTTTCATATAAAATCCAATGAGTTCTTCTCCCTTCTCGTTGTCATTTCAAGCTTTTTCACTTAGTTTATTGTAGAGAACGAACAAAAGCTTTTATTCCTGTTGTTTTTGTTTTCCAGCTATTGTGACAGCATCTTATCGGCAGTCTGTGTGAAAGACTTATTGTAGTCCTTTTATTGTAATTTTGTAGCTATCGATATTTTAGTTTTAGGTTTTGAAAAGTTTTCAGTAACATTTTTATGTTATTAAGCAGCTATTTGGACTGGCCTCTATTACCTTCGTTTGTATCTATGTATATACTTATTATATTATAAAGCTGAAGAGTTTGTTGTTTGTTTGTTTGAACGGGCAAATTTTAGGATTTACTGTAAGTATTGATTTTTTTTTTATTATTTTGGTTAGTACATTCATCGAGGAAGGCTATAAGCTATATAACATCACGCTACGACCAATAGGAGAGAAGTATTAGTGAAAAATTTTGCAAAAACGGGGATGTTTTTTGTAAATTTCACGCGTACAGAGTTTTACGCAATATTAGCCACTAGTAAATAAGTAGGATCAATCTGCAACTTTGCACATCTAATAATAATGGACCGATTATAATGGAAAATTTAAAATAAGACATTTTCTGCATAAATAAAACAAAAAAAAATTATATTTGTTAGAGAATAGGTAACTAGGCATTATTCTATATCGTTTAAAAATAAAGACTTTCAAAAATATCAAGCAACAAATCGTTGAAAATTACACGCACAGAATTGAGATCCCACAAAGACTGTTTACACAAGGCAGCGTGTCGACAACGTCCGATTGCGTTCAATCACTGGGACAGTCAAACTGATTGAAGTTTGTGCACACTATTTGTTTTAGGAACAGTGTTTTTAGATAGAAATTGTTTACAAGCTCTATTTTTAATTTGGACACTATATTTTCAGATAAATTTTGTTTTTTTTTAAATTTTTTTTTACAAAATCTGGCACCGGTATTATAAATGTCATTGAAATTAAGGAATGATTGGATTATTACCATATTTTATGGGTCCGAAAAATAATCTAGTTTGAATTTCTTCGATAGCAGAACTATGGCAGTAAAAAAGCTAATAATACAAGCTATTTCGGTTACCATTACCATCATTACTATCTTAAGTAGGTTCTTTTTATGTAACAGGATATCACTTATAGAAATTTGTTGATTCTATACGTTTAAAAAACAACCATGCTTAAAGTAAAATTAACTTGCTTTGAGTACATTTAAGACGGCACGATACCAAATTATGCTCCATACAAAAGTATGGGTATCGTACTTCCGTTTTTTCTTCGCGAAAGTTAAACCGATTTTACAATTTTTTTTTTTTTACGTTATATTATAGATAAAGAGTATGTCTATGCTCCTATCACTTTCTTTTTTCAAAACATAATAACTAAAAGAAATATGACGATCCGAAAAACCCACTTTTTTCGGTTTTCTTTAGATAAAGTTGCAGCGTCTATCACACAAATTTGGTAAAGTTTTACCACAAAAGAAAGAAAAAATAAAAGAAGCATAGATTTACTCTTTATCTATAATGTAACGCAAAAACTATTAAAATCGGTTTAACTTTCGCGAAAAGAAAACGGAAGTACGAAACGGAAGTTCGAAACACGGTTTTAAAGAATTTGTAGGTAAAATCCGCTTCATCTATATTTGTCCCTTTCAGCGCGGCGCTCGGAAATAGGGATAGCAATACCTAAGGCAAATACCTAAATGATTATGAAATAGGGATAGCAATACCTAAGGCAAATACCTAAATGAGGAGCACAGTACCCTCTTAAGGCCAATACAACCTATCAGTATTTGATATTTTAAAACTATTTTAAATTCTAAGCACGGTTAAAACCAAAATCTTTACAACCATTATCTCCTATCCGTATTTATGTAAAACTCCACATTACACTACGCCTGATGTTTCTCATACCGAACTTTCGATTCGCATACAAATGAGGCGTGCAGATGATCACAGCATCCCGTCTAATCCGGGATCTTGAATATTCAAACAGCAATTACCTTAATGGGGGATACTAGGGCAACAGTGCATGTTATTTCATAGAGAACAATTTTAGATAATGATTATGTTAACATGAAGCTTTTACGAAACGACAAATTGCAGGTAGCAATAATGTTCATATTACTTAAAAGTCAGAGCCAAAGATTTTTATTTTTAATAGGCAAGGTTGACAATCTCTTTTAAAAATTCGAAGACTGGGTAAAAAGGAAAATATTCTTCTCTTCACAGCCCATTAAAGTAGATAGATAGATAAATATTTTTTTATTTGCACAAACACCAATTTTACACTATATTTTAAAAATAGTCATAAAGCTATTGTATTTGTACCTACTATTTGGCGTCTTCCATTTCATAAAAGTATCTTCTCAACTCATGTCACGCCAACCAAGTGTATTCGCATAGAGTTTAATTTGGAGTTTTCTGTCTTTAGTGTATATAATTTACTTATAAGTAGGTATCCCCTGGCTGGCTCTTACAGCACCACAAGAAATATTCATAATAATTAGATTTTATCAAACACTTAACATTGCATTTACAACAACAAAATAACCCAGTTTTCTACTACACTAAAGGTTAAATAAAATGTTAATACTTACGTATTACAAGCTTATAAAGATAGGTAAAATTAGCCTTAAGCGGCTTTCAAACTTATCTGATGTGATGTGACTTGTTGCATCAAGAAGACATCTTATTCATACATTTATTTTAGCCGTCACAACACAGCGCATCAGAGTTGAGCGTATAAATCCGGTTCCCTGATACGATGTGTCACGTCACGTAAATTTTAATATGAATGCGGCTTTATATTCCAGCTGTATTTAATGTTTCATATAAACAAGTTCACGCGCCGTCTGAAGAACTAAGATAACAAGTCTAAACAATTAACTAAGTTAGCAGCTTAATTGACGTTGCGCCCCCGATTAACTCCGGAATATTAATTTTTGTCAAGCGCAAAGGCTGAACAAATAGTACAACTGTGTTCATTTTCTTCGTGCTAAACTTAGTAAATTCGTTATATTGCTTCACAAGAACTCTATCAAAATTCAAATTAACGTTACAATAGTCGTTTTGCCAGAGAATTTGCTAAAATGGTAATTGCCTACAGCAACGCTGCGTAAACAAATGTGATCCTGGTTTAAATTCTAATTCATTAATCTTAAGTTGTTGAAAATATCGTTACACAGGCTTGTTTTTAATATAACTAGATAATATCTGTTGAATATTGTAACTGGGGAAACGTGTTCATTGGCGTTTGCATTAGCGAGGGGACTAAATGAAAAGTATCTGGTAAGTGGTAGGTAAACGAGTAGTGTATTATAAGGTACAAAAATATTTATTAGCTGCAATGGTTCACATTTCATAGATTTTTTTATTTTGTACTTTAATTTTAGCAAGTGTACCATTTTGTACTGTAATTTTGATAGACACGTCATTTTAGTACATTCATTGGTTATTTTTTCACAGACATTTCATCCAACATCCGCTTTCAATGCTAACTATCATCGAGAATTACTATTATTAGACTTAGGGCCTCTTTCACCATTCTCAAGTAAAGCGCCAAGTAGACTAATCGCTAGTTAAAGTCACCAGTAACTACACGTGCGACGTTCACGACGTTCGGTTAGCAGTAATCTTAAGATTAAAAAATTAAAATTTTTTGAAAACGCTTTACTTGAAGATGGTGAACGGGGCCCTTAGGGCCTCGTTCACCATCTTCAAGTAAAGCGTTGATTAGTTACTTATCGATTAGCGTTAATTGTCAAGTAATAGTTACGAGTATCTTCTGTCAATTTCAATTTTTTTTATCTTAAGATTACCGCTACTCGAACGTCGTGAACGTCGCACGTGTAGTTACTGGTGACTTTAACTAGCGATTAGTCTACTTGACGCTTTACTTGAGAATGGTGAAAGAGGCCCTAAGAGTTACACCTGACATGTTAGTCACTGTAGGTAACTGAAAATGTTAGTTATTAAGACCATCATCATCATAATCATGACATAACGCCTTTTTCCTATGGGGGTTAGCAGAGACTATACGACATACACTACGATCCAAACATACTTCCTTGGCTTCATCCACACTCGTCTTCTTTCCAAATCATCTTATCAAAACCGAAACTAAATTTAAATGAATCCGACTTTCAGCAGGTGCCTACCTGCTAAAAGTGTAAAAAAAATTAGTTTAACAGATTTTTTTTTTCTTTATTCGGGTCTTCGAACTTTCTGTAACAGATATTCTGAAATGAAAATACTAATCCCTCATTCTACTCGATTATCACAAGACAGTGTTTTACTAAAGCGTGAATAAAAGGAGCTGCAAAATACGACAAGATAATTGGTGTGATATTCCGGCCTGATTAATGGCATTTATAAATCAAGCGAAATCTGGGGCTTAAAAATAAAACGGTGAAACAAAAGTGTTTATTTATCTGAGCTGTTTTACATTTTCCGGATAGTAAATATATGAAAATGGACTATTACAATATCGTAATAATTTAAACAAGTAGTTTTATGTAGGACGTTGTATGTAAATGTCCATGAATATTTATTTATTTATTATTTATTTATGTTCATTTTGTAAAGGTTTTTTTGTAAGGTTTTTTATGGAGTTTCTTTATATTAGTGAAACATTAATTTCAAATAAATTATCTTTAATTCAGAAGACATTTTTATTCTAATTGCAAGTTAAGATAAAATCATATTATAATGACTATTTACTTTCCATTATGAATATTTTGTTACAACAATTATATATCTGTAAATTGTAGTAGAAAAAAATTGGACAATTCACAAGAAGTGTGTAAATCAAATATGTACTTCTGTACTAATATTAAAAAGCTGAAAAGTTTTGTTTTTTGTTTGTTTGAAGGCGCTCAAGAACCGCTGGTCCAATTTATCGAAGAAGGCTACCATAAAACATAACGCTGCGACTAATAGCGAAGTATCAGTTAAAAAAATACAATATCATATACACAGTTCATGAGGTCGCGGGTTCGATTCCCGCCTCGGACATTCATTTGTGTGATGTTTATAAATATCATAAAAATGTTTGTTCTGCGTCTGGGTGGTTACTATGTATAATAAGTATGTATTTACAAAAGAAAAGTAGTTTATGTATTCTATCCGTATTCTGGTACCCATAACACAAGCATAATAAGCTTAGCTTGGGACCAGAGGACGTTGTGTGAAATGTCGATAAATATTTATTTATATTTATTTATTTATCTAATAACGAGGAAAATTTTCTAATTTTTACGCGTACAAAGTCGCAGGTAACAGATATTAAGTAATACACTTAAAACAATATTTGAGATATTATGTTTATCTATACCTACTAATATGATAAAGCGGAAGAGTTTGTTTGTTTATTTGAATGCGCTAATCTCAAGAACCACTGAGCCGATTTGAAAAATTATTTCAGTGTTAGATAGGGCATTTATCGAGGAAGGCTCTAGACTATATAACATCACGCTACGACCAGTAGAAGCGAAGCAGTAGTTAAAAATGTTCCAAAAACGGGGAATATTAAACTCCACGCGGACAGAGTCGCGGGCAACAGCTATGTTTATTATTAAGGTAAATTAATTCCAATCCCTACTATAATTATAAATGCGAAAATAACTCTATCTGTCTGTCTGTTACGCTTTCCCGCTTAAACCTCTCAACCGATTTTGATGAAATTTGGCACAGACAATCTTTAGACCCTGAGAAAGGACATAGGCTACCTTTTGTTGCGAAAAAATGTGATAAAAAGTTTTCTAAATTTCACGCGGACGCTGCAACTTGATTGCTGGCAACAGCTAGTTTCTATTAAAGCAAATAATTTCGCACTTCATTCATCCTTGAATATTATTGCCACTATGATGAGAAACAACCGCTATTACGGTAGCAGTAACTATTCTAACTGCAAAACTAAGTTTCAAGCTGTCATACAGTCAGAAATAATTTGTCAGTTTGTTGTGCCGTAACCGCACGTATGAGTTATGTTATGTATGATGAACCAGAAATTGTACTTCCTGTTTGTAGAAAATCCCTAAGAAACTAAAGCTAAACACAGAATTTGCTACTTCTTTGTGTTTGAGGTTTGGCTATTTGCTTACATACGTCAACTAGATAAGATGATGATTTATTAACGGCTATAGGGAGGCTCATTTGATGTAGGTACTGGACGATAGATATGACGTTAATTGTAGGAAGCCTATAGCATTTATGAGAGTTATACAATTAAACGCTCAAAGCTAAAGCATATTATCAAACTGTTTCAAACAATTTCTGTAGGTATCACTTGCAAATTAGAAATTCATTTGAGTCTTGTAAATACACAAACATTTTTTATTTAATAAGTTTGTATATTTGACAAATTATGAAATATGAATTAGGTATTTGTTATTTTCTGTACAGTTTGAATGTTAATAATTAATTTATTGATGACAATATCTATAGTTCGTAGGTACCTTGGGCATATTATTTAATAAAAAAAAATATCAGTTATTTTTAATGTTTATATCTCATTATTAAGTTATGAAAGCATGTTTTTTATAACAAATATTTATGATCGATGTTATTTTGTTCTATTTCAAGTGTTAGGCTAAGTTTCCTATCTAAGTCTTGAATCCATACTGGAAACTAAACTCAACTTCGTGGTAGTTGTGAAGCAGTAAATTGCACAAACTTAACCAATTGGAAATAGTATTTCATATGGCATATTCAACGGAATAATAATTTTAAGCTTTGAGCTAACTGCAATTTTTATTCCCAAAAATATAGGTATTGAATACATTCAAAAATTGTAATTTCTCGACTATCTAATATTTCGCCGGGCGACGAAGCGTAAGGCAGCTCCCAACAAAGTGGACTGACGACATCGTCAAACGTGCAGAGAGCCACTGGATATGTGGCATTCTCTGAGGAAGAGCTATGTCCAGCAGTTCGACGCAGCTTACTGCGTCAGCTTGTGTTTATGAGCCTTAGCTGATAGATGGATATATTGATAGTTTCTTTATATTGATCACTTTTTTAGAGTTTCAATAATAAATGCCAAAAGTTCTACAAAATTTCACACTTATTCAGAAAAATTTTAGTGATTTTGACTTAAAAATGAAAAGGGAATTTAAAACACTCCCAAAAAAAAATTTTGGCTGTGCCCATTTGCTTTCTTTTACACTATTGCACATCAAAAAAAAAATTCGCTATATTAAGTAAAATTCCATGTTAGTATTAGAACTAACATGTGACATGAAGCCACAATAGAGATTTATTAAACACCACCCAAGGGAGGACGTAAGGCCTTAAAATACGTATATGCCAAAAATTGGCAATAAAAATTCATCACCTGTCTCTTAAGGGATTTTTGTAATTTTGGTTTGCCAGTTGTTCGATAATATAGAACCTTTGTTGTATACGTTGATTTGAAATCTATACCTTTATTTATGAAACATTTCATTCTCAATAATTAAATTATTACATTTATTTGACAACATTGTTGACCAATTTCTGGAATGGTAATCGACGTAGAATAAATATTATAATAATATACCGTCTGCCCTCGTATGACGGATTGAGAAAACAATTTAACTGTCATCACTTTATTTCTATGCTATGCTGCTATTCAATCCAGAGAGAGGTGATAAGCAACAGAAATTTTCTGTAAGTCCAAAACGCCTGGTCAGGGTAGCTTAAGTAGACTCGGATTAGAGGAGGGACATTGAGGCACTGAAAAAAGAAAAAAAGTGAGAAAAGTCACTAAAATGTAACTTTTATATATGTTTCCTCGTGATAATTTTTATAGGGTCAGTTAAAGTATTACACGTTTAAAATTTTGTATAAAACTAAGTTAAGCGGTTTCACCCGTGTAGTGACGGATAAAGAATACAAGTGTTACCACCCCATCCCCTCGCAAGGGTGCTGTAAAAGTCAGCTAAGTGATATTGCACACAGATAACATCCTTTGTGAGAGACGGAAAACTCGAAAATAGACCCTGCCAACACGCCTGGTCAGCGCGGCGCAGTAGACCATAATCCCTGACAAAGTGGAGGAGGCCCGTGCCCAACATTGGGACGTAAAAGGGCTGGAGAGAGAGAGAGAAGCAGTTTCATTTGACACACTAAATAGTAAGTTAGTACCTAAATCTATATTGGTGAGAAGCACATAGTAGTAATTTGTTAACCTACAAGCCAAATCATTATTCTTACTCTGAAATAAAATCTCAAATAGCCTACAAATATGATTTACGTCAGCATTACGTAATTTTTAGAACAAATACCGTAAATAAGGTTAGTTTTTACGATCATGTATGCCGTCCTAAGATTACGCGGCACCGCAATATAACATCATTTCTATTTATATTTAAGGTTCCGTACAAAAAGCCGGCTTAATAGGAGTTTCTCGTCCACGAATGGTTCTCTCTCTAGATCACTAACGCCCCACTGTTGGGCACGGACCTCCACCAATTTGGGAGAGATTATGATCTACTGTGCCGCGATGACCAGCCTTGTTGGCACATATTTTTTATACTTTAAATTAAATAAATATTTTGCACTTTGCATCAATTCAACAATATATATTATTACTAGCTGTCCCGGCAAACGTTGTTTTACCATACTAAAAAAAAGGTTTGAAAAATAGATGTTGGCCGATTCTCAGACCTACTGAATACGCATGTAAAATTTCATAAAAATCGGTCAAGCCGTTTCGGAGGAGTACGGTAACTAACACTGTGACACGTGAATTTTATATATTGGCACATATTTTTTATACTTTTTATTAAATAAATATTTTGCACTTTGCATCAATTCAACAATATATATTATTACTAGCTGTCCCGGCAAACGTTGTTATGCCATACAAAAAAAAGGCTTGAAAAATAGATGTTGGCCGATTCTCAGACCTTCTGAATACGCATGTAAAATTTCATAAAAATCGGTCAAGCCGTTTCGGAGGAGTACGGTAACTAACACTGTGACACGTGAATTTTATATATAAGATATAAGATTAATCTAAAACTACAAAAAAAATAAGGATAAAAGGGAAAAATTTTGGCGTCAAAAAGTTCGTCTGCATCGCAGTCATTAGGCAACATGTCCAAAAGACTGTCAGCATTGACACGTTTTATAGCAATATTTATATAGGCTAACTTACTAAATATAATAATATCAACTAAATATAAAAACAAGTCAGTTGCAAAATGAATAAATTACTGTAAAAAAAAAACTATTTCTATAAACAAAATATTATTAAAACAAGTCGTAGAACTCTTTAAAACAAACAACTCCACTTATAAAAGTGGCTACCAGTAATGCTATAATTTCGTAGCTTTACAACATTTCAGTGTGTTATTTCCCTCTGTGGACTCTTTTAATTATAGTCTGCCCCTACATGTATCATAAATTCTAATGGAGTTAGATCTACTCGTTCGCCGAGCCCTCCATGCGGGCACAAATTGCATTTTAGAATTTAACGTATACAACCCACATTATAGGCGTGATCGAAAATTTAAATTTCAGAATATAAATTGTGGTTTCGTTACTGGAAAAATATTGGATGTAAAGATAATATGAAACAGAAAATAAAAATGAAATGAATTTACTTTTTAAATTGAAACATAAAGATTGGTTGCGATAGCATACTATAAAAACAGATATTTTAAACTATCATAGATAACCGGTCAAGTACGAGTTGAACTGGCACATAAATACTACAACTACATAAACATTGTGAGAATAACGAGTAAATGTTGTCGTAGTATCAACTGACATACAAAAAACTGTAAAATTTACAGCTAGCTATCACCGTACCAGAGATAGAAGCTAGTGACAAACGGACGGATGGATAGTGAAATCTAATAATATGGTACGATTTGGTACGAAACCTTAAAAAAGACAATATTTTAAGTGAAGGCAACGATTGCTTTAAATTAACATGACATGTGAGTCATGTATCCAAACATGTCAATCTCGTATCGTTAAATATTACACATAAACTGAAAATGGGAATTTCAAAAGGCGACACGATTAGACTAGCAAAGGTCCGATAGCCTATCAATGGGCCAGCGAACCTCGATCAAGCTTGTTATTTACGCTACACAGTTTAGAGATATTAGGTCTTCCAATGCTCCCAATATTGTAGATTTGTATAAATGTCTGTGTGGTGATAGATTAAGAATACATGTGTCACCACCCTATTTCTTTCGCAAGGTGCTGTAAAAGCAATCTACTGTGAGAGACAGAAACTTCAAACTAAACCCTATACCAACACTTCTGGTCAGCGTGGCATTCTTCTTCTCCATCGGTTCCATATGACTGAGGGTCATGGCCATAGTCCAGATTTGAGCCTCGTGGTTGAGTGGTTTATGTAACGGACTGCCGATCAAGAGTACGCGGGTTCGATTCCCACTCGGGGCAATCATTTGTGTGATTTTTCTAATTGTCATACAAATTTAATGTTTGTACTGCGTCTGGGTGTTCTATGTATTATAAGTATGTATTAAAATTTACAAAAGAAAAGTAGTATATGTATTCTATCCGTATTCTGGTACCCATAACACATGCATATAAGCTTAGCTTGGGACCAGAGGACGTTGTGTGAAATGTCCATGAATATTTATTATTATTATTTCTAATCAGGCTCTTCTAGTCGACGCGGCATTCAGCGAGTCTAATTGCATTAGCGTACATGCAGCGTGGTATGGTAGACCACAAACCTTCCCGAAGACGCTCGTGCTCAGCAGTGGGACGTAATGGGCTGAATAGAGAGAGTATATAATTCAATACAAGCTAGCAAAATCGGTAGATCCTGTGAAAAAAATACAGCCCTATTATAATACCTAAAAGAAAACAATCACATTCCTACCTGGCGGTCGACGTCACGTGCGAGGCGATCAAACCTATGCGGAGTCGACATGATAATGAAGAAAGAATAGGAAAACGAAGCGAAGTTTAGTTCATGAATGAATGAATTTTCAATTTGAAATTTTTGATTATATAATTATTTTGCTAAAATGATAACACACATTATTTTCATAGTTTTGTTGAATCCGAAATTTGAATTATTATTTTATACATTCAATACCTATTTTTAAAAAGGGAATTTTTATTCAATAGTAAGCCCAAATTTACTTCCCATTTACCAAGTGAAATTGTCCATCCTCTTAAATGACTCACTAATTACTAAACGAGTTGTTAAACTAATTAGAGCACCTTTACATCTGCTTTAGTTGTTAGAATCTTGGGTCACTTTTAAAGCTCAGTATTAAGTGAGTATTATAATTAAACCTTGACTTGACTCCGACATATAGGTATAACGACAAGGGTTCTGTTGTCACACAGAGAGAAGTTTTGTTTCACTAAATACATTTTATACTTTGGAATCAGACGACTCTCGACGGTTATCTGAATATTAATCTCTGTATTAACATGTCAGGCATAATGTCATATAAAAATAGGACGTGTATAATATTTCCTACATCTCTAGTTAAGGGCCTACATCAATATTATCGTATATCATCGCCGACACGTACATATTAACACAGTCAGTAGGCACAGAAAATGAAGAATTAGGGATACTTTTCCTATTTACTCAAAATCTACTAAATATATTTTAATTCTGATTTACGTGTTTCTATATATAATAGTTACTTGTGTTTAAGTTATTTCATTAGTTAATACGCGATAATAGACCGAAAAATGAAAAAAATAAAAAATTTGAGAGGTTGTTTCGCTAAGATTTTCTATCGAGAAAACTTTTTTCAATCGCGTTTCTGAGTTTATGCGATCCTAGATCATATATTGAAAAAACATATACTTAAAAATTAGAGTTCTAGCCATTCAATCTAAAGAAACAATGAAAACTCCGTACATAGAAAAATGCACGAAGCTATTTTGGTATCCTCTTAAGGTAGAGAAAATATGCAGAATAGTATACTTTTTACGAAATTTGCGCGTTCGGAGGCGCATAAAAATACCCATATTTCTAGTAAATGTTGAGAAAAAGTAAAGAACGCTACAGTATTCTTCTCATTTAAATGAATTAATGTCAAATTTCAACTATGGAGTAACCGCAGCCTATGAAGTTTTATTTAATGTGAGATTTTAGTCACTAAAAGAGATTGAATTAATTTGTCTGCTTGACTACGGCGACTAAATATCAGTTAATGACGATAGCGGACTAATCGTACCAAATATTATTATATTCTTTCGTGTCTCACAAAGGTAATTATTCGCTTAATTTTCATGTGCCTAAGATGACTTTTGCAGTATCTAAAAGAAATAGGATAAATGCTTTCTTAAGCCGTTACAACGCCATTGTAACCATATAGGCGGATGTATACGAATTTAAATATTTCGTTTATACCATGAAGATACACATACATACACCGATTTTTTTACTGTACTCATGGGACAAAAGGATCCTTCAAAATTTAGAAATGAGAAAAATTGGCCATAAAAATGTATACACCTGATTCATGAGGGTTTTTGTAATTTATTCTGCAGATCACTAAAGGTATTTTAGTTTCATTTTTAAATGTATGAAATAAATTTATCTCTTAAATTATTAAGCTTGTAATGTTTGAAATAATACGTAGGTACAAGTAACCTTAGTCATTGTATTATTGTGTATTTTGATGGATTACGAATACACAATAACCTTTTTAGTAGCTCTTATGATTTTATATTTAAATAAAATCATAATTTAACATTTTTTCAACAAGTCACATCAGGCATGTCATGAATCCGGTTTAATTTTATCAACATAATCCGATTTTGGATTTAAAACATTACAACTAATTGGAATGTTTTAATTTGTTTTACAATCCATGATTTCTTCAGTTAGTTAATACTAAAAGAGATTATTTATGCAAACCCATAAGTGAAACCTAAAACGGACATCAGTAAGATTTATCTTGATGTTATCTAACGCCTGGAGAACAATTTGGGTAGATAAAAAGGTCGAAAAAATATTTCAATGTGTCGTTCACATTTTTTAAGATGTTGCTTGCTAAGTTATATAGTATCCTCTCTTTTTCTCTCTCTCGAGCACATTAAAACCCCAGTGTTGGGCACAGGTCTCTTTCCTTTAGAGAGGATTGTGGTCGACTATGTCACTCTGACCACGCTTGTTGGCACAGGTTTTATTTTTGAGTTTTCCGATCAACAGTCGAGGATGTTATGCGACAACTTCATCAAAGCGAATTATAGTTGATTTTTTTTTAAATAGATACTTTGTTACTCGTTAATTTTACAACGAAATGATTTGATAAAGAAAATTTCATGGTTATAAAGTTATAGACTATTATAGCATTGTCGTGCTCCGCTGTTTCTCTTGTGAAAGAAAAATAAATCCATAGTCTATTCCGCGATTTACTCCTCAAAAGATAAAAAAGCACTCTGAAAGTTAAAACTTTTTATGTTTTATATAGATTTTTCATCTGTGGACTCTTAAGAAAAACCTGTCTCTTTTAATAATCTTTTTAAAAGCTAATTTTGAACGTCCATTTTTACTTGAACACATTATTAATAAGTCCCCCTTTAAGAATTATTTTAAACTATTTTTATATTTATTTTGTGGGAATTGTATCTTGAATGAATTATTTTAGAATTTTTTATCTTTACATGTATTTATATGAATTGTGACTATGTATTAATGAATTTTTTATTGACATATTATGCATTTTATTTTATGTGAATTTTATTTAATTTTTGTGAATTTTAAATTTTTTGTTTATTTTTTATTTTTATTTTATGGGATTTTTTGTGATTTCTTTAGTATATGAATTTAGGAATATTTTATATGACATCTAGTGTAATTGTGCATTTTTAAATCTATTATAATTATGTTCACTGAAAAATTCTACTAACTAAGTCTTAAGTTTTACTAATCAAAAATGTGTCCCGGTAACTTGAATAAAGAGATTTATTATTATTATTTTTTTAAACTTTTCTGTTTCTCCCTTTTATGAAGGGTATGTAATTTCTACAGTCTTGTGCGGGCCTTAACCAAGCGCAAGAGCTGGGGCTGTTTGATCTAAAGAGAGAAATTTCCTAACAATTCTGCATGTGTTCAGAATTACTGCTTTTTGTAGAAGGATATATGTTAGTGAATGGACGTCTAGTAGTGTCAGGCTTGTGTGTAGAGTGTGAGGAATGATTCCTGTGGATGATAGAACGATGGGTACAGTTTTAACTGAATTAACTCTCCATTGGGACTTAAGTTCTATGGCTAGGTCTGTGTATTTGCTTAATTTCTCTGTATAAGTAGTTGATAGGTTATGTGTGTTAGGGATAGCTATGTCTATTAGGTATACTATTTTTTGTTTTTTGTCGTGTAGTGTTATATCCGGTCGGTTGTGATGTACTGTTTTATCTGTCAATATTGTTCTGTCCCAATAGAGTTTGTAGTCAGGTGTATGTAATATGGTTTGTGGTGAGTATTTATAGTAGGCTACTTTTTCTGTAATGAGTTTATATTTGTATGCTAGGTTCTGGTGAATTATAGCTGCTACCTGGTCGTGTCGATGCTTAGCTAGAATCTGTCAAGCCTCGGTAAAAGATATTTTAAATAATTATTATCTACTAAATTGATTTCAATTAAGAGCTTCCGTACTATACATCGAATGAAAACATGAAAATAAAAATGATATTCGTTTCATGCGTCTAAGTTTTATATTAACTTATTAAAAACATAAACTCCTAAAAAAATAATATTTATAACCCATATTAAAACAAGATTAAATCGTATTAATATATGTAAGAAATTTAGTTAGAATATTCCTATATTTCTTTGAGATATTGATGTTAGATAAAATTTCTTAGAATCTATATCTTACAATGCAATCTTTTTTCTGATGCTTCATTTGCATTTGTGTTAAAAATCAAAGCTCTGTACAATTCAGAATAATTGAAGGTAAAATATTGAAATTATCATTCCAAATTATAATTTCTTAATGACTTTTTTTTCGAAATTAATGTCTATTTATCGCTATAGACTACGAAATCTTTCGAAAAATACTTTTGCAAAGTATTTTATTAGAAAAGATAAAAGATTGTATTAAAAAATTGGTCAAGTGCTAGTCGGACTCACGCACGAAGGGTTCCGTACCATTATCTATGCAACATAAGGCAACGTTATTAGTATCGAGCAAGAAACGGTAAAAAAATCATGTTTGTTGTATGGGAGCCCCCCTTAAATATTTATTTTATTTTATTTTTAGTATTTGTTGTTATAGCGGCAATAGAAATACATCATCTGTGAAAATTTCAACTCTCTAGCTATCACCGTTCTTGAGATACAGCCTTGTGACAGACGGACGGACGGACGGACAGCGAAGTCTCAGTAATAGGGTCCCGTTTTTACCCTTTGGGTACGGAACCCTAAAAACAATTGAGAGATTAATACATCTTTTAAAAATTAAGTTTTATAAATCTTTGATTAAATAAAATATATAGTAAATAGAGCGTATATAATTAAAATGTTATACAACGTCCTTTGGTCCCAAACTAAGCTTATATGCTTGTGCTATACTACTTTTCTTTTGTAAATAAATACCTATAATACATAGAAACACCGAGACGCAGTACAAACATTTGTATGACAATTATAAATATCACACGAAAGTTTGTCCTGAGCGTGAATCGAACCCGCGACCTCATGATCAGTAATCCGTTACATGAACCTCTCAATCACTTTTCAACCACGAAGCTCGTCAAGCCAACTATCCGTGTGCTGACGGATTAAGAATACCTGTGTCCTCATAATATGCTATAATAATCAGTAATATTAGTAGTAAAAATTCGGCATGATAACATTCTTTTATATAGAAACAAAATCTTTATTTTTGCTCTAAAATGAACCCCCAAATGGGCTACAAATAAGATTTATGTTGACGTTACCTAGAGCTTAAAGAACAATTGGCCAAAAAAGGGTCGCGAAAAAATTTCTATATGCCAATCACATTTTTACGATCGTCATGTGTGCCGCCTTAGGATTGCACAGAACCGCAATATAACACCATTTCTTCATTTCCATTTGCTTTTTGTGTTTTATACATGATTTTTACAGTTCAAAAGGTATTAAACTTATTTTTGTAGACGTTTTATAGCATTATTATTAAATAAAGTTGATATAAAGAGGAGTAATAAGAGATAAGACAACAGACAAATGATTTTGAAAAATAAAATAGGTACATGTTGCGCCGATCTAAAGTAAGAGTAGTACCTTATGAATTACTTCTACCTTGTTTTGTATTTTCTAGAGGAAGATAGATATTTACTCTCCGTGTGGCGACGGATTAAGAATAGAAGTGTCATCACCCCTTTTTCTTCCCTAGGGAAGAAATGGGATGCGTACATCCAAATGGATAACGCACGCTGTACAGACATTGCACAATTGCATTGACAAATGCACAAAATTCGAAATTTAACTTCCGTAACAAAGATAGCGTAACTAAAGAATACTACACACGGCGCTACTAACGCCGTTTCGCTGTTCGCGCTGGTGACTCATGTCAGTTTGTTTTGGCGTTAGTTTTTATTTTATTGACATTTGATTGACAATCAATCAATTTGAAATTGATTTTGATTGACAATGAAAGACTAGAGAAGTTTTATTTGGCTGTATGTGTTTTTCTTAAACAATAAACATATTTAGATTCTTGCATAAATAAAATAAATAAATAATTATAATTGCATAAGTTGATAAAAATTACTATGCAATAGCTTTACCGCGGCAGTCCCCGAGCGCCACACGTCTTTTTTTTATTAGTAACACATATTATATTACACAATCTACTGTTATTACAGACAGTCACCAATATTCTTGTAGGTTCTATCACAACTCCTACACACGCTTTTCTTGCCACCAGACGATGTTGTGTGAAATGTCGAAACATATTATTTACTAGCTATGCCCCGCGGTGTTACTCGCGGTAAAGAACATAAAAAATCTGTACGTTTTTATCATCCCACAGGAACACTGCATTCTTTCGGGATAAAAAGTAGCCTATAAAATTATTCTGATGTATAAGCTACATTATTGTAAAGTTTCATTAAAATCCATTCTGTAGTTTTGCGTGAAAGAGTTACAAACATCCAAACATCCTTACTAATAAACTTTCACATTTATAATATTATTAGGATTTGTTGTTGTTGTAAATGTGTGACTATAATCATAATGTACAACAAAATACGAAAAGGAAAACATCATTAAATTCTCTTGTACAACAGTTATGTGGTTTTCGATTTACGAGAAAGGAAGCGTTAATGACGTACCTCATTAATTTGAACAGGTTTCTTGCTACTGCTAACAATATGATGAAGCACGATTATGTAAAACAATACAACATATTAATATACAAGAAATAAAGTCATGTTGTATAACTTTACCTCTAAAACGTGTTTCAGAAAGGTGTAGTCATATTTGACCACCGTTACACATGGCCGGTGACTAGGCACTAGGCATGGATGAAATTACAAATACTAGTTATATTGTGACTTTTATGTGTTCATAAAAGTTTAATTAATTTATAAATTAATTAATAAAAGCACACTGTAATGTATATGTATATTAAAAGATTTACAGTGTGCTTTTATTTTTTTATTTGTTACAGCCATCGTATGGTTGTTTTTAATAATGAATCATCGATTGCTTTCAGTAATGTATTTATGTTATTGGCTATTCATTACGTTAATACCTAATTGACATTGACAAATAACAACACTAAATCACATTTTTGAAGGTCAACGGAGAGAGAGTATATCTTCGTAGGAGCTCGCTAGTATAGGTATATTTTATAATTGTTTTAAGCTATATTTTTTTCTTATTTGACTGCATGGTAAATGTGACACTACTTAAGGTACTTAGATATTTAGTATAAACATTTCGAATTACAGAATTATTTTACTATAACGGGATGTGTTCTGAAGAATTATTTGACATGGTGCCCACGGCCTCCTTCTATCATCGCACCTCTCGACATCGGCAGCGAGTTCATTGTCACACCCTAGAACCGTTACCATCCCGTAGTGTACGGTTAGAGCGCAACTTTATCCCACGTACGATCAGGTTGTGGAATGAACTCTCTGCCATGGTTTTTCCACAGGACTACAGCATGGGGCTTTTCAAAAAGGGCGTCAAAAGGTTCCTACAGGGTCGGCAACGCGCGGGTGGTACCTCTGGTGTTGCAAGCGTCCATAGGCTACGGTAATCGCTTAGTCGTAGAAAAAAAAAACTTACGTAACGTAAATAAATTTCGAAGGCAATGCTTTATAAATTAATTTACTCAAACATAATTTACTTGAGCTACTCTGTAATTTCTTCTAATGACTAAATCACTGACATTAAATAATTTTACACTTAATTTAAATTCCTTTGCTATAATATGACGAAACTGCTCTTTGGGTAGTAGTAGTAAGTACTTTAACTGCTAAACAAAGTTTCAAGTAGTCCTAAACTATGAAATAATTTGTCAAAGTTTCTAGTGGCGGTCGCAACCACATGTTTGACTCTCGTTAAGGACGTTTAATCCGAGCCTGGAATAGTGCAGAATAAAATTAATTGAGTATAATAAGAACACTCAATAATTTCTGCTGAATTGTTTACAGGCAATTAGTATTGTATAATTTAACAGCAGCGTTGGTGCAAAAATAAGTGGGTTCTCAATTTGTAGAAATATCATATTTTATTTGGTCAGGTCACCGATCAACCATGTTAGGATAAACACACGATTGGTCAGGTCACCGATCAATCGTGTTAGAATAAGCACATGGTTGGTCGGGTCACCGATCAACCATGTTAGGATAAGCACACGATTGGTCAGGTCACCGATCAATCGTGTTAGAATAAGCACATGGTTGGTCGGGTCACCGATCAACCATGTTAGGATAAGCACACGATTGGTCAGGTCACCGATCAATCGTGTTAGAATAAGCACATGGTTGGTCAGGTTATTTTATTAAAAGTTCGCAAATATTTTTTGTGTATGTTGATTGATTTATTTGAATGTGTATACCTTAAAATGGTCGCATAGACTCGCACACTTGAAGCTATTGAAGTACCTAGTAATTAATTTCTTTGGGTTGTTTTTTACAAATCTGAAACTACTTAGATTTCAGATGTTAACTACAACTTGATAGTTTTAGCAGATCTAAAACACAATTGATTATTCAGTGACTAAATAAAGAACGAAAATATTAAATAATTTTGATATAAATGAGGAGTGGCCAATAAGTCGATTGCGATCGAACGCGCGACCAGTTTTCGTCGATCACTCGCAAGTTCCACGAGGGGACGAATTCAATCCCAAATGTTTCTAGTACTTGATACAGGAATGAACATGTTCGCAGCTCATGCTTCGAGTAGGGAGACGTTCAGCGTGACCCTCTTTAGTAGTTTTCTACTACTTTCAAAAGTCCACGGCGGTAAAAAAGCACATTGCATAAAAGTCACCCTTCTTACCTAAGAAATAGGTCCATCGCGACTCAATTTTTAAATAAAAAGTAGATCGTATGTGCACAAAAGTTGGCCACACCTGCTATAAACAGTCCATTAAAAATTAAAAGTAGTATTTACAATACATACATACATTCTATAATATATGCGCAACTTATTAAATATAACGCATGGATGGATGGAAATATATTATACAAGTCTGAATACATAAAAAGCGGTTTTATTTGACGTGATTATATGTAGAGAACATTTATTTGGCTGAATATTAGCCTTAACCAGAGTACTGCTATAACTTTGATGATAGTGTGAAGCGCTAAAATGTTCAAACTTGTGCAATTGAAGTACCTATATTATAATCTCGATTGCAATGCGACACCATTTTACGGCATCGTCCTTTAAATTGTTAGGTTTACCATTAATACAGGGAGATTAGGTTTCATGATAAACCTAAAACAATCGAAGATTCTAGTAAAATCAAATAAGCTCTTTGTTCCTTAATAAGGGTTTGTACGTTGTGCGACTATACCGCCTTAATTGTAATACCGCCCTAATTATAATAATTAAAAGAGAAAATTGTGAAGACTCCTTTTCCTTCCAAGGTAAAAGCCAACTAAAGGAAATGGATATGTTGACAGATAACATCCTCTGTGAGAGACGAAAAACTGTAGTTAAATCCCATGGCCCCACGTCTGGTTAGCACAGCACAGTAGACCAGAATCCCCCCCCCCCCAAGTGGAGAAGACACGTACCCAACAGTGAGACATTAATAACTTAGAGAGAGGAAGGGACAAATGTGTCTTATATACTTTCGTAAGACTTTTTCTTTCTTTGTTTATCCGTCACGTTATTCTATTACTTTCTAGCTAGGCAACTTTATGGTGTCGTCTTATTTAAAACTGTGTGAGCTCTTATAAGATTTTACACTTTAAATTTCTTCGTAAAATTTTTATCATTTACTAGCCTACTAGCAATTTAGAAAATTTTCCCCGTTTTTATGACGTTTTCATTGCTGTTTTGCTTGTATTGATCGCAGGGTGATTTCATATACCCTTCCTCGATAAATGCACTATCCAACACTAAAAGATTATTTCAAGTGACTCCTGAGATAAGCGCGTTCAAAAAAATAAACAAACAAACAAACTCTTCAGCTTTATAATAATGGTATATCTAAACCTTCTGCTATATTTTATTTCGTTCATTTTCATTACAAACAATATTCTACTAAATATTTTCTAATTTTTCTTGCCAGATCTTTCTCAAGTGGGACGCGTTCCGATATTAGACAAATAATAAAACTAAATAATTGAAATAAATACCAATTTTCTATAATTTCAAATACAATTAATAATTTTCTTTTAATACAACAAATTTAAACCTTAAATCCAAAAATTCTTTTGTAACTTTTCTTGTTACTATGTAAATAATATTGTATTTAAGTATTTAAATCTAGTTTACTTGCTATATTGTATATTACCTCTATAATAATTAAAAACATTAGTATAAGATAAAATTAAGTAAATTTTACTTTTATAAAATTTTAATTCTTCATATTGTTATAATTTCTTACTGTTATATCTTCTTATATATAAAATTCACGTGTCACAGTTGCAAACTTGACCGATTTTTATGAAATTTTACATGCATATTCAGAAGGTCTGAGAATCGACCAACATCTACTTTTCAAACTTTTTTTTTTAGTATGACAAAACAACGTTTGCCGGGTCAGCTAGTTGTATTTATAAAATTAAAATAATGTTATTGATTTTATGTAGTCTGAGCATAATGTAATATAATAGTTTATGGTAAAAGTCTATCTTTATGGTCAATGCAAAATTAAAATCGAATGTGGGTAAGCCCTGTAATAACTGATCGTAGAGGACACTTTACAGCTCAGTCTCACCCGTGACCACGGTGACGCCAAAGTCTCCGAAACGTCGGGCTAAAGTTTTAAACAAATACACTTGTCTTAATCCGTAAAAAGTGGTTTTATTTAAACAATATTCTACTGTCATATTAGTAGATGTTTCATAACATAACATCTAATTCTCCACTCTGAATACAGCACGAATAGATTTTTCAATTAAAACTTTGGTAAGGACCTAAAACAACAATACAGTTACGATATATTTAACCGCAATTTGATTAATTGTAGTAAGATAACAAAAACACAAGTTAGAATACCGCCTGGCTTGTAACAACTTGTTAAGATAATGAACTTAGTTACAAGATACTTCAGACCGCAAATTACAGATGATTTTGTTTTTCTTAAACTATGAACTAGGAGCAAAGCAGCAATAAAAAATGTTGCACAAACGGGGAAAATTTTCAAAAGGCCACGCATCGAAGCCCAAGCAACAGCTAGTTTTTGATATTGTAAAAGTTTTAAGAATGTATTTTTTTCTTATAAGAAAAACGGTACCGATTCTTCATGCACAACTTAACTAAAGAATGAAAATTTATAGTGTCAATAACGCAATTCGGCGTTGTCAACTAAAACTTTGTTATTAGAAAATCTGTGTATTTATAGACCATCATGGTCTTATTTATAATGACTTATAGGAGGTTTAAACAATAAAATAATGACACTTTATCGGAGAGATAATAATAAATAAATAATAATGACATAATAATGACCATGCATATAAGCTTAGCTTGGGACCAGAGGACGTTGTGTGAAATGTCCATTATTATTATTATTATTATTATTTAATAATAAATATTCATGGACATTTCACATAACGTCCTCTGGTCCCAAGCTAAGCTTATATGCTTGTGTTATGGATACCAGAATACGGATAGAATGCATATATTACTTTTCTTTTGTAAATACATACCTACTTATAATACATAGAAACACCCAGACGCAGTACAAACATTTGTATGACAATTAGAAAAATCACACAAATTATTGTCCCGAGCGGGAATCGAACCCGCGACCTCTTGATCGGCAGTCCGTTACATAAACCACTCAACCACGAGGCTCGTCAGTAAACATTTTATCGTAAAAAGACCATTATGAATAACAATTATTGACAATTTTAGGGAACCGATTTTAGTGAACTTTTAAACCTCCGATAAGTCATTATGAATAAGACCATAACGATTTAAATTAAGTTAAGTTTAGTTGTGAACGTAGAATTGGCACCAATAATCAATATCATACCATTGTTCGTGTGGTGACGGATTAAGAATACAAGTGTCACCACACCTTATCCTTCCGCGGGTGCAGGCTGTAGAAGCCAGAGGGATATTGTACATACATAATATCCTCTGTGAGAAGCGGAATATAAACCCTATGACAATACGCCGTGGAGGGCTGGAGAGAGAAACTATTTTATTTATTTTGATTAGTAGATATAGTGTGAAATGACAATGAATATTTATTTATTAATTTAATAAGGTCAAGGTCTGGGCGTATTGGCACACCTGGTCATCGCGGCATGGTAGACACGACACACATTCCTAAGAGGAGGAGGCTCGTGCCCAACTGTGGAACGTCAAATGGCTGGGATAGGAAACAATCATTACAAGACAATATACCATACCTACAGCCAAGAATAAATAAAAAGAGCTATAAAATCCAAAGAGATAATTGGCCTGATATTTCAGCCTGATTAATTGCATTTATAAATCAAGGCAAATCTGGGGTATCAAAATAAAACGTTGGAAGAAAAGTGTTTAATTGATCAGATCTAGCGTGAGTTATCACAATAGTTATTATTCTTGAATATGGTTACAAAATTTTACTATAAATTCTACTCTTTACTTTACATATTATATTTGAAGGGCCCCGTGATCTAGTGGTTCATGTAACGGACTGCCGTATACGAGGTCACGGGTTCGATTCCCGCTAAGGACAATAATTTGTGTGATGTTTATAAATGTCATACAAATGGTTGTACTGCGTCTGGGTGCTTCTAGTATGTATTTACAAAAGAAAAATAGTATAAGTAGTATATCCATATTCTGTTACCCATAACACAAGCATAAAAGCTTACCTTGGGACCAGAGGACGTTGCGTGAAATGTCCGTGAATGTTTATTTACTTATTATAATAATATAATATAATATTCATGGACATTTCACACAACGTCCTCTGGTCCCAAGCTAAGCTTATATGCTTGTGTTATGGGTACCAGAATACGGATAGAATAGGGGAGCGAGGGGCTAGTTGTAACAATTTTAACAAATAATTATATATCTTGAAGTGTATTGGCTAAATTCCCATTAACTAAACTTTAATTGATACTCTAACTATTCTTTTATTAAGTTAAATCGAAAAAATATCAAATCTACGGGTAACTCTTTCACATTTTTAATTTTAGTTTAAAAAGGGAAGTGTTACAACTTACCCCGTGGTTGGGGCTAGTTGTAACATCTATTGGGGCATGTAGTAACAAAAATAAAAACAAAAATGTGACACCTTTAATCGTTTATTTTTTTCACATCTTGGACCAATTTGCTTTATTTACAACAAAAACTAACTAGATAATTCTATAATATGTTTTTTTTTATAAAATTATTAACTAAAACGTTCGTTTTAGTTAATAATTATACAATCAACAAATTAAAGAATTAAGTTTTTAACTATCTATCTTATTTTGTACTTATGTACTACTATAGGTACTTATATATCAACATGGCACTTTATAATCAAAGTAAATTCTTATTTCTTCTTCTTCTTCTAGTTATAAACCTCCTCATCTTAATTATCTCTTAGTTCTAGCTTACATCTTGCAATAATCAGCCTTGCAATGAGTTGCTTCTATTTCAGCGCACTTGAGGATATATGAAGACATTTTACATTCTTCTTCTTCTGTGAATACTTGTCTAGGCTTGACATAGCCTACTTTTGGACTTTCTTTATTTTTCTTCTTCTTAATGTATCTGTACAGAGATACGTGACAAAGATAAAAATTCTTACTTGCCTTCCGAATACTATAGTTGTTTTCTAAAACTTCAGCTACAGCTAACTCTTATAAACTCCTGGCTTTGTTTTGCCCGGTCTGTCTTTCCTTTATATTCTCTCATTCAACACGAAAACAAATAATGTAGGTTACATTACAAATAATAACAGTAACTTACGGCAATCTGAGGGCAAGTTGTAACATGGTACAACAAACCCCGAGGTTTTGTTACAACTAGCCCCTAGGTATAGTTCTTAATATTTATCACGATAAATATTAAATCAACTTAGTAATCTCGAAAATTGTTGCACAACATCATAAATAGTTATATTATAGCATCAAATAAGGTACATAAAGCTTCAATTACTCGAAAATAGTAAAGCTAACCAAAAACTTAGGCAAATAAAATTATAGGTTACCTGTCTACAACGAAGTGTTTGCACATACCAACTCACTGCGCTGCCTGGCGGGACACAGGCTGTGAAAAAGTGGCGTGGCACGTTATAATTTTAAGATTTGATAATAAAGATTCGTGAATAAAGTTTAAATTCCTATTGAAAAAGGGCTGTTACTACTTACCCCTGTTACAACAAGCCCCTCGCTCCCCTACATATACTACTTTTCTTTTGTAAATACATACTTATAATACATAGAAACACCCAGACGCAGTACAAACATTTGTATGACAATTAGAAAAATCACACAAATGATTGTCCCGAGCGGGAATCGAACCCGCGACCTCTTGATCGGCAGTCCGTTACCAGAACCACTACACCACGAGGCCCGTCAAAAACAAAGTCGTTATTTTTGTATGTGACTTTAACGGATCTTGATGCGTTTTTTGTAAATGACAGAGTGGGTCAAGAGGATTGCTTTTTTGTATAATTTCAAAATGTTTTAAATTTTCTAATATTATTACAACCTGATTAAAAGAAAAATACGCCGCTAAAAGAACAAAATCCAAAATATTTCGCACTATATAAAGTACTAGCTGTTTCCCGCGAAATCGTACGCGTGGAATTCAGAAAATGTTCATCACGCTACGACTAATAGGAGCGAAGCAGCAGCGAAAAATATTGCAAAAATGGGGAAACTTTTCTAAATTCCACTCGTAAGATATCGCGGGCAAGAGTTAGTGAAAATATAATAATACATGTATAGAGGCCATACTATTTCTTACCTGCTCGAAAAATTTTCGTGGGTTTACCTGAATAAACTTATCCTAGGTTCTTATTCTCTAGTGCATCGTAACCTTTATATTAGCAACTAAACTTATCTTTTTATGGTGACCTCGTGACATCTATGTAATCGAAAAATGTACGTGTAATGCAGAATGTGTGTCCAGAGAATTCGGTTGAAGAATTAGTGGAACTAGATGTTACGATATGTTAGTTTCAGAACCCTCGCCGTTTTCGTCTTATGGGCCTTGTGGGACTCTTAGGGTCTATGGTGTATTGTAGTATTATGGTAGTGCTTATGCTATTCATAAAGAGGTAAAGTTTACAATATGTTTATAATATGAGAGCTGTAGCCGATAATTATGTCTATATGTAGATATTTGAAATTCACGGAATTCGAATTGGTAGGCGACAGATAGTCCTACTAATATTATAAAGGCGAAAGTTTGTAAGTATGGATGTATGTATGGATGTTTGTTACTCTTTCACGTAAAAACTACTGAATGGATTTGAATGAAACTTTACCACAATATAGCTTATACATCAGAATAACACATAGGCTACAAATTGGCTGGACCGATTTTGATGAAATTTTATTTTATACAGAATTGTATGGCAAAACAACGTTTGCCGGGGCAGCTAGTATAATATAATAATAGTTATAAGAAACAGTAACATAATATTTTGGGATACAAGGTAAATAATTTAAATTGTTTGAACGTTTTTGAATTGAGTAATATTTCCCTAATTGGAAAACGGTTCTTTACGGCTTTCAATAAGTCTATTATGCTATGCTACTAGACCACATATTTGACTACTGGGTCATAACATCCCTCTCATCTTTTCACACCTAATCTTGGACAGTATCCCAACAATTTTTCCCATCTACAACGAGGCCTGCCACGTCGACGAACTTCTTGCTGTTGAATTATAATATAACTAAATTATAATTAATTCAAATAAAACCACTTTACGGATTTAGATATTTTTGTTTTAGATTTTAGAGACTTTTCAGTCACCATGGTCACGGTTGGGAAAATATTATAAGTTATAATTAACAATATCAGTTTTATTAAACTAACGAAATTAAAGCATTTCTAGTAGCATTCAAGGCTATAACTAAAAAAAGGAATACACAGAATTAACAAGGACAAGAGTATAAATTCGAGAAAGCCAAAGTACGACCACTAGAGATCTACAACAGCTTGTTACTGCACCAATACATCGTTGGAGCTTAGTTGACGTTGTAATGGGTATTTTCTACGATTAAACTGAACGTGTACGTTAACTGACGTTATTTACGGTCAGTGATCTGTGTTATAGGCTTATTGATATAAACTTGCCGAAGTTAGTTTGTCTTACTGTGGTAGAATTGAAAATGGGAACTATGGGGACATAGTCGCATATTTCTTTGCCATATGTGTAAATGAAGACAAGAAAATGTGTCTGGATTGTGGCACATGGCGCTTTATTGTCTCTGCCTACTCCCATAGGTAAAAGGCGTGACGGTATGATGATGATGATGCGATTAGTGGTAAAAGTTAGTAAGAATTTGATGAACGGATGATTGTAGGATCTTTGTTACAGCGGCACGCAAATATTATCCTAAGGATTTTAAAGAAACTTTGCAGCCAAATAATGCTTATTCTAATCCACATATATACATAACATCACGCCTTTTTCCCATGGGGTAGGCAGAGACTATAGAGCGCCACCTGCTACGATCCAAACATACTTCCTTGGCTTCATCTACACTCATACATCTGGTCATACTTGTCATACATGTCATACATCTTATTCTAATCTTTAAGCTGAATAACTTAGAAAGAATAACACATAGGCTATATCGCATCACGCTGAAAGCCAAGGTGTAGAGCAGTAACTATAAACGCGACTGAAACCGCGGGCATTTTGCTAATAAAATAATGTACGTACAAATGACTTTATTGTTATCCCTATTATAAATACGAAAGTAACTCTGTCTGTCTGTCTGTTACGCTTTCCCGCTTAAACCTCTCAACCGATTTTATTGAAATTTGGCGCAGACAATCTTTAGACCCTGAGAAAGGACATAGGCTACCTTTCATTAGAAAAAACTAAAATTCCAAATTCCACGCGGACGGAGTCGCGGGCAACAGCAAGTGTATTAATATTTTCAAAATCCTGTACCAAAAGGTAAAACGTTAAACGATTCTATTACTGACACTTCGCTGACTTTCCGGCTGTATCCCTGGAACGGTCATAACTAGAGAGCTGAAACTAACACATGTAAGTATATCAACTGATGCCATAAAAAAAATATCATTATTATTCTCCTGCCTATATCCCGTTATTCAGGTCAGGAATATGTCGAAAATATTTTTAAAGGACGGAACCCTTTGTGTGCAATTAAAGTCGTAGTTACTAAGAGACCGGGTTTTTAAAGTTCGATAAGCACGATACCAAATTATGCTCCAGTCAAAAATATGGGCGTCGTAGTCCCCTTTTTCCTTCGAGAAAGTTAAACCGATTTTAATTGTTTTTACGCTATGTTATAGATGAAGAGTATATCTATGCTTCTATCGTTTTATTTTTTTCAAAACATAACAACTTAAAGAAATGGATCTTTAGATTAAGTTGCAGCATCTATTACACATATTTGGTAAGGTTTTACCACAAAAGAAAGTGATAGAAGCATAGATATACTCTTCATCTATAATATAGCGTAAAAATGGTCAAAATCGGTTTAACTTTCGCGAAGATAAAAGGGGACTACGAAACGTCTTTTCGAAGAAATTGTAGGTAAAATCTGCTTTAGCTATTTTGTCCCTTTCAGCACGGCGCTCGGGAATAGGGATAGCAATACCTTAGACAAATAACTAAATAAGGCGTACATCAAATTTTTTGTTCCTGGCAGTGAAAAGGAGACAGAAATTTTTTTGTACATCGACAACTCATTTAGTTTAGGTAAACGTGCGTATAAAATCTCAGACGAAGGTAAAATTCAAAATGAGACTGTTTAAAAAGCTTAATGGCGCAATTTCACCCAGGCAATCTCATAAAATTATATAAACGTTTAGTAATAAAAGAACCATACACCCACAAGACATTACCTTTTAAATTGTTATAATGTTTTGTTAACAATAATAATATTTTAAAGTAATGATAAATAATATTAGTAATATAGTAGTAGCATCATCATAACATCACGCCTTTTTCCCATGGGGGTAGGCAGAGACTATAGGGCGCCATCTGCTACGATCCAAACATACTTTCTTGGCTTCATCCACACCCATACCTCTGGTCATACATGCCCGACGGTTGTAAGTGCTACACACTTGCCCCTTTTGGAGTATACCGGCATGGTAAAGCGCAACAATTTTGCAAGGTATCCACAGATATTGGCAAGCTGTTTAAATTCTTAGCAGTCTGTCATATAAAGGATAATGAAACACGCTTAGTTCAAACAGGTGGTATGTCACTAACTTTCGGGCGTAGGCTTCCCGGACCTCTGATCGTACGTTAAAGAAATAGGGATTCGGTATAACTAGGTGCAAATTATCAGTGTGGCTATAATGGAAGAGAAACAGGGGGACTATTTATAAACACACAATCTGTTTCCCTCAACTTCGTACGTGTGGAAATAACGCAAGACCCACATACAAACATACACACAAAAGTCAACAGTTTTTCTTTATAATATTACTATAGAAAAACTTTTTTAGTAGTGTTATTATATTTTTCGGTAGAATAAAAACTTTTATCATAACTGTACATCCAATCTCACCTGGTTGCGGTGGCATTTTTCCAACACATAAACACGTTTTTGGCTATTCGCCAATTCTCACTGTTTCGTTCTTATTTTCTCCTTCTAAAATAGATAAAATAATGTTTTCCAAAATATTATATATAATAATAATAAGGTTGTTTTGTAGGTATGATTAAAATTTATCATTTAAAATTTATCATTTGTGTGATTTTTCTAATTGTCATACAAATGTTTGTACTGCGTCTGGGTGTTTCTATGTATTATAAGTATGTATTTACAAAAAAAAAGTAGTATATGTATTCTATCCGTATTCTGGTACCCATAACACAAGCATATAAGCTTAGCTTGGGACCAGAGGACGTTGTGTGAAATGTCCATGAATATTTATTTATTTTATTTTATCTGTGTTCTGACTTGTGATGGATTAAGAATATAAGTTTCGTTGAACTCGATTTCCTTTCCAGGGTGCTGAAAAGCTAGTTATAGGATATTATATACAGAAAACATCATCTGTAAGGGAAGGAACACAGGAAAATATTTAACACCTGCCTAAAGAAAAAAAATAATCCTGATGATAATCAACCTTATTTTTTATTTCTCCTTTCATTAACTAACTAACTGTGGCCTGCGATTTCATACGCGTGGAATTTACAAAGTTTTCCCTGGTTTTGATAATTTTTCACTAACGCTTCGGTCCTATTGGTTGCAGCTTGATGTTATATAGCCTTCCTCCATAATTTGACTATACAACACTGAAATATTTTATTTTATTATTTTAGGAATAGAGTTTCTCATTATGATCCATTAGTTTTTTCGGAAAATTTGCTATATTAACGATTATTTTTCCAAAAAAGCAAATGATCTCTATTTGCCCTTGAAATGAAGGACTTAAAATATTAAGGCGTTCTTAGGGATATACTACTCTGTGATGGAGTTGAAATTGGTCTGTTATATCAACGTGGCAACTTTGAAAAGATGTATTGCACTCTGTCTTAAGTCTACCAGGAAAAGGCAATACACGTCACAACATTTAAAATAATATCTGTAAGTATTTAAAAAAAATTCTAATTAGTGAATATATCAATAATATTGAAATGTTGCTTAAAAAAATAAGATATGATTCATCAAAAAATATAATAGAATAATTTTTAGTTTAAGTAGTTAGGAATCAGATCTTCGATGGAAATGATTGCATTGTCTCAGGGGAGATTAGGTAGCGTCATCGCAAGTCACAACTCTTGCACAGAAGAAATTCAATTTTGTTCATTGTCGTTTCTGCTGAAACCATTTTTGTTATTGCTGCGTTCTAGGATTGGATAGAATATATAGGATTAACTTTTGAGATCCGCTTAACATTTTGAGTTCGAAACTAATTTCTAAATTAAAATGTTAAGCGTACCTCAAAAAGTTTTTATAAGTTCTAATTTTTGTTCCTGTGGTGACGGATTAAGAATACAAGAGTCATCATCCCATTTCTTTCCCAGGAAGCTTTAAGAGCCAGCTAAGGGACAATATAAGAAGTTAACGTCTAATGTGAGAGACGGAAAACTCGAAATGAAGCCCTATGCCAACACGACTGGTCAGCGCGGCACAGTAGACCTTAGTTCCTCCCAAAGTGAAGGAGGCCCGTGCCCAACAATGGTATGTTAATGGGCTGGAGAGTTTTTATAAATCGAAAGAAGACACAATATAATAAAAAAATATTTACATTTTAGTAGGAAAGAAAGAAAGATAGTTTTTATTGCTGCAGAAATAATTTACATTAATTACAGTCTTACAGTAAAAAAAAACATAGCAACTATTATAACTAAATAAATTTTGTATTATATTTTTGCAATAGCACCTGTTTGAGCATATGTCAGATCTCTAAGATCTGACACTGATTTTCAAACAGGGCCTTTTGAGTGGTGACACGGAAGACCACAGGTATCATACATAAATATATAATATCATCATAAATAAATATCGGTCAATCTATTACATTTGTACATCATATGGTAGTTTTTAAATTCAATTAGGTAGGAATAAAAATGTTTGTTTAGGTATTACAAGTAAAAAATTTAAGTTATACATAAAGATAAATAAGAAGGAAATTATTCAAAATATATAGGACGGACAGACATCAAAGTATTAATAATAGGATACTATTTAAGCATATTCAAAGAAGCCAAAAAAGACACTCATTCAAGAAAAACAAGAACAGTGTCAGGAAAATGAAGAAATAGATATATATAGATAGATAGAAATAATAAATTTTATTGAATAGTTGGTTGCAAAAAAATAGACTATTCGAAATATGTAAGAGATCATGGGTATTGTAAAGGTTGTGATCATTGAATATAACCTATTCAATGATACAGGCCACTTAAGATTTATTTTTAAAAAAAAAGAATAAAAAATTTAAAATTTGAAAATAAGAAAAAAGAATTTTTGGGGGGATAGCGAAATGAGATGAAGAGAGGATGTTGAAAAATGATTGTAAAATAGTTTTTCTTTATTATAAAAAATATAACAAGTTAATTAAATGTGTTTTAAATTATTATTATAAATTATTGTAAAGACGAAGTTTTACAATTGGTGGAGGCGCGCCGGGTATAGCGGCCCGATTGGTAAACCAGCTCCTACGCCCAGGGATGTGTTGACGTGCAAAGGGTCGACACAGGATAAATATTAATTATCAGAGAAGTAGCCGTATCTTTTTATTAAATTTTTATAAATTATTTATAACTAAGATGGAACTAGCCACGATAACTTTCGGTGGTTGCGCACAGGAGTGCCTAGATGAATTCGAAGAAATGTTTTACGCTTTAATAACTTTCAAGAGATGCTCGTGTGAAGAAGAAAAATTATCACTATTGCCCTCATTTTTAAGGGGTAACGCCTTACTTTTTTTCCGGGGCATTAAAGACACGTGCAAAAGCGTGCAGGAGGTATTTGATAGACTAAGGGAAGAGTTCCAAGAAGTAAATTACCAAGAATGTTCGCAATAATTATTTGCATAATGATGTAAATTAGTTTAGTGATTCAATTAGATTGAGGTTATATATATGGTGATAATTATAATTTACTAATATTGTTTTATTTTGGTGTGTTTCATATTGTTCGGGATCGGCGAGACTTCATAATGACGTCAGCATATTTGTACATAAGAAAGATACAATGAAAAGGAACCACATCAAAAATTTAATTATTTTTTCATATTTATATTTTGAATGTTTAGTTAAAAATGTGAGATAAATATATTAACATAATAATTGGATAGTGAGTATTTCGTACTAGGTTATAATAATGGGTTGTATTGAGTTATAACGTCGAAGGAAGTGGCTTGGTAGAGTTAGTTGGATGAGTCGTATCAACGGGTAATATCTTTGAATGCAACATGGTGTAATGGTTTCACCATACCCATTGTTAATATCTCATTAAAGTACATAACTCAATATTAGAAAGCGTAGGGTCATAAAGTCTATATTATAAAGCGTAACAATACACAAGCAGTATTAGCTTGTCCTTGTCCTTGTCTAGCCGTAAGATTTAGTAGGCGCGTAAATAAGTTGTGGGAAAGCGAAAGAGAAACGAGGTACACAGCTGGGGCGCACGTGGCGCACACGCATAATGCTAGCTAAATGGAAGGGATGCTTCAGGGATGGATAAGTATAGGGCTGTAGGGCGAGTGGAGGACACTGGGGGTTTTGAGCGCGGAACGGGTCGGTCGCTTGAGAAATTGAGTTGGCTTTGCGTTGCGAGACAGACCGGTAGCCTTTGGGTGATGTGTAAGATTCGAGAGTTCGCTTTGGAATGGAAGATGGAATGGTGCGTATGGGAGTAGTGGAGTAGGACCGCGCAAAAGGACGTAGGCGGAGTAGAGTAAGAATTATAGTTACTATTAACTTACAATCCGGTGAGTACTTTTATATCATATACTTAGTTTTAATTAAGCCCTAAGTCAAATAATGACGGAGTAGTTATAGGTAGGCGTAGTTTTATTTATTGTTATTATTTATTTATTTATTATTCATAGAAATATGGAACTGACCAACCGACATACGACTCGACCGACATTGACGCCCTTAGGTTTTATTATGACCAATGGACAACATTACTAAATGGTTTATATGCTATTGCATTCTGGGTAGCCCGATTATCCTAGGAGCATTCATTTTAACTTGCCCGGAAGTGCCTTCGTGCCCCAGGTATAGCGTAGTGGAGCATTACTTTGGTTTATATAGGTTATTGCGCTGTAGACCTATTGATAATATTCTAACAGAAGTGCCAGGGTCAGCCTCGGGACAAGAGTTTCCGCATTTAGTTGTACTCCTAAAGTACTTAGAGCCTTGCAACTGAGTAAGACCTCGGCCAGTAAGTACCGGTTACGCGAATCGTCTTAGTTAAATAGTGTCATCATTAGTACCCTTTGCCCATTAGGCTATGCCGGGCTGGGTGACGGAGTAATGCTCAAGCGATATGCACCGGCATTCCGTTTGGAGCCTTACGTTATGGAGATGCGTTTCCTTGTCTGGTGAGGGGTGTGTCTGTGTGCAGGATCCGTAGCACCGGATCCAGCCGGTCACGGAGTCCCTTCTGTTTAATTATCTATTAAAACTCCTAACATAATCGACTATCCTTACCAGCGACCTAAGGCTGCTAACTTTGGCTGTAGTTTTAAGAATCTTGAGACTCCTGTCTCGTGCTCTCAATGTACCGATTAGGTACGCACCTTGGTGGGAATAATATGTATTAAATGTAGTACGCTGCAGCAGCAGTAATTAATCTTAGCACGCGCTTAGAGCGGCCTCGTAGCGAGTCTACGCATACTTTACGGTACTAGTACCGCTTAATATACACAGGAAAGCTACTGCCTAGCACACTACAGGAAGCTATATGCTAATTATAATGGCCAAAATCTAAAGCCGTCCTATGGTTATTTTGTTTACCAGCCTGTTCGTGCGGCCTTGGAGCGTAACTTAACATCCAAACAACCACTCGTCGGGACAAATGGACATTAGCATCAGCCCTTTGATTGCCCACTCTTTTAATTAATTAATGGCCTGCCCTTCAGGAGCCAGTGCTGGGCGAGCGTCCAGCATCTGGATGAGCTTGACAGTAGATGATGCGGAGGTGGGGCATCTCTACCCCCCCTCAGGGGGCACGATATCCAAGTAATTACTAGTAGATATAGGAAATTTCAAAAATGATAGGCATAGGGTCCAGATAGAATCCATCACAGATGGTGCCGCGTGACCAGGATTCCCGTCATAGAATGTGTTAACAACGTTAATACAACGGGAAAGAAATAATAGGTTACTACGAAACACAACGTACAATACGCTATGAATGGCCATTCATAATTTCTCACAATACCAAAAAAACTTTCTAAAGTTTTACGACTGTACCTTTTGTAATCAAATAAAGTTTTGTATTGTGTTGTAGGACGCGTCTAGACGATTATAATTATTATAATGTATATTACTGATAGGAGATGCTAGAGTCTTATAATCAGAGGGGGGCAGATTGATGTCTTAATAATGTTATTGTAGTGTTTATTACTTTAAGCAAGAAATAGCGTAGGTTAAATTCTACTTGATGAATTATGGATACATCTTCCGCCGAGAATTGTACTCTTTGGTTAATAGATGCGGTAAATGCATGATGTATAGGAATCGTTGTCGTAAGTCGTAACTGCAGCCTTTCCATTTAACATTCACACGTCTGCATGATTTTGTCATGGGTTCGACTCCCGTGTCATACGATAGAGAACAGTTAGGACTTAACGGAGGTGAAAGTCACGTGGTATATTTACTTCAATCCTCCACGTGTGACTTCGGAAGTTAGAATATGTTTAGAACATAATATATAAAGGATGTTGAGCGTATGCCAGGGTTCGATTTCAGGGCATATATGTTAGAGGCAGCGGACACCGCCTGGTAATTATCGGTTACGAATGTTGGGAGTGACGCCTTTGAATTCAGTTCTAGCGCGAACAAAGGAAGTTTATGGTATGAGCTCGAGCTCGTACATACAATTTTATGTACATAGACTTAATGTAAATACGGACCATAAGTTAACTAAGGGACTTAGGGCGAGAGATACTACGATATTAGTAGGTCTGAGTATTTTGTTATTGTCACATTGAAAGGGTGTTGGATGATCATCTGTTTTACTAGTATATTATTCTAAGTATAGAGTTAGTATATCACTATATTATATAAGGTGGGTCTCTTGGATCTAGCTTATCCAGCAGTGTTGGACAACAGTTCTGTAAAAGCCTATGTCATGCGAAGATTTTAAAGAAACTGTTGGTTAATTACGAGTTAACATAGGTTATGCCTATGTCCAGTATTGTTTATACAAAAATAATTTAAGTGATAGACTTGAACAAGTTACATAAATATATTACAGCTATTGTAATATCGGAAGAGTTCAGTTTTATAAGGGTTACGGTTACCTTTATACATAACATTACGCTAGCTTGCTAGGGGGTAAGCAGTGGCTATACCCTATACCTTAAATCTGTGGCGAATTAGTAGACCCCTTATACGGCTGTAGGTAAAATTATCTTCTGGGTGTGTGTATGTATATGTAATTTCGAACATCACTAAGCTAGTTTAATGTGTGTATAACCTAATTAGTTACCGTAGTACCGTTAGTATATACAAGAATGTACTACAAAGTTATGTTTAGAAATATAACTAATATTATGACGACTGTCTGTTGTGGGACATTACAACGTTAATGGTTTAGGAAGTTGTAAACTAGGCAATCGCACTCGAGGTTTTCTATTGACTTGATTAGGTGTTACATGCCTAAGCAGATTGGTACTCCTGGATGGATGTATAGGTGCTGTAAGAGTTATAAGTACATAATGTATTGTGTTGTACCATTGTATATTCATAGTGGAAACTATGCCGTGTTATTTTATAGGGACCGTTATGAGTTGATGTTGAGGTATTGGCATTTAGAGTGGCGCTCGTATTTCTATTGGGTCCTGAAAAAGCTACGCAATGAATTCAAGTCTTTATTAGTACTATAACTACTATAAAAGACGAATTAAAGTGTCACAATTTAATATACGCCGCGGTATACGATTGTTGCGATTTTAGCAGTAGGTATACATAGGAACATACATTTTAAATCTGTATCTATCTAGAATTAATTCAACTTCATGTCTTAATGTGGAGTAACTTATCAACTATCTTGTGATATAAACTCATGATAGTGAAATTGCAAACTACGTGCTTATATAAATTTTAAACTAAATAAATAATTGCCATAAACTACAAATAAATATTGTACTGTTCAAAAGAAATAGTTATTTTATGTAACGAACAAAGGTTCCGTCTCGGGCCCAGAACAATTTTACAACATGCAATAATTTTATTATTCGGTTCTTCATTGTGTCAGCAAGACAATGACAGTTCCGGTTCATTATTCTTTTTGGGTTGCGTAGTAAGGCTTGAGAGATAACTGAGACTCCACTGTTCGTCCGTTCGTCCGTCGGTCACTGAGCTGTATCTCCTGAATAAGGCTAGCTGAACAGTCAGAATATATCATATTCTATTGTCATTATAGCAACAAATAGTTAATCGAGACTTCTGGTAGAGGTATTCCGACGACGTGGGTTCAAGTCCCGCTCGTGGTGATCGTTTTCCACTATAATGTAGATTATTGAGTGGAGGCATGGCGGGTCGATTGCAAAGGAATAATAAATTAATCTAAAACTATTTAAGGGTTTCAAGGTTAGGTTATAATAAGATAACTCTTGGACGACATAATTATGGCAGTTTACAATTTTATAATTGTTAACTATTTATATAGTACGGAGCCCTAATTGTTCAAGACCAACAACTCCCAAATGTGAAGTTAGGGTACTAGAAAAAGTCACAGGGCTATGAGGCCATTTAAAAATAATAAAATTCGAAACTCGCAAATCTTTCCCAAAACCATTAAGGTATTAAAATTTCATACTGTCATTGTCGATTCCTTATTACAATAATACAAAAGGAAGCAGAATGGTACAAGCTGTGCTAAGTCATAAACGAGCGTTGCAGCTTAGACAAAGAATAAATTTCGGGACCTCCCTAGATCTTGCTATTCAATAGATATTTATTATAGCATGGACCGTTGGACATTTGGCCGGCAAATGGTCTTTTACTTTCAAAACGATGAGATACTTTGTTTCTTTTGTTTTCAATTCCAGGGAATATTCTAAGAGCGGACTCGAGTTATGAATCCTTAGCGGTCATGAAGAACATGTGCAACACTTGTGAGCTTCTCGAGACAGCCGTAACAATAAAAATAAAAAAAATAAAAAATATAGGAGATCCAAGCAGATTATCAAAGCTAAGTGACACTTTTAATGGTTTTACAAATATAAAAATATGTATGAATACTACGTGTATAACATATGGATATAATAATCCATCCACTTGATACATCTTGAGAACACTTATTTTTTCAATTGGCTATAGAAATATTTGTGAACTCAACTTGAAGATAGGCTATTAACGTCATGTAACGGACAGATACATGTGGTGTTTTAATATTGGATGTTCCCCGAAAGTTTATAAATAAATGAGATGATTACCAAAACGCGCTGAAGGGTATAGAAGACATATTCGTATGTGGTAGTGACCAGTTCGCGTAGACCAGTAACTTGCGTTTTATATTTTACGTCCACAATACAATTTAACAAATAAATCAAAATAAGCTATAGGGGATAGTAACATCACACGGACAAATTAGCTCTGTTAGAATAAAATGTGCAGTGGGGTGATGACAAGTCCTATGTATGTATGTATGTATGTGTAGGTTACTTTACGGTTGGATACAATCCTTAGCCACACTATGAGCCTTAGCGAAACTAAATACGGTTGGTTAAATGTCGATTTTATCCTCTTACGCAGGAACTGCTGAAACGATTTTGATAAGGTTATGATATTTTATTGGAGCGAAATAAATATAATATATGTAACACGGAGTCATTACTACACTCTATTCACAACGCGCAATATTAATGTAATGAAATGTATTATGCTGTGTGAGAGAAATAAGTAAATAAATTATTATTATATTATTATTATAACTATGTTAAATATTGTACTCCATGACGTAAAGTATGGGAGCGGTACTAATAGGGCTTAGCAGTTTGTTTGAGAGCGCGTTGTACCTATATCATCACGCTGTGGTCGTTGGGAGCGTGGCATCGGCGAAACGCGTAACAGGAGAGGTTTTGAATTCCATGCGGGCGGCTAGTAAAATATGTTTGTTTAATAGACGAAAGCCCATTATGTTTCAATTGTGCTAAACGGGAAATTGTAAATGTGAACAAAACAATTTCATGATATAATAAAACTCAAAATTAAAATTGTTTCACAAAATAAACAACGGTTAAATATGACTTTAATAAACATTTCGTGCGTACACGCATTATTTAAACCACGGAACATTTGTAGTAAAACGGATTCGGCATGATATGCATGCTAGCGACATCTATTGACAACTTATCGTAGTACAAACGTCAATATATCGTAGTAGGGTAGTGCCATCTATGGGCAAACTGTCGAATTGCGTTATCATTATACTGTCGAAGGCAGCGCCATCTCGGGACTATTTAGCAAACTGCAAATGTTCTACGTTTCTAATTGGGAATGAGATTTTAATTGGAACTTTCGAAACCAAAATGGACGATGCGAATATTCCTATTGGAAATATTACAATAACTTGAGACCGGCATAGAATTCCGAGTTTTCCGATCTAGATCGGCCAAGTGACCGAGCAGATGCAATCAATAGACATCTAAATCATAGCCGAGTCTTGAGGTGGCCTGGATAATTAAAATTTAAATTACTGAATCGATTCTAATACTTGTATGTGCGGACTATTCCAGGAACAACTGCATATCGCCGAGGCTACAGAAGCCGATTTCTTCACATCCGTTCGGCATCCGGAGTGCTGACACCGATGGTAGCTGTACGAGAGCTGCTAGCCGATTTCACTGTTCTACTTGAGAGTTTACACCGGTACAGAGGCGAGAGGTAAAATAAGAAGATGCCAGGTATGTGCAAATCCATTCTAAGCATGGATTTGGCTGTAGGTCTAGGCCATGTGTGTATGTATGAATATATTACCTCTAAAGCCTCTGTATAAGGAACTGTTGTACAATAATACAAAATTCTAAAAATTATTATCCTACAGAATTCTTCTGATATGCTTTCACATCGCGTAACTAAATAATTATATAATAATAATAATTCCGATTTAAACTATGATGAGTTGTCAATGAGTTTTAACAAATGAGCGGTACCGACTTGCGGGTATAGCATTCATTTCAATTGATAAATAACAAGACAGTTGTAATGGTAGTTGCGGCTAGGTAGTTAGTAATAATGTGCACACCCACAAGTGAGGTACAAGGAGTGAGCGAAGCGTCCAATAATCGCGACGATTGCACTAGATTTTGAACGATCAAACGACACCTGTTATGTGAAATCTCATATACGTTGAGAGTCAAGTATCTGAATTTCAGAGGGGGGAATGTAATGGTTTCACCATACCCATTGTTAATATCTCATTAAAGTACATAACTCAATATTAGAAAGCGTAGGGTCATAAAGTCTATATTATAAAGCGTAACAATACACAAGCAGTATTAGCTTGTCCTTGTCCTTGTCTAGCCGTAAGATTTAGTAGGCGCGTAAATAAGTTGTGGGAAAGCGAAAGAGAAACGAGGTACACAGCTGGGGCGCACGTGGCGCACACGCATAATGCTAGCTAAATGGAAGGGATGCTTCAGGGATGGATAAGTATAGGGCTGTAGGGCGAATGGAGGACACTGGGGGTTTTGAGCGCGGAACGGGTCGGTCGCTTGAGAAATTGAGTTGGCTTTGCGTTGCGAGACAGACCGGTAGCCTTTGGGTGATGTGTAAGATTCGAGAGTTCGCTTTGGAATGGAAGATGGAATGGTGCGTATGGGAGTAGTGGAGTAGGACCGCGCAAAAGGACGTAGGCGGAGTAGAGTAAGAATTATAGTTACTATTAACTTACAATCCGGTGAGTACTTTTATATCATATACTTAGTTTTAATTAAGCCCTAAGTCAAATAATGACGGAGTAGTTATAGGTAGGCGTAGTTTTATTTATTGTTATTATTTATTTATTTATTATTCATAGAAATATGGAACTGACCAACCGACATACGACTCGACCGACATTGACGCCCTTAGGTTTTATTATGACCAATGGACAACATTACTAAATGGTTTATATGCTATTGCATTCTGGGTAGCCCGATTATCCTAGGAGCATTCATTTTAACTTGCCCGGAAGTGCCTTCGTGCCCCAGGTATAGCGTAGTGGAGCATTACTTTGGTTTATATAGGTTATTGCGCTGTAGACCTATTGATAATATTCTAACAGAAGTGCCAGGGTCAGCCTCGGGACAAGAGTTTCCGCATTTAGTTGTACTCCTAAAGTACTTAGAGCCTTGCAACTGAGTAAGACCTCGGCCAGTAAGTACCGGTTACGCGAATCGTCTTAGTTAAATAGTGTCATCATTAGTACCCTTTGCCCATTAGGCTATGCCGGGCTGGGTGACGGAGTAATGCTCAAGCGATATGCACCGGCATTCCGTTTGGAGCCTTACGTTATGGAGATGCGTTTCCTTGTCTGGTGAGGGGTGTGTCTGTGTGCAGGATCCGTAGCACCGGATCCAGCCGGTCACGGAGTCCCTTCTGTTTAATTATCTATTAAAACTCCTAACATAATCGACTATCCTTACCAGCGACCTAAGGCTGCTAACTTTGGCTGTAGTTTTAAGAATCTTGAGACTCCTGTCTCGTGCTCTCAATGTACCGATTAGGTACGCACCTTGGTGGGAATAATATGTATTAAATGTAGTACGCTGCAGCAGCAGTAATTAATCTTAGCACGCGCTTAGAGCGGCCTCGTAGCGAGTCTACGCATACTTTACGGTACTAGTACCGCTTAATATACACAGGAAAGCTACTGCCTAGCACACTACAGGAAGCTATATGCTAATTATAATGGCCAAAATCTAAAGCCGTCCTATGGTTATTTTGTTTACCAGCCTGTTCGTGCGGCCTTGGAGCGTAACTTAACATCCAAACAACCACTCGTCGGGACAAATGGACATTAGCATCAGCCCTTTGATTGCCCACTCTTTTAATTAATTAATGGCCTGCCCTTCAGGAGCCAGTGCTGGGCGAGCGTCCAGCATCTGGATGAGCTTGACAGTAGATGATGCGGAGGTGGGGCATCTCTACCCCCCCTCAGGGGGCACGATATCCAAGTAATTACTAGTAGATATAGGAAATTTCAAAAATGATAGGCATAGGGTCCAGATAGAATCCATCACAATGGTAAGGCCATAGGCTATTTGTCATGGAATCCTGTTTTGGGATATCACGCATTTTAGAGATAGAACTCATAAGATAGGATTTAGGAAAGTATGTGCTAGAGTAAAGTATTTGTTCATTGGGAGAGAAATGTGAAAGGTTGAAAATTGTAAGAAGTTGTATTATAGTGAGAGGTTGCTGATAATATTTTTATTTTATTTATTGGGTAATAGTTAGATAATAATGATTAGCGAATAGTTTATAATTACTTAGATAATAGAATGATTGATTATTTAAAACGTTACTTGTGGTAGAAGAATGGTTGGTAAATTTATCTCACGAGAAGGAATTCTAAATGTGGAATAAATTGGTCATTCCCGAGCATTCAGGATTACTTAGTAGAAATTATACCTAAATAATTGAAAAGAAGGTTGAGTATTATCTGAGCATACTTTAAATTTTAATTTGATAATCTCTGGATTCTATCAATTATAATGGTTTCTTATGTAAATTTTCTCATTAAGCTGGAAAGCTGTTAAATTAGCATATCTTTCGGATATATGATGCTGACCTCATAATTGAAGCTCGATAGTTTTTATAAGAGCATTAATTGTTTGGTGATGAACATTTTTCTGATTGATTGTTGATGATATATGCTTTGTGTCTTGGTGTGATAGTTTTAAGGATGCCTTATCACTCTTGTTTATTATTGGATAAATCAATTTTAAAGATGAAGTAGTTTAATATTTTATGAAAAGAGTGATATGATATAAGGGCATCGTAGTTAGTGTGGTTCGGATAACTAAGATTAGAAAGGCAATTTTTGGTTGGTTTTTTGCTTTTCAAGTTTTTCGAAATGTATTGCTTCGAAAAGCTAGATCCTAGCTGGATCTAATCTGGTTCATTCTAGTTTGTTATCATGCTTTCCAACCTTAGGTAGGGTGTCCAGTATTTTGTAACTTAGAAAAAAAAAAAATTTTTTTTTTTTGGAAAAAAAAATTTTTTTTTTATCCTCTAAGGGGGGGAGAATGTAAAGGTTGTGATCATTGAATATAACCTATTCAATGATACAGGCCACTTAAGATTTATTTTTAAAAAAAAAGAATAAAAAATTTAAAATTTGAAAATAAGAAAAAAGAATTTTTGGGGGGATAGCGAAATGAGATGAAGAGAGGATGTTGAAAAATGATTGTAAAATAGTTTTTCTTTATTATAAAAAATATAACAAGTTAATTAAATGTGTTTTAAATTATTATTATAAATTATTGTAAAGACGAAGTTTTACAGTATCCATCCAAAAAAGTTTTTGTATTACATCTTTTTGTTTATGTTTTAATAAAATTGTAACTTCTTGTATTTGAAGTGGGATATTGAACACGCTTTTTCAAGGAAGGCGTTGACAAAGGTTCTAGATTCACGAAACTTTATTATCACATGCTTTAAAAAGATTCCCCGTAAGAAGTATTGTAATCTGAATCTCATTTTCTAAGTTAAAAGCCCATTAAAACAAATGAAACTTCAAATAAAACTTATGTATGAGTATCCAATTCCGTAACGATCACGGCAAGTTCCAATACAAAAGATCAACATTTATACATTAAAGCCAAAATAATGGAGAAAATTAAGTTACTTAGTAAACTAAATATATTTTAACCTCTATCGAATCAGTACTCTTATTGTGTTACTGTGTACAGACACAACAATCTGGATTAAAGGCTGCGTTGTTGAGATAAACACACACATGATAGGATTTCTATCGAAATTACATTAGCTGTGCACATTTCTGTGGGATGATTTAGGTTCTAGATACAATTTACTTTTTATTTCGTATTTTTTGAGATGTAAATAGACGTTTGTAAAAAAATCTTTCATATTGAACCATTGAGTTCTTTTTTTGTCCGTGTGGTGACGGACTAAGAATACAAGTGTCACCGCCCCATCTCCTCCTCAGGGTGTTGTAAAAGCCTAAAGGATATTTTACACAGATGACATGCTCTGTGAGAGATGGAAAACTCGAAAGTAAACCCTGTGTCAACACGTCTGGTCAGCGCGGCACAGTAGACCAAAATCCCTCCCAAAGTGGAGGAGGCTGGAGAGAGAGAGTTCTTTTTTATTTTTTTGTTTCTTTCTCTAGCCCATTAATGTCCCTCTATTGGGCACGGCCCCCTCCACTGTGGCAGGGATTACGGTCTACTATACTGATTTGTCGTTAATTATTTCTTTTTATTTATTTGTTTCCTCAAGTTTTCGACTGTTTATACCTCATCATGAAGTCTTAAACTAAGGTTTTCTGATTTATGGACCTGACCTTTGCAGATAACCTACTTTCGTTTATCATAATACAAAGAAAGACAAAGAAATGTCCATAAGTAAATAATTATATTATAATTATTTACTTATGGACATTTCTTTGTCTTTTATTTTACTATTTGTTTAAATATTTGTCTTTAGGAAGAATCAAACCTATAGCCAAATATGTGTTATGTATGGCCAGCAATTAAAACGCTATTATATTTTTCTTCCAAGTATTAACAAAATAAATAATAATAATTTTACTAACTACGTAATTTGTGGTTATTTTATAAAAAAGGTTTAGCTTACATGAAGGTATAATAAGTGTTTGCGTATAAGTCACGCGATATTAATTTATGAATATGTTATTATGTACTTTAAAAATCTTTTAAATATAAAGTAAAATTAGTGAAGTACAACGCACTCAAAAGCTTCCGTACCATTTTTATTTTTATTTTATATATATTATTATCACAATAATGGGAAAAGGGCAGGAGAATGATGATGATGAGTATTTGCTTTTATAGCATCAACTGATGTGCATCTTTATTCGAGCACACTAACTAAATACTGACGTTTCACTAAAGGTGTTTTAATTGATGGAAAAACATCCACAAGGGCCTTGTAGTATCCGTACTTACCTGCATGTATAATATAATGATCTCTGACTCATCAATTTCTATGTATGTATGTATGTACGACTATCCCGACGTATATGCTGCGCACGGATGATCATACATGTGAGGCCTGAGACTAGAGTATAACAAGGAATATGCTGGCTTTCATTAGCTGGTATCGTTTTTTGGTGTAATGTAATACACAGACACTACAGGCCCGTTCATTAAAAATCCATAATTTTCAGCATTAACGTCTTAGGCATTAGGCGTCTTTCTAAATTTTTAAAACTTTATAATTATTCTATATCGTAACAAAAACAATTCAGTTTCATAATTGTCAGTAAGATAACAGAAGCACAGGTTGAAACATTTTCAGGCTTCTAACAACTTGTTATGATAATAAACTTTGTAACTGTAAACAATAAATTAAACAATATCATAACGGATACTAAAGTATACAAGGTTACTTTTCAAGTGTTTATTTATAAAGCAGGAGAAGGTACATTACCAAAAGTTCTTCCTGAACCATTATCTTCCACCGTTGAGCACATGTCTCCTTCTAGTAAGTAAAATGACTTCCCTCCTGCCCATGTTGCTGTAGGAGCCAGTCAAAATTTTTAATTGAATAAGATATACCTAAGGCAGATAGTTTGGGCAATTGGTGTTCTTATAAGTTTAGATTTAATATGTAAGTCAACATTGATAACACACTCCGGTTAGGCATTGAAGAACTTTTGGCGCGAGGTTATGTGTCTATCTCTAACTAACGTATCCCTAAAAAATTTTTCACGAGAGAATAAAATGTACTTGTAGGTATATATGAAATTAAACAATAATTTGTTTTGTAATGTCTATCTATGTAATTGTATTATTTATTTTCTTCTTCCAATAACTGTACACAGCAACCCTATCTTATTTTATTTACTTCTCTTTCCATCTTATGGTTGCCTAGAAGAGATCACTTTATGTTATAAGGCCGCCATTTGTACCTAGTTTTAAGAATCATGTCTTTATTTCAATGTCTGTAAAGTGTACAATAAAGAGTTATCTATCTATCTCTATCTATCTAAATACATATTTTAATTAAAAATGCGTTCTTAAAATATAATTGATATATACAAAAAACCGAAGGGATGCTAAAATTTATGAGCATTTTTTCTTGAATAATCCAAGAGGAAATTACATTGCTCACTTTAGTGGCGCCTCGGCGGTCATCATAGCTACTGACGATTCGTTCATTTCCTGTCGCTCTGGGATTGAATTCATTCTTTTTACCAAATATTTGTTTTTTTTATTGAAAGAATGGGTTATATAACTCATTATTTATTGTGCTTTCAATTTAAATTGCAATTTATTATATATAAGAGTTTTTTTTTATTTACTGCGAAATGGATTTATAAAAGCCTTTAAAGACTAATGGATTGTTATGAAATATAACAAGTGGAAAATTCCTTCCTCAAAATTAATATCAATCTCATGATTAATTCTATTTGTGAATGTCAGAGCCGTGCATATAGATAAGGGGAGATGGACATTCAAAATGTTATTTCACAGCGAATTGCGGGCCCTCCTGAACCCCTGGGTATAACATCAACCTTTCTTCGTCCACTGCTGGTCATAGGGTACACAAAAACATTTAATCCCGAGCCCCAGACTTATGGTTAGCCGCTCGGGCCTTTCCGGCTCAGTCCGACCCTGACAATTTTTGCGTTAGGGGTTAAAAATATGAAGCTGGACAAACATCGTAAAATAAAATAGCGAAAACTTTGACAAAACAAGTTATTGGCTCTATCATGACATAGCTGATCCCTCATAAAAAATGTATCGGTATTGTAAGAAAAATATTACTTGAAAGTTATGTTCCCGACCCTTTGCTGGGATACAAGCGAATATGAACATTCAATTCTTACACGTTATGGATACAAAAGGGACAATATGCCGTGGTCTGCTGACTAAGGGATATTGAAATACGCGACATTGTGTAAAGTACAGGTGTGTTCGAGAGCGTCATAATTTTGTTTGCCCCTCGATTTTGGTGTCAAACACTCTCAAATCTACCATTCACGACTGCACTGCAAACAGGCCTGCGTCTCATATACATTATAGTCAAGAGGTAGTCTTTTATTTGTTCCATTTGTTAAAAAAGTGCATTGAGTGTAAAATCATGGCAGGACGGCAAGTGTCAACTAAATCTAACATCGTATTTTACCCAAATTTATATCACCATTAAAGTCTATAGATCCTGAAATGTTGGGTGATTATTTTATCACCCCACCTTTCTCGATTTCTAGACATTCATCAAGACCGTAAGGAGACCCAAGATCTACGTAGTCTATGTTCAGCAGTGGTCGGAGAATGGGTGTTTGATGGATGGTGATATAGGTAGAATTAGTCTAACAAGCGACTTTACTCAGCTCCGCATGATTAACGACAAGTCAGATAGTGAATAGTATTTGAAGTATGTCTTGAATTTCCAATGGTATGCAATTCAAATGACCCTTAGTTAAGTTCCTGACGTTTCAGCAATAAATGAGGAGTTTGTCTTACATAGACAGTTCATATAATAAACTTTATTGAAAATGAAACTAAATAAAGTTTCTTTCACATGCATTGGTATTCTTCCATCGCGCAACTAAACTTAACTAAAAATGAAAATTGTAATAACACAATTCGGCAGTGCTGGCTAAACTTTTTTATTAGAAAATCTGTTTAAAAATCATTTTTATTCATGTGAGACAATTTTTTTTCCAAGAAAATTGGTCTTTTTGTATTATAGACGAGTTATGGTATTCATAATGACTTATCGGACGTTTAAAAGGAGATTTTATCGGAGAGATAAGAAACGTAAAAAGACTATTATTTGAATAACATATTTTGACAATTTTCGAGAACCGATTTCAGCGAACTTTGAAACCTCAGATAAATCAATATGAATAAGACCATAAGGATTTTAATTAATAAAAGTGTGCACAACGAAATAGCCAATTAATCAAAAAACACCAATAGTTGTTTTCATTTCTAACATGCTTGCTTATGTTCGGTATGTATCTATCTATCAACGTATTAATCTACTGGCTGTTGCCCGCGACTCCGTCCGCGTGGAATTTAGGAAATTTCCCCCGTTTTTGCAACATTTTTCACTACTGCTTCGCTTCTACTGGTCGTAGCGTGATGTTATATAGCCTAATGTCTTCTCGATAAATGCCCTGTCTAACACTGAAAGAATTTTTCAAATCGGCCCCGTGGTTCTGAGATTAGCGCATTCAAACAAACAAACAAACAAACAAACTCTTCAGCTTTATAATATTTGTATGGGTGTAACGGATTCTCTGAAAGTGATTTTAACACACTTACAGTAGTCGGATTGATCCAAAATTTTGCAGATATATTAAGGGCCTACATCAATATTATCGTCGACATGTACCTATTAACACAGCTAGTAGGCATAGAAAATGAAGAATTAGGGATATTTTTTTTGTTTACTCAAAATCTACTAAATATATTTCATTAGTTAATACGCGATAATAGACCGACAAATGACAAAAATAAAAAATGAGAGAGGTTGTTTCGCTAAGATTTTCTATCGAGAAAACTTTTTTCAATCGCGTTTCTGAGTTTATGCGATCCTAGATTATATATTGAAAAAACATATACTTAAAAATTAGAGCTCTAGCCATTCAATCTAAAGAAAAAATTAAAACTTCGTACGTAGAAAAATGCACGAAGCTATTTTGGTATCCTCTTATACACCAATGACAGTGCCATAATTTAAAAAAAATATTTAGGAGCTTAAAGCGTGTTTTTTTAGTTTTTGAAATAAGCAAATTATTTAGTTAAGTTTAGTCGTGCACGTAGAATTGATACCGTCAGGATAATAAATGCACGGCTACATACATCATACATAAAATTACTTCAACATTATGACTATGAATATTACATTAAGTAGCAGCATAATATTTATATCTTTCTATCATCCCTGTATTAAATATTTATATGCTTTATACACACTAGATAAGTCTATAAAGACTATATTTTAATCTTCTAGTTGCATATTTTAATAATCTTGAAGTATATTTTTATTATTAATTTTTATAGAATTTTGCTACGAGTTTAACATTACTTTGGCTTTATATAAGACTAGCTGTGCCCCGCGGCGTTAAATGAGGTAAAAAGGACACAAAATCGGTTAGTTTTTTTTTTATTATCTCACGGAAACATTACATTCTTTTGGGATACAATGTAGCCTATATGTTATTCTGATTTCTCAGCTACATTATTGTAAAGTTTAATTAAAATCCATTCAGTAGTTTTTGCGTGAAAGAGTAACAAACATCCAAACATCCAGACTCACAAACTTTCACATTTATAATATTAGTAGGATGTCACTCACTACTAGTCTTACTACATGCGATGGTGAGTTTCGGCGCAATCTTCCTTACTAATTAAAAAATGCGCAATTCGGATGATGACACAGTAATAATTTTGACGAGCATAGGTGTTTATGTGTGTGAACGAAACGATAGCGCGATTTAAAAACGTACAACGCCATCTATTGAGCAGAAGAGTAAACTTCTGTTTGTTAAGGTTTGATTTCTAAATTCTACGCGTACGAAGTCGCAGGCAACAGCTAATAGACAATATAAGAATAACACATACCAAATAAAGACCTAGATAAGTACTACTAGCTTTGCTCCGAAGTCTTATTAGCGTCCTTATTCAAGGGCCAGCTCTAGGACCCATACAATTTATTGTTGGTTTAATTATGCATTTTTACATCGTTTTCAAAAAATACATCAAACAATGATAAATATAGATATCAAAATAATATAGCAAAAGAATAAAACATTAAACCAAAAGCAAACTCGTCTCGAAAACAACAGCTGTAAATAATTCCAACAGTTTGAATTCGATTCATACTCTAAATGGTTGAAATATACGGAGCAATATTGTGTTTTTAAACGTTTAGTTAATAAAAAATATATTTTCAAGCATAAAAGTATCTGAAATTAAAATAAATTATTAATATCACTCTTATTACAATAATTTATTGCGCAGCCAATAATTTAACACGATAATTTTTAAAATATACGGTAAAGTGTGTACTTACAAATAAAGACAGCGACAGCGTGTTGTGAGGTCTTACTATGGAGAACACAATACATATTTCCAGCAGTGGATAGATTAGGGACAAGAAAAAAATTGAACTACGGGTATCGATCGTATAAAACGTTTGTAATGTATAATGTTTTGTGTCAATATTCATCATTCCTTATCTTTTTTGTCAATTACTGTAGGTTGGCGCAAAATTAATTTTAAGGTTATGTTTTTAAATTCAGTTTACAGAAAGCGAATTTTCAGTGGTTTTTTGCTTATAATAAATATTCTACTATCATAAACTAATTTATCGTATAGATTTTTCTCAATTCGTTGTTCTGACATTTATGTCAGAACAACGAATTGAGAAAAATCTATTATATATCCATTAATTATATTAAATTATATTTTAATATATCCAGTTTAATTCTTTAATTCCGAGATTTTGAACGTAAGGTGGTTACTAGCGTACGTTCACAATAATGACGCGTATGTTTTCATAATATACTATTTTCGTGAGGTGGCATGTCCATTGGAGCATTCGGTAAATATTTGAACGGACCACGTTTTACAATTTACGCCCATCTCGGATATGTGAACACTGTATCATGTTGCATTTGAAACGTGTGGTGTTTTTACATCGAATATATTATTACATACTTTTATTTAAAACTGGTTGTGTCCCACAGTTTCACTTACGTAATTTCTGGAATCTTAAGTTTTAATAAAATTCGAATTAATATATGTTCATTTTTAAAATCTATTTATCGAAAAAAGTAATTTCATTATTTTATCTATAAAGTAAATAAATTAGCATCACAAATAAACAAGTAATTTAACTGACTACATCAAGGAGGTTCTATTTTCGGCTGCACATATTTCGGAAATCGGTAGATCTACATTTCACCGATTTCTCCGTCTACTATAGGCCGATTTTCAATGTATTTTTATTATTACACAATGGAAATCTGTGATTTCCATAGTGTAATAAAAAATATTACTTGTGGAAGTAATTAACACAAAACTTTAATATAAAAATAAATTAAGAAGAAATAAAACGACAACTACTTAACGATACAGATCGTTCATGTATCTACGAGTACCTACGCTATTATTTATCCCCAGACACATTAATCATTCATTCCAGTTTGGAAGCTAACCACTAAATTAAATATTAATACTATTTATCAGCAATGTTCAACCATCGAAAGCAATTCTGCCAACCTTAAATTGAAATTCAAATTCAGTTTCAATCGACTGTAATGACGATGTCGAGCTTAAAATTGCTGGCATTAAGACGTAAGTCCCTAAATCTTACGTGTAATAAGTACACAAAGAAATACGTAAGATATTGAAAATACTTTAAGATTTTATTTGTATCGATATTAATACTAGCTGTTGCCAGCGACTCCATACGCGTAGAATATAGACGTTTTCCCGTTATTGCAACATTTTACACTACTGCTTCGCTCCTTTTAGTCGCAGAGTGATTTTATATAGACTATAGCCTTCCTCAATAAATGTACTATCCAACACTGAAAGAATTTTTCAAATTGGACAGTGGTTCTTGAAATTAGCGCGTTCAAACAAACAAACAAACTCTTCAGCTTTCTAATCTTCTTTAAATCTCCTGTCAGGATGTTTTTCCGCGATGGACTCTGACCGAACTACTGAACCGATTTTTAATTTGATTTGCACACCGTGTGCAATTCGACCCAACTTGAAAGATAGGATAGCCTACATTTCAATATATAGTCGCAATATTATATTTTATTGCAAATTATTTGTCTACCCCTAACATTTGTATGGCAAAACAACGTTTGCCGGGTCAGCTAGTATTAGTATAAATTATCATGAAGCTAAAGAGTTTGTTTGTGTGTTTGAACGTGTGAACTCAGGAACTACTGGTTCCATTTCAAAAAATATTTGTTGGATAGTCCATTTATCGAGGAAGGCTATATCAGTCAGTATCGGTCAGTGTGGCACAGGAGGCCCTAGTCCCAAGCGGAGAAGGCCCTTGCCCAAGAGTGGACGTTAATGAACTGGAGAGGAAGATACAGAAAGCTTTAAACCAAAAAGAAAATGAAATGATCAAACAGTATTACCTCGAAACCACATTTCTAAAATGATTTGTTGTTAGCCAAGTGAATTACAAAATTGAATCTAACGAGGAAGCAATAAATCTGTATTAGTTACTATCGTAATAACAAATATTAGAACTGACCAAATATCCCTAGGGATTGCCGTAAACTTAGATTAATAGCAGAAGGATTATTATGATCATACTTAGTTTAGAAACGGATGCTCTCGTTAATTAATCAGTGTAAAAGTTTAATCTAATATATAAAATTCCCGTGTCACAGTGTTAGTTACCGTACTCCTCCAAAACGGCTCGACCGATTTTCCTCAAATTTTGTGTATCGTCTAGGTCTGAGAATCGGCCAACATCTATTTTTCAAAACTTTTTTTTTAGTATGGCAAAACAACGTTTGCCGGGTCAACTAGTCTAATATAAAAAATTCACGTGTCACAGTGTTAGTTACCGTACTCCTCCGAAACGGCTAGACCGATTTTTATGAAATTTTAAATACACATTCAGTAGGTCTGAGAATCGGCCAACATCTATTTTTCAAACCTTTTTTTTTAGTATGGCAAAACAACGTTTGCTGGGTCAACTAGTCTAATATATAAAATTCACGTGTCACAGTGTTAGTTACCGTACTCCTCCGAAACGGCTAGACCGATTCTTCTCAAATTTTACATACATATTCAGTAGGTCTGAGAATCGGCCAACATCTATTTTTCAAACCTTTTTGGTTCTTTTTTTGTATGGCAAAACGACGTTTGCCGGGTCAGCTAGTATTAATATAATATTAAAATAATTAATTTTAATGTTTTCTAACGATTGCGCGACTCATCTGTTTAAATAAAACTACTTTTTACGGATTTAGACGCGTATATTCGTTTTAAATTTTGGCCCGACGTTTCGGAGACTTTGCAGTCACCATGGTCACGGGTGAGACTCAAAATTCGGGCCAAAATTTAAAACAAATATACGCGTCTAAATCCGTAAAAAGTAGCTTTATTTAATTAATTTTAAATTAAATTGCAGTGGAAAAAGTGATTACCGCAAGCAGGACATGAACCCACGACTTAAGTAAAAGCATAGCAAGTCAATCGCAAAATTAATAAAATAATAATCTATACTAATATTATAAAGATCTCTGATTCGATATGAAAAAATAATAAATACATAAATAAATATTCACGGACATTACACACAACGTCCTCTAGTCCCAAGCTAAGCTTATATGTTTGTGTTGTGGGTACCAGAATACGGATAGAATACATATACTACTTTTCTTTTGTAAATACATACTTATAATACATAGAAACACCCAGACGCAGTACAAACATTTGTATGACAATTAGAAAAATTTGACAAATGATTGTCCCGAGCGGGAATCGAACCCGCGACCTCTTGATCGGCAGTCCGTTACATAAACCACTCAACCACAAGGTTCGTCAAAAACTAATATTATGAAGATGTCTGATTCGAAGTGAAAAAATATTTTTGTGTTGGATAGTCCATTTAATGAAGAAGGCTTTAAACTATATAACATCACGCTGCGACCAATAGGAGTGAAGCAGTAGTAAAAATGTTGCAAAAACGGGGTATTAAATTATCCTTAAGGTTTATTTAGGTACTCGTGTCATTTGTTTTCTTCCACACGTACAAAGTAATATTTATAGAATAAGAACCTGACAAGAGCGAGGTAAACTCGCACACTTAGGGTTTCGTACCTACTAGACATATAAACATAAGTAACTGCATTCAAATAATCAGTTAATTAAACTAAAAACAACACACCTACTTAATTTTGTAGTTGAAATGTAGGGAATCGCCTACATTTCAGCTACTTCATAAGTTGGTATTAATATAAACACTTTTTTCTTGTGATGTGATAGCAAATTACAAGTTTTTGGATTTTTCCCTATATCAGCACTATATAGACTTAGTCTATGCCAAATTTCAAGTCTCTAAGACAACGGGAAGTAACCTGTGAATTTTGATTCCCTAGCGTAAGTCGAAAATTCTTCAAAATGGTCGTAATTTGGTTATATCTTTTAAATGCGTAAAGGTAAAAGGTTGATTGTATTTTTTGCAGCAAACGACTACATACATATCGTACGTGTTTCAAGTTGATACCTTCAGCCGTTGCTGAGTAAAAAAAGTTTGACAGACGGACAGACAGACACCGGAGTGATCCTATAAGGGTTTGTATGAAACCCTGAAAAGACGTGTGTCACTCGGGGGGGGGACTACCGCGGTAAAGCTATTGCATAGCATTTTTTATCAACTTATGCAATTATAATTATTTATTTATTTTATTTATGCAAGAATCTAAATATGTACCATAAACTAAAAAAAGTTTATTAAACCTTATTTACTGATGCTTACATCTGTCCATTGTTTATGGTAATTATGATAAAATAGCGATTGTCACTCAAATGTCAATAAAATAAAAGAAACACTATTTTACATTATTAAAATCTAAAATACGCTGTTATCTGAACATTTAGGATATATGTTGTCGATTCAAATGAGGATGGTGTTTACCCTTGGTATCAACATATTAAAAATAAATTGCGGACCGAAGAGGGGATTACGCATACGCAGTAGCATCGATAATGTAAGGTTTTTTCATTACATTATTTTCGTTACGGAATTTCTGGATTCAGTCTCCACGCTCTAGGCCCGCGATAGAAGCTATGCAATAGCTTAAAAAAACACAATAAAAATATGTAACGTAATGCAAAACCAAACTAGACAGATAGTTGAGTAATGCTTATAAGGCAGTTTTTTTATTTCAATAGTTTAAGACACATATTACTCTATGTGAAATATTTTATTGACAAACCTTTGATTAACTAACGTTTGAAATACACAAAATCCTTACTAATATTATAAATGCGAACGTAAGTCTGTCTGTCTGTCTGTCTGTTACGCTTTCCCGCTTAAACCTCTTAACCGATTTTGATGAAATTTGGTACAGACAATCTTTAGACCCTGAGAAAGGACATAGGCTACCTTTTATTGCGAATAAATTTTTTTTTCCAAATTCCATGCGGACGGAGTCGCGGGCAACAGCTAGTCTTATATGTAAAATTCTCGTGTCACAATGTTCGTTCCCATACTCCTCCGAAACGGCTTGACCGATACTTGTGAAATTTTTTATGCATATTCGGTAAGTCTGAGAATTGGCTACTATCTATTTTTCAAACCTCTAAGTGATAATGGTTGTCCACCCATAATATTCTTATGGCAAAACCACGTTTGCTGTGTCAGTATTGTATAAATTTTCGAATTTTTGAAAAAATCATGTACAAGTAATACATTCTTCTATGGAACCAGTTTTAATGTAACAATTACTTCTATAAACTACAACAACGCCTCTATAAAGTATAATTTTACAATAACTATTCTTCTTCGCAACCCATCTATTATTGTTGGGCAGGGGTCTCCACATTGAGAGTTTATTTAGTCTTGGACCGCCGTTCCTTCTCACACAGGGTATTTGTATAATCCTCAGCTCTTACAGCAGCCTAAAAGAAAAACTATTGTTACATTAATTGAGAAATTAACTCTCAGTCATATTACAACCCTAATAACGTCAAAGATAGCCGTAATAGATGTCCAAGAAATAAAATTGTCATCAAAATAACCTTTCACTTTGCGCCTACTAATAATGCTAATAAAAGGTATAGTGATTTACGTAAGGTGTCAAAGATTAGCATCGTAGTAGCTATATGGAACCGCTTCGTGCATTTCAATTAACGTGTCATGGGGTAACCCTCTGAATTATGCATCAACACTGATTGAAACGTTCGATTCTCTGTTGGTCTTAATTCTTTGATGTTTACTCCTAAACCAACATAGTGGGAATCTGTACTGATTTTGGGATATATATTGAATTGTACCTCATTGTAAATAGAAGGAATCCGTAATTAGTGTTGAAAATAGGACATTGGTACCGATTCTACGTGCGCAACTGAAGTTAACTGAAAATGAAAATTGATAGAGTACCTATATAACATAATTGGGCAATGTTAACTGAACTTCTTGTTAAATTAAATTATGGTGGAAAAAGTGAAAATACGATATAAACACAATCGAGTGACGATTATGGTGGCCTAATTTGATTACTGAAAGCACAACCGCAATAAGCTCAGTTGGCAGAGCTACGGAACGGTATTCCGAGGTCGTGGGTTCAAGTCCCGTAATCACTTTTTCCACCATAATTTAATTTATTAAGTAAAAGCATAGCATGTCAATTGCAAAATTAATAAATTACTGAACTTCTTGTTTTGAAAATCTGTATACCTATTATAGACTAACGATTTTAATTAATAAAAATGTGCACAACGAAATAGCTATAATAATAATCAAAATACACCATAGTTCTTTTCATTTTTTAGTTAAGTTTAGTTGTGTACGTTGTATTGATGCCATTAGCTTCTGCTTTTAATAGTAGGTATAAGACAAAAATGCGTAGCTCAGCCATTACACTGACCTTATTTGATGTTTATTAAAATTTAAATTATAGTGGTCTTGTTCATAATGATTTATCGGAGGATTTAAACGAGGATTTTATCGGAGAGATAATAAACGTTTTAGCGTAAGAACACTATTATGAATAACAAGTTTTGACAATTTTCGCGAACCTATTTTAGCGAACTTTTAAACCTCCGATAAGTCGTTATAAATACGACCATTAGACTTTAAAGAAACAATAACCTGTTACAATTTGATAGGGCGTAAGCTGTCTAGAATGTCAGGGAACTGAAAATCCTCTTTGTCAACTTCTTTCGCTTTCTTGATCAATTTACACTTTTTCTACATTCAATACACATTCATAATAATAAAGAATCTACTAAAAATATTACATATATTTATCACAAATATTATTTTATCCAAGATTCAGAGCTTGACTTACAGAATGCAATGCAATGTCACTGCCTTTTTACATGCGGGGCAATTAACATTGTCTTTCAGTGCAGTTTTGCAATATATGTGCAATATATCTTATAATATATATGCAATCCATTTAATGTAATAACAATATAAAAATATTATAACCTATAGTTTCATTACTTATTTAATTATCAAACTGTAAATATATTTTCAGTAATTTAAAACAATGCCATCTATTTATTGCGACATGAACTTGAACCACTACTGCTTGTCTGAAAGCTTTAAGACTGGCGTATTTATCATACCAGCTAGTTATACAGTTATTCAGATAGATGTATCACCTTGTATCATTGATGAAAATGTTCGTTTGAAATAATTGACTAGCTGCCGACATGAATAATTCACTACCGAAGTATTATTTTGCATATTATTCATGTCAAGACACTTATAAAAAATGTGTGGCTAAAGTGCCTATCTCTTGTCAATTCTTTAACATAATAATTATCTTTGGAATGAATTTATTGTGTGTGCTATTATGTATTTACCTTAACGTAGCTGACATAGATTTAGTTTCTGGAAAGGAATTCGTTTCGAGGATTGAGGTACTAAAATAATAGAAATTGGTATACAAATAAAATTGTAAATATCTGTGTCGTTATAATGAGACTTAAGTATTACCTATTTTTTTTATTTACGACGGGCTTCGTGGTGGAGTGGTTCATGTATTGGACTGCCGAACAAGAGGTCGCGGTTTCGATTCCCGCTTGGGACAATCATTTGTGTGATATTTATAAATTTCATACAAATGTTTGTACTGCGTCTGGGTGTTTACTATGTATTATATGTATGTATTTACAAAAGAAAAGTAGTATATGTAGTATATCCGTATTCTGGTACCCATAACACAAGCAAATAAGCTTAGCTTGGGACTAGAGGACGTTGTGTGAAATGTCCATGAATATTTATTTATATTTATGTATTAAAAAAAAATAGAATCTTAAAACTTTTACCGGCAGCAACCTCATGCAATATTTAAAAAGCAAACTCAATTGCAGTTCTGCTATTATATTCTTTAGTGAGATTTAGATTTATTTATTTATCTGTGACCTATGATTCAGTTATGTGAACGATATTTATAATGTAAACATCATTTCAGTTAATTTCAATGATTCTAATTTTAAGGGCCTACATCAATATTATCGTATATCATCGCCGACACGTACATTTTAACACAGCCAGTAGGCACAGAAAATGAAGAATTAGGGATACTTTTCCTATTTACTCAAAATCTACTAAATATCTTTTAATTCTGATTTACGTATTTCTGTACATAATAGTTACCTATGTTTTTAAAGTTATTTCATTAGTTAATACGGGATAATAGACCGACAAATGAAAAAAATAAAAAATTTGAGAGGTTGTTTCGCCAAGATTTTCTATCGAGAAAACTTTTTTCAATCGCGTTTCTGAGCTCATGCGATCCTAGATCATATATTGAAATAACATATACTTAAAAATTAGAGCTCTAGCCATTCAATCTAAAGAAACAATGAAAACTTCGTACATAAATAAATGCACGAAGCTATTTTGGTATCGTCTTAATGATTCTATTTTTATTATTTCTCGTCTTCATTTTCAGCTCGTTAACGTCCCACAGTTGATAACGGGCCTCCATCAAATCGACAAGATTTGTGGTCTACTATGGCATGCTATTCAGGCTTAGTTTTACCTGGGTTTAATAATCTCGTAAATAATTTTATTTTTGAAACATTTAATATACTTCTTCTCTTCTTCTCCAGCCCATTTATGTCCCACTGTTGGGCACGGGCCTCCTCCACTTTGGGAGGGATTAAAGTCTACTGTGCCGCGCTGACCAGGCGTGTTGGCACAGGGTTAATTTTCGAGTTTTCCGTCTCTCACAGGGATGTTATCTGTGTGCAATATCCCTTAGCTGACTCTTACAGCACCTTTGGGAGGAGATGGGGTGGTGACACTTGTATTCTTAATCCGTCACCACACGGATTACACAATACCATTAATATACTTACGTTCTCTTTATTCTCTTAGAGGTCTCTTATTACAATTTCATTTTCAAAGCTATGAACGAATAATTTGTACACCAAAGTGTTGTAGGATCATAATACAAAATAAATTTTCTCAACATAAACTTGAATACGCTTCAACAACTTTTAGAAGATCACAGACCACAAAGCATTTGCTCTTGTGGCGATACTTAAACTTACTTCACGGTTGAATCAACATTGAAACCGCTAACTTCTGACAATTCAAGTGTTTGCAACATCGTAATTAAATGAAAATATTTCAAGTCACCACAGTTGCAAGTATTCATGTACTCTGACTTTAACAAAACCCGCAATTTATTTGTTATTGGAGAAGTTTGTTGCTTTGTAGATGTCGTATAAGTAGGCACTTATATATGACTAAGATTTTAAGGTTTGGCATTTTTAAACCAATTATAAAATGTATTAGAAGATATTGGTTATATTATGATTACTTTTGTTTCCTTCTAGTGACTACAAACTTTGTAACTAAATAGGTTGTTTGCAGTGGCGGATTTACCCTAAGGCCGGGTAGGCCCGGGCCTAAGGCGACCAGATTTAGGGGCGGTGATTTACAAAAAAGCTTGTTTATTTATTTATTCTTTATTGTACACCATACATATATCTTAAAATTAGCTTAAGCTAAAAAATCAAGTACAATGGGCGGCTTTATCGCTTAAAGCGATTTCTTCCAGGCAACCTGAGCATGGACATTTTACAGCAGTAAGTAGAAGTTGTAGGTGCACGTTAAAATATACTAACAATAGACATACACATATACTTTTTAAATACACATACACACAATTACATAATAGATAAATTTACTAGGTACTATAATAAAAAGTATTTATAATTACATAGATAATTCCATATTACATAGATAATTATGATATGATTGATTGATATGATATGATATGATAATTATGATATGAAATATATCTTCTTATATATAAAATTCACGTGTCACAGTGTTAGTTACCGTACTCCTCCGAAACGGCTCAACCGATTTTTATGAAATTTTACATGCGTATTCAGTAGGTCTGAGAATCGGCCAACATCTATTTTTTAACCTTTTTTTTAGTATGGCAAAACAACGTTTGCCGGGTCAGCTAGTTACATAGATAATTCCAAAAGCTTCTTATTTACAACAATATAAAATTTTCGTGCAAAATAAAACTGAATTTTTCTCCTAAATTTCTAAATATATTTACATAAAAGTTGGCATTGAAGAAATTTCATTATGTAGTCTATATGGTAAATGCTGTGAAAGGGGCGGCTAATGGTTTGGGGCCTAGAGCGGTTAATGGCTTGGGGCCTATGGTGGCCGAGACTGCAAACCCGCCACTGGTTGTTTGTAAACCATATATTAATACTAATCGATACTAATCGATTGATTTGTCAGTGCATTAATCTACTTAATGCTTTTAAGTCTTCATCAGCGAAGTTGCATTTAATGACTTACAGTGATCGGTCGTTTGAAGAACGCTACGAAGTTTCGATTCCGTAGTTACGTAGAAGTACTTCGTAGCAGGTTTTAGCTCGTAGCGTTCACTAAGGTATTACTGCTACTACCTCTGTTCTACGCGTCTACGTTATTGAACGACACTCCCTATATGAATCTATAGTAAAAAATGTTTGTCAGTTATCTCTAGAACCTTAACGCGTCTAGTCGTCTAACGCAATATATATAAAGGCTATCAGATATGAGTTCTAGAAAGGTTTAATAATTGTACTGTATCCTATCACTTGAAAACAAAATTTCCATGATATTTGAACGCTATTCAATCAATTATTAAGCGATATTTATTGGGCAAATTCGAGATTTTAAGATCCTTGAAATTTACTATTATAGTCCAGGTGAAATAGACAACCTCTACTAATTGTTATCGACAAGACCTTGCTTGGGATTCTGTCAACAATTCATCGCTTACATAAAACGGGGTTTGAGTGCGGTTATATCAAGTGGGTGCCACTTGTATAAAGTGCTCTTCAACAACATTCTATAGTAGGGGTTCTGTGCTATAGTACTAACTCAATTAAGTTCATCGCTATAAACCCTATGTGATATAAATTTATAGAGATATTAATTTAGTGAAATATGTCAAATATGGCCACAATAGGTAAAACCAAATAGGTAGTACTCATAATATTCTATAACACATGCGCGACTCATTTGTTTAAATAAAACTACTTTTGACGGATATAAACACATGTATTTGTTAAAAATTTTAGCGCGACGTTTCGGAGACTGCAGTCACCATGGTTACAGGTGAAACTGAGGTAGTACCCATACTTCTCATAACAGTATAAAGCTTCCCCGTAGGTATTCTGTAAGTCATAGGCCTCCCATGCGGTGCAGTGCCGCTTCCATCCAGTGGCTCTCTATGATCTTGACGATTTAGTTATCGATTTTAGTTAGATCTTGACGATCTACAACGTGTTGCAGAAAGGTGTAGTCATAATTTAAAGTTGCATTAGATAGGCCTTAAATATTATAAATATTACAGTTACAAATAGAAAAAAATCAGTAGGTAATTTTTTTTTGTTTATTGCCTACTATTAAATAACTACCAGAAACGCATCAATTATGAGATGTTTACGGTTTATTGAATGCGATTGAACCTTACGATAAAAGGTGACCTTATGGTAGTGTTGTGTTTAAACAAAATCGATTAATTTAATAAATTTAATTAGATTGTATGAAAACATAAAAAAAAACAATATAACTAGTATTTGTACTTTCATCCATGCCTAGTGCCTAGTCACCGGCCATGTGTAGAGATAGTTAAATATGACTACACCTTTCTGAAACACTTTGTATAAACGTCCAGTTCTTAAGCACAGGCCTACCCTATTTTTGGAAGTTGTTTAGTAAATTTCATCTTTTCTGATTAGTTTTCATTAATCCCTAACGAAGATACAAATAAAATATTACACCTATTCTAGACAGTTGGGTAAAAATTATCACAGCAAATATGAGCGAAATCGTGAGTAAATTAAGTATAAAAATACATTTTCATTATAAAGGTTCCGTAATGTTTAATATATTGTGAAAAGTAAATTACATAATTCAACTTCACCGCGTAATTTGTAGAACCTCTGTTATTTTGTTTTCACGTACCGCCAAACACAATTTTCATATACTTTCAGTCAGTACAATAACTCAAATTTCCGCCGCGTTATTATTTTAAACAAACGTAACACCACACATAATTTCTTAAAGCGTGCCGCATTTTATTGTTACTTAATAAATTATTTTATCATTAATAAGTTAAATTTTAGTATAAAAAGTGATCACTGCAAGCGGGACTTGAACTCATGACCTCGGAATTCCGTTCCACTAAAATTTAATTTATTAAGTAAAAGCATAGCAAGTCAATTGCAAAAAATTATAAATTATTTTATTTTACCTTTTTTGAAACAATGACTTATTTAATATAGTTAGTAAATATCCATGTACTTCTTCTCTTCTCCAGCCCATTTACGTCGCACTGTTGGGCACGGGCCTCCTCCACTTTGAGAGGGATTATGGTCTACTGTGCCGCGCTGACCAGGCGTGTTGGCACAGGGTTTATTTTCGAGTTTTCCGTCTCTCACAGAAGATGTTATCTGTGTGCAATATCCCTTAGCTGACTTCTACAGCACCCTTGGGAGGAGATGGAGATAGATATATATAGATAGATATATAGATATATAGATATATATAGATAGTACATGTCATGTACCAGTGGCGTGCACATATATTTGAAGCAGGGTAGGCTCTTATACTGTAGGTAGTACTCTTATAGATTTTTAGCATAGCCACGCGACGGATCTCTAAGTCGGAAACCATGCCAACAGAACAAATTTAAATCTGAATATCCCGAATCAGTCCACACTGTACTAGAATTACTAAACAATATGCAAGGGAAACAAAATAATTTATTCTTGTGTACACAACCACATAGCCAGTTATACGTTTCATAACTTTTAACATGAAATTATCTAGTTACGTTACCCTTTTGTTGATTGTTGTAACTCGGGTATACATCTACCTATAGACACAATTTGAATTTTTTCACCGAACGACAATTGTGAGAACTTGTTATTTTTAATTTTTAACAAACACACACTATCAACACACATTTCACAATCAAATAACATGTTATAATCAACAAACGGGAATCCATACAATTATTAAATTAAAGAAACTCAATATTAAACAGTTCAATGAACCACATGAAAAAAAATGGCCTCCGTCGAACCAAAATATTTCTGCTATATAAATATTACATAGTCGGATTATAATAGGTAACGAACGAACGCCGAATACTCGCGAAAACTTCCGATCGCTAACTCATGCCGCATGACATGCAGTACAATGCGTCTTCAATATGCAAGCCTGTGTGCGTTTGCGAACTGTGCACGGACACCAAAATTTCTACACACATATGAACTCATGGCAGGCGGGCGGCGTGGAGCTTGCTCGCTACGCTAATATTATTCCTTCGCCAAACGCCTGGCAAAAAACAATTTGCAAGCACATATTGGTGCTATTTATGAATTATTAGGTAGGCGTTTTTAAGTTATAATATTTTGTATAATTAATAGTAAATAAATGAATAAAGTCATCTAAATCATACGAACGTTTTATTAAAATATCTGTGAATGGCAAGTAAAGCAGAGCCTATCAGCTTGTATGGAGTGCACGCCACTGTCATGTACTAGTAATGTCAAATCTATACTATCTATATTATCCATATTAATATTACAAAGCTGAAGAGTTTGTTTGTTTGTTTGTTTGAACGCACTAAACTCTGGTAATCCCGGTCCGATTTGAAAAATTCTTTCAGTGTTGGATAGTACATTTATCGAAGAATGCTATAGGCTATTTAAAATAGCGCTGCAGCTAAAAATAGAAAGCATTAGTGAAAAATGTTGCAAAATCAGGGATTTTTTTCTAAATTGCACGCATACGAAGTCGCAGGCAACAGCTAGTAGAGAATAAGGGCGTTAATTTACTAAACTTAAAACTTGAATTCTTATTGGCTTGACTTTGTTGCAAAATAAGTTCATTATTTTGCAACAAAGTGCGCAAAAACAATTTTGTGTATCGGCCATTGAAAACACAATGGAATTACTTTTCCCATACTACCCACGTAAGTAAATTTACCTTAACAAATACCAGGAGAATATTGTTAATACTTAAGGATACGTGTAATAATAAAGTTGTAGCTAGAGATGTGGAGGTTTTATTATATTACGGAGAAAAAAAAACTAATAATTCATATTAGTATGGATTGTACTCATGCCATTTTGGAAAACATTAATTAAGACTTATCTCTCCTTCAGTCCATTATCGTCTCACTCTTGGGCATGGGACTATTCCCTTTCGGGAAGGTTTATGATCTACTGCACCACGCAAACCAGGTGTGTTATCATTAAGTTTAGTTTAGAGTTTCCTACTTAACTTAACTGGCTCTTACAACACCCTGGGGAAGAAATGGGGTGGAGACGCCCCTATTTCCCATTGTTTATTCGTCACCACACGGATAGTTAGTTACTTTCTTATTAACCTTTCTATCTATCCGTCCATCAGCCTTTTTCTATCCACTGTTGGACATATGCCTCCCCCATAGACTTGTGCCGCTTGCATCCATTGGTTCCCCGCGGCCTTAACAATATCGTCAGTCCACCTTGTCGGGGGTCACCCCACGCTGCAATGTCCGGTCCATGGTCGCCACTCTAAAGCCTTTCTTCCCCAACGATCATCAGTCCTACGAGCGATGTAGCCTACCCATTGCCTCTTCAGCGTGCTGACTCTTCGGGCTATGTCGAATACGTCCATGCGTCCGGTTAATGAGCTTACTAAACTTTAAATATAATGAAAACTCAATAAATCGCTAGTAGCAGTCCAAACAGCTTTTTAGAGCAATTTTTAATTGAAAATATTTTTCCTAAAAACTTCCATCTCCAAAATTCTTGGCGCCAATCCCCCTATAAGCTAAGAGCCGTTTATTTCTTAGGCTTATATTCATAGCGTGTAGATAAATATTTGTATCAGTACCAAAGTAATATGTTGCTCAAGAACAGTTGTTGGTAAAGTTGTTAGCTCGCAATATTGCTACAAGTATTTCGGGGTAATTTCGCGACAAACTTTGCCGCTAGCTTTTATTACTTGCCACATTATTACACCGTCAAGCCACATGGCTATTGTAGCGTGTTACTAAGAAAATGTTTAAGCTAACATTAATATATTACGTTAATGGATTACTAAATGTTTTTATGGAAAACAGATCTATGTTTTAGTACTACTTATTTACATCCTGTCCGTGTAATGGTGGATAACAATACAAGTGTCACCACCCCTTTCCGTCCCCAGCTAAGGGTTATTGTACATAGACAAAATTCTCTGTGGGAGACGGAAATCTCGAAGATCTCGGCTTTGATGATTAAATATTATATAAATACTATTCATCCATCCATCAGCCTTTCTCCGACCGCTGCTAGAGATAGGCCACAAGCATATAATATTTATTTATAATTAATTCATTCGCAATTCGTATAAGCAATGCTATACAACGAGGAAATGCGGCCAGTCTTTTGGATACATTACCCGATGATTGCGATGCGGACGAATTTTTCGATACCTAATGTTAAGCCCCACCATTTTTTTTGTTTCATATTAAGTATGTAATTGGAATTTATAATTTATTTGCAGACTTATCTTGGTTATATCTCTAGTAATCTCTACCCAAAATGTCAAGACACTGACACTGAACATAATTTTATTTAAATACATACACAGTAAATTTTGTTCAATAAGAATCATCATATTTTACGCTACACTTTAATATCGTTAAGCGTCGAGTTTTCTTTAGATATATCATAAAATTATCTACCAAGAAATTCTAAAGCAATTTAAGATTAAACGCCGATTTAACACTGTTTGATTAATCGTCGATTTAGAAGCTTAAAATTGATCGACGACTCACCCAGTCAATGGCTGCAAGATAAATAGCTGGGCTACGGCAAGCATTGAAATTGTAACAAATGGACGCACCATTTTACTACCCTTTGACGCACGACAGCTGTTCTGTCCCGACCTGCATCACATACACAATACCTATAGTTATCGACCCTTCTTTGCTTCACAATACCATTTTATGATACCATCGGTATATCAATACAGGCTTTAATATGTTTTGAGGTAAGAATTTGAAAGTAATATTATTATGCTCGTTATTTTGCAAAACATTATGCGATGTTTAACAAGAGTGATGATAAATCGGGATTATAACACTCGTTTTCAATATTTTATTTATTCTTAGAAATCGACGTTATTAAAGACAGATAAATCTAAAATTTTGTCCTTACTTGCATTTCAGGAAGCCATTGATGGATACCATTTTCTATTAAAACGTGGATATAGAAATATTTACTGATAATTTTTTCACGGGCATAGCATTCTTGCCGTTATAATAGATAGGTATTAGTGAAAATGCGTGCTAATTAATAGCGCGTTACTACCAGTAGTAATTAAATCAGCATTTTCCTTCATGTTTTAAATAATACAGTATTCTATTTTGCAGTAGGAAATTCGAAACCTACTGTTTTTGAACGTTGTGGTGACAGGAATACCTCAAGCTTGCTCTCTTTCTCTCTCTCTCTGTCGCTCCAGCCCATTTAAGTACCACTGTTGGGCACGGGCCTCCTCCACTTCGGGAGGGATTATGGTCTAGTGTGCCGCGCTGACCAAACGCTTTGACACAGGGTTTATTTTCGAGTTTTTCGTCTCTGACAGAGGATGTTATCTGTGTGCAATATCCCTTAGCTGACTTTTACAGCACCCTTGGGAGGAGATGGAGTGGTGATATTTGTATTCTTAATCCGTCACCACACGGAGTTTCAAACTTTACCAAAAGAGAATATTCGAAATTTAACCCTTTTCCAATGCATCATTTCACTGTGAAATTGCTATTTTCCACCTTAAAAGAGTTTTGTCTGGGTATTTTAGGTAACAACATATTAGGCTGAAGGACAGATAATTCACGGTGTGATCGCAATTATAATATGATGCCCTCTTACAGTAGATTGCCTAACAATATAGGAACTGAGGAATTTTAGGACAATGTGTTTTCAATAAAAAAAAAAAATCGAAATAGTTATTTATTATATAAGATAATCAATTAATTTAGGTACTTGTTCTAAGTTTTTATATTACAATAGTAATTATAATTATTTTATCAACATATTTTACACATATCTATAAATATGATAAAAAATAACTTAGTCAATTGGCATTGTTCATATTTTTTTTAAACTCTTAATTCGCAAACGATTTTGGGGAATAAAGTTCTTGATCGTGATACATTTATTTTTTTAATTTTGTTATATTAACGATTATTTTTCCAAAAAAAGAAATGATCTCTATTTGCCCTTGAAATGAAGGACTTAAAATATTAAGGCGTTCTTAGGTATAAACTACTCTGTTGTGGAGTTGAAATTGGTTTATTATATCAACTTGGCAACTTTGAAAAGATGTATTGCAATCTGTCTTAAGTCCATCAGGAAAAGTCAATACACAGATTACGTACAACGATGACGTCACAACATTTAAAATGATATCTATAAATATTTTTTTTAAATTCTACAATGTTCTATCAATAATATTGAAATTAATTGCTTAAAATAGTCTATATTTTCTAAAAAAATAGCACGTCTCAAATTATGAACAATCCCAATTGGCATGGATTTTTAAAGCTACTGCTAATTGAAAAGATAAATGCGACGTTTGGCATCGCAACATTGAATTTACAAGGAATTGTATATAACATTTTAGGGTTCCCTACCTAAAGAAACAACAGGACATTGTAACTGATATTTTACTGTCTGTCTGTTCGACTTTTCGTGTGCGAGTCAACCTCGTACTTATCTCGTACTCGGCCGGTTATTACAATGTTTACATGACTCACAACACTTTGTAAAAATATTTACCAGTGTGTTATAAAATGATGCGGCCTTAGAACTCAACATCACTGCTTTTTAAAGTGCTTTTTATTTGTTATAATTCCTCCCTTTTTTTATTAACACGCTTGTATTAGTTCGGTAGTAGTACGTATCTATCATTGTATTATTATATGTAATAGAATCTTTAGAAGTCATTTTCACCCACTTACAGTAGTCGGATTGATCTGAAATTTTGCACACATATTAGGGTCCAATAATGTAAAATTATATTCAAACTTTTCAAGCGTCTTTTGTAGTTTTTGAACTAAGCGAATTATTTAATTTATATTTCGTTTAATTATTTAAAAAATATGTAAAAGTTATTATCTAAGTTCACAGTATATAACACTTAATCAAGTACTTAAAATATACAATAATTAACTGTTCAAAAATGAGGTAATTATACAAATAATAATAGACATTAATATATCAAAATATAACATAACCCTGGTAACATTATCTATTATTACTTTTTTATAACATTTTCGCATTTAAATTTATGTACCTAAGGTTACACACGACTTTCTTGATGTTCTGAAAATGGAGTTTTCGTTGTGACTATTTCTCTTTGTGATGTCAATTGCCCATGGATACTGTGGTTGAGATTATTCTATAAACAGTTATTTAATTACTTTTTGAATTATGCGTAATAGTACCATTTCTACTGCACATTAAATTACACTAAAAAAATAAAATCGATGGTGTCAACACAATTCGGCAACCTTAACTGAACTTTCTTATTTTAAAAATTGTGTATTATCTATAATACACAGTTTTTAAAATAAGAAAGTTACTAAAGATTTTACACTAACTAAAGATTTTAAATATTATAGACGAGCACCATGAAACAGCCAATTAACAGCCAGCTAAGGGATATTTTACAGAGATAATAATTATCATCCGTGAGAGACGGAAAGCTCGAAAATAAATCCTGTGCGAACACGCCTTGTTACAGCGGTACAGAAGACCGGTTCCACTGTTGGGCACATGTCTCCTCCACTTTGGGAGAGATTATGGTCTACTGGTCTTCGGTGACCAGGCGTGTTGGCACTGGGTTTAGTTTTGAGTTTTCCGTCTCTCACAGTAGACGCTAACTGCTTATATTGTTCTTACAGCACCCTGGGAAAGAAACGGGATGGTGACACTTGTATTCTTAATCTGTCACCACACGGACTAGACATATTTTATATAATTATACCAACCTGATTATCTATAAAATGTGTATAGGTAGGTACTATAGTAGTCTCCATTTTTGAGTTGTTCAAAGTTGCTATTGTTGAATATAAAGGAGGTTCTGGTTGTATTTCTGGTAATCCTGAAGAAAATATAAATGTTTTAGTATACATAGATATCGTTTAGTTTATTTATTGCGATCCATGATGTATATAATGATTGATTAAATTAAATATTTAAGATACAATTATGGACCCTTTTGGCACAGCAATTGAGAGAACAGAAGAAAGGAAGAGTGACAGCGCGACAACTTTATCATCTTTTAATGTATTACTAGAAATTGCAATCGTCAGGACTTATTGGGTGGACTTCAGAGACTATTATATAACTTGTTAAAAGATACTACAGGTAGGTGAAAGAGACGTTATGTGATGACCCCAAATATCAAATAACTTACTAAAGTAATTTATTAATTTTGCATTTGACATGCTATGCTTTTACTTAATAAATCAAATTATGTTTAATATTTAATTAATTAATTTTTTAGAAAATAAAGTTATTAATTTTGTTTGTATGTCCGTATGTGAGCTAATGTTTTTAAAACTATGGAACAGATTTTGATGCGTATTTTTACTAGATAGATTTTTTGTATAATTTGTTAAGGTTTTTGTTTTATGTACATAATTCCAGGCGTACAAAGTTGTGGGCTACAACTAGTACTAAATGGATCGAATGGAAATATTACATTAACTTAAACATCTGTCTAGACAAATCAATACAATGTCAAGGTCGCTATAAAGTATACAATAAAGTAATACAGTATTTTGTACGTATGTCAATAATAATGTCCTACCTTTATACCACAAAAGGTTGGTATGAGGTATGAGGTTTCAATTTCACAAACATCAATAAATTAATATTATATGATTTTGACTATATTACGAGAAATAAATTTATTACGTAAATTAGTATATGTACACCTTGATAAGACGAATTTATTAGTCATCATGATCATCATTATTATGCCTTTTTCCCATGGGGTTAGGCAGAGACTATAGAGATTCAAACATACATAAGAATTTATTGGTTTTGTTAGTAACTAAGTATCTATCAATTAATCTTTGTAACGAAATCTTAGAAAGTGATTTTCACCTACTTAAATATAAGTAGTTTAGCACAGAAAAGGACCAATGACAAAGCAATCATTTAAAAATATCTAGGTTTGTTATGCGTGTTTTTGGTTATAAGTGAATTATGCAAATAATGTTTATAAAGTGCTAATTTTTATTAAACCTGTCTGTAACTAAAAAATGTTTGATAATAAACTAACTCTTACATGACATACCTTTACTACAAGGAATGAGATCTGGGTTCTTCTCTTCTGTACAATGTGAAGAGTTTCGTATAACCACTTTCTGATTCTTCAATGAAGAAAGAGTCACTGTAATAAATATGTATTTTTTAATATGTTATAGAGAAACTAACATATATATCTAACATATATAACTATAGAGAAGTTAACCATCAGGCAAAGGCACTACTAAAGTCAAATTCGTCTGTTGTATGTATGTATGTTGTGTGTATGTTCCATATTAAATGCCCTATCCATCCATCCATCCATCAGCCTCTCTCCGTCCACTGTTGGACATTAGCCTTCCCATAGAACGCCATAAGACGTGGTCTTGTGCCGCGACCTTGTCGAAGACCGCCCAATGCTGTGTCGTCCTGTACGTGGTCCTATGTCCTGTATGTGAGTCCCATGAGTGATGTAGCTTGCTCATTGCCACTTCAGCGTGCTAACTCTTCGGGCTATGTCCTATTTTCCCCGAAACTGTTAAATGCCTTAAGGTAACTGAAAATAAAAGTTGCCATTACTTAATCCAGTTTCAAATACGGCCATTGGTCACAGGCCGTATTTGAAACTGGATTGAGTATAAGAGGATAATATTAACGTCCTATTATTGAATACGACATTAATTATATAAGAAGAGAAGATATATAGGAACAACTTAAAAAAAAACTAGCAAACTTTCAGATTCAATATTTCATAAAAGAATATTCTTTCAAATAATTACTCAATAATGTGTTTTAAAAAAAGTGAAAAGAAATGAAATGATACCTTCATAATCTCCGGACCTAGGACGCACTTTCGTTGTGATTACAGCAAGTGATAGTGTAACAGTAGTTAACGTCAGTGCTGCCCCTAACATAACACCTGTGGCCCAACTCACCTCCCACGTTGGTTGTGCTTCTAGAAAATTTTATACTAATGAATTTAGATAAAAAAACCTTTGTACTGCTTTATACGCATACACACGTGTTACGTTATTTTTTAAGGATGATTTGCTCTTATTAGTTGCAGCGTTATGATATTTAGTATATAGACTTTCCTGATATATGTACCTACTATTCAACACTGAAAGAATTTTCAAATCGGACCAGTGATTCCTGAGATTAGCGCGTTCAAACAAACAAACTCTTCAGCTATATAATAATAGTAAAGAAATAAAGATCTCTATGCGAACACTTACTATTTAAAAGTAATAATTAAATTTGAGTGACTAGCTAATCTTCGTGTGGTGACGGATTAAGAATACAAGTGTCACCACCCTATCTTCTCCCAAGGGTGCTGTAAAAGTCAGCTAAGGGTTATTGCACACAGATAACATCCTCTGTGAGAGACGGAAACCTCGAGAATAAACCCTGTGCCAACACGCCTGGTCAGCGCGGCACAGTAGACCATAATCCCTCCCAAAGTGGAGGAGGCTCGTGCCCAACAGTGGAACGTAAATGGGCTGGAGAGAGAACCAGCTAATGTTTGCGGTTATATAACCATAACAAAATTATACAACAAAGCCATCCTCTTGAACCAATCTATTCATTAAAAACCCCGCATCAAATTTCGTTGCGTAATTTTGATGATATATAAGCTTATAATTATAAGCTTTATAGGCACATACATATTAAAATAACGATTTTGTTTTATAGTAAGTAAAGAATACCAACCCGATACAGATGGAAGTTTCGAAGTTTCAACATTCAAAGTAACTTGATCAGATCTTCCTCTAGCATTGGCCGCATACACTGACAACTGCAATTGGTTGTTCGCCGCTAATCTCCTAATATTCCATATTGGACTACCGCTGCTTGCATTTGCAACTAATTTATCACCAGACCACACTTCAACGATGTAAGTAGATTTAAGACCGCCTTCGTAACCTGAATACATAGTTCGCTTAAAAATCTTGATACTTTTTCATAAGTTAATACACCAAGTGTATGCGTAGTAAGATACATTTTGAGTCATGCGGTATTGAATTAAGAATACAAATTTCACCAAACCGTCTTCCGCCAGGTTACTGTAAGGGTTTCCCCCCAGGTTGCAGTAAGCAAAGAGATGATGATTATAAGCTGATAACATTATTGGGTCTCTTCCTCCTCTGGGAGGACACCTGGTCGACTAATGAGATACTCACCAGGCGTGTTAGCATAATCTTTTTGAAGTTATACTACATTACATAAGAATTTGTTTGCACGTAAAAAGCATTTTAAATTCATGTGATTGTTTTATCACTTATGAGGCTACTACAGCGCCAATAAATTCTCAATTTAGATAGATATTTGTGTAAGGCATTGATATTCCTATTCCCAAGCGCCGCGCCACGCCGATAAGAATAACCATAGTTCAGCCAGATCTTTGCAAAAAGGCGTATTTATATTGTATGTTTATCTTCTAAATAAGCAATAATAATAATTTTTCTAAATGTTTCTATTTCCAGAAGCTAAAAATAACAATATAAGTAAGCAATATGTAATTTGATATAGAGGTATGAAATATACGTCTCGTTGATAAAACGTAGGCGTGAACGTGACTTTGAATTTAGATATTTACAGATCGGAAACTTCCAAAAATACTTTTTGAATATGTGAACAGTACTCCTTATTTATTGGGGCTTTTTATTTCCTAAATGAGCTGTTTGATTTCAATTAAAATTGCAAATTAAGAACATATAAAAAAATTGTGTATAATCTAGGAATATGTGTGCATTCTGTGTACTGGCAGGCTGCGTGCAACCGTGCAACTAAAATATTAGAATTTTTTTATAAAGACTTTTAAAGATACGTCAGCGACGTTCTTGATTAGCGATTTACTAAAAAAATTTCGTTTAAACTCTATTTCTTATTTAGTGTGCTGTAACAGCCAGTTAAGGGAAGTTATAAGCAGTTAACATCAAATAAGAAAGGCGGAGTGAAACCCTTTGCCAACACGTTTGGTTAGCGCGGCTTGGTAGACTAAAAATCCTCCCCAAGTGACTATACCGTGCCTAACTATGGAAAGTTAACGGACTGGGAAGAAAAATAATTGCCATGTGGAGCAAGGTGGATGATAGAAGATTAACGAAAGGCATACCTATACACAGCGGAGGTAAGTGGGAAGCTTGGAGAGGACGCTCATGAAAAATATACTCAGATGTGAATAACAGTATACTTAAAAAGAGTCAGGTGCGTAGCACTTACAACCGTCGGGCATGTATGACCAGATATATGAGTGTAGATGAGGCCAAGGAAAGTATGTTTGGATCATAGCAGATGGCGCAATATAGTCTCCGTCTGTTATGATGATGATGATAATGAAGAAAAATAAGGGAAACAAGAAAAAAATATATACCTGGTGAACAGTATAAATCCAATGAACTTTCAGTAACATTATGTAGTGAACAATTATTAGGTTTTTCAGGTTTCGTTGCAGGCAGCAGAGTGTATAAACACGGTGATGATTGTAGTCCTGCCAAGTTTGTTGCCCTACAAGATAGGATTCCGTAGTCCACATCGGAAACTGGTTTGTATGTTAGTATAGATAAACCTTTTTTTGAATCTATAGTATAAGTATTCTGTGAAATATAACAAGTAATGAGTATTTTCGTAACTCTTATTAAATGAATTTGAAAATATTGAAAAGAAAAGAGGAAAGAAAATAATTTTTGTTCTCTTTTTTACAAAAAAGTTATGGGACATAAACGCATATTAAATAATTCCCTGCATTATTTACTGTATTAATTATTGTTATTGAACATAATTATGTCATTTAGCCTAATTTTTTATCGCATCTCTTATAGAATATGATTGATATGATTAATGTTAACTTATTTAACGATGTTTTAACTGCCTTTATAAAATTTCAAATCATGTACGTAAGAACATTCCGTCCCTTCATACATCAGCCTTTCTCCGTCCACTGCCGGGCATAGGCCTTCCACATAAAACACCACTATGTTGACAAAATATGAATGTGTGAAATAAAAGACCTTGTTTTGTAAATAAAAATAATTAATATTTATTTGAAGACTAGACCTATTTTTTTAACAGAAATATTATGTCAAAGAGCCATTGCGTGACTTACATATTGCAAGGTCAATTATGTAGTATACAGAAGTCACGCACAAGTTGATCTATGTAATTCTTTTGTTACCACACTGAGTAAGTACTTATTAGTATGCAGTATTTTGTCTACAACATCGTGTGAAATATGTTTTAATTTAGTTTTCGCACTATTTAGACATAGTGATAAATTTATTAGAACAATCAAGGAGTGTCATCGTACAAGGTGCAATGCTAACAAATTATACAAAAAAGCTATTTTCTCAAACCACTCTATATATTTAAAAAAAAATTGCGTCAATATCCGTTGCGTAGTTTTTAAGATATAAGCTTACTTAGTACATAGGTACATACAATAATAACGACTTTGTTTTATAATAAGTAAAGAAGTAAGGAAAATAAAGTAAGGATTATATTAAAAATACTTTCTTTAATCCTATTATAAACCTTACAATACACTAGCTGTTCCCCGCAACTTCGTACGCCTGGAACTAAAAATAAAATTACCCAAAAAAGTCAGTAAATGTATTAATAAAATCGCATCAAAATCCGTTCCGTAGTTTTGCACATGTAAGCTCACATAGGGGCATACAAAAATATCTACTTTCTTTTATAATAACTAAGGAAAATAACACACAAATATGTAGTCGTAGGTAGGTACGTACACTTCATATAAGTAAGCAGTTTTTATTTAAACTTCATTATATCTATACTATATATCTTATAATGCAAGTACTTACAGGATCCAGTATGATGTTGCCAGCAGAATTATTAAGTGACCATTCAAATGTATCGGGCGGAGGATATGCATCAACTTCACAATACACTTTTGTAGGCTCTTGTATCATACCGCCTATAATTTTTAACTGTTTCTCTTGACATACTGGACGATCTAGCAAACATAACATTTTTATTATAATACAATTGTTAATCTATCCTAATATGATAAAGAGAAAAGATTTGAATGTTTGTTTGAAATGAAGTTCTGAAATTGTTGGACCGATTAATAAAAATTGGTCAAGTGCGAGTCGGACTCGCGCACGAAGGGTTCCATACCATTATCTATGCAACATAAGGCAACGTTATTAGTATCGAGCAAGAAACGGTAAAAAATCATGTTTGTTGTATGGGAGCCCCCCTTAAATATTTATTTTATTTTATTTTTAGTATTTGTTGTTATAGCGGCAATAGAAATACATCATCTGTGAAAATTTCAACTGTCTAGCTATCACCGTTCTTGAGATACAGCCTGGTGACAGACGGACGGACGGACGGACGGACAGCGAAGTCTCAGTAATAGGGTTCCGTTTTTACCCTTTAGGTACGGAACCCTAAAAATCGTTCAACGTCGTGAAGCTACAGTATTCCCGATGAATATAGGCTATAACCAGTACAAAATAAAGTGACTTTTATGGAACGGCTCCATTAATTCTTCATAATATTATCGATATGGTAGACGCTAAACATATTATTATTTATACCACTAAGGTAATGAAGAGGTATGTGGCTCGCCTAATGTTAAGTGGTCATCGTAAGGTTTAGACGCAGTCTGCAACAAGAAATATCGCTCCGATACTACTGGTGAAGCTAGGGCCTTGGTTTATGTAACGTACTGCCATTCACGAGGTCGCGGGTTCGATTCCCGCTCGGTACAATAATTTTCGTGTGATATTTATAATTATCACTAGCTGACCCGGCAAACGTTGTTTTGCCATACAAATGTCAGGGATAGACCACCTTTAACTTTTAAGGCGATGAAAAATAGATATTGTCCGATTCTCAGACCTAAGGTACACAAAATTTCAAAAAATTTCGGTTGTGTCATTTCGGAGGAGTATAATTAAAAACACAGTGACAGGAGAATTTTATATACTAGAAGATAATGTAAATGTTGTAATACGTCTGTGGGTGTATTCTATGTGTTATCAGTATTTATTTACAAAAGAAAAGTAGTACATGACATGTATTCTATCCGTATTCTGATACGCATAACACAAGCATATTTCAGTTTAGATTGGAACCAGATTACGTTCTATGAAATGTCCATGAATGTTTAAAAAAAGTAAACTACCTTTAATATAGTTTCCAACTTTACACAGAATATTGAACTTATATTTAGAAGTTGTTATGTTCAGTTTCATGTCTGAAACTAATAGAGTCTTTAGTAACGAAGATTTAATATGACATTAAATAGTTAATGTGGGTAGATTTCGCGGGCAAATCGCCCACATGATGGACAAAATGGCTAACAAATTACTGGTAGTAAACCAAACAACTAAAAAAGATCACCCAGCTATTTCTAGGAAACACGCCCTTTTTAAAAAAAATAGGCTGTAGTAGTCATATTTATCATGAATTCATAATAGTTATTATATTCATAAAATACACAAAATTCATGTAACGTATTATCGATTAAATGGGGTAATTTAAAAAAAAACGCAAGGAAATAAAATATCTTTTTTTTTAACTAGCTTTTATTAGCTTCGATCAAATTTATCTCTTTTTTTACAACGTCCTCTGGTCCCAAGCTAAACTTATATGCTTGTGTTATAGGTACGAGAATACGGATATCCTTACTACTTTAAAATTGTAAAAAACGTGATTTTTACCCATTTCGAAGTCGGATTAATTTGAAACTTTGTACACATTTCAAGGACCGATAACAATAATAAATTTCAAAAGATCGGGACTTTTTTGGTTCAACTAATGTTTAAATAAGCTTTTAGTTTTAAACCAACTTATTAGATACAGTGTGAAGAATACAAAAGTATTCTCCAGCACATTTACGTCCCACTGTTGGGCACGGGCCTCCTTCAGTTTGGTGGGGATTATGGTCTACTGTGGCGCGCTGACCAGGCGTGTTGGCACAAGGTTTCTTTTCGAGTTTTCCGTCTCTCACAGAGGATGTTATCTTTGTACAATATCCCTTAGCTGACTTTTACAGCACCCTTGGGAGGAGGTGGGGTGGTGACACATGTATTCTTAATCCGTCACCACACGGAGAGTGTTTTGTATTGACGTAGCATAATTATGACGTGAGTTAGCCTTGCTCGTTAGCTAAACATCGGGAGTGGCTAGTAACTACAAATCATGTATACAAGTTAAATCTGTATATACAACACGTTGTTTGTAACTATAAATAGGAATGAAAACGAAAAAAATATACACATTCTTTATTAATTTATTAATTTTTGCAATTTATTGCTATTTTTTTAGTCAATAAATGAAATTATAGTGGAACTAGCTGTTGCCCGCGACTTCGTCTGCGTGAAATTTAGAAATCAAACCTTAACAAACAGAACTTTACTATACCTCTCAATAGATGGCGTTGTACAGTTCTTTTAAATCGCACTATGGTTTGGTTACACACATTAACACTTAAGCTCGTCAAAATTTCTTGTTTTTAATCCGCTTTTCGCATTTATAAGTTAGTAAGGGTAAGGATAAATGATCACCATGAGCAGATATGGGTATGGGAAGGTTTCATGGTACCTACTCGAAGCTTCCACTATATTTGATTGATTTATTAAGCTAATTCTTTTTGTAATGATATATTTCATTCATTCATTTTATATTTCATCATAATCATCATCATCATAACATCAAGCCTTGTTCCCATGGATGTAGGCATAGACTATAGAGCGTAGCGATGGGTTATAACAGCAGAAAAGTGATATCTGTTATTCCTGTTACTGTTATACGAAGAAAACAGGTGTCAATACCTGTTATTAAATAACAGGCTGTTATATTTAGATAGAAGCAGCTTCCGGCTGCGTCTTCGAATTTCGACCACAAGTTTCCAAGTCGAATGAATAAAATGAAATGGAACCTAGAAAATCAAAACTAAAAAGAGCTGAAATTAATCCTACATTTTCATTTTATCTCAATAAATAAAAACAGGGCTTTCTATTTATTAATTTAATAATAACATACATACAACCTTTAAATTAGTCACTGATGACTTATAAGACAATTTTACAAATGTTGCAGGTTGCATAACTCTCACCTATGTCCACAAAATAGTCCCAAGCAGCACTTACTTTTTTACTCGACATGTTGCCGATATAACTATTATTGTATAGTATTAAATCATTTCATTACATTTATACTTTATAAGAACTAAACCTTTTATTAAGTTCACAAACTCAAAACTTTTCTTATTTATTTTTTACTGAAATTACAGCAAACAACTGTATTTTTGTTTAGTTTTTATAGGGAGAAATTAAAAAAAAATTGTAATAATTCAAGTATCAATTCAAATTCGCCTTTATCATCCATTGTTAAAGTTACATTTGCTTGTAATATAAAATTTGATTAACAGAAACAAAAACGTTCTAAATCGCGCATTTTTCGTCTAGAAATTAAAGTTTAAAATATTGAATTGTTATAATTTTATATAAATCTAGCTGACCCGGCAAACGTTGTTTTGCCATACTAAAAAAAAAGGTTTAAAAAATAGATGTTGGCCGATTCTCAAATATGCATGTCAAATTTCATAAAAATCGGTCAAGCCGTTTCGTAGGAGTACGGTAACTAACACTGTGACACGTGAATTTTATATATTAGATTTATTAATTGATCCTTTTTTTATTATCAATTTTCTGTTCGAATTACAAGAAAATTCCGTTCTGGCAACTCATGTTAATCTACTCTATATATATACTCTATATAACTTGCATCTCGTTTTAGCACGTGCCAATGCAATAAGCGTGAACGAGACAGAGTAAATAACAGATAAAACGACCAAGTTTGAAAGTTACTTATAAAGAAGGATTTGTTCTTGATAAGCGACCAACTATATTTCTTGCATTGGCGGGCTGTTCTTGATAACACATTACACGACCAAAGATGGATGTATCATATGTAGAATGATTTCTTCTTGAAAAACTACCAACTATATTTTTCGGATAATAATGAACTGTGAAAAAAGAACAGCTGTTCTTTTTTCACAGTTCATGCAGAGCTGTTCTCAGCTGTTTTTTTAATAATTTGTATGGATGGTTGAATGATATTGCCTGTTATTTTTGATCACAGTGATTTCTTAATTGCAGCAACAGCTAGTATCTGGTATCTTTAATTCACAGTGAAATCTACCTGTTACGATAAATACGCCTCACTCCTAATAGAGCGCCATCTGCTACGATCCAAACATACTTCCTTGGCTTCATCCACACTCAAACATCTGGTCATACATGCTCGACGGTTGTAAGTGCTACGCACTTGCCCCTTTTGGAGTATGCCGGTGATGACATCATAGTATATTTTTCTCGGGCGTCCTCTCCCAGCATTTCCACTTATCTCCGCCGTGTATATGCCTTTCGTTAATCGTCTCTCATCCATCCTCTCAATGACCAAACCTATGAAGTATAATATGTCTCAAAATATTAAGTACATATTAAGTATTCTTTATGCATTTAACAATGAACCTAAACCTAAACCTTGTCCGTGTAATGACGGATTAAGAATACAAGTATCACCACCCTAATTACTGTCTAGGGTACTGTAAAAGCTAGGTAAGGAATATTGGTTCCAATTCTAATAGCACAACTTAACTAAAAAATAAATAAATATTCATGTACATTTCACTTATATGTAATTTCGCTTATATTGCTTGTGTTATGGGTTCTAGAATACGGATAGAATACACTACTTTTCTTTTGTAAATACATACTTATAATACATAGAAACACCCAGACGCAGTACAAACATTTGTATGATAATTGGTAAAATAGCACAAATTATTGTCCCGAGCAGGAATCGAACCCGCGACCTCTTGATTGGCAGTCCGTTACATAAACCACTCAATCACGAGGCTTATCGTTAACTAAAAAATTAAAACAACTATGGTGTATTTTGATTAAGTTGGCTATTTCGTTGTGCATATTATTATAAATTAAAATCGTTAGTCTATATTACACAGTTTTTATAAAAATATAGTTCAGATAACATTGGCAATTTTTGTTATTGATACCATCAATTTTTTAGTTAAGTTTAGGTGTGCACCTAGAATCGGCACCACTGTAAATACACAGATAACATCCTCTCTCTGTGTGAGACGGAAACCTCGAAAATAAACCATGTGACAACACGCTTAACTAACAGTGGCACAGAAAACCATAATCCCTCCTCTATTGGAGAAGGCCCGTGCCCAATAGTGGAACGTTAATCAGCTACAGAGAGAGAGAGAAATAAAACTAAAAAGAGAGAGAAACAAACCTAAAACAAACCAATTAAAATGACAAACACTTTTTCGAATTCATAGTAAAGATTTTATAGTTAGGATTTTATTATTTTAAACATAAAACTCTATTATAAAAAGAAAATTTATGTAAATACAAGTTATTTTAAAATAAATTGAATGAAACCGCAAACTTATTAAAATAAATCAGAGGTACAGTAAGGTAAACAAAAATAAAAACTGTTTATATTTTGGTAACTTGCCAAATACCAGATGAGCTAAAGAAAAGTTTCACTTTATTTTGTTTGAACTTCACAGACGTTTATTTTCTTTTTATTTTCTACCTTGCCTTTTTATTTCGGCGGCCAGTCATAAAGTAGATTTGACAGATAACATTGTTTTTACACCGAGTGAGTTAACAGACCTTTGTAGCTTTATTAAAATAATTCTGGCATACGATCACTAACTTTTTCAGGCATGTAATTAATCTTACTATGGTTTTTAGATCCATTAAGATTAAAATCTTAAGTGATAATTACATTTTTTCATCTTTATATATATAAATCTCCTGTCACGATGTTTGTCCGCGATGGATTCCTAAACTACTTAACCGATTTTAAATTAAATTGGCACACCGTGTGCAATCCGTCCCAACTTAAAAGATAGGATAGCTTACATTTCAATTTATAGTTAGTCGCATAAACAATGTTTGCCCGGTCAGCTATATTATTATAAAATAGTATAGTGGTATATTTTTCACGGGGTTGGACAGTATTTTTTTAACAGACTGATAAAATTCTATCCGTGATTATTGTGGCTCAATTGAAACAATAACAAAAATTGGTCAAGTGCGAGTCGGACTCGCGCACGAAGGGTTCCGTACCATTATCTATGCAACATAAGGCAACGTTATTAGTATCGAGCAAGAAACGGTAAAAAAATCATGTTTATTGTATGGGAGCCCCCCTTAAATATTTATTTTATTTTATTTTTAGTATTTGTTGTTATAGCGGCAATAGAAATACACCATCTGTGAAAATTTCAACTCTCTAGCTATCACCGTTCTTGAGATACAGCCTGGTGACAGACGGACGGACGGACAGCGAAGTCTCAGTAATAGGGTCCCGTTTTTACCCTTTGGGTACGGAACCCTAAAAATTGTATAGGTACAATTTAATTTGTAAAAAATAGTTGTCTTTAGTAATATTAATTATTAATTTTTTTTTTTTTAATATTCTGTACATTTCATACAACGTCCTCTGGTCCCAAAGTAAGCTATATTTCTATGCTTGTATTGTTTGTTTGAAATGAATAGGCTCCAAAAGTACAGTATGCATTCCTCTCTCTCTCTCTGTCTGTCTCACTCTTTAGCCCATTAACATGCCACTGTTGGACACAGGCCTCCTTCACTTTGGAAGGGATTATGGTCTACAATGCCGTGCTGACCAGGCGTGATGGCCGGGTTTGTTATCGAGTTTCCCGTCTCTCACATAGGATGTTGTTTGTGTAATAGTCCTAAGCTAGCTTTTACAGCACCCTGTAATGGAAATGGGGTCGTGACGCTTGCATTCATAATCCGTCATCACAAACAAATGAGTCGCTTAAGTACTAAAGTAAATCTCTTCAACTTTACTTACAGACAACTTTCAGATCGTAATTCTGTGATTTACCATCTCCTTCAACGTTGGAAGCTGTACAGCTGTATCGCCCTGCTTGATGTATTTTTATGATCTGTATTGCTAAGTGTGTTCCTGTCATGAAAACTCGATTAGTCTGTTGTAACACCATGCCCTGTGGATATAAATTAAAGTCTAAAAGATATTTTTATAATCTTACCATTATTTTAAAGTTTTTAATTTTTAGTTAAAGGCGTATGAAGTTACGGGCCACAGTTAGTTAAATATATTTCAATAATACTGAGCAGAGAATGGACATAATACAAAATTCAATACATGTGAAAATGAAGCAAATATCGATAAGTATATTATTAAATTGTTCCAATCCAGCCACACCACATCATCAAACACATCTGGCATTATATGACATAATCAGAACGTTAATCCGGCTGGTTAACATGTCACATGATCCGGGTTAGTACCCGGTTGAACTGATTTAAACTGATTTATAATTAAGTAAACCCATATTTGATGATTTGTTTAGATTTATGCCTAAATTGTTTAGTTGTTTAAATATTTTCTCATAGAGTTACCAGATAGTGAATACGCGTTAAATCTTGAAGATACTTAATTTTAGACTGGCTAAATCGTACTTTAAGGTCTAGTTAAATATGGTGTTCACGTGACATGTAGTTTTCGCAAACTATAAAAATGACATTTTATAAGCAACTAGCTATTGCCCGCGAGCCGTCCGCGTGGAATTTGGCAATTTTATTTTTCGCAATAAAAGGTAGCCTATGTCCTTTCTCAGGGTCTAAAGATTGTCTGTACCAAATATCATCAAAATCGGTTGAGATGCTTAAGTGGGAAAGCGTAACAGACAGACAGACAGTTACTTTCGCATTTATAATATTAGTAGGGATAAAACAAGTAATACATTGGGCAGAGACGACCTGTCTATGGTTCAAATTAACCTGTGGCGTGTTTCATATACGAACATAGCATATTTCATGCAAACAGATATGTAAGCAGCTTCAAGCCGGCTGATTGACGTATCCATTGACACGCCATCTAGTAAATCATTGTATTTTCGGATCTGATGTACAATCTATGGTTACTTCACGCAATCGGCTTGCACCCACTTACATATTAATGGACATTTAAAAATATTAATGGACATTTCACACAACGTCCTCTGGTCCCAAGCTAAGCTTATATGCTTGTGTTATGGGTACCAGAATACGGATAGAATACATATACTACTTTTTTTTTGTAAATACATACTTATAATATATAGAAACACCCAGACGCAGTACAAACATTTGTATGACAATTAGGAAAATCACACAAATGATTGTCCCGAGCGGGAATCGAACCCGCGACCTCTTGATCGGCAGTCCGTTACCAGAACCACTACACCACGAGGCCCGTCGAATCATACATATCTATACTAATATCATAAAGCGGAAAGAATTTGTTTGTTTGTTTGAACGCGCTAATCTCAGGAACCACTGGGCCGATTTGAAAAACATCACGCTATATAACATCACGCTAAGACCAGTAGAAACAAAGCAGTAGTGAAAAATGTTACAAAAACGGGGAAAATTTTCTAAATTCCGAACGGAGTCGCGGGCAACAGCTAGTCTAATATGTGCGTGAAAATGTGTCTATGTGTATTTATGATACAGGCTATATGTTATAAACGCCATTATTCTAAGAAGTACAATTTAGCCAGGGTAAAGTTACTTATTCTCAATTTTAAACGTCAACCCACCATCTGTTATGTCTGTGGAATAAACCATACTAGTTATTCTAAGAAGAGCCAGGGCAATTAATTTGTACATGAATAATGGTTATGATATAGAACCTTATAAGGATTGCGTGACTTAACAATAATGATTATAACTCCGCGTTGATGATTTCGTGGAAAATAATCCAATTTTCTTGTATTTATATTTAAGAAAATACATTTACGTTACGAGGAAAAACCTTTTGTTTTATAAATTAAGTCATGAACGATACATAAATTATTGTGAATTAAAACGTTACAAATTATCCAATGAATTTATTATCGTAAAGGATTCTTTGAGGTCTTTTTGCTTTTGAAATATTTGTTCGGTTCTTTAGTATTAAAATCTTTGAATATAGTTTACACCTAGCTATGAGGTCTCGAGCTATGAAATAAAGATTAAAAAAAAAAGGTAGAATATTAGGGGCCGTAAGAAACCGTTCATCCGTTTGTCACCAGGCTGCCTGAAAAACGGTGATAGCTAGACAGTTAAAATTCTTTCAGATTTTGTATATCATATTGCGAAGTCTCAGTAATAAGGTCCTGTATTACCTCTCTGTTTGTAACTCTAAAAATCGGATTGAAAATAATAGGATTACTTACATTATGTTCCCAAACAATTTTGTAGGCTGGAGGATTGGCATAAACTACACATTCAAAGTAAATGTCATCACCTTCTTCAATATCATTAGGATTCATTTCTTTTCCTAATCGTATTGTTGTAACTGGCATAACTGTGAACAAATTCATATGATACAAGACAAAAAGAACCAGTGAACATTAGCCACAAACCTATTAAATAAGAAGTCATCTGCTCCGACGAAAGGTTTATTACATTTAACCGACTACATTTAAAACATAATTATCTCGACTTATATCAATAAATATTTCAAATCATCATCCTCCTGCCCTTCTCCCATTATTTGGGGTCGGCGCAACATGTCTTTTTCTTCCACAGTCTTCTATCAGCCGTCGTGTCTGTGTCATCTCCTCTTTCTTTCATGTCATCTTTCACACAGTCCATCCATCTTTTCTTAGGTCTTCCTCTAGACTTTTTTCCTTCCACATTTATACTGAGAACTTTCCTAACGACATTACTTTCCTCTCGTCTCATGACATGCCCATACCAGGACATCCGCTCATTCATCTTCATATCAATTTTTCAGTCACTGGCATCACTTACAGACTTCCTCTATTAAATTCATTCCTTATTTTATCCATTCGCGTGATGCATCAACCAAAACACAATAACGATAGTTAAGTGACGGTTTTGATTGAAGGATTTAAAAATGCAACTTAATAAAATTATTAAATGTATTAATCAAAATAGTCACTTAATCATTAATCATCCTCTTTGTCTGATGCCAAATAAATGCGTATGAATAAGGTTGAGTATTTTTTAACACCCTTGCTCGTAAAGCTGATATAATTCCACCGGTTTTAAATATGTAAAGCGGGTCATAAAAAACGCGTGTGTTACCAAAGCAAATAGTTAATTTATAGTCCATACAAATTTCATAACAGTATTATTTGCCATTTCAAATATGGAACTGATCGCCGCCGCACGACTCGAGCAGCGCGCTGTTGCTATTCAAATTTCGAACTAATCGCCGCGCGGCGCTAGTCAGTAGGCAGCGCTAGCGCGCTCTTAAAATGGCGGGAAAGCAACAGTGTGCATTCACAGATTGAGTTTATTTAATGTTTTTTTTTCTGTTTCCTCGCAAATGTGTTAAAAAACGTCGTACGATATACGTGCGTATTGGTTATAACATGCTCAGCTCGCGCGCCTCGCATGTTATAACCATCTTATCACGCACTAATATCGTAATGTACTATAAATTCATCGCTAGAAGACGAACTCAGGCACGGGCAAATTTAGTTTTAACTTATTATGCTTAGGAATTATATTTACTATAACATCAAAACTACAAACTTACTTACAATACACATTGAGTATTATTTTGTTTTCAATATAATATTGACTAAATTTTGGATTCTCTGCTCTGCATCTCACTTCTAAACCATCATGTTCCTTTCTCGCAGTCCATTGGAATAATGATTCGGTTTCATTTGCTTCATTATCACCCTGTATTTTATCATTATTTTTAATTTTAAATTGCATGATATTATGTACTCATTTTAAATAATCATTTTCAAATTGTAGTTTGGCAAGAAATAAAAGGCTTTTTTATTTTTATTTTTATTTTTTTTATTTTATTTATTATGTCCTTTCACAGGGTCTAAAGATTGTCTGTGCCAAATTTCATCAAAATCGGTTGAGAGGTTTAAGCGGGAAAGCGTATCAGACAGACGGACAGAGTTACTTTCGCATTTATAATATTAGTAGGGATAATTACAATATTAATATTATCTTCACATCCTACTAATATTATAAAGGCGAAAGTTTGTATGTATGGATGTTTGTTACTCTTTCACGTAAAAACTACTGAATGGATTTGAATGAAACTTTACCACAATATAGCTTATACATCAGAATAACACATAGGCTACAAATTGGCTGGACCGATTTTGATGAAATTTTATTTTATACAGAATTGTATGGCAAAACAACGTTTGCCGGGGCAGCTAGTAATAATATAAAACAAAGTCGTTAATTTAGAAATATTATGTTACCGGCTAACACTCACTGTTTTGGGATAAATGATGTCGACCCAGGTTTCGAGCATGTCCGATGCGGTAACATAATATTTCTAATGTGACTCAAACTCATGAAAATTTCAATTCGAAAAAAGTCATTATTTTTGTATGTATATCCTTATGTGAGCTTATCTTCAAAACTACGCAACAGATTTTAATGCGGTTTTTTTATTACAAAAAGTGGTTCAAAAGGATGGCTTTTTTGTATTATCATGTTTAGTTTCTAATTTCCTTGCGTACACGAAGTTGCGGGAAACATCTAGTTATTTATAAATACAATTGCTAAGTAAAAGTTTCTCATTATCTAAATTAATATAACTATGTTTACCGCTTTCGCATTAAAGTCAACCATCTTCTTATCACCAAGCCACCACGTGATAGTCGCTGGAGGTCTAGATCCAGTTGTTTTACATAACAACTCTGCTTTTCTACCTTCAGAGAATGGTTGTTCTCTGGATATAATATCTATCGTCAGTGGTCTTACTGAAAAATATATCATTTTATAAATCACAGTTTCTAGGGTCACTTATACCTATTAATAATTGAGATTAACTTTGAGTTAGAGAAATCCATAAACAAGAATCAAATCTATACCCACATTATGAAGCTGAAGAGTTTGTTTGTTTGAACGCGCTAATCTCGGGAACCACTGGTCCGATTAGAAAAATTCTTACAGTGTTGGAGAATACATTTATCATGGAAGGCTATAGGCTATATAACATTACGCTGCGACTAATAGGACCAGAGCATCAATCAAAAATGTTGCTAAAACGGGGAAAGTTTTTGACATTCCACGAGTATGTATTCGTGGGCAACTACTAGTAAGCTAATATACTTACAATACATATCTATTTTGACTGTTGTTTTCTGTGGCTCAACTAGTGGAGTGTTATCTGTAGAACAAGTATAAACAGCAGATAAATGTGATCTTGTGGCATTCCTTATCACAAGCGCTAATGATCTGCTCGGTGCCATTACGATCCCGGCACTTAAACTATCCAAAACAATGTCGTCTTGACTCCATATTATTCTAGGCGTTGGATAACCTAAAATTATATGCAAAATATAGTTCGGACACACATCTATTGCCCATTTAATGGCTAAGATTTTTAATTGGTATACCTTATATTGAATTTATTGATATAATCTTTATTTATAACAAAACAAAGTTGCTAAGTAGTTGTTAGTTATTTGTTGTATGTCACTATGTGAGCTTAAATCTTTAAAAGTGTGTAAAAAATTATTGATGCGGATTTTTAATAGACAGAGGTTTGATTTCTTAGTTCAGTAAAAGTATAAATTCTTAGTTAATTAGTTAAAAAAACATAATAATTCTCAGTAAAATGTTAACAATTTTAACAGAATCCATATCGTCAGAAAAAAAGTAAAGGACGGTCTATTACGTAGATATTGTATTAGTGCACCCACAACTTCAATAACTAGTATAAATATTAAATAAAACATTTTCTATTAACCCCTATATTCTACTAAAGAATTCAATTTAACAAGCACAATATAGCCACCTACATTAATAAGATCAGGTAATTAGCGTTCCTTTTCAGATGCCTTTGTTAAGTTCTATCAGAAATTATAAGCATGAGTTTAAAACAGAATATTTTGTACAACTTTTTAGTATAAATAATTAATTCTGGATTTGAGGTCTCTTTGAATTTCAACAGGAATTTTATATGTTGTTTAATTATGATATTAAATTTATGTGTGTGTTGTGTATAATATGTTAACTTACCACTCGTTACTGTACAAATGAGTTTGAAATCACCACCTTCGTAATAAGGACCAGCTATACCAGAAATCTGTTTCCCGCTGTCATCAAAAATAACTGGTTTTCTTGGCAGTTCTGTAACAAAAAAAGGCTTTCGAATATTTCAGAAGGACATTATGCTCCATACAAAAGTATGGGTATCGTACTTCCGTTTTTTCTTCGCGAAAGTTAAACCAATTTTAATAGCTTTTGCGTTATATTATAGATAAAGAGTATATCTATGCTTCTATCACTTTCTTTTTTTCAAATAATAACTAAAAGAAATATGAAGATCAGATAATCCCACTTTTTTCGGATTTCTTTAGATAAAGTTGCAGCGTCTATCACACAAATTTAGTAAAGTTTTACCACAAAAAAGTGATAGAAGCATAGATATACTCTTTATCTATAATATGACACCAAAACTATTAAAATCGGTTTAACTTTCGCAAAAAAAAACGGAAGTACGAAACGTCTTTTTTCAAAGAATTTGTAGGTAAAATCCGCTTCATCTTTAATTGTCCCTTTCAGCGCGGCGCTCGGAAATAGGGACAGCAATACCTAAGAAAAATACCTAAATGAGCAGTACAGTACCCTCTCAAACTTTATGCAAACATAAAAAAAACACTCGCTGTTGCCCGCGACTTCATACGGATGGAATTTAGAATTTTTTTATCGTTTTTGCAATATTTTTCACTGCCGCTTCGCTCCTATATTGGTCGCAGCCTGATGTTATATAGCTTATTGCCTTCACCTATAAATTTCCTATCTAACCCTGAAATAATTTTTAAATCGGATCAGTGGTTCTTGAGATTAGCGCATTCAAACAAACAAACTCTTCAGCTTTATAATATTAGTATAGAAATATAGATAGTACACAGGAGGACTTAATGCCAATGGTCAAAGATTAGTTACGAAAGTTTAATTGATTTTCCGAAAAATATTCATACCTACTTCTCTTAAAATTTCTGAGTTTTATACACCTATAATAAAATAGGCCTAAATGGCACTGAACAGATGAGGAGTTTTTTTTATTCACGGCTTCACAACGCACAGGTTTACGCTGCTTCTATCCAAGAGTTCCCCGCAATATTGATGGTGAATTGTCGTTCCCCACGTCAATGGTTGCCAGTTCGTCGAGCGGTACGGCCTGCCTAAGCCTACTTCAGCATATCGATACTATCGTCACAAAACAATATGATAACTTACCTACTACGTCCAAAGCTATTTTATAATTTCTTGTGGGTGATACAAAGAAATCAACTCTGCATCTGTATACAGCTCGATCTCTGGCCAGTATGTTTTTTATGTGTAGTCCAGTAGATGGCGTGTTTTGCCATATTGCACGTCCTAAATAAGCTTCATCAACCCAACGTGATGATTTTGGTGGTAGTCTAGTGTCATAGCTGTGAAAGAAATGCTTACTAAATATTTTTATTTAAAACAACGCGCAACGTTATTAATTATTAATAAAAGATAATAAAAAAAATTGTCTGTTGCTCATTAAGCACCTATATCGATATCACCTTCAAAAAATGCATGGTTAGGTCTTGGGAGAGTTGGAAAACAGGAAACTAAATACTTGACACCCTTAGTCAGGCCATTTATAAATCATCTATCATCCGTCCAAGTATCAGCGTTTTTCTGAACACTACTGGAGATAAGCACTTTTAAGCTAATTAGATATTTTTTGTCAGTGTGGTGACGGATTAAGAATACAAGTGTCACCACCCCTTTTCCTTCCCAAGTTGCTATAAAAGCCAGTTAAGGAATATTATATACAGATAACATCCTCTGTGAGAGACGGAAAACTCGAAAATAACCCTCTATGCCAAGCGCGGTGCCAATCTCCCGGGCGTCAGCGTTATCTGCTATGCTGACGATACCCTGGTGACCGCGCGGAGCCCCACTTTTCGTGATGCGGGCGTGCTTGCCACTGCGGGTACGGCCCGTGTCGTCAGTCGCATCAGGGCCCTCGGTCTGGAGGTTGCACTAGAGAAGTCCGAGGCCATATTCTTTCATGGTCCTCGGACAAAGCCCCCCCCTGGGCACTCGATAATGGTGGGTGGCACCTCCATCGCTGTCGGGCGCACGAGGAAATACCTCGGACTCATGCTCGACAGCCGATGGAGGTTCAGCGAGCATTTCCGCGCTCTGGCTCCTAAACTGCTGGGGTGTGCGGGAATGCTTGCAAGGTTGCTCCCCAATTGTAGGGGGGCTGGCCGAGTAGGTCGCCGCCTCTATGACGGCGTGGTGCGCTCCATGGCACTATACGGGGCGCCCATCTGGGCGAGAGAGGCCCTCAGCGCCGAGAACATGACCCTATTGCGACGCCCGCAGCGGGTTATGGCGCAGAGGGCTTCCAGAGCGTACCGCACCGTCTCTTACGAGGCGGCCTGTGTTATCGCGGGCAGCCTCCCGTGGGACCTCGAAGGTGGGGTCCTGGCGGAGGTCTACCACCGGAGGGCCCTGATGCAGCAGTCAGGAATGGAGCCCCTCGCGGAAGAGATCGATCGCTGGAGGAGCGAGTTGCGCGACGATCTCTTCCGGCGATGGGCCGAGAGGTTGGCGGACCCCACTGCGAGCAGACGGCTCGCCGAGGCGGTCCACCCAGTCTTAAGAGACTGGGTTGAGGCGAGGCACCGGGATCCGACGTATCACCTTACCCAGCTTCTCACAGGTCACGGCTGCTTCGCCAAGTACCTGTGGGAGGTGGTTGGTATCGAGTCGGATCCCGTTTGCCGCAATTGTGGAAGTGGGGCTGTGGATACGGCGGTACACACCCTCGCCGTATGCACGGCCTGGGACGCCCAGCGCGCTGAACTCATCAACGTGCTGGGTCAGGACTTGTCGCTCTCGGTCGTCGTCTCATCCATGGCCGAGAGCGAACAGTGTTGGGCCGCCGTCGCCTCCTTTGCTCGGGAGGTGATGGCGGCAAAGAGGGAGGCCCTGCGGGAGCGCGAACGCTCTGGTAGCACCTTGCCCCCCCGCAGGGCCCCGGGCAGGGGCCGTCGGCGCGCAGTGGCTGGCCGGCCCCCCCGACGAGGTGGTCGCGCGCGGCGAGTCTTTACTCAGAGACCCGCCGCGGCAAATGTGGCTGCTGGCCACGCGACAGGGGGACCTAGTGCTTCCCCTGTTGGGTCGGGCCCCGATTAACGGGGCCACCCCTCGCTGGGTCATGGTAAAGCTCAAGGCACCATCATGGCCCAGCAGGGTAAAAGGCGGAAAGATAAAAAAAAAAAAAAAAAAAAAAAAACACGCCTGGTCAGCGTGGCATAGTAGACCAAATCCCTCCCAATGTGGAGGAATCCCATTCCCAAAATTGGGACGTTAATGGGCTGGAGAGAGAGAGAGATATTTTTTTTAGCAAAAGTTATTATTAACGTCGACTAAAATACCTCAGACTGAAATATTTTAACAAAGCATTTTACTGAGTTCCTAAAAGACAAAACAATGGTAACAATTTAAACATTTTCATTATTTGATATTTAAAAGATTGTAAATTTTCTTTATGAAATTGCCAAATTAAGGCATGGAATATTAAATGTCTACAATAGTCTTACATGTGCATGTTACAAACATCTTTTCAAAGTTCTTAATATTTCAACAATATTGTATTCACAATATAAATACCCCAGTTTTGTCTCATTTTATTATAAACACAATATTACAAGAACGTGCGACGTGTGTGTACTAAACAATAACAATGTACATACGAAATAGATGTTAGTTATTTTTTTTATCCCAGACGCTTATGGTGTCAAAAAATCTCTAAATATTTCCCTCGCGTGCCGAAAGGAGTATAAAAAAGGGCGTATGGTTGAAAAAGTAATGGTTGAAGCCTGATCCTTATCCTTACTAATTTTAATAGTGAAACAGCTGATAACACAACGAAAATTTTGAGAATCCTATGTGGTGTAACAAAACCGTAAAGGCCATACAACGTCATCTATTGAGCAGCATAGTAAACTTCTGTTTGTTAGGGTTTTGTTTCTAAATTTCACGCGTACGAAGTCGGGGGCAACGAGCTAGTTTTGTTATAAAAACGTCATCATAATAAAAATAATGAAAATCTCTCATTATTTCCTAGTGGTATGAAAACTGGTTTTATCTCAGAAGCAGTGATAGCTAGAGATTTAAAATTTTCACAAATTATATATTCGACATCATCGATACTATAACAGTGAGTGTTGTCGGTAACTTAATGTATATTTTTAAAATTATATATGTCTGTTGATGATATCAAATTAGAATACCCAAGGAGGATTGACGTCATTGAGGCTGGTCGTAATAATCAGCCAAATCTCATTGCAACATGAATAAGTTGTGAACAGCTATGTTGCGCCTTGAATAACGGGATAAGGGCAGGAGAATGATGGTGAAAAACTGGTTTACTTATGTTTACATAAAATTGTTAAGAAAATCAGTCCACAGTAACTAATCGGTCTAGTCATTTTGAAAGAAAGGACCTTATTATCAAAGACTGGCATGAGATTTTTATAACAAAAGATCGAACACAAATTATGAAGACTAGAGCTGAAAAGCTGCAGAACTATTCTTCAAACTTGTTAGTACTGGAAGTATACTTGAAGTTTTACCTTAACTATAAATACATACTTGTTAACATTTGTGGAAGCAACGTAAACTATAAATACGCAAAATTTGCTTACATTTACAATTTTATTAATATACAGAAAATTGCAGAAAATGCATAATATTATTACAAACGGTGTGAAAAGTAGTCCTAATTAATTAACCATATGTATAAACACTTTTTATACACATAATAAGCAGTTATTATGTGTATAAAAAAAGTGTTTATACATACAATTAATTTCAGATCAATGAAAACGGGCATGTACAATATTTATCACTAGAATATTAAATTCTGATTAAATTATAGTACTAAGAAAATATATATTAAGTGCTTTTTAGGGTTCCGTACCCAAAGGGTAAAAACGGGACCCTATATTACTGAGACTTCGCTGTCCGTCCGTCCGTCCCTCCGTCCGTCTGTCACCAGGCTGTATCTCAAGAACGGTGATAGCTCTAGCTATCACCGTTAATATTTCTATTGCCGCTATAATAACAAATATTAAAAATAAAATAAAATAAATATTTAAGGGGGGCTCCCATACAACAAACATGATTTTTTTACCGTTTCTTGCTAGATACTAATAACGTTGCCTTATGTTGCATAGATAATGGTACGGAACCCTTCGTGCGCGAGTCCGACTCGCACTTGACCAATGTTTATACTACAGGGGTGAAAAACAAATATACGGCTTGCCTGAGGGTAAGCGATTGCCGTAGCATATGGACGTTTGCGACATCAGAGGTATCTAGTTGTATGTAGCAACCTCTTAACGCCCTATTTGAAGATTATTATATTCGCGCTTATTTCTTTTTAATCTACTTTTTCTTTTTTATTTATTATATCGTAACAATTAACAAAAAATAACAAGCGAAAAACGCTGCTAAAACAGCAACAAAACATTTAGATCTCTGGTGACCGTGATAAGATTGAACTTGTGTTACGGCCACTAAGAGATTATAGCTATTGCATAACTTCTATCGCAGGCTTTGGGTGTGGAGACTAAATGCACAAAATTCGAAATTTAAATTCCGTAACAAAGATAGCGTAACTAAAAAACACTACACACGGCGCTAGTAACGCTTTGATTAGGGAGTATAGAGGATTCGCCCTTATAAAAGTACATTAAAAACATTTTGTCTGTCAAACAAAACTATGATTATCTCATTCTAACACGCTACTATTTTGCATATGTTTTGAGAGAAGTCTTTAATGTCATTAGTACACTACTTTTTTTCCAAATGTCATCAGGCCCCGCCTTGAAGCCTGTCAGCCATTTTAGAACTCAAATTTTCGTAAGTAGATATCTGGTCAGTGAAGCTTTGCTTGGTTTGTTATTACTGTTATTTTAGTATTTAATTATGAATAAATGCATTTCCTTGAGCGTATTAGACACTAATTAAAACACTCATCATGACCAAGTGTTTGTAAAGGGCTGTAAATAACAGCGTGGTAAAAATGTTGAGGGATTGTCATATATCAGGTTAGTTATATTATTTGATTTAGAAATATGTTTTACGTAGGTAATTTATTATGTGTTCAAAGTAGGAATAGTTCTTATCAATGTCCACGGCCAATACTACATTAAAAGCTTATTGAGAACTTGAAATAAATAATTCATAATATTTCATTAGTGATGTGCACCGCATGCTGCACTTTTATCGAAAGATATATAATTTTTTTAAGTCATTAATAATATATTCTCGTAATATTTTACAAGATTAACAATATGAAACGGTAGTAATTAAGTAATGTACTTATTGTATTATTATTTATTGTATCTTATTGAATATTATTTAAGGGCGCCAAAGAATGAAGCACTGAAGAAATTATGGCTTGATAGTATTGGCACTAAAAATTTGCTGTATACTCGAGTGATGAAGATATATTATGCAGTCAGTATTTTAATGCTGACTGTATCAGTTGAACGTTAGGTGTGGTGCGTCTGAAGGATGGTGTTGTGCCCACTCTATTTACTGTAAATTCCTAATCTATGTTACTTTATTGTCTCGATCATTACTGATTGTGATGAAACAATAGCCTGCACTTAAGCATAACTAGTAGCAAAATTCTAATTAATTTAGTATCAAATGAAAGGCTAGAGGTTTACAATGTAACCTAAACGTGTTGAAAATCAAACAATCTGTTATAATAATTTTAACATAAAGACTACTTTTATGAATATAACTAATATTTTATGTTTGTTATTGGTGAATAGTATCACTTATTTATTTAAAATGTAAATTTGGATTTTTATGCACTAAATAAAATTCTCTTCCAGTTTCCTTCATCTTCAAAATTTGAAAATACATAAATCACTATTTTCTTTTATTTATTTATTAACTCTTTTCAGATCTGTAGGATACATATTTATACCGATTTTTCCAAATGTTATTATTAGGCGGTAAAAAAAATTGGAATCACATCTTTGTAGGTTTTACTTTCATTTGTGAATTACCAATTTTCATAGCCTTATCTTAAAAAATGACAGTTTTTCAGACAAACTTTTATCCTCTTTTCACCACCTTAGGTGATGAATTTCAAAAAATCCTGTCTTAATGCTCGCGATGAAAGGGGCTTGCCAATTTTCACGGTCCTAGCCCCAGTAGTTTCGGCTAACCTACTATCGATATCGATGGTAATATTGAGCACAGCACTACATCGACGCCATTTTTGAATTTAAACTGGCTTCAAGTCACGTGACCACTTTTCAGATCCTCTATACTCCCTAATCAAAGTAGTAACGCCGTTTCGCTATTCGCGCTGGTGACTTATGTCAGTTTTGGCGTTAGTTTTTATTTTATTGACATTTGATTGACAATCGCTATTTTATCATAATTACCATAAACAATGGACAGATGTAAGCATCAGTAAATAAGGATCATTAATATTATTTAAGTTTATGGTATTTAGATTCTTGCATAAATAAAATAAATAAAATTAATTATAATTGCATAAGTTGATAAAAAATACTATGCAATAGCTTTACCGCGGCAGTCCCTGAGTGACACACGTCTTTTTTTTTTAATTTATCCAAAGTAAATGTCAAATACGGAAAACTCAAAACTAAATACTATACCAACACGCCTGGACATCGTGACATAGTAGATCAAACCTGAAGAAGAGGAGCCCTGTGTCCAACAGTGGGAATTATGACGTAAAAATACGTACTTATTGACGGGCTTCGTGGTCTAGTGGTTCATTCACGAGGTCGCGGGTTCGATTTCCGCTCGGGACAATCATTTGTGTGATGTTTATAAATGTCATACAAATGTTTCTTCTGCGTCTGGGTGTTTCTATGTAGTATAAGTATGTATTTACAAAAGAAAAGTAGTATAATAATATGTATTCTATCCGTATTCTGGTACCCATAACAAAAGCATATAAGCTTAGTTTTGGAGCAGAGTACGCTGAAATGTTCGTGAATATTTATTTATTTTATTTATTACTTATTATAATTCAAATTTAAAAAATACGATAAGTTCGATTGGTTTCCAAATTCAGCATTATTTATCCGAAACAAAACTAAAATACGCTGTCTGTCGAAGACAGGCGAATCGTTAGCTAAAGGTTGAATAAATACTGACAATGAAAAGCAACAAAGTTTACCACAAATTACACCGAATTCGATATTAATTTAGTTTCCCTCGTCAAAACACTATTTGTTTGTTTCGTAAATGGAGAAGGTAAGATAAGCATAGTACAAAGTTTGCATACTTCAGATATGCCTCTGTGAATATTTCATTGTTATTTATTTAGCATTGTTTATTTGTTATTTCATTATTTTGTTCCTAGTAAATAAATATCAATTAGTGTTTGCTTCTCCGTGTGGTGACGAATTAAGAATACAAGTGTCACCACCCTATCTCCTCCCAAGGGTTCTGTAAAAGTCAGCTAAGGGATATTGCACACAGATAACACTCTCTGTGGGAGACGGTAAACTCGAAAATAAACGCTGTGACAATACGCCTGTTCAGTGCGGCACAGTAGGACGTAAATGGGCTGGAGAGAGAGTGTTTGCTTCGTGCAGGTATGCTATAGATATTTATCCTTATTACTTATATATAAAAGTGATGAGTTAGTTTGTTTGTTCATTTGTGACGTTTTCACGCAAAATCTACGGGATGGAACTGCACGAAAATTTGTATAGAGATAGTTTATAGTCCTGGAAGAAACATAGGCTATATATTATTATTTCGCTAAAAACTCTGTACGAGACAAATAATGAAAGCTTTAGTGAAATATGGTATAAAATAATAGAACCGCCATTTTTGTTATTTCACAGTTGCTAACCCATAGAATCCGTCGACTTATAGATTTTATTTTTTAATTTGGCCAAGAAGGTTTAAATTCCAGACTGACACATGCAATTTACGCGGTAGCTCGGAATATAAACTCCTTGTGTGTTATATAGACATTTCTAACATTTTTTTGTTATAGAGACGCTACAATTACATCGTTTTTACTGTCGATTTTACGTTTATTTTGTTATTGATTACAGTATCGACTTTTAGTATTAACTTTAGTTTTTTGGTTATGATCCTAGGTTCGATTTCAAATTCGATTTGGAACCTAATGCGTGCGAAGCCGCGGGCAGAAGGTAATAGATACATAATCATCATTATAATATCACGCCTTTTTCCTGTGGACGTAGACAGATATTATAGAGCGCCATCTGGTACGAGCCAAACATAATTCCATGACTTATAGATACACTCTAAGTGGGTAAGTGGGTGAAAATCATTTCTAAAGATTCCGTTACATAGATAATTAAATACTTAGAAAGATACGTTTGAAGCTAGCAAAAGTGTGTTAAATAATGTTTGATCCAGGATAATAGCAGCTTATGTAGTGCCACGTAGAGCTTTGCAAGTACTGACTTCATGACTCTAGATTACTAAGAGTCCATTTAACTTCGCCTTGTCGATCAAGGGAAACTTACGGAGGCTTACAGAACTCTTGGGTCTAGTTTAGCTTTATTACTTATTCATGTATAGGACGGCAAAAGTATCTACCTAAATATTTAAAAACTAAAAAGCTTAAAAACCTGACTGTCAAAAGTGTACAGCAGCCTGAAAAAGTCAACTTATTATATAACTAGCTGTTGCCCGCGACTACGTACGCGTGAAATTTAGATTTTTTTTTTTTTTTTTAATATTCACACAACGTCCTCTGGTCCCAAGCTAAGCTTATATGCTGGTGTTATGGGTACCAGAATACGGATATAATACATAAACTACTTTTCTTTTGTAAATACATACTTATAATACATAGTAAACAAACACCCAGACGCAGTACAAACATTTGTATGACATTTATGAATATCACACAAATGATTGACCTGACCGGGAATCGAACCCGAGGCCTCGCGATCGGCAGTCCTTTACATAAACCACTCCACCACGAAGCCCGTCAAAATTAAACCTTAACAAACAGAAGTTTACCATATCACTCGATAGATGGCGTCGTACAGTTATTTTGAATCGCACTATGGTTTGGTTACACACACTAACACATAAACTCGTCAAGATTTTCAGTATTAAATTCCATTTCCGCATTTATAAATTAGTAAAGATAAGGATTAGCAGTTGACCGCGACTTTGTATATGTCAAAATAAGAAAATTTTACCAGTTCCTGCAACATTTTTCAGTGACACTTCGCTCGTATCAGTCTCAGCGTAATTTGTATAGCCTAGCCTTTCTCGATAAATTGAACTATCCGACACAAAAATTTTTTTTTATCGGACAAGTGTTACCTGAGATTAGCGCGTTCAAAGAAACAAACAAAAAACTCTTTAGCTTTATAACATTAGGCAGTATAGATAAAAGCACTCACAAGACATGTAAGACTACCTACAAGTTTCATTTGTACCTGACTTATATATAGTTATCTGTGATTTCTACTGATTTAAAACTAAACACATAAGATTCTGAATTTATCAATGCACTCTTAAGATCACCTAGCTCTATTTCTTTGACCTAGATAAGTCTAGAGGTTATGTTACCTAACTATTCTATAATATAAAAGCAAGTTTACTACACCGATATCTAATATCTTTTACAATCAAACGACCGATAGTATTTACTAGAAGTTAATGTATTTTGTTCGATATATTATTACACCTATTTGGTTGATTAAAAAATTTTCTATTCCATTACCCAATCAATGCGATAAGAAAAGTTAAAAAGTAACGACTAAAATTGCACAACAAAAGAGTTTGTAAAACTATTAATTCATCAAATTATTGTGGTCTTCGTGGTTCATGTAACGGATTGCCGTTCACGAGGTCGCGGGTTCGACATTTGTAATTGTCATTGTGTGACATTTATAATTGACATAGGAGTATCTTTATACAAATACAAATATCTGTAATAAACGAGATAGAAAATGTAAATTTTATACATGCTTAACACTCAAGTGGTCTTTACGCTAGAAATCCATTCAACTATTTACAATTACGTGTAAAATTTTGATTCAAAATAATATTGTATTGGGACCAGAGGACGTTGTGTGAAATGTCCATGAATATTTATATTTATATTTATATTTATATTTATATTTATATTTATATTTATATTTATATTTATATTTATATTTATATTTATATTTATTGTGCGCAAACTAAGTAATTGAATATAATATCACACAAAAGACTAAATATGGTTTCATGTACTCGTATAACGGTATTTGTGTACACTTCCCTAACTTCGATCGAAGACATGATAGGTATATCTAATAATAACGTTTAAGTTAAGGTAAAATATGAGAAGCAAGTTAACTGGCTTAGTACCTATGTATTTTGATTTCATCCGCCTAATCACTAATATTTATATCCCACGCGGAATTTAGGAAACAAATCTAAATAAATTATTCAAAAAAGATATCATCTTGAACCACAGTATTTATTAAAAAAAACATTTATCTGGTACTTGATTTGAAGATCTAAGCTCACTTAAGGACATACATACAAAAAATATTGGTTTACTTTTTAAGTGAAGGTGTTATTATGTTACTTTGATAAAAACTTAAACGGCACGATTATCAAAAGGTGAGAATTAAAAAAAAAAACATTTAAAATCCTTTCATAACTCTTGTATAAAGTGTACAAGCAGGGCTATTCAGTTGTGCGTTGATACTTCAGTCCGTTGAGGCCACCACAAACGGCATAATTACGATATACTAATATAGCGAGAAAGAGACAGATGTATAAAGGAAAAAGACGAGGCGAAAAGAGATAGATATATCTATACTTAATATTATAAAGCTGAAGAGTTTGTTTGTTTGTTTGTTTAAACGCGCTAATCTTAGGAACCTCTGGTCCAATTTGAATAATTCTTTCAGTGTTGGATATTCCATTTAGCGAGGAAGGCTATATACTATATAATATCACGCTGCAACTAATAAGAGAGAAGCAGTAGTAAAAATGTTACTAAAACGGGGAACATTTTCTAAATTCTACGGGTACGAAGTCGCGGGCAACAGCTAGTACCGACCGTTAACATACCGAGATGCATCTATAATAATAACGTCAACGACAGACATATCTGTCTTTTTCTCACGTCGTCTTTTTAGGGTTTCGTATTTCTATATACATTTGTCTCTTTCTCGCTATATAATATTACTAGCTGTTGCCCGCGACTCCGTACGCGTGGAATTAAGGAAAGTTTCATGAAAATCTATCCATACATCCAACATTAACCAAATATCTAAACATTAGAGTATAGATAGAAGAGCGAGGAAACGTTCGCGTTGCTCAGCCAACAGTTTAAGTATTTTATCTTATAGCGCGTAATTCTTTTGTCGTCATATCTCCTAAGATATTCATTTAAATTGCATGCTGTAAAAAGCAGTTATAATCTATATTAATTGCGTAAGTTAACTAAGCTTTTTAATTTGATAAAAAATATTACTATATACACATAAATAGCTTTTGAAAACAACACTCTATCTATTTATTAAAAAAACCGCATCAAAATCCGTTACGAATTTTTGAAGATATAAACTCACATAGGGACATAAATACAAAAATTACGACTTTGTTTTATAAGAAGTAAAGAAAGATAATATTAATATGCCGTTTGTGACGCCCTTTAATCTGTGACGTCTGACGTCCTTTCTTTTAATGCCTATGCGTATAGCCTGAGCTTTGTTAGCTGCATACCTAAGCATAAATTGCCAGTACCGTGAATGCTAAACCCAGTCGTGGCCCAATTTCTTTTACAAATACTCACACTATTTTTGGAATTTCATAGAATAACTATATTCTAAAATATTTGACCGCAGCTGTTATCACAGATATAACGCAGATAAAGCCAAAGAGTGTTTTTGTTTAATTTATTTTTCAATAATGTAAAATTTCAGTACCGCAATAAAAGAGTTTAATTCAAACATACTACAAGTTTTTCAAGTTTTGAAACATTAAAAATGAGCAAACTTTGAAAATTGCAAATTTGCAAAATCTAATTTTCTATAATACGTTAAATTATAATCTAATCTTGAGATAGAAAAATTGGTCAAGTGCGAGTCGGACTCGCGCACGAAGGGTTCCGTACCATTATCTATGCAACATACGGCAACGTTATTAGTATCGAGCAATAAACGGTAAAAAAATCATGTTTGTTGTATAGGAGCCCCCCTTAAATATTTATTTTATTTTATTTTTAGTATTTGTTGTTATAGCGGCAATAGAAATACATCATCTGTGAAAATTTCAACTGTCTAGCTATCACCGTTCTTGAGATACAGCCTGGTGACAGACGGACGGACGGACGGACGGACGGACGGACGGACGGACGGACGGACGGACGGACGGACGGACGGACGGACAGCGAAGTCTCAGTAATAGGGTCCCGTTTTTACCCTTTGGGTACGGAACCCTAAAAACTAATTTGTTAGTGGAAACATTTTTGGGAAATTCTTGGGAATTTCAACAAAAAATGTGTTAGGTACTACGAGGGGAGGTCCAAAAGTTCGTGGAATGAAAGGGTTTTAGTAAAAATGAAACAGTAAATTTATTTTTCCTTTTCAATATAATCACCCTTAAGCTGAATACATTTATTAGATCTATGAATTAATTTTTCTAAACCATCGTAAAAATATTTTTTATCTTTTCCCTCAAAATGAGCCAAAATTGCCTCCTTTACCTCATTGTCGTCGGAAAATTTCCTTCCCCTTAAGTCTTTTTTTAAATTGGGGAACAAATAAAAATCACTTGGGGCCAGATCTGGACTATAGGGTGGGTGGACTAGTGATTCGAAGCCATGCGTGTGTAGAGCAGCCATTGCAACTTTGCTCTTGTGAACCGGCGCGTTGTCTTGCAAGAGCAACACGCCCTTGGTCAATTTTCCCCGACGTTTTTCTTTGATGGCATCCTTTAATTTTTCTAGTATTGTTGCGTAGTATTCTCCGGTTATGGTCCTGCCCTTTTCTTTATAATCAATCAGTATTATCCCCTCACAATCCCAAAAAACAGTAGCCATCAACTTTCCAGCCGACTCCGACACTTTGAATTTCTTTGGCGGTGGTGTCCCCTTTTTATGCCATTGCATGGACTCTTGTTTGGACTCAGGCTCAAAGTGATGAACCCATGTTTCATCGCCGGTAACAATTCGCTCCAAAATCGGTCCAGGATCGTCGCCACACAACTCCAAAAAATGTTTTGACGCTTCGACGCGCTGCTGTTTGAAGCGGCGTGAGCATTCTCGGTATCCATCTTGCACTGACTTTTGTCATACCCAGGTGGTCATGTAGGATTCGCAAAATGGTGGTATCTGATACTCCAACTAATGCAGATAACTGTTTTTTCTTCAAACGGGTGTCCTCCAGTACAATTTTTACCACTTTTTCGACGATGTCTGATGTGGTGGCCTCAACTGGCCTTCCTGAGCGGGGGTCGTCTTCAATCGACTCCCGACCATGTTTAAAAAGACCATGCCACTTGTAAATCATTGATTTACTAGGGCACTGTTCCCCGTAAACAGTTTCCATTTCATTCAAAATGGTCTGAGCGTTCTTTCCTTGCTTGGTAAGGAATTTAATGACCGCACGGTGTTCAATTTTCTCCATAGTTTCAGTTTTCTTCCGGATTGACGTGTTTAGCAGGCGAGTGTTCGTAAACGAATGACGCAATAGGGCTGAAACTCCATTTATATACTAATTATGAGTCCCCAATTAGTATGACACTAAGCGAGCGCCCCTATCCCCACTCCATCCCCTCCATTCCACGAACTTTTGGACCTCCCCTCGTATAATAGTCTGAAATTAATATTAGGCCGACAGCAGCAGCCTTTTATGAAATAAATCTTATGGAGAAGAACACAGATAGGGAAACCTTTCTTTCTCCAGTCCATTTACGTCCCACTGTTGGGCACAGGCCTCCTCCACTTTGGTAGGGATTATGGTCTACTGTGCCGCGCTGACCGGGCGTGTTGGCACAGGGTTGTCTGCGAGTTTTCCGTCTCTCAGGATGTTATCTGTGTTTAATATTCCTTAGCTGACTTTTACAGCACCCTGGGGAGAAGATGGAGTGGTGACACTTGTATTCTTAATCCGTCACCACACGGAAAACAAGGAAAAACAAACAACAACAAACAAGGAAATCTATGAATAATAATTACCTTATTCACAATTTTTGAAGAGGCTTATGATAAAAGGAATAAAAGAGTTTCGTGTCCAACAGTGGGACATGTATGACTCAAAAAGAAACTTTTTCTTTTTTATTATCACAGAATACTGTAAATAATAACAAAAATAAAAGTAATAAGGACAAAGTGAGGGTAATTTCGCCGTAATTCGTACAACATGGAAAAACCACCGACCTCTCATTAGTCTATCCTACGAACGGTGTGATGGCGTGGAAATGTCGGGCTATCGAGCAGGTACAAATACTTACAAATAATTTAGAAACACCACGAAATTTTATTTATATACAAATTTATAATTTTAATGAATAGTACGATACTTAGCAAAAAAGTAATTTATTTTATTAGGGCTCTAGTAAAAAATCGGTCTGTTCTCTATGTTAAAAATAAATACAAGTTTGAATAATAACAAAAGTCCATATTTGGAAATGAAGGCTGTGTAACAAATAAATTTTAATCAAAATAACAGCTAATAAAAGACTAGAAAAAGATCTAAAAACACGTTAGAAATAATAACAGTACATATAAAATTACTTTAGACGATTCCGATACATGACTACTTAGATTAATAAATAGATACTTACAATTTTGATAATGAATGAAATGTGTTAAAATTGATAGCAACATCTACTACAGAAGGAAAATATTATACTAAATCATATAATAACATAGTATTCCATTTCGAGCTTTTCAAAAGGTCAAGGAGCTCCGTGAGGAAATAGCTATGAGCTTAGCAGAATAAAAACTACTCTCTCTCCAGCCCATTTATGTCCCACTGATGGGCACAAGCCACCTCCTCTTTAGGAGGGATTGTGGTCTACTGTGCTACGCTGACCGGACGTGTCAGCACAATTTTAATTTCGCGTATTCTGTCTCACACAGAGGATGGTATCTGTGTACAATATCATTCTCTTAGCTGGCTCTTACATCACCCTGTGGAGGAAATGGGGTGGTGAAACTTACGTTACCACACAGAAAAAAAAAACAAAATCTACTTGACCTGTTTATTTGAGGAGTATGAAAAATGTGAATGGCTATGAGTTAAGTACAAAAAAATAAAGAAAAATACTAGACCTGTATACTGGATTGTTGTCTCTATACCATACTACAAGTATTAGAGTGTCATTTTTATTCGGCGGTCTAGTATCACACGGTAAGTCCACTTGACCACCAACAATAATTGGTATCCGTTTTACAGCGACCGTTGCTGAAGATGTTATGATTCCTGCGAAATAAAAGAAAATATTAAGGGCCTACATCAATATTATCGTATATCATCGCCGACACGTACATATTAACACAGCCAGAAGGCACAGAAAATGAAGGATTAGGGATACTTTTCCTATTTACTCAAAATCTACTAAATATATTTTAATTCTGATTTACGTGTTTCTTTATATAATAGTTACTTATGTTTTTAAAGTTATTTCATTAGTTAATACGCGATAATAGACCGACAAATGAAAAAAATAAAAAATTTGAGAGGTTGTTTCGCCAAGATTTTCTATCGAGAAAACTTTTTTCAATCGCGTTTCTGAGTTGATGCGATCCTAGATCATATATTGAAAAAACATATACTTAAAAATTAGAGCTCTAGCCATTCAATCTTAAGAAACAATGAAAACTTCGTACATAGAAAAATGCACGAAGCTATTTTGGTATCGTCTGATATTAGCATATTTTGTTTCGTTGGTTTCCCTACCATTAGACTCCAACACTCCCGACTGTTGCCAACCTCGTTGGTTTGCGTCATGCCGCCTTTCGAGGCACGGCAATTTTGTAACCAAAAATAATAGTGTATTTTATCTTCAATCTATGTGGTGACGGATTAAGAATACAATTGTCACTATTTCTTTCCCAGGTTGCTGTAAGAGACAGCTAAGAGATATTATAGTTAACATTTGGGATTGACAAAAAGAGTCTGAAAGCTCGAAACAAAACTCTACTTCAACATGCTTGATCAAAAACCCTTCCAAAGTAGTCAACGCTCGTGCCCGAAAATGATAAATTGAAGGACTGGGAAGAAACAGAAAAGTTTTACTCGAAATTCAAACCAAGGGTTTCACTAGCCTCTTTCGATGACTTAGCTCTCTCTCAAAGAACTCCACTGTCACTCAAGACAGGTTGGCATCGTGGCGCCTGTCACTATAAATGGACATTACACACAACGTCCTCTTATCCCAAGCTAAGCTTATATGCTTGTGTTATGGATACCAGAATACGAATAGAATACATAAATTCTATTCTTTTGTAAATAGATACTTATTTATTTATCTACTAGCTTCTGCCCGCGGCTTCGCACGCATTAGTTGCCAAATCAAATTTGAAATCAAACCTAAAATAAAAACTGAAATTTGTACTGAAATTAATAGATAGTAAAATCAATGCTGAAATCTATAGCAAAAAACCTCAATCAACAATCGATACAAAATACTATGTATATCTACTAAATTCAAAGTTAAATACGTTACCAAAATGACAACTACAAATTGATACAAACCAAAACAAATACTAAGTTCAATTGTTTTTAAAATTGTAAGAAAATATTTATTCAAAACTGTAACTCTTCTTTCCGCCAAAAAAAAGATATCGACGTATTACAGGATATAAATACTTAACTAACCAACCTACCAACCTCTATTATCATCTCAATTTAAAAAAAAAATTCGAACTAAGTAGGTACCACACAAGGAGTTTCTATTCCAAGCTACCGCGTAAATCGCAAATGTCAGTCTGGGATTAAAACCTACATAGCCAAATTAAAAAAATAATACCTGTAAGTCGACGGATTCTATGTGTTGCTATGACAACTGTAAAATAAACAATATGGCTGAACTATTATTTTATACCATATTTGCGTTTATTATCTCGTACAGAGCTTTTATCGAAATAATATATAACCTATTTTACTTCTAGGTCAATAAATTATCTGTATACCAATTTTCGTGCAATTTCATTCGGTGGATTTTGCGTGAAAGCGTCACAAACAAACAAACAAACAAACTCACTTTCACTTTTATATATAAGTAAGGATAAGGATTGAAAACACCTAGAGAGACGCAGTACAAAGTGATTGTCTCGTGCGGGAATCGAACCCGAGACCTCATGAACAGCAGTTCAATCTTTTTGGGTTATTCCATGTGTATTTTTTACTTTAAGTTTAATAAGACATTAAACAAGACTATTTACCTAAAGCACATTACTAACAAATTTTAGGTCACATAATGTTTATTTTCATAGCTCTTATTATTATAGTAATTAAGTTGCTAGTCTTAAAAATTATGTCAAAGGACCGATGATATTCCTTTAGAACTTAGATGACTTTAGAGAAAACGGTTACAATTTTGAGCCAAAACGTTTGCCATTGAAAATATATTACGTTCGGTAGAATAAACGTAACTGTATTTCTGGTAGAATAACTTTTGATTACTTTTCAGGGTTGCCAGCCATATTATAAACACTTGGTTCACTGAGTTTCTTTATTGACACGACATTAGGTTATCGATTGATGCCTATGATATCATTTGAACTTGCTCAACTAAACTTTGTTGAAATAAAACTTGAATATTGATAACGAGACCAAAAACGAGGTCAAAAACGTAACCTAACTTAACCAAAATGAAAATAACTAATTGGTAACGCCAGTATATGCTATAATTGTTAATACATTAATTTACTTTTAAATTGTGGTCATTTCCTACTACCTACCTAACGCATAAGCACCGCGCCGTAGACAGCCAATGAGAGCCCGGCATTTCAAACCGACGCCAACGCTTCCAGAAGGAAAGCTTACAAGTCAGTCGTCTTGTACTCACCGCGACCCGTGAGCTACGCTATGCTCTCGTGGTTTTAAAGAAGTAAACTTACCGTCACCACTAATATTAGTGGATATTTTTTCACTGGTTATTTTATTGTATACATTCATTATATTTAAAATTGTTAGTCTATAATAGACAGTTTTTGTAATAAGAACTAGCAGCGCCCCGCGGTGTTACCTGCGGTAAGAAGGATAAAAAATCTGGCATTAAAGGGTGCTTTGGTACTTAACACTAATCGTCACATTTCACACAAAAAAAATCACACAATATATTTATGAATTGTAGCCTATGTGTTGATATGATGTATAAGCTACATTATTTTAAAGTTTCATTAAAATCCGTTCAGTAGTTTTTGCGTGAAAGAATAACAAACATCCATACCCACAAACTTTCACAATTTTAAATTTTAGTAGGAAATTCAATTAGGCCAAAACAAACACTATATTTTAATGACTTACTATAATATAATATAATATACTAAGAAAGTTAATATAAAATTTTCCACTATAAATATTTTTTAAACTGTTAAGGGCCTACATCAATATTATCGTCGACATGTACATATTAACACAGCTAGTAGGTATAGAAAATGAAGAATTAGGGATATTTTTTTGTTTACTCAAAATCTACTAAATATATTTTAATTCTGATTTACGTGTTTCTTTATATAATAGTTACTTATGTTTTTAAAGTTATTTCATTAGTTAATACGCGACAATAGACCGACAAATGAAAAAAATTAAAAATTAGAGAGGTTGTTTCGCTAAGATTTTCTATCGAGAAAACTTTTTTCAATCGCGTTTCTGAGTTTATGCGATCCTAGATCATATATTGAAAAAACATATACTTAAAAATTAGAGCTCTAGCCATTCAATCTAAAGAAACAATGAAAACTTCGTACGTAGAGAAATGCACGAAGCTATTTTGGTATTCTCTTAACACAGTGTGCTAATATTTTACTCACATCAAATTCAGTTATTACTTTTGCTGTCTAAACAACATCTGAGTTTTCGACATTAGTTATTTAAGTTTCAGAATTTTCTCTAAGAAAATTCACGTTAACATTAAATCATAATAATTTTTCAACGTCTAGATGAAAAGTTTTAACATATTTTTACTTTAATACAATTAAAGTATGAGTTTATGTATAAGAATATTAAGAATGTTTTAACTTATAAGAGGTTTTTAGGTAATATTATTTATAATATAATCGATTAGCACTTGACCTATATAAATTCTCCTCAAAATTTTGAACGTCAACCACACATCTGGTATATCTTTGTTGATGCATGTGTTTGTGTAGGTTACATACCCACACTACACAAAATGCAGGAATAAAATTTATTCCTGCATTGCAAATTATTTTTTTTAGAAAGCAGCTAATAATTGACGACAGAGACATCTCTGTCAATTAATGGCTGTTTTCTAAAAAAAATAATTTTATAGAAAGCAGCCAATAGTTGTTTCGAGTTTTGATTCAAGAAAAGCGGGAGAGACTAAAATATTTAAATGTCATATTTATTTTTCGAAACAAAATATTTTGTAGTAAAATTCTTGTTAATATTTCTATTAAATATTTTAAATTATTTCTAAAATAGCATTGCTGAGGCCAAATTCTGTGCAAAGTAACATTGATAAAGATATAAAAGTACTCGTTGAGATAAAGATAAACGTGGTAACGCCTCTGTTATAAATCTTTCCATGGGTAGATAGAGGGTCGGATCTTACGTATTCGGCGTGCTACTGATTGTTTCAGATAGAGCCATTTTAATGGTTTAAATTAATTTATCTCATAAAATCTTTTAAACGAATTAAGGAGGCTTTACTAGAATAATATTCTCTGAAATATTATTCTAAATTTGTAGAAGATATTTCTTAATTTTTTGTTTTAAGCTATTGGTATCTGTTAGTCCATTTGAACTAGTCAGTAATAATATCTTCTATACCTTAGGTTCGATTGTATCCTAAAGTCAAAAATACATATATTAATGATTAAAATTTTCTATATATCTACGAGTATATAAAAAATTTGATAGGATACAGAAATCTCCAACTGATAAGCGAGGATAACAGATGACAATCTGTCCGTAATAGTAGGTTGATTATTAATAAAATTGGTCAAGTGCGAGTCGGACTCGTGCACGAAGGGTTCCGTACCATTATCTATGCAACATAAGGCAACGTTATTAGTATCGAGCAAGAAACGGTAAAAAAATCATATTTGTTGTATGGGAGCCCCCCTTAAATCTTTATTTTATTTTATTTTTAGTATTTGTTGTTATAGCGGCAATAGAAATACATCATCTGTGAAAATTTCAACTGTCTAGCTATCACCGTTCTTGAGATACAGCCTGGTGACAGACGGACGGACGGACGGACGGACGGACGGACAGCGAAGTGTCAGTAATAAGGTCCCGTTTTTATCCTTTGGGTACGGAACTCTAAAAATGGCCATTTAAGTTATTAGATATTTAGTTTAGTTAATCATTTAGAAACAACGTTATAAATCACACCCACATACATTACAAAATATGATTGTGTTTTAACAATACCCATAACACAAGCATTATAAGCTTAGCTTGGGACCAGAGAACGTTGTGTGAAATGTCGATGAATATTTATTATTATTATAATCAAGTGAATAAACAAATAGGGATTCGCCCTTTTCTCGACACTGCTTCTATTTTCAAATAATGCGGTTTACTGAAAGTGAAAAGTTATTTCAGGCTTGTTGGCAGCCTCCGTCGACTCTCTTTATGTCAATCACTGAAGCTGATAAATCATTATTGTCACCAATCGCGTTACATAACACTGTAGAGACTTTGTATTTTTTTTTTAACATAACATTAGCAAATGAAATCACTACAATACACTAGTATTTATTCAATTGATTTCATTTGCTAATGTTTTGTTTCCTGTTTTGTTAAAAATGTAATATTTATGAAGTTATACTTACAGAAAAATGATAAATTAATAAAGAAAAAATAAATGAATAATATATTTATCTCACATTGTAGATAAAATTACATGCATAAAGGAACAGACAAAAAGGTTTTCACAAAACTTAATCAATAGGTATTTGTGAGAGCTGGTGGCTATTCTAAGTTTAATGATAATAGTTTTATATCGATGTTTTATATCGGTGGTATTGTTTTAGCAAATAAACGCATGTGAAATAATTCATTTTCATTGGTCGTAGCAAAATCACACGTAAAGTTCTAAGTAGGTACATCATTTTATTTATTTATTTTTTTGGGTTATCCAATTCTTATAAGCGACAATCTGAAGTTAGTTGTATATAGAGAAGTTGCACATGCGTACCATCACTCTGAATTATTTAGTTAAAAACATACGATAGCAAAGAAACAAAATCTTCTTACTATGCGTACAGAAGCACACACCCATTTCGATAACTTTTAACTGCAATAAAAGATACTATTCGCTTATGATATAGTTGAAAATATCTAATAAATACTTCGTTTAACAATATACAAGGTTGTTAAAACTATTAAGAGTTTCAATATTTCTAAAAGCACTCTACCAAATTACCAAGTTCTTGATACATATTTTTCTATGTACATTATTTCCATTATCTGGATTATGCGAATATTATATTAAATATAAAAATAATAATAAATAAATGTTATTTATTAAATCTTTTGGTCCGTGTGGTGATGAATTAAGAACACAAGTGTCACTACTACCATCAGCTAAGGGAAAATATAAGCATTAAACGTCTACAATAGACGTTAACTGCTTATATCCTTAGCTGGCTTTTACAGCACCCTGGGGAAAAAATGGAGTGGTGACACTTGTATTCTTAATCCGTCACTACATGGATTTAAATAACATGAACGCTTTGTGGTAGACCATAATCCCTCCAATATAAAGGAGGTCCCTACCCAACGCTAGGCCATTAATTGGCTGAAGAGAGGAGCGTATAGAAAACAAGACTTTGTTTTATATTAAGCAAAGACGGGCTTCGTGGTGGAGTGGTTTATGTAATGGACTGCCGATCACGAGGTCTCGGGTTCGATTCCCGTCAGGATAATCTTTTGTGTGATATCCATAAATGTCATACAAATGTTTGTACTGCGTCTGGGTGTTTACTATGTATTAAAAGTATGTATTTACAAAAAGAAAAGTAGTTTATGTATTATATCCGTATTCTGGTACACATAACACAAGCATATAAGCTTAGCTTGGGACCAGAGGACGTTGTGTGAAATGTACATGAATATTAAAAAAAAAAGAAACTACATAATAATTTCTTTGAACGTACTATTCAGTTCTGTTACTAGACGCACGTATGTTACTAAAAGTTGTTAAGTCTTAAAGATGAAAAATGGAGCGTCATATCTTTTTATTTAAGAGGACAGGTACATGTTCCGTAACAAAATGTATTTACTTTTATACGTATGTGTCGTATAAAGTTACTTTTTGACCAACTTTAAAAAAAGTAGGTAGTTGATTATAATTATGTTCGGTTCTATATATTTTTTTAAATTTATAATTTTGTTTATATCATTAACTAGTTGTTGCCCGCGTCTTCGTACGCGTAGAATTTAGAAAATGTTCCCCGTTTTTGTAACATTTTTCACTACTGCTTTTCTCCTATTAGTCACAGCTTGATGTTATATAGCCTATAGCCTTTCCCGCTAAATGGACTATCCAACACTAAAGAAGAATTTTTCAAATCGGACCAGAGGTTCCTGAGATTAGCGCGCTTAAACAAACAAACAAACTCTTCAGCTTTATAATATTAAAAAGTATAGATTGATGTTGCAGCAATAAATACCCATAAAAATTATCATCCTACCCTCATCAAATTATTTGGGATCCGCATTGGATTTATCTCTGGAACAGTTATAGCTAGAGAGCTGTAAATTTTACAGTTTGTGTACATCAGTTGATGCTACAACAAGAAATGCTCATCTTCATCATTCTCCTGTCCTTGTCTTGTTATTTGGGGTTGGCATGACGAAAATATTATGAAAACAAGAAGCCTGCCTGGAAGAAATCGCTTTAAGTGATAAGGCCGCCCATTGTACATCTTTTTTTAGTTTAAGTTAATTTTAAGATATATGTATGGTGTACAATAAAGAATAAAATAAATAAATAATAAATAAATAACAACTGTGCGAACCCTTCGTTTAAATATTTATTGGTCATAATTTTATTAATGGTTTGATGCCATTACGATAAATTCCCATGGCGATGAAAATATGTAATCTACTTAGATCAGAAACTAAAAAACACGCTTGAAAATCCTGAATATTTTTTTAAATTATTGCATTGTCATCGGTCCTTGATATATGTGCAAAATCTCAGGATCAATCCATCTACTGCAAGTGGGTGAAAATCACTTTCAAAGATTCCGTTACATAGATTAAAACATTGATAGATACATACCAAACTTATACATATAAGCGTGTTAAAAAGTGGAAATGGATTAATATTAAAGTGGAAATACTTATAAATAGTTATGATCGTAGGCAGTTAAAAAAAAAATCAAAGCCGACATCGGTACCAATTCTACGTGCACAACTAAACGAAACTTAACTAAAAAATGAAAATTGATAGTGTCAATAACAGCTTTCCGTAATGTTATCTGAACTTTCTTATTATAACAATTGTTTGTTAAAGACTAATGATTATAATTAATATAAATGTGCACAACAAGTTAGCCAAATAATCAAGATACAGCAATACTTGTTTTCATTTTTTAGTTAAGTTAAGTTTAGTTGTGCACCTAGAATTGGCACCATTGATAAATAAATATGGCGGTGTTATCGTTCACCTTTATATCTATACTATATATGCCAATAATATACAGCTAAAGAGTTTGTTTATTTGAAAACGCTAATCTCAGGAAGCACTGGCCCCATTTGAAATATTCTTTCATTGTTGGATAAAACATTTCTCGAGGAAGGCTAGAAAATATAGCTGCGACCAATAGGAGCGAAGCCTAAGTGAAAAATGTTGCAAAAATGGGGAAAATACCTGTAAATATTTTATATATTCAGGATATTTCACACAACGTCCTCTAGTCCCAAAGTAAGCTATATTTATATGCTTGTATTATGGGTACCAGATACGGATAGACTACTTATACTACTTTTCTTTTGTAAATACATACTTATAATACATACAAAACACCCAGACGCAGTACAAACATTTATATGACATTTATGGATATCACACAAATGATTGTCCCAAGCGGGAATCGAACCCGCGACCTCGTGATCGACAGTCCATTACATAAACCACTGCACCACGAAGCTCGTCATCTGTAGACTTCATCGACAAATGGACTATTCTACAATGAAAGAATGTTTTAAATCGGACCAGGGTTTCCTGAGATTAGCGCGTTCAAACATAGAAACAAACAAACTCTCCAGCTTAAAAACATTATTATACATTTTTATTTCACTTTTAAGGTCGTACACTAAATCTGGTTCTTATCTTTCTCCTAAAGGTTTATATAGAAATAGTCTCAAGTATTTCACGAGCTTTTTTAAGAAACGAAGATTACTTTTGAGAAAGACTTTTGTTTTAAGAAAAAGTTAATCTCGGTTGTCTTCTGTCCAATATAATTTACTTTTAAAGCATTTAGTAAATGTACATTTTTAGATTAGATTAGATTATTGTTTATTGACAAAAATAGTGATACATTTCATTCCAATATACAATTATTCATTACACAATAGAAAATATCATACAATGTTGGGAACACTATTACTTAAACTAGGTTAGACCTGTATTTTAAGTAGTAGTTTTCGGCTTAGGTTATGCTTTTAGTATGATATAAGCAAGAAAATCATTGTGCATTGATCTATAGTTTCAGTATCCTATATTAGTGTTAGTAGTGATAGAAATATTATATTAAATAAGTGAAAGTAGGTATGTGTTCATCATAAGTGTGTGTCTGCGTGAGGGTAATGAGATATAATTAATTATCTAAAGTATGTGTGTATTAATATATTCAATGTGTGTGTGCTTGCATACGCTCTCAGCTGGTTAATTGTTGCGGATTTAGATTTATTTAGGGAATTGTAAAAGTAACTCCGTATCTTGATAGTCTAGCAGTTGTAGCCAATCAAGTATAGCCGTTTTTAGGCAATGTCTGTTGAGATGAATTAAGTTCAATTTTTTATTAAGGTTATTGTAGATGTATGGACCTAAAACAAAGTATTGACGTTCAGCGAAGGTAGTTCTATGAGGAACGCAGGATATAATGTGTTTCCTTTTATGTATCAGGATGCTCGATGGTAGCAAAGAAGCGTGGTATCTGTGGCATGACAGGGAGATGTATAACTGCCGTATTGTCAGAACCTTACAATGTCTATAAAGTTGTGTTGTAGGATATCTGTAACGTTTATAGGTCATTACTTTTAATTTTACCATCATTTTTAACATCATTTAGTATTAAAGTATTTTTAGATATTATTATAAACATAAATACTTCACCAAAAACGTGACATTTAATCACGGAACATGGTAATCTATACTATTTACTATTAATATTTTAAGCTGAAGAGTTTTGTTTGTTTGTTTGAACGCGCTAATCTCAGGAACCACTGGTCGGATTTGAAAAATTATTTCAGTGTAGGATAATAAATTTATCGAGGAAGGCTATAGGCTATATAACATCACGCTGTAACTAATAGGAGCGAGGCAGTAGTGAAAAATGTGAAAAACGGGGAAATTTCTATATAAGAAAATTTTCTATGTCCAGTCCGTTACATGAACCACTAGACCACGAGACCCGTCAAAGTCAAAAAATATATTTTGTATTTGATTCGCGTGTAATTTGCAAACCAAACCCGAGTTATAATAATTATACAAAACAGCGATCTTCTTCAACCACTCTATCTATTTAAAAAGCGCATCCTTTGCGTGGTTTTGGGACATACATACAAAAATAACGTTTTATCATCATCTAAATATCACGTCTTTGTCCCATGGGGGTAGGCAGAGACTATAGAGCGCCATCTGCTACGATCGAAGCATACTTCCTTGGCTTCATCCACACTCATACATCTGGTCATACATGCCCGACGGTTGTAAGTGCTACGCACTTGCCCCTTTTGGAGTATCCCGGCAATGACATCGGAGTATATTTTTCTCGGGCGTCCTCTCCCAGAATTTCCACTTACTTTCGCCGTGTATATGCCTTTCGTTAAGCGTCTCTCATCCATCCTCTCTAGATGACCAAACCACCTAAGCATACTTTACTCGATCTTAGTCACTACATCCTCTTTCAGACCGCAACGTTCTCTTGTAACTTCATTTCTTAATCTACTCGTATCTTTCAAAGTCACACTACACATATTTCTCAAAGAGCGCATCCCATATCTCGCATGCACAGCATTTATTCTACTTTTGTGCTTCTCCTGCCACACCCAACATTCGCTTCCATAACGTTTTAGTTTTATAATAAGTAAAGATAATGTAGATAGATCATATAAGATCAAATGTGTAGCCAACAAAACATTACAAAGCTTTATTTTCATATATTTTGTACAGCAATCATTCAAAATTAGGTCACGACCTAAACGACACTTATTTCCTAAAATTACCGACCAACATAAGTCATGTTATGTGAACGTGAGGACTTGTTTGACCAAACTTAATTACAATTCAGAACATGTAATGTCTTCCTACGAATACAACCACGACAATCTTGTAAATACCTTACAATGACGGACCTCTTGTCCGTGTGGTGACGGATTAAAAATTCAATTGTCACCACCCCATCTCCTCCCAAAGGCGCCGTAAAAGTCAGCTCAGGGATATTTCACAGAGATAATATCTTCTGTGAGAGACGGTAAACTCGAAAATAAACCCTGTGCCACCACGCCTGGTCAGAGCGGCACAGTAGACTAAAATCCCTCCCAAAGTGGAGGAGGCCCTTGCAAAACAATAGGACGTAAATGGGCTGGAGAAGAAGAGAAGAAGAAGACGGGCCTCGTGGTCGACTACATTATGTGATATACATAATCTGTGACATTTTCAGCCCTCTAGTTATCACCGTTCCAAAGATACAGGCTTGTGACAGACAGATGGACGGACTAACAGTGACAAGACAGTAATAAGCCCCCGTTTTGCCTTTTGTTACAGAGCCCTAAAAGACTGAAAATTTATAGAAAGAAAAATAGAAAGTTTTTTTCCGTCATTGTGTTTGATAAACTGGGCCCCAAGTCTACTAAATGAATTGTGTCACAATGGTAGCTCAATGGTATATTATAACCACAAAAAATTAACAATAGACTACCAAACTTGATAAAATCACCACTAAGCAATCAGTTATTTAGTGTTATTGCAAACAAATGCAATAACTGAATGCTTAGTGGCGAATTTTATCAAGTTTGGTAGTCTAGTGGTATCTATATATCTATTTCTAAACTGATATTATGGAACTCTAATTTAAGTGATAGGTATACCGTGATAACAGTATTTTTTGCAATCTGCAAACGTCGCTTTTGAACAAATTGATACAAGTATGGCATTTAAAATCGAGATCTGTTTTATTACACTATATTCAATTGACACCATTGACAGTGTGCAGTGTGAACGCTGCCACGAACAAAAAATTTAAAATGACGAAATGCGCAGTCTTTAGGTAGTCTAGTGTATCAGAACGAATTAAAAAATGCCACAACATAGGATTTAACAAGTAATTAAATCTCAAATAGTTCAATTTCACATCAAAAACAGAAATTATTAGCTCAATAATAATCATATTTTGACAGACGTCAATATCACACACAGATATTTTTTTTACTTCAAGCCGAGTGATTGATTTAGCCGTAGATGCACTATCTTGTATATCTATTCTTAGATATATAAACTGCTATTTAGTGTAATTGCAATAACAATACATAAACCATGGCATTAAATCGATAACCTAATTTTTAAGTGACATGGAGAGAGTAAAATAATAATTAATTACAAGTTATAATACAAAGGGCATACGATCGTAAGTTCTTTGACTTTAGTTAGTTACCCTAATAATAATAATTATAAAATTAAATGTGAAAGTTTGTGAGTTTGATGTTTAGTAGGATGTTTGGATGGTTGTTTCTCTTTCACGCAAAAACTACAAAATGAATTTTAATGACACTTTACAATAATATAGCTAAAATATCAGAATTACGTATAGGCTACTTTTTATCCCGTGAAAATGCAATATTCCCGTGGGATCATAAAAATCGAACAGGTTATTTATCCTTGTTATCGCGAGTAACATCGCGGTGCACAGTTAGTTTAAAATATAAGTACTTTTAATAGCATCAAAATTAAATGATAAATAAACAACCATTTCTGTAGTATTTCATTGGATATCTTTTGAGCAATTCGATTGTTTTCAGCATATTCTCATAGGAAAACTACAAATAAATAACTCAAATAATATTCTCCTTACTTTGTAATGAATACTTTTTAATATAATTATACACTGTTTGCGTAAGAAGTGCCTTGCGGCTGGCAAATAATAGCGAATAAGAAAACTTTATAAAATTATGAACTAATTGAATCAATATTAAGTTACATAGAGTTATTATTTTTATGTAAGAACTAATTTAAGTCAAGTCAAAGTCAAAGTCAAATTTTTTTATTTCAAGTTGGCAGGTTTTACAAGCTCTTTTGAAACGTCAAAAACTAGGTGTCTGTTCCAAACGCGAATCCTATGGAGAAGAACAGACAAGAAACTCAATGGATATTTTTTTCATTTCAGATCTTTTTTTTTTCAATAATATTATACATATACATATACATATACATATACATATACATATACATATACATATACATATACATATACATATACATATACATATACATATACATATACAATACATATACATAGTTGTATCAGGGGTGTGAGAATGATGCCGATCAGTACAATCACGACTAATTTAAACTAACTTAATAATAAAAATAAAAAGCCTTGTTGGAGCAAATCGACCAGTCCCAGCAGAAGGCACCCGTTCACGAGTATAACGCACACCTCAGCCCCGCACAGCTCGAACAATTTGTAGGGAACCGTGCGACCCGACGTGCAACGCTACCAACTTCAAGACATTTGAGTGAGCATGACGAAGTCGCTCCGTGGCACAGTACACAAAGGAAATAAAAAACAATAAGAAATATACAAAAGAATACACTAGGTTCGGCATAATGCTCACACTTTTACAATCTCATTAATAACTAATTACAATATACCTAGATATTTATAAATATAAAGGATAACAAATAATAAGAGAACACTACACCAAAATATGCTACAAAAATAAATACAAAAATAATAAGATATGCCTCGTGGTCTAGTGGTTTATATAACGGACTGCCGTTTACGATGTCGCAGATTCGATTCCCGCTCGGGACAATCATTTGTGTGACATTTTTAATTGTCATACAAATGTCTGTACTGCATCCGGGTGTTTTCTATGTATTACTAGCTGTCTCGGCAAAAGTAGTTTTGCCTTACAAAAAAAAAAATGTTTGAAAATTAGATGTTGGCCGATTCTCAGAGCTACTGAATGCATGTAAAATTTCATAAAAATCGGTCAACCCGTTTCGGAGGAGTACGGTAACTAACACCGTGACACTTGAATTTTATATATAAGTTATGTATGTATTTACAAAAGAAAAGCAGTTTATGTAGTATATCCGTATTCTGGTACCCATAATACACGCATATAAGCTTAGCTTGGGCGTAGAGGACGTTGTGTGTAATTTCCATGAATATTTATTTCACAAATATGTTTAGATTACTCTAATAGGTTATTAAGAGCTGATATAACCCGTTTATTACGTGTTATTGTTAAAATTTATTACAATACCATGTTCTTGCTTACCCAGGTTATCCGTGTCTAACATAGTCGACGGTGTGGTCACCACTATCATGGAGAAACCAACCAATGTCCATAAACACCCAAAGTTGTACATCTTCAAAATATTTAAATTAGCTTTGTTAATATTTTTTCGTCATTTGAAAATTACTTAACACCAAACCTGAAACAAAAAAAACGCACTATTAAAACAGTGGTCAAGTACGAGTGTGATTTGTACATGATGGGCTCCGTGCCATTGTTATCTCTTCTCTCTCTCGGGCTTATTTACGTGCCACTGCTGGGCATAGCCCTCCTCCACTTTGGAAGGTTTCTTGGTCTACAATATTTTTTTTTTTACATTTCACACAACGTCCTCTGCTAAGCTTATTATGCTTGTGTTATGGGTACCAGAATACGGATATAATACATAAACTACTTTTCTTTTTGTAAATACATACTTATAATACATAGAAACACCCAGACGTAGTACAAACATTTGTATGACATTTATGGATATCACACAAATGATTGTCCCAAGCGGAAATCGAACCCGCGACCTTGTGAACGGCAGTCCATTACATGAACCACTAAGCCACGAAGCCCGTCACTATGCCACGCTAACCAGACGTGTTGGCATAGGGTTTAGTTTTCAGGTTATAGTCTCTCACAGTTGATGTTAACTGCTTATGATATCCCTTAGCTGACTCTTACAGCACCAGTGGGAATAAATGGGATGGTGACACTTGTATTCTCAATCCATCACCACACGGATCGATGATATTATCTCTATATTTATTATCTCCCGAGAGCAAATAACGAGCAAAGGACAGGAAAATGATGATGAGTGTTTTTTGTCATAACTAAAACTAATATACAAGAAAAATAACAATATACATATAACAATAATAGAGTATTAAAAAAAAAATAACCAACTTCATGTGCTTTTATAATAGGGTTTTTCTCGATTTCTCAGGAGAAAGCCATCTGTTCCTGACATAGTGCCAATGGGCCCACATGAGAACTAACAGCTTTCAAATAAAAAAGAATCATTAAAATCGTTTCGACCAGTTAAATGTTATGAGGTAGGTAACACATAAAAAGAAATTTAAAAAAAATGTACAGATGAATTGAGAACCTCCTCCTTTTTTGTGAAGTCGGTGAAAAATAAAGGATGTGACTATTTGTACGACTACTGGACGAATAAATTATATTTATTCGTACATATATTCAATTTTTTTTTTAAATTAAGAATGAATTGGATGATTAGCTTGTTTTTGAATGAGTATATTCATACGGATATTATTATTTTTTATTATTTAATTTATTACTAAGGATAAATTATATTTATTCGTATCTTCATTCAATTTTTTTTTTAAATCAAGTATGTATTGGATGATTAGCTTGTTTTTGAATGAGTATATTCATACGGATATTATTATTTTTTTATTATTAAATTTATTACTAACAATTTTTTTCGTGTAAAAAGTGAAAATCTTGTTCGACACTGTCCACGGAGCAGAAGATTAACTAAGGAGCAAAAGGAAAAATTGCGGAGTTATTAGATCTCGAAGCTAACCGAGTGAAGGTTAGGTTAGGGTTTTTTTTTCGGAAAACTTATTTTATTTAATTTCTAAAGTTATATGAAACGTAATTAGTACCCGTATTAATAATTATAAATTGTTCGTATGGTAACCGTATTAATAGACTCAGCCAAAAATAAAACAAATTGTAGAATTTTTAGCTCTCTAGCCATTCTCGTTCCAATGATGCAGTTTGGTAACAGACGCACGGACGGACAGGCAGCGAAGTTTCAGTAATAGGAAATGAAATGAAATGAAACGAAAAATCATTTAATCACGTAGACATATATTTTTTGTGCTTAATGGTAAAATTTTGTGCTTATGACAAGTCCAAACCTTTTTTTCCTACCACCGGTTCAGGACGCAATCTGCTGAGAAGAACCAGCGTAAGAAACTCAGCAGAGCTTTTAATTTAATCAATATTTTTTTAAAATACTTAATGACAATTATAGTTACAATGCTATGCTAATATAACATTATAATATAAGTTTTTTTTTGTTAAATACTTAATGACAATTATAGTTACAATGCTAATAAAACATTACAAAATACAATATTTATTGCTCCAGAGCAACCTACTTCCAAGCTTTATCATCTTGAATATAATCAGAAATTTTATAATACGCTTTTTTAAATAGTTTAGTTGTAATGAATTTTTTAAATTTAGAATTACTAAGTTCTCTTACTAAGGAGTTTATTATAAAAACGTATACAATGATCCATTTATTTATTTATTTATTTATTTAACAATTTTACACACAGGAATAGTAGAATACAATATGCATAGGATAATTCGTGTAGGGGTCTACATATTTCTTATAGAAATTTCTGCCCGTAGACCCGCGAGAGGAGAGCGTGAAAGAAAATACATAAGTGTGTGTCCGAGATGGATTTTACCATATAAACACAATTAATTCACTAAAAATAAAAAGATATAGTTTCGTACTATAAATACCTATGATAATTAAATATAGTCACATATAAAACATATAACATATACATAAGTAGATACACGTATTACATAATTATTCATGAAAGAGTTACATATTTTGTGGAGACGGGTTACATGCATTACAAGATTGTGTTTATGCCTTGTATTAACATTATGGTGGTCGCTTTCTACCATAGGGTCCCGTTGTAACTCTTGGTACGGAACCCTCTAATGGTTATTAAAGTTAATTTATTATTTTTTGCAATTGATTTGCTATGCTTATTACTTCATAAACTAAATTATAGTGGAAAAAATGATCACCATTAGCGGGACTTGAACTTGAATGGTAAACATGAGCAGGAACCATGATGGCTCAGATGAGAGGGCAACGGAACGGTATTCCGAGGTCGTTGGTTCAAGTTCCGCTCATGGTGATCATTCTTTCCACTATAATTTAGTTTATTAAGGTCATTAAAGTTGTTGAACTTTTGTGACTTTTACATTTATTAGATCAATCGTGAGAGACAGAAGAACCACTCTTTAATAATACGTATATACACGTATATTTGTGGTTCATTTTCTTATTAAGGAATTAAGGCCTACGCAGACCGGGACGGCCTGGCAAGGGATTTTGCCATGAGTCAGCGCACACTGGCCGCTTAGATACCGCGGCATTCCAGCACTTTGCCACGGCATGCCACGGCGTGCCTGAACCGGTGGTTAGGAGAAAATATGTTTGGTACTGTCATAAGCACATAATTTTCTAAAAAAAATATATCTATAGGTCCCGGCACGAATCTTGAGCGCTCGGTGGTAGAGTGGGGATCTCTTTGCGCATCGTATACTTCACTGCAAAAAAATGGGGATGATTTACATGTTGAGGCTTGACTACATTCCACCTGATGGTAAGCGGTAATTAAATTAAAATACTTGGTTTATTGTCTATTATTTATATCATTTTAGGGTTAATAATTGTTTCTAATTAAGAGTAAATAAATATTTACGGACATTTCACACAACGTCCGCTGGTTCCAAACTAAGCGTAATGATACTTGTGATATGGATACCAGATTATGGATATAATACATATACTACTTTTCTTTTGTAAATACATATACTTATAATAGATAGAAAACACCCAAACGCAGTACAAATATCTGTGTTCATCACACAAATAATTGTCCTGTGCGGGAATCGAACCCGTGACTTCGCGATCGTAAGTCACGAGGTCAGTCAATAAAAACAAACAAATATAAAAATATTAATTTTGAAAGCTTCAGTTCAAAAATTTATATGTATCAATATAATTGTCTTGAAGTGTACTCGTAGTCGTAAGGAAAGCGCATCTAGCACAGAGAACGAATCACGAGTGGCAGATATGACGCGACGCGCAGCATGCCAATCACAATACATACGATAATTTGATTCAACCGCTCCCGCGCTTCACCTCCTACCTCCAAATACACCCAATAATTCACTTCTGCGCAGGTAAAGACCAGGGCCCTGAGTCGGGTATTTCAACGGTGTCACAACTGTACCATTATTGTACCATTATGGTGCAATAGTAAAGTTTTTGGTAGTCTACTATTAATGTGTCGTCATAACGACTTCATCATTGTCTTACAATTGTCAAAGTGACATAAATTGCTAGTCTCGTACACAACTGCTTCACAATTGCAATTCAATGACTGAAATGTTTCGGTAGTCTGCTATTTTGAATTTGACAGTAATATTTTTAAATTGTCCTGTGTCGACAGATTGCCATAAATAAAAAATAGATAGATAGAAATATTAGAAATTGTTCTTTGTAATTTATTGCAATTTACTAATCTCCTAAACTTCACATTGCTTTTTATACTAATAAATAGTATGTACAAATATATTTAAACGAAGTCTAGCATGATTAAATGTTTAAATTTATTAGTAGTTTTTCGAAAATCACTTCAACTAACGCATTTTTTAAAAACGGCAACACATACATACCATTCTAACACAATCCATAGATAAAAGAGACCGAAAATTCAATGCATAGATAAAAGAGATCGACAATTCTATTACCATTGAAAGACCGTTATGACGGCATATAGCAGACTACGGATATTTGACTTCAATTGCAACGGTATCGTGCCGGTATTGTGCCGGTATGACAATTGTTCCAAAATAGTGGACTTGAGCACCAGCGCCCAAGATTCGTGCCGATACCTATACTTGATTAAATGATTTTTCATTTCACGCGAAGCCGCAGCGGGTTACTGTTATAATGTAACATAAAGAAGTGAATAATGCTAATCTTTAATTTCAATTACGGCCAGAGCTTCTAACCCACTTGATGATGATGATCACTTAAGTGTATGCTTAAGTCATCATCATTCTACTACCCTAAACCCATTATTTGCATGTCAACACACATGCTTCTAATTTAGACAAAGACAAAAGATTATCAATTCGGATTATTCGAATTAGGATTTCATACGTAAATTATAATCTATTTTAAGGTGAATTATGGAACGATATTGGGTGAATACGCTTAATATTGACTTAGTTATACAATGTAATTGAAGTTCATTTAGTATTCCATTGTGTCAAAAGATCAAATACACAGTACTGATAATTAATTTAAAACAATAGCTGTTAAGAGAATAAATATTATTACTTTTTTATTTATTTATTTATCATACACACTACAAGATATTATAATTATAAATATAGTACAATAGGTGGCCTTATTGGTATAAGTAATATCTGCCAGGCAACCTTTCGATGGAGATCTTGTGCAGAGAGAAGAGCAATCGGTTGTAGGTGTACCAATTATTATAACACAAATATTCTATGGACATATACATATATTACATACATACAAAAAAAAAAAACAATACACATAATACAGACATAAACGTACATATACAATTCTAAACGGAAATAGTTACAGCTGCTTGCTGATTGTTCAGATCGTGCATCAATTTTGAATATGGATAGACTTTTATTTCGTAAACAATGTTTGGTATAATCACAATGTGTAATATTTTTTTTAATTAGAATAAATAGTTCCTGATATTAGCGCATTCAAACAAACAAAAAAAACTCTTCAGGTTTATCTAGTACAGATACAAAGGCAATGTAATATTATTAATACTAACTTATCAAATATTTTGTTATTGATCAACGTTCAGACCCACGCACTTTTCATAAATTCAATTAAGCTGTTTAGGAGCAGAGTCAGACCGAATCGTAGTACTACCAACGACACACTGCGATGATAATTAAATGTATTAAAACCACTCTTAAGTTCGCCTTTATACAATTTGTTTGTATATAAAGTTTTAAATAAATAAATAATATTAAAAAGAAAAATAAATAGGTGCTCTTTATAGGCGTAACAGCAGCCAAAACAATGGTTTATAGAATTTTTATCTGTCTGTCTGTCTGTATGTTTGTATGCGCGTTACGCCAAAACTACTGCATGGAATTTGATCTCGTTTTCAGTGATTTGTTGGTAGAGATCTAATTTAAGGTATAGACTACAATTTATCCTATAGAGGATAATATTATGTAATTCCATCGGGAAAACCTGCTATAAAATTAAATGTCCAATTGCCCAGTTATCCAAAAATTCATGTGAACGAAGTCACGAGCAAAAGCTAGTATAAAATACAATTTTTTTACGTAAATTACTAACATTTTATAAAAAGTTCATGACATTTTACTTAACATTTCTATATACTTAAAATTTTAAGTGCAAAAGTCAGAAAGATTAGAAAATAATATATAAGACGAGGCCTTAATGTTAAAGAATTATAATATAACCTACTAATTTATGAACGCACTTAAAAAATTTACAATAAAATTATTATTTCTTTAATGTTACTCGATAAAGATATAACTGTAAGGATATCAGACATTATCCAATAACTTTTCGCTTTGAATGTAGGAGGGCTACATCGCTCGATGACTTGATGTCATTAAAGAAAAGACTCTTGAACCGTAATGACATTCTAATAGGATGATTTAATTAACCCTGTAATTAATCTTTAGATATAGTCTCTTAGGATTAAGTTCCTGATTATTTGCTTGGAATAAAAAAAAAACACTCTGGATAGTTCCAAAATCCTGGGTAGTTGTAGAAATGATTGCAGTAATATGTGTGCAAAATAATAACAAAAATTGTGGTATTTGCATACTTTTTTCGGCGATTAGCGATGTCCTATAAAAATATAACAAAACTAAACGCCTTATAAGTGACTAGCTGTTTTAGTTTAGCTTAGCCGCATTTTCTTACGCCTGGAATTCAGAAAATTTTCTCCATTTTTGCAACCTTTTTCTCTGATGCTTCGCGACTATTGGTCGTAGCGTCATGTTTCATAGCCTACAGCTTTCCTTGATAAATGTACTATTAAACACTCACACAGAATTTTCCAAATCGGACCAGCGAATCCTGAGATTAGCGTGTTTAAACGAACAAACTCTTCAGCTTTATAATATTGATATAGGTACTTAGTTCTATATTTGTTGAGGAATCTCGAAAATGCTTCAGATAATATCATAATCTATAGACTTCAAAGATATTTATGACTATAGTAAAGCATATATACCACGAGAATATTCCAGAAAGCCTTGATTCCTATCAATAACAGATGACTGGGTAATATTTCCGCGAAGGAAACTTGTCACGTATGAACTGCATTACATGAACATGCTCACGTTCGGATTACGTAATCGGTGACTAGAGATTTATCACAGAGATAGAAGCCTTAACTTTTATCTAGTATCTGCCTACTGACAGTACAGGATCGATAAACCTAGATTAATATTGCGTTTACGCTACGGAAATATAGCTTGTAGACTAAAGGCATGCTAAATTAGAGATATTTAGTCGAAAAGAGCTAGAGAAAAGCTACAAATATTGGAAAATTGATTTCAGGCAAACTGGACAGAAACTCATTGGATGTAATCTACCACAATTTTAGATGGAGTGGTGTAAAATAGAAAGACGAAGATAGGAAGAACAACAGAAATATATAGGATCTCTTCTTTTTCCTTTCCTTTTCCCCAATTATTTGGGGTTAGTGCATCACGTTTTTTTCTTCCAAGCAATCCTAGGAGCCATCATCTCCTACACAGTCCAACCATCTTAAATTTTGTTCAATTTAAAGTAACATTTGAAATGACGTGTCTCGTGGCGCAGTGATTAGTGTAACAGACGTGTCATAAGGTCGTGGGTTCAATTTCTGCGTAGGACAAGTTTAGGTGGTTTTTATCTATTTTTAACTAACTATAATATTATACAATACAATACAATACAATACAATACAAAATTCTTTATTGTACACCAAAGAAAAAACAAGATACATAATTTGATACAGCATATGGTACGTACAAGCGGCGGTCTTATCGCTAATAGCGATCTCTTCCAGACAACCTAAATGGAAACTATCGAAGAATTACAGATATAGGCAAATTAGGTGTATCCCATCTGGCGTGTAATTTTACTATTGTAACCTACATAACTATAAAAAAAGAAATAACGCTAACGTAACATACACAAATAAGGATAAAAAAAAAAAATAATAATAATAATGGTACTTAATGGAAGAAAATAAATATAATAAATAGATTAATAGATTATAAACTTGAAATATTTCTAATAATAGTTATAATATACAAATAAATAAATATATATATCATAAAATGCCATATACAGTGGCAATTCGGATAAGGTAACTAAAGTTGGGAATGATAGTGGTCGGTAACCATATTTTTAAAGATTGGCAGGGACTTAGCTTGCCTCACGGCTAATGGCAGACTATTCCATAAGCGTGCGGCTTGTATCGCAAACGATTTGTCTGCAAATACCGTCGCATGCTGTGGTATTTCCAGCTGCAGATTTTCCGATTATATATTATTTACAAAAAAAAAACGTATGTATAATCGTATCTTAGTACCTATAACACATGTGATAAGCTTAGCTTAAGACCAGTGGACGAGTAGAAGAGTCTTTACCTTTTTGTGCATAACTTTGTAATTTGATTCTCTTATGAAAATTTATTTGTGTTTTATATACTGATATTTGTCTTACGTGTCGATATTTCTCAAACATTGCTTGTATCTATTTCAATATTTACAAAAATAAAAGAGAATACTTAAGCGTGAAACTCGTACTAAATAGGTATATACTTTCTAAGTAATAGTGCTTACAGTTTAAAACAAAGTTAGGCTAAATATTAGTTTAACAAGTAAAAGAATAGATTAAACCAGACATGATAAACATAATATTTTCTAACACTTGCGTGACTCATTTTCTCAAATAAAACCACCTTTTACGCATTTAGAGGCGTGTATTTGTTTTAAATTCTAGCCCGACGTTCGCCCAATGTAAAATTAAAATCAAATGTGAGTAAACCCTGTAACAACTGATCGTAAAATACACTTTACTCTCAGCTCAGTCTCATCCGTGACCATGGTGACTGCAAAGTCTCCGAAACGTCGGGATAAAATTTAAAACAAATACACGCGTCTAAATCCGTAAAAGATGGTTTTATTGATTAAACACTCAAATGTTTTTTTTTTAATATTGATTGACAATCGTAATCTCTCTCTCTCTCTCTTTCCAGCCCATTAGAGTCCCATTGTTGGGATCGGGCCTCTACCACTTTGTGAAGAATTATGAACTACTGTGCCGCGCTGACCAGGCGTGTTGGCTCAGGGTTTATTCTCGAGATTTCCTTCCACACAGGGGATGCTCTCTGAGTAGGTACATAAGCTAAGAACTAACACCATTCATAAAACTTAAAACATTAAAATTTTCTAGACATAACAAATATATTAAACTTACCTTGAAAATAATAACAAAACTCCATATTTTAATAAACACTTCACTTTAATATAAACGAAACAAAAACAAAAATACGAAATTTTCACCAAATTATTTCCTTTCAAAGCTTTTAGATAGTTTATATTTTTTTAATTTTTATTCCTTCGTGTTTATGTTTACGCATCAGTTGTTAAGTTTTCAGTAATATTCGTGTATGCCTCACGACAGCCGCGTTTACACTACGTAGCTTATGAAGGCTGTAACATGTTATCTAAACTGCGCTTGCGTGAAACGGAGTGAATCTTCTCTTTGATGGACTTATTCACGCGATAATTAATACCTTAACTTTTTTCATTGCTTATTTCAATTGTTTGTTTGTATTTTTTAACACGCTTTTATAAGTTTGGTGTGTATCTATCAATGTATTAATCTGTGTAACGGAATCTTTGAAAGCGATTTTCAGCCACTTGCAGTAGACGGATGGATCTGAAATTTTGCACACCTAACAAGGACCGATGACAATGCAATAATTTAAAAGAATAATCCCAATTCCTTGATCAGAATTACTAGAATAGCATGTTGAAGTATCACTATGATCAAGCTTTTTCTTTTATCTGCAATCAGTCCACGGACTTTAATCAGATCTGTTCAATGTGATTGGACATTCAGACGAGTCAAAAACCAATGTCTTGACTTTCCTTAGTCATGGAGCACATTGGCTCTTTTTAGTCTGTTAACTGGATTCCTTATTAGAAGAGCACTTGTTAAGGGATTTGGATGTTTCAATAATCTCGCGGTGTATTTCTCTTTATATTCTTGGGTTTCCTCCACCACAGTCTTTAAACCTAAGTACTCGTGTATTTCATTATTACGAGTGAACCAGGCCGCACCACTTATGGTTCTCAGCATAATATTTTGTGCTCTTTGGAGCAATTGGATGTTAGAATTGCGGACCACAGCTGACCACATGTATGTATTTTTAATTATTCATAATTCATAATTCTTTATTGTACACATAGAAAAATACAAACAGAGATTACTTAAAAATAAAAGGCATGTACATAGGCGAGCTTAATTCAAATATGAATTCTCTTCCAGCAAACCTTTTTGAGATAGAAATTTGAGGAAGAGGGGCTTATAAAGTGCACAACAGTATATTTAACTAAACCTATTTGCTTATATATATATACATATACACACACAAATATTTACATACAATATCGTAATAAATACATATTTTATAACAATAAACTACATACATTTATACATATACATAATATACACACTATACTAGCGATAGGAAATGCGCTTTAGTTCTCCTTTTGAATATATCAAGAGATGAGCTGGCACGAATTTCGTGGGGAAGAGAATTCCACAGGAGCACTGCATGTACAGTAAAGGAATCACTGTAACGCGTGGAACTATGAGCAGGAGTTTTAAGAAGAAGAGATGTTGCAGTTCGACAGGGCTTATTCCTCGGAATCAAATACTCAAAGCGTTCACGGAGATAGAGAGGGGCATTAGAGCTATGAAGGATAGTATAAAGTAAAGAGATAGTATGACAGTCCCGACGTCGACGAATAGGCAACCATTTCAACTGGGCCCGGAATCTTGAAACGTGGTCATATTTTCGGTGACCGTAAATGAACCGAATGCCCAAGTTTTGCAGGCGTTCAAGCTTATCCAGTGATTCCTCTGTTGCATCAGTGTAGCAGACGTCAGCGTAATCAAGTAAAGGAAGAAGAGGTGATTGAGCGAGAGTGATTTTAGTCTGGAAGGGTAAGAAGTATTGGAGGCGTCTGAGAGATTGAAACGAATAGTATACCTTTCGGCTTACCTCCGCAACGTGATTTCTCCAAGATAAATTGCAGTCAATAATTACACCAAGGTTTTTAGCACTATTAGAGTAATCGATAGGAACACTATCGTAAGTAACTGGTGTTAACGAGCCTACATCAAGAATACCACGCATGTACCTGCCACCAATAATGAGAGCTTGGGATTTGGAGGGATTTACTAAAAGTCCAAAAGACTTCGCCCATTTACTAATATTATCAAGGTCATTATTGATGGCAGAGATGGCTTCCCTAGCAGTGTTAGCTGAGAAGTGGCGATAGAGCTGCAGATCGTCTCGTCAATTATACACGTAATAGTTTAATTGTATATGAGTAGACTCACCAAGATTATTGTGTTTCTCCATACGGAGAAACACAATAATCTTGGTGAGTCTATGAGTATATGAAAGGCATACGCCTTTCATATACAATCAGATAATTTCACATAAAAACTCTTTGTTTATAGTATCAGGTAAAAATATCATAATTGTTTACTTGTGTTTACTACGATTGTGACAACATGTGACAACAGCAACTTATGTCTCTGACAACATAAACTGTCAACGTTTTGTAAGTAGGTAGCATAGAATCGATGATAATGCAATCATTTAAAAAATATTCAGGATACTTAACCGTGTTTTTAGTTTTTAAACTAAGTAGATTATTAACTATTAACATACAGATAACGGTACCATTTCTATGTGTACAACTAAACTTAATGTAATTGATAATTGAGTATTTTAAAAAACGTTTAACCGACTGTGTGTGCCTTTAAAATTTGAGGGTTATCCTCGATTTCTTAGGAGATAACCATCAGACCCTGACCTGGTGCCAATGGGACCACACATGAGAACCACCAGCTTTCAAATAAAAAAGGAATCATTAAAATCTCTTCTCCCAGATAAAAGTTATGAGGAATAAAAATTAAAAAGAAAAAACATACAGACGAATTGAGAACTTCCCCTCCTTTATTTGAACTTCGGCTTAAAATGAAAACAACTATGGCGTATTTTGAATAATGAGCTATTTCGTTGTGCATATTTATAACAATTGAAATCTATAGTCTATAATACACAGTTTTTGAAATAAGAATATTTAAAGCAATCTTAAAAATTCAATAAAAAATATAAAATTATATAAAATTCAATTTTTTTTGTAAAGCAATCTTGTTATATGGCGTTGTACATAAAAATATATAAACTCATTCGAGTGACAAATGTGGTGGTTAATTTGAGATGTTGCAGGCACGACAGCAATAAGCTCAGTTGGAAGAGCTTCGGAACGGTATTCCAAGGTCGTGGGTCCCGCTAGCGGCAATTCACTTCTTCCACCATAATTTGATTTGTTAAGTTAAAAGCATAGCATGTCAATTGCAAAATTAATAAATTACTTTAGTAAGAATATTTGTGTAATGTGTTATTGACACTATTTTAATATTTTAGTTAAGTTTAGTTGTGTAATAGAATTGCTACCAATAGCTATGGTTTTATCTGTTTTAAGTTACAGTCCCGCTATTTAGCGTTTCGATAGAAAGCATGATATTCTCACAGCAAAAAGCTGTAAAGTTTCATTAAAATCCATTCAGTAGTTTTTTTCGTGATAAAGAAACGAACATACTCACATCCGTCCGTTCATCTATCCATTTTTACAAACTTTGAACTATGATATCACCAGAGTTACAAACTTTCTTTGTCAACCCATCGGCGTCCCAACGTTGGGCACAGGATTTTTCCACTACGGGAGGGTATTTATTCTACGTATGCCGCACTGACCAGGCGTGTTGGCAGTGGTGTTGGTAGGGTTAGGTATCGAGATTTCCGTCTATTACAGATAATTTTTGTCTTTTTGTAAAACCCCTAAGCTGACTTTTACAGCATCCTGTAACAGGTAATGCTGTGGTGACATGCTTATTCTAAATCTATTACCACACGGACTATTTAGGGTTGCCACATGCCAATTATATTTTTCATACTTGTCACACAAATGTTTGGACTACGTCTGAGTATTTTATATATATTATCTTGATTAATTGCTAAACTTGTGTGATTTAATATTTTTCTTATTATAACTTTGATATAAATTATAAATAAATACTAATTATTCCACTAAAACGGAATATTTAATATTTCTTATTTCTTTAAACTAGGCAAGCGAATATTAATTTAGAAAAGCAAATGAAAAGATGATGGATTACTTAAGTGAAAATAAAGAAATTAATTTACATCCGCGCCATATTCTTCAGGCAGTGAGAAATTCAATTAAATAGTGTTTGTTGTATGATGATTATTATATTAAAATCACAGCTGTGATTTGCTGGCTGGGACGGACAGCGGTTACAGTAATAAGAATTTTAGTATGAATAACATAAAAATATTTTATTTTTTTATATTACACCGGACGACGCAGTGTGGGGCAGTCCCCTAACAAGGTGGAATGACGATATCGTCTGCCAGGGGCCGCTGGATGCAGTTAGCGCTGGAACGCGCTTTGTGATGTTCTATGGGGGAGGCCTATGTCCAGCAGTTGACGGAGAAATGTTGATGGATGGATGGATTGGTGACATACAAGCATTCGAATTTCTTGATGGTAAGCGATTACCGTAGCCTGAGGACTTTTGCAACACTAGTAGTATATAATGGAGTATTTTAAAAAAAGTTCAACCGATATCATGTGCCTTTAAAGTTTGAGGGTTTACCTCGATTTCTCAGGAGATATCCATCAGATCCTGACCTGGTGCCAATGGGACTAGACGGGAAACACCAGCTTTCAAATAAAAAAAGAATCATTAAAATAGCTTCACCCAGTTACAAGTTATGAGGTAACAGACAAAAAAACACATACAGACGAATTGAGTACCCCCTCCTTTTTTGAATTCGGTTAAAAATACAGTAATTTCAATATTAATTTATTTCAATTAAAGAACATTTAAAAGAATATTTAAAAAGAACATTTAACTTGTGTATAGAATAATAATAACAAGAAAAATAAATTGTGAGAGAGAATGTGCTCTGTCCCTATACTATAGGGACAGAGCACATTCTCTCTCACAATTTGCTTAAGATTACTGTTTTACCTTACGCCGTGGTTTTGAATAAATTAGTCTTTCGAAGTGAATAATTCGGTTTACACTAACTTGGTTCTACAACAGAGTAATAGTTTTTAGCAGATAATAAATATTTTAGATACCGAAAATCATTCATTCATATTGGTACAATTTTTAACATTAATTTTCATTAGTAACACTTGCGACTCATTCGTTTAAATAAAACCACATTCGACGGATTCAGACGCGTGAATTTGTTTTACAAAGTCTCCGAAACGTCGGGCTGAAGTTTAAAATAAATACACGCTTCTGAATCCGTCGAAATTTGCTGTTAACTACCATCAGTTCAGAACGTGCAATGATCTGTTAATTTTTTAGGGTTCGGTGCCAAAAATTATAACGGGTAATATGATAATAATGGTCTGGAACCCTTCTTGCATGTGTCCAACTCGTACTTAGCCGGTTTTTTATATATTATCCAGGTGTTTCCTACAACTTTGTACGCGTGGAATTTAATAGACATAACCCTAGCACATAAAAAAACAGAAATACTCTTGAACGACTCTATCTAATAAAAAACCGCATCAAAATAGATTGCGTAGTTTTGAAGATATAAGCTCACATAGGGACATACATACAAAAATAGCGACTTTCTTTTATAACAAGTAAAGATGTATGGTCTTATTTATAATGACTTAAACAATAACTTTATCGGAGAGATAATAAACATTTTATCGTAAAAAGACTACTATGAATAACAAGCTTTGACAATTTTCGCGAACCGATTTTAGCGAACTTTTCAACCTCCGTAAATCATTATGCATAAGACCAGTAATGTTTTAATATAATAGGACTACAATTCACTTTGTCCTTACTGTAGAGATAATCTCTATTCTTACTCTATGTATTCAGACAGTTATTTGAATTAATAATTACTTAGCTACCACATAGCACATCTGAGCAGGTTTGTGGTTACCTTAGAAATGTACACAATACGCCAAGAATATAAATTGGAAACGAAGTCACATTTAATTGCGTTTCCTTAGATATGCTTAAATAATGTTTTTCATTAAATCTGTCGGTACCAATTCTACGTGCACAACTAATCTTAACCAAAAAATTTTAAATTGAATACCATCAATTTTTATTTTTTGTCATGTTTAGTTCAAAAAGGTAAAGGTTAAATAAAACTACTTTTTACGGATTTAGACGCTTATATTTGTTTTAAATGTCTCACCCGTGACCATGGTGACTGCTCCGAAACGTAAATCCGTAAAAAGTAGTTTTATTTAAACAAATGAGTCGCGCAAGTATTAGAAAATATTAAGTTTAGTTCAAAAATATTCAGTTACATCGAATTATTGCCGAATTATGTTATTAGAAATTTCGGCAATGCTAACTAAATATATTTGATTAAAATGCTCAATTATACGATTCCAATTAATATAAATGAAAATAACGAAAAAGCCAAATAATCAAAATACACCATAGTTTCATTCTAAATAAGTTAGGTTAATTAAATATTTTTTGCGATTTACTTCCTATGCATATACCTATACCGATGTCGTGGGTTCAAGTTCCACTCATGGTGATCACTTTTCCACTATTATTTAATTTATTAAGTTAAGTTTAAATACATCAGAATTGTTCTTATTATCTGTCAAAAGTACAGTATTAGGTACGTAATCTATGATGGGCACAGTGGACTATTACGAATAAAAATATTTTCTCAAAATTAAATTTTGATCTCAAGTGAAAAGGCAGGAATAAAACCGTTAATTAAAACATCAGATTTTTAATTTATTTTAACTTAACCAAACCAATTCTAATTAAAAAGCTTTTACATTCTATTTTATCTACCAATTATAAGAGTAAATCATTATCTACGACTATTAAAACTTCCATTTGAAAGATCCTTTTAATAATTGTAATAATATTTACATCGTAACAAAGTCCAGAACCTCATTATCTTTACAAAAGAAGCAATGTAATATGTAGTAACCGACTTTATTTGACTATACCTATTGTAGTACCCATCGTTTCATTCAGAGACCAAAATTAATTTAATATTTGCACACCACTCGAGTTCACTACACTGTGTGTTTTACAAGATTGTATTAAAGTGAGTTTTGGTAGTTCTATTTTTTAGTATTTCAATATCGTTATATAAGATTCTAGATAAATAAAACTTAAAGATATAATACTAGAATTTATACTACAATTTAGAAAATTATTCCTGTTTTTGTAACATTTTTCACCAATGCTTCGTTCCTACTGGTCGCAGCGTAATGTTATGTACCCTTATAATCTATCTTAATAAATGGACTATCCAACACAAAAATAATTTTTCAGTTAGGACTAGTAGTTCTTGAGATAAGCGCGTTCATACAAAAAGATAAACTCTTCAGCTTTAAAATATTATAATATAGATTGCATACAGCACTCTCAGAGGCTAACGGAGGTAACGTTTGCACAAAATCTACCTCTATTACTTTTCATATAGAAGATATTATTATCTCTTCACGTACATGTGTTCCTTCACAGGATGCTGTAAAAGACAGTCGAGGTATATTACACAGATTACATCCTCTGACAGAGACGAACAACTTGAATATTTATTTGACGGGCTTCGTGGCTTAGCGGTTCATGTAATGGACTACCGATCACAAGGTCGCGGGTTCGATTCCCGCTTTGGACATTCATTTGTTTGATATCCATAAATGACATACAAATGTTTGTACTATTTCTGGGTGTTTCTATGTATTATAAGTATGTATTTACAAAAGAAAAGTAGTTTATGTATTATATACGTATTCTGGTACTAATAACACAAGCATAATAAGCTTAGCTTGGGACCAGAGGACGTTGTGTAAAATGTCCGTGAATATTTATTTATTATTTATTTATTTATATAAACGGTATACCAACAAGCTTAGTCAGTTGCGACTAGTATGCTATAATCCCAACAATGGGTCGATAAGGGACTGGGGAGAGAAGATTATCTTATATTATATAATAGATCTCGAATCGCAGTGTTTGCTAGAAAACTTCTTTAAAAAGCACGACAGATTTTATAAATTTTGTATAGACATGGAATAGGTCTGAGAATCGGGAAACATCTATTTTTTATAAGGTCTTCAGGGATAGAAAATTAAGTAAATATGCAAGTAAAACTCCAGAACACAGCTAATATAATTACAAATTAATCGAAATGCTACTACATACATACGTATATACATACATCGTTGGACAAATTGATGCTGAAAACAGAACGAAATGCGTCGAAATGGAAAAAGATAGCTTTGTGTCATTAGGTAGATTGACTGATTCATCGAGCCAGACTGATGTAGCGAAATGAATGTAAGTAAGTACTATATACTACATGAGATTAGTAAGTACTTTTGTACGATAAAATATCTTTGATATAAAATATCTAGATATTTCTTTTTGTATCAGTTTTGTTAAAAAATATACTCAGCTACGTTATAACTAATTACATTAAGAGCCTACATTAATATTATCGTATATCATCGCCGACACGTACATATTAACACAGCCAGTAGGCACAGAAAATGAAGAATTAGGGATACTTTTCCTATTTACTCAAAATCTACTAAATATATTTTAATTCTGATCCACGTGTTTCTATACATAATAGTTACCTATGTTTTTAAAGTTATTTCATTAGTTAATACGCGATAATAGACCGACAAATGAAAAAAATAAAAAATTAGAGAGGTTGTTTCGCCAAGATTTTCTATCGAGAAAACTTTTTTCAATCGCGTTTCTGAGTTCATGCGATCCTAGATCATATATTGAAAAAGCATATACTTAAAAATTAGAGCTCTAGCCCGTCAATCTAAAGAAACAATGAAAACTTCGTACATAGAAAAATACACGAAGCTATTTTGGTATCCTCTTAAACTCATAGGTCAAGGTGTGATAGCTACTAATATAATGTACTGCATAATTTAATAATCTACTTAGGTCAAAAACTAAAAAACACGCTTGAAAATTCTGAATATTTTTTTTAAATCATTCCATTGTCATCGGTCCTTGATATTTTTTTTGACGGGCCTCGTGGTGGAGTGGTTTATATAACGGACTGCTGATCATGAGGTCTCGGGTTCGATTCCCGGTCAGGACAATCATTTGTGTGATGTTTTTAATTGTCATACAAATGTTTGTACTGCGTCTGGGTGTTTACTATGTATTATAAGTATGTATTTACAAAAGAAAAGTAGTTTATGTATTATATCCGTATTCTGGTACCCATAACACAAGCATAATAAGCTTAGCTTGGGACCAGAGGACGTTGTGTAAAATGTCTATGAATATTTATTTTTATGTGTGCAAAATTTCAAATCAATCCGACTACTGCAAGTGGGTGAAAATCACTTTCAAAGATTCCGTTACATAGATTAATACGTTGATAGATACATACCGAATTTATTTTTACGAAAAAATATTTTCGTTTAAACAATATTGTGTTATCCTCGTTTCAGTGTGCATTTCATATGAATCTGAATCGCAGTTCTGTATTTTTAACTGGTAGAAATCGTGTTTAATGAATTTACTTGTAAGTGAATCTAACAACAAAGATAAAATTATTATGTTATTGATAATCTTTCTCAGAACTTTATAACATAATAAATATGGGTACATTGAGTTAACATAGAACCATTATAGAAGTTTCAAATATCAACTTTTTTAATAATCTAGAGTAGTTTGAAGTGCGTTGAGTGATATTATTACGATAGAGCTATTTAAACTTACGGTAATCTATTTAATATTCTAAATGGTAGCACTCAATGGTCGCTTCTTATCATTCAGGTCATCAGTAATATGTCGGCAATAGTTTTTTAATGATTCGTAAAACTTCAGGTCAAGGAAGGGTAGTAAATAAACGTTTATGAATTTATTATTTTATAATCCTTAAGTTTATACTAATTAAAAAGGCAGTTAATTGTGTAATGGAATTGCGCTCTGGAGGTTATTTGAGCTATAGTTGCAATTAGTTTTTATCTACTAAATCGAACGTACAATTATAATAAAATAATTTATTTCGTTAAAAAGGCTTGAAAATTCTGAATATAAATTTACATTTAAGATTTAAATTTACATTATTGCATTGTCATCTATCCTTAACATGTATTGTGTGTAATATGTAAAATAGTCTGACAAATGCAAGTGGGTATAAATCACTTTTCCGTTTCCATTTTAAATATTAATACATTGATAGATACACACCGAGCGACTAAAAGAGTGTTAAAACAAGAAAAGTCAAATTCAGAGACAAACTTTATTTTGTAGTCGAATTTAGGTTGCCACTTTCATTACAGCTGCATATTATAAGTTTGTAATCAGAAAAACAAATTTTTGTTAAGTTTTTTTTTCTTTTGTACTGAAATATATACTTTTTTTAAAAAACTGTTTACCTGTTACAAGCTATGAGAAAGCCTAACAAACAGATAAATGCATAGAGAAGTTTTAATAATATTTATAATGTTTTCCTTCGGGTACAGTACCCTAAAATGGTGAACCCGGGTCAACCAATGTTGTTTAATTTTTTACCTAAATGTTAGGATGACCCTATCATACTACGTGACAGAGATAACAGCTACCTTTAGGTATTTTTAGAAATATTATGTTAAAAAACAGCGTATTACGTAGATAGCCATACCTTTTCTTTATAAAAATTAAATTAAAAAAATACAAGTTAGAAAATTTAATTATGAATATTTTGGAACGTTTCACGGAAATTCCGAGGAGGCCGTTGGTTATGTATACTATTGTATACAATTTTATTAATTTAGATACTTAGGCACTTCAATCCACAGACTGTCTTATCATGAATACAAACCGTATCATTATTTTTGAACTCCATGATCAACATGGTGTTCAAAAATCGCACGAAGTCGCACCGACTCATTATTCTTCTGCCTTTATCGGTTGTTATCAAACCTGCAGGCAAGAAATGGGTACGTGACAATTATATAGTATTCTTTGGCCCTCACCGACAATTACTTAATTAATAATACTCATATTTTGTATAAATAAATGTAATACGAACACAGAACTAATCTTCTCTTATTGGAGTAGGTACATCTTTCCGTCTTGTTTTCGGTCTACCTCTGGATTCTACTATTTCATCTCAACTGAATATTCCAAATGTTTCAATTTCCATTTTCCTTTTAAGTATACACTAATAAGTAATACAAAATGTTATTCATATTAAATATTACCAACTGTCTGATTAAATTAGTCCCTTTAGTGCTAGCCAAGCGTTAACAATTATATCACGCGATCTAAGCCTGAGGAGTTACTCATTTATAAATTAAGACTTTGATGTTAAATGAAAAGCAAATGTTATTTATTCGTAAATTTAAATACCATAACATATTAAATACCGCTACTGTTTAATTTTATATTTAACTAGCTGACCCGGCAAACAAAAAAAAATTTGAAAAATAGATGTTGGCCGATTCTCAGACCTACTGAATATGTATGTAAAATTTCATAAAGATCGGTCTAGCCGTTTCGGAGGAGTACGGTAACTAACACTGTGACACGTGAATTTTATATATTAGATTTTATGTATTAAGGATTCCGCATCATAGGGTAGAAACGTTGGCAGAGAACGCTCAAGAAAAATATACTCCGATATCATCGCCAGTATACTTCAAAAGGGTCAAGTGCGTAGGACTTACAACCGACGGGCATCTATGACCAGATGTATAAGAGTGGATGAAGCCAAGAAAGGGTGTTAGCAGATGGCGCTCTATAGTCTCTGCCTACTCCCACGGGAAAAAGGCGTGATAGAGTCAAACACGGCTTTTATTAAGAATCCCTTGTCCGTCCATCCTTCTGAAACCAGGCTATATCTCAAGAATAGCGAAAGCTAGACAATATTTGAAAACATAATGTATTTGGTCTTACTATTTATAAAACCAAAATTAGTTTTAAAACTAACCTAGGGCATTTCTCAACATTAAAAAGGGTTCAGTCTCAGTATAACCGCTTGTCACGCCATGCCAAGTCAAAGTTGACCTCAGCTTCTCTCTTAAAAAAATTAAATCTCCTCTTTTTAAGACCATTAGCTCCATAAGATCCTAAATTTTTATAGTCAATTTTGTTCTTTTTCCAATATTGACATGTATATGAGATGTAATTTTTCAGAATAAATTGTTTATTATTGGGTTTATTAGGTACAAGTTTAATTTTCTTAATTGTTTTTAATAGTTTTATTTTCTTGTTTGTAACAGTTTTCTTCTTAATTTACCTTCTCTTCAAAACATCTTTCTTATTGTTAATGCATGTTAGGGCAACCTTTAATTAAGTCAGCAGTATGCCATGTAATATTTTGTTTTTAACCTTAAATGTATAATTATGATTTATAGTTTAATATCATAGTTTTTCTTTTTTTAAACAACCAACAAATCATACAGATTTGTTGGTTGTTTAAAAAAAGAAAAACTAGAAAGCAGTAAATATTTATGGGAGCTACCATAACACAAACACTTTTTATGTAACTTGATGATACGATGTGACAATGTAATTATCACGGTTTTGATGTGATGACGAATATATTACAATGTAATCGTAGGAGACGAAGACCTACGGAACTCTCCATGCACAAATCTGACTCGTGCTTAGCCGGTATTTTGTGTTTCTTTCGTCATTTTGCCATGTAAGCAATTCAATTGTGAGATTATGGTATATTTTTTCGAAATTTGGGCATAGGAGGATGTACACCCACGGCCTATCTTATCCCAAAGCGTTAAAACAACATAAACGTAACTATAATAAAACAAATATTTATACATATAACTACGCGCTTAAGCGATAGAATATATTATGTACTAGCTGCTGCCCGCGAATCCTAATGCGTAAAATTTAGAAATTATTTCCCGTTTTTGCAACTTTTCACTAATGCTTCGCTACTATTGGTCGCAGCGTGATGTTTTGTAGCCTATAGCCTTCTTCGATAAATGGACTATCGAACACAAAAATATTTTTTTAATTCGAACCAGTAGTTCCTGAGATTAGAGCGTTCAAACAAACAAACTCTTCACCTTTATAATATTAAGTATAGTATTTTTTATTCACATATATGACGACCTTATCAGTCAAATTCCCTAACCAGAGGCACACGCTCGAGTAGACACGCACTAAGGCTTGGCGTACTCGGCACGTATCGTCATACACCCTTACGTGACAAAGAGCTCCCTTGCGAATAACTGTCTGAAATAAAAACTCCTTTTGTGCCAGAAAATCCCGCATTACCCGTATGAAGACATTGCTAATTATCTTATGAGTTGTAATATAATTGTTATGGATGTAACGTTTCTTTTAATTGTGTAACACGTAATTTTAAATACTTGTTTATAAGTGTTAATATTGTTTTAAAGGTTTTATTGATGTTTTAGGCTTAATTTTAAGTAGACCTCTATAAATATATTTATAGATTAAATATCTGTATAAAGAAAGAAAGAAAGAAAGAAATTAAATTTGTTTCAGTAACCTTAACTATAGAACAAAGTTTAAAATATACATAATAAAATACATTAATATTAGCGGCTGAAAATGGTCCTTCCTCATCAATTGCTATAGTAGCAAGCTACTACAGCGCTGGTTAAATAGTAATAAACGCCCTGTTACCCGAAGAGTTAGCACACTGAAATGTCAATGGGCAGGCCACATCGCTCAAAGAACCGACGACAGTTGGGGACGGAAGGTTCTGTAGTGGCGACCACGGACGGGACGACACAGCGTGGGGCTGCCCCCAACAAGGTGTGCTGGGGGCCGCTGAATGCAATTAGCACAGGTCCGCGTGTTGTGGCGTTCTATGGAAGTGGCCTATGTCCAGCAGTGGACGGAGAAAGGCTGATGAACGGATGGATGCTGTCCGTGTGGTGACGTAATAAGAATACACGTATCACCACCCCATTTTCCTCCCCAGGATTGCAGAAGCCAGTGAAGAAATATTGAAGATACGAAGAATACGTATGAAAAATTTCAAACCAATCCGACTCTTCCAAGTGGATGAAATCACTTAGATATCCTTAAACACACGAACGAAGCGTGTTAAATATGTAAATAAATACAAACAAAACTATTTCGATAAAAATACTATTTGCCAATATGTCTGAGATTATAAGACAGTAACTTACAATCCAAGACCAACATAACATGAAATAGTAACCATCTAGATATTATCACACAAGATACTTAGTATTGATTTTTCCAGTTAGCATTCAGTTGCCGCATGAACGCTAGGAAAATATTAGCAGTAGGTGGGTAAATATAGTCATAGTTGCAAGAAAATATTTGTTGAATTAATGAATGAATCCATTATTTGCCAATGTTGCCAATGTTATGGTCGATCAGAAATACAAAGGGTCATTAGTCATCATCCAGGTCTTATAAACCAGATAAGGAACATAAAGCCAGAAAACATTATTCTGTGGGAGAAGAAATACTCGAAATTAAAGTCTTTGCCAACAACTCTCGCCAGTGTGACCTCAATAGACCAAAATTTTTCTGAAGTGGGAGAAGCCCATTTCCAATTTTGGGACTTTAATATATTAAAAATGTTAGCCCAGAATAATAAGAAAAAGTGAGTAATACCAGCAAGTATGAAATGTCCTTATAAAACCCGGTCATGTACGAGTTGAACTCGCAGTTGAAGGGTTCTTTACCATTATTATCATAATTCATTCGTCATATTCCCGATCCCGGAGGAATAGGAGGAGGCCCGTGCCCAACAGTGGAACGTAAATGGGCTGGAGAGAGAGAGAGATTTCCGACTCCAAATAACGAGATAAGGGCGGGAGAATAATGATGAATAGTATTTGTTCTTATAGCATCAACTGATAAACATAAACGTTAACATTTTCAGCTCTCTAGCTATCACTGTGATACAGCCTTGTGAAAAACGGATGGACAGCGAAGCCACTACATACACTAGACAATAAAAGGGACCCGTTTTACCTTTTAGTGCGTAGTCCTAATAACTAATACATTATTTAATTTTGATTTGTCAAATCATCTTTACATTAAACACACCTACAAACTACAAAACACATTTATTGTTATTGTTCTATAAAGGTGACATTCGGAAGTCGCGCGACTACCTCTGATTTTGTATTGAAAATGCCATCCTATTCACAGCGCAATAAATTCGCGTCGGGTCCCACGACCCGCATTTGACATTGCAATCCGAGAGCGGTGTGACCAATATAACAAATGAATTCTTATCTTCTTTTGGCAACGTAAAAATTAACACTACTTTGATGGGTCGCTCGTTGCAGTTGCACGTCGCGATCTCAGTACCTACTTCCGAATGCCGCCTTAATCAACCATTCTGTTTCACAAAGACACATTAACTTTTCTTCTAAAATACTGTCCCATTTTATGTCCATTAGCACGCATTTGTGACGCGACTTATTCATAAAAGGTAACAGACTTAATGTAATGCTATTAGGTAACATAAATTTTTTACCACAGTAATATGTGTTTAACAAGGAAATTAATGTAAACACACTTTTGTACCAGTAATTTACTAATTTCGCTATTGACTTGTTATGCTTTAATCAAATCATCGTGTAAAAATGATTACTTTAAGCGGGATTTGATTCCAAGACTTCGGAATACCGTTCCATTGCTCTGCCATATGAGCTATCACGCTACTTGCATTGTATAACGATAAATGAATGAATATCCCGAAGATTTAGCACGCTGAAGTGGCAATGGGTGGGTAGGTCACATCGTTCGACGATCTGATGACCGTTGGGGACGGAAGGTCTTCAAGTGGTGACCACGCACCGGACGTCGCAGCGTGGGGTGGCTCGCAACAAGGTGGACTGACGATACCGTCAAATGTCCCGGGGGCCGCTGGATGCAGCGCAGGATCTATGTCCAGCAGTGGACGGAGAAAGGATAGTATCTGCACACGTTATGTAAATTTTCAACGGACGGAAGGACAACGTACATACAGAACCCTAGAATTAAAGTAAGTAAACGAAATGCTTTTGTAATTTAGGAAGTAAATTAAACAGATTCATTTGCGAGAGGAGATACTGAACAAACATGGCATTTAGATTGAAATTCTTACTGTTTTAATTATAAACATCTCTCTCTATATCTCTTTCACTCTCTCTCTCCCTCTCTAGCTCATTAAAATACGTATTTACAAACACCTAATCTTCCTAATATTTAAATCAAAATATAGTTAGAGAGCCGCTCTAAGAACGACTTACACTTTTTGATAACCACATGAGACCTATATAAGCCTATGCTAGCCAAACCAAACGTGTTCAATTTGTTCATGGCTATGCTTAACTAGCTGTTGCCCGCGTTAGTAGTTTATCAAAAAACAATCAAATAACGAACAAATCAATGCATTAAAAAAACGTTGCATGAAACGAATTTCACTTCGAAATTAAAACTATCAAGTAAATAAAATAAGCAAAACACACGCAACCCAAACTGAAATCAACGAAAAGAACTTTTAATAGCTTTCTAACTATGTTGAGAGCTTTTGATTGGTATATCTTAGAGCATCAATCTAACTGGAGTAGGTTTTACAAATCTCGGTGAAAAGGATTCCAAAGCAATACTTCTATACTAATATTATAAAGCTGAAGAGTTTGCTTGTTTGAACGCGCTGATCTCAGAAACTACAGAATCGATTATAAAAAATTTCAGTGTTGTATACTACATTTATCGAGAAAGGTTACAGGCTTTATAACATGATTCTCCGACTAATCGGAAAGAAGCGTTAGAGAAAAATGTTGCAAAAAACGGGAAATAATTTCCAAATTCCACAGGTACCAAGTCGCGGGGAACAGCTAGTATAGTATATAGACAGTGGTGTCTTCTACTGTGTGTGTCTGTGCCGTTCACGTGCGGTGCGTGCTTAGCGAAAAACTTACCGATCTGCGAACTTGGACAGCTACTCCCGTTTTGTTTAATACTCAAGGGGTAAAGGTAGTTTATTTTTAGTTTTTCCAGAACAATGCAGTAAAAACTCAGATATTTCATTAAATTGACGGGCTTCGTGTTGCAAAGGTTAGCGGACTCCCGTTCATGAAGTCGCGGGTTTTATTCCAGGAGAGAATAATTCATTCGTGCGACATTCATATTAAAACAAATATAAAATTTATTAATGTAAATGAGATAGTAATATGTTATATCAATAAATAATTAGATCTACATATATGCAAGGTGTGGTAACTCTTTTGAAATTGCTGCTCGCCAAATCTGTTTTTTGAATTTGGCCTGACGCCCTGCCACGTGTCTGAATTACCTTAGAGATAAATAGTTAGTAATTCATTTTTTTATAACAAACCTACTGTGTATTAGGTTTATGTATATATTTACAAAATAAAAGTAGTATTAGTATTCTATAGATATTCTGGTACCCATAACAAAACCTATAAGTTTAGCTTGGGACCAGAGGGCATTGTATGAAATGTCCATGAAAATATTTATTATTATTTTTCAGACCTTGGTTGCTATACGACATGTCGCAATAATGTGTACGAAAACCTATTATATTTTTTCTTAGTACTTCTCGGAATACAAGTATTAAACGGGTACGCATTACTGAGGGTAGCGAGTATTCATACAGTTGTATGAAATTAGTTTCCTTGGAATAGAATAGCTTAGACTTTATTAAATGTTTTCTAGTATACCTCAATTTAATATTTTCTTATATTCAAATAATGATATACTATTACTCTTAAACACGGGCCGCGTGGTCCAGTGGTTCATGAAACGGACTGACCTTCGCGAGGTCGCGGGCTCGATTCCCGCTCATGACAATAATTTGTGTGATAATTAAAATTGTCATACAAATGTTTGTCCTGCGTCTGGGTGTTTACTATGTATTGTAAGTATGCATTTACTAAAAAAAAGTAGTATAAGTAGCCTATTCGTATTCTGGTATCTATATCACAAGCATTATAAGCTTAGCTTGGGACCAGAGGACGGTGCGTGAAATGTGCTTGAACATATATATACTTATTTATTTTTTATCTTCAAAACTACGCCACGCTTTTCAGGTTTGCAATAGATAGAGTGGTTCAAAGGGATGACTTTTTTATAATTTGTTAAGATGTGGTTTCCAAATTTCAAGTAATAAAACCAAATCATATAAAAACAATAATAGAATTTGAACTAGGTGCCATCTAATGCTACCTAGTAAATAAAATTAGCGAAGCATTGTAAGCACAACACACACACACAGACATAACTTAAACACGAAAGCGAAAAGAACTTTTATCAGCTTTCAAACAGTTCGAGGCACTTTAATTGGTATACGTCATATAGTTTGTGTTTTATTTTTCTAGTACCGTATAGAATAAAGTTTGATTTTGATCAAATAATTTGTTATTTTTGCCTGTGTAGTGACGGATTGAGAATACAAGTGTCTTTTCCTTCCAAGGTGCTGTAAAAGCCTGCTATGGGGAAACTCGAAAATAAACCCTGTGCCAACACGCCTGGTCAGCGCGGCACAGTAGACCATAATCCCTCCAGAAGGAGGAATGAGGAAGGAAAGAGGTGGCCCGTCCCCAACAGTGGGAGGTAAAGTGGGCTGGGAAAGGAAAGCAACTCGATATTTTTCAGAAAAAGACAGTTAAAGCGATTAACACGGTTTCTCCATTGGACTGCAGCATGAGGTTCTTCAAAAATGGAGTGAAAAGATTTTTGCAGGGTAGGCTACGTGCGAATAAAGCCTTTGGTACAGATGTCTATAGGCTAGGACGACAGCGCTTACCATTAGGTGGACCGAATGCTTGTTCATTACTTTATTTGTATAAAAAGTTAAGAGAGAGACAGAAACTAAAAGTTCCATACCTACTTAAGTTACAGCTTTGTACTTAAACCACTCCACCAATTTAATTTTGTAGTCGAAATTCAGGTATCTGCCTACATTTCAGCTACATCAATAAGTCTGCACTGCAACAAAATATATTCAACAGATTGACACTTGAAAAAAAAAATTGCGTCATTATCCACATTAGAAAACGTATATTTTTATGACGAATACCATTTTTCAGGAAAGAAATTGTATAATTATTGAGTTTCAAAGGAATAAATGTTTATATCAATCTGAATTTTGTATTTACTTTCGCAAATGAAGTGTGATGCTTTTATTTACATAAATTAGTTTACATTATAACAAATTATTTTTAGGTACAAATAACGCTGATGAAGTACATGTTATGTAGGTTATAATTTGTTATTTATTTTTTATTAAACGGGCTAATCTCAATTTCAAAATTTTCTAAATTTGGCGATTTCAGAAATTCAGATTTTTTTTGCCATTTTTGCAACATTTTTCACTTATGCTTCGCTCCTTTTAATCGCAGCGTGATGTTGTATAGCCTATAGCCTTCCTCGATAAATGGACTATCCAACATAAAAATCATTTTTCTACTCGTACTAGTAGTTCCTGAGATTAGCGCGTTTAAAGAAACAAACTCTGCAGCTTTATGTTATTACTAGCTGTTGCCCGCGACTCTGTCCGCATGGAGTTTAGAAAATTTTCACCGTTTTTGCAAATTTTTTCACTACTGCTTCGCTTCTACTGGTCGTAGCGTGATGTTTTATAGCCTAAAGCCTTCCTCGATAAGTGCCCTATCTAACACTGAAAGAATTTTTCAAATCGACCGAGTGGTTCCTGAGATTACCACCTTCAAACAAACAAACAAACAAACAAATTCTTCCGCTTTATAATATTAGTACAGAAGTATAAATAGATTAGATAGCTAATTTGAATTAAACTAATTAAAACCTATTCCAAATCAGTTTCGTCTAACGGGGAGTTTGGGTATAATTTATCAAATTATTGAAGTATATTATTATATTTATAGTTTATTACTGTTACGAACTTTTAACAAAAGCAATGACCTTGAAAGAGCTATCAACTCTACCACGAGCCCGTCAAAATTGTTGATAACTTTGATATTAACTATTTGGCATTGGAACTCAAAAGTTGGCCGTTAAAAGGAATAGTTTCAGTTGCATTTATGTTCAGTTTCGACTTTCCAAAACTTTTACCAAAAGACTTCAGCTTATACAAGGTATTTACTTAGCGAAAGGCGAATACGAGTATTTTATTTGTAGAAGCTTTCTATCCAGTGGTAGCAAAACGCTTTGAGAAATTCGTCACGTATTCTTATGTCCACAGTCGCAGTAGCAAGGAGAATGACGTAAAAGTAATATAATATATTTATGTTATTTTAGTACATAAGAAGACCGTGTGGTGACAAATTAAGACTACTAGTGACACCACCTTAGTACTCTTAGTAAAAATGTGGTGGTGACAATTACCTACATACTTATAATACATAGAAAACACACAGATGCAGTACAGACATTTGTATAACAAATATAAATATCACACAAACGATTGTACTGCGCGGGAATCAAACCCGAGACTTCGTGAACGTCGTTTACATAAACTACTACACCCCAAGGCCCGTATTTATTATCATTTAAACAATTTAAAAGCGATTTCATATTATGATATTTTCATACACTTCACACGATATTTCTCGAAGCAACAAAATTTTACCTTTTCTAAATATAAACATTCAATATGTTTCCCCCGAAAAGCTAGCATAAAATGATACGCGTGGGATGACATGGTTTTAGTAACAAATTTCCATAAGCAGTACTTACACTAACGCGAACGTTACTTTCTGTAGTCACTCTATATCTCTATTGGGTTACCATGTCTTGTAAGATTATATTATCGGATTTTTGTAACAAATATTTTTGTGAAATATTTCGTGTTGCTTTTTATAGAAACTACAAAGTTTACTTTCACACTGACTTGACAAGATTAATCCCCAACTATTAAGTAAGGATATCCTATACTTCGGAAGGATCTTCCATACCACGGTGACCATGCGTGTTGTTAATCTTTCTCTTATATATAAAATTCACGTGTCACAGTGTTAGTTACCGTACTCCTCCGAAACGGCTTGACCGATCTTTATGAAATTTTACATGCATGTTCAGTAGGTCTGAGAATCTGCCAACATCTATTTTTTAAATTTATTTTTATATGGCAAAACAAAGTTGGCCGGGTCAGCTAGTTTATTATAAAACAAAGTCGTTATTTTTGTATGTATGTCCTTATGTGAGCTTATATAATTTGTTTTTCTTATTTATTAGATAGAGTGATTCAAGAGGAGGTTCTTTTGTAAATTTTGTTAGGGTTTGATTTTAAATACCACGTGTAGGAAGTTGCGGGCAACAGCTGGCGTTGTTACAAGGTTTCAAGTATTCCGTCTCGCACACGACTATCTGTTTTTCCACTTAGCTGGCACTTATAGCTCCTCGAGAAGTAATGGGGTGGTGATACTTGTATTCATAATCCATTTTCTTTTTCTCCAGCCCATTTACATCCCACTGTTGGGCACGGACCTTCTCCAGTTTGGGAGGGATTATGGTCTACTGTGCCGCACTGAGCAGGCGTGTTGGCACAGGGTTTCTTTTCGACTTTTCCGTCTCTCACAGAAGATGTTATCTGTGTGCAATATCCTTTAGCTAACTTTTACAGCACCCTTGGGAGGAGATGGGGTGGTGACGCTTGTATTCATAATCCGTCAACACACGGAGTCATAATCCATAGTATAATTTAACTAACTGACCCGGCAAACGTTGTTTTGCCATACAAATGTCAGGGGTAGACAAATAATTTACAATAAAATAATATTGCGACTATAAATTGAACTGTAAGCTATCCGATCTTTCAAGTTGAGTCGAATTACACACGGGCGTGCAAATCAAATTTAAAATCAGTTCAGTAGTTTAGAAATCCATCGCGGACAAACATCGTGACAAGAGATTTATATATATAAAGATTTAATATACTTCAACTTAATTATACGGATAGTACGATTTAATTGAAATCTGTCTGTCTGTCTAATTTAGGTATCTGGACTATTTGTACAGTTGTCTGTACACTATCTAAGATGTGTGTATCATCAATACAGACATACTCGTAGCTATAACGCATGTTTACGTGTCTCAATTTTGTAGTACACAATTATAATCTTGGGCTACATTTCTAGTAATTTTAGGCTACATACTCTAAACTACCTAATGTTAACATGTCTAATATATATAGTTCACTATGTTATATGTTTGTCCGCTCTATTTAAGGAAAGGAATTTACCTTTGTCTTCCAAGTAGCAATATAATTTAATTTTTTTTATTTAACCGACATTCAGATCAGAAGGATCTCAATTTCTGGATGTTTTTACACGCTTTATATTAGCTTCACTTGTATGTTTGTTTGAATGTTTGTTTGTATGTTTGTAACCGACTTGGTCTAGTGGTTTATATAACGGACTGCCGATCACGAGGTCTCGGGTTCGATTCCCGGCCAGGACAATCATTTCTGTGATGTTTTTAATTGTCATACAAATGTTTGTACTGCGTCTGCGTGTTTTCTATGTATTATAAGTATGTATTTACAAAAGAAAAGCAGTATATGTAGTATATTCGTATCTGGTATCACTAACACAAGCATAGAAATATAGCTTACTTTGGGACCAGAGAATTTTGTGAGAAATGTCGAAAAAAAAATTTTTACCAAATAACACAAGTCTGAAAAAGTAAAAAGTAATTTTCATCCCGACGACGCTATGGATCCCAAACGCAAAGTTCCTCGTGAGGGCGCCAGATTTCTGCTCCCTTTGTGTCTATCGATCATCCAAACCTAATCGTCTAATACTCTGCAAGGACGGAAAACTCGAAACAAAACCCTATACAAAAACTTCTGAGTAAAATGACAATACAAATACCAGATAACTACCGATAAATGTAAGAAGCCAAGCATGTCCAATGGTGATCTTATTGGGTTGAAAAGACAAAACTAAGTTTTGGCATGAAAAAGCGAAGGACAAACAGATAGACAGCATTACTGTCGCATTTATTATATAAAAAGAAATAAGGATAACAAATACATAGTACAAGATACTATAAAACACGAATATAAAATAAAAATAAGGTGTTATTCCTTCAAAAGATAAAATTATCTAATAAAATGTCGTTTCACAATATGACTGAAAATTTGAACTTCATAAGCTATAAATTGCTCATTAAGCGCCCTCGTTGTCAAATAAACCTAGTAATAAAGTGAGAAATATTTATTATAATGTCTTCGCGCGAATATTAATATAAAATGTATTCAGGAAAATTGTTATATTATCTAAGAACCTTATATTTTAAGGTTCCTGTAAGAAATTGCATTAAGCGATAAGGTAAATTCATTTTGTGATCATGGATTTCAATTTGTTTCTTTTTAGTTAATTGGTATCCTGAATTTCAAAGACTATTTGGATTTTTTTTAATTACAAATGATAATTTTGACCATATTAACTCTCTCTCCAGCTCATTATCGTCCCACTGTTGGGCACAGGCCTTCTGACCTTTAAGAGGGATTAAGATATACTGTGCAGCACAGTATATCTTAATCCCTCTTGACCTCCTCCCTCTGACCAGGCGTATTGACTCAGGGTTTATTTTCTAGTTTTTCATCCCTCAAATAGGATGTTATTTGTGTGTATTCCTTAGCTTGCTTTATAGCACCCTGGGAAGGAAAAGGGGTCGTGACACTTGTATTTTTAATCCGCCAGCACACGGACTTATTCGTTAAGGAATCATAAATCATTGTCCATATTAGAAAGATATTAATTCGATGGTAGCGCGATAAGGCACGTATTTTTATGTTACTGCCGCACAGTTTAACCGCTGAATCAAGAAAAAATAGATTTTATTGGTGAAAATTGGAAAACAAATAGAATTATATAAGTCTGTCTCATATAAGCTACTGGTCCTGTATTTATTTACAGTGCCGACAGTCATTTTTACTAATTATAAGACTTAACTTATCGGAGGTTTAAACGGAGATTTTATCTTAGAGATAATAGGCAAACGTTTTAGCGTAAAAAGACTATTAAGAATAATAAGTTTTGACAATATATATTTATTTGTTTATTATAATTTAGTTTATTTAGTTTATTAAGTTTTGACAATTTTTGCAAATCGATTTTAGCGAATTTTTAAACCTCCTATAAGTCATTATGAATAAGACTTTAAGTCGTTATTTCTTTGCTTAATTCTTTAAAACTTTTTGACGTTTAGTTTTTTAGGCATTGGATGACGCGAATTAATAAAATTATGTTTTCAACTTTCTTAACTTTCGTAATGAACTTGAATTTTATAATAACTTAGATAATTAACTGTTAAAATATGAACCGTTATTAAAAACATAATACCAGGGCAATTTATCTTCGTTATTGAAATTTCAAACTATCTGATTTCCAATTAGATAGGTAGAATAGCAGTTGTTAGTTGTTGGAAATTAAAATATTAAGTTTAGCAAAAAGATTTAAAAAGATCAAATCCATTTTATAAAAATATTTTTTGCTGTCCATTTATGAACCAACATACGCAGTATGCGCACGTTGCGTTTGCACCAGCCTTTGGAGTTACTTTCAAGTAAACTAAATTTACATAAGCTAAGTTTTATTAAAACGCTCTTGGGACTCTTCAAAAAGGGCGTTAAAAGGTTCCTAGAGGGTCGGCAACGCGCGAGTGATACCTCTGGTGTTGCAAACCTTCATAGGCAACGGTAACCGCTTACCATAAGGCGAGCTGTCTGCTTGTTTGTCACCCTTATAGGATAAAAACAAAATCTATATACTATGTTTTGCTTGCAAGAACAATAAATATCCTTACATCCAAACATACATAAGTAATTTATTGATTTAGCAATTGACATGCCATGCCTTTACTTAATAAATTAAATTACGGCGGAAAAAGTGATTACCGCAAGCGGGTCTCGAACCCAGGACCTCGGAATACCGTTCCGTAGCTCTGCCAACGGAGCTTATTGCGGTCGTGCTCGAAGTAATCAATTAGGCCACCGTGATCGTTACTCGATTGAGTTTATATCGTATTTCTAAGTGCAACGCCATCTATCAAGAATGCTTTGCAACATCTCGAACAACCACCTAGCATTCTCTACAGAATACAATTGGGTTGAAAGTAATGACGCGACGATCATTACTGAAGTAATTGATTAATATTGTAATTGACATGCTATGCTTTTACTTACTAAATTAAATTATGGTGGAAAAAGTGATTACCGCAAGCGGGGCTCGAACCCACGACCTCGGAATACCGTTCCGTAGCTCTGCCAACTGAGCTTATCCCGCTTGCGATAATCACTTTTTCCACCGTAATTTAATTTATTATCCAAACATATATTCTTACAACGCTCATAATATTAGTGGGATAGCTAATAGATCTTGTATTTTGTCTTTTGTAAATGAATAATTACATAGCGCTTAATAAATTTCAGTTTTACATAATTTTATACATAAAAGTTTTATCTAAAACTATGCATTACTTAGACAAAAAGGACGTGGCAAAGATAAAGTATTCTCTGTGTAATTACACTAATGAATACGGCGTAATTGTTACAAAAGGATGACTGTAAATTAGCAAAAGTTGGAAAATGTATCTCGCTTCTTAGTTTTTTTTTGCAACACTATTATTATTCCATTTTACAATTATACAAGGTGTGTCCCGTTACTTTGTACGCTTAGAATTTAGAAACCAAACCTTAACAAATTATACAAAAGAGCCATCCTTTTGGACCATTCTATCATTTAAAAAAAATCGTATCAAAATCCCTTGCGTAATTTTGCCATACATACAAAAATAACGACTTCATTTTATAATAAATACCTAAATATAAACAAAATCATAGCTTATTTGTTGACAGTCCAAGATTTCTATATTAAAGTCTTTGTTGCAAGTACTTTTAAAACCTGACAAATATCATTGGCTCTTTTAAAGGCATAAGATAATTATGTTACACAAGTACAATAATATGGAACTAATTAATAGAGTAGGTACTGCGTATTTAGTAAATAGCGATAGTACCTAATGTAAACGATGTTTGTAATTGAGACTGATGTTATTTTACCCTACAGTACCAATAATCTAATTAGTGTTAGCAGAAAGTGTAGTGTATTTACATATACATTCAGTTTATTCTTTAGAATCTAGATGTATATCTAGATCTAGAGTCTAGATCGTTGCCAAAGCTATACATAAAGTTTATGATTTTATTTTCTATGTTTTAGAGACTTCACACAACGTCCTCTGGTCCCAAAGTAAGCTATATTTCTATGATTGTGTAATGGGTACCAGATGCGGATATAATACATATACTTTATTTTTGTAAATACATGTTTATTTTACCTACATAGAAATACCCAGATGCAGTACAATTATTTGTATGACCTATGAATATTACACAATGATTTTCCCGAGCGGGAATCGAACCATTCGACCACGAAGCCTATCATCGTTCCTATATGTTCCTATTTGTCTTGTTCTATTTAAGTACTAGTTATTGCCCTCAAGTCGTACGCATGGTATTTAGGGAATAAACTTTAAGAGGGTACTGTACTCCTAATTTAGGTATTTGCCTTAGGTATTGCTATCCCTATTCCCGAGCACCGTGCTGAAAGGGACAAATATAGTTGAGACAGATTTTACCTACAAATTCTTTGAAAAAAAGACGTTCCGTAGTCCCCTTTTTTCTTCGCGAAAGTTAAACTGATTTTTATTGTTTTTAAGCTATAATATAGATGAAGAGTATATCTATGCTTGTATCACTTTCTTTTTGGTAAAACGTTACCAAATATGTGTGACAGACGCTGAAACTTTACCTAAAGCAAACCGAAAAAAAACGGGATTTTCAGATGGTCATATTTCTTTTAGTTATTATGTACTGAAAAAAAGAAAGTGACAGAAGCATAAATATACTCTTTATCTATAATATAGCGTAGAAACAATTAAAATCGGTTTAACTTTCGCGAAGAAAAAAGGGAAGTACGATACCCATATTTTTGTATAGAGCATAATTTGGTATCGTGCCTTCTTAAGAAATTGTAGGCACATAAAAATCTTTCTCTTAACCAAACCGCATTGAAATCCGTCGCGCAATTTTTGAAAATTTTAGCTCTAATAGGGACATACATTCATATAAAAGTAACGACTACAATATGAAAAGATTAGACTCAGATCGAAGAAGTAAAAAATATAACTTATGTTCGAAATGAAATGATGAATGTATGTATGAAATTTATATGAAAATATAGAGTTTGTACACCGCATCAATCTATTTATCTCTATCCAGCCCAATAACGTCCCACTGTTGGACATGGGCCTCCTTCATTTTGGGAAGGCTTTTAGTCTACTATATCGCGCCGACTAAGCGTGTTGGCATAGTGTTTAGTTTCGAGATTTCCATCTCCCAGGAGATGTTAAATGCTTATAATATCGCTTAGCTGGCTTTTACAACACCCTGGGGAAGAAATAAGACGCTGACATTTGTATTCTTAATCCGTCACCATGCGGATACAAATAATATAAAGTATGTAAACAAGGGTTATAAAACAAACGAGGTAAATGGTTATATTTGATAAAATGTGAGACGATTGGGATATTCTAAACTCTCGCAAAATCCAATAGAACTTCTGATTGATTTCTTAAAAGGTTTGTCTTGATCAAAGACGAGACTGTACAAAGATATTCCTATTTAAATGGATTTTTCGTACTTTAATTCCTATAATACCTTACCCTCTCAAACAATTTTATATAAATTTGTGCATAAAATCTATACACCCGAACATTAACCTTTTCATGTCAAACAGTCGACATACACATGCGCCTCTTTAATGCAATTTTCCATAAATTTACTTAGTTCAAGAACTATAACTATATGCGTCTGGGTGTTTACTATGTATTATAAGTATGTATTTACAAAAGAAATGTAGTTTATGTATTATATCCGTATTCTGGTACCTTTAACACAAGCATATAAGCTTAGCTTGGTACCAGAGGACGTTGTGTGAAATGTCCATGAATATTTATTTATATTTATTTATAAAAACACGTTCAAAATTGCTGAATATTTTTTTCAATATAAGCTGTTAATACTGCGAGAGATGAAAAACTCGAAACTAAACCCTGTGCCAACACGCCTGGTCAGCGCGGCTCTGTAGACCATGATCCCTCCCAAAGTGGAGGAGGTTCATGCACAACAGTGGGACGTAAATGGGCTGGAGAGAGAGAGCTGCTCCCACATTTCGGATTACATCCCACTTTATATTATTATTTATATTATTTATTATTTATATTTTATTTATATTAGGTGGAGTGTAATATTTGCTTGCCCTTCTTTTTATTCTTCTCCAGCGCATTTACGTCTCACTGTTGGGCACGGGCCTCCTCCACTTTGGGATTGATTACGGTCCACTGTGCCGCGCTGACCAGGCGTATTGGCACAGGGTTTATTTTTGAGTTTTCTGTCTCTCACAGAGGATGTTATCTGTGTGCAATATCCTTGGGAGGAGATTGGGTGGTGACACTTGTATTCTTAATTCGTCACCACACGGGACTTGCTTACCCTAGCTATAAATAAATAGTAATATTTCAATAAAATGATATTTGCTTTGAAACATACGGACGAACGTAAATATAACTATATTTTTATTTTTTCTGCACTGCCCAAGGTTGACTGGAAGAGAATGCCTTAGGCATTAAGTCCGCCTGTATACTACTTTTTGTGTTTATAAAGTTAAATAAATAAAATAAATAAATAAATAACTATCAAATGAAATAAAATCTAGAGCACCAACTGTTGTTTTATGCTTATGACATGTCCAAGCAATCAATCTTGCTCAGTTCACGAGTTTTTGGGTTCCACACCAAAAAGTAGATAGATAGATAGATTTATTTATTTTCTAAAAAGTAAGACGGAACTGTATTACCCTGTATTAAAACATTTCGCTATCTGACTAACTGTCACCAGGCTGTATCTATAGAACGGTAATAGCTAAAGAGGTAAAAATTAATAGTTTCTGCATATCAGTTGATGTTACAACAACAAATTCTAAAAACTAGAATACAATAAATATGTAAGAGGCCTTTCATACCACAAACGTTTTCAGTGAAACATGAACATGGACAACATACCCTTAGACGTTATGGACCACCACAAGAAATCAATTTATACGTCTATTAAAAATAGCTTATGTGATTGGCTTGATCATTGTAAATTGTAATGTTATTAATTTCTAAATTGTTATTTATCGTTGACTACTATTAATGTATTACATTGTATTTAATTACTACCGTTAAATGACGTGGTATCGTTTCTAATGTTATAAATAAAAAACTGTGAATATAGAACCCTAGATCGCTCGAGAGAGACCGAGAGACCTACTCATACTTGTCCGGTTTTATATTTCATACATATAGTAGGTACTAGGTATATGTATATATAAAAGTATAATATAAGTTCTCTGTCCCCTCTCATTTTCTCCAGCCCTTAACGACCTACTGTTGGCCACGAGGCTTCTCCACTTTGGGAGGATTATGGTCTAATGTGCCGCGCTGCCAGGCTTGTTGGCACAGAATTCACTTTTACTATTTCCGTTTCTCACAGAGGATGCTTTCCGTGTATAATATCTTTTAGATAATTTTTACAGGACCCTGGGGAAGAAGTGGGGTGGCGACACAAGTATTCCAAATCCGTCACCACACGGATGAATTGAAAAAATGACCTAAAACTTCATTTGAAAAACTCTTATGATATTTATATACATGAAAGGGTTAGGCAATTGAGAAATACTTTGAGCCGACATAATACGCGTTGGCGTAAACACTGCTTTGAAATAGCTTAGAAGCTAAAAAGTAACTTTCAAGCACAAGATTTTCAAGTTACCGTAAAATTGCTCATTCAAACATGTCACTTTATCCTATCTCTTCGGAATATAATTCTCGACGTCTATTTTTATCCAGAATATCTAACCCTTTTTTGCTATTATTATTTATCGTAGTTATTCATAATTTTTGGGCCATAATTTGTATGGCTGTATGTGCCACGAGTAATAGATTAGACTTAATTGTTTTTAATATTAAGCTTTTAACACAATTACCTTAAATATATCATGTACACTAATAAATAGCTCTATCCAAATCTGCTGCTTCTTTCAAATGTGACCTCCACATCGCGTAATGTAACTATCTTTGTAAACTTGTATAATTTTTTAAGTATCTTTGCAAACCCATTTTTTTACTTAAATTAGTTGAATGGTTGAGTGAACTGAATTTCTGTCAATTTAAAGGTTATCTTTTATTTACAAAACTAATTCACTGAACCAATTCACCAGAGCACAGTTTTATTAGGATATATTCATATAATATTAGGTTTTCACAGGGTTTTAATAACAATATGTTAGGTAGGTATATGAAATAAATCAAAATGCCTGGTCTCCATTAGCTGCCTAATACGTGGATGCTCTACGCAAATAAAAAATATTAATGGACGTTTCACATAACGTCCTCTGGTCCCGAGTTAATCTTTTAACCCAGTGATAACACTGGGATATAAGATGAACCCATAAGGGTACCAGAATACAGATATGCTAATATTGATTTTAATGACATTAATATTTTAACCTAACGAATTTCTTTAAATTTGGTAGTGTTGCTGTATTCCATATCATATGAAGAAACAAATGAAAAAAAAATGGACGCAAATGAAGCCGTAGATTTAAATTATTTTGTTTAGAACAACCCTAAACAAAATAAAACCAATTCATGTCAACTCAACAGTAAAATTGCTTCAAACAAATTTCCACGTGACCACGTCGTAATTAAAAGTTATATGGTGAATGGAATTAGCAAAAACTATAAGTAGTATACAACAAAACCACACACCAATATCACCGAGACAAACTTTTAATTGCTTTTCTACGGTTTATGTGACATACGAGCGTAAACATGTTTTATTTTTGAGAAAAAAAATTCTGATTGACTAGAAAGAAAGAAATGATAAAAAAGATGAACACTTTTCATTTATTTATTTAAACATTTCTGCACTAACAAAATAGTGTACAATGGCGGGCTTAATGCCTATGGCATTCTCTACCAGCCAACCATCAGTGATGCTTTTTCTAATTGACTGTATGTTCGTTAAGATACCACTTTTGAGCACAGGCTCTTTCCACTATGGCAGGGTTAATGATCTACTATGCCTTCGATTGCTTTGCTGCGAGACATCAAATATTTGTACAAAAAATATGTTATGGAATTCGGTGTGTGTATGTCAATTTTTTTAAGTGTAATGTATTTATTTATTTTTGGTATATTAGTTACAGTAAAACATAATGCAATAAGAACAAAAATGTTCTGCTCTGGCTCTGTACAGACAGTTTCATAATGATATTTTTTTTATATTGGTCGCAAATGTCATGATTATTTCAGTTATAGTTTTAAGTGATGCATCATGTGTTATTAATACAATATATAAATTTACATCAATACGAATACCAGTGTGCGGAAAAACCAATGTTTGGTTTATGCTACACTGTTAATATTAAGTTAGATTTAATAACAACTGTATGTATTTTACTTAAAATAAAATAAATAAATTAAATTGTATTCGTTGAAAAAAAATGCAATTTTTATAAATATCTTTACAAAGTATCAAGAAAATATCTGCAAAGGAGAGAAACAAATTGGCCAATCGATTTAAAGTAAAATGTGTGGATCTAAGAAAAAGACGTTGATTGATAAGGGTCTATGGTAGTGTTGAGACTTGTTTTATTAATTGGACATGTTTAATAAATAAGTAATGTATAAGTTTAGTATAAAGACAATCATATTTATAGAGATTTTAAAATAAAATTATAGTTTAAAATTATATTTATTTGAATATAACGAGTAAATATTATCACGACGGAAGGTCCTCGAGTGGCACCACGAACCGGCCGACGCAGCGTAGGACGGGCCCTCAACAAGGTGGACTGACGATATCGTCAAATACGCCGGGGGCCGCTGAATGCAGTTAGCGCAGGACCACGCGTTGTGGCTTTCTATGGGGGAGACCTATGTCCAGCAGTGGACTAAGAAAGGATGGATGATGGATAGAAGTAAATGTTATTATGTATCTATTATTAGCATATTATATAGATATTTGTTAATTAAAAAATTTTTGTGCACTGTCTTAGCCCCTCTTACTGAAATTTCTTTCTAAAGACAGATTTACTGGAAGAAAATTCAGTTAAGAATTAAGCTCGCCTATGTACATGCCTTCTCTGTAATATTTTTTTGTAATTGCTGTATCACTGTGTACAAAAAATAACAAAGATAATAAAATTAAAGAAATGGCAGTTATGCACTAGTAATGGCTAAGCAGGCTAAAGTAAAACCCATAAAAGATGGGCAACTCGAATTTTAAACTCTACGTTAATCCTATATCTAGGTTATGTATACCTAATGTATACCTTATGTAGTGGAAAAAATGTGAAATAATCTCTCTCTAACCCATTAATGTCCCACTGTTGGGTACGGGCTAGTTCTACTATCGGAGGGATTATGATGTACTACCTATGCTGCACTGACCAGGGGTCCAGGTCTGCTAAAACAATGTTGTCATAATGATCGGTGACTGATTGCGTAATGGCGAATTTTATCAAGATTAGTTTCATAATGACGCCAATATGTCACTACACGTCATCATGACAAAAATTTAATACTAGACTATTTATTTATTTATATTATGGAAACAAACAGATATAATATAATACTTAATAAAAACATGAATTAAATTAACATTATCCAATGCAACTTCCACAGATATGATTACAAAAACAGCGCCAGTTATTAATAAAAAATAACACATGAATGAGACAAAAAAATTAAACAGTAAATAAAATCAAAATAACAAAATTAAATATCAAAATGAACATAAAAATAAGCTAATCTGATAAGTTGGATTAAAAGATAGTTACTAGCTTACCTATGAGCTAGACGATCGTGAATGGACCTCTTAAAGCTAGTTAAGGAAAGATGAAAAATATCCACATCATCACCAGCATTGGTTCCGATGACGTTGTCATATGAACGACAAGCTCTTAAAACAAAGGAATTTTATAGTTAGTTCTTGTATAAGAAACAGGAAATAAGGGTCTTCTGCGGGTATTACTACCAAACATGATAAAATTCGCCATTCGTGACTGATCATAATGACAACATTGTAATAGCAGACTAGGGCCCCAGGCGTGTTGGCAAAGTGTTTATTTTCGAGTTTTTGTCTTACAGAGGTTGTTATCTGTATACAATATCCCGTAACTAGCCTTTACCACACACTGAAAAGGGGTGGTGACGCTTCTATTCTTAATTCGTCACCACAAGGATAGTATACTATGTATGGCTTAAAAGAAAAAAAAAAGAAAAAAATATATCAAAAACAACAACATAACAGCAAACTATCTAGTTAGAAATTTATATATCAAGTTCACGAAGTCGTTTTTTATCATGATTAGAGCCTGATAAAGGGTGAAACGATTTCATTTCCGTTCACGCTGAGTTGTTCACAAACCGACAAAGAAAAAAAGCAGGCGTCCTTAGTTTAATCCGTCGAATTTCACAACTTTTCTAAGAATGTACAATTTTTGCTGTATTCGACTTATTTATGGAATTAAAATAGTCAGTTGAAATTCATATTTTTGTTGTTAGACAGTGGACAGACCCTGTTTAAGATCTCTTGTTCTAAGTTCACCACCGTTTAATAATTTTCTTTCCTTTACTTTTGCGTTGTCAGTAATCTTTAACACATTCGGACATTCTGACAACTTTCATATAAATCTAACAGAGAAGCTAAAAATACATTTTCGAAATTACGTTCCATTCCGTTGTATTGCACGATCGAAGCCAATGAAAGTGTTTTTATTAGAAACATAGAAGAATATTTCGAGTTATTTTATTAGAAACAAACTTAAATGAAGTACAAAAAACCAGTAGGTACCAAGCCAGTTACCAATTTATTTCGAATACCGAAACTCCTCTTTTAACATGATTAGGGCTTGATAAAGGGTAAAACGATCTCATTTCCGTTGACGGGGAGTTTTGTTAGAAGCGACGGAGAAAATAACATCATGCGTCCTTAGTTTTATATCTTAGAGCATTAAACCAACGGGAGTATACAAGGGCAAGTGAACTGTATAAAAAATAAATAATAAAAAAAGTATATTTTTTATATTAATGATGAACACAAGCATAGAGCTCGCATGCTAATAAGCGGTAACCGTAACATATAGACGTTTGTAACACCGGGACATCAGGGACCACCCCTTTAGCTGGGTCGTGCTAATACCTGAGTGACTATCGCGTAGTATCTGGGCGCGGAGAAACACCATGAAGTAGTAGCGGGTAGTCTGGCCGTCGCCGGAAGTTCCACACGAAGCCCGAAGATTGCTCCCGCAACTGGACAGGCAAAGTGCGTCAATGCATTCGCCACGTAAAACAAAAAAAACCAGGAAATCAATCACGTGTCGTCGACCCTTCGCAAAAGGCAACAGTAAGCAATTCCCACACATTTTCTCACAGTATCTTTTAGTGCGTGTGTAGTGTGTATGTGTTGAGTGGGTAGCGACCAATGGAATTGCTTTAATGTTTGTGTGCGTTACCTCAGCACTCCATCGATCTTACAGTATATAGCGTATCTAACTACTCCTGTTGGTTCAATTCTCAAAGGTACCCATAATTTTATAAGCCTTTGTAAGCTGAATTAAAATATAACATCTCTTTGATGTGGTAATTGTGTATTTTTTCGGTAATTAATGTTGATTGTCAGTCATTTAGTTGTATTATTTAGATGCTTATTCTGTTTATGTTTTTAATTAACAGTTTTATTTAGGTTATAACTTTGTTCTAACGGCTTAAGTATCACTTTGTCAGTGACGTAAGGATTTGAAAAAAAGGAAAGCGAGAGAGTCGCTATTCATAGTTTGCTCATAATTTCAGAAGGGCTTTATTTTTAGGGCTTCTTACCAAAAGGTAAAATGCTATTACCCTCTAGCTATCATCGTTCCTGAGAAACAGCTGACGGACGGACGGATAACAAAGTCTCGGTAGAAGGGTCTCGTTTCACCTTTTGAACCCTACCCCCATGGGAAAACGGCGTAATCATATTATGATAATGAAATTAATAGGAGCTTAGATATACTATACATCTATAATATTATTAGTATTATAATATTATTTATTTTGTCGGGCTTTGTGGTGGAGTGGTTTATGTAATGGACTGCCGATCACGAGGTCGTGGGTTCGATTCCCGCTTGGGACAATCATTTGTGTGATATCCATAAATGTCGTACAAATGTTTGTACTGCGTCTGGGTGTTTTCTATGTATTATAAGTATGTATTTACAAAAGAAAAGTAGTATAATATGACGTAGTCTATCCGTATCCGGTACCCATAATACAAGCATAGAAATATAGCTTACTTTGGGACCAGAGGACGTTGTGTGAAATGTCTTGAATATTTATGGGCTGTAGATTTCTAATTTATAATGAGCATACAAAAAAGAAATTATTCGGCAGATTGCGCGTAATGCGTTCAAATTTACAAACAAACAAACAAACTCAAGTTCACATTTATATATCTATAAGGTTGTATAAGTACCTTATTCTTATTAACAAACTGCTTTTCATTTGTACTTAAATTTATTAATTTTTGCAATTGACCTGCTATGAATGAATGAATGAATGAAAACTCTTTATTGTACGCCAGAAAATAACTTACAAATATTAATAACAATAAAACTTATATTAGGTACAAAAGGCGGTCTTATCGCAAATATGGCAATCTCTTACAGACAACCGTGAAATGAAGTCGATTGAATTTAAGAGAGGGTATATTGTGGCGTACCCACCTAAAACTTAAAAACAAACTTACTTTACATTACTAGATAAAATAAGTATAAATAAATATTTAAATATAGAGGTAAAACAATTTACATGAACATACATACTACACATACATACATATATAATACATAACATACTTATGCTATGCTTTTACTTAAATCAAATTATAGTGGAAAAAATGATCACCATAAGCGGGACTTGAACCTACGACCTCGAAGTATCGTTCCGTTGCTCTTCCAACTAAGCTACCATAGGATCAGCACATGTTAACCAAATTTTCCACTATAATAATATATATGGCAATGTGAGTGAGCATCGCTCGATGTTTTTATATAACGCCATCTATCCAGCGGTTTGCACCAATAATTTGATTTATTATGCTTTTCATTTGTGTCGAAAGTACAATTGTCTATCAAAGCGAATTTCGTTTTCAAAATTAGTTTCTTTGATATCATTTACACACTTTATATTATAAATTAATTGTTTTGTTAATATTTCTCGACTTGGAGTTTCATAATGAAGCTTTTATAATTGATTGCATAAATTGTTACAATATAACGTCTTCATATCTTAGAGCAGTAATACGACAGGAGTAGACGTAACAATAATTGTCCGTGTGGTGACGGATTAAGAATACAATTACCCCATTTCCACCCCAGGGTACTGTAAAAGTCAGTTAAGGGATATTGTACACAGATTACAGACTCTGTGAAACTCGAAACTAAATCCTATGCCCGGACACCAGGTCAGTGCGGCACAGTAGACCGTAATCCCTCCCTAAGGTGGGGAGGTCCATGCCTAAAAGTGGGACGTTAATGGACTGGAGAGAGAAAGAGAGACATAATAAGGTGACCATGACCACGGCGAAAAAGTTACAAGAGAAATGATCAGACTCGATTTGTACGGACACTATGATCTTTTAGCGTGTGTGAAGCAATTTCGGGCGGGGCGTGCGTAGTAAGTGACCAATCAGACTACGTGATAGTGTTCAAGTGCATTCGAATAATTCGCAGTATTTTTTATATGAAACCAGTGTGTGCAACTACTCCTGGGGATTTTATACTCTAAACTTCATATTTACAACAAAATATCAAGGCAATTTATCTTCATTACCGAAATTTTGCTCGAAAGATCATGTTCCCACTGAAAATAACAACAAATGAATTACTTCATTCATAATCAGACTCTTAATTTGAATTTGTCTCAGAAAATATAATATAAAAGAGAATGACCAAACTTGGACTCAATTAATTTAGCTATTTATTCCGCACTAGCCTTCGTTCTTGATTTCTTACTCTTGCATTTTGAAGTCACCATTTTGTTTGCATTTAAAAGTAGATCTGTGTTTTAAAATGCAATGATATAAAAGCCTTTTTTTTTCTTTGTTTAATAGGTCTCCTTCTTTTTGCTCTTTTCCCAAGTTACACGGGGTCAGAGCAGTACATGTTTTCTTCCAAGCCATTATACCAGGCGTCAGGTCGCAACATTGTCATCGACTCCTCTTTTTCTTTCATATAGTCTCTCACACATTCCATCTATCTATTATTTGGTCTTCCTCTCCTTTTCTGACCCTAAACATTAATATTCATCACCTTTTTACATAGATGTGTTTTATTCCTCCTCATTACGCAACTTATTGAGTACCATTAACAAAATAAAATACACTCAATTTGGTATTTGAGAGGTTTGTAAAAAACTCTCTCTATTTTCTAGTACATTGCCCCTAAAACACAAATATCTGATATATATATACTCGTAGATTTATAAAAAATACTAGCTGCTCAGAATCCCAACGCACAGCATTTAATTATCCCTTCATTTCTAAAATATTAATTTTAACTTATTATTCTCGGACGCTTAAATCAGACATTTTAACAATTTAAACAACAATTTTGAGTAAATTTTCGTGCTCATTTTTTTAAGGTTAACAACCTTACCTTTGGTTTTAACACTTAGTTCTTCTAGTCGCTATAGTGGCTGGAAAGTTCCAGAAACTAATAAAATATTGCTTGGAAAAATTTCCCATAATAGCTGAAAATTAATAAATAATTAATTTCTGAGCTCTGTCCGTGTGGTGACGTCAGTGTCACAAACGCATTTTCTCCCCATGTTGTAAAAGCCAGCTGAGAAAAAATATAAGTACTAAACATCCACTGTGAGAAAAACCTGAAACTAAACTCTATGCCAAATGCCAATGCACCTAGTTAGCGCGACATTGAAAACCAATTTTATTATCCTCCCAAACGGGGGGAATCCAGTGCCCATGAGTGGGAATTTAATGGGTTGAAAAAGGAAGAAGGGAAGCTGTGAATGTTTTTATATAAACATTTGATTTATATAAATAACTTATTATCTGTTTAACTTTATTTCTCAACCCCATGGTCTGACTTAAAAGTTTATCAAAAATTAATATTTAAAATTTCATTTTATAAATTCGTCAAATGTGCCGCGAGCCACTGGATGCAGATAGCGCAGGACCGTGCGTTGTGGCGTGGGAGGCCTATGCCTATGTCCAGCAGTGGACGGAGAAAGGTTGATGGATGGATGGATGGAATATTAACTTTTGTAACCATTCGTATTTATAGAGACACTGAAAATAATTTTGTAATTCAGATTTGAGACCTACTTTAGTGATCGAAAACCTTTCAAACAAAATGAGATAAACCGCTTTAGTATATAATAACAAGAATATATTCCAGCAAAATCTGTTCGATTTAGTAAAATGACGGATTCATATAAATGGAAAAAGAAATAGTATAAAATAGTGATACACGAGTAACAAAACCAATCAAGGAAATAGATCGGATGGAACAAAAGGACTTCTCGAACATTCTAAACTCATGCAAAGGCTTTGACCTTTCCTACAACTGATTGAATTGTTGAAACATTTGTGTTTATAAAACGTGAGTGCTTTGTGAAGTTTTACTTCTTTGGAAAAATTATGAGAGCAAATTATACTAGGAATTGTAACAAAAATCTGACACCATGAAGTTACAAACGTCGGAGATGCCAACATAATTTTATTTTAATTCCTTGTGTAAATTATGTCGAAAAAGTGTACCAGAATAATAATGTAGATGCACGTATTATAATTACTATTTTATTGTAAATAAATATCTAAAAAAACACCCAGACGCAGATAATTATTAAACATAACATAACTACATAACTAACAAACATAACTACGTGGTCTACAATAGTGTCAGTGAAATGATGAGTTTAGTAAAGCCAAAGGAAGTAACTACGTTTAGCTCGTAGCAGGTCGCTGTTTGTTCTCTGCCCATCTCCATGCAAAAATCTGCGTCTGTGTGTATGTTTTTATTGATAACTTGGGATGATGTACAAGTATTACAATGTTGGTAATAATATATTAGCACAGCCGCAATAGCTCAGTCGGTAGAGTGACAGAATGATATTCCAAGGTCGTGGGTTCACGTCCCGCTTGCGGTGATCATTTTTCCCACTATAATTTAATTAATTAATTAATATATTATCAGATGAAATATACATCTCTCCCTCTCTCTCTCTCTCTTCAGTTCACTAACGTCCCACAGATGGGCACGGATCTCTTCCATTTTGGGTGCGATTATGGTCTACTATGCCTCAATAACCAGGTGGGTTGGTATAAGGTTTATTTTCTAAGTTTTATCTGTCACAGATGTAATCTGTGTATAATAAATAAATAAATGATTTATTTTTCTCACAATGTTTGTTATGACACAGTAACATAATAATTGGTCAAGTGCGAGTCGGACTCGCGCACGAAGGGTTCCGTACCATTATCTATGCAACATAAGGCAACGTTATTAGTATCGAGCAAGAAACGGTTGAAAAATCATGTTTGTTGTATGGGAGCCCCCCTTAAATAATTATTTTATTTTATTTTTAGTATTTGTTGTTAAAGCGGCAATAGAAATACATCATCTGTGAAAATTTCAACTGTCTAGCTATCACCGTTCTTGAGATACTGGGTACGGAACCCTAAAAATCATGTTTGTTGTATGGGAGCCCCCCTTAAATATTTATTTTATTTTATTTTTAGTATTTGTTGTTATAGCGGCAATAGAAATACATCATCTGTGAAAATTTCAACTGTCTAGCTATCACCGTTCTTGAGATACTGGGTACGGAACCCTAAAAATCATGTTTGTTGTATGGGAGCCCCCCTTAAATATTTATTTTATTTTATTTTTAGTATTTGTTGTTATAGCGGCAATAGAAATACATCATCTGTGAAAATTTCAACTATCTAGCTATCACCGTTCTTGAGATACAGCCTGGTGACAGACGGACGGACGGACGGACGGACGGACGGACGGACGGACGGACGGACGGACGGACGGACGGACAGCGAAGTCTCAGTAATAGGGTTTCCGTTTTTACCCTTTGGGTACGGAACCCTAAAAAGGAAAAAGAAGAACAAAGTTTCAAAAAACGAATCAACATTGTGAGAGCTGGTGTCTAATAAGGGTTTATTTAAAAACCTGTATTACAGGTCATCAGTGCCTACTCCGTGATATACGATTATGCGATTTAATATATAATATTCCATAGCTGGCTTTTACAGCACCCTGATGAGGAAATGGGATAGTGACGCTTGTATTCTCAATCCGTCATCACACGGACATACTCGTACTTATAACAGTATACGTATACGTATTTCTAACCTACATTTATACAACAAAATCTCGCTTCGTCCACGAGTTTTATGCGCGGTAAAATTTATGCTACATCACAGTTTATTCTTGAATATTCATAACAGACATCGTATTATGCTTACTGCCACGCAGGCGAGAATTATAACTATGCGGTTATGTCATGGTACTTAAATGAGTACACATATAATTTATTCATAAGTAACATGTTCTTATGAAGTTATTTAAATTGATTAGGGAAAATTACAGAGACTTGTAATTTTGAACAAAATATGTACGTTATTTTGCTTAATTATGAAGAATTTTAATTAAAAAGTGTATAAGCTCTTGCAAAAGAATAAGATTATTATGTTCCTGTTTTAACCGACTTCAAAAAGAGGCGGAGGTTCTCAATTCCTCTGTATGTTTGTTGTTATGGCATTAAGTACTCTTTCATGGATTATTTGAACTTGCTTTTTATGAGACAAAACGTCAGGTTTATCTTTACATAACCTTACATCTCTTTGAGGCGTAAAGTATTAAAATATTAAACTAAACATTGCTATACACGCTGTTTGCTTTGACAATTATAGATACTGCCATGTCGTCGGGGTGCCAAAGTAACCCACACAAATACCATCATCATCATCATCATCATCATAACATCACGCCTTTTTCCCATGGGGATAGGCAGAGACTATAGAGCGCCATCTGCTACGACCCAAACATACTTCCTTGGCTTCATCCACACTCATACATCTGGTCATACATGCCCGAGGGTTGTAAGTGCTACGCACTTGCCCCTTTTGGAGTATACCGGCGATGACATCGGAGTATACAAACACCATAACGTAATTTTATTGGCCGCTACGCACACCACGCCTAAAATCATCTTGCGCACACTAAGAGACGACAGTGTCCGTACACAATGAGTATGGTCATTGATCACGTTCCTTTTTCAAAAGAGGTTGCCTTATAATCTATACTTATAATAAATCTGTAGAGAGGTCAATTCTGTACATGAAATATATTTTCAAAATAACTATCAGGGGGTGATTAGTGATCGATACTGATGCCAAAAATGCAATCTTTAAAATTTTTGACTGTCTGTCTGTCTGTTTGTCTGTCAGTCTGTATGTTCCTTATAGAAACAAAAACTACTCGACGGATTTTAATGAATCTTGGTACAAATATTCTTCATACTCCTGGGCAGGTTATAGTATACTTTTCATCACGCTACAATCAAAAGGAGCAGAGTAGTGAAGGGAAATGTTGGGAAAACGGGAGAAGTTACTCCATTTTTTAAGCTTCCGTCGCATGTGCAGCCTTAATGGTTAAAGTTACATTGAAATCAAGTATGACGAAAATATTCTACATAAAATTGTCTAAAAAATATCCCGCAACAGCATATATCTATATTTTATGGTTGACTCACAATAACACGTGTAACTCCTGATAGCTTAGCTGTTCGGAACATTCTGATCATATTTGTTTACTCTTACGTTTATAATACTCTCACTCATCCCTAATTTAAAGAAGTTAACATTATTACCTATTCAATAGAAATCGGTATAGAACACCAAACCTAGACATGAAATAAGCCAACGCGCCGTCGCACGTGAAAATTTTCTAAATTCTACGCGGACGGAGTCGCAGGCAACAGCTAGTATAATATAAACTCCTATTGGAATAATGCTTGGTGACAAACCAGCTTACGACTCGCTGTAGCTTAGATGTATGCTTTACCAAAATCCTACATACATTTGAGTTCATACATCGAGACCAAATATCTGACTTCCAGACATTTGTTCTGATATATTATGCTGATTTTGTTACTGTTAACTGTTAACTGTTATCATTTATATTAATAATAAATACCACATTTTTGAGTATAATTTTAAAAGAATGGAAGTGACTTCATGAGAACAGCTTGGTAGTAAAAAAGAAAGAAGAAAGAAAAAGAAAAATCATTAAAATCGCTTTGTCACCCAGTTAAAAGTTATGAGGTAACGAACAAGAAAAAATATATACATACGAATTGAGAACCTCCTCCTTTTTTTGAAGTTGATTAAAACTTATTTTATTATAAACAGCTGCATTTGAATTTCTACGCATCGTAATTTAAATTTATATTGTAAATGAAATTAGTAAATACTATTATATTGAATTACAGACAGACCCAAAACTGAAATAAGCAAGAAGTTTTAATTGCTTTTCAACAAAACACAGGCTGTTGATTTGGTGTAGGTAGGTAGGTACGTACACATATTGTGTAAGTATTATAACAGTCTGATAAGGACACCGGGCTTCACAAATGGCATATTAATATCACAATTAATATATTAGTAATCTTCTATCGCGGGTCTTGAAATTCCGTAACGAAAATAACCTAACACCCTCCACTCCGACCGGCACAGCGGTGATACTTTTTAGTTTTGTCAACTATCGATGAATAGCAGAACTTTTAATGACTTTTTTGAAATATCACGCTTGTCTCTTTAATTCAGCAACTCGCCTCTAGGTGGCATTTCTTTGATAATAATTCATATTCATTCATTTTTTTTAAATGTTCATGGACATTTCACGCAACGTTCTCTGGTCCCAAGCTAAGCTTATATGCTTGTGTTATGGGCACAAAAATATGGATATACTACATAAACTTATGATACATAGAAAACACCCAGACGTAGTACAAACATTTGTATGGCATTTATGAATATCTCACAAATGATTGTATGTGGTGATGTTTCGGAGACTTTGCAGTCACCATGGTCACGGGTGAGAATCGCCCGTGACCGTAGGGACTAAACAAATAAAACGTCTAAATTCGTAAAAAGTAGTTTTATTTCAAAAAGTCTTTAAATAATATTTTATTTAGAACATAGTAGTCTTTAAATAATATTTTATTTAGATACAGCTAGTCTGAAAAAATTTCTACTAGGAACGAGACTGCTAATTGTAGCAGAATTGTTATTAGCATTGTAAATATTATTGCTATTAAGTATTTAAAAAAAAAGTTCACTGAATCAAAAGCTCTACTGAGTTTCATACGCCCGCGCCAGTTCTTCTCAGCGGATTGCTTGTCCTGAACCACCTGTTCAGGACAAGCAATCCGCGTACGGAAAATAATTGGGACTTGTCATAAGAATACAATTTTATTAAACATTGTGCGCCTACATGGTGTAAAATAAAAATTCATAAAGTATCGTATTAGATATTGTTATTTCTGCATTTACTATTATGTTTACTTTGAGAGCGATACAAAAAATAAAAGTCATAAATCTTAGATGAAAATAAATTTAAAAAATATAAGTGAAAAAGTTACAAAACAAAATGGCAATTGGATTTAAACTACGATATGTGTACATAAGAAATTGGACGTTGATTGACAAGGGTCTAAAGTAGTGTTGAGACATGTTATATTAATTGAACATTTTCAGTAATAAATAAAAAATGAACTATTGTTATTTGGGATATTCCCGAGTACTAAAGAGAAGTTTGTTTACTAATATTATATAGCTGAACAGTTTGTTTGTAATAAACGCACTAATCTCAGGAACAACTGGTTTAGTTTGCATTTTTTGTTTGTTGAATAGTCCATTTATTGAGGTAAATTATTTAATATCACATTACGAACAATAGGAGCATCAATAAAAAATGTTGTAAAATATTAATCATCAATAAAAAAATACAAATATCACACAAATGATTGCACTGAACCGAAGTATAACTCGCGACCTACCGAACCACTAGACCACGAAGCCCGTCAGTTTTTTCTAGAGTTCCGTACCAAAAGATAGAACGGAACCCAATTACTGAGACATCTCTGTCCATCCCTCCGTCCGTCATCTGGCTGTACTCCGAAAAGGAGAGCCAGAGAGCTGATAATTTCTCAGTTTAAGAGGGTACTCCTAATTTAAGTATTTGCCTTAGGTATTGCTATCGCTATTCCCGAGCGCCGCGCTGAAAGGGACAAATATAGCTGAAGCAGATTTCACCTACAAATTTCCCCTTTTTTCTTCGCGAAAAATAAACCGATTTTATAGATTAAGAATATATCTATGCTTCTATCACTTTCTTTTTTGGTAACACCTTACCAAATTTATGTGATAAACGCTGCAACTTAATCTAAAGAAAAACGAAACAACCAGGATTTTTGGATGGTCATATTTTTTTTAATATATATATGACGTAGATACTGTGAAAAAAATTCGTTCCTCTAGATCTACGAAGAAAACAAGGGACTACGATGCCCATATTTTTGTATAGAGTATAATTTGGTATCGTGCCCTCTTCAAGCAGTTTATGCTATTAAAATAAATTGTTGCTTATTTAGGGTCGGTATGACGAATATATTGTGATAATTACGATAAGTGAGTGTGAGTAAAACTCATTCACCTGTTTTTAAATTCATGACATCCATCCATCAGCCTAAGACTAAGTTCCATATTTGGCATGCCACGCTATCTAGGTAGAGTAAAAACAAAACTATGATATTCTCTAACATTCATTTAAATTAACCCCACTTTTTATGGGTTCAAACGGGTGTTTAAATTGCACCCCGACCTTAACTGCAAAGTCTCCAAAACGTCAGGCCAAAATTTAAAACAAATACACGCGTCTGAATCCGTAAACAATGGTTTTACTAAAACTATGGTATCAAAAGATAACACGTTTGTTATCGTTTCACGATCTTTAAGTAATTTTTTCTTCAAATAGTCGGCATTAGGGTCGTGTTATATTATGATTAGTGTCTGAAAAAGGAAAGAAGGATCTCATTTCCGTTGTCACGAACTCGTGATGGACCGGATAAATTAAATAATATTACGTTTTCTTAGCCTATTTCCTTGAATTTGTAAACGTTTGTGTGCTATATTAAAAATAAGTATTAGGCATGTGTGATAGATTTAGGAGTTGGTATTCATAACTAGTTTTCACTAATTTACATTCAAATTAACTTTTAATCTTTATAATTAAGTAGGAAAGATAATTTCAATTTAGATATAAGTAAATGCTGTTTACAAAGATGCGCTCTTTGAGAAATATGTGTGGTGTGACTTTGAAAGATAGGTAGATTAAGAAATGAAGTTATAAGAGAACGTTGCTGTATGAAAGAGGATGTTGTGATTAAGGTTGAGAAAAGTATGCTTAGGTGGTATGGTCATGTGGAGAGGATGGATAAGAGACGATTAACGAAAGGCATATACACGGCGGAGGTAAGTGGAAATGCTGGGAGCCCCTTTTCGAGTATACTCCGATGTCATCGGCGATGACATCGGAGTATACTCGAAAAGGGGCAAGTGCGTAGCACTTACATGTATGACCAGATGTAAGAGTGTGGATGAAGCCAAGGAAGTATGTTTGGATCGTAGCAGATGGCGCTCTATAGTCTCTGCCTACCCCCATGGGAAAAAGGCGTGATGTTATGATATAAGTAAATAATAATAAGAAATTAATCTGCTTTTTTAAATCTTCTCTACTTATTATATAACTAGCTGTTGCCCGCAACTTCTCACGCGTGGATTAACTATACAAAAAAGCCTCTCGAACCATCTATTAAAAAACCGCACCAAAATCCGTTACGTATTTTGGAAGATATATGCTCACATAGGGATATACATACAATAATAATGACTTTGTTTTATATTAAGAAATAAAGAAAGAAATAAGATTTATTACTGCCAAACATATTATTACTGCCAAACATATTATTACTGCCAAACATATTATTACTGCCAAATATATTATTACTGCCATACATTACACGTGAAAATAAAATACAGAACTTAAAATACATATTTGATACCATGCACATCCAGTCGGCAGCAATAGGTCCCCATTTCAGCATAATGTCAAGTCTCAAGGACTTTACCTATTAACTACTAAGTAAAAACAAAGTCGATATTTTTGTATGTATGTCCCTATGTGAGCTTAAATCTTCAAAACTACGTAACTTAAATGGCAGTCCGTTGCGTGCAGTTATAGACCACCAGGCCCGTTAAATCAATTAAACAAATGCGTTAATAAATATAGGAATGTATTTTTATGTCCAAAGGTATACCAAAGGGACTATTGGATGAGCCATCATCTAGAGAATAAAAAAAGTGTGAAAAAGGAGCACCCTACAGGTGCGAAAGCCATTTATTATTCTTTTTGAAGCTGAAATTGGCTATTATAATATCTCGTTTCCGAGTATGACAGAGAATTTGCACATCATAAGCGATAAATTGGTCATTAGCCCTCTGCGTCGTCAAATAAATTTAGTAATAAAGTATGAAATATTTATAATTATGTCATTTTGCGGAATATTGTTGTTTTTGGTAAGAAACTGGGTAGGTACTGTTTTTAGTAGCCAGGATTTTATTGCTTAAAGGTATAAAAATACTAGTTGTATGTTGTGCCCCAGTTTTACTTGCTATTAGTATCTCATATGACTGTCGATTGGCCTACAAGCTATCGTGAAGAGGGAGGTATTCCAAAGTTCATGTATGTACCCTACTTAGTAGCTGTTGCCCGCGACTTCCTTCGCGTGGAATTTCAAAACCTTTTCCGTATTTGCAACAAGTTTTACTGACGGCCTTCCTCGATAAATGTACTATCCTACACTAAAAGATTTTTTTAAATCGGTCCATCGCTGCATCGGTTCTTGAGATTATCTCGTTCAAACAAACAAACAAACTCTTCAGATTTGTAATATTAGTATAGTTTATATCGTTGGCAATCGTCAAGCAAGATCCTTTGGGTAGTAAACTGGAAGAACCTTTTTTTACGAAAAAATTGAACTCTTAAAAGACAATAAATAGGTACGTGTTATGAAATATTATTTTGTAACTAGCTGTTGACCGCAATTTCGTGCACGTTAGAAACCAACCCTGAACAAATTAAACAAAAAATCCATCCTCTTCAACCACTCTATCTATTAAAAGAAACCGCATCAGATTCTGTTGCTTAGTTTTGAAAATATAAGATCACATAAGAATACACATACAAAAATAACGACTTTATTTTATATTATGTAGAGATTAACTGTTTTATAAATGACTCTAACAACACATCACAATATTATCTCTAAATAAATTGAGATGAGATTACAGGCTAATATAATTTATCCTAATATAATATTATTACAAGTAATACGTTAACGGAAATGAGGTATTATAATTTCAGACATGAAAGCTAATTAATCATTAAAATCCATTGTGTACTTGAAATTTGATTATAATCAAATACGTTGATTGAAATTTTATGTTCTAATTGTGTAAAGACTTGCGAAAATTGGTTTATCGCCTATTATATTGGAGTAGGTAATAGGTAGGTAGGTAAGCTATAACTGATAGATACATATAAATATTCTCGGATATTTCACACAACGTCTTCTGGTCCCATGCTAAGCTTATCTGCTTGTGTTACCAAGCTTCTCTCTGCTTGGGTACCAGGATACAGATATACTATATACTATAAACATATACTACTTTTCTTTTGTAAATACATACTTATAATACATAGAAACTCCCAGACACAGAACAAACATTCGTTTGGCATTTAAAAACATCACACAAATGAATGTCCCATGCGGGATTCAAACTCGCGACCTCGTGAATGGCAGTCCGTTACATAAACCATTATACTACGAAGCCCGTCATGTGTGTGACGATGTGTGTCTGTTCGCGCTAATCTACGAATTACTGGTTGAAATTAAAACAGTTTTCGTGTGTTGAATAACCAATTTAACGAGGACCAGCTGTTGTCTGCAATAGCGTATGCGTGGAACTCAAGAAATAAAAAAAATATACAAAAAAAACATTCTCTTAAATCACTTTTGGACTTATCCTAAGTACATTATCTTATTGTAGACAAACATACACGTAAGCATACACGAACTAACGTAAAATTGGTGACTGTTAGCACGACCGCAATAAGCTCAGTTGGCAGAGCTACGGAACGGTATTCCGAGGTCGTGGGTTCAAATCCCGCTTGCGGTGATCACTTTTTCCGCTACAATTTAATTTATTAAGTAAGAGCATAGCAAGTCAATTGCAAAAATAATAAATTACTTTGATCACTTTTTCCACTACAATAAAAAAATTTTTAATTTAAAATTTTGTCTATTATACAAGGTAGCTTTCTTTATCAATTCTTTGCCTTGCATTTATTATGTTTCCATGTTGCTTACTATTTGAATGTCCTTTCCAAACAACCTTTGATTCTGATGACAATGAAACTCGTTCCACAAACTTATCCCGTATGGGACTTGATTCGTACGTGACTCGACTTTCCATTACCTTATGTTTTGGACAAGATAATGCCTTTATATTCTCTAAGGAGAATAGAATAGAATTGAAAATGATACTGTTACTTATATACCCTTAAAACAAAGGCAAACATGTCCAGTCATAAATTTTTAAAGTTATAAGTAGGAATAAAAGAAAACATAATTTTGACAGAAGTTTCAATAAATCTATGTCCAGGAAAAATATGGTATTCATCGTTATCCCTTTGAATCTTTCAAAATTTTATTTTTATTCTGAGAATGAAACTTCTAATAAAAAATAATCATTTAGCAGCCATCGGTCAATTCATTCTTTGAATTTCATATGAGTCTTGTTTCCTAGAGAGTTGCTAAATTGTTCACTAGGCACCATTTCCAAACAACCGCAGTTACAAAGTATGAAATATTTATTAAAATGTATTCGAACATTGTATTTATATGAAACTAGATGTTGCCCGCGACTTCGTTCGTAATTTAGAAAATTTTTCCCGTTTGTTGCAACTTTTTTCATTAAGGGCCTACATCAATATTATTCAATATCATCGCCGACACGTACATATTAACACAGCCAGTAGGCACAGAAAATGAAGAATTAGGGATACTTTTCCTATTTACTCAAAATCTACTAAATATATTTTAATTCTGATTTTCGTGTTTCTATATATGATAGTTACTTATGTTTTTAAAGTTATTTCATTAGTTAATACGCGATAATAGACCGACAAATGAAAAAAATAAAAAATTAGAGAGGTTGTTTCGCTAAGAATTTCTATCGAGAAAACTTTTTTCAATCGCGTTTCTAAGTTTATGCGATCCTGGATCATATATTGAAAAAACATATACTTAAAAATTAGAGCTCTAGCCATTCAATCTAAAGAAACAATGAAAACTTCGTACGTAAAAAATGCACGAAGCTATTTTGGTATCCTCTTAATATTTCGCTTCTATTAGTCGAAGAGCAAGGCTAGTGAAATAGGTAACAAAAACATGGAAAGTTTTCTAAATTCCACGCGTACGGATTCACAGGCAACAACTTGTCTAATATTTTTCTTTTTAGAAAATAAATAAGTTATCTTAATAATCCATTGAAAATGAAATATTTCCATACATTTGAAGTTTAAATCCTTCCTAGTTTAGTATTCTGTTGAGTGTCTTTTCCTTTTCAAACAACCTATGGGTCCACCGACAATGATACTCATTCCGCAAACTTACTCCGTATGGGTCTTGATTCATACGTGACTTGAAATTTTATTATCCTATATTATAGATATATATCGTCGATTAAAAAGAAAATTGACTTTTCTCAAAAATATTGATAATTGACATTATCTGTTAAAACGTTTTGTTATCGTATGCATTTAAATAGAAAAGTTTATTTTTTGAGAAAATACCTATTCAATAATCATAATGATTACTTTTCATATGTGGAAAAGTGACACTTCCAGCTAGAATTGGATTTTTTTTTATCAAATTATTAAAAACAAATAAATCATCTTAATCAGCATTAAAATACCTTTAAAATGATATACAACACTTTATTTTACTTTAAATCTAACAGACGCCAAAAAATTAATTAAAATAAAATTGAAATCTTTAAATGTGTGTACTGTAAAATTTGGTCTACTTGATTAATGTCACTTTTCTATTTAACCGACTTTATTTAAAGACATATTATGATATATTATATCATAATATGTCTTTATTTTTCTTGAGAAAAAAGACACGGCTGCTTATCGTTCGTAAAACTTGAAGATAAAAGCAAGATATTTAGTTCTGATTTTGAAAAACAATCGACGATCTATTGGTATTTGATTTCCGATTCCCGCAGGAGACAATCATTTGTGGGATATTTAAAATTGTCATACAAATATTTGTATTGCGTCTGGGTGTTTACTATATAAGTATATATTTACAAAAGAAAAGTAGTTTATGTAGTATGTCCGTATTCTGGTACCCATGACACAAGCATATAAGCTTAGCTTAGGACCAGAGGACGTAGTGTGAAATGTCTGTAAATATTTATTTATTTATTTAATTGAAAGGTTTAACCAATATTAAATTATTTTACTCTTTTCTCGATAAATTTGCACTTTTTTAAGAGGCCAGGATACCTTTTTCTTCTCATCTCAATAACATCTCATTATTGGGCACCCATTGGGCGTCCATTTCGGGAGTGTATTTGGTCTACCATGCTACAACGACCTGATGTATTGCCATAGGGTTTAGTTTCGAGTTTTCCATCTCTAATCTCTAAGTTATTCGCTTAATTTATAAAATAGCTAGGTCTTAGGTACGGTTCACTGAGGAGGAAATAGGAAGATGTAACTTGAATTTCGAATCCATCACCACACATATATATTATATCGATATAATATATCAAGAAAAACTTACAATTTATTCATAGAATATCAATATGTTAAGGATATTCAGATAAAATATTTAAAAAATACGTAAGAAATGTACAAGTTTCCTACTCACGTAGTACTTGAAACGTGACGATCGTTCACGCCCAGTTGCTGCTACTTATGTTAAGGACTTGCCTCAACTGGTACAAAGACAGCGGTGAATCTCCCTCTTGATTATTGCTCGTTGTTTCATACAAAGAGAGATGATGTAACAAAGATAATTTGTGATCTAGATTTAGATATAATTATCTTATTCCCTATAATTATCATCTATTTTTACTAATATTATAAAGCTGAAATGTTTGTTTGATTGAACGCGCTAATCTTAGGAACTGTTGGTCCTTGTTGGTGATTTGAAAAATTCTTTCACTCTTGGATAGTACTTTTATTGAGAAAGGCCACACTAAAATACCACACTGCGATCAATAGGAGTGAAGTTTAAGTGAAACATGTTGTCAAAACGGGGGATTTTTTTAATTTCCATCCGTATGAAATCGGGGGCAACAGCTAGATTATCAAAAAATAACCCTCCCTTGTCAATCGGGCAATAAAATAATTCTTTTTAGTTGCCATACTTACCATGTTAAGATCACGCCTTTTTCCATGGGGTAGGCAGAGAATATAGAGTGTCATCTGCTACGATCGAAACATACTTCGTTGGCTTCATCCATACTCATACATCTGGGGGCCAAGTCTGCTATTCAAGTCTGCATTACAAATGACACCATTATGGCACCATAACGGTGTCATTGAACTGTCATTGTGACAACTTTGAATAGCAGACTGGACCCCCAAGTCATTCGTGTCCGATGACTTACTTATAATTATTATATTAAACTATACGGCGATTATTTACAGTACCTACTGTGAAAATGTATGAAAAACTATTTTAAAAACTCCAGGACGTACTTACCTACATTATAAGAAACGTTAAATAAAAATCTTTTAAAAATTGCTTCCTACATTTCAAATATTGTCTAAAATAGTAGTAAAAACACTTAGCGTTTATTAAAGTTAATAGCTGTGGTAAACAGTTGAGTGCACTTCGCTGTTGAAACCCATTTTCACTTAAAATATTACCCTTTTAGGATTACACGTACCTTAGTCTTGCTTCTACCAACGGTTGAATGATGTTCAAGGTTTAAAATCGGAATATTCACACTTTAGCAGTTATTTAAACTCTGTTAATCGGTAACTAATATTGGAAATGCTTTCTATAAGTTGGTGTAAAGCTATTTCATTGGATTAGTTATAGGTACTGAGATGTATTAGGTATTGCTATCCCTATTCCTGAGCGCCGCGCCCTGAAAGGAACAAATATAGTTCAAGTAGATTTTACCTAAAAAATCTTTAAAAAACAATGTTTCGCAGTCCCCTTTTTTCTTAACGAAAATTAAACCGTTTTTATTTGCGCCATATTTTAGACTAGCTGTTGCCCGCGACATCGTACGCGTAGAATTTAGAAAATGTTCCCCGTTTTTGTAAAATTTTTCACTACTGCTTCGTTCCTATTAGTCGCAGTGGAGACTAAATGCACAAAATTCGAAATTTAAATTCCGTAACAAAGATAGTGTGTAGTATGTCAGTTTTGGCGTTAGTTTTTATTTTATTGACCATTTGATTGACAATCGCTATTTTATCATAATTACCATAAACAATGGACAGATGTAAGCATCAGTAAATAAGGATTATTAATCTGATTTTAGTTTATGGTATTTAGATTCTTGCATAAATAAAATAAATAAATAATTATAATTGCATAAGTTGATAAAAAATACTATGCAATAGCTTTACCGCGGCAGTCCCCGAGTGCCACACGTCTTTTATTATTATTTATTAGTATAGTTAAAGATGCAGAGTATAATTATATATCTATGCTAGATAGACGCTGCAACTTCATCATATAGAAAACTGAAAAAGACTTTTGGATGGTCATATTTCTTTTAGTTCTTATGTTATGTTATACTGTGAAAAAAATATTTCCTCTGGAGGCAAGATCCACAAAGAACACATTTTTGTATGAAGCATAGTTTGGTGTCGTGCCCTCAATTACATATTTTTTAGTATCTTTGTGATGCGCCAAATGCCTTTTTCTTCCATGCTCTTCTGTCAGTCGTCATTTTTGTATTAATTAATCCTCTTTTTTCGTATCCTCTTTTACACATTCCAGCCATCGTTTCTTCGATATTCCTCTACCTTTGATTTTCTCTTCATTCATTCTCAGAATACGCTTTTTAATTTTACTATCCTTTGTAAAATTAATAACGGAAAGTAATTACGGAAATACATGCGTTCATCTATAAATTCGTCAATGCCTCGATTGAATAATCGTAGCGGTCACCTGCCAATTACCCCAACGAGTATCGGCTCAATTTATCGTAAAAGCCCTGTGGAATGTCTATTAAACGCCTCTTGTGTAATAAATACCCTAATTTTGAGTTTCATTTTTCGGGTTCCGTACCAAAAGGTAAAACGGGTCCTTAATACTGAGTCTTTGCTGTCCATCAGTCCATCCGTCTGTCATTAGGCTGTATCTCTGGACCGGTGATAGCTAGAGAGTTGAAAAAATCTATCGATTGTGTACCTATAGATCTGTTAATGCTAACAAATACTCTTATCATTCTCCTGTCCTTATCCCATTGTTTGGGGTCCCGTTACTTGCTGTTATTTGGGGTCGGTATAACGCCTTTGAGAGGTATTATGGTCCACTATGCCGCGCTGACCTGGTGTAGTGGCATAGGGTTACTTTATTTTTGAGTCTTACGTCTCTCAAAGAGGATGTTATCTGTGTACAATAGCCCTAGCTGGCATTTACAGCGCCCTGGGGAGGAAACGGGGTGGTGTCACTTGTATCTATTCTTAAGCCGTCACCACACGGACGTTAACGGATGGTAACATTCTATTCATTAGTTTTTTTCGCCACTTTTAATGAAGCTTTTAGAAGAATTAGAATAGAATTTAGAATTTTTGCTTTCCACATGCAGACACATATAAAAGAAAAAGAAAATTTAACAAAACCTAGCCGTATGCAGTAATATCGTTGCAGACTTTTTAATAAAACTAAATTTGGTGTCCGCTTATGATTTAAACATGTTTCGTTTGAATAAATCGTAAAGCAATTTTATTTTTCTTGCTATTTCCTGTTAGTAGATATGCAAGTGATGGACAAAACTAGGTAGGTACACCATTTGTTTTTATTATGGAAAGCATAAATTAATTAGTTTTGTGCTCCCCCGTAAATAAGGAAGAATAACAAAAATTTTTGCAGTTCTAATTCAGTTGCAGATACCACCTATTAGTGACATCTCTTAGAAATCTTGGTACAACAGGTAGGTAAATGGGAATGGTTTAGTTGTACCTAACATTAGACAGATGGTGCTGTTTTAAAATTTCTGTTACTAGCAAATCTGCTATCAAATAAAATTGTGATCTTCCACATTGCTTTTGCATACCAGAATTTAAGAGCTACGTGCTGTTAAATATAGATGGCAGTTTAATAAGTTATGCACTATTCCATTTTATTTAAATTCAACCTTGAACTTTTTTGTTATTATAACCTCACGTTTATAAATCTTTAAAGGTATGGACAGAGTACATCCTGATTTTTGACTTCATTTGTATTGCTTCACTGATAGAGTATTTACGTTACTTTTTTTATTTTTTATTTATTTATTTATTTATTTGTAGTAAGTAGTAATCTGTCCCCTTGATGACTTTGATGGATACGTACCAACATAATTCCTATTTATTCACGCCTCACGCGTAGCATAGTTTGGTGCTAATTATATGGAAATGTTTTGAATATTTACTTAAATTTGCAAAATGTCATTCAATTAATCCAGTGCGTATCTAAGCTTACGATATGAACTCGTACATAATAACAATTCATTGCTCACAAAATTTTTTTACGCATTTTTTATTTGCCAAGGTACTAACAATGCAATTAGATAACTATTTAACTTATATTCTCATAACATTACCTATAAATTTTTAAACAATATTTGTGATATCGTTGCGTCGATAAACATACCTGGTTATTATCTAATATTTAGGTATCACTATATGCAGCAAAATATTGAATAAGATTTTTTGCATAGGACTAGAAAAAATCGACTTCATGTGGCTTTGAAATTTGAGGGTTTTTCTCGATTTCTCAACAGACAAGCATCAGATCCTTACCTGGTGCCAATGGGACCAAACGGAAACTACCAGCTTTCAAATAAAAAAGAATCAATAAAATCGCTTAGCACCAGTTAAGTTATAGGTAAGGTAACAAACATAAAAACAAAATAACATACAAACGAATTGAGAACCTCCTCCTTTTTTTGAAGTCGGATAATGAGAACCTCCTCCTTTTTCGAAGTCGGTTAAAAATATAAAGTTATAACTAGCATTACTACTATTTTTGTCTATAATTATCTAAATGAGGTCAGATTTTATCAGTAAATGTTGTCATTGTATTAACTTTCTTAACAAATACGTAGGTAGTTAGCAAAATAAGTCAGAGAAACTTAATATAAAATAACGAACTAGGTTTAGAACAAGAACAAAGTGCTTATGCTCAAGTACAATTTGTGTACCTATATATTTATGTTAAAATAGTATTTGTTTATATTCTTATCATGTATTTTTACTTAAGTGCACCAGAGACTACCAACTTGTCCTGCCATATTAAATTCATCCAAAGGTTGCCTGTAAGAAATCGCTTTAAGCCATAAGGCCACCCATTGTACGGGTTCTTATTATATTTCTTTTTAATGTAAATTTAATGTAATTGGTGTACAATAAAGTATAAATAAATAAATAAATAAATACAATATAAAAAAAACAAATCAAAATGATCCTGATCCTAATGTAAGAAAAATAAGCCGAAATAATGGGATACATATCTTTCCTGTAACGTCTCATACAAAGTACCTCTCTCTAGCCCATTAACGTCCCACTGTTGGGCACGGGCCTCCTTTACTTTGGAAGGGACTATAGTCCACAGTGCCTTGATGACCAGGCATTTTGGCACAATATTTAGTTTCAAGTTTTCCGTCTCAAACAGTTTAGACGTTACATACATAAGTTATTCCTTAGCTAGCTCTTACAGCAACCTTGGAAAAGAAATGGGATGGTGACACTTGTGTTCTGAATCCTAAAAAATGGTTTAAATATTAATTCCTATTAAACCAACCCTCATCTGAAAACAAAACATCAAACAAAACATCTGCCTTGAAATAGAAAAGCGCGGTGACAATATGAAACTACGACTCAAATGTGTAAAACATGCTAAGATGCTACTCGTAGATAACATCACGCTTAATGTCAATAAAATTATAATCTAATTAGATTCATACTCGCAAATTTGAACTCCGATGATTGATGATAGCCGCAAAGACCCTCGCCTCGGAATGGCTGATATACCTACTTGTACGCTAAAGTAAATAAGTCATTCACTTTAAAGACACCGAAACTAAGAATGAAGCAATACTGGGCAATCATTATTTGCAAAGACTTGCAAATGCGAGTATACATCTGAAAAACTATTCTCAACAAAATCATGTCAAAAAGTTTCCAAAACTGTCAAGCATGTTTTTAGTTTTTAGGGTTCCGTACCCAAAGGGTAAAAACGGGACCCTATTACTGAGACTTCGCTGTCCGTCCGTCCGTCCGTCCGTCCGTCCGTCCGTCCGTCTGTCACCAGGCTGTATCTCAAGAACGGTGATAGCTAGAGAGTTGAAATTTTCACAGATGATGTATTTCTATTGCCGCTATAACAACAAATACTAAAAATAAAATAAAATAAATATTTAAGGGGGGCTCCCATACAACAAACATGATTTTTTTACCGTTTCTTGCTCGATACTAATAACATTGCCTTATGTTGCATAGATAATGGTACGGAACCCTTCATACGCGAGTCCGACTCGCACTTGACCAATTTTTAAATTACGCAAATTATTTTTCCACAATATTTTGTATGACGTCATATCTATGTTTACTCCTCTCTTTATCATATTCTTTTTAAAGATTGCTTCGTTGCATTTTATGCATACATTTTTTCCTCCGTTTTTCTCTAAATTTATTTACATCATTCACGGAATTCTGTTAAGGGCCTACATCAATATTAACGTCGACATGTACCTATTAACACAGCTAGTAGGTATAGAAAATGAAGAATTAGGGATATTTTTTTTGTTTACTTAAAATCTACTAAATATATTTTAATTCCCGTTTACCTGTTTCTATATATAATAGTTACTTATGTTTTTAAAGTTATTTCATTAGTTAATACGCGATAATAGACCGACAAATGAAAAAAATAAAAAAGGAGAGAGGTTGTTTCGCCAAGATTTTCTATCGAGAAAACTTTTTTCTATCGCGTTTCTGAGTTTATGCGATCCTAGATTATATATTAAAAAAACATATACTTAAAAATTAGAGCTCTAGCCATTCAATCTAAAGAAACAATGAAAACTTCGTACATAGAAAAATGCACGAAGCTATTTTGGTATCCTCTTAACAATAGTTCTTTTCGTTCCAGTACCGACTAAATCAGGATAGCAGACCATTCCTTTCTTTTTTCCATAACACGCATCACTTTCAGACTTCTTTTCATATTGAAATTCTTATTTTGTCTATTCACGTAAAACCACACATCCATCTCGTCATATCTTTATAATTTAAACTACGTACTATGATTAAATTTCGCTTATTCATGTATCAATGTTTTTATCTCAACAAGATAAACATATTTAAGAAAGTCATTACAGTTGATATTAAGAATATTTGATACAGTATGAGCGAAGCATTGCTCGCGTATTCACGAGTTTCGGTGTAGATAAATAGTATAATAAAATAGATAACTACTTACGGATAAGATATGGAAAAAAGTATAAGTAATAAAAATATTATATATTCATTTCATTATTTTACATGCGACAGTTTAGTTGTGTATTTGTTTTAAATAAATCTATCACGTAATAGTTATCATTTGCACAAAGGTCAAGTCAACAGGAATCGTTGGATATCATTAATGTGTACAGAGTTACTTCTATGAAGACTGCGATATATGTCACATAAATAGTACAGAAATTAATACCGTGACAAAGCAAAATTTTATCAAGAGTACGTATTCCGTTTGTGTTCTAAGTTATCACGTTTTTAATGAATGATGTTGCAAAATAGATATATATAAAATAATAGGTAAAGACTTGAGTTTTATTGAACCTAATATTTTATGATTGGTGATAACAAGAAGTTATATTTGCGCTGCTCATGAAATACGAAGAAATCATAATACATTAGATATATCTTGAAAAGGATCGAAATAAATGCAATATAGAATTTGAAACGGAAGAAATTTTATTTGTTGTGTAAAATTCTCTTCTTAATCTACTCACCAATCTACTATTGAGAAGAATCTGGACGTGTCTGTAAGTATATTTATTACTTTAACTATAATAATAGATTTAAGAGCGGCTTTATAGATAGATAGATAGATAGATTACTCTTTATTGTACTTACACAATTTTACATTACAGTAGCTTATTCTATGTTAACAATAATACAGTACAATAGGCGGTCTTATCACATGCTGCGATCTCTTCCAGACAACCTTTGGATGGACTACGTTTGGTCAAAAAGAGGGCTTTATGTGGTTAATATTTAAATTATTATAGAGGTACCAACTCTTCAATATTTTAGAATGCAATAAGATCTATAGACGCTTTTGGGCAAACCCACAATTTAAGATACACACTTGTTTAGTACTTGATATGGAAAACTAGACTGGTGAGCGCAGTATAGTAGTCCAAATACCCTACTAAAATAGATGACGCCAGTGTCCGACAGTAGAACACTATTAAATTGACAAGAAGAAGATATTAAGAACATTGTAAGAATCAGAGAGATACAATGATGAACCAAGATCTTGACGAAACTTTATTGACGTACAAAAAGTACTCCATTTCAATTGGTAATTAATTTTCATGGTACAATGCGCTGAATGAATATTATTTAGGTACATACATTCCTTCTTCGGTCATATTTATTATTAGTAATAAAACCACGTGTCTTTGGTTAATGTTTGTGGAATCATAGACCTTTAATGGAAAATCTGATTTGAATTTATCATTATTAAATAAATTATTTTGTTTTAAATTATCTTGTTGTATGTATATTATATCTGACGGGCCTCGTGGTGTAGTGGTTCTGGTAACGGACTGCCGATCAAGAGGTCACGGGTTCGATTCCCGCTCGGGACAATCATTTGTGCGATTTTTCTAATTGTCATACAAATGTTTGTACTGCGTCTGGGTGTTCCTATGTATTATAAGTATGTATTTACAAAAAAAAAAGTAGTATATGTATTCTATCCGTATTCTGGTACCCATAACACAAGCATATAAGCTTAGCTTGGGACCAGAGGACGTTGTGTGAAATGTCCGTGAATATTTATTATTTATTATTATTATTTATCTAATCGACTTGTACAGGTGTATTCTTCATCGTTAACAGTAAGTTCAAAAGAAAAAACTGACTGACTGACAACCTACAATCAGAATTACAAAGTTTGAGTTACTAGTTCATAATAAACTGTAGGTAAATAATTACTTAAAGAGTAATATAGGATATAGGAATACCTGTGCTTGAACTAGAAAAAAAAAACCATAAATCCAATCCTTCATTTGCAAGCACATGTGTTATGAATGTTATGATGTAGTAGTTAGCAGAATATGTATTTTTTTCAGATACTAAGTAATAATAAGCTCAAAAAGGTAAAATAATCTCAAACTATGGATACTGACGTTATTATCAACTGGGATTTTTTGACAACATTTGGTGCGAAGGAGAGATCCAATAACAATGAAGGTAAATATTAAAATAATAATTCAAACTATCATTACGATCCAAGTAATTTCTGCTAAGTGTTCAACACACAAAAATCAGGTGGAAAACATAACCATGGCCGTACAAAAGGTAGGAGCAATACAGTTTATAAATGACGATGACTAACCTAAATTGTTATTGAAAATCAACGGCGTTGCCACAAACTTACATACCTAGCTTATAGCTTAGCAAACTGGCAGTTAATTATTGGAAACAAAGATCTCGTTTAAAAGTAACTGGGAGTAGAGCAACTCCTAAATATCTTAAGTGAAGTAAGTACTAAAGAAAGGCACCTATGTCCAGCAGCCACTAGAAAAGTATCGTTCAGTGGATAAGAGAGTGGTAAGTAGTGATGTACTAACCGGAAACCTTGTAACAGCATGTTATTGTTATATTATAAATAATATACATTTAGCTTGCATTGACGAACGCTGTGTTGTTGTTAAAAAAGTGATCAGTAGTATGACAAATATTAAAACAGGTGACCAAGTATGTTGTTTTATTAAAGAAAGTCTAAGTTCAGACAGTGGACAGAGAAAGGCTGAGAAATGGATGGATAAAAATATTATTATTTTACAGGACGTGATTTTAAATGTATCATTCACTGGTTACGAGATCGCAGTAGATCGCGGTTCAGTGGTGAATTTCTCAAGGACTGCCGCCAAGTTTTTCCTTGTTGATATTAATTGATTTCAAAAAATGCAAGCATACCTGGTAATCGCGCTAATACAGACACATGTTTGTGCTCTCCCTTTTCAAAAATGGGAAGTCTCTCAAAATTGTTTGAAATTTAATGGTTTTATTATTATGTAGGCAGTTAAGTAAATGCTGGCTGTTAGTGAAAGATGTTGAGACTTCTTGAAAGATTAATTGGGAGAGCCCATTCTTAAGAGCCTTGACGAAAAATACGTTTTTCATGAAGGCTCTCTGATGCTTAATTTAAAGTCTGTAGAATAAATTCCATCCTATTCTTTAAATCATACTTTTCGTGATATTCTTTAATTCCTTTATAGGACGGCCGATGTAAGTTTCTTTATTATGTTGTGTCTCAATATTTGCAGTTCAATTCATAATTGGTATTCCTCTATTTGTATTCCTCCGTACCACTGAAACTAACAATAATATTAAAAGTGTTTTTACTAGCTGGATCTAGAAGCAAACACTCTCTTGTTCCGTAACAATAACCGATTATTTGGTTAAAAATACAAATAAAGTATGTCACTCACGAATCATTATACTCTGATTAGGTTTGGCACCACCTGTAAATGAAGATAATCCTGTGATGCATCACCAGCATTTAATCCCATATGAGCAGTCTGAAAACCATTTGTTACCGCTTCTCAAAGATGATCAGACAGCTAGCATAATGAATCCTAACCAGAAAACCACAATACGTAAACCTCGAGGAAGACATCGAAAAAAGGGAACTGAAAAAGCAACGAGATTTATGTGTGAATACGGTGATTGTGGACGGACATACAGTACCGTTGGTAATCTCCGCACTCATCTAAAAACACATTATGGTATGTTAAATTCTTTTTCATCATTTTGCATTACTTGAACTATGTTGCCATTTAATTCCTTGTATTATTCCTTAAGTTCTTACTTATGTGATATCTGTTTTGCAGGAGACTATAAGTTTAAATGTTCAGTGGAATCGTGCCAAAAATCATTCCTGACGTCATATGGATTAAAAATTCATATTCGAGTGCATACTAAGGTCAAACCCTTTGTCTGCAGTGCTGGTGACTGTCAGAAAGCATTTAATACACTGTACAGGTAAGATTATCGTTCCTTTATCGTTAATTAACAAAAGTGATTTATAGAAAGACGAGTAGAGGTTGGTGTATAGAATGATATAATATATCTTAATCCTGATCTGACTCATAAGAAAGCCAAGAAAAAGCCTTTCAGTTAATGTAATTTTCTTTTTTAGGTTAAATGCCATAAATTTTAATAATCTAACTATATCTTATCAAATTTCATAATTTGAATACAATTCCTAACATTAATAAAATGTATTTTTATAGACTACGAGCGCACCAAAGGATACATAACGGAAATACATTCAATTGTACTGTTGAAGGATGTCATAAATTTTTCACAACCTTAAGCGATCTGAAAAAACATTACCGAACACATACACAAGCGATACCATTCAAGTAAGTAAACGGCCTACTAAACAAACATATTACGCAGAATGATTAGAAACAATACATTTGATTATCATAATCAGGTATATATCAATTAATAGATACTAAAACAAAAATAAAAAATTGGTCAAGTGCGAGTCGGACTCGCGCACGAAGGGTTCCGTACCATTATCTATGCAATATAAGGCAACGTTATTAGTATCGAGCAAGAAACGGTAAAAAAATCATGTTTGTTGTATGGGTGCCCCCCTTAAATATTTATTTTATTTTTAGTATTTGTTGTTATAGCGGCAATAGAAATACATCATCTGTGAAAATTTCAACTGTCTAGCTATCACCGTTCTTGAGATACAGCCTGGTGACAGACGGACGGACGGACGGACAGCGAAGTCTCAGTAATAGGGTCCCGTTTTTACCCTTTGGGTACGGAACCCTAACAATGTAAGCCAAAATCGAATAAAACCACTGAAAAATACAAATAATTTAACTGTCATTGAGTGTGCTCTTAAACAAAAGCGTTAAATTTACCAAGTTTATATAATTACGCACTTAGTACGATCTTAGTTTGCGAGACGTCAAGTTTGATTCTAATTCTGCTTTAATCAATGAAAAGATAATTGTTTTTTGCTTTTAGATGTCGAAAAGTTGGCCGACAGAAGTCATTATCTCCATCATTGCATATGAAAAAATATGATCGAAAACTATCACTTCCACAAATACATATGGATTATGATTCAAACACGCAGTTTTCAACTGACAGCCACATTGATTCAGCAATGCATCAGAAGGTGAACAGTTTGTAACGTTAAAATTAATTTAATAATTATAATATTTAAATTCAATTTTTTTTATGTAATTAATTATAATATTTGCAGGTACCAAACATAAATAGTGTTCTTCAAAAAGAAATGATGCATTCTGCTGTAAACCAGAACATAAACGTAGACAACGTTTCTGGAAATTGGCAATTACCTCCTGATACATTTGGATTAACTACTGTTGATGCAACACGAATTGATCCAAAAATGGCTGTGTCAAATGAAACTGCAAATAATGACAATAGAAAATCATTAGAGCTACCTATTGAAAACGTTCTATCAAATATGGCTTTGTCATCAATGGTTACAGTCAACAATCAACAAAATAATATAAGCCATATAGCACCTATGGATGTCACAGAGATGCAACCAAGTTTAATGATAGACAACAACATTGATAATGAAATATATATGACTAATGATTTAGAGACAAATCCAAAAGTTGTGGATATGTTACTTCGAGATTACATTCCAAATGATACTATTAACAAAGAAATCAATAACTTAAGTTTAGTTACAATGGAAAAATATTATTCTGTTAATGAACAACCGATCTCAAACAGTAATGCTTATAATTCATTTGATTTCGATTTACCTGGTACAGTTAATACGAATGATATGACAATGTATAATGATGCTGAGCTTAGATCGTTTATTGCTCAAGAAAATATGCAAATTAATAACAGGTATTCTAATGAACGAATACTGAATACTCCTTCACCATCAATGATTGTTAATGGTGAAAGAAATGGAAGTCAATTTGGTCGCTATCCGACAGATGTCGCATTTGAAGATTATCTGCTACTGGATTACAAACCACCGACACCAGTCAAGCAAGATTTCGGTTGGGTAAACAGCTTGAGTAATGAGAAACGCAAACCAAGTTGCAGACATGTCTACTAAATATTATTAATCATAATTTATAAACAAAATAGAGAAGGCTATCATATAAACATCGACATTATTTTTATTAGTATAAGAAATTTATATAATAAAATTAGGTACACAATCAATAGCTATTTTATTACTTTGTGCTACTATGGAAATTAAAGTAAGTTCCAAAAATGTTTGTTTTAATATTATTTAGCTCCATCTAGTATACAATGTATACATACATTACACTAAATACGCTTTGAGAGCCAAGGACGAGACTTACTAATAACGCCACCTATCTATAGGAATCGGATAATACACAAGACGGTGCAGTTAGTTTAGAAAGTCATGTTGATTTAAGCCGGTCGTAAGATAGCGCTAGCTTCACAGCCCAATTAATGTTTTACATAAACTTTACCGTTTGAATTTTGGGATAAAGTGTGTAAATAAAATGCAGTCGTAGCTGTGTGTATATAAAGTAAATATAGTACAATATTATATAAAATTATACCTATTCTAAAGAGAGTATTGGAGCTTATATATATATATATATATCACTGTTTTTTATTACAAAGAACAAACTGTGAGTTATTAATTCTCGCTAAATTCATCCTGATCCATTAGCTTCTCCGTCCACTGTTGGACATAGGCCTCGCCCATAGAACGCTACAACGCGCGTTCTTGTGCCGCTTGCGTCCAATGACGCGCGAGACTGACGATATTGTCATAAAGTATATTTCAGACAGATTTTGTTTTCGAAAATTATCGTATCTCATTATCACATGCACTTTTGTAGTAATAAACGGGATAATCCTCTGATAAACATTGCACATGATAAATCATATAAAAAAAAAATGAGAGGATTAATAAACTAGTCCACATACATTCAAATGTTTTTTTTGAGTCTAAGCATTATTCTGAAGTAGCAATGGGCAGGCCACATCGCTCAATGCTCTGACGACCGTTAGGGATGGAAGGTCCTCGAGTGGCGACCATATACTTGACATCGCAGCTTGTGGTACCCCCCAACAAGGTGGACTGACGATATCGTCAAAATTAAATGAGCAGCTAGATGCAGATAGCGCAGAACAGCGCGTTGTGGCGTTCTATGGGGAGGCCTATCAGTCGACGGTGAAAGGTTGATGAATCGATGGGTGGATTATTCCGAAAAAGCACGCTTGAATATTTTGAAAATTACTTTACATTATTGCATTGTTATCCGTCCTTAACGTGTGAAAAATTTCAGATCAATCTTGACTACTAAAAGTGAGTAAAATCACTTTCAAAGATTCCATTACAGACCTATATATTTTAATAAATTGTTAATTAGATATCACTTTTAACAAACATTCTTAGAAAACACATCGCAAGGAAATTCGCTGCTTAAGGGCCTAAATCAATATTATCGTATATCATCGCCGACACGTACATATTAACACAGCCAGTAGGCACAGAAAATGAAGAATTAGGGATACTTTTCCTATTTACTCAAAATCTACTAAATATATTTTAATTCTGATTTACGTGCTTCTTTATATAATAGTTACTTATGTTTTTAAAGTTATTTCATTAGTTAATACGCGATAATAGACCGACAAATGAAAAAAATAAAAAATTAAAGAGGTTGTTTCGCTAAGATTTTCTATCGAGAAAACTTTTTTCAATCGCGTTTCTGAGTTTATGCGATCCTAGATCATATATTGAAAAAACATATATGTACTTAAAAATTAGAGCTCTAGCCATTCAATCTAAAGAAACAATGAAAACTTCGTACGTAGAAAAATGCACGAAGCTATTTTGGTATCCTCTTAATATATTTAAGAAAATATAAGTATGCGTTAATTAGGATCTTTGAAATTTTGAAGCCGACAGTCTATTGTTTCTTCCGCGGTGTCTGAATCTAGATCTCGACGTAACTGCCTACTCCAAGGTGTAAAAGCGAATCAGAGCGTTTGAAGTTTTCAAGTACAAGGGGAGAGCTCTTGGCTTTCCCAGACGTATTGTCAAGTGCCACTCAAAAACATCAAAGGCGTCATACAGTAAGAAATTCTGCGTTACAGTCTTGTTTAATATATAATTAATCAGACCTGTTTCCTGTTATGAATATCTTTACAATTATTTAATCTAAAAATGCTCTGAAAAGTTCAAAAGTGTAGGTCAAAGCATATTCTATTTTGTATATAACGTAGCCAATAATGTTACAGTGACAAATTAAAATAATAATAATATGCTTATTTCAAAACTTAAAAAGACGCTTGAAAAGCCTGAATATTTTTTTAATAAGCGTGCCAAATTTACTCTCAATCCGAGTGCTGTCAATCTGTATCAAAACTGCAAGTACCTAGAAATCATTTTCAAAGATTCCGTTACTTAAATTAATACATTGATAGAGATACCCACTGAGTTAAGGGCCTACATCAATATTATCGTATATCATCGCCGACACGTACATATTAACACAGCCAGTAGGCACAGAAAATGAAGAATTAGGGATATTTTTCCTATTTACTCAAAATCTACTAAATATATTTTAATTCTCATCCACGTGTTTCTATACATAATAGTTACCTATGTTTTTAAAGTTATTTCATTAGTTAATACGCGATAATAGACCGACAAATGAAAAAAATAAAAAATTTTAGAGGTTGTTTCGCCAAGATTTTCTATCGAGTGGGTATTAAAAAGCGGTATCTTTTAAGCGCTAGAAATGAACAGCGTAACACTTCAGAACCATCTCCACTTATCATTTCAAACAAATTTAATTAATCGCCTGCGAATTAATTAAATTTCGCGTAGCTCTTAATTAATTGAGGTAGCTTGTCTAACATACTTTGAAGAGATTTTACGGCCGTAATTGATTTTTCCACGTTGACATACCTACATACAGAAACTTGATATTTTAGTTAGCTCGTTAACAAATGCGTTCTTCTAATTAAAAATTGTTTTAATGGCATTGTTACATAATATTAATTGGATTTTCCTTTGTTGTTAATGGGATTGGATTTTGTGATGTTATATTCCATTTTATAATTAATTACTTCACAGCCGAAATTTAAATTGTTTTTGACTGGTTATGCAATATTTGAAGTCGAAGTTAAGTAAAAGGAACTCTCAGGAGAGACTTTATTGAATAAAACTTATGTTAACTTTATGGGATAAAAAAACGGTAAAAGACACCTTGCATCTGACTTTTAAAAATAACTTGTGAAATATGTAAATTTGAAATATGTTTTTTTAGAATTTCGCAAAATTTTCACAATGTTCTGTAGTACTTTTTTTCTTTTCTTTTTTTCTCATTGTGGACTAAATACCTGCGGCCGTATTATGGCTTTTATTTACAGGCAGTTTACGCCTTGAATTGAACTGTCTGGCAAATTCGTATTATGAACAAAATTCTTAGTCAGTCAGTTCGCTAAACCAGTCATACATTAATATGTTTATGGAGAACGTACAACTAAAAGTTAAAGTACTAACTAAAAGTTTTCAACTAAAAGTTTTATTTCTGCCATAATACCTAATTTAGCCATGCAGTTTACGGCCTGCCTGGAACTTGAATGATTTTAAAAAGCTCATAATACGCCGGCTGACCGGGGACAACAGAAGGGTAGTGTCAGGGCCCCTGACTTATTATTAATAACCCGCGGTGTGCCTACATCGACTGGGGAATGGGCACTGGTACTGCCAGCAGTAATTCCGCTATCAGTTACAACGTCCTGTATTCCTAACCTAAACTACCCGTAATCTCGTGACAACCAGTCAAAGAAGCTAATTCTCTATTGACAATAATTGACATATTAGGTACATGATTTAAAAAAGCTTAGCCATGAAAATTCTTTATAAAAAATATTCAACGAATAACTGTCTATAATGAGAAGTTTCAACATGTACTACAGCATTATAACACTCAATTACTTAAATATTTTGTGCTTAAACTGAAAACAGTAGGTACTAAAATTACAGGGAACTCGATATATTTAAGTTGCTATAAAAACAATTTCACCGTCAAAATGTGTAGCCATATTCGAAATGACGACGCTGTAATGGAATTTTAATGAGAATTTCAGCTACTCACTGTAATTTCTTCCTTTTTTTCGGCCTAAACAATAGAAAGGCATGAGAATCGATAAACGATCCATTTAGTTATAAAAGTGAATGTTCCTTTTTCGTCAACTTTCTTTTTATTAATCGATTTTGTCATTTAATTTTAATTTACGTGTAATATTAGTTCATGAAAATTTTCCTATTTTAATTTTGCAGTTGAGCCTCTTGTTTTTATGTGGATTACTAGTATTATTGTTGCAAGCGACTTTGTACGTGTTGAATTTGGAAAATTTTCCTCCGTTTTTGCAATATTTTTCACGAATGTTTTGCATTCCTATATTATTAACACTTCTTCTCTTCTCCAGCCCATTCACGTCCCACTGCTGAGCACGGGCCTCCTTCACTTTGGGAGGGATTATGGTCTACTGTGCCGCGCTGACCAGGCGTGTTGGCACAGGGTTTATTTTCGAGTTTTCCGTCTCTCACAGAGGTTGTTGTTATCTGTGTGCAATATCCCTCAGCGGACTTTTACCGCACCCGAGATGGGGTGGTGACACTTGTATTCTTAATCCGTCACCACACAGAGAATTATTAACACATTTAGATCAAAATAATGACTGTACGTATATTGCTACACGAATTTATAATTTTATACAATTGACTTGCTATGCTTTTACTTAATAAATCAAATTACTACCAATTCGATCAAACGTTGGCGCACACAGCTCGATAGATGGCGTTGTGAAAAAATATCGAGCGGTGTTTAACTCACATTGAGTAATAAATAAATAAAATAAAATACTCTTTATTGCACACCATATTAATTTACAGAACTTACTTACTAGACTTAATAATAGGTACAAAGGGCGGTCTTATCGCGAGCTGCGATCTCATCCAGACAACCTTAGAATGGACTTGACCGAGACTGAATAGGTAACTTGTGGTGTACTAATATTATGGTAATTATATGCCAAAAAGAGTAATATTGTAGTGGAAAATTTGGTTTTCATGTGCTGGTCCCATGGTAGCTTAGTTGGAACAATATAAAGAGGTCGGGGGTTCAATTCCCGCTCATAGTGATCATTATTTCCACAACAATTTGATGATTAAAATATTTATAAAATAAAATCTTTAAAGATATGTATTTGTTGATATTTTAACAGAATAAAATAAATAAATTGTATTTGCAAAACTTTATATAAGATCAGAAAATTGAGCGAGAACCAAAGGAGCATAAGTATTGGGCCACTTGTCACGCACATCGTATCCCAAAGGGAAGAATTCCAAATTCGACAGGGGAACATGGGAATCCATTTGTCTACTTCACTGTAAATTTACAAGTGAACCCAATTTTAATATTACGTGAAAAGTATCGAGAATTTTGCCAAGATATATTTTTGAGGTAACTTTCTTAAGAAACAAAATGTATATCTGATTCATATACATTACATTTCATCATTATTACAATGTCGTATCAGTATTAAGAGGAAGAATGTATTTATTTTATTCGTAAAGCTTTTGCCCGCAACTTCACACGCGTGGAATTTAAAAAAAGGCCATTCTCTTGAACCACTCTATCAATAAAACTCTCATCAAACTAAAATGTGTAGTTTTGAAGATATAAGCTCACATATGAAATAATACAATACATATGAAATTAACAACTTTGTTTTATAATTTATATAATTCGACGGGCCTCGTGGTCTAGTGGTTCATACAACGGACTGCCGTTCACGAGGTCTCGGGTTCGATTCCCGGTCAGTACAAATATTTGTGTGATGTTTTTAATTGTCATACAAATGTTTGTACTGCGTCTGGGTGTTTACTATGTATTATAAGTATGTATTTACAAAAGAAAAGTAGTATATGTATTCTATCCGTAGTCTGGTACCCATAACACAAGCATATAAAGCTTAGCTTGGGACCAGAGGACGCTGTGTGAAATGTCCATGAATATTTATTATTATTTATTATTATAATAAGTAAAAACTAGCTTTCAGTAGTTATAGACACCACTACTAGCCTGTAGAGTCCTACAATAACTGCTTAGCAAATGTGTCCTTTTATTTTTACCAGTTTCCTGGTCTTGGACATTCCCTGTGCCATCGTCTATTATGTCTCACCATCTACAATAAGGTCATCTTAGGGTAAGCTGCTTACCAACACATTTTTATAAAATTTCGATATTTTTAAAAAGGTCATAATTTTCTTTTATTTTCATCTAATTCATGTGTCATTTTTGAAAATGAAACACAATATATACCTACTTTTTACAACAAAGTACTTAACGGGTTTACTATATTCTAAAAAAATATCCATGTATACATTCCTTAAGTAGGAATACTAAGAAATGAAACAACAACAAGTACACAAGTTAAAGAATCATTCAGGTAAATGTTAGCACAATGTTAGCACGAATCGCCTACTTACTCTTAATAGTGTCATTCATGATTTTAGAAGTCAATATAACAGACTCATATAAAACTTTAGAAGATCTTAAAACTAGAATAAAAAAACTAGAAAAAGAGGATTTTACTACAACCGATGTTTTAGTGGGTAAAGCTATGGATTTTATGAACTCTAACAAGACTTTGCTCAGTTTAATTGCTGGAGAATTGTGGAACTTTGGATCGAAAGCAATTGACAAACTTGTTGAACTAAAGGTGAAGAAACCTAGTAAGTATTTGCATTCTTTATCTTCATGAATTATTATAATCTATGTAATGTCTATCATCGATATAAAAGTAATTCGGATAAAGTGATAATAGTCTTCTTATCTTGATTACCGCTAACCAATCGTGAAACTAGTACAGCAAAAGTAATAAAAAGAAACAGGTATGTTACCATGGCATCAGACATTCTGGCAAAAATATTACAATTACAATATCGTACACAGACAAAAATCCATAAAACATTGAAAAAGTGTAATTTATTAATTTTGCAATTGACATGCTATGCTTTTTTAATAAATCAAATTGTGCTGGAAAAAGTTGAGAGCTACGGAACGGTATTCCGAGGTCGTGGGTTCAAGTCCCGCTTGCGGTGATCAACTTTTTCCACCACAATTTGATTTATTAAATTGAAAAAGTGGTAAAACAAGAAAAAAATTATTTGGCTTTGATTAGTTGAAGGGATATTTTGAGTTATTACTGGGTAATTTGTTTTAATGTAATTCTTCATCGAGACTATCACAAGTAAATTTATTCTTTACATCGCTGCAACCTTTATCAAAAAATAAAAATTCGACAAAGTGGTGAAGAATTTAATCTTATATTTAAAATTTAAATAAAGATATACTGATTTGATTTTTCAGGTGCTCGAGCCAACGTACATAAATAGAAACGGAAAGTAATAATTTGGAAGTCTGAAAAATAAAATATTTTCTACAACAAGTTCTTGTGCTTTTATTAAAAACCCTTTAATGCTTAAGACGATACCAAAATAGCTTCGTGCATTTATCTATGTACGAAGTTTTCATTGTTTCTTTAGATTGAATGGCTAGAGCTCTAATTTTTAAGTATATGTTTTTTCAATATATGATCTAGGATCGCATGAACTCAGAAACGCGATTGAAAAAAGTTTTCTCGATAGAAAATCTTAGCGAAACAACCTCTCTAATTTTTTATTTTTTTCATTTGTCGGTCTATTATCGCGTATTAACTAATGAAATAACTTTAAAAACATAGGTAACTATTATGTACAGAAACACGTAAATCAGAATTAAAATATATTTAGTATATATACGATATTATATATACGATAATATTAATGCTTGCTTAATGCTATTAATATGTTTTTAAGTATGTACATTTTGTATATCCAAAATTATTGATATTAAGGTTACGTTTCAAATGAAAATTTAATATTTTTCGAACCCGAAAAATCAATGAAGTTGGAGAAGGAGAAATATTTTAGTACATCAAATATTTTTGGCATTTTACTTTTCTTTTACGCAAAACGACCTATAAAATCGCTTCATCTAAGCATAGCTGATGTATTCTGATCTGTCACTATTTTTTATTTGTTAATTCTCTTAAATGTCGTAGCTATCCCAAAACTACCTGTCTGTGAAGTACATAACAAAATCAACGAGGCATACTCGTCTAAGTTGCAAGTACGGAAGTTATCTGTGGACAAAAAACCAAAACTTTTTGCAACGCAACAATTCATTATTTTTCAAGTTTATGTTGCATTGTAGAATATTATTAACAGTATATTGTGGGCAAAGAGAATGGAACCTTAATGAGGTTATACGAAAACAGGCTTTTAAGTGGGACCAATGTTTCATCAAAGAGATTTAAGCTTTGATATTTGATCCATGCCATATTCTGCTTCGCTCTCTCTTGGGTATTTTGAACTATACTGACTGATTTCGTTATTTACATATTTACAATCCCTGTTCATTTATGATTACTCAAAACACTACATTATTTATAATTTAGGTTACTATATTTTTTCAATTCATCTTGTGCAACACATAACCTTATTGAAAGCTACACCAAGAATTTTCATTTTAGATTTGATCTTTGTCTTTATACGATGCTTTTTGATATCCTACCTAAGGAATACTACTTTTTATTTTTTTTCAATTGTGTTTAATGAATTTTATAAGTTTATGAAAAACACAAACCTGGCAACAACCACTTTAAATAAATAAAAATTCATGGACATTTCACACAACGTCCTCTGGTCCCAAGCTAAGCTTATATGCTTATTACACCATATAACAGAAAATGTTTTCTTGCCAGAACGTTTATTTTTTTTGTCACAGCAGAATAACTATACCTTCTGAATAACTATAGCTACACAATGTTTAATTTATTCACGATTAAGATACATTAATACTCGTAATAGTCACAAAACACCTATCTATGACTTCATATACAATTGATATTTCTTTTGACTTCATGGTTGCTACTAACGTTGACTAATTTAACGTACGTAGTAACCTTGAAGTAATGTAAATATTGATATTTTCACGAAACTTCCTAAAAAATACGGTACCTAAATTGTCAACTAATAGTTCATTTCCAGATATAAACAGGAAAAGGCATAAAAGTAGTAGTATATAAGTAGTTATAGTGATTTGTCTTCAGTAACTTACAGAACATCAACAATATGTTATCTTGTGGCAATATTGTAATATTTCTTGAAGTAATAGTAATTTTAAATAGTATAAGAGGAGATGCATCAGGTATTAAAATAAGAGAAGACAAAGAGTTAGTTAAACGAGATTATAGACCTTCAAAATGCCTTGCTAATAGTGCTATGGACATTTGGTATGGAAATAAAACATTGATCGATATCGCTTGGAGAGAATTCTCAGATTTTTTATACAAGTTAACAGAATGACCAGGTATTAGAAAGATATTTTACGTAAATGTCATATTCATTAGCTAAGCTTACATGCTGGTGTTATGGATACCAGAATACGGATCGACTACATAAACAGCTTTTCTTTAGTAAATACATAGGTACTTATACATAGAAACACCCAGATACAATACAAACATTTGTATGACAATTGTAAATAGCTCACAAATGATTATCCTGTTTGGGAGTCGAACCCGAGACCTCGTGTACAGCAGTCCGCTACACAAACCACTAAACCATGAAGACCGTCAAATTATAAATTTACTAGCTGTTATCCGCGACTTCGTACGCGTACAATTAAGAAAATTTTTCCCGTTTTTGCAACACTTTTCCATGATGCTTTGCTCTTATTAGTCTCAGGGTGACGCTATATAGACTATAGCCTACCTCGATAAATGTTCTATCCAACACTGAATCAATTTTCTATATCGATCCAGTGGTTCCTGAGATTAACGCGTTCAAACAAACAACTATTAAGATGGAATTACAAATATTAAGATTTCAGAATTATTCCCATATATATATCACTAAATGCACAACAGCAATATTTTATTTTTCAGCTCGTTCAATAAATCTCGAAGATTATGAATTGTACAAGATTCACGACAATCTAAGGCTTGCTTCTGCTCTAGATCATGTACGAGTGGATGTTAAATTTAAAAATAAAGTAACGAACGAAACTATACATACGATGTCATTTGACTATAATATAAGGGATAAACCTAGACTCAGACATAAATAAGTTAATTTAAGATAAGTTAACCTTTTTATAATTTGAAAACTTTGTATGTATTATTTAGTGGCCTACGTAAAAATACCTAATAAGGTAGAATAAGTTTCATTTCCCTAAAAATATATCTCACTTAAATATTTTTCGTCTGTGATTCTAGTCGAAGCTAATGAATAAATGTCTAAAAAATCTGACAAACCGCAAATATCTTCAAGGTATTAAAAGAAACTGTGAGGTATTATGATTTAACTCGAGAAAGTTACGTTTATGAATTTCATTAGCTGTAATTGAAATTGGTTATTCAATAAACAAAAATAATATTGTGAAGTGATATTCCGAAGAAAATTCGGTGAGTGACCTGTTGAAGAGAGTGATCATAACCAACGAAGGGATAATGGCAGGAAAATGATAATGTTTGTTTCGTACGTTCATTCTTAGAAAGCAACAAGAACTGTAATAAGCCTTCACAATACGTGAAAGCAAACACTCTCTTATTTCAAATCATAAACAAGTAACATTTCTTAGGAAGAAAGGAGCAGAAATCAGATGCAATTAGTATCTGACACAGAAATAATGTACAAATCCAAAATGGATCTGATTATAATTTTATTTTACACTACGATGGTATTAAAAATCTCACAAGGACTTAATATCAAAAAAGACCTTGCTAATGAAGAAAAATCGGCCAATACAGCTACCAAGTGGGTGGCAAAAAATGCTATGGATGTCTGGTATGGAAACAAAAGCATGATCGATGTTCTTTCAAAAGAATTCTCTGAACTAATATACAAATTGACATCTACAAGTAGATCCTGTAAGTAATAATATTAATAATCTGTACAAATATTATAAAGCTGAAGAGTTTGTTTGTTTGGACACGCTAATCTCGGAAACCATTGGCTTGATTAAAATTTTTTTTTGTGTGTGTCACTGAAAAGTGAAAATAGTGTACTACCCGTTTTCAGTGTTATGCACCACTGATGGTTGGCTGGTAGAGAATGCCACTGGCATTAAGTCCGCCATTGTACACTAATTTGTTTGTGCAAAAAGTTTTAAATAAATAAATACATTTATCGAGGAAAGGTATAGTCTATATACCATCACACTTTGACTAAAAGGGGCGAAGCATCGGGGAAAAAGGTTGCAAAAACGGGATTTTTTTTCTAAATTCCACTCGTACGGAATCGCGGGCAGCACCTAGTATTACTTAGATGTAGTCCAAAAGAATTTATTATTAACGTAAGAAATTAATACTTTTAAGAAAAAAAAGGAAAAAACATGCATACTCCATGCATGTTTTTGGAACGAAGTTCCTTATGGCGCGTTGCGAAAGGGGAAAGAAAAAATTAAGACCCGACACTTTTTACTGCGACGTGCGCGCGTTACTCTGTCTTTCTCTCTCTCTCTTGCTATCTCTCATAACATGAATAAAATAATAATATATAATTTTTTATATTAATAATAATTTTTTTTATGAATTATTGAGTATCTATTAAATTATAATATATAATAATTTAATATATAAAATTTTATTACAATTCCCTTACTAATTAATCGAAAGGGAATTCGTTCCATCCGGGTGTTCCTTGACACCACTCTTTCTCTTTTTCTTTTTTTCTTGTCTGTTCTTCTCCATAAGATTCACTTTAGGAACAGCTTTTAAAAAAAATTTATGAGTTTGAAAAATGTGTTACCTAATTCCTTCACTAAAAGTCTGATGATAGTATCATTCAACAACAAGTAGTTTCAAGTTTCCCGCAATTTCATTACATAGATCATATCTCTATTTACAATCACGGTGTGTCAAAGATTTTGTAAAACATTATTATTTATTAATACAATACACTTTGCTCTTTTTGCTCTGTTGAGTAAATATTCTTAACACCAATGTGTATCGTGACATGATTTACTCAATATTCGATTCCGAAGCGCACATCTGTTACTATTATTTATTATTTACGAAGATTTCCAACTCAATCTATGTAAGATTGCGCATAAATTTAACACTATCTGATTCGGAATCGAATTCTGATCTGCCAGCTAGAAAATATGTTTATTCTACAAATAAGTAGTTGTAGCAACTTGATTTTGTATTTAAGAAATTATATTATGTTCTGTTGATTCAAAGATGCTCTTGATAGGCAGAGGTCTGTAAAATAGTTTTTTGGGATTCCGTATTAAAAGGGAAAACATGAACCATTTATTGTGACTTCGCTGTCGATTAGAAAAGAAGACCACAATGTTCTTTAAGCAACTTTGTTACATAACTCAAAATCTTAAATTAATGTTATACTTTTTCCTATGCAAGATAACGCCTGTCCCGTTCACTAGCACCACTATAAAGTTACCAATTATTTACATATTTGTTTTGATTATTGTTTCAGTTCGATCAATAAAAGTCAAAGATACTACATTTCAATCAAAAGTAACAAATCCAGAAGACTTAAGGGTTGATGTCAAATTCCTAAAGAGATATAATGAAACAATACATAAGATCTCATTGGAATCAATGAAATACATATCAAACAGCTCAAGCTTGATGGGTTAACATTTCTTTTTTTTCTTTTTTTTGTGTAATACACGTACCTATGTTACATTTATTTTAATAGAAAATATCGCTGCTAAGCATTTAGGCCTTTGTACAGAAATACATGTATGTTTTGTAAAATAAATCTGAATTTGAAATACAGTACATGCATATAAAAATAACAACTCAATTTTATAATAAGTAAAGATTTTAAAATAAAGTCTTGCGGCTTCTTAATAAATCAAATTATGGTAGAAAAAGTGAAAAATGCCGCAAGTGGGAGTTTTTCACTTTTTCCACCATAATTTGATTTATTAAGTAAAAAGCATAGCATGTCAAATGCAAAAAATAATAAATTAATCTTACAACTTCTGTTTTTCTTTTAGCCTTTTTTAGTTAAAAGTACCTATAAAAATTATCAAATGTGCGGTGTTACACCAATACTTTAGCAAATTAGACGAGCAAATAAAATTAGACGCGTAACTTAGAATATTAAAGTTTATTGCAAACAGAAACATAGACAGAAGAACGCGGTTAGTGTCTTTTTGTAATTTTTAAGAAAAAAACATAATGCTTCAAAGAATATTTTACGTATTTTGTATTTTAAAGCACCTAAAATGCAACGAAAAAATATTTCTGGCCACTAATGAAGTTTTTGTGTCGCCCCCTACTGACGGAGGTAAGAGGTGTTTGGCTTTGATCTCTGAAAAGCCTCTTCATGAGTGAACACTCTTCAAATAGATGATTAGATGGTAGTTAGGGGAGTTAAGAGCTTCCGGGGTTCCAATGGATATGAAATTTTAATTGCCTTTTACCCTGCTTCGACATTTTCGGATTGCGATATCTGGGCGTCAAATCTACAAAAGATAATACACAATTTAGTTATACTATTTTCGTATAGGTTTGATAATGATAATTTTAATTTACTCCTTATTTTAAGACCATAAAATAAAAATATACGTAATTTAAAGTTTTATAATATAAATCGCAATTTAAACAAAGCGCTGTTAAATAAATAAGCTAAAATAACCAGACTTGTAATTACTTTAGACAAATAAAAACTATTTGTTTTAGTCTCATATTAGTTTACAGTGTAAATATTAAATAAATATTTACTCATATTAAATAACCCCTAGTTGAAATAACACTGATTGAGGCAAAAATATTATTTTATGCTTTTTTTCAGCAAACAAAGGGATTAAATTAAATTTTAAACCTATTTTGCTATGTTACGTCCAATTTGAAATTCTTATTAACATTATTAAAACATTCTTTACAAGTAAAGGATCATGATAATAACATCATAATATATTAGTGTAATTTACGAGATAAGTTGGAATCGAACAAAATTCAGCTTTTCGTTGCTAAGGAATCTATGAAATAATGATATAAGTACCTACTTTTTTTAGTAAGACTAAGAACAATATTAATGAACATTAGGAATTAAAACATTTTTTTAGCCTCGTTCAGTTTTACGCTAATAAAACTATGTAAAACACTACTGTTAAGCTACAGTACTGTTTCGTTAAAAGATTGCGACAGAATAGCTGAAACAAATAAACGAGTAAAGATGTAAAACAAGACGAAAGAAATAAAATGGAAGCAACTAATAAAAGTAAGAAACACAAAATTGATATTGACTTCCTAGAAGAGAAGCAAAAATGGCAATACTGAAAGTAAAGTACAAGGAAATGACTTTTCTCTTTGCATTTTGTTTCTCGCTACCCTACATTGTCTTTTACTCCGAGTGATTTATAAAGTACGGGTGATATTTTAAAATATTTAGCATGGAAACAGCTGTAATAAATACAGCGGTAAAATTCAGAGATATTTTCAATTCTAAAGTAGCACGTAGAAATACGATATAAACTCAATCGAGTAACGATTACGGTGGCCAAATTTGATAACTGGAAAGCATGACCTCGGGCCTCGTGGTGTAGTGGTTCTGGTAACGAACTGCCGATCAAGAGGTCGCGGGTTCGATTCCCGCTCGGGACAATCATTTGTGTGATTTTTCTAATTGTCATACAAATGTTTGTACTGCGTCTGGGTGTTTCTATGTATTATAAGAATGTATTTACAAAAAAAATGTATGTAGTAATGTATGTATGTAAATGTAATGCAGTATATGTATTCTATCCGTATTCTGGTACTCATAACATAAGCATATAAGCCTTAAGGTACAGTTACACATGCTAGTTAGTAGCATGCTTTTTAGTATGCTCATTGGCATACTTGTTTCGAGCATGCTCTGCACTTGTCTACATTTGCTAGATATAAGCATGCTAGTTTTAAGATAGATAGAAGAAGATACTAGCATGCTCAATAAGCAAACCTGTTCACACACGCTATAAGCACGCCCCCTTCCACCCGCGCTGCAGGTAGCATGCCCAATAATCGCACGACCGTCGATTTTTGAGCAAATTCGAAACTAGCATGCTCATTATTAGCAATGTTTCGACACACGTACCACTAAGTAGCAATTGCTCAAAAGTAGCATGCTTTCGTGCTACTAACTAGCATGTGTAACTGTACCTTTAGCTTGGGACCAGAGGACGTTGTGTGAAATGTCCATGAATATTTATTTATTTATGACCGCAATAAGCTCAGTTGGCAGAGCCACGGAACGGTATTCCGAGGTCGTGGGTTCGAGTCCCGCTTGCGGTAATCACTTTTTCCATCGTAATTTAATTTATTAATTTATTCAGAGATATTTTCATTCAATTAATTTAAGTTACCTGCAGAAATTTATATTATCTTTTTGTTTCTTTTTCTTCTTCATTTTATGTTGAAGGCCGGCAAGGTGAGTGTGATTCACATTCACAAGATAACACACATTCGAACGTCAGGTGACATCAGGCAACAGTAGATGGAGTGTAGTCATTTGGTAACCTTGGGTTACACTCCATCTATAAAAAATCAATGTTCGTTTTAAATTCAATAGAGGTGCTACTAAAATGAGAATTACTGTAAGAGCCAGCTTCGCAAGCTTAAAATTAAGCTTGATTCCAATTTTGCTATTTGAAGCGGCTGGTGTAGTATAAGTAGACTAAAACCCTTGCAATTCGGACGAGGTCCGTGGCCAATAGTGGGATGTTACTGGGCTGGAAGGGATAAGCAAACATTTTTATATACTAGCTGTTGCCTGCGACTTCGTACGCGTGGAATTTAGAATTTTTTTCTAGTTTTTGCAACATTTTTTACTGATGTTTCGCTCCTATAAGTCGCAGCGTGATGTTAAAAAGCCTATAGTCTTCCCCGATAAATGTACTATGAAACAATGAAAAAAAATTTTCATTTCAGACCAGAGTGGTTCCTTAGATTAGCGCGTTCAAACAAACAAACTCTTCAGCTTTTATTATATTAGTATAGATACAATTTTATTTCATAACTCTCATGTGAATTCTAGAGTTATCTGCTAGAATAGGAGCCCATCTATACTATATCTATATTTATAATATTATAAAGCTGAAGAGTTTGTTTGTTTGTTTGAACGCGCTAATCTCAGGAACTACTGGGCCGATTAGAAAAATTCTTTCAGCGATAGATAGAGCATTTATCGAGGAAGGCTTTAGGCTATATAACATCACGCTACGACTAGTAGAAGCGAAGCAGTAGTGAAAAATGTTCCAAAAACGGGATAAAATTTCTAAATTCGTCGAGTCGCGGGCTAGGCTTCTAAATTGCAATCTCGTTAGAATTAATATAAGGCTACATTCAAATCATATTATTCAACTCTGCAATTAGTTTATCAAAGCCCTAGGATGGTCTATTTACTTGCTAAACTAGTTCATTTGTGGTTCATGAATATTTATAAGTGTCTATTCTTGGCCACATGGCCGTGCATGCATTATCCTTACAATTTTACATAGTTAATGTAGGTAAAATGTAGATAAAATTTATATGTTACAATTTTGGTTAAATTACGAAAACGTCCGTGGGGTGAAAAACCCATGTATAGCACGCGGGCGCTGTAAAAACCGACCGAGGGAACCAGGTTGTGTGAGACCATTGCATATACCTATATAAGGTTGATGTCAGGCAGATAACCAGTAGTAAAAATCAGTCAAAACGCACTGCAACGCAACAAGAAGTCATGTTGCGGTGACCCTGGTTAATGGGATAAGGGCAGGAGAATGTTGATATGAAGTTCTCTAACCCTTGGAGGTCTTATTTATTTATTTAAATAATAAATGTTCCGCTGTAATTTATAAAAATAAAAAAAAGGAAACATGCTCTTCACTTATTCAGATAGTCATTTGTTACAGTAAGGCCTTTTTCATTACGTATCGTCTAAATTGAGCTCGTATTTCTTTTTAAACTTGAATCTTACATTGATTTTGTATGTACGAAATATGTTAGCTGTTTTTGTGCTATTAAAATTTTAGATAGAAAGCTTAGCTTGGGACCAGAGGACGTCTTCACATCGTATCACTATACGAGTACAACTTGAGAAATTTGAGGGTTTTCTTCGACTTCTCAGGAGATAATCACCAGATCCTGACCTGGTTCTAATGGGATTAAACCGGAACCACCAGCTTTTAAATAAAAAAAGAATCAAAGTCAAAAGAAGAAGTAACAAACATATAAAAAAAATCATACAGTTGAATCCAGTACTTTTTTGAAGTCGGTTTTATTATAAATAATTTGGCATGAATATTTAAAGTTCAACCTAGCTTTATAAAATAAAGACATAAAGATATTTTAGGCTATATATCTACATTACCGATATTACACTTTTTATATCTATCATTCGTTATCCTAACGTACTCTGTGTTATCCATAAAATATATGCGTATCTTATCTGTGATAAAAAATTTAGTAGCTTTATTTTGTAGATGGTCTCGAGAGAAATATTGGTAATATGTGACAAATGTGTTAATATATGATAGGTGTATACGCCTTTTGGCGCAGTGGCAGTGAAGTTTCCAGCACAGCCTGCGATCTTAGGTTCCATTCGTGGCCGAGTTTATTTATCAGAAATATGATTATCTACATTTACGCAGAAAAACGTAATTTATATGTATTATAAAATAAGTAAAAATAAAATAAATATTCATGGACATTTCACACAGCGTCCTCTGGTCCCAAGCTAAGCTTTTATGCTTTTGTTATGGGTATTGTTTACATAAATCTATTATCTATTATTATCGACGGGCTTCGTGGTGGAGTGGTTTATGTAATGGACTGCCGATCACGAGGTCGCTGGTTCAATTCCCGCTTGGGACAATAATTTATGTGATATCCATAAATGTCATACAAATGTTTGTACTGCGTCTGGGTGTTTTCTATTTATCATAAGTATGTATTTACAAAAGAAAAGTAGTATATGTAGTCTATCCGTATCTGGTACCCATAATACAAGCATAGAAATATAGCTTACTTTGTGACCAGAGGACGTTGTGCGAAATGTCCTGAATATTTATTTATTTATTTAGCTATATCTATACCTACTGTTAGGGCCCCTGCCTTTATTAGACAGGGGATGGGCGGGGGGTACAAAACTCGTCCAGAAGAACCAGAGTATGGCGGTGCGTAATTCTGACCCTTACCATATAAATCCACAGAGGTTGGTGGTAGGTCTGATTAGGATCTAAATTATAAGAAGACACAGATAAGGAGGATCAAACTACGTTGCCCTATAGACGGAAACAGGAAGGATATGGATGGATAATGGAGACATGCGACTCACCACAATCTTCTCTTGTTCGTCTTCTTATTCTGATCTCCACAGTCCTGGTTGTAAGGCAGGACAGGTAATTCTTATTAATTTTTTTATTTTTTCTTAATATTCTTATTTATTTAATTCTAATTACTAGGGGCGGGCAGCGGATAGGAAAGATAGATCTACCTACAAAAGAGTAATTGATAATTGCGCCGATATATGGCGGCAACACCTACTATCTTTACTATATAAAGCTGAAGAGTTTGTTTGTTTGAATGCACTAATCTCAGGAACCACTGCACTGGTCCGAATTAAAAAAATTCAGTGTTAGATAGTACAAATATCGAGGATGGCTATAGGTTATATAATATCACGCTGTGCACAATAAGAGCGAAGTGTGTATATATTTTGGGTCTAAACATACTTCTTTAGCATAATATTTTCTAACACTTGCGCGACTCATTGATTCAAACAAAACCATTTTTTAATTCTTCTTTAGTTTTATAAGCATACGATTTACCACCTTTCTCACTGCATCAACATCTTTCAAACCATAACATTCCATTCTCATATTCTTCTCCAGCCCATTTACGTCCCACTGTTGGGCACGGGCCTCCTCCACTTTGGGAGCGATTATGGTCTACCGTGTCGCGCTGATCAGGCGTGTTGGCACAGGGTTTATTTTTGAGTTTTCCGTCTCTCACAGAATATGCCATCTGTGTGCAATATCCCTTAGCTGACTTTTACAGCACCCTTGCGAGGAGATGGGGTGGTATTGTATTCTTGTATTCTTAATCCGACACCACACGGAGAGATTATTCTCGTATTATAATCGTAATATTCTGACTTATAACTTTATTTCATAGCTAATGCTACCGATTCTTCGGGCACAACTAAACTAAACTTGACTAAAAATAAATTTTGATTGTGTCGATAACACAATCCGGCAATGTTTACTGAACTTTCTTGTTAAAAAACTGTTTATTATATACCAAAGATCTTAATTAATATAAATGTGCTCAATAAATCAGCCAATTAAACTAAATACACCATAGCTGTTTTCATTTTTAGATAAGTTTTGTTGTGCACTTATAATTGTTACCAATATCCATTTTTCTTAAATCTCATAGAATATACCAAATAGCTTTTCTACTTTATATATAGAGCCTATATAGAGCCTATTCGTAAACGCAATAAATCCAGAACTCGCTATAACGATGTGGTGTTTAATACCCATTTAGTGTTTAGTGCCGATAAATATATCTTAGTTTGTCTTATTTAAAGTGTTAGTTGTTATTTTCGGCGAGCAAGTCAAGGAAGGTTATGTTTTAACGTCCATCTTCATGGGATAAAGTTGCGTTAAAATCCCTAGGTTAGGCACCACTGTAGTATTAGAACAATACAACACGCGTTTTAGAAAAATAGTCACAAATATAGTTAAATACATTTATTCACTATTCCACAAGGTAAAAAAAAATCAGTCTTATAAAAGAAAACGTATAACATCACGCTGCGACCAATAGGAGCGAAGCATCAGTGAAAAACATTGCAAAAACTGACTAAATTTCTTAAACTCGGAGTCGCGCGCAACACCAGTTGTAACAAAAACCAATATGAAGTAAAACACTTAGATTAACCCCTGTAATCACCTATAAATTTTATGTTAAGTTCTAGGCGACACGTAATATAACAAACACCTGGGGCGTTTATTACAAAAGCTTTGGTTAATTAAACTTATTGGACATATGTATTCATATAAGTAAGTAGATTTACGTGTTCTCATTGAAATGCCTTGACTGTGATTTTAAATAGACACATACGCTGTGAAAACCTGAAAACACTCGACTTTCTGTTCATCACACAAATATATTAATTGCCCTGTATGGTATCATATGGCTTTTATCTAAATATTCATCATCATGATAGCATCATGCCTTTTTTCCATAGGGGAAGGCAGAGAATATAGAGTTCTGCTACGATCCAAACATCTTACCTTGGCTTCATTTACTCTACATACACCTGGTGATCAAGTCCGCTATTCAATTAAATGGTATCTTTTGTAACAAGAAATTAACAATAGACCACCAAACTTGACAAAATTCGCCACTATGCAATCAACAAATGCAATAACTGATTGCTTAGTGGCGAATTTTATCAAGTTTGGTAGTCTATTGTTAATTTTTTGAGGTTATAATGTACCATTGAGCTACCATTTTGACACAATTCATTTACCGGACTTGGGGCCCTGGTCGTGTATGCCCGATGGTTATAAGTGCTATGCACTTGACCCGTTTGAAGGACGACGGGGCGATGACATCGAAAATATGATCTAGCCTAGATCTTTCCCTGTAGATTTCAAATTGCTTTATCGAAGAAAGCTTTGAGATTATCTCTCTACTTAGGTAATATATAAAAATCGTAAATGACTATCTTTAATGTTTGGTCGCACTAATCCCATCAAAAAATCCTTTTTTTTCCATTGCCCCTTTCTTCGGGAAGCTTAATATCATGCGATCTAAATATCTACTTGTACAAAATAATTGAACAAAATGACTACAAATAAAGCAAATTATACCGCTTTAAATTTACCTGGAAACTAATGGTCTTTCGAAGTAAATTATTGATAGCGATAAGAAAACCAACATTATGTCGTCCTTAATATATGTATGTGTATATTATAAAAATAAAAAAATAAAATAAAATCCTTTATTGGACCTTAATATTACTATTACAATTTTGGTTTCCTGACCTCCAAAGTAAGTAATGCAACTTGTAATATGGAAGTCAAGGAGTTTACTCTCAAATTCAAAATAAAGGTCAGCAAAAAGAAAACTACAAAACAAAAAACAAGAAAAAATAGTAGACGGTTAGCAATCAATTATATAGTTTGTGTGATGCTGATGAGTGTTTGTGTACGTGTGAGTGTATGAATGTATGGAAAATGTATATATAAATATGCGTCTATTTTAATTATGCGACTTAATGATGTTTTCCGTATCATCATAATTTAATGACAATATTGTTCCCTATCTCACTTGTATTGCTTAGTTTAAACATTGAAAAACACATTTGAATATTATTTAATCCAAATAATTTTGGATATTTTTTTTGTGAAAAATTTCAGATTTATCTAACATTTTAAATCATTTATAAGGATACCGTTATGTTGCATAGATTTCTAACCGACTTCAAATAAAGGAGCAAGGTTCTTAATTTGTCTGTATGTAATATTTTCTAACACTTGCGCGACTCATTTGTTTAAATAAAACTACTTTTGACGGATTTAGACGCGTATATTTGTTTTAAATTTTGCGATGGTTCTCGTGTAGTCTTATTGCACCAGGTCGGGATCTTATGGTCATCTCCTAAGAAATCGAGAAAAACCCTCAAATTTCAAAAGCACATAAAGTCGGTTAAACTTCTTTTTAAAATGAGATACTCACAGACAGGTAAATAGATACTAGTGACATTAATTGTTCCTATTTTACTTTACATTAAGTAACTTTGGATAAACTTAACAGTTTAGAAAAATTCTATCTGTTTCCAAAGTAAACAAAACTATAAAATGTACCGACATCCTATGTAAGGAAATAGGTATAAGAAATGGCTATAAATATTCTATTATCAGGAAGTCACCTAGTTTTATAAGAAAATATAGAATCCGATGGCTGATAAATTTTGTGGCTTTCATAAAATCTATAGCCACTTATAAAACTAGTATGTTTCTTTTGTTTACTACAATTTATATCACTTTTGTAGTTGGGTATTTTCACGTTTAATAGGTAGTTATCGAACTCCCTTTTCCCGAAAAAACACCAAATCTTAATAAATTAAATTATGGTGGAAAAAATGATTACCGCAAGCGGGACTTGAACCCACGACCTCGGAATACCGTTCCGAAGCTCTGCGAACTGAACTTATTGCGGTCGTGATTTTCAGTAATCAAATTAGGCCACGATAATCGTCACACATTGAGTTTATATCGTATTTTTACGTACAACGCCATCTATCAAGAATGTTTTGCAACATCTTGACATAATTTAATTTAATAAGTAAAAGCATAGCATTTCAATTGCAAAATTAATAAATTACACCAAATCTTAACAAATTTTACATAAAACATTATTTTGGACTACTCCGCCTATTAAAAAAATCGCATTAAAGTTCGCTGCGTATTTTTGAAGATTTAAGCTCAAATAGGGTCGTAGGTACGTTCATACATACAAAAATAAGAACTTTATTTTGTAATAAACTAGCTGTTGCCAGCACTTCGTACGCATGGAATCTAAAAACCAAAGCTTAACCATGTATAATAAAAAACCATCTTCTTGATTCCCTCTGTCTATTAAAAAAACTGCATCAAAATCCGTTGCGTAGTTTTGAAGATCAAAGCCCACATTGGGACATACAAAATTTTTTTTTGGTTCGTGGGATCTCTGGTCTCCGAAGACCGAATCTATCATATAAATTACGACCTAGCCTGTAGAGGCTCATTAATTTTACATCAGATTTGTTGAACTGTAAGCAATCATATAATGATAAATACAAAAATAATGAGTTTGTTTTATACACAACTACAAAAAAAAAACAACAAACAAACGAACAAAGAGGAAGACCTAAGAAAAGATGGATGAACTGTGTGAAAGAGGACATGAAAGAAACGAAGTTGACGCAGACATGACGGCTAATAGAAGACTCTGGAAGAAAAAGACATGTTGCGCCGACCCCAAATAATGGGATAAGGGCAGTAGGATGATGAATGAGTTTGTTTTATAATAAGTAAAAACTTATAATTATGTATAGGTACTAAACTATTGTAAAGATAAATAAATAAATAAATATTCAAGCACATTTTGCACAACGTCCTCCGGTCCCAAGCTAAGCTTATTATGCTTGTGTTATGGGTACCAGAATACGGATAGAATACATAAACTACTTTTCTTTTGTAAATACTGTAAAACTTCTTCTTTACATTAATTTATAATAATAATTTAAAACATATTTAATTAATTTGTTATATTTTTTATATTAAAGAAAAACTATTTTACAATCATTTTTTAACATCCTCTCTTCATGTGCTATTCCAAAAATTTGAAATTTGAAAACGAATAAAAAAAGAATAGGAGATTCTTCCTTTATTCATTTTCAAATTTCAAATTTTTTATTCCTTTTTTAAAAATAAATGTTAAGTGGCCTGTATCATTGTATAGGTTATATTCAATGATCACAACCTTTACATTCTCCCCCCCTTAGAGGATAAAAAAAAATTTTTTTTCAAAAAAAAAAAAAATTTTTTTTTTCTAAGTTACAAAATACTGGACATCCTACCTAAGGTTGGAAAGCATGATAACAAACTAGAATGAACCAGATTAGATCCAGCTAGGACCTAGCTTTTCGAAGCAATACATTTCGAAAAACTTGAAAAGCAAAAAACCAACCAAAAATTGCCTTTCTAATCTTAGTTATCCGAACCACACTAACTACGATGCCCTTATATCATATCACTCTTTTCATAAAATATTAAACTACTTCATCTTTAAAATTGATTTATCCAATAATAAACAAGAGTGATAAGGCATCCTTAAAACTATCACACCAAGACACAAAGCATATATCATCAACAATCAATCAGAAAAATGTTCATCACCAAACAATTAATGCTCTTATAAAAACTATCGAGCTTCAATTATGAGGTCAGCATCATAGATCCGAAAGATATGCTAATTTAACAGCTTTCCAGCTTAATGAGAAAATTTACATAAGAAACCATTATAATTGATAGAATCCAGAGATTATCAAATTAAAATTTAAAGTATGCTCAGATAATACTCAACCTTCTTTTCAATTATTTAGGTATAATTTCTACTAAGTAATCCTGAATGCTGGGGAATGACCAATTTATTCCACATTTAGAATTCCTTCTCGTGAGATAAATTTACCAACCATTCTTCTACCACAAGTAACGTTTTAAATAATCAATCATTCTATTATCTAAGTAATTATAAACTATTCGCTAATCATTATTATCTAACTATTACCCAATAAATAAAATAAAAATATTATCAGCAACCTCACACTATAATACAACTTCTTTCAATTTTCAACCTTTCACATTTCTCTCCTAATGAACAAATACTTTACTCTAGCACCTACTTTCCTAAATCCTATCTTATGAGTTCTATCTCTAAAATGCGTGATATCCCAAAACAGGATTCCATGACAAATAGCCTATGGCCTTACCATGTTGCATTCAAAGATATTACCCGTTGATACGACTCATCCAACTAACTCTACCAAGCCACTTCCTTCGACATTATAACTCAATACAACCCATTATTATACCTATTAATCGCTCTACCTTAATACTATAATCATAACCTAGTACGAAATACTCACTATCCAATTATTATGTTAATATATTTATCTCACATTTTTAACTAAACATTCAAAATATAAATATGAAAAAATAATTAAATTTTTGATGTGGTTCCTTTTCATAGCATCTTTCTTATGTATAAATTTGCTGACGTCATTATGAAGTCTCGCCGATCCCGAACAATATGAAACACACCAAAATAAAACAATATTAGTAAATTATAATTATCACCCTATATATAACCTTAATCTAATTGAATCACTAAACCAATTTACATCATTATGCAAATAATTATTTCGTTATAGAACAATTCTTGGTAATTTACTTCTTGAAACTCTTCCCTTAGTCTATCAAATACCTCCTGTACGCTTTTGCACATGTCTTTAATGCCCCGGAAGAAAAATAAGGTGTTACCCCTTAAAAATGAGGGCAATAGTGTAAAGGTTGTGATCATTGAATATAACCTATACAATGATACAGGCCACTTAGAATTGTTTTTAAAAAAAGGAATAAAAAATTTAAAATTTGAAAATAAAAAGAATAGAATGGGAGATGAGCATGGGACATGAAGTGAGGATGTTGGAAAAATGATTGTGAAATAGTTTTTCTTTATTATAAAAAATATAACAAATTAATTAAATGTGTTTTAAATTATTATTACAAATGCAATGAAGCTTTACAAATGCAATGAAGCTTTACAAATGGATGTTAAGTGGCCTGTATCATTGTATAGGTTATATTCAATGATCACAACCTTTACAATACATACTTTTAATACATAGAAAAGGTGATTACTTATGACAGTATAGCTACGCACTGGCAAAAGAATTTTGAAACCGGTTCAGTAGTACCTATAGTTTCTATTCGGTTCAAACAAGTAATCAACTATATTTCTTTTTAAAGTGTAAGGATAAAATTGAATTTTATTATAAACTGGTCACGGACTTCGATCGCATTTTGAATAACAATATTTTCCTATCATGCTTCAGCATTGCAACTGCCACGTGCCATAAGTTAAAGAAAATATTCATCTGTGAATATAAAAATCAATATTCAATATATTAAACTGAAAGCTATATTATAATCTGTGAAATCGAAATGATGACATAGGCAATAACAATTTTGACGAGCTTGGGTGTTGCGTGTAACGAATCTATAGCTCGATTTAATAAACTGTACATCGCCATCTATCGAGCGGTACAGTAAACTTCCGTTTGTTTCGTTTTGATTTATAAATTTCACGCGTACGAAGTCGCGGGCATCAGCTAGTAATATTATAAAGCTTAAGAGTTTGTTTATTGGTTTGTGTGTTTAAACGCGCTAATCTCGGGAACAACTGATTCGAATTCAAAAATTCTGTTTGTGTTAGGCAGTCCATTTATCGAGGAAGGCTTTAGGCTAAATGACATCACGCTACATCCAATAGGTAGGAGCGAAGCATCAGTGAAACTTATTGCAAAAACGGTGAATATTTTCTAAATTAGTTTTCATTATAAGTATGTATTTACAAAAGAAAAGTTGTTTTTGTATTATATCCGTATTCTGGTACCTATAACACAAGCAAATAAGCTAAACTTGGGACCAGAGGGCGTTGTGTTAAATGTCCACGAATATTTATTTTATTTATCTAACAAACTTTAGACGTGTGTTGCGAATTTTATATATTTTGATGTATAAACTTTTAGTTTTCCTAAATTGAGTAGCCATTTATTATATCGCTGCAGCTCACCACATGCATCACGATATTAGCATACGTGCAGGTGCTAGTGAATAACTCTAGGCGTCGCAATGCGGTATAGGTGGTCTTAAATTCATATTATTGTAGCGTTCAATCTGTCGCCATCATGTGTTTACGATTTTGAATTTATAGATCAAAATCTTTTACGATACAAACCATTTTCATGATAAATGCCTTCGTTCACGTGGATTTTCGAAATTTTTCCCTTTTTTAACATTTTTCAGTGATGTTTTGCTCCTACTGATCGCAGCGTGATGTTATGTAACTTGTAATCTTCCTCGATAAACGTACTATCCAACACTGAAGGATTTTTTTAAATAGGACCATTATTGCCTGATATCAGCGCGTTCAAGCAAACAAACTCTTCAGACTTACAAAATTTTATATACCAATATATATAATTATACTAGCTGACCCGGCAAACGTTGTTTTGCCATACAAAAAAAAAAGAAAAGAGGTTTGAAAAATAGATGTTAGCCGATTCTCAGACCTACTGAATGTGCATACAAAATTTTATAAGAATCGGTCTAGCCGTTTCGGAGGAGTACGGTAACTAACACTGTGACACGTGAATTTTATATATTAGATTTAAGCAGATTAAATAAAAAGATCTCTTCCTCTTCTCTCTTTCCAGCCCAATAACGTCCCATTGTTGGGCATGGGTCTCCTTCACTTTGAGAGGGATTAATCATTACTTAAATTCAGTATCAACTCAAAATGTTGAAGAGCTTTTTAAGTTCTGGAATAGTAAATTACCATCAAAATCTGATATCAAGTGTCATTAGTGTAATTAAAAACAAGAAGTTAAAGTGACGTTACACAATTTATAGTTTTAATAAATAAATAAATTGTCTATTAAATTAACTGTTCGTGTGGTAAAGGATTAACAATAATAGTGTCACCACACCTTTTCCTTCTCAGAGTGCAATAAAAACAAGCTAAGGGATATTTTACACAGATGATTATTCTTTGTGAGAGCCGAATATCTTGAAAATAACCCTGTGCCAACACGCCTGGTCATAGTAGTACGGTAGACCATAACCCCTCCCAAAATGGAGTTTTAGGATTCCGTACCAAAAGATAAAACGGAATTCTATTACTGAGATTTTGCTCTTCGTCCATCTCTCCGTGTGTCACAAGGAATTGGTGAAAAGGTGTTTCTCTGAAAATTTCACAGTTTATGTACAATCACTTGATGCTTCAACAATAAATACTCATCATCATAATTCTGCTGCTCTCATCCCGTTAATTGGGGTCATTAGGGGTCGGTATAACTATTAAAACATGATATTAACAGTACAGTACCCTTCATGTAGGAGTCCAACTTGTACTTACCCGATTTTTTTCCAAATTATTTCATTTCAGATATTACATGTATGATATCTAAGAGCAATATCCCACTGAGAGCTTTTAAAGCATTAAGTATAATAAAGTATCTGGAGAGGCTCAATTGTGTGACTGTTGAACTCCCCGAGATAATCAAGAAATATTACATTTAGAAAGAGCCTTGGCACAAATCACGTAAGAGATCACTATCTATAATAATATGGTATGAATTTACAAAAGAATTTATAATAACTCGAAGTAAAAAACACTCACGTCAGGTGGAGAGTGGTCATTTGCCATCCCAAGCTATAAAAAAAAAAATTTCAAGTGAGAGTCTGACTCGCGCACGAAGGGTTCCGTACCATTATCTATGCAACATAAGGCAACGTTATTAGTATCGAACAAGAAACGGTAAAAAAATCATGTTTGTTGTATGGGAGCCCTTAAATGCCTTAAATATTTATTTTATTTTATTTTTAGTATTTGTTGTTATAGCGGCAATAGAAATACATCATTTGTGAAAATTTCAACTCTCTAGCTATCACTGTTCTTGAGATACAGCCTGGTGACAGACGGACGGACGGACGGACGGACAGCGAAGTCTCAGTAATAGGGTCCCGTTTTTACCCTTTGGGTACGGAACCCTAAAAAGTGAATACAATTACTTATTACTTGAATTTCTCTTTGTGTGTTGGGCACGGGTCTTCTCCACTTTAAATTATTGCATTTTTAGTGGTCCTTGATAGATTTGCAAAATTTGTAATAATTATGACAATTGTAATGGGGTTAATATTTTTTTAACGATTTTAATACACAGATAGCTACATGGGCTATATAATATCATGCTGCGACTGATAAAAGCAGAGTTTCTGTGAAGAGTACAAAATTGGGGGAAGTTTTCTAAATTCCACGCGTACGAAGTCGCGGGCCGCGGCTAGGCATTGATATTATTCAAAGAATTCAGGAGAAATTAAATGAAACTTTGCTTGGTAAGTTCGATTAATCGAGCTGATAACTTACCTTATTGTAATTATATCACTTTTTTGTATTGATGAAAAGGGTTTGAAGAATTTCGAGAATCCATCACCATACCATCATCACCTTACCTCATGGAGGTAAGCAGAGACTACAGAGCGCTATCTGCTGCTGCCTAAACATACTTCCTTGGCTTCATTTACTCACAAAAATATCAGAGACAGAAAGTCCGATGATAGAATTATATCTTAGACTAGCTGTTGCCCGCGACTTCGTACGCGTGGAATTAAGAAAAATTTTCTCGTTTTGGCATCATTTTTCACATTAGTGAAAAATGATGCAAAAACGAGGACGAGGAAACGAGGACAAAAGCGAGAAAACGCTGCGACTAATAGGAGCGCAGTCATTAGACTGCACTCCTATTAGTCGCAGCGTGATGTTATTTAACCTATAGCCTTCCTCGATAAATAAGTATAGATTAATATATATGTTTCACTAAATATTCACAACGTAACAATCCTATTCTAGTAAATTCTGTGTAGGGTGGGATTGAAATTTATAGGTTCTATCTTCCGTTTCTATTTACGAAAATACAGAAATGATGGTGTATTCCGGGTCTATTCTGCTCGCTTGGGAATTAAAATAAGTGTCTCTAGACAGGGGAATAATGATCTGGAAATAGACATTTACATTCTATCTTCCTTGTGTTTCAATTCTACTGTTTTAGTGTCTAAGCTAAAACAAGAAGTTAACTCAATCTGTTTTTAGGGTTCCGTACCCAAAGGGTAAAAACGGAACCCTATTACTGAGACTTCGCTGTCCGTCCATCCGTCCGTCCGTCCGTCCGTCCGTCCGTCCGTCCGTCCGTCCGTCCGTCCGTCCGTCCGTTTGTCACCAGGCTGTATTTCAAGAACGGTGATAGCTAGAGAGTTGAAATTTTCACAGATGATGTATTTCTATTGCCGCTATAACAACAAATACTAAAAATAAAATAAAATAAATATTTAAGGGGGGCTCCCATACAACAAACATGATTTTTTTACCGTTTCTTGCTCGATACTAATAACGTTGCCTTATGTTGCATAGATAATGGTACGGAACCCTTCGTGCGCGAGTCCGACTCGCACTTGACCAATTTTTTATTTAAGATAATTTTTGTTAACTGATAAACATATCGGTAAGTTTAACGAATACCTAGAGTAAAACAAAATACCTATTTGTTAGCGTATTAAAAAATGTATTGTAATGTTTTAATTAACTTTTAATGTAACTTTTTAAAATGGTTAAATAATTAAGACAATAGGTATACAAACAGAAAACACCTTCTTTACCGACTAACGACTACGACCACGACTTATCCTCTATCACAGTCATCCTCAGTCAAAAGACAAATTTAAAAATTTCCATTACTTTAAATCATGAAATTTTTTGTAAATAGCGTTGTTTACTGCAACGTTTATTGTATTTACTAACGGAATTTTTGGCGTAAAACATTTATTAAATGTTAACATTATAAAATGTTCTCAGAAAATAATATCTAATTAACTTTGAAGTTGATGTCATTCCATTTAGCCGCAGTAATTGTAATATCCCATAGCTAAATATCTTAATTACGTCAATTTATACCTCATAAAGGACGACAAAATACCCCAATGAAGGTCTGTTCAAAGGACATTAAGGCATGGTTTCTCTAATAAAATTTGATTAATTGTGTTAAGGTATTATGATATAATTTTCTCGACAGTTCCTTTGAAGTTTTCGTTGACGACGTAAAATGTTATCAGAAATTATACTGAAATTGTTGCCTCTAATTTGTTTATAATATTGAGGTTGACTTAAACCAGCGTCTACAATATTTATTTTATTTATTTATCCTTTTTAATATAGTATATGAATATAGAGACTTAAATCTTTAGGTATTTTCTGCCAATCGATCGTATTCTGCATCACCTGGTGCAGATTTAAACAAAATAAGTGTGTGTGTGTGTACTTATGTATTTATGTGCGAAATTTTTACTTAAGTACTTAGGCGTTAAGCCTTTAGATACTAGGCGTATTTGTAGTTTAAACCACATGGGATTTACAAATATTTAAACTTCTTTCGACTCACAAGGCAAAAGATTTATTGTTATCATCTTAAAAACTGCATTTTAATAAAATAACCTTAATAATCGAAAAATATATGTATAGAAAAATATAAGAATTGTTAAGGGCCTACATCAATATTATCGTATATCATCGCCGACACGTACATATTAACACAGCCAGTAGGCACAGAAAATGAAGAATTAGGGATACTTTTCCTATTTACTCAAAATCTACTAAATATATTTTAATTCTGATTTACGTGTTTCTATATATAATAGTTACTTATGTTTTTAAAGTTATTTCATTAGTTAATACGCGATAATAGACCGACAAATGAAAAAAATAAAAAATTAGAGAGGTTGTTTCGCTAAGATTTTCTATCGAGAAAACTTTTTTCAATCGTGTTTCTGAGTTTATGCGATCCTAGATCATATATTGAAAAAACATATACTTAAAAATTAGAGCTCTAGCCATTCAATCTAAAGAAACAATGAAAACTTCGTACGTAGAAAAATGCACGAAGCTATTTTGGTATCCTCTTAAGACACAAGTAACTAGATATACATGTGCAAAAGTCGAGGCTCTTTTAGACGTTAAATATGGTCTCCATCAAGAGTCTAAGCTCCATATATATTTCAAACGAAACATTGAGAGAAAACTCAGTTATTATTTTCAAAAACTGCGGTCTTTTTAATTTTATTATCTAAGCGTCTTAATTCACGGTCCACTGTTTGGCACAGGCTTTCTCGGCATTGTGAGGGTCTTTGGCTACTATGTCGCGCTGGTCCCGTGTGTGGGCATAGGATTTAGTTTCCCTCAGCTAGCTTTTACAGCACCCTGGGAATGTTATTATATAAAAGTTCTATCAAAATAGCGTCTCATCATCTTCCTATTATTATTTTGATTGCATTTTATTCAACAACTGTTATATCTGTCGTAATAACCTTATTATCTCTGATTATCCCTAGTCACCACATTATATTGTATGCTAACTGTAGTCCGCGATTCCGTACGTGTGGAATTTATAAAAATCTCCCTGCTTTTGCAACATTCTTTACTAATGATTCACCCCTATTGGCTGCAGCGTGATTTTATATACTATATAGCTTTCCTCAATGGACTCTCCGGAACTAAATGGACTATCCGACGCGAAAATATTTTTTCAATTCAAACCGGAAGTACTTGAGATTAACGTGCTCAAACAAACAAAGAAATAAACTCTTCAGTTTTATAATATTACCTACTAGCTGCCCCGGCAAACTGACAAATTGACAAAACAAATTCTGTGTAAAAATCAACAACAAAAAATTTCATCAAAATCGGTCCAACCAATTGTAAATCTAAACCAACTTCAAACCCCCTTGAATACACACAACAAATTTCATCAAAATCGGTCCAGCCGTTTAGGAGGAGTTCAATTACAAACACACGTACAGAAGATTTATATATATAAAGAAGTAGGTATAGTTCTTTTTCATTAATACAGCTACTTAATAACAATTTGAAAGCATATTTCAAATTGAAACATTAATTGTGGTTTCAATCCGTTAGTTGCAAATTTTATTAAAGAGCACCCGCTGTTTCTATTTGAAATAAACCGTGTGAAATTCTTACTGGGCTTTATAATTTATATGAGAAAGGCTTGAAGATTAGGCTCTTAATGGAGGTCATATATAACGCCCGTGGAAGCCATTCTTGGCTGTGGTTTATGTGTGTGAGTACTCGTTACTCATGTGACACTGAGGTTTCTTTGAAAATTTTATTAAAATATCTTCTTTTATAAGACTGGTGAATCTAATTCCGCGATAAATTTTTTTGTAAAATCTTTATAAGGTATTTTTAAAATTTACCTCTCTTCTCTCTCCGAAACGAAAATTAAAAAACCGTTTCGTACCTACTAGACATATAAACATAAGTTAAGTTGTGTAGGAAATGCATGCACAGTCATGTTACTACGAGAGACTAATAAATATTCATTAATCGCAATTTAAATAGTAATATACTCTCTAAGGGATTACCTATCTTGCTTGTAGACTTTATCAGTCTTATCACAGATAATATAATAAAAGGTCTTATTAATAATGACTTATCGGAGGTTTAAAAGTTCGCTAAAATTGGTTCGCGACAATTGTCAAAACTTAATATTCATAATAGTCTTTTTACGCTAAAACGTTTATTATCTCTCCGATAAAATCATCGTTTAAACCTCCGATAAGTCATTATGAATAAGACCATAAATCTATACTTCTATACTAATATTATAAAGCTAAAGAGTTTGTTTGTTTGAACGCGCTAATCTCATGAACCACTACCGATTTGATTTGAGAAATGGTTCCATTTTGTATACCTAGTAGGTATATATTTTGAAGAGAAAGGTTTTGCATACATATTACTGATCGATGACAATGCTGTATAGTATGCTATTTAGCCTATTTATGTAATAAGTGAAAAATTACCAATTTAAATTGATTCAGTACTTTTGTAAATATTTCTCCGTGTGGTGACGGATTAAGAATACAAGTGACACCACCCCATCTCCTCCGAAGGGTGCTGTAAAAGTCAGCTAAAGGATATTTGCACACATATAACATCCTCTGTGAGAGACGGAAAACTCGAAAATAAACCCTGTGCGAACACGCCTGGTCAGCGCGGCACAGTAGACCATAATCCCTCCAATGTGGAGGACGCTCGCGCCCAACAGTTGGACCTAAATGGTCTGGAAGGAGAGGAGGAGTACTTTTAGTGTGTGGGACGTAGTTAAATATATTTTTTCTATTAACATTTTATAAATTACATATCTGTCATCCTATAACCTAACGTAGAACAAAAACATATGCGTATCTCTTGTGTGATAAAAAATTTAGTAGCTTTATTTGGCGGATGGTCCCGAGAGAAATATTGGTTTTACGTGACAAATGCGGTCTGTAGACCCATGAAAATATACTACCAGTTTGATATATTGAGAAAGCGAGACTAGGGGATTGCATTGTTTTATATATGTTTCAGATATCTACGTATTTTATTATTTCTCGAAGTTTCCTAGATATCTACTGTTTTGTTCTAGTTCTTTTTTGCGCAAGACTAATAAATAAAAAGTATTTAGATAAAGATAAAAATAATAATTATTGAGAGCCGAAATAAATCATTACAATAAAATACAACAATTTTATTGTATTGTTATCGCATTTTCAATTTTGTATTGTGTGTTACCAGTTACCACAGGGTTTATTTAAGAGTTCTCTGTCTCTCACATGGGATGTTATCTGTGTACAATTAAATTATAATATTCTTTATCTGGATTTTATGGCACGCTGTGAAGGAAAAGGTGTGGTGACTCTTGTATTCTTAATCCATCACCACAACATGTGTGGAACAAGTATGAACTACATTCCCAATCCTTTTCCACATTGATAATTATTTAGATTTAACTTATCGTTTAGTACGCTACCCTGAAAATATTTAAATAGAGTTCATGTTATTTGGTTTTAAGATAAGCAACTAGGTTTTTCATTTTATTTACGGACAAAATTGTCTTTAACTTATGACGCGTCGCAGATGCAATGTTGAAACATCGTAAGAAAATATTCTTATTCAAATGTCGACAGCAGCCCGTGACCGGTATGTAATAGGATTCAACTTTATATTTGGCTGCTTTAGACAAAAATATTGAATATATATTTTCTATTTTTATCGCTATACAATCTATGTATCTATATGCTATGTGTGTTCTGTCAAAAATTTTAATGATCATTTACTCTCTACTAAAAACTCACCAACCCTTAAGTTGGTGAGTTTTTAGTAGATCTATTGGTGATATACCACCATACATTATTCTGTTATATCTCAAACGAGTAGACAAAGATTTTCTCAGCAATCGTCATAGTATGTGATTTATGTCAGTCAATGATTACAAAATCAATCAAACATAAATAATATTACAATAATATCTCTTATCTTTCTTCGAAAATTACTCTACCCATTGATGAAAACGACGTCCAATATTTTCAATCATTCGTTTAGTTTCTTGTTACGAGACAGGTAGACGCGTGGAATTTTCTCTACGCATCTAATTGACCCAAAAAAAATGTTAATAGATCAAAAAATAAAATGAGATTAAGCTTACACGGAGTATTTTGTAGATCTATGAGAAATTATCCCACCGTAAGTATATTATTAAATAAATAAATAAATAAATAAATATTCATGGACATTTCACACAACGTCCTCTGGTCCCAAGCTAAGCTTATATTGCTTGTGTTATGGGTACCAGAATACGGATATAATACATAATACTACTTTTCTTTTGTAAATACATACTTATAATACATAGTAAACACCCAGACGCAGTACAAACATTCTCTCTCATTCTCAATTATTATACCACAAGCATAATTATAAGCTTAGCTTGGGACCAAAGGACGTTGTGTGAAATGTCCATGAATATTTATTTATTTATTTTTGTTAAAATTAACCAAATACGTAACCGAGTACACCGAAAACTAGACGCACTTAAATATACCTGAGTCTTGTTTTGGAACCCATACATATTCAACAAAGCAACGTGAACTAACAGCTCTGCGGTTGGCAGCCAAAGGTTCATATTTTATTCCACACTGGCCTGTACTTGTTAGTCTAGCCAGGTTCGTCCCAGTATTCACATTTAAAAGTTTTGTGCCGTTAGCTTCAACTATGATTTGAAATTTTTGTGACTACATTATCAGGATTTTTAGCATTGTGTATTAAAAGCCAAAATCGGAATTTATTGCTGAGACCTAACTATCTGTCTGACCATTTGTCACCCAGTTGTATATTATTATCATGAACGGTAATATCTAAAAAGAAGAAATTTTAACAACTGATGTATTTCTGATAACACTTTAAACACAAAGCCTACAAAAATGCAATAAGTAAAACATTTATAAGGGCTTAATATTATCTAACACTTGCGCAACTCATTTGTTTAAATAAAAGTACTTTAAAAAAATTTGTTTTATTTAATTTATGAGGCTTCCAAACTGCAGCATTTTCTTGTGTCATATGATGATAATTAAGATTGTTTTAATCTTAATTATCATCATATGACATGGTGTCGAATATTTTATGGTACGGACCACTTCTTTGTGCGCGAGTCTAATTTTTACTTGGCCGATTGCTAAAAGGACATGTTGTGCCGACACCAAACAATGGGATAAACGCATGAGAATGATAGTTATTTTTGTGGTTTCGTGTTAATATAATTATGCCATATTGTATAATTGTAGAATCCTATAAAATCAATTAAATTTTTTTATACCAATTTCAATGCTTAGATTCTTCTTACCAAGAAAATAAGATTTCTATGCAATTTTTAACACGCTTTTATTTCGTTTATTTTGGTTACGAAAGTTTGCTTCTTAACTAATGTAATACAATCAAATAAAAAAAGAATGTGAACATAATAATTGAAATAAATTACCAATTAACTTTTCTTAAATTACTTTTTTCAATTATATTTTCTGTTATTGCAAACACAGTTTTTGTAGTCTGTAATCTTTTCTACTACCAAATTACAAAAAAATAAAGTAGTTAATAAATAACACAACAAATATCTTACAATTTTACTTTAGCAGTAAATCAATTAGGGAGGATGAAAAGAAATTTCGGATTGGCAAAAATAACTGTTAAAATACAATTAGGTTTAAAAAACTTTTGGATTTCCATTAATTGTTTTTCTTTGGTAACATTTTCAAAAGTTTGTTACAAACTCTTTTTTTTTGTTTGTAAAAGTTACATTACAAATACCATTTACAAAGATTTAATGATGTATTTTTCTGAGAATCGATTTCTTGTTTTGTAAAATTTATTGGCGATATTTGGATTAGTTTGAATTTTGCGTAACTAAAGACTTAATTTATGAATCCAATTATAGTGGAAAATGGATTCACCGCAAGCGGGAATTGAACCCGCTCTCTCTAGCAACTGGGCTATTGTAGCCTTCCAAGTGATTACCTTAGTTCCACAACAATTGACTCGACATCGCATTAATATAATTCTATTTAATGTGGATTCATTAAGTGGTAGGTTAAGTAGAGAAAGGGATATTATAAGCAGTTGTATCTAGTTTGAGAGACAGAAAACTCTACACTCAAATATATACCAACAAGCCTGATTAGCGTGACATAGACCACCAGAAACTCTCCCGAATTTGACGAGACCCGAGCAGTAGTGAGACATTAAAGGGCGCAACAAACGACATATTACGCTATAAATTAATATAGCGAGAAAGAGACAGATATCTGTCGGTGACGTCATAACTATAGATACATCTCGGTATCAATATATAAAATTCTCGTATCACAATGTTCGTTCCCATACTCCTCCGAAACGGCTTGACCGATTCTTATGAAATTTTTTATGCATATTCAGTAATTGCTATACTTATATACCGTAATAAGCCGTTTGTGACGCTCTTAATATGCTTGAGAGAGAGAGAGAGAGAAAGAGAGAGAGAGGGAGAGGAGTATTATGAAAATTTCTTCTACATAAACTCATATGCCAGTATCTAAGAAGATATTATATATAGGACAGGGCAATTCAGCTATTAGATATACATTATTTAAATTTACTACCGGCCCGGGATAGTGAAGAGCTCTGCAAATTGCTGAAACTTTGTGAATTAACATCAAAATCTGATATTAAGTGCTGTTAGTGAATTAGAAACAGTGTTACAAAATGGCCTTCAATATGCCTTAGTTTTAAGGGTTCTATGGAAAAAGATAAAACCCTCTGAGACTTAACTGTCCGTCTGTCCATCAATATCACAGTGTAAGTATATTAGTTCATACTTTATAATAATGGTCTTATTCATAATGACTTATTGGAGGTTTAAACAGAGATTTTATCGGAGAGATAATAAACGTTTTAGCGTACAAAGACTATTATGAGTAATAAGTTTTGACAATTTTCGCAAACCGATTTTAACGAACTTTTAAACCTCCGAAAAGACATTATGAATAAGACCATTAACGATTCTACTTCGTATTCTAGTACCCATAACAAAAGCATATAAGCTTAGCTTGAGATCAGAGGACATTGTGTGAAATTGTCCATGAATATTTATTTATTTATCACTTCTTTTCTTATAATGAAAGTACAAAAATTACTTTGTACAGGTTTATACTGTCAAATCTAAAGGGGTATATAAGTTGGTCAAAATGGTTGGTGTAAAATTACACATGGTTCAGCTTGCCAGATCTGTTACTTGAACTTGGCTTAACACGCTACCGTGTGTATACGGGATTGTACCGTTAATTAAATCCGATTCGATACTCAGGTGAGTTGGCTCGACTGCACGTTAAAGCTTATGGTTATCGATTTATCATAGGCAGCGATTATATCCTTATCTCTTCAGTAATCTTTGAATTGATGTTACTATGGTTACTAACTAGTATTGGGTCACATATTCTACCTTGCTTAAGAGGGCACTATACCAAATTATGCTCCATACAAAAATATGGGCTTCGTAGTCCCCTTTTTTCTTTACGAAAGTTAAACAGATTTTAATTGTTTTTACGCTATATGTATTATAGATGTAGAGTATATCTATGCTTCTATCACTTTCTTTTTTTTAAAACATACTAACTAAAAGAAATATGACCACCCGAAAATCCCGTTTTTTACGGTTTTCTTTAGATAAAGTTGCAGCGACTATCACACATGTTTGGTAAGATTTTACCAAAAGAAGCATAGATATACTCTTCATATATAATATAGCGTAAAAACAGTCAAAATCGGTTTAACTTTCGCAAAGAAAAAAGGGACTACGAAACGTCTTTTTTTCAAAGAATTTGTAGGTAAAATCTCCTTTTAGCACGGCGCTCGGAAATAGTGATAGCAATACCTAAGGCAAATACCTAAATTAGGAGTACAGTACCCTCTTAAGTTGGGTAAATGGAAAGTGTTCCCTAAGTTTGAATCTCTGGTGAAAAAAAATTTCATAATGTTTATTCCTGACACAATAATAAATTTAATATTGGCTAAAACACTAAACGGACCTTGTGGTCTGGTAGTTCATGTAACGGACAAAGAGATCGCGGGTTTGACCCCCGCACGGTACGAGTATTTGTGTAATTTATGTTTGTACTGCGTTTGGGTGTTTTCTCGGTCGCAGCGGCAGCGTGATGTTAACTTTAACCTTCCTCAATAAATGTATTATCCAAGACTGAAATAACTTTTCACATCGGACCAGTGGTGTCTGAGATTAACATGTTAAAACAAACAAACAAACTCTTCAGCTTTTTTATATTTTCTTTCGTATAGACTTGGTTTTTTATCCATTACTCAGAATATATTTACATCAAAAGTTTTATACTAAATCGATTTTCTTACTACATAAACTCAAAAGAACCATGTTCATTTAGTAGCGTAAAGTTCTTTGATCTGAAAAGACTCTCCAGTTTCATTATACCTAACATCTTACATTTGTAAGCATCAATAAAATTGATTTGAAATAAAACCCGTATGAGATGTAGAGATATTTTTTTCTATCGTTTTATAGGTATCTTCTTGTTTGTGGTTTTGGTAGAGTTATATAAATATACGTATAGTATTACAGTTATCAGTTATTTTCATTACGAAAAAGTCCATAAATAAAAAATATAACATTATCGCCAGTAATACATTTTCTCGCTTTCTCTATCCAGCCCGTTAACACACAATCATCATCATCATAACATCGCGCCTTTTTCCCATGGATGTAAGCAGAGACTATAGAGGGTCATATGCTACGATTCAAATATACTTTCTTGGCTTTATCCACACTCATACATCTTGTTTTACATACCCGGCAGTTGTAAGTGCTACACACTTGCCCCTTTTGGAAGAAAAAAAATGTTTAAATTTAACTACTTTTTACGGATTTAGATGGTCACGGGTAAGACTTACCCGTGACCATGGTGACTGCAAAGTCTCCGAAACGTCGGGCCAAAATTTAAAACAAATATACGCGTCTAAATCCGTAAAAAGTAGTTTTATTTAAACAGATGAGTCGCGCAAGTGTTAGAAAATATTAAAAAAAAATGTTCCCAAAAGTAAGACTTTAATGAGCTGGAACAGGGAAATTAATCTTCCAGTATGACACAATGTATTTAAAACAAACTCTACATATAAAATAAGGTATAAATATTACAATCAGCACAGGGTAACAATACGTATAATTAAACCCTCTCAGTAAAGCTATATAGAAAATTATTCACTTGTCTCGTTTTATTCATTCGTTTACCCTGGCAGATGAAATTATATATAAGCTTAAATTATTTATTTATTTTATTTATTTATTTAACTCTTTAAGTACAATTTGAGTACAAAGGCGGACTTAATGCCATAGGCATTTTCTACCAGTCAACCTTTGGGTGGTGCAGAGAATAAGTAAAGTAGGTGCTTAAGGATGAAAATTAAATATTCGCTAATATTTTACTATTTTATAAAAAACAATACATACACTAAACACTATAATCAGTAAACGTACATACATATATAAATAGATACACATACATGTTCATCTACACAGCATACACATATACATACAATTATACCATAGATATCCTTATATATTTACAATAAAGGCAAATAGATGATGAAAAAAAAATAAAAAATAACACAGACAAATTAACTTAGATGGGGTTCTCCAGCATTTCAATGTAGAAATTATGTACTTTTCGCTTGAAAATTTGCTTACTTTTGGACATCCTGATCTCTAGAGGGAGGGCATTCCAAAGAAGAACGGCTTGTATCCTAAAAGAAGAGTGAACAAAATTAGTGGAATGGGAAGGACAGCTTAAGAGAAGATTTCTAGACGGACGAAGACTTCTATCGCAGCTAGTAGTAAGGTAATCGAAAAGGACAGATAAGTAATGTGGGGCATTGGGCGAAGAGAGTACTGAGTACAGCATAGTCAATGCATGCAAGCTACGGCGCTGGCGGATAGGTAGCCATTTTAGCTGTCGGCGATAATGGGAGACGTGGTCGTACTTACGAAGATTGTAAACGAATCGAATGCAATTATTGAGAAGTCGGTCTAGTTTATTGAGCAGATCTGCATTCAGGTCTAAATAGCACACATCACCATAGTCAATTGTTGGGAATACTAAAGTTTGTACTAGTAGTTTTTTTGTCTCGAATGGTAGAAAACTTTTTAGAGGGTATAGAGAGCGAAGTGTCCCTGTTACTTTTCTACTGATATTGGCTACCTGCGCACGCCAATCAAATACTGTATCAATGAGTAGACCGAGATCTTTCACAGTAGCAGTTAATGGAATAGCAGACCCATCAAACGTCACTGCTGGAACAGATGATTCGTTAACTTTGTTGATTAACCGCGAGCTACCAACCAGGATGGCTTGGCATTTTGTAGGATTTATACGTAGTCCAAATTGGTCAGACCATTCCTTGAGTGAGATTAGGTCACGATTCATAACACCGAATGCAGTAGGTAAATCATCTATCTCAGCCCGTGTATAGAGCTGGAGATCATCGGCGTAAAGATGGTACGAGGAGTGAAGACGTTGGGTTACCAGATTTATAAATAAAGAGAACAGAAGTGGGGAAAGAATGCTTCCTTGGGGAACACCAGAGGTAAGAGTACACCACTTGGATGAGCATTCATTGTTACGAACTGCCTGCTGTCGATCCCGAAGGTAAGCTGAAAACCATTGCAGAGATTCGGAAGAAATTGAAATAGAAGAAAGGATATGTAGGAGAATGTCGTGACTGAGAGTCCCAAAAGCGTTAGAAAAATCGACTAAAACCAGTAATGTAACCTTAGTGTCATCCATGCTTGCCCTGATCTCATCAGTCACTTTGAGCAAAGCAGTAATAGTGCTATGTCCGGGCCTAAACCCAGATTGAAGTGGACAAAGCACATTGTTAGTACGTACGAAATCAGATAATTGCGTGTGGACAGATTTTTCAAAGACTTTTGATAAGAAAGGAAGTATAGAGATAGGCCGAAAATGGCAGGGAAGAGAGGGGTTACAGATCTTTGCAAGGGGACGAACGAAAGCTTTTCGCCACACACAAGGAAAGTTACCGAAAGTTAAGGAGAAATTAAAAATATGAGAGAGAGGCGATAAGATATGATCTAAAATATTTACAATCATGCGTCGGCTAATACCATCACATCCCACAGCATTAGAATTAATAGATAATATATATTTTTTTATTTCGGCCGACTCAACTGGAGAAAATTTGAATGCTGCGTAAGCGGGTTGTGGCAAGTTTGCGAGATATTCCACTGTATGGCGCTTGGTTTCAGTATCAATTGTCTCATTTGTAATGAAGTGGTTATTGATTTCATCCAATGATAATATATTAGGCAGAAATGAATTCTGCGTCTTGCCTATGCCCAGCTTACCAAGAAATTGCCAGACACCTCCCGGGGTAGGAGCAGAGTTTATGTTGTCCAGGATGTACCGGCGCTTTGCGTTTCGCACTGCCTGGTTACACCGGTTTCTGACGCTCTTAAAATTGGTCCAATCATCGACACAACGATTGCGTTTATATTTGATGAAAGCTCGGTCCCTGCGTTTCATAAGTGCGCGAATCTCTTCATTCAGCCAAGGTGCTGGTGGATACTTTAATCTTACTTTTCTCACAGGAGCATGTATGTTGTATAAGTTAATAACTATATCATTAAAGACACAAATTTTTTCGTCAATCGTATCTGCAGCCCACAATGGTTCCCAATCGACATTAGCTGCGTCTCGTTGAAGCTGGTCCACATCCATTCGGGCATAACTACGAAGATTTAAGACTTGAGGGGGGGATTTAGGAGGTTTAAGGGTATAGGATAGGTAAATGAGGTCATGGTGGGAGAAGCCTGGGGCGGGGAATTGGCCATGGGAGGATGCAAGGGAAAGATTAGAAGTGAGGATCAAGTCTAACCAGCTATCTTCTCCGTAAGGATTGTGATGAGTAGGCTGTAACGGTAATTATGGCGCTATGCATTGCCGAATACTTAATCATGATTGTGTATTTAATCTTGCTATGTTCGAAATAATGTGTTTGATTCTTCTCCTCCTCTTCAGCCCTTTGGGAGGGATTATGGTCTACTGTGCCGCGCTGAACAGGCTTGTTGGCACAGGGTTTATTTTCGAGTTTTCCGTCTCTCACAGAAGATGTTATCTGTGTGCAATAATCCTTAGCTGGCTTTTACAGCAATCTTGGAAAGAGATGGGGTGGTGACAATTGTATTCTTAATCCGTCACCACACGGAGAATGAAATGTGTTCGATTACGACTAGCTAATTCCCGTTGGTTCACTTATCAAGATCTGGAAATATTTTTTTGTACTTTCCAATCAAGTTATATGCGCCCGCAGGTAATGGGGAGGTGTCACTTGTATTCTTCTTTTCTGTCACCTCACATTGATAAAAAATATAAGATAAGATAATATTTTATTCATATACTATATTCATAAATGGATTTTTAAAAAATTACCGATTTGATGAGACTACCTCGTTAGTGTACTCTTTAATCATTTATGTACATAATATGTGAAAACAATTACACATTGTTTTCATATATTAGTTGGATATTTGAGGGTTTTTCTCGATTTCTTAGGAGATAACCATATATCTGAACCTGACCTGGTGCCAATGGGAACACATATCAGCTTTTAAATAAAATAATAATCATTTAAATCGCTTCGCCCAGTTAACAGTTATGAAGTAACAAACATAAAAAAAAACATAAAAACGAATTGGGAATGTCCTACTTTTTTGAAGTCGGTTAAAATGTTTTGCTTTAGTAGATTTACACATTTCTCATAACAAATACAATTGATAAAAATTATGGAACGAAATTCAATTCTGTATACACAACCTTGTATGGCAAAGGTTGAGGATAATTTCATAGATCTCGTAGCGTAACCACATAAGCCTTATGGGCTTGTCGTAAATAACCTTAGAAATTAGGCTCCCTATTCACATCGACCTTTAGAAATGGGTTATTGATGTCATAGGGTGCTAATCCAACTGTGTCAATGTATAATGTCAAAAGAACTACCTTGAATTAATAGTATTTACTAAAAGCAATAAATATACACTCATGGACATTTCAAACAACGTCCTCTGGTCCCAAGCTAAGCTTATATGCTTGTGTTATGGGTACCAGAATACGGATAGATACATAAACTACTTTTCTTTTGTAAATACATACTTATAATACAATTCTTATCTTATCTCTTGTCTTAACTAATGTCATAGTTGCTGCATTTTTACTACATTGCGTACTTCCTGCTTTATTCATTCATCAGCCTTTTTCTGCCCATTGTTGGACATAGACTTCCCATAAAACGTCCCATAGCGCTGTTTTGTGCCACTTGGAACCAATGGTACCAATTCTAAGTGCACGACTAAAACTTTCGTTGCACATATTTATATTAATTAAAATCTTTATGGTCTTATCCATAATGACTTATCGGAGGTTTAAACGGAGATTTTATCGGAGAGAACGTTTTATCGTAAAAAGGCTATTATGAATAACAAGTTTTGACAATTTTTGCGAACCGATTTTAGCGAACTTTTAAACCTCCGATAAGTCATTATGAATAACACCATTGGTCTATAATACACAGTTTCTATAATAACAAAATTCAGTTAACATTGGCGAATTGTGATAAAGACGCTATCAATTTTAAATTTTACTTAAGTTTACTTGTGCGTAATGAATCGGCCCCAATGTCAGCTTATTATAAGTACCTATGATAACTTTTACTGGTATCTTAAAGCTGAAAAAATAAAAAAGATGGTTCATTGTTGAAGCTACAGCTGAAAAGGCAACAAAGTCTATTTATAGGTACACCCCCTTCTCTCAGAGGTGGTGTGCTCAATAATTTACACATATAATTTGTTCACGAACGGAACAAACTTGCGAGTACCTACCTATCTATTATTCAATTGAAAGTCTAAAACTCATGGGAATTTGTATAATGTATTTTAAAACGTTTTTATCTTAGGTATATAATGGAGTGCTTTTAAATAAACAAATATTGACGGACCCCGTGCTCGAGTGGTTCGTGTAACGGACTGCGGTTCACGAGGTCGCAGGTTCGATTCACGGGACAATTATTTGTTTGATATATATGTATGTAAATGTCATTGTTCTGTGTATTAAATGTATATATTTATAAAAGAAAAGTATTATTTCTTTCAGTTATTATGTTTTGAAAAAAAGAAAATACCTAATAGAAGCATAGATATTTAAGACCTTGATACTGTGAGAGAAATTCGTTGCTTTGGAGGTAATGTCTACTAAGAAAACAGCGGACTACGATCTATATATTTTTGTATAGAACATAGTTTGGAGTAGTGCCCTCCTAAGCGATCTCTCATAAAGCTCAACACGATTTTGCGGATTCGATCTCTGCATGAAACAAATATTTGTGTGATTTATATTTGAACCGCGTCCATTTTTGTATCCAAAATCAGTTACCCTTGTTGGTATACAAACATATAAATATTGATTAATAAGCGAACATATTGATTAATAACCGTGTGGTGACGGATTAAGAATACAAGTGTCACCACCCCATCTCCTCCCAAGGGTGCTGTAAAAGTCAGCTAAGGGATATTGCACACAGATAACATCCTCTGTGAGAGACGGAAAACTCGAATATAAACCCTGTGCCAACACGCCTGGCCAGCGTGGCACAGTAGACCATAATCCCTCCCAAAGTGGAGGAGGCCCGTACTCAGCAGTGGGTCGTTTGGCTGGACGTTGGGCTGGAGAAGAAGAAGAAGAACAGAGGACGTAATAATAGCAGTAAATAGTGCGTAAGTAAATAAATAATAATAATGTATATTGTTTAAGTTTGTATATTGCTACGCCCGAACGGGTACCTAATGCTGTTGATACTCATGTTTCTTTTATCTCATCTTTATACACAGTTTTATCAATTCAAAATCTTTGACTTTGACTTTGACAGAGGACGTTTTGTAATTTCCATTGATTAATATAAAAAATCTTTAAATAAAACAACAAAATACACAACAAATTGTTTTTATTTTATGAAATTTTCACAATAAAGTCTTGTTTGGATCTTATCCATAATGATCATAAATATGCACAGCAATTATTGTAACCATTATTTTCATTTAATCTAGAATCAAAATACATTTAAATTTAATTTACAAATATTTACAATAGATTATTTATAAACATTTTTAATTTAATATTAAAATAATTTACTGTAAGCCGTAATTTATTATCAATATGAAATATTTTTATTTCATTTTCCAACTAGTTTTTACCGGCGACATCGTACGCCTGGAAATCACGACATATAGAGTAAACATATGGGTAGCCCAGTCTTAGAGTATTAAATCAATCGGAGCAGTTAACCATGCTGTCTTCTTTGCCAATTATACTGCCGGATCAGCGGAGTACCGATGTAACGCACACAAACACTATAACGATATATCAAGGGCGTTATAAAGGGCATATTATTATATATATTAATACAGCGAGAAAGAGGCAGATATATCTGTCGGTGACGTCATAAATATGGATACATCTCGGTATATTAATATATAATATATCTGTATCTTTCTCGCCTCGTCTTGTTTCTATATACATCTGTCTCTTTTACGATATATTAATATATCGTAATATTCCGTTTGTGGTGTCGTTCATTGGACGCTTCCTGCGCTTCGCCTAAAATCGCCTCACGTACACGAAAAGGCGCAGTGTCCGCACATTATGAATATGAGCCCTGCTCTCGTAAATTTTTAGCAAGTGTCGCTTTATAATCTCAACTCCTTTTGGATTAATGCTTTAGTGGAAAATGTAGCTTTCTATAAGTAAAAAAAAAATAGGATCGGACAAAACTATTCGGAGATTACTCTCTACAAATAACAAATTTTACCTATTTATTAAGGGCCTACATCAATATTATCGTCGACATGTACATATTAACACAGCTAGTAGAAAATGAAGAATTAGGGATATTTTTTTGTTTACTCAAAATCAACTAAATATATTGTTACGAACACACAAAACACAAAGGAGCTAGCGCCATCTAGCAGCAACTAGTAAAACCAATTAAAGAACCGAACAGAGTGAAACCCCTATTAGATACTAGATGGCGTTAGAGGAACTACCGTACATGCGCGAATCTTAACAATAACATAACAATAAGGTATACACATATATATAATATGTGTATAGGTATATATATAATACATTTGTAACAATAAGGTTTGCTGGAAGAAAATTCCATAGTGAATTAAGCTCGCCTGTGTACATTAGATTTAAATTTCAAACTCTGTAAATATATTTTATATGTACAATAAAGAATAAGAATAAGAATCTTCTAGAAAACATTCGTTCCGGGCGATCACGTTCGCGCACAGTCGGGAACATTCTGGAACTCGTCTCGGCGCATATAAATAGCGGCAGGGAGGCGAGCCCGGGCAGTTCATTTCGAGCTACGATCGAAGCGACTTCGAGAGCGAAAACAAGTGATCAAGAGTGATACCAGTGAAACCTACGACTTGGCTACGACCTAGGACATTGTTAGTGCTTAGTGTTTGGACCTAGTGCTTAGTGTTTGGACCTAGTGCTTAGTGTGTAACTAGTGCTAGTGAATAAAGTCTTCAAAAAAGAGTCAGCAGGTCTTTCTCTCCAAATCCTTCGAACCCTAACACGTAACAACTGGTGTCGGAAGTGAGGTTTGGAGATGCCATTGACTCCGAGAGAGGACTTCGAGGGCGTCAGGACAAGGGCACAACGAGCTGCGGAGGCCACGCCCGCTGTGGACCAAGCCCCGCCCACTGGCCCCACCCACCAGGCCCCGCCCACCGACCACGCCCCTCTAGACCCGCCCACTGGCCACGCCCACCATGCCACGCCCACCGACCACGCCCATCGGGCTCCGCCCACCCAGGCCCAGGCTCCGCCTACTCAGACTCAAGCCACGCCCACTGGCTCCGCCCACCTTGCCACGCCCACCACACCGGCCACGCCCACTAGACAAGCTCCGCCCACTGGATCCGCCCACCTTGCCACGCCCACCACACAGGCCACGCCCACTAGACAAGCCACGCCCACGAGCGGCGCCGTAGCGTCAGTGGCACTTCAATTAGGAAATTTAATTGAACTGATAGAGATGCAAAGGGCTGAAATTCGGTCAATGAAGGAGTTACAAGAACGCAAGTTCGAGTCACAAGAACGCAAGCTCGGCGCTTTGCAAGAATCACAAGAACGCAAGCTCGAGTCACAAGAACGCAAGCTCGGCGCTTTGCAAGAGTCACAAGAACGCAAGCTCGGCGCTTTGCAAGAATCACAAGAAAAAGTGCTTTGTGCTATAAGTGATGTTAGTAACACGGTGATTAAGCTTCGAAAAGATGTCGACGTAGTGGAAGAACGAGTTACCGGGTTAGGATTGGATGTCGAAAATGTGAAAACCGGCCTCATTGAACTACAGAAGAAAGTAGTGCGCCTTGAAACCACGGGAGTTGCGATCTCTAGTGGAACTATCGGAGTGGCACAAGGACCAAGAGTGAAAGTTCCGCCATACGACGGCACTACTTCCTGGAACGCTTATCGTCAGCAATTCCAGACGGTTGCTACTGCCAACGGATGGACGGAAGAACAATGCTTGACCGCTCTCACTGTTGCGCTCAGAGGGCAAGCTTTGTCGGTCCTGGAAGCACTGCCACATACAGGAAATGGGTTCCAAGACCTGATGGAGGCACTTGAATCCAGATACGGGGAGCGACACCTGGAGCACGTGTTCCGTGCCCAACTGCGTGACAGAGTCCAACGCTCAGGAGAAGGACTACAACAATGGGCGTTGGAAATTGAAAAACTCGTCAGGAAGGCACACCCAGGAGCCGACACCAAGATGGTAGACACGAATATTGTGCAAGCATTTGTCGACGGAATCAAAGACCTGGAGGTCAGAGCTGCAGTGAGGCTTCGTCACCATACCTCGCTAAAGGAAGCATTGGCGCATGCTTTGGAGGTCGAGGCTGTTCGTTATGACATACGGCATACCCATAAGATCCGCGAGGTCTCTGAGGAAGTGAAGGAGGTTAAGGCCCCTACGAAGAAAAGTTCTGGAGCCATGTGCTACAAGTGCGGCGAGAGGGGTCATCTTCAGCTCAACTGCCCGCAGAAGGAAACCCAGATGGCCAGGATGAAAAGAATCGAGGAACAAATAGAGGTGCTGAAGAAGCAGGGGGCTTTGTCCCTTGCCCGGGATCAGGGAAACAGGACTAAGGGGCGAGTGCCGGCTGACGCGGAGGGAGCCCCGATAACTGTTATCTCCCAGGCATGCAGCGGAAACAGCCTTGCGATTCAGGGGGCTATTAACGGGACGGATTGCAAAATGACTCTGGACACAGGAGCCTCTAGAACAATAGTGAACCCAAGTCTGGTAAAAACCGCAACGGGACACAAGAGGAGAATTAACTGTCGGCTTCTTACTGCCTCCGGTCAGCCAATACCCGTCCTGGGAGAAACGTCAGTTACGATGTATGTAGGGGGGTCCTCATACTCTCATAACGTAATCGTGGCTGAGATTGTGGATGATTGCATATTGGGTTTGGATTTCATGAAGAAACACAACTGCAGAATTAATGTCGCAGACGGAGTTTTCAAGTGTGGTGAAGAAGAAATCTTCATTCTTGGAGGCGCCTGCGGGAAAGTCGCATGTGTACAGAAAGTCATCATACCTGGACGAGCGGAAGCTCAGGTACTGGTGGAACTGCCGCCAGCTGGAAAGAAAAAGTTAAACAGATGCGTGTTGATCGAAGACACACCTACCAAGACACCGTCACAAAAACTGATGACGGCGAGAACCCTTGTTAGTGGAAGCAGAAACGCTGTGGTCAGGGTTTTGAATCTTGATGATCGCGAGATCTGCCTGAACAAAGGTGATGTCATCGGAAAGTGCGAGGAAGTTGTCTGGATGAAAAAGTGTAGTTCGATGACAGGCGCAGACTCGGCAAACAGCAATAATTACGGTTTAGTGACTAAGCTACTCGATGACTGTAAGAGTAATCTGACTTATTCGCAGAGCATGAAAGCTAAGAAGTTTTTGCAGCGCTACGCGAATATCTTCTCCAGTCAAGAAGGGGACCTTGGAAGAACGTCAATGGTTCAGCACAGGATAGATACCGGAAGCGAGAGACCAATTCGTCAACGAGCAAGACGGATACCAATTGCAAAGGAAAAAGAAGTTGAAGGCCTTTTGGAGGACATGAGAAGGAATAAGATTATTGAACCGTCTACAAGTCCGTGGTGCTCACCTGTTGTATTAGTGAAGAAGAAAGATGGTAGCACGAGATTTTGTGTGGACTATAGGCGTCTCAATGATGTCACTAAGAAGGACAGTTACCCGTTACCTCGAATCGACGACACTTTAGATACCCTGAGTGGCATGAAATGGTTCTCGACCCTAGACCTGAAGTCTGGCTACTGGCAGGTAGAAATTCATCCAAAAGACAAGGAGAAGACAGCTTTCTCGACCGGTAAAGGTTTATGGCAATTTAACGTCATGCCCTTCGGATTGTGCAACGCACCTGCCACATTTGAGCGACTCATGGAATGTGTACTGGCAGGCTTAGTTGGAGAGGCTTGCTTAGTCTACTTGGATGACGTCATCATTGTCGGACGCGACTTCGAGGACCATTTGCGAAACTTGGAGCGAGTTTTCGCCAAAATAGAGGGAGCCAAATTAAAGTTGAACCCGGAAAAGTGTCATTTATTCAAGAGCAAGGTCAACTATCTCGGCCATATTATCTCCAGTAATGGAATCCAGACAGACCCGGAGAAACTGGAAGCAGTTCAAAAATGGCCTACCCCTAAGGACAAAACCGAAGTGCGGGCATTCCTCGGCCTATGCTCATACTACAGGCGTTTATTTAAGGGATTCGCAGAGATAGCCAAGCCATTACATCGGCTGACAGAAGATAAACGACAATTTAGTTGGGATGAGACTTGTGAAGAATCTTTTCAGAAACTGAAGAAACATCTGTGTGAAACACCAATCCTGGGGTATCCACAAACTGAAGGTCAGTTTATAGTTGACACGGATGCAAGCAACACGGCCATTGGAGGGGTGTTATCTCAAAAACAGGGTGAAAGAGAAGTTGTTATTGCATATTTCAGCAAATCTTTATCCAAGCCAGAGAGAAACTACTGTGTGACAAGACGAGAACTCTTGGCTGTTGTAAAGACGCTACAACATTTCAACAAATATCTCATCGGCAGACAGTTTTTACTACGAACTGACCACGCAGCCTTAAAGTGGCTACTGCAATTCAAGAACCCAGAAGGTCAAGTAGCTCGATGGATTGAACAGCTCCAGGAGTATGACTTCAAGACGGAACACCGCAGCGGAAAGACACATGGGAATGCCGACGCACTCTCACGAAGGCCGTGTTCGGAGGACTGCAAACATTGTGTTAAGCAGGAATGCAATGAAGAAACATTAAAACTAACGAGAACAGATCCTTTGAGTCTCTGGGAGAATGATGCTATGAGGGAGGCTCAAGAAAAAGATGACGACCTTCGGCACATCATCACATGGAAGAAACGGGGTGACGTAAAACCAATATGGAGTGAGGTTGCACCCACTGGCGCTGTCACTAAGGCGTACTGGGCGCAATGGGACAGTCTGATACTCCAAAACGGAATACTCTACCGGAAATGGGAGAAGACTAACGGCAGAGAGTTCCATCTTCAGATAGTTGTCCCAAGAACGAGAGTACCAGATGTTCTCCGTGAAATACATGATGGCGTATCAGGAGGGCATCTAGGTGTCAAGAGGACGTTAACAAAAGTGCGAGAACGATTCTACTGGTTGCATTGTCGAGATGATGTACAGGATTGGTGCCGCAAATGTACTACTTGCGCTGCTGTAAAAGGACCACAGACCAGGAGCCGTGGGAACCTGCGGTTGTATAACGTCGGTGCACCGTGGGAACGAATTGCAGTTGACGTAGCTGGGCCATTTCCTGTAACGGATTCGGGAAACAAGTATTTTATGGTCGTCATTGACTACTTCACCAAATGGCCCGAAGTGTTCGCCATACCAAACCAAGAAGCCACAACAGTCGCTTCTAAGTTAGTCGAAGAAGTTATATGTCGCTTTGGTGTGCCTCTGGAAATCCATTCTGATCAGGGCAGGAACTTCGAATCGCAGGTGTTCCGGGAAGTGTGCAGAATTTTGGGCATGCATAAGACGAGGACCACCGCGTACCATCCACAGTCTGATGGAATGGTTGAGAGATTTAACCAGACCCTTGAGAGGCATTTGGCGAAATTGGTAGATGACAAACAAAAGGATTGGGACAAGTATATACCACTCTTCCTTCTGTCTTACCGAACCGCCGAGCATGAGAGCATAAAAGCTACCCCGGCGTATGTCAATTTCGGTAGAGAACTACGAATACCAGTAGACCTATTGACAGGAGGGTCACCGGAGGGACCAAAGACTGTACAAGACTATGTCTGCGATTTAAGGGAAAAGATGCGCTATATACACGCCTTGGTTCGGGAAAATGGGTTACAGTCAAGTGAGAACATGAAAACCAGATACGACCGGAAATCGAACACGAGCGGCTTCGAGGAAGGGTCACTGGTGTGGCTGCATAACCCAACTCGCCGGAAAGGGAAATCTCCAAAGTTGCAGAACCAGTGGGACGGTCCATACAAAGTGGTTACCCGACTGAATGATGTGACCTATAGGATTCAAAAGCAACCAAGAGGGACATTCAAAGTGGTACACATAGACCGTCTGGCGCGTTACCATGGTAGTAACAACGATGCTCGGGACGAGCATCTCTAAGAGGGGAGTAGTGTTACGAACACACAAAACACAAAGGAGCTAGCGCCATCTAGCAGCAACTAGTAAAACCAATTAAAGAACCGAACAGAGTGAAACCCCTATTAGATACTAGATGGCGTTAGAGGAACTACCGTACATGCGCGAATCTTCTAGAAAACATTCGTTCCGGGCGATCACGTTCGCGCACAGTCGGGAACATTCTGGAACTCGTCTCGGCGCATATAAATAGCGGCAGGGAGGCGAGCCCGGGCAGTTCATTTCGAGCTACGATCGAAGCGACTTCGAGAGCGAAAACAAGTGATCAAGAGTGATACCAGTGAAACCTACGACTTGGCTACGACCTAGGACATTGTTAGTGCTTAGTGTTTGGACCTAGTGCTTAGTGTTTGGACCTAGTGCTTAGTGTGTAACTAGTGCTAGTGAATAAAGTCTTCAAAAAAGAGTCAGCAGGTCTTTCTCTCCAAATCCTTCGAACCCTAACACGTAACAATATTTTAATTCTGATTTACGTGTTTCTATATATAATAGTTACTTATGTTTTTAAAGTTATTTCATTAGTTAATACGCGAAAATAGACTGACAAATGAAAAAAAAAAAAATTTGAGAGGTTGTTTCGCTAAGATTTTCTATCGAGAAAACTTTTTTCAATCGCGTTTCTGAGTTTATGCGATCCTAGATTATATATTGAAAAACATATACTTAAAAATTAGAGCTCTAGCCATTCAATCTAAAGAAACAGTGAAAACTTCGTACATAGAAAAATGCACGAAGCTATTTTGGTATCCTCTTAATAGTACTAGCTGTTGTCCAATATTTCGTACGCGTCGAATTTAGAAAATCTTCCCCTATTTTGAAACATTTTTCGCTGATGCTTCGCTCCTACTGGTCGTAGCATGATGATATATAGCGTGAAGCCTTCCTAAATAAATTTACTATTCAAAAATAAAATATTTTGTAAATCAGACCTCTGGTTCCTGAGATTACAAACAAACAAACGAACTCTTCAGCATTATAATATTAGTATCTCACATTTTACGTAGATAATATTTCTATTTTTGTACAGAATATAATTTTATTTGTATAAAATCGTAGCCAAATACATTTATAATAATTCTATTAATATAATTATTTTAAAAATGGCAAATAAAAAAAAAATTAAAATAAAAATAAAAGAAAAGAAAATATTATGTTTAAATAAAAAAAAATTTAACTATTCTAATATTTACATAAATTAATACATTTATTTACAAAACTACCTATACAACTTCGTTATAAGAAAACACAACTTTACTTAATGGACAAGATTGCTGAATATCATTGAACTAAATCTATTTTCCTCCGTGTGGTGACGGATTAAGAATACAAGTATCACCACCCCATCTACTCGCAAGGGTGCTGTAAAAGTCAGCTAAGAGATATTGCACAAAGATAAAATCCTCTGTGAGAGACGGAAAACTCGAAAATAAACCCTGTGCTAACACGCCTGGTCAACGCGGCACAGTAGACCATAATCCCTCCAAAGTGGAGGAGGCCCGTACCCAACAGTGGGACGAAAGTGGGCTGGAGAGGAGACAGAGAGAGAATAAACGACTTTGGTATAGTGAGGTATAATAAAATGGTAAAAATTACCTAGTTAGAAAATCTATGTTTACAGATTATACGTGAAAATTCTCTACTAGAAAATTAAGATTGTATTTGTCTAAGGGCGCAATTTTATGCGTTATATGGTTAAGTTAATATCTCATCCCGGGAAAGAAAAGGGTGGTGAAACTTACATTTTTGATCCGTTACTTAATACTTAATAAAACAAGACAAAATCTAAAACATTTAAAAGCCCGATAGATACGAGTAATAAATAAAAATAATTACAAAATATATACTTACGTATAAGATACGTTTAAAACACATAACCTTTCATTAACAATTGGACATAAAGAAATAAGCAATTAAAATTTGTATAAAAAAATTATAAAATTTCGTTTCAACAATATTATTTTTGTTGAAACGTCTTTCCACAGGATACATACATTTACAAGACAAAGTAATTTGTATGTGTTTTGTTTCCTTTTTCATTTGTACAAAGTTTCCTCTTGATGTGTTTTATGAAATGAGACTGCGTGCCAACGTCGGAATGGAAGTCATCAGGACTGCTATATAGAGCTTTACTTCTGAAAAAGAAAATATTTTGTTAGAAATAAGCTTCTTAAAATGTATATTGAGTACCTAGCTAGGTTATAATATTTGGAATTTCAAGTTCTAACAAAATTTCTGCAACTAATTCCTTTCCCCTATTTGATATTTGTATAAATAAATAAATATTCATAGACATTTTATACCACTTTCTCTGGTCCTTAGCTAAGCCTAAATGCTTGTGTTATGTGTATCAGAACTCGGATAGACTACATAAACTACTCTTCTTTTGTAAATACATACTTGTAATACGTAGATATAAACATTTGTATGACCATTATAAAAATGACACAAATAAAGTCTAGAGGAAGACCTTAGAAAAGATGGATGGACTGTGTGAAAGAGGACATTAAAGAAAGAGGAGTTGACATTGACATGACGGCTAATAGAAGACTATGGAAGAATAAGACATGTTGCGCCGACGCCAAATAATGGGGTAAGGGCAGGAGGATAGTGACACAAATGATTGTCCTGTGCGGGAATTGAACCTGCGACCTCGTGAACCCGACCCGTTACATAAGCCACTAGATCACCAGGACCGTCGACATTAATTTAAGGTTATAACTTCGTATAGGATAGATATTATGATGTCATTTACGCGGTTGTGCCTACTAAAGAATAAATAAAATTAAAGAAACTTAAATTTTCATGGATAGTAAAAGAATGGGCTTAGAGATGATATAAGCCTCGTTCGGCTTTGTCGTCTAGTGGTATATGTAACCAACTGTCATTAAAGAAGTCGTTGATTGGATTTCCATACAAAACAATCTATTCACATTCCAATACCCATAACACAAGTTAAATTACGTTTTGTGAAATGTCCATGAATAATTGTTTATTAACAGAGAACCTTATTTTAAGACAAATTCATACAGAGAGATTAATATAGAAAAGGGAATTAAATATATTACAATACCTATAATATTGGCAGCTGCTGCTAACTGCATGTCGGCTGCCGTGGGCATATCAGGTGTAGTACTAATAGGTCCTGTAGAAAAAAAAATTAAATATAATATTAAGAACCTATCGAATGAGAGTTGGACTGACACACGAAGAGTTTCGTACCGTTATTATCATCAAATAAGGTCAGGAAAATGATGATGATGTATTTGTAGTTGTAGAATTAACTGATATAAACAATATCTTATTAACAAATTGACAGACTGCTGATAGACAGACGTACAGATAGACGGACAGTGAACTTTACAAATATACACAAAGATGGGATACAAGGTCATAGGTTTGATCTCCACAGAGGACAACAATGAGAACACAGTCATTTGTACTGCGTCTAGGTGTTTCACCCAGAGAATTAGCTTGCTTAACTTGGGACCAAAAACTATGTCCGTAGAAAAAGTGAAAATATTATTGTAAAATTCTTCTAATATTGCCAAGAAAATGTAAGAAGATAAATTTTCAATTTTCATTTACACGCCAATGAGTAACCAATTTATGGATCCATTTTGTTGTGTATTGAAATGGAAGTCATTGATACTGTTTTTTGATTAAAATGTTTTCATCTATATAAGTATGATATTTCTTATTTTTCGCGTATCTTGATACTTTTTATTGTAAAGGAATATTATTGAAAACTCGATGAATACAGCTCTAAAATCAACTTTGCTTGATTATTTACTGAGTATTATACTACTAATATTAAACATGTGAAAAATTGTAAATATGGATGTGTGGATGTTTGTTACTCTTTCACGCAAAAACTACTGAATGGATTTTAATCAAACTTTACAATAATGTAGCTTATAAATCAGAATAACACATAGGCTACAATTTATAAACATACTAGCATGCAAACAGACCCGGCAAACGTTGTTTTGTCATACAAATGTCAGGGGTATAAAAAATTGATGTTGTCCGATTCTCAGAACTACTGAATCTACATATTAAATTTTATAAGAATCGGTCAAGCCATTTCGGAGGAGTATAATTACAAACACCGTAATAGGAGAATTTTATATATTAGATTGTATGAATTGTCCAAAATGTCGTCACATTTTGGACAATTTGGACTATGAGTGTCAAGTAAGTAGGAATTCCAAGGGTACGAAGTCGCAGGCGCAATGTAGTAAGAAATATATATTTTCTTAGTTTTTCTGACTTTATTAAGGAATCGCGTACCCATAATACATATAAACTTAGTTTGGGATCAAAGGACGACATGAGAAATGTCCATGAATATAAAAAAAGTCTTGAAAATTTGATAATTTTAAGATGTAGGTAGGTATAGGCAATTCCGTACAAGGATTTCAAAGACAAGAGTATAAACTATGGTTGTTGACTTTTTATTAAGTATCACAAAGAAGAAAACGCTGAGAAAAAATATTTGAATACCCACCAATATTCTATTATGCGCATTTATCCCCACAATGGAGTTAACGAAGCATAAAATTATTCACGAGGACTATGGGGAAGCGTCTCCCTCATGTACCCTAGATAGCTGTGTACACAAGCTTTCCGCTGATAAAATGCTTAAATGGCCCTCTCGAAAATGATTTCACAAAATTGTTATTTTCATGGTACTCCTTAAAAAAATATATATCCATTTCTTATTCTTTCCGTTTCTGGCGGCCCGCATTAATTACCTTCGTCGACTTTCCAAGGGGCCAAATTGCTTGTTTTAAATAAATAAACAGCTTTCATGGTTACTCTTTGTCATTAGTCTAGCTGTGATTCTTGTTCTGTGATTTTAATCAGACTTGTTTCAAACAAAAGCTTGAATACAAACGCTCTTAAAGTAAAATATTATTTTTACAGCGAAACATCTTAATTCAAATTATAGGTTCCAGATATAATAAATTTAAAAAAAGCATTCTAAATTACCATAAAATAATAAAGAGGCAAACTTTAGTTACCGCTGATGTTTCAACTGCATAAGTAAGCTCATGTTTATGAAATGGTTTATTCAACTAAAATCATAATAACTTAAAGTGGGATATTAATAAATTTATGAACGCAAGAAAAATTGCAGATCCTAGCTAGCCTTTACCTAATATAAAACAAGGTCGTTATTTTGGTATGTATCCCTATGTGAGCTTACGTCTTCTTACTACGCAACAGATTTTGATGCAGTTTTTTTTATAGATAGAGTGGCTCAAGAGTATTGTAGTTTTTTTATAGATGGCGCTATGTATATATTTTTTTTCTTTTATTGTTTGGGACTTCGCACTACTATGAGTTCATGTCAGCCCCGTAGATGGTATTAAATACCTAATTAGAATTTTAATTTTTTAAACTATTGTATATAAACTTATAAACTAACTTACATTTAGCACTGCACTGGTAGCAACAGACAATACAGCTTGAAATATACCTACATCTATAGCATTTAATTTTAGATTGTTACATAGCTGTGTTCTCTCTAATTTATTACGACTACAGTGTTATCTATAATTTGTTAAAGTTTGTTTTTAAATTCTACACATACGAAATTGCGATATAGCAATCCCATCCTCTTTATAATATTAATCCCATTTCACATCACAACATAATATTTGAAAGAAACATAGGCTGGAAGCCTTGATTTATTCCAAATTTCATATTCCTCAAGCAAGAAAGGCTTAATCCTAAATGGATGTCCTAAAAAAAAACTAATAAAAATATAGGTACACATAGTCATGGTCATCCAACTATTGCTTAGGTAAAATTTAACATCAAAAGTTGCGCATGAAACTTTATTTCAAAACATTATAAGTAGATGTTTCCAGAAGGAACTCTAAGAATTCATAAGCACTTTGTAAGAGTGCGTGACTTGAGACTTTTGGCGTTATAATATGTATCTTGGCAATTTATTTCCCAAGCACGTATTTCAAGTTTTTAACAACTTAGAAATAGGTGCTCTGTTCTGTATCTTTACACGAAAGGTAAAAATGTGAAACATAATATTGGTATTTTACAATACAATACAATAATAATATGTAGTTTTTGTAAGAGTTTTGAAATTTAGTAGTGTATTTTGTCTGCAATGTTCGTTGTTTGTGTGTTTGTTGTTTGTCCTTTTTGTTTTGTTTATTTTCTATCAAGTAGGTACCTACAAAGTACGCCATTTGATGTCATGTTTTTGAAACCTTACATCTGAAACGTCAGTTTTTGATAGTTTCGAAAGTTTTAGCTAAGCCTTTAGCCGGATATTTAGAATAAAAGTATATTTACCTGGATAATAAATAGCTTCTTTTCTAACAGCATATTTTGCTTGTGGTATTCTTAATGTACAGATGAATTCAGCTGGTGAAGGCAAGTCTGCGTCATTGAGGGTCACTGATGCTACTGCAGAATATCGCCCGTTGATTAATTCTACTTTTTGTTCTACTGGAAGATGCCTAACAGAAAGATAAACAATAGTATTAGAATATTATAATTTGACGGGCCTCGTGGTGTAGTGGTTCTGGTAATGGACTGCCGATCAAGAGGTCGCGGGTTCGATTCCCGCTCTCGACAATCATTTGTGTGATTTTTCTAATTGTCATACAAATGTTTGTACTGCGTCTAGGTGTTTCTATATATTATAAGTATGTATTTACAAAAAAAAAAGTAGTATATGTATTCTATCCGTATTCTGGTACCCATAAAACAAGCATATAAGCTTAGCTTGGGACCAGAGGACGTTGTGTGAAAGGTCCATTAATTAATTAATTAATTAATATTTATAAATTTATAAAAAGGTTATACATTCAGAAACACCTGTAGATGCTTCTGTGAGAGATGGAAACTAAATTCCCGTGTGCGTGGTGGCCTGTTTCCATAACTAGGAAGAGAAAAGTAAGGTAGTTTAATGTGACGAACCATGGAAAAGGTTTATTTCATATATTGAATAGTAGCTATCAAGACCTTTTGCAATATTTTATTTGGTACCATTGGATCTGATGGTTATATCCTGAAAAATCGAGGAAAACCCTCAAATTTCAGAGGCCCTCAAATAAAGTTGGTTGAATTTAAAAATACTCAATTATACTCAACTACGGATTCCATATTATGTTTAATCATATGTCTACCTCTATCACAAAACATATAACTATCCTAACCTTCCTCACAAACTTAAAATTACCCTAAAATATATAAAATATTTTATGTAATTAATGTAGAAACTACAGCGATTTCAACTTTCCAATTTAACTTTGTGGTACCAACATTACAAACGCGACCACATATTTGCAGTAAGAATGAAGTTTATTTTCTCTTGGGAAATATATCTTGAAACTAACAACGTTTAATAAAAGGAAAATTTTTTCAAAATGGGTAAACACAACTATTTTATTTATGCAAATGTTCTAGTTTTATATTTTTGGTAGCGGTGAATACATAACAGCTGGTAAACGTCCCATTATTAACCCTGAACTTTTTCTAAAAACAGGAATTTGGTCTACCACGCTGTGAAGCAAGCGTAATATTTCCTTATCTATTTATTTAACTTTACGAAAAAATAAATATTAAAAGTGTCAATAACACAATTCGGCAATGATATCAGAACTTTTTATTAGAAAATCCGTATATTATAGACTAATTATAAAAAATATGCACAACAAAACAGCCAATTAATCAAAATACGTCATAGTTGTTGTCATTTTTTAGTTGAGTTGTGCACGTAGAATTGGTCCCATTATCAATATTCATTGGAAGAAATAGCACATTATTATCCTATCTCCATGTTTCACCCTCCGAATTATTTTATTACTCTTTAAACTTCTTCGTTTCACCGTTAGACATAGGTTTCTTCTAGGTCGTCAGCGCCCTACGACAACATAATGTATATTATCTGTACTAATATAATAAAGCTGCAGAAACTGTTTGTTTAAACTCGCTAATTTTAGGAACCACTGCTATGATTAGAAAAATCCTTTCAGTGTTGGATAGTAGGTAAATTAAACCATAGATACGATTAATTATATTTAAATTTTGGATAGTAAATTTATTGAGGAAGGCTATAGGCTTTATAACAACACGCTGCGATCAATAGCAGCGAGGCATCAGTAAAAAATATTGCAAAAACGGGGAAATTTTTAAATTCTACGCGTAAGAAGGCGCGGGGAACAGCAAGTATTTTGTATTTTAAGCAACTTCCTAGAAAATAATTGAAAAATAACTTACTTCTGAGGTGTTCCTATAGTTAGATTTGGAGCAGGATATGCTCCATCAGCTGCACAGATTACATTTACTGTTGCATCATCAGTCTTGTTCTGTATTAGACGAAAACTCGTCTCTGGTACTGAAAAAATAAATTCCCACTGCATTATTCTCAATCGATTGCAGAATACTTACGTTCGACCTATGCCTCTAAAATTATTTCATACACTTTATCGGCTAGCTATTTAGCTATTATCATGCCCTTTAAGCTTTTAATTTCTCGTCGCCCTAATCGGGCCTTTGTATGTGCCCTGAGCCACACCATGACCCAGCAAAGGGTGGCCCCATTACGTGGGGCTCAACCCAGTGCAGGGAAAATTAGGACCACTCATAGCGTGTGCATGGCCTCTCTCCAGAACATTTGGGGAAAGGCCATCGTGGTATCATAGAACAAAATTTAATATCCTTTCATGTTAGAGTTGAATGTAATATAGTATAATTTTTAAAATTACATAACATATACTCTTAATTATTTTATACGGACTCTTTAAATAGAGAATAATATACTACTGGATGAACGAACTACAAAAGACGAAAAACTCAAAACCAAACCAAAAAATCTGATTAGGATGACAGAGACTAAATAACCAGTCGAAATGGTGAAGATTTGTGACTAACAGTGAGACATTAATGGTCTGCGAAGATGAATGTGAAAATGAAACGAAATTATCTTTTTCATCGTTTACTTGTTTTACTTAAAACACGCGTACGCGTCTAAATCAATTAAAAGGGGTTTTATTTGAATAAAATGAGAAACGCAAGTGTTAGGGAATAATATAAAATACTTCACAGAATATAATAATATTCAAGTTAATAATTGGCCAACAAGTCCCTTCTTACTGTGTGCTCGAAATTGAAACCAATTGGACACTGAATGGGATATAAATGGAATAATAAGCAAATGTAGTAAGAGCTGATACAAGGCACGTGCTTTCAATAACAGGTCAAGTACGAGTTGGACCCGCACACAAAGAATTCCGTACAGGTATTATCGTTATACTGACCCCTCTCCTCTCCAGCCCATTTATGTCCCACTGTTGGGCACAGGCCTCCTCCACATTGGGAGGGATTATGGTCTACTGTACCGCGCTGACCAGGCGTGTTGACACAGGGTTTATTTTCGAGTTTTCCCGTCTCTCACAGAACATATTATCTGTGTGCAATATCCCTTAGCTGACTTTTACAGCACCCTTGGGAGGAGATGGAGTGGTGACACTTGTATTCTTAATCCGTCACCACACGGAGGCCGTCACCATACCAACCCCAACTAACACCAAATAGCGAAACCCTAAGCAGGATAAGGGCAGGAAAATGATGAGTAGTTGTAGGTACATTGTGGCACCAACTGATATACACAAACTGAAATTTTCATTTCTCTAGCTATCACCATTCCAGTGATTCACCCTGGTGAAAGATGGACGGAAAAACAGTGAAGTCTCAGTAAAGGGTCCTATTTTACCTTTTGGTACGGAACCCTAATAAAACTAGAATAAAAAAAACACACACAGTGCAAATAATATATTTTCTAACGAAACAGAACTTTTTATTAGAAAATCTGTAAATAATATACTGATTCTCTAAAAAAAAGTTCTGTTATCATTGGCGAATTGTGTTATTGATATTATCAATTTTCATTTTTGAAGTGAAAACTTCTTTAGCGGCGTTGAGCACTTTTTCTGTAATGGGTATAAAATCTTAAACTCGCGTCAGGACACGTGACCTGATCGAAAAAGCGTAAGACGGATGGAGAGTAGACAGCTATCCCCTCTCTACGGCGCGGCGAAAATGTATGCCTGGGCCTACTGTTTCGTTTAGGCAGCGCAGGGCGCTTGCGCGAATGTTCGTGTATGTTACAGCGTGCCACGCGCATCCATGGATGGTGACAGCTGATGGCTCGACCGTCTGTGTAGTGATCACATTGTTGTGTATTCGTAAAATTCGTGAATCATGTTTGTGTACGATAGCGCAATAAATGAATATTGTATTCTACCACATAAATGATAGTACTTTTATACTGATAAAGCAATTGGTGCAAAATTATTCCCTAACCATTCCAAAATATCAAACATGCTCAACGTTAATAATCAAGTTTTCACTTCTGCCGGCACTCCCGGAGTGCAACCCGTCTTTTTTTTTTGTTAAGGATAGTTGTGCACGTAGAATTGGTAACAACCTATAAATACATTTAGTCCGCCATTTTGTAAATATAAAATGAACAAATAGAATACTCACCAAATATAGTCATGTGTTTACTTTTGAAATCTTCATCAATAAACGTCGAAACCACACATATATATTCTCCTGATAAATCTGTATCTAACTTAACTATTCTCAAAGCACTGTACATTTTTTGTGGATCTTCTGACGATTTATAATTTAAATCAACACGACCTCTTAAAATTCCTATATCTTGAGGCATTTGTGGCACTATCCATTGGTAGACCGGTTTTGTTTTACTTCTAAAAAACCATTTCACCATTAATCCAGGAGTCCTGTTACCGTATGTAAAATCGCAATCTAATATAACTGAATCTTGAACACCATACTGAACGATCTCTGGTACCACTAATTTCACTATTTTTATTGCGTGTAAACCTGTAACAATGGAAAACACAATTACTATTTCCATCAATAGAAAGAGAGAATAAAAGAAGAAGCACAGTTTTACAAAATCTTATAAAGTAGAAAGATTTAATTAGTTGTTTATAATGAAAAGGCTCTGAAACTATAGGACTGATTAAAATTGTCTCATGATAGAGGAGTTACATTATCCAGGGTGAACATAGACCATATTTTACATTTTTTCAATAACGTTACTAGAGTAAAGCCGCCGAAAATTACTAGATTTGAAATTAAAATAGTACTATAGTTTGATATATCATAAATCCAATTCAACAGGAATGTTTTTATCATTATGGAGTTAGATTCGAATACCTATATTAAAATTCTAGGCTATTTAAAGATTTAGAAACATCTTAATAAATTAAATGATGGTGAAAAAAGTGATTACCGCAAGCGGGACTTGATCCCACGACCTCGGAATACCGTTCCGTAGCTCTTCCAACTGAGCTTATTGCGGTCGTGCTTTCAGTAATCAAATTAGGCCACCATAATCGTCACTCGATTGAGTTTATATCGTATTTTTACGTTTCCGGGCTCGTGGGTTCAAGTCCCGCTTGCGGTAATCACTTTTTCCACCATAATTTAATTTATTAAGTAAAAGCATAGCATGTCAATTGCAAAATTAATAAATTACTTTAGAAACATCTTCAAAAGTTTTCTTAAAAAGCTCAACACTAACTATGAATACGTCATCCGATTAGTAAGGTTTAATTCCTTTATTTGCAACTAGAAAAATAATGCCATCATCCTTTTCAGCCAAATTTTACAATACAGATAAAAACTACTCAAAACCACTTTCATTTAGCTGGCCAAATATTATGAATGTAGAAGTCTGCGGCGGATTATTTACCCCTAAATCAAATTATGCATGTGCCTAAAGCAACGAGATTAAAAGGGGCGTCGAAAAATATGTATGAAAAATTAAATACTCCGTAGCTTTCATAATATATATATACCTACACCTAAGCTCTAATATAAACAAACTCCAACCGTCTCGTAGAAATTTTTGCCTAAAATGCGATACGTTTTATAATTATCGATAGATTTAAATAAAACTTCTTATTCATTATTACGTACAACATTATTTACGTCCAAAGACAAGTTAACATCATCATTTTATTGTGTTGGGGATGACACACTTTATTCCATTATTTGAGGTAAGCGCAATATGATTGTCTTCCATACTCTTTTGTCAGATGTCATATCTGTGTTAACTTCTCTTTCTTTCATATCCTCATACACATGGTCCAACCACCTTTTCTTAGGTTTTTCTCTAGACTATTTGTCCTATACATTTATTTGTAGAACTCTCATATCGATATTACTTTCCTTTCGTCTAATTACATGACCATATCAGAAGAGCCGCGCAGTCCTCAATTTTTCAGACCCTGGCATTGATTTCGCACTTTCTCTAATGTGTCTACAATGAATAAATATTCTTCATAGATCTTTTATACTTTTACACTTAATTAACTGTTAAGAAAGTTCTCAAACTTATGGCTTGCAGAAAAAATTGAATATAATATATTTCATTGTTAACTTGAAACCATAACAGTATTTCTTTTGTAAAATAAACTCATTAATATTTAAGTAAAACATTACTATAATGTAAATGTTGTTTAAAATCAAATAGAATGCTTAGAATACTGAATATCTCAAATTTTAGTATTGCAGATTAATATTAATATGACAGCAACAAACAATTTTGCTGAAGACACGATGTCAAGTTACTTAAAGAAAATCCCCTCTGGCTAATCCATATCCATCAGTCTTGTAGTTCGAAAACCATTAATATTTATGCAATCCCAAGTCAACGTTGCTGAAAGCTCATTTAAATTCATCCTTGGTTCCACTTAAAAGTGAGAGATGGTATCGCCTAAAAATTTTGCACGGTCGCACTTAAAATTTCACTCAGTAAGTGATATAAACCAAAATATAAATTCACGTACAATGCTTTTAATGAAATTGTATGTTTTGTGAAGTTTATTCAAGTTGAATTTAACAATAAAACAATCGTTGTGCGGAAGTTATCTAGAGAATTTAGGAAATAATTTATGTGAAATAGTTTTTGAGTCATGCGTAGGTTCGTGTTATTTACGGTGCTGCTCGCCAGTTCTGTTACTTGAACTTGGCTTTACACGCTACAGTGTGTCTAGCAAACAAACAAGTGGGCTTGTGCTTAAATTGCACAGATGCTCAATGCTCGTTTGATATAAGGTACAGTATTGTATTTAAGGTTAATTCAACAAAATTACTGGGCAATAACTCAGGGTCATTACGACTGTTGTATTAAAAAAAAATATTTTGAGTTAATTTGACGATATTAAAATAATGGATTCCAGATATTACTTCACATTTCTATGTTATTCTAATTTGAAACACTCTACTTGAGTTACTCAATATTACTTTTCGTACTATATTTTGTTAGTTATAATGTAGTCGAGACCTTTGTGATGGTCAACACTGAACGCCAGCTGTTGAGTGTTATATGAACAAGTTTTAATAAAGAAGTTTTCTTGTCCTAAATAATGCTACCTATACTTTAGTCTTTTCTCTGAACCCAACAGTTTTAAAAAAAATGTGGTTTTTCTCGATCAAATTTTATGGTGTCATTTCTCAGGGTATTATTCATTCGTATTAACAAATTGCATTGCCAAACTTCGTTTACGACTTTTAAAGCATGAAGAAATGTTAAAAAGCTTTCTAAAGGTAGTAGCCAAAAATCTTACTCGTGATAACCAATTATTCTACTTTATTTAATTTGTCCGAAAATAAAAAGCTTAGTAATCAATCAATTGCAAAATATTTAAAAAAAAAAGACGTGTGGCACTCGGGGACTGCCGCGGTAAAGCTATTGCATAGTATTTTTTATCAACTCATGCAATTATAATTATTTATTTATTTTATTTATGCAAGAATCTAAATACCATAATCTAAAATAAGATTAATAATCCTTATTTACTGATGCTTACGTCTGTCCATTGTTTATGGTAATTATGATAAAATAGCGATTGTCAATCAAATGTCAATAAAATAAAAACTAACGCTAAAACTGACATAAGTCACCAGCGCGAACAGCCAAATGGCGTTACTGCGCATGCTACGCATTTCGAATTTTGTGCATTTAGTCTCCACGCTCAAGGCCCGCAATAGAAGCTATGCAATAGCTTAATAGGTACTTATATAAAAAAGTGATCAAGGTACTCAAATATAAACACAGATGCAAACAATTTACGCAACAAAACAAGGACAAACTTTAGTACCTGTTTCTTGTATCACAATAAGGATGGTCTAATTAAAGTTTGCTAACTCATTTGCAGAGGTTTTGTCCTTGTACAAAACACAGTTGAAATTATAGTTAGTCGAAGGATGTGTTCAATTTATATAGCCAAAGTTTGAAAGCAATATCCCTGTTCGTAATATTGATATAATGTACACATCGTGTGATTTCGTTAACGAGATAGAAAACACAATTATTCCTTTGAGAACGATGTGTCATATCAGCCTCAAAGGAAATTATATTTTCAGAAACTATCCTTAATCATCGAAGTCTGTGATACATAATATACTCGTAGTAGGTATACTGATTTAAGCACATTTTACATCCTTATCCTTACATACTTATTATAAAACGAAGTCGTAATTTTTGTATGTTTTTATGTGAGCTTATATCTTCAAAACGAAATCGTAAGAGATGGGAGGAGGATTTTAGAAAAAATGCTGGTGCTACGTGGATGCTAATAGAAAAGGCAGGATGGAATGGAGATCTTTAGAGGAGGCCTTTGTCGGAAGACAAGTTGAAGAATAATAACCGTCTATCGAATTCAGAATAAAAAATCCATACTCCACCTAGTTAAGTTTAGTTTTTCGTTAGAAGAATTAGTATGACATTGTAAATAATAACTCTAATTTAGTACAAAAAGAAATTAAGTTCAACAATAAAGGCTTTATTTATTTATTTATATCATCAAAACTACGCAACGGATATTGGTGTAGTTTTGTTAATAGATAGAGTGGTTTAAGAGAATGCCTTTTTGTATAATTTTATTTGATTTTTAAATTCCAAGCATACGAAGTTGCGGACAACAGCTAGTGTTCTTTAAATTAATGAATAGGACACAAATTAATAAAATTACCGGCGATGGATTAAGACAAGTGTCCCCAACACTTGTATTCTTAAGGGTGCTCTAAGAGTCAGCTAAAGAATATAGTCTGATAGCATTTTCTGTGAGAAAAGGAAACCACGAAATAAATCGTAAGCCAATACGCCTAGTTAGCTAGGCATAGTAGAGCAGATGCCTCTCGAAGTGTAGGAGGCTCTTGTCCAACAGTGTCCAAGAATGCCGTAACCTCTGAATAACTGCATAGTAAGGGAAATACTGTGATTTTCTATAAATGGCCCAAGTGGGTTATGAACTTTTAAATACGTAGGTAATCAAAAATTTACGTTCTGAACGCGTAAGGATAAAAAATATCTCTCAAGATTTATGACCTTAAAACAATTTTATTACTACTGACCTAAAACCTTTGAAGAACATTTGAAAGCTTGAAACCAAAACGATTTATAGTAAGTTCAAATAATACTACTTTTTACGGATTTAGACTCGTGTATTTGTTTTAAATTTTAGCCCGACGTTTTGGAAACTTTGCTGTCGCCATGGACATGGGTAAGACTGAGCTGTAATGTGGCTTCTACGATCATTTGTTACAGGGTTGTGTTGTTTATAGTAATTTATTTTTTTTGTCAAATTAAAAGTACAGCTATAAATATCTAAATATCGTGACTAGTGTCACCATCCTATTTCCTCCTCGCCATGCCAATTATGGCAGTTGGTCCCGGGGTGACCTGATGTTTCCTCCATCGAGTGCGACCCCCCGTGTGACGGCCTCGCTTGCGTCATGGCAAAGCTCACGACACAACCATGGCCCGGTAGGGCAGAAGGCGAGAATCGGAAAAAAAAACCATTTCCCCCCAAGGTGCTATAAGCTAAGTGATATTAAAGGCACATAAAATCTGTAGTGAAAAATATAAAATTTTAAACTCAGCCCTATTACCTCCCTAACGCTTGGGCAGCGTGGATCCCAGCAGTGGGACATTAATCAGCTGACAAAAAGAACAAGCAATAAAAGCTGTAATTTTTTAAATAAAAAAAAAGAATTACAAACATAGAATAAAAGTTTTAAAAAAAGCTTAGCAATTTACTGTCTTAATTAATTAACGCCTAAAACGACGAATGCAGAACAAAGTAGCTACCACACAAAAATATTTTTGTTCCTGTGAGATGGAAACGAGCTCAGAATGTAGGTCAAACCGTTGTGAAGTACCTTACAGAGATGTAAAACTGCAGTTTAAATCTTCAGAGGCTTGAGGAAACGACTGTTGGCTTCAAATTTACGGACGGCTTTAGTAATTATGTGTACCCTAAATGTGAGCACTAGTGGTAACTAAAATAATTACAAAGTTATTGTGACAGGATTATTTTAGTTTTAAAATGGTGGTTGTACGTGCCAGAAATTTCCGAGTTAGAATTGTTGAAACTAACTTTATTGACGACTCTCCTTGCCTGGTGGACCGACGACCTAAAGAAAGTCACAGGGTGGGACTGACTACTATTTACCTACATTACTAATAATAAATTAGTAATGTAGGTAAATAAACGAAACAAAAAAAATACTTTCTAGCTGTCACTGTTTCTGAGATACAGCCTAGTGACAGACGTACAGACGCACAGTGAAGAGTTTGTTCTTAGCCCCATTTTTAACCGACTTCAAAAAAGGAGGAGGTTCTCAATTCGTCTGTATGATTATTTTTTATTGTTTAAATATTGATAAAACGCAACCAATGCGTAGTATTTAATAGAAACTACTGGAGTTGTTAAACTTCAAGATTATTTTAAATATTTACTTTATTTTAACTTTAATAGTCAAGTAGAGCTTTTGAAAAAAACCTTTTTTAATGAATGGTTAGTTTAAGGTTAAATAGAAATTTAAGTATAATTGAATAATTTATTCTATGTAGATAGCAGTTGCCCGCAACTCCGTACACGTGGAATTTAGAAATTTTTTCCCGTTTTTGCAACATTTTTCACTACTGCTTCGCTCCTATTAGCCGCAGCGTGATGTTATATAACCTGTAGCCTTCCTCGATAAATGTACTATCCAACACTAGAAGAATTTTTTAAATCGGTTCAGTGTTTCCTGAGATTAGCGCGTTTAAACAAACAAACAAACAAACAAACTCTTCAGCTTTATAATATTAGTATAAATTAGTATAGATAGATTGTTGCAACCCAGAAGTTGTAGTTAATTATTCAATTTTACATTAAACTACTTTTTGGTTAACTAGTTAGTAAAAAATATAATTAAAAAAAAAAAAATATTTTTTTTGGACATTACACACAACGTCCTCTGGTCCCAAGCTAAGCTTATATGCTTGTGTTATGGGTACCAGAATACGGATAGAATACATATACTACTTTTTTTTGTAAATACATACTTATAATACATAGGAACACCCAGACGCAGTACAAACATTTGTATGACAATTAGAAATATCACACAAATGATTGTCCCGAGCAGGAATCGAACCCGCGACCTCTTGATCGGCAGTCCGTTACATGAACCACTCAACCACGAGGCTCGTTGTATTGTCAAGTAAGTAACCATTATTATGGTGTAGTTATGTATGGTGTATTATTTTATATTTATACAAAAAAGTTGTAGAGTAGTTTACTAAGCAAGAAATTATTAAAGTTGGTTGATACAAATTTTCACCAAAACGAGTATTTTTTTAATAAATTAAATTATGGTGGAAAAAGTGATTACCGCAAGCGGGTCTTGAACCCACGACGACCTCGGAATACCGTTCCGTAGCTCTGCCAACTGAGCTTATCGCGGTCATGCTTTCAGTAATCAAATTAGGCCACCGTAATCGTCACTCGATTGAGTTTATATCGTATTTTTACGTACAACGCCGTATCGAGAATGTTTTGCAACAATCTCGACCGGTACCGACGCTGTAATCACTTTTTCCACCATAATTTAATTTATTAAGTAAAGCATAGCATGTCAATTGCAAAATTAATAAATTACTTGAGTATTTTTTTATTTCCTCGCTGTTTCAAATCGAAAGTAGGTAGTCTTTTTGCGTAACATAAAGACCATATTGTCATTATAAAGCATGGCCATTGCATCAATGCAGTATAGAGAGCTTAGTATAATACTATAATATTCATGAATCATTATTCAGCACTTAAGCCAAGGTAGTTCTGTTGTTGAATGTACACAATCAAACTATACATACTCTCCATACATATGCCTTCCAATATGTGCCGTTATCGGCTTTCCACTCTCCGCATCCAATTGTAAACCAGTATAGTGATCTACCTTTATTTACAGTGTACAGTTAGCTCAGGCTGAGTGGTCTGAATGTTAAGTATGGGTGATAGCTTTCAGTGTATTATGGAAGAATAGATCTATAGACATTAGTTTCACAGGGATAACAATAAGAACTTTGGTTCAACTCCCACAGGACAATAGTTTGTATGATGAAAACAGGTATTTTTGTAAGGTATTTTTCATCGAGATAAATTATATGTATTGTGTATGTAAATTGTTGCGTCTAAGCATAAGTAATAAAGTCTTGTTTATATTTACAATAAAAATAAATAAATAAATATTCATGGACAATTCACACAACGTCCTCTGGTCTCAAGCTAAGCTTATATGCTTGTGTTATGGATACCACAATACGGATAGAATACATAAACAACTTTTTTTTTTGTAAATACATACTTATAATTCAAAGAAACACCAGACGTAGTACAAACATTTCTATGACAATTAGAAATATCACACAAATTATTGCCCGAACGAGAATCGAACCCGCGACCTTGTGATCGGCAGTCCGTTACATGAACCAATCAACCACGAGGCTCATGAAACATATAACATAATATACTACATTTTAATGCATTTTACTGTTCTTATCTTATTATTTAGGAGTCTGATACCTCCATTCTTTTATTGCACACATGTTTTCGCAAAATCCATACATCTTTTATAAATTCTTTAAAATCCAGGCAAAATGATTCAGGTCACACTCTAGTGCAGTGACCCAGAGCTATTTGGTGGCGGCAGGCGTGTGGCTTCCTGCTGTTGAAACTTTTGTGCTAATTAACCACACGCGAACTAAACATGTGCCTTAGAAATATATAAGACATTGTATTTTTATGTATTTTCTTCTAGTAGTACATAGTTGGTCCGTGTGGTGATTGATTAAGAATACAAGTGTCACCACTTCATTTCTTTCCCAGGGTAATGTAAGACCCAATTAAGGGAAAATATAAGCAGTTAACGTCTACTGTCAGAGACGGAAAACTCAAAACTCAACCCTGTGCCAATATGCCTGGTTAGCGCGGCGAGGACCATAATTCCTCCAATGTGGAGGAAGCACGTGCCCAGGAGAGGGACACTAATGGGCTGGGGAAGAGTACATAGTTTAATATCATATGGCACCTTAGATCCTTTACAAGGTAAAAACGTGTGTTACAGGAGTCAAAATTATATAGCCGTTTTGGCCGTATTTGTAAAAATAACGAACAGATTTAATAGCAACTGCCAACTTTCATCAAAATACTCGGAAATTGTAACAGGAGGATGGTCTGAGGTCAAAAGATCTGTTGCTGAGTGTGCATCCACACTAAACCCGGTATAAATATGAATCACCCAGAGAAGTCAGGAGTTCGCAGGTAACGGAGGAGCGAACTAGGCCAGGGGGGAAACCCAGCAGCTAACTTCTATCGAAAACGTAATCTGTGCAAATCCTCGACTATAGAGATAGTTGCTAGAACTATATCATGATCATCATCATCATAACATCACGCCTTTTTCCCATGGGGGTAGGCAGAGACTATAGTGCGCCATCTGCTACGATCCAAATATACTTCCTTGGCTTCATCCACCCTCATACATCATGTATTAGGTAGAAATATAATGATTCAAATTTTCTTATTAAGAAATATTTTAACAATTTATCTCAAAATAAGTGGCTGCATTATGTTTCGTAACTTTTCCTATAAGTATACCTATCTCTTTACCCAACATTTAGTACCAAATGACAAGCTTTATGATAAAATAAAGGGACAACTTTGAAGAAATAGCACTTTAGGTTCCTAGGAGCTATTTAAATACATATTTCATTACTTAGGCGGAATTTTAAGGAAAGTTTAACGGAGTTTCAAAGTCATCAACATTTACGAGTACAGATACTTTTATTTGATGGCGCGAAATATTTTATTATGGTATTATTAAAGAGTCTCACTGACTTACATTAAATTTAAAATTAGTAGGAAAGATTTTAAAAATATTAATGTAATATGCCTTTGTTCGTCTAAAAATCAGGTGTCAGACAATAGCTGCGTTTAAAATTTCTTACACTGATTTTTCAAAGTGACTTTAATGCCATGAACCGGTGTTAGAATGCGAATAGAAGTGTTAGGACAAATTTATTTTAACCAGTCGATCGTTTAAAATAAATAAAGGTTCCACCAAAAAAAGTAAATATTTTGGTGATATTTTCTTTTTAGAATAGTCCGATTTTAACAAAATTTTTCTTAAATATGGCATTAGTACCTTGTGCACTGGACAGGTAGAATAAGATAGTCTCTATAAACACCTATAATACCGACCATATTTCTGTCCCGAGACGTACTGTAAACTGAGTTAAATTTAGAAGTTTTTCATCTCACAAAAGGATCTCGACACGACACACCTCCCCAATTTTTACGGCTATATCCTAGAAGCTTATTTCAACATTATTTCCCTAGCTTAGACTTAGGGAGAATGGGTCTATTATGTCATTCTCTTTAGTAAGTAAAGCCTAAAAACCTCTGGTATGTAAAGTGACCGTACTTTATTCAAGAGGTCATCGCATGGCTTTACAAAACATATTTTACGAGTATCTTCTTGGTTTTGACATTAATGATCGTTTGGGTGAAATATTAAGCTCTTGAAACCCTACACAAAAAGCTGAATAGTTTATTTTAGCCTAATGTATTATCTCTACAGTATAGGTACATTTGCGTAGCAACGGATTTAAGAAATTATCTTTACTTATTAAAAAAACAAAGTCGTTAATTTTGTATGTATGTCCCTAGGTGAGCTTATAAGATTTTCAAAACTACGCAAACGAATTTTGTTGCGGTTTTTTTAATAGATAGAGAAAGTTAGAAGGATAGCTCTTTTGTATAATTTTTTAAGGTTTTGCTTCTAAATTCCGCGCGTAAGAATTCGCGGGCATTAGCCAGTTAATATATTAAAGAAATAAGTATTTTTATTGAAATCCTACAGCTTTTCTTCTTTTTGTCTTAATGGCTTATTCTTCTTCCTGTCCTTACACCAAATTATATGGGGTCATGTAGCATATTTATATCTTTTAAATTCACCTGTCAGCCATTTTCCTTTCATATCGTCTCTCACACAATGGCAACCAACTAGCATATTGGCTAATATGCCGTTTTTTCTCAAAGCTTTAACTGCATTGGTCATTTGCCTATATCCAAAAATACTACCGACCTTTCGTAAGAAAAAAATGGAATATAAGACATATAATATCCGTAATAGAAATTATATCATACAAAGCTTAATTTCAGACCGCAGGACTAGTCTGAAAAGTTTTTTATTTTAAATAATATTGGCTATAACTAGCAACAGCTAGCCTTGTTTGTTTTAATATTTGTGAAATCTAAAATAAAAATCTAAATAACCCACTTAAATTAGTACCCCTTTTATAGTATAGTGGTTCAGTTAACATAACAATAGTAATTAGTTTTGACGTATAGCTCTCGGCGTGTCAGTATTGAGTTAATGCTAAGTCATGACATTGGCGTGTTCGGAGAATAAGCACGAAATATTTTGTTAAACTTTACAAGTCATTATACAGACTTCTATATGCGATAATATTTAATTATTTGTTAACTAAAAATAATAGTGGTATAATGAATGTAGGGGGAATCTAAGGTAAAGGAAGTGTAAGGCAGAGGAAAGCCGAAGAAATTATGGATGCATTGTATAAAAGAAGATATGAAAAAGCTAGGAGAAAATACATAAATGACGTCTGACAGAAGAGCATGGAAGAATAAGGCATGTTGCACCGACCCCAAATAAAGGGATAAGGGCAGGACAATGACGAATTGTGGAATAATTAGGTACTACCTACTAAAGTAGAAATTGGTCCATGTGGTGACGTATTAACAATTCAAGTGTCAGCAACCCATTTCCTTTCCAGGGTGCTGTAAGAGCCAGCTAAGAGACGATATATAAGCAGTTAATGTCTGCTGTGAGAGATGGAAAATTTAAAACTTAACCGTGCCAACACACCTGGTCAGCGTGTAACAGTAGACTATAGTCCTTTCCAAAGTGGAGCAGCAAGACGTAGCAGTTAGACGTTAATAGGCTGGAGAGGAGGAAGAAGAAAGTACCCGTAGAATACTTTAGGTGATCAACTATAATTGAACATTTTTAAGGGTTTTCCTTGATTTCTCAAAAAATAATCATCAGATACTGACCTGGTGCCAAAGCAACCATACGGAGATCACCAGCATTCAAGTGAAAAAAAATATTAAAATCGCTTCGCCCAGTTAAAAGATATAGCGTAACAAACATTCAAAAAACATACAGACGAATAGAGAACGTCCTTCTTTTTTGAAGTCGTTTAAAAATAACGACTGTGCAGATTGTTAACAAATTGAGTTTAAAAATGATACAAACTGCCATCGTATGTTTCCACAATGATTCAACTGTTACGATCACGGTACATTATAGATGAGATGTGATTTCTTTGATCGATGGCACCCGATTTGGACAACGGTCGTTTAGAATCCAGCTTGAATGATATTTTATTCACAAAATATTCACCCCAAATTGACGGATTTTGATACTTAACCTACCAATTTTATGGAAATTCAAATCATTTATGTCAATATTTATTTGATTTCTTATTAATATTGTTGATCGTATTTCAATTTATTACGATTTTCAGAAAGTATTCATTATAATAATGGGTTTTGGTGATTTATAAATGTCTGAATACAAAAAACCCATAAATAAATTTAATACTCTTTCTATTTTCCGTAATGTTTATCGAATTTTTGTACAACGTTTTGTTTTAATTGGTGTTTCCGGGTAAAGGTATTTAAACTGCTTGAAATAAACTCTTTAAATACTAACCTTTGCTCTATCTTTGTCTGCCTATTAACGTTGATTTTTCATTTAACTTTCTTATTATATAATATAGTAGCTGTTGCCCGCGACTCCGTACGCGTGGAATTTAGGAAATTTTCCCGGTTCTTTCAAAATGTCTTTACGTGAAACAACAAACATCCTTACATTCATACAATATCCAAACATTGCCATTGGAGTATAGTATAGATAGAAGATCGAGGAAACGTTCACGTTGCTCAGCTAACAGTTTTAAGTTTTATTTGTCGTGCGTAATACTTTTTTCGTCATATCTCCTAAGTTATTCATTTAAATTGCGTACTGTGAAAACCAGATATAATCTATATTAAACTACATAAGGTATTTAATTTGATAAAAAATATAACTATTTACACATAAATGGCTTTTGAAAACACCGTATTGAATTAGATATTTTTTTGACAGTATTATGGGTACAGCGGGTTTTCCTTAAAAGATAGGCATATCGCGGACTTTTTTGAAAAACTATAGGTATTTAACATTTCCTCCATACATTACTTTGTTGTACCTTACATGGATAAGGCAGCGTTTTCATTTAAAGCTCGATTTCTCAGTACATTTAATCATATCTCATCCAATATACAGCAAACCCCAAAAAATTATGCAAAAAAGCCATCCTCTTGAACCATTCTATCTATTAAAAAAACCGCATCAAGATCCGCTGCGTATTTTTAAGATATAAGCTCACATAAGGACATACATACAAAAATTACGACTTTGTTTTATAATAAAGAAGATGACTTATATGCAAAACTTTATACAACTAACAAATAGGATATGAGATTTGAAAAAACTATAAAAAGGTGTTTTTTTCAACGAGACTCTAAATGTCGTTTTATAGAGTTCTATAAAATAATCTACTAGGTTAAAAAACTAAAAACACGCTTGAATATCGTGAATATTTTTTAAATTTATTGCATTGTCATCGGTCCTTCATATCTGCAAAATTTCAGTTCAATCCGGCTACTGCTAGTAGGTTGAAATCACTTTCACAGATTCCGTCACATAGGTTAATACATTTATAGATACATACTGAACTTATATAAGCGTGTTAAAAATGTTTGCATACAAACTTCTAACCCCTTTTCCCTAGAGCTGTGCCTAGAGTCATCTAAAAGGTTATATTTCAAAAAATTTGAACATACCTCTCATACTGCCTTCTTATATAAATGAACCAGCTGTAATTCACTTCTGTCCTTATCCTATAATGACTTGGTTGATGATATTTTGGTGATTTTTACGAGCGGCTGTCTGTCTGACGTCAACCCCTCTATGGTAAGCCGCAACACAAATGTGTTCAGATTATTTCATCTTTTATTTCAATAGTAAATTAGTAAAATAACCAAATACCTATATTGCGAGAAGTCAGACAACTTTGCTCCTGCATCAAGCGCTAGAATGTCAGATATATTCAACAGAATGACGCTAGGAGGATCTTTGTTTAATTGAATTCGTGCATGAATTCAAACGAACGACGTACTATGTCTGCATTCCACAACCCAGTTTCATTGTACGAATACGTTTTGGGACTGATATTTTTATTTCATTTTGTACTGCGTCTGGGTGTTTAATATATATTATAAGTATGTATTTACAAAAGAAAAGTAGTATAATATGTATTATATCCGTATTCTGGTACCCATAACACAAGCATATAAAGCTTAGCTTGGGACCAGAGGACGTTGTGTGGAATGTCCATGAATATTTATTTATTTATTATTATTTATTTATTAAAAATATTTGTATTACAACTTGTTTACAGAATTTTTATAAAATAGCTTAGAATTAGAATTATTACGTAAGTTTTTCGGATTGATTCAGATTTTTCAGAGAGTTACTTGAGGTTCTTTAATTGGGATTGATTAATATTTTTGACCTGCTTTTTTATATTTTTTTAGAAAATATTGACTATTTTAAGCAACTAATTTCAATATTATTAAAATGTTCTAAATATAGTTTTTTTTTTTAAATACTTAAAGATATTATTTTAAATGTTGTGACGTCATCGTTGTACGCATCCCGTATATTGCCTTTTCCTGGTAGGTAGACTTAAGACAGATTGCATTACATCTTTTCAAAGTTGCCAAGTTGATATAATAGACCAATTTCAACTCCACCACAGAGTAGTATATCCATAAGAACGCTTTAATATTTTAAGTCCTCCATTTCAAGGGCAAATAGAGGTCATTTCCTTTTTTTTGAAAAATAATCGTTAATATAGCAAATTTTCAGAAAAAAACTAATGGATCATGCTCAGAAACTCTATTCCCAGAAATGCACAATGGCATTTGTTTATATAGAATCATGGTTCTTAAGAATATTAAAATAGACTTTGGGACTTGGAAAATCGAAGCAGTTATTTTTTAAGACAAGGTTATTTTGCACAGTAACTTTAGGTACACCGTAGTCTCTTTCAGACCTATATCTACCTAAGGGTTAGGTAGAGAAGTATAATAAATAAGTAACTAAGTAGCACATGGAAATTCCCAAGCCTAGGAAGTGGAAACATAAGTGGAATAATTCTATCAAGTTATAATTTCTAGTATCTACCTAATTACTAACTATTAGTACTACTTTGACTAAAGAGGCTATAATTACTATAAATTCATAAACAATATAACTACGTATAAGTGGTGCCTTTTATTTTTATTAGAAGAAAATACGTAAATTAAATCAGGTTAATCTAATATATAAAATTTCCATGTCACAGTGTTAGTTACCGTACTCCTCCGAAACGGCTTGAACGAATTTTATGAAATTTTACATGCATATTCAGTAGGTCTGAGAATCGGCCAACATCTATTTTTCAAACCTTTTTTTTAGTATGGCAAAACAACGTTTGCCGGGACAGCTAGTAATATATATATTCTGTAGTTCCTGTGCTAACGGATGTCCGTGTGGCAACGAGTGTTACCACCCCATTTCTTTCCCTGGGTGCTGTTATAGCCAGCAAAGGGATGTTGTAAGCAGATAACATCATCTGTTTGAGATGAAAACAAACAAAAGTAATGGAGTTGGAGAAAAAGAGACTGTGAGAGCGGGAAATTTAGAGATAGAGAGATATAGAAAGAGAGTGAGAGGCGATATATATTTACTAGCAGTTGTTCGCATCGTATGCATCGAACTTAGAAACTATACAGTAACAAATTTATACAAGGGGTTCCGTACCGTTCTCTTGAACTCTCTATGTAATAAAATAAACCCCATCAAAATCCGTTGCGTAGTTTGAAAGATATAAGCTCATATAAGGACATGTATACAAAAATAACAACTTTGTTTTATAATAATTAAGGATAATAGGTCAGTACATAAACCATTTGCTGCAACGCCACTCTAAAATCTTAATCAGTTGATTTGTCATAGCAACAGAGATACCTCTGTAATTTTCCATAACACAAACAGACAGTAGGTAGGTAAAATATCAAATCTTTGCCATTCAATTAATGTGTTTACGGCGTAATATTAAGTAATTACATACACTTACAATACGTAAATGTTAACTAAAAGTAATTACTTTATTGGTTTCCAATATACCAATACGAAGCAAATACTTTTGTTTGAATTACTTTTGTTTTCAAGATTGACTTTTAATTTTTCGATTTGTTTTTTATTAATTTATCTTAAAACCATTTAATTTAAAAATTTAATTATTATTTTAGATATTAATTAAACTTAAATTATCTTTAGAAAGGCTAAAATAAAAAATAAATAAAATTAAAGGCTTTTCAAACACTTTTGACAATTCTCGAAGTTAAGGGTTCTATTCCCGCACGGGATAATCATTTGTGTGATATTTATAAATGTCATAAATTATATGTTTGTAATGCATCTAGGTGTTTTCTATCTATTTTAAGTATGTATTTACAAAGGAAATGCCCTTGTCATATTATTGATTCATCTATTAGAATTTTTGAAAAAATTATCTGAATAAATGTATACCTATTAAAATCTCGTGACAAAGTGTAAGATTCTATTAGTGTTAAAAGTCTTTTTAAATGTTCTTATGAAATAAAACTGTTTAAGTTTTTCAAATCCGAAACCTCTAACTTAGACTTTCTTAAGAATTTTGCAATAGAAAATATATCAGTCAAACCCGTGAAACGTCGGGCCAATATTTAAAACAAATGCACGCGTCCAAATCCGTAAAAAGTGGTTTTATTTAAACACATGAGTCGCGCTAGTGTTATAGAATACATATACAAAATATACTCGTAACTTAAACGTAGAGTAATGTACGACTAATATCTTCATTGAATTCAGTACATAAATATTACACGAAACAAAGATTTCTTATATAAGTCAGTACTGTGTTCTACGATCAGGATTTGTGATATCTTGATTTGTGAGGGCGAGCCCGTACATAATGCCAGAACTTATATGAACTGAAGTAAATGAAGATTAGGGATAACAGTGGCAAGCAATTTGTTCCTTATTCTAAGAAACACATCTTTATTTATGTTTGGTTTCTGTTTTGTGATTTAGTATCCTTTTAGCAATGCAGATGTGTATTCTTTTGCGTGTACTCTAGCTGCTGAAAGATAATGGTACCGATTCTACGTTATCTAAATTTAACTTAATTACAAAATGAAAATTGATAGCGTAAATGGCAAAATTCGGCAATGTTAACAGAATTTTTTGATAGATATCAATTCACACAAGCATATAAAGCTTAGCTTGGGACCAGAGGACGTTGTGTGAAATGTCCATGAATATTTATTATTGATTAAAACAAAAAAAGGACAGGAACATATCGGTATTATCGGTACCGATTCTACGTGCTTATCTAAACAACTAAAAAATAAAAACATCTATGGCGTATTTTAATTTATTAAAAGAGTTAGTTCATAATGTACAGATTTCTATAAAAAAATAACATTAATATCTATTAATCAAATTAAATATCTATTAATTGATATCTATCCGTGTGGTGACGGATTAAGAATACAAGTGTCACCACCCCATCTCCTCCCAAGGGTGCTGTAAAAGTCAGCTAAGGTATATTGCACACAGATAACATCCTCTGTGAGAGATGGAAAACTCGAAAATAAACCCTGTGCCAACACGCCTGGCCAGCGCGGCATATTAGATCATAATCCTTCCCAATGTGGAGGAGATCCGTCCTTAATAGTTAGACATTAATGGGTTGGAGAAATTTGCTTTCATTAACTACTTTTTTGCCAAAAATCCTTCCCCTATAAGCACCTCCTTAACTCTTTTAAAGTAATGAAATAGTAATACACGCCGGCCAACTGTATTGGCAAAAGGCCATTATTTCACATAGCAAAGATTTAATATCAAACAAATCACTGCCACATACTCCAAACGCTAAATAAAAGGGCAATCCCTTTATTGGAACTGAGCCCAATGAGTCTCGCTAACTTAGTAAACAGTAGAACTATTAGGTACTCAATACTTATATTAAGTTATTGCCTAAGTGGCAGATGTTCATGATACACAGTAAATTTAATAAATATTAAAGAATTTCCTCAAACTTTCACAAGTTCGTTTACTTTTCTAATTGGAATAGAACCTATATTCTAATTTAGGTACTTATTTTGCAATGGATTTGCCTTATGCTTTTTTATTTTAAACAAATAAAATAGGTAAAGCAATTATCACGGGTCGGAAACGAGGAATTGCGCGTTGACATTTCAATAAACATTTTTTTGATAATTGGTCCACTTAATATACACTGATATGAAATCAGGAATAACAAACACGATCATAATAATATATTTTTATAATAGTCAAATTCTAGTAAAAACAAGATATAAGCAATAATTTAAGGAATTACTAATCGGATGCAAGAAAAATACATATATCTTCAATCAACAGGCAACGCCAATTCTTATAAATTAAACAAGCCTAATACATTATCAAGTAATTAACAAATTAGACATTTCTATCATTAAATAGGGAGAATAAGTAAACGTCGTTACGTACTTAAATATACGGAGAACACTATTAAATATACGGAGAACACACTTATATATGGAGAACACTATGAAGTCACCACTAATAAATTCCCTAAGCCTATTTAAATGCTCACTTTTCAGCAACTTACCATTGAAACAGATAACCAAACATAGCAACGTGGCGTAGACACGCATGTTGATCACACTTAAACGACTATGGACCGCGGCACAAACTTAAAATCACCATCTAGAACTGACATAGAACTGAATGTGAACGCACCTATAGTCGGATTTTGCTACACGTATGACGTAATACAAAGTTTGTCCCGTATCCTTTACAAGGCAACTACACGCCTCGGAGAGTCCCGTGTGACTGAACAAACCACCGTCAAAATCTGTTAGGGTGAGGGGAGGGTTGATATCAAATGTTTTGTATTATCGCTATTCCTCGGCATATTCTCTCATTGTGTTTCGTGTTACGTGACAAATTGAGTGAATTTTAAATAAAAGAAATACCATCACATTTTAAAGTGATATTAAAATGGCAGGTTAGTAGATTGATACTAATAAAAACAGCAGTCACGGCTTGGCTCTGCAATCTATATACTATCTGCAATCTGTGTTGGCATCTGTGATACAATTATTATAATTTGTACAGATGCTAATGTTCATATTATAACAGTTGTTTTGTTAAATTTTGCTTAATAAAGTTATTCTTATTCTTATTCTATTCTAATCTCTAATACATATAATTTAAGACTTCTTTGTCCATATGGTGACGGATTAAGAATACAAATATCCTTACCACAGATGCTTTCTTATTTTATGTAGGAACCAGCTAAAAGATACCTTTTTATTTCCTAGGCCTACTTGCATGGTCACCAAAATCCTTCCTGAAACGCAATAGGCTAATGCGCTATGGTGGAAATTTATAGGCTGGGAAAAAATCTTAACTTGTTATAAAACAAAGTCGTTATTTTTGTATGTATATCTCTATGTGAGCTTACATCTTCAAAATCACGCGACGGATCATGATGCGGTTTCTTTTAACAGATAGAGGGGTTCAAGAGTTCAAGAGAATAAATTAATGTACTGGAGATTTCCGTAGAGGCGGCAATCGAGAAGAGAACATCGTATCCTTGGGTATATAGCGATAACGTCCGATGTGCAAAAGTCGTATTAAAGTCTGAAGCAATGGGAAAAGTTGGATCGGGTTTTGTGCTAAGTATTACTAATACAAGAACTTTCGACTTTAAGCCTGGTACTTACTTGTTTATATTCTATCCATCAATTTCAAAAGTAATATTATTATATTTTTAATTCTATAACAGAGGAAATCATTAGCAATGTTAAGTTCTTAATATAAATAGTTTTATGACTGCAGATGGTGCTTTATAGTGTCTGCCTATCCCCATGGTACAAAGGCATGACGGTATGATGACGATGAATTTTGACCTTTAAAATTATTAGGGAACTAAACACAAAATTAGTAGATAAGTCATACAGACTATTCCAGTATTCCTTCGATAGGCAAGGACCTTAAAAAGGACATAAGTGAGTTTTTTAAATGATTAAAGGTGATTCTAAATTCCACATATAAGAAACGATGTCGTAGACAATTCTAGTAGATATAAGTAAGTATGACAGTTACGAAACATAGTTCTTGTTAAAATAATAGAGCAATCTCAGTGTCATATTAGATGTAATGATACTTCTAATCTAAGTAGCAAGTGGGTTACACATGACACTTCATCAATTTAATGTTCAGTGAATGGGTACAATTCATTTTATCCGTTAGGTACCTACCCATTGAAGATGATTATAGTGTAGTATGTGGTTTGTTGAAAGCTTGTAAAATCAATATTTAATTTTGTTATTTTACACTAGGAACGGTGACATCTTGATTATATTTTAGTTACATCTTTACAAAAATATAATAATTGAGGCATTGTAATAAATAAATTAAATTATGGTGGAAAAAGTGATTACCGCAAGCGGGATTTTCCGTAATCACTTTTTCCACCATAATTTAATATATTAAGTAAAAGCATAGCATGTCAATTGCAAAATTAATAAATTACTTTCGCATCGTAATTAGTTGAAAAATTCAACAATTTTATTATAAATCAGAAAACATTGTTTTGACGGTGATATATAGTCTCTATGGGGGAAGAGCGGGTAAATAAGATAATGCGAAATTGCCTTTAAGTGAAATTACATACTGTATTAAATAATGCAATAGCGTTTTTTGATAATCAAATTTTTTACTCAGTATATGCACAATATTTGAGGGTTCCCCACAAAAAAGAATTCTTTGCATAGTCTTACTCGATTTTCTTTCAATCTGCCTATCTTTTAAACAGTTATAATGATATCTTACTGGCTTGATAGGATACCATTAGAAACTATAAATATTATACAAATAAACATAAAGTCATTTTAATAAACACAAAAGCAACTCAAGAAAAAACGCTTTCACGTAGAAATGAACTAAATGGGCGGCATATATTTATGCCAGACAATAAAATATTTTCAGACCCTATGCCTCCATAAAACAGTTCCGCGTAATAACACTGACATATCTTACGAAATATACTCGTATAAATGGTATAAAATTACATAATGATTTATTTAATTATTCTAAAGAAATTTTGCCTTATTTTGTTAAGATTTTTGAAGGTTCGCTTTCTTTCCACGTTACGATAAAATTATGAGCGTAATTTTTTCGATGCGTGTGACACAGTGTAGAAAAACAACACAAACAAGCGACACTATCATTCCCTTGTCCTTATCTCGTTACTCAGGGTCGGTGCAACATGACTACTTCATCATGTTGCTATAGGATTTGCCTGACATTAGCCCTCCTCCCGTCGTATGTGGGGACGTGGTCCGCTCAAATGGTTCTTACGATCCCCGAAAGCAAGTTATAGAGAGTAGACCCTTGTATTTTTTTGTCCGTCACCCTACAATGAAGCACTAATAAACACTTTATTGAGTTGGCTTGTTGGGTCCAGAAATGCCTATGTGAAAACAAAAAGCTTGTTTGCTAATTGTTTATTATCTTTTTGAATGTTTTTTCACGTCTGTCAAACAACCTATAAGAGAACTGATTTTCGCAAACGGACGGAGGTCGGAGGATGGAACTGGAAGCGGAAGGTGGAGGTCTGTGTACTGTCGTGCGAATTTTTCACGTTGGACTTACTAATCTTGTTAGAATTACTGTCTAATTCATGCTAATTCATGGCCAGATTCTTAGAAAAAATCTTGATATTTATTTCAATATTACCATTGCATTACCATAATGTAGACATATTACAATCTAATTAACTACATACACGTAGCCTGAAAAAAACACTTACCTATCTTTTTGATCTCTGTATGAGTTCAAAAATTAAAGGCAAATGTCAAACTGCTTAAATATAGTGAAATTCTATACGATTTTCCAAATACTAATAATAATTACTTAAGTATTAACCTAAAGAATTTTTTTATGTAATTTACATAGTTGGTAATTTCTTGGAAATCTCATTAAAGATTTGTTAAAGTAGTATATTTGAAAAGTTTTACAATACTTTCTCAAGTAATAAAGGTCAAGGATGTCTACTTTTTACTTCAAATAGTACTTTTTACCTTCAATATACTAAAATCCTACATTTTAGGTATGCAGGATATCTAAAGCTCAGTTAGTCTCATATCAGCAACTAAGACAAATATTAAGTTATAATTATAACCATGTAACTCAAACCATGTTCTGCCAAAAAATATTATTAAATCTTTCTCTCTCTCTCCAACCCTTTGGAAGGGATTATGATCTACTGTGCCACGCTGAGCTGGTATGTTAGCACAGGGTTCGTTTTCAAGTTTTCCGTCTCTCACAGAAAAAGTTTTCAATGTACACCTACTTTAGCAGGCTTTTATAGCACCCTGGGAAGGAAAAGGGACCCTTGTATACCCAATCCCTCACCACGCGGACGATTGATTTTTAATACTTTCTGTAAAAAAGTCAAATAAACCTTTTTTTGATAAATTTATAAATATACTTAGCTGACCTGGCAAACGTTGTTTTGCCATACAAACAAATAAATTAGCAATAAAATAATATTGCGACTATAAATTGAAATGTAAGCTATCCTATCTTTCAAGTTGGGTCGAATTGCACACGGTGTGCAAATCAAATTTAAAATCGGTTCAGCAGTTTAGGAGTCCATCGTGGACAAACAACGTGACACGCAATTTTTATATATAAAGATTAAATCAAAATAGTAATCGAATCACACAAATACTGACAATCGCATAAATTTTTCTAAGGTCACAAGTCGACCATGAATTCTGTCGTCGTATGTTAGGTCACGGCCTCTCTAAATCCTACGGATGTAAGCTAAGGCCACGAACCAGAGTAAAATCTCATCAAATGGAATGCGAGGATTCAAAGTTAGGGGTACAGTGTCATTTGGTCGATTTGATTGCGTTGATAGGGCGCACAATTTGTCTTATCGAATGAAATTGTTCATATGTGCGTATATGTTTTATTGATTTTGGAGTTTTGGATTTTAGTGCTTATTCAGCTTTTCTGGCAAGTTCCTTATTTGTTGGTACTTTTATAAGTTTTTCATAACAGTAAGTAAACAAAAAATACTAAATGTAGATTGTTTAGCGTTTCCTATTTTGGAATTATTACATCTACATAGGAATATTTTGATGGCTGAAAAGTCTCTCAAACGTCAGGCTAAAGCGTCTGTATCCGGTTAAAATGTTTTTTATCGTTTGATAATAATACCACTCGTTAGCCTGTCTAGAACTAGGCATTTGGAACTTAAACTATCAAGGTTTAGGTCTCATTAGTTTCAAGTAACTAATGAGGTTATTTCAAAAGAAGGCGAGTTGTCCATGCCTCAGGTGATAAGAATTTTGGCATCTACTTCGCTAAGCGTATCAGCATAGCAATTTAACTTGGCAATGCTACCAGCATTCTGGGTGCCTTGCCCGTTGACGTCGCAGAGGAAGAATTCTACGACGCTGAAATTTAAAATTAACATTTGTTTAAATTTGTTATTACTTTTTATAGATAATCATCAATGTATATTATGTTTAAAGTAGTTGAATTATAGAAAAACATTTTGCAATGAATATATTTTGCAGAAATGCATAACAAAATTTATGGGCATAGGTGACACTAGTTATAAAAATTATTTGGCATTCAACTTTGGCTCAAAACTACTGCTACTTAACTTTAGTACCGCAGTGGCCGTCAACCGAACGGGTGTTCGAAATACTCCAACTTTGAAGACAAGTTTGTCACATGGAGTCAAAAGTCTTACCCCAAAACTTGAAGTGAATCGACTTGAATTTCGCTTTATTTGAAACTAAACTTCAATGAACTTTCATTGTATGAAAACTGACAGAAGTTTTATTTCATTGCAGGTATTTCACATCATAGTACGTTTTATATTTAAGTACTAAAGAATTTGAGTCTTGACGATGTTTATTATGGTTCCCGTACGCAGCCTAATAAAGGTCCACATGGAAGGCCCAATATCGAAGATCTTACGTACGAAGGACCCAAACTTTCTTTAGGTCCTGGTAAATATTTAAGATAATAGGTAACTAATTTCGTTGATTTTATCACCTTTACAAAAAGTACCTACTTATTATAATCAGTGGTCGCCAAGCGTATGGTTGGATGCTCGTCTGCTAGGTGAAAAGACGACCTGAAGACGGTTGTAGGCAAACCCGCTGATGGACTGGATGCGAAAGGTAGAAGAGGTGGCAGTGTAGAGCAAGAGGTTGACGTGACATTGATTATGACCTATTCAAATTATTACATTCTTATATATTTTTAGCGTTTCAAGTATAATTCATATCACTACAATATTAAAGTAATTTGTATAAATCAGCTACAAGATGAATTTCACATTAACATCAATAATATAGTCAATCAAAATGAGGTTACATTTCCGCCGTAAAAGATTTTTCGTTATCGAAATTTTTATTCTCAAGATACAGGCAAGAATCAATCATCATTCTTGGCAGATATCTGTGGAGAAAATTACCTATTCATCTCATGATAGAAGCGATGTCTCCCGGCATTTGAATAAAAACGTTGGTAAGTGAAGTAGGTTAATTATTTTAGATCGTGAATGTCGGGTATCTGTTTCTCTCGTTGCAGTCTATACAGTCTGTGCACTTAGATGCACGTAAGGCTAAGAGAAAGTGGCAAAAGAAGAATTTGAAGCCAAAAAAAATCTCTGTCTCTCTCATTGGCCATCAGAAAAATTAAAACCGGAAGATTTGTATCCGTCTTGAAATTGGCTTTAACATTTTTTCCCAAGTAAGTCTTGTAAAGCTTTTCGCAGTTTTGATAGATATTTGCTTGCTATATTTCATGCTAGCTGTTACTCGTGACTTCATACGCGTGATATTTAGAAAATTTCCCCCGTTTTGCAACATTTTTCACTGATGCTTTGCTGCTATTAGTCTCAGCGTGACGTTATATAGCCTATAGCCTTCCTCGATAAATGTACCTACTATATAACACATTTTTTTTATTTCTGAGATTAGCGCGTTTAAAAAAACTCTTAATCTTTATAAAATTAGTACAAGATGTCTAGAAAATTTGAAAGCTAAGTGATGTTGTATTTGCATTAGTACAATGTTGCTTTTAACTCTCCGTTGCTAATAATGCCTCATTCAGTTTGAACTAACAATGGTTTTATTTAGCAGAGCTGATTGATGGCGATGAAAAGGCAAGATTTAGGTCAACGGGATAAACCTTGATAGGTACAACTTAATATTTAAATAACATAATAACTTAAATGCCATAGCATAATACAATTTGTTTACTTATAGCTAAAAGCTTTCGTTTCTTAAGATATTAATACAGAACTGTTTTAACGATTATGGGTTATTTTAGGTTTTTTTGGTTTTTAGGTTCCGTACAAAAGAGTAAAACCAGTCGTTATTTATGAAAGTTTAGAAATATTAACAATAGACTATCAAACTTGATAAAATTCGCCACTAAGCAATCAGTTATTGCATTTGTTTGAAATAACACTAAATAACTAATTGTTTAGTGGCGAATTTTATCAAGTTTGAAAGTCTATTGTTAATATTTTGAGGTTATAATGTGTCATTGTGGTGCCATTGTGACACCATTCATTTACCGGACTTGCTCACCAGGCATGTTAGTATAAGGTTAATTTTCGATTTTTCCGTCTCTCAAAGAGGATGTGACTATATACTTTGGCTGACTTTTAAGCACCCTTTTTTATACACTAAGTATACGGGGTAGTAACACTTATGTTCTTAATCCGTCACCACACACACACTACGTAAACATAACTTTAAAAAATAAACGTTATCAGAATCTTACAATTAAATTATTATTTACCAAAAAGCTTTCATTTTTTTATATTCTATGTAGCAAGATAAGTTACATTAAAATTACTTAATAGCCTTAGCAGGCTAGACTGTAATATTTTGGATAAATAATTAAAATATTTTTTCTAAAATGAAAAAGAAATCTTTTAAAACGTACAAAACTGCTACCTATAACAACTTTTACACACATGAAGAGAATTTCAAACATCCTTGAACAGCAAGACAGCCTACGAGTTCAATACTTAATTACAAACACAAATACAAATAAACACACCACTGTTGTGCAAACTGTGTTACTTTGAATTAGGGGTCGGTTATATAAACAAGCGGTCCAAGTAAATTGCAGTTTACCTTATTTATTACGAGACCCTAAAATAAGGCGTTTAAATGTTTACAATTTTCTTGTTTTTTAAAACACAGTTAATTTGCCAGGCTGTTTGTTTAGAGGTTAATTTGCCTTTTAAATTCAATAAGGCCTGCGTTAAGGAGTTTCCATAAATTGTTTTTTACCAGAACAAAAGGTATTAAGTTATTTTTATGAGGATATTTGTTTTAATTTGAATTAACCTGAAGGTTGGATATAATTTAATATTAATTTAATTTACACGTGGATTTTAAAAACCCTATCACAAACAAAAAACCATCCTCTTGAACCACTCTAATAAACAAAAACCGCCACAAAATCCGTTGTGTAGTTTTAAAGATTTAAGCTTACATCCTTATTATAAAAGAAAGTCGTTTTTTTGTATGTGTGTATGTCCTTAGTCCTTACTAAGGACATACACACATACAAAAAAACGACTTTCTTTTATCACAAGTAAAGATAAACACGTAGTTAAATCTTAAATATTAAATTACTTTATGAAAACTATTCTTTAATATAATAAAATTTAATGCAAACCTTAACAAATCACATCACTATTATAGTTAACAAAATAAGGAAAAAAATAAAATATAATATTTTTTTATTACACCTAACTACTAAGATTCCATTCTGCTGCCGTTAGCTTCTTTTATGCTTCATAAAAATTTAGTACATAGTTATAATAATATACCAGCTTACTAGTGGCGTAACAATTGAAACACGGATTACATATCTCCACAATTGTAAGCTCTTATTTCTTTTGCAAATATGACTACTATATTTTTTTCCTAGCCTAATATAGAAAAATAAAACCAGCCAAGTACGTGATGTGCTCACAGACGAAGGGCTCCGTACCCGTATAATAATCTTATATATAAAAATCTATTGCTGTTCGTTAGTCTCTAGTGTCACCACCCCATCTCCTCCCCAGGGTGCTGTAAAAGTCAGCTAAGGGATACTGCACACAGATAACAACCTCTGACAGAGACGGAAAACTCGAAAATAAACCTTATGCCAACACGCCTGGTCAGTGCGGCACAGTAAGCCATAATCCCTCCCAAAGTGGAGGAGGCCCGTGCCCAACGGTGGGACGTAAATGGGCTGGAGATAGAGAGTCTCGCTAAAACTCGAGAACGCCCGAGCCGATTTTGGTGATTTTGGTCAATATTCGTGAAAGTCCACGGAAGGTTTAAACGGTGACAAAATATATGGGGACCTAAAATTCTACGCATACGGAGTAGCGGGCATCAGCTAGTAATATATATATTCGTCAAGATCAATTATCTGGCGTGGCGCACGAGATTACCGACATGTTGAGGGTGGTATCGAGGAGAAATAATCCCGATAGGTATTTCGGTGAACCGTTAGGTCCCAAACAGCTTCTCACAACATCTCGAGAGGCTCGGCGTCAATAGCAAGGCTGTGATGGTCCAGATGCAGAAAGCAACTTGCTGGATAGTCCGTCGTTTTCTCTCTCATTAAACTCCTCTACTCCGGCTGACTGTTGCCAACCTGGTCGGAATTCGTCCTGCCGCTTTACAAGGCGAGGTTGTGCTCTCCAAAAAAATTATATTTATCATAATCACGCAATTTATAGGTATCATCAAGTTAAAGTGAAAACTTTTGTTGTAAGAGAGCCACCTTAAGTATACCTTGTATTCTGGTTTCTAGTATTTTTTATTATAGCCTCAACAGATATACATCATCTGTGAACATTTCAACTCTCTAGCTATCACCGTTCCTGAGTTACAAGCTAGTGACAAATGAACAAACGTACAGACGGTAAAGTAACAGTAATTTCCGTTTTACCTTTGCAACGAAACCCTAAAAAAGCCTTGGCATTTGAAAATAGTAAGTCATAAAAACTTATTATGCGTCGAGTTTATTGAACTGAACTGTTTATGTATCTGTATAATATTATATTCTTAATAATGTCGTATCTACGAGTATGTACTGCATCCTTAAATTTTCGGTACTTTCAATTCTATTTTTACACGCTTTATATTAGCTTCACTTGTATGTTTGTTTGTATGTTTGTATGTATGTTTGTTTGTATGTTTGTTTGTTTGTATGTTTGTTTGTATGTTTGTATGTTTGTAACCGACTCCTTTGGACGCTATTTTGACCCACTTTAAACGGTCAGATTCTATTCAAATTTTGCACAGCTGTCAAAGACCGATGACAATGCAATAATTCGATTAAAAAAGCGTGTTTTTTTAAACTATTTTTTTTTATTTTATTACCTGGTAAAATGTCTTCATGCTGTAAATTTTAGGTTACAGCATCTTATTTCTTACTTATTATAAAACAATGTCGTTATTTTTGTAGTATTTTTGTACTATGTGAGCTTATATCTTTAAAATTACTCGTCAGATTTTGATACGATTTTTTTAAATGATAGAGTGGTTAAAAAGAATGGCTTTTTTGTATAATTTGTTATGGTTTGGTTTTTAGGGTTCTGTACCCAAAGGGTAAAAACGGGACCCTATTACTGAGACTTCGCTGTCCGTCCGTCCGTCCGTCCGTCTGTCATCAGGCTGTATCTCAAGAACGGTGATAGCTAGACAGTTGAAATTTTCACAGATGATGTATTTCTATTGCCGCTATAACAACAAATACTAAAAATAAAATAAAATAAATATTTAAGGGGGGCTCCCATACAACAAACATGATTTTTTTACCGTTTCTTGCTCGATACTAATAACGTTGCCTTATTGCATAGATAATTGTTGCATAGATAATGGTACGGAACCCTTCGTGCGCGAGTCCGACTCGCACTTGACCAATTTTTTAAGTTCCACGCGTACGAATTTACGAGCAACAGCTAGTATGTATATTATGTGATGTTTTAACTGATTTGCTTTTCTAATAACTAACTAACTTATAACTAAGTCCAGATTAATAATATTAATTCAGATACCAACAAACATAAACTCTAAATACTAATATGAATAACTGAATATTATTAACGTCATACCAATTTGTTTAAACTTTACTGAAGTTATTCTTACCTATATGTATAAATAACAATTCTGGACTTCATTTAATATTGGAAAGATTTGGATTTATAAAAATTACGGCAGTACAGATACTAAAGCTTTTAAGCTATTGCATAGCTTCTATCGCGGGCCTTGAGCGTAGAGACTAAATGCACAAAATTCGAAATTAAAATTCCGTAACAAAGATAGCGTAACTAAGAAATACTACACATGGCGCTAACGCCGTTTCGCTGTTCGCGTTGGTGACTCATGTCAGTTTTGGCGTTAGTTTTTAGGGTTCCGTACCCAAAGGGTAAAAACGGGACCCTATTACTGAGACTTCGCTGTCCGTCCGTCCGTCCGTCCGTCTGTCACCAGGCTGTATCTCAAGAACGGTGATGGCTAGACAGTTGAAATTTTCACAGATGATGTATTTCTATTGCCGCTATAACAACAAATACTAAAAATAAAATAAAATAAATATTTAAGGGGGGCTCCCATACAACAAACATGTTTTTTTTACCGTTTCTTGCTCGATACTAATAACGTTGCCATAAATTGCATAGATAATGGTACGGAACCCTTCGTGCGCGAGTCAGACTCGCACTTGACCAATTTATTTTTATAATATTTTTACTACACTTAGTAAAAATAATTATAAACAATTTAAAGATTGTCTGTAATATTTATTGTCCTCTCTTTGTGTCTGTCTCCAGCCCATTAACGTCCCAGTGTTGGGCATGGGACACTTTGGGAGGGATTATGGTCTACTCTGCCGCGCTGACCAGGCATATTTATTTTCGCGTTTTCCGTGTCTCACAGAGGATATTAGCTGTGTACACCTGTAGCACTCAGGGAAGGAAAAGGAGTGGTGATACTTATTTTCTTAATCCGTCACCACGCAGACAAACGAAATATTTATCATTAACCATAGGATTTTATTGATTAAATTAATGACGTATTTACAATAAGAAAGTAATTCCACAATCCTGTAGTTGTAATTGGAGAAAATTTAGGATAACGACAGATTGCTCCCAAAAACCCATTAACTAGCACATTTCCTGTTTTTTACAACATGCACCAGACAATAGCGTTCCTTATTACATTGGATTAAGCCATTACAGTCACCAAGAATAATAACATACAAAATATACTACACCTAACTTAGAGTATTGAGCCCATAGGAGTTGTTACAGACGTCGTTTTCTTTGCCAAGAATACTATCAGGTCGGCTATGTGCCGAGGTGCACACTAACGTAATTTTCATTCGTCATCACGCACGCCTCAACCAAAATAGTCTGAAGCATATAAACAGATGACACTGTCCCCTACACAATGGGAATGAGCATTGCTCTTGTATGTTTTTCAGGTCATGTGACAGGACCAACTCCTGTTGGATTTGTGCTTTAAGCCACCAAAATACACAATGCTTTCTACATTTTGTTTGCTATACTTTTTTGTTCAAAGTTTTTCCAAAGCTTAGTTGTGTCACCAATAGCTATATTTCTTTCGTTGTGGCCAATTTATTTGTAATTCCAGGTTTCCAACATTGCTAGTATTTTTAGGGTTCCGTACCCAAAGGGTAAAAACGGGACCCTATTACTTAGACTTCGCTGTCCGTCCGTCCGTCCGTCCGTCTGTCATCAGGCTGTATCTCAAGAACGGTGATAGCTAGAGAGTTGAAATTTTCACAGATGATGTATTTCTATTGCCGCTATAACAACAAATACTAAAAATAAAATAAAATAAATATTTAAGGGGGGCTCCCATACAACAAACATGATTTTTTTACCGTTTCTTGCTCGATACTAATAACGTTGCCTTATTGCATAGATAATTGTTGCATAGATAATGGTACGGAACCCTTCGTGCGCGAGTCCGACTCGCACTTGACCAATTTTTTTGTGTTTGTTCGGAGATATCTTTGACAAAACGTGGACAAATTTTAAAGTTATAGCCGTTTTTAAAACGATGTAATTTTCGCATCCATTTGTAGGGCCGTGCAGGAAAAGAATTCCATAGGACTCCTGTCTTAAAAAAAAATAGATATTTGAAGTAACGGTACCTCATCTATACTTTATTATTAACATCTCAAATAGTATTTTAAATTAGCTGTCGCAACTTCATACTCGTGGAATTTTGAAATTTCTTTCCCGTTTTTGTAAAATTTTGGTTCGCTCTTTTCGGTATCATATTAGTCACACCGTGATAGTCTACAGCCTTACTCGATAAATATGACATCCATATGACATCCATATGACATCCAACACTGAAAGAATTTTTATAATCGGAGCAGTAGGTCCTGAGATCAGCGCGTTCAAACAAACAAACTCTACAGCTTTATTGGTATAGAAGTTTAGGCAGGACTTCAAATACCAGTATAAATAATAAATGTCCGCTAGGTATCCTATCTTTTGATGCGACCTAGTTTTGGCAACTTATAAACAACTAAAATTTAACCTAAACTTTTAATCTAAAAGCCTCTTTATCGTGTTGGTATTACGAAGAGTTTGGCAAAGTATAACATAAAAAGGTAAGGAGTGGCGAAACAATTTTTTTTCAGAAGCACTCCTGAGGGAATGAAACTTTCCAAAAAGGTTATTACGAACATGTCAAATTTCTGTTCAAAAACCGGTTTGTAAAAAGTTACAAAATTTGATTAAATCTCTGAGGGTAAAAATGAGATTAGAAAGTTAATTAAACAAATTTATTACATTTCATCAAAAATGTATTTTTTTCTGTTATAGTCTACGCTAAACTCAGGCTGCTCAAGTTTAGCAGTCTAAAAGTTTAGACCAGATTCTCAAGAGAATTGACTTAATATTGTTATCTTAGGGTCTATATTTATTATATCTAGCTTTTTATGTCATTCCTTCCACTTTTAATCTATTCTTACCGAATTCTATATTTAAACTATTATTATATTAGCTTCATTCGTATCTATCTAACTATATATTTATATATTTATTGATGTAACGCAATCTTTGAAAGTGATTTTCACCTATTAAAGTTGGTTTGATCTATAATGATAAGATGATGTATGATTAAGAAATGAAGTTATAAGAGAACGTTGCGGTCTGAAACAGGATGTAGTGACTAAGGTGGAGAAAAGTATGCTTAGGTGGTTTGGTCATGTGGAGAGGATGGATGAGAGACGCTTAACGAAAGGCATATACACGGCGAAAGTAAGTGGAAATGCTGGGAGAGGACGCCCGAGAAAAATATACTCCGATGTCATCGCCGGGATACTCCAAAAGGGGCAAGTGCGTAGCACTTACAACCGTCGGGCATGTATGACCAGATGTATGAGTGTGGATGAAGCCAAGGAAGAGTGCTTCGATCGTGGCAGATGGCGCTCTATAGTCTCTGCCTACCCCCATGGGAAAAAGGCGTGATGTTATGATGATGATGATGATGATGATCTATAATTTAGTTCTAAGATACTAGATCTTAATATTAGTACTATATCTTAATCTATAAATTTAGTTTGTACAAAATTTTAGATTAAACCGAAGTCAATACAATGTATTAGACTGATACCAATGTAAAAAAATATACAGAATATAAATAATCTTGTTTTTATTTTTTTAACTAAGCAGTTATTTGAAACCAAATTGCTATTTACGAATTTTATCTAACAAACAAAACTCACTTTACCAAGTATGAACTACGACCACTTTTAAATTTAATAGTAATGTAGATTTGTAAAGTGTCTACTCACAACACGACCAGAAAACGTTACTTGTTGTGAGAAAAATCACAAAATAGTGAAAATAGATATCCACGATTACATAACAAAATAGTTTTTACGTACTAGGAATATGATAGTGAAGCCAAAGTGTTAGGCCGTGTAAATCGATAGGATTATCCTACTGAAATGACACCTAGCAAGCCTTTGAACCAATGACACATGGAAATTTAGGACCAGTGATAGTTTGTGGTGTAATGAAATCAACTATATGCTTTAAGCCATATGAATACTTCAGAAATACATAATATGTATATGCTCTCTCTCTCTCTCCAGACCATTAAAGTCCCACTGTTGGGCGCGGGCCTCCTCCACTTTGGGAGGGATTATGGTCTATTGTGCAGCGCTGACCAGGCGTGTTGGCAAAGGGTTTAAGTCGAGTTTTCCGTCTCTCACAGAGGTTGTTATTTGTGTACAAAATCCTTAGCTGACTTTTACAGCACCCTGGGAAGAAAAGGGGTGGTGACACTTGTATTCTTAATCCGTCACCACACGGATAATATGCAATACTTGACAACTCGTAAACATATTTTCTAAATAAATATGAAATTTTTATTGACTGATTGATTGATGAATCAACCCACAATTAAAATAACCGAGGCTAGGACCTTTCTGTTTGGATAATAATTATTTGTACACAGTAGTGCGATAACTAATTATAAATACAACTGTCACCACCCCTTTTCCTTCTCAGTGTGCTATAAAAGCCAGATAAGGAATATTGTAGGCACACAGATAGCATCCTCTGTGAGAGATGGAAACTGTGCTGCTACTGCGCGGCGCAGTAGACCATAATCCGTTCCAAAATGGAGGAAGCCTGTGCCTAACACTAGAACAGTCATGAGCAAGAGAACGAGAGAGAAGACAAGTGCTATTAATGGATACAGAGATAATTACTGTAAAGGTGATAAAAGATTGCATAAAAGTCCAGATTTTAGGAATAAAATTTATAGACTTATTAAAATCAGTGTTTAATAATTCTTTTAACTGTATAAAGTCACGGACTAAAATTAAAGGTGTTCGCTATCATAGACCATTAATTTTAGTCGGTGATAGATCCGCATAGGGTATCAATCTAAGAATAAAATGTAACTAAAAGTGAAATCAAAATTAACCAGAATATATATTTGGAACATAGCGACTCTGAAACTGATATTATGTAATTAAAAAATATTTTTAGATAACTTTGTCTTTATATAAGGACAAAAATAGCTTGGTTTTTCCAAAATTCCTTAGCTACTAAGGAATAATTCTTTACCTTGAATTAATTTTGCATTAGTCAGTATTAAAATGTCTTTCAATGTCTAGCAGTGTTCCATTTTATCCTGTGGAAGAGAAGCCGATCCTTTAATAAAATGAAACAATACCTACTAAGGAATATTTTGTCTAGGGTTTACTCGTATTAATAGATTTGAAAACCGTCGGTAGTAAACAGATCTAATAAAGTCACGTACGAGTTGGACTCGCACACGTTGGGTTGCGTATTATAATTGATATAATAAATTCGTCATACTGACTCTAAATAACACCAAATAACGGGACAAGAACAGGAGAGTGATGATAATGGGCATTTTTGTTGTGGCTCCAACTAATATACACAAACTGTGAACATTTCTGCTCTCTAGCTATCACCGTTGCATATAAATAATAAATAAACTTTTATTTCGGACAACAAAGATCCATATTACATTCAAATTACAATTATTAAATTTCAATTCCAATTTCAATTACAATAATTTGTGTTAGTACCTAAATGTGTTAGTATCGTATTGCATAATGTTAGTAGTGGTTAGTGTTCTTAAAATTAATGTTTTTAAAATAGAAGAATTAAAACTCCATGCTACGGTGCTTAGGATGCTGTTGCGACTGTCCCGCACCCTCCGCAGGAACGAGGCTGTCTTTTTCCTAATTAAGGCGTGAAAGCCATCAGTACGCGCCAATGAAAACATCCCCGAAGCACTACTAAAACGAGGCAGTTTCAACAGCATCCTAAATGCATCCAACGTCCTTTTGCAGTAGCCGACCCACATATTGCTCGTGTACAAATTTTGACAGTACGCCTTGAAGAGTGTGATTTTAACTTCATATAGCCAGGGGACGGACGGATAAACGGACGTACGGACAGCAAAGTCTCAGTGATGGGGTCCCGTTTCACCTTTTTGGTGCGGAACCCTAAAACGGCGATTAAAAAGGTACCTAAAATATGGGAAAACTATCGTTACATTAGAACCGCAGTAAATTTTGCAATCAATATTTAGCCACACATGCTCTATATCATATATATGGGGCTCGTCCGAGCAGCCTGTAATTTAACTGTTTATATTCATAGCGTCAACTCCATGCTGTATCGTTGGCGCTTTGTTTATCTGCTACACGGCAAATTTGTGGTTGAAATATTTCACGCGACATTCATAGACATTCCTCCGTTTTTCATAAACACGAGTGTTTTTGTTTCATAAATTATTATTTGTTTTTTGTCATTACTTTTATTGAAATAGGTGTTGCCGGCATCTCTGTACGCGTGGATTTTAGAATATTTTCCCCGTTTTTGCAACATTTTTCACTAATGCTTCGCATCAGTCGCAGCGTGATCTTATAAAGCTTATAGCCTTCCTCGATAAATGGACTATCCCAACACAAAATGGACTATCCCAACACAAAAATATTTTTTATAATCGAACCCGTAGTTCCTATGATTAGCGCGTTAACAAACAAAGTCTTCAGCTTTATAATATTGGTATAGATACAGATAAATCTGTATAAAGCCTAAACATTATATCCCACAGGAATAAATTATGAGGGCAGTCCATTTCCTCTCAACAGTAAGGCTTTACTTTCATTAAGCTGCATTTCAACTGAAATGGGTCTGCCTTTCAAATATTCAGGGACAAGTTTAGAGAAATAACGCTGAACTTCAATTAAGATTTATTTTATTTAAGCCACAAATTGTTTTTCAATTTAGAAACATTATTTTATTAAATAAATAAATAATAATAAATATTCACGGACATTTCACACAACGTCCTCTGGTCCCAAGCTAAGCATATATGCTTGTGTTATGGGTACCAGAATACGGATATACTTCATAAACTACTTTTTACACCCAGACGCATTACAAACATTTGTATGACATTTATGGATATCACACAAATGATTGTCCCAAGCGGGAATCGAACCCGCGACCTCGTGATCGGCAGTCCATTACATAAACCACTTCACCACGAAGCCCGTCAATTATTTTAGATTATTTTATTATTTATTATTTTAGACAAGATCTTAATGAAGCTAAAGAAGCCTGTTTGGATCGTAACAAACGCTTTATAGTCTCTCCATACCCCCATGGGAAGTGGACCAATGGCGTGATGTTATGATGATGAAGATCTTCATGTAATCGAATATCACATATTGATGTGCTATTCGATTAGTAGATAATATGTGTAGATAATATTGATGTGCTATTCGATTAGTAGATAATTGTCAACGACTAATATTATCCGTCAGTTTTTTAATAAAATGCAAATAAGGACAAAATGCTAAACATTTTTGTCGTTGTGTTTACATGAAATTTTGGAAACTAACCTATTACCAACCATTTTGAAAAAATCTCCTTGAGGTTGGCTTGACAAACAAATGCTTAGAAATTTAATCAAATCTAAATTCTAAGAAGACTTTATTAAAAAGTAAATATTTTCAAACTCTTGAAAATAATATTAATGGGTTTTTATCTTCAAGGTAATCAGCCCTTTGATCTATCAATCAGTAGGTGTAGACCATAGTTGGCACACAATTAAGTGTATTAACCCTTTTTATACGAAGTCATGCTTGCGTGATAGTTATTTTGATGCCGATAATCCGAAAATGTGATTTACAGAATTCAATATTAATTCACAATACGAAAGTATTAAATATTCATTTTATTTATAAGCTACAGTTTCTTGTTCTGTTGCGATAATTAAGAAACTGATGGAAACTGTTTTTATTATTGGTTGTTTTACATATTTGATTACATCTGCCTCGTTGGATGTAATGAGTTATTCTAATATTACTTAATTTATTCCAGACCAGCAGTTACCAGACACAAAAATATTTTTTTAAATCAAAACTAATAGCTGCTGAGATTAGCGCGTTCAAACAAACAAACAAACTGTTCAGCTTAATAATATTTGTAAAGATTGGTTTTAAATAAATAAATAAATATTCATGGACATTTCACACAACGTCCTCTGGTCCCAAGCTAAGCTTATATGCTTGTGTTATGGGTACCAGAATACGGATATAATACATAAACTACTTTTCTTTTGTAAATACATACTTATAATACATAGTAAACACCCAGACGCAGTACAAACATTTGTATGACATTTATGGATATCACACAAATGATTGTCCCAACCGGGAATCGAACCCGAGACCTCGTGATCGGCAGTCCATTACATAAACCACTGCACCACGAAGCCCGTCAAGTTTTAAGCTGTATTTGTGTTATTTAATTACGTGTAATAAATAAATTGCATTTTCTTCGTCTTACGCTTATCGGAAAACCTTATATCTAAATCCTTACTTTATATATAAAAAGTGAAAGTGAGTTTGTTTGTTTGTTTGTTTGTGACATTTTCACGCAAAATCTACCGAATAGAATCACACGAAAATTGGTATAGAGATAATTTATAGTCCTTGACGTCAAATAGGCTATCATTTCGCTAAAAACTCTGTGCGAGATACATACGAGATACGCAAATGTTTGAAATACGATATAAAATAATAGTTCAGGCATTTTTTTTACAGTTGTCATAGCAACTCATAGAGTCCGTTGACTTTTAGGTGTTTTTTTTTATTGGCTAATAAGGTTTTAATCCCAGACTGACATGTGATCTACGCGGTGGCTCGGAATAAAAACTATTTGTGTGGTACTAAGTTCCGACTTTTTTAGATGCTTTCCTAATTAAATTGATTTTATTTGATAAACGTAGTATTTTATAACGAATGTTGATTGTTGTAAATTTTGCTATTGATTTCAGTATCGATATTTATATCTATTAATTTCAGTTTAGAATACAGTTTTTATTTTGGGTTTGATTTCAAATTCGATTCGGCCACTAATGCGTGCAAATCCGCGGGCAGAAGCTAGTAGTATATAAAATAAACACAATTATTTTTAAGTCCTACCCATATAATGTTTGTAGCAAAGGAAGAAAAAGTAACAACATTATTTTTTATTACAATATCTACTATAATTCTATGTTGAAGATTGTTCAATTCTTTTATGCATCATAAAAATCAAGTACATACTTATTGCTAGCATAACAATCGGATTACAGATTACATATCTTTATAGTTATAAGCCTATAATACTCTTTTTAAAAAATTGGTCAAGTGCGAGTCAGACTCGCGCACGAAGGGTTCCGTACCATTATCTATGTAACATAAGGCAACTTTATTAGTATCGAGCAAGAAACGGTAAAAAAATCATGTTTGTTGTATGGGAGCCCCCCTTAAATATTTATTTTATTTTTAGTATTTGTTGTTATAGCGGCAATAGAAATACATCATCTGTGAAAATTTCAACTGTCTAGCTATCACCGTTCTTGAGATACAGCCTGGTGACAGACGGACGGACGGACGGACGGACGGACGGACGGACGGACGGACAGCGAAGTCTCAGTAATAGGGTCCCGTTTTTACCCTTTGGGTACGGAACCCTAAAAATGAATACTAGGTATTTTTATAGTCTCTTTACTTTAAGATTGTCAAAGCATTTGATGGTATTTTTTCATAGGTAAATGTAAAACAGGACACTGTTTGTGAGACTTCGTTCTCTGTATGTTTGTCACTAGGCTGTAACTATGTAATAGTGATAGCTAAAGAGCTGAAAATTTCACAGTATATGTATATTCGACGGGCTTCGTGGCGTAGTGGTTCATGTAATGGACTGCCGTTCACAAGGTCGCGGGTTCGATTCCCTCTTGGGACAATCATTTGTGTGATATCCATAAATGTCATACAAATGTTTGTACTACTTCTGGGTGTTTCTATGTATTATAAGTATGTATTTACAAAAGAAAAGTAGTTTATGTATTATATCCGTACTCTGGTACCCATAACACAAGCATAATAAGCTTAGCTTGGGACCAGAGGACGTTGTGTGGAATGTCCGTGAATATTTATTTATTTTATTTATACAAGCTATTACAACAAACACTATTTATCATTTTTCTGCCTTTTAACCTTTGGTTAAGAAATATGAGGAATAAACTATACTAATATTATAAAGCGGAAGAGTTTGTTTGTTTGTTTGTTTTTTTAAACGCGCTAATCTCAGAACCTACTCCGATTTGAAAAAAATATTTTTTGTTGGATAGTCAATTTATAGGGGAAGGCTTTAGGCTATATAATATTACGCTGCGACCAATAGGAGCGAAGCATTAGTGAAAAATGTTGCAAAAACGGGAAAAGTTTTCTAAATTCCACGCGTACGGAGTTGCGGGCAACAGCTAGTTTATGATAATAATGATACGGGACCCTTGTTATTAGGGTTTCATACAAAAAGAAACCCTTATATACACACTTTGATGACCGTCTGTCTGTCTGTTTGCCTGTCTGTCCGTCTGAAAAATATTGACAGATGGAACTGTAATATTTTTTTCTCACAATAGAGGTACCCACTGATATTTTTTGTTCCAACTGTAGTTTCTGAGATTAGCGTGAACAAAATTTTGTCAGTTTCAGTTTTATTACATATGTATGTTAGAAAATAGATGTAAAATATCTAACACTCTCTAACATATTTTATTGAATATGAGCAAAAAAATAATCGTATATCATATTAAACACATCCTTTTAATAATCAAAATAACCGAAACAGTGTTTCAATTCAGGAATTCAATACAAAAGCTTAAAGCTATTTGCCGAAACAATCTAAAGGCAATGAAATATCGTATACATTTTCAACAATCAGCCAGGCACTGAGAGCATCCGACCAACAGGAGTGGTATTGTCCCCGCTGAAAAAAGGACGTGAGTAATACTCATACTCATTGTGTACGTTACAGTCGCTGTCGGCTTTCAGCCTGCGTGAGGCGATTATGGACGGGATGTGCAAAACGTTACAGTGTTTGTGTGCGTTACTTCGATGTCTCGCCAACCTGACAGTAAATTAGACAACAAAATATTGCATTAATTGGCGTCATTCTCACACTTAACACTATATTGTAAAATGATATTGATATTAAATAAATAAATAAATATTCAGGAAGATTTTACATAACGTCCTCTGGTCCCAAGCTAAGCTTATATGCTTGTGTTATGAGTACCAGTATACGGATAGAATACATACACTACTTTTCTTTTGTATACTTATAATACATAATACACAATATAATACATTATATTGTAAAATAATATTGATTGAAAAACAGAAAAGAAAAAACCCATGGAGTTTCTTGTATGTTAGGGTAGGATTTATTCTGAAAGCTAGCTCTTTAAACATGCCTAGAAAAATGAGTTTATATTTGAGCGTGTGTAACAACTCCTTCTGGTTTTATACTCTTAAGTCAGGAATGAGCACGACAATTACGTGATCAGGTGCTATAGGGACTGGCATGTTTTGGCAATGTGCTCAAATTTGAAATCAGAATAAACAATACTGATTTCCTGAATTGTTTGCAGGCATTGTATAGAACGATGTTTTGATCGTAAATAACTACTAACGTAGTATTGTAGATTTTGTATTTTTAATCAAGTAGTTCAAGCAGAATATTTTCCATTTAGTCGACCGTGTGTTTTGTTTTAATTATGTATTTATTTATTGCGAACTTAAAAATATTGCGATATTGTTCTATGTTAGATTAGTTGTGAGTTTCTTGAACTTTCAATTGAATTAATTGAGAATATTTTTCACTTCTATTCTAGCTGTGTTATAAGTTAATTACTTAAGATCGTAGTGTAGTATAATATCGAAGCACAGGTCGAAGTATGTACCAAATCACATATACAAAATTTTCTATGTTAATACCAACTTATAGAAGTAGGTAGTAATAATGCATTTTCATGACATAGAAACGTAATATTTTTTAAGTGAAGGAAGCGAAACAAAGACCTTGCGCTCAGAAATCAGTATATTAGAAGTCTATAGGAGTCTTTCGAAGCCTATACTTCGAAATTTTTCCAAGTCTATCAAAGTCGAGCGGAGTCTATCGAAGTTAGTACTAACTACGCCAAAAAGTATATTATATCTTTAAATTGTTTTTAATTTATTTCTACGATAAAAACTTTAGCAATTTATTACAAAAATAATTCTTATTAACCTATTTACATAACGATGGTCAACCTTATTTCCGTATTTAACATTAAATGTGCTAAACATTTGATAGCGTTACCACTGAGCTGGCAATTCAAACTAATAGGATTATCCCTATACGATGGCAATTTGCTAGTTTCTACAAACAGTACTACATAGATTGTGGATTAGTGGTTATTTTAGGTGTGGTTACAATAACTAATATTATTATTAGATTAGCTAATATTAATATTTACTTATTACAAAACAAAGTCTTTATTTTTGTATGTATGTCCCTATGTAAGCTTATATCTTTAAAACTACGCAACAGATTTTGATGCGGTTATTTTTAATAGGTAAAGTGGTTCCAGAGGATGGCTTTTTTGTATAATTTGTAACGGTTTTCTTATTTGATGAATTCTACGCGTATGAAGTTGCGGGTAACAGCTAGTTATTTTTATAGACGGTTGTCGTGATCGAGTGGTTCATATAACGGACTACTGTTCATGAGGTCGTAGGTTCGTTTCCCGCTCGGGACAATCATTTGCATGATATTTACAACTCTCACACCAATATTTGTACTGCATCTGGGTGCTTTTTAGGGTTCCGTACCCAAAGGGTAAAAACGGGACCCTATTACTGAGACTTCGCTGTCCGTCCGTCCGTCCGTCCGTCCGTCCGTCTGTCACCAGGCTGTATCTCAAGAACGGTAATAGCTAGGCAGTTGAAATTTTCACAGATGATGTATTTCTATTGCCGCTATAACAACAAATACTAAAAATAAAATAAAATAAATATTTAAGGGGGGCTCCCATACAACAAACATGATTTTTTTACCGTTTCTTGCTCGATACTAATAACGTTGCCTTACGTTGCATAGATAATGGTACGGAACCCTTCGTGCGCGAGTCCGACTCGCACTTGACCAATTTTTATGTATTATAAGTATGCAAAAACAAAAAAAAGGAGTTTATGTATTCTATCCGTATTCTGGTAAAACACAAGCATATAAGCTTAGCTTGGGATCAGAGGAAGTTCAGTGGAATGTCCATGAATATTTATTTATTTATTACATAATGAGCGATCATTATTAATCTTTATGAAACTGCTGTCCGTGTGGTGATGAATTAAGAATTCAACTGTCACCACCCCTTTTCTTTCCCAGGGTGCTGTAAAAGCCAGCTAAGGGATAAGGTACGCAAATAACATCCTCTGTGAGAGACATGCCTGATCAGCGCGGCATAGTAGACCGTAATTCCTCCCAAAGTAAGAGACCTGTGCCCAAAATTGGGACGTCAATGGGCGGGAGAAACATAAATAAAAGCAGTTGATTAATTGCAACTGTTAACACTGTCATTAGTAGTCGTAATGTTTTAGCCAATGTTTGGAATCATAGCGGTAATATCATAGCTGGCATGATGCCAAACATCCATAGCTGTAGGATTATAGCCTATTCCGTTATGTGATCACTACGTAAACGGTGTGAGAAATCTCTTGTATAACATGACATGTAATAGTACATTACGATATTAGTGCGTTAAGATGATTATAACATGCGAAGCGGAATTTCAGCCCGAGCCGAAGGCGAGGCCGTAATTGAGCCGAGCATGTTATAACCAATACGCACGTATATTGTACGACGTTTTTTAACACATTTGCGAGGAAACAGAAAAAAAAACATTTAAATAAACTCAATCTGTGAATTTGCTTTTGCTTTCCCTCCATTTTAACAGCGCGCTAGCGCTGCCTACGGACTGGCGCCGCGCGGCGATTACGAGTAGTTCGAAATTTGAATAGCAACAGCGCGCTGTTCGAGTCGTGCGGCGGCGATCAGTTCCATATTTGAAATGGCAAATAATACTGTTATGAAATTTGTATGGACTATAACTTAACTATTTGCTTTGGTAACACACGCGTTTTTTATGACCCGCTTTACATATTTAAAACCGGTGGAATTACATCAGCTTTACGAGCAAGGGTGTTAAAAAGTAATATTTGGTTACTATAATAATAAAGGAAGCCTTTATTATTCTTGATTTAGCTCACGAGGTTGTCGATTTGTGGGAGGTGGACACGGCAGTCATTGTGCCCATCGTCGTGTCTGTCAATGGCCTAATTGGGAAAAGCCTCGACTGTCATATAGAGAGGCTCGCGTTAGATCGTTGGGTCAAGGGTCTAATACAGAAAACAGTAATCTTGGATACGGCTCGGATCGTGAGGAGGTTCCTGTCCCGGGATCCTTAGCCACCGGTGGCTTGGCCCCTGTGCCCGCCGCCTGTTGGAGCTCACATCTATACTAATAATTATAAAGCTGAAGAGTTTGTTTGTTTGTTTAAACGCGCTAATTTCAGGAACCACTGGGCCGGTTAAAAAAAATATTTCAGTGTTAGATAAATGAAAATGTTAAATAAATGCCCATTTATCGAGGAAGGCTTTAGGCTATATAAAATCACGCTACGACCGGTAGTAGTGAAGCAGTAGTTAAGAATGTTGCAAAAACGGGGAAAATTTTCTAAAATCCACGCGACGGGGTCGCAAGCAACAGCTAGTATATTTTATATTTTTATATGTATATGTCGTAGACTTGATTAAAATAGTTTACATAAGGATTTTTAGTTTTAACTTAGTATCCAAGATTATGAAGTAAGTCCTCAAATGGTGTCAATGGTGAGTAATTTGTTTATTTACTGTAGTTGATGAGTTTGAATGGTGACCAGTTGAAATTTCATAAAAGGATCCTTTCAAACAGGTTACACGTGTCGTAAGCCACGGATCAATCTCATCGTAGTTAATAGAATGTTGTAGTTAACGTAGTTTGTCCAGTATTACAGGATCTTTAGATGGATGACTTGTCAGGCTGTAATTACAGGTAATGTCTACGATGTTTTTCCGATATATATTTTTTTATATTTAATTTATACTTAATTATATATTTAAATATGTTACTTAGTGTGATGAAAAAGAAATAAATGAATAAAAAATAAGGAAGCCTTTATTCCATAGCAGCTCGTGCTCCCAACTTCGTAAGTGTAGGGTTTTAAATATACACAAAACCTAAACAAATTATACAAAAAGCCATCCCTTTAAGATACTCTATCTATTAAAAAGACCCGCATCAAAATCCGTTGCTTATTTTGGAAAATATAAGCTCATATAGGGACATACGACGGGCCTCGTGGTGTAGTGGTTCTGGTAACGGACTGCCGATCAAGAGGTCGCGGGTTCGATTCCCGCTCGGGACAATCATTTGTGTGATTTTTCTAATTGTCATACAAATGTTTGTACTGCGTCTGGGTGTTTCTATGTATTATAAGTATATATTTACAAAAAAAAAGTAGTATATGTATTCTATCCGTATTCTGGTACCCATAACACAAGCATATAAGCTTAGCTTGGGACCAGAGGACGTTGTGTGAAATGTCCATGAATATTTATTTATTTATACATACAAAAATCAAGACTTTGCTTTATAATGAGTAGAGACTAGTTAATGCTTATGATTTCACCCGTATTTATAGTTTTGTATATACCTACCAATTGTCTTACCGTCACGATATGTCCCAAAGAAAAAAATTACAGTTAAAAGTTATTCAAATAAAACCACTTTTTCTGGTTTAAACGCGTTTGTTTTAAATTTTGAGCCCGACGTTTTAGAAACTTTTCAGTCATCATGGTTCCCGTAACCATGATTACTGAAAAGTACTGAGCTGTAAAGTGTCCTCTGTGATAGATAAAAGTGGTTTTATTTAAACAAATGAGTCGCGCAAGGGTTAGAAAATATTAGTCAAAAATTTATAAATGAATAAATTAATATATAATTTTAAATTAATTCATGCTATTTCCGAGAAGAATGGCAAAAAATACTGTCAAAAGAGAATTTCAAATACAACATATAACTGCGTTTATGAGAAAACTTTGTATATTTTAATATCTATTAAAGGCTCAGTCATTTGTTTGAAAAATAAGAAGCTACCGGGAAAGTTATATTGAAAGAAAAAAATACTAAAACTAGTTTTATGCTTAATTTTGATCAAGTAAACGTAGTATAAATTGTGTATATTAAACAACTGCAATTTCGGCATTGTGACCAAAACAATTCAAGTCTTGTTACACAATTATGTACATATTTCTCTACTTTAGTAGGTACGTTAGAAGGGAGTACCTAACACACTTTAGAAAGTTGTAAGCCAGAAGTTTAACCTAAGCTTTTAGTCTAAAAGCCTCTTTATCGTGTCAGTGTTATGGGGCGGTTTGTAACAAGTACTAAGTAAAAACCGACTAAGTACGAATTTTGTCTAGCACACAAAAGGGTTCCGTTTGGTCAAAATGTATTCATCATACTGACATAAGCATATCATCTCAGGGTATCTTCAAGGACTTTAAGTTACACTGAAAACGTTTGTTAATAAATATTAAGAGGGTACTATAATCCTAATTTAGGTATTTGCTTTAGGTATTGCTATCCCTATTCCCGAGCACCACGCTGAAAGGGACAAGTATAGCTGAAGCAGATTTTACATACAAATTCTTTGAAACAAAGACGATTCGTAGTTCCCTTTTTTCTCCGCGAAAATTAAACCGATTTTTTTACGCGATATTATAGATGAAGAGCATATCTATGCTTCTATCACTTTCTTTTTTGGTAAAACCTTACCAAATTTGTGTGATAGACGCTGCAACTTTATCTAAAGAAAACCGAAAATAACAGGATTTTTGGATGATTTCTTTTAGTAATTATGTTTAGAAAAAATGAATAAAATAAACGTGATAAAAGCATAGATATTTAAGAACTAGAGCATAATTGGGATTGTTCATAATTTTTGACCTACTGTTTTTATTTTCTTTTCAGAAAATATAGACTATTTTAAGCAACTAGTTTCAATATTATTGAAATATTCACTATACAGAATTTTTTAAAAATTCTTGAAGATATTATTTTAAATGTTGTGACGTCATCGTTTTACGCAATCTGTGTATAGACTTTTCTTGATAGACTTAATACAGATTGCACTTTATCTTTTCAAAGATGACAAGTTGATATAATAGACCAATTTAAACTCCACTTCAGAGTAGTATATCCCTAAAAACGCCTTAATATTTTAAGTCCTTCATTTCAAGGGCAAATAGAGATCATTTGCTTTTTTGGAAAAATATTCGTTAATATAGCAAATTTTCCGAAAAAAACTAATGGATCATGATCAGAAACTCTATTCCCCGAAATGGTTTTCGAATTAAGAGTTTAAAAAAAAATGAACAATGCCCATTTGGTATCATGCCCTATTAATATTAAATGTATTCCTAAATTTAATTGCATTCTGGTTTTAACTAGGTATTTTGTTAATATAGCATTTTAATTCTTTAGCTATCACCATTCTAGAGATCCAGCATGAATAAAGAACGGATAGACGGATGGACAAAGAAGCGTCAGCAATAAGCTCCAGTTTTACCTTTTGCTAAGGAACCCTAAAAAGGTAAAGAGTGAAGAAACAACATTGGGCAAAAGCATGCCTTTGGGAATAAAAGTTTCAAAAAGGTTACAACGGACATATCAAGATTCGACGCCAACAGTAGCCTACCAAAAAGTTTCACACTTACGTTCTGTTAAATTTTCATTAAAAATGTTAAAATGAAATAATTCTAGTTATTATTTTCATAATATAAGACTAATTGACCTAAGCAAAAATTGACGATAGCCAAAAAAAGTAAAATATTGTTTTAAATCGAACAAAATATTCTCAGGTACCAGAGTAAGTAGAGAAAGAGTAGAGGAAGTATATGCACTTGTATGTTTAAGCTGTATGTATGTGTATGAATTATCCTGGGTGGAGGCGAGCTCACGAGCTTAGAAGTTAGTCGCATTATCTAGCGAAAAGTATCGATCACAAACCACAAAACAAATACGAAAAGTGCTATGCAGTTCTATTTTCTTGAACAGACACCAAGCATTTCTTCAAGAGCTTTTCTTGGTATAATGTTTGAAATAAGCTTATCCTAAATAATAAAAGTTATAAGGACGCGCCATATAATTGAATCGTTCGTTACGTCGTTAAGAACTTTCTTCCCTAATACTTTCCAGAGTCACATAGAATTGAATAACCTATACAGAGAACCCTGTACCTACTAGATCCCCTGGACGCATCAGGTAGTGTGTTCACCGTGTTTTCTCTCTTCAGCCCATTTACGTCCCACTGTTGGGTACGAGCCTCCTCCACTTTGGGAGGGATTATGGTCTACTGTGCGCGCTTTGGAGTTTTTCGTCTCTCACAGGGAGCTTTATCTGTATGCAATATCCCTTAGCTAATTTTTACAGCAACCTTGGGAGGAGTTGGGGTGGTGACACTTGTATTCTTAATCCGTCACAACACCGTGGCGTATCTATGCTAATATTATAAAGCTGAAGAGTTTGTTCGTTTGAACACGCTAATCTCAAGAACCACACTGGTGCGATTTGAAAAATTATTTTAGTTTTGGATAGTAAATTTATCGAGAAATGCTTATAGGCTATATAAAACCACGCTGTAACTAAAAGGAGTGAAACATCAGTAAAAAATGTTACAAAATCGGGGAAGATTTTCCTAATTTCCACCGCACGAAGAGCACAGCTACAGCTATTTAGATATAAGTAGTAACATATACATCTCCGTGTGGTGACGGATTAAGAATACAAGTGTCACCACCCTATCTCCTCCCAAGGGTGCTGTAAAAGTCAGCTAAGGGATATAGCACACAGATAACATCCTCTGTGAGAGACGGAAAACTCGAAAATAAACCCTGTGCCAACACGCCTGGTCAGCGCGGCACAGTAGACCATAATCCCTCCCGAAGTGGAGGAGGCCCGTGCCCAACAGTGGGACGTAAATGGGCTGGAGAAGAAGAAGAACAAACATATAATGAAATGGTCGCTATTTTAATTATCGGGAGTCCCTAGACATGTGCCCAGTAGATAAAACTGGCCTGAATCCATAATGATTAAAACCTCGTTTCAGTCAGCGGTTAAAACTGAACCTATTAAAGCCAATGGTATAACATGAATATTTAAAACATGAGAGTAACGTTAATAACATTGAGTCTACTGAAATTTTGCTAAATACGGAAGTATTTGTAAATTTAATATTCCCCTACGCAATTTGTAATTCACTTGGCTGATGGCGTTTATGCTTTTATGGCGTGCGTGTTTTCGGAGAGCTTATTATCTGGTTTTCATGAAAAAAAAATAAACAAAGCAGTTATGTTAAGCGAAAGAGTACAAATTGTCATTTACTTCCGTAAGTGACATTTTCTTTTATCATTTTATTGTTCCCTTATTTTGAAGATGAACATCTTTTTGTTTTTTACTCGAATTTCAACAGAACTAAAAAATAATGGTACCAATTCTTGATGCCCAACGAAAGTTACTTAATCTTATTGTATTCTTAATCCGTCACCACACCGGCAAACAATCTTTGTAAATTGATGTAACTAGAATCAAATGTACTATGTTGTGACATCATCAAATAAAAAATAAAATTATTACTACTTGTTGAACTACGAGTAGTTAGATTCAAGTTGAAAGAGCTCTACAAGAGAGCAAACCACTCTTTGAATTTGTGCTATACCTAGTCTATGTCCATCTCTCTCTCTCTCTCCAGGTCATTAATGTCCCACTGTTGAGCATAGGTCTCCTCCACTTTGGGAGGTATTATGGTCTACTAATGCGCTGATAAGGCGTGTTGGCATATGGTTTTTATTCGAGTTTTCATTTTCTCATAGAGAGTGTTATCTGTGTACAATATCTCTTAGCTGGCTTTTATAGTACCCTGGGAAGGTAAAGGGATGGTGATGTTTGTAAAATGAATCCATCACCACATATCTATGTAACGTATTATTAAAATCTGCTGAATATCAGAAAATACATGAAGTAATAATAAATTCATAACATTCCTAACAAAATATTGCGTGATCAAAAACTTTTGATCTAGTTATACACGATACCCATTATGAATACACACTTAGCCAATTATCGCAAAGTTGACGTGTTATTTCGTTATGTTCTTTTTCAAGCAACAACTTAAATAACTAACAACATTAGATATAATGTAACCAACCAATTTGTGTTAAAACTTTAAAAAGGATCTTCGTTTCTACAGGACTTGTGGCGTAGTGGTAGTATTCCTCCCTGCTATGTATGAAGTCTTAGGTTCAGTTTTAAATTGTAACAACATTATTTTATTTATCTAACAGCCAATAAAAATATCAATTCATTGGCAGTCTCCCTCGAAAATATCGATTAAATAAATAAAATAATTTCTATTTCAGGACTAAACTTCGGTCTCCGAAAACTCTTTTAGCAAATCAGTATTCATAACAATTTCACGCAAATAAAATTAAAACAGTCGTGTGCGGATAATAAAAAATGTACCAGGAGCCAATGTCTCACGTTCGTTAAACATTTTAGCGACAAATTTGTCGTACACGAGATAAACAAAGCGCCCAACGATACAACGTGGAGTTGACGCTATGAATATAAACTGCTAAATTACGGACCACTCCAATGAGCCCCCAAATATGATACACAGAATATGTAGCTAATTTAATTTCACTTGCTAAATTTACTGCGGTTTTACTGCAGCAATAGTTTTGCTTTGTTTTACAAAAGTTTTTCAGTCGTATCACAAAATTTTGTGATTTATGCTGACTACAATAAAAGCGTTCATAATTTAAACAGTAGTTACTTTTTGGAAGTAAAGTAACGTGACTTACTGAAAAGCAATAACAGAGCTTAGGAACTTATATAAAATTAAATTGATTAGTTTGATTTATTTGTTATTATAACCCTGTTTATCCGTGTGGTGATAAATTAAGAATACAACTATCACCACCCCATAATATCTTCCTTAGGGTACGGTAAAAACCTGCAATGGGGTAGAGTGCACAGATAACATTCTTCATTAGTGACGGAAAACTCAACAGTTAGCGCGGCATAGTAAACTAGAATATCTTCGAAGCGTGTTTTAAGTATCCCAAAACCAAAATTCTCCAGAAATTATAATTTATTAAAATATAATAATTAACTAAAAATTAAAGTAATTTATTTGTACCGTATAAATAAATTACTTAAAAGGGTTAAGAAAACAAGTGTCAGTACTCTATTTCCTCTTATAGGATGCTGTAACATAATACAAGTAGATTACATCGTCGGAAATCTCTAAACTAAAACCTATCCCAATACACCTGAATACTCTGGCAGAAGTAATCTAAGAATAATCTCGAAACGGAAGAGTTTCTCGAGAGCCCTTTACTAATAATAGTACCTTCATTAATGAGGTAAGAAGAAAGAAAGAAGGAATAACAGTTAATCTCTTAGTCGTACTCTTGTACTACAAAGTTATTCCCTTTAGAATCATATTTCAATAAGCTATGAATAACTCCTAACTATCCGGTTGCAGTTTATTGCACCGCCATAATTTCCCAACTAAATTACTATATTATAAAAGAATTCACAAAGGTATTCAAAAGAGCTAAGTAATAAAAGCTTTTTCCTTTTGCATGTTCAACACATAGTTAAAAAGGAATATATTAAAAAGGACTACTTTGTTATGAATTACCACTGCAGTATTTTATGTAGTTTTAGATTGGATTGGCATTTATAATATTATTTTATTAAGGACGATAGATGAGCCTCGTGGTTGAGTGGTTTATGTAACAGACTGCCGATCTGATCTGATCCGAATGATCGATATGTATTCTATCCGTATTCTGGTACCCATGACACAAGCGTATAAGCTTAGCTTGGGACCAGAGAACGTTGTGTGAAATGTCCATGAATGTTTATTTATTTATCTATACTTATAATAAATCTGTAGAGAGGTCAATTCTGTACATGAAATATATTTTCAAAATAACTATCAGGGGGTGATTAGTGATCGATACTGATGCCAAAAATGTAATCAGTAAAATGTTTGTCTGTCTGTCTGTCAGTCAGTCTGTATGTTCCTTATAGAAACAAAAACTACTCGACGGATTTTAATGAAACTTAGTACAAATATTCTTCATACTCCTGGGCAGGTTATAGTATACTTTTCATCACGCTACAATAAATAGGAGCAGTGTAGTGAAGGGAAATATTGGGAAAACGGGAGAAGTTACTCCATTTTTTAAGCTTCCGTCGCGTGTGCAGCCTTAATGGTTAAAGTTACATAGAAATCAAGTATGACGAAAATATTCTACATAAAATTGTCTAAAAAATATCCCGTAACAGCATATATCTATATTTTATGGTTGACTCACAATAACACGTGTAACTCCTGATAGCTTAGCTGCTCGGAGCATTCTGATTATATTTGTTTACTCTTACGTTTATAATACTCTCACTCATCCCTAATTTAAAGAATTTAACATTATTACCTATTCAATAAAAAAAGAATCATGGAAATCGGTATTGAAACACCAAACTTATACATGAAATAAGCCATCGCGCCGTCGCACGTGAAAATTTTCTAAATTCTACGCGGACGGAGTCGCAGGCAACAGCTAGTTAAGAATAAAATATAACGTATTTTTGTCTATAACATATGTTTGTATAAAAAAATATGACGTATTGTTGTGCCAATATAACTGGGTATTATGACAACAATAAAACAATATTTTCATGAAAAGATCATGAGAACTATTCGAGTAGCCCGTCTGGCACTAACTTGGATACCCTAAGGAATTCAAGCAGCACTGTACAAAGTATACGTGCGTTTATAACGATCTATTCTCAACTTTATACAGAATGTCTTATGGGTGTATTTAAGTTTGGATATACAATTGTATAAATTGCACATTTGGCTGAATCCCAGCAACGATTCAGTACGTTTTGGAGACAAATCATTGAGAGAAAACAGATTCACACCACCCTTGCTGGCGACTACTAAGAAAATATCGTTTGTTATTGTCGTTCCATATTATTGCTGCTATGAATATAGGAAAAAATGTTTTATATTCACTTAACTCGTACTGAATAAATTATTATATTGTTTGTTTGTTTGTATTAAATATCAAAATTTGTGTTATAAAAATTAAGCAAATGCAAAGTAACAAAAGGTAAAAAAAATTAAGCAAATGCAAAAAAGTTATATTATAAGAGGTATTTAAGGTTAAACTTAATACCTAGTCTTTTGATATTAAGCTCAGTTTTCAAACATTTGGCGCACATTTAATAACTTTTCAATTTTATTATACCACATTACTAAAATTAGGAGGGATCGCGGAGTGATATTAACGCACTAAATGTTAATAATAATAAGGAGACTTTATGTCCGGTAATATAAGTTTCAGCACCCTTTTCTCCTCTACGGGGTATTCAAACATGTCTGGTCAGCGTTGCATAATAAAATGCATACCCTCCCAAAAAGAAGAGACCCTAGGTCAATCGACGACAATATGGGCTAAAAAGAATAAAAAATATATATAATTTGTCATTTTGTAAACTCTTCGTTATTATAGAACTTTAGAAATAAAGTAACGTCACAAGGCGTGTAATAAGTAGCGTATGCCCCAGAGTTAACTCAGTAGAAGTGAAATTCAATCACTTGAAAGCTGCTATCGTCTATAAGAACTAGAAATAGTGTAAAATTTAAAACGGCACAGCTACTTGAAAGAATTATTTTTATATTTATGACTTTCTGTTCTATTTCAAAATCTAAATTGGCTTGGTTAATAATAACGTATTTTAACGTATTTTATGAAATTATGTTCATTTATGTGTATAATATCGGCATATAAATATTATGTAAAAATATAATTATTAAAAGTTGTTGAGTTGATTTAAAGTGTTTGTCTTAAGGTATGAAAGTCTCGATAGTGCATCCAAGTAACAATAAGTTTCTGGTTAGGTGTTCATAGTTAAAACGTAAAAAGTAAATATAGAAGATTGTTATTGCGAAGGAATGCTGGACTGCTTTAGACCAAATTTTTTTAAGTTTCAATGGAGTGCCCGCAACTCCATACGCGTGGAATTTAGAAAACTTTTCCTGTTTTTGCAACATTTTTCACTACTGCTCCTATTGGTCGCAGCGTAATGTTACATAGCGTATAACCTTACTCGATAAATGTACTATCCAACACTGAAAGAATTTTTCAAATCAGACCAGTGCTACAGTGGTTCCTGAGATTAGCGCGTTCAAACAAACAAACAAATACACTCTTCAGCTTTATAATATTAAGTATAGATTTAGAAATCGTAAGAATATAGTAGGTACTATTTCCTATCTACTACATAACTCAAAATTCACAATGGTTAACTATTAATGTAATTATCCGTGTGGTGACGGATTAAGAAAACACGTATGAGCGTCCCTTTCTTTCTCCAGGGTGCTGCAATAGCCAGCTAACAATATTAGCAGTCAATATCTCTACTGTGAGAGACGGAAAGCTTGAAACTATGTTAATACGCTTGGTCATCGCGGCATAGCATGCATAGTAGAGCACATCGGCTGTCCAAAACCAAAACCTAGCAAGTACATTTGATTAAATGTTTCAGGAGAAGCTTTTTCATTTTGTAATCAACAGGTACGAAGTGCACTTGCTAAGTTTATACATGATCATATTTCTGATTCTATTTAAGATAGAAATACAGTTTATACATTAGAGAGTTTATGCATTAGACGCAGTAAAAAAATATTGGTTAAAGAAAACGAATTTAAAAAAATGTCCCTTGCTAGGTTTTGGTTTTGGACAGCCGGCATACCTTTGCGAAGGGCCTTGTTCCCGACAGTAGGACCTTAATGGGCTGGAAAGAGAGAAGTATTAATATTACACAAAATAGCAATAAGAGCATGTAGGTACGTAATTAAATATAGAAACCAACATGGCTCAGGTAAACATAATTCGACAGTTAATTAATGTAAGGTAAATTCCATCTTAAATTCCAATGTAGCGTGTTTAGTTAATACAATGTGTAATCAACATGCAAGATAATCATTAGAAAAATCTTTACTAATATTATAATTAACTTAATAACTTGTGTTTCTGTGAAATACTCTACTTTAAAAGCTAAATTTTATCAGTCAGGATCAATCAACGTAATTAAATAAATAAATATTCACGGACATTTCACCCAAAGTCCTTTAGTCCCAAGCTAAGTTTAAATGCTTGTGTTATTGGTACTAGAATACGCATATACTACATATACTACTTTTCTTTTGTAAATACATACTTATAATACATAGAAACACCCAGACGCAGGACAAACATTTATATGACAATTATAAACATTACGCAAATATTATTTATTTTCTTCCTTCACCAATTGTACACTTCAACTCTATCTTATTTTATTTACTTCTCCTTCCATCCTATGGTTGCCTGGAAGAGATCACTTTTTGTGATAAGGCCGCTATTTGTACCTAGTCTTAAGATTCTTGTATTGATTTCAAAGTATGTAAAGTGTACAACAAAGAGGTACCTACCCACCAGCCACTACCAGCTCAATTGAAAATACTGACATTCAATAAATTTTGGAAAAATTTGTACAGCTGGTTGGTAGACAAATGCTTTTATACAGTGAAGGAATATTTGTCACACAAATAATACTTTATGCCTGTGTATTAATTTATAGTAACTGATGTTGACAATATGCTAACTAAGCTTATGCTGACTATTATAAGTTTAATTATATTTCTACGCCGGCTTACGGTAGAATATGTGTGACTGCAATATGCACTTATATGTTTAAGAATCAATTGTACCATATTCTTGGAAATAAATAACTATTCTATTCTATTCACCTACCTAAAAATGATTGTCCCGAGCGGGAATCGAACCCGCGACCTAATGAACGGTAGTCTGTTACATGGACCACTAGACCACGGAGCACGTCAAAATTTAAGTAAAACAAATGTAAATTAATAACTGTTAATTAAATATCCAAAATATAATAGTCCTTAAGTTTCAAAGATCATAATCATGCTAATTTACAACTTTTACTAGTTAACGACCTCGTAAGTAATAATACGGGGTGATTTCGGCAAGGAGTGCCTTAGTGCCTACACGTGGATAGGTATTCATTATTATTTAATTACTATTTTATGTTAAACTAAAAATGCAAAATCCTTTATGACGTAATATGACATTTCATGTATGTAAATTTATAACTAATATTAAGTACTAGTTGTGGCTCGCGATTTTGTATGCGTGCAATTTAGAAATTTTTTTTTCGTTTGTGCAACGTTTGCACTGATGTTTTGCTCCTATTGGTCGCAGCGTGATATGATATGGCCTTCCTCAATAAATGTACTATCCAACACTGAAAGAATTTCTTAAATCGGACTAGCGGTACCTGAGATTAGAGCGTACAAACAAACAAAGAAATTCTTCAGCTTTTTAATATTAGTACAGACTAGCTGTTGCCCGCGACTCCGTACGCGTGGAATTTAGAAACGAAAAATTAAATGAACTAACAATAACGCCATTTTACAGTTATTTAATAAGTCGTCCGTTTGGTTTTCTTTTTTTTGCACAATTCTAAAGAAGTAACACAAACTCTTTCGCTTTATAATATTACTATAGATATTACTATAGATTTAACATAATGTTAATTATGTATCATCATCATAACATCACGCCTTTTCCCATAGAAGTAAGCAGAGACTACACATCGCCATTACGATCCAATTTCACTTTCTTGGCTTCATCCACACTCATACATCTGGTCATACATGCCCGACAGTTTTAAATGCTATGCACTTAACCCTTTTGAAGGATACCGGTGATGTCATCGGAGTATATTTTTCTCAGGCGTCTTATCTCAACATTCCCACTTACCTCCGCCGTGTACCTACATGCCTTTCGTTCATCGTTACTCATCCATCCTCTCCACATGGCCAAAGCACCTAAGTATGCTTTTCTACACCTTAGTCACTTCAGTACATCCACATTTATATAGTTACTAATATATAATTATCCATTCAATACAAAGTACAAGCAATAAAGCAACCTTAATCCTAATTGATATATAGAAGAAAAAAATCCTTTCTAATATCACAAATAATCTAAAGAAAAGCTATAAAAGAAGATTGTAAATTCGATCCGAATATAGAAGCTCACCTCGGCACCTACAATTGACTTGTCACTCAGACCCATTATATTTTTCACCCGTATAAATTGGATAAATGTGCCACTTGACCCCATTTTACTTGTAGCGTGTTAAACAGACGTTAGGTTCGGCCCACTGTTTTAATTTTCACATATTATAGTCCATATGCCACTTCCTTTCTTGTACTGTTCACACGAGAATAGTATTCTTGTATTGTAAATAATAAACTTTATAAGGTATGTTTATAAGCTGGTGGTTCCATCATTGGTCTCATTGGCACCAGGTCAGGTTCTTATGATTATTTCCTAAGAAATCAAGTACAACCCTGAAATTTCAAGAGCACATGAGTTCGATTGAACTTTTAAGCTATTGCATAGCTTCTATCGCGGGCCTTGAGCGTGGAGACTGAATCCAGAAATTCCGTAACGAAAATAATGTAATGAAAAAAACCTTACATTATCGACGCTACTGCGCATGCGTAATCCCCTCTTCGCTCCGCAATTTATTTCATCCTGTTGATACCAAGGGTCAGCGCCTTCCTCAAATTAAACAGCGTATTAAAATAAGGATTTTGAATCGACAACATATATCCTAAATGTTCAGATAACAGCGCATTTTAGATTTTAATAATGTAAAATAATGTTTATTTTATTTTATTGACATTTGAATGACAATCGCTATTTTATCATAATTACCATAAACAATAGACAGATGTAAGCATCAGTAAATAAGGATTATTAATCTTATTTTAGTTTATGGTACCTACATTTATTTATTTATTTATTTATTTATTTATTTATTTATTTATACTTTACTAGCTGGCCCGGCAAACGTTGTTTTGCCATACCAAAAAAAAAAATTAAAAAAAAAAAATGAACTATAAACCTCACGGAGCCTGAGACCTTTCCAACGAATGCATAACTGTGGAAATCGGTTCATGCGTTCTGGAGTTATAGCGTCAGGAAGGAAAATCCGACTTATTTTTATATAGTAGATTGTACACCAATTACAATAAATTTACATTAAAAAAGAAATATAATAAGAACCCGTACAATGGGCGGCCTTAAAGCGATTTCTTCCAGGCAACCTTTGGATGAATTCAATATGGCAGGACAAGTTGGTAGTCTCTGGTGCACTTAAATAATAAATACACGACAAAAACATAAACAAATACTATTTAACATAAGTACATATAGTACATATTTAGAGTCTTACATAAATATAATAAATAAATAATTATAATAGCATATGTTGATAAAAAATACTATGCAATAGCTTTACACCGCGGCAGTCCCGGAGTCACAGAATAGATAGAAGATACTACGTCCCGGAGTGCCACTCGTCTTTTTTTTTAATAAATTTAACGATAATAACTATAACCTTTTTAGTTTCAGCTTTCCAGCTAGCTATAAAAAATATTGGGAATCATATTTATAAGTTTATTTTTATTTAATTTTCATTGTTGATATACTTAAATCATTATAGTGGAATTTGCTATTCATAATTACAAAAGAAAACTGAGCGAATTTCACAACAATATGATGTAATTCATTTTATAGGACTTATTTTTGACGGTGGAGAAAATGTACTGCTTGTTTGTTGCTTTGTGATTCGTGTACATAAATACGGGCTATAAAGTAAGCGGAAAATATTTAACAACTTAAAAACCACAGATTAGTTTATGGCTACATATCTATGTGTGTCTATTATGATACAGGCTATACGAGATATGAATCATCATTAGTTTATGAAGTAAGATTTAGCCAGGATAAAGTTACAATTTTTGCGAGTTATCCTCAATTTTAAAAGTCAACTCACCATCTGCTAGTTCTGTGTTAATAAGAATATTTTCTCTGGTTTTGGATGAAGGGATGGATGGAAATACCATGTGATTTTTTCATTTTATTTTATATTGAAATACAAAACACTTCTAAATATATTCAAGTTAATGTAAACAAAATCTAATCGCTAAGTCAACGATGTAGCATAAAATATTGTGTATCGTTAAATTTACCAAAGTATTTCTCTAGTTTAGGCAGTCCGCTAAATGTATGAACAATGAGAATTACTTTTTAAATCATCTTTATAATATTTTCATGAGTGAGAAATGTTATTAAGCTATTGCATAGCTTCTATCGCGGGCCTTGAGCGTGGAGACCGAATCCAGAAATTCCGTAACGAAAATAGCGTAATGAAAATAACCCAACATTATCGGCGTTACTGCGCATGCGTATTCCCCTCTTCGCCCCGCAATTTATTTCATCCTGTTGATACCAAGGGTAAGCGCCTTCCTCAAATTAAACAGCGTATTAAAATAAGGATTTTGAATCGACAACATTATATCTTAAATGTTCAGATAATAGCGTATTTTAGATTTTAATAACGTAAAATAATGTTTATTTTATTTTATTGACATTTGGTTGACAATCGCTATTTTATTATAATTACCATAAACAATGGTAAGCATTAGTAAATAAGGATTATTAATCTTATTTTAGTTTACGGTATTTAGATTCTAGCATAAATAAAATAAATAAATAATTATAAATGCATAAGTTGATAAAAAATGCTATGCAATAGCAGCAGTCCCCGAGTGCCACACATCTTTTTTTATTTATTTAAAAATTATATTAAAGGTACGAAAAAATATTATTTTATTAAAATATCGCTTGTTCAGTGACCCAATAGTTATGATATAATGTGTGTAATGTACTACGCGACTCCACATAATGTGAGTCCTTGCCTTTGTTTATTTTCGCGTTATTCATTTCTATTTCGCTCACCGCTATGTGCAAATAACAATACTCTCTAGATGTTAAGACACGCTTGCTTATATTTACTTTTGTGTATTATTTAATAACATTTTTAGATATTTTATAAGCAATTTATAAAATTTATGATATTTATTCTAGAAAATGACTTTGTGATAAGACTATTTTTATTGAAAAATATGACTAGATTTATGTAAGTATGTAAATATATATGTAATTTTTTTTTTAATTTTTTTATTTAAATCGTTAATAATTTTATGATTTTCATATTTGTATGTAAATTACTTCTAACAATTACATTTATACTAATACTAGCTGTCCCGGCAAACGTTGTTTTGCAATATAAAAAAAAAGTTTGAAAAATAGATGTTAGCCGATTCTCAGACCTGCTGAATGTGCATACAAAATTTCATAAGAATCGGTCTAGCTGTTTCGGAGGAGTACGGTAACTAACACTGTGACACGTGAATTTTATATATTAGAAGATTCACGTGTCACAGTGTTAGTTACCGTACTCCTCCGAAACGGCTTGACCGATCTTTATAAAATTTTACATGCATATTCAGTAGGTCTGAGAATCGGCCAACATCTATTTTTCAAACCTTTTTTTTTAGTATGGCAAAACAACGTTTGCCGGGACAGCTAGTTAGATTATAAAGCTGAAGAGTTTGTTTGTTTAAACGCGCTAATCTCGGGAACCATAGGTCCGATTTGAAAAATTCTTTCAGGGTTGGATAGTACATTTATCGAAGAAAACTATATTACGTCACGCTGCGACTAATAGGAGTGGAGCATCAGTGAAAAATATTACAAAAACGGGTAAAATTCTAAATTCCACGCGAACGAAATCGCCGGCATCAGCTAGTAAGGCATAATCATATTACCCAGTGGGGCATCAAGGTATCCAGAAATAAAAATTAATCGCGAACATTACACGTATCCTAGTCCCAAATTAAGCTTAGTGTTGTTAATGAATACAAAAACCGATGTAGTGCCAAAATAGGTCCCAATGCAACAAATGAGTGCTTAATTCCAAAATTTCTCAGCAAATGACAGTAACAAATCTCAGCTCCCAAAGCTCCTCAATAAGAAACACTCGTTGAGAAACTCCCACAAGAATGTTTAGTATTGAACTGCAGCCAGTTTTAAAGTTATAGTAAATCTACTATTCTTTTGGGAGCTGTTGTTAGAAGCAATTTTCTTCAGATATTTTTGAAATCTTACATTATTAAATCAAGGTAATAGTTACTTTTTCGATTAATATTTGAAACTCCTATTTGTTTTTTATAAATATTCACAGCTATTTCACACAATGTCCTCTGGTCCAAAGCTTATAATGCTTGTGTTATGGATATCAGAATATAGTTACATTTTATGTAGTCTAACATAAAATATATAGTATATAGTATAAATCTCATACGGAAATCGAACCAAAGAGGTTCGATGTCGGCAGTCCGTTACATAAACCACTAGTCTAAGAGGCCCGTCATGTGTTATTAACGTAATTTCTTGTGGTAATGGATTAAGAATAGATGTGTAACCCTTTTCCTCCCTATGATGTTTTAGAGCAAGCTAAGGGATAATAAAAATAGTAGACAAAAAAAATTATTTGACGTTAACTTGACACTAAACTCTATGCGTAAACCCCTGATCAACATGGTGTAGCAGACCTAATACCTACCCTCACAAATTCGAAGCGGCGCGTGCGTGGTTACTACATAAACTAACACATTTAATTCATTATGAAATGTCCATGAATATTTATTTATTTATTTATTAGTTATAGTTAATTAAGGATAAAATCTTGGCAAGAAATGAAAGTGCTATTTTATTTTATTTACCACAGAACATTAGTCATTATTCTAGGATTAACAAGACTACGCGTAACATTATTACGATATTCTGCTATCAATATTAATAACAGCAATATATCGTAAATGTATAGATAATAGTGCAGAAGACATCATCGCCTGATCAGTATTTAAACAATAAATAAAGTGCACTGTGATAAGAGCGACGCATAATGCTATTAAGATGTTAAGACTACGATGACCACCACTGTAAATAAAAGCATACCATCAATCGAGCCTTATATAGTTTGTTACTTTTGTGGTTTAAATATAGCGTATATTCTTTACAGTAAAAATAATCATCATTCTTTAGCCCTGATTCCATTATTTTTGGTCAGTGTAACATGTCTTCATGTTGCAGTTAGTTTTCGCCAGCTTTACGACCAGCCGTCTGGCTGTAATCAACACTCCTGTACAAATAATGAGGTCCAAATATCCTATCTTTATCCAATTCATAACAGGTCCACCCGTAACTGCAGTTAAAATTAAAACTGTCTATACTAATATTAAAAAGCTAAAGAGTTTGTTTGTTTGAACACGCTTATCACAAGAACTACTGGTTCCTATTGAAAAAATATTTTTGTGTTGGATAGTCCATTTATCAAGGAAGGCTTTCTGCTATCATCACGATGCAACTTAAAGGAGCGAAGTAACTCTGAAAAATGTTGGGGAAAATTTTCTGAATTCCACGCGAACAAAGTCGCGGGCAACAGTTATAACAAAAAAACATTTGCTTACATTCTTCGCAATGATTAAATGAAATGCTAAACACGTCGAGTAAAAAGGTTGAATTTAATTTTCTAGAAAATATAAACGTTGTACCAAATGCAAATCAAGTTCCATTAAATAAAATGGACTAAAGCTAAAAAAAGTAAGCAACTAAATTCATAATGTACCGAAAAATTTGTTATAGACTGGGAATTTATTAAATTTCGTCTAAGCTACGTGACTTCCCCGAGGCCGTCGGGTTTCAACCCTATTAACCTTGTCTTCCTATGATTTAATGGCGAAGTACGAAATTTACCCTATTTTTGCCTTTCACCTTTTTACTACGAACAGATTTCTGTATGGAGTATTGTAGAACACTTTTACAATAAAATGGCGGAAGTGATTGTAATACTATTTTTTTTTATGTCTTAAAACGGAATTTAATAACTGCTATTTGATTTGCAAACACTCATTAAAGCTGTGAAGATAAATTTTACGGTAGGTTAAGTCATGAGCAAAATAACCCTAAAATAAGGCAGTTTATTCATGTAAATAAACACACAACATTTTTAACAATTTTGTATCAGCAGGGTCTTTTAAGTAGGAAATTCAAGCGATAAAACTACGCTAGAATATTTTGGATAATCAAAAACTGCCGGAATTTAACACAAACTAAAGATATTAACAGCTTGATAAGGAAAACAACTGATTATGTCGGGAGTAAGCTAATATTCTCTAACATTTATGTAAGGGAGCATCTATTTTGTTTAGTTCTCTGATTTTAAAATTTCAAATGTTTGGGCATTATTGTGGGTTTGTGTGATAACATTGATAATCATTGTGGGTTTTCATCTGAATTAAATTAGGAAAATTAAGCTTCGCTTAATAATTGTCATATCTGTTGTAATTTTGTGTGAATTGTATAGAAAAAATATACTTACTTGGAATTACTAAACTAAAAATTCTGCCGCAATCTTTCAAGTTACGATGGCTCATGTAAGAAACCAAACAACTTCAAAGCCAGAAGACTAAAGTACGAATCAGTTTTTTTGGATTCTTTGTTCTCATTTTGAAATGTAATTCCAAAAAATATGATTTCCCAATAATCGATACCATAATATTGTACAATTTTTAATTCACAATTTTGGAAATTGCCTAACTTCTTTTGGAATAAGTAAAGATTTCAAAATAATACTTTTATAAACAACTATTTACACTGTTTATCTACAGTGAAACCGTTTAACAGCATCCAAAAATTTCCGTCCATTACGACCCAAAAGCGCCATGGGACATGGATCAACATTTATCCCGGCCTCCCAACTTCCTGCAGACCGGCGCTCCTAACAGATAAAAGTTAATGACCCAACTTATACAGAAATTTTACCTTATACAGGTATTTTTGTATTATAAGATCACAAATATTTCAATTTACACTATTTTTACAATCAAGAGTATCAAAAAAATTTTAGTTTATGTTTATAATTTGTTATTCGTTCTAGTTTCTTTCTCTCTCTCTCTCTCTCTCTCTCTTTCTTCAGCCTACTAACGTCCCACAGCTGGGCTCGGGCATCCTCTGCTTTGGGAGGGCTTTTGGTCTACTATGCCGCGCTGACCAGGCGTATTGGTATAGGGTTCAATTTCGAGTTCTCCGTCCCTCCAGTTAATATTAACTGGTTATAATATCCCTAAGCTGACTATTACCTGGGGGTAAAATAGGGTGTTGACGTATGTATTCCTAATCCGTCACCACACGGAATGTTCTAGTTTATACAGTTGCAAACACTTAGTTCCATCGTCAGATCGATTCTATGTCTTCATAATGTTGAACAATCATTTGCAAAATTTTAATTGAATAACAGTAAAATCGTGTACTAATTAATTACTAAAAACTATATAAATGTTTGTGAAAAAGTACAAAATAACTGGTTTGATACGTTCTTCAAGAATAGCTACTAAAGGGAACGCTTTATCAGTGACCATCCAGATGGTTTAATCGTTTGGAATATTTTACGACTTGAACCATTTTCTGTGCTTCTTTCTTTTTATATCATTCAAGCACATAATCCAAATTATTTTGATAACGAAATAAGAGCTAAGCATAAATTTGCACTACGTTGAAATTTTAGAATTTTTTTTTTATAACTTTTCAATATCTTCATTGACAATTCCACTGACTGGACACAATAGATTACCCTTGAAATGTTGAGAATAAAGGTAAACTAGTTGAAATAAAAGACATTAAACACATGGAATACATCTAGATTCAGATTCAAATACTATTTGGCTATTTGAAACATAAAAATCAAACCTAAATCTTGCACATAAAAAAGCAATTCAGCTACAGACTGCGACACGAAACCCTCCGGTATCTGTTAGGGTTTGGTTTCTAAATTCCAGCGTACAATGTTGCGGGCAGCAACTAGTACTTAATAAAATTTTAACAGTATTTGTGACGACTTCTTCTATTCTCATGCATTTTGTCTGAATATTTTGTACTTATAAGAATGGAATTTGCCTGAACAATCTTTAATTGATAGTACACCAAACAAGTTTCAAAAAAAGTCAGTGGAGTTGACATATACTGAACATTCGAACCAAGATAATAGACTAGCGTTATTTTCTGAAGTTGTCAAATCACATGGAAACCGCGTAAATATAATTCAAATACCTAAGATACAAAAGAAGCAACCACGTCCTTCTATGACACCTACCACACAACCAGAGACTGTAACTACTGTACAACCTGAACAAAACCATGAGGCTGCATCAGATAACGTTTCCGGGAGTTCTATGTATATATTGCTCAAAGAAGTCATCAAATCATAACAGAAGTAGTAATTTACAAGAGTTAAGTTTCAAGATTATATTAGAAACAATTAAATCTGTTGTCTTCAGCATATCATCTATAGAAAGTAAAATCAAACAAGTTGTATCCATATGTACAGACTGGTTAATATGTAAGTTGATGAGTAGCATTACTAATTATTGTTCACTTTTTAGTTCCAACCTTATGAGATCAACATTTTGTTGAAGTGATGTCTGTGTCAATGAGTATATCATTGACACCTGTTCAGAGCCAAATATTCATATGATTTGGCTGAATTAGGATGTAAGACTGTAGTGTATCTTTTTTATTTTTGTTTTGTTGTTACTGTTGTTGACTAGTACTTACAGGGTGATATGGTCGCCAAGCGACAAAGACCTTCAATAAAATAAAAAAAAGAATGGAATGTTAAAGATTTTTTCTACCTAAGTGTCATAGTACCCTTAGAATATTACGAGCAAGGTAAATTGCGAGGAAGAGTCTAGTATGTTACGAGTATGTTAAGCGGAACATAAGAAATTACCTACAAAAAAAGGTTTAATATACCTCAGCTTATTGTTTTGGGGACATACGATAAATAAGTAGGCATAAAACTGTTGGATTCTTCCAAACGATAAGCTTTTTCAGCTATAATCTTATATCTATTGATCACATTTGCATGTTTGGATATCATTTAGAAACAGCCTTATATTTCGGATCTCAATGTTATGCTCGGTTTACGTTATAGCTTTTTGATTACCTCTTAATATACAGTAATGTTTTGTATTTTGATCGATTTGAAATTAATATCCTATTAATAGTATAAATTAATGATTAGGAAGCGAGCTAGTGAAATTCAATTAACCGCTTCAGTCGAGCTTTCGTACAATGTTTTTTTTTTTCTCAAGGGAATGCATTTACGCACACTCACTCCTGCCAGCGCGGTCATCACCGTCGTGATAGGAGTGGGTAGTGTCGGACTCACCGACGCCCAGGTAGAACCGAACGTCGAAATACCGACTAAACCTAACTGCGGCGCTCAACTCGTCTTTCTTGGAGCGACAGAGGCTCCCCGTTCCGGACTCTCTCTGACGCTCTGACGGTGGCCTGGTGGCACAACTACCAGTGTTGCTACCGTTTACGGCGGGGGGAGTAGGCGAACGTATTGACGCCGCCTCCTTCCTGGCCTAGCTCTTCGGAGCGGCTCCGCATTAGCTAATGCTTCGCGTTCCCGCTCTGCGGCCTCCTTCAGTTGCATAACATTTTCGATGAAGTCGGCCACTGCTTGCCTGCACTCGTCACTGATAAGCATAGCTTTCGTACAAAGCTCCATTAAGGGAGTAACTGAAGAAAAACGCCGATAACAGATGTTAATTAATCGTATAAATCTATATGAAAAGGCTATATTATGAGGGTCGTAATAGTACTATAATACTTGGTAGTAAGAATCACTTTTTCTTTAGTTAGGATATTTATTTAGCGCTTTATTTATCCATTTCGCCCGATTTAGTGCGACAGGCTCCAGCTCTGCCCAGCTTAGGAAGAGAACCTTCTTGGAACCCTACGTCCTTTGTCCCTGATGAGGGACAAAAGGATTGCATTATATCCATACATATTGTGATTCTATGTGTTATAAGTATGTATTTACAAAAGAAAAATAGTAGGTATATTAGTATACTGGTACCCATAACACAAGCATGTAAGCTTAGCTTGGGACCAGAGGACGATGTGTGAAATATCCATAAATATTTATTTAGTTATTTATTACCACCATCTTGACTTTATTTAGGTGTCCGATTTCAAAAAATCCGATTTTCTCAATTTGGTTGATATTTTTAACACGCCTTTACTAGCATTTTACGTATTTATCCATGTAACGGAATCATTGGAAGTGATTTTCATCAATTTTCTTATGTCAAATTGTCTAAAATTTTACTTTTTATGGAGCAATGACAATCGTTATTTCATAGCCAATATAGCGTATTTTTTTAATATTCGATAGTAAAAATATTTTTAATTAATTAATACTTTCATATACGTACTTCAAAACAAATCAATATTTTTAATATAACACATTTTCATGCGCATATTAATTACAATCCATTAACGTTTGACGTCGAGAGGGCATTAGCTCAATACGATTTCACATACGTTTTCGATTTTATTAATTTTTCCGATCACATAAAGCCGTAGAATTAAAAATGATCTGGAAGCGTCTCAATATTTGACTTAGCTTTTAATGAATAATTTATTATAACAAAATCATCGCGATATTTTTGCTTTATAAAGTTTCTATGATGCATGAATGTACCTAAGTGAAGCCAAGGAAATGTGTTTATATCGAAGCAGATGTCGCTTTATAATCTCTGCCTACACCCACGGGAAAGAGACGTGATGTCATAAAGATGAGTGTTTTATATTTTTCGACGAGCCTTTGTTCGATTTTATAACCACAATACATATTTACTTGTTACAGCATATCGATTACTTGTATTAAATATCAAATAAGATATCATTGTATTATATATTAGATATGAGACAATAATATTGCAACTTTATCTAAGACCCATGTTTTGAATTAATCAATTTATGAAGATCCTTAAAAACATCTAAATCTTTATGTATACACGTTCAAATAAGGGTAAATAGGCTTCTTACATAGTTAGTACGCTTTACCATCAAAGATTTCAATCATTACATGTTTTATGTAAAAAAAAATCTAGACTGGTTTGATACTACAAGATAAAGTTAGTAATATTCCGGATGAAATCAGTATTAGATAAAGATTGTACATAAAATATTTTATTGTAAACCTATATTTTCTTATCTCCAGTTTCCACAAGTTGAAGGGTTGTAAATATTTTTTTGTTGAAGTTTGGATATATTTCCCAATAATATCTAACAGCTGTCTCTTCCAGTGGTCATAAAACAACGGGGGTCGCGTGGGAGACGAACATTACGAACCTCTGTGGTAAAATACGGCGCTCGGTATCAGCGTGTCACAGAAATTGGAGGACGCATGGTTTTTATTAGCTACCCACATTACCCACGACTACCTTCGTAGCGGATGTTGCTGAGTACAGAACCCACCTGTACTGATCGTTTGATTTTTAGAGTTTCAGTATTGCGAAAAAATCTGAACCCTTATTTGTAGATAAAAATATATCAAATGTTAAGAGTTTTTAAAAAATATTAGGTCTTCATACGTTCCTTTGTTATGTAATTTATTCTTATCAAGCTTGTAGAAAAGCATTCTATGTTACCACCATTTTGTTATTTTCTTTATTTATCATAAAACAAAGTCGTTATTTTTGTATGTTGTTCCTATGTGAGCTTTTTGATGGGGTTTCTTTTATTAGATAAAGTGGTTCAAGTGGACGGCTTTTTATATAATTTGTTAAGATTTGATGTAAATTGGATGGGGGGCTCAGTAACTATAAACGCGGATGAAATCGCGGGGATTACCTAGTCTATACTATTTTAATATTATAAGGCTGAAGAGTTTGTTTTGTTTGTTTGTTTGAACGCGCTAATATTAGGAACCACTAGTCCGATTTGAAAAATTCTTTCAGTGTTGGATAGTACATTTATTGAGGAAGGCTATAGGCTATATAATATCACGCTGCGACCAATAAACACAGCTATTTTTAATAAACTAAAAAGTGTCACATACTTTCAGAAGTGAACGGAACATATTGTATACAAAAGTTGAAATGAATCAGTAAAAGATATCTTTACCAGATTGAACACGATCTCATCTGAATTTACACATAAACATAAATTTAACAAACATAGAAAATCGAGAAAATCAATCTTCAAGGAATTGCAATAAAATTGAACGATTATTTCTATATAGTAATAAATATTTATTAGACCCATAGCACACGGCGTATTTTAAACGCGCAGACGACGCGCGTATACGTGGTTTAAACGAGATTTGATCGCAACCTTGTAACCTAAGCACACGGGGCGATTGTAAAACGCGCCTCTACTGCGCGTATACGCGCAGGTACAGCTGTACAGACGCGTTGTAGTCACGCGTAGCTTTTGCGTTTGAAGAGAGTAGGGTAGGTAAAAGTGAATAAAACGACAATTTATATTACCCTAAAAGTAGTAGACAGCAGACAAACAATAAACTTAAAAAAAATTACAATTAGCAAACAAAAAAATCTATGAATTTTGCTACTTTCAGAGTCATCATCAATTTATTTAAATTATTCAATTTTTATTATCATTTTCAATGTAGCTTTCTTTTTTTAGTAAGAGTCACATTTTGCTCTTCCTCACTGTCACTGCTTATTTCCATAATTGAATTTAATTAAATTGAGCAGGAAGTTGAAAAATATCGAAATTAAACAACTCCTTCGAAGTCTTAGTTTGAAATATTTTTTTTAGGTTAAGAGGATACCAAAATAGCTTCGTGCATTTTTCTATGTACGAAGTTTTCATTGTTTCTTTAGATTGAATGGCTAGAGCTCTAATTTTTAAGTAGGTATATGTATTTTCAATATATGATCTAGGATCGCATGAACTCAGAAACGCGATTGAAAAAAGTTTTCTCGATAGAAAATCTTGGCGAAACAACCTCTCTAATTTTTTATTTTTTTCATTTGTCGATCTATTATCGCGTATTAACTAATGAAATAACTTTAAAAACATAGGTACCTATTATTTATAGAAACACGTGGATCAGAATTAAAATATATTTAGTAGATTTTGAGTAAATAGGAAAAGTATCCCTAATTCTTCATTTTCTGTGCCTACTGGCTGTGTAATATGTACGTGTCGGCGATGATATTGATGTAGGCCCTTAAGATTCACTTTTACGGCAAGACGTTTCATTTTACACAGTCACATGACTCATGTGACATGAGTCACAGTTCTATAGAATGGACACTTTGTTTTTAAAATGAATGGCGCAACGTGTTGAGTGAGGCGAGTGTGTGTTAGTATGAAACGGAACATTTATTAACTTTTTTTAGCGAAAGTAAAGGAAATTATGCCCATTCAGTCTATTTTGCAAATTTGAACAATTTTGATACAAAATACGTAGATTCTGGGACTAAAGTTCGTAGGTTTGCAGGAAAGGCTTAAAATACGTAGATCTACGTAAAAAGACGTAGAGTTGGCAACCCTGATCCCAGCCCCCCTCTGCCCGTACCCCGCTCCTTTGTACGCGCGTTTGTTTCGCTTCAAATGCGCGTATACGCGCTTCATGCGCGCGTTTCTATTATCAATGCAAACGCAACAATCAGCGTTTACGGCGCCGAAGACGCGCGTTCCTGAAACGCGCGTTTAAAATACGCCGTGTGCTATGGGCCTTACTTATTTTACGTTGAGTAAATTTCTCACGTTAATAAGGAATTAATTCCATTCCACTCCAGCCTATTTACGTCCCACTGTTGGGCACGGGCCTCCTCCACTTTGGAGGGATTATGGTCTACTGTACTGCGCTGCCCAGGCGTGTTGGCACAGGGTTTATTTTCGAGTTTTCCGTCTCACACAGAGGATGTTATCTGCTTGCAATATCCCTTAGCTGACTTTTACAACATCCTTGGGAGGAGATGGGGTGGTGACACTTGTATTCTTAATCCGTCACCACACGGAGTATTTGAGAAATTAATTCATTAGACAATAATTATTGTACAGAAAAAGTATTTTGAAAGAAAATTTCGATATAAAGTGTATTAAAGCTGAAAATAGGTAAGCAATTAAATTTAAGAGACTAAAAAAATATAGAGACTAAATTTAATAAATTTCGTCTAAGCTACGTGACTTCCCCGAGGCCTTCGGATTTTAACCCTATTAACCTTGTCTTTCTATGATATAATGTTGAAGAACCCGTACCGTTTCTGCTTTTCACTTCTTTGTTACGAGGAGAGTATTGATAGTAAATACTTTTGTAAATATTTCTTATTACTTTATACTATTTTTATTTATAATTGTCATACAATTGCTTGTACTGCGTCTGTGTGTTTCTATGTATTATATGTATGCTTTTCCAAAAAAGAAAGTAGTATAATGTACCTACTTTATCCGTATTCTGGTACCCATAACACGAGCATATAAGCTTAGCTTGGGATCATAGGACGGTGTGAAATGTCCGTGAATAACTTAAATATCAAATTTAAAATGAATATAAAAGTACTACATAAGATATTTCATAAAAATATGTAGACTAAAAGTGTGTAACTCTTTATAAGTATAGATTACGAGTACATTTGCATGTTTAGATGTCATTTAGAAATGTACTTTCGATTTCGAACTGATTGCGATTTGCGTTTACGACTTTTTGATTATTGTAAGTCATGATTTTTATTTCAGACCAGTAAAAAATATTAACTTGTGAATATAAGGTACAAGTGAATTAATAAGGTTCTGAATAAATAAACATCTTTTTACGAAATTTCATCATGCAAATCTAAAATAAATAAGAAACATGAGTAATATCAGCAGGACAGTGAAATTTTAATGATAACGGTAGATCATTGCGAGGTTTAATTAAAGTAACTATTTTAAGAAAATACATGTCGTATACATGAGGAGTACGGTAACTAACACTGTGACACGTGAATTTTATATATAGAAGATTATATTTAATGTCGTGATTAGCGCAGCCTTGTTGTGCAATTTTGAAATCCAAGGTACAAAAATGTGAAAAACAGTACATACCTAATACACACTTATAATATAACATTACATTCATTCCGGAAGACAGAAAACCCAGAACTAAACCCTATGCACACACCCTTCACCAAAAACCCGCCCAAAGTAAAGCAGGTCCGACAGCCGGAGATCTGGCCCAACATTAGAAAATTAATGGGCTGGAGAGAGAGAACTTATTTTAAATAGTAGCAGTTATAGTTCTGTAACACTTCTAGGACTCATTTCTCTCTCTCTCTCTCTCTCTCTCTCTCTCCAGCCCACCAATGTCCCACTGTTGGGCACGGGCCTCCTCCACTTTAGGAAGGATTATGGTTTACTGTGCCACGCTGACCAAACGTGTTGGCACAGGGTTTACTTTCGAGTTTTCCGTCTCTCACAGAGGATGTCATCTGTGTAAAATATCCCTTCGCTGGCTTTTACAGCACCCAGGGGAGGATATGGGGTGGTGACACTTGTATTCTTAGTCCGTCACCATACGGACATGACTCATTTGTTTAAATAAAACCACAATCTCCCACCCAAACTGACCAAAACGTCGGGCTAAAATTTAGAACAAATACGCGTCTTAATCCGTAAAAAGTGATTTTATTTTTAAAGTTTTAGTTATGCTAATAATTATGTGAGTTGAGTTGGCTTGAATTTAAACTTACATCTCTCACTTTTGCCAATTAAATAATTTCGAAATTAACAAACTAAGTTACAACAAAAGTCGATGTTATTTATACTACTATATACATTATCCTACGTCCCCTAAATGGGGCAGAGGGCATCCACGGTGATTTTCCATCACTTTCGGTCTTGGACGTCACTTTTGATCTCACTCCAAGTCTTCACGATGTTCTTCGCCTCGTCTGCAACTGTGCGTCGCCAGGTCTGCTTAGGCCGGCCACATTTCCGCTTTCCTTGTGGCAACAAATAGTAATAAATAAAAAAAGAGGTTCCATTTTTTACCCATTTTAATTAAACAAAAACAATTTTACACGAAATTAAGGAAGCTGCTACCATCAAAACTATTTCAAATTAAAATTTCTCAGAAATTAATGACAGGGAAGCGGCCAAGTTAATTCAATTTACCGCTTCAGCTGACCTTTTGCACAAAGCTCCATTAAGGGATTAACTGAAGAAAAACGCCGATAACAGATGTTAATTAATCGTATAAATCTATAAGAAAAACCTCACAGAATAGGATTGTAATAGCATCAAAACATTTGTTAGATCAAGTATTATTTTCTCTATTGACCATCTGTCAAGGAAGGGTTTTGTTTTTCGAGTGTATCTTGTATGTATATATGTATCTATTTTGTCACTGTCTTTACTGTATCGTATCTCTCAAACGGGTTTACAGATTTAGATAATTAGTGTATTCTTTTATCTCCCGAGCGTTATTAGATAGATTTTTGAAACCAACAAAAATGAATGCACTCCAATAAATTATTACATCCATGTCAAACGTAGAACAATTCTCTCTCTCCCTCCCTCTCTCTCTCCGTCTCTCTCTTTCTTTCTTGCCAGCACATTAACTTCTCCAATATTGTGGTAGCAATTATGGTCTCCGTAGACAATGACCGTTCCCAGGCTTGTTGGCACAGGGTTTACGTTTACTCCCGCCCTCTGGTTTCATATGCTAGTATAATACGGTAAGTAACGGTTTTCACTATATGGATGAATCGAATAAATATTTAATGGACTTAGATATACTAAGTCAATTAAATATATTTAGCATCTGTTACATGAAGTAAACTTTACGACACGTTACGTAATATATATCACTTGTTAATTTAGTAACAAGGCCTCTAACTCAAATTCCATCACATCATTTAAGATGTAATGTGACTAATTTTCGACGGAACCTTAAAACTATTTACATAATTAATTCACACATACGCCATCCAAAGCGAAATATTAAATTACCGCGTTCTCCCTTAATTTAAATTTCTAAATAGTTAGAAAGGATCACAATGAAAGCTTTGTAGCTTTATGTCGCAGTGTTGATTTTGTGAAAAGGGTACGAATTTTACGGCCAATACTTGGTATATTAGTTAACATTAGTTGAGGTCATAGATCCTAATACGTCTCTCTTAATTTAGTAGGTATTTAAAACAAAAGTAGCACAACTCAAAAATTATGAAAAAGCGGCATAATGCTAACTAAATATTTTACTATAAAATATTAGGTCTATTGAGTAACATTATTTGAGGTCATGGATTTTAATACGTCTCTCTTAATTTAAAAGGTATATTTATAACAAAAGTGGCTCATCTCATAAATTATGAAAAAGCGGCTTAATACTAAATACCATAAAATAATTTGAAATTGATAGATCGAAGATTTTCAGTTGGACTTAGGCTTAGAAGGAATTGAGATTAATATATTTGGATTTTTGAGTTAATCCCCTTTCATTGTAAGGTTACCTAAGTAATTATCAGAGTCTATTTAACTTCTAAAACTATTATCTATTAACTTCAAAATAGATTTAGTAGTCTCAGTATAAAGAAACAGCAAATATACACAATCATAAACATTCGCAGGAAAAAGAGTACGATGTATAGACAAAAAGTTGAAAAAAATCGCGTACCGGTTATTATTAAGGTATATTACATTGTGTCAGTTTGATAACTATTTTATCTCGACACTAGCTATTGCCCTCGACTTCACACGCGTAGAATTTGGTATTTTCCGTTTTTGAATTTTTCACTGAGGCGTTGTTCCTATTAGTCGTAGCGTAATGTTATATAGCCTTTAGCCTTCTTTTTTTATCAACTATTGCTGTATTTGTACAACATACGTTATTTGAAAATATAAGTATTAATACATCGAAAATACATAGCTATATTTCTATGCATGTATGGACAAATTCCAGAAAATAAACAAAAATAAAATTATGATAGAGTAATGTCAATATTAATGTCAATGTGTTCATTTTAAAGTCAATTTGATTTTAAATAATAATAAATAAAAATAATTAATAAACTATATAAATATTGTTATTAATAGTAAACTATATAAATATTGTAAAAACTACAAAGTCAGATAAAATAAAAGTAAAAATATATCATCGTTGTAAAATAAAAGGTTAAATCTGTAAATAATAGACTATACTTAGGTACATAAAAAGATCCTTCCTCAATAAATGTTCTATCCAACACTGATAGAATTTTTTAAATTAGACCAGTTGTTCCTGATACAAATAAACAAACTCTTCAGCTCTATAATATTTATATCTCGAAATAAATAATCAAATTATTAATCCAAAAAAATTTATATCGCAAATATCTTATGAAAATAGTTTTTACCACTCAAACAGCCTACATAAAGCAATTCATAATAGATGTTAGAAAAGTGATGTGATATGAGAAACGTGTGTCGTAACCATTTTATTAGAAACCTCATTTCATACAAACTGCCTCAATAAGTAGGACTTAGAATTCAAGGAATATAGTTTGCTAAATATATCGAGGACAAAAAGATTTGCATATATATTTTTGGTATAAAATTGTCTTTATGTTTGCAAATGATAAAATATTCAGCTATCCTATAATACAAACTTATTGGTAGCTTTTATTCTAATCTAACCTAAAAAGTATTACACAGGATTAAAAAAAAAGAGAGTTAATGATTTTCGGGGCATAAAACAAAGTAAGTATTCTTAATAATTCAAGTGACAGTAATTTTCTCCATGGTATAAAAAAATCAGGTATTCCTTAATTCACATGACATAAGAGTTTTCTCAAACTACAGATGTCATTTTTGCAACTAATAAAACAGACATGTTATTGAAATGTGAGGCCTAGTTTAATTAGACGTATGTCACTAAAAGCGAAGACCTGTTTTATAAGACTATGCTGTGGGCTTAGCGACTCGCAAGTGTTACCTCTGGTGTTGAAGATGCCTATAGGCTACAGTGACTGCTTTAGACAGACGGGCTACATGCTTTCTCAATACAAAATATACAAAAAATACTATCACAGATTTACCAAATATAAAAACAAAACATAAATTACTAAGCGAATAAATAGATAACAAGTTAAGCGTATATAAACTACTAGCTGTTGCCCGCGACTTGGTATGCGTGAAATTTAAAAATTAAACCTTAACAGACAGAAGTTTACCATATCACTCGACAGATGGCGTTGTACAGTTTTTAAATCGCACTATGGTTTCGTTACACACATTAACACTTAAGCTCGTCAAGATATTTAGCTGTTAACTCCGATTTTTCACATTTATAAATTACTAAGGATATTTATTGTAATACCATTGGATTCAATTCTATTCAATAAGTTATATAGAACTAAACTTTCATAAGATCTAACTAGCTTCCGATTAGCCTAAGGCTTTGGACAAAACTTTGTTTGAGATAAAACTTGGATTCAGAATCAACAGTTTCATCCCTACTAATATTATAAATGCGAAAGTAACTATGTATGTCTGTCTGTTACGCTTTCCCGCTAAACCTCTCAACCGATTTTGATGAAATTTGGCACAGACTATCTTTAGACCCTGAGAAAGGACATAGGCTACCTTTTATTGCGAAAAAAAAATTTCCAAATTCCACGCGGACGGAGTCGTGGGCAACAGCTAGTAGTATATATTTACAAAAGAAAATTAGTATATGTATTAAATCCGTATTATGGTACCCGTAACACAAGCATAATATAAGCTTAGCTTGGGACCAGAGGACGTGGTGTGAAATGTCCATGAATATTCAAATATTATTATAAAAAAATAAAAATAAAATAAAATACTCTTTATTGCACACCATATTAATTTACAGAACTTACTTACTAGACTTAATAATAGGTACAAAGGGCGGTCTTATCGCGAGCTGCGATCTCTTCCAGACAACCTTATATAACCTATTATATATGTTTTTTATTCACAAAATTAAATGCAATTCATTACTATAACATATTAATATATTTTCCCCAGCTGTCGACATGAGAATGATGGATTTCTATTTTCCTATATCGTGCTTGATTGATATTGACATATAGGGTCTCGTTAGAATCGTTTTATTTATAAGAGTGATGTTCCAAGAAAAGTAAAAGGTAGTTGATTTAAAAAAAAACAACCTATTTAACCCGTCTATCAATTAAAAAAAAAGATTTAAAAAAGTAAAATAAAAAATAATTCAAAAGTAGATCAAAGTCATTCAATTTTAATCTTGAATAAATATATAAAAAAAAAATTACTTTATTAGTATATTAAAATAATATAATAAAATACTAATATAGTACCTATGTTCTTTTTAATATTGTTACGAACACACAAAACACAAAGGAGCTAGCGCCATCTAGCAGCAACTAGTAAAACCAATTAAAGAACCGAACAGAGTGAAACCCCTATTAGATACTAGATGGCGTTAGAGGAACTACCGAAGTTTCCAGAAACATTCGTTCCGGGCGATCACGTTCGCGCACAGTCGGGAACATTCTGGAATGGTCTGGAACTCGTCTCGGCGCATATAAATAGCGGCAGGGAGGCGAGCCCGGGCAGTTCAGTTCGAGCTACGATAAAGGCGACTTCGAGAGCGAAAACAAGTGATCAAGAGTGATACCAGTGAAACCTACAACTTGGCTACGATCTAGGACATTGTTAGTGCTTAGTGTTTGGACCTAGTGCTTAGTGTTTGGACCTAGTGCTTAGTGTTTGGACCTAGTGCTTAGTGTGTAACTAGTGCTAGTGAATAAAGTCTTCTAAAAGAGTCAGCAGGTCTTTCTCTCCAAATCCTTCGAACCCTAACACGTAACAACTGGTGTCAGAAGTGGGATTTGGAGATGCCATTGACTCCGAGAGAGGACTTCGAGGGCGTCAGGACAAGGGCACAACGAGCTGCGGAGGCCACGCCCGCTGTGGACCAAGCCCCGCCCACTGGCCCCACCTACCAGGCCCCGCCCACCGACCACGCCCCCTTAGACCCGCCCACAGGCCACGCCCACCATGCCACGCCCACCGACCACGCCCACCGGGATCCGCCCACCCAGGCCCAGGCTCCGCCTACTCAGACTCAAGCCCCGCCCACTGGCCCCGCCCACCTTGCCACGCCCACCACACCGGCCACGCCTACTAGACAAGCTCCGCCCACTGGATCCGCCCACCTTGCCACACCCACCACACAGGCCACGCCCACTAGACAAGCCACGCCCACCAGCGGCACCGTAGCGTCAGTTCCTCAAGTAGAACTTCAATTAGGAAGTTTAATTGAACTGATAGAACGCAAGTTCGAGTCACAAGAACGCAAGCTCGGCGCTTTGCAAGAGTCACAAGAACGCAAGTTCGAGTCACAAGAACGCAAGCTCGGCGCTTTGCAAGAGTCACAAGAAAAAGTGATTTGTGCTATAAATGATGTTAGTAACACGGTGATTAAGCTTCGAAAAGATGTCGACGTAGTGGAAGAACGAGTTACCGGGTTAGGATTGGATGTCGAAAATGTGAAAACCGGCCTCATTGAACTACAGAAGAAAGTAGTGCGCCTTGAAACCACGGGAGTTGCGATCTCTAGTGGAACTATCGGAGTGGCACAAGGACCAAGAGTGAAAGTTCCGCCATACGACGGCACTACTTCCTGGAACGCTTATCGTCAGCAATTCCAGACGGTTGCTACTGCCAACGGATGGACGGAAGAACAATGCTTGACCGCTCTCACTGTTGCGCTCAGAGGGCAAGCTTTGTCGGTCCTGGAAGCACTGCCACATACAGGAAATGGGTTCCAAGACCTGATGGAGGCACTTGAATCCAGATACGGGGAGCGACACCTGGAGCACGTGTTCCGTGCCCAACTGCGTGACAGAGTCCAACGCTCAGGAGAAGCACTACAACAATGGGCGTTGGAAATTGAAAAACTCGTCAGGAAGGCACACCCAGGAACCGACACCAAGATGGTAGACACGAATATTGTTCAAGCATTTGTCGACGGAATCAAAGACCTGGAGGTCAGAGCTGCAGTGAGGCTTCGTCACCATACCTCGCTAAAGGAAGCATTGGCACATGCTTTGGAGGTCGAGGCTGTTCGTTATGACATACGGCATACCCATAAGATCCGCGAGGTCTCTGAGGAAGTCAAGGAGGTTAAGGCCCCTACGAAGAGAAGTTCTGGAGCCATGTGCTACAAGTGCGGTGAGAGGGGCCATCTTCAGCTCAACTGCCCGCAGAAGGAAACCCAGATGGAAAGGATGAAAAGGATCGAGGAACAACTAGAGGTTCTGAAGAAGCAGGGGGCTTTGCCCCTTGCCCGGGATCAGGGAAACGAATAAAAGCCAGGACTAAGGGGCGAGTGCTGGCTGACGCGGAGGGAGCCCCGATAACTGTTATCTCCCAGGCATGCAGCGGAAATAGTCTTGCGATTCAGGGGACTATTAACGGGACGGATTGCAAAATGACTCTGGACACAGGAGCCTCTAGAACAATAGTGAACCCAAGTCTGGTAAAAACCGCAACGGGACACAAGAGGAGAATTAACTGTCGGCTACTTACTGCCTCCGGTCAGCCAATACCCGTCCTGGGAGAAACGTCAGTTACGATGTATGTAGGGGGGTCCTCATACTCTCATAACGTAATCGTGGCTGAGATTGTGGATGATTGCATCTTGGGTTTGGATTTCATGAAGAAACACAACTGCAGAATTAATGTCGCTGACGGAGTTTTCAAGTGTGGTGAAGAAGAAATCTTCATTCTTGGAGGCGCCTGCGGGAAAGTCGCATGTGTAAAGAAAGTCATCATACCCGGACGAGCGGAAGCTCAGGTACTGGTGAAACTGCCGCCAGCTGGAAAGAAAAAGTCAAACAGATGCGTGTTGATCGAAGACACACCTACCAAGACATCGTCACAAAAACTGATGACGGCGAGAACCCTTGTTAGTGGAAGCAGTAACGCTGTGGTCAGGGTTTTGAATCTTGGTGATCGCGAGATCTGCTTGAACAAAGGTGACGTCATCGGAAAGTGCGAGGAAGTTGTCTGGATGAAAAAGTGTAGTTCGATGACAGGCGCAGACTCAGCAAACAGCAATAACTACGATTTAGTGACTAAGCTACTCGATGACTGTAAGAGTAATCTGACTTATTCGCAGAGCATGAAAGCTAAGAAGTTTTTGCAGCGCTACGCGAATATCTTCTCCAGTCAAGAAGGGGACCTTGGAAGAACGTCAATGGTTCAGCACAGGATAGATACCGGAAGCGAGAGACCAATTCGTCAACGAGCAAGACGGATACCAATTGCAAAGGAAAAAGAAGTTGAAGGCCTTTTGGAGGACATGAAAAGGAATAAGATTATTGAACCGTCTACAAGTCCGTGGTGCTCACCTGTTGTATTAGTGAAGAAGAAAGATGGTAGCACGAGATTTTGTGTGGACTATAGGCGTCTCAATGATGTCACTAAGAAGGACAGTTACCCGTTACCTCGAATCGACGACACTTTAGATACCCTGAGTGGCATGAAATGGTTCTCGACCCTAGACCTGAAATCTGGCTACTGGCAGGTGGAAATTCATCCAAAAGACAAGGAGAAGACAGCTTTCTCGACCGGTAAAGGTTTATGGCAATTTAACGTCATGCCCTTCGGATTGTGCAACGCACCTGCCACCTTTGAGCGACTCATGGAGTGTGTACTGGCAGGCTTAGTTGGAGAGGCTTGCTTGGTCTACTTGGATGACGTCATCATTATCGGCCGCGACTTCGAGGACCATTTGCGAAACTTGGAGCGAGTTTTCGCCAAAATAGAGGGAGCTAAATTAAAGTTGAACCCGGAAAAGTGTCATTTATTCAGGAGCAAGGTCAACTATCTCGGCCATATTATCTCCAGTGATGGAATCCAGACAGACCCGGAGAAACTGGAAGCAGTTCAAAAATGGCCTACCCCTAAGGACAAAACCGAAGTGCGGGCATTCCTCGGCCTATGCTCATACTACAGGCGTTTTGTTAAGGGATTCGCAGAGATAGCCAAGCCACTACATCGGCTGACAGAAGATAAACGACAATTTAGTTGGGATGAGACTTGTGAAGATTCTTTTCAGAAACTGAAGAAACATCTGTGTGAAACACCAATCCTGGGGTATCCACAAACTGAAGGTCAGTTTATAGTTGACACGGATGCAAGCAACACGGCCATTGGAGGGGTGTTATCTCAAAAACAGGGTGAAAGAGAAGTTGTTATTGCATATTTCAGCAAATCTTTATCCAAGCCAGAGAGAAACTACTGTGTGACAAGACGAGAACTCTTGGCTGTTGTAAAGACGCTACAACATTTCAACAAATATCTCATCGGCAGACAGTTTTTACTACGAACTGACCACGCAGCCTTGAAGTGGCTACTGCAATTCAAGAACCCAGAAGGTCAAGTAGCTCGATGGATTGAACAGCTCCAGGAGTATGACTTCAAGACGGAACACCGCAGCGGAAAGACACATGGGAATGCCGACGCACTCTCACGAAGGCCGTGTTCGGAGGACTGCAAACATTGTGTCAAGCAGGAATGCAATGAAGAAACATTAAAACTAACGAGAACAGATCCTTTGAGTCTCTGGGAGAATGATGCTATGAGGGAGGCTCAAGAAAAAGATGACGACCTTCGGCACATCATCACATGGAAGAAACGGGGTGACGTACAACCAATATGGAGTGAGGTTGCACCCACTGGCGCTGTCACTAAGGCGTACTGGGCGCAATGGGACAGTCTGATACTCCAAAACGGAATACTCTACCGGAAATGGGAGAAGACTAACGGCAGAGAGTTCCATCTTCAGATAATTGTCCCAAGAACGAGAGTACCAGATGTTCTCCGTGAAATACATGATGGCGTATCAGGAGGTCATCTAGGTGTCAAGAGGACGTTAACAAAAGTGCGAGAACGATTCTACTGGTTGCATTGTCGAGATGATGTACAGGATTGGTGCCGCAAATGTACTACTTGCGCTGCTGTGAAAGGACCACAGACAAGGAGCCGTGGGAACCTGCGGTTGTATAACGTCGGTGCACCGTGGGAACGAATTGCAGTTGACGTAGCGGGGCCATTTCCTGTAACGGATTCGGGAAACAAGTATTTTATGGTCGTCATTGACTACTTCACCAAATGGCCCGAAGTGTTCGCCATACCAAACCAAGAAGCCACAACAGTCGCTTCTAAGTTAGTCGAAGAAGTTATATGTCGCTTTGGTGTGCCTCTGGAAATCCATTCTGATCAGGGCAGGAACTTCGAATCGCAGGTGTTCCAGGAAGTGTGCAGAATTTTGGGCATGCATAAGACGAGGACCACCGCGTACCATCCGCAGTCTGATGGAATGGTTGAGAGATTTAACCAGACCCTTGAGAGGCATTTGGCGAAATTGGTAGATGACAAACAAAAGGATTGGGACAAGTATATACCACTCTTCCTTCTGTCTTACCGAACCGCCGAGCATGAGAGCATAAAAGCTACCCCGGCGTATGTCAATTTCGGTAGAGAACTACGAATACCAGTAGACCTATTGACAGGAGGGTTACCGGAGGAACCAAAGACTGTACAAGACTATGTCTGCGATTTAAGGGAAAAGATGCGCTATATACACGCCTTGGTTCGGGAAAATGGGTTACAGTCAAGTGAGAACATGAAAACCAGATACGACCGGAAATCGAACACGAGCGGCTTCGAGGAAGGGTCACTGGTGTGGCTGCATAACCCAACTCGCCGGAAAGGGAAATCTCCAAAGTTGCAGAACCAGTGGGACGGTCCATACAAAGTGGTTACCCGACTGAATGATGTGACCTATAGGATTCAAAAGCAACCAAGAGGGACATTCAAAGTGGTACACATAGACCGTCTGGCGCGCTACCATGGTAGTAACAACGATGCTCGGGACGAGCATCTCTAAGAGGGGAGTAGTGTTACGAACACACAAAACACAAAGGAGCTAGCGCCATCTAGCAGCAACTAGTAAAACCAATTAAAGAACCGAACAGAGTGAAACCCCTATTAGATACTAGATGGCGTTAGAGGAACTACCGAAGTTTCCAGAAACATTCGTTCCGGGCGATCACGTTCGCGCACAGTCGGGAACATTCTGGAATGGTCTGGAACTCGTCTCGGCGCATATAAATAGCGGCAGGGAGGCGAGCCCGGGCAGTTCAGTTCGAGCTACGATAAAGGCGACTTCGAGAGCGAAAACAAGTGATCAAGAGTGATACCAGTGAAACCTACAACTTGGCTACGATCTAGGACATTGTTAGTGCTTAGTGTTTGGACCTAGTGCTTAGTGTTTGGACCTAGTGCTTAGTGTTTGGACCTAGTGCTTAGTGTGTAACTAGTGCTAGTGAATAAAGTCTTCTAAAAGAGTCAGCAGGTCTTTCTCTCCAAATCCTTCGAACCCTAACACGTAACAATATTTATCAAGATTAAAATTGAATGACTTTGATCTAATTACTTTTGAATGTTTTTTTTATTTTACTTTTTTATAGGTTTTTTTTTAAATTGATAGATTATAGATATGGCTTAAATAGTATGTTTTTTTTTGTATAGTTTGTTAAGGTTTGGTCTTTAAAGTCCAGGCGCCACGAAGTTCCAGCCAACACCTAGTTAGTTTTCCGTCTCTCACACGATGGATGTTGTTCGTGTACGATATATCCCTATATCCCTATTCTGGCTTTTACAGCACCCTAAGAAGGGTAAGGGGTGATAATTGTATTCTTAATCTGTCACCACATGACAATACCCCTACCCCGTAAACTGTCCTTTGAAACATAAACAAAAAAGTATAAATGCAGATTTTACGTCAACGCCCCGATTTATTTACATTTATTTATTATGTCCCAAAAGCGCTAAAAGTAAGAATATAAATTAAACTTCTGTGTTGCTTTTGCATAGATTAATTTTATCGTGACTAGCAATAAGTCATGTAGTCCGCAGTGGCATAGTTTGTCTGTAAACACGCGAAGTGACTGCATTTTGTCAACAACACTGATAATATATTAGCGTCACTTTTAGTAAAAAGAGGCATACCTTTTAAATTCACCCGTTTTCTTTGTTTAAGAATATTATTAGAATATTATTAAACCATCCATCTATTAGCTATTCTCCATCCACTGTTTAACATAGATCTCCCTAATTGAACGCCACAACTAGCGGCTTTGTGTCACATAGGTATATAAGACATACTGTGAGAAAACCTCGATGCTCTAGAGGCAATTTTCACGGAGTACAATGTCCGTCTTATTGTATGGAGTATAACTTCCTGTCGTATCCTGTTAACATTTTTATGCAAAACGCGAAACTAAACACTATACTGTAATAAAGAAATTCAGATATAGTCATAATGAGGTAGTTAATCTCTCGTGTTCTAGAAAGCTTTCATATTAAAATGCTTATTATCTAAAAAAACGTATTTAATTAAAACAATATATAACATAATTTATGTCCGTGTGGTGATGGATTAAAAATACAAGTTTCACCAACTTATTTTCTTCCTAGGGTATTGTAAAAGTCAGCCACGGATAACATCCTATGTAAAGATGGAAAATTCGGAAATAAGCCCAACAGTAACACGCCTGGTCAGCGCAGAATAGTAGACCATAGTCCTTCCTAAAGTGAAGAAGACCCGTGCCCAACAGTGGCACGTTAACGGTTTAAACTTAATTTGCCAAGCAATTTTTGATGCATAATTGATGGCTCCATTTAATTAATTTTACTCTTATTATAAAATCATAATCGAGATTTAATAGGATCCATATTTTATATAATTTGTTACTAAAGCTTACCATACACTGTTAATTTAAGTAATGGCTGTATAAAAGGCTGGGATCTGACTGGTTGGATTAATAGCCTCTGTTTTGAACACAAAACAAATACCCCAAAGGGCTATAACTTATATAAAAGGTTTTGTTTAATACCGTAAAATGGTTAGCCAACGTGAATTCACACAATGAAAAATAATATTGAAGTGTGCCCTTGCATTTAAAAGTCCTTGATAAATTAATTAAAATAATAGTAATAATTAAGACAATTTTGCGGATTTGAAACATGAATAGTAATCTAATATATAAAATTCTCGAGTCACAATGTTCGTTCCCATATTCCTCCGAAACGGCTTGACCGATTTTTAAGAAATTTTATATGCATAGTCAGTAGAGTTGCACATTTGAAACATTAATAGTAATAAAACTATAAATAAATAATAATAAATATTAATGGACATTTCACACAACGTCCTCTGGTCCCAAGCTAAGCTTATATGCTTGTGTTATGGGTACCAGAATACGGATAGAATACATAAACTACTTTTTTTTTTGTAAATACATACTTATAATATATAGAAACATCCAGACGCAGTGCAAACATTTGTATGACAATTAGAAAAATCACACAAATGATTGTCCCGAGCGGGAATCGAACCCGCGACCTCTTGATCGGCAGTCCGTTACCAGAACCACTACACCACGAGGCCCGTCAATGTTATTTTCTTGGTCATTTATTTAGCTTAATCCACGTAAATTGCAATTTATTTTTAAAAATTGTATCGTCGGGATGATCCCCGTCTTGTAGCTAGCACTCCTGCAATGGACTGCGTAAACTTTGGAAAACTCGCTGACACATACTGCGACGGATCCCGGATATTTCTTTGTAATTTTTTTCTTTTAATTAGGATATAGTGGTTGGTTTATTATGGCATACTCGACTTTTTAGTTATCTCCACAAAAAAATCGCAAACCGTAAGTTCTTGGCTTCTTGAAGGCCGTGGAATAAAACTGTTTTAACAAAAAGCACGCTGTTGTCCGGTAAAGGGCTCCTTCAAGACCAAAGAGTAAATGACAAAAAAATGCATGAAGCGACGCACAATACCCGCTATACGTGCGCCCTTCCCCTTAAATGATTTTGAAAAATATGCATGAAACGACGCGACGCACAATTACCCGCTATCCGTGCGCCCTTCCCCTTAAATGGTTTTGAGAAAAATGCATGAAACGACGCACAATTCCCCGCTATCCGTGCGCCCTTCCCCTAAATGGTTTTGAGAAATCGTATGTTACTATTTGCAAAAACTTTTGGCCCAGTCTATATAAAAATTTATAGATCTATAGACTCCCAAAATTGTAACATTCACACCATTGGTAAACTTACTTTTAAGCAGTTCACGTACATCTGTAAAGTAAACTACTTATTTTGTGAAAGATATAACTCAAATTGGGACTACCCACCTGTCTCTTTACATCAGACGAATGTAAAAAGTGAAAAGTTTGCACGTGATGAAGTGAACGTGAGTTGTTTCAAAGAATTTATGAAATTTACATACTTTGGATAAGGCGTTTTGAAAATATTGATTTTAAAATATAAGAGAGATTTTGAAATTTTGTTGTGTGTTTATATCGTAGTGACCTAGTGCTCTAGGCTCGGGTTTTCTCAATTGAATAATTTCAGTTCTTCATTTAGTTCAAAAATTGGTCAAGTGCGAGTCGGACTCGCGCACGAAGGGTTCCGTACCATTATCTATGCAACATAAGGCAACGTTATTAGTATCGAGCAAGAAACGGTAAGAAAATCATGTTTGTTGTATGGGAGCCCCCCTTAAATCTTTATTTTATTTTATTTTTAGTATTTGTTGTTATAGCGGCAATAGAAATACATCATCTTTGAAAATTTCAACTGTCTAGCTATCACCGTTCTTGAGATACAGCCTGGTGACAGACGGACGGACGGACGGACGGACAGCGAAGTCTCAGTAATAGGGTCCCGTTTTTACCCTTTGGGTACCCTAAAAACTAAATATAGACGCTTGAAATGCTGATAATTTTTTTCTAATTATCCGATTGTTGTTGGTCCTTGATAGCTTTCAAAGATTCCATTACATAGATTAATAGATACGTACCGTATTAATAAAGGCGTGTTAGTAAAAAGACGTGACGGTTGCACCTAGGTATGTAGGTTTGTTAATAAAAACTAGCAAATAAAATACTATTTTGTTGTACCTATTTGCTTTGTAGCTACTACCAGTTAAGAGCCGGCCGCGGCACAAAAGGTCGCCGGTAAAACATTTTCTTCATAAAAATGTCATATCCATTATACAAGTTTCATACAGTCATGTTGTTCGAATATTTAGGGTACCTACTCAGTTTACTGAAGCTTTCAACAAATTTCTTCAAGCTATAAGTTACTACGATTTACATAATAAACGATCAGCATCTACTCTGGTTTTCTTTCCGGATTCTCGTTTATTACTGTTTTTAGGGTTCCGTACCAAAAGGTAAAACGGGACCAGAAAATAATTTGACGGGCTTCATGGTCTAGTTGTTTATGTAACTGATGCCGTTCACGAGGTCGCGATTTCGACACCCGCACAGTGTAATCATTTATGTGATTATTGATTTTAAACTTACGCGATTTGAACTCATTATTTGTTAATATTACCGGGACTATAATCACGTTAATAACTTAAAAAGGCACAATACCTTTGCTCGAAATTTCAACCGAGAAGATGGATATCGACTTTCACCGACATGGGGGCCTGTCATCAGTAAATGCATCCGTTATCAGGACGGTACTAGCCAGAAGAAGAGTGACGTAGTTAGTGTTGTGTGTCGAAGTACAGACTATAGTGAACATTTACATGTGAAAGACGAGGCGAGGGTGGTTCGCGAAACCAGCGCCTCCCGGAGACGTCGCTAGCAAAACTCCAGTTGACCCGATCGATGCAACTCGGTCGAAACGTCGGGAGCAAAGGTATTGTGCCTTTTAAAGTTATTAACATTTGTGTGATATTTGAAATTGTCCAACAAACGTTTGTAACTCATCTGAGTGTTTACTATGTAATATAAGTAGCAATGTATTTGCAATAAAAAGTAATTAGCGTAATATATCCGTATTCTAGTACCCATAACGCAAGCAAATAAGCTTAGCTTGTGCCCAGAGTTCCTACGTTTTGTGAAATGTCCATGAATATTTATTTATTTATCAAATGGAAATAGTTTTTCTTTCTATTTTCTCTTTCCAGCCCCTCAAGTCCCACTGTTGGGCACGGGCCTCCTCCACTTTGGAGGGATTATAATCTATAATGTCGTGCTGACCGGGCGTGTTGGTTAAGGGTTTATTTTCGAGATTTCTCTCTCAAGTTATCTGTGTACCCTTAGCTGGCTCTCCAACATCCTAGGGAGGAAAAGGAGTGGTGACACTTGGATTCTTAATCCATCGCCACACAGAAATAATATAATGAGTATAACTCAGAGAGACTATAGACTGAAGTCTATGGGATCTCAATAATAACACAGTTAGAAGCCTAACAAGGATCGTAACAAGATTCCACAGACTGTCACTAACAAGAGCGGTCAAGCGTTCTTGTCTCTGCAGCCGCTATAAGTCCGGTGATAAATAAAACAATACAACGAAAATGTCACTGTCCATTTATTTACGACATTTAATAGAAAGGATTTTGTTTTTGTACTGATAACACAAAACTTATTTATTTTTATTGGTCAAGGAAGTGTTTTAAGATCGTTGCAGATGGCATTACATATTTTCTGTCTACTCTTATGGAAAAATGGTGTGATGTTATAATGATTACTATTCCTTTCTTCCCAGTTCATTAAGATCTCACTCATGGGCTCAGACCTACAATTTGGGAGGGTTTTTGATGCCACGCTGACCAGCCCAGTAGGGTCAAGTTTCCGGTTTACAGACTCTGACAAAAGATGTTAAGTGCATAATCACTGACACTGACGTCACGGATGTCAAACAGTTACTTGCTCGACACTTTATAATATTTTCCTATCAAACTATCTGCAACAGTTGATAAATTATAGTGTATAAAGTTAGTTAAAAGTGAATTAAATAACATACGTTAAAGATTTGTGAATCTGTGTTGTATTTAAATATAAAATTAACGATAAAATATTTTACACTTACGAACTAATTTAAAAATACCCTCATAGCGGCAAAAAAAGTGAAATCTCCGCTACTAATATTTTATTTTATTTGGAGCCCCTTTTTGTTATTAAAAATATCATGGGCAAATGTGAAGTGTGCCGTAAAACCCTGGCTGTTGCTGTAGCAGTTAAATGCAATAATTGTTCAGCATCATACCATCGCAGTTGCGCTAATTTGCCTGAAAGTGGTACAACTAAAGGTTGGTTTTGTGCTAGCTGTAAAAACAAATTGAACAACACTGAAAACCACTCACCGGCTCCTGCGGAGTGTGTTCTTAAGAAAGATCAAATAGATATGGCCCTCGAAATGCGGTATATTAGAGATGAAATAAGTGCATTGCGGTCTGAAGTTCGTTCATACCGTGATGAAATTGCTGAATTTAAATCGACATTGAACCTTTGTAAGGTAACAATAGACGCTATGGACGTTCGCTTAACATCTTTGGAAGACAACTGTAACGACAGCTCGATGCAGGAGGCGATCATCGAATTACAGAGTGAAATTAATGAACGACACCAGGAAGTACTTATTAATGACATAGAATTGGCTGGAGTGCCAGAAAATTTAGGTGAAAACGTATACCAAATCGTGCAACTAATTTCAGATAAGTTAGGCATTAATGTTGAGGAAAAGGAAATAATACATGCCGAACGCGTAGGTGGGATTAGTACTGCTGCTCAGAGACCACGGCATATTACAGTCGGGTTAACAAGGCGTGTAACACGCGAGCGTTTGTTACAAGCAGCTCGGACGCACCGCGGCTTCTCTTCTACTCACTTAAAAATAAAGGGTACACCATCCAATATATACATTAATGAACGCTTGACGCCTCACAATAAGAGGATGTTTTATTTTGCGAGGAAAACTGGGAACGAGTATAAGTGGAAGTACATATGGACTAAGGACGGTAAAATATTTGCACGCAAAACAGATGGAGAACAAGCCTACCGTATTCGTAGTATAGAAGATATATCTAAAGTTATAACGCCTGAGATTCAATTAATATAAAATATCTATAGTCTCTGCCTACACCCATGATAAATAGGCGTGATGTTATGATGATGATGATGTTAAAATATCTCATCATTATCACATGCTATACTTATCCTTCTCGTGTTGTTTAAACAGTATACAACGCATCCTTTCATCTATACTTATAATAAATACTAAATATAAGAAAAAAATTTGCATTTGAGTGATTGGTTAATAAAAAATACTTTATGTTCTATTTTTAGTTATTTTTATAAATTGGTTATTTTGTAGGTAGTGCAAAAATATGTTTTCATAAAATCTTTTAATGTTATATTTAAATGCAATAGTGCTAATTCTGTTACATCAAAAGCTTAACTTAACTAGAATGAAATCCCACAGTTGATTTCATACGTATTTCAGGCGTACGTATGTACGTATTTTGTTTTTATGGCTATCGCAATGTATACATTTGTATTAATTATAATCGTTATTATACAATTTTATTCACTACTTAATATAAAACTTGGTTAACATGGTCGAGTTGTGTCATTGATGCAATGATTATTGTTTGTTCGGTTTAGTTGCGCACGAACAATTGGTACCAAATATCTTTTGAACCTCTTGTCAGCGCAGTAGTGTTTAGTTTTAGTGTAGTGTAACTATTATTGTATGTTATAGTATAAAGTATGTTTTTAATTTGTTTTCTTTTTATTTCATTAATATTTTATGTAAAATAACTTATCACTAGCTGTTGACATTTACGTACCTACTTAGTTTTTATTTAATTGCTGGCAACAAATCTGTAATTTATTACAATAAGATAAAAATTTAGGTATGCCTGTTGGGCATCCGTAGCATCAGTCAAGGGGCCCATTTGAAAACCAGCGTCTAGTCCAAAAGACTAGGCATATGCTGAAATGGGCACCCATTACTGCTGTTCCCTTAACGCTATATAATGTTTATTTTAGTTATAATTTATGTAAATAGTTATTAGTCTAGTCTGTATAATGTAATTGTGGGTCCGCAGTAATAAAGTTTCTTTCTTTCTTTCTTTCTTCTTTCTTTCTTCATAAAATATCCCTTAGCTGGCTTTTGCAGCACCCTGGAGGGGGGGAATGGGGTGGTGACATTTGTGTTCTTAATCCGTCACTACATGTATTTATTTCTATTACCTACTAGGATTAGCTAGCCTGCGGGCTAAACTGCGTTTATGGTTACTACCCTGCTCCTTGCCTATGTGCGTGGTAAAATATAGCTGTGTTAATATATTATCTTAACCTATAAGCTACATACCAGTAAAGTTTCATTTAAATCCATTTAGTATATTTTCCATGAAAGATCTATAAACACAGCTAAGTCTGCTTTTTTCAGAACTAGTATAAATTATTTGCATATGGCTTGAAATAATATATCAGAGTGAAGCTAAATTATTAGCCCCGTATATTATAGTTTAATATCATTACGCTAAAAGCCCTGATAAGGGCAGTAACTATAAAAGGGGGAAACCGCATTTATATTTTAACGTATTTTCTTACAACTATCACAAAACAAAACATTTTTCATATAACTTTATTACAAGTGATTTTTTTTTTATTTTATTTTGTTTACTTAGAGTTAACCAAGTGGGAACATGTACAATTTTATTTTTAACGCATATACTCGTATGTATTGCGCTTCTAATCAGAGTCCATTTGGTTGCGATTTGTTTGCCCTTAATAAAATATCTTTGTAAAAAGTAATATTTAATTAACACGAGGTTATTAGACCGGCAGGTATCTATTATCACTGTATTAATTTATGTAATTTGGTAAAAATCGAATGTTGAAACATTATTTTCTTAAAAAAACAGATTGGTTGATTTCGAATATAGAATTAGATATCGTAACCTACATGTAAGCAAACCTTTTTCTTACACAGGCCATTATTTGAAAAAGGAACATCAATAAAAATGCCACAGAATAACATAAACTTGACAAAAAAAAATTACGAAAGTTCGATTTCATCAAATACAAACAGCAATTGCTTTAGCAACTTTACTCAAACAAAGGTACATATAAAGTAAAGAGCAATCCTCCGGTAATATAAAACAGCCCGTAATGGCCACTAAAACTTTTCTAATGACCGCAATGTCCCGAAACTGTCTCCAGAGAGAGAAGTTTCGCTAAAATATTTATGATTTTTACCCCGCCATGTTTTCGTGACCGTATTTTATTTATGTAATCTGTTACTGTAGTGCAATATTGTTACCAATTTCAAATATTGCTTTGAAGGGAAATTGTGTTATCAAAACTAATTTTTTTTTTCTTATATTGGTACTTGGTATTGCGTTTGTAGTCATAGCTACTTAAAGTCAAAACTTTTTGAAAAGACATTATTTTTTTAATTTTAACTGTAGTAGTTTCAATTGTATAAAGAGTTTAGCAAATCGTATGACCGTGGACGCGTAAGTGTGACTACGAGTGTGTTTAGCAGTGCACTGTAGCAAGCTAGGGCCCAAGTCTCCTATTACAATGTTGTCACAATGATCAGTCACTGATTGCATAATGGCGAATTTTATCAAGTTTGGTGTCAATATGACGCCATTGAGACGCTATAATGGTGTCCGTGGTGGTTATCCGTGTGGTGATGGATTAAGAATACAAGTGTCACCACCCCATCTTCTCCCAAGGGTACTGTAAAAGTCAGCTCAGAGATATTGCACACAGATAACATCCTCTGTGACAGTAGGAAAACTCGAAAATAAACCCTGTGCCAACACGCCTGGTCAGCACGGCACAGTAGACCATAATCCCTCCCAAACTGGAGGAGGCCCGTGCCCAACAGTGGGAAAAATGGGCTGGAGAAGAAATGGTGTCATTAAGACAAAAAAATATTAGTAGATTACCAAACTTGATAAAATTCGGCATTACGCAATCAGTGACTGATCATTATGACAACATTGTAGTAGCAGACATGGGCCCCTGGCTGTGTGATGATTGATAGGACACTATAAATGTCATTGAAATTTAATCACGATTTCATGTCCAAAGCATATTTTTCCAAATTTGTTTCTTTTTGCAACTTTTGGACAAATGAATCCAGCACAGAAAATGTAATAAAATGTTACATATTACTAACCTTTTATAGGCAACGTTGGAGCTTACATAGCCGTTACATTAACATTAACAGGCCATTACTATTGTACTTGACAATTAGCAACTAGGTACCAATTTGTGATTTCATGCGAAAAATTTTGTGTGAAATTTAGGTAGGTGTGTAACTTATGGAAATTACACGCATTTTTTATATAGTACTTTCGTGTCTCATTAAGGATGTTATCTGTGAACAATATACCTTAGCTGACTTTTACAGCACCCAGGGGAAGAAATGGAATGGTGGACACTTGTATTCTTAATCCGATACCACACGAATTATTTCTTTAATTACAATTTTATTTGTTTTCACTTTTTTTATACAACTAAGTTGGTGAACAAGCTTACGGCCCACTTGATGATGCGGTCACCGTAGTCTATAAACATTTGCAACACCAGAGATGTCATTCGCGCGTTGCCGACACTGAAGAAATCTTTTCAAGGGCGTCACACACGGTATATTAATGTATATTAATATAGCGAGAAAAAGACAGATGTATGTACAAATGGCTAGGCGAGAAAGAGACAGATGTATATTTTAGTGACGTCGTAAGTATAGATACATCTCGGTATAATAAAATGTCTGCCTCTTTTCGGCTCTTTTTTTTCTTTATACATCTCTCCCTTTCTCGCTATATAAATATATATTAATATGCCGTTTGTCGTGCCATTTACACCTTTTTTGAAGAACCCCATGATGTAGTCCAATGGGAAAACCTCGGCAGGTAGTTTATTCCATAAATTTAATTAATCAATTTAAAATATTTCTGTCCAGTCCATTAACGTTTCTCTGTTGGTCACGGGCCTCCTCCACTTTGAGAGGGATTATGGTCTACGGTGCCGCACAAACCAGGCGTGTTGGCACAGGATTTATTTTTGAGTTTTCCGTCTCTCACAGAGGATATTATTAGAGTGCAATATCCCTTAGCTGACTTTTACAGCACTCTTAGGAGGAGATGGGGTGGTGACACGGATAACAATCATATTTTTGCCGAATCAGAATGTAATCACAAGTAAAAGTAGTAATTACATACCCATTGGAGCGAATCTATTAGAACATTGGACCGAACACACAAAATGTAATAAAAAGTTACATATGACTCGTTTATGACCAACATTGGTGCGGTTACATAACAGTTACATTAACATTAACAGCACATTACTGTTATATTTGACAATTAGTACGTCGATTTGTGAATTCAAGCAAAAATGCTGGAATCTAGTTATTGATCTCATGAGGTTTCGGACAGATTTGTCCCCAAAATGTATTAGATAATGAAGTAATACATTTTTTAACCACATCGAGCACTTTTTGATGCAGGCGATAACGTGTAAGTCTTTGAGCGAGAATATAGGTAACTCTACCGATCTGTTTGACGGACTTCGTGGTGGAATGGTTCATGTAACGGACTGCCGTTCACGAGGTCGCGGGTTAGATTCCCGCACGGGACAATCATTTGTGTGATATTTATAAATGTCATACAAATGTTTGTACTGCGCGGTCTTATTCATTATGACTTATCGGAGGTTTAAAAGTTTGCTAAAATCGATTCGCGAAAATTGTCAAAACTTGTTATTCATAATAGTCTTTTTATGTTTAAACGCTTATTATCTCTCCGATAAAATCTCCGTTTGAACCTCCGATAAGTCATTATGAATAAGACCTGTGTTTACTATGTATTATTATGTATGTATTTACAAGGGAAAAGTAGTATATATTATATAGTATATCCGTATCTGGTACCTATAACACAAGCCTATAAGCTTAGCTTGGGACCAGAGGACGTTGTGCGTAATGTCCATGAATATTTATTTATTTATTATTTATTACCGGCACTGTCATCATGGCGTCGAAAGGTTTTCTCTTGTTTAGTTTAGTCATTCTTTAAAACGGGCTATAGCAAAGTACGAAAAAAGTTAAAACTTATAACGTCCATATATTTCTTTTCCCCTTATGTTCTGTAAATACTCTATTCATTATCTAAGTATACTAAAAATATTATAAACTAAAGAGAATATTTGTTTGTTTGTTGGAACGCGCAAATCTCAGGAACTAGGTACTGTTCCGATTTGAAAAATATAAATTTTCAAGTTATTTATTTTGCAATCTCTATTAAAAACACTCTTAAAGTTTTATTTTATCATACTCAAACTCCAATTGGTAAAACAACATTACTCAAAGTAACGTATGGATAAAGTAAAAAGCAACTACCAGTACCTAATGTAAATACCCTGTAACAGCCACTAAAACTTTTCTAATGATCGTAATATCCTAAACTGTTTCTAGTTTCGTCAAGATTGTTATTCTAACATAATTTTGATGGCCATATTTATTTATTCAAGGACATTTCACACAACTTCTTCTGGTTTCACGCGAGGTTTATCATCATCATCATCATCATAACATCACGCCTTTTTCCCATGGGGGTAGGCAGAGACTAAAGAGCGCCACCTGCTACGATCCAAACATACTTCCTTGGCTTCATCCACACTCATACATCCGATCATACATGTCCGACGGTTGTAAATGCTCACTTGCCCCTTTTGGAGCTAGCTTTATTTGCACGTATTATGGGTATCAACATAGGGATATCTAGATTAAAATTATATAGCTGAAGATTTTGTTTGTTTGAACGCACTCTAGAACCACAGCTCCGATTTAAAAATTCTTTCAGTGTTGCATAGTACATGCATCGAAAAAGGCTATAGGCTATACAACGTGTTGCAGAAAGGTGTATTCATAATTTAAAGTTGCATTATATAGGCCTTAAATATTATAAATATTACAGTTACACATAGAAAAATACAGTTGGTAAGTTTTTTTTGTTTATTGCCTACTATTAAATAACTACCAGAAACGCATCAATTATGAGATGTTTACGGTTTATTGAATGCGATTGAACCTTACGATAAAAGATGACCTCATAGTTGTGTTGTATTTAAAGAAGATCGATTAATTTAATAAATTTTTAACACCCTTGCTGGTAAAGCTGATGTAATTCCACCGGTTTTAAATATGTAAAGCGGGTCATAAAAAACGCGTGTGTTATTAAAGCAAATAGTTAAGTTATAGCCCATACAAATTTCATAACAGTATTATTTACCATTTCAAATATGGAACTGATCACCGCCGCACGACTCGAGCAGCGCGCTGTTGCTATTCAAATTTCGAACAGATCACAGATTTAGTTTATTTAAAATAAAGAAAACAGTTTATTCTGTAATTTAAAAACTTGGCTGTATGCTCTAGCGTCTTTGCCAATATTTTCACGCAGCCACGGCAGAAAATAATCCTCGCGCCATTTTTCTCAAATTTTCTTTTCTTTGTACTTTGAACAAAATAAAAAATAAAAATTTCTTCTGTTTCCTCGCAAATGTGTTAAAAAACGTCGTACGATATACGTGCGTATTGGTTATAACATGCTCGGCTCTATTACGCCCTCGCCTTCGGCTCGGGCTGAAATTCCGCCTCGCATAACCATCCAGGGGCGTGCGCTCCCTATAGGCAGAAAAGTACTGCTTTACTTGCCATTCACAGATATTTTAATAAAACGTTCGTATGTTTTAGATGACCTTATTCATTTATTTACTATTAATTAAACAAAATATTATAACTTAAAAACGTCTAATAATTCATAAATAGCACCAATATGTGCTTGCAAATTGGTGCTTTTTGCCAGGCGTTTGGCGAAGGAATAATATTGGTCAGACGGACGAAAGTAAGCCCGACGCCGCCCGCTTGCCATGAGTTCATATGTGTGTAGAAATTTTGGTGTCCGTGCACAGTTTACAAACGCACACAGGCTTGCATATTGAAGACGCTTCGTACTCGTATCTCCTGCCGCCTGCTTCGGCGATTGGATGTTTCCGCGAGTATTCGGCGTTCGTTCGTTGCCTATAATCCGAATAAAAAATAACTGTCGGAAGTCTAATAAATCACGTATGCACACTATGCATTTTTGTTTAGTAAGGTTTTATCTATTTAAATAGCAGAAATATTTTGGTTCGACGGAGGCCATTTTATTTTTACACGCTTTATATTAGCTTCACTTGTATGTTTGTTTGTATGTTTGTATGTTTGTATGTTTGTAACCGACTCCTTTGGACGCTATTTTGACCCACTTCAAACGGTCAGATTCTATTCAAATTTTGCACACCTGTCAAAGACCGATGACAATGCAATAATTCGATTAAATAAAGCGTGTTTTTTTAGTTTTTTAGGGTTCCGTACCCAAAGGGTAAAAACGGGACCCTATTACTGAGACTTCGCTGTCCGTCCGTCCGTCCGTCCGTCCGTCCGTCCGTCCGTCCGTCCGTCCGTCTGTCACCAGGCTGTATCTCAAGAACGGTGATAGCTAGACAGTTGAAATTTTCACAGATGATGTATTTCTATTGCCGCTATAACAACAAATACTAAAAATAAAATAAAATAAATATTTAAGGGGGGCTCCCATACAACAAACATGATTTTTTTACCGTTTCTTGCTCGATACTAATAACGTTGCCTTATGTTGCATAGATAATGGTACGGAACCCTTCGTGCGCGAGTCCCACTCGCACTTGGCCAATTTTTTAAATTTCATGTGATTCATTGAACTGTTTAATATTGAGTTTCTATAATTTAATAATTGTATGCATTTTCGTTTGTTGATTTTAAAATGTTATTTGATTGTGAGGAGTGTCTTGAAAATGTGTGTTTGTTAAAAATTAAAAATAACAAGTTCTCACAATTGTCATTCAGTGAAAAGATTAAAATTGTGTCTAAAGGTAGGTGTGCACCTGAGTTACAACTTAATCAGCAAAAAGGTAATGTAACTCGAAAATTTCATGTTAAAAGTTATGAAACGTATAACTGGCTATGTGGTTGTGTACACACGAATAAATTATTTTGTTTCCCTTGCTTATTGTTTAGTAATTCTAGTACAGTGTGGACTGATTCGGGATATTCAGATTTAAATAATTTCCATTCCGCGACAAACAAGCATACATCAGAAAAACATCTGGAGGCCTGCTTAAAATTAAATACTTTTGGTAAATCTCGTATCGAAATGAGTATCAACAGTCAGTTACGATTAGATATTGAGAGGCATAATATATTAAATAAAGTTTTTGTGACTGAGTACTTCGCCGCATACCCAGTGTCATATTCCTGTGCACGCCACTGTAACCATCTTTACGCACTAATATCGTAATGTACTATAATTAAACTTTTATGAACACATAAAAGTCATAATATAACTAGTATTTGTAATTTCATCCATGCCTAGTGCCTAGTCACCGGCCATGTGTAACGGTGGTCAAATATGACTACACCTTTCTGAAACACGTTGTATATTATCACGCTGTGGCTAATAGGAGCGAAGCTTAAACCAAAACATGAAACATGTTGCAAACGCGTAGAAATTTTTCTAAATTCCACGCGTACGAAGTCGCGGGCAACTGCTATTTCACACAACGTCCTCTGGTCGCATGCTAAGCTTGATTGCATGTTATACGGGTACCAAGATACGAATATATTAAACAATTCTATACACTTACGGAAGCTCGTGTCCAACAGTAGGACAATTATGGGCCGAGAAAAAATACGTCATGCAAGTTATAGAAAATATTAATTAAAAGCTGTGTTTCTGAATATGAAATAAAATGATATATAAATCCATGGTTCTACAATAAATAATCTCTTTTCAGGTTAAAAATATCTATAGTTCGCGCGTTTTAAAATATTAAAATTTTCTGTTATTACTCAGTGAGGCGTGAATTTAAACGTTCATCCGATATATTTTTTTAATAAAGATTTAAGGTTTTTGCTCTTGTTATTTTTCTGGTTAATGCCAATTGTTTATTTTAAATAATAAGGCAGGGCTGTTTGAGAGAAAATAAAACAAAATAAGAGAACTATGCAGGGCATGTTAAGAATACTTCATATTTTACTAACGCTGTCTAGGTAGGTCATCTATGTTATTGATTTTAAACTTACGCGATTTGAACTCATAATTTGTTGATATTACCGGGACTATAATCACGTTATAACTTAAAAAGGCACAATACCTTTGCTCCCGACGTTTCGACCGAGTTGCATCGATCGTGGTCACGGGTCGACTTGACCACGATCGATGCAACTCGGTCGAAACGTCGGGAGCAAAGGTATTGTGCCTTTTTAAGTTATAACGTGATTATAGTCCCGGTAATATCAACAAGTCATCTATGTTATTTGATAAAGCCACAGAAACGTTGCATTTTTCAAGATTAAAAGCCTATCTGTAAATCTAGAATTTAAATAATCATCTTAGTATGGACCTCGTGGTCTAGTGGTTCATGTAACAGACTGCCACTTACGATGACGCGGGTTTGATTCCAGCTCGGGACAACCACTTGTGTGACATTTATAATAGTCATACAAATGTTTGTACTGGGTCTGGGTGTTTCTATATATTATAGGTAGGTATTTACAAAACAAAAGTAGTTTATATTTTCTATTCGTATTCTGGTACCCCATAACACAAGCATAATAAGCTTAGCTTGGGACCAGAGACATTGTGTAAAATGTCCGCGAATATTTATTTATATTTCATTCAAATCAATTAAACCGTCGTTGAAGCGTAAAGGAGTAACCAAAATAAACACACACACAAACAAACTTTCGCATTTCTAATATTAGTTATATAACAGCAAATTTCTTCTACAAAAGTAATACACTAACCCAGTTAGAAGCATTAACAACCTATTATTCCGCAACTTCCAAAAACTATATAAGCCTGAGAAATATGATTTCTAGGGTAAACCCCAGGGGATCGCATAAAGAAAACTTTAAGGCCCCATTAGCCCCGGTTTTATTTTCCCTTAGCCCAAAGGCTCGTTGTGAGATTTACGTAGGTACGAACGAATGTAACGGCACGATTTAACGCAGTTTTGCCCATATTTTAAAGTGAATAAATCTACTGGGTAAAGCAAAATTTTGTATTACTTTGTATAGATGTTGTTTTATGTGGTATTCATGTGAATTATACCTATTACATATATCTTTACTTTTTATAAAACACAGTCGTTATTTTAGTATACAATGTTTCTATTTGAGCTTATATCATCAAATCTACGCAACGGATTTTTAATAGATAAATAATAATAAAATATTCATGGAGATAAATCAAATTGTGGCGGAAAAAGTGATTAACGCAAGCGGGACCTCCCTTAGCCCAATTTTTTTCTTTATCGTTTTTATCCATCGAATTTAGTAAGCAATGATTGTATTTTAAAATTTTCTTAGCTCAATTCGACGTTTGGAATTTATTTTGAATTTTTTTTTTGTTACAAAATTTTACAGATTTCCTACGATTATTACAGTAAACGAAGAGAATTGCATCCAAACGAAAATATAAATTAAATGTATGATGAGATGAAAATATGTAATTTCTAAAATTTAAATTTATTAACATATGAGTACATGTTGCGTAGTCTTGTTTAGCCTTATTCCAAACAATTTAAAAAAACAACAAGTAGAAAAACAATGCTTGGTAACCTCAAAGACATGACTTCAAAAAATATAGATATTTGCAATTCTTTAATACACAAGAATATACAAACAAAGTAACGCCTTAAATGTTTTAAGACGAAACATTGATACTCAAAATTTTATTTTATTATTTAATGTTAACCATTCTTTACAGCTTCAGTGAATTCTAAGGAAATACTCAGAAAGATCTGTGAGGGTGTAAAGCAATGAAACTCCCATGTTTATTGTACAACGTTCTCCTCAATATTTTAGTTATAGCGGAACCCTTGCTTCAAGCGTACTTAAGAGAGACGAAGACTTGAAATATTAAATAACTCAAAGTCAGTTCTATCCATTGTAAAGTTACAAATTCTATGGCAATGAAATTAAATAATATATTTAAACAGAGAAACTTCCAAGTTATTTTGGAAACACATTAACACCTTTAGCGAAGTTATGTTCAATTTTGACGGGCATCGTAGTCTAGTGGTTCATGTAATGGACTGCCGTTTTCGATGTCGTGGTTTCAATTTCCGCACGGAACAATCATTTGTGCGATATTTATACTTGGTGTTTCCATGTATTATAAGTATGTACTTACAAAAGAAAATTACTTTATGTAGTACATATATCCGTATTTTGTTACCCATTACACAATTAAATAAGCTTAGCTTGGGACCAGAGGACATTGGATGTCGATAAATATTTATTTATATCTTGGTACAAATTACACATTGGTACATAGTTTCCTGGGGATCGCAAAAGGATATTGACACCCCTTGTTTAAGGTGTCGGCTGGGGGACGAAGGCAACAACCCCGCAAAATGCAGGTTAAGCTTCTTTTGGTTTTTTCAAAATTATTTAAATCAGACTAATTAAAATCAAGATCCATTCTTGCAACGTCAGAATGTTATAGTTAAAACTACTTTTTACGGATTTAGACGCCACTTACTTTTTGTTTTAAATTTTGGCCTGACGTTTCGGAGACGTTGCAGTCACCATGTTCAGGAGTGAGACTGAGCTCAGTCTCACCCGTGACCAGTGACTACAAATATACGCGTCTAAATCCATGAAAAGTAGTTTTATTTAAACAAATGAGTCGCGCAAGTGTCAGAATGTTCTATTCGTAAAAGGAACAGAACGGTCCAGAAATTTCGCAAGCTTCTTCGAAAATACAAAACAGGTTGCCTTATCAATGACATGACATCCTCTGGGTATCCAACTACATTTTCTTAATAAGGACATTACCAAAATGTCGGAGTAAAAATCTGGTATTAAAATAATAACAACTGCCAAAACCAGTTGTCTTCGGGCAGTTGTAAACAACTTCGCTAATGGCCGCATAAACTCTCAAAAGATAGTCACTTTACAGAAGAAAAAGAAGTCGGTATATAATGTGTTTTTGACGTGGAATATTGTACGGGCTTGTCAAACTTTGTTTTTGAGCAGTAATTTTTTATATTACGATTTAGTGGTTTCGCGTAGGTACGTGTTTCCACCGTAAAGTTTTAAGTATCATAATGATATTCATGAGCCATTTTTAGGATATTCAAGGGAAAATATATAAGTTATCAACAAAGAGAAAAAGTAACAGTCTAGAGTCCTCACTCTAGGTTGAAAATTAATAGTTATCCAAAGATTAAAAATTCACAATGGTATTCTTGTAATCGACATTATTCTCACACACCACAACAATGTAAATCTCTACTTGGTCAGTTCTGAAATTTTTTTTTTTCTTTAGACCTCGGTGGGTTAGCTTAGCATGGGATCATGATTCAGTGGTGTAGAATACTTTGTAATGAGTTAATGATATTTGATTGCTTTATTTTATGTTTACATAATATTATTATAAGTGAAAGTTCTATATTAGTTCACGAATTATTGTTATTTTTACTTTTTGAGAGTATAGTACTAGCGGGTTGCAACTGAAAATCAGCGTTGGGTGTCATGTGTTGCCATCGAACTACATGACTGGACAGAGTTACCCGCCCTTTGGCACTTGTTATGAAAATGGTGTAGATTACATGCTTAAAATTACCACTGCGCACTGTTGTCAATAAAGTTCTTTCTTTATTTCATTATTTCTTTATGTAAAATCTATTTTTTTTAATAGCTAATAAATATTTACTATTTGCATTTTATTTATTTGCAAATATCTTCTCATATACTATTCGTTTAGACTTGTTAAGGTGTAATATATATTACTGTTATATTTTACCAGAAAATTCTATTATTGTATTCTGTGTAGGTTAATTATGGTTATGTGTGTAAATGTGCACAAAATAACCCTTTTGGGAGACGCTTTGTTCTCGAGGGACATATGAATTATTTCTGAGACATTATCATGCAGATACGAAAACTAGACGAGTAGTGTTGTTATATTTTTAAAACAATATTATCTTCGTTCGTATCTTCGATCTATGTAAGTAGCAGTTACTAATGTAACATAATTTTTGGATTTGATTTAACCCACTTAAAATACTCGGATTGGTCTGAAATTTTGCACACATATTAAAGACGATAACGAAATAATTCCAAAAATATTTAAGATGAAGCGTAATTTATAGTTAAGTAATTTATTAATTTTGCAATTGAAATGCTATGCTTTACATATTAAATTAAATTATTGTGGAAAAAGTGATTACCGCAAGCGGGACTTGAACCCACGACCTCGGAATTCCGTTCCGTAGCTCTGCCAACTGAGCTTAAACTTAAACTCAATCGAGTGACGATTATGGTGGCCTAATTTGATTACTGAAAGCACGACCGCAATAAGCTCAGTTGGCAGAGCTACGGAACGGTATTACGAGGTCGTGGGTTCAAGTCCCGCTTGCGGTAATCACCTTTTCCACCATAATTTAATTTATTAAGTAATAATATAGTTTCTAACTAAGCAGACTTTATATTTAAATTAAGTATTATAATTAACATGTTACAGAGATGTAACAAATAAGCAATACAAAAGTAGAAAATATAATAAAATTTTACGCAAATAATAAGTCACATCGTTATTGATTGTCATCAAACAGAGCACAATATTAAACTGAATCCTATTTTAGAAATGGAAAGAACGATACAACAAGTAAGCGAAGGTAAAACATGGCAATAATGTACATGCTGTTGCCCGCGACGTCGTATGCTTGGAATTTAGAAGGTTTTCCCCGTTTTGTAACATTTGCCACTGATGCTCCGCGCCTATTGGTCGCAACGTGTTATTATTTAGCCTATAGGTAGCCTTTTTCGATAAATATATTATCTATCACTATAAGACTTATTATAATAGACTAAAGATTGTAATGAAAATTAATGTTAACAACAAATTAGTCAATTAATCTATTAATATTAAGTAATAAATAATATTTTAGGTTGAGAGGTGGTTGGTATCGAGTCGGATCCCGTTTGCCGCAATTGTGGAAGTGGGGCCGTGGATACGGCAGAACATACCCTTGCCGTATGCACGGCCTAGAACGCCCAGCGCGCTGAACTCGTCAGCGTGCTGGGACAGGACTTGTCGCTCTCGGCCGTGGTCTCGTCTATGGCCGAGAGCGAACAGTGTTGGGCCGCCGTCGCCTTCTTCTCTCGGGAGGTGATGGTGGCAAAGAGGGAGGCCCTGCGGGAGCGCGTACGCTCTGGTGGCACTTTGCCCCCCCGCAGGGCCCCGGGTAGGGGTCGTCGCCGCGCAGTAGCCGGCCGCGGACGCTCCCGACATGTTGGTCGCGCTGCAAATATGGCTGTCGGTCACGGCAACACGACAGGGGAACCTAATGCTCCCCCAGTCGGGTCGGGCCCCGCTTAACGGGGCCATCCCCCGCCGGGTCATGGTAAAGCTCAAGGCACCATCGTGGCCCAGCAGGGCAGGAGGCATTTAAAAAAAAAAAATATTTTAGGTTTAAATTATTTTGCTGCAAGCTTTGGGTATCAGGCATTAAAAATAGAATAGTAACCAAGGAAACGCATAAAAACTGGTGTTACATACGTTTTATTAACGGTTTCAAAGTAAAGACAACGGCAATGTAATCGAATTTGGAAAAGTTATTTTCCTCAACAAAATACATATGAAAATGAACGTAGGGGTGGAAAATTTTCTTTTTATCCTTCAGAAAATATTTAATATCTGGTTGCGACGCTCGTATTACTAGCATCGTGGGGGCTTCGCGTAGTAATCGGTGTCGATTATCACGTGATATCGGAAATCTGTCATGTACATACATTACATATCGTTTCCGCAACATGTGTTTAAGATACGCTAGCTAAAGAACTGTTTACATTTGATGATCTGTTTTAATCACGCTTTTCGGTATTCTGAATTAAAGGTAGAACAAGGCTATATTATTGGTGGGAGGCCCTCCGGCACATTTACCGGAGGGCCTCCCACCAACCGCTTCGGTGAGAGGCCACACACACATGATGGCGGGCCTAAATCCCTCCCATCGAGTCGGGCCCGAATAACGGGGCCACCCCTTTACCGGGTCATGGTCAGGCTCGAGGCACTATGCCATGCCCCAGTAAGTGCAATAAAGGAGGAAAAAAACAAAGATAATTAGTTATTAATAATATACATTACAGCATATAATATTTATTTTATTTATTTATTTATTTACTGACGCAACCAATGAAATTGAACATTATTTTCCTCAACATACAACATTAGAAAGAAAGAAATATTTTATTTGCAACTACTGAATAGTAAGAAACTAGTAGGTATGACAATTAAAAAATATCATAAAGAATAATACTTATAGAAAATAATAACAAAATAACTAATGTGATTATTCACAAATACATTAAAGTAAATAATACAATTTACGAATCTTTATACTCTTTTCAATAACAAAATATTGTTCTCTCTTACTTGCGCGACTCATTTCCTTAAAAAATTTCCATAGTTCAAAAACTAAAAAACACGCCTGAAAATACTGAATTTATTTTTAAATAATTGCATTGTCATCGGTCCTCAATATGTGTGCAAAATTCCAAATCCATCCGAATATTGCAAGTGGGTGAAAATCGCGTTCAAAGATTCCGTTACATAGATTAATACATTGATAGATACATACTGAACTTATAAAAGCGTGTTAATAAAACTACTTTTTACGGATTAGACCCGTGTATTTGTTTTAAATTTTGACCCAAAGTTTCGGAGACTTTGCAGTCAGCATGTCTCCAGTCGCACCCGTGAACATGGCGACACCGACTTCTCCGAAAATTTGTGCCAAAATTTAAAACAAATACACGCGTCTAAATCCGTAAAAAGTAGTTCAATTTAAACAAAATTGTTATTAATATACAGTATTTTTTTCAATTTGTCATTGTATAAGCTCCTTTATGGAAGACACGCGCTGAAGGACAGCTGACTCTGATTAAATTCTAAGCCATAAAAAATCATGAGTGGCGAAAATGAGGTTTTGTTACTCGCGTGTTAATACATTGTTAAATAAATTTTACCGTGATGTTGGTAAAAGTAAACCTTTGAGTATAAAATCAAAAGGAGTAGCACACAAGTTGCATTTACCGCAATTTCTGTAAGCTGCCGAGGTAACGCACACAAACATCAACAATTCGATTGGTCAATAATTATAAAATCAATACACTCATACTAAGAGACCACGTGCACGATGAGTACAAAGCATCACTCTCGTAACTTTTTCTGTACTTTTATTTGTGTCTTTTTCAGGCAACCCCCGCGTTGCCTGAAAAAGACACAAATTCTGATGCATCGAAAACGTAACTGAAATAAACCAACTATGGTTGAAATAACCAACTACTTATGATTTCTTAAATTTTAACAGCTATTACGTTAAACACTTTTTTAACTATTACAAGTTGGTGCTTGATTACATTCCACCTGATGGAATGCGAACACATTCTATTCATCAATTTAAATCTTTATTCCAAAATACACAGTTCCTTAAGAAAGTTAAGTTGTTATTAACACTGCCAATATTTTATATTTTAGTTAAGTTACTTTTAATTGTGTCGAGGGAATTCGTACCAAAGCCATCTCCTGTAGGTTTAACACTTTAAAACTAAAAAGTAAAGCACTTGTTTTATCCTCGCATGTTTTGAACTCGTATTTGCTACCAAACTTGAAGTATGTTTAAAACAAGTGAAGCGTGAAAAGGTATGCTACAGGTCTTAATAAAAGTTAGGTTATTATCATGCTAATATTTTCAAATTAGATGTTTTGTTTGTTTTTCTTATTAGCATTACGTGTGCAAGCAGTTAAATGATTTTAATGTCAGCCATTTTTGTTTAGTGTTTTATGGGATTAATAAATTAAGGACGAAATTATAAATAAAAAAAAATTAAATGAAGGACGACAAATGCGTTATGGGGTTAGGTTCTTGTAATTAGGTTATGTAAATGATTCAAAGTCAAAGTCAAAAATTTTTATTTCAAGTTGGCATGTTTTACAAGCTCTTTTAAAACGTCAGAAACTAGATGTCTGTTCCAAACGCGAATCATATGGAGAAGAACAGACAAGAAACTCCATGGATTTTTTTTTTTCTAAACTCTTCATTTCTTTTCATTTTTTTTTCCAAAAATATTATGCATTATTATTTTTATGGCTAGGGTTGGCAATTGACTACACTTCCCTTGATTTTAAGCAGAAGTGTAATCTAAATGTTAAGATGGCTAGCTCAATGCTAATTTACTAACCAAGTCCAAGAACCACTTTCACCTTCCCAGAACAAATACATCCAAAAAAGTCGAAAATGTGAAGCACGTTTTTGAAGTCAGTTAGAATATCAAAAATGTATGACCAAAGGCAGACCGAAGAAAAGATGGATGGATTGTGTGACAGAAGATACTTAGAAAATGGATGTAAATTCACAGATGACGTGTGACAGGGGAGTATGGAGGAAAAAGATATGTTGCGCCGACCCCAAATAAAAGGGCAGGAAATGAGTTAAGAAATCAAAAATTACATAAAAATATTATTAATACACACATGTTCACATCAGTAATGTTTGTTAAGGTACTGCACTGTTTTGATACCCTATCGGAATGCGGCGGGCGTTCCGGCTGAGTTCACCGGAAGTCCGCACACGGCCGCTTCCGGTCCGGATCGCTCTGTTACGATGGAGCTTTGAGCTTTTTGTTACAGTAATAAAACTAATCGTGTGTGTGATTCCGTTTTATTTGTTATATAATCGTTGAAATGGTTTTTAAATACAGATATATGAGTTCATTGTACTATTAATGTATTAGAAAAAATAGATCCAAAAATAATTTCTTTTCACGTCTTATCATAGAATTCTAAGAAATAAAAGATATTAATAATACAAAATATCTCAGTAAAATAAAATATCTTTCTTTTTTTCTTTCTTACTATATATGTAGATACCTACTGTTAGCTTTCACAGAATTGTTTCGTCTGTGGGCGATCTTTAATGGTGTTGTATAATAAATATTTATGAGCGAATTTTAATGGATATTTTCATTAAACTAAGAACATATGCTATATAATGTTTCAGAGATGCAGTCACATAGTCACGAGTGAGACAATCCCGCCCGTGACCATGGTGACTGCATATTGTCTAAAACGTCGTGCTAAAATTAAAAAAAATACGCGATTAAATCTTTAAAAAGAGTTATTTAAACAAATATGTAAAAAATATTATTTCGTATATTTGAACCGGATTAAAGTATTAGATTTTTGTCTACGCTCTTGGAGACATGCGTGAAGATAAAAAAAGATAAATCACTGCGGTTGTGTTCACAAATAACAAAGGACATTAAATGAATATTTATGGGAGAGACGCGACGTCCGGGAGTTTATTGAATCAAATCATTGTACGGGTAATAAACACTTAATAGCTCCTGAGAATTTTTCTAACGCTGGAATTTTTATTGGACCAATTTTTGGAATGATAATATGATTGATTGACTCACGGGGGATATCCGTCTCAGTAGATTTACAGAAAGACATTTGAAAATGAATTTCTTTACGTAAAGAAATAAGAATAATAAAGAATGTCGTCGTCTATACTAATATTATTGAGAGAATAGATTTAATTCTTGTGTTGTAGGTTATGAAATTACCGAAGTTATTTAAAAAATTGCGCCATTGGGAAGGTACAAAGTACGGTTAACTAAATCTACTTAATGTGCAGAGCCGGGGCGGATCAGTAGCCCTCAATATCATTTTAAGTGCTTAATACAGCAACAATTGCTATAGATATTAACTCGCTTGTATTAGCTCGCTACGTATCTATCATTGTATTAATATATGTAAAGGAATTTCACCCACTAGCAGCACCCAGATTATTGATCTATTGCACACATATTAAGGACCGATGATAATCCAATGTTATAAAATAATATTTAGGATTTTCTAGCGTGTTTTTTAGTTTTGAGCTAAGCAGAATTTCTGGTTGTGAGTACTTTAGAATTGGCAACAATTAGTACCTATATATTATTATATTTTATGCAAAATCATTTACAGTTGAAGCCGTACGCCTATGGAATGCTTTGCCTGTAGAAATTAGGAGAGCGCAGTCCTTAACAAATGTTAAATCAAAACTTACTCATTATTACACATCACTTCAGACATAGTATAAGTAGTAATTTTATATATTTACTAGCTGACCCGGCAAACGTTGCTTTGCCATACTAAAAAAAATGTTTAAAAAATAGATGTTGGCCGATTCTCAGACCTACTGAATATGCATGTAAAATTTCATAAAGATCGGTCAAGCCGTTTCGGAGGAGTACGGTAACTAACACTGTGATACGTGAATTTTATATATTAGAAGTAGTATATATTTATGTATATGTGTATTTGAATTTGTTTACGTTTATTTATATTCGTATATGTGTATTTATATCGTATATGTATGTTCGTTTTTATGTATTTGTAAACATATGTAACACTTTCAACTACTACATTTCAATTATTTGTCCATCCTAAGGTTGCATGTAAGAGATTGCATTTCGCGATAAGGCCGCCCTTTGTGCATTTGTAATTGTTATGTAATTTTATGAAATGTAAATCATTAATGTGCAAATAAAGTGTTATATATCTATCTATCTATTATATTGTCCGTGTGGTGACGGACTAAGAATACAAGTGTCACCACCCCCTTTTCTTTCCAAGGGTGCAGTAAAAGGCAGCTGAGGGATATTGTGCACAGATAACATCCTCTGTGAGGGACGAAAACCTCGAAAATAAACCCTGTGCCTACACGCCTGGTCAGCGCGGCACAGTAGACCATAATCCCTCCCAAAGTGGAGGAGGCCCGTGCCCAACAATGGGACGTTAAATGGGCTGGCTGGAGAGAAATTGTTTATTTGAAAATGGCACTAACATTAAATTTTAGCCAATATCTGAATTTTTTGGCCATCAAATTAACGCTCTAAGTTATTGTTACCAAGATACTGATACGAAATAGAAGTAATGTGGCTTAAAAATTCTAAATTCCGATTCATGTTTTTAAATTAAGATGGAATGGCTAGTAATAGATAGACTTACAATAACTAAGAGCCACGGCCTTCCCAAGAGGAGTTTATATATGAAACTATTGAGCATATTCCAACAAAAATGTCAAGTTATTCAAATCAACAACTTTAACGATACCGCTGCCACTGTCTTTAGGGACATACACTAGAAAATAACAAATTTCCAAGGAAATAAATGTAACAATTCACGTTTTATATTTCCCATGTTGATGTTGAATCTTGAAACACCAATAATTCGGAAAGTTCGCAGTTAAGGATCACAAGAATTCTTAATAATAGAATGTGAAACGATACCTTGAACGTTGAGTTTCACAAGAACTAAGTACTCAACAATTAATACAAGTTTAATTATGAGAATTCTTGGTCCGTTTAACTGAGAAACTCCGAGACCAATTTATATTTAATTCACTACGAGATGGACACGATGCCTTAAGAGCAACTAGCTTAAGACAGTAGCTTTGTTCAAGTAGAATTTGTTAATGTAATTTTGTAACTCCAACGAAATAGTTTTGAATAGAATATAAATAATTCTTTCATCAATTTATTAGTATCATAGGTTCAATATATACTTAATATACTGTTATACACAGGTATACACATGTTATAATAATGTTATTACACAACAACTTTGATAGTGAGAACAGAGATAGAATACAAAATGGCAAATTTGTTTTATTCTGTATTCTTCTCTGTCTCAGGTAGAAACCTGTTACACTCTCGGAAAACATAAGCGTTGGTAGCAGACAGTTTGATTATAAAATTGCTAGATCGTATGTTTCATATTTTATGTATTTGTAAACATAATATAACACTTTCAACTATTATTTGTCCATCCTAAGGTTGCCTGTAAGAGATTGCATTTAAAGATAAGGCCGCCCATTGTACATTTGTCACTGTAATTATTTAAATCTTATGAAATTAAGTGTTATCTATCCATCTATCTAGATATGTAAGACGAATTAATTTTATTGGAATTTATAAGACGATATTGAAACGTATAGAAATCTTATAACAAGATTCTCTGTTTTAAATGTAGCGTTTGTACTATCAAATATTTTCCTTTTTGTATAGCAAACTTATAATATCGAAAACCGGCCAAGTACGAGTTGGACTCGTGCACGGACGATTTTGTACCGTATAATAATCATCGAATAACGATAACATGAATTAAAGGATAAGGGCAGAAAATGATGATAATGAGTATTTGTTGTTGTAGCATCAACGGTTAAACACAAAATGTGAAATTTTTAGCTCTCTAGCTATCACCGTTCCATAGATACAGCTTGGTGATAACCAGACAGAGGGACAGAGAAAATTCAGTAATACGGTTCTGTTTTACCTGTCTCATGATCTTTTTAAGTAGCTATAGACCTTCTAAAGCATCTTGAGAATAAATTACTAGTAAAGTGTAACACACACTGTAATAGAAAAAAATTAGCCAATAGCTGCATAATACAAGTGCTTCCGATATGCTTGGCTTGTCACCGGACGTCAGTTGGTATAAGCGGTTAGTTCCAAGCCCGGATTCGAACCCCTCACACGTTGAGAACGTAATAAAAAGTAAAAAAAAATTACGCGCGTTCACTTGGAATTTTCGAGTAGACGTTTTTGTTTATGCAATTAAAAAGTTTTGTAAAGTAATAAAAGATTTTGTGTGTGTGTTTGTGTTAAGTGCCCATTAGTGGTTGCTGGAAGAAGGCCAATATGTGGTGGTTGCTGAAATTGACTATCATATTGCACTGTGAGTATATTGCCAATTTATTAAATGTTAGTTTCCTTTGCCAAACAGTAAAAGACTGAATGGATAAATAAACAATTAGGTAATTTATGATAAACTATAGCATATAAACTTTGTATTTCTTATCGCTTTTGTAACTATTAGCTGTTCAGTTTTTGTCCGTGTGGTGACGGATTAAGAATGCAAGTGTCACCACCCTATTTCCTTCTCAGGGTGCTGTAAAAGCTATGTATGGGTTGTTGTTAGTACTCACACCATCCTCTGTGAGAGATTAAAAACCCAAAAATACCCTATGCCAATGTTCCTGTTCGGCGCGGCATAGTAGACTATGATCCCGCCCAAAGTGGAGGAGGTTCGTGACCAACAGTGGTACGTAGAGAGAAAATGAAGATCTGAGAAATAAAAAGTAAATTATTCATATCCTTCACAAGTAGTACGGTGAAAAAACATGCTTTCAGAATGTATGTTATTATATTTAGAGATGAATTAAGGAAGAGTTGATCATTTTAAATATTTAAATACTTACTGAAAATAATTAAAAAACTACAGTTAAGTAATAAGTTGGCGTAAAAGTATAGAGTTTGCTAATCTTCGTTTAAGTTCTTTGTCTAATTTGTTTATGATTTTATAGAACAGTGTATCACCTTATTAAGGTTTTATTATTATTCAAATGCGATGTTCTAGAATATTCTTGAGATAAACAAGGTTATTTTAATTTGACGGGCCTCGTGGTGTAGTGGTTCTGGTAACGGACTGCCGATCAAGAGGTCGCGGGTTCGATTCCCGCTCGGGACAATCATTTGTGTGATTTTTCTAATTGTCATACAAATGTTTGTACTGCGTCTGGGTGTTTCTATATATTATAAGTATGTATTTACAAAAAAAAAAGTAGTTTATGTATTCTATCCGTATTCTGGTACCCATAACACAAGGATATAAGCTTAGCTTGGGACCAGAGGACGTTGTGTGAAATGTCCATTAATATTGATTTATTTATTTATTTTATTTAATTATCAGACATAAACAGTACCGAATGTAGAGCATTGTGCCAAATTATATTAGTTTTTTATAAGTCGCGGATTCGATTACCTCAAAAAAGTTATGTGATAAACACAGATAGATATTCCTGCCCTTATCCTGTTATTTGGGATCGGCATGACCTATATTAAGATAACTAGCTGTTGCCCCCAACTTCGTACGCGTGTAATTTAAAAACAAAACCTTATCAAATTGTACAAAAAAGCCATCCTCTTGAACCACTCTATCTATTAAAAGAAACACATCAAAATCGGTTACGTACTTTTGAAGATATGAGCTCACATAGGGACATACATACAATAATAATGGCTTTGTTTTATAATCAGTAAAGATAACCCTACGTGTGCGATTCTAACTCGCTTTTAACCAGTTTTTATAACAATTTTTTTTATAACTTTAACAATTATTTATATTTATTCACAAAACTGTAGTATTTGTGTAACATAGTTTTAAAACTGCATTGTTTGCGTATGGAAATGGGGTTGATACAACAGTCCATTGAACATTTAACCCGTAACTTATCGATTGTGTCTACATATTGTCGACTATGCGGAAATAGCTGTTCTGGTCCAAAAACCACAGAGCTGATATATTGGTTTTATTTCTGTTTCATTTACTTTAAAGTGCGTTTTGTAATGTGTTTTTGAAACCACATATAACTTTAGTAGCAAACGCTTATACCTAAGTTTCGAAACTGCGCAAAAAGAGGAGTTCTTATAAAATTTGGCACATTTATTTAATAGTTTGTGTTGTGGAGAAATCTAAGATGATAATGATCCTCCATATCTGAAATCACATTCATATAACGAATCTCTCTTTTCATTTTTTTTTATTTTTGTATTTTACTTGCTATGCTTTTATTTATCATCATATCACGCCTATTTCCCATGGGGGTAGGCAGAGACTACAGAGCGCCATCTGCTACGATCCAAACATACTTCCTAGGCTTCCTTCACACTCATACATCTGGTCATACATGCCCGACGGTTGTAAGTGCTACGCACTTGCCCCTTTTGGAGTATGCCGGCGATGACATCGGAGTATATTTTTCTCGGGCGTCTTCTCCCAGCATTTCCACTTACCTCCGCCGTGTATATGCCTATCGTTAAGCGTCTCTCATCCATCCTCCAAATTATATTAGAAAAAATTATCACTATTAGCGGGACTTGTCTCTCTCTCTTTTTCTGTCCAGCCCATTAACATCCCACCGTTAGGTATGGGGCTTCTTTACTTTGGGAGGGATTACAGTCTACTAAGTCACAATGACTAGGCGTGTCGGTACATGGTTTATTTTCGAGATTTCCGTCTCTTACAGATGACTGGACGAGCCTCGTGGTTGGGTGGTTCATGTAACAGTCTGAGAATCGGACAACATCTATTTTTCAAATCTTTTTTTTTAGTATGGCAAAACTACGTTTGCCGGGGTCAGCCAGTCTTATATAAAATTCACGTGTCACAGTGTTAGTTACCGCAATCCTCCGAAACAGCTTGACCGATTTTTATGAAATTTTACATGCGTATTCAGTAGGTCTGAGAAGTGGTCAACATCTATTTTTCAAACTTTTTTTTTTCTTTTATGGCAAAACAACGTTTGCCGGGTCAGCTAGTAAGTATATATTTACAAAAAAAAAGTAGTTTAAGTATTCTATCCGTATTCTGGTACCCATAACACAAGCATATAAGCTCAGCTTGGGACCAGAGGACGTTGTGTGAAATGTCCGTGAATATTTATTTTATTTTTATTTTATTTGATGTTATCTGTGTATGATATACCCTAGCTGGCTTATATTGGCGTGAGATTTTTATTGTTAATCTATCACCTGATGGACGGGAACGCTAATAATCACCAATAACTGAAATCACATCATATACGATAACGTTTATAAAATAAAAATTGGTCAAGTGCGAGTCGGCCTCGCGCACGAAGGGTTCCGTACCATTATCTATGTAACATAAGGCAACGTTATTAGTATCGAGCAAGAAACGGTAAAAAATCATGTTTGTTGTATGGGAGCCCCCCTTAAATATTTATTTTATTTTATTTTTAGTATTTGTTGTTATAGCGGCAATAGAAATACATCATCTGTGAAAATTTCAACTGTCTAGCTATCACCGTTCTTGAGATACAGCCTGGTGACACGCGGACGGACGGACGGACGGACGGACGGACGGACAGCGAAGTCTCAGTAATAGGGTCCCGTTTTTACCCTTTGGGTACGGAACCCTAAAAATGAAGTAGGTAATACAAATTAAGCATTCCTTCTAATAACACTTAAGTAATTTCTAAGTTAGCAGAAAGAAGCATTGTAAGACCGTAATTAAATTATTGAAAAATTGTCAAGTGCGAGTGGGACTCGCGCACGAAGGGTTCCGTACCATTATCTATGCAACATAAGGCAACGTTATTAGTATCGAGCAAGAAACGGTAAAAAAAATCAGTTTTTTGTATGGGAGCCCCCCTTAAATATTTATTTTATTTTATTTTTAGTATTTGTTGTTATAGCGGCAATAGAAATACATCATCTGTGAAAATTTCAACTCTCTAGCTATCACCGTTCTTGAGATACAGCCTGGTGACCGACGGACGGACGGACGGACGGACGGACGGACGGACAGCGAAGTCTCAGTAATAGGGTTTCCGTTTTTACCCTTTGGGTACGGAACCCTAAAAAAGCTGACACGTCTCGATAAAAATCACCCATTTATAGAGTGACCCCATGAACTGGCGATTATTTCTGAAGGTCGAATCACGCAACCGCCTTTGGGTGCGGTCAGAAGGGTTGACCTCTTCAAGGTCATTATATAACCATTTTACCCTCTTTCTGACATTACGTAACAAATGTGTACCTCTTTTGTGAATATATTAAATACTAACCATTTCCCGCGACTTCTAACGCGTAGAATTAACAATACAAATCACTAAGCCATTCTTTATTTTTACCGTTTTTACAAAATTTTTGCTGATGCTTTGCTCATATAAGTCGCAGTGTGTGCAAATAACATATTTAGCCTACAGCCTTAAAAAAGCTCGATAAATGAATTTTCCAACACAAAAATAATTTTCCAATTTGAACCAGTAGTTCCTGAGATTAGCGCGTTCAAGAAACAAACTCTCCTGCTTTATAATATAGTACAGATAAAAATTCTACATATATCTATTAATCTCCAATACATCACTGAAGACATAGATTTATCTTTATGGCAACTGTTATACGACTGAAAGATCGAATTCAAGCAATTCAAGCAAAAAAATTCGAATCAAGCAATTCCGAATCCAATTATTAAGAATTCCACATCTATAGTCTTTGAAATAACGCAAATTCACGAATTCAGTATGTATCAAAGTAACATTTTTGGTAAATCAACATTTTAATCGTAATTTACTGCTCCGATGGTTACGAGGGAGTAATGAATAATTTATGGTAAGATGTAGAAACGCGAGCTTTGCTCAATTTTCTCGTGATACAAAAGCAAGACTTATTATTTCTTTATTTAATATTGTGTGTTGAAATATTACATATCTATGCCAATATTATAAAGCTGAAGTGTTTGTTTGTTTGTTTTTACGCGCTATCTCGGAAACTACAAGTTCAAATTTGAATTTTTTTTGTGTTGGATAGTACATTTCTCGAGGAAGGCTTTATAACATCACGCTGCGACCGATAGGAGCGAAGCATCATTGCAAATGTTGCAAAAACGGCCAAAATTTGCTAAATTTCACGCGTAACAATTCGCTGAGAATAACTAGTACTACGTATTGAGAAGCTTTAGTGAAAGTTCCACAAAACGTGAGCAGTAAAATTCGCAATTTTTACATTTTTTAACTCAGGTATAATACTGTGTCTTATCGTTTGGAAAATCATTGTAAGTTTATTTCAAAGTTAAATCACAGAAACAGTGTTTCCACCCATTACCCGACAAAATTTCACCGAGTCAAAGTTAAGCCAGCATAAGATTTAATTGTCTTGGAATTGCTTTCATTCCTGTACTGTAATCATAGACTAGCCATAATAGATTACTCACGCAATACTATCAATGCCCACCGAACATATGCAAACATATCGATTCAAATTGGATGTATGAGAATTCGGCGTGTAGTTTTGCTACGAACACTGAAAATGCATTAATTCATAACGCGCAAACCGTCTTGGTCCTAGTGGTGACACAAGTGTCCCCACCATTTTTCCTTTTCAGGGTGCAGTAAAAACCAGCTGAGGGATAGTGTATATAATTAACATCCTCTGTGAGAGACGGAAAACTCGAGAATAAACCATGTACCAACACGCCTGGTCAGCGCAGTATAGTAGACAGTAATCTGTCCCAACGTGGACGAGGCCCGCCATAGTGGGATAGTACGGGATCCGTAGTACATTTTTTTCACTTGATTACTATCAAGCTGATTTTCCGTGAGTAGCTTTATTATGACGAGATGCCCAATAATTTTCTATTCCAAATTCTCGATCGTGGTAGCTAACAGAGATAGCAAGGATAAAATATCGTACTACCCGTAAAAAAAAGACGTAAGTGAACTTGCGTCAAAAATTTCAAACAAAAATTTCAAAAAAATCACTTACTGATTTCTTCCAGTAATAGTACGATATTTTATCCTTGTTACTTCTGTTAGCTACCACAATCGAGATTTTGGAATAGAAAATTATCGGGCGTCTCGTCATAATAAAGCTACTCACGGAAAATCAGCTTGATAGTAATCAAGTGAAAAAAATGTACTACGGATCCCGTACTAGGACCTTAGTGAGCGGGAAAGAGAGAGAGAGTCCGCGCCTTCCTCCAACGTACCAACGTTGCGTTTAGTCGCTAACCAAAATCTCTGCTGCTTTATCTACTGCAGGTGATCTATGACTGTAATAGACTTTACAGTAAAGGGTTTATACAAACATCATGTTGAGTTTAAGATCACGCTGCGTAACTAAACAATATTACGGCTCTGGAATTCACTGTTGAGACAAAAGCTGGTCTGTAATTATCCATCTTGCTTAGTGTATTAAAGTTTTAGTATATTCATTATTTAATTAAGTACAGGTATTTCATATAGGTAGATTTTAATATTATCTTAATTTGGCTAAGAAAACCGCTTTTTAGTGAAAATTATAGTAACTAGAAATTACAACTAACACTTACGCGAGTCATTTATAAGAAGTAGTAGTAGAACGTAATAAGAATTTCAAATTATTTGCAACTAGTTGTTTCCCGCGACTGTCGTACGCGGGGTATTTTGAAAATGCCCCCGTTTTTGGAATATTTTCCAATGATGCTTCCCTCCTATTGGTCGCAGCATGATAAATGGAATTCCTCGATAAATGGAATATCTTAAACTGAAAGAATTTTTCAAATTGGACCAGTGGTTCCTGAGATTAACGCGTTCAAACAAACAAATTTTTCAACTTTAGATTCTAATTTATAAAACTCGCCTGTCACGGTGTTTGTAATTATACACCTCCGAAACAGCTCGACCGATTTTCGAAAAATTTTGTGTACATATCCGTTAGGTCTAAGAATCGGACAACATCAGAATCTATTTTTCATCCCCCTAAGTGATAAGTGTGACATTTGTATGTCAAAACAGCGTTTTCGGGGTCAGCTAGTATTAGCATAGATTTTAATTTATCTTTTGATATTTAATTAGCTTGTACGTATTTACCTATGTATTACCTATGTAACGGGAATCTTTGAACGTAATTTTCGCCCGCTTGCAGTAGTCAGATTGATCTGAAATTTTGGACACAATTGAGGACTGATCACAATACAGTAATTTATAAAATATAATAAGAATTTTCAAGCATTTTTAATAGTTTTGAACTAAGTAATTTATCGCTCTACTAGATAACAATTTGTTGTTGTTCAAATGTAACACAGACTTAACAAATATTGAAAACAAATTGTGATGGAATTTTTCACAAACGCCGTTAGTAAACAAAACAAACTTTGTATACTGTTTCAATTAAAAATACAACTGAAGCGTTATGTTCAATAATAAATTGTTAACGCAAAAATGTATAAAAATAAACGTATAGTTGGCAAAAATGGTGCCATCCGAGTATTTTTTTTGCATCGGTAGGTATAATTGTGTTTTAATAGTTATTTCAGAACCTTTGGCCCACATTCAAACAATTTCACGTGTTATGTGGTTTAGTGGTTAACGTAATATACGGTGTTCACGGGGTCGCGGCATCGATCCCCGCACAGTACAATAATTTGTGTGATATTCATAAATGTTTGTATTGCTTCTGGGTATTCTTTTTTTTTTTACATTAAACATGTTGGCACTTGATCCCGTGTCACCTGATGGTAAGCGACAATGAAATCTTTGATGGTAAAGCGTACCAACTATGTGAGAAGCCTATTATTATTATGTATTTTATATGTAAGAATTTATAATTATGTCTTTACAAAAAAATATATATACAATGTAGTATTTGGTACTCATAACACAAACATAGAATTAATATAAATACTTTGGGATCAGAGGACACCGCTTAAAATGTCTAGAAATATTAAATTTATTAAAAAAATTTAATTGTGTAGATGTTGCAGAAAACTCAATCATATAAATGTATTTACAATGTTGTTGAATTAAATTGGAGATAAAAATGAAAATTATAAATTTCTCGATCCCATGATAGGTTAAACAAAGATCAGTGAGTTATCCTATATGTCAGATGAAGCCACACAAAACAGCCTCTTCCGGAGAATGCCAGGAGGAAGTAAAGTTATTTTACTCTTGTTTTAACTCGTTTAATTGACATATGTGGCCTTTGATAAGCTTATGAAGATAATAATTATAATGCTTATATACGACTATATTTTTATTTCTTTTCTTAGATAGAGTGCGTTACTTTTCCATATCTATATGATATATCACGGCGACGACACCAAGTTATTATGAAAACGAGCAGGGAATGATGATACGTAAGATAGATTACATTACAGGATACATATTAATATACGATTGAAAACATTATTGAACGATAGATCATTGGAAATTTCAAATGAAAATTCTTTTGCTTTTTTGTTGTAATAGTCTACATATTATTTAAATGAAGTATTTTTCTTTAAATAGTTATTGAAGAAGTATTTATTGGGTATTTGATAAGTAGGTACTAATACTAAATATCACGCGCTAGATATTTGGCGACTATAACATCTACCATTGCCAAACAATACAAACGTGAGCATACGTAACTTCAACAAAAATATTCTATGCAAAAAAATATCACATCATATCATTGCATTCTTGGTAGCTAAAACAAAAAAAAAGCAAAAATCTAATTACCACATTTCTAAGAACAACTCTAAGGTACAACTTAATATTATAACTTTAAGGGCCTACATCAATATTATCGTCGACATGTACCTATTAACACAGCTAGTAGGTATAGAAAATGAAGAATTAGGGATTTTTTTTTGTTTACTCAAAATCTACTAAATATATTTTAATTCCGGCTTACGTGTTTCTATATATAATAGTTACTTATGTTTTTAAAGTTATTTCATTATTTAATACGCGATAATAGACCAACAAATGAAAAAAATAAAAAATTAGAGAGGTTGTTTCGCTAAGATTTTCTATCGAGAAAACTTTTTTCAATCGCGTTTCTGAGTTTATGCGATCCTAGATTATATATTGAAAAAACATATACTTAAAAATTAGAGCTCTAGCCATTCAATCTAAAGAAGAAATGAAAACTTCGTACGTAGAAAAATGCACGAAGCTATTTTGGTATCCTCTTAAGCAATATTACTGCACAAGAAAGCTTTAATTATAAAGTATAATTAAATAACTTTCTTGCCAAGTTCATGCACCCTTGTATTTTCTTCGAGCATATCTTAGCACGTGCATAGCACGCGACCTAAGACATATGTGTGTTCGGTTCGATGCACAGACTTTTAATACAAAGGTGCTTTATTAAAAAAACAGGAATCTCGCTCCCGTGAACACGTGTTGGTTTTTTGTTCTCGGTTTAAGACGTAGGTCTTACACTCATTTACCGGCTGCTGTTCTGTTTTGCAATATGAAATATTTTGCCGTTATATATTTATCTAGCTGTTGCCTGCAACTTGGTGGGATTGGAATTAGAAAAAAAAACAAATTAAAATTATACAAAAAGCCATCCTCATGAACCACTATCTTTATAAGAAAACCGTATCAAAATCAGTTGCATAGTTTTGAAGATAGGGACACATAGGGCTCACATAGGGACATACATACGAAAATAGCGATTTTGTTTTATAATAAGTTAGGATGATGGTGATGCTTGTCTGTGAAGAAATGGATTAGGAATACAAGTGTCACCACCCCTTTTCCTTTCTAGTGCTGTAAGATCCAGCTAAGAGATGTTAAACCTTTTCAAAAACCTGTTGTTACACTATTTTGACGGGCCTCGTGGTGTAGTGGTTCTGGTAACGGACTGCCGATCAAGAGGTCGCGGGTTCGATTCCCGCTCGGGACAATCATTTGTGTGATTTTTCTAATTATCATACAAATGTTTGTACTGCGTCTGGGTGTTCCTATGTATTATAAGTATGTATTTACAAAAAAAAGTAGTATATGTATTCTATCCGTATTCTGGTACCCATAACACAAGCATATAAGCTTAGCTTGGGACCAGAGGACGTTGTGTGAAATGTCCATGAATATTTATTTATTTATTTATTTTAAACTCATGACTGTTGTGTTTTTGTGAGGGGAGCGAAATATATATCATTTTCTTTTGCGTTACATTTTAATACTAAATCATTTCTTAATTAAGTTCTAGATCTTCCTAATGTAAATACTTCTTCATTAAACAGAACCCACGATTAAAAAGTTTAAGTCAAATAATTTAAAGGAAGTTTTCAAAGTTGAGTGCTTCAAAATTGACTCATAAAGTCTTTAAAATCGTTATAAAGAGTTCCAAGAGTTCACGGCTCGGTAACAGCATCTAAAAGAATAATACAAAGTTCGGATTTCGAATATTGTAGAGGACCTTAGAGTATTAAGCCAGAAGGAGTTGTTACGCATGCTGTTTCTTGTCAAATATACTCTAAGGACAATGGTATCGATTCTACGCGCACAACTAAACTAAACTTAACTAAAAATGAATTTTGATAGTGTCGATAACACAATTCGGCGATGTTAACTGAAATATCTTATTCTAAAAACTGTTTATTATAGACAAATGGTCTTATTCATAATAACTTATCGGAGGTTTAAACGGAGATTTTATCGGACAGATAATAAACGTTTATCGGAGAGATAATAAACAAGTCTTGATAATTTTCGCGAACCTATTTTAGCGAACTTTTAAACATAAGTCATTATGAATAAGACCATAAAGATTTTAATTAATACAAATGTGCGCAACAATACACCCAAATATTTAAAATACAGAAATAGTTGTTTTCATTTTTAGTTAAGTTTAGTTTAGTTGTGTACGTAGAATTGGTACCGATGGGGTGTCATGGTAATATACTGTAACATAAACACACTATAACGTGATTTCATTGATCGCTACACACGCCCTGCCCAAAATCACCTAACGCGCAATAACAGACGATAGTATCTGTACACAAGGAGCATAGCTCTCGTACCTCTTTCAGCGGAGGCCAAATCCTGTTGGATTTATGCTCCAAGGACGTAACTTACTCAATGCTAATAGAGGCTTGACACCCGAATGATACTAGAATGACACCTCTGAATTTTTAAAGCTACAGTGAAGTTTCACATTTGGTGTACGGTATCCATGATATCTTTTCAATATTAGGATAAATCGAACTGGGTTATAAAAACTAACCGTTGCAAAAAACACTAATCGTACGAAGTTATGTATTGCAAGAGAATAATACTCAAAAGTAAATCAAATACTAACAAAATTCATTAGAAAAAATAAAAAAACAGATATTAACGTAATTGGAAAGTGATATCATGGCAGTTTTAGAATCTTTGTAATAAATAAAAAAATATCAGCACAAAATATATGACTATAATAATAGGTAGTAGGTAGGTACAAAGTAGTTGAAACAATAAGTCACTTCTATGCATAGTCTACGAATACTTTTCACGGATTTAGACGCATGTGTTTGTTTTAAATTTTAGCCCGACGTTTCGGAGACTTTGCAGTCACCGCATAAAACATGTCTAAATCCGTTAAAAGTAGTTTTATTTAAACAAATGAGTCGCGCAAGTGTTAAAGATTATTTTAATGAAAATAAAAAATAATCTAGAAACAGAATAATACAGAAATCACAAATTGCTTGGTCTCCCTTCTGTAAGTAAGACAAGACACGCAGCGAGTGAAAAGCTCGGTAAAACTTATCCTGAAGAGATTTACATAACATGTGACATTGTTCTAAGAATAATCTCAATTTTTTTAAGACATTTATTAGTTTGTTTTCAGTGATAGAATTAATCCTTACACTACGCTGACATAATATACTTTATTATGTTATACCAGCTGATGCCTGCTACTCCGTACGCGTGGAGATTTAGATCCCCATATATAAATATTAATATTCATGGACATTTCACACAACGTCCCCTGGTCCCAAGCTAAGCTTATATGCTTGTTTTATGGGTACCAGATTACGGATATACTACAAAATTACTAATTAATTACTTTTCTTTTGTAAATACATGCTTATAATACATAGAAACAAATTATTGTCCCGAGCGGCAATTGAACCTGCAACCTCGTGAACGGCAGTCCGTTACTTGAACCACGAGGCCTGTCAAATTAATCAATACAAATTTTAATGAATAAGCATAATATCTATGCACATTTTTAAACTTTTTCATAATAATGTTTCGACGATAATATGTTCGCAAGCTTATACATTGAGCTACAAGTCAAATATCTAATTACCATGCTTCCCATAAATGTATCTAAAATGACAATATATATTTCTAACTTCTCACCTCCCAACTCACGTACATGTTTAAGCGAAGATCCGTTTAAAGTTAATTTGAATATCCATCTTGAATATTTAAATACGCACCTTCCGGCACGTGTTGTAGAATTAATGACATGTTATACGTAAGACAAGGATAGTATGATCTTAACGGATGTTATTGCTTTAAGTAAGAGTGAGAAGGAGATAGGACATCTGTATCGGAATCATCGGGCGTGACGACGCGTGCGCACTCTAATAAACCGCTGATAGTAAGATAGGGAGTAACTGTTGGTACCATATTGTTTGTATGGCATTGTTTTAATGTTTTGTTTCTATCAAGTTCTGGTGTAACTGTTTTCTTGAGTTACAAAAAGAAAATATGTTTTAGTTTTGGTTTTACAAAAAGATGTTTTTGTGACTTTGTACAGTATTTGAATCAGTTTAAATCTTAACATCCCTGAAACTAAACACAAATATTTTCAAACACTTGCGCGACATATTTGTTTTAATACCACTACTTTTTACAGATTTAGACGATATAATACAACTACTTTTTACGTTTTACCCTTTGGGTACAGAACCCTAAAAAAGGAGGAGGTTCTCAATTTGTCTGTATGATTTTTATGTTTGTTATTTCACAACTCTAACTAGGCGAAGCGATTTTCATGGTTCTTTTTTATTTGAAAACTGGTGGTTCCCGTGTGGTCCCGTTGGCACCAGGCTAGGATCTGATGGTTCTTCTTCTCTTCTTCTTCTCCAGACCATTTACGTCCCACTGTTGGGCACAGGCCTCCTCCACTTTGGGAAGGATTATGGTCTACTGTGCCGCGCTGACCAGGCGTGTTGGCACAGGGTTTATTTTCGAGTTTTCCGTCTCTCACAGAAAATGTTATCTGTGAGTAATATCCCTTAGCTGACTTTATGCACCCTTAGAAGGAGATGGGGTGGTGACACTTGTATTCTTAATCCATCACCACACGGAAAATTTCTGATGGTGAGAAATCGAGAAATACCTCTAATTTCAAAGGGGCAGGAAGTCTGTTCAACTTTTTTTTTAAATTCCCAATAATTATGATAGACAATCAAAAAGATTTTTTTTAACCATAAAACAATATTTCTATTTTACTATGAACACACTTGAATTGCAATAAAGAAAAAGTATGAATACTAACATAATATTCGTACCGTGACGAGGGTGAGCACCGAAGCGATGCGCAAGAGCAACGGCCTGTGCAATACTTATGCCCACTATTATTGTTAAGGTATTTTTAAAGATATAAGCAGAGGGCTAGTTCCAAACTCGTTTTAGAATTGCTAAAATAACTTTTGAAATCAGTTTAGTTGAACGGTTGAACCGTATTAATTTCAGTTTTTACCCATTTTTGCCTAAAGTTGTTTACAGGGGTACCAAGATATTCTCCCAAAATGTTTTAGTTTTACTCAATCTTCTTTCTTACATATTGTGTTTTGGCATGAAAAAATTATGACTTGTAGTTTTTACTTACATGTTTTTATTTGAATATTACTATTTAAAAGACAGATTAGAAGTGAAATGTTTCCCAAAACAGTTTAATTAAAAAGAAATCGCTTATACTATGGCGATTTTTACAAACAATACATCTCACACAGTTTCAATTGGCAACCTAAATAACTTATAGCTTCATTAAAACCTTTTCGTCCTAATGCCAAAATGAGCAATATTTCAAAAAATGTTAATGACTCTCCTAGTACAAACATATACAAAGACATTTTAACGTATTACCTAAACCCATGTTCAGCAAAATTGCTTTTTTAACATATTGAGATCCTTTGTAAAAATAAATATGGCATAATACATCAAGCACTCTAAAGGGGTTTTTTCGGTTCATCCCGGTAGTAAAGTGGCCTAAACGACTAAACATTCCGTTATGTAATTGAAATAAATACACTAAGTAAACTAGAAGAATGCCTAACGAATTTCTCTCTATCTAAGATGAATTGAGAACCTTATTAAAGTCGGTTAAAATGAGACTATTCTTCTTCTTTTTCCTGTCTTTATTTCAAATTATTTCAGGTCGGCGCAGCACGTTTTATTCTTCCAACCTCTCCTATCAGCTGTCATATTCTCATCAACTCCTTTTTCTGTCATATCGTCTATCACACAGTCCATCCATCTTTTCTTTGGTATACCTCTCCTTTTTTGCCCATCAACATTCGTATTCATCACATTTTGCTGTAATTAAAATGAGACTATCTCATTAAACTCAATGTTAAAATAGATGTTTTTGGGTTAGGATAACACTTTCTTTATACTTTCTATTTCACTGGTATTAAGTGACGAAATAAAATGTTTTGCTTGCTCTTATTAAGTACGATTTATTTCTAAATTAACTAGGTAATGTAAAATTTCAAGTAAATGCTTCCTATTAACCATGTAACCATTGTTTGCTGTTATTATTGTGTTACGGTACGTTTATTTTGCTAGGGAAGATGTAGTATTGCACAGAAATTATAAGTTAGTACCGTGTAATGACGTTGTAAGTACTGAATATGTTGGGAAAATTTGCTGTAGCTTACAAATTGTACTTGAGAATAATCAGAAATGAAATAAGAAAGAAAACAACAACATTTAAGCACCTACCTATAGACATAATAAGACAAATACAAACTCAATTTATTTGAATCATTAGCAAACGTTTGACTTGAGACCTAATATTGGCCCAGAGATACCTAACATGCTATAATTTGATGGTCATGTGGCAATATGCCAACGTTCACTATATTGCCTCTTTTACCGTTTCTTTCAAGTTATTTTTCAGATATCACGGCAAATTTTTAAGAAAGAACACGTAAGACTACTTGTGTGTGTGTACTTGTATGTGTACTTGAAAGATAGATTAAGAGTCCACGACACCAAACTATGCTCCATACAAAAATATGGGCATTGTAGTCCGCTGTTTTCCCTTTCAGCGCGGCGCTCGATAATAGGCATAGCAATACCTAAAGCAAATACCTAAATTGGGTCTGTAGTCCCCTCTTGAGAAATGAAGTTATAAAAGAACAATGCACTTTGAAAGAAGAAGAAGAAAAGTATGCTTAGGTAGTTAGGTAATGTGGCTATATCCTCTTTGTTAATAGTCTAACTTCCATCCTTCTCAAGTCACCAAACTACCTAAGTAGTCCAGTCGTGGGAGATAATGACATGGATGTGGCTTGATGTACAGAATTTTTTTTTTCTAATTAGTCCGAAAAAATGTACAGAATCCGAAAATCAACCTGCTGCGTGGGGAAAATAATGGGAAGTTTGTTTAAATAAACGGAAACTGCAAAATGACTGATTTTGACTTGAAAAATCCGTTGTAACTTGAAAAGCAAGCCTGTTTTTTTTTTTATTTTTTTTTATTTTTTTTTTTTTTTTTTTCAACCTTTTTTTTTTTGTTTTTTTTTTTCGTTTTTCTGTCATTTAAGTCAAAATCAGTCATTTTGCAGTTTCCGTTTATTTAAACAAACTTCCCATTATTTTCCCCACGCAGCAGGTTGATTTTCGGATTCTGTACATTTTTTCGGACCAATTAGAAAAAAAAAGTTCTGTACATCAAGCCACATCCATGCACCTATCTTTTTTTGGCTCCCACGACTGGACTAAAGATGAAAAAGGGTCAAGTACGCACCATTTACAACCGTCGGGCATGGATGCCCAGATGTATAAGTGTGGATGAAGCCGAGGAAAGGTATTTCGATGGTAGTAGATGGCACTCTATAGTCTCTGCCTAACCTCACGGGAAAAAGATGTGACGATATAATTATGATAAAGATAAATGCGTAATGAAATAAAATTCTATTAATAATTTATTCATATATTTATTTTAGACCTTGTATTAACTTAACCAAGTACGATTAGCAGTAAAAAGTGAATGTTTATTTTAAATGGTTTTATGATAAATTTAGTATGTTATAATAATAATAATATGCATTATAATAAACATTATAAAAATATGCAATTAATTACATTACGTTATTATTACTGTTTACTATAAATAAGAAAGATCCATTATTAGCCAAGGACTCTGAATCATAACAAAATTTATTAACATTTTTATACGATTTTTTGCCAATAAACTTAGTTGAGTCATAATGTATGTTAAGGTACGCTTTTATTATAGACTAGCCGTTGCCCGCGACTCCATATGCGTGGAATTTAGAAAATAGTGCCCGTTATTGCAACATTTTTCACTGATGCTGCGCTCCTGTTGGTCGCAGCGTAATGTTATTTCGCCTATAGCCTTTCTCGATAAATGTCCTATTCAAAACTGAAAGAATTTTTTAAATAGGACCAGTGGTTCCTGTGATTAGCGCGTTCGAACAAACAAACTCTTCAATATTATAATAATTGTAAAGATTCTTTTAATAATAGGTTATAATTGCAATAATCATATCAAAAACCCTCATTTTTTCAGGTCAAAACCTATACTGTCATGTGTTTCCTACAAAATGTAATGAGACCGTCGCGCATCGGTCACCATTGTCAACTCACATATTAATAAAACTGCCCTCAGAGCACTAACCCAACAGGAGTTGACATTATAAGGCAATCCCAGCAGAAAAAGATCCGAGAACAATGATGATACTCATTGTATACGAACCCTGTCGTCTCGTAGTGCGTATGAGGTGATTTTGAAAAAAATTGCGACCAATAAAATTGCGTTAAGTGTTAGTGTGTGTTACCTTCGAATCCCGCCGAAGCGCGACGCACGCGGCAATGACCTGAATTCTACGTGCACAACGAAACTTAACTAAAATAAATAAATATTCATATGCATTTCACACAACGTCCTCTGGTCCCAAATTAAGCTTATATGCTTGTGTTATGTTGTATGTTTTCTTTTAAAAATACAATACTTATGTTCTTCTTTTATAAATACAATATTGTATTTATAATTGTATTTATAATAATATATTTTTAATATATATTTTTTGTATCTTATAATACATACGCAGTACAAACATTAATTGTATGATAATTATAAATATCACACAAATGATTGTCCCGAGTGAGAATCGAAAACAAAGATATGAAAACAACTATGTGTATTTTGTTTAATTAGCTATTCTGTTGTGCACATTTATATTAATTACTAGCTGTCCCGGCAAACGTTGTTTTGCCATACCAAAAATATTAAAAATGTTTGAAAAATAGATGTTGGCCGATTCTCAGACCTACTGAATATGCATGTAAAATTTCATAAAAATCGGTCAAGCCGTTTCAGAGGAGTACGGTAACTAACACTGTGACACGTGAATTTTATATATAAGATAATGTTAAGTCACAGTTTTTATAATAAAAAAGTGAACATTTTTATAATGAAAACTGTGACTGAATTTTCATTTTTTAGTTTATTTGTACACGTAGAATCGATATTAATATATTTGTCAAAGAAAATAGCGTATTTAAATGCTCCTGTTGGCTTTATACTCTAAGAAACTGTCCCTATACAATATGGCTACTGCAATGTGCATTAGCTTCGATGACTGTGGCTTTATTAAAACTTTGTGAATGAAAGAATGAAAATGAAAATAATATGTCAATATTTAGGCTTGTACTTGTTTGTTTATATGAAATCCGGTTTAGTACGAGTTAAACTTGTACACGAAAGGTTCCATACCGTTATTATTATAATATACAAGCTGTTGCCCGCGACCCCGTCGCGTGAAATTTAGAACTCAGACTTTTTGCAATTATAAATTAGTAAGGAGCGATGCGCAGAATAGTTCACTGAATTGAAAAGAGTGATTCACATCTTTTGACCATGCTGAACTATACAACTCTTTTAGTTCAGTAGTTCTTTTAGTTCAGTAAATCATATGCTTCAGTACTTCGTTTGTTCTAGTAGTTCATTTAGTTAGTCTAATAGCTAATATCGTACCGTGCTGTACTAATAATACTAATAATAAGTACCTAATACCTTTCTTTCTTTCTTTCTTTCTAATAATAATAAGATATACTCTTCTATCTATACTCCCGGAGTATAGATATTATTATACTCTTCATCTATAATATGGCGTATAAAAATTATAAAATAAGTTTATTTTTTGCGAAGAAAAAAGGGGAACGTTTTTTTTTCAAAGAATTTATTACGAAATGTTTTTTTTTTTCAAAGAATTTATTGGTAAAATCTGCCTCAACTATGTTTGTCCCTTTCAGCGCGGCGCTCGAGAATAGGGATAGCAATACCTATGGCAAATACCTAAATTTGGACTGTAGTCCCCTCTTAAGCTGTCACCACACAGACAACATAAACGCGCTATAGGCCCAGCGGAAGACCAGTGCTGGTTTTCTACCAGCTTTAGCTGAGCTGGGATCGATTTTTAACATGTAGCTTCGCTCATATTCAGTTTACAGTGTTTAGTCCTAAGTCATGGTAAAAATAAAATTTATTTTCTTCCTTTCTTTTTTCGTTCTATAAATTTACATTAAAATACAATGTAAATCTCCAATAAGAACAATACTATTATAATTGACGGAAAAACGGGAGTGAAGCTCACACCATTTCCGCTATTGATAGACAACCACGAAACAATATTTCTTTTGATTTTCCCCTCGATTATATTATATTTCCGCTAGAACAGAAACCTAATGCGTTCGCCCGGAATTCTTTCAATTTTGTTCTAGACAATTTTGTATAAATACGATAACAAAACTAGGGTTATAATTTTTTAATATTATCGGGACTATAATCACTTTAATAATTGTTAAAAAGATTTAGTTATGTATCAAATCGTGTAAGTTTAAAATCAACAATGTTACTTTTGTTTAGGTACTGGTGATCAAAAACTGTTTTTTATTTTCTGCTTTTTATTTTGTTTATACTATACTAGCTGTGCCCCGCGGTGTTACCCGCGGTAAAACGGATAAAAAATAAGTTCATTTTCTATTCCATTTTCCATTGGAAAGTTTCATGAAAATCCATCCAGTAGTCTTTACGTGAAAGCACAATAAACATCCTTTCATATCCATGGAGTATGGATAGAAGACCGAGGAATCGTTCGCGTTGCTCAGCCAACAGTTAAAGTATTTTATTTTGTCGCGCGTAATGCTTTTTTCGTCATATCTCCTAAGATATTCATTTAAATTGCATGCTGTAATAATCTAATGTGAGCAGTTATAATCTATATTAATTGCGTAAGCTACCAAAGCTATTCAATTTGATAAAAAATATTACTATAAACATATAATTAGCTTTTGAAAACACCCTGTTGAATTAAATAATTTTTTTGACATTATTATGGGTACCACGGGTTTCCCTTAAAAGATATGCTAAAGATATGCCCTCGCGGACTTTTTTGAAGAACTATAGGTAACAAATAATTCCTCCATACATTAGTTTGTTGTATCTCACATACTCGGCAGCGTTTTCATTTATAGCTCGCGCGCGTCCGAATTTCTCGGCAAATTTAATCATATCTCATCCAATATACAGCAAACCACAACAAATTATGCAAAAAAGCCATCCTCTTGAACCATTCTATCTATAAAAGAAAAACCGCATCAAAATCCGTTGCGTATTTTTGAAGATAATATAAGCTCACCTAAGGACATACATACAAAAATCACAACTTTGTTTTATAAGAAGTAAAGATAAAGATAAAGAAGCAATAGCAACAAAATGAAAAATATTAGCACCACTTCTACGTGCACAACTAACCTTAAATAAACTTGAATATTGTTAGTGTCAAAAATATTATTTGGGGCTTTTCACAAAACCTTTTTATACATAAACATAATCGTGTACAAAGTTTAAGCCTTTAATTCAAAATACACCATAGTTGATTTATTTCATCAATTTATTTATTTATTTAAAACTTTTTGCACATACAATATAGTGTACAATGGCGGACTTAATGCCAATGGTATTCTCTACCAGCCAACCATCAGTGGTGCAGAGATAATAAGAGGCAGGTTCTACTTTAATACAGAAAAGGTGAAGGTAGATTTTAATTTACACTAATGACATTAATGGGCTAATAACATTAATACTTAAACTATAATAAATAAATAGTATATAATAAACAATTTAGGTTGCTTTTGATGCATCAGAATTGAATTCAATCATTCAATCAGAATAAAATTATGGTAATGACTTGTTAATATTTATTTGCAAAAATAATAATAGCAATTTTGTATAAGACATCAACTTCTTCAATATTTATTTGCATTTGTACCATGCCAACGCTACATTTTCTGAGTTCTGCAAGTTTCTTAAATCCTCTTGTTTACATTTTCAGGTGTCCATTCCGTCAGAATAATCAATATCCGTGTCCCAGATGTGATACAATATGGAACGAAGGATACAGTCACATTGGATTGTGATTTTGAGACAAAGAATGTTACGGGGCTTGTAGTAAAGTGGTTCTTTATGGATAAAACACAACCAGTTTATCAGTGGATACCACCCCAGAAACCTCAAGCTTTAGGGATTTTGAAAGATAAGGTATGAGAAATCCTACTAATATTATGCTTTATACTAAAACTAACTAATGCCCGCTATTTCACCCGCATTTATAGTTATTGAGCCCCTCCTCTCCCAATATATGACGAGCCTCGTGGTTGAGTGGTTTATGTAACGGTATGCCGATCAAGAGGTCGCGGGTTCGATTCCCGCTCGGGACAATAATTTGTGATTTTTCTAATTGTCATACAAATATTTGTACTGCGTCTGGGTGTTTCTATGTATTATAAGTATGTATTTACAAAAGAAAAGTAGTTTAATTATTCTATCCGTATTCTGGTACCCATAACACAAGCACATAAGCTTAGCTTGGGACCAGAGGACGTTGTGTAAAATGTCCATGAATATTTATTTGTTTATTTAATAATATACATCAAACCTTAACAAACTGTACAAAAAGCCATCTTCTTGATTTTTCTTTTTTCTCTATCTACTAAATCCGTTGCGTAGTTTTAAAGATATAGGCTCACATAGGAATACACAATACATACAAAAATAACGACTGTTTTATAATAAGTAAATACACTAATTTTATAAATGCGAAAGTTAGAAACTAGTGGATGAGTTTGTTAATATTACCGGGACTATAATCACGTTAATAACTTAAAAGGCACAATACCTTTGCTCCCGACGTTTCGACCGAGTTGCATCGATCGTGGTCACGGGTCGACTTCGACAAAGGTATTGTGCCTTTTAAGTTATTAACGTGATTATAGTCCCGGTAATATTAACAAATTATGAGTTCAAATCACGTAAGTTTAAAATCAATAATAGTGGATGAGTTTTAATGAAATTTTACAGATGTATATCTTATAGATAGGAATAACACAAGGCTATATAATATGATTACACTATAACTAAGGAGTAGGGCAGTAACCAGGAAGGCAGGTAAAACCGAGTGCCTTAAATAATACAGAAAAATAAATAAAATAAAGCAGTGTTATTTTTTTTATTGTTCGTCAGTAAAGGCTATTTACATTGTCTGTCGTTGAGTAAAGCGAGAGGGGAAGTAGATTTATTGTTTTTCCAATTTGGCCTATTCATTTGTAATTATTTCCTATGGGGTAGAAGCTTAACTTTTTGTGTCGATTAGTCTGAGCAATATGGTAGCAATAAATCTAGTCGAATGTATTGTTTTTAGCGTAGATTCTTTTCTGAAATTGAACGACAAACATGTTCTTACTAACCCTTTAATATTATACTGCAGGCCACGGCTAATGGAAAAATTGGTATATAATTGAGTATTTAAAAAAAAAGTTCTACTGACTTAATGTGCCTTTAAAATTTGAGGGTTTTTCTCAATTTCTCAGGAGATAACCGTAAGATCCTGACCTGGTGCCAATGGAACCAAACGGGAACCACCAGCTTTCAAATAAAAAAAGAATCATGAAGATCGCTTCGCCCAGTTAAAAGTTATGAGACAACAAACATAAAAAATAAATAAAAATAGAACATACATACGAATTGAGAACCTCCTCCTTTTTTGAAGTCGGTCAGTAATCGTCTTATATAGGTGAAAAAATTGGTCAAGTGCGAGTCGGACTCGCGCACGAAGGGTTCCGTACCATTATCTATGCAACATAAGGCAACGTTATTAGTATCGAGCAAGAAACGGTAAAAAAATCATGTTTGTTGTATGGGAGCCCCCCTTAAATCTTTATTTTATTTTATTTTTAGTATTTGTTGTTATAGCGGCAATAGAAATACATCATCTGTGAAAATTTCAACTGTCTAGCTATCACCGTTCTTGAGATACAGCCTGATGACAGACGGACGGACGGACGGACGGACAGCGAAGTCTCAGTAATAGGGTCCCGTTTTACCCTTTGGGTACGGAACCCTAAGAACATAGGTTAGTGACATAAAATTATACAAAAAATCCATCCTCTGGAACCCCTCTATCTATTTAAAAATACCGGATCAAAATCCGTTGCGTTTTGAAGATATATAAGCTTACATAAGGACATAAATATAAAAATAACGACTTTATTTTATAATAATAAGTAAATATTTATTATTCAACACACAATGACCTTTCAATAACATAAATATAGAATAATAAAGAGAAGATTATTATAATATTTATAGCGTATATCCTCGTTACACATTTGGGAACATAATCTGCTCCAAATGGGAAAAGGTCACCGGAAAGTCGATGTTTGATGTTAGTTGTACGTTACTTTTATGTATTTTACTAATCTTTATAAATAAATTGAAGGATAATAAAACATATTAACACGTATTTTTTTTTAAAAGGTAGGCAGATACCACAAAGGACTATATACTACGATTAGTTAATGCCCGCGATTTCGTAGGCGTGAAATTTCGAATTTTTTTCCCGTTTTCGGAAATTGGAAGCTCAAACAAACAAAGAAACTTTTAATCCTTGTAATATTAGTAAAGATATCAATATCTTTGGCATTAAATAAAACTACTTTTTACGGATTTAGAGGCGTATATTTGTTTTAAATTTCGGCCCGACGATTCGGAGACTTTGCAGTCACCATGGTCACGGGTGAGACTGAGCTGTTATAATATGTCTTCTACGATCAGTTATCACAGGGCTTACCCACATTCGATTTTAACTTTACATTGACCATAAAGATAGACTTTTACCATAAACTATATCATATTATATTACATTGTGCTCAGACTACATAAAATTAATAACATTGCGGCATGACTGCAAAGTCTCCGAAACGTCGGAATTTAAAACAAATGTACGCGTCAAAATCCGTAAAAAGTAGTTTTATTTAAACGAATGAGTCCCGCAAGTGTTAGAAAATATTATCTTTGGCTTTGTTTAAACTCATTTATCTGGCCGTACATAGCCGGCTGTAAGTGCTACGCAGCAGACTGCGTACGCAGCAAACTTCATCAAAACAGTTACGCTAAAGCTTGTGTCAGAACACAAGCTTTAGCGTAACTGTTTTGATGAAGTTTGTAGTCATATTAATAGTTTATTTTTTTATTTATTTAATAATTTTACACACAGGAATATTAGAATACAATATGCATAGGATAATTCGTGTAGGGGTCTACATATTTCTTATAGAAATTTCTGCCCGTAGACCCGCGAGAGGAGACCGTGAAAAGAAATGATACATAGGTGTGCAGAATATACTGAGATGGATTTTATCAATTATAAATATTTGTTTATTTGAAATCACTAGGCTCTGAAACTACTGTTTCAATTACAAAATTCTTTCTGTCTTGTAGCTACACCATTCCTGGTGAACATAGGCTATATTTTATATGGCAAAACCAAAGTGGTTTTGTAGATTACTAATAACATGTCTATCTAACATTTTATATCTATTTTAGGTTGATCTAACATACAAAGTATCACATAATCCTTATACACAACATCGAGCTATTCACATCACTTCACCAGTACCAGAACTTACTGGCAATTATACCTGTGTTGTATCAACGTTCTTAGCAGAAGATGAAAGGACTAGACCAATGACTATATTTGGTAAGCACACCATATCATTCCACTCCTTTCTAGTAGCTTCTCATTGATGGGAATGGGTCTTATCCATTATCGAAGGGTACGTTATTATTTATATACATACATTGCTGGCTAATGGACTAGAAATAACTGACTTTTACAGCACCTTTGGGAGGAGATGGGGTGGTGACACTTGTATTCTTAATCCGTCACCACACGGAGGTCAATTAAGGGATATTGCCCACAGGTAACATCCTCTGTGAGAGACGGTAAACTCGAAAATAAACCCTGTGCCACACGCCTGTTCAGCGCGGCAGAGTAGACCATAATCCCTCCAAAGTGGAGGAGGCCCGTGCCCAACAGTGGGACGTAAATGGGCTGGAGAGGAGGAGAGGACTAGAAATCGTCCTTTTCGTTCTCAGAGTGCTGTAAAAGTCAGCTAAAGAATATTGTGCACACATAACATTTTCTGTGAGAGACGAAAAACTCGAAAATACCGATTACCGACCGTAATCTCTCCCAAAGTGGAGGAGGCCTGTCCCAGCAGTGGGACGTTGGTGGACTGAGTTAATATTGAACAATAATATTTTTATGCATACAAAATAAACCTTTTGAAATTCATGACATTGCTATTAAATTTCGAGTATATTATAATGCCCTAATTTAATATCTATTTATTACAGTACCTGAAACAAAATTCGACATGATACAAGATCGTCTAGATGACAAATATTTGAACATCATCTGTTCAGTTGAAGGAGTCTATCCGAAACCAGAACTTGCCATATTAGCTGGTAACAGGTAATTTTCAAAAATAATAATGATTTTACCATACTAAAGTCTGACTTTCCACTGTATATGGCTCATGAAGATCGCACTATTGAACTCAGGTCTTCTCTACATTGAAAGGGGATTTGTTCTACCATACTACTTCGACCAATTATAAACTTAACTAGATTCTTTCAATTTACCGAGCATTTGTTTCTGGTATTCGATCATTGTAGTCTTATTTTATTAGTTTTATTTGTTAGCCCATCTCCTCCCAAGGGTGCTGTAAAGACAGCTAAGGGATATTCCACACAGATAACATCCTCTGCGAGAGACGGAAAACTCGAAAATAAACCCTGTGCCAACACGCCTGGTCAGCGCGGCACAGTAGACCGTAAACCCTCCAAAGTGGAGGAGTCCCGTGCCCAACAGTGGGACGTGAATGGGCTAGAGAGAGAGAGAAGAAGTTTTACTTGTCAAAACGTAGAAAAAAATAATTGTTGAAAGCAGGCTGTGTCATTCCCGAAAAACGAGACTGAACCTGGTCTACGCAGATATTTGCATTTTGATTTGAAAATCGGCACGTATCGCCAATATTAGGATTACAATGATATGAATTCTACATACACAACTAAATTTAAGTAAAATAATTGGTCAAGTGCGAGTCGGACTCGCGCACGAAGGGTTCCGTACCATTACCTATGCAACATAAGGCAACGTTATTAGTATCGAGCAAGAAACGGTAAAAAAATCATGTTTGTTGTATGGGAGCCCCCCTTAAATATTTATTTTATTTTATTTTTAGTATTTGTTGTTATAGCGGCAATAGAAATACATCATCTGTGAAAATTTCAACTGTCTAGCTATCACCGTTCTTGAGATACAGCCTGGTGACAGACGGACGGACGGACGGACAGCGAAGTCTCAGTAATAGGGTCCCGTTTTTACCCTTTGGGTACGGAACCCTAAAAATGAAAACAACTGTGTTGTATTTCGAATAACTGGCTATTTCGTTTTGTCTTATAATAAAAATATTCAATTAAAATTTCAAATTGTGTTAATGACACTATCAGTTTTCATTTTTACTGAAGTTTAGAATTGGTAATACTGTTAAACAACCATGAATAGTTTATTGTTTAATCTTACACACAACCTTACTTATTGGCACAATGCTTGTATTTCTTTTGCCTAAAAACAAGTATGATCAGCATCAAATCAATACTTTCTTATATTTTTCACGATACAATAGTGGTCTTGGTAGAAAATATTATTGGTATCAATTCTCAGAAGATTAGATGCTCCAATGCGCATCAGATGTTGTTATATGTTACATAACATGTGAGTTACGATGTCATGCTAAATTGCACCTCAGTTCTGCTTACAGTGTGACAGCTTTATAGAGGAAACTATCTGATATGAAATGATGTTATTATGTATCGGTAAAGTTATAGGTATTTGTTAATGTAGTCCTGTTTTAAGCTACAAATAATCTATACTAAGAAAACGTTTTGCAGAAAGGTGTAGTCATAATTTAAAGTTGCATTTTAAAGGCCTTAAATATTATAAATATTACAGTTACACATAGAAAAATACAGCTGGTAAATTTTTTGTTGTTTATAGCCTAACAGTGAATAAATAAATTAAATAAATAAATAAATATTCATGGACATTCCACACAACGTCCTCTGGTCCCAAGCTAAGCTTTATATTATGCTTGTGTTATGGGTACCAGAATACGGATATAATACATATACTACTTTTCTTTTGTAAATAAATACTTATAATATATATTAAACACCAAGACGCAGTACAAACATTTGTATGACAATTAAAAACATCACACAAATAATTGTCCTGACCGGGAATCGAACCCGAGACCTCGTGAACGGCAGTCCGTTATGTGAACCACTAGACCACGAGGCCCGTCAAGTACCAAGAGCGCATCAATTATGAGATTTTTACGGTTTATTGAATGCGATTGAACGATAAAAGATGACCTCATAGTAGTGTTGTAATTAAACAAGATCGATTAATTTAATAAATTAATTAAATTTGTATGAACACATAAAAGTCATAATATAACATCATAATATTACATATTTGTAATTTCATCCATGCCTAGTGCCTAGTCACCGGCCATGTGTAACGATGGTCAAATATGACTACACCTTTCTGCAACACGTTGTATATAAATTGAAGAGTTTGTTTGTTTGAACGCGCCAACCTCGGGAACCACTCGTCCGATTTGAAAAATTATTTCAGTGTTAGATAGCACATTTATTGAGGAAGGCTGTAGGCTATATAGCATTGCACTGTAACTAATAGGAGCGAAGCATCGGTGAAAATTGTTGCAAAAAACGGGAAAATTCGTCGTAAATTTATGAAACATGGGAAAAATGAAAATGAAGGCCTCGATTTAGTAAATTGGAAATTGTTTTTCGGTCTCTGTTAATAGGCAGCTGTCGTTATAAGAAAATGAAGTCCTTGACAACGTTTCTGCCTGATGCAAAAGGTTGTTTGTTTCTTAATTATTATGATAAGAGATACCATTCGCTTGTTAAAGTAGAGACTGTTCTTTATTATTCTAATAGCGAAGATTTATCTTTGTCAAATTATGATACATGTATTGTATTATATGTGTATTTTATTCCAAACAATCAAACATAATTGTTAGAGACACCCCCACCAGAGGCGCTGGATGACGGCGGCGCGGGGGCGACGGTGGCGCGATCTGGACTATCTTGTTGTTGTATAAGTAAACTGTAGTAGATAAATTAAAGTCGCTGGTGATTGTAAAATATTGTAATATCATAACTGTATGTACAAAGCTGTAATTAATGCCGGTAAGTCAATAATAATGTCGAATGAATAGTGAGTAATAATTTTTCGGTGGTAATTGTTCCTTCGCGAGCGGCCCCGCTCTGCCGTCGCCCCCGCGCCGCTGTCGTCCAGCGCCTCTCGTGGGGGCCGGTCTCTAACATAATCCTTTGCTGCAGGCAAGTGAATGCGAAGTCGTCGATCAAAGTCATAGAGGGCCGTTACACAGCGTTAACGACTTCAGTAGTGAGAATAGACGCGCTGCCTCCTACGGTGGAAATCTTATGTGACATGCAAGTTCCTCTAGCAAATTATTATAGCAGAAAACGGGATATATTTTATAGAGGTAAGTTTGAAGTGTTAATTTTGGCTCCTGCAACACAGTTTGGCTCCTACGACACAGTTGTTACTAGCATAGGGGTCAGCGATATTCTTATTGTAACATTTAGAGAGAATTTTTTTTTTTTTCTTTGTGTGAACATACTACTAGATATGATAAATTTTGGACTTAGTACTAGGGTGCTTTATCTAAATACAAGAACAGGTAGTACAGTGTAATTGCATGTACCGCCTCTTTGAAAAAGAAATCTAAGAGAACATAGAGTGATAGCAAGATTTTCTGATGGCATATTCTTCTTCAATCATGCACCTAAAACCTGCACTTTAGACGATTGCATCAGTATTTTTTTTTTGCAATGATGCGGCTCCAACTGAGTTATATGTAACAATAACTGCTGTGGCCAAATGCACTAAAATACAGCTACACTCAGAAACAAGTTGCCGACAAAATGCAAAATTCTTATTTTGCATTTTGTTTGTTTGGAGTGGAAAGATATTCATTTAATGCCATGGCGTCTTCGCCATTGCATTAAATGAATATCTTTCCACTCCACATAATAATTAGATATTTACTAAATAAACTAAATTATAATGGAAAAAATTATAACCATAAGCGGGACTTGAACCCGCGACCTCGGAATGCCGTTCCGTCGCTCTCCCAACTGAGCTATTATGGTCCACGCAAATGTTTACCAAATTCTCCACTACAATTATTTACAATTATTTACAATTTATTTAGTAAAAGCATAGCGAGTCAATCGCAAAATATTAATAAATTAATTAGATATTTGTTTCAAAATTTTATTAAAAATACTTATTTGCAAAGAATTGAACCCAAGTCTTCAAAGTTTCCTCTACGAGACGAACTTGTCTAACTAGCTTACACTACTCATATTTCAATCTACCCTCATAAAAGCATTGCTGTGTTTCAGTAAGTAATATATAGGCTTATGCGCGTATGCCAGAGTGCAAGTGCCAGTGTTAAAGGCTTTCATAGCTTAAAGACCTTCAATTTATACATGTTTAGGAAGACAACTTTTATATAGGAGGAAACTGACTGACTGACTGATAAAGAAAGCTGAAAATTTGCATATTACTTCTGAAGTTTTAAATATTAAACAATCATTAAAGAATCTGCGTCTGGGTGTTTTCTATGTATTATAAGTATGTATTTACAAAAGAAAAGTAGTTTATGTAGTATATCCGTATTCTGGTACCCATAACACAAGCATATAAGCTTAGCTTGGGACCAGAGGAAGTTGTGTGAAATGTCCGTGAAAAAAAAAAAAAAAAAAAATGATTTTTGGATATTCGACTTTTATGGTGTGAAAGTTCCTAATTTTTTACCGTTAGGATCAATTTTAAAAATAATATCCCAGTTAAAAATAATATCATTCATAGAATTTTGAAATTCAATGGGCTGACGATCAGCGTCGACGTTCGGCTTATCACTGTCTGTATACTGAGTAACTTTGTCTACGACTTTGGACTATTTATTTTTCAGATCCACCAGAGTCTTCCTCAGAAATTTCAGTTCAAGCAGTACCAGATACAGGTAAAATAATAATTTGGTAAAATTACCGAGAATTTTTTATATTCAGCTCTTTCTGCTCAAAAATATACCAGAGATCGGTCATTCTGATCTGAATAAGATTATTTTCAAGTCTATCGTCTATCACAAAATAATTTTCATTTTTAGGGTTCCGTACCCAAAGGGTAAAAACGGGACCCTATTACTGAGACTTCGCTGTCCGTCCGTCCGTCCGTCCGTCCGTCCGTCTGTCACCAGGCTGTATCTCAAGAACGGTGATAGCTAGAGAGTTGAAATTTTCACAGATGATGTATTTCTATTGCCGCTATAACAACAAATACTAAAAATAAAATAAAATAAATATTTAAGGGGGGCTCCCATACAACAAACATGATTTTTTAGGGTTCCGTACCCAAAGGGTAAAAACGGAAACCCTATTACTGAGACTTCGCTGTCCGTCCGTCCGTCCGTCTGTCACCAGGCTGTGTCTCAAGAACGGTGATAGCTAGAGAGTTGAAATTTTCACAGATGATGTATTTCTATTGCCGCTATAACAACAAATACTAAAAATAAAATAAAATAAATATTTAAGGGGGGCTCCCATACAACAAACATGATTTTTTTTACCGTTTCTTGCTCGATACTAATAACGTTGCCTTATGTTGCATAGATAATGGTACGGAACCCTTCGTGCGCGAGTTCCACTCGCACTTGACCAATTTTTACCGTTTCTTGCTCGATACTAATAACGTTGCCTTATGTTGCATAGATAATGGTACGGAACCCTTCGTGCGCGAGTCCGACTCGCACTTGACCAATTTTTAGAATACAGGACATTCAACTTTCAATTAAAAAAAAAAGAATATTAAAATAGAATTATGAATTTAATTTTTGTAAAATTGTTAAGGAATATATTATTAGGTATTTGCAATTTTTTTCGTAAAAAGTGGGTTTATTTTTTTAATGTCTCATTGTTATTTTTTATTTGTTTCAGGATATCTAGCAGTTTGTAATAACATTCTTGTCTTCACATCAGTAATATTCAGTTTAATACGGTTTCAAGTAGCGACGTGACTAAGTGAAACAGGACTAGTATAATGTAACTGTTTTGTAAGCTTGTTGATGATAATGAGCTTTAAGTCAAGCTAAATATTATCTTTACGGCATATATTATTATTCCCACCTAGGTTAATTATTTGTGAAAAGGACAATGGTGCCAATTCTACTTACATAACTAAACTAAATCTTTATTTTATCTTTATTTTTAGATTTAGTTTAGTGAAATCGTAATATGTTTAGTTCTTGGCGCCACAGAATTGGCTCTATTAACTTTTACAGTTCGTTTAAATAGTAGAATTTGTAATAATTAAAAATAAGCTGTAAAATTAATTTAAATAAGTACTGCCTATAAATAAGTTAGCGATACTTTAAAGATTTTGTCATGTCATGGATTCTACACTTTCTTCACGTTCTTACACCTACCTACATTAAATTAAAAAAACAAATCGCCCGTATAAATCCAATGGTTATATATGATTCCCATAATGAAAGGATATTAACTAAAATTTATAACAATTACCACATCTTATAACACCGCACGATTTATCAAACGAAAAGTTGATCGATAAAACTACACAGTTTTATCGTTAAGAGGATACCAAAATAGCTTCGTGCATTTTTCTATGTACGAAGTTTTCATTGTTTCTTTAGATTGAATGGCTAGAGCTCTAATTTTTAAGTATATGTTTTTTCAATATATGATCTAGGATCGCATAAACTCAGAAACGCGATTGAAAAAAGTTTTCTCAATAGAAAATCTTAGCGAAACAACCTCTCTCATTTTTTATTTGTTTTCATTTGTCGGTCTATTATCGCGTATTAACTAATGAAATAACTTTCAAAACATAAGTAACTATTATATATAGAAACACGTAAATCAGAATTAAAATATATTTAGTAGATTTTGAGTAAACAAAAAAAATAGCCCTAATTCTTCATTTTCTATACCTACTAGCTGTGTTAATATGTACGTGTGATAATATTGATGTAGGCCCTTAAGGTTTATCAAAAGCTGTGTAAGGGGGCACTAGTGTATAATATAGATTCGTATTTGTCGTTTTTCTTTTACAATACCTGATTAGCTCGGCTACATAAATACAGCAATAAAATAATGATATGGGCTAAGGAATAGTTTATTTTTAATCTTTCATAAAAAAATACCTATTTTAATTAAATGATAATCTTAATATATATAAATCTCGTGTCACAATGTTTGTCCTCAATGGACTCCTAAACCACTTAACCGATTATAATAAAATTCGCACACCATGTGCAGTTTGATCCAACTTGAGAGATAGGATAGTTTAAATTTGGCTGGACCGATTTTGATGAAATTTTTTGTTGTTGATTTTTACACAGAATTGTATGGCAAAACAACGTTTGCCGGGGCAGCTAGTAATAATATATATTTTAGATTTACTTACATTATTTTTTGGAATTTATATATTTTAGTAAGTGATATAATCAAAAGTAGGTAACAACGAAATATTTGAATCAAATTATGTATAATATACCTAATAATATATTAATTGTATAATAATATATAGCAGATTTTGTATATGTTTTGAACATTCCAAAAAGATTTATCTAGTCTCTGAATAAATTAATATAATAAATACAAAAATGTGGCATTATATTTTCTACCTTCCTTACTTCCTGTTTAGCCCATCAACGTCCCACTGCTGGGCACGGGCTTTCTCCACTTCGTGAGGGGTTATAGTCTCCAGTGCCTCGCTGACTAGGTGTATTGGCACAGGGTTTAGTTTCGAGTTTTCCGGTTCTCACAGGAGACGTTAATTGCTTATATCGTCACTTAGCTGGCTCTTATAGAACCCTGGAAAATAAATGGGTGGTGTTTACATTCTTAAACCACAACCTTTCGTGAGGGAATCCAGCTCTTACCTTACTGTTTTTTTTAAAGTAAATCTGCGACTTTCATCAATAACGTTGGTTTTGAACTCCTGACAAACATTTATATATAATCCACAATTTCAAATCTCAAACACATTACAGAAAGTCTACGTTAACTCCTTTGGTGTTGTAGAAGTCTCTAGATATCACAGATAATATAATAAAAGACTAGATATCGATATACAAGCTCACGGCCGGCCTACTGACGACAAGTCTCATGCAAACATCAAACCACGACCTTCCTGAATAATAATACACAATAAATCACACACTTTTCATAAAAAAACACAAGTCAAAGGCTCAATTAAAACAACGCATACAAGTTGCTTCACCGTCATAAGCTACAAAACAAACATTTTCATTAAAACAGAACATGCGACTGAGCGTACATAATGCATATTGCAGAAACTTTCCACATTAAATGCAACAGTTAGTTTTTAGTGTTGCATTCAGAGCTTTTATGTACAGCATACAGTTATCTAATAGATTTGTTGCAAATATTTCTTTTTTTATACTACAAGGGTGACAAACAAGCTTACGGCTCGCCTGGGCCCTGAGTCCGGTAAATGAATGGTGTCACAATTAGTTATTTAGTGTTATTGCAGACAAATGCAATAACTGATTGCTTAGTGGCGAATTTTATCAAGTTTGGTAGTCTATTGTTAATTTTTTGAGGTTATAATGTGTCATTGTGGTGCCATTGTGACACCGTTAATTTATCGGACTCGAGGCCCAGATGGTAAGCGATTACCGTAGCCTATAGACGTTTGCAATACCAGACGTATCACTCGCGCGTTGCCGACCCTGTAGGAACCGTTTAACGCCTTTTTTGAACAGCTTCATGCTATAGTCCTGTGGGAAAACCACGGCAGGAAGCTCCTGTCACAACCAGATTGTACGTAGGATAAAGTTACGCTGGAACCGTACAGTACGGGATGGTATCGGTTCGAAGGTGTGAGAATAAACTCGCTGCCGATGGCGAGAGGTGCAACAGGTATTTCTACACAGTATTTCTAAAATATTTAGATTAAAAAAAAAATTGAACTTTATATAACAAAGTCGTTATTTATATACGTATTATATGTATGTTCTTATGTGAACTTACGTCTTCAAAACTACGCAACGGATTTTAATGTGATTTTTATAATAGTTGTGCTCATGATCTCATAAATATTCCGAATTGAAAAGGAGTAGGTACACCAACCTTCAAAGTATTTACAAAGATTTTATTTAAAAAAATTCCTCTGGAGTTCTTGGACTAGCTACTCTAAGCATTGTAAGCTACTCAGCTATAATTTTTAACAAAGAGACTTGTATAGATAAACACCTCATTATTACCTAAAGAAACAAAAAATGGTCTTATTTATAATGACTTATCGGAGGAGCGAGACCTGGTCCCTTACTCAGAACTACAGAGAAAAATTAGCTAAGTGTCAGCGGGCAATGGAAAGAAGTATGTTGAGAATAAAGCTAAATGATAGAATTACCTCAGCAGATTTAAGGAACAAACCCAAAGTCAAGGATATACTTACCCGAACGGACCAATTGAAGTGGCGTTGGACAGGTCACATGCTACGCTGTAAGACAGAAAAATGGAGCAAACAAGTTACACTCTGGTATCCAAGAGACGGAAGCAGACAACAGGGACGTCCAACAAGAAGATAGGAAGACGACTTTCGCTTAGCCTTGGGACCTTGCTGGACCAGAGTAGCAACGGCCGGCCGGTGAAGGCAAGACGGAGGCGAGAGTCCAGGCACTCTCGGTTTCTAGTTCGGCCAGCCAACAAAGGCAAGCCGAAGGCGAGGCCACGGCCGACTCTCAGGGGCACTCGGGACCACAGTGTCGCCACTCACATTCAGCTCGCCACAAGCTGCCCTGCGGTCTGTAGGCTTTCCCTAGGTCCTGTGATAATTTTTTTGTTTATACCACAAGATTTTCTAAAGCCTATAATCTGCCTCCAGGTTTTGCGTTAGTCTCATGGTGAGGTAACGACTGGCCCAGAGGGGTTTATTATTATTATATATTAACATTTTTTTTTCTCTCCGTTTGAAGGTGACTACGACACTATACGGGACTAAGCCAAGCATAGTGTAAGTTGATGAAATAGACGAGGATGTTAAGAATTTTCTTGTGATACGGCAGGTATTTAGTATTGTAGCTTTTTGTAAAAGTTTGTATGTGTGTGATGGTATGTGTAGTGTACTTAGGCTCTCACTGAGTGATTTTGGTGTTATACACTGTCCACATAGTACCTATAGTTTTATCCTCATAAAACCATAGGTACTATGTGGACAGTACGAGCCTTCCATTGTGTTTTTAATTCTATTGTCTTGATATTTTGAGAATTTTTCGGATATAACTGATTGGAGGTTGTGAGTATTAGGGATCGCAATATCTATAATATGTACGGTATTGCTTTGTTTGTCATGAATTGTTATATCTGGTCTATTAAAGTGGTCGGTCTTATCAGTAATTATCGTTCGGTCCCAGTAGATTTTAAAACTATTGTTTTCAAGTACTGTTTCTGGCTTATATTTATAATATGGTAATTTTTTATTTATGAATTGATAACGATGTGCTAAATATTGATGAACTATTGCAGCTACTTGATCATGACGATGTTTCTAGTCGGATTGTACTAGAGATTTTCAAGCGCCGGTTATGTGCTGTATGGTTTCTGAAGCTGAATTACAATGTCTGCATAAATCTGAGGTTTGATTAGGGTTCTTAATAATAAATTTCTTATAATTTCTTGTCACTATAACTTGATCCTGTATCGCTAGGATTATTATTATTATCGGAGGTTTAAACAATAACTTTATCGGAGAGATAATAAACATTTTATCGTGAAAAGACTATTATGAATAACAATTTTTGTCAATTTTAGCGAACTTTTAAACCTCCGATAAGTCCAAGACTATTTTATTGCACAAAACATTTTTTTTCTTAAACATCACGAAAAAGTTAAAATCCTCATAATCATCATAACATCACACCTTCCTTCCACAGGGGTAGACAGAGACTATAGAGCACCATCTGATTCTGTTACGACCCAAACATACTTCCTTCCAAAAGTTAAAATGAAAAGTAATATCCTTATTGCTATTTTACCAACCTTAATATTTAATAGTTATAATATGTGAGAAAAATTACTTAAGAAATATGGCGTCCAATATAGTGAACAATTTCTGGCACATTGCCTCACTGATATTAAATTATTACGCCACTTGCGACTATGCCATATAACGTAAGTAGTTTGCGAGACTTGCATTGAAATCGTTATTTTTTTCATACCTAGGTATGTAATAGGTTAGATTTTGATACTTATGTTAAAAAGAAGTTAAAAACACATTTTCTGTAACATAATAGCAACGCGTTATTTGTACGTGTGGTGCGAATTAAGAATACAAGTATCACCACCCCTTTTTTAGCTGGCTTTGGGAGGGTGCTGTAAAATCTAGGCGATAATATAATAATATACAGATAAGACACATCCTCTGTGAGAAAACTCAAACATGTAAACAAGCGTGGTTACCGAAGTAGATCATAATTCCTCCCAAAATGGAGGAAACCCGTGCCCAATAAAGGGATTTTAATGAGCTGGAGAAAAAAAGAAAAAGAGAAAGAAAACAGGTAATTTCCATAAAACCCGTCGCGTAATTTTGAAGATTTATGCTCACATATATGCAAAAATAACGACTCCGTTTTTGTATAGGTAAAATTAATGATATTTATAGTCGACTAGCTGTTGCTCGCGACAACGTACGCGTGAAATTTAGAAATCAGACCTTAACATACAAACGTTTACTACTACCGCTCCATAGATGGCGTTGTACAGTTTTTTTTTAATCGCACTATGGTTTGGTTACACGCATTAACACATAAGCTCGTCAAAATTTTAGGTTTTCAATCCACTTTTTGCATTTATAAATTAGTATAAGGAAGTAAAGATGAATATTTCTTAATCTAATATATAAAATTTCCATGTCACAATGTTAGTTACCGTACTCCTCCGAAACAGCTTGACCGATTCTTATGAAATTTTACATGCACATTCAGTAGGTCTGAGAATCGACCAACATCTATTTTTCAAACATTTTTTTTTAAAGTATGGCAAAATAACGTTTGCCGGGACAGCTAGTCTTGTATAAAAGCTAATACGTAAGTGTGGTATTTACAAAATGCTATTGGCTATTGGATATAACATTGACAAGACCAATCATTCGAAATGCAATACACTCACACTCCCATGTGAATTGGACATGAGCGCCACCTGCTGCTCGAGATAGTTTCGCATAAATTGTACTGGTCACAAGCTTCATGCGATATTTAGGTTAAAAAAAAATTAAGACTTAGAAATGAAGAACTTTTTTTGAAAGATCATGCAACGTAAACAATGGTACCAATTCTACGCGCACAACTAAACTTAACTTAACTAAAAAATGAAATTTGATTGTGTAAATAACACAATTCCGTAATGTTAACGATTCTTTATTGTCAGCAAATCTGTTTATTATAGATTAACGATTGTAATTAATATAAAATTACACAACAAAACTACCAAATAATCAATATACAGCAATAGTTGTTTTCATTTTTTAGTTAAGTTAAGTTTAGTTGTGGACGTAGAATCGACACCATTGTCTTTGCCAGTATATACATAGGTACTTACTTAAATATGTATTCTTTACATTATATAACAATGTCGTTATTTTTGTATGTATCTCCCTATGTGAGCTTAAATCTTCAAAATTACGCAACGGATTTTAATACGGTTTTTTTTAAAGATAGAGCGGCTCACGGAGATAGCTTTTTATACAATTTGTTAAAGTTTGGTGTATATTTCAAATTGAAGTTGCGGACGTGCGGGCGTCAGCTAGTTTGAAATAATATTAAATATTTTATATTTAAAAAAACTAACGACATATTGTGTATTTTTCATAATCACATATTATAGCGGCGAAGTGGAAAATCATATAACTAAATTTCCTACACAATATTGTCGAAGATCCATAAAATCTGTACCTTCTAGAATACATTATCCTGCCAGTCCCGGCTGTCATGAACATCTATCAATAATATCTCAGTCGATATGAGAAGTGATTTTTATTCTCAAATATATATAGCCTTGGAATATTGTTATTCCATTGATTTGTCAAAATGACAGTTTATCGATGAAATATAATGTTCTAATTTTATTTTATCATACGTTACACCACATAAAGAACAGATAAACAAAGTGACTTCGCCTTAATAGAGACAGTAACAAACGTGTTAAACAACACTCCCTCTCTCTCCGGCCCATTTGCGTCTCACTGTTGGGCACGGGCTTCCTCCACTTTGGGAGGGATTGTGGTCTATGCCGCGCTGACCAGCCGTGTTGACACAGGGTTTATTTTCGAATGTTCCGTGTCTCACAGAGGATGTTATCTGTGTGCAATATCCCTTAGCAGACTTTTACAGCACCCTTGGGAGGAGATGGGACACTTGCATTCTTAATCCGTCACCACACGAAGACATGGACACATTCTTAATTAATTCTATTTAGCAATAAAGGTTAGATTAAAATTACTTATTAGGGGCTAATAAGTAATAAAGCTACAGGCTAGATCGAAATTTATAGGACAGATTCAGTCATCAAAGACCAGATACATCATGAAAAAAAATACGTTACACTTTAAATGCAATATAAATAATACTACTATATTTTAACACGCTTTTATAAGTTCGGTATGTATCTAACTATGTATTAATCTATGTAACGGAATGCACTGGCAGTAGTTGAATTGATCTGAAATTTTCCACATTTATCAAGGACCGATGACAATGCAATAATTTAAAAAAATATTTAGGATATTCAAGCGTGTTTTTTAGTTTTTGAACTAACTAGATTATTGATAATTTGATTTATTAACTAGATTATTTAGAAATAACAACGACTGTAAAAATACAGTAAATTCGGTAGAGCGACGAAACGCTATTCCAAGGTCGTGGGTTTTAGTCCCGCTCATGGTGATTATGTTTTCCACTAAAATTTATTTTATTAACGGAAAGCATAGCAAATCAATAACAGAAATTTATAAATTAAGGCATTATTATATTATATTGTTACTAACATATTTTAAACAGCAGACACGATTCAGTTCTTCATTAAAACTGAATAGTTTCAGCACTGCAATAAAAAAGCAATGACCATTACATTGTACCCTAACGAGTCAAAGCTCGAGATTGGAGTGACAAAGATGTTTAAAATGATCACACCTTTGTCAGCGTTGAACCCTGTCGTGAAGTAAATAGCGCAGATTTAAAAAATAGTCTGACAGCGTATATTTACAGTTTTTTTTTAAAGGATTTGAGATTAAACTTAGTATTTACTTGTAGATTAACATACAGAATAGTAAACAAATAATCTACTTAGTTTAAAAACTAAAAAACACGCTTGAAAATCCTGATTTTTTTTTAAATTATTGCATTGCAATCGGTCCTTGTTAGGTTCGCTAAATTTCAGATCAATCCGACTACTGCAAACTTTCAAAGATTCCGTTACATAGATTAATACATTGATAGATACCGAATATATAAGCGTGTTAAAAAGCAGCCAAGCAGCATGAATTGGACTCGTTTACGAAGTATTCCGTACTATATATCATCGTATTGCTATATTCGCCTTTACATTAAATCAAATAGTCACAAAAATACATCAAGATACGCAAAATGTTTACTGTTTGTGTCTCTCTTTACGTATTGATTTTATTCTGATTATTAGTTACATCTTCTTCTATCAACATTCGTGAGATACAACCTGTTGACAGAAAGATAGACGGAAAGCAAAGCCTCAGCCTAATAATAAATTTTAAATACTCCTCCCCGTCGACGTCGACTGGAAGTGTGCCCGGAAGGCTGGCGGCATTGCCACGTTGGATGGCAATACTTATTTTTTGCTACTGTTTTTTTTTATACTAAGTTACAAATAACGATATCAATTTCGATATCAAGTTACAAAAAACTATATTTCAGCACCGAACTAAAATCCTGAATCAAATAGTATAACTCTTACGATTTAAGGTCATAGTTTCACTAATAGCGTAATAATCTACACTTTTTATTAGTTTGGAGTCAAAAAGAGTCAAAGAAAACAATATTTTTTACTTTAGAACGCGTTACCTTAGTGCTTAGAACATGTTTAATGAGAATTTGTAGCTTTTAGTCGTGACTTGATCTAAGTGTCTTGGTATATCCTAGTAAGGTTATATTTACAAAGAATAAGCTTGGTATTTAAAATATTATTGGAACTTGTGTTGTTAATTAAATGACTGAATGAAAATGAAAAAAACTGCCATTGAGAAATCTTTCACAATGCCTTTAAGCAGCATCGCGCCCTCAAGAAGACTGGCCGCATTGCCATTTTGTATTGTTACGCTGATTTCTTGAGCTAAATAAAAGTCAGTCAAACTCAAACGACACACTACTAGTACTACTACAACGATAAAATTTTAATCGCTAATATTTCCACCCTTAGTAAAATTACAAAACATAACTTGAAATCTAGTATTTACTTAGTTTTCATTAAAATTTACCGTAATTAGTTCTATATTTATAAAATAATCCGCTAAAACTAAAGTATTATTACAGGCAATGGAATATTTCTCCAAAAACGTGACTTGGAATTTTAATTTGCGTAATTGGAAAATATAAGCCGATTCTTATTTTCTTGCTAAATTTTGTATTCACCAAAATATTTGAGATATAAATATAAACGCGCGTTGAAACCTTACAACCTTACAGAGTGAAGTAATTGTTTAAAGTATAATTTGTAAGCAAATTTGAATGCATTTACACACTGTCCGCGTGGTGATGGACTAAGAATATAAGTGTCACCACCCCATCTCCTCCCCAGGGTGCTGTAAAATCCAACTAAGAGATATTTTACACAGATGACATCCTCTGTAAGAGACGGAAATCTCGAAAGAAAGCTATGTGCCAACACGCCTGGTCAGCGCGGCACAGTTGACCATAATATATACCGCATATACCATACCTCAAAGTGGAGGAGGCTCGTGCCCAACAGTGGGACGTTAATGGGCTGGAGAGAAAGAGATTTACACACTATTCCCGTCCTGTTGTGAGAGGTAACTTCGGGCATGTTCTGGGACTCCAGATTTAATCAATGTGCATACTCATTGTATACAGACACTGTCATCTTTTGGTGTGCATGAGGTGATTTTGCACGGGGCGGGCATTGGGTCCAATAAAATTATATTATCATGTTTGTTGGCGTTACCTCTGCACCCTGCCGATATGGCCGTATATTTGTCTAAGAAAACAGCTCCTGTTGCTTTAATAATTTAAGTTCTCGCCCCCGAGCCATGGTATAGGATCTTGAGCCTGACCATGACTCGGCGAGTGTAGCCGCATTTTTCTGGATTCAACCCGGTGAGGTCGTAATATACCTATAGTTAGTAGGTAGTTGTTTTTCAAGACAATGTAATAAGTTTAATCTAGAGCAACAATTTCCATTATGGTTTGTATACGTTAATTAATATTCCAAACTCTTATTAACTTTAGTTAGACATTGAACTACCTCGTAAACGAACAGAAAACTCGTGACTTGTTATAATATCTATAAGACCTATTGTTCTTTCCAAGATAAATACCGGATATTTTAGCTAAAAGGTACTTTTGTATAGATTTATTGTCTCATGAAACATCAACTACAGCGGAAACTTTCTGAACAATGATCAATGTTATAACTTTGGCTATGTTATTTTCTAGGTACCTACTTATTTGTTTGATGAAATATTTTCTATTTAGATAATAATATTTTTAGGATTCCGTACCCAAAGGGTAAAAATGGGACCCTATTACTGAGACTTCGCTGTCCGTCCGTCCGTCCGTCCGTCTGTCACCAGGCTGTATCTCAAGAACGGTGATAGCTAGACAGTTGAAATTTTCACAGATGATGTATTTCTATTGCCGCTATAACAACAAATACTAAAAATAAAATAAAATAAATATTTAAGGGGGGCTCCCATACAACAAACATGATTTTTTTACCGTTTCTTGCTCGATACTAATAACGTTGCCTTATGTTGCATAGATAATGGTACGGAACCCTTCGTGCGCGAGTCCGACTCGCACTTGACCAATTTTTATTTTTATAGCTTGGGTAGGCAAATGACCTCACTCCTGATGTTAAGGGACAGTGTAATCCAGACGTGAGGACGGCTAAAACTAGTATTATAACATGCACACAAATTAATAAGAAGCTATTACCTATAAAATTAATACTCAAAGAAAGAGGTCAACCGACGAATCCAACTCGGCTGGGCAGCGTACGGGAAGCTTAGGCATATCTTCTCGTTCAATATTCCGCAGTGCCTGAAGACGAAGGTCTATGACCAGTGTGTGTTACCAGCGATGACATACGCAACAGAGACGTGGTCTTTAAATGTCGGCCTCGTAAATAAGCCCTAGTTTGCACAGCGTGGTATGGAGAGGGCTATGCTCGGTATTTCCCTACGGGATAAAATCCTAAATACGGAGATCCGTAGGAGAACTGGCGTGTCCGACATAGCCCGAAAGGTAAGCACGCTAAAGTGGCAATGGGCAGGCCACATCGCTCGTAGGACTGACAATCGTTGGGGAAGAAAAGTCCTAGAGTGGCGACCACGTACCGGACGACGCAGCGTTGGGCGGCCCCGACAAGGTGGAGCGACGATATCGTCAAGATCGCGGGGAGACATTGGATGCAGGCGGCACAGGACCGCGCGTTGTGGCGTTCTATGGGGGAGGTCTATGTCCAACAGTGGACGGAGAGAGGCTGATGGATGGATGGATGGATGATAAAATTAATTCTCACGAATCCTGAAGTGTAAATTTCGATGTAGGTATATCACTTACGACATTCTGAAGATTTGTGAGCCAAGGTGATCACGGGTAGTCCTAAGCTGCAAGTAATTCCTTTTGAAAAATTACTTTATCAGGAAATGTAAATTGGGAAGAAAGAGTACCAGAATACGGATAGAATATATATACTACTTTTCTATTGTAAATACATACTTATAATACATAGAAACACCCAGATGCCGTACAAACATTTGTATGAAAATTATAAATATCACAAAAATGATTAACAGTCCGTTACATGAACCACTCAACCAAGAGGCTCGTCTATTGATACTTAAGCCTTTTCTATTTCAAAGAGTCAGTGAAAATCTCGCAGTAAGACAGATGTTCCTATAAACTTTCTTATTTATAGCATTAACATGATATAAATAAACATTACGCTAACATACATTCCCCAATAAAACAACTTCATCTAATGTAATTTATTCGTTATTGTCGATTAGGCGAGCAAAAGTCATCAAGGCGCTCGGACGTTGCTACGTGACTGACATACTTGATATGAGGAAAGGAAGAGAGCAATATTGCTGCCAACCTTAGTACCATAAAAACAGTAATTTGATGGCTACTGCTATTGTGAGAAATTGATATTTGGATCTTGTATTTTGAATGAATTTTTGTGAGGACATTACCATTTCTTCTAAAAGCTTGGCTATGTTTTGACAGATAATAGAAGCACATATCTTCTTTTTTTTAAGCCAATTAATGTCCCATCGTTGGGCATGGGCCACTTTTGCTTTCGCTTTTTAGGTATTTAGCGTACTATTTTACGCTGACAAGTTGCATAGGAGTTTTCGCCTCTCACAAAAGCTGTTAGTTGCCTTTTATCACTCCCATAGCAAGATATGGAGTGATGACGTTTGGATTCTCAATCTATCACCACACAGCGTACATATGACTGGTTCAAGTCTATATCAGACTCTTACCAACATCTCTTGTCAACGCTTTGCAAGAGCAGAAATATTTTTTTAAACTAGAATAATTACTCGTAATTTATCAAAGAGCGTACCCCATTATAAATTACGAGTGATTATTCTAGTTTAAAAAAATACTTCTGCTCTTTCAAAATAACTGAATAACTATAATTTGATTTAGAAAAATCTTATACGCTATGCTTATGGATAAACGAGACAATAAACAGGGCGCTTTATCTCGTTGCAAATCTAGAATGATAAGATTCTATTAATTTTTTTTATTTTTTTTATTTAAAGGGCTTGTTCGCTTTGCGACTATATCGCCCTAACATTAAGATTCTATCTTAATTTGAATCAGAAATATTCAAACCATGTCTTTTTTAACTTAATAATTACAAACTAATATTTTTGTACAACATGCTTACATATGACATATCTCCTTCTTCTTCTGCTCCTTCTCCAGCCCATTAATGTCCCACTGTTGGGCACAAGCCTTCTCCACTTTGGAGGGACTATGGTCTACTGTGCCGCGCTGACCAGGCGTGTTGGCACAGGGTTTATTTTCGAGTTTTCCGTGTCTTACAGAGGATGTTATCTGTGTCAATATCCCTTAGCTGGCTTTTACAGCACCCTGGTGAGGAAATGGGGTGGTGACACTTGTATTTTTAATCCGTCACCACACGGACAACATGCATATCAGTACCAACGAAATAAATTGATTGTATTTATAAGACAAATGTAACACTAACTGATTAAATCGTTAACATTGTTGACAAGTTTGTATTAAATCAGAATCATGTCATGCAGGACTAAAAATAAAACCATTGAGTTGACTTTCCTCTTTCAATGTATAGTTTTCTATACCCTTCGGAGTCACGCGTTCAATTTACTGCCTCGCCACTCTCTCAAGATTTATTTACGATTAGTACATACTGAAGGTAACCCGGCCGGAATAGCAACCAAACGATAAAACTCTCAACGTATACACTCTCGCTAATTTTATTAATCCTACATATTATGTATACACCTAGAAAAGTCATGTTTTTTGATGAGGATAATAAATAAATAATAAATATTCACGGACATGTCACACAACGTCCTTTGGTCCCAAGCTAAGCTTATATGCTTGTTTTATGAGTACCAGAATACGGATAGAATACATATACTACTTTTCTTTTGTAAATACATACTTATAATACATAGAAACATCCAGACGCAGTACAAACATTTTGTATGACATTCATATTATAAACATCACACAAATGATTGTCCCGAGCGGAAATGGAACCCGCGATCTCGTGAACGGCAATCCGTTACATAAACCACTCGACCACGAAGCCCGTCAAGGATATTTACGAATATTATAAAATCCGAAATATTTCCTTGAAGTCGGAAAGTCATATGACATGTATTTTTCGAGTTCAAGGTGATATTTCTAATAAAACGGTTACCACTTTACATGAGGCGGGCAATTGGCTCATCTGCCGCTATAGGCAATGTCCATTGCTGCGTACTTTCCACATGTTCATGGTAAGAGGGGGTGCAGTAGAAGAATCTCTACCAAAGTCTATCTTCGCAAGCTTATTCATGGACTTTAGTTCACTGTCATAACAATATTAGTCAATTAGCATAGCATACGAAATTAATTTTGCGAAGTTGCTGATTACCTATGCAGAGAAGTAACGAGTTTGGAGTCTTTCATTATTTTATATGCAAATTTAATTGAGAGGTATGTGCGCAATGTAGAAATCTGAAGGTACAAACAAATAATATAAAGTTGAAGAGTTGAGAGAGTTTGTATGAACGCGCTAATGTCAGGACCCACTGCCTGGTCCGATTTCAAAAATTCTTTCAGAGTAGTGTAATACATTTATAGAGGGAGGTTAAAGACCAACATCACACTGCGACTAATAATAGAAGCATAGCGTAAGTGAAAAACGTTGCAAAAACATGGTAAATTTTCTTAATTTCACGTCCCCGAAGTCGCGGACAACAGCTTGTTACAAAATAATATTGTTAGATTAATATTGTAATAAAAATTTCATAATTTATAAAATTGGCACCATTATAGAGTTTTTAACAATGCTTAAAAGTTTGTAAATAAATAAAAACACCCTGAAATTTCAGGAAAATATAATGATAACGAGATATTTCTTTTAAATTTAAGATGTCATCTATACTTATAATAAATCTGTAGAGAGGTCAATTCTGTACATGAAATATATTTTCAAAATAACTATCAGGGGGTGATTAGTGATCGATACTGATGCCAAAAATGCAATCAGTAAAATTTTTTGTCTGTCTGTCTGTATGTCTGTCTGTCTGTCCGTCTGTATGTTCCTTATAGAAACAAAAACTACTCGACGGATTTTAACGAAACTTGGTACAATTATTCTTCATACTCCTGGGCAGGTTATAGTATACTTTTCATCACGCTACAATCAATAGGAGCAGAGTAGTGAAGGGAAATGTTGGGAAAACGGGAAAAGGTGCTCCATTTTTTAAGCTTCCGTCGCGTGTGCAGCCTTAATGGTTAAAGTTACATAGAAATCATGTATGACGGAAATATTCTACATAAAATTGTCTAAAAAATATCACGAAACAGCACATATCTATATTTTATGGTTGACTCACAATAACACGTGTAACTCCTGATAGCTTAGCAGTTCGTTCATTCTGATTATATTTGTTTAGTGTTTACTATTACGTTTATAATACTCTCACTCAAGCAGTAGTTAAAAATGTTTCAAAAACGGGGAAAATTTCCTAAATTCTACGCGGACGGAGTCGAGGGCAACAGCTAGTCATACATAAATTAATAAAATAATGGATTATACAATCATTATAATAACACGAAATCGATAAATCATCAAATCCTCATCAATTTTAGATAAAACGTAACAAAAATCAACAATGTCACAAAACAAATATACCACAAAATACAATTACGATTACCAAGAGATACGGGTAAAAACCTGGAGGCTATCAATCATACGGTTTCCCGAGGGATCGCACCAATCATTCCCAATTGCCGTTAAATAACTCACGAAGGGTCCTGGTTATCGGATCAATCACAAATGCATAGAATAGTTTAGCCGTTTTGCCACCGGCGGCGGGTCAGGGCAGCCATAAATTGTATAAATTGGCTATGTGTACATTTATGGCAAATTGATTGAAATTTGATTAGGTAATGGTTGTTGCACTTTGTGTTGGCTTACTATTGTATTGTCGAGTCAATGTAATTACTTTTTAGATCTTTTATTCATTGGAATTAGGGCTCTGTCATGTGTAGCGTTGGGTTAGGAATACAATTGTCACCAAACCATTTACACCCCCGAGTGCTGTAAAAGCCAACTTAGGTATAATATTTATAAGCAAATAAAATTCAACCATCTTCTTTAAGATACGGAAATCTAGAAAGTAAATCCTATGCCAACACACTTGGTCCGATTAACAGAGTTCACTTTTTTAGGATGGGAAATCATCGAATGCTTGGGGCATGTCTGACTAAAATCCATCTGTTTTACATCACATGATCTTCGTTGTATTTGAGGGAATGGGATTCCTTTCGGACGTAGAGTAAACCTAATACCCTACAAAAGGGAGAGAGAGAGCTGCAACAATGGGACGTTAATGAGCTGGGAAGGAAAAGGGAAACATAATAGTCTTGGTGGAAATAAAAAAGGACAAATTCTTAGGGGTTAGTATTACCATACTTATGCGGGTATTAATTAGTTCTATAAGTTATTTATCTTTGTGAAAAATAAACCCAATATCTCCTTCTAATTTACATTAGAAAGAGACTTCAAAAGTATAAAGTATACGTTTCCAAATCGAGGGGAGTTTTGAGAATTCCTTAATGAGTGTATGCGGGTTGTTTAATCTCAGTAATTGTATGTTTGATTTTCTACAAATAATTAATCTTACTTTCAACAAAACTCTTCATGTGTTATAAGCCACGCAAATTGGTAATGCGCTGGAACCTTGTCAAATTAACGCCCTTGTGACGTCATCAGTAAAGAAAAAAATGTAATATTCTCATCTATACGTCACTATGATGTCACCAACATGGCCGCCAGGCGCATTACCAATTTGTGTGGCTTACAATGGAAATATTTGTAAAAGTTTTTTTTACAAAATAAGGCTTATTGATTTAAAAAATAAAGCTAATATAAATATAATAATTTTATACGTAAATTTAATGACTGTTATAACGTTTAATATCACATAATAATAAGTAATATAGATATATCAAGTTTAGTATCCAACGTACGGTTTGCTGCGACGAGTCGCAGCGTGATGTTATATAGCCTATAGCCTGTAAAATCATCAGTACATTTATTACATATTTACGTTCCTCGATAAATAGATAGATATATAGATAGATAGATAGATAACTCTTTATTGTACACTTTACAGGCATTGAAATAAAAACAAGATTCTTTAAACTAGGTACAAATGGCGGCCCTATCACATAAAGTGATCTCTTCCAGGCAACCATAGGATGGAAAGAGAAGTAAATAAAATAAGAAGGGGTTGCAGTGTACATTTAGTGGAAGAAGATAATAAATAATACAATTACATAGACTTTCAAGAACAAATTATTTTGTAATTTCATATACATATACTAACAAATGCATAGTAAATACACAGTAAATAACGAGAACGACTTGGACATAAATGTAGTAGAATGCCTCGGTATTTTTAACATAAGATTCTCTGACGATCGTAGAGACCTATACTGATAAATGTACTGATGATGATGATAAAATGTTCTATCTAATACTAAAAGAGTTCTTGAAATCGGACCAGTGAGTGGTTCTTGAATTAGCGCGTTCAAACAAACAAACTCTTCAGCTTTGTAATATTAAGTATTGATGATTAAAAAACGAAAGTATTAGGTAGTGATATTTCTTTTTTCCTCCTCCTCTAGAGACTACAAGAAAATAAATACACAGTTAGAGTAATCTCTGATTTTACTTAAAGGCCTAGCAAAAGACTAACGCTGGTGTACCGGCGATGACATCGGAGTATATTTTGGGCGTTCTCCCCAAGCGTTTCCACTTACTTCTGCGGTGCATATGCCTTTCCTTAATTGTTTATGATCCATCCTTTCCACATGACCGAATCGAAAACCACTACATCCTCCCTAAAAGCAAAAAAAAATACTTTTGGAGATTACTCCTAACATATGTCACAAACGTAACCTCTTTATTAAAAGTATACAGATGTTTAAAGCAATATACAACTCAAGATATTGTTTATTGCCTTTTTGTAGTCAACATAGCTAGATGAGAGTCGGGTAAAGATCAAAGTGCTCTCCAGCAGAATGCATCAAATGTCTACCACGGATATATTGGTACAAAACAAATAAAGGTTCTACTGCAATTCATATGCTTGTAACTCTGCCCTGAGGTCTTTAGTACCGATCAGATCAATATAAACGGAAGCTAAACTTTCTATTAAATAAAACTATGTTACAGAAACTGTACCTACCTAAAGAAAGTCATGAGTTAGATAACAAATTGCATTAAATAAATAAATAAATATTCATATGAAATGAAAGATGACGTTGTCTCTATATATATGCTACTATATATACTAGATGCTACATAAACTACTTTTCTTTTGCAAATACATACTTATAATACAGAAAACACCTAGCCGCAGTACAAACATTTGTATCACACTTATAAATATCACACAAATGATGATGATAATTTTTTCCACTATTTATTTATTTATTTAATTACATGCAAGCTTACAGTAAAACCAAAACACTAGCATTACAATTCAGAATATCACATGTAGAACATAATTCGACAATTGTATTATTTATTGTATTAAGCATGTGAGATGTGCAGGACATATCACCAGTCTTCTGCACTTCCCTTACACTCTGGGCAACCGCTGCCTTGCTCTCTTAATATTCCTTCAAACATTCATTGGAAAAAGTACAGTGCATCTAACAAACAATCATTAACATGAATTTAGGGAAAATCTACAACACATATCAAGTGGTCACCGTGCAAACAAGAGATCTTTGTATCGTCTTACCTATGAAATATCATACACTGTTTAAAAACGTGTAAATTAGCCTACATATTTTGCCTAAGCCATCATGGAAGATATCAATATCAGGGTGCCGAGCCAGCATCGTATTTAACAGCCCAATGGCCCTTGGCGTTGGCGCCGCCATTCCACGTTTGGTCCGCACTCCCGGAGGATCAGCAAATAGCTTTCTTCTTCGACGCAGGCCAGCCATACCATCACTATTCACAAGAAAACGCTTGGGAACAGCCACCAGTCCCAGCCTCTCTAATGTGGAAGGGTTATCAACCCTATTACATAACAGGTTGCAGTAATGCGTCATAAGTAGCTGTTTACGTCGCAGATCCAGCGTATCCAGTCCTATCATTGCGGCGACGTACATTGAAGGGTACAGAAATGGGTAGTAACCGTACCTCTTTCTAAAAACAAATCTGCCAAATTTTCTTTGGATGCGCTCGATCATTAAACAATACTTTGCTTCGTGCGGATCCCACACTACAGCATTGTACTCAAGTCTACTTCGGATGTAAGCTTTATATAATCTCATTGGAGCGTCTATGCCCCTGAAAGCCGATGACATTCGCATTACAAATCCCAGCATCTTATATGCTTTCTCACATATTGATGTTACATGAGATCTAAAGTCCAGTCTGGTATCCAATAACAAGCCCAAGTCCTGTATTTGATTTACGCGCTCCAGGCTAACGCCGCCAAGTTGATAATCAAATTTCAATGGCGCACGCGATCTCGTATAGGTGATTACCTTACACTTCTGTACATTGAATGTCAATCGATTATTTTGACTCCATGTCATGATTGCATCTAAATCCCCTTGTAGAGTATTGCAATCATCAGCGCTCTCAATTTTGAGATAGACCTTTAGATCATCTGCAAAAAGTAGGCTGCTTGCTATTGTTATAACTGATGGAAGATCGTTAATCATTATAAGGAACTGAGTGGGTCCCAACGTACTTCCCTGACTCACGCCTGAACGTGTGCAGTAACTACTAGATTCAAATCCTGACAGCCTTACATATTGTTTTCTGTGCTGTAGGTAAGATACAAAAAATGTCAACAACTTTGGTGTGAATCCAATAGAGGCCATTTTGGAGAGTAGGATGTCATTATCCACCATGTCGAAGGCCTTTTGCAGATCAAGGTAAACAGTATCCATCTGGGCCCCTGAATCCGTAACAGAAGTCGCCTGGTCAACAAAGTTTATATGACTTGTAGTAGTAGAACGACCAGTACGAAATTCGTGCTGCTGGTCCGCTAAGGGTCCTTTGAGCTGTGCTCTGATCTGATTATTGATGAATGATTGTCCCGTGCGTGAATAGACCTGCGATCTCTTCAACGTCATACATAGTCTACCAGAATACGGATATACTCCCATATACCACTTTTTATACTCATTCATTAGTTGAAAAAACAATTGCATTATCTTTTTTTGTAGTGTAATCACAGATAGTGTAGTATTCACATATAGTGTTGTATCAAAAGTAAACACAAGTATGCTTTCGAGCACAAAATAGATATATTATTGTCCTACTGAAATAAGTAGGTAATTTAAGTAGGTATTTTATATGATTAAAATAATGTAGAAAAAGTACGTATTAAAAATTACATACAAAATATATCAAATTCTATTCTTATAACATTACTAAATGATATATAAATCAAATCTTTGACCTTTGTCAAAGAAACATAAAAGGATAATAAAAACAACATCAACATTACTCAAAGTCGCAACACAATCGCTTGAGTACACCCACACTCGGGATGTATTGGATGCCACAGATCACCTCCTTTAAATAACGCATTACAAGATTTTGTTAACGACTAAACGCACTATTGTCGGAGAAAGGCACGGTTTGCAGGTTTAGAATAATACATTTTGCGTGGATTGTAGCAAAATCACACGCCGAGTTCTCATACAATACCTATGCGAAAATAAATCATACGTTCAATGTCTAAGAGCATCAATCCAACAGGACTTGACATTATAAATCCACTCCCGCTGAAAAAGGTACAAGAACAATGATCATACTCATTGTGTACGAATGCTGTCATCTCTTAGTGAGCGTGAGATGATTTTGGGCGGAGCGTACGCAATGACTAATGAAATGGCGTTATAATGTTATATGTGTGCCTTACCTTCGTACACCGTTGACGTGACAGTATTTTTGTTAAAAGCAAACAGCGTGTTTAACAATTATTGATTTTAAACTTGCGCGATTTGAACTCATAATTTGTTAATATTACCGGGACTATCTCAGTCGACCCGTGACCACGATCGATGCAACACGGTCGAAACGTCGGGAGCAAAGGTATTGCGCTTTTTTAAGTTATTAACGTGATTATAGACCCGGTAATATTAACAAATTATGAGCGTGTTTAACAGTTCCTCTTGATATAATATTCTAAAGGGCACAACAAAAATTATTATACCAAGATGTATCTATACTTATGACGTCACTGACAGATATATCTGTCTCTTTCTCGCTACATCAATATGTATTATTATGCCGTAGAGCGCATACTTTCGATGTGCGTTGATCGCCTTGCGTGCGGTCTCTTCGGGGTGATCTGTGTTTAGATGCATACGTGAACGAGGAGATTTGTTAACTCTGACGGAATGATCTAATATGCAAATGGCACATAAACTTGTTGAATATGCACGCTCGTCTACATATTGATGAAACGTTAAAAGTTATTTCAAACGAATGACTCATTTTTAGGAAACTTTTCTAAAACGTCAATACATTTGACACACAGTATATTTTTTACAGGCTTTTTTATTTTGTTTTTGGGTGACTAAATTACAAAATGTTAATATTATATTGAAACTAGCTGTCCCGGCAAACGTTGTTTTGCCATACCAAAAAAAAATTTAAAGATTTGAAAAATAGATGTTGGCCGATTCTCAGACCTACTGAATATGTATGTAAAATTTGAGAAGAATCGGTCAAGCCGTTTCGGAGGAGTACGGTAACTAACACTGTGACACGTGAATTTTATATATTAGATAAGAATACAAGCTATTTTCTATGTTTTATCTAGGTATTTCATTATACTATCTCCGTGTGGTCCCAACTCCTCCTAGGGGTGCTGTAAAAGTCAGATAAGGGATATTGCACACAGATAACATCACAACACACAACTCTGTGAGAGACGGAAAACTCGAAAATAAACCGTGTGTCTACACGCTTGCTCAGGGCGGCACAGTAGACCATAATCCCTCCCGAAGTGGAGGAAGCCTGTGCCCAGCAGAAAAAAATATTGTACCACCCATTAAGACAAACGTTCTTCAAAATTATCTTATACTTAGAATTTATTCTCGTGTAAATCTGGTTAGAGTCAAATTTTTACATAATTGAATATTCTTTTTAAGATCAATGCAAAATTACGCCTGGGAAATCCTTATACTGGAGGGCTTTCAAAGGATTTGTGGTGAAAGCATGAATGAACATCATAGAACATAAAACGCAAGTAATGCCAGCTTAGAATCTTTCGCAGATAAATTTCCCACGAGGAACGAATATATTACGTCGTTGCCTGACACCGAGACGCAATATGATCTGAAATATTTAAAAAGGATCTTTATTAGTATTTATTATGTACGATAAAATTGAATTTCGGTAATAGTAGCTGAAATAAAAATGTGAGGGAGAAAATTATACATAAACCAAATTTTTACATTCATATATCTGATTTTTTTGTCTCTTGAGATTTGTACCCATATTATTTCATTTAAAAGAGATTTCTTCACAGAGAATCGATACTTCTATATTAATATTATAAATCGCTAATCTCGGGAACCGTTGGTCCGATTTGAAAAATTATTTTAATGTTGAATAGTACATTTATCGAGAAAATTTATAGGCTATTTAACATTACGCTGCGGCAGATAGGAGCGAAGAGAATGAAGCGTGACAAATATTGCAACAACGAGAAAAAAATTCTAAATGCCATCCGTGTGAAGTGGCGGGCAACAGCTTGTACTCCATAACATAAGTGTAGGTATGTGGGTGTGTAGATAAATGATACACAGGTCTTACGTGTTAATTGTCTATTTAACCCTTTAATTCACTGACAACACATACCCTATTTATGTTAATATGTTTACATTACAGTGCTTTTTAGGGTTCCGTACCCAAAGGGTGAAAACGGGACCCTATTACTGAGACTTCGCTGTCCGTCCGTCCGTCCGTCTGTCACCAGGCTGTATCTCAAGAACGGTGATAGCTAGACAGTTGAAATTTTCACAGATGATGTATTTCTATTGCCGCTATAACAAAAAATACTAAAAATAAAATAAAATAAACATTTAAGGGGGGCTCCCATACAACAAAGTTTCTTGCTCGATACTAATAACGTTGCCTTATGTTGCAACTTAAGATTGATGCCGGGCGTACTATGTATGTATGTACATATGTAGGACGGAGTAAGTGTCGCAAAATTTCTCGCTACAGATTATTTGAATTCAGTTCAATAGTATTTTCTAACACTTGCGCGACTCATTTGTTTAAATAAAACCACTTTTTACGGATTTAGACGCGTATATTTGTGTAGTCTCACCCGTGAGCATGGTGACTGCAAAGTCTCCGAAACGTCGGGCCGAAGTTTGAAACAAATATACGCGTCTAAATCCGTAAAATGTGGTTTTATTCAGTTTAATAGATTTAAGACTACCTGATTTCAAACTTAAAGCACAAAGGTTTTCTTTTCTTTCTTTCACAAAGGTGTTCTCATTATTCTGTTTATATTCATGCAATCTGCCACAAATCAAACTGGATGTCGGTTTTTAAAATTCTATATGTCTATAACAACAATAAAATACAAAATTTAAAAAAAAATAAAATACAAAAGAAAAAAATAAAGGAAAATATTTAAATTAAAAACTGTTAAATTAATAGACAAACAAAAGACAAAATCGTGTAAAAATTCACAGTTTAGAAAATATATCTAAGGAAATTGTAGAAATAATCATATTAAAATAATAGTTATTATAATTACCATAAACAATGGACAGATTTAAGCATCAGTAAATAAGGATTATTTATCTTATTTTAGTTTATGGTATTTAGATTCATGTATAAATAACTTATATAAATAATTATAATTGCTTAAGTTGATAAAAAATGCTATGCAATAGCTTTACCGCGGCAGTCCCCGAGTGCCACACGTCTTTTTTTTATAATACCAGCTCTGAAAGTTCAACTATGTTTTTAAATTACAGTAAAATACCATGCATAGTCATGAAATTTCGTATTGAATAAAGATTTTAAGCTGCCTTTCGTTTCAGTTTGAGCTGGAGCGGATGCAGTCAGATTTACATGCATATAAACTAGACTGTAAGCTTTATTTGCCTTGTTCCAATATATTTGTTTTGTAATCCATGTATTCTGTTAAGCGTACTTTGATCTTAACTCTTCTTATGTGCTGAAATTTGAAATAATTACTGTTTTATTTACAAAAGAAACGTATTCTGGTACCCATAACACAAGCATGTAAGCTTGGGCTTGGGACCAGAGGATGTTTAATAAACTAAATTATAGATAAAAAATGATAACTATGAACGCGACATGAACCCACGACCGGAATACCGTTCCGTTGCTTCTCCCGTCTGAGCTATCATGGTTCCCGCACATGTTTATCAAATCTTCTACTACAATCTACTCAATGTGAGTTAAACATCGCATCGATGTTTTTGTACAACGTAATGTACAATGTAATTTTAGTTTATTAAGTAGATAAAAGCATAGCAAGTCAATTGCAAAAATTAATAAATTAACCAGAGGACGTTGTGTAAAATATCTATGAATATTTTGTTGAATTCGCAACAAGTTCGTTGTATTATTGAGAGGTATATTATTAAAAATAAATAAATATTCATAGACGTTTCACACAACCTCCCTAGTGCCAAGCTAAACTTATATGCTTGTGTTATGGGTACCAGAATATGAATATACTACATATATTACATATTTTTTTGTAAAAACATACCTATATATAGAAACACGTAGTTGTAGAACCAAAATTTGTATGGCATTTATAAATATCACAAAAATGTCTGTTTCGTGCGAGAATCGAAACCGCGACCTCGTGAACGCCAGTTCGTTACATGAACCACTATACCACGAAGCCTGACAAATCTATCAAAAGTAATAAATTTTAAACGTTGTTATATTATTTCCTTTTATTTATTTCTCAATTCATGTGTTCTTCATTCATTCAAAAAGTATATTTATATATTTTTTTTGTTTTTTACCTCATAACTTTTAACTGGGTGAAGCGATTTTAATGATTCTTTTTTTGAAAGCTGGTTGTTTCCGTATGATACTATTAGCACCAGGTCAGGATCAGATGGTTGTCTCCTGAGAAATCGAGAAAGACTAAAATTTCAAGGGCACATGAAGTCAAATGGACTTTAAAAAAAATACTACTTTAAAAGATTAAACAACCCGCATACATTCATTAAGAAATAAACAATCATTCTCTTGATTGAGAAACTTTTTCTTTGAGCTTCTAAAGTTCTGCGCACGCTAATGTAAATTAGGGGAAGAACTTTGTTCTATTTGGTGAAAAGATAAACATTATAATGCCTAATTAACAGCTGTTAATAAAACAGATTACTCTTTAGTTTTCTTGTTTCAATGAATGCAAGTTTTAACGCATTTCAATATTCAGATAATTCATTCGATTATTTTTTAATAAAATGCTATCTAAACTAATATTATAAAGCGGAAGATTTTGTTTGTTTGTTTAAACGCGCTAATCTCAGGAACCAGTGGGCCGATTTGAAAAACTCTTGCAGTGTTAGATAGGGCTTTAGGCTATATAACTCACGCTACGACTAGAAGAAGCGAAGTAGTAGTGAAAAATGTTGCAAAAACGGGTAAAATTTTCTAAATTCCAAGCGGACGGAGTCGCAGGTAACGGCTATTTTTAATAAAACTGATGTCATGTCACACTAGCTGTTGCCCGCGACTTCGTACATGTGAAATTAGGATTATTTTTCCCGTTTTGGAACCCTTTTTACTATTGCTTCGCTTGTATTGGACGTAGCGCAATGTTATATAGCAGGAGTGGCCAACAAGTCGATCGCGACCAATTTTGTTCGATCACTCGCAAGTTCCATGAGGGGACGCATTCAATGCCAAATGTTTCTAGTACTTGATACAGGAATGAACATGTACGCAGCTCATGCTTCTTACTTTTAGTAGTTTTCTACTATTTTCAAGAGTGCACGGCAGTATAAAAGCACATTTCATAAACGTCCCTCTTCTTACCTAAGAAATAGGTCGACCGCGACACAATTTTAAAATAAAAAGTAGATCTTATGTGCACAAAAGTTGGCCACACCTGTTATATAGTATAGCCTTCTCGTATAAATGGACTATCCAATACAAAACGATTTTTTCAATTCGAACCAGTAGTTCCTGAGATTAGTGCGTTCAAACAAAGACACAAACAAACAAACAAACTCTTTATTTTTATAATATTTGTATAGCTGCTACAACGTAATAAACTCATATCAAATGGAATGATTTGTAGCTTATTAGTCTAGGCCAACCGATTTGAATGAAATCCAGTATTGATTTACCTAACATTCTAAAGAAACACAGGCTACTAATAATCCCGGAAAAATATGTTCAATACATTCAGCGAGCCTCGTGGTTGAGTGGTTCATGTAGCGGACTGCCGATCAAGAAAGAGGTCGCGGGTTCGATTACCGCTCGGGACAATCATTTGTGTGATTTTTCTAATTGTCATACAAATGTTTGTACTGCGTCTGGGTGTACAAAAGAAAAGTAGTATATGTAGTCTATCCGTATTCTGAAGAAAGAAAGAAAGCATTTATTTTTCCAACAAGGGCAAAAACAATTTACATGTTACATTGGATAGTATAGTATAAATATAATAAAACTAGGAATAAACTCATAAAAAGAGACAACAACAAGTACTACTTATTAAAAAAGATAAATATTTGCAACCCGAGCGTCTGAAAAATTGGAACCCTGCTGAGCAATTGTTGTGAGATGGACTCACGACCATCCCACTACGCTGGTTTTCAGCAGTGTCCAACCTTTAAAAAAATAAAATCAAACTGTCATCAGTCATACAGCGGGAAAAAGTTTATTCCTTTTAAGGCAAGGAATAAGATTAATAAAATACACACACAAGCACCATATTCAAGTCGAAATCACACAAGCTATACAAATAATACGACACTGTTACACATTAACTAAAAAATTGGACTCGTCCACGTCAAAACTGTAATTTTCATCAGTTATTTATTTACCGTTTAAATAGTAAGTACCTTGGCGCACCAAGGTACCCACACATTCCATGGTTCAAGCTAAACCAAGCACAGCAATGTGTGCGAGTCTGTGGTCGCTTTGACGTGCAAATATAGTCTGTGCGTACCAGGTAAAAAAGTAGTAGAGAATATAAAAAATGGCTTCTCCCATGGTTCCGTTTGTTATGAATTCTGGTACTCATAACACAAGCATATAACCTTAGCTTGGGACCAGAGGACGTTGTATGAAATGTCCGTGAATATTTATTTATTTTATTTATTTATTCAGATGTCGTTGACGTGCTTGGGTTGAAGTCTCTAGTTATAGTTTTGTTATCGCTTTTCAATGCTCTGTTTTTTATCAAACCTAATAACTGCGCGGCGTTCTAAATTTAAAAAAAAAACTGTATCTCAAGAAAACGCAATAGCTTCAATAAACTCAGTCCAAAAATTATATTTTCAAAAATAACTCATCATCTTATAAAACATGAAAATAGAAGATTTTATTTATAAAACTCTAACCATGATAACTTCGATATAAAGTTGTCAAAGTAAGTACCTACAAGGTAGTTAGATCTGCATATAACATAACGATATAGAATTTAACTGCGCTACTTCTCTACGTAAGTAATTACCGACCTCGCTAAATTAAATTTCGTATGCTAATTGACTAAATACAATTATGGAAGTGAACCCAAGTCTACGCGTAGCTCAAGTTTACATAGATCTAAGAAATGATATTTATAGAATAGACATCTTTACATGATATAAAACAAAGTCGTTAAGAGGGTACTGTACTCCTCATTTAGGTATTTGCATTAGGTATTGCTATCCCTATTTCCGAGCGCCGCGCTGAAAGGGCCAAATATAGATGAAGCGGATTTTACCTACAAATTCTTTGAAAAAAGACGTTTCGTACTTCCGTTTTTTTTTCGCGAAAGTTAAACCGATTTTAATAGTTTTTACGTTATATTATAGATAAAGAGTATATCTATGCTTCTATCACTTTCTTTTGTGGTAAAACTTTACAAAATTTGTGTGATAGACGCTGCAATTTTATCTAAAGAAAACCGAAAAAAGTGCGTTTTTCGGATCGTCATATTTCTTTTAGTTATTATGTTTTGAAAAAAAAAAAGTGATAGAAGCATAAATATATACTCTTTATCTATAATATAGCGTAGAAACTATTAAAATTGGTTTAACTTTCGCGAAGAAAAAACGGAAGTACGATACCCATACTTTTGTATGGAGCATAATTTGGTATCGTACCGTCTTAATTATGTATGTATATCCTTATGTGAGTTTATATCTTCAAAATTACGCAATGGATTTTGATGCGGTTTATTGTAAAAGATGGAGTGATTAAGGATGACTGTTTTAACCATTTGTTAAGGTAGAAATTTATTTATAGAATTTGAGTTATAGAAAAGACATGTATAGTTATAGAAGAACTTACGAAGATTTAAGGTGGAGAAAAGTATTACGTGGTTTGTTATTGTGAAGAGGTTGGATGAGAGACGATTAACGAAAGACATATACACGGCGGAGGTAAGTGGAAATGCTGGGAGCTCACGCCCGAGAAAAATATACTCCGATGTCATCGCCGGGATAGGCATCCCAAAAGGGGCAAGTGCATAGCACTTACAACCGTCGGGCATGTATGACCAGATGTATGAGAGTGGATGAAGCCAAGGAAGTATATTTGGATCATAGCATATGGCGGTCTATAGTCTCTGCCTACCCCCATGGGAAAAAGGCGTGATGTTATGATGATTGTTAAGGTTTGTTTTTGTTTGGTTGTTATTGTTGTGGTTTCTAAATTTCACGCATATGAAGTTGCGAGCAACGGCTAGTCTTTGTACAAATCAATTTATCAACTGATCGCAGATGGTATTCTACAGGTCAGTCCCACCTGTAACCCTGGTGACAGAACATCGTCACAGTCTACATACAGCTAAAATTTAAAACAAATAGACGCATCTACAACGTGTTGCAGAAAGGTGTAGTCATAATTTAAAGTTGCATTAGATAGGCCTTAAATATTATAAATATTACAGTTACACATAGAAAAATACAGTTGGTAAGTTTTTTTTTTGTTTATTGCCTACTATTAAATAACTACCAGAAACGCATCAATTATGAGATGTTTACGGTTTATTGAATGCGATTGAACCTTACGATAAAAGATGACCTCATAGTAGTGTTGTATTTAAAGAAGATCGATTAATTTAATAAATTAATTAAACTTTTATGAACACATAAAAGTCATAACATAACTAGTATTTGTAATTTCATCTATGCCTAGTGCCTAGTCACCGGCCATGTGTAACGATTGTCCAATATGACTACACCTTTCTGAAACACGTTGTATATCCCTAAAAAGTGGTTTTATTTGAATTAATAAGTCGTGCAAGGGTTAGAAAATGTTACATTTTCATGTTATTATCACTGTTGCCCGTGACTCCGTACGTGTGGAATTTAAGAAACTTCCCCGTTTCTGCATCACTTTTCACTGTTTTTACTGATATTTCGCTCCAATAGCGTTCCTCGATAAATGTACTATCCTTCACTGAATTTTTTTTGAAATCCGGCCGGTGGTTCCTGAGATTAGCACGTTCCCACAAACATACTCTTAAGCTTTATAATATTTGTATAGATTTAATCTGGTAAACTATATAGATAGGTACTTGTAGCATGTAAACATGGTGACGTGTTAAATTTCAAAACTCTATAAAATAAGTGATTTTTTATTATATTTTAAACATCAAAAAGATCATCATTTATAGATATTTTCTTATTATCTCCTTTTTGTATAGTCGTTTAAAAATAGAACGTAATTTTCCATATTGCTGATTAAGAATCTATAGTCATTACCCACGTTTTCCACGACCCTTGCTACTATAAATAAATATAAATATTAAATATACGCGCTAAATAAGACGGCATGTAAAAAAAACCTTACTATCTGGCTCCAAACATTAAGCTATAATGAAACAGAAAAACTTTTAACTGTACTAAGCTAGGTAAAGTGTAACCCTGCCTCATGTTGTTTCTCACTCATTTCGTGTTGGTCTACAATCTGCATGTTCTGGTAATTGGCCTGAAAGTATTCACAAGAGATCCTTATATTGACTTTGATACACCCTCTCACACACATACATATGCATACACACCCACATACATTTATACATATACACACGAGAGGTTCACACACATACTGTAGGTACCTACTGTCAAAAATTAATATCATCTGTTGTGTTGTCATTTAAAGAAATTTTTTATGGAAACAAATTTGGTGATTTAAATGAACTAAAATGCTATAAATATAAGCTAGTTTTGTATACTACTGGTAACATAGGGGTGGCACCGAGGGCTGAAACACAGGTTTTTACCTAGTTCGGCATCGGGAGCTATTGTTTTATGTATATTTTGTGTCATATTTCTTAGCTTAAGTAAAAACTGTATGAACTTTTTGCCAATAAATTATTATTATTATTATTATTATTTATTTTCGTGTCCCATCCAGTATTATAGTTCATTATTCATTAAATATCAAGTTTAAAGCTTGAAGCAGGTGGCGGGAGTAAGTCGAGATAACACGTGGCTCGTTTTACGTGAAACTCGCTTTTTGAGGTAAGCCTTATTTACGAAGAGACTTCAGTTTAAGTGACACTATAATTTTACATATAGTTACGGCGAGTAAAGTTGTTAAGTTATGATTTTAGCGTATGTGAGGATTTTCTTATCAAGTAATGCAATTTATTTTTAAGTAAAATCCTGTGAGATGGTACATTTGAAGCTATTTAAAGACGAGCATCGTGGTTGAGTGGTTTATGTAACGGACTGCCGATCAAGAGGTCGCGGGTTCGATTCCCGCTCGGGACAATCATTTGTGTGGTTTTTCTAAATGTCATACAAATGTTTGTACTGCTTCTGGGTGTTTCTATGTATTATAAGTATGTATTTACAAAAGAAAAGTAGTATATTGTAAAGGTTGTGATCATTGAATATAACCTATACAATGATACAGGCCACTTAAGATTTGTTTTTAAAAAAGGAATAAAAAATTTAAAAATTTGATAGACTAAGGGAAGAGTTTCAAGAAGTAAATTACCAAGAATTGTTCGCAATAATTATTTGCATAATGATGTAAATTGGTTTAGTGATTCGATTAGATTAAGGTTATATATATAGTGATAATTATAATTTACTAATATTGTTTTATTTTGGTGTGTTTCATATTGTTCGGGATCGGCGAGACTTCATAATGACGTCAGCAAATTTGTACATAAGAAAGATGCAATGAAAAGGAACCACATCAAAAATTTAATTATTTTTTCATATTTATATTTTGAATGTTTAGTTAAAAATGTGAGATAAATATATTAACATAGTAATTAGATAGTGAGTATTTCGTACTAGATTATGATTATAGTATTAAGGTAGAACGATTAATAGGTATAATAATGGGTTGTATTGAGTTATAATGTCGAAGGTAGTGGCTTGGTAGAGTTAGTTGGATGAGTCGTATCAACGGGTAATATCTTTGAATGCAACATGGTAAGGCCATAGGCTATTTGTCATGGAATCCTGTTTTGGGATATAACGCATTTTAGAGATAGAACTCATAAGATAGGATTTAGGAAAGTAGGTGCTAGAGTAAGGTATTTGTTCATTAGGAGAGAAATGTGAAAGGTTGAAAATTGAAAGAAGTTGTATTATAGTGAGAGGTTGCTGATAATATTTTTATTTTATTTATTGGGTAATAGTTAGATAATAATGATTAGCGAATAGTTTATAATTACTTAGATAATAGAATGATTGATTATTTAAAACGTTACTTGTGGTAGAAGAATGGTTGGTAAATTTATCTCACGAGAAGGAATTCTAAATGTGGAATAAATTGGTCATTCCCGAGCATTCAGGATTACTTAGTAGAAATTATACCTAAATAATTGAAAAGAAGGTTGAGTATTATCTGAGCATACTTTAAATTTTAATTTGATAATCTCTGGATTCTATCAATTATAATGGTTTCTTATGTAAATTTTCTCATTAAGCTGGAAAGCTGTTAAATTAGCATATCTTTCGGATCTATGATGCTGACCTCATAATTGAAGCTCGATAGTTTTTATAAGAGCATTAATTGTTTGGTGATGAACATTTTTCTGATTGATTGTTGATGATATATGCTTTGTGTCTTGGTGTGATAATTTTAAGGATGCCTTATCACTCTTGTTTATTATTGGATAAATCAATTTTAAAGATGAAGTAGTTTAATATTTTATGAAAAGAGTGATATGATATAAGGGCATCGTAGTTAGTGTGGTTCGGATAACTAAGATTAGAAAGGCAATTTTTGGTTGGTTTTTTGCTTTTCAAGTTTTTCGAAATGTATTGCTTCGAAAAGCTAGGTCCTAGCTGGATCTAATCTGGTTCATTCTAGTTTGTTATCATGCTTTCCAACCTTAGGTAGGGTGTCCAGTATTTTGTAACTTAGAAAAAAAAATTTTTTTTTTTGGAAAAAAAATTTTTTTTTATCCTCTAAGGGGGGGAGAATGTAAAGGTTGTGATCATTGAATATAACCTATACAATGATACAGGTCACTTAAGATTTGTTTTTAAAAAAGGAATAAAAAATTTAAAATTTGAAAATAAAAAGAAAAGAATTTTAGAGATGAGATAAAGACATGAGGAGAGGATGTTGAAAAATGATTAAGAAGCTTTACAATATGTATTCTATCCGTCTTCTGGTACCCATAACACAAGCATATAAGCTTGGGACCAGAGGCCGTTGTGTGAAATGTCCATGAATATTTATTATTATTATTTATTATATTTAAAACGAATGGAGAACTAAACAGTAAATTTTTATCCGCAACGACGTACCAGTCCACGTAAGAGATATTTTTATCTAACAAAAAAAGTTATTTTCAGACACTTGCGCGACGCATTTGTTTAAATAAAACTACTTTTTATGCATTTAAACGGGTGTATGCAGTCACCAGGTGAGTCTCACCCGTGAACATGGCGACTGCAAGGTCTCCGAAACGTCGGACCAAAATTTAAAACAAATACACGCGTCTAAATCCATAAAAAGTAGTATTATTAATAAGTTATCTTATTAAAGTCGTAGGACACAATAATATAACCATAAATTTATTTGTTGTGTGCCATCATGAGGAGTATTTCGCATAATCGTAACATAATGAAGAGGGCATGACGCATCGCTCGTGGGACTGATGATCGTTGGGAAAGAAAAGTTCTAGGGTCCGTGATCACCACTCTAGAACTTTTCTTTAGAACTCTTCTTGCGTCATCTTTCTCTAGAACTTTTCTTGCGTCATCCGTGACGCAGCGTAGGCCTGCCCTTGTCACCTTGTCGGCAAGGTAGAGCGACAATATCGTTAAGGTCGCAGGGAGCCATTGGATGCAAGTGATACGGGACCGCGCAGTGCGGCTTTCTATGGGGGAGGCTGATGTCCAACAGTAGACGGAAAAATATGCTTATCATATTTTTCAACGCAATTGTCTGTTCAAAATCAACAACAAATTTTTCACAATAGTAGAAGCCATCAAATTACTGTTTTTATGGTATTCAGGTTAGAAGCAATATTGCCTCTTCCTTTTTTCGTTTCTAGTATGTCAGTCACGTAGCAACGTCCGAGCGCCTTGATGACTTTTGCTCGCCTAATCGACAATAACGAATAAATTACATTAGATGAAGTTGTTTTATACAGAAATGTATATTAGTGCTAACATCTACTTTACTAAAATTTCGAATGTACTGAGAAATTAATAAGTAATGATACCTTGAATTTGTTGCCATGCTGAAATATAATTCGTTAATAGCAGTTTTCCTGGAGTCAACAGGTGTAAGATCGTCTCCTAGCTAGTCAAACCGATAACCTTAAGAAAGTAACAGAGTACAATGATGCAATTTTTTTGATAAAAACAGTGGTTCAAGAGGATTGCTTTTTGCAAAATATAATAGGGTTTTTTATCTGAATTCCTTTTATATAAATTATACATACGAAGTTGCGAGCGACGGCTAGTGTTTAATAAAGGGCTGGTTACAGAAGGTACCTACGCGAAACTGCAAGGCATTTCTAGTTACTTATAAATTACAAGTAGATTATATTTATAGTAAAATATTACTAAAAATAATTTATATATGACGGGCTTCGTGGTGGAGTGGTTTATGTAATGGTATGCCGTTCACGAGGTCGCGGGTTCGATTCCCGCTTGGGACAATCATTTGTGTGATATCCATAAATGTCATACCCATGTTTATACTGTGTCTGGGTGTTTTCTATATATCATAAGTATGTATTTACAAAAGAAAAGTAGTTTATGTAGTATATCCGTATTCTAGTACCCATAACACAAGCGTATAAGCTTAGCTTGTGACCAGAGGACGTTGTGTGAAATGTCCATGAATATTTATTTATTATTTATTATACTACTTCTCACCTCGTTTTTTTAGGGTTCCGTACCCAAAGGGTAAAAACGGGACCCTATTACTGAGACTTCGCTGTCCGTCCGTCCGTCCGTCCGTCTGTCACCAGGCTGTATCTCAAGAACGGTGATAGCTAGACAGTTGAAATTTTCACAGATGATGTATTTCTATTGCCGCTATAACAACAAATACTAAAAATAAAATAAAATAAATATTTAAGGGGGGCTCCCATACAAAAAACTGATTTTTTTACCGTTTCTTGCTCGATACTAATAACGTTGCCTTATGTTGCATAGATAATGGTACGGAACCCTTCGTGCGCGAGTCCTACTCGCACTTGACCAATTTTTTTTCTATATACACCTCACTCTTTTTTGCTATTTATAATTTTATTATATTAATACATATGCCGTTTGTGACGGCCTATATATTCAGAGTTTCTATTATGATAGTGAGTGGTACATAAAATACTCATATTATCACGCTCATTTCCAAACAAATCTTTGCCCATCCAAATCCCTACTAAATATCATACAAAACTTATTACATAAATCATTGCTCTGAAACTTTCTATGTAAGTTGATGTTTCATGAGGCAATAAATCTATACAAAAGTACCTTTTAGCTAAAACCTCCGGTATTTATCTTTGCACGGAACAATGGGTTTCATGGACATCATAACGAAATTATTTGGTCGCTGTTAGTTGACGAGGCGTTTCAATATCTATGTATTCTATCAGTTATGATAAATGCATACAATTTTATGAAAAAATCCTTTGTAATAAGTCTTAAATTGGCAGTGTTCTATTAAAAAGTGCTATTTTCCATTTATTTTTGACTTTTAGATGGATCTCTATGTGTGTGCGTCGAGCCGATTAATTTCCCATGTGTAAGCAGGGACCTCTTCCACTTTAGGTGAGATTATGGTCTACTGTGCCGTGCTGCCTGGGCATGTTGGCACAGGGCTTATTTTCGAGTTTTCCGTCTCTCACAGACGATGCATGTTGTAAGAGCGGGTTTCGAAGAATTAACAGAGCATATACAGCCTACAGTCTTACTATATAAATTTAAATATCATGCTCAACATTTTATAGGAGACGGAATTCCCCTTCACTGTTGAGGAGGCTTACAATTAGGCCAACAGATAGCAATAATGCTGCCGATTGAAAGAAAGTAAAAAAATATATTGTTAGGCACAACGTTTGAGAATTAAACAAGACATACTTAAAAAATAAAACAATAATAAGCAGTGTCCATAACCCAAAACGGCTCTAGATCAGCAAATTGTTATATATGCTGATCTGGAGCCGTTTTGTGATGGACACATTAGTAATCAATAAACAGGTTGAAAACTAGAGCTGATCTTCCGCTGGGGAGCTTAGATTGCGTCACGAAGCCTGTCAAAAAATATCACTTAGCATTTAAAAACCGATATAATAAAAAATAAAAAAAACCTTATATTTCCTGCCATTGCAGTTAATACTTAAATAAAATAATTAATTTAAGATAGCGCTTGCTGCAGGAACCCCTCTCCGGGTGAAGGCCTCCTCCAAACTATTTCAGTCTGTTCTATCCTGTGCTCTCTTCATCCAATGTGGACCAGACGTTTTCCTTATTTCGTCATCCCATCTCGTACGAGGTCTGCCTATTTGTCGTTTTCCTACTGGGCCTCTCCATGATGTTACTCTTATAGTCCATCTGTCGTCGTTAAAAATCGATACCATGATCCAATTTCATTACAAGCCTAAGCTTTGAATCCATTTATTTACGCAAAAAGCATTTTATTGAAAATAAAAATCTATCTAGAGCAGGAAAGTGCTTCGAATCAATATACGGATTACTTCGGCTCGCGCAGTTCAAACGCGCGCTTGATTTTATCTCAAAAAACATTATTAACCTTTTCTGTGGTTACAATTTAAAGAAGGAAAATCACTTTTTACATTCCAATGATGGCAGTGATTACAATAATAATAAGAGATTTTCACGGAATTAATCGAGAGATAAACTTGAAGTTTTATAGTACGAAAATTTTATAAGGTAATTTGCTTGGTTCAAAAACTAAAAAGCACGCAAAAAAATTATGAATATCTTTTTAAACTATTGTATGTAAGTGTTATCGGTCTATAACATGTGTGCAAATTTTCAGACTAATCCCACTACTGCAAGTTGGTGAAAATTACTTTCAAACAATGCGTTAGATAGATTAATCCATTGATACGTACCAAACTGCTGTCCTGAATGTCGATATCTCGTTGCAAAATAAACAAAGAAAACTTGATTCCAAATAAAAATAGAACGTATTGCTCTTTGTTTTGTCATTTGAAATTGTTCCTTTGCCAAAAGCTTCCCTAAAAAGCTTATTCACAAAATAGCTCACGATAGAAAATCGTCGAAAAACTTTTATAAAATGTTCCAACGGAAGAACAATAGCCTTTCACAGCAGAGGGCTCTAAATAAACAAATTAAAACGGTGCGAAAACTCACAAGTTTGCATGTTCCAATGTGTCGCTGGTAGTGAATGGTGCTTGATTGTAACATTTTTGTAAGCACATGAATTCACGCGATTCAAGCTTTACGAGTACAGAGATGTAATTTAGAGTTCAGATGTACGGCTGAATAAAGGTGTGTTCATACTTCTGGATAGACCGCTGCCGCGCTGGACTATTCTTCATCTAGTTTTCTTTTATGTTCCAGTGGATTAGAGGCTTATATTCACAGAAACGTGTTGCGTCTAATGAGAGGTCATAAGTATATCAAGTTAGAACATGTATAAAACCTTTTTATGACAAAAAATATTTGATTTTATATTTAAATTTCAAAATTAAAGTATTGCAAGAATGGAATCGAATCTTTTAAAAAGTGGTAGCACTTCATACATTATAGCAATTAGTATTTAGATCAATTATGTTGACTCTTTGGTAACGGATTAAGAATACAAGTGACATAACCCCTTTTCCTTCTTAGGGCGCTGTTAAACCCAGGTAAGGTTTATTGTATACAGATAACCCTCTGTGAGAGGCGAAAAACTCGAAAATAAACCGATTCTGCCTAGTGAGTGCGGCATAGTAGATCATAATCCCTCCCAAAGAGACGGCCCGTAACCAGCAGTGGGACAGCAATTAGCTGGAGAGAGACAGAGGAAGCAACGGGACATTTTCAATTCTTTTATTTTTAAGCTATTGCATAGCTTCTATAGCGGGCCTTGAGCGTGGAGACTGAATGCAGAAATTCCGTAACGAAACAAATGTAATGAAAAAACCTTACATTATCGACGCTACTGCACATGCGTAATCTCCTCTTCGCTCCGCAATTTATTTCATGCTGTTGATACCAAGGATAAGCGCCTTCCTCAAATTAAACAGCGTATTAAAATAAGGATTTTGAATCGATAACATATGATCCTAAATGTTCAGATAACAGCGTATTTTAGATTTTAATAATGTAAATTAATGTTTATTTTAGTATATTGACATTTGATTGACAATCGCTATTTTATCATAATTACCATAAACAATGGACAGATGTAAGCATCAGTAAATAAGGATTATTAATCTTATTTTAGTTTATCGTACATATTTTAGATTCTTGCATAAATAAGATAAATAAATAATTATAATTGCTTAAGTTGATAAAAAATGCTATGCAATAGCTTTACCGCGGCAGTCCCCGAATGCCACACGTCTTTTTTTTGTTTGCCTTGTGCATGTGCCTTTATTTTAATAGAGTCACGTCTTAGGTCTGCAAATGTTGTTCGAGTATTTTTCTCTCGCATAGTATGTTATATCTAGCTTGCATGGGCTAAGTAGTAAGTATATTTTAATCTATTTCAGTTGCAGTTCACGAGCTTTGTAGTCTAGTTGTTCACGTAACGGACTGCCGTTTACAAGGTGGCGGGTTTGAATCCCGCACGGGACGATCATTTGTGTGATATTTATAAATTGTCGTAGAAATATTTGTTCTGCGTCTGTGTGTTTCTATATATTATAAGTATGTGTTTTTACAAAATAAAAGTAGTTTATGTAGAATATCCGTATTCTGATACTCATAACACAAGCTTATGTATAAGTTTAGCTTGGGGACCAGAGGACTTTGCGTGAAATGTCTATGAATATTTATTTACTATTTATTAAAAAAAAATCTATTTAATTGGCAATAAGTACAACGAAACAATAACTATAATAATTTATATATAACTACTAGCTGACCCGGCAAACGTTGTTTTGCCATACTAAAAAAAAAGGCTTGAAAAATAGATGTTGGCCGATTCTCAGACCTACTGAATACGCATGTAAAATTTGATAAAAATCGGTCAAGCCGTTTCGGAGGAGTACCGTAACTAACACTGTGACACGGGAATTTTATATATTAGATAATAATTTAAATATAACAATAACTATAATAATCATAGTATAGTGAAAAATTCATTTAAATTTAAAAGTTTGTCTTATGAAGTGGAAAACTCAAGAAAGTACGCAAGCCTCAAGTCAGATAAAATAAGTTAAAATGAGAAAACTTAGGTTATGAAATGGAAAGATCACGGTTATCTCACAAGAGCATAATAATTTTGAATTATATTTTAAGTCCAAGCTATTAAAAGTCTTATTCTGAATAGATAGCACGTTATTCTGTTGTTTCTATTTAAATATGAAATTAATAATTCCCTCACTGTGATTTTAACTTCGATAAACAGTTTGGTTAAGAGTTTTCATTTATTAAAAATAAATTAAAACTTTTAAATAAACTTTTTAGAATACGCTGTGTGAAATGTCCATGAATTGATGATTTCTATTATTTATTTACGTTATCAATTCATATGTTATTCAGAAACAAATTATTGTATACAATCACCTAAAAGCACTATATTATAAAATCTATCAAAATGATTTGCTGATTTTTCTCTTACATCTTCGGCATTAGCTACCGTATATCTTATTACATGGGTCAATCTTTAAAGGGCGGTACGGCATTATCCTTCTGACCGAACTCAAAGGAAGTGCTGGCTAATGGATCCATTGATTTTCTGGCATCAAACGGTTGCTTTGGTAGCGTATCGTGTATAAAAACATGAGGATATTGTAGCGTGGGTGTGTTTGAAAGTTTTGAAGGTTAAAGATGTATCGCTAAGGTAAAGTAATATGTTGTATTTTGTGTATCTTAGAAGAGTTTTAGATAGGGGGCTACAAATATATAATTCCTAGCCCACTACCTAAGACTCTCGTAAAACTAACTAATGTATAAATAAAGTAATTTATTAATTTTGCAATTGACTTGCTATGCTTTTACTTAATAGTGAAGAGTGAAAATTGTGGTGGTCTAATTAGTTACTGTTAGCACGACCGCAATAAGCTCAGTTGGCAGAGCTACGGAACGGTATTCCGAGGTCGTGGGTTTAAGTCCCGCTTGCAGTGATCACTTTTTCCACCACAATTTGATTTATCTACTATATAAAAATAAGTCGGGTTTTCCTTCCTGACGCTATAACTCCAGAACGCACGGACCGATTTCCACGGATTTGCATTCGTTGGAAAGGTCTCGGGCTCCGTGAGGTTTACAGTTAATTTTTTTTTTTAATTTTTTTTTTTAATTTTTTTTGGTATGGCAAAACAACGTTTGCCAGGCCAGCTAGTTAGTGTATAGATTTTTCTCTCAGGCAATGCAAGACAGATGGTAGCTAGACAGGAATAAAATACATTACGCTCTACTCATGAATATAATTTAAAATATTCTCTCTTAAAATAGCACAGAGATCAATAGATAAATAGATCCCTTTTTATTAATATTGTATTAGGGCCCATATATTATATATTTGGGCGTATAATTTAGAAAACACAATGTGTTACTTCTACCCTTCAACCATAGAACTCTATTACGCTTTTAATATACGGTAATGGATGTTTCATGTTATGGCCATAATTTTGGTTGTGTTGCATTGAAATTAATGTTCATAATGTGCATTTTGACGTGGGATTCTCTAGAGTGGCCACGCATTGTGCTTTTGTATCCTTACTCTTAGATCTCTTGACCTATACAGGATAAATAAATATCCATGGACATTTCACACAACGTCCTCTGGTCCCAAAGTATGCTATATTTCTATGCTTGTGTTATGGGTACCAGAATACGTATAGACTACATATACTACTTTTCTTTTGTAAATACATACTTATAATACATAGTAAACACCCAGACCAGTACAAACAGTTCTATGACAATAAAATTCACTGACAATTATAAATATCACACAAATTATTGTCCCGTGCAGGCTGTGTACAACATAAAGTTCTTTTCGTACAATTATTTCAATAACTATATACCATTTTATAAATATAATACGAGTGAATTAGGCCTATCAGAGACAGTCATGATACCGAGTCTGTTCTCAATGTGCAGACGTTATTAAGACAAAGATCATCCTCTTAGCGACATTATATTAAATTAATACGTTTTGATCTTGTTACTGTGTAGCTCACAACACAAGAAACAGCGATAAATAATTTTCTTAAGCGAAGTTAGACAAACAAACCACATAGCGATTTATGTTTTGGAGAAATTGTACTGCCTCTTTTTTGTAGATGCAATATTTTAGCCCTATCGTGGAAATCAAACATGAGAGATATTTTTACATAAATTCCATCACGCCTTTAGACTACCGATGTAGGCGACCAGTGCATTATCTGTTACAATGTTTACATATTTCCTTGTTTTCCTGTAGCTATTTTTAATACCCAACTATATTCCCGACATACTGTCAAAGCAATCAACACATACGCGATTCCGATTCTCACCTACTCTTTCGGCATAATAAATTGGTCTAAAACGGAGCTACGCAATCTGCAGCGACTTATAAACACTTCTCTTACCAAGCATAGAAAACACCATCCTAGAGCATGTATCCAACGACTAACATTACCAAGAAAACAAGGAGGCAGAGCTATTATAGACATAACTAACTTACATAACAAGCAAATTACTAATTTAAGAACATATTTTTTCACAAAAAGCATTATGTCTAGCCTACATAACGCAATTGTACACAACGATAAGAAACTTACACCATTAAATATGAACGACAGCAACACACAAAGCAACGAAAAGCAAACTGACATCCAAACGAAACTAGAAGCATGGGCCCAAAAGTCATTACACGGGAGACACCTCCAACAGCTTAATCATCCTACAGTCGATAAATTAGCATCGAACGAATGGTTGAACAGCGGTGAGTTGTTTCCTGAAACGGAAGGGTTCATGCAAGCTATTCAAGATCAAGTAATTGAGACGCGTAACTATCAAAAACATATAATGCGAATCCCAATAACATCAGATTTGTGTCGAAGGTGCAGTAGTGCATCTGAAAAAATCCAGCATATTACAGGGGCATGCCAAGCAATTGCACAAACAGATTATAAGCATCGTCACGACCAATTGGCTAACATAATTCATCAATCATTAGCAATAAAATATAATTTGATTCAAACTCCACAAATACCCTACTATAAATATATTCCTGAAGCTGTCCTTGAAAACTCTAGATTCAAAATGTACTTTGACCGTGCTATTTTAAAAGACAAAACCACACATTACAACAGACCCGATATAACTATTTTAGATAAAACAAACAGGATTGCGCGTATCATTGATATAGCAGTACCAAACACACACAACATACAAAACACTATATCAGAAAAAATGGCAAAATATTTAGATCTTAAAATAGAGATAACCAGAATGTGGCACCTAAATAAAGTCACCATAGTCCCTATAGTACTCTCCACCACAGGTGTAATACCGACGCAACTTCACTAATCTATACAAAATTTAGAATTACCTACATACACCTATAAACTTCTCCAAAAGGCTGCTATATTAAACACTTGTAGAATAGTTAGAAAATTTTTACAGACAGATAATCAAACATGCATACACTCAGACACAAACAACACAAACACAAGAACATCCCTCACCACACATCAACATATTCAAGAACCGATTTCTTCAAATAATTTAACAGGATGAACACTTGGCTTCGGCCCGTGGTTATCTTAACTAACCGGCAACAGCCGAGATCTTAAATGGATAAATACATAATAATAATAATAATAAATATTCATGGACATTTCACACAACGTCCTCTGGTCCCAAGCTAAGCTTTATATGCTTGTGTTATGGGTACCAGAATACGGATAGAATACATATACTATTTTTCTTTTCTAAATACATACTTATAATACATAGTAAACACCCAGACGCAGTACAAACATTTGTATGACGATTAAAAACATCACACAAATATTTGTCCTGACCGGGAATCGAACCCGAGACCTCCTGAACGGCAGTCCGTTATATGAACCACTAGACCACGAGGCCCGTCGTAATTGTAAAACTTGAGTTGAATACATGACGAAAATGTTAACGAGCTTACATGTCAATGCGTGTATCAAAACCATAGTGCGATTCAAAAAAGTCAGAAAAGCAGTACACCGCCATTTATCGAACAATATAGTAAACTTTTGTTTGTTAAGATTTTAATAATTTACGCGCACGAAGTCGAGGGTAATAGCTAGTAAAAAATAAAACATTCAATTCAGTCGTTTAATACACAGTTCCTTATACTAACATGACACCCATTTCTCATTCTTTAAAGATTAAGAAAAATCAACGCCATTCGTCTTAACATAAAACCACAAGCTAATGCAATAAGATTAATTACCTCTAATAATATACGTATCGTGCAGAATGAAGCCTTTTCAAATCACCGTCGTATATTCTGCTTGAGTGTGCGTACTAATAAGTTATTAGAATAACGCTACAATACGAAATTCCTGAGTCACTTCCCTATACAATGAGGAACTCTTAGAATTATTAAAGGGTATAGCTATGTTAATTAGATAAATAAATTACTATACATCATCAAGACGATGGCAATTTGTGTTATTTATAAGAATTTCAAATTTCGACCTCCGAGTCTACCAATTGGAACAATTTTGTTCGAGTTGAAAATTGTTAAACTGCAGCTTACAATACCCCGTTACCAAAATTTCTTGCGAGATTTTGTCTATATTTTGTTTAAAATCTAAGCTGACGTTTAAGCCCAACCCGTGACCATGGTGACTAAAATCATTGAAGTATACAGAATAAACTCTGAATTTGGATTTAAGACGAAAAATTTAAACGTCTAAATTCGTATAGTACGCGTCACGTAAAAAGAATGCTGGAAGAAAGTCGTAGGGGCGTCTTTGCGCATGGGTACACTCTCGCACAAAAGTTATGTGCCTATTATTTTATTTTTGAACTAGGCTTTCGCTGGCTAGTAGTGGCTTGGTACCTACATATTTGTTATTCTTAATAGGTATTACATAGAAAACCGATAAATCACCTATGCGCAGCTTGACCGCCAGCGTTCTTTTTACATGACCCGACCTATAACGATGGCAGAGTGAATGAGTCATGCAAATGTTAAAAAATGTGATTCCTATTTTTGTATATTATTCTACCCCACTTCTATTGCACAATATAAAAAGGCGAAAAATCAAGTACATATTGGCAATTGGCATTCATTCTTTCGCAAACGGTTATACTGCGCGGACGTTATTCTGTAGTTTTTAATTTGTAATAATCTAATATATAAAATTCACGTGTCACAGTGTTAGTTACCGTACTCCTCCGACACGGCTTGACCGATTCTTCTCAAATTTTGCATACGTATTCAGTAGGTCTGAGAATCAGCCAACATCTATTTTTCAAACTTTTTTTTTTAGTATGGCAAAACAACGTTTGCCGGGTCAGCTAGTCTTCTTATATATAAAATTCACGTGTCACAGTGTTAGTTACCGTACTCCTCCGAAACGGCCTCACCAATTCTTATGAAATTTTACATGCATATTCAGTAGGTCTGAGAACCGGCCAACATCTATTTTTCAAACCCCTCCCCCCACTGACATTTGTATGGCGAAACAACGTTTGCCGGGTCAGCTAGTAAATCGTTTGAGTGTTAGTAGAATTGTTTTTTTTTTAAGTTATTTTGTTAGTGGTCCATAATATACTATAAGATTTTACTACTAGGTACTAACGTATGTACACAGACCTAATTATTACAAAGCACAAACCAAACCAGGTAAAATACCCACAAGTGATATATAAATCTTACCTATAAGGGCCTGGCGTATACTTGAGCAGAACTAAGTGTTTTATAAGCTCAATAGATCGCCGTTTATCTGGTGCTAGTGTACCGCTAGCTTTATTTATGACTCTCCGCAGACTATTCATTTGCTAAGACATTGGGTTCATCCCACGATTTTTATGGAGTTTCCCAAGATTAACTATGTGGTGTGTAGGTTTCTGATGATGGCAATACATTTAGAAATGTAGAAAGAAATAGGGTAACCAATATATTAGGGTGACTAGGCAGACATGGCAACATTAAATTTCCACTACGCACTTTTAGAGTTAAGATTAATTTTATTATTAATAAATAAAAGATTTTTAACCTATGTCGTACAGCAATGTTGTATTAATTTGTAATTAAAACGTTCAGTAAGTAAACAATAATTTATTTCTTACTAACAGTTGCCCGCAGTATTACTTGCGCACTGGCAGTTAATACGCAATCATTTTATTTTCCTGGCAATTTTTCAATATTTTCTCTTTGTAAAAAGAAATATATAAATATATAAATATATCTTTCTCTTTTTTTTTTTTTTATAAAGCCTTCCCTGGACTATAAAAAAACCTTTCAAAACCAAAATCAGATAAATTGGCACAGCCGTTTTAACAAGACTAAAGAACAACAATGGTCAACAACAACAGGTGAACAACAACAATTAAATGACCGAACCTGACTTATCACAAACATTCGTTTATGATAAACATAAATCAATAATACTAAAAATCATTAAATTTACAGAAAAAAGTTAAATTTAAATTTAATATCGGGAAACCTGTTCCCTAGCGTAGTGAAGAGTACTCAAATGAGAAGCTTTTCAATCAAATTAATTTGTGCCACACTTCGATGCCCAACTGAGATTTATTCATTTAAAAAATATCGATGAGCATTGGTGCTTGATAAAATTAATTTAATTATTATATAACAACTGGCTGTGAGTTTATTAATTGAAATCTGACATTACAAAGATATTTTTAAAAAATACACCTATATTAGTCATACGTATAATAACTTTTCTTATTATAAAACAAAGTCGGTATTTTTTTATGTCCCTATATGAGGCTATAAATCTTCCAAATTACGCAACAGATCTTGATGAGATTTTTTAAATGGTTTTTTTTTATATTTTAGTGGTTAAAGAGGATGGCTTTTTTATATAATTTGTTAAAGTTTGGTTTCTAAATTCCACGCGTACGAAGATGCAGGTGACAACTAGTACCTAATAAAATTATGTTAAAATTACTATCACCTACCTATAAATAAATATTCATGGACATTTCACACAACGTCCTCGGGTCCCAAGCTAAGCTTATATGCTTGTGTTATGGGTAACAGAATACGGATTGAATACATATACTACTTTTTTTTTGTAAATACATACTTATAATACATAGAAACACCCAGACGCAGTACAAACATTTGTATGACAATTAGAAAAATCACACAAATGATTGTCCCAAGCGGGAATCGAACCCGCGACCTCGTGAACGACAGTCCATTACATGAACCACTACGCCACGAAGCCCATCAACTTAATAGTTAAATTATAATAAAATCATCATCCTCGTTCTTAGCCCATTAACGTCCCACTGTTGGGCCTCCAGAATAGGGGTCTGTGACAATAAGCATAGTCGAATATTTTATCAACGGAAAGACTTTCAAATTTTTTTTCTTATCAAAGTTACCTACGTTCCGCTCATAAACACGACACGCACACTAAGAAACGACAGTGTCCGTACACAATGAATATGATTGTTGATCTCGCACCTTTTTCAGTGGGGTCGTCTTTTAATTTCCACTCTTGTTGGATCAATGCTTTAAAGCATTAGTGACTAATCTATCAGGAAAGTCTAATTGTCAAACAAATTATGAAATCATGAAATTATAATTAATAATATTATGGTTTCATAATGTAACATACGTTGCTTTTTAGGGTTCCGTACCCAAAGGGTAAAAACGGGACCCTATTACTGAGACTTCGCTGTCCGTCCGTCCGTCCGTCCGTCCGTCCGTCTGTCACCAGGCTGTATCTCAAGAACGGTGACAGCTAGACGGTTGAAATTTTCACAGATGATGTATTTTTATTGCCGCTATAACAACAAATACTAAAAATAAAATAAAATAAATATTTAAGGGGGGCTCCCATACAACAAACATGATTTTTTACCGTTTCTTGCTCGATACTAATAACGTTGACAGGTAGACGCTTTAACTATGTGCCTTACGTTGCATATAATATGATAATGGTACGGAACCCTTCGTGCGCGAGTCCGACTCACACTTGATCAATTTTTTGTTTTCTTGAGTAAGTTTCTTACAAGACTGAAATGTCTTTGACAATTCATAAAGTAACAAAATTATAGAAATAAGTATTCAACTTAATTAAAATAAATTCATTTTCAAACCAAAGAAAGAAAAAGTCATGGTAAAAACAATAGTTAAAATATAAGTGAATCCTTGTATTACTTGTAGTCACAACTGAACGAGCCCACTGGGTGTTGTAAAACACCAGTTATGTGCCCTTAGCAAATCCTTCGTCGGATTTGTAATATCCTGGTAAATTAAATATAAGATCAGGTATTAGGTTACACCATCTGTAAGTAAGGTATTGTCGGATTTGCAGCATTTTAAGGTTGTAAATTATTTGGGAAAATATAATGACGACAAAAAAGAAGGATAAAGTTTTCTTTCTTGGTATTTGAAAACGTTGTTTTGCCATACAAATGTGAGGGGAAGATCACCCTTAACACTTAGGGGGATGAAAAATAGATATTGTCCGATTCTCAGACCTATCGGATATGTACACAAAACTTCACGAAAATCGGTCAAGCCATTTTGGAGGAGTATAATTACAAACACCGTGACAGGAGAATTTTAAAATAAGCACATTTTTTTATTAGTGCTTATATACACAGAGATTAATGTATACAGGCGGTCTTAATGTCTGAAGCATTCTCGATCAGTCAACTTTTGGTGGTGAAGAAATCGTCAAAAAGTTGGTGTATAAAAATATACAGAAAGACATTATTGAGCAAACTTTCACTATTGGAATGTCTCATAAATCTCATCTACAAATAGTAAATTAAAATAATACAAACTGCTAAAACAAAGGCGCTAGGCCAATCAATGTTAAATTGCAAATAGTTAGACAAATCGGACCGTAAGTCCTGCGTCTAATCCGGTGGCGCAGCTGTTTGATCGGGCTTGAGATTTTGATTGGCGTACATAATTATGTTTTGAAAATGACTTATTGCATTGGTTGTTTTAATTACTTTTAATTAATAAAGCTAGGACGACACACCTTGGGGCAGCTCCCAACAAGGTGGACTTACGATATCGTCAAATGTGTAGGGCCCGATTCCGACAGGACCGCGCATTGTGGCGTTCTATGGGGAACGTGGATATTTAAAGGCTGTTGGATGGATGGATAGAATTATGCTAAACTTAATTATTATACTTAATATTATTAAACAACTTCTAAAATAGAAGGTTCCCTTTATGTTTTATGTATTTACTTAAGAGTATCTACGAGGACATTCCCCAATTTCTGAAAAAAACTCTTGGACTAATTTAAAAAGTCATGCGCATTGGATCTGATAACGAAGTTCTGGAACATTTGAGAGAATCCTTCTTAAGCACAGTTGTGGCGATTAAATTATATTTTCAATTTATTTCATTTTGAATTTTGTTTTTATATGTCATATTCTGTTGACATCATTAACCTAAGAAAGAAATTTTATTATTAAGTATATTATTATGATTATATACTAGGCCAATTTAATAATAACAGTTCACTGAGCAAATAACTAAATAGCGTAGTTATTTCGAAACCAATGATTGCCTGATTAAGGTTAATTATATTCAGCACTTGAACATGAAATGAAATAATATTTCATGCACAAATAATACTGATAAAATGTTACTAATAGGCCGATTGTTCAAATTAATTTCATATTTATTATATTCACGGTTGTTTATTTAATGAAATTTATCTGAAATCAAGACTTTATTAATTTAATTCTTTAAAAATACGTTTTACTAGCTGTTGCCCTCGACTCCGTCCGCGTAAAATTTAGGAAATATTCCCCGTTTTTGCAACATTTTTAACTACTGCTTGAGTGAGAGTATTATAAACGTAAGAGTAAACAAATATAATCAGAATGCTCCGAACTGCTAAGCTATCAGGAGTTACACGTGTTATTGTGAGTCAACCATAAAATATAGATATATGCTATTGCAGGATATTTTTTAGACAATTTTATGTAGAATATTTCCGTCATACATGATTTCTGTGTAACTTTAACCATTAAGGCTGCACACGCGACGGAAGTTTAAAAAATGGAGTAACTTCTCCCGTTTTCCCAACATTTCCCTTCACTACTCTGCTCCTATTGATTGTAGCGTGATGAAAAGTATACTATAACCTGCCCAGGAGTATGAAGAATAATTGTACCAAGTTTCGTTAAAATCCGTCGAGTAGTTTTTTTTTTCTATAAGGAACTTACAGACGGACAGACAGACAGACAAAAATTTTACTAATTGCATTTTTGGCATCAGTATCGATCACTAATCACCCCCTGATAGTTATTTTGAAAATATATTTCATGTACAGAATTGACCTCTCCACAGATTTATTATACCTACGTATAGATAATTAAAGCACGTAATTTTATGGTTAACTAGCCGTTGCCCGCAACTTTGTTCGCGTGGAATTTAGGTAATATTCCCGTTGCCATCTAGACTATATTAAATTATTCCATATAAACTAATCAATATCTTCACAGTTGTCAAATACAATCCCTAAATTCCGTCGTTCAATCAATGTTTGCTGCAACATTGCAATCAGAAGCTACATAATTACCGTGGCTAAGTAAACTGCGCCTAGTCAGGTGGTCTCTCTCGTGGTTAATTAATCATGGCGCCCGTTGAGTCAACTAGCGCCTAATTGATGTTCCTTATACAACAATGGACTCATCAAAGTATAATATAATCATTGGTACCAAATCTATGTACTTACACTAAACTTATCTAAAAAATGAAAACAACTACGATGTAATTCTAGAAATAAATTCCTTGAATAACTTTAAGACAAAAATTAAGGCCTTAATTTTGGAAAAAGCTTACTATTGTGTTGACGGGCCTCGTGGTCTAGTGGTTCATATAACGGACTGCCGATCACGAGGTCTCGGGTTCGATTCCCGGTCAGGACAAATATTTGTGTGATGTTTTTAATTGTCATACAAATGTTTGTACTGCGTCTGGGTGTTTACTATGTATTATAAGTATGTATTTACAAAAGAAAAGTAGTATATGTATTATATCCGTATTCTGGTACCCATAACACAAGCATATAAAGCTTAGCTTGGGACCAGAGGACGTTGTGTGAAATGTCCATGAATATTTATTTATTATTATTTATTATTATTTATTATTGTGTTGCCGAATATTTAGCTGATAAATTATAAAATAATTGATGGTAATTGAATTGCAAACAAATAAATAAAATGAAATACTTTTTTGACATGTGTTCTATTAATGAATGACTATTGATATTGACTTTATGACTGAATAAATTCTGTGATCTTAATTTATGATATATGATGATGATGACGATGTATTTATATATATTTACTAGCTGACCCGGCAAACGTTGTTTTGCCATACAAAAAAAAAACCAAAAAGGTTTGAAAAATAGATGTTGGCCGATTCTCAGACCTACTGAATATGTATGTAAAATTTGAGAAGAATCGGTCAAGCCGTTTCGGAGGAGTACGGTAACTAACACTGTGACACGTGAATTTTATATATTAGAAGATATAGATACTTAATAATTAAATAAAATGGAATTAAATAAATTGATGATTATGTTAAGAATATTGTATGCCCATGAGGCGGGACAGGGCTGATCAATTTATTTTGTAGAACAACATTTTGTACCTATGATCCACAATAAAAATATTTGAATTTGAATGTATTTTGATTAATTGGCTATTTTGTTGTAGACATTTTTATTAATTAAAATTGTTAGTCTATAATATACAGATTTTTTTAAATAAAAAGATTTGTTAACTGTGCCAAATTGTGTTATTGACACTATCAATTTTTATTTTTTATTTGTTATGTTTAGTTGTGAACGTAGAAACGGAACCATTGATGTGTTGAAGTAGGTATGTATGAACTTAAAATTTACTACAACAAAGAAAATTATTAAACAGACGCCTAAATTAGGTGACATATGTCTGAAAACCTTTCATTTACATATAAACATTTTGGACGCATTGTTAACCTTATTTAAAAGTAAATAAATAAGGTTAATATGGAGCCTTTTTTGAAGAGTAACTAAGGTTAATAAGGAGTCAAAGCCTAGCTATTAGATTTGATATAATGTGGTGTTATAATTGATGAGTAATGAGAGGTTTGCGATAGATATATTCATTAACCACATCCTCGGTACCGTTAATTGTTGTAGCTGTTTGTACAGATAACTATTTTGGTTTTTCTAAAACCACAGTATGTTTAGTGATTATAAATAAAATAAAATAAATATAAATATTCAGGACATTTCACACAATGTCCTCTGGTCCCAAAGTAAGCTATATTTCTATGCTTGTATTATGGGTACCAGATACGGATAGACTACATATACTACTTTTCTTTTGTAAATACATACTTATAATAATAATATAATAAAGCCTCTATACTGTAGTTTCAATAGAAGGAAAGGGGTTGTACTAGCATGTTTGGTGACTATAAACACCTATTCTGTGGTTTTAATAGGGGTAGAACAAATTTTTTTCACATTTTAGGGTTTCGTACAAACTCTTATAGCATCACTCCGGTGTCTGTCTGTCTGTCAAACTTTTTTTACTCAGCAACGGCTGAAGGTATCAACTTGAAACTCATGCGATATGTAGATCTATGCCGTCCCTTGCTGAAAAAATACAATCAACCTTTTACATCTACGCATTTAAAAGATATAACCGAATTACGACCATTTTTAAGAATTTTCGACTTATGCTAGGGAATCAGAAATCACAGGTTACTTCCCGTTGCCCTAGAGCCTTGAAATTTGGCATAGACCAAGTCTATATAGTGTTGATATAGGGAAAAATCCAAAAACTTATAATTTGTCATCACATCAAAAGAAAAAAGTGTTTATACAAATACCAACTTATGAAGTAGCTGAAATGTAGGCGATTCCCTATATTTCAACTACAAAATTAAGTTGGTGAGTTGTTTTGAGTTTAATTAACTGATTATTTGAATGCAGTTACTTATGTTTATATGTCTAGTAGGTATGAAACCCTAAGGGTGCGAGTTTGCCTCGCTCTTGACAGATTTTTTGGTAAGGACATCAATTTTGTAATACCAAGATGCTGGTTGTTATAATGCTTATAGTAAAAGCTCCGATGAAAATCCTACAACACACACAACTATATTTTTATTAAAAAACAGTTAAACGTGTAACTGTTTTTTAATACAAATATATTCGTGATCATATTTTATCATATTTTATTTACTAGACAAGCATTCTTGCCTAGTCCAGTTCGTATATGAATAACCTGAATATAGGTTAATGTCTAACCATGATATGGTGACTATAGAAAAAGGCATTTTCGCTATATAATAAGTGTATATATTACTTCGACCGTTAGACAGTAGAAAAGGGTTTATGGTTTTAATACACTTTAACGGTAATGGACGTTTCGTGTAACAGGAATGAAAATTGGATGAGGTGCAACTGAATTTTATATCATCATTTTAATTTTATGTGCAATATAATAATTGAGGAAATTTCTTTATGCAATAATATTCGGTATTATTGTTGATATTATATATTCTATTATAGATATTGATGTGTAATTAATTCTAGTACAACGGTTGACATTTAGACAGTATAAGGCTAGAAACAGTGCCGACGACGGTACATGCACGACTTTCGACCGACCGTCAGCGCTGACCGTCGCTGGTCGAGCACTGTTTCCAGCCGTAGACTGTCATAGATATACATATACCGATCGACTGTCAGCGCTGACGGTCTGTTTAGCACTATTTCTAGCCTAAAAGATTTGCTTCATGACGTAGTAATTAGTGACCACATTTCTACGTGTGAACTTATAGATTCCATTACCATTTGCAACAAGATAATATTCAAGTATCATCGTTCAAGTTCATATTCGTATAGTGACCGCTAAAGAATACAAGTTTAGTATTACCACTTCCGGTATCCCACTTAATATTGAAATAAAATTCCCTGTGTAAAATGAAAATTAGAAACTTAAACCCTATGAAAAAACGCTTAGTCGGTGTGGCTACAGACTATAAATACTTTACCGAAATGGAGACGGCCCATGCTCAGGTCCGAAAGGAAATTAAGTCAATCTATTCAATGTGGCTTGATCTGAAATTTGGCACACATATTGAGGACCGATGATAATTCAATAATTAAAAAAAATTGTGCTTTTTAGTTTTTGAACTAAGCAAATACTTTATTTATGATATGTTACTATTTTAGTCGGAAGATTAGTTTGGGACTAGGCGACGTAGAGTGAATGTTATATACATTTCACTGAAGTGTTTGTCTTTAGTTTCATATTGGAGATGATTATCCTGATCTATTAAAGACTAAAACTTTGCTTTATGAAGTAGCAAACTCAACAAAAGTGTTTAAGCTTCAGTTCTGATAAAATAAGTTAAAATGAGAAAAGTTCCATTAAGGTTATGATATAAAAAGATCACGTTTGTCTTATAGGACCATACTTATGAATTATATTAAAATTTTTTGAATTGACTTAATGCTTTTTTGCAAAACGCAGACATCCTGTGAGATCTTGGGTACACTCATAACTTCAATACAAATCTGTATCAAAAAGACATTGGAATCAATCTTTAGAGATTTTTTATTGTTCTTTTTTTTAAATAAAATATGTTGGCACTTGATCCGATTCCACCTGACTTGTGGCGAGGCGTCGGGGTCACCATTGTGGAGGAGCGTGCATTGTGATCAATAAAGTAATATAGTCCTGAATAATCATAAAAATTACAAAGATATTTATATTGACATTTTTACATTCTTATTATGAATATTTGAATTTAGACATGTCAAGTCTGAAACGTTTTCACTGCAAAGGATTAAGTATTTTAACCAAAAAGATTTTATGCAAAAACAATGTTCCCACAAGCTATTTGATGGTTGCTGTTTGGAAGCCTATTTACTCTATTTCTGAACCTGTCTACATTTCAGTTTTACAATGAGCAGTCTATAATTCATTACACTTTAATGACAGTTTAATAAACAATCTGTTTTTACTTGTCGCTAAAATGGAAAATTTTGATGAATTAGAGCAAATTCATAAATACTTTTAATAGTTAATATTCTCAAAATGTATTTGTCGTCACTATACCTTCTGTCATAATTATTATGGTTACATTGACAAATCCATTGTCGCAAGAAAACTGCCAATTACACACTAGTTTGCTCAGCGGGCGCCAATATTAATTCGCCACGGGAGAGAACTCATAGACATAAACAATTTGCTTAGCCGCGATATAATTATCTATACTACATAATATTATAAAGCTGAATAGTTTGTTTGTTTGTTTGTTTAAACGCGCTAATCTCAGGAAACTCTGGTCCGATTAGATAAAAAAATTCTGTGTTGGATAGTCCATTTAGCGAGGAAGGCTATAGGCTATATAACATCACGCTGCGACTAATAGGAGAGAAGCAGTAGTGAAAAATGTTACAAATATGTTTTTGTAACATTCTACGCGTACGAAGTCGCGGGCAACGGCTAGTTGTATCATATAGTGATCATTAAAGCTGTGAGTATACCCAGGACCTCACAGAATATCTGCTTCTATTTTCAGTTACTAATTACCAAGTACCAGTAAGACGGCTACAAAGCGTCTATTCTATCCCTTTCAATATAGTATATATTGACTATTTGCTATATCTAGTAGTAGTGACGACCGCGTAATTATCATGTATACGATTTCAGGTACGATAGCTTACCATGAACTTCACCCCGTTTACTGGACACATTCCAACGGTGGCTGCGATTCCTACTATTCACCAGTTCGCCGCAAAATTTGGATATGAAGGTAGTGGGAGCACGTCGAGTGGAGTTCTGCAAGAGAATGTTTGTTACCAAACGGCTGGCGGTAGCGGTGTGCAGTTTACAATGACGCCGGCTTCAGGAACCGTCTCAGTGGATGGAGTCAAGTTCAGGCAGGCTGAGAGCGTCGTGGTGGTCAGCTCTGCACAGCCGGGCGCTGTCGCGCTGAGTGGCATTACTCTTAATTATCATGTGCCTTTGAAAGTTCAGGGGTTTTTTTAGATTTCTCCGGAATCGGAAAATAATTAAAATCACTTCGCGCAGATAGAAGCTATGAGGTAGGTACCTAACAAACACAAAAAAAAAACAAAAAAAAACATATACCTAGGCATATTAAGAACCTCTCCTTTTTTTAAGTCGATTAAAATTAAATAAAACTGCAATATTAACTTCGCCTTTCAAGAGTAAATGACATTCGATACCTGAGAGAGTTAATTTATTACCAAAATGTAACTAAATATTAAGGGTACTTAAAATAGCTCTTTCGCCCCTTACAATTTTAATCAGCTTATTGAAATTGACTCTCTAATCTACTTTTTGTTCGTAAAATGTGTCGCAAATATCAAAAAAAAGATATCTCATTTGTAAGTCTAACTTTGCTTTGCACTGCAGATAATTCCGTTAAAGCAGTTTAGCGGTAACCCTTTTTCTATATGCATAGGTACAGTGGCAGTCACCAACCTTTATCAATTTTAGATAGTCTAAAGACGGAGTCTTCGACTGTATACTAGCGTTAGTAGTTGGTCTAGTCACTAGACCAACTATGATGGGGATGCGATGGGGCCGAACCCGTCACAGAAACCACTAGACTCTAGTGGTTTCTGTGACGGGTTCGGCCCCATCGCAGGAAAAATATTTGTGTAATGTTTGTATTTATTACATAAATATTATGTTTATTCTACGTATGCGTCATGATGCGTTTTCTATGTATTTTATGTATTAAGATTGTCATTATGTAGTATAATCCGTATTCCGGTAGGTACATGTAACACAAGTAAATAAGCTACGCTTGAGACCATAGAACGTTGTGTGAAATGTTTATAAATATTTTGTAAATAAAGTTTCAATTTTGCTAAACCCTTTCGGAACCAGCGGATCCACGCACGTCCTCTACGTACGCATGTCATTACTTATTATAAAACAAAGTCGTAATTTTTGTATGCATGTCCCTATGTGAGCTTATATCTTTTAAACTACGCAACAGATTTTGATGCGATTTTTTTATAGATAGAGTGGTTCAAGAGGATGGTTATTGTGATTTGTTAAGGTTTGGTGTATATTGAGGGAGGGGAGGCTTAATAATGAGAAACGCGGGTGAAACCGCTGGCTTTAGCTAGTATTACCTACACATAACAATTTTCTTGAAAATCTATCTTAAGTATTTTGGGGATTGTGATATATTTCTTCGACCGTTAGACAGTAGAAGCAGGTTTATGGTTTTAATATAATTTAACGATAATGGACGTTTCGTGTAACAGGAATGAAAACTGGTCGTACTGCAATGTGAATTTCATACCATATTTTCATATAACGTGAAATAAAACAATTAAGGGTATTTGTTCCACCACTCAAAAGTGACTTTATAAATGAAATCTTATCTTTTATCTTATCTTATCTTGTCCGGAATCGTATTTTATTTTACACAAACCTTGTAGGTACTATCTTTTTATTTAGAGAGAAACATAACGCTGTGATTTAGTTTCGAGTTCCATCTCTCACAGAGGATCTTCTCTATGTACCTACAATATTCTTTAGCTGGATTTTACAGCACCCTGCGAAGGAAAAGTGATGCTTAAATTTGTATCCTCAATCCGTCACCACACGGGCACTTGCCGGACGGGCGATATATTAAAAAAAAACATACAAAAATACCACTAAATTTACAAAATATCTAATAATTGAGCAATTCAAAGAACCCCAAACACATCACCAAAGTAATTTCCCAATGTCTGAACGGTTATTACATGTATCAACTAACTTAACGCCACAATTTAATTTCCATTTCTTCAAAATTCTGTCACTCCTCCATATCCGGGAATGAATCTAATCCCCTAGCAATTTTCATTGCAAAACTTTAAAATGTACATACAGGCTTTTATTTTTTAAGCTGGCTACACACGTAACGATATATTGTAGCAATTTTATTTCGATTTATCTGTGCAGCTTTTCTAGAACAATCCTAATTCTTGTACTTTTGAAAAATGGTATATTATACCATTGTCTATTGAGATATTAAATAAATAATAATAAATAAACAAATAATAAATATTTCTGGACATTTCTCACACCGTCCTCTGGTCCCAAGCTAAGCTATTATATTATAAGTATGTATTTACAAAAAAAAAGTAGTATATGTATTCTATCCGTATTCTGGTACCCATAACACAAGCATATAAGCTTAGCTTGGGACCAGAGGACGTTGTGTGAAATGTCCATTAATATTTATTTATTATTAGCTATCACTGTTCCATATATACAGTTAGTTTACTAGTTTGGTGACAGACGGTTAAACAACAGAGTCAATCTTCGGGTTTCGTGTGGGACTCTCGGCGGCGGCCGGGCTACCCACTAAACCCCATGGTGTTTCTCCGCGCCCAGAAACCCGGGCCGTAGCAGTCACTCAGGTATTACCACGACCCAGGCTAACGGGGCGGCCCCACAGATGGGCCCGACTCAATATAGGGGGGGACATTGTTAAACAACAGAGTCCCATTTTACCTTTGGGTACGGAACCTTAAAAGCAATACTTAATTAAATGTTGTTAAACAACTACCAAAAGAGTTAGGATAATTACATTTTTTGAAGATTTAAATACTTTTCAAGCATTAATCACACGTCTATATTAGGGTAACATATCGCCACACATTCATCACATACGTCAGAATCGATCTTTTATGACAGCGCCCAATCACAAGCTAAACCAGTTGTATAAAACGACGAGGGAGTTATGGTTCCTAATCTAATAACAACCAAATAGAATCCCCATTAAATTCTGTAAGGGAATTTTGCCAATTTATTGGCGTATAGGAATAGACATCTGTTTCTATGTACTTAATTGACAATATAAACCACGTGGGCCTTATTTTTTAAACTTGTCAATAACTTATATAATGATTTACAATTAAGGAATAAATGCTAAGAAAATAATTTTCAAATTTTTAACACGCTTTTATAAGTTCGGTATGTATCTATCAATGTATTAATCAATGTAACGGAATCTCTGAAAGCGATTTTCAGGCACTTGCAGTAGACGGATTTATCTGAAATTTTGCACACCTAACAAGGACCGATGACAATGCAATAATTTAAAAAATATTTAGAATTTTCAAGCGTGTTTTTTAGATTTTGAACTAAGTAAATTATTATTTAAATAGTAATATGCAATCTACTAACATTATAAAGCTCAGAGTTTGTTTGCTTAAACGCGTTAATCTCAGAAACCACTGGTACGATTTGAAAAACTCTTTCAGTATTGGATAGTATATTTATCGAGGACGGCTATAGGCTATAAAACATCACGTTGGGACTTTTGCTAAACTCCACGTGTCAAAAGTCACAGGTAACAGCTAGTTTATAATAATTTGCAGTAAAAGTATACTGAAATGGGGCTGTAGCTGCTGACTGGACATTACACATCATTCAGTTTCATTATAATTTGATGTTTTTATTGTTATATTGTTTCTTACATTCTTTCTAAAATTATATGAATCAAATGAAACAAAATTTGTTGTTTTTGTAAAATCGTTTTATTATTTAATTTTATTAGCAAAAATACATAAACGGCAAAAGAACTAGAACGTCAATATGGAATTCAGTTACTCAATACTTTGAAAGAAAGATGTTTTCTATGCAAAACAAATACTATGCAAAAAATACAAAATACTCTCACTTTCTAAACCACCTGGTGAACCTAAATAAATAAATGGTAAAGAATACATTCCATCTAAGGCAACCTAAGAGCATTAGTGCAACAGGAGTAGGTAGGTATTGTTAAATTCCCGCTGGTAAAAGGGTAGGTTACCTACGAGAGCAATAGCAATAGTATTCCGACCATGATATCTCCTCATGAATATCTATGTTTTTGTGCGTTACCCCAACACCCCAACGACCTACTACGAACCCCACGTAGTAAAATATAAAAAATAAACGAAGAAAAAAATAAAATAAGTGTAAAAATAATTTATTTTACAAAAAAAAAGATAAAATAGTTAGGTGTGTGAGTCGTGGATTCTTCACACAAACATAGTTAATGTGACATAAATATATAGGTATAAATGCGAGCTTAACTCAATAATGAGTTTTCTTCCAAAATAGTAAATGAATTAAATAAATATTTTCTTTTTCTTTGCGATTCCGTTAAGAATTTAAGAAAACAGCGAGTATAACTACTCCTTTTGGTTTAATGCTTAAAGAAGGTAACCCAAAAGGATGAATACATCTGAATTCACTTCGTATCCGTTTTCTTGAATATATTTTGCGTTCAACGGTGCGTCATACATGATAGAATACTATTGCTTCCAAAATCCTCGAAATACGCAATTGTTTATTTCACTATATACAAATTGTTTTCATTCGTGTGAAAACTCAATTACTTTTGAGTTATTTGTTTTATTACTTCAAGTTTTCAGAAATCAAACCTTGGAAACTTATACAAAAAGCTATGCTCTTGAACCACTCTATTTATAAAACAACGCTTGAAAATTCGTTCAAGTAGTTTTTCTGTAAGCTCACATAGGGACATTCATACAAAAATAACGACTTTATTTTATCATAAGTAGAGAAGATAAGAGAGATGTTGACGTGGATTTTTTTTTAAACAAAGTGGTTTAAGGATCGTATTATTTTTTTAAATTCCACGCGTACGAAGTTACAGGCGTCAGCTTATCCCCACTAATTTATAAATGCAAAAAAGCGGAATAAAATCTGAGAATTTTGACGAGCTAAGTGTTAATGTGTGTAAACAAACCATAGCGCGAATTAAATAAACTGTACAACCCCATCTATTGAGCGACATACTAAGCTTCTGTTTGTTAAGGATGAATGATTTCTAAATTTAACGCAGACGAAGTCGCGGGCAACAGCTAGTATCTTATAAATACAGTTGATTTATTAACTTATAAACAGTCTTAACAAATGTATTATGAGTAAATAATGATTCTTGGTTACAGTTCACGACACCGAGTCTGTTCTCAATGTGCAGTCGTTATTAAGACACAGATCATCCCCTTAGCGACATTATATTAATAAAATACGCTTTGATCTTGTTATATTGTGGTACATTGCATAAGACATAGCGATAATTTAAAGGCTGAACACATTTTTTTTAACATTCTCTAACACTTGCGCGACTCATTTGTTTAAATAAACTACTTTTTGCGTATTTAGACGCGAGTATTTGTTTTAAATTTTAGCCGGACGATTCGGAGACTTTGCGGGTGAGCATGTTTATTCAACGTCTACTATGTGGAGGACGTGATGTATTCGTCTAAACCTTTATGTTTGTTATTAACACTTATTTTATTGAAATTCCTTGTTTTTGTATGAAAAGTTGAACTTTCAAAGACGTCCTATCGACTATAAGTCAGAATTAAATTAAACTGTAATAGTTATTGAGAACAGAAATTTTTTTAAATTTAAGAAGACATATTATAGCAAATTTCTTGCAAGTTTTTTTTTGAAGACGATTTTTTAAACCACCATCTCGTAACAGCATGACCATCTTAAATCCAATTAGAAAAATACGAAATCGAGTGCGGGAATCGAACTTGCGATCTTGTGAACGGCAGTCCGTTACATGTACCACTCGACCACGAGTTCCGTCAAATATTTTACTTAAATAAATGGTGTTTTAGGCACTAGTAATACATTGACGGCATTCTGCACCAACGTATCTATACTCCAGGAATTTGGTATCACACAGCGTTTGTCATCCGTAGTACAGTCACGTAAACTGCAATATTTGGGCCATGTCTCAAGGCGGAGTAATGACTCCATAGAGCAGTTAGTTGTTCAGGGCAAAGAGGTGGCGGCAAATTGTGCAAAAAATCGTGTCCACTTCCATCAATAACATGGATGCCTCAGCGTGACCACGACCGCTCTGACAAGAGCGAGACGACAGAGAAGAAGAATACTCATTGATAGAAAACATTTTAAGTGCAAATATCTCTCGCCCGCAGTTTATGCCTTAAGCCATGCAGTAATACGATAAGATTAATTACCTCTATTACTAAACGTATCATGTCGAATGAAGCCTGTTCAAATCACCGTCGTATATTATGATTAAGAGTGAGCAGTAATAGACCTACAATACGAGATTTATTTTGCATGATCTGGTATAGTTAACGATTGAAATAAATCTTTTTGAGATTCTTTTTTTTAGGTTCTCATACCCGTAACACAAGCGTATAAGCTTAGCTTGGGACCAGAGGATGTTGTGTGAAATGTCCATAAATATTTTATTTAATAAAAAAAAATATATTGTGAGCCTATATAACATAAAAACAAACTGTAAGTAATAATATATTGCGTATCACTTGTAAAATCGACAGACCTATAGTGTATAAATAAATAAATAAAGAATTATTATCCAAGTAGGTTCACTTCCATTTAGGACTCTACATTCTACAAGATTCACTTTAGTTTCGACAAGTAGTTTACTTATTTTAATTGTTGTTATGACATTTTTTGGAGAATGAATCTACTTCAACGGAATAATTATGTTATAAGATTATAGAAATGGTCAAAGATATTACATAAAGTCCAAACAAACAAAGTCATACCCGGCTGCCAGTTATACATAAATGAACCTTACTCGTAGTCACAGCTGAACGAGCCCACTGGGTGTTGTAAAACACCAGTTATGTGCCCTTAGCAAATCCTTCGTCGGATTTGTAATATCCTGGTAAATTTAATATAAGATCAGGTATTAGGTTACACCATCTGTTCATAATGTACAGTTGGATTTACTGGATTTTAAGGTTGTAAAATACGGATGTTTCGTAAATAATCGAGTATTATGTAAAAAAAAATTGAACCAACTTTATGAAACCAACTCGGTAGTCTAATCTTTGATTATTTAGATACATAATTATGTGAAAACAATGTGTGTGCCTACATAATTTGAAGTTTTTCCTCGATTTCTTAGGAGATAACCATCGGAACCTGACCTTATGCCAATGGGAAAAAGAATCATTAAATACGCTTTATCCAGTTAAAAGTTATGAGGTGACAAACAAAAAACAACATACAGACAAATTGAGAACCTCCTCCTTTTGTTAAAGTCGGTTAAAAATAAATACAATTTGGTCAAATCACACCTATGCTGAAGAATTAAAAAAATTGGTCAAGTATTCACAAGTTCAAAATTGGTAAAGAAAGAAGAGTTGATACAGACATGACGGCTGATAGAAGACTATGGAAGAAAAAGACATGTTGGGCCGACCCCAAATAATGGGATAAGGGCAGGATGATGATGAATACTAAACTGGTCTCTAAAGCCCGTTTTCCGTAAAAACCAATTTACCATTACGGATAGATAGTTATCCTCGTTAATGAGTAAGATACTTAGATAAGATACATAGATTAGATAAGATCTTCTGACAAATTATCAATAGAAACTGCGGTAATCAATAGCATATTGAAATGCAAGTAAGGATTTGACGATAAAATGTTATTAATGGCGGTTATAATTAGCAAGATCTTTTTAAATTATAAAATAAACAGTAAATTTGTAAAATTTCAATAGCAACAGAGCACCCAAGTATCTATTGAATTTTTAAAATGAGTAAATCTCAAATGAGCATCGAAGTGTAACTCAAATTAATTTGATTAAAAAGCTTTTCAGTTGAGTACCCTTCACTATGCAGAAACCTAATATTAAAATTTAATTTATTTACATAATTTTTATTTTTTTTCTTTAAATATTCACGGACATATCACACAACGTCCTCTGGTCCCAAGCTAAGCTTATATGCTTGTGTTATGGGTACCAGAATACGGATATAATACATATACTACTTTTTTTTGTAAATACATACTTATAATACATAGAAACATATATAGTTAAAACCCGTAGATTTATGGTCTTATTCATAATGACTTATCGGAGGTTTAAAAGTTCGCTAAAATCGGTTCGCGAAAATTGTCAAAACTTGTTATTCATAATAGTCTTTTTACGATAAAACGTTTTTTATCTCTCCGATAAAATCTCCGTTTAAACCTCCGATAAGTCACTATGAATAAGACAGTTACTACAAAAGCAAATTTGCAAAATTGTGTTTGACGTAATATTTTTATTTCCAAAATATTTTTTTGTTTTTTAGCCATGCTTTTTAAAAGGCGGGTATGCTTACTAGTAGATACAACAAAGTACGAACTTGTAATAATTCCTAGCTAGTTAGGCAAAAAAGGAAACAAAGTAAATCATCAATTAATTTATTTTAATCTAGTACAATTTTTTTACATAAATTATGTAGGTACAGTAAGAGAAACAAAAAAAAAATATTAAAAACATACTCTAAAATGTGATTTTGTTGTTTAAAAAAATTGTGTCAGAATATTTAACTAAATAATTTAATAAAAAAGATAAACTATAAGACAAAATTAAAAATAATCACGGATGAGACACCCGTGACCATGGTGACTGCAAAGTCTCCGAAACGTCGCGGGCCAAAAATTTTAAACAAATATACGCGTCTAAATCCGTAAAAAGTAGTTTTATTTAAACAAATGAGTCGCGCAAGTGTTAGAAAATATTATTAAATATAATTCTAAATAATTTACATAGTAAAACTTATTTCCTATAACAATGGCAGTTATTGGTAATAATTCTACGTTTACAACTAAACATAACTAAAAAATGAAAACAATCGTTAGTCTATAATATCAAATAAAAATGTTCTGTTAACATTGCCGAATTGTGTTATTGACACTATCAGTTTGCATTTTTTTGTTAAGTTGTCCATGTAGAATCGGAACCATTGAATGATTTGTTTAATTGTGTTTTCTGTAATATATTCCATGTCCATGAACTTCCTCTCGAACTTCTTCTGGTTTTGGTTTAGGGACGAATGGGTTGTGATAGGGATCAGCGTTTAACCTGTGAAAAATTTAATATGATAAATATTATCGGATACGGATTAAGAATAGTAGTGTCACCTTCCCATTTCTTCCCCAGGGTCTTGTATAAACCAGCTAAAGAATATTATAAGTAGTTAATAATAATATCTACTTTATGAGAGACGGAAAACTTTCAAGTATGCCAACACTCTTGGTCAGCATTGCATAATAGACCACAAAGACTCCGTAAGTGGAGAGGGTGCGTGTGGGACGATAACGAGCTGAAAATAGAGAGAATGAGATAGAAAAAGTGATAAATATTACACTAATTGCTGCATCAACAAAACTCTTCCTCTTGAATTGTGCTCATACTTTATGTGCAAATTGCTAATTATAAGTTACAAGTATACATTTATTTGGTCGCGGGTTCGATTCCCGCTTGGGACAATCATTTGTGTGATATCCTTAAATGTCATACAAATGTTTGTACTGCGTCTGGGTGTTTACTATGTATTATAAGTATGTATTTACAAAAGAATAGTATATTATGTAGTCTATCCGTATTCTGCTACCCATAATACAAACATAGAAATATAGCTTACTTTGGGACCGGAGGACGTTGTATGAAATATCCTGAATATTTATTTATTTATACATATTTGCAGAGGCGTATTTTGAAAATAGGGGCCCGGTCCATTTGATTTGACGCCCCTCGCCAATTTAATTAGCCACCTCATAGATTAATAGAGATAGAGCAAAATTTGAAGCTTGAAGGCTTTCGCCGCCCTTTTCAGGCTGGTCGCCCTGGGCCATGGCCCCTATGGCCCTAGGGTAAATACGCCTCTGCATATTTGTCAGCGTTTGCTGGCCACGCAAAAATGACAATATGAACTGTGGTCACTTTTTATAACAAAAATATAATCACAACTTAACACATGATATTAAAAGAATTTTTTTGTTCTTAAATCAATATAATAGTTACATCTTCAAAAGCTAATGCCAATTAACATTTTCCTAGCGCTATTCGTCTTAATTTAACTCTACCAATTTCATTTGTATAATTTCATTTCCAAAATTAAATATGAGCAAAATGGAAGTCACAGCTTTTCTACGAGTAGATGCAAGTCATTAGTGAAACATCGATTTTTGAACAGCAAATATTTCAAACTTAATGTTTCCGGGGCTGGCTTTTTAAAAAGATAAGCAATATTTAAAAAGTAATTACCTACTATTTATTTCAAACATACGCGTCCAAATCCGAAAAAAGTGGTTTTATTTATTTAAATATAAATCTATATTACAAAAAAGTGTTAAGGGCCTACATCAATATTATCGTATATCATCGCCGACACGTACATATTAACACAGCCAGTAGGCACAGAAAATGAAGAATTAGGGATACTTTTCCTATTTACTCAAAATCTACTAAATATATTTTAATTCTGATTTACGTGTTTCTATATATAATAGTTACTTATGTTTTTAAAGTTATATCATTAGTTAATACGCGATAATAGACCGACAAATGAAAAAAATAAAAAATTTGAGAGGTTGTTTCGCTAAGATTTTCTATCGAGAAAACTTTTTTCAATCGCGTTTCTGAGTTTATGCGATCCTAGATCATATATTGAAAAAACATATACTTAAAAATTAGAGCTCTAGCCATTCAATCTAAAGAAACAATGAAAACTTCGTACATAGAAAAATGCACGAAGCTATTTTGGTATCCTCTTAATACTGTTTAAACATTTATATAACTTGTATTGCGTCATCTATCAAGTGTGTGCTTGTATGGCAGAGGAATTGTGAAACACAGCTCTCACGGTAGCTCAGTCGTTAAACCTATAGTATGGTGCTTTGGGTATGCTTTAGTGCTTTGATCACACTCCTTTAACAGTCGAGCAAATAAAAATAGTTAGTTAAAAAAATGCTTATTAATATCACTTACTTGTATTGCGCTATGGCCTTTGAACAGTCGACGTTGTACCACCAGTCACATGCAAACTTGGCCTGGTCAAATAAAGTTCCATTGGTGCACAGGAATGAAGCACCTTGGTCACCTTCACGACCATCGTGACAAACGTGGTAAGCCTGTTTAAATAATAAAAATAAAAAAGTAAATAATTTTTCAGTGTGATGATGTACTAAAAATATAATTGTCACAACTGTCAACTGTTACTTAAACTGGATGTACAGCAACTTTAGGAGGAAATGCCGTGGTTCCTCCTAAAGATGCCCTAAATCCAGTTTAAGGATAGGTATTATAATCAAGACATGTTTTTTGTGAAAGAAGGAAAATTCGAGACTTAACCCTATGCCAACACGCCCGGTCAGTAGATCCTCCTGAAGGAGGCTCATGCCCCTAAGCAGTAGGAGTACGAAATAGTTTTTCACTGTTTATTTACTTGTGTTAAGGGTACCAGAATACGGAAATACACAAATCGACTAATATGGTCAGACGCATTAAAACATCCTATGTGTTAAATATACACATGTAATCGTCCTTTGCGGGAATCGAACTTGCTACTTTATAATCAGCAGTCTACTAACCGGTGCACCATGACGTTAAATTAGATTATTTAATTAAAAAGGAAAGATTACACACACGCAAAGTGCTTATCGCATAGCTTCATTCTTCGTTGTGGGAAATTTGATTTTGTTTACCTATTATTTTAATACAATAGATACTATCCATTCTCATATTATTTCCTACTTATTATAATTCCTTTACTAAACAAAAATAAGTAACTTTGATGACATATTAAGCTTAGTTAGGGTATAGAGGATGCTGTGAGGGTCCCACTGTTTTTTTCCGGACGGTGGGGTGTGCGGTCAGGAACATTTTGACCCAAAAAAGGGTAGAGAGGACGCTGTGTGAAATGTCAATGTATGTTTGTGTGATTTTTGTAAGTAACTAGTATTCTACACATAGTGGTCGAGGTAGACAAAAGGTTGTCTCCAAATTTGCACTGCAATACACGGTTCTTCGTTTTCCGCACCCAATCTCGTCCTGCGGCTTTCAGTCATGTTCATTTTATTTGACGGGCTTCGTGGTCTAGTGGTTTATGTAACGGACTGCCGTTCACGAGATCGCGGGTTCGATTCCCGCTCGGGACAATCATTTGTGTGATGTTTATAATAGTCACACAAATGTTTGTACTGCGTCTGGGTGTGTTCTATGTATTATAAGTATGTATTTACAAAAGAAAAGTAGTGTATGTATTATATCCGTATTCTTGTACCCATAACATAATCATAGAAATATAGCTTACTTTGGCGCCAGAGGACGTTGTGTGAAATGTCCAAAATATTTATTTATTATTATTGTTCATGATTATTTATTACCAAAAATGGTTGAAAATTAAAAATGTTCCATCAGAGACATCCACATGAAACAATGGATTGTCCCCAATAGTGCTAATAAAGACTGAATTTACGACCCTTCAGAAGCTAGTCTGTCTACTGAAGTAACCATGAGAATAACTAAACTAAATACTTAAACTACTGGTTCTATGTTAATGTTTACATTACACAACAGTAACACGCTTTTGAAACATTGCATCACGAAAATAATGTGTCAAGAAACAGATTGACATTTAATTAACGAACAAGAATGGAACCTGGTATACTTGATAATAAACTTGTTGTTATATATGTACAAGTTCAAAGCTTACGTTGGTAATGCAAAGAGCGTTTTGTTTGACAAAACAAAAACACAAACAGTATTTCGAATTATGTTTATACCTCTTTAAAACTTTATTTAAGGCCAAATTCATATAAATATGTATGTATAACCCTTAGAGCATTAATCCAAAAGGAGTTGACTTGACCCTCGTTGAAAAAGGTACGAGAGCAATGCTCATACTCATTGTGTAGAGCCACTGTCGTGTCTTAGTACCCGAGGTGATTTTGGGCGGGGCGTGAGTAACGACCAATGAAATTACGTAATTGTTTTACTTCGGAACCCGCCGACATGACAGTGTATTTTTCAATATAAACGGCGTGTGTAATAGCTCTGGTTGGTTTAATACTGTGAGGTTAATAGCTAGATGAGTGAGAATGAGTTTTTATCTAATTTGTTAAGGTTTGGTGTATTTTGGAGGAAAGGGGGCTCAATAACTGTAGACGCGGGTGGAACTGCATTGGCTAGTAAGTATTTAAATTAATTTGAATATATACCTGGCATCCAGTCTCAACATTGGCATACATCCCCGGGTGAACTGGCACGTGATGGCATGAAAATCCAGTTTCTGGCACTTTGTGGTACACTGGGAAGTCTACCCCTGGGATTCCAGGAACATTACGTAAGTCCTGTGGCTTCTCATGTTCTCGTAGAGGCTTTGGACGAATCACTGCTTGTTCGTAATATATTGGCTCATACGGATCATAATGCTGGAACAAAATTTACACTATAAGTGGCTGTTATCCATATATATTTAACTTTATTTTCAAGTATTCATAAAGACCCATGTCTTCGCAGGGTACGCTAGGTACATCTTCATGGCCCCGCGATTAAGGTCCCTCAGTCGCTACTTCAACGAAATAATAACCCCAAGTTTAGGCATATAGGCTCAATTTTCATGGCATTTTATAACTGAAAAGATTTCAAAAATGAATTCTAAGGAAACCTGCCTACACTTGGTACACATAGATGTGCTAATAAAAACTTCGTATTTAAATTTACATATAATTTTCCAAACATAATTCGCTAAGACACACTTTTTGCTTATGGGATTACAAATTGCAACTATATCACCACAACATAAAGTCATTAAATTTGAAAAGAACATAACTAGAGATAGATGGAAAGATAGATTAATCTCATGAGACATTAATTAAAATAATTACATGATTTTACGACCGACAGAGGTCTGAGACAAGAACATTATCAATGATCGACCATGACATCGTTATAGTTTACGTCACGATATAATCTGTTTCAAATTTCAGTGCGCAAAAAATACAATACATTCATATTGTATCCAATTAAGACAAGAAATGGCCTTGACACGCCTTGTAGAACACTTAGTAATGTTTTTGACTTCAGTGATCTAGGTCTTAGGTTCGATTCCCAATAAATATTTATTGTCTGTGTGGAGACTGATTAAAGATACAAAATGTTGGCACCCCATTCCCTCCCACTGAGTGATTTAAAAGCCAACAAAGGGATCTTGTAAGGAGATATTTTTTGTTAGATACGCAAAACTGGAAATTGAACCAAACACCAATGCATAGTAAGCGTGGTAGAAGTAGACTAGGCACCCTCTTAAGGTTCAGTTGTGAGAAATTAATGGGCTGAGAAGAAGAAGGAGTATTATGAGATGATGACAGGTTTACGACCGATGTATGTTATCAGTGATGACGTATACGACAGAAAAGTGGTCTTATCGTAAAGGCCTCATAACAAAGTGGAGAATCACACAGCATGCTATATCGAGGGTTGTTGAAATTTCCCTATGGGACAGAAATACGCATGCTGAAATAGCAACATACAGGTCTCATAGCTTGATGAAAACTATCCCAGGTGACTTTTCTTTAACTTTCCAGTCTCCTTTCTGCTAAAAAAAGAAATTGTTAATTAAGGCTTTTAACAAATATTGTTTGGAATATGAAATCATTCTCTAGGAAGTCATATATAAGACTTATATATACCAATGACCAAAGTAACGACACAGTTATAATTATTGTAGTAATTTCATGTAATTTTTTCTCTCAATTAAATTTTGATCACCCACTTATAGAACGCATATACCATGTCTGTATAGTAGAACTTCTTACATAACATACAGCTGTTACAGTTATTTGGTGAACAAGTTTTATTGGGTCATGACAAAAGTTCGATTTTAATGTTATTTGCTAGTGTTATTTATGCTGCCTTTATTTATTATTGCATTTCATAATTTTACTAAGAAATTAATAAGTAAAAAGTCCTATTAGTTGACGAGTCTACGTGGTGATCCGGTATCATCAATCACCTTACCTCAGAATCACTTTAGAACCCTAAACAGAAGCATCCCAAGTTATGATGAACTGGCGGGAATTTATAAAGAGAACAGATCCCGATTAAAGAGAATAGGGTAGGAAGAAGAAGAATTGATAAGTAAAAAGTATTCTATTGTTAATATTTGTCACTTCAACGTGTCTTCATTGCAGTTTTCATTGTAGGCTTTAAGAAAGTCTACGTCCAAACCAATGTTATGGAAAAGGCTAATGGATGGATGTATTGACTTAATCTACTACCTTATTCGCTAACAAAATTTGGTATAAAAACATACTTACTTATTTAGCCAAAATGCATTCAAAACTTCATAAAAACCGTTCGGTCGAGCTGTTTCAGAAGAATTTGGTGAATAAGAACACGATACAAAAATTATGTATATAAGATGAATTTCAAGTGAATTTATATAACAGGCACAATAAAATTAATGCTAACACTGTTGAAGTTTTAATTAATCTTTAAACATTTATTTAATGACGTAATTAGTTTAATTAATGTAGCTAAAAACCCACTAACATTAAACAACTGTTCTTAATTACATGTAACAAGTATTAATAATAACACATGAATATTGTGTAAAATATCAAAATATACCACTGAACTAGGCCTGTAGGCTGTACGTCGCTGTCTTCATACTACATAAGGCCTGTAATCGCCTAAATTGGACACGTATGGTATGGCAAATATCCCGGACAATCAATTAATTCCCGGGTTCGATTCCCTGTCAGGACAGTCATTTGTGTGATGTTTTTAATTATCATACAAATGTTTGTACTGCGTCTGGGTGTTTACTATGTATTATAAGTATGTATTTACAAAAGAAAAGTAGTTTATGTATTATATCCGTATTCTGGTACCCATAACACAAGCATATAAGCTTAGCTTGGGACCAGAGGACGTCGTGTGAAATGTCCATGAATATTTATTTATTAATTCAAGGAACGACGAATTAATACCAGTATATCTAAAAAAAATCCTGTCCCCAAACGTCCTCTTACTAAATAGGAATCAATCCGAATCAACCCGAATGGATAACAACTCTAAATATAATAATAACCTACACAGTAAAAGACAAAACCCAAATTATTTCTCTCCAGTCTAATAACGTTGTTCCAATGTTGGACACGGGGTCTCCTTCTCTTTGGGAAGGAGGCCACAGAGGAGGTCATCTGTATCGTAAGGAAAAGGGATGGTGACACTTGTATTCTTTATCTATCACCACACGGATCGAGCTGTTTCATGAGGTACCTGCTTTTAATATAAGTATGTCTATAACTGTATGGTGTTATTAAATTCTAAATTAAATGTACAAATAAGGTATTTGGAAACTAAACCAACTTGTTATATGTTATATTTCGTAAATCCTGCAGGCTTATAGTGAGAGGGGATCAATGTACGCACGTTGTCATGGACGACTGGCGTTGCGTAGTAGTGATAGTAAGCTAGACAGTTCTAACTAGTTATTAGGCATACTTAGGGCTGCCCTCAACTCAATGGGCATTGTTCATATTTTTTTTAAACTCTTAATTCGAAAACCATTTCGGGGAATAGAGTTTCTGATCATGATCCATTAGATTTTTCGGAGAATTTGCTATATTAACGATTATTTTTCCAAAAAAGCAAATGATCTCTATTTGCCCTTGAAATGAAGGACTTAAAATATTAAGGCGTTTTTAGGGATATACTGCTCTGAATTGGAGTTGAAATTGGTCTATTATATCAACTTGTTAACTTTGAAAAGCTAAAGTACAATCTGTATTATGTCTATCAAGAAAAGTTTATACACAGATTGCGTAAAACGATGACGTCGCAACATTTATAGTAATATCTTCAAGAATTTGTTAAAAATTCTGTATAATGAATATTTCAATAATATTGAAATTAGTTTCTTAAAATAGTCTATATTTTCTAAAAAAAATATAAAAACAGCAGGTCAAAAATTATGAACAATGCCAATTGCAACCGTCACATGTATACGACGAAAATCCCAGACATTTAGGTTAACTACAACTTTTAAAATGGTCTCTCGACTGGACACTGGAAATCCTTCAAACTTGGATTAAACAGGAGAATCCCCTATAGATGAAAATCCTAATCATGTTTTAAGGCGTTTTTTATGAAAAATCGAGCCTATAAAACGATGTACCTAATAAGAATTAGGTACATCATTCATCATCAGTTGAGTTAGTTATATTTTTTCGACCCTACATTCATATCTATATTTATAATTGGTATTTAACAAGGAATTTCACGAACTGTGTTGATAGAATTTATCTTAAACAATTGGATTGGTTTTGGTAAGAATATTCGAGTGCCTTTAGACAAAGTTAAGAGTTTTCATTCACAATTGAACAAAAACTCTACGACAGGACGTTATTTTGGTTCTCTTAATCAACTAATAACAATAAGAAGTATTCTGCATTTCTCTAACTTTTTTGTACTTTATTTTGTTTCTTGGCTATAACTATATACTTGGTATACTATCGAAGAGTCCCTAATGGGGGTTTAAAAAATATCCAAGGGACTAAAGGGAAAAAATGTCCTTAAAATAGATTTGTATTGAAACTGTGCTATCGTTAACTTTTATAGCGGAAGATAGTGAACAATGGGATATAAATAGACTTAAAATTGTGAAACTGTAATTTTCTATTAGTAACAATCAAGTATTTTTTAAAGAAAAGTTCAATCGAGTTCATGTACCTTAGAAATTTTAAATTTTTTCCTCGATTTCTCAGGAGGTAACCATCAGACCCTGACCTGATGCCAACGGGACCACACGGGAACCACTAGCTTTCAAATAAAAAAAGGATAATTATAATCGTCGCGTTAAAAATTCTGAGGTAACAAGCATAGTCACACCCGTGACCATGGTGACTGCAAAGTCTCCGAAACGTCGGGCCAAAATTTAAAACAAATATATGCGTCTAAATCCGTAAAAAGAAGTTTTATTTAAACGAATGAGTGCGCAAGTGTTAGAAAATATTATGTTAACAAACTTAAATAAAAAATAAATAAAAAAATCCTTACAGACGAATTGAATACCTACTCCTGTCTTGAAGTCAGTTAAAAATAATTCGCATCTGACCATTATATTTGGAGATTACTTCTTGCATTATAAACTTTATCTCTTTGTAATATTAGTAAAAAGAACTACAGCAAGTGATTGTAAGAGTCCACAAATAATACCCATGGATTTATTTAGTTCCTAATTGCATAACAAAAATGTGGTTACTGTGTTGTAATAATTTGGCTAAACGTTTACCTGTCTTTAAAATTAATTGGACAACTATTATTGGTAAAAGAGAAAGGTTTCCGTGTTCTTGGTGACTTTTGGTAACTAAATTACCAGTTTTACATACATTTTGCAACAACTGCTTTGTAACAACACGCTTGGTCAGCGTGGCACAGTTGATCATGATCCTTCCTAAAGTGGATTAGGCCATTGTCTAACATTGAGACGATAATGTTTAGTGCAAATTTTGCTTTTGTTCTGATGTTAGTGGCAACTGTTATTCTGGTACCCATAACACAAGCATATAAGCTTAGCTTGGGACCAGAGGACGTTGTGTGAAATGTCCATGAATATTTATTTATTATTTATTATTTATAATTGGTTAAAATGTAAAATGCGTGCGCACTGTCACAAAATTTAGATACTCTGTTAGTTACAATTATAGGATAAACAAAGAATTATAATTTCTGATTTATTTGATACTTGAAATAATTATAAGGCTGAAGAGTTTGTTTGTTTGATCGCGCTAAACTCAGCAACCACTTGCTCGATTTAAAAAAATATTTCAGTATTAGATAACACATTTATCGAGGAAAGCTATAGGTTTTATAACATCACGCTGCGACTAATAGGAGCAAAGCATTAGTGATTTTTGTAAATGCGTACGATGTTGCGGGTAACGTCTTTATTTCAAAAGGTTTTAGAAATTTTATAATTGGTAGTAAACATGCCAGCAGCGTATCCATCAAAACAAACTAATAAAACCACCCTCCTAAAATGCGAAATTAAGAAAAAAAATAATGGCCTCGAAGAAAAAAAAGAAAATTTAATGTACCGACACAACTAAAAGGTGCGAATTTGCAAATTTACTCTTGAACACAAACTCTCGGAACAAACTAAATTTCAAATAATTTCCACTCTAAGAAGCCTGATCAAAGAAATAAAACTAAAAAACAGGCTTTCCTTAGCCCTGCCGACGAAAATGAGAGTAAATTTAACCAACAGTAATTCCCCTTTGAAGGCCTCTAGGGAGGTTCGCTGAAAGGAAAATTGCAAAAGTTAGCGTTCCCTTATGAGAGGCCAAGTTATTTCAACTAGATATTTTAAGATCGCGGCTGGCTACCCTTTTATTGCAATAATTTCTACTTATAACATTCAAACAAGTTTGCCTTTGAACTATGCAATTATATAAAGTTTCAAAAATGATTAGGTTCCTCCTTTTCCATTTTATTAAGGTAAACTTGAAATTGAGATCATAATTTGGTTCTTATTCTCATTCTATAAAGGAAGGTATCTGTGTGGTGACGGATTAGGACAGACAAATATAAGTGTCACCACCCCATTTCTAGGGTGCAGTAAGAACCAGCTAAAGGACATTATAAGCAGTTAGTATCTACGGTCAAAGACAGAAAATTTTCAACTAAGCCCTATGCCAACACACCTGGTCAGGGCGGCATAGTAAACCTCAAACGTGTGTCTATGATAAAGACTATACGTCATATGAAACGTAATTATTCTATGAAGTACGATTTTATTAGCCAGGCTAAAGTTACTTGTCCTCAATTTTAAACGTCAACCTACCATCTGGTATATCTTTGCACATAGTATTACTGAAACTGTAGTATTTTTATTTTATCACAAATAGCGGTCCAAATCTACTGTGGCATAAAGTCTCGCTATGTTCAATGTTGATGGATGTATTTCATTTTGTGTTCAAGACAGCTAAAATACGACATACGATACGACTACATCAAGGTGACTTTAAGTACCTACTCTTTAAAGTAGTAATGCTAGCGGCAACATCGCTTGATCATTACGATCACGACTGCCGATCACGAGGTCGCGGGTTCGATTCCCGCTTGGGACAATCATTTGTGTGATATCCATAAATGTCATACAAATGATTGTTCTGCGTCTGGGTGTTTTCTATGTATTATAAGTATGTATTTACAAAAAAAAAGTAGTTTATGTAGTATATCCGTATTCTGGTACCCATAACACAAGCATATAAGCTTAGCTTGGGACCAGAGGACATGTTTAGCCCTTGATCTGTGGTTACATTCAGTAGTTACCGTAGTTAGTCAGTCATAGAAATTATTTTTTAGTAATTAAGGTTTGTTTAGGTATTATTAAGGTATTAAGGTTTATTTTGGTTTCTAGATAAGCTAAGTTTAGTTGTACGCGTGAAATTGGTACCAATACCGACACTAAGAAGTTAGTTACGAACATAGCATGAACGATAAATATAATTTCTTATATACACTTTTAAGTACAAAAACACTTTCTTGTGCAGAACTAGAACTTGAGCAGAAAACATTCATAAATTTTCCATTCCTTTATCATATATACAGAACCCGAAATATAACAAAAATTGTCAACAATAGAGTAACAGAGACAAATAGTGACCTTAACAAACATTATTGTTCCCTGAAACAAATATTTGTTTAACAGTATTTGTTTGTATACCGCTCGTAACTGAGACTCAATTACATGTTTGCTGAATCCAATGGGATTTATGTTACAAATTGCTATGTTAAGAAAACATTTTGAGTACATTTCATACAAAAACAATTAATTATTTACACACAGGAATACAATTGTCATCTCTCCATTTCAATCATCGATATACAGACCTGGGTTTAGCAAAGAAGATTTATTGCAAGAGATAAAATACTATTGAAATTTATAATCAACTTGCTAAACTGACAGACTTATACTGCTCAGTTTGGTATAGTACAGTGGGACGTAAATGGGCTGGAGAGAGAGGCTGAAGGTAAACTCTCACTCTCTCTCCAGCCCATTTACGTTTGTGTTCTACTATACCAAACTGAGCAGTATAAGTCTGTCAGTCACTTTTGGAAGTATTATGGTCTACTGTGCCGCGCTGACCAGGCGTATTGGCACAGGGTTTATTTTCGAGTTTTCCGTCTCTCACAGAGGATGTTATCTGTATGCAATATCCCTTAGTTGACTTTTATAGCACCCTTGGGAGGAGATGGGGTGGTGACATTTGTATTCTTACTCCGTCACCACACCGAGAGAAGAAGTTAAGACGAAGGAAACTAATTACTCCATATTTTTAGCCGAGGCTCGAGCCCAGTTTTAAAGCGTTTTCAAATAAAAAAAATATTGAGATTTAAAATTCAAATTGTCATAACAATGTATTAAGTCAAACAATAACTAGAATTCATAAAGAAATATTTATATAATAATTATTTTATACATTGTAAGCCATTATAAGGTTAATATTATTTTTATAACAGTGGAACAAAAAAAATATTAAATTTTATTTTAATTATAAATATAATTTAGCAAATTTAATATCTGTTAAATTAACTGCTTAGTTTTTTTAATGTCAATAATTTACTAAACTCATGTTTTGTTTAAATTGTAATATTGTTTTTAATTTAATACTAAGACATCTAGTTTCTGACGTTTCAAAAGAGCTTATAAAACATGCCAACTTGAAATAAAAAGTTTTGACTTTGACTTTTGACTATATTTAACTGACAATAAAATTATTGTAACATTACTTTTTTCATTCACAGTTAAAAATATTTTTTTATGTAAAACTACTTTTTACGGATTTAGACGCGTATATTTGTTTTAAATTTTGACCTGACGTTTCGGAGACTTTGCAGTCACCATGGTCACGGGTGAGACAAAATTCTTCGTACGGCCAAATTATAAAACAAATATACGCGTCTACATCCATAAAAAGTAGTTTTATTTAAACAAATGAGCGCAAGTGTTAGAAAATATTATATTACTAGCTGTCCCGGCAAACGTTGTTTTGCAATACTAAAAAATAGTTTGAAAAATAGATGTTAGCCGATTCTCACACCTACTGAATGTGCATACAAAATTTCATAAGAATCGGTCTAGCCGTTTCGGAGGAGTACGGTAACTAACACTGTGACACGTGAATTTTATATATTAGATTTTATGGGTAAAATAACATTATTATTAACATAAAAAATATACTTACTTGTAAATACGCAGCATTTGAAACTATACAACAAACTAACGCGCCTGTTAGTGCCCTCAAAACTGCTTTACCCATTGCTCCACACATTTTGTTTTTCTTTTTTATTTAAGAAATTTCCAGAAACTATTTTGACAAGTCCGAACTCAAGTGAACAATATAATAAAATGCAATGTTCTACAGTTGTAACTCTCCCCACTAAAGAACTTGGTAGGGTCGTTGACGAAAGAGTTGCAAAGGCCTACATACACTATATGCAATGACACAATGTTCTACAAGTGACTGGCGAATATACGTTATTTAATTACGGTTTGAAAACATATTTGCAAAATTAGAGTACTATTTTAATGACGCGCCTAGTGGTCCAGTGGATCATGTAACGGACTGCCGTTCACGAGGTCGCGGGTTCAATTCCCGCTCAGAACAATCCATCCATCCATCCATCAGCCTCTCTCCGGCCACTGTTGGACATAGGCCTCCCCGATAGAACGCCACAACGCGCGGTCCTGTGCCACCTGCATGCAATGTCTCCCCGCGACCTTGACGATATTGTCGCTCCAGCTTGTCGGGGCCCGCCCAACGCTGCGTCGTCCGGTACGTGGTCGCCACTCTAGGACTTTTTCTCTCGGAACAATCATATGTGATATTTATAATTGTCATAAATAGAAATGTTTGTATTCCTTCTGGGTGTTTTTTATGTATTATAAGTATGTGTTTACAAAAGAAAAGTAGTACATATATTGTAATCGTATTCGGGTACGCGTAACACAAGCATATAAGCTTAACTTGGGATCAGAGGTGGTTGTGTGAAATATCTGTAATACTTATAGTCTGTCCGTGTGGTGACGGATTAAGAATATAAGTGTCATCACCCTATTTCTTCCATGGATGCTGAAAAAGCCGGCTAACGCATAGATATTGTACACAGACAACATCCTCTGTGAGAGACGGAAAACTCGAAATTATGCCTTGCACCACAGTCCCTCCCAAAGTGCAGGAGGCCTTTGCCCAGCAGTGGGAAGTTAATGAGCTGGAGAAAGGGAGAGAGAGAGAGAGAGAGAGAGAAGTATAGTTAAGAAATCGAATCACGACTTCACATAGCTTGCATACTACCACTACGATTAGAGGCTCATCAATCATTTATCAAAACAAATAATATTCAAATTATATAAACCAAGAATAGTTACTTCATGGCTACTTATTAGCCCTATTATGGTATAATAATATAGTTATCCAAGTTAAGTAATATTACGATATAATTACAACAAAACAATAATACATAATCGCGATGTGTAATTGTATTAGAAAACGCATGCAGTTTAATAGTAACTAACTTTCAATCGTTATGGGTGGTTGAACAACGGCCGTATGTTGCACTTCCTGACTTCATTTTCATTTTCCTGTAATAAATAATAATGTATCATGTACCAGCTCTTCACTCGTGACTTCGTTCGATTATACTCTAAACTTTACTTATTATAAAACAAAGTCGGTATTTTTGTATGTATGTCCCTATGCGAGTTTATGTCTTTAACATTACGCAACGGATTTTGGCGGTTTTTTTTAATAGATACAGTCGTATCGATAACACAAGCATTATAGCTTAGGACATAACAACCAGATAAAATGTTCTGTAAGAGACGAAAAAGTAAATCCTGCACCAACACGCTTGGTCAGCACGGCACTGTTGACCATAATCCATCCCATAGTGACGAAGGTCTCTGCTCAGAAATGGGATGTTAGTTGGCTAGAAAGGAAAAGACATATATTGTAAAACTAAACATTTAAGTTACGAATTGACTGATTTGATGCTTGAAATTTGATAATAGAGCTGTTATCTAATACTACAAGAGTCCATGTGCTGACCGGTGGTCGATATTGTAGGCAACTATTAAACTGAGAGGAATGACTAGCACCAAGTTAGTCTGTCTAACACCCTACTATTGAGTTTCCTTCACAACAAGGATATAAAGATTTTAGATGAAGCTAAATGATTTTATATCTGTTTTTGAATTTTTAAAATTTTCCCCGTTTTTGTAACATCTTTCACTGATGCTCCGCTCCTATTGGTGGCAGCGTGATGTTACATAGCCTAAAGCCTTCCTCGATAAATGGACCATCTAACACAAATGAAATTATTTAATTCGAATTAGTAGTTCCTGAGATTAGCGCTTTCAAACAAACAAACCCTTCAGCTATGTAATATTAATGTGAATTTCTTAAATATCATCATCAATCAGTGCCATACAAGCACTGATTCAGAATAGGTATTACTGAAGTGAAGGAGATGGACGTTGATTAAGTCCCTTTAAACATCCAAAAATAATTGATTGAAGCAGAGAAGTGGTCTTATTGGCGCTATTTAAAATATCTGACGTGGTTTTATATGACGTCTTAGATAAGGGTCTTCTTTACTTTATGTTTTTCCTGAAAAATATCTACCGTGCGAGACATGATTCTTTAAGTAAACTTATCCAAACGCATAAGGTTTTCGGCATTTTCGGCTTTCGTGGTACGGAGGAGTCTCGAGTTTGATACTGGTATATTTATGGATTTAAAGATTAAAAACGAGAAGGTAAATAGAAGCCAGCTAATAATATAAAATAAGAAGAAGAGAATATCTTGCCTCTTCTAGTATTTCTAAGTTATTGTTTTAGTGTACTGAGTTTCGTTGTTTCAGTAGTTAGTTCCGGCTCCAATGGTCTTTACTGCTCAAGTTTGTTGCAAAGCCAGCCGGGTTCATTCGTTATGTGATCCCACAGATCTGCTCGCCACCTTACAATGTTGTACAGAAACAAAGGCTTTGTTATCATAGCAATATATATTTACATACTAGCTGACGCCCGCTACTCTGTACGCGTGGAATTTTAGATTCCCATATATTTTGTCACCGTTTGAACCTTCCCTGGACCAAAATCACCAAAATCGGCCCAGCCGAACAGCACTTGATTTTTATAATATATGACAACTGTTACTGAAATAAATAAAAATTGGTCAAGTGCGAGTCGGACTCGCGCACGAAGGGTTCCGTACCATTATCTATGCAACATAAGGCAACGTTATTAGTATCGAGCAAGAAACGGTAAAAAAATCATGTTTGTTGTATTGGAGCCCCCCTTAAATATTTATTTTATTTTATTTTTAGTATTTGTTGTTATAGCGGCAATAGAAATACATCATCTGTGAAAATTTCAACTGTCTAGCTATCACCGTTCTTGAGATACAGCCTGGTGACAGACGGACGGACGGACGGACAGCGAAGTCTCAGTAATAGGGTCCCGTTTTTACCCTTTGGGTACGGAACCCTAAAAATGGCAGAGCTTACCATTACTTTACGAATTTTCGTGTTTATTGTGTGGTACAGAGATTTTAGCGAGATAACATATAGCCTATGCTATCTCCAGGATTATAAATTATCTCTGTAGCAATTTTCGAGCAATTCCATCAGGTATATTTTGCGTTAAAACGTCACAAACTCACTTTCACTTTTATATATAAGGATATACAGACTCCTGGTCACAATATTATGATAATATCGATTTATCTTGTTATTTTCAACGGCTTGAAAGAGGCTACGGTGTAGGACCTAATCAATTACTGTTAAATAATTAATCTTTGTCTAGACAGATTAAAAAACAGACTCAATGAATATTCTTCGAAATTCACTTTATTTTTGCTACTCATTTTTAGTTTCAGACCTGTAAATTAATGTACCTGTGTAATAATTAAGGACTATTTTTAAAACCGAATTCATTTGCCTTTAAAATTTGAGAGTTTCCTCGATTTTTCAGGAGATCCTGACCTGGTGCCAATGGGACCACACGGGAACCACCAGCTTTCAAATAAAAAAAGAATCAAAAACATCGCTTTGCCCAGTCAGAAGTTACGAAATAAATATAAAAAAAAACATTCAGCCGAAAAAAACAGCATGCTGGCTCAGAGGATAACCTAACACAAACATACAGCCTATTGACGTCCAACTGTTGGGCCGGGGCCGTTTCCACTTTGTCAGGGATTGCACTCTATTATTCAGCGTTGACCAGGCGTGTTGGGTTTACTTTCGAGGTTTCCGTCTCTCACAAAGGATGTTACCTGTGTACAATATCCCTTAGCTAGCTATTACAGCATCCTGGGGAGGAAAACGGGTGGTGACACTTGTATTTTTTGACGGGTCTCGTGGTCTAGGGGTTTATATAACGGACTGTCGTTCACGAGGTCTCGGGTTCGATTCCCGGTCTGGACAATCATTTGTGTGATGTTTTTAATTGTCATACAAATGTTTGTACTGCGTCTGGGTGTTTACTATGTATTATAAGTATGTATTTACAAAAGAAAAGTAGTTTATGTATTATATCCGTATTCTGGTACCCTTAACACAAGCATATAAGCTTAGCTTGGGACCAGAGGACGCTGTGTGAAATTTCCATGAATATTTACTTATTTTATTTATTTATTTTTTATCCGTCACCACGCGGAAGTGTAATGTGTTATGTGGATCTACAGGCTTACATTAGTGTGCATATACTTGGTGCCTGTACTTGTAATTGTAATAACTATTTAAACTTTCTTAACAATTATTTCATCCGCATTTTTATTAACCCTGGAGTAGTCGCGCGGACTACATATGTAGTCCACTGATACAAAATCAAAAAGTTCTCCGAAACGGTTAGCGCGGTTGCCATGCGTCTCTAGGTACTTTTGGAAATCACGACGGCAAATCCTCTCACAATTTTTGTTTGCTGTATAAATGCACAGTGCGTTGAGTCCACTCAAATTGAGCAAGTCAAAGAATACCGTCAGAGGCCATTTTCTAGAGTTTCTTGAAACATCATAAAGAGAACACATTTTATCAACAAGGTCAACGCCATTTTTGGTTCTATTATAATATAACAATTAATTTTTAGTTATAAGTTTTATTATGATCTCAATTAAACATTATGCTGTGCCATTTTATGGATTTAATAAAAATTTGTTTAATAATTATAATACAGAGGTTGTGATTAAGTTTTAATTATTGTATCTAGTTAAGAAAACTGTACTGATTATATTTTGTCAAATGGAATAAAGAAATTACGCATATATCGTGTTTTATCTGATTTTAAAAATGGACTACGTACGTAGTCCACGCGACTGCTGCTGTTACTTTTTGATGCACGACCACTGCAGGGTTAATAATTATGCAATAATCTGTCTATCTCACTTGCGTGGGTCTACAAAATGGTCTTACAATTCAGTCCATGTTATAATGGCTGAAAAGTCTCCATAGAGACGAAAAGAGACGAAACCTAAGGCCGTATATAAAACAAAATATACATGCCTAAATCCGTAAAAAGTGGTTTTATTTAATATTATATTCGCTTTTCATACTTTGGTGATCAAAAGGGTTCTTTGACAGTATGTAAGTATTCCATTAGGTCTTAAGTGTTAAGTAAAAGCTACTAAGAGAATAAATTAAGCTTTAACAAGAGATTTGTGAACCCACTCTTCAAACTTAACCTTGTAATATTTGGTTATATTGGTACCAATTCTACTGGTGCAACTAAACTAAACTAATACACGAAAATTGATAGTGTCAGTAACACTAATCGGCGTCATTAACTAAACTTGCGTTTTAATACACGCGGAATTTATATACGATTTTAGTTACTAGATAAAAATTATGTACATATATTTTGATTTATTGGTTATTACAGCCATTAAATCAAAATGCATAATAATTGATCGCATTTCCATTAAGTTAGGTTAAGTTTTTGACACATCAGAATCAGCCCCATTATAAAGTTCTTCATTATAATTGATATACCTACTTAATGCGTTGTGCAGCACCCGTGACTATAATGCTGTGGTAGAGTAAATCCCAAATTAATATGGTCTAATGTGTGCACAATCTACATAAGTGATATCAAAGGAGTTATATAGTATTTTTAATTGACTTCAAAAGATATTATCTCTATTTGCTCATTAAAAAAGTACTGCCTCTGGATAGGCAGTATTTAATAGAAAACAGAATTCCATTTTTTTTAAGGCCGTTAATCAGGCTTTGTTTACGCTTAGTATCAGATTGATCTATTTGTGATTGCCACTTTCTGATTTTCGGTACAAACCCGTTGCCCATGAAGAACTCCAGAGTCGTTTTGATTGCCTGATAGGTTTGCCGAGAGAAAAACAACGCGTAGGTACGCATCACTAAAGGGCAGTCGGTGAGAAAGGAATTTTCTTTACATGCTATAAATATTTTGAAGGCTACCATGCACGATATGCTTGCCATCAAACTATTATATAACAAAAGTATTGTGATATATTGTGGGTTCATACTCGTAAGACATTTTAATTAGTATAAAATTAGTTTACTGTAATAAAATTTAGTTTTTAATTATATATAATAGGCATAATGAATATATTTATGTTTTTGCCAAAATAATTTCGCACAATGCATACATATTTTAAAAAAATAAACCAGTACGACTTACTTATAAAGTTTATTATGTAACATGTTTAACATATTAATAAATTATTAGAACCCGGCTGACCAATCAGTGCTCAGTTTATTTCTTTTTTCTAACCGAGAAAAAAAGAAGAAAGTTATATGTTAGGCTCTAATATTATATATTTTAATATTTTATATAAAGTTAACATAGCTAGATCAATAAATCCCTTCCAAAATCCAGTACATAATAAGTTAATAATGATGTTCAGAGTCAGAAAAAAAAATTATAGGTACATAATGTACATATACAAGAACTAGATGTTGCCCATGACTTCATTCACGTGTAGTTTTAAATGACTGAGCAAAAAAAAAACACACAGCAGGTTTTCATCTATCATCCCAGAATATATTGTAACGGTATTCAATTCCATGGAGTAGTTTTGGCGTGATACGCGCACAATCTTACAGACAGACAGACAGACAGAGCGAGAGAGAGACAGAGACAAATTCTATGAACCATTATTTTAGATTTAATTATGGCTTCAACGCCGTCCTATTTTTTTTTTTTTTTTTCAATATCTTCAAAGTACAGTAATTGAATTGTTATATTTTTGTTATACGTAATTGAATTGTTATATTTTTATTTACTATAGATAGATAGATTAACTCTTTATTGTACACATTTACAAGAAATAGAAAACAGAAATTAAACTTAAAACTAGGTACAAATGGCGGCCTTATCACATAAAGTGATCTCTTCCAGGCAACCATGGGATGGAAAGAAAAGTTAGGGACTAAAATAAAGTGTTGTGTTTAAACTAAAATAATGTATATAGATAGAATGATAGAAATTGATTGCTCACTTAAGAACATGTCAAATATGGTGTTATGAGTAATCGCAAATATCTAGTCTACTACTTTTTATGTTCACATGTCATAAACTTTGTTCATACCATACAAGTATCGGCCTTGAACAAAGAGAAAGGACTTGATTACAACATGGTTACTGACCCTTACTGGACAAAGCGTAATGCATAAAACCTAGTTGTTCATCATACACTCATAGGAGTGTATTAAGACAATGTACAGTCGGAGACATCGTCCCACCTTGAGTGTAATTATCGGTTCGCACAGTAATTTTATAAAAAGGTTTGTAGTTTCAAGTAAGCGATTTTATTTATAAGATATCAAAACCTCGCTGATCGCCACTGTACATTACTAAAATTTATATGAAGTTTAATTAATATTTTTGCTATTTATGAATCCCAGCTCCGAACAGGTTTTATTAACAAAAGTTTCTTGTGTTAAGATCGTCACTTATGTTGAATCAGAGATTTTTAAACCGAAATGACTTTAAATAAAATGTCCGATAAGAATAATCTTAAATGGGCCCATAACATCAGCACTAAGCTAAGGAATTTTGCGAACATTGTTAAAATGTACATAAATATTTTGGTGTCCGATTGTTTGACCAAAAGTCATTTGGCAAAACTACACTTGACAAAAAACGTTTGGCAAAACAATGAATTCGCCTATTGATCATTTTACAAATGCTTCATTTTGCCAAATGATCAACACTTAAATTGATATTTTATAAATGATTACTTTACAAAACTAACATTTGGCAACTGAGTTATCAGATAAATCTACTATTGGTCTAAAAATTTGGTATTCTTGTTAAAATGACCACATTTTGCACAATTTTTTGCAAAGCTACTGCTCTGGATTTCCCTAAAAGAAAATACTATAAGTATTAATCGATATATTTTATTAATGAAAGATAGATAGAATGAAAAAAAAAATATTTTACATTATTTGCAAAATAATTACTTTTTACCCGTTCGTCTTTGGAGATATATATCTCTAAAAGGTCAATTGATATTTGAATACTTGACACATTTGTCAAGTGTAGTGTTTGCTAATGGATCAATTGCTAAGTAAGTTTTTTGTAAAATGATACTTTTGTCTAGTGTATTGTTTGCCAAATGATCATTTGGTGAAACGCTGTTTGTCAAATGATCATTTGTCAAAAATTTTTGGTCAATCATTAGGGAACCAAATATTTTATCCTGGCTCGTGTAATATAGAATCTAGTATTAAAAAACCTATTATAATATCTGTACTAATATTATAAATCTGAAGAGGTTTTTTGTTTGAACGCGCTAATCTCAGGAACCACTGGTCCGATTTGAAAAAATTATTTCGGTGTTCGATAGTACATATATCGAGGCAGGCTTTAGACTATACTACATCACGCTGCGATCAATAGTAGCGAAACATTACTGAAAAATGTTGCGAATACGGGGCAAATTATTTAAAATCCACTCGTACGAAGCCACGGGACACAGCTAGTATTTATATATAAAGGTAATTTCGACTACTTCTAACACATATATTTTTAGAAAACAGCCGGTATTGGAAGTATTGGAACAATGGTTACCTTTCCTTTACTCAATCGTAACAGATGCCTTTAATGGGTTTAATATCAAAACTGTTCGATTGTACGATATGCCTGTAGCATTATTTCAATAGTGTGTGGTATGTATTTTTATGGCAACACACACTACTATATTTTGCCACGTATCATTATATCTGAGCTTATAATATGTAATACTAGAGTATGTGTCAGAAATTACTTTTATTAAGGTTCCATATTTTTAAAAATTCCTGACTATCGCAGTTTGCCAGCTAATAAATTAAACTATACGTACTGTCTTAACAGTCATGTCAGTTGTCGGTCAGGTCGTGGTACGCCATCTGCTGACCCCTAGTCTAGTGTATAGAAATGTTAGGATTGAAAATCCTAAGTTTAAACTTAAAAAACCACTTGTTAACCCAAGACGTTGGTTCTAATAATTCCATAAGGTAACTTCGTCATCCATCTATACATAATACTAATATTATAAAGCTGGGGAGTTTGTTTATTTGAACGCGCTAATCTCATGAACCACTGTTTCGAATTGAAAAATTATTATTGTGTTGGATAGTCCATTTATCAACGAACGCATCAAGAAGTATAACATCACGCTGCAACCAATAGGTACAAAGCATGAGTGAAACATGTTGCAAAAACTGGTAAATTTTCTCTTAATTCCACGCGTACGAAATCGCATGCAACAGATAGTTCTTGATATGTGTGCAAAAATTTAAAACGAATCTTACTTTTGAAAGAGTATGATAATTATGTTTAATAGATTCTATTACATGGATATGTATTAAGTGTATATAAATACTATGTATACGAAAAACGCTAATAAAAATGTATAAAATTAATAATAACGCCTGAAAATATTACTTTTATGTGCCTAAGCATTTAACAGATTACTTTGGTAAATTGCCTACAATTTACCAAAAACCAAAACAAAGCCTAACGAAGCGAAACCTTGGGCAAATGTAGTTTGCATAATAATTATACATTATACAGGGGTTGAAATTCAAAATGGTGGCACAACAAATGCATTGGTATTATGAGATAAGACCTACAAATTTGTATTCAAAGGGTGAAAGCTAAGGGTTGGTATACGTGATATATGCTAATAACATTTTTGAACCCTTTCGTACTTGGTTTCAGCTTATAATATTATTATACCCTTAATGATGCTTGTTAAAAATCCCATTAGGAAAATATAATGACCAAAGCTATTAACACTTTTCGATTTAATAAGCGATGTTTGGTTCTGCTTAATTGTTAGAGCAGAACAACACAACTGACACATTTTTTTATTCCCAGTTCTTTGGCTGACGAGCCAATGCCAACAGGCTGGCTGACCGTAAGTGAAATCCGCTGCTTAAGTACTTAGCAACACCAGAGTCGCAACCAAGCCGTTTCCTACTTTGGGACCGCTTCACTTCATAAACCTTAACCCAATTATTTCCCATTTACTTCCCTTTCACTGGGCCATTAACGTCGCACTTTTAGGCATGGAAGTCCTCCACTTTGGGATGGACTATGGCCTACTGCTCCTTGATAGCTGGCGTGTTGGCATAGGATTTGTTTTCGGATTTTTACGTCTCTTACAGAGGACGTTAATTACTATTTATCTTAGCTGGCTCTTACAGCACCGGGTGGTGACACTTGTATTCTTAATCCGTCACCAAACTGAATGAAGTAATAATATTAGTGAAGAATTTCCTCCAATATAACTTGAGTAATACACCCAGAGAGACCGCTTACATTAAGATATACTCGTAGCTCTAGGAGTATGTTCAGTTAGCGTAGACATAACCGTAACATAAAGCGATAGTGTTCCCACACCAAGTCTTAATAGTCTATTATATTTTATGTTAAACTTTGAGAGTAGTTAGAGAATTGGGTGCTAGAGGATTATATATATATATAGGTATTTAATATTATTGTGCATGTATGTAGATACTGAGATTTTGGTCTCGTGATGTGGCTTAGTTATATTTACATAAAATAAAACATAGTTCGCTAGATTTTACAGTAATATGCCAAGATTTGTTTGAACGCGCTTAACTCAGTAACCACTAGACTGAAAAATTCTTTCAGTGTTGGATAGTACATTTATCGAGGAAGGCTCTGGCTATATAATATCACGCTGCGACCAATGGGAGCGAAGCAGTAGTGAAAAAATTCGAAAATGTGATTACTCTCAAATCCGATTTTCGAACCATGTATTGTGCCTTGGACAATTAATAACAGGAATTGTAAAGTAAGTTGTTTACAATCCTAATTTATATTACATATTAATGGTTTCCATTCGATTATCGGAATCAATTAATATGTCGATAATCTGAGAGCATTAATCCAACAGGAGGTGTCATTGGCCCCAATTCAACGAGCACAACTAAACTTAACCTTACTAAAAAAGAAAACAACATTTTTATCAATTAAAATAAAATTATTTATTAAAATAAATTCGTTAGTCTATAATATACAGATTTTTTACAAAAAACCTTCTGTAAGGTAAGATTGCAGAATTGTGTTATTGACACTATCAATTTTCATATTTTAGTAAAGTTTATTTGTGCACGTAGAATCGGTATCATTATAAGACGGCTGAAAAAGGTACGAGAAAAATGATCATACTCATTGTGTACAAATACTGTCGTCTCTTAGTGTGTGCGAGGTGATTTTGGGCGGGGCGTGCGTAGCGACCAATGAATTTACGTTATAGCGTTTGTGTGCGTTACCTCGGTATTCCGTCCATGTGGCAGTATATTTAACATAGAAAACAACGTGTTTAGCTAGCTGCTCTTGTTGGTTAAATACTCTGAGACGATAATTAATATTGGTAATGAAGCAAACAGTAAGTTATTACACACGCTGTTATAATAATTTCCGATGTAAAAACTAATGTGAAAACTACAATGCATTACGGCAAGTTACGGCAATCGAAATGCCGTAATCATTATATCATAAACTAGCTGTTGCACGCGACTTCGTACGGGTGGAGTTTAGAAAATTTACCCCCTTTTTGCAACAATTTTCACTGATACTTCGCTTCTATTGGTAGCAGCGTGATGTTATATAGCCTATAGCCTTCTTTATTAAATGGTCTATCCAATACAGAAATAATTTTTCAATTCGCACCAGTAGTTCGTGAGCTTCAAACAAACAAACAAACTCTTCAGCTGTATTAGTATAGAATAGATATTTACCGGCCATCAATTAAATCGTCAATTTATATGATTGGTCACGGTAAGGGACATTTTTAACCACTTAGCGAACATTTTTGTTTTTTATGTTTTGTTTTGATTCTTTGTATTTTGTTTTTACTAAAAGTATTGCTATGGTTACCCGAAAAAACCTTGATCTTGCATTTAACAATTCATATTATTAACTCGATAATATTATAATTAATGAAATAGTTATCGAAGCAGTACCATCTCAATATCGTCACAACTTATTCCCATTGGGGTGGGCAGCGATTGTAGAGCCCAATGTACTACGATCTAACACACTTCCATTTTCTCCTTTATGCACACAAACACATTTAAAAACACATTTATAAAAACACAGTCATAACAGTTAAACCTCAAAACAAAAAGAAGTTACTTATCGCCGAAAGTGACAATAAATAAATTTATAATACTTTATGCGGTTATCCATCACAGAGATATGTCATAAATATGAGTTATTGCTGAAATCCTCAGTGATTTAAAATTTAAAATAGCCGTATTATTACCATCATATCGGTTCTGTCTATATTAAGCTAATTTGATTTTATCCTGTTTGTACAAATAACATTTTATATAGGTTACTAACTGAAATTTGTCATTGAAATAGTTAAAATGATTTTTGCAAATACTGTGAGCATTTTTATTTCTTCATTGCGCCTGGGTGTTTCTATGTATTATAAGTATGTATTTACAAAAAAAAAACTAGTTTAATGTATTCTATCCGTATTCTGGTACCTATAACACAAGCATATAAGCTTAGCTTGGGATCATAGGACGATGTGTGTAATGTCCATGAATATTTATTTATTATTTATTTATATTAAATAGACGAAGGGTTAGCACCCTGGAATGGTAATGGGGAGGCCACATAGGTTAAAGGACTGATGATAGTCGGCCCCTGACGATGTAGAATCACGATATCATCAAGGTCGCTGGGAGCCATCCCTGTGTAGATCTATAGGGACGGATACAGGCTGATGGGTGGATGTATATCGGCTAGATATGTCAGAGAATAAGTCATACACCCTTAGGTCATAATTGGAGTAGAAGTCTCAATAAACACGAAAGTAACACTGTGGAGTCTATCATATCTACAAAAGACAATTGACTTTAACAAAACAGCAGATAAACTGGATTACTTTTTCAATTATCATACGAGTATATCCTGATATGCGTACACATTTAATCAAAATAATAGAACATTCTTTAGAATGTAAATGAATTTTGTAAACATTGTTAATTTCATTTCCTCAAATCTAATATCCTTTATCAATAGATTCTTGGTAATATGAAGTAGCTAATTAATTAAAACGGCAAACAATGATTTGCTAGTTTGTAAAGTAACAGTATGTTATAATACAGCGTATGTGTTGTAACATGTTATTATTTACTATGTATTATAAGTATGAATTTACAAAAGAAAAGTAGTATATTATGTATTATATCCGTATTCTGATACCCATAACACAAGCATAATACGCTTAGCTTGGGAGCCGTTGTGTGAAATTTCCATGAGTATTTAATTATTTATTTATTTATTGTAGGTATATAGAGGAATAGAAACTCTTTGTATGTTACATAGTCCCAACAATTATTTTTTATTTATATAGACGCAAGAGTTATATAACTTTCAGTGTCGTTTTAATGTTAATTTTGATATTCATTACCATATCGACTTTAAGTATTAATTTCAGCTCATTTTAGTCCTGATTCTAGGTTCCATTTCAAATTTGATTTGGAATCATGTAAATCCGCGGGAACAAGCTAGTTATATAATAAATAATAATATTTAATGAATTCCAAAATTTGTATGATTGGTCACGACTAAACAACAGTTGAGTACAATATTTTCTGTTAATGTTTTTCCTTTGTTTCTGCAATTGGAAATAAAATAAAAATATTATTTTACTATCATCATCATCATAAAATCACGCCTTTTTCCCATTGGGGTGGGCAGAGACCATAGAGTGCAATCTTCTACGATCCAAACACACTTCCATACTTAAATAACAATATGATGGTAATGGAGACTTTAATAGATGGTGAAACCATAATATTGCAACAAACATTACCAAATAAAGATAGTTTAAACCTAGAAATAACTAAACAAGTACATGAATAATATAAATTTAAAAAATTCGACATTACAGCGAAGCCTTACCGAATAATGAAACAGAAATTTTATACGCGAAATGTCAATAGATATTAAATTACAGTACTCTATGCGGTTATCCATCACAGAGATAGGATACAGAAAGTGATTTATTGTTCAATTCCTTAGTGATTTGAAATTTTAAAGAGCCGAATTATTTTCATCATATTGGGTTCGCTTGCGTTAGCGTAATTTAGCATTATCAGAGGCAGGTTTATTTTTTGCATAATTAGAACACAACTAGCTACAATTTTTTTATATTCATTTACATTACATACAACGACATGCCTTGTGGTCGAATGGTTTACCTAACGGCCTGCCGTTCACGAGGTTGCGGATTCGATTCACACTCGGAACAATCATTTATGTGATATTTATAATTGTCTTGCAAATGTTTGTACTGCATCTGGTTTGGCTTCGGATGCGGAAAATCTTAATGTCTAAACAGCCCAAATAATGTCCTCGGAAAATAGCGACAATCATTTGAATTGTAATCTCCCATATTCTTCAATTTCCCTGTTATTATTATTGCTAAATATACAATACAGAGCTGAACGAGGAGTGCACTATTGGGACCAGCTTGAGCAATAATTCAGTGTAAATTGCTCGGTGGTGTGTTGTACATTATTGTGCGACATTCAGCGACGGGACGAGCTGCTTGTATTGTTTGAATCGATGTTCGTTACGAGCTGTTAGTATAGTATTATAAATGCATTCATAACTCAAATAACCAATCTTCTTTCGCCATTTGTGTATGCAAAATAAATATAATGTCATACAAATGTTTGTACTGCGTCTGGGTGTTTACTATGTATTATAAGTATGTATTCACAAAAGAAAAGTAGTATATGTAGTATATCCGTATTCTGGTACCCATAACACAAGCAAATAAGCTTAGCTTGGGACCAGAGGACGTTGTGTGAAATGTCCATAAAATAAAAAAAATAATAACGTAAATATTTTTGTTTATCGACACTGTAGACAAAATGAATTATTTCCAAGGTTAGAAAATTTTTGTTATTATGAATTTTCCGACAAAAAAAATGTGCTAAAAATCATCGTTTCTTTCTTTTATCAAATTAAACGCCGTTTAATATTTAAAATTTGCGGGTTCGTTTCCCGCTCGGGACAATCATTTGTGTGATATTTATAATTGTCATACAAATGTTTGTACTGCGTCTAGGGTTTTCTATGTATTATAAGTATATATTTACAAAAGAAAAATAGTATATGTATTCTATCCGTATTCAGGTACCCATAACATAAGCATATAAGCTTAGCTTGAGACCAGAGGACGTTGTGTGAAATGTCCATGAAAATAAGGTAAGACACAGGCTAGGCACCACATTGTTCTTTGCCATGGTATTCGGTTCTATGTTCAAGGCGTTATACGAATATGCCATACCTAATTTAAATTTTAATTTAATCTTACTTCTTTTACTTCCTGCCCTAATCCCAAGCTACTTGGGGTCGGCGTGGCACGGTTTTCTTTCCAACCTCTCCTAACAGCTGTCTTTTTCTCGTCAACTCCTTTTTTAGGGTTCCGTACCCAAAGGGTAAAAACGGGACCCTATTACTGAGACTTCGCTGTCCGTCCGTCCGTCCATCTGTCACCAGGCTGTATCTCAAGAACGGTGATAGCTAGAGAGTTGAAATTTTCACAGATGATGTATTTCTATTGCCGCTATAACAACAAATACTAAAAATAAAATAAAATAAATATTTAAGGGGGGCTCCCATACAACAAACATGATTTTTTTACCGTTTCTTGCTCGATACTAATAACGTTGCCTTATGTTGCATAGATAATAGTACGGAACCCTTCGTGCGCGAGTCCGACTCGCACTTGACCAATTTTCTTTCATATCATCTCCCACACAGTTCATCTATGTTTTCTTTGGTCTTCCTCTCCTTTTCCGGCCATCAAAATTCATATACATTTTTGCTTAAATGCCCTTCTGCTAATTCAAACCTATTCAAACCTACTTCTGTATCTATTCCTACTAATCTTTTGTAACCAATTTCTTTAACAAAGATTTCCAAAGAAACTTTAAAATTGTGGTAATCGTTTGTATAAAAGTTTACTTTCATTGTCTCCAATTTTCCAACGACAGCAGTAAATCTAACTGAGAGCTGTTAGTGACAGGGTATTTGTTGATCGGGATTTACTTTTTGTTTTGGAAACAGGTTCTTTTGTTTCAATGATAAAATTGTCAGGATAAAGTTTAGCAACTGAACTAAGCTTAAAAATAAATTTGATTTAAGACTTTAACTACTGATATTTATTTACATGTTTACCTATGTTTTAAAATTTTCGCGATTGTCACACAAATATTGTGAAAAAATTGTAAGGTGATTAATATTCAAAGGTTCTCAAGAAATTCAATTCAAAAATTCAATTAGTTATTTCCTTTCAAGAAAGAAACAAATAGTTTTATTACATTTTACAAAGAAGCTTATAAATTAAATCTTTTTCTCTTACAGACTAGTCACAAATGTCAAATATTCTATTGTTTAATTGAGTAACACCATAATTATAGTCACGTCTGCATTTTGCCGGACTATCAAGAAAGGGTTATGTTAGAAATGCTTGATGTAATATTCATCTGTGGCATGGATTTATTAGGGATGTGTTCCACAAATATATTGTTGCATCTCAGTGCGATAATCATGAATTGGTCAGGTGGTTTCGCAGGTGTTTTGAGCTTCGTACCTAATTCGTCTGTACAATACCTTAATGTTAATTAATAAAGCATTTCATCTTCTTAAATTATCGTTTCCACAATAATGATATCTGAAGTTTTTAATTAAAACAAACCTGCCACATAAATTATGTTTACATCTAACAGCAAGATATATTACAGAGAGAGAGAGAGTTGCAAAACTTGGTTTAATTAAATCTTACCGATTTCAAAACATTGGCTTGGTGGATGTTGAATTTGTGCGGTTTTCGTTTCGTGTTCAATTAGGCGCCCTCTGATGAACTGTTTATTATTCACGACACAACCTGCATCATAGCAAAAGATGAATTCTCACTTGTATTTGTAAACTACAACTTAATTATGAATATTGTTTGTTGTAATAGTTGAACTTTTAATCGTAATTATAGGAATAATTTTCCGCACACGTCATCAATGTATTATCTCATTAGACGTTAATGGTCTGGAGAGGAGAATATCATACACTTATGTGTTCTATCAAAAAGAAAAAAATCATAGCCATGTCACATTTAGCAGCAGAAAAGTGATTAAGTTAAAATAAACAAGCATAAAAATATTGTGATATTTTAAACCCTTTCTCTATTGTATAAAATGTATTCAATATCTATGGAGTAAGAAGATTCGATTAGCAATGTGAGCTCCCTAATACGTGCTCTGTCTTCGTCGACTACAAACAAACCTACTTCGTAATTCACAGACACATCCAACTGTACTATGTATTGCTTACTGTTCTATTTTCTCATCACGCTCGCAATATGTGTCGTGGGACTTAACTTTGGAGCGCATTGCGATGAAATAGATGAGGTTTTAATCTTACAAACAAACCATATTTAATGGTTTTTCCACCTTAGACCTTATTTTCTATTGTCATTTTGGCTTTTTACGCTAAAAGTTAATATTAATAGTTATTATCTTTCCCTCTTCTTTCTTCAAGAGGGTTGGCTTCGGGTTGCATTTGCCAGCGTCGATATGTCTAATATACTAATAGTTATTACTGACTGAAAATAAAATTATTCCATTTTTAAATTTCGCAACTGCTGATGAAACATGTTGTGATTTAGCGTGTTAGCGTATTATGACGTCACTAATCTTGGTTGATAGAGAAAAAAAGCTCTCATTTATCTTTGGTGACGGTTTATTAGTTATTATTATTTAGCTTAAAACCTTAATAATAAACCACCACGTCACCAACCAACTTTGAATTTAAGATTATACATAAAACAATACGTTGATTTTAATGGATTTTTGTAGAGATTACTTACGATGTTGAAATCCCTTTGATGTTAATAATCTTTTAGGCTGAAATTTATAGTACATATTTAAACTTGGCTTATCGGATTTAATCCCTGACAGTAACTATAAAGCAAAATTATGTTCGTCAATTACAAATTCGAGAATGTTCTAATATTTTCGACTATCTACATGTTTTGTAGAATCAAGACTTTGTTACACAAAGTAAAAGGAAATTGCCCAAAACGGAGATGAAAAATAAAAATTCTTCACGTAATTGTGAAGGAAGTCATTAGAAAACAAGAATAAACTGAACGCATCTAACGAAAAAAGGTCCTTCAAATTTTGGTCATGCCATTAAAAAGTTTTAAGAGGTCAATTCAAATATTCAAACACAAAGGTATCAATTTTAAGAGTTCTCTGCCCAGAGAGTGTCCATGTGGCGTTATATTTAATATAGCATCTCGTCTGACTTCATTCTTATTTTTCTCTTGTGATTAAAACTGAAGGTGATTCTCCGAGTTTGAAACATCCATCAAATGTAGTTTAGTGTGGTCATACTTCTATTATTTCTGTGTGCTCCTTTATTGTTTAGGGTCACTGCGGCAAATCTGCTTCTTTCTAGGCTGGCACGGCTCTCTTTTTTTTTTCCAGCCATATTTTTAGTCATCACCATTTACTCAAATAGATCTCTCCTTTCGTAATATTCGAAAAAGCACTCCGTTCGATAAAAAAGCATTCAGAAAATCAGACTGACAACGTGAGTCCCAATTTTTGAGACAGTAGGCTAGACTAGCAGTATACTAACAAAGAACTAGTGTTATACCACCAGAATTCCAGGACAATACACACTATCACGTCTTCGTCTACCATTTTAGTGCCTGACTTAGACGGCGAAATTATTCCCAAGGCGATTTAGGCAGATCATCGGGCTGTGGTGCTAGAAGCTACAGTCTAAGTCAGAAAATAATATAATGATAAGAATATCAAACCTTGATAAGTGTCTATCAAATTGCCTTATCTTTAACAAGATAAAGATATAAACACAATTTCCATATATAAGACAGATCCCAACAAAAATATGTAAAATAAGAAAGAAAACCTAAACAAATACAAAGACATTTACAATTATTTACTTTACAGATGCAAATTTTATTATAAGTCTTGAAAATTTACGAATATGATGCTAACATTTCGGCATGTATTTCCACTACGCTTCGTCATAAAAGCAGCCCCTTTCTCCATACATATTTTTGCATACTTATATTGTGACAATAATACTTCGGTTCATATAAGATGGCAAATTTGTATGATAATTTTCATTTTGAATTCACTCCAGTTATTCTTCTTCACGATATATTTTGGATGGAACTCCAGGGAAATTTTGCGGTATCGTCGCGGTCGTTGAACGCAGATACTATATGTTTACTAGAAAGTACAATTAATTTTATTACGTAGGCCGAAACTGCGGATGTGGTTAACTAAAGAGCCATTTTCAGACCATAAATGAGTGTTAAATCAAACCTCTGGATAACTTTTTGACTCTTAACCTGTTCCATTAACAAGTTGCGGTCCTGAATTAAAACTATACGCAACATAAATTTATTTAATAGTTTTGGACTAAACGAAATAAAATGTCCTTAGTAGATATTAGTCCTATAAAATGTTTAGATCTTAAGGTCAATATATTAAGTGTGAATGTCTAAATATTTTAGAAAACATCAGGTATACATGAGACGATTGTTACTGACTTCCAAAGACTTTGCTCTCAGTTTATTTGGGTCTTTTATTTTTAAATGCTTGCTTTCCGGTTTCTCGAAATTAAGGGATTTGCACAATCATTTTTGTTTATAACGATACAGCTGCTAAGGTGGCCCCTATGTTCTTTTTCATCCTTGTAATTTGTTATATTGGGCTATACTTATACTTCGTTAAATTATTCAAAATAGTTTTCAATGTGTTCGAAAATGTAGACTTGTCCTATCCAGTATTTCAATATCAATATTATTAAGAGTAATACCCATCTCGGCGGGCTGTTCCTCATATCAATATCAGTAAATATGTGAGGCTTAACTAGACAGGCCTGTCGAAGAAGCCATATGAGAGAACGTGTGAATATGTTTCTAGGTAAAGTATATTCGTACTAAGATCCACTATATTTCTGAACAATATTTCACTTTGAATGAAATTTGTACGGTTACTGATTCATCAGTTATCAATATACGTTTATTATTAAGGGCCTACATCAATATTATCGTATATCATCGCCGACACGTACATATTACCACAGCCAGTAGGCACAGAAAATGAAGAATTAGGGATACTTTTCCTATTTACTCAAAATCTACTAAATATATTTTAATTCTGATTTACGTGTTTCTCTATATAATAGTTACTTATGTTTTGAAAGTTATTTCATTAGTTAATACGCGATAATAGACCGACAAATGAAAAAAATAAAAAAATAAGAGAGGTTGTTTCGCTAAGATTTTCTATCGAGAAAACTTTTTTCAATCGCGTTTCTGAGTTTACGCGATCCTAGATTATATATTGAAAAAACATATACTTAAAAATTAGAGCTCTAGCCATTCAATCTAAAGAAAAAATGAAAACTTCGTACGTAGAAAAATGCACGAAGCTATTTTGGTATCCTCTTAAAATGTGAAGCCTTAGTGATAGTTTCCATATGAAAATATCCCGTATGTAGAGATGTATTTTATTGCCCACAATAAAATACATCTCAGTAATGGAAGTACCTAAGCATTTTCGATCCAACTTTGCAAACTGATCAGAAAAACAAATTGGTAATTACGAATAACTTAATGTAGTTAAGTAAATAAATTTAAAACTAAACTCTGATAAGATTGTGAATAAAAAACTAAACTTTGGAAGATAGGCTTTTTTTTCAAAAATATGCAAAGAGTATAAAAAATTTGTGGCAATAAACTTATGCCATAAATGTTATATAAATTGGCCTTCTGATAAGTTTAATTCAATCTAAAATAAAATCAATGCACCTTCTGCTCCATATCCAAAAGGCACATTCTCTTTAGATCAAAATCATAGTAATTAAATCAGCAATTTAGACAAACTTATTAACAAACGAAAATCTAATAGCACTTGAGTATTTGGCAAACATGCAACTTGTAGAATCCCAAATCAGGGTAACAAAATCTTCTGTACCAGAAGTTGATCACGATCGAAATAAATTTAATTTATCCCGAGAAGTGTACCGTGCCCTCTTTCTAAATGAGTTTCAAACTTTATTTGTGATTAAAAAATTTGGCTGTCTTTGTGATTATAAAATTTTACTTAGGAATATTCATATGAAATACGAGTAATTATTAAAATAATTGTAATTTTGGTGAAAGTAGTGCTTGCCCAACAAAAGGCTATCTATGGACTATGTAGGATTGGTTAATCTGCAAAATTTTCAACCTGCATAATATCAGGGTTCATAAATTTAATAATAAATAATATCATACTACACTCTAAAGAATCTTATGGAATACTTTTACTTTTTTTTTTAAATACCGTTTACGGAAAACATGAGTTTCATTTAAAAAAAATTGAACCGACCTAATGAGGTCGAGGTTGAGCACCTCGATAGTCTGCTCTTTGGTTATTTAGACACGTTATATGCGAAAACAATGTGTGTGCCTCTGAAATTTAGGGTGAAATTAGGAGAACATACGGACGAGTTAAGAATCTGCTCCTTTTTTAGAAATTGCTTAAAAAGCGGAATAAAGAAATATCTACTGAGGTACACCTAATAACAACATTGCTGTCGTTGCAATTACATTTTATCTAGACAGGTATGTGCAGTTTCAACATTTACTTGTCAGGTCTGATTAAACTTTATTGACTAACGTGCATCTAGTGACAACCCTTTGTTCTAATTTCAAACATCAGCACCAATTTTATTCTTGCTTTTACTAGCAATTCTACTCAGTATTGAATAAAGTCTACTATTGCTAAAACTTTGTCGTAGTTTAGTAACAAGCGTTCATTCGCTTCAAACAATTACCGGGAGCGTTCTAATTTTACTATCCGAGGCCCTGACTCAATCTAAAAAATTTGCTTTCGGACAAACTGTAATACGAATTGGGGTACAAAGTGACCCTTTCGAATTAACCTTTTGTGTCACTTTAGTGAAAAACTGTCAGCATATTCTTTGATTATTTGCTTCAGTCATCCTGATTTAGTGTCATTGTTGATGTTGAACGTGTAGTTTGTGGTCATTCCTATAATATAATGAACGTTTTAGTTTATTACTACTACTTATTTCTTTTGTAATCTGATAAACTTAGCTATTATTTTAATAACTATAAAAATGGCTGAATAAATTAAATACACGTAATCGATGAAAATATGTAAAGTTTCCCTTCGCGTTTATTTATAGTTTTTTATGCTGAACATAAAATTTTATTTTCCTAATACTAATCTTTGGAACTGAATAAATGAGGTTTGGAATTATTTTCAGAATTGAAATTATCAAGTAATTTAATAAAGCCAGCCACAATTTGGGGCCTCGTCTGTTACTGGCAAATAAAGGGAACAAGTTTAAACGAGAAAAGTTGAAGATAGCGGTGTGGACAAGCAAGTGAGGTGAGATACCGGGATCCCTTAGTGCCGATACTTCAATTCCAAGTTCCAACAATTGTTCACAGAGTGTTTTGCTGGTTTTGCCATAATCATTAGTCAATAGTTTTTGAGTTTAATTTAGAGAAATGCTTTAATTAGTTTTCGACAACACCTAATTATCATCGTTAAGCAGGGCGTCATAGGCAAGCAATTCCATTTAAACTCTAGGCTCTGTAGCACAATTAAATCTTATGGAGAAGAACGTACCTACAAGAAAATATATTACGAGAAAATATATGAAATAAATTTTTGACTTGATTCTCTTGAGATTTTGACAGATAAGCTAAATAACGGGTATTCAAAAACTAGGAAAGACACGCTTCAAAATACTTAATATTGTTTAAAATTATTGCATTATCATCGGTCCTTAATATGTGTGCAAAAATTTTATATCATACCGACTAGAGTAGGGTAGGGTGATGTAAGACCGCGCAATTTCAAATCAACGCTTTATAAAATAAAAAATATACGACTTGTTTCAGATTAATCATTTATAAATGATACCTCGATATTCTGGCTACAGATTACTGTAATAATTTTAATAAAAATTATGCTATCTTTTTAGGAAATAAACAAAAATCACAAATCGGGAAATGCGCAATTTTATACACCCTAGTGAGTAAGATTGCACATGGAGGTCGATAAAATTGCGGAACTAAATTATTTGCACAAATCGTATACAAAAGAGCTGGCTTCATTATAGTCTAAACCATTTTCATGCTACCACTCCGTACATGTGTTGCACGCTATCCAATCTTCTACAATTGGCTTCTTATATATTTCTCCTCATGCTCCAAAACCAACAGCAAATATCTTTTTTCCTACTCTCGACACTGCTGTATCATATCTGCCTAACCTTGTAGCACGATGTACTTGTAAAAAAATAAACCATATTCGCCATCCCCAGAGATGGAGCCAGGGCTCTATTACCTTTGTCACTATTATTTCACCTACGAGTCAATCAACCTAGCGACTTGATTTCTTTCTTTCTTGGACATTCTAAAATAAGTATTTCGCTTCAAACAATTAACTACTCACATAGTGCATACATAAATACTCATAAAATATAAAAATGTATAGGAATATTTAAAAAAAACCTTATGTAATCAACTGAAAAAAGAGATATGTAAAATTGCGCGCGCAATCTTACACGCGATCTTAGTGCGCAATCTTACACACCCTAATGCTTCTTGAAAAATTGCGGCGTCATTGCCATCTCCTAAGTAATATGCCATCTTTTTTTTCCATCAACCTTTCTCAGTCCACTGCTGGACATAGGCCTCCCCCATAGAACGCCACAACGTGCGGTCTTGCGCTAACTACATCCAGCGGCCCCCGGCGTATTTGACGATATCGTCGGTCCACCTTGTTGGGGGCCGCCCCACGCTGCGTCGTCCGGTTCGTGGTCGCCACTCGAGGACCTTCCGTCGCCAACGGTCGTCAGATTGTCGAGCGATGTGGCCTGCCCATTGCCACTTCAGCGTGCTAACTCTTCGGGCTATGCCATGTACATAGATTAAATTAAAAAATTCTATAAATCTACCGGAGAATATGTGGGTAAATTACTAATAGTACTTAGACATTTTGTACAGTACCACTTTCATTACATGAAAAAATAAGATCAAACGTGTCTAAAAACTTTGTAGTTTCATATCTCCTGTGTTATATGTATAATTAGAAAATAATTTCGTGAGCGTATGTTTGTCTTGATAGCACACAAAACACAACTGAAGTTGGTGACGAAGTTCCATCCACTATCCAGATATGACGTATGCGCAATCTTATCACACGCGCAGAGTTACACCACCCTACCCTAAGTGGCTGAAAATCGCATTCAAAGATTTTACATTAGATTTTAGATTACATGAATTAATACATTGATAGATACGTACCGAGCTAATAACACCGTGTTAAAATATGATGACATTCGTTTAAAAGTCGTAGGTTTATTAGATATGCCTGGCGCAAAAGTCAGAGCAAAGTCGATATTAATATCGTTGTAATAATTAGGTATTTAAAAAAAAAGTTTTAACCGACTTTATATGTCTTTGAAATTTGAGGGTTTTTCTCGATTTCTGAGGTAACAAAAGTAAATAAAGAAAATAACAAAAGAAAATAAAACATGCAGACGAATTGAGAACCGCCTCCATTTTTTGACACCATCATCTTCTAATATATAAAATTCACGTGTCACAGTGCTAGTTACCGTACTCCTCCGAAACGGCTTGACCGATTTTTATGAAATTTTACATGCGTATTTAGTAGGTCTGAGAATCGGCCAACATCTATTTTTCAAACCTTTTTTTTTTTAGTGTGGCAAAACAAAGTTTGCCGGGACAGCTAGTATTTTATGAAAAATGCAGAACCTAAAAAAGAAAAAAATACTGTAAGGCATAATATTAGAATATCAATATAGCTTATAAATTAATTTGTCTATCAAGGGTGAATAAGTATAACTAATACAACAAATAAGCTATAACTTCATTTGGCGGAGGCGGCTCGAAACGGCTTAATTAAAATGTTTCGACCTTAATTATCATTTGTTGTGTGGCCTTTGTTCATTCATCTGCACATTATGCTAACTATATATGGAATATTTTTGGAACATTGAGCTTTTCATTCTTATAATATAGCCGTTGCCCGTAACTTCACATAGGCTTTGAATTTAGAAAACAAACTGCAATGAAAATATACAAGAAAAATCGTTTTCTTAAACCATTCTTTATAAATAAAACCGCATCAAAATCCGTTGGGTACTTTTGAATTTGAAGGTGTATCCTTACTTAAGGCAGCACATAGCACATCCATACATACATTCTTGGATATGGACACTTCACACAACGTCCTCTGGTTACGTGCTAAGCTTATATGCCTGTCTTGCGGGTACCAGAATATGAATAAACTACTTCAACTACTTTTATCGAATTTGCTTCAAAATAAATAAAAGTAAAATTTATTTTTCGGAATTTTAAACCTAAATTTAGTTTATTATAGCGATTGCAATAATGTTGTTATCTCCTATTTTATACATTTTTTTTATCACTAACTTATAACTCACTTGTAACAAGGTAGAATTCAAATTTTAAGTAAAATTCAAATCCGAAATATGGAGTTCTGTAAGAGAACAAGCGTATCAGACATAGCCCGAAGGGTTATCTCGCTGAAGTGGCAATGGGCAGGCCACATCGCTCGTAGGACTGATGATCGTTGGGGAAGAAAGGTCCGAGAGTGGCGACCAAATACCGAACGACGCATCGTTAGGCGGCCCCCGACAAGGTAGAGCGACGACATCGTCAAGGTCGCGGGGAGACAATGGATGCAAGCGGGTCGAGAACGCGCGTTGTTGCGTTCTATGGGGGAGTCCTATGTCCAACTGTGGTCGGAGAGAGGCTGATGGATGATTGGAAGGATGTAAAATTAAGAAAAATAACTCACGATTAAATTTTGATGTTATTGTCATGGACGACTTATAATTTAAGTAGGTATATTCAAAATGATTTCGTATAAAATTGAAGTAGATGGGTATAATAAAAGTCACTTCTGTTTTTCATGCCAACAAAAAAGCGGTTATTGGCACTTTTCTTTGTGTTTTGATATTCGATTTGTGAGTGATCCACGTAATCAATTCAGGCTTCCATTTTACGATCCATGCAATAACAATCTTCCGATACTCAGTATATCACTTTTATTATGCTTCTACATTTTATACTTATACTAACTCTACTGGTTTTACTTGTATGTGATTTTTGATGAGCCCTTGTGGCAAACATATATAAAAGTAGTAAACATCCTATCTCAAAGCTATCATAATATTACACACCTAATAAGAATTTGTAAAGCTGTTTTAAAGAAAAACTGCAACAAACACTTTGACACAATAATTTTATTATTTTAATATTTTTCTATGTATTATAAGTATGTATTTACAAAAGAAAAGTCGTTTATGTATTATATCCGTATTCTGGTACCCATAACACAAGTTTAATAAGCTTAGCTTGGGACCAGAGGACGTTGTGTGAAATGTCCATGAATATTTATTTATTTGACATAAAAGTTTTTGAGTTATAAGTAGATCAAAAGTCGCTCCAAATGGTTCCTGTAATATCCGACACAGTGCTGCTTACCAATTCTGTTACTTGACATGGTTTGACATGCTGCCGCCTGTCTAGATTAAGATAAAGTTTTTATTTTAAACAAAAGCTGTGATGGTTGGGCGTGGTCACCAGAGATAAGGATAGCTATAGGTTGATAGAGGGTGACGTTCAGGATAGAGTGAGGTGAATATAATACATAGAAACACCCAGACGCAGAACAAATATAAATAAATAAATAATAATAAATAAATATTCATGGACATTTCACACAACGTCCTCTGGTCCCAAGCTAAGCTTATATGCTTGTGTTATGGGTACCAGAATACGGATAGAATACATATACTACTTTTTTTTTGTAAATACATACTTATAATACATAGAAACACCCAGACGCAGTACAAACATTTGTATGACAATTAGAAAAATCACACAAATTATTGTCCCGAGCGGGAATCGAACCCGCGACCTTGTGAACGGCAATGTCGGCAGTCCGTTACATGAACCACTAAGCCACGAAGCCCGTCTAATAAATATTAATAAATATTATATAATAAATATTAATATTATAGTTCTTACTATTGCCTTTTTTCAGGCAAGATAACTTATCCGTAATGTTATTGCGTTATGTGCAATCTAGTCCCATGAATTGATGAATTTTTACGTGTTTAATTTGTAGATGATATTAGAACATATACATAGCCATACTGTTTTTAGCTATCCAATACAAAATCTATACCAATATTAAAAAGCTCAAGAGTTTGTTTATTTGTTCGTTTGTACGCTCTAATCTCAGGAACCGCTGCTGGCCCGATATGAAAAATTCTGTCCTTGTTTGATAGAACATCACGCTGCGACTAAGAGGAGCGAAGCATCAGTGAATAATGTTGCAAAAACGAGACTTTTCTAAATTCCATGCATACCAAGTCGCGGGCAACAGCTAGTACCTATTAAAGATAAAATTTCAAAAAGGTTTTAAACAGTATTATTAACAGAAATCTTTTTCTTAACTGTTCAAAACTATAAAAGAAACATTTATCTAGTATAATAAAAAGTAATTTGCTGTATAGATGAGCTCTGTTTATAGCTTAAGATACACATTAAGCTAAAAAGTTTGGAGTCCTAACTGAACAAGTTTGATGTAACAAAATTAACATTTAATATGCAAATTGATGAATATATTCACAAATTATCGAGTAAAAGTTTTTTGTTAAACTCGTATCATGAAAATCTATCGTATAAAATAAACGACGGGTCTCGTGGTCAAGTGGTTCATGTAACGGACGGGATTCCTGCTCGGAACAATTATTTTTCAAATTTTAAATTTCTTATAAACCACTTAAGTAATCATGTCGTGAAAGATTGACAGACAGATAGATTTACTTTTGCATTTATAATGTACTAGCTGTTGCCCGAGACTCCGTACGCGTAGAATTTTGAAAATTTCCCCGTTTTTGCAACATTTTTCACTACTGCTTCGCTCCTATTGATCGCAGCGTAATGTTATATAGCCTAAAGCCTTCCCCTATATATGGACTAACCAAGAGAATAAGAATTTTTCAAATCGGAAAAGTAGTTTCTGAGATTAGCGCGTTTAAACAAACAAACAAATTCTTCCGCTTTTTAATATTAGTATAGATATTCTTTGTAGACGCTGAGCAGAAAGTGTTTTAAAGTTTACAACCATGAACCTGACACCTTCATTTTACAGAGCTAATTCTTCAGTAATTATATCACTAGAATAATATAATATGACCTATAAATTAACTAGTTCGTACAGCCCCGTATACAGGCAATAATTTCATTTGCCTGAGACAGCTTGCCTTGACTTGATTAAAATATATTGACATAAATTTTCATTTGTTGTGAGCCTTTTATTTAACTTCTGTGTTCTAAGTAAACACGGATAGATTATTGTTTTAATTTCATAATTTAGACATAAAATTCATTATGTTTCTATGATTCTGATTTTATATATTTCCATTACCTCTTTTTAAAACAATAATTATGTTGCCTAAACTAGGATTACCTTCTGGTGTATTAAGAGGCCGTTGATTTAACTTGCTGTTTTAACTAATAGACTAGAGCGTAGCGTAGGTTTTAAAAATTAAAATTGAGTTCTAAAGCATTTTTCAAGCAAAAAAATTATTTCAATAATGTGCTAGCTTGTTATTCTCTCTCTGTTATGTCAGTTTATAGGTGTGAAACATGTATTGTATAATATTTCTTTCAAAATAAGACTATGTATGACGTTGAGAAGATCGCATATCTATTCCTGCATGGGACAATCATTTTTGTGATATTTATAAGTATCATACAAATGTTTGTACAGCGTCCAGGTGTTTTCTGTAATAAATATAATAAATATATATAATTATATATGATAAATAATTTTACAAAAGAAAAATAAATAAATAATAAATAAATAAATATTAATGGACATTTCACACAACGTCCTCTGGTCCCATGCTAAGCTTATATGCTTGTGTTATGGGTACCAGAATACGGATAGAATACATATACTACTTTTTTTTTTGTAAATACATACTTATAATACATAGAAACACCCAGACGCAGTACAAACATTTGTATCACAATTAGAAAAATCACACAAATGATTGTCCCGAGCGGGAATCGAACCCGCGACCTCTTGATCGGCAGTCCGTTACCAGAACCACTACACCACGAGGCCCGTCAATATAAATAAATAGTTTATGTAAAAGGTTTAACCGCATTCTGGTACTCATAACACAAGCATATAAGCTTAGCTTGGGACCAGAGGACGTTTATTTATTTATTATGCATGGTTACATAGAATCATTTCGAAAGTTAGATCCAATACAAAATGTGCTCCAATACTCTACACATTCTTAATATTAACAAACAACGCGAAAACGCAGTTTCATTCTAAAATCCTTTCAATTGTTCGCAAGTTAACGGTTTAGTCAAACAAACTGTTTCATATTCGATAAATAGAGCCTGCGAGTTGCAATCGACGAATGGAATCGAATCCATACACTACATTTGGTAAACATTGAATTAGCATATGGTATCCTGGATGGCATTCCATACGATTAAATTATACGACACTGTTTTATGATTTATGAAATACTAGGACACATATTGTATATTGTTTGATTTGATTTGTAATGTGTTTGTTTAAACAAAATCATTACAATATTTTATGTGGTAAAATATTCAATGTATTTCTTTCTATTAGTCATAGTTGTATGAAAACAACGACAATAATTAATATGAAGAAATAATAGGTAGTACTTTACTTGGTTCAAAAACTAAAAAAATAGTTTAAAAAAACTAAAAAACACGCTTTATTTAATGGAATTATTGCATTGTCATCGGTCTTTGACAGCTGTGCAAATTTTGAATAGAATCTGACCGTTTAAAGTGGGTTTTAATAGCCTCCAAAGGAGTCGGTTACAAACATACAAACAAACAAACATACAAACAAACATACAAGTGAAGCTAATATAAAGCGTGTAAAAACACGCTTGAGAATCCCAAATTCTTGTGTGTGGCTAATATGCTTGTGATATGGGTACCAGAATACGGATAGAATACAAATACTACTTTTATTTTGTAAATACATACTTATAATGAATGAATGAATGAATAATTGTTTATTAAAGTAACCAGGACTCAATCACATTAGGTAAATACATGTCATAATAATAATAGTATTTGTTAGTAAATTATGTAGCTTAGTGCCTATGTTAGTATCTATAATACGAGTACACATATTATATAAAATATATAATAAAGTAGATAAACTAAATAGAATAGAATAGACAAAATAGAATAACATTTAAATAATTAAAAATAATAACATATTTATTTATATATAATTAAACTGGGACTGGTACGGTGTTTCACCGCAGCACCAATCCGTGGGACATTGAACTGCAGTGGTTCACATATGTGCAGTCCAGCCGGCTCGCAATCATCCTACCGGAGCTACCCCGCACCCTGCTCACCAGAGATGCACACCTCTTACGCATTGTTGTGTAGAAACAATCAACACGCGCGTCGGCGAGCATCCCTGACGCGCTACAGAAGCGGGGCAACCCCACCAGCATCCGGAACGCGTTATTATATTGAACACGAATAATACACCGAAACACCCAATATCCAAGCTATCCGTTTACTTTATGAAAGTTCATTACAATATTCCTATAACAAACATTAACGGCTCCTTGATGACCACTTTGGCCAGTTTCATAATACATTAAATATAATGTTTAGATATTAAATGTAATAACTAGTAATTTACTCGTAAGATGTAATAATATAGATAAGATTACGCACAGCCCTGATTGGTAAACTTATCTCTGTGGAGGACAAGGATATTGCAAGTACTATAATAGCTGGATTGTGTACTCCTTATTATCTATTTGTCCTTGTGAGAATGTAATTTTAGACGAAAAGTGCGAAAAGGACAGATATTATACGGTATTCGCGGAATAGCTCACAAATGGCTTGCATCCTATTTATCAGATAGGCAACAACTGGTAGAAATAGAGTATCATAACAAGGCTACAAACGAAATAGAAAAAGTTCATTCCAACATGATAACTATAAATGCATCAATCCCTCAAGGTAGTGTACTGGGATGCCTATTGTTCCTAATTTACATCAATGACCTGCCTAAAACTATAAAAGAGCCGTGTGTTTTGTTTGCTGACGATATCTCCCTGCTCGTTTCTTGTAAAAGTAATGAACACCTTAACGATAATCTACATTTAACATTAACAAATACTGTAGACTGGATGTCAGAACATAATTTAGAAGTAAATTTTTCAAAAACAAAAATAATACCCTTTCATCCTTACCAAAAGCCACAAATCAATATAAACTTTATGTTCCAGGGACTTCAATTAGATGTCGTTAATGAATCTAAATTGCTCGGACTAACCTTAGATACCCACATCAACTGGAAATCACATATAAAAAATATAAGAGCGAAACTAGCAAAATTTTCATACGCGTTACGTGAAGTTAAGAAAACCACGGACTTAGCAACCGCGTTATCAATGTATTACGCATACGCATTCTCTTGCCTTAGTTACGGCGTAATCCTGTGGGGCAACAGTACTGATGCACCCACTTTACTAACACAACAGAAAAGACTAATTAGAATACTTGCTAACATAAAACAAATAGACTCATGTAAGCCTCACTTTCAGAGCCTCAAGATCTTGACCTTACCTAGTATCTACATATTAGAGCTTTGTAAATTCGTCCGAAAACACAACGAAAACTACACCACGAGAGAACATCTAAAAAATAAATTTACTTTAAGACATAAGGATCGCTTAAACTTACCTACTTCTAAACTAGCAATACACTCCTCAAGTCCTTTGGTTATGTCGATAAAAATTTACAACAAGTTGCCAGAACCTATCAGAAACGAAAAAAGATATGGACCTTTTGTAAAAAAATTAAAACAGTTCTTGATTAATAAAAGCTACTACAGTGTAAAAGAATACTTTGACGATGTTGACGGAACTCATAAATAATAAATTTTACTAACACTTGACTTATAAAAAAAAAAAAAAAAATGGAAAAAAAAAAAAAAAAAAAAAAAAAAACCTGAGAAACATGAATACGTAATTCTATAATAAGTATATTTATATGTGTGTATGTTTACAATGAAAATAATAAATAAATAAATATAATAAAAAAATAAAGCGTGTCTATGTGTGAGTGCATGTGGATGTGTAGGAACGTAGGATTAATATAACTTGGAAATAAAACTAACTAATATTAAAATAAAATAAAATAGACATTTAATCAATCAGACATATTATGTATCAATAATCTATATAGTTATGTACAATTGCAAATTGTAGAAATGCATAAAAAGATGATAAAGTTGTCGCACTGTCACTCTTCCTCTCTTCTGATCTAATTTGCTGTGCCCGACAGGGTCCATAATTGTATTTTAAATATTTAATTTAAGCAATGATTGTATACATTATGGAACGCAATAAATAAATAAATAAATAAATAAATAAATAAATATTTTTATCTCACCATCTCTTTCATTGCAAGAGATCCTTATAAGTAGTTTTTTTTATCTGCTTCGGTTTTGGTGACACAAAATAAGGAGTTGGTGAAGTTATTATCATCAGACTAGTATTTTTATTCAAAGTAATTGCTTAAGTGATCAAAAAATTTATATTATAAAGACTTTCTTTACCATATTTAAAGTGTTTTTACACGCTTTATATTAGCTTCACTTGTATGTTTGTTTGTATGTTTGTTTGTATGTTTGTAACCGACTCCTTTGGACGCTATTTTGACCCACTTTAAACGGTCAGATTCTATTCAAATTTTGCACATCTGTCAAAGACCGATGACAATGCAATAATTCGATTAAATAAAGCGTGTTTTTTAGTTTTTTTAAACTAGGTATTATTTCTTGCTATGGTTTTTATTAATAACAAATCAAATAAATCAGAATTATACTGTTGCAATTAGTGGGATTTCAACTCACGACCTTTGGAATACTGGTCAAACCAACTGAGCTATCATGATGTTCCCTTGCTCTAACCAATTTCTATTCTATATTCTATCAATGACAATAATGTCATATGGATAAACGCCATCTATTGAGTGTAATAAAATTATATAGATTAAATTGTGCTTTTAAACTTCATGCGTTAACAACCACGCATTTCCATTTTTTATTTTCCTCTAGTTACAAAGAGAATATACTACGCCTCCTTGTTGTTCTAGACGATATGTCAGTATAATCTGTATTTAGTGTCGTGGCACTAATCTACAACGTCTTATCTCTTATCTACGTCCAAACTGAGCATATTATGTTATTATCGTAAGCCTTCAATTTCTACCCGCACTAAACTGTCATGCCTTGTATGGTATTGGTATACTTAATGGAAACTAGCTTTAGCCAATACTTCGTTACCCTGGCATCAATCTATACTCCTATACTCTCCTCTCCAGCCCATTTATGTCCCACTGTTGGGCACGGGCCTCCTCCACTTGAGATTATGGTCTACTGTGCCGCACTGACCAGGCGTGTTGGCACAGGGGTTATTTTCGAATGTTCCGTCTCTCACAGAGGATGTTATCTGTGTGCAATATCCCTTAGCTGACTTTTACAGCACCCTTGGGAGGAGATGGGATGGTAAATAAATAAATAATAATTCACGGCCATTTCACACAACGTCCTCTGGTCCCAAGCTACGCTTATATGCTTGTGTTATGGGTACCAGAATACGGATAGAATACATATACCTACTTTTCTTTTGTAAATACATACTTATGATAGATAGAAACACCCAGACGCAGTACAAACATTTGTTTGACATTTATAAACAACACACAAATGATTGTCCCGAGCGGGATTCGAACCCGCAACCTCGTGAACGCGAGCTTCGTGGTCTAGTGGTTCGTGAAACGGACTGCCGTTACACGAACCACTAGACCACGAAGCTCGGCACTTGTGGTGGTGACACTTGTATTCTTAATCCGCCACCACACGGAGGAGTACTTCTATACTAATACCTGTGCTAATACTATAAAATTGAACAGTTTGTTCGTTTATTTGAACGCGCTAATCTCAGAAACCGCTGGTCCGATATGAACAGTTCTTTCAGTTTTGGATAGTAACTTTATTGAGGAAGGCTATAGGCTATATAACATTACGCTACGACTAAAAGCAGAAATGAATCATTGAAAAAATTTGCATCAACGGGGAAAATTTTCTAAATTCCTCATGTACGAAGTCACGGGGAACAGCTAGTATTAGATACTTGGCCTTAACCTCTATATTTCATGTAGAACTATTTGTTAATAATTAATTACCTAAGGACTAATAATTTAATAAGTATCTATTGGCCATATTAAAAGTCCCAGGTGCCTAGTCACCATCAGTCACACAGACAGACTGCCATAACGTCTGTCCCATAGGTGTCTAATTTTTACAGAATTTTTTTCATTTCGTTCGTAAATACATCATGCAGCGAATAAATTTAAGTGATCTATGAAGGTTTTTGTAGAGATAAGCTACTTCGATTTCGTTTAAAATGGCTCGGTGGCGACAAAATACTGGATGTTTAGTGGTGCAATAAAAATAAATATGCCAAGAACCAGGAGATTGCTGTTACTAACGTCGGAAAAATGAAGCCAAATGGATAACATTCGATCGCCCGCACTTTGAATGTGAATATAGTAACATTCTGTATGCAGAAAGTAAGAACATAAAAAGGAATTTTGATATCAAAATTTAGTCAAGTATGACAAATTTTCCTTGGGAAAGAAAATTTATTTAATTAGGTACTAAATGTTGCCCGGTACTTCGTACACGTGGAATTTAGACAATTTTCCACGTTTCTGCAACATTTTCGACTGATCCTTCACTCCTATTTAACAATTCACACAATAATTTTATAAATTGTAGCCTATGTGTTATTCTGATGTATAAGCTACATTATTGTAAAGTTTCATTAAAATCCATTCATAAATTTTTGCGTGAAAGAGTAACAAACATCCAAACAACCATACTTACACTTTCACATTTAGAATTATACTAGCTGTCCCTGTTGGGCGGAACTCGACTAGGGCACGACCAATACCCGTAGCCGACTTTTGCCAAACGTAATGATACGGGCCTTTACAGATACAAGTACCTCGCTGGTTGACCCGTATCCCACGCACCCCTAAATGCGTAAAAGGCGAAAACTTCCACTTCAAATAAACACCGGTTCTTTTCTGAGATGTTGTGGTCTTCAGATTTCGATTTCCTTCCTATTGTAGAGCTCGGTGATTATGCTTCGGACTGCGAATATCGCTACGATAAATTGCCTCGCTTAGGTGGCTCGGCCTTTTACCGTAGCGACGACCATGCAAAATAGAGCCCTTTCGTTCCTAATTTTTACTTAATCGAAATCTTTAGACCCCTCCTTTCATATTTATTTTTAAAGATATCTTAACATATGATACCTTATTTAATAGGTCTTATCCTATTACATCATATAGCTCAATAATAATAATCATAAAATTAGAATATAAAAACTTTCTAGAACTAAAACCTAAAAAATTATCATTTAAATTACAAAAAATAAACTTAAAACTACCATAACTTCAACAATATTGGTCCGATTTCTATAATTTAAACATTATTCTTATTTCTAGGCCTTACTCAATACTATAAAACACAAAAGGTACCTACACATTCAATAATAAAGAATCATAATTTCAAGTTACGTAATTATGATAGTACAAAATATTCTTATTGGATTACTACTGAGCGACATCGATTTGTATAAACTAAACATATTAATAAACACTATTAATTCTTATTAAACCCTATACATAACATAAAACATATAACCTTACACAGTAACAGTGGCAGGTAGGTACTTTTGTCGCACATGGGTAATTGCGTCGCCGACATTCTCCCCCTCGTGCTCTGCACCATCCTACTGGCTCGGCGATGCTTCCGGCACCAACAGCACCACTCTCGAACTGGATCTGCTCCCTTTTTTCTTTTTCTTTTTTGCATTGACCCGTTCCTTAGCTCTGCAGAGTTGTATGAACTGCAGAACCCTCGCTGTAGCTCGTAGAAGTCTTTTCCATGACGAAAATCTCTTCGGATCTGGTAAAGGATGGGTGATGCTTGCTGCCGTGGCGACGTCCACTGCCTTCTCCTCGCCAGTGGGTTCCTTTTTGAAAGTTCTTTTCCAGGTGGGATCTTCTTCCTCTGAGTGTGGCGTGGTTCCTAGGAGTGCTGCCTGTAGCTCGAGTCTCGGTATCGATATCGGTTTTAATGGAGCGACTCTTACTTTTGCTGCTATCAAGATAGCACGATAAGGTCCGTTCGGTTCTGCTGACCTCCAATATACCGCTGCTCCATATGCAGTCTCACTGGCGTCCGAGAATGTGTGCAACTTCCCCTCGGTGCGATGTGGCGCCATGCATCTTGGAATCTGTAGGTCTTGTAATAGCTTTATCTTCTCCAGGTAGTTCATCCACGCCTCGTACTCCTTGTCTTCTATTTCTTCATCCCAACCAACACCGCTTCTACATACGCTCGGAAGCAGCTTTTTGCCTTGGACGAGAACTGGTGATGTTAGCCCCAATGGGTCGAAAGTTGACATCACGGCGCTGGTGACTTCTCGCTTCGTCGGCACCTTGAACCCCTGGGTTATTTCTTCTGGTGTGTTCCGAAGGTTTGCTCTGAAGCCGATGGAGTCCCTTAATGTAGACCAGCGCAGTCCTAGTGTCTTCGCTTCTTTTTCGCCAAGGTCCACTTCTGTTTTCTCAATTGCCTCGGTCTTTACATCTTGCAGCAGCTCAGGTTGATTTGATGCCCATCCCCTGAGTTCGAAGCCCGCCTTCTTGTGTATGGAGTCTACCTGTTTTGTTACTTTTCTGAAGTCTTCTTCTGATTGGAAGCTGTGCAGGTAGTCGTCCATGTAATGGTTTCGCTCGACTGCTCTGGCCGCTTCAGGAAACTGCTCCTTGTAGTCCGCTGCGTTCCGGTTCTTAACGTAGATCGCTGTGCTTGGAGATGATGATGCGCCGAAGATGACTGATGACATCCTGTATACCTTTGGCGGCACGTTGCGATGATCTCCTCGCCACAGGAACCTCTGGCTGTTTCTGTCTTCTTCTCGTATGCGAATCTGCAGGAACATTTCCTTTATGTCGGCCGCTACTGCTAATGGTCCTTGATGGAATCGCAATAGTACCCCGAAGAGTGACTGCAGTAGATCAGGTCCCGGCAGCAGAGCATCATTGAGACTTCTTCCGTTTGACTTGGCTGCAGCGTCGAAGACAATCCTTATTTTCTTCTTCAACGGATGTACCACTGAGAAGTGAGGGAGGTACCAGGTTTTCTTGTAATCTTCTTGATTACCAGGCGCTTCTTCTGCGTACTCGCTGTCGATTAAGTGCTGGATCTGCTTGTTGTATTCTGCTTTCAGCTGAGGATCTTTATCTATCTTCTTTTCGATGTTAATTAAACGATTCTTAGCAGAAGTGTAGCTCTCTGGCATCTGTTCGTTTTCATTCTTCCACAGCAGTCCAGTTTCAAATCGACCATCTTCCAATCTTTTGCTAGTCTTCTCTAGAATGGCAAGTGCTCTTCCTTCTGAATCCGTAGTAGGTCTTCTTGGTTGCACGCCGAGCGCTTCGATCGCAAAGTGATCCTTGATGGCCTGATGCATCTCTTCTTCTGGCGTACTGATGTGAAAACACGTATTTACGAAGTGCACTGGTTTGGCGACTCTAGTGTCTGACCCGTGGAGTGTCCACCCAAGCTCTGTTCGCGAAGCTACTGGTTCTCCTGGTTTTCCTTTCCTTATTTCTTGAGTCACGATCAGCTCCCAGTTGTCTTGACCGATGAGCAGCTGTGGCGACTCCCCTTCGTAGTACAGAGAGTCGGCGATCTTCCTCAAGTGTTGGCAAGCTTGTATTCTCTTCTTATCTACGAACTGCGGTGTCATCTTCAGTTCGTCGATTGTCCGGACTCTCCTGAGGATTTTCTTGGTTCCTTCATGTGACCCCTTCACAGTAAGGTCCAATGTCTGAGAATCCTTCTTCCTTATTATCCTGCCGCCGACCGTCTCGATGACAAGTTCTTCCTTGCATCCTTGAGCGCCGATCTCTTCTGCCACCTTCTGATCCAAGAGTGACACGGTTGATCCTTCATCTAAAAGTGCCAATATCTTCTTAGATCCTTGCGTCCCGTAGACTTCCACTGGAATTATCTTTAGGTACGCCCTTGCGTGATTAACTGGGTTAGTAGATGCCGTAACACTCATAATTTCTTGTGTTTTTTCCTTATCCTTTTCTTCCGATATCTTTTCTTCTGGTACCACGTGCAGCATATGATGATGCCATCTTTTGCATTCCTTACACGGCGGTCTTCTGCAGGACTCCTTCCGGTGAGTCCCCTGGAGACACTTGAAACAGACGCGGCTCTTCTTGACTGTTGCCCACCGCTCCTGGACTGACGCCTTCTTGAACTTCTGACAATCTAGCAAGAAATGCTCGCCTTCACACATAGGGCAAGTCTTCACATATCTTCTTGCATCCTTTTCTTTGAAGTCCCTTTCGTTTATAATATGCGTCGCCTGTCGTGGAGTTCGCTTGAACACGCTTCTGTCTTCCAATGTCGCGAAGGCCCCACATTTGTCCGCTTCGCTGTTCAGGAACTTGCTTATCTTTCCCAAGTCGGAAAAATCGCAGTCGCCTGACGCTGCCGTGAAGTCGTACCATCGGAACTTGAGAACCGTCGGCATCTTCTCAATTATCTGCTTCATTATCTCGGGTGAATGCAGATACTGTGGTTTCTTCAACCCCTTTATGGCTGCTACGCTGTTGTTGATCTGGCTCGCGAAGACGCAGATGTCCCTTGGGTTTTCTGAAATCTTCTGTAGAGTCTTGATCTTCTCCAATTCTGCCAGCACCAGCGCATCAGGTCTTCCATACCTTCTCTTGAGGGCTTCCATTACTTCCTTCGGAGAGGCTTCGGAGTACAGCAGACTCTTGATAGCTTCTCTCGCGTTGCCCTTTACTGCTCTTCTTAAACGCGCCATATTCTGCACGTCACTGAACATCGGTGCCGTATCTTCGTAGACCACCTTGAAGGCCAGCCACTCGCCGCTGTTGCCGTCGAAGTAGGGTAGCTCGTGGATGTAGCTTGGCTGCGCTGCTTGTCCTCCCATCGCAGAAAAGGCTTCCTTCAATGCCGTTGTCAATGCCTGAATCTCGACCGTAGCTCCCTTTGATGTGGAGTTGTTTTCAGGTTTGACCTTCTGCTGCTCTTCTGGAGGGGGTAGACCTCGCTGCTCTGGTTGCTCCCTAGTGCTGCCTTCCCGTAGTGATGTCTCGATCCAGTTCTGCACCTGTGCTGTTCGATCTTCCAGGTCTTCATCCACGGAGTCGTCGTCTTCACGCTGCGTCATCTCCAACCGGACGCGTGCTAGCTTCGACGCTGCCTCCGCTTGCTTCAGCTCCAGGCGTGCCAATTCTTCTCTGGCTTCCAGCTCACGTCGCCTGGCGGATGAACTCGTTGTCTTCGTAGACCTGGCTTGACGACTGACCCCCGTCGGCTTGCTAGTCGCAGCGGAGCTGCGGACGCGCCTTGCCGGTGCCTGTTCTGGGGTCTTCTCCGTCGTCTTCTTCTCTGCGGCGTCTTCTTTCTTCTTTGATGCCGCCGTCGTCGCAGTCGTGACTGTTGTGGTTGTCCCAGCCGTCAATGTACCCGAAGAACTGCTGTCCCACACCATTGCTGATAACCCTGACTCTGACGCAGACGTGACCCCTTCTGACCCTAACGGTTCCTCAGCCCCGTCCGTGACCAAGGGACGGGACGATGGACGTGAGGGGGCATCCTTCTGCGACCTGGTGACTGGCATCTTGCAATCTTCTTGTTTCTTCTGGACTTCTTCTGGCTTCTTAGGGATCCGGCTTCTCGAAGGACCAAATGTTGGGCTGACTCGACTAGGGCACGACCAATACCCGGAGCCGACTTGCCTGACGTAATGATACGGGCCTTTACAGGTACAAGTACCTCGCTGGTTGACCCGTATCCCACGCACCCCTAAATGCGTAAAAGGCGAAAACTTCCACTTCAAATAAACACCGGTTCTTTTCTGAGATGTTGTGGTCTTCAGATTTCGATTTCCTTCCTATTGTAGAGCTCGGTGATTATGCTTCGGACTGCGAATATCGCTACGATAAATTGCCTCGCTTAGGTGGCTCGGCCTTTTACCGTAGCGACGACCATGCAAAATAGAGCCCTTTCGTTCCTAATTTTTACTTAATCGAAATCTTTAGACCCCTCCTTTCATATTTATTTTTAAAGATATCTTAACATATGATACCTTATTTAATAGGTCTTATCCTATTACATCATATAGCTCAATAATAATAATCATAAAATTAGAATATATAAACTTTCTAGAACTAAAACCTAAAAAATTATCATTTAAATTACAAAAAATAAACTTAAAACTACCATAACTTCAACAATATTGGTCCGATTTCTATAATTTAAACATTATTCTTATTTCTAGGCCTTACTCAATACTATAAAACACAAAAGGTACCTACACATTCAATAATAAAGAATCATAATTTCAAGTTACGTAATTATGATAGTACAAAATATTCTTATTGGATTACTACTGAGCGACATCGATTTGTATAAACTAAACATATTAATAAACACTATTAATTCTTATTAAACCCTATACATAACATAAAACATATAACCTTACACAGTAACAGTGGCAGGTAGGTACTTTTGTCGCACATGGGTAATTGCGTCGCCGACAGTCCCGGCAAACGTAGTTTTGCCATACCAAAAAAAAAAAGGTTTGAAAAATAGATGTTGGCCGATTCTCAGACCTAGAGGATATGTACACAAAATTTCAAGAAAATCGGTCGAGCTGTTTCGGAGGAGTACGGTAACTAACAGTGTGACACGTGAATTTTATATACAGGGTGTGGCGTAATTAATGGATAAGCCTGTGCCTGTGGATAAGCCTCCTACTGCGCTATACGAATATGTATATTTTTAATTAATCCTATGTATGGTCTTGAAAAAAATGGCATAAGTCATGTTTTTCATAAAATGACTACTTTCACTAACCAATTCTGCTACTGTTGCCACAATTTTCAAAAGTTTTGCTTTCTGTTTTTTTTATAATACAGCTTAAGAGTTGAATTATTGCAAGCAATTAAGAATTCCCTATTCGTAATACAAATTTTTTGAAAATTATGCATGAAATATCAAAAAAGGGTTATTGATTATTCAATTTGTTGACTTTGTACATCGTCTAGCTTAAAAAATCTTTATGGGAGTTGATTTGCCCAATATCTTAAAAACATGCTTGTTTTATGCAGTTTCCGAAATGGTATAGTACTTATTATAATACTTATTAAGTTTGATGTGATATTAAAGAACCAAATGACACTCGTAAAAAAATGTTCTTATTGTGATTTAATTAATCAAATTAATACTGTTAACTTAAACAAACTGTCAGTGGTATTTTAACTTATCTGTCTGAGTTTACCAGTGGGAATGTTAGTCGTTGAAAAAAAATAACAACTTATTTTAGATGCAAACACTACATAAATTTTATTTTACAAAAAATGTTCGAAATGGCGGCCACCTGCGGCTATGCAGGCCCTGCATCGACGGATAAATGACCGCTTTAGGCGTCGGATGAAGCCGGAGCTCTTGATTTCATCAGCGGCTTCAAAAATCAGGGCCTTTAGTTGTTCCAGGGATGCTATTTCTTTTTTATACACTTTTTCTTTTAAACACCCCCAGTAAAAAAAGTCTAGAGGGTTCAAATCAGGGGACCTTGGTGGCCACAAAATGGGACCCAAACGACCTATCCACCTCTCATTGTACTCATCATTGAGGTAGTTCCGTACAATTCGTGCGTAGTGAGCGGGACAACCATCATTTTGTAACCAGTAGTTTTCTGGCACATTTAAACTTTGTAATAGTTCCGGCAACGTATTTTGCAGAAAATTTAAATAATTGGGACCTGTTAGTGTCTCGGATAGTTCGACGGGCCCAACTATTTGTCCATTTAAAATTCCTGTCCAAAGGTTCACTTTAAACTGGACTTGAGCTCGGTCTTGCCTTATGTTTCTCGGATTGGTTGCCTGCCAACTATGAAGATTGTGCATGTTGACGTAGCCATTTCTTTTACATGATGACTCATCGCTCCACAGTATTTTGTCAAAAAACGCCGAATCTTCGCGTATTTTTCGCAACATGACGCGACAAAATTGGACTCTAGGCTCATAGTCTCATGTCATTAGTGTTTGCACCCTTTGATAGTGATACGGGTGAAGCTCATGCCTGTGCAGAATTCTGCCCACAGTACGCGTATCTACACCGGTTCCTCTACTTAACTCACGAATTGATAACTCTGGATTAGCACGCACAGCTTCTAGAACTTCGTCATCACGATGTCGTCGAGGTCTGCCTTCCGAAGCACCACCAACACCGGTACCAGGCATTCGCCCTTCGCTAAAAGCGATGTGCACACGTGTAAACACCCGGTAGTCTGGGTGTCGCAAATCGGGGTATCTTCGACGATATTCGCGTGCAGCTTCATTTGCATTGCAGTTACACAGGCCGTAAATAAGATGCATATTTGCATACTCTTGAGGAGTGTACGTATGACGCGGCATGATCAGTAGTCCAGGGATATGTAGAAGTCGTCGATAATATCACAATTGTCCAATTCGTATAGCAAAAACAGAGTCCGTAGTACATAAGCCAAATTCACGTCACAATAACAAACACGATAGAGCAAACGATATGTGCGCAAGAGACGATAGTCAAAAGAGCACTAACTTTGTTAAACAAGTTCAAAAGCTGTTTTGTTGTTTGTGAGAATAATAAAAATCTATCTCTGTCGCACAACTGTTATTTACCTGACATCAAAATGCTTTGTCTCTGTCTTATGATAAGACTAACCGTCTGGATTTGCCGTGCGATAAACAACCACAAGTAGTTGACTTAGAGTCGTTATCTGCTTACCCTATTCATGGTGGATGACTACCTGCTCCCGAACACCCAAAAAAGGGTCCATTGTGAATGACTACCTGCTCCGGAGCACACAAAAAAGGGTCAATTCAAACTGTTTACAAAGACATGTTTAAGAAAAATTAATAATTCTGTTAAAGAAAATTAGGGTATTTTTTTACAACTGTCGTTTTTTTTTAAAACCTCGTGAAATGTAATAAGTATTATACCATTTCGGAAACTGCATAAAACAAGCATGTTTTTAAGATATTGGGCAAATCAACTCCCATAAAGATTTTTTAAGCTAGACGATGTACAAAGTCAACAAATTGAATAATCAATAACACTTTTTTGATATCTCATGTATTTTTTCCCAAAATTTGTATTACGAATAGGGAATTCTTTATTGCTTTCAATAGCTCACCTCTTAAGCTGTATTATAAAAAAAACAGAAAGCAAAATTTTTGAAAATTGTGGCAACAGTAGCATAATTGGTTAGTGAAAGTAGTCATTTTATGAAAAACATGACTTATGCCATTTTTTTCAAGACCATATATAGGATTAATTAAAAATATACATATTCGTATAGCGCAGTAGGAGGCTTATCCACAGGCACAGGCTTATCCATTAATTACGCCACACCCTGTATAAGACTAGCTGACCCGGCAAACGTTGTTTTGCCATTATAAAAAAAAAAGTTTGAAAAATAGATGTTGGCCGATTCTCAGACCTACTGAATATGTATGCAAAATTTGAGAAGAATCGGTCAAGCCGTTTCGGAGGAGTACGGTAACTAACACTGTGACACGTGAATTTTATATATTAGATAACACATAATAAGGATATAACCGAGAAATCATTACAATAATGATTTCTCCGATATATATTTTTTTCTTTTGTTTTTATATTATGGGACTTTTATTTTAAAAACATGCTAGTCCCAACATACCCTAAACTATTTTCGTATTGAAATTTTCGTGAGTTTGAGTTATATTAGAAATACTATATTACCGGCTAACACTCACAGTTTTGGGATCGAAGATGTCGACCCAGGTTTCGAGCATATCCGATGCTCATCTTCAGGACGAGTGCGCAGCGGCGTCTGCGACCTTCCGGCGTGCACTGCGGGCGACAGCTCGTACAGCCCGCTGCGACAGTGCGGGGGGTGGAGGTTCTTGAGGTGGGGGGGAGGTTTCTTTACTGCTGATGTTCACCGACCCAGGTGATGAGTGGTCGATGACACAAGGTGATATTATCTTGCTGTCGGCAATCACTACGTCCTGGTTAGCGCGAGTACCATCGCAAACACTGCTTACTGTGAGCTGTCGCCCGCAGTGCACGCCGGAAGGTCGCAGACGCCGCTGCGCACTCGTCCTGAAGATGAGCATCGGATATGCTCGAAACCTGGGTCGGTATATAGCTAGCCGGTAATATAGTATTTCTAATACCCTAAACTTACATACCTAGTTGAAATAAATAAAAAAAACAAAATTAAGTTAAGCGTTGTACCGCTAATTCACATAAACGCTCTGCTGCAGGCGTAATTGGGTTTGACAGAGTACTTTGGACAATACCTACATCAAAACGATTAATGCGATCCAAGCTAAATATAGCATCTCTTTTGTCTTGGTTTTGAACACATTCCATTAATAAGTGCTGAAAATCATCATCAACTCCACATGTGTCACATTTTGGTGAATTTGATTTGCCCATAAGATAGGCAAACATTTTTGATGGAAAATGTCCAGAACGAAGTCTATGAGCTGTAACTACATGCAATCTAGACACATCACTATTAAACCATTCAACCATATTCAAGGAGGCTGGCCTTGCATAGTTCTATTCCAAATTCCCTTTGTTTGTGATAGTTCTTCAAAGTGTTCTTTCCACTTTTCATAACAGATGTTTTTTTTTTCCGATAAATAAATTCGAAGGTTTTTTATTCAATTAATTATTCCTGTTATACACATGAAAATGTTTATCAGTTAAAACAAAACGATTTCATCAACCATAAAGTTAAATTTGACCTACTTTTAAGAGGATTCCCTTACATCGTCGAGTCCATTTAAAATCCCTGCTATTCAAATCAGACAAAGTAATCCTCTGTAAAGTTTTAATCCAGCTGTGGGCCATATAAATCTGTCTTTATGAAGATTTTTTATTTTAACTTGCCCGAAAGAACCACATTCTAAAACCGATTGTTACTGAGCTACATTTTATAAATTGTACTTATTTGGAATTAGTATAGCGACTAAATTCGTGCATCCCATAAATGACAAATCAATAAAAATATCGACTATCATGGTGAGACCATGCAATGAGAGGACAGGAAAGTATAAGTTTTTGGAGCTCATGGAAAATAGGAATGTAAATATGATGAGTAACAGAACATGCTAAGAGAAAGATAAATGCAAACATCCTCTCAAAGTGGAGGAGACTTATGACCAAAACGGTGGGGGGTGTTAATGAGCAGGAAAATAAAGGAACTAATAGCAAATAACTACGTTAGTTTCTTCATTCTTCGCGACACCGCCTGAATAAATATTATGTATAAAATTTTAAGAGAGGTTATAATATTTGTTCCTGTCTTAAAATATAATTAGTAGTATAATGAGTAAGTTATAAGTAGTATAATTAGTAATCTGAACTATAAAGTTTAGTAAAGTAGTGCTTCTGTTTTAAACAGAATAACTTTAAAACAAATGTTATCAGGCACTTTCCTTGTAATGTATACTGCAGTCTTAATAAAGCAATTAGGTACTCACACGTATACATAATTATACGAAATTATACTCCTTATTCGTTTTTCCGCTGATATTTGACACGACAGTTAATTTGTCTTAAATTTTTAAGATGGTCAGAATTATAAAAGTCGGTGGACAAATCAGGGTCTTAAGTTTGACAAAACTCTTGTCCTTAGGTTCCCCAGATTAAACATACGAGTTAAACCAAAATAAACATAGCATACCTACATAATGTTTCTAATAGCAATTCTGTAAACGTCGCGCGTCGATGTTAGCATGTAATCTGACAACCAATGATTTTGTAAAGGTCCTTGAATATTCCGGAATATTGGCCAAATACAATAAACATTCCGTACTTTCTGAGATACCAACATAAAACGGCATTTCCGCACATTCGTCTATTTTCATATTCGCAAAGAGGGTGGTTCAAATACGTCCATTTAGCTTCCCTTATACGATCTTTGGAACAGCAATCTCCTGATATTTGACAGATTTAGTTTTATTGCATCACAGAAGCATATTCGACATGTTGGCTAATCATTATTGCAGGCTTTTTGTCAAATGTAATCCTAGTGTAAAAGTGCTACTTCATACGAGCAATACTTTCGACGAGCCTCGTGGTTGAGTGGTTCATGTAGCGGACTGCCGATCAAGAGGTCGCGGGTTCGATTCCTGCTCGGGACAATCATTTGTGTGATTTTTCTAATTGTCGTACAAATGTTTGTACTGCGTCTGGGTGTTTCTATATATTATAAGTATGTATTTACAAAAGAAAAGTAGTATATGTAGTATATCCGTATTCTGGTACCCATAACACAAGCATATAAGCTTAGCTTGGGGACCAGAGGACGTTGTGTGAAATGTCCATGAATATTTATTATTTATATTTATACAAAGTACATCTAAACTAGTGTTCCTGTTTTTCTACCTTATGTAATCCTTGTGTGTACAATAAAGAGTGAAATAACTAAAATAAATAAAGTTGCAGTTTATTTTTGAAATTAATGATGTATGTTTTAGTTACTTCATTGAAATAGGCGCACAGTGTTATATCAATGAAAATTTTAATAAAATAAAAAGTAAAAATAACGCTATATTTGGAATAGAATAGAAAATCACTTACGTAGACTTACTTATCATTTTTTTAATTTTACTCTTGCATTCAATTATTTTTCCTCTTCCACCAGTTTAGGACATGATAACTCTAAGAAGAACTGGCGTGTGAAATTCAGCAGTGCTCTCTTGATTTTAGTCAATACATTAAATTTCGAAGTGCATAACGGCAGAGCCCAATAATGGGACAATAATGGACTTAAAGGGCAGAAATGCGGGAGATGTACATAGGTAACCAGGATATTGACAAAACTAATTCTTACCAATAAAACCCTAGCCTAATTATCCAACGGAAAATTTTGAAGGTTTTGTATAAGTATACTCAATATAATGTACCAATTTAGTATTCTAATAATAATATACGTCTTAGCTTTGTCTTTCCACTATGGCGCTATTGTTAACTCGAATAAAGACGTTCGTTCATTGTTAAACGTTAGTTACGTATTCTATTCTTAAGTTTGCTAATATTTAACACATATAACCATGCTATCCTCAAATATGAATAGTTTATTCCAAGATAAACCATATTGTATTAAATTATTTTAGAAGCTAACATATTTATCATAATTTTCTTAAAGTATGGGAGTTGGCTCCACAAAATTATGCACAAAAGCCACTATGATGAATCTACAAACAATATTATCACTGCACCTCATTAAGGATATGAATACAATTCGTAAACCAAACGATTACCTAAACATTTGCCTCCCCAAATCCAGTAATATCCAGTAAAATGCAATTTTTATTTTCCCGAAAACCCGGAACCCTAACTGCTGAGCTAATTTTGGGCGGAATATAAGGACCTAATTATAGTGGCTTTTCAAAAATCAAAGGCAACACACTCTTAGGTGTGATGAGGACGTTCGAAAATAGATGATTCGAAGGTTTGATCTACTTTGATGTGCGATTTAAAGATAAATGCTCTCATCAGTATTAGGGTTCCGTACCCAAAGGGTAAAAACGGGACCCTATTACTGAGACTTCGCTGTCCGTCCGTCCGTCCGTCCGTCTGTCACCAGGCTGTATCTCAAGAACGGTGATAGCTAGACAGTTGAAATTTTCACAGATGATGTATTTCTATTGCCGCTATAACAACAAATACTAAAAATAAAATAAAATAAATATTTAAGGGGGGCTCCAATACAACAAACATGATTTTTTTAACGTTTCTTGCTCGATACTAATAACGTTGCCTTATGTTGCATAGATAATGGTACGGAACCCTTCGTGCGCGAGTCCGACTCGCACTTGACCATTTTTTTTTATATACCTACAACCACATATTACAGTTTTTTTATAGTACTTATTCCAGACAGCATGAAAGATTTTTATGACATATTTTGTTTTTATATACATGCACTGTTATCTTAGCTATAGAAGTAATGACAACGCATGAATCCAAAGAATCCCGGTTATGTAGATCACCTTAAATCTCTATATAACTAAGACAGCAGTAAATTTCACATACCATTATAACAATAAATAGAATATGCACTTGTGACCTCGGTTTATCGACTAAGCTACCGTAAGATTTACTCGCACATTTTCTACTTTAATTACTTGAATCTTTATTTGTACAGAAAATTCTGCACAGTCTTAAACCAATTTACAAGTATATCTGTTCGTAAAATAAACAGTTGTAACAATAAAAGTTGAACAGTAATCTGGAGTGTAAAGTTTTACTGGTCATAAAACGATGCAGTTTTAAACAGAGTAAGATTTTAGAGAGAGGTATTTTGTATTACGTAACTAGCTACAGAAAGTTTTTGTATTGAAAATTCGAAGGAGCATAGAAAGCTTTTCTTAATAAAGGATATTAACTAGTAACTTTTTATGCTTTTTGACACACAAAAAAAAATATATTATAACAACCCTAATAAAATACATCTGCTTTACCTATTATAAAAGTCATTATTATTGTATGTATGTCCATATGTGAGCTTACCTAACTACTAACTACTAAACGGATTTTGTTGGCGTTTCTTTTAATGGATAGAATGATGCGATAAGATGTCCTTTTTGTATAATTTGGCAAAGAATAGTTTCTAAATTCCGCGCATACGAAGTTATGGGCAACAGTTATGTAAAACTAAACATGTTCAAGGGCGATCTTCACTTAAACCTGAGTTTTTTCACAGCAAACCCTTGACTGATAGAGATTTGAGATGATGGATATACTTGGTGAACAACAAAGACTGTAAATTATTATAAAGATGTTTTAAGTTTGATTAAATGGATTACAAGTAAAGATTAGAAAAAATACAAAACTATATCAGACCTATATGACCCCAAATAAATTTTATTACCCATTAGTCATAGTTTCGTGCTAGATCACTTATTTAGATGAAGGTTCTTAGGCCAATAACTGTATATCACGATCCTTCATGCGGTCAGTGTAGTACTATCTTAACGCCCAAGTAATTTATATATAACGCGTTATGTATACTAAATCATTGTTGATGTGTACCCATTTATTAATAGATTAGAAACCCTATGGCTATTAAATTTTAGATTGGTGTAAAGTGGATAATGGTGCCAATTCTACACGCACAACTAAACTTAACTAAAAATGAAAACAACTATGGTGTAGTTTGATTATTTGGCTATTTCGCTGTATAAATTTATATTAATTACTAGCTGTTGCCCGCGACTCCGTCCGCGTGGAATTTGGAATTTTTTTATTTCGCAATAAAATGTAGCCTATGTCCTTTCTCAGGGTCTCAAGATTCTAAAGAGTCTGTGCCAAATTTCATCAAAATCGGTTGATAGGTTTAAGCGTGAAAGCGTAACAGACAGACAGAGCTACTTTCGCATTTCTAATATTAGTAGGGATTAGTAGGGATTAAAATCTTACACTATAGATTTTAATTAATATAGATATGTTTTCATTTCACTGTGTGTGCATTTCACTGTTGTTATAATAAGAAAGTACAGTTACACAATTTTAATTTTTTAGTTAAGTTTAGCACGTAGAAAATTGGTAACATTATTGCAGTACTTACACTACTTTACTTACGTACTGCAGTACTTTACTCCTTATCGTACTTAATGGAGAGGCTACCTTTAATGGCCATGGGATATATAATAGTTTACATTATTGGACCTCATGAATTTCACAAGAATCAAGGAAAGAAAAAAATAGTGATATTTTTTAAATTAAAAAGTGAAGTTGAACAAGTCGGATTGTGGAGCCAGCGAAACGACAGTTTAGGATGCTGTAGCCATCTTCCAGCACATGATAACAGAATGATGGAAAACAATGTGTGTGCCTTTGAAATTTGAGGGTGTTCCTCGATTTCTTAGGAGATAACCATCAGAAACTGACCAATGAGATCACACGGGAAGCACCAGCTTTCAAATAAAAAAGAATCATTAAAATCGGTTCTCCCAGTTAAAAGTTATGTGGTAACAAACGTAAAGAAGAATACAGACGAATTGAGAACCTCCTTTTGAAGTCGGTTTTTTAATAATATAGGACACATTGAGTAGGAAAAAGATATGAAAATCGTACAGCAAATGATATGAATGATACAGTCTATAAATTACAGTGTAGCCACATATATCATCACATGTAGAATATCTCATGAGTTATAATACTGTATTGTTTTAAGCATGGGATCGAAATAAGGTAATAAATTTACAGTCATATCACTTCAGTCCACCCGCGTTGATCCCGTTAACATATAGTTTCACATTACTCTGTTAAGAGTACAGTTCCTGCATTATGTGATAACTTTAAATAATGTATATTTCATGGGAAAACTGTGCTCTGACAGATTATGGATGATAATATTAACTTACTATAAGCATACAAGTTTTTAAGCGGTTTTTGTACACAGATTTAGCTTTGATTGAATTGATATCATTTGTTTAATATTCCATATTGTGAATTGTGATGGATTAAGAATACAAATATCAACAGCCCATTTCCTACCCAGGGTGCTTGTAAGACCCAGCTAACGGATGTAATAAACAGTAAAACTCAAAAAAACATAACAAAGTCATATGCCAACAAGCTAATGAGCTGGAAAAAAGACAGCCTTTTGCTTGCAACTTCGTCACAACTCTTTTTCCTCTAAACTCCGACTGTGTTTAAACGGAAAGGAGATGTAAAAGAGAATTATAGACCTTCAGACGAACATTTTAAGAATCCATAAATCTTTTCATAGTAAAAGAAACCGGCTTGCACACTTTAAAGGTTCTAGATTTTTCAGTCAAGCATTTTCATCCTATATGTATATAGATGATTGACATAATATTATATATGTAATAAAAACTTTTAAAATTGTCTAATTAATATCAATTTAAATTGTCTAATTAAATGTGGGTTCTGAAAGTTTACTTTGTTAAAATTAATATAAAAATATTTAGTTTGCTTCAATTTAATGTGTGGAACAGAAGTAGATTTCACTTTAAATAAATTAATTTAGCACCATTTTTGATTACATTAGAATTTAACAAATCAACAAAAACACTCTACGGGTAGGCTACACATTAACATTTTATTGTAAATGTGTGGCTACCTATTGGGTGACGTAAAAAAAACCAAGTGCACCTCCTCATCCATGTGTTACCCGCGGGGGTCACAAGAACCGACTGCGATAACCACATTACATAAAACTTGCGCATAATAACCAAAGAGGGTTAACGTCAGGTGCCTGCCTGACGCAACCGGGCTTGACGGGCTTCGTGGTGGAGTGGTTTATGTAATGGACTGCCGTTCACGAGGTCGCGGGTTCGATTCCCGCTTGGGACAATCATTTGTGAGATATCCATAAATGTCATACAAATGTTTGTACTGCGTCTGGGCATTTTCTATGTATTATAATGTATTAAAAAAGAAAAGTAGTTTATGTAGTATATCCGTATTCTGGTACCCATAACACATACATATAAGCTTAGCTTGGAACCAGAGGACGTTTATTAAAAAAAAAACCCCGTCGATTGGCTGGTCTTAAAAATTGGTCAAGTGCGAGTCGGAATCGCGCACGAAGGGTTCCGTACCATTATCTATGCAACATAAGGCACGTTATTAATAAATGAGCAAACAACACAACACAATACTTAATTAATCACGTTTGTTGTATGAGAGCAAGAAAAGGTAAAAAAATCATGTTTGTTGTATGGGAGCCCCTCTTAAATATTTATTTTATTTTATTTTTAGTATTTGTTGTTATAGCGGCAATAGAAATACATCATCTGTGAAAATTTCAACTCTCTAGCTATCACCGTTCTTGAGATACAGCCTGGTGACAGACGGACGGACGGACAGCGAAGTCTCAGTAATAGGGTCCCGTTTTTACCCTTTGGGTACGGAACCCTAAAAATCAGCCAAAATGCACTGAAATATGATCAAAAATGTACTATGTTGTGCCGACCCCGACGGGATAAGGGTGGGATCATGAAAATAACTTTTAAATGTGGTGCTCCGTTTTTCTATCGTTAGTTGGAATCCTATTAATAAATTTAACACGACTTTATTGGTGTTACCAAGATAACATAAAACGCTATCTTCTTATTATGTTATCCAGAGTTGTTCCTCTAAATAGGTACCATTTAATCATGTGGTTGCTAAGTAAGTATTAATGAAGTGGGTTTAATAAGATCAAAGCTAAAACCTCCCTCCTCTTAAATATCAAGTGGACACTACAAAATACTCTTTGGTGGGACCAAAAAAGATGATTATACATTTCCAAGATATTCTTCAGGAAAACAATAGCTCCTTTTCTCCTTGCTATATCATTTTGAAGTGAAATCGTTAGAGCCGTTGAGCACTGAGTAAACAATAATCATGGAAATGCTCGCTACATCATTACCGAGCTACTAACAGTCTGCGTCTGAACCGCATTTGTTTTTCTTCCAAATGCAAATTAGTAACTAAAGAGATTAAATAACTGTAACAGACGTCTAATTAATACCAACTAAGCGCCTAAAGGGGACGCAAGGTCCTCGAGTGGCGACCACGTACTGGATGACGCAGCGTGGGGCGGCCCCCAAGAAGATGAACGGACTACATCGTCAAATGCGTCGGGGGCTGCTGGGTGCAATTAGCGCAGGACCGCGCGTTGTAGCGTTTTATGGAGGTTGCCTATGTCCAGCAGTGGATGAAGGGCTGAAGGATGAATAGGTAGAAACGTCTAAAATTACACAACAATGTCAAAATGCATAAAAAGTAACATAATTTTAATACTTCTAAGAGTATTACCATCATAATCATAAAAAATATACAACGTCAGAGAATTTGGAAATAAAATAAGCCATTCGTAAAATACCTTTCGCAATCGAGTTCTCATTATATTTTAGTACCAAAAAGGTCTGTTATCGATTACTATAAACGTTAAATTTTATTTGAGAAAAAAGCAATTACAGCTTAATCCGAAATTCTCATTACAATTTCCATTATGAAATCGTCATTATGAATTTTGTTCATAATCGTATTTAATAAAGAATCCATTATAGATTTGAAGTGCGTGCTTTTTGGCTTCAATTAAGTCTTTTGTTTAAGCAAGTATAATCTAAGTAAAAATGAATAACTAAAAGGTGGGCACACAACTTGAGACAGGGCAAATTTTATGTAGTAGGTAACTAGCTGTTTTACGGGAAGAATTTCGAAGATAAACCTTAACAAATTTTACATACCTATGAACCTTTCTATCAAACCACTGTTTATTATAAAAACACGCATCAATGTTCGCTGTGTAGTTTTAAAAATTTGAACTCATATAGGGACATACAGAAGTAACGACTTAGTTTCTTAATAAGGATGTAAAGACTCTTGCTGAAATCTAGACTTTCAGGCTAGATTTTTACCTAAAATATACTACTATATATAAAACCGACAACTACAAGAAATACTAAACTTAGAGTAGGACTTCTGTAACATACCTGTTAGTTAGTTCACGTGCTCGATTTAGATCCTAAATCAGACAGATAATGTTAGACTAAAAATAGTTGCATACTTTCATATGAGAACTTAGATAAACTCATTTAGATAAGTGCTTTGTGCCAAGCAGTCTACTAGGAAACTGGATTAATTTTTGGTATAGAGTATGTGCCAAGAAAAAGCAGAAATGATTATTTTCAAAATAAAATTGCACTAATCCCTACGTTATGTAAAACGATTTCAATTTATTTCCTTCCCTTCAGACATTCACCTCCCTCTCTGTACTCTGTACAGCCCATTTACGTCCCACTGTTGGGCACGGGCTTCCTCCACTATGGGAGGATGCTATATGTGTGCAATATTCATTAGCTGACTTGTACAGCACCCTTGGGAGGAGATGGGATGGTGACACTTGTATTCTTAATCCGTCACCACACGGAGAGCTCTAATTACACGTTATGTAAAACAAATTTCAATTTTTTTCCTTACCTCAGACATCCACTTCCCTAACTACTATCTAATCGTGTGGTTGGAGAATATTTATCAATAAAATTGAGTTTTCAAGATCAAAGCCAACGCCTCACTAGCCCAGGTATAACATAAAATATTCATTGGTAAGGTCAGAAAGGGCTCCCAATTATTGGTTTATAAATCTTCTTCATTTCTTTAAAAGTTTCGTACATTTTGATGGCTAACCCTACTATTTTATACATGCTATTCTATTTCATAAATGAGTTCTAAATCTATTTTATCTATTAAGAGAAGTATTGACTGATTAAATATGATTTAAGTACTTGACTTTTACACCTAAACTAATCGAATACTATATACGAACCTATGATAGAGTAAGTAGTTCTTTACAAGTTGTGTAATGGTCTTATTCATAATGACTTATCGGAGGTTTAACAGTTCGCTAAAATCGGTTGGCGAAAATTGTCAAAAACTTTTATTCTAGTCTTTTTACACTAAAACGTTTATTATCTCTCCGATAAAATGTCCTTTTAAACCTCCTGTTATGTACCAAACTTAACTTATCGTATAACTACGCGGGCAGTACGGCCCTGCGCGGACGCAGTCCGGCCCCGCGCGCGACGCGGCTGGCGAGCGCCCCTCAGTTGAAAAATCGAGTTGAAAGCGAGTTGACGTTCGATTGTGACTAGTTGTCACGTGTCCTTGCAACTGTTTTTTGCGAGTTAAAATTGTCACTAGAATTAATTGTTGATAAAACTAATTATCCTTGTTGTGTGAATCGATAATTACAATTGAAAACAAAACCTTGAAATGTCACCGCGAAATGTAATCTTCGCCAAATTGTTGGACATAAATGTGTTATAAAAACTAGTGAATTTGTGTCTCCATACTTAATACGATTTGTGTGTCTATATTTAATGCTATTTAATGTAAATTGAACTATTTTGAAATTGAACTATAATTGTGATAGTGTAATTGTATTGGGACGATTGATGTCATCAGGAGCCCGTGGTCAACCCGTGTTGTGTTGTTGAATAAGCTAGGTAAGCTTGATTATTTATTTTAATATTGGCCAATATTTTAATCGATAGTTATGCAATAGCTAGGGTGACACGGTGAAGACATTGTTGAAGAACAAAACAGGGTAAGTTTGTACTATTATAAATTTGTTAACGCTGTGAAACACAGATTTTAAGTTCGTTCGTGTTGGCCTGAAGAATTAATACGCTTCCACAAACTAACACACAAAAATCCCAGGTTGAACGTAACATATTTTTGGTAGCAGAGCGTGGTTTAAACTCCGTTTCTCGAATGTTCCATGTTGAACAAACTATACCCTCATTATTTGTGAAAATTGATTTAATTAATTTAATTAATTTAATTTGATTAATTTGGTTGTTTGTTTGTTTAATCTAAATTGTTGGTATAGTTTTGAATAATTAATTTGAGCACTTGAATTGGCAATTAGATTTTAAAGGATTTGATAATTATTTGTGCTATTGCTAATCGTATTTGTTGTTGCTCAGGTTATTATTTAATATAAATTATTATTTAATTATTGTCTAATATTGAACAACGTTATAGTTAAATTGTGGCGTTGTGCGTTTGTATAATACAACATTTATTTTATACGTTTGTTTGTTTTGTTGGTTACCTTAAAATAAATAATTTAAGTCTTAAATTAATTGCACATTGGCAAGGAATTGTTTGTTTGTTTGATTTAAAATATTTGAGATTTGATATTTGTTTAGAGTAATAGCGGCTTGTCTCATTGAAAGATATCTTGTTTTTCGTTATTGTAATATTGTTTGTTTGTGAAAGATATTTGTTTTTTTTATTGTTATTATAAGATTGTTTGTTTCGTGCCGTTTGTGCTTTGAAGATGTCTGCCGCCGCGTATAATGTTGTCCGCGAGACATATTCCGGGATTGCGACTCATTTGAGATGGTTCACGTCAGCTGCCGCCTTGGTGAAAAGGGAGAACCGAATCGAGGCATTGTTGGACAGGCATGAGAAATGCCCTACACGACTTCAGGAGGTGGAGGCGCTTTACCGGCGCTTCATCTTGCATCTGGATGATGTGCCCCTGGAGTCATTCCCCCAGGAGCGACGGGACCAAGTCCACGAGGACTACGTCCAAATTATGGACCTTGCCGACGACATCGCCCAGCGCGCGCGGGAGATTTTAGCCTCGCGCGCCGGAGTACCGGCTCACCGGGCCCCCTTGAAGACTCCCGTGGGCCTTTTGACTAGGTTACCCAACTTGGATCTTCCACGTTTTGATGGTCGACTAGACATGTGGATGGGATTCATTGGTTTGTTTGAGAGCCTTGTGGACTCGAGGGACGATTTGGGTCCGTCTCAGAAACTGGCCTATTTACTCTCCGTGCTTGATGGAGAGGCGAGGGGCTTAGTACAGCACCTCCCAATATGTGACGGGAGCTATGGGATCGCGCGGGCGTTGCTCACCAAGCGCTATCACAACCAGCGCTGTCTGGCAGATACCCACGTTGACCAGATCTTGAACCTTCCCGTCGTGAGCAATGCTGCCCAGTTGAGGACCGAGCTGCTGAACCCCCTCCTAATAGCCACCAATTCGCTCAACCGCTTAGGACTGCCGGTTGCCAAGTGGTCTTACCTACTGGTGCGTATCGTACTCAAGCGATTGCCGGTGTCTTTGAGGGCACGTTTTGAACAGGGGCACACTAGGGATGAGGCATCTGCTCTCCCTACCTTTGACCAGCTCCTGACGTTCCTGGAGGACGAGTGTCGCATGGGTGACGTCATGGTCGCCGACACGCCGGTGGAAGCATCACGTCCCAGACCCACCAACCAACGGCGCAATGCCCAACCTGCACCAAGAGGAGGTACGGCCGCCCGCTTCGCTGTCGCTCAAGCTGCGCCACCGGACTGCCGGTTTTGCAAGTCGCAGGGACACCAAACGGTGCGGTGCCCAGACTTCGCGGTCCTGCACGTGGCCGCTCGTAGGCGGATTGCCCAGGCCCGCGGCTGGTGTTTCTCTTGCCTAGGGGACCATTACCAGCGCGCCTGCCCCGACACTCACCCGTGTCCTATTTGCGGAGGGCACCATTTGAAAATCCTGTGCGCCAACGCGAATGGCCGTCGCGACCACGCGGGGTCGCCTTCGGGCGGGTATGTCAGCGGACACCGGGACCAGTCCCGCAATTTGGAGTCCGGCTCATCACCCCCACGCCGCGCAAACTGCGCTGCCGTTGATCGCCGAGTTGGTTCGGCGCGCAGCCCCACGGGCGGGTATGAAAGCGGGCCCCGGGTTCAATCCCGCACCTTTGTGTCCCGCTCGCCCTCCCCGCTTCCACGTGATCAAGCGAGATCACCTCCGGTAGTGTACCACGATTACCGTGACGCGCGTCCGGTACCACTACCGTCCCCCCCTCTGACGGAACGTCCCCGTTTGGAGACGCGCAACCCTCGGTACGGACGCTCCAGGCGCTACGAACCGCCGTCTATGGCTCGTGGCAGTCGTCACCGAGAGGAGGCCGAGTTTAGGCACTACCCGCATTTTGATTTGCCGTCTCGGGACAACGGCGCTCAGTCGCCGCCACGCCAACATTAGGATGTTGGCGTCTGCCCCCGCTATGCACCGCCCCCCTTTGAGACCGTCCTCTTGCCCACGGCCCATGTCAGGGTCTGGGGACGGACGGGCGCCTCAGTTGTAGTCCGAGCGATATTGGACACAGGCTCACAGGGGTGCATAGCCTCGTCTTGGTTGGTAGGGCAGACTGGCCAGACTATTGAACAATATTCAGATGTAATAAGGGGTGTCGGGAACGCCCCCGTGGCCACGGTTGAGGGCCGTGTTTTGTTTGAGTTCTCCCCCTCAAATTCTCCACGTCCGACGTTGGAATCGTCGGCCATTGTGATGGAGAATATCTTAGGCAATCACCCGCAAGTTCGTTTGTCTGCGGATGCGGTAAAATTGACCGCGGATTTGAATTTGGCTGACCCTAAATTTGACCTGCCTGGCACGGTCGATTTGTTGCTTGGTGCCGATGTTTTGGGTAAAATATTACTCGGCAAGGATCGTGTTTTGCAGCCAGGTGGCTTGGTAGCCCTCCGGACCATATTTGGGTTCGCACTGATGGGGCCTGTATTGAGGACTCCCCCCCCTGCCGAACTTGGAACGGCCTTGATGGTGGGGTCCGCCCTTTCTGACGCCGTGCAGAGATTCTGGGAAGTGGAGGAGCCACCACAAGCTCCCCGCTCTGATCCGGAGCATGAAGAGTGTGAGCAGTTCTACAAGACCAACACCAGTTATCTCCGTTCTGGCCGGATCATGACAAGATTGCCATTTCTCGCCGTACGTCCGCCACTTGGCGTCTCGCGGCCTATTGCAGAGAAGCGTTTGTTGGCGATGGAACGCCGTATGAGCAGGGACCCACTACTCAAGGAGAAGTATATTGACTTCATGCGGGAGTATGAGGATTTGGGACACATGTCTGTGTCAAAATTGGATTGGCGTTCGACGGAGCACTTCTTTCTTCCGCATCATGCTGTAATAAAACCATCCAGTGGTAAGCTACGCACAGTATTTGATGGTTCTGCGCAGACTACTTCAGGAGTGTCATTGAACCAGTGTCTGCATCCTGGTCCCAAATTGCTGAAGGACCTTTGTGACGTCATCACGCGGTTTCGACGTCATCAATTTGTTTTTGTGGCTGACATCAAGATGATGTTCAGGCAAACGGTAATTCACCCGGATGATCGCCGATACCAGCTGATATTGTGGCGAGAAAACCAGCAAGATCCCATGCTTGTCTACGAGCTCAACACGAACACCTACGGGCTGCGGTCTAGTCCCTTTTTGGCTATACGTTCGCTTTGGGAGCTCGCGGATCGAGAGCGTATGTCGTTTCCTCGCGCAGCCGCCATTTTGAAGGAGGACCTATATGTTGACGATGTGTGCACTGGCGCGGCCACGGAGAGAGAGGCCCTGCTCTTGCGTGACGAGTTGATTGGCATTCTAGCCTCCGCAGGATATGAGTTGCGTAAATGGATCTCCAACTTACCTGCGCTCTTGGAAGGGCTACCGGACGACCACCAGCAGGATCCTCACCTATTTGAGAACCGTGACAACCCTACCATGATGTCAGTGCTTGGAATCCAGTACAGACCAGTCCAGGACATCTTTACATTTAATGTCAATTTGGATTCGCATCACACTTGGACGAAACGACTGGTTCTGTCGACTGTCGCGAGAACCTTTGATCCCAATGGCTGGATATGCCCGGTCATATTCTGGGCCAAATGCTTCCTGCAGAAACTTTGGACTGCAGGTCTTGGATGGGACGAGCCACTTCGCGAAGCTGTTTTGAAGGACTGGCTCCTATTTGCTTCCTCATTGCCTGCCATCAATAGGATATCGTTACCCCGTGCTCTGCTTCCGCCAGGGAAGCACACCGCGTCCCTTCATGGTTTCTCGGACGCTTCGGAACGTGGGTACGCAGCAGCTGTATACTTGCGCACCGTGACCACAGATGGTCAGGTGAAAGTGTTGTTGGTCATGGCGAAGAGCAAGGTCGCGCCTCTTCGAACTGCCTTGACAATCCCTAAGTTAGAGTTGTCAGGGGCGGCCCTTCTTGTTCGCCTTTTGAATCACGTCATGTCTACCTTGTGCACGTCAATTGACATTTCCACGATATATGCATGGACTGACAGTCAAATTGTGCTATGTTGGCTGAAGACGTCAGTTCACACCTTAGAGGTGTTTGTAGCAAATCGTGTCTCTCAGATACAGAAATCGGAGACCCCGTTGGTTTGGAGGCATGTGCCTGGCGAGGTCAACCCTGCTGATTGTGCGTCACGGGGATGTATGGCCCCCCTTTTAGTTGAGCACTCTCTGTGGTGGGGACCTGAGTGGTTGACCAGATCAGAATCTCATTGGCCGCGAACTCCGGCCTTGGACATTGTCGCACTGCCCGGGTTGCGAACGCTTGCGCTCGAACGGCAGGACCGTCCGTTCGACCCCGATTTCTTACTTAATCGTTACAGTTCATTGGACAAATTGTTGAGTGTCACCGCTTGGATCAAGCGCTTTATGAGAAATTGTAGACATCCACAGAACAAATGTTTGGAGGCCTTCTTATCGCCACAAGAGCTCCAAGATGCTCTTCTTCACTGGGTTCGTTCTGTGCAAGAGGTACATTTTGAAGACGAGATTGACATCTTGAGGAAAGGCAAATCCAAGCTGTCTGGAGCCATTTGTAAGCTGAACCCCTTCTTGGATAGTGAGGGTCTTTTGCGTGTCGGAGGGCGTCTTAGGAACGCAAACCTCCCTTATGGATCTCGTCACCCCCTCTTATTGCCAAAGAGTGGCCACTTGGTGAACCTGTTGGTGACTGATCGTCACATCAAGAACTCCCACGCCGGCTGTAATGCCTTATTGGCCATTTTGCAACGGGAATTTTGGATTTTATCGGCCCGTCGGACGATCCGTAGTGTGGTCTTTCGTTGTATGCCTTGCTATAGGCTCAAGGCCCCTACCATGCAGCCTATCATGGGTGACCTTCCTTCGGATCGGGTCACTGAGATAAGGCCCTTTGCTGGAGTTGGTACGGACTTTGCAGGCCCTTTTTTTGTTAAGACCTCGACCCTCAGGAACAGTAAAACTGTCAAGGCTTATTTGTGCGTCTTTGTCTGTCTGTCCACCAAGGCGGTACATTTGGAACTCGTCTCAGCCCTCTCGACAGAGGCATTTGTTGCGACGTTAGATAGATTCGTGTCACGACGAGGACTACCGTCCTTGATTCGGTCGGATTGCGGTACCAACTTCAAAGGCACAAACAACTATTTAAAAGCGATGTATGATTTTTTGTCGGCTAACGAGACTGAAATTGCGTCTAGACTAGCTACACGTAGAATAACTTGGAGGTTCAGTCCCGTGTCATGTCCCCACTGGGGAGGAATATTTGAAAGCGTAGTAAAGGTTGCTAAGACACATTTGCGACGGGTAATTGGCGAGTCTGTATTGACCTTTGAAGAGCTCGCAACTGTGTTTTGCAAAATCGAGGCCGTTTTGAATTCACGCCCGTTGTGCCCGATCTCTTCAGATCCTAACGACTTGGAAGCCCTCACGCCGGGCCATTTTTTGATTGGGCAGCCACTGAACGCCCTGCCGGAATATCCCTTTGTTGATGTGAGACCTAATCGTCTCTCGCGGTTTGAATTGGTCCAACAACTCACTCAGAGCTTTTGGAAACGTTGGAATTTAGAATATTTGCACATTCTCCAGCAGCGCGTTAAGTGGACTGACAAGACTGATCCACCTCATGTTGGTGACCTCGTTCTGGTTAAGGACGCTAACTCACCGCCACTGTGTTGGCGCAGGGGGCGCATTCTCAACCTCGTCTTTGGAGCAGATGGAGTGCCCCGTTTTGCTGAGGTCCGGGTGGACGGTTCAATTTTGAAGAGAGCTGTATCAACCTTGTCGCGACTGCCAGTAAATTAGCGGCCAGGTAGTCCTGGCCGAGGCGGGTAGATGTTATGTACCAAACTTAACTTATCGTATAACTACGCGGGCAGTACGGCCCTGCGCGGACGCAGTCCGGCCCCGCGCGCGACGCGGCTGGCGAGCGCCCCTCAGTTGAAAAATCGAGTTGAAAGCGAGTTGACGTTCGATTGTGACTAGTTGTCACGTGTCCTTGCAACTGTTTTTTGCGAGTTAAAATTGTCACTAGAATTAATTGTTGATAAAACTAATTATCCTTGTTGTGTGAATCGATAATTACAATTGAAAACAAAACCTTGAAATGTCACCGCGAAATGTAATCTTCGCCAAATTGTTGGACATAAATGTGTTATAAAAACTAGTGAATTTGTGTCTCCATACTTAATACGATTTGTGTGTCTATATTTAATGCTATTTAATGTAAATTGAACTATTTTGAAATTGAACTATAATTGTGATAGTGTAATTGTATTGGGACGATTGATGTCATCAGGAGCCCGTGGTCAACCCGTGTTGTGTTGTTGAATAAGCTAGGTAAGCTTGATTATTTATTTTAATATTGGCCAATATTTTAATCGATAGTTATGCAATAGCTAGGGTGACACGGTGAAGACATTGTTGAAGAACAAAACAGGGTAAGTTTGTACTATTATAAATTTGTTAACGCTGTGAAACACAGATTTTAAGTTCGTTCGTGTTGGCCTGAAGAATTAATACGCTTCCACAAACTAACACACAAAAATCCCAGGTTGAACGTAACACCTCCGATAAGTCATTATGAATAAGACCATTGTTTATCACTTGCACAAGTTTTACTTAGTAACATAATTATTTGTTAGTAAGTGATTTTTCTAAGAAGCTTATTGTACAGTTTATTCATAATGTTTAAAATACATAACGCAGTTATTTCGATAAGTTAATAAAGTTAATTCTAGTTAGAGAATGCTCTAGGACTAAGGTCTTCGTTAACTTTCGAATGCCAAACTATACTAATATTATAAAGCTGAGGAGTATGTTTGTTTTGAACACGCTAACCTAAGAAACCAATTTAATACTTAGTAGTTTTAGAGACCATTGGACCGATTTTAAAAATTATTTCAGTGCTAGATGTCACATTTATTGAGGAAGGCTATAAGCTATATAACATCACGCTACGATTAAAAGGAGCGAAGTATAAGTAAAAAATGTTTGGAAAACGGTAAAACGTTTTAAAATTCCACGCGAATGAAGTTGCGGGCATAAGCTAGTTTAAAAAAATTATAAAACAAAAATCATACCAGCCCTTCCTTGTCAGTCACGCAAAAGTTAATAAGATGAGTGAATCGATTTGGTAGATTACATGCAAGAGGTAATTTATAATTATAAGTGAATGAACAGGTTAATTATTCAATTACATTGTCTGTACTTCTGAGCGTTTTGGAAATTAGCATAAAGGTCAATCAAAGCTTGATTGGGAACCGTGATTACAAAGTGCCAGGTGACAAAGTTTGATGTACTTCTCTATAGCAGTATTATAATTGATTTTCTATGAATATGCAATTCAAATAGGGCTGTAATTTTGACTTTGAAATGAAGGCCTTACGGGGTATTAGAGTAATAAAGAACGATTCAGAGATAGTCAACAGATCTCGTGGTTTATTTAGTTTTGATACTGATAAAATTTGAATAGCTGACGGATGTATTTTTATAGTCTATGGGAAGACCTAAGAAAAGACGAATGGACTGTGTGAATGAGGATATAAAAGATAGAAGAACTAGCACAGCTATGACGTCTGACAGAAGACTTTGGAAGCAAAAGAAATTTTGCACTAACCCCAAAAATTGGAACAAAGGCGATAAATGATGCGTTTTTGTAGTGACAGAATCATTTGACCGTTGAAATCACTACGAAATGAAAATCACTTATAATATTATATCACTGCAATAGTTAGTGAATGAATGAATGAAAATGAATGACTAAATGAATGAATGAAAACTCTTTATCATACGCCAGAAAATAACTTGCAAATATTAATAACAATAAATCTTATATTAGGTACAAAAGGCGGTTTTATCACAAATATTGCAGTCTCTTACAGACAACTGTGAAATTTAAGAGAGGGTATATTGTGGCGTACCTAAAACTTAAAAATAAACTTATATTACATTTTTAGTTAGTGTTTGCATAAAAATAAATTCCAATTATTTTTCTCACAGGACTATAGCATAGGGCTCTTTAAAAAGGTTGTTAAAAGGTTCTTACACGGTCGGCATCACTTTCCATCACGCTGGCCATATGCTTGTTTGTCACTCTTCTTTACTTAGTATAAACAAAGTCGTTATTTTTGTATGTAAATCCCTATGTGAGCTTATATCTTTAAATCAATGCGACGGATTTAGACGCGATTTTTTTAATGGATAGAGTCGTTTAAGCGGATAGCTTATGTGTATAATTTGTTAAGGTTTGGTTTTTAAATTCCACACAAACCCTGTTGCAGGTAACAGCTAGCAATAGCATAAAAACAATTAAAAGAACATTAATTCATAATTTTTTTTATAAGCTACTCATACAAGTTATATACTGAAAATTCAAGCAAATTTGAACAGCTTCAAAATGTATAATATAAACTCATTCTTTTGGTAATTGAAACAAATCCAATTAAATCAACTTGCTCACTGAGTTCATATAAATATTAGATTTTCAAACATATGTCAACTCTAGAACCAATTTATGAGGTATCAAATCTGGCAGCTATTTTATTAAACACGCATTTCTACAGCAATTAATTGTTAGTAACACGAAAATTAAATCAACATTTTCAGACTTGAAGTTACAATTGAGTTAAACCGAATTATCACATAATTTACTTAGAATATAACGTTTGTCATGTCAAGCCTTATAAAGACCATAAAGCTGAATATAAAATTTGATTTATCTATTCTAATATTAAGAAACTGAAGAGTATCTTCGTTTGTTTGAACGCGCTAATCTCGGGAACCACTGGTCCGGAAGAATTCTTTCAGTGTAGGATAGTGCATTTATCGAGGATATAACATCATACTGCAACCAATAAAAGCGATGTATCAGTGAAAAAAGTTCCAAAAATGGGGATCATTTTCTAAATATCACACGTGCCATCTCTATCACTGGAATTATTTTGGACTACTATCCTATGTAGTTTTTCGCTTTTTTTACATCAAATTACAATGAATGATATTATTTACTATATAAAATACAACTGTGCACAATATTTTGTTACAAAATATTTCTTAGATCTTATACTAATAAACTTGTTTGAAGTCATCAAGTGCCACTTAGGAGGCACCGATCTGTATCTTTACGAAACTCTACACAAAGATTGAGGGAAACCTTTTGCGATACTTTGTTTGATGTGAAAAAATATGTTAATATTTTTTTTTTATATATTAATACTAGCTGTCCCGGCAAACGTTGTTTTGCCATACTAAAAAAAAAGGTTTGAAAAATAGATGTTGGCCAATTCTCAGACCTACTGAATACACATGTAAAATTTCATAAAAATCGGTCAAGCCATTTCGGAGGAGTACGGTAACTAACACTGTGACACGTGAATTTTATATAAGAAGATGTGATATTTAATTTGATTAATTATGAAAGCTGAAGAGTTTGTTTGTTTGTTTGTTTGTTTGTTTGTTTGTTTGAACGCGCTAATCTCAGGAACCACTGGGGCCAATTTGAAAAATTCTTTCAGCTCTAGATAGGGCATTTATCGAGGAAGGCTTTAGGCTATATAATATCACGCTACGACCGGTAGAAGTGAAACAGTAGTGAAAAACGTTGCAAAAACGGGGAAAATTTTCCAAATTCCACGCGGATGGAGTCGCGGGCTACAGCTAGTATGTTATTATTTGACAAGAAATTTTGATTAAAATTGTTAGTTTTTTTTTTACTTGCGGTATGCATTTACGCACTACTGGATATGAACACATCTAAATATATTTTAATCAAAAGTCTATTTCATTTCAAAGCAAGTTTTAGTTTTAAATGCATTCATGAGCGGTTTCCTCATATTGGTTTGATTGCTTCTTTCCTTTCTTTGATTCCTAGAAAACAACTTGAAATACATATTTCTTTCTAACACTTAAGTGGCTTATTTATTCAAAAAACAACACTTTTAACAGACGCTAACAATACACGATTCACAAAAAAGTGCTACAACTTTTAAAAGTTAAAAAAAACGAACACAAAATTTAAAATCCAAAGGATCATGCATGATCATACTAGCCTAGGTCGCTCTCGATTATTTATTAATGTAGTCTATATGGTCTCATATGATTATACTAACCTGGGTCACTCTTAATTATTATCTCTGCCATGAAAAGTGACTAGTCTGGAATTAGTGAAATCTGTTGTGGCCATTTCTAAAAACGTTCATAGATATAAATGCATACCAACCATATAGGCTATTTTACCATACAAATACGTTCCTTTGAAGTTTTGAATGAACACTTGACGAGTAGGTCTGGGAAAGTCAACAGCCTTTGTATTCTAACGCTTTGAACATTCTGATTTGCTTTATACCTTCAAGTAGACACTTATATGCAGATTACTTACTGATAATAAAATATTTCTTTCTTTCTATAAAAATACATAAATGAGACACAATTTTCTTATTGTGTACGAATTTCTAAAAATTCATGTTTTCCATGTAACTATAGACATGACAATGACGTGAGAAAAGTTGCAAAAACCGGATTTTTTAAAAAAATACGGAGTCCCTGGCAACAGCTGGCTAATATTGTATAATGGTAAACGCAAGAAGACTCAAACACTGCCAAAATGAAACCCTGGCCACTGCCACACCTGAAAAGGTGAATAAATGGTGTGGTTACATATTATGTATTTAGGTATACGTAATGTATTTTTTTGTATATATTGAATCTGCTATTAGCATTTTTACTCATTCTTGCATCTATTAACATACTATCAGTACACTACAAGTCGTCTATTCAGCCTCGATCAAGTCCATCCTAAAGTTGTCTGGAAGAGATCGCAGTCCGCGATAAGACCGCCCTTTGTACCTATGATAAGTCTAGTTAGTAAGTCTTGTTTTAAATTATTATGGTGTACAATAAAGAATATTTTATTTTAATTTATTATTATTTTATTATTTTGTTAATCCATCACCACAAAGGCAAAGCTTTTTAAATATTTAGTACCAGCATTCAAAACAACAAACAGTGTTCTCTTGGAACAGGACCTTAAAGGTGTGAGTTACCATAAGTTAAAACCATTTCTCTCTTCAGCCCATGAACGTCCCACTGTTGGGCACGGGCCTCCTCCACTTTGGGAGGGATTGTGGTTTACTGCGCTGACCAGGCGTGTTGGCACAGGGTTTAATTTCGAGGTTCCGTCTCTTATAAAAGATGTTATCTCATAACGATATCCCTTAGCTGGCTTTTACAGCACCCTCGGGAGGAATAGGGGTGGTGACACTTGTATTCTTAATCCGTCACCACACGGAAGCCATAAAACCATTTGATTGTTAAAAATCGTCGATTCACTGACCACTTTTACGAATAAATGATTAATTAACGAGATAAAGCCACACTCTTCTACGTTAACCGAGATACAAATCGATTTCGTTAAATGTACCACTCAGACCGATACTTGAATTTTATTAATTTGTTTAATTAACCAAATGCAGCTGCCTGCAGGCATAATTTAATTAATTTGGCACAACGATACCACGTCTACGATATGTTCGAATGTTTTTATTTATTCGTGAAATAATTTTTAGTTTTAATTAAAAACATATCGTTAAAAAATTTATTAAATGAAACAAAATGTAGTTTCAATTGAAAACAAAATTTTACATGTAATTATATTCTAGGTTTTTAACTTTGGATATTGTTTTTCTACCACGTGGGACACGGACCTCCATCCACTTTGGGAGAGATTACGGTCTACTAGGTATACATAGGCGCGCTGGTCAAGCGTGTTGCATATGATTTAGTTTTGAATTTTCCGTGTCTCACAGAGGATGCTATCTGTCTACAATTATTCTTTAGGTGCCTTTAAGAGCACCCTATGGAGTTTCTTGTCTGTTCTTCTCCATAGGATTCCCTTTTGGAATCTTTTGGCATGTATATCTTGCCTACTTAAAATAAAAAAACTTTGACTTTGAACCTGGGGAGGAAATGTAGTGGTGACATTTGTTTTCTTAATCCATAACCACATATACTTTTTGGGACTCATTGACGTGTATACTTTTCTATACTCATTTTAATCTGATCTAAATTACATAGAAACTACAAAGTATTGATATGAAGAATGTAATATTACACAAAATTATTTAGATAATGTGAAAATCTTAAAATAAACTTCTCAAATGTATATAAGACTAGTTAATCACTCCATCCAATGGTTGTCTAGAATAGATCGCCTTGAGCGATAAGACCGCCAATTGTACAACAATCTATTGCATAAGTGTTTTTGTAATTTATATAGTGTACAATAAAGAGTTTTTTTTATTATTATTATTATAAGACTAAATATAAATGAGTACTTATAGGTGTAACAGCGAATCAAAATGTTCAAAGCTTTAGAACATAAGAGCTAAATTGTTGACAGCGCCAGACGGAATTCTGAAGTGCTCATTCAAAAACATCAAAGACAGGATTTTGTAAAGTACAATAGCCTATAGCGCAATGTCTAATAATGACTGAGATTATACACAAATATTATGTTTTTAGTGCATGAATGAAATAGTGTAAGTAGACAGTTTTTCTACATAGATAGTTTTTATTGAAACAATAGAAATCATTCATTTTTCATCAGTATTTTTTTTTCATAGCTGAAGTGCTAAACAAGGGCCAGCAACAAAAAACGCCAGAATATTTTGTGTGGTTAGCACCTAATAGTTATGGTAAGGTAAAGCTGATAAGAGAGTCAGTCATTTAAATATATATTTAATATTATTTTATTCTCTACATCACCTTTCCTCACTGGCGAATGTAGTCTTAGCAGATGAGACCCCGACACTGCGGGCACTTAATTACCTATTTGAAGATAACTTTTTAAATATTTATAGTCCTAGTATTAGTCACAAACCACTTGTATAAACCGAAAGATATCAGCTACTATACCATATCTTTATAACCACACGTCATAAAATTATAGTCTGTCAAGTCTCAGAAGAAAAGTTATCCGCTTAGATTTGTCCTTATGAACCCAAGAAAAGGCGAAAGGCTTTTATTACACATGTCACAAATCCATTTCCTCATATATAACACACGAATAGCATAGGTATAAAATCCTTTACATAATCTGAAACATATATCTTTAAACCTTTGCTTTCAAATAAACATATTTATCTGATCATTATTCCACATTGCTTTTAATGCACAGGTACACCGCCATTTTTTTTCAAATGAGCCCCTTCCATACGAAATAAGGATGTTATTTATGAGCTACATAATTACATTTGAATAAATAATCCAGTAAAGCTCTTGTTAAGGTTGCGGATTCATGATGGAAGTTAACAAGCTCACATCATAAATCTACGACGATAATGATGTTATAATAATATGTGATTTGATTTTGATGTCTTAATTATGCCAATTTCTTTGCTTTATTTTTTTACCAGTAACCAGTTCGAATTGTTATTTTTTGTAGTTAGTAGTAATACTGCTTTCTTATTAGCCATGAAAAAATAATTATGTTGAATATATTGATAATAATAGTTTTAGTGTCGGATTCGTCCGAGGCTAAAAGCGTGTGGATTTTGGAATAAACAACTTTTTTTGACCATAAGATAGATTACTATGTTAACAGATAGTATTTATAATGTGTCGTATATTTTAAAATACTTAAGTAAAGCATTGGATTCCGTAGATTTCGCTTGACACTGGCAGACAGACTAACAGCAAAACGGAAAGACAGACATGTTGATATATATCGAATTCAACATTGAATTAGCGTCATTATGTGGACAGTACATGTTTCTTTATTAAATTGTTAGTTAATCTAGAATTAAATTAAATGTAATCCAATAAAATCTAAAGAAAACAACATAATACAGAGCTGTGTGTGCACAAAATAAATCTTGTAACATGGTTCGTTGCACAGATTACACTAAAACCTTATTTGCTAGTTGTAGGACGGATAATATCGGTAGCTACGTTTAAATACGTTTTTATCTAAGAAAGTAATTAAGATAGAATTTATTTTATTAGTATTAGGAAATTGTAGTGGAAAAAGTGATCACCGCAAGCGGGACTCTTGTCCCGCTTGTCCCGCTTGCAGTGATCACTTTTTGCACTACAATAAAATTTATTAAGCAAGAGCATAGCAAGTCAATTGCAAAATTAATACATTACTTTATAGATTTTGTTGTTATATTTTGTTATCAAAATATTATTATTAAAATCTTACAAACAAACGATTATTTTTTGTTTACTTGTATGGATCATTTAGATAATTGTGTTATTAATAATTTATTGCACTATTTACAAAAGAAGCTTAAGTTTAGGTGGCTTGGAAGAGTTGATTGTGATAAAGCTGCCGTAGCTTTATCACAATCAACTCTTCCAAGCCACCATGGGATAGAAAACAATAATAAATAAATAAATATTCAGGACATTTCACACAACGTCCTCTGGTCCCAAAGTAAGCTATATTTCTATGCTTGTATTATGGGAACCAGATACGGATAGACTACATATACTACTTTTCTTTTGTAAATACATACTTATAATACATAGAAAACACCCAGACGCAGTACAAACATTTGTATGACATTTATGGATATCACACAAATGATTGTCCCAACCGGGAATCGAACCCGCGACCTCGTGATCGGCAGTCCATTACATAAACCACTCCACCACGAAGCCCGTCAAATAATGAATTACTTATATTGATTAGTCTACTTGGTTCCCCTCATAAAGAACAAATTTCTTTAAACTAAACATACATGTTACTGTTTCTAGCACCACCGCTTCTACTTTAATGGACGATTGTAGCCATTATTTTAAAGCCGTACCCCGATGTTAAGGTTTACTGGCATTTTTGCAAATTAGTCTTCCTTCCATACAAGATAAGGATTTCATTTATTAGCGCCAAAATTACATTTGAATGGATAACTCACGTATTACGGCTTTCGTGGTCTTGTAAATAATGTTACTGGTTTCTGAACATGAGGTCTGGAGGTTGATATGCACTGAAGATATTTGTTTGTGTGATAAGTACAGCGTTACGTTATGATTTATTATATTTATAGGAATCAAATCCACGACCTCGCTTATGACTACTTACCAAAATGTCTTCTAATCCATCGTTTTCCAGCATTTAAAAATCATGACTTTATTATCTTCGGCTGTTAACTGCGCCTGCATACGCTTGAAGTGTTGCAAAACACAGCACTTTCAGAAACTGTATCATCCTATTGACCTAAAAAGTTTTAGGATCGGCACGTAACTTTCAGAGATATCCCCCTAGATACACATTACTGACATTACCTCCTAATTAATCTAGGACATTTTAAGACATAAATACTGTGGTTCATATAACGGACTGCCGTTCACGAGGTCTCGGGTTCGATTCCCGGTCAGGACAAATATTTGTGTGATGTTTTTAATTGTCATACAAATGTTTGTACTGCGTCTGGGTGTTTACTATGTATTATAAGTATGTATTTACAAAAGAAAAGTAGTATATGTATTCTATCCGTAGTCTGGTACCCATAACACAAGCATATAAAGCTTAGCTTGGGACCAGAGGACGTTGTGTGAAATGTCCATGAATATTTATTTATTTATTTTATTTATTATCTGCTAGTGCATTTCAAAAATCAAATTTAGTTTACATAGGCATATGCTTTTATATAATCTATCTATGTATTAGTATGTATATGAAAATAGATTTTTAGTTTTATTTATATTTCTATTAATAATTAATTATCCTATTTAATATTTATCCTAAATTTGCTGATCGACGCCATACGTCACAAGCAACAGGGCGTTACGGAAAACCAGCGTTGTGGGGTCAAACCCACAACAATAAGCTGAGTTACGTCCTATTGTTTTCCATGGATGGGACACATTAACTTAAATATTTGTTTTAATTAACTACTTCTGTTGTTACTTTCTAATCTGAGTTCCTCCTACGGGAGATAATAAAAATATTTCTTTCTTTCTTTCTTCTTTATTTGCCCGTTTGGCTATTAGGAATACAAGTATCACCACCCCTTTTCTTTTCCAGGGTGCTGTACACACATCATATCTCTGTGAGAGACGGAAATCTCAAAAATAAACCGCTATGCCAACACGCTTACAAGACCATAATCCTACCTAAAGTGAAGGATGTCGGTGCCCAACAACGTTAATCGACTGGAGAGAGAGACAGAGAGAGATTAATGACGTATTTTCTAACGCATTATTATAACTTGATATCCAATCATTGTTTCAAATGTGTGTCCACCAAAAGTTATACATCTAAACACACAATGTATTACGTACAGTACATTACCTTCGCCTGCATCTGATAGGTCATTAACCGTCCATCGCGTGCTAAAACCTTCGAGTTTTACATCGCACGTGATCGAATGCAAAGAAAAATGCTTACATTATTATTTAATAGCTTTATCATTCAATGTTTTATTATTAAGATCTTAAAATTTTATTAAAAACCTACTAATAGATATTCACGGATATTTCACACAACGTCCTTTGGCCCCAAGCTAAGCATAAGCTTATGTATAAACATATGCTTGTATTATGGGTACCAGAATACGGATATACTACATATACTAATGCCCTAATGTTATAAATGTGAAATTTTGTGAGTATGGATGTTTGGATAATGAAACTGTACATAAAGTAGCTTTTTTATCCCAAAAAGTGTTGCCGTGGGGTAATAAAAGAGAACAGATTTTAACCTTTTTACCGTGGCCGTGGGTAACACCGTGGGGCATAAATAATTTACTATTCGTTATGATTTTAAAGAAATATTTTTAACAATATACAAAAGATGATGATGGTTCCGTAGTAAAAGATAAAACCGAAATCTATTAATAAGATACATGGACGGGCCTCAAGTGGCGACCACGCACTGACGATATCGTCAAAATATATGCCGGGGGCTGCCCGCAGAAACCCGTTTTATGGAGAAGGCCTATGTCTAGCAGTGGACGGAGAAAGATTGATGGATGGATGAAAGACTAAGATAGAACAGACATTAATTGCTAGCTATCATTTGCGAAAGTTTCCACTGTGCTATCATCAATTAAAATTTTCTAACATGATATCACGATATTTTTTATGGATATCGTGTGAGAATAAAAAGTTATGGTCAATTTTATACCTATAAAAACCGGTCAAGTTACAGTTGTACTTGAACACGAAGGGTTCCGTGCCTTTATTCTAATAATACCGACCACAAATAACATCAAATAACGCGACACCTAATAACAAAATAAGAGCAGGAGAATAATTATGATGTATTTATTGTTATAGCATCAACTGATATACACAAACTGTAAAATTTTCAGCTCTCTAGCTATCACCTTTTCAGACATACAGCCTGGTGATAGACGGGCGGAAGAATGGACAAACGGAGAAGTCTCAGCAGTAGATTCCCTTTTTAACCAACTTCAAAAGAAGCAGGTTTTTACTGTTAACTTGGCGAAGCGATTTTTATGTATCTTTTTTTATTTGAAAGCTGGTGGTTCCCGTTTGGTCCCATTAGCACCAGGTCAGGATCTGGTGGTTATCTCCTGAGAAATCGAGTAAAACCCTCAAATTTCAAAGGAACATGAAGTCTGATGAACGTTTTCTTAAAAATACTCAATTATTACCTTTTGATACCGAACTCTAAAAAAGAGTTATCACAAGCTGTCCTTTATTTTGTAATGAAGCAAAGGATGAAAGGTCATTTACTGTAGAAAGGTATTTGCCTGTAACTTGTATAATTCATCGTCGTAAACCCGAGAGGGTTTAAAGCGTCTATCTTGCACGTAGCTTCATTAAAATCCCTTCACTTATAGAAAGTTATGCCAGCAAGTATAAATTTTAATGAAGCATTATTTCTGGGATGGTAACGTAATATTATTCTGAGATCTGTTTATGTGTATAATGTACACAAATATTTTATTTTGATAGGTGAAATATCCGTACTTGGTATTTTTTTAAGTGCTTAATAGATTGCACTAATCGGCATCCTTCTCACGCCTATCATTATTATACATTACTGGCCATTGCCCGCGACTTGGGATTTAGAATATTTTCCCCGCTTTTGCAACATTTATCGCCGATGCTTCACTTCTATCAGACGCAGCGTGATGTAATATTTTTACTGCCCCTTTTCCTACTCAGGACGCTGTAAAAGCCAGCTACGGATTTTGTACACAGATAACATCCTCTGTAAGAAACGAAATCTTCGAAAATATTTCCTATGCCAACACGCCTGGTCAGCGCGGCATAGTCAAGTAGAAAAGTTGATCATAATCCCAAAGTGGAGGAGGCTTATGCCTAACTGTTGGACGTTACTGGGCTGGGCTGGAGAGAGAAAGAGAGAGTCACAAATTTATAGGAACGTTATGATTTTTATATTTTGTGGTTCGTTTGTGAATAAAACCTCATAATTATTATTAGTGTCCGACCGAAAGATCAGTTTCGGTTTCCTCCGAGTTTTGGCCAAAAATCAAGTTTCGGCGGCAGTTTCGGTTTCGGCAAAAGTTTCGGCCGCTTTGTGTTTCAGTTCACGCACACTCACGCTCACCTAAATTCGTTTCCCGCGGCAACGTTTTGACGGACGCTGTCGGCCCTGTTTGGGAATTATGGGAACATAATTTAAAAAATTAATGAAAATGTTATTAATATTTTCCGTTCCGACGGGCCTCGTGGTGTAGTGGTTCATATAACGGACTGCCGATCATGGGGTCTCGGGTTCGATTCCCGGTCAGGACAATCATTTGTGTGATGTTTTTAATTGTCATACAAATGTTTGTACTGCGTCTGGGTGTTTACTATGTATTATAAGTATGTATTTACAAAAGAAAAGTAGTTTATGTATTATATCCGTATTCTGGTACCCATAACACAAGCATATAAGCTTAGCTTGGGACCAGAGGACGTTGTGTGAAATGTCCATGAATATTTATTTATTTATTTATTTATTTATTTTATAAGCTATATTAAATAAATGATTTCAACAAACTTAATGTAATACTATGTCTCCATTTCATGCCCTAATTAATGCGAAATAATACGTAAAATGCACCACAGTATATTATACTTAACCACGTGAATTTCGGTTTCGGCCGAAACTGAAGCCACGGCCGAATATTGGGTTTCGGTTTCGGCCGCGGAAACCAGTTTCGGTCGGACACTAATTATTATCATCAATATTTTAATCATACTTTTGAGCCAATCTTGTGAATGTTAAAAAGCACTTGAAAACGACGATTCGAATCTATAACCGTTCAATTACAAAGTCAAGTTATATCCATTCCAATTAACTTTTTTATTGATCAGAGAATACCAGGACCGATCACTTTTATCGTTGCTTCCAATTTAATACAAATGTCAAGTGGACCTCCTGATATTCTGATTGGCAAAAACAACTCGATATTTGTGAATACATTTAAAGAAAATACTTTGTGATTTTTTTTTTATTTTGCTTATTCAATAATATTGTATAACATTCATACAATGGCATCAATTCTACGTGCACAACTAAACTTAACTAAAAAATGAAAATTGGTAGTGTCAATATAAATATCTACTACTCACTGTTTCATTGTGCAGATTTATATTAATTACTAGCTGTTGCCCGCGACTTCGTACACGTAAAATTTAGTAATCAAACCTTAACAAACAGAAGTTTACTATACCACTCGATAGATGGCGATATACAGTTTTTTTAAACCACGTTATAGTTACGTTCCACACATTAACACAGCGCGTCAAAATTTTTATACTGTCATCGGCTCGTTTTCACATTTATATATTAGTTAGGATAATCGTTAGTCTTTACACAGTTATTATAATAAAAAAGTTTAGTTAACATTTCCGAATTATGCTATTGGCACTATCAATTTGCATTTTTAGTTATGTGCGCGTAGAATTGGTCCCAATGTTTTTGAATTAATAAGTAGTGATTCAACTTATTCAACTCACAAAACTTTTGTATAATATTATTTGGTCCGTGAAGTGTAACCACTCGCTGCGGATATCATAAGCAAGATGTGACAGCCAGATCTAAATTAAACCCTATGCCAATCCACAGCGCAGCTTGAATAGGATAAATACTCTAATTTTGTGTTGATGTTGATCATAAATACCAAATCTGTTAAAATTTCAACTCTCTGGTTAACACTATCTAGGATACAGCCTGGTGACAGACGGATGGACGGACGGAATCCAAACGCCTGGCCCTCAAGTCTCGTATTTCAATGGTGTCACAATGGCATCACAATGACACATTATAACCATAGACATTCTGTGATTATAACTTCAAAAAATTAACAATATACTACCAAAATTGATAAAATTCGCCAATAAACAATTAGTTATTTAGTGTTATTGCAAAAAATCCAATAACTGATTGCTTAGTGGCGAATTTTATAAATTTTGGTAGTATATTGTTAATTTTTTGAGGTTATAATGTGTCATTGTGATGCCATTGAGACACCATTGTGATACCGGACTCGAGGCCCTGGTCAGCGCGGCATAGTAGACTATATTCCCTCCCAAAGTGAAAAAGGCCCTTGCCCGACAGTGGGGCGTTTATATACTGGAGTGAGACATAACCTAAAAGATAACAAAATAAAATTAATACACAAACTTTCTTTCTTTCTTTCTTCTTTCATTGTTTCTTTCTTTCTAAAGTTTCATAGATTTCCAACAACAACAGTAAGAACAGATACAATATCACGTACAGTCTGAATTTAAAATAAGTACACTTATCTTAAGTTAGTGAGATGCGATTGACAAAGCCGTGTGTCTCAAAGATATCTTTTCGTACAACTTGAAACACTTTGCAAGTGGCTTTTGACATCAAAGGCGGTTTTCACTTTTAGCCTTGAGCTTATCTGACAAGTAGTCTCTGCTTGATATACTGTAGGTATTCGCTAAAAAAGGAATATCTACTTATTTTTTTTTAAACGAACAGAATAATCAATCTGCTACATAATTTTATTATATCATAAAAGACAGATATAATTATCTACATACGTGTTTCCCGCGACTTCTTACACGTAGAATTTAAAAAAATTCCTGGTTTTCGCAATATTTTACACTGATGCTTCATTTCTATTGGTCACAGCGTGATATTATAATTATAGCCTAAAGCCTTCTTGAATAAATGTACTATCCAATACTGAAAGAATTTTTCAAATCAAACTAACGGTTCCGGAGATTAGTACGATCAAACAAACAAACTCTTCAGCTATAGAATATTAGTATAGATTGATATGCTGCTTCTTGCATATCATCCTTTACTAGACATTGGCCTACCCAAAAGAACGCCATAACCTGTCGTCATGCCCTATTCACAGCATCACATCGCTTCTTCCATTGCATTTTTCACAAATTATGACTGTTAAATCTATATAGATAGATTTAACAGTCATATTCATAATATATAGATATATAATGTATAGACATAAATAATAAATCTGTGGAAAAAAAATTATGTACATTGAATATATTTTCGAAAAAAATAGACAGATGGTTAAAGGATAACCAACAGAACTCATTTCCAGCATTATTGAAATTTTTGTCTGTTTGTCTGTTTAGATGTTTGACTGTGCACGCATCACGTAAAATGTAAAACACCTATAAATATAAATGTTATACGTAAAAATTTTACACAACCCAAGGTATTACTTAGTCTTTGTTTCATCGCAATTGGTCCACTCAATCAAGAGATATTTACTTAATACGAAATTACTCAATTTGGTTACTTGCAACGCCATCTAGAGGCTAAAAAAAATTTGCTGGGTCGATACTAAAAAAATCGATCCACGCGGACGGAGTCGTGTGCACAGCTAGTTAGCACATATAACTTAACAACCGTCCAAAGCGAGAAAGAAAAACATCTAATTAATATTAATTAAATTTCTTTCTGTCTATCCTGCAAGAGATCCAACGTAATGGTAAGTAAAAAAATTTCCAATAATATGTTTACTTTTCACATGAAATAATCCAATGAAACAAATATAAGCCGCTTACCATAGTTTTTTTCCATTTAATTTAAAGAATTTTCTTTCAGCATTAATTCTACTGTGAAACTATTGAAATAGTATTTGTATTCAATCATATAAATTTAACAAAAAGGTACTAGAGCCAAAAACCTTTAAATCCGCAATCTGACTCAATTACTTAAGTACCCAGACTACTTCAGCTAACGAACCGATGAAGGCGTGCACAGTAAAGTAAAAAACATTTTTGGCACGAATATTAAATCTATTTTGTCCCTATGGTATACGATTTATTTAGATAAAACATTATTTTTTCACTCTAAATATTTTAATATTAAAAATATTAAAACATCCTAATCCTAATCTTTATATAAATCTCCTGTCACGATATTTGGCCGCGATGGACTCCTAAACTACTGAAGCGATTTTAAATTTGATTCGCACACCGTGTGCAATTCGACCCAACTTGAAAGATTTAAATTTATAGTCGCAATATTATTTTATTGCAAATTATTTGTCTACCCCTAACATTTGTATGGCAAAACAACGCTTGCCGGGTCAGCTATCTTATATAAAAAATTCACGTGTAACAGTACCGTAGGTACTCCTCCGAAACGGCTTTACCGATTTTTACAAAATTTTGTATGCGTACTCAGTACGTCTGAGAATCGGCTACTATCTATTTTTCAAACAGCTCCCCCCCTCCCTGACATTTTTGTGGCAAAACAACGTTTTCCGGGCCAGCTAGTAATATTAAAAACGTGAAAATTTGTGAGGATATTTCACGCAAAAACTACCGAATGGATTTTAATTAAACTTTACAATAACGTAGCTTATGTAACAGATTAAGTTAGTTATAGGCTACTTTCTATCCCGAAAGAATACAATGTGGGATGATAAAAAACAAAAAGATTTTTCATTATTTTTACCGCGGGTAACCCTGCGGGGCACGGCTAGTTGAAGATATTTCGATGATAGTTTTATTTATCTCCCTTTCCCTATTACGCCCATTCACGTCCTACAATTCAATTCTTTATTGTAAACCAAAGAAAGAAAAATTACATACTTTTAATATAGTATAGCATAAGGTATGTACAAGCGGCGGTCTTACTATTACATGTTACTCCTCCATTTTACAATCTACTGTACCAAGCGTGTTTGCACAGGGTTTTAGTTCCGTCTCTCACAGAGGATGTTATTTGTGTACAATATTGCTTAGCTGGCTTTCACTGCACCCTGGGAAGGAAATGGAACGTCGCTACAAGGTCTAAGTCTTTTTTGTATAAATATTATAACAGACAATTAAAATATCCCTGTATATTCTAACAATAGAATTGATAGGTGATGGAATGAATGAATGAATGGTGATTTTTAGAAATTTTTGTTTGGTGCCCTAAGATTCTGTTGCGTAAGCAAAGCTGATTATTTTAATTTTAATTTTACTTACTCTCCTAACTTAAGCATATTTCCTTACTATATAAACAGTCCCTAGACAACGACAAACAGACAAGACTAACTTAAAGGATAGGCAGAGTTGAGACTATACTAGAGACTATCTGCATAAAAAGGGTATTTTTTAAAGTAATCTATTTCAAACTAGAAAACGTTTATTTTTTTTGTGAGGCCTTTAAAATATGTTTAGTATTTTCTCAATTTGTATTTTTAAAATACCTAAATATAATATGAATTTCCAAGTTAACATGTTTAAAAATTTACATGAAATAATATTCCCTTGAAACAACTTGCGAAATTTCTTTTAAAGATTTTTATAAACTTTACGAGATGAAAATTTATATACAAGATATATTATGAACTTAATCTTAGAGTTCAAATACCAGTAATGTTGCTTAAAGTTCCAAGTGAAAACATTAAAACTATTTCTTTTGATAAATGTAATAATATATAGTAACTTAATTTTTGTAACATTTTCTAACAATAACGTAATTGTTTATGGCATTAGACACGTATTGGTCTCCAACATATTTATATTTATTTATTATTTATTTAAACACTTAATGTACATAGTAGATACAAATGCGGTCTTAATGCCTAAGGCATTCTCTACCAGTCGACCTTTGGGTGGTGCAGAGATTAATAAATGACAGGTGTTTCATTAAAAATAAGATAAAAATAATTACTCTAATTGAATATACTTACACATATACTGTTTATTTAAACATACTTATATCTATACATATATACATACAATTATAAATAATAAGTAGGTATACATACATAAATTATATTACGAGGTATCTAAAAACCTAGAGTGTCGAATCAGCAACCGATTGATCGAATTAAAATTGATGAACTTTGTTCTTGAAATTTTTCCCACTTATATAACCCCAACACAAGTATTATTAAAAACATACTGTGGTGGTCCTAGATACTTATTTTATTGTAGTGTCTTGAGACGAAATAAAGTTTTTTTTAATTCTTTATCATTTGTTTTAGATCTAGCATTACTTTCCAGAGACTTTAGTCACCGTGATCATCGTACATTACATTGTCATTACATTAGATTATCATCGGTCATTAATATACATATATGCAAAATATCAGATCAATCTGACTACTGCAAGTGGGTGAAAATCACTTTTAAAGATTCCGTTAAATAGATAACTACATTGATAGATATGTTCCGAACTAATACAAGCGTGTTAAAAAAAGAGTATAGTTTGTAAATCTTGGATCAGTTCAAGTAGTTATATCTTACTTTGTTGTTTTTAATTGACTAAAATTAAATATTTATAGAAAACTCTCAACTATAGTTATTCCTAGTTCCTTTTTTATGGTAATAAAATCTCTTTGTTTGTAACTAGAACCGCAAAGTAATTCAGATATCGCAGATACATTATTCAAATTTATTTCCGACCGGAGAGTAAGAAGCTCAAAAAATTGCTATAACTTTAGGAATAAATTTGGAGAAATATTATTTAGTGCAGTTATTGAATATTAAGTTGGTATCAGAATAATAATATTGTACAACTAGCTATAACCCGTGATCTCACTCCTCTCCAGTCCATTTAAGTCCCACTGTTGTGCCCTCGGCCCACGGGCCTCCTCTACTTTGGAGGGATTATGGTCTACGCCGCGCTGACCAGGCGTTATTATATTATATTGTGTTATAGGCACAGGATTTATTTTCGAGTTTTCCGTCTCTCACAGAGGATGTTATCTGTGTGCAAGATCCCTTAGCTGACTTTTACAGCACCCATGAGAGAAGATGGGGTGGTGACACTTGTATTCTTAATCCGTCACCACACGGAGAGTTCACTCGCGTAAGTAAAATAAACAAAAAAGCCAGTGCTTGAACCACTCCATCTATTAAAAAGAACCGCACTACAATCCGTTGCGTATGTACTTTTGAAGACATGCTCAGATAGGGATATAAATACAAAAATAACGACTTTGTTTTATAGTAAGTAAGGATATCCATATTGTCCCTGATACTGAGATAGAACGTAATAGAGTCTTTACTGAATGGGGCCAGAGTCAGAATCGTCTTGAGCCTTACCTTACCCAGCAAGGGCAGCCCCCTTCTTTTCACGGGGAGCCCGATTCTACGGAGCATTAGGCCCCCTGTCGCCCCATCGTCCCAACGTGGCCTTCTGCCACGACTGACGCGGTAGGTCCCTTGGATGCCCACAACGTCGTACACATGAAGAAAACCAAGCCCGAACACATTATACAAAAAAGCCATCCTCTTGAAAACTCTATCTACCTATTATAAAAAAAACGCATCAAAATACGTTGCACAGTTTTGGAGATAATAGTTCACATAGGGACATATAAATAACGAGCTTGCATTATAATAAGTAAAGATAAACGATATTAAAAGACTTATTTCATATTTTTTTACATAAATTGTTACCCTAATTCACTGTAAATCATTTTAAAATTTATTCCCGCACGTCTCTCTCAGATTTAATGTAATTTATATGCACTCATGAAGCTCTCATTTGAAACGGTTCACGCGAGTGAATCAACATTCTAATGTATACATTTTATATGAACATCTCCGCTGTGCACGTTTACTACTGAGATTTGATCTAATACTACCTTAGAGCATTAATGCAACAGGAGGTGACATTATAAGTCGACCCTGCTGAAAAAGGTACGAGAACAATGATCGTACTCATTTTGTACAGACACTGTCGTTTTTTAGACAGCGTTAGGCGATTTAAGCGGGTAGTGCGTAGCGACCAATGAAATTACGTTATGGAGTTTGTGTGCGTTACCTTGGCACCCCGCTGATGCACAGTGATTCGTGTAGAACAAACTAGTTGGACAAACATGATGATAACATGATGATGGTATTACCAACAATTCTTCACCAAAAGTGAAGAATGTGATTAGCCGATTTTCGTCTAGATTTGAAGAAAAATGCTTGAAGTGAGGCACAAGTAAAGACCGATTTAGAGAATAAAAAATTAACAAAAAATCTGGACTTGGATCCTAGAACATCAAACTATAATCACACCTAGAGGAGTCCGAAAAATATTCGAAATAATTTTCTCCAGCCAGTTTGTTCTACACGAATAACTGTGCGTGTGTGCGTGTCAGTATAATTTGTATGTTTTCTAAAACATCGCATGTGAGCTGCTCCTGTTGGTTTTATACTCTAAGAACACTACAGTTATTTCTTTAACATGCTTTTATTAGCAAGTAGTAGTATGTATCAACGTATTAGTCTAAGTAACGAAATCTTTGAAAGTTATTTTCACCTACTTGCATTAGTTGGATTGATTGGATGAATATGTGCAAAATTTATTGCACATATTAAAGACCGATGATAATGCGAAATTAAATTCAGGATTTTAAAACGTGTTTTTTTGTTTTTGAACTAAGTAAATTATTAAATTTAGGAAATGCATCTCAACAATAAAAAAAAATTACAATATTATAATTTTCATATTACTAAGTTTACATCGTCATTATCATAACATCACGCCTTTTTCCTATGCGCCATCTGCTACGATCCAAACACACTTCCTTGGCCTCATCCACACTCATACATCTTGTCATACATGCCCAGTGCGGGTGGTTATTAGTGCTAGGCACTTGAATCTTTTTAAAAAAAGTTACAAAGTTCATGATGCAGAAATAAAGGTAAAATATTACACACAGTTAACTTAAGTGAAATCTTAATGTTCGTAATTTGCATTCCTGCATTGATATAACTTAAGCATAAAAACAATTTACTGCTAACAGTTCTTTTAATTTGCGTTGTTACGGTGTTTAGCATTTTAAGCTGTCAGAATAATTCAAACAGCTATATTTTCTTATTCGTGTTCTTTTGAAATATTTCATGAGGGAATGACGACTAATTTAGTATACTGCTATAGTTTTTCAAAAAGAATAAAATCAGTTAAATGGTAGCAAAAAATCAGCTGTACAGAGAAAATTGGCTAAGTGCGAGTTAAACTTAACACGAAGGGTTCAGTTGCTATTGCATCCCTAATTCTTCATTTTCATTTTCTACTATGTGCGAACTCGATGCCTGTCGATATGCTCTCTGTCGCATGCTGTTTTACCTGCATTTAATATTTGGTTCCCTTTCTACTCAGTCGAACACAGGATCACATCAGCGTTAACATGCCATCAAAATACCCAAATACTGGTCTTATTCATAATGATTTATTGGGGGTTTAAAAGTTCGCTAAAATGAGTTCGCAAAGATTGTCAAAACTTGTTATTCATAATAGTCTTTTTACGATAAAACGTTTAGATAATAATCTCTGCGATACAATCTCCGTTCAAACCTCCGATAAGTCATTATGAATAAGACCATACATGTGTATCAATTGTATTCTGGCTTTGGTATTATTTGCTACAGCGGTTACAAAAATGTCAAAAATACACCATCTGTGTAAATTTCAAGAGTCTAACTTATTTATTTATTTCATTTATTAGTTACTTATTGCTTGCAGCAATCCTTGCGCAATTAGTTAATAGATAGATACATTTCATTAGCTTAATTAATAATAACAACTAAATACATTAATATTACTGTGTTACCTTCTTGACAGTTCACAATCATAAAATAAAGTAATTTGATTTATTTATAAATCCACCATGGTGCAAATAAAAACTGCAATAATAAAATCTTACAATATAAGTTATTGGAAGTAAATATGTTATGTAACTGTCACAGTTCATAAGATTCAGCCGGCTGACAGACGCAAAAGGACACCAGTGTCTTAGTTGTAAGGTCCATTTGAAGTGGAATCCTAAAAATTTAATGAATTTAAAACAAACTATAATATCACAAAAGCTTGATAAATGAAACTTAACAGAAAGTATATTACTTTTTTGTAGAACAATAATGGCTAGACAAGAGTAATGAGAGATAAAAGCTGTGTGTAAGTAATCCCATTTAATCTTTTAATAAAAGATCAGTGAGCTAACTTAGTTTGTTGACTTTTCATTACAGTTCATAGCGAATAAACTTCAAGCAAGACTATTACTGCTATTTGCTCACCGATAATCAATTTAAAATGTTTTGCCAAAATATTTTTACAATAAATAAAACAAAAAAAAATAGTTTGGTACAAAATTTGTGATTTTTGTTAACAATTCTACTTCCTACTCAAAATTTTAGTTCAGTTCAGTTCAGTTCATTTATTTGCGGAAATATGGTTTACAAAAGATAACATGAATACAATTTGGTTCGATTATTTACCATTACAATGGCATGCAAATATTTTATATTACAATCATTTTATTAACATATTAAAAAATATTTTATAAATAAGTCAAGAATTGCCAATATAAGACGTCAACACAATATTCCTTATTACAATTTACAATAACATTTTAAAAACAAACCAAGAACTGCCAATACAAGATGTCAAAACAATTACATGGTCATTAAAATCAATCTTATTATGCCATAAAACAGTTCAGACTATCACAAAACAATGCCAACAAAATAAGCAAAAGATGTTACAAAACATTTGCACATGCTGTAAAGTTATACAAATGAGTTTTTTTACAATTAATTTTTTTTCAGGAAATCATTGACCGAATAAAAGTTCTCTTCAATGAGCCATTTTCGTAAGGAAGTACAAAATCGACTGTACGGTAGATTCAAAATACCATCGGGTAGCGAGTAATAGATCAAGGGTGACATGAAGACGCAATTACGCCTATACATTTCAATTTTAGGCACGGGCAGTTTTAAATTATTTTGTGTTAGAGCTCGTTTGCTAACAATGTCACTCAATTCAAAAAGTTCACTATTAGCCTTTACAAACCTACCAACCTCATAAATATAAATTCCAGGTACCGTTAGTAAGTTGTTTGTCTTGAAAATGGGTTTACAAGAATCTGACCACTTAAGATTAAATATTGCACGTATACATTTCTTTTGTGCAATAAATACGCGTGCAACATCTATTGATCGTATGATACGATTAAATATGAAAATTTCAAATAAAATCTGGATGTTTGTTACTCTTTCACGCAAAAGCTACTGGTTTCAGTAAAACATCAGAACTGTATGGGTTATACATACATCTGAAAAACATAAGACTATAACATCACTACTATGAGATGGAAAACTAAACCAACCTCGAAACTAAACCAACACGTCTAGTCAGCACGACACAGCAGACAAAAACCTTTTCGCAGTACAAAAGGCCTGTTGCCAACAGTGGGACGTAAAAGGGCTGGGAAGGAAAGAAGGATGAACTTCCTTACTAATTTATAAATGCGAAAACTGGATGATGACACAGCACTAATTTTGGTGCGCTTATGTGTTAATATGTGTAACGAAACCATAGCGCGATTTAAAAATGTACGTACAACGCCATCTATCAAGTGGTATAGTAAATTTCTGTTTAAGGTGTGATTTCTAAATTTGACGGGTACGAAGTCACGGGCAACAGTTAGTATATTATAAAACACAAAGATTGACTCCTATTTTACTCCAAGATACCCGTTACCTGTCTTCTGTTTATTAGCGAACTTCGGTCTTAAGAGTTTAAATTACGTATAATTTATCCTCCTAAAGCCAGAAGCTTTTATATCGCACGTAGCTTCATTAAAATCTCTTCCCGTATTCAAAATTAATATGCTATCAAGTAATATTTTAATTCTAATATTAATTTTAGAAAGTTTATGTTGTATTTTTAGGTTACAATAATTTACACTGTATTTATAAATTGTAAAATTTACATAACCACTTCATTTTAAGCTATTGTATAGCTTCTATCGCGGGCCTTGAGCGTGGAGACCGAATCCAGAAATTCCGTAACGAAAATAACCTAACACGTTACTGCGCATTCGTAATCGGCGTAAAACGGCGTTACTGCTCATGCGTAATGCCCCTCTTCACCCCGCATGTTTCATAACTGATAAATTTATTTCATCCTGTTGATACCTTGGGTAAACGCCTTCCTCAAATTAAACAGCGTATTAAAATAAGGATTTTAAATCGACACCATAATATATCCTAAATGTTCAGATAACAGCGTATTTTAGATTTTCATAATGTAAAATAATGTCAGAATTAAAATTGTAGACATACCTAGATCCTAGGGGTGCATCATTTGCCTTATTTTCTCAGCGATGAAATGTATTGAATAAGGTAGTCTTTGTACGCAGCATCATTGTAAAAATACCTGCATCTCTGTGCCGTCCGCCGTTATTCAGCAACTTTATGCTAAAGTTTGGTAAAAATATCACTAACTTTATGATTTTTAAGCGCTTAAATTGACGTAATAATGTTTTGTATTAATTACGACGGGCGGGACAGAGTTGCTAGTATTTTTACAATTATCTTATGTACAAAGACTACCTTATCCAATATATTTCATTGTTGACAAAATAAGTCAAGGGCTCGGCCCCCCTCGGATCTTGGTCATTTTAAAACATTTTTAGCATTTGATTGACAATCGCTATTTGATCAATATTACCATAGACAATGGACAGATGGAAGTATCAGTAAATAAGGATTATTAATCTTATTTTAGTTTATGGTCTTTAGATTCTTGCATAAATAAAGTAAATAAATAATTATAATTGCATAAGTCGATAAAAAATGCTATGCAATAGCTTTACCGCGGCAGACCCAGAATGCCACACGTCTTTTTTCAAATATTTTTTTCAAAAAAAACATTTCTACTACCTACTCGATGACATTAAAGTAATCAAAATAATTAGATGTCATCGACGCGGTCACGTGTATAGTACTAATAACCGACGACTATGACCAGAGGCCCAAGTCTGCTATCACAATGTTGTCATAATGATCAGTCACTGGGTAGTCTACTATTAATTTTTTGTCATAACACCAAACTTGATAAAATTCGCCATTATACAATCAGTGAGTGATCATTATGACAACATTGTAATAGCGGACTTGGGCCCCTGATGTATGGCGTAAATAAAGCGAAGAAAGTGTATAACATCGTACTAGATGTGCTCTGCAGCCTCTACTGAACCCCTTGGGAAAACCGTAATGATGATACCTGTGTGATGTTTTCTGTGACTTACCATTTTAAGTTTAGTTAATGATCTATTTTATTTAAAAAGAATATAACTTAATATTTTCCAACACTTACGCGACTCATTTGTTTAAGTAAAACTACTTTTTACGGATTTAGACGCGTATATTTGTTTAAAATTTTGGTCCAACGTTTCGGAGACTTTGCGGTGACGCATGGTAACTGCAAGAGTTAGGTTAGAAAGTTCTGAACAGTTAAGTTCTTTAAATAAAACTACTTTTTACGGATTTAGACGCGTGTATTTGTTTTAAATTTTAAAAGTCTCACCCGTGACCATGGTGACTGCAAAGTCTCCGAAACATCGGGCTAAAATTTAAAACAAACACACGCGTCTAAATCCGTAAAAAGTAGTTTTATTTAAACAAATGAGTCGCGCAAGTGTTGGAGAATATTATGTCTGTGAATATTTATTTATTTATTAAAGTACATGATTGACTGCAATAATGTAGGTCAAACTTCAAAAGAAATACGGAAATACTAAAAGATAAGATTTCAGTGGCAATTACGTCGTTCAAATTGCGTTTCCTTTATTGACAAAGTTTTATGGGATAAAGTAGTCAAAATCATAAAATTTTGTTGAATCTGTAATCCAAATGAATTTTGGTGTGCAGATTAATACAAAATTCTTAATAGTAACATAAACCACAGATTAAATGACCTATAGCATTGATGAAAAAACTATATCCATGTGATGATTCCCTGGTGACGGATTGCCAGTATCAACTCCTCATTTTCTCAGTGCTGTAAAAGCTGGCTAAGGGATATATACGCAGGTAATATGCTCTCTGTGAGAGACGATAATCTCTAAACAAAACCCTATACCAACATGCCTGGATAGCGCGGCATATAAGACCAAAAGCCCTCCTAAAGTGGTGGAGACTCGTGTCCAACAGTGGGCCGTACTACACTTCAGAGAGAGATTAATGAAATCCTCTTCTAAACATTTAAAAAATTATTGCATTGACGCAACCATCTTTTGACACTCTAGGTTACACTTTATAGTAAGTAAGCAAGTCAAACTGCTGAGCACAGCTAGTATATACAATATATTTTACAAAACACAATTCTGTAATGGTCAAATTGTAAGGGTTTTTTCCTTCGTGAAACCCTAATAACATAAAACAATAACACAATTGCATTATATTTCGAATTTTCTACGAAACTTCTGTTCAAGTTTTTGCAACTGATTGTAGGTTCTTTCTCAAAGTATTTTGAAACACAAACTTTTTTGTTGTTTTGAAAAACCATAGATGCTTGCAAAACTTTTTACTTTATTTGTTTAACAGATACACCAATGTTATTTACACAAAATACTTATAAAATAACAATTGATTCCTTATTCTACGTGCAACAACTTTAAAGGTGTTTAAAACATTCACAGAAATATAATAAGAAATGATTTTTATACAGATAATAAGAATTTATTTATATAGATATGTGTCAATTACAACAAAGAAGAATTTAATTAGAATAATGAAAACACAAGATCAGATAAAACGAATAAGATATGATATAAATCAGCAAACTAAAAGGCAATAAGTGTTACATAATCGAGTACAACAAAATCAAACATTAAAAATTCAAATTAGTCAATATTTTTTTGCGTCGTTCGTCTCCTCGTTTACAACTATTAGTCTCATGGAAAATGTCAATATCGCCATGCGCGCTAAAATTATTACATGTCATGTATATTGTATTGACATTGTATTGACGAAGGCTATAGACTATATGTCATCACGTTGCCAGTAATAGGAGCGATGCATCTGTGAAAAATGTTTTTAAAACAGGTAAAATTTTCTAAAATCCACGCATTCGAAGTCACTGGCAACAGCTAGTATCTTATATTTTCAACAATTTCAACCCTTACTCCAAATTCATTTCTGCGTTTTCCAAGACATGTCTCAGATTCTATGCAATTTATATGCATTTAAGAAGCATTCATTTGAATAGGTTTACGAGTATGAATAACTCTCTGATGAATATATTTTCACATACATTTTCTGAACAAGTGTCTTGAGATTGAACATTATAAGAAGTTATAGAAAGTGTTAGAGTTCCAAAGAATAAAGAATTACTTATGTAGGGTTTCATATCGAAAGATAAAATAGAGCCCTATTACTAAGAGTTCGCTGTCCTTCTAATAACGCAACTGTACAAGCGCCACGACCCCTTTTCCTTCCGAAGGTGCCGTAAGTGCCAGCTAAGGGATATTGTTACCAGATGACATCCCCTGTAGAAGACGTCAAACTAGGAAATAAACTGTGTTCCAATACCCCTGGTTAGCGTGGCACAGTAGACCATTACCCTCCCAAAGTGGAGAAAGCCCGCGACGAACGGTGAGACGTTAATAGGCTGGAGTGGATCAGTTGTCTGATCTCGCGGAATCAGTTGACTTACTTTTTCTTACATAAAAATCCCATTTGCGTAAGTAGTAAAGAGTATTAAAATAACCAGTCTACATCTAAACAAACTTTCTTGACTTCATTTATACTTATAATTCTCATAAATAATTCTGTAATGTATATTTCATATAAGTACTGTAATATCATTAAACAATGCTACAAATTTATCTTTTTTTATTTTGTCTTTACTCATTCTCAGAGGAAATGTATCAAGGTTTAATGACCTAGAAATAAAATAAAGCCTTTGTCGTAAGAATACGACGAAAGAATTCTTTGGAGACACATATCCTAAACAACTGTAAGGAAATATATTTTGTAAACAAGTACATTATCTATACTAAAATTATATAGCTGAAGAGTAAGTTTGTTTGTATGTTTGACCTCACTTATGTTAGGAACTTCGGGTTCAAATTCTCCTGCAACACAGTTTTGACTAGCGTGGGGCCATGGATATCCTTATTGTAATATTTAGGAGATAAATATTTTTAATAAAAACAAATTTTGTATTGTATAATTTTGTACTTTTTGTATTGGATAGTCCATTTACCGTGAAGGGCCATATAACTCCACGCTGCGACCAATAACAGCGACGCATTAGTGAAAAACAATGCAAAAACGGGAGAAATTTTCTGAAGTTCGATCAAAATTATTTCTTTTCGCGCGAAGTCGCGGGTAACAGCTTGTTTCAGAATAAATGCTTTTATAGCGTAATTATTATATTTCACTATTCTATGTGTATTTATTAGAATAAATTGGAACAAAATTGCTGTGTAAAATATTGCGTTAGAATAAGTACCTACGAGTATGTGAACATAGCACTAAACTGAGTAATACCTCGTGATGCGATTGTCCGTGTGGCTGTGGTGACGGATTAAGAATACAAGTGTCACCACCCTATGTCCTCCCAGTGCTGTAAAAGTCAGTTAAGGGACATTTTACACATAAAAGATCCTCTTTTAAAGAAAAATTTCAAAAATAAACCCTAATACGCCTGGTCAGCGCAGCATAGTAATCCTTAATTCCTCCCGAAGTGAAACAGGCCCGTGCCCAACAGTGGGGCGTTAAAGGGCTGGAGAGAGATATAGATACCATATGAAAGAAAGAAAGAAAGAAAGATCATATCGATGTATGTTAATCTTATTTATATCTTATCCTATTCCACGTGGAAAACGTAATCGTAATAAAATATTCTCTCTCCAGTGGAGTTATCTTACGTAACTTAGATCACTGAATAGGATATCGTTTGATTGAATTTGTCTGAACCTCAGAGTACATTAGTAACTATAGAGCGCACCTATCACGCCGGTCGACCAACACAAAACGTAAGTAGGTAAACTAGGGTATTGGTTTGATTTTTTCAAATATCATTTTGTTATTTTAGAAAAGATAGAATGTTTGGGACATTTTAGATATTTTTGGGATTATTCCCAACAAAACAGGCCTTCTGGTTACGGCTGCCATACGTGGTCGGCTGGTTTGCCGGATTCATACTAGTTTGAAGTCTATCCCTGAGCCATCCGGCAGGGGTAAAATATATTACAATTATAATTTTTTTGCGCGGAGAAAATCTTTTTTTCCAAAATATCTGGAATTATTGCCACGATTCCCCGGCATCTACAATTTAGGTAATGGCAGACCTACAGGACCTACACCCGGTTAGTTGTTAGTCTGTATGTTACGTCTGCATCGAACAATATGATGTTCTCACTTTAACTTACAGTTCTCACTGGGAATTACACGCTCTATATTTACCTATATACCCTAAGGTCTGAACAATCTTGTACATTTTCGGAGCCTATATTGATGGCCGTTGGACTACACAACAATATTATTATTGAATTTGGCACAATAGGTTATACCTTGGTCGGATTCTATCTGATATTAACTTCACTGAAGGACAAGTTAGGTACGTATGAGAGAGCAATATTCTTAAACGTCTTTTGATAGTATCAGAGGTGTCGTCGTCATCTCTTACTATTAAGTATGTATTTACAAAAGAAATAATATAAAATCTATATTCTGCTACCCAATACACGCATTGAGCTAAGCATATGTCTAATGCTGTGTGAAAAGTCCGTGAAAATTTATTTATTGTCTTCAAACTTCAAACGCGATAGCAATGCCTTAGTGTAATCGCTATACCACGAAACACATACACATTCTTTACGAACGTGTATGTGCGCGTACTTAGCGTATTGCTTGTGTTATTGGTAAAAGAATACGAATCTACTAGTAGATATTATACACTTCTTAGGGTTTCCTTATAGTCTCACTAGGGTGTACGTCTGTCTGTCTGTCTGTCCGTCAAACTTTTTTTACTCAGGAACGGCTGAAGGATGTGGTCCCTTGCTGCAAAAAATACAAACAATGTTTTGAATCTACGCATTCAGAAGATATAACCGAATTACGGTCATTTTTGAGTATTTTCGACTTAAGCTAGCGATTGCAAGCCTACATAGTGGCTATAGGGATATAGGGAAAAATCCAAAATCTTGTTATTTGTTATTGCATCACACAAACAAATTGTTTAAACTATTACCATCGAATAAATGAATAATATGAAATATGAATACCAACTTATGAAGTAGCTGAAGTTTAGGTGATTCCCTATATTGCAACTACAAAGTTAAGTTGGTAAGTTGCTTTAAGCTTAATTAACTGTTAATTTGTATTTAGTTATTTATGTTTTTCAGTCGAATAGGTACTGAGCCCTAAGTGTGCGAGTTTAAATAAATATTCATGGATATTTCACACAACGTCCTCTGGTCCCAAGCTAAGCTTATAATATGCTTGTGTTATGGGTACCAGAATACGGATAGAAAACATATACTATTTTTTTTGTAAATACATAATTATAATACATAGGAACACCAAGACGCAGTACAAACATTTGTATGACGATTAGAAAAATCCCACAAATGATTGTCCCGAGCGGGAATCAAACCCGCGACCTCTTGATCGGCAGTCCGTTACATGAACCACTCAACCACGAGAGTTTACCTCACTCTTAACAGGTTTTTTATCTATTTACTAGCTGTTGCCCGCGACTTCGTACGCTTGGAATTTAGAAAATTTTCACCGTTTTTGTAACTCTTTTTAACTGATGCTTACTGGTCATAGCGTGATGTTATAAGGTCTATAGCCTTCCGCGATAAATGTACTATTCAACACTGAAATAATTTTTCTAATCAGACCAGCGGTTCCTGAGATGAGAGCGTTTGTATTGATTGTACGAAACCCATTTGACAAACAAACAAACAAACTCGTACGCTTTCTATTAAGAAAGCGTACGAGTTTGTTTGAATACTAATGTATTGATTGTACAAAACCCATTTGACAAACAAACAATCAAACTCGTACGCTTTCTATTAAGAAAGCGTACGAGTTTGTTATTGTGTTGTATTTGTAATACAAATTGATATCAATTAAATTTAAAAGAACTACGTGCTTCTTCAAAACTCTTATGAGGTTTATACTTTAGGTAACTTTTAAAAGCTGGCAATTTGTAATATACCCACGTTGTATACACTTGTCTAAGAATCTCAGACGTTTCTCAAACTTTTTACTTACGAGTAAGAAGTTGTTATCACTTATAAGTTTGCAATAAATAAATCAAAGTTTAAATTATGCTAGCACCTTCTCCAATATTACTCGTTCAAATGTAAATATTTATTAAAAGATACTTTACACAACCTCTTCTGGTTCCGCGTTAAGCTTCTTTACTTTAGTCGTTATTACAAATAGACGTCAGACGTCTTCTCGTAGTATAGTGGGAACGTGGCCAATTCTGGGACGGAAATAGGAATGATCGGAAGTTCTCATTTTAATTTTTAACCGACTTTCAAAAAAGGAGGTGGTTATTTGTTCGGTCTCATATATATATTTTTCTATGTTATATCGATGAACATCACTGATTTATTCGTCAATTGCGGGCTGATTTTTAGGGTTCCGTACCCAAAGGGTAAAAACGGGACCCTATTACTGAGACTTCGCTGTCCGTCCGTCCGTCCGTCCGTTCGTCTGTCACCAGGCTGTATCTCACGAACGGTGATAGCTAGAGAGTTGAAATTTTCACAGATGATGTATTTCTATTGCCGCTATAACAACAAATACTAAAAATAAAATAAAATAAATATTTAAGGGGGGCTCCCATACAACAAACATGATTTTTTTACCGTTTCTTGCTCGATACTAATAACGTTGCCTTATGTTGCATAGATAATGGTACGGAACCCTTCGTGCGCGAGTCCGACTCGCACTTGACCAATTTTTTATATTCTTTTTTTAGCTATGTTATATTAGGAAGCATAATCCTTATTTAGTTACGATTAGTAGGTGCATGATATAATGTTTGTAATTTATTTATTTATTAAATCTTCTTCTCCAGCCCATTTACGTTGGGCACGGGCTTCCTCCACTTTGAAAGGGATTATGGTCTACTGTGCCACGCTTACCAGGCGTGTTGGCACAGGGTTTATTTTCAAGTTTTCCGTCTCTCACAGAAGATGTTATCTGTGTGCAATATCGCTTAGCTGACTTTCACAGCACCCTTGTGAGGAACGGGGTGGTGACACTTTTATTCTTAATCTGTCACCACACGGAGGGATTTTTTATTTATTAAATAACGTCTCCTAATTTACTGAAACAAATCGAATTATACAATGTAGCCACAGTTTATCGCTCCAGCTCACACCTGTTCCATCCTTTAAACAGATAATTTATGTAGCTCCTTTGTTTACTGTTCTATGCTTATCTAAATTTAGTGAGGCGTATTGTTCTTAACTGTATTATTGTTTACTGTAGAGGTCGCTCTAAGATAGCAGGTAATTATAAATAAGCTACAATGTATTTTACTTCTTCTATGATTATAATAGTAAAAATGCTTGTTAAAGAAAATAGTCATAGTAGTGTATAATATCGAGGCCACATGTGCTACATAATATCTCTCTCTAGCGCATTAAGAGGGTACTGTCATGAATGAATTATATACTGGTACTGTACTCCTCATTTAGGTATTTGCCTTAGGTATTGCTATCCCTATTTCCGAGCACCGCGCTGAAAGGGACAAATATAGATAAAGCGGATTTTCCCTACAAATTCTTTGAAAAAAAAGACCTTTTAACGAAATCTATATAAGACCTAGACACAGTGAGAAAAATTCGTTGCTCTAGAGGCGTAGAGTGAATCCTCAACTATATTTGTCCCTTTCAGCGCGGTACTCGGAAATAGGGATAGCAATACTTAAAACCAATACCTAAATCAGGACTGTAGTCCCCTCTTAATGACCATTAGGCACGGGCCTCCTCCACTTTAGGAGGGATTATGGTCAACTGTTCCGTGCTAACCAGGCGTATTGGGATAGATTTTATTTTAGTTTTCCGTCTCTTATAGAATTCCATAGGTGACTTTCGTGTAAAATATTCCTTAGCTGGCTTTTACAGCACCCGGAAAGGGAAAGAGGCACACTTGTATTCTTAATCTGTCACCACATGGACATAGGACCCTTAGGATAGCCTAAAGTCCTGAAGACCCCATATCGTACAGGTCATTATTACCGTGAAGAGCTGGAGCGGCAAAAGGAGTATGTAAGAATGGTTTATTAAAAAGATTCCATTCCTCTAGGCTTCTCAACACATTTTTAATTAAAAAAACCCCTCAAAGATTTTAAGCTGTGTTTTTTTTTTGCTTTATGACCCCTAAAAAGGATGTATGTATAATCGCTATGACAGTCTGTATGCAATTTGTAATACTTGATCTCTTTGGGTGAAGACGTAATGGATGCGATCTGCTAGTCACAATTTTTACAGTCCCGAATGCACTTAATTTTTTTCTGCATAATTATCTTGTTACAATACACAACAATTGAAATAAAACCTTAATATTTATCAAGCCTTCTGCATTTTTAATATCACATATACCTATGGCGTTATGAAAGGTCACGGGGGTCAATCAGCTGTTTACTTCGCGAGTGTCCGGACTTAACAATTTTCAAAGATAACTGAACCAAATTTTATGTAGTACCTACTTCAAAATCTATGCTGTCTTGACAGTTATGCTGTATATCACCAAGTAAAATTCTATTAAAATAAAAAACTTATTTTACGAAAATAATTACATGCACACTCCGTGATTTATGTGCTGCATGGAAGGAAAACTTTGTTCATTAAATTAAGCTAGCTCATTCAAAAGCTTGACTTCATATAAATTTATAAACATTTTGGAAATAACGTTTATTAACTTTTTAATGTTAACTTTTTAATTCTTTTCTTACATGTACACTTCCTGATAACCACATGAGACCTATAACATAGGTCTTACAGACCTGACTGTCAGACCTTTAATACATAGGTCTCACAGACCAGTTCAACCCATCTATTATAAATTGTATTGTCTATAATAATAGACATAGACACTATTATATATTACTATATATAATAGTGTCTTAAATATTGTCTATAATTATAGGTCTAGCAATTGCTAGAGAGACGATTATTTATATACTCGTATATTACGCATCGAAATGTTATATACGTAAAATGACTGATACTTTTGTTTCATAAAATTTGACCTATTCTATCATGTTCAGATAAAGTCACAACACTGTCAGTCAACTAATTGATGGATACTGAGATGTTTACGAGTTGCCTATCGAATAAACACGTCACTATCGAGTGTCAGACGAGGCTATCACGACACATAGGTTATGGAAATAAAATATCAGAAGATAAAACTACAACTTAGGTCACAAAACTTTCTATTAGAAGCAATACATTTTTTAACAATATTTTAAATTATAAACAAGATGTATAAATAAAAAAATTTAAAAAATATCGCACATTCTTAGAATTTACTTAAATATCTGCTTTTTTAGTTTATAAACAATTATTTATTTTTATTGTTAATAGCTTCTATGTATTTATTAAATAAAATAGGCATACTTATTAACAGAAACTGTTACGATACAAACCTCATATTTAAAGTTTACACAACATCTATAATAAATTGTATTTAAAGCTGAAGAGTTTATTTGTTTCTTTGTTTGAAAGCACAAATTTCAAGAACTCTCTGATCTGAGAAATCTGATTTGTAATATTATTTTAGCGTTAGATAGTACATTTATCTAGGAAGGCTTTAAGTTATATAACATCACGCTGCGACCAATAGCAGCGAAGCATCAGTGAAAAATGTTGTAAAAATGGGGAATATTATCTAAATTCCACGCGTAAAAAATCGCGGACAACAGCGAGTAATAAAATAAAAATCAAACAACCACAACAATACACTTAAAATAAAAAATTGGTCAAGTGCGAGTTGGACTCGCGCACGAAGGGTTCCGTACCATTATCTATGCAACATAAGGCAACGTTATTAGTATCGAGCAAGAAACGTTAAAAAATCATGTTTGTTGTATGGGAGCCCCCCTTAAATATTTATTTTATTTTATTTTTAGTATTTGTTGTTATAGCGGCAATAGAAATACATCATCTGTGAAAATTTCAACTCTCTAGCTATCACCGTTCTTGAGATACAGCCTGGTGACAGACGGACGGACGGACGGACGGACGGACGGACAGCGAAGTCTCAGTAATAGGGTCCCGTTTTTACCCTTTGGGTACGGAAAACGGCTTTCATTGCTTTTGAAAATATTTCAGCTATTTTCATCTATTTTGCTATAGTTATAATAAAACACGGAATTTTATCTAAAAATAAAACATGAATAATCTTGACATCCAATTTTAACAACTATTCACATCTTTCAGGTGTCCAAAGAGCACTTGTGGTCGCCAGTACCTCTAGATTCACACTAACGAGCTGACTACCTACTTGTCATATTTGAATGAAACTAAGGTGAGAATAGTTAGGATCTGCTGAAAATCTTGTAGGTAGTAGCTTTAGTAGTATATTGGTACATAAATATTTTGTATCTTATATATATACGTTAAGCGAATACTTTGTTCCCATTTATAAAAATTACGCAGTATGTACCTATGTGTATAAAACTGAATAATTATAGTTTCTATGAAAGAGTTCAGACAGCTCCTACGTTTTTACATAAAATATAATTAATCTATATATATATTAGAATGAGGAATAGGCTCCCTATTTCCGGTGAACTTGTGCTAAGGTTTTCATTGTCTTACTAGATATTGCCGTTAGAATTTTTTTCCCAAATTTGCAACATTTTTCACTTATTCTTCGCTTCTATTAGCCGTACATAGCGTTCCTCGATAAATGTGCTATCTAACACTGAAAGATTTTTTAAATCGGACTGTTGGTTCCTGAGATTTGCGCGTTCAAACAAACAAACAAACAAACTATTCAGCTTTTTAATATTGGTATAGATATTTTTTTCAATAATCATAAAAGTAAAAGATAAAATAGTCTGCAAGTCGTATTAAAAATACTCCATACTTTTTGACAGTTGTGTGTTTTACATCTATTTTAACATCTCCAAGATTTCAATAACAAATTTGGATGAAAAATAACAAATCATTATAGCAGTTTCAGCAATTTTACTTCAGACATACATCGGAAGTTATTAAACCACAATTAAACTAAGAAATAAAGCGGAACCTCAATCACGAAAGCTAAACACCTAAATTATTTACATGAGAATCAGATAGCAAGTAGCAACATCAAGGAAAGCCAGAGTTCCCGAAGGAAATGAAAGAGGATTCATTTTTCATGAGTTTATTTCCAAGTTTTAATAGGATCTGAAAGGTTCACACTATCTAGATTATTAACCGACTTCAAAAACGGAGGAGGTTCTCAATTCGTCTGTATTTTTTTTTGTTTGTTACCTCATACCTTAAAACTGTGTGAAGCGTTTATAATACTTATTTTCTTATTTGAAAGCTAGTGCTTCCCGCGTGGTCCCATAGGCACCAGGTCTGGATGTGATGGTTGTCTCCTAAGAAATCGAGAAAAACTCTCAAATTTCAAAGCTGCACAATGATATTGTTAGAGAATTACACTATCTACACAATAAAATCCATTAAGGAGTTTTTGCATGAAAGAGCAGCACACATTTTTACATCCAGCCATCCATCCATATACATATTCTATAAGAATGAATATAATATAATGATAAAAGAATAGGATTTCATATTATATGCATATTAAACTTTTCACCGTATTGTATAACGGTATACACTACTGTTTCTTAAGTCTTGATCGGATATAAAAGACATCTTGCTCCAAGCCTAAAGCAAATTCAACCGTAAGCTTACCCGTTTTTATTCAAAGATCAAAGGTGTGAACATTTTATAGTATCAGATGAACGTGGCTTATATAAGCTATAGTGATAAGATTTAACTAATCAAAAAAGTATATCGCATACTTTTGTAGTCTCAGTTGGGGCTCAATATAAATGGTATTTGTTATGTCCGTGTAGTGGCGGATTAGGAATACAAGTATTCCCAACTGTTTTCCTTTCTAGGGCGCTGTGAACGCCAGCTAAGGTGTAGGTACAAAATATCATCCTGTGTGAAAACCGTGAAACTCGAAAGAGAACCGTGTGGCAATACCCCTGGTCAGCCGGGCACAGTTGACCGTAATCCCTCAGGAAGTGAAGGTTGCTTGTCCCCATCAGTGGGGCATTAAAGGGCTGGAGCAAAAGATTATAAGTATTTGAGAATCCAAAAAGGGATTTCGATTCAAATTGATTTCGCATGTGTGTAGAAACTTTTTTGGTATAAAACAGTAGCTTATAAAAATTATTCTCAGGCACTATCTATGTAACAGAATTTTATGTAAATCGGTACAGAATATAATTAGCGTAAAATAGTGATAGTCAGATAGACATAGTTACTTTCGCATTTAAAATATTGTCAAGGAAGTAAGATTAGGGATATCAATAAGCTATATCAATTTGAAAACATGTGAACTGCTCCTCTTTTGATACAAGAATATCGGGTTAAAATGACACAGCGTAATGCTTTCATCGTTCGTAATTAGTGACATATTTTAATACTACCGTAATCTATGTAACCTTGGCGACTTTGTGTAAAGGATTTTAATATTTAAAGATATAATTTAACTTCTTTTCGTAGTAGTGTCCAATATTTATTTAGCTGATACGTAGTATGAAATATTTCTTAGAAATAAATGCAAGTTTATTAAAATTATTTTGATCTTACCTTTTCATCACATACTATCTGAAAGCACGCTGTTTCACTCGCTGGCTTATATTATCATACAACAGAATGACTACAATTCTAAGGGAAAATCCCTATCATTATTTCAGAAAGATGATGTTTAATCCTCAAATTTAATTTACAATATTAAACACTTTTACCCGTGACTTTACTCGCATTAACAAAATAGATTTGATTACGTATAATTATAAATACACACACATCCCATTCATTTAATTTGGCATGTGTGATCTTGAAAGCGTAATTTAAGTTCACAAATACAATTTCATGTCACATTACGAATGAACATTGTGGAGAAAATATTAAAATATTATTTCGTGTGGTTTTTGTAAGAAAAGCTCGCATTTGTTAAGCGAAATTTTGTTTGCTTTGTTAGTTTTTCTGCTAACAAGATAGAAATAATAATAATTGTTTGCTTATTTTTCTCAACAAACTATGAAAATGTATTTAAATGAATTGTTTATTTTCCTATTTTTCTCAGCCAATTACGAGAAGATATCGATTAGTAAAGAGTATTCTCCATAATAAAAAAGCTGGTGCTGCATTATACTACGCTGTACAAGCCTGTTGGTGAATGTTTTATTTTTCTTTGGTGTCTCTAGCACGCGTATTTCTTTCTTAAAATTACTTCTAACTCTCTCTTACAACAACCATGAGAACATCATCAGGCGATAATATGATTAACATTAATCCGTCACTCCAGCCGGCGTATTATGAGCTTTTTAAAATCATTCAAGTTCCAGGCAGGCCGTAAACTGCATGGCTAAATTAGGTATTATGGCAAAAATAAAACTTACAGATGAAAATTTTTAGTTAGTACTTTTACTTTTAGTTGTACCTTCTCCTTATACATATTAATGTATGACTGGTTTAGCGAACTGACTGACTAATAATTTGTTCATAATACGAATTTGCCACAGTTCAATTCACGGCGTAAACTGCCTGTGAATAAAAGCTCATAATACGGCCGCAGATATGAGTAAAATAAAGTATTCACACATCACGGAACAAAATACATAATGTCATCTTTTAATAACCAGTGTCCTTCACGAAAATAGGTAATTCTCCAATATGGGGTTTGAACCCACAGCTTCATAAAAATGGGCTTAATGTAGACATGTGTAGCCAAGTTCAAATATCAGTTTTATTTGAGGATAAGCGTAAATAAAACAATGATTTACACAACAACTCTTTTTATTATAAGAAATTACACAATAAAAGTCTTTATTGGATCTTATCCATATTAAACGGCATATGCACAGCTTTATTTTGCTAAAAATAACAATAGAATTTATATGAATATTTACAATGAACCAAAACTTAACGAATTTTACGTATTGTAATTATTACAAGCGATATAATATTCTTATAGAATTAACTTTAAATTAATTTGACCATTCACTGTTCTTTCTGCAGTCCGACGTGCTGGATGTAGTCATATTTAAAGTGCCTATTACACACACGCTAGATAAATGTAGGTGGATTTTTAAGAGCGGCTAAAGTATACCATCCACCATCCGACCGCGCCCATCCCATCACCAAATCTTATGCGATTGCATATTTGTAAAGCGATGGGCGGAACTGCCAGCTCCTAGGATGTAATGGATGTTGAAGACTCATGAATTAGGCAGGAATGAGCTTTCCAACAGTCGGAAAGCTTATTCCTACGTCCACAAAAGCCAAAACATAAAAGACGTCCGTTGCACCATGTAACTAATAAATTTCTCTGAAATTATAAATATGTGTAGTGCTTGATACCATAGAAAGTAGTAGTGCCGTCTTTTTGTCTGTTTAACTATTTTACACATTCACGATGATCTGACGAGTATAAATTTAATTGGTGAATTTGGTACTTCTAATAGGTTTTCTTAATAAGCTGTAAACTTCACTTGAAGACTTTATAGATTCGAATGAGCTGTCGGACCACCGTGAATTGTTACAATGGAAAGAACATAACTACTAGTCTGGTCTTACCATGTTGGCTTTTGTCACGCTCCTTTGGAACATTTATTCGCAAAATGTTAATGCAGTCTTACAAGTTATGGCCTTTACATAATAATATACCTATTTCTTTGATTGAAATTAATTTAATGGAATGTTTTTTACAATATTACTATAAATTTATACAGAGTCAAGGATAAAATTTATAAATTGAAATAATTATTATAATTCAATACCCTGTCTACAAGGGGAACATTTCATTCCTACTCGAAATATGAATAATAATTACATTACATTTTCACAAATTGTTCTAGAATAACGCAAATGAGGCTATTGCAATTAAGAAAATATTCTAATTTTAAATACCAAATATATTTTATCTATTCTTTATGAGGCAGATTAATTTTTATGAAATAACAAAGCATATTTATATAGTTATGTTTGGTTTTGAATTAAAAAAATATTAAATTAAAGAGACTAGGTGTACAGAAATTGTTACAGATTTCCCAGAAAATGTTATTTAGAATTTTGCTAAGCTCTTCTTACAAGATCCTTCTCTATTATCATCATCACCCTGCCCTATTACCTTACATTCTTCTGTCAGATGGTTACTATCATCCCGTCTTTATTACATGACCATATCAAGACAATTTAATTCTATATTGATGGAAAATCATGAAGTGATACTCCTTGCTTGGGACAAAGAGTATGTCAGGCTTCTCATATACCAAGACAACCAAAATACCTACTAAGATAAACTGAAATTATTAGACTCTTAAGATATTCGATTGCATTTAAAAATACTATGTGACAAAGCTATATTACAAAATTTTCACATTGATTATAAAAAACTAAAACTAAATAAAACTACTTTTTACAGATTTAGACGCGTATTGTAACGCGTTGTGTAAACCAAAACAAATATACGCGTCTAAATCCGTAAAAAGTAGTTTTATTTAAACAAATGAGTCGCGCGTCGTATTAGAAAATATTAAACTAAACCTAAAATTAATAATTACAAAAAAGGTGTATACACTGCCATTTTAAAAAGTTCCCCTCAAGCCTTAATAAATGTTTAAATATAAAGCAGTTCGTACATTTTCTATGAAATATCACGTATATTTAAATTAAATTATTATTTCAAATAACTATATACATACATGGATTTGGTTTTATTAAAAACTAATTTTATTTATTTTATATACAATTTTATTTATATTGCAATTAATAATATTTTACATTATTATATTATTTTTACATTATTTAGTTTTATTTATTTTTACATTGATTTTCCTTAAAAATAACTCAGTTTTACGCATTAATTAATTGCGTAAATTACGTAAATGTTAAACATCACATCCATTTGGTATAATATTTTTGTTGCTTTGGTTAAGACTAGAAAAATGTAGATTATGTTAAAATACAGGTAAATCCTTTTGGTTAAATGAAATTATGGTTAGTTAGCAGGCAAAATGTTTTGTTAATTTATGAATCGTGAACGATTTCGTCGAAAACCTTTCATTGTCCGTGATTTTTGTTTTTCTTTTCATTAATTGATACACATACTTTTATATTTTTATAGCCAATTCATAGAAGCCAGTATTTCTCAAGTATAGCTTAATTCTTTATTGCTAATTGCATACTTCAAAACAATCCGATTATAAAAATTTACCTTCTGATTGCTTTTTTTTAACATAGGTAATTTTTTATTCTTGTATTGAAATGTGGAGTAAGTAAGTTTTCATATTATAAGAAATATTATGTGTATTTCCTTTATGGGACCTATTATGTATTGTAGACCCAGGTGGCATGCATATCTGATGCTTATCGTCATTATCTCATACATCGACGTCATCGATCCCATAACTTCGAATGTTAGCTGGTAATTTAAATAATATTTATAATATTATATTGTTCTAAAATTCTAAATTATACAGGATGACAGGTGGAAGAACATAAACATTGAGGGGCATGATAGTTTGTGGTAGTTATTTAACCGAAGCGTTTTGTTATTTATAAAAATTTTGGTTATTGAGTCAGCAAACATTAAAGTTTGTGTAATATTACTTAAAAATAATGTTGATCGGGCGACACCGTGCTGCGAATAACTAACACTTGTCACCCTTTATCTACTTATATATTTTAGACAGAACTCGTCAATGTCAAGTTAAACAATAAATGATGAAACTTAATTTTTAAATAGGTTTTTAAAATGATTTTCATCTTGATAATGATTATGAGATGATACAGCGAACCAACGCAGACAAAACCATTATGTGTGTTGTATATAAATTACCTTAAAAAGAGAATATTCTTTATTAGCAAAAGTAATAAAAATAATTTTGTATACTTTTCAAACCCGTTGATTCAAAGAAAATCATTATTTACGGATTTAGACGCGTAGGTATGTTAACCCTTAACCTTGGTGGCTGAAAGATATACATCTAAATCCGTAAAAATGGTTTTATTTGAAAAATGATAATAATATTTAGTCATTAGATGCTAGATGATGATAATAATTTTTATTTATATTAAAATTATTATTAATTGCACTGTGTCAAGTAAATAAGTAAAAAAAATTATAAATACCTATGTTGTTAATTATAATTTTATCACATTACCTGCATTTATCATCTATCAAAATCTGCTAGCTACAATTTTTATTTCATTGCAAATTAAAAAAAAAAAACAAATCCTGCAGTCAATGCTAGCTTTAAAACAGTAATATCATCGGGAAGAGACGACGAAATTTATTGTACAATAGGAAAAACAAAATAAAACAATACTAACTACAAATGCAACATTTATTAAAATAAAAATACAAAAATAATCAAATTAATTAGGTGAAATAAATACCTTTTGATATATTTGCTGTCGAGTATTGCATATCTGCAGCAGTTGGCATTTCAGGTGTAGTACTTATAGGACCTGCAGACAATTTTGAATAGATTAAAAAATATGGTTCTAAATAAAACCATTTGTAACGGACTTAGACGTGTGTATTTGTTTGTGTAACCCAAAACAAATACATGCGTCTAAATCCGTAAAAAGTGGTTTTATTTAAACAAATGAGTCGCGCAAGTGTTAGACAATCATATGGTTCGACATTAATTTTAGCTACTTATCAAAATGACTTGTTCCGAATTTTGTTTACAAATTAGATCGACGAAGAAATACTGTTTATCACGGACGAAATTCGAAACCACGCGAAGTTCGTGGTTAATAACATTACAATTTTTGTTAATTTTATCTATGACGAAATGCTTAATAGTTAAGTCATATTTAATTTTATTGAGTAACTTAAAACAAAGTAGAATAAAATTGTATTCAAATTAAATATAACCCAGACTTTAGCTTTAAGTTCTTTTGTAGTTTTTAAATGTAAGATGATCGAGACGGCAAAGATAAGTTCAATTTGTTGACTTTTCATTTGGTTGTTGCCACGAATGCCAGAACTGAACGCTGAACAATGTTCTATTAACGCATTATACTCTGAACAATAAAGTTAACATGGCATAAAATTATTCACAAGGTCGGTACAAAAACTCCTTCTCATGTACTTTGTGTTGCTGTGTATACAAACTTTGTGCTGATAAAAAGCTTAAATAGCCCTTCTTGGAAATTATGCTGCAAAATTGTTATTTTCATGGTTTTCCTTAAGTTCGCTTTATTATTCTTGATTCTAGCGACCCACTATGATATTGTAGCGATTTATATCAATTGTTTTGATTGTGTTAGAGGAATAAACAGGTTTGATAATGCTGCGTTTGTAAATTCACATTAAAGGTACATAATAGTTAAATGATGAGAATAGTCATAATTGCTAAGACTGTATACCAAGAATGACCCTAGAGCTAAGATTAGGTCAATTTTATTTCAAGAATTATTTAATCTAATCTTCTATTATTTAAAAACTAATAATAGCGTGGTGATGAAGTTTACGTATATAAATAACATTATCAACTTTCTAAATAATACATTATCATAATAACTAACATTTCTTCAAAAAGCTCATATTGATATAAGTACTCTTATCTTCTGGAATTCGAACCCAGAGTCAAAGGTCTGCAGATAATTCTTAAATTAAAATGGAATAAATAACATAATAGTAATTTATTTACGTCGTAACCAGCTTTTGCCCGTGACGTTGTACGCGTGGAATTTAGAAGGTTTCTTCGTTTTTGCAACATTTTTTACTGATTCTCTGCTCCTATTAGTTGCAGCGTGATGTTATGAAGCCTATAGTCTTCTTTAATAAATGTACAATCAAACACTCAGAGAATTTTTCAAATCCGACCACAGGTACCTGAGATTAGCGCGTTCAAACAAACAAACTCTTCAGCTTTATTCGGATGACGGGTTTAGTGGTGGAGTGGTTTATGTAATGGACTGCCGATCACCAGGTCGCGGGTTCGGTTCCCGCTCGGGACAATCATTTGTGTGATATCCATAAATGTCATACAAATGTTTGTACTGCGTCTGGGTGTTTTCTATGTATTATAAGTATGTATTTACAAAAGAAAATAGTCTATCCGTATCTGGTACCCATAATACAAGCATAGAAATATAGCTTACTTTGGGACCAGAGGACGTTGTGTAAAATGTCTTGAATATTTATTTATTTATAATATTAGTACATAGATTACCTAGTATAGTGGATATCAATTTTATTCCTACGCTAAAATCGTTAAGGACCTCTGCATATTGAAACCAGGTCCCTATGTAAAAGTGTGATACGTGCTACACATGTAACAATACATCGTATCAATTGATATGTGGAAATTGATATAGCGTTTGTAATTTAAACACGCCTTCGATAATCTGCAGCATATTGTCAAACAAATGATGGGAGAATTCGTAACAATCGGTTTGCGCAGATATATCGTTGCGATATATCGCGACGTGTATAGCAGGCATAACAATGAGATTATATATAAATAAACATAGATTACCTGGATAATAAATAGCTTCTTTTCTAACAGCATATTTTGCTTGTGGTATTCTTAATGTACAGATGAATTCAGCTGGTGAAGGCAGGTCTGCGTCATTGAGTGTCACTGACGCTACTGCCGAGTACCGACCATTAACCATATTTAATGTATGGTCTACTTGGAGAAACCTTATGAAAAAAATTACATTGTAGAAGAACTTCTTCTTGTCAACTTTTACTGCTCAAACACAAAATAGACTAGCAATAAATAGTACAATAATTAAATAAAATCTTTAATAAATTCTCTGTCTTCAGTCCATTTACGTCCCACTGTTGCGCACACGGCTTCTCCACTTTGGGAGAGATTATGTTCGTCTGTGCCACGCTGACCAGGTGTGTTGGCACAGGATTTATTGTAAAGTTTTCCGTCTCTAGACGATATCGATCGATACGATCCGTATATATACGGGCCTCGTGGTGTAGTGGTTCTGGTAACGGACTGCCGATCAAGAGGTCGCGGGTTCGATTCCCGCTCGGGACAACCATTTGTGTGATTTTTCTAATTGTCATACAAATGTTTGTACTGCGTCTGGGTGTTTCTATGTATTATAAGTATGTATTCACAAAAAAAAAGTAGTATATGTATTCTATCCGTATTCTGGTACCCACAACACAAGCATATAAGCTTAGCTTGGGACCAGAGGACGTTGTGTGAAATGTCCATGAATATTTCACTGAATATTTCACTCTCACAGAGGATTTTATCTGTGTATAACATTCCTTAGCTGGCTTTTACAGCACCCTGGGTAAAGGGGTGGTGACATTAAGCCGTCACCACATAGATAACGATTAATGAACAATTTTAACTGAATGTTATTAGTTGACAATCGGTAATAGGAGAAATCCACGATGAAGATCTTGCTCTCATATATTCGAAAGCATTCGTTTTTTTTGAAATTTTAGTGGTGCGGTAGTATTATTGGAGTCTTTGGGATTTGTTGTTGTATTCCTAGGTGACATTGAGATCTCTCTCTTTCTTTTTTCTGCTTCTGGTGCTTCTTTTATCACTATCTTATTGTTTCGGATGAATGCATCTTTTCCTTTCTGTTTCTCTTGTTTGAGTTTTATGGGTGGGTATCTCCTAATGGCAAAGTAAGAAATGAAATAGATTTTATAATTACAAACAAACCAAAGCTATTCTTAAATGTAGAAGTACTTAACAATTTTAATTACAATTCCGACCACAGACTACTCAGAGGGCATTTACATACATTGGAGCCAAAGAAATCAAGGAAACATATACAAAATACAAAACAAACAAATATCCTGCCGACATTACCTAGTCAAGTCTTGGAATCTCTAGAAATGAAATTAAAGCGAGTAAACAACTTCAAAACGGCCCAGGAAAAATACGATACCTTAGAAAAAGAGTTAAAAGAAATCAATAAAACAATAAAAAGATTCAAACCATTTAAAGACAGATTGGGAGAAAAAGCAAGAGATCTTATCAGAGAAAGGAAAATATTACTAAAAAACCGAACTCGCAACAAAAACAATATAACTGAAATAAGCAAAGAAATAAATACCGAGATAAGAAAATACAGAAATAAACTGAGATCAGAAACATTACAACTTTACATAGAAAGATCAGGTGGTATTAAGATGGCATGGAAAGAGTTCCAAGACAATAAAAGCTGGATTACTAAAGTAACTAACCACAGAACAAAGAAAACTAAATCTAAAAGAAACGAAATACTAGGAGTAGCGACTGACTTTTATAGAGAACTCTACGACGATGACATCCCGGCAACCATAAATCTTAGTATTGCTGCCGAGGAACCAATTCCAACTATACTACGAGATGAAGTTATAAAGGCATTGAAATCTCAGAAAAAAGGGAAGGCGCCGGGTGATGATAATATCTCAAACGAGCTGCTCATCGAAACATCCGAAACTATTTGCAATGCTCTTGTAGAAATTTTTAATGAAATATTAAAAACTGAAGTTATACCTCATCAATGGTCTATATCTACTATAGTTCTACTGCACAAGAAAGGAAAAACAGACGATATATCTAACTATAGACCAATTTCCCTGATGTCTAACGTATACAAAATCTTCTCTAAGGTAATACTAGAACGATTGGCTAGAACCCTGGACGAAAATCAGCCAAAAGAACAGGCAGGGTTTCGAAGCGGGTTCTCTACACTCGACCACATTCATACCATAAAACAAATAATTCAAAAATGCAACGAATATAAAATTAACTATTACCTGGTTTTTATAGATTACCACAAAGCATTTGATTCGCTGAAACACGAAAAAATATGGGAAGCTCTTGCTACACAAGGGATTCACAACAAATACATTCGTATAATCAAAAACTTATACGCAAACATGAAGGCGAAAATACGTACAGAAAGAATTGGAGAATATTTCCCTATAAAACGAGGTGTAAGGCAGGGTGACCCATTATCACCAAAACTTTTCTCGGCATCCTTAGAACACATATTTCGACAGCTAGAATGGTGTAAGTACGGAATAAATATCAATGGGGCACTAATAAACCACCTAAGATTCGCTGACGACCTTATATTAATAAGTGGAGATCCAAACACTTTACAAGTCATGGTTGAACAACTCTTGCAGGAAAGCGACAAGGTAGGACTGTCGATGAACACTAACAAAACGAAGATAATGACAAACCATATTAGGACACCCATTAAACTCAACAATGTGTCTGAATTGGAATATGTGAACGAATATACATATCTTGGACAAATTATATCTCCAGCTGACATCACCACAAAAGAAATTAGAAATAGAATATGTATAGGATGGAAAAGATATTGGGCCCTTAAAGATGTTATGAAGAACCCGGCTATACCAATTGAATGTAAAACAAAAATATTTAATACGTGTATTCTACCAAGTATTACCTACGGCTGTCAAACATGGAGTTGTACAAATAAAAATATAAAAGCACTACAGACTTGCCAACACAGAATGGAAAGAAGTATACTACACCTAAAATTAAAAGATAAAGTTCGTTTAAAAACAATAAGGAAAAGGACCAAGCTCATAGATATAAAATATAAAATCAAAGAATTAAAATGGAAATGGTCTGGACATCTAATTAGAAATAAAATTGAAAAGTGGGCCAAAGAAGTGACTGAATGGTGTCCCAGATATAAACGGAGAGGTAAAGGAAGACAATACTGCAGATGGGAAGATGATATCAAAAAAATAGCAGGATTAACATGGACAAGAAAAGCAAACGATAGATTGTTATGGAGAACTCTTGGGGAGGCCTATGCTGGAAAGCAAGACAATCGAGAAACCGGTGTCTAACGCAACCAACTTTATTTTTTTTATTTTATTCAAAATTTATACCTAAAACCGAATTTGAATGTAATAGATTGTTAATAAAGGCTTTATTTATTTATTTATTAATAGGAGAAAAGAATGGGACGTTTCAAAGAAAAAAAATCCTTAATTAATTACTGGTTTATTCGACACACCGAAACTCTCCCATATAGGTAATCGTAATAGGTAATGTTAGTAAAAACAATTGGGACTTACTTTTCAGGTGTTGATATTGTAACATTAGGCTCTGGAAATACTCCTTCCACAGTGCACATAACGTTGACTGTTTCGTCATTTGCTTTATTCTGAACCAGACTAAATCTCGTCTCTGGTACTGAAAGTTGATATTACTATAGACAGTTTCAATATTGCATAGTACATTATTTGAATAAAATATGTCACAAATACTAAATACTCAATAAATACTAGAGAATACAATGTATCTGTAAATATATATATCTGTACATCCGCGTTCTATGATTTTGTTAATAATCAATCGGAAAGATAATCTTATGGTAAAAGATTTGTATCTGAAATTAATGAGTATTTAAAATCTAATTAATAATCAAGTAATAATTTAAAATTCAAGTTACTATCTACGGAATAAATAAGAAACATCTATACAAATATTATAAAGCTAATGAGTTTGGTTGTTCAAACGCGCTAATCTCAGGATCCGCTCGCTTGTCCGATCTGAAAAATTCTTTCAGTGTTAGATAGCACATTTATCGAGGAATGCTATAGGATAAATTACATCACGCTGCGACCAATAGGAACGAAGCATCAGTGAAATATGTTGCAAAAACGGGGAAAATTTTCTAAGATCCACGTGTAGGTAGTCGCGGGAAACAGCTAGTATTAGTAATAAAACTACTTTTTACGGATTTAGATGCGTCTAAATCCGTAAAAAGTAGTTTTATTTAAAGAAATGAGTCGCGCAAGTGTTAGAGAATGTAAGGAGTATAACTATTATTCTGATTTCTACACTTTATTTACTTTAACTGGCTGTGGAGAAGTAATAAGTTTCTTATAAACAACTTTGATAGCAACCAAACTAATCGTTTCCGTCCATTTATAAACAATAGAATTTTTTATAACAAAGTACTTACCAAAAACTGTCATATGTTTACTTTTATCATCTTCATCTAAAAATGTTGACACCACACAAAAATATTCTCCAGATAAATCTGTATCTAATTTATTAATTCTTATAGCTCTATACATTTTTAATGGATCTTCCGATGCCTTATACGTTAAGTCCACACGACCTCTTAATAAGTCCACAGCTTGAGGCTTCTGTGAAAATATCCACTGGTACACAAGTCTTGCTTTACTTTTGAAAAACCATTTTACCACTAAACCGGGAGTTCTATTTCCGTATGTATAATCACAATCTAATGTAACTGAATCATGAACACCATATTGTATTATTTCTGGCACTACTAGTTTCATTATTTTTATTGCGTAAATACCTGTAACAATAAAAATATAAATAAGTACAGTTTGCTCAAAACAATACTTTTGTAGCAGATGTCCAGATATTAGCCAAATTTGTTTCTCTGTTTATTAAAATACAAATTATTATATGGGATGAATTTAAATCGAAACTACAAAGTCAAAGTCAAATTTTTTTATTTCAAGTTGGCATGTTTTACAAGCTCTTTTGAAACGTCAGAAACTAGGTGTCTGTTCCAAACGCGAATCCTATGGAGAAGAACAGACAAGAAACTCCATGGATTTTTTTTTTATTATCTTCATTTCTTTTAATTTTTTTTTCCAATTATATTATACATTGTTGTACCAGGAGTGTGAGAATGATGCCGATTAGTACCTACTATCAAGACTAACTGAAACTAACTTAATAATAATAAAAAAATAGCCTTGTTGGAGCAAATCGACCAGTCCCAGCAGAAGGCACCCGTTCACGAGTATAACGCACACGTCAACCCCGCACAGCTCGACCATTTTGTAGGGAACCGTGCGACCCGACGTGCAACGCTACCAACTTCGAGACATTTGAGTCAGCATGACAAACTCGCTCCGTGGCACAGTAAACAAAGCAAATAAAAAAACAATAAGAAATAACCCAAGGAAATACACTAGTTTCGGCATAATACTCACACCTTTACAGTCTCATTAATAAATAATTACAATACAAATATATAATTATAAATATAAAGTTTCTGACAACATACACAATCATTTAGTCAAATAATACTTGAAATCATTAGCGGGTTATACACAATACGATATTAAAGAGTACTTATTTAACAGAAGTTATCATATCTGACGTCAACAAAGCGAGAAAATGCTAATACAATTAAGCAGACAAAATATTTTCCGTATCAATAAAATAATTATTTCATTGCCAGAGGGCCACTGTGAAGTGAAGACCAAGCGTGTTTATTTTCCATATAATGTTTGATACTATAGTATGCTTTAGAAATCAGTGTATTCTTAACAACCTGTTTGAATTTATTGTCTGGTAATTCAGTCACATTGGGTGGAATTTTGTTATAGAACCTAACACTGTTAATTATAAAGCTTTTGCTAGTACACGCTTGTTTTTAAGCGTCTACACCCCATATCCTTCCCAATGTGCTGTAACACCCAACTAAGAAATCTAATCATATAATCAGCTAATATCCTCCGTGATATAAGTACGTAAAAATCGAAACTAAACTCTATGCCAACACACTTGGTAACAGCGGCATAGCACTGGGCAATTCCTCCCAAATTTGAGGAGCCCCAGTAGCGGGATGTCAATTAGCTTAGAAGAAGAATAATCCTTAGAATTTTCCAATATTATATTATTATAGGGATACTAGCTGACCCGGCAAACGTTGGTTTGCCATACAAACGTCAGGGGTGAACAACCCTTATCACTTAGAAGTATAAAAATATATAGTAGCCGATTCTCAGACTTACTAAATATGCATAAAAAATTCATAAGAATCAAGCCAATCAATCAATCAAAGAATCAAGCCATCAAGAGTCACGCCGTTTCTGAGGAGTATGGGAACAAACATTGTGATCGAGAATTTTATATATTAGAATTAGTGGAATAACATTAATTCAAATACTCAAATACTCATTTATTGATAAAAATGTTTTACACGTCACAATTTCATAAGAGTAATATACATCATATAAAGCCAGTAAATTAAATATCATGTTAAGACATATAAATGAGAATTATTCTCAAATGGTTGAAATTAACACTGTGTAATAAAATAATTAATAAAATACTTGTGTAAAAGCCCTAGGTAGGAATAAAAAAATTGAAAAATATTAAAATAAGAAACAAAAAGTTTCGTAACAATATCATTCTGCAACGGTCAATAATACAATGATCGACACAACATTATAGATGTTCCACACTACATTAATGAACTATATATTTAAACAGAGGCGTAACATTTAAACACGGATTTAAACAACACAATTGATTACTGATGAACTCGATGTTTGAGCAACAATATACTTGAATTGATCGGTTTTCAGTATTTAATTAAATGAAATGATATGGGAATATACTTGATTGAGTTTAATTTATTATCTACTATGAATTTTGGACAAAAAAATAGATTTGGATAAGCGAATAATTTTGTTCAATATTTTAGAATATCTAGTCTCAATTGAAACATTAAGCTTGTGATATGGATACCAGATCAATAAAAAACCCATTATTTTCCATTATATGTCCATCCATCCATTAGTTTCTTTTCCCCCACTGGTGAACAACTCGCGGCCTTGTGCCACCAACCACTACCCAACGCTGGTCGTCACACTAGGGCCTTCGGTCATCACTCCTTCCAGCGATGTGGCCCACCCATTGCTACTTCAGCGTGGTATCTTGTATAATAATATGTTGCTAGCCATTATAATTTTCAGTTAGATTGTTTTGTTGTGGCAAATTACGCTATGACCGTGAATTAAAGAACTTCTATTGTTAAATACTGCGTTTTTTTATCTAACGTTTGTTTTTACGAAAACACATACGTTAATACGTATGTGTTTTCAATCGGCAATCGCTTACGTTTCAATGACTAATAAGTTGTTATTAGTGTAAACACTTCTTTTGTGTGCTATGATAACAAATCACAAGATTTTGGATTTTTCCTTATATCAGCACTATATAGGTAGGCTAAGTCCATGCCAAATTTCAAGTCTCTATGGCAACGAGAAGTAACCTGTAGGTTTTGACGGGTGTCACCTTAGGGTGTGCCCTTTTTAACAATTTTCGGCTTACGTTAGGGTTAACGTAAGCCGAGAATTTTTAAAAAGGGTCGTAGTTTGTATATTTATGTATATCTTCTTAATATTGAGGGTAATCATTTGCCTACCCAAGCAATAAAAAAAAACATAGATGTAAATCTTTGTGGGATATGTGGATTTATACCGCATAAATTTAAAATAATAACTTGCCATCAGCTATAAATATTATAAACCGGGATCTTGCAGCTATTTTTGACTGGACCTTAAAATTTGGCATAAAAGTAAACCCCGTCAAATGTCAAGCACTTTTAGTTGGTAGTCCATACATGCTTCGTAAGATTGAGACAAATACACTTCCGACTATTATATACAATGGATCGGTCATACCGTTTAGCTCGGATGTTAAAAACCTTGGCTTGCACTTAGACAACTTGCTTGATTGGCGATCGCAAGTCGCGAATGTTTCCCGTAAAGTTACAGGAACCCTGCGTGCTTTATATCGCCTTAGAAAAATTTTACCAGTAGCTACAAAAACAACGCTAATGCACACCTTAACTTTTCCTATCATCGATTACGCTGATGTGTGCTACTTCGACCTGAATGCAGATCTGCTCAATAAACTTGACCGTCTTCTCAATAATTGCATTCGATTCGTTTTTAACTTACGCAAATATGACCACGTATCGTCCCTTCGTGCTCGCCTGAAATGGTTACCTATTAGACAACGACGTAGTTTGCGGGCGTTAACTATGCTGTTCACCATATTAAACTGTCCTGATTCTCCGCCTTACTTAAAGACTCGCTTTCAATATCTCTGCTCCACTCACGAAAGAAACCTTCGTTCTTCACATAATCTTCTTCTTACCTGTCCTCCTCACACCTCTCACTTAGTACACTCGTCTTTTAATATACAGTCAATTCTTCTTTGGAATTCGCTCCCTTCTGAGATCAGGGCTGCTAAATCTCGTCAGACGTTCAAAGCTAAAGTACGTGAACTCTACAGAAGTTAATTGGTAGAAGTATACTGTTAGTGTTTTCTCCACTGTTGGAAGTATATTATATGTATTTATGTATGGTTTATGTAGTGTATGTATAGCGAATATAACATACTAGTTATATTATTATGATATATAAGTAAGTATGGTTTATGTAGTGTTTGTATAGCAAGTGTTATAATATTATTTATGTATTTTGTATGTATGAGCTTTATGTATTTCATTAAAATTATTATATACCTATAAGTTAAAATAAATAGCACCCACTTTAACTTTTTTCTGCACTTCTCGCTGGTTGACTGGAAGAAAATGCCGTTGGCATTAAGTCCACCATTGTACATAAATCATTTATTGTGTGCAAAAATTGTAAAATAAATAAATAAATAAATAAATTTAAAATGATTTGATGACATATTGTATGAGTTTCTAGTTGATACCTTCAGCCATTGCTGAGAAAGTTTGACGGATGGACAGACAGACAGACGAACACTGTAGTGAGACTATAAGGGTTTGTACGAAAACCTAAAAAACAATTGTGTCTGTACAAACAGACGTTGTGGTCTTGTGGTTGATGTAACGGATTGCTGTTCACTTCAGTCGATTACACTACCGATACATTTAATAATTATTATTTGGAAAAAACATCTTCTTTTTCTATATCTATCTATACATATAATAAATCCGTAGAAAAAAAATTTTTGTACGTCTAAAATATTTAAAAAAAAAAAATAGTCAGATGGTTAAAGGACAACCAACAGAACCCATTTCCAGCATTTATGAAATTTTGTCTGTTTGTCTGTTTAGATGTTTGTATGTGCACGCATCACATAAAATGTACAACACTTATAATATAAATGTTATACGTAAAAATTGTACATAACTCAAGGTATTATTTAGTCTTTGTTTCATCGCAATCGGTCCAATAGATATTTACATAATACGAAATTTCTCAATTTGGTTACTTGCAACGCCATCTAGCGGCTAAAAAAGAATAAAAAAATTGATGGAGTCGATCGAAAAGAAATCGATTCACGCGGATGGAGTCGTGGGCACAGCTAGTTAAACATATTACGTTTATAATTTTCAATAGCTGGTAAAATATTTCAATAACTATCAAATTCCAAATCAATGAATGCTTAGCTCGAACACGATAAAACCCCATTTGGAATATTGAAAGGTTTTATTAATTTATAATTCAATTGAGAATCCCTTGCCGACCCTCCGATGTTATTTATATTTCATTTTATTCGTTGAACACCGTAGGCATCTTATTGGTATGTGAAATTGAATATTCTTTGGACAGCCAAACAACAACTTATTAAAAGATCGCTTCTGTTAGACTTCATTAAAAATTGAAGATATTTTATTTTTATTTGCTGTATTATTTATTCGAATTTTCTTTCCACAAATTCTGTTTGCTGATAATAAAATCTTGCGAACTGTAAACGCACTTTCAGACTTCCAATTTACGTGTAGTATAGATCGTAATATTATCAAATTTTTAGTAAAGTCACTTAATTTATTTATAAGGTTTCTCTCGCCGGCTGTGTAGCACCCTTGAGAAGAACTGGATTGGTGACACCTGTATTTTCAATCCTTCGCCACACGCACAACTCTGATTCCACAATACTGAAATATTTCTCTCTAAACATTTCCCGTTTCTGATCTTTATCTCGAGCCCATTAACGACCTATTGATTATGGTCTACTGTGCTGTGCTGGCCAGGCGTGATGAAACAGTTTTTTATTTTCTAGTTTTCCGTCTCTCGTAGGATGTTGTCTGTGTACAACATTACAGCACCCTTGGAAGGAAAGGAGTTTAGTTGCGCGCGTAGAATCGATACTAATATCCGCCTTGAGAGATCAAAATTAGATAACTAATCCTGACGCCAACACAGGTGGGCAGCATTTCTTAAGTAGACAAGATAACCTAAAAATCTAAAGGTTGTCTGGAAGAGATCGCATTATGCGATAAGACCGCCAATTGCACATGCTCTATTGTTACATTAATTTTAATGAAATGTAAATTATGGTGAACAATAAAGTGTATTCTATTCTATTCTATAACCTAAAAGACCAGCACCCAATAGAATATTGGGCTGAGAAGAAGTTTCCATTAATATAACAACAGTAAGTATCTGTTATTTTTTAATTAAGAAAATGACTCTAATCACATTTCTTACCCTCATTCCACATAATTATAATAACAAAACTTAACAGTAGTTTCGTAATAACGCTAAGTGAAAATATAAAAAGGTTAAAAAGCAAGGCATCCATTTTAATTCGTAGCTATTTCCTTAATGACATGAAAATTAAATCGTATAAAAACCACTTAGCATATCAGTATTCAACATTTAGTTGAAACGAGTCCACTTTGAGAGCGAGGTGTGGGTAGGTACAAATGACAAGGCATGATTTTACTTCCACTTGCTAAGTAATTACAGACACGTTACGTTAGCTTAAATACATACTAGCTGTTACCCGCGACTTCGTAAGCGTGAAATTTAGAAATTAAACCTTAACAAACAGAAGTTTACTATGACAGTCGATAGATGGCGTTGTACCGTTTTTTAAATCGCGCTATAGATCGTATCGGCAAAATTTTTATAGTTTCACCTACTCGTTTTTTTATTTATAAATTAGTTTGGATAGGCAACATCATTTTTGGCTTTAGGGACTAATAAACTAAAAATCATCTAATTTAATTTTGTTTATTTACATATGTAACTGTTTACTAAAAATGGCGTAGTTTTTAGCGCGCGCAAATTAACTAGCTGTAGCCTCGCGGGCATTCATACGCGTGATATTTGAAAATCTACCACATTTTCGCAACATTTTTCACCGATGCTTCGCTCCTATTGGTCGCAGCGTAAAGTTATGTAGCCTATATCCTTATTATTTATTTATTTATTTCAAACTTTTTATACAATAATTGTACAAAGGCGGACTTAATGCCTGGGGCATTATCTACCAGTCAACCTTGGGAGGTGTAGAGAAGTTCTGTAGGTGTATTCAAAAGTTATAATTTAGAAAATATAAAAAACCTAATAAAGTAACACTATAACGACATTATTATTCCTAACTAACTTATACACTACCTTATTACACATATATAAACAAATAACACAATATAATACACATAGGCAATACAAACATACATACTAATACATACACTTACATACATACATATAATACATACATATACATACATATACCTACATATATCTACATAGATGCAATAATGACGACAGATGTTCTAATCATTGTCGAGACATGCCAGCAATTCTATCAAGCAACAGTTGCTTGATTCTTTTCTTAAAAAGGAAACGGCTGTTGCAAGTTCTTATTCGAAGGGGGAGTGCATTCCATAAGATAACAGATTGGACCGGGAAAGACGAGTGGACAAAACCAGTTTTATTGGGAGGGCAACTAAGAAGAGGATTTTTAGAAGACCGAAGTATTCTGTCGTGAGTATCACAAAGGTACTGAAAATAGGGTTTCAAGTATGAAGGAGAAGAAGGGGATTTCAGTATTGAGAAAAGAGAGGTGAGAGTACGTAGATCACGTCGTTGGCGTATTGGCAGCCATTTCAACTGTGAGCGGTAAGCTGACACATGGTCATACTTGCGGAGATTGAACACGAATCGAATGCAGTTATTGAGAAGCCGGTCAATTTTGTTAAGAAATTCTGCATTCAGGTCGAGATAACACACATCACCGTAATCGATTATAGGGAAGATTAAAGTATGCACAAGCGTCGTTTTAGTTTTTTGTGGTAAAGAATTCTTAATTATCCTTATCCTTATCCTTATCCTTATCCTTATGGCCTTATTCATAATAACTTATCGGAGGTTTAAAAGGAGATTTTATCGGAGAGATAATAAACGTTTTAGCGTAAAAAGACTATTATGAATAACAGTTTTTGACAATTTTCGCGAACCGATTTTAGCGAACTTTTAAATCTCCGATTAGTCATTATGAATAAGTCCATTACTCGATAAATGTCCTATATCCACTGAACGAATTTATACTGAGATTAGCGCGTTCAAAGAAACAAACACTATAATTAAACGCTTTGTAATGTTAGTGCAGATTTTAAGCACGTAACAAAATCACGACGTATTTTCCTTTACTAAAACTATGTAGAGGCAGGAAACTGACGTGTTAATAAATAATTGACGGGCTTCGTGGCGTAGTGGTTCTTGTACTGGACTGCCGTTCACAAGGTCGCGGGTTCGATTCCCGCTTGGGACAATCATTTGTGTGATATTCATAAATGTCATACAAATGTTTGTACTACGTCTGGGTGTTTTCTATGTATTATAAGTATGTATTTACAAAAGAAGAGTAGTTTATGTATTATATCCGTATTCTGGTACCCATAACACAAGCATAATAAGCTTAGCTTGGGACCAGAGGACGTTGTGTGAAATGTCCATGAATATTTATAAAAAAAAAAATTATTGAAAGATTTTAAGGGTAACGGATTCACTAAATAATAATACGATTGTAACCTTATCCTATCTATACTTCTCTTTCCCTCTCTCTCCAGTTCATTGACGTCCCACTGTTTGGCACGGGTCTTCTCTACTTCGGGTTTAAGGTCTACTATACAGCGCTGAACAGGCGTGTTGGCATAGGGTTTAGTTTTGAGATTTCCGTCTCTCACAATAGATGTTAACTGCTTATAATATCCATTAGCTTCGTGGATAGGAAAGAAATAGGATGCCCTTCGTGGTCTAGAGGTTCATGTAACGGACTGTGGTTCACGAGGCTACGGGTTCGATTCCCGCAATCATTTGTGTGATCTTTATAAATGTCATACAAATGTTTGTACTTCGTCTGGGTGTTTCTATGTATTATAAGTATGAATTTACAAAAGAAATGTAGTGTATGTATTCTATCCGTATTCTGGTACCCATAACACAAATATATAAGCTTAGCTTGGGACCAGAGGACGTTGTGTGAACTGTCCATAAATATTGGAAAAAAAAATTTGCTTGCTCCTACAGCACCCTGGGGGAGAAATGGGATGGTGGCGACAATTTTAATTTGTTACCACACGGATATCTCTTTTTTCTAAGCAGCTATTGTTAAATCTCATAATATTTTCATGACATCAAAACCCCTATTCTATTTAGGGAAATAGAATCAAACATAAAATTAATACCTTTTTTAAATAAAAAGGTACGTAATTAAACTTCGTTATACTTGTAGAAGCATAATTATAACAGAAATTGGTGCGATTGAAAAACAAATATAAATTAACTAACTTTTACCCGCAACTTCTTACGAGTGGAATGTAGAAAATAAGAAAACCTGAAAAAGTTATACAAATAAGCCATCCTTTTGAAACACTCTATCTATAAAAAAAACCGCATCAAAATCCATTGTGTAGTTTTAAAGATATACGCTCACATAGGGACATACATACAAAAATGTTGACTGTTTTATAATAAGTAAAATTAAAGATGAATATCTAAACTAAATTAACGAGGTTGTCGTTACATTAACCTTCTTTCTATTCGAAAAAACCTAAAGAATATTAGTGTGTTGACGGTTTAAGAATACAAGTGTCACCATACCATTTCTTGACGCAGTATGCTGTAAGAGTCAACTGAGAAATATCATAAGCTGTTAACCTCAATTGAGATAGAAAACTCTAAATTATACTCTTTGCCAAGACACCTGGTCGGCGTGGCGTAGTACACCAAAATAATTTCCCTAAGTGGGGAAGGCCTGTTCCCAACAGTTGGACGTTAATGGGACCAAAGGATGTTGTTTAAAATGTCCTTCCTCTCTCCAGCGCATAAACATCCCACTGTTGGGCACAGGCCTCCTCCACCTTGGGAGGCATTATGGTCTACTGTGCAGCGAACACCAGGCGTATTATTGGCACAGGGTTTAGTTTCGAGTTTTCCATCTCTCACAGATGACTTTAACGGCTTCTATTGTCCTTTAGCTGGCTCTTACAGCACCCTGGGAAAGAAATGGGGTGGTGACCCTTGTATTCTTAATCCGTCACCACACGGACCGGTCACTGGTCCCCGGACACATATTTACTTATTTAAAATTCTATAATACTGACTACCTACTTACAGAATTAGTTAGAAGTACCCTTTAAAGAAAATATCGTTTACGTACAGTAAATAGGTCACCGTGTCGCATAAGTAAGTAAGAATCTATTTAGATATTTATAGGTTTTTGTGGCTTGTTTATTTATTTAATGAGTTGTGCATTTTATACTCATAGAAAATGGTATTTCTCTTTTAGGTTAAATCTAATAATCTATCGTTTATTGTTTTTTTTTCTTCGATTCCACACGGAACAATCATTTGTGTGATATTTCGTCTGGGTGTTTACTATGTTTTATAAGTATGTATTTACAAAAGAAAAGTAGTTTTAGTAGCATATCTGTATTCTGGTAGGTACCTATAACACAAGCATAATAACTTGGGACTGGAGGACATTGCGTGAAATGTCCATAAATATTTATTTATTATTCTCTTATCAAGAAGCGTACAAATTAAAAAAAAAAAGCGTACAGAAATCATATCTACATATTTTAAAAATCTTTTAATTTGTATTTACATACGTATAAAACTGGCACAAGCAAATTCTAACAGAAGCAACAATGAAAAACAAACATTTATAACGGTTGGCGATCTGTTTAAACTGTAATGGCTTTTGATACTCAATTATTTGAAGCTTTAGCGGAATATTGTGGTGTGATACAAATGGGATATTTGTTAGATTGTTTGTTTTGTATCAGCGGTTAATTTGTTAAAACGGGTTAACCACAGCAAATATGAAAATAATGTAAATGAAAAATTGTTATTGCTGAATATGGACGTTTTTTTCAAAACTGTTGATGGAATTAAAGTTTTGCGTATTTCGAGTTTTTGTAAAACAACCGAATTAAAAAATTTGCGCACAAGTGGCTCATAAGCAAGCAAGCAAGCAAGCAATTGAGTTAAAGTCAATCTCGATTTTGTTGTGTACATAGGATAGGAACATAACCTCTTAAAAGATTTTCTAATTTTGCTTTGAATCTTTCTTACTTTTTAGGATTTCGTACAAACCGTTACAATCTCACTACGGTGTCCGTCCGTCAAACTATTTTTACTCAGTAACGGCTGAGGGTGACAACTTAAAACCCATACGATATGTAGATCTATGTGGTCTCTTGCTGCAAAAATACAATCAACCATTTAAATCTACGCATTTAGAAGATATAACCGAATTGCGTCCCTTTATGAGCATTTTCGACTTACCCTGGGAAATGAAAACCTTTAGGTAATTTCCCGTTGCCCTACAAACAAACCTCCGATAAGTCATTATGAATAAGACCATACCAGTGCCGATATAGGAAAAAATCTATTATAGGAAAAAAGATAAACTTGTAATTTTTTATCACATAACACGAACAGATAGGTTATACTAATACCAACTTATGGCAGCATGTACGAAACCCTAAGTGTCTATCTCGCTCTTGACAGGTTTTTTTATTCTCTCTCTCTCTCTCCGGCCTATAAATGTCGCACTGTTGGGCACAAGCTTCCTCCAATTGAGGAGGGATTATGGTCTATTGTGTCACACTGACACAAGGCGTAGTACCCCTAGACGTTTAATATATACGGCTTAATAAGTAGTCTTATCTATAGTTTTTATTGTTACTCATTACATACTCGTACATCTTTTATTATACCTGTCTGCGATATGACTTGTAAGTCAAGTAACGTTAAATAATTTTATTGAGCTTAGGTCTCGCAGTAAAATTATTTACCTGACGGCACTGAAATATTTATGTCGGAGATAAAATAGGACGCTAGCAGAATTTTGATAGATTTGTCATCTTTAAGCCTTTAATCTTCAATTGATTAAGTAGGTATTTTAACGCTTCAAAAGTTTATTTGAACTATTAATCTTATCGTACCGACTTCTTTTTTTTCTCCTTTCTTGCCCTTACCGACCCATGGTATAGTGCCTTGAGCCTGACCATGACCCGGCAAAGGGGTGGCCCCAAACCGACTCAATTCCCTACTTCTTGACTATTATTATAAACTAGCAGTAGCCCACGACTCCATACGCGTGGAATTTAGTAAAAGTTCTCCGTTTTGCGAGATTTTACAGTGATGCTTCGCTCCTATTGGTCGCAGCGTGATATTGCCTAGTAGCATTCCTCGTTATATCGTCCCAACACTGAAAGAGTTTTTAAAATCGGACCAGTTAGTTCCTTAGATTAAAGCGTTTTAACAAATAAACAAAAATTTTTAAGCTTTATTAGTAAGTACGAGTATGTAGAGTATAGAAGTATAAATAGATATAAACGTATAGAAATACAGATATGGATTCGATGATAACTTTATGTATCGTTCTTTGAGCCTAAAACTGTTTCATCGACATAAATGAAACTTGATCAGGAAGAGTCTTAATTCCTTTTTGATGCGTATAGAAATTCTAAATTCCAAGTCTTTCTTTTTCTCAGCTTATTAACTAATTGTTCCACTATTGGACACGGGCCCAAGTTCGGGAGAGGCTTTGGCCCACCATCCTGCGCTGACCAAGTATCACATAGGATTTAGTTTCCATTTTCTGTCTCTCACAGTTGATGTTAACTGCTTATCCCTGAGCTTACTGTACAAAATGGGTTTATATTTCTTAAATTTCCTTTGAGAATAAAAACAGCAGGAGCAGTTAAGTACGTTGTTTTCTTTGGCGAAAATACTGCCGCGTCGGCGGGGTGGTGAGGTAACGCATACAAACTCTACAACGTAATTTAATTGGTCGCACTAGCTATAATAAATAGCTAAAATCACTCACGCACACCAAAAAATGACGAAGTCCTTACACAAGGAGTATGACTATTGCTCTCGTACCTTTTTCAGCGATAGTCACCTTATAAAGTCAACTCCAGTTGGGTTGATACTCTAAGGCAAACCCCACTACATATATCTAAGTTCTTTAAATTAACTTGGTTCATTAACTAACAAACGCAAGGTGATAGACGTCTTAGTACAATGTGTACACGATAAAATGAACCCGATATGTTTGTTTAGGAACGAGGGTAAAATGGAGGTACGGTATACAATACCTAATATAAATCACTGTTCAAATGCCACTTAAAATGTAAAGGTTAATTTGTATTGCTTTTGTAGGTCAGTCTTTGCTGAATCAGCTTTAGAATTCCTTTTAATTCTTTAAATAAGTTCTTGTGTTTGCTAAATTAGTTGGCACGAATTAAGATATTAACCTATGAATAAAAACCCAGTAAATATTTTATTTATTTTATAAAAACAAAAGTTATTATGATTAATGATATTTAGTTATTTAATTTCCTATAATCCGGCTCGAAGGACCAATCCATGTGGTGGCGGATTAAGAATACAAGTGTCTACCGAAAGTCAGAGCCAGCTAATGGCCTTTATAAGAAGGTAATATCAGCTGCGAGAGATAGAAAACTGGTAACTTTCATGTTTGATTTCATTCACTTACATCACTTTTGTAATCAACTTTCATAACAATTATTATTCGATTGTAAATCAGTTGCTAATACAACTAGTTTATCGAACTCTACACCATCGACCTTTCGATTATTGAAAAAAATAATGGAATACCTTCTATTTTTAAGTGAAATCTTATATCTTATTTCCCAAAAGACGATATCAATTTCACAGGAAAAGTTATCAACTGATTTCAGAGCGAACAACAAAAGAAAAAAGGTAAGGAGCTTTACATTTTTCTCTCGCATAATTTGAATAGCCCAAATATTTTATTGAAAAATATGAATTACTTAATATTTTTTTAAAAACCTTACCTGTTTATTAATGGTATTGAGAATATTAAAATATTGGACATTTTCTAGTAATGATTCTTTGTTAATTTTATTGCCTTAAATAGGTACTTATCAACTTTTTTATAAAAATAATCGTCAAGTCACATATTACGACCGTTAAGAAAGGTTATCGATTTAGATAAAATGGGTCTGTCATCTGACTACTAACTGTCATTATTCGATAAAAACTAACACTGTTACCAATTCTATTTGCATAACTAAACTTAAACTAACTAAAATTGATGCGGCAATTATAACTAAACTTTCTTAATATAAAAACATAATAAGAATGTTTATGTAACATTGCCGAATTGTGTTAATAACACAATCAATTTTCATTTCTTAGTTAAGTTCAGCTAGGAACCTGTGTAGTAGTCTATAATAACTAACGTTTATAATTTGCACTAATGTGAGCAACGAAATAGGCAATTAATTAAAATACACCATATTTGTTTTTATTTTTTGTAAGAATATGTTTTATTATTAGGCTTTCTACCTACACCTCTAAAATTTTGCGTAAAGAAGTATCCAATACTTACAACAATGCTTGAACTACAAATAAAATATATTTAGGACATTTCACACAACGTCCTCTGGTCCCAAAGTAAGCTATATTTCTATGCTTATATTATGGGAACCAGATACGGATAAACTACATTACATATACTACTTTTCTTTTGTAAATACATACTTATAATAGGTACATAGAAAACACCCAGACTCATTACAAACATTTGTATGACATTTATGGATATCACACAAATGATTGTCCCAACAGGGAATCGAACCCGCGACCTCGTGATCGGCAGTCCATTACATAAACCACTCCACCACGAAGCCCGTCAAAAAAAAATGTCTCCAATACAATTCAAAATAAAGGCAAATGTATTCGATAAATTAGCTTCAAATGACAGAGTAGACGTACGCAAACCATTTCATGTAATTGGTACAGTGAAACTGAAATAAATTCTCCATGATTTGAACGTCGAACTCAAATTAAGTATACTGTGTTACTATAGAAATGTTCGTTTTAACTTTAGTGATAACTGATAACGTAAATTTTTTAGTTTAAATGCAACTACACTAATAAGTCATCTACCAAGTTCTCGGCGTGGACTTTGGTTGACATTTTTATTTGCACTTCCATGCAATTGATATCAGCTTGATGTTAAATAACAATTTTTTGTAAATTTCATCGATAAATGAACTATCAAACACAAAAATAATTTATCAAATCTAACCAGTAGGCCCTAACACTAGCATTACATTTTATTATACTTATTCAAAAAATTACATTAAATTCGTTAAGATTTCGTAACTAGTTAAATACAAAATGATGAATAAGCGTTTACAGACATAATAATGTAACGATGTATCTCATGGTTGAGTGGTTAGTGTAACGGATTGCCGTTCAAGAAGTCATAGGTTCTATACTATTCACAATCAGTTGTGTGCTGCTTTTAAGAATTTGTCATTATGTAGGAAACAGAGAGACGTTAATGTGCACTTCATCTGGGTGTTTTGTGTCTATTTTTTACAACATATAGGTTTTTATTAACGAAAATACATAAGTGATATATCCCTAATTAAGAACCTACAGTATTAAAATTAAGCTTATCTTAAGACCAGATGACGTTACAAGTCAAAAACGTATACAAATGTCGTTAGTAATAACGACTTTAAACGGACAAAACAGTTAAAATACATTAATAAGGTCAAAGTTTGTAACGAGCGGAACCAGCGGACCGCTTCAAATTACTACAACCCCTTTTGTACAATTTGACCTTGCGACCCAAACTTACCGTTGAAACAGGTGACCAAAAACAGAAGTGTGCACACATGCATGATATTAACATGCCTTCTATATCGCACCATGACACTTATAAAATCACTACACAATAATTAATCACCGTTCCAATTTTAAATCGCAATCGCGTGATGTAATACAAAGTTGGAATAATCAAGTTTTTAGTCGAGACGTCCACCCTCTACGGAGTCTCCCGTACGACTGAAGTAAAACATTGAGTTGCAAGGGTGAGGGGAAGGCCTATATCAAAATGTGTTGTATTCCCACACAGCCTTATCCCTAGAGACTTAACCACGTGCTATGTATACCGTTGGCAAACAATAACATGCTGTCGAGCCGTGAAGTAGCTGTTAGTACATATGGTAATAAAAGGCTTTGTGGCGTATCGGTAGAGTATACGACTTGAAAGAGGTCGTGAGTTTGATTCGTACAAATTGACCATTATTTGTGTAATCTACAGTAAATATTGTACTACATCACGAATTAGGCAGGCAGTACTACTCTATGTACATGTGGTGACGGATTAAGAATACAAGTGTCACACCACCCCTTTTCATCCTCAGAATGCTGTAACAGATAGTTTAGGAATATTGTACACGATTAACGTTCTCTGTAAGAAATTGAAAACTTGAAAATATATCCAGTGCCAACACGCCAGGTCAGCACGCCAGGTCAGCACCGCACAGTAAACCATAATAAATAAGGAGAAGGAGACAGGCTTCTGCAACACAGTTTTACCGTGGGGCTACCGTGGGGGCCAGGGAAATCCATAATGCTGTGATTCTATGTTATACAAATAAATATGGTTTTTTTTTATAATGATCCCAAAGTGGTGGAGGCCTATGGCCAACTGTGGGACGTTAACGGGCTGGAGAGAGAGAAAGAGATAATACAAACAAATTTTAGCAGTAATCATGTTTGTTACATACTGTTTCCAAATTTACATAATTCAAACATTGGCTCCTTGGGGAATACCAACAGTTCCATGATGTGACCGAACACGCCACGTTATGTTCGAATATCACGTGTTTAGAAATTTGGCTTAAATATTGTAAGACCATTTTTATTTTCCTCTTCATCATAAATAACTTAAATAATATAGTTTACTAGTAATCCATCCCGGCTTCGCACGGGTAAAATTATTGACAAACTACAATTGCGTGTTAAAACCGCGATTTATTTAATTAAAGGATGGCAAAATTGTTCTCCTATAAAAGTCACTATTTTAACACGCTTTTATAAGTTCGATATAATTATATCTATGTATTAATCTATAAAACGGAATTTTTGAACGCGATTTTCACCCACTGGCAATAGTCAGATTGATTTGAAATTCTGCATACATAACAAGGACTGATGACAATGCAATTATTTAAAAATATATTTAGGATATTCAAGCGTGTTCTTAAGTTTTCGAACTAAGAAAATTATTATTTATCAAACATTTTATCCGAATTTAAGCTAAAGCCGAGTCTAATATTTATAAAAGTATACATAAAGTAAACAAACAATATACAATTTAAACATATTGACAACATAATTCCTGTTAGAGGGCGGTATCATAATCTGTTAGAATTAGAACGCTTTAGAAATTTGATAGGGAAGCCTTAATATGGGATGGCCGTGTGAATCAATAGGATAATCCCTTTACTACGACACCTTTACAGCCCATACCGTTCTCATGGATATATTAAGCTATAATCAGTATATATATCCGTATAATGAGAATTTGATAGATCTCATTATTGTTATAGAAACGCTATGAATTTATAAGACAGGCAGTAGTCTAGTGGTTCATGTAATGGACTGCCGTTCACGAGGTCGCGGGCTCAATTCCCGCACAGAACAATAATTTGTGTGATATTTATAAATGTCATCTAAATGTTTGTTCTTTGTTTGTATGTTTACTATGTATTCTAAGTAAGTATTGCATAATAAGCTTAGCTTGGGACCAGAGGACGTTGTGTGATGTGTCCATGAATATTTATTTATTTAAGTCTCGGAATCCGGATACTAGTGGATACTAAACGTCGCATTTTTTAACGTCATAATGGCGGGACCCCTTAGCTTATGCGGAAGTTATCAGGATTAGTGTACGATATATTTACTAACGCCTACCTACCTATACGTTAAGCAATTTTTCGATTGTCACAAATTTTCAATCCTTTAATACTTAATAACTATATTATTATAATAAACTGTCACTTACGATGGTATTCGATTTTTCTGTATGTGAGCTTAAATCATTAAAACTACGCAACGGATCTTGATATCATTTTTAATAGAGGTATGTTTTTATGGTATAGTTTGATAAAGTTTGGTTTCTAAGTTCCACGCATACGAAGTTGCAGGCAATAACGAGATTGTTGAAACTAACAAATCAATAACTAGCCATAAAATAACACACGCAACACGTTAAAAGCTTAGTCGTTTACTACTTAATTATAACGAAGTGAGAAGCTAACGAAACGTTCGTTGAAATATAATTTATGAAAAAATATTATAACAGAAATGATTTATTATTAAATAATCGTTAAGCTTAAAAAGCAAGCGATCGCGTGTTTGTAAATGTAGTTCGTATATGGAATAGTACAAACTAAACGCTTACATGTTTATGATCTCACATTTAGTATAAAAATCCGATATAATAAAATCCGATAAATAATGATGTACCTAAATACTTTTATGGCACAATTTAAATTACATTATTAAAAATAAAAACTAAGAAAGTACGAGATACCTTGCGAATCGTTGTGCAAAGGAAAGAAAGAAGAAAGTAAAAATGAAATTATTAATTCTAACATAAGGGCAGTAGCGGCAGTACCTACACCTTCATAACACCCATTTCTACTTAATATAAAACAAAGTCTTTATTTTTGTATATATGTCCCAATATGAGCTTATATCTTCAAAACTACGCAACGGATTTTGATGCGGTTTTGTTTAGTAGACAAAGTGGTATAAGTAAATGTCTTTTTAGGGTTCCGTACCCAAAGGGTAAAAACGGGACCCTATTACTGAGACTTCGCTGTCCGTCCGTCCGTCCGTCCGTCCGTCCGTCCGTCTGTCACCAGGCTGTATCTCAAGAACGGTGATAGCTAGAGAATTGAAATTTTCACAGATGATGTATTTCTATAGCCGCTATAACAACAAATACTAAAAATAAAATAAAATAAATATTTAAGGGGGGCTCCCATACAACAAACATGATTTTTTTACCGTTTCTTGCTCGATACTAATAACGTTGCCTTATGTTGCATAGATAATGGTACGGAACCCTTCGTGCGCGAGTCCGACTCGCACTTGACCAATTTTTTGTATATACTGTTAAGGTTTGGCGTAGAATGGCGGTGAGGGGGCTCAATGACTGAATGCGGGTGAAATCGCAGGCAAAATCCTAGCTACACAATCCAGAATCCACTTTTCGGTATTTTCTGCTCCCCGCAAGGTTTTAGGCATCTCTGATTGACAAAGTTTAGAGACTCATGATCTAAATAGCTTTAAAAAATGTAAAATAAAGGAAATAAAACTATGGTAACATTAGTGAACATTATAATCGAATAACAAAACAGCAATAAGTCAAGTCAGACAAGCAGGAGCACAGTTCCCTTCAATAGCACAATATCGCGTGACCACAAACCTAGTATTTAATACATAGGTCCACTTAGCCAATTATCGCGACGTTGACGTGTTGTGCCGTGATGGTTCAATTCAACCAATACCTATTTATTTTTATTGTGTTGTATTTTTTTTTAAAGTAATTGAGGGTCACGGCGTACACACTAATAAAAATGCTACCTGTGCAATGAAATAGGTTCTAGGTATGACGGTATCACTGATACGTACATATTGTATCTGAATTTCGATTCTCAGTCGCTTTAAGTGGACATCATTAATTTTGTTGTTATTTTTTTAAATTTATAGGGGATTTCGGCGCAGTAACTAGTAAAACTGCTTTCTCCGCATTTATTTCTAGGTGCAGTATCATTTATACTTATTATTGTATTATAATGTTCGATTCTGAGTCGCTTTAGGTGAACATCTTTATTTTTTTAGGTCTCTATATAACTCTTAATTGAATATTTAAAAAAAAGTTCAACCGATTTCATGTGTCTTAGATATTTGAGGATTTTGTCAACTTCTCAGGAGATAACCACCAGATCCTCACCTGGTGCCAATGGGACCACACGGGAACTATCAGCTTTCAAATAAAAAAAGAAGCATTAAAATCACTTCACTCAGTTAAAAGTTATGAGGTATTAAATATTAAAATTAACAAAAAAATAACATACATACGAATCGAGAACCTCCTCCTTTTTTTGAAGTCCGTTAAAAATAAATAAAAAACGGGTCAATTATAAGTTTAATTCGTATACGTGTATTAGTTTTATATTTATAACTATCATCTGAAATTAAATTGAACAATATGGTAACTAGAACTAATGAAGCATTTAGTCTTAAATTAAAAGGGATGAAAGTAAATATGTATAACCAACACGAAAGTTATGGTGGTTGAAAAAGAGGTATGTATGTCTGTGTAATATTAAAATAGATGATGAAAGTGTGGAACAGGTACAAGATTTTTTTTATTTAGGAAGTGTTTTTACAAGAGATGGTAAGGTTGATGCTGATGTGGAAAGACGCGTGTTAGCGGGAAATATGCTTAATGGTGCCTTGCATGCTATTGTGGCTAACCAAGCGATTATTAAAAAGGCTCGAATGGCGATCCACAATGGCGTGTTGTTACCTACGCTTATGTATGGGAGCAAACGTTGGGTGTGGTTTAGTCATGTGGAGAGGATAGATGACAGACGATTAAGAAAAGGTATATACACGGCGGAGGTAAGTGGAATGCTGGGAGAGGACGTTCGAGAAATATATACCCCGACGTCATTGCCGGTATAATCCAAAAGGGACAACTGCGTAGCACTTACAGCCGTCGAGCATGTATGACCAGATGTATGAGTGTGGATGAAGCCAAGGAAGTATGTTTGAATCGTAGCAGATGGCGCTCTATAGTCTCTGCCTACCCCCATGGGAAAAAGGCATGATGATATGAATAAAATATAACAATTTTCATCGAACCAAACCACCTCTAAATGTTTAAGCGTGATTTCCTATTTCAGTTCAAATGCAGTCCCATTAAATTTAATATTCTATTAGCTGCCGGGAGGGAATAGACCTTCATTTATTATTTCTCTGGGATAAAAGTCATCTAAATTTAGCATCAAACGCCAATAAAATATTTAGTGCTAATTATAATTTAAGCTTATTTCTACAGTAATTAATTAATCGCAATTTTTTATTACCCTACTAATTACCGGAAGTTTTAACAACATTTAACTATTAAACTTTAGAATAGTTAAATACTCATTCGTAAAGAATTTTATACCCAAGCCAAATATATATTATTAGGTGTTTATACAAAATCATTGTGAAATCTTCGAAACAATGCATCTATTGTTACCCAGCGGGGGGCCCGGCGAGGGCCCAGATGTTCGGTTATAGTTCAAGGTCAAGTGCCAGCTGAGAGGCTATAGTGGAGGAGGCCTGTGTCCGTTAAGAAAAGTTTAAGGCCTATGCCCCGCTGACCAGGCGTGTTTTTTTCGAGATTTCCTTCTCTGAAAGAGAATGTTATCTGTGTAGTATCCCTTTACTGGCTTTTACAGGGTTGGAAGAAAATCGAGCGGTGACACTTGTATCCAACACCACACGGACATTGAACTTTGTTATTGCAAACGAAATCCCATCACAAAACTAGAAAAATAATTGTAAGCTAAACGTAGAGAGCAAAATCTGTTCAAACTGAAAGCGAGGCTTCAAAGTTTGAGGTCGAAGCCATTTAGAGATTTTGTGGTGTTAATGTATTGTTTTTGTTGATCTAACTTTCAACCAAATGTAATAGTTTGGGATGAAAGTAATATAATATATTTTGATTTATCAATCAAAGACCTTTTTCTTCTATTAGGCAAAATCTAGTTTCGAGATTTATATTTTTATTCCGTACTCTTTTCTTCTAAATGGCCCTTTGATTTTAGGATTTTTTGGAAAAAATACGATATGAAATAAGTTATGCTACTCATCACACGTAAGGTAGGTGCGACTCCTAGGTGGATTCATGATCTGAAGGTGGATGGAACCAGGGACTGGATGCAGAAGGCTAAGGGCCGTGTATTGAGGAGCGAATTGAATAATTCTTCTTAATTCTTTCACATATCTGTAACCTTTTGAAAAACGATAAATAGTGTTTTTTTAATTGGCTTATGTACATATGCACGATTAGCATCATATCGCAAATATCTTGCTTAACTCGAAATAAATATCGTTATAATAACAGCATATCCGTATGGGCATTACAATTGTCAATACTCTATTTCTTCCCCAGGGTGCCAGGTATGGGATAGCATATATATGGGATAAGCAGTTTTCTTCTACTACCAGCTAAGGGATAGTATACACAGATAATATCTTCTGTAAGAGAAGAAAAGCTCAATAATAAACAATCTGCCAATACGCCTGGTCGGCGCGGCATAGTAGACCTCATGAACCCTTCCAAAGTGGGGGAGACCTGTGCCCAACAGTCGGAAATGGGCTGGAGTGAGGGAGAGAACACAATGGATATTCACTCTACTTATTTTATGCAAAAATCCGGCAGCTGCGTTTTATTGTACATTTCCATGCGAAGTGCCTAAAATGTTAAAAGCTGAACCAACATTAATTTGCATAAAGTGCTACAATGTGCTTTTGCTTTTAACTCACTACCGCGTGGATCGAAGAGATTCTTAAAAGAACTCTTCAAACAACATTTTAAATAGGTCATTGGCCAAAAGTATTAAAGTAAATAATACACGTTGGTGTGGATGTATAATGGTTTACGGCGCTCGTACGCAGAAACTATTGGTTTTAGGGAAAAAAAGATTATTACATAATTGTAGAAAAGTTCCTCTACTTTTATTTTGTTTAGACATGTTTTCCTGTAAAAAGCGTCGGAAAGGAGTTATTATAAAAAAAATGATTTTGGTCGCCATTTTTTCAATACGGCGGCGTAAACGGGCAACATACGAGGTGGCAAAGTTGAAATTTGGAAAGAGCACAACAAAATCTATAATATTACCAATTTTTAAAACTCCCGGAAAACTTTCCAGGCAACCCTTTGTTTTTTCGACCAAATGACTGAACTAATTTGGTATACACGATAAAACAGATTAACGACTGTCTCTTGTGTCTGATTTTTTTGTATTATAATAGAAAGTAGGTACCTACGTATTTAGTAAAATAAAAAGGCATAGAAAAACCCTTTATCACTAGCATTACAACTATGTACCTATATTTATTAATATTATGTTAAATGATAAATGTAAATCTAATATATAAAATTCACGTGTCACAGTGTTAGTTACCATACTCCTCCGAAACAGCTTGACCGATTCTTCTCAAATTTTGCATACGTATTCAGTAGGTCTGAGAATCGGCCAACATCTATTTTTTGAAACTTTTTTTTTTTTAGTATGGCAAAACAACGTTTGCCGGGTCAGCTAGTCATATATATAAAATTCACGTGTCACAGTGTTAGTTACCAAACTCCTCCGAAACGGCTTGACCGATTTTTATGAAATTTTACATGCATATTCAGTAGGTCTGAGAATCGGCCAACATCTATTTTACAAACCTTTTTTTTTAGTATAGCAAAACAACGTTTGCGGGGACAGCTAGTCTAATATATAAAATTCACGTGTCACAGTGTTAGTTACCGTACTCCTCCGAAACGGCTTGACCGATTCTTCTCAAATTTTACATACATATTCAGTAGGTCTGAGAATCGGCCAACATCTATTTTTCAAACTTTTTTGTGTATGGCACAACAACGTTTGCCGGGTCAGCTAGTAATTAAATAAATAAATAAATATTTATGGACATTTCACACAACGTCCTCTGGTACCAAGCTAAGCTTATATGCTTGTGTTATGGGTACCAGAATACGGATATACTACACAATAATATACTACTTTTCTTTTGTAAATACATACTTATAATAGATACATAGCAAACACCCAGACACAGTACAAACATTTGTATGACAATTACAAATATCACACAATTGATTGTCCCGAGCGGGAATCGAACCCGCGACATAACTAACTCTTAACCTTAAAAAATACTTTTACGGTTTATGATTTCATCATTTTTAGGGTTCCGTACCCAAAGGGTAAAAACGGGACCCTATTACTGAGACTTCGCTGTCCGTCTGTCACCAGGCTGTATCTCAAGAACGGTGATAGCTAGAGAGTTGAAATTTTCACAGATGATGTATTTCTATTGCCGCTATAACAACAAATACTAAAAATAAAATAAAATAAATATTTAAGGGGGGCTCCCATACAACAAACATGATTTTTTTACCGTTTCTTGCTCGATACTAATAACGTTGCCTTAAGTTGCATAGATAATGGTACGGAACCCTTCGTGCGCGAGTCCGACTCGCACTTGACCAATTTTATTGATTTTAATTGATACAATAAAATACTATAAACTAGTAACAAACTTATGTATAGCCAGTAAATTTTATCATAAGTAGGCAACGAAACGTTCATTAGTACCTACTCAAAATAATGTAAAATTATTTATTGTTAAGTAATACTTAAGGGCCTACATCAATATTATCGTATATCATCGCCGACACGTACATATTAACACAGCCAGTAGGCACAGAAAATGAAGAATTAGGGATACTTTTCCTATTTACTCAAAATCTACTAAATATATTTTAATTCTGATCCACGTGTTTCTATACATAATAGTTACCTATGTTTTTAAAGTTATTTCATTAGTTAATACGCGATAATAGACCGACAAATGAAAAAAATAAAAAATTTGAGAGGTTGTTTCGCCAAGATTTTCTATCGAGAAAACTTTTTTCAATCGCGTTTCTGAGTTCATGCGATCCTAGATCATATATTGAAAAAACATATACTTAAAAATTAGAGCTCTAGCCATTCAATCTAAAGAAACAATGAAAACTTCGTACATAGAAAAATGCACGAAGCTATTTTGGTATCCTCTTAAGCACAAAGAAGCAAGTGGTTGCGTGTTACTAAACTGGCTTATGTAATAAGAAACAATAAAAACTTAAACGATTATACATTTTTATGGTTTCACATTACCTATAAACGTCATTCTGGCATAAAGAGTTTGATTTCTGCAGTGCTGTAAATCTTTTAAACATTTATTTATTAGGGTTCCGTACCCAAAGGGTAAAAACGGGACCCTATTACTGAGACTTCGCTGTCCGTCCGTCCGTCCGTCTGTCACCAGGCTGTATCTCAAGAACGGTGATAGCTAGACAGTTGAAATTTTCACAGATGATGTATTTCTATTGCCGCTATAACAACAAATACTAAAAATAAAATAAAATAAATATTTAAGGGGGGCTCCCATACAACAAACATGATTTTTTTACCGTTTCTTGCTCGATACTAATAACGTTGCCTTATGTTGCATAGATAATGGTACGGAACCCTTTGTGCGCGAGTCCGACTCGCACTTGACCAATTTTTTTTTACGTTATAAGTTTAGGTCGCGTCATGTCAAAGGAACGCTGACGGTCCAGCTACGCATAGGCGATTTATCGGTTTTCTATGTAATACCTATTAAGAAAAATAAATATGTAGGTACGAAGCCACGACTTGCCAGCGAAAGCCTAGTTCAAAAATAAAATAATAGGCACATGACTTTCGTGCCAGAGTGAACCCATACGCAAAGTCGCCCCTACCACTTTCTTCCAGCATTCTTTTTACGTGACGCGTACTATACCTATTGCACTAAAAATCCGTCCGAGAAACTACACTAGTAGTTTAAAAAAATCAAGTATTGTCTTTTCATAATTCCTGTATAGAAATATATCTTACGGCTAAAATCCGAAGTGCGACTAGACCTAGCTTTAGCCGTCTAGAACTAGGTGCAGCCAAGGGTGGTTGGCTAAACCTAGATTGAGCCGGTTGATTTGGGCTACACCTAATTTTGTCCATTATCAAATCCGCTAAAACTAGTTGTAGCTAAATCTCGGTGAATAAGTTAATCATTCCAACGCTTTAACATCAATAGCACAGTTCGTGGCGAGCGGCTAGTTACTTTTTGCTACTCAATTATAATGAAGTGAGAAACTAACAAAACATAAGTTGGTACCCCAATAAATGATTTACAGATAAATAAAGGTTAATCTTATTGAACCAAGTGGTTGCGTGTGGTAGTTAAGTAGGGTTCGTAAAATAAGGAACAGTAAAAATATAAATGCTTACACATTTATGATTTTAACCCGTCTATATGTATAAATACCTATGTGATCAAAAAATGATTCCGGCTTAAAGAATATTTCCGTTTAAGTATATATAAAAAACAAAATAATTAACTCCAAAAAATAAATAGTAATGCACTGTTAGACCTAAACTAGATATAAAAGATATAAGTACTAATTTAATTTATAGACAATTAGCTGTTGCCCGCGAGTTCGTACGCGTGAAATTTAGAAATTAAACCGAAGTATACTATGACAGTCGATAGATGGCGTTGTACCGTTTTTTAAATCACGCTATAGTTTCGTTCGACACATTAACACTTAAGCTTGTCAAAATTTCTTTAGTGTCATCAACTTGTTTTCACATTTATAAATTAGTAAGAATTAGGAAGTTGTAGACGAACATCATTCATTTGTCATTATTATAGGAAAAAAATCGTTCACATGCCACATCCCAAATCTCGTGAGTCCGATATAAAATTTTATTTTAACTTTCTCAATTGTCACTCACAAGATTTTTGTGAAGTGGAGTAGCATCACTAATTCGTATCGTTCTGTGTAAGTTTTGTTTTTATGGGAGTATCCCGTTGTTGGCACCAGCAGCAGCTGCAGCATGTCTTTGTGGTTTTAGCAGTTCTGCCGGGAAACTGCGCGTAGGGCACTTATCAACTAAGTTCTGCATCTTCTGGTCAGTTGTCTCAAAGTCGTGCTTTTGTAAGACCTACCATTTGTGTATGTGGGAATATAATGAAACAGTGAAATTGTCTATTATTACGCAGCGCTCTAGTCGATCTATTAAAGTATTAAATCCTAACGCTGGCTGACATAATAGCCTACGTGAAGATGACTTACATTTTTCACGTCTCGGATCTGGTTCTATATTATATTTATGTTATTGTACTAGTGAACGATTACACCATGTCAGTACTCCAAATTATTTTGATAAAAATTTAAAACAAAATCAACATGAAACATTTGCGTGTTTGAAACCCATAAATGTATACAGTTCAATGTTTGAGGGAAATTTCCAGCAGAGTTTCTTCTATTCCCGATTATATTTGAATTAATGAGGTATTTGGCCTTCGGAATTATGTATGCTTAACAAGGTACAGTATTGTACCAAATACATACATATGTATATTACAGCCAAGGACGACAGGATATAACAATCAAATCATCGACATCGTCTTCCATCAAGCCACTTTCCAATGTGAGCAAAGAGCCCTATGTCTAATATAGGCTCTAAACATACTTTCTTGGTTCAATTTGGTTATTTTTTTTGTAATTTTTTTAAAAATATCTTTATTGATTTATAATATTTAACTCCTCAATGTGAGGAGGACTGAATACGTCAACTTATAGATAATTTAGGAAGTTTTTGTTTCAACGTTTTGAAAAAGAAAATTGTAATATGCCAAGACGAATAATCAGTCTGGCATACATACGAGTAGACAAAAAAATCTCCCAAAGGATTAGAAAGGAATAGTACCTAAATTTAGGTAAAATATTTTTTTCAATAAATCATAACATAACATATCATATTTATCATAACATATCTTGACATAATTAGTGACTGTTGTCAATTCTCATGAAAGATGTAAGAAAAATAAATACATAAGTCAAAATTTCTGGCACTGCACTGCACTGCTCCCTTCGCGTGACCGCAAACCTCGTATTAAATACATCGGTCCATTTAGCCAATTATCACAACGTTGACGTGTTGTGCCGTGATGGTTCAATTGAACCAATCCACCATATTTCTTCCTTGGATTATTCGTCATAATGGGTTATTACTGCCATAAAAGATTTGCAGGTTTTTTTTGCGTGGCGTTTTATCTGTGTCGTTCGTAATCTTACATCATCATATCTTCAAAGCATAGTGGAGCTTCAGCCATACGCTGAGTCTGCTTCTGCATTTGCGATACAAAAACTCGTTACCTATTCATAGAGATGTGTAGTCACTCGTTAAGGTTTTGGGTAACTATAGCACGATTCGATTTTTTTCACCTGACGTGTCAAAAATATTCCAGCCAAAATAAGCACGGGTGAGATTAAGCTGGTTTCTTCGTGCCTAAAAAGAAAATGCGTTTGGGGTGTAAAAAGAATTAGGTTTTTGATATCATAATTTGCATCTTTGGTAGAATATAGTGTAAACTAAAAGAATGTTGTTGGTGAATGGTATAAATACAAGATTATAATTATCGGGGATAATTATGTCCTCTGCTAAAAATTAAAATTACTTTTAATATTTGAAAAATAATTTGCAAGGTCAGAAACTAAAAAACACGCTTGAAAATCCTGTATATTTTTTTAAATTTTTGCATTGTCATCGGTCCTTGATATGCTGCAAGTGGGTGGAAGTCATTCTCAAAGATTCCGTTACACAGATCAACATATTTAATATTCATAGATACGTACCGAACCAATGTACCGAACTATTAAAAGTGTGTTATTAGCGACGGAGCGTGTTATTAGCGACGGGTATTAAAATCTCATATAGGTAACCACAAATAAACAAATTAGCAACATAAAGTTTTTGTGAATGCTATGAAGTGGTCACTGTGTAGTCTGAGTTTCATCAGACGTATTTCAAGTACTTTCCACAAATATTTACGTTGGGCATTGGTTAAGTTTTGTTAAAATAGTTTTAAAACATATTTATGAAACAATTTCTATATAATTGCTTTCATATGTAAATATCTAGCAGAGGTAAACCACTATAACGCAATGCTATATTCCAATTCCCTACCATTCCATTTAAAATTTTATTCCCGTTAGGTATGTTAAGTTAAAATATAAATCTCTAAGAACACTTTACAAATAATTAAAGTTATGTGGACGGTTACTTTAAAGGAGATAAATTACTGTTAAATGCAAATTTAAATAAACCTTTAACGTTGTCGTTTGCACGTTTGATACTAAATCCAACCGAAAATTATCCCACACAAATAAATTATGAGGTTAGTATATTTCATTCCAACGTTAAGTATAATATTTAATAAAGCTGCATTTAAAACAAAATAGGTAGCCCCGTTAAAACATTTAAAAGGGTTTTCGTTCAATTAAATGATCCCCTTCTTCATTTGAGGGGAAAATTCTAAAATACCAGAGATTTTATTGTCGTGCAAGAATTTAGAATTATCCCTTTTCGACTTTTTGTGAAACTGCCTCATATTAGGGCTCTCTGTATCCGTAGGGTAGCTGAGAAACATTTTATTATGCAGCGAATACATGCCCGTCTATCCCATATAAACTTTATATAGATTAAATAAAAATACAATACAGAAGCTTCATTACTAGCAACAAGGTTTTCTCTATCCCCTGCCCATTAACGTCTCACTGTTAGGCACTGGCCTTCTCGATTTTATTATTAGAAGGGATTATTGTCTATTATGCTGCACTGTGGTCTTCATGTGGTGACGGATTAAGAGTACAAGTGTAAAAGTTAGCTAAGGGATATTGCACACAGATAACATCCTCTTTGAGAGACTGAAAACTCAAAAATAAATCCTGTGCCAACAAGCTTGGTCAGCGCGGCACAGTAGACCATAATCCCTCCATAGTGGAGGAGGCCCGTGTCCAACAGTGGGACATAAATGGGCTGGAGAGGAGGAGAGGATGTTGCACTGACCAGGCATGTGTACATGGGATTTAGTTTCTAATTTTCCGTTTCTCCCAATTGAAGTTATTGCTTATTATAATTATCTTGCTTATAATATTCGCTACCTCTTGCAGCACGCTGGGAAAGAAATGGGTTGGTGCCACTTGTATTGCTCATCCGTCACCACACGGAACCCGTCACCACGCGAAACCAAATGAATGAAAACCAAATGAAAATTTTTATTATATTATACAAAATTACTTGTTTTAGTTTCAGCTTGTAAATATATGGCCGAATGCACCAAGTTTCTTATAATGAAGTCTTATCATTGAGGCGATCAGTTCATTCCATCAAAATTTTCTTTACTCGACACACAATCGACGCTGATAGCTTTTGTAACTACGTCATGATGGCGTAGCTCTTTTGATTGTCTCGTTACTGACAACTTATTGTATGCCAATTCGACTAATAATTTTATTACATGTATTTACCCATATTTTGATGCAAAGAATTTATGTCTAGAATATACGACATTAAGGATAGACCTTTCAGGATACTTAAAATTAATTTTTCCTTGTAGTCAACCAAAACGACAGTTAAAAGATTGTTATAAATTAGATTATCGCAATCTTCTGACTTTTCGGCTGACTTCGGTCGCAGCTACCATTAAGATCAGTATATTCTTATTCATTGACAAAAAATTAAAATTGAAATACTCTGAAATAATCGAGCATCACTTATTACAATATGAAATTAAAATACCTAAAGCAACCTAATTTAATGCAGTTATAAGAACATATATTTTCAGAGAGATAACAACTAAAAAGAGTTCAACTTCTATGCCACTTTCTTGACATTATTGCTACAGGAAAAGTACAACGAAATATTATTATCTAAGTACCTAACTAAAGAAGTGCTCTCCCGACGCTATTCATTCTGCATATCAATGATCTACTATCTATAAAGAATGTACATTGCTATGCAGATGATAGCACGGGCTTTGCGCGTTATTCTTTCTCCCAAAATGTCCCCCAGATTTCAGTATCAGATAGGCGGCAACATCCTGTGTCTGATGTCGAGCGCTGACTGGGGCGAGCCTCTGAATGGGGTGAACTTAACTTGGTTAAGTTCATCCCAACGAAGATACAAGTTTGTGCGTTCACAGCCAAGAGGGAACCCTTTGTCGTAGCACCTCAATTTCAAGGAGTCACTCCCTCTATTTCTGACGATATTAGAATCCTCGGCGTTAATATCTCTAGCAAAGTCCAGTTCGGGAGTCATTTGGAGGATAAAGCCAGAATAGCAAGTGAAAAATTGGGCGTTCTTAATAGGGCCAAACGGTACTTCACGTCTGGTCAAAGGCTAATGCTTTACAAAGCCCAAGTCCGACCACACCTGGAGTACTGTTCCCATCTTTGGGCTGACGACCCCAAATATCAGCTTGACCCTCCTGACTCCCTACAAATACGAGCTATTCGTATTTTCGACAATTCTAATATCACCGAAAACTTAGACTCGTTAGGGCAACGCAGATACTTTGGATCGTTCTGTGTGTTTTATCGAATGTTTCATGGAGAGTGCTCTAAGGAGTTATTTGATTTGGTACCATTGTCACCCTTTTTCCACCATACCACTCGACACCGTAGTAGGGTTCATACCTATTATCTGGGTTCAATCTCATCCACTACAGTGCGGTTCCAGAGGACACTTCTACCACGTACGTGCAAGATCTGGAACGATCTTTCTGCTGCGGTGTTTCCCCAATACTACGACTAGGCCGTCGTCAAACGAGGTTTAAGAAGAGTAATATTTTCATGGTAGGCGGCGGCTTGGCTGTACCTTGGTGTTGCTGAGTCCATGAGCAGCGGATGCTAGTGGACCCGACGGCATACCAGCGATAGTCCTCACAAAATGTGCAGCGGAATTGTCACCTGTGCTAACTCGCTTATACCCACTCTCTTTCTCCACGGGCTGTGTGCCGGAGGCTTGGCGAGAGGCTATAGTGCAACCAATCCCCAAGAAAGGCGACCGCTCAGATCCGGCTAATTATAGGCCAATTGCCATCACCGCAGTGCTGTGCAAGGTCATGGAACGGATCCTTAACAACCAACTGATCCGTCACCTAGAATATCACTGTCTTATTAACGATAGGCAATACGGGTTTCACCCGAAGCGATCCACTGGTGATCTTCTAGCGTACGTAACGCACCTCTAGGGTGAAGTGATCGATAAACGGGGCGAATCACTGGCTATCAGCCTTGACATTGCCAAGGCCTTCGACAAGGTCTGGCACAAAAGTCTTCTCTCTAAGTTTTCGGCATACGGTCTATTAGTCCAATTTTGCACCTGGATAGCCAGCTTCCTGGAAAGGCGAAGAATTCGCGTACTATCGGATGGATGTGCATCACAATACCACACAGTGAATGCTGGGGTGCCTCAGGGCTACGTGTTGTCGCCTACACTTTTTCTTCTGCATATCAATGACATGCTTCCATTTGGGAACATTCATTGTTATGCGGATGATAGTACGGTGCACGCCGGGTACCTGGGGCAGGCTGCTGCTGGATCTGTCGTAACCGCGGAGAAACGTAAAAATCTTGTTGCTGAACTCAACCAGGTTTTAGACATCGTATCCAAATAGGGTGCTGACAATCTGGTTGAGTTCAATGCCAAGAAAACTCAGGTGTGCGTGTTTTCTACGAAGAAATCGCCCTTCTTTCCTCTTCCATCTCTTCACAACACCCTTCTGACTCCTCAAAATAGTATCACCTTGCTCGGTATTGAGATTCATTGTGACCTAAATCCCAGGGACCACATCGAAACTGTGATCAAAACAGCATCACGGAAACTCGGAATCCTGAACAGAGTGCGGCGCTTTTTCACGCCTTAACAACTATGCCTATTGTACAAAGCTCAGATCCGGCCATGCGTTGAATATTGCTCGCACCTCTGGGATGGTTCCGCACAGTATCTACTCGATGCCCTGGATAGACTGCAACGACGCGCAATTCGCATTATCAACGATCCTGAGATTTCCAGTAACTTGGAATCCTTACAATTGCGCCGTGATATTGCGGCGCTCAGCGCTTTCTACAGACTCTACCATGGCGAGTGTTCTGAGGAGTTGTTTTCCCTCATTCCCCCTTCACCCTTTCTAAACCGTACTACGCGTGCAGGCCTTAGATGCCATCGTTTTACTGTGGATACCATACCATCCGAACAAAAAAATTCGCGAACTCATTTATTTGTAACACCTCCAAGAAATGGAATACGCTGCCTGCACATGTCTTTTCCTCTTCTTATGATATGGGGTCTTTCAACCGAGGCGTGAAGAGGCATCTTATGGGAGGGCAAGGTGGGGGCGGCTAGTGCTCTGACAATGTACCAGCCGTCCTTGCATATGGATTGCACTCTCACTTAACATCAGGTGAAGTGTAGTCATTTGCCAACACCAACTATAAAAAAATTAGCTCTTCTACCACCGTATGCAGTAAAAAAAGCCACTATCTCATATCTTAGTCTTAAGAATAATAACGCATTTTTAATAAAACATATAAAATGGATTGAACGCAAAAACCTTAACCAACATTATTTTTTCAAGAAGCACTTATAATAAGTTCAAGTGCCTTTACTATTAGTTCAGTTTCATGTTTCATGATGAAAGTAAATCAATATTGGTGTTATATTTGTTCTTTGAAAATAACTTAAAATAACTGAGTTGCATGCCGTTTGATGCAAGATACCACAAATTTATCGTATTAGGTGTTTTATATTTAGTATGGAATAATTATTATGTAGCGTGATTTCAAATTGCCAATAACTTCTTTTAATAAAAGAAATGAATTAGTTTTAGAATTCTAAATGACTATGTATATATCAAAAATATATCTTCTTTATCTTTACTTATTTTACAACAAAGTCGTTACTTTTGTATGTGAGCTTATATTTTCAAAACTACCCAATCGATTTTGATTCAGTTTTTTTAACATATGGTTTAAGAGGATGCTACGGCAATAGCTGGGATTTTGATATACTACCCCTTTTCTTTTCAAGGGAGCTATTAGGACAATAGGAGCAAAAAACACCTTCTATGAGAGAAGAATGAACTCAGTGTGTAGTGTGTAAGTAGTAAAGGTAGTACCTATAAGTATTATAATAACGGCTGGTGGAAGAGGCTCCTTATTTATGACAAGATGACAGTAAACTTTTATCAATATTTATGTTGATTAAATTAATAAAAAATGTATCAAAATAATATGATAAATCTGTAGATCCGTAGTAAAAACAGTCCGCGTGCGAACACAAATTTAATTTGGCCAAGTTAAAATTAGGTAACTTATTTGGGTCACTGGGGTTTGACCCGAGCAATTTGATTAAAGCTAACATTAATTGTAGCTTATTCATAACAACTTGTTTAACAAAGCATTAATTATAATTTTTAATAGTTTCACCATAAAATATAATTGAATGTTGATAATATTGATTTAATTCCACAAGTTTATGTTGTGCTTGAAATTTGACCATAAGTCTATACATTAGATTATCAATATTTAAATTTCAATTTGAGATCACGATTGTTGGCGAAATTTAGAAGACCTGCGATCCGGTCCACGCGACCATCTCTGATTTTGTATTGAAGGTTGGTACGGTCAGTTGTCGTCACATGAGAAGTAGACGTGGCTAAACGCAAAAGTGACCGCCAACCCGTAGCACCACTCATGATGCGACATGGTCGAATCCAAGCAGTATTTTTGACGTACAAAAAAGATTATACTTGGATCGAAAACTCTCCAATAATGAGACGAAAATGGGCTTGGAAGAAAGAAAAATACATTGTTTTGGATTTAAATTCTGTCTTTTGGAAAAAATTACGTGTATTTATGTTCTTATGTGTATAATATTCCCTCATTATTGGTTTGCTCTCAGCTCTTGTTTCTGTTCACTTTCCGAATTTTCAAAGTTACACTTAGAGCTGGTATAGGTAAATATTTTTTTGAATTTCTACAAGGAAGTACAATCCAGTCACTTTTGGGTATATAAAATCGTGTGAACCATTCTGTATTCATTCGTATGTAACATAAATTTACATAAATCAGCCATATGTCACCACCCCTATCAATATTTCTCACGATGATAGAATTATTCTATTGTAACATGATAATGATATCCTGCCTGCCAAAAAAGTAATGGTAATACAAAGCTTTATTCTATGAAATTGTTCTATACACCCCAAGAAGGTTTTACTTCTCTAATCATTAGGGTTTATTGCAGTGTCACTCGAGAATCTCGTTCGAGAGGCTTTCTTACTTATTATAAAACAAAGTCGCTAATTTTGCATGTACGTCCCTATGTGAACTTATATCTTTAGAACTTCGCAACGGATTTTGATGCGGTTTTCTTTTATAGATAGAGTGATTCACGGGGATGGCTTTTTTGTATCAGCTAGTAATAAATACATCAAACAAAATAATTTTAATTATTTAAAAAACCATTAACTTTTAATAAAGTATAAAAAATCACAGCACATTTTGCAATTTATAAACTCATTCGACGTCAGTCGTAAAAAGCGGCGGGCTCGACCCAACTCACTTGCTAAATCACCCGTTCAGCTACGCCTTACAGCTATTGTAATTTAAACAGATTTATAAAGTAACAAACGAGTATTCATTATGAAACAATCGTTGGTAAGGTTAACGTTAAACTTGATGGCTGTCAAAGTAATTAATTTCATTTAATTATACTATCATATTCTCGTCGACGTGTGGCGAAATGTTATTGAATTTTTAAGCGTCAGTGTTTTGTTCTCATTATATTATGTTACATTTTTCCTATCGATATAAATGATTTTCTCCATATTCTCGACAGCTTATACAAACTCTGCACACCAAGTAAGGCAATTTTCTGTAATCTTTTCTTCACACTTCATTTTACAACCTATTTAGATTCCATCGATACGCACGAATTTCCTGTAAACCGAGGTCTGCATATCCTACATGACAAACATGTTAATATAAGATTATTTATTTTTGCAAAGTAAAATTTTCTGGCATAAGAAGATTTAGTCCATCTTCAGTTGAACAGCCGCCCTGTTCAACTGAAGATGGAAGATCTACAATAATTGACTGAGAAAGCATGTTGATAACGCAGAGTTTTGAGTTTCTCTAGAAGAAGCTATCATTCAGGTTCCGTAGTTGACTCTTACGGATCTATCGCCAGCCCACTAATGTTCCGCAGCTCTGCACTATTGTGCACGGTCTACCTCCACTTTGGGAGGTATTATAATCCTGCAGTATTGTCCCGCTCATGGTGATCATTTTTACCACTAAAATTTAGAAATATTCCATTTTTATTTCTAAGTCATTTCTCTTGTTAGTTCCAACATAGTTCCACCATCACCTGTCGGGTATGGCAGCTAACCAAGTAATTATAAAACAATTATTGGTGGCGTGCTGAACAAGCCTGATGGAAATGTGGTTATACTGCAAACTGAACAACAATTAGCACGTCGTCTAGTACTACTGTTTAGTTTGTTGTTCTGTATTGGTACCGGTAAGGTGATTAAAATGAAAGCTCTTTATTGATTTTAAGGTATTTGTGTAATTGCAGTAGCGATAAGGCCGCCATTTACACTTTTATACTATGACTGTTTTCTTTTTCTGTTTAATATATTCATTTAAGGTGAACAAATAAATAAATATCAATATTCCATTCATTCTTATCTTTTTAGGGTTCCGTACCCAAAGGGTAAAAACGGGACCCTATTACTGAGACTTCGCTGTCCGTCCGTCCGTCCGTCCGTCCGTCCGTCCGTCTGTCACCAGGCTGTATCTCAAGAACGGTGATAGCTAGACAGTTGAAATTTTCACAGATGATGTATTTCTATTGCCGCTATAACAACAAATACTAAAAATAAAATAAAATAAAGATTTAAGGGGGGCTCCCATACAAAAAACATGATTTTTAGGGTTCCGTACCCAAAGGGTAAAAACGGGACCCTATTACTGAGACTTCGCTGTCCGTCCGTCCGTCCGTCCGTCCGTCCGTCCGTCCGTCCGTCCGTCCGTCCGTCCGTCCGTCCGTCCGTCCGTCCGTCCGTCTGTCACCAGGCTGTATCTCAAGAACGGTGATAGCTAGAGAGTTGAAATTTTCACAGATGATGTATTTCTATTGCCGCTATAACAACAAATACTAAAAATAAAATAAAATAAATATTTAAGGGGGGCTCCCATACAACAAACATGATTTTTAGGGTTCCGTACCCAGTATCTCAAGAACGGTGATAGCTAGACAGTTGAAATTTTCACAGATGATGTATTTCTATTGCCGCTATAACAACAAATACTAAAAATAAAATAAAATAAATATTTAAGGGGGGCTCCCATACAACAAACATGATTTTTAGGGTTCCGTACCCAGTATCTCAAGAACGGTGATAGCTAGACAGTTGAAATTTTCACAGATGATGTATTTCTATTGCCGCTATAACAACAAACACTAAAAATAAAATAAAATAAATATTTAAGGGGGGCTCCCATACAACAAACATGATTTTTTTACCGTTTCTTGCTCGATACTAATAACGTTGCCTTATGTTGCATAGATAATGGTACGGAACCCTTCGTGCGCGAGTCCGACTCGCACTTGACCAATTATTTTACCGTTTCTTGCTCGATACTAATAACGTTGCCTTATGTTGCATAGATAATGGTACGGAACCCTTCGTGCGCGAGTCCGACTCGCACTTGACCAATTTTTTTAAAAACATGTTCGCACTTGAACTCATTTCACCTGATGGCAAGGCGCACCATCTATGTAATAGGCCTATTTACAATCATTTTAATCGTATCTATATTTTAAGTTTCGGGGAACATAGATATTTTCTTTTTTTTTGTCCCAAATTCTATGTGGTCGGCGCAGGACGTTTTTTTGTTCCAAACTCTTCATTTGGTGTCATATTTCTATTTAAAATAACGATTTCAATAGTATTTTAAACAATAGAAGCCATATTTATTATTTTCTATCGTTAATTTAGCAGTAAACTGTAGTGAATCGAAGTTCCAGGCATACAAACTCTCAGGAAAAAGCTAGTCAACAATATTCTGACCCTCATTTATTGTAATAAGTTGGAAAGGGGTTTTAGAATATGTTTTGTCCAAAACATTCAGCTTTCGTCGGAAATATGATAATAAATTGGCACAGGGTTTTGAACATGGTATATAGTTTCCAATCATAATTTCTATATCTTACTTATATCTTACTACTTTAGCCACTTTAACCGCTTTTCTTTAAAATTCTTTAGCCGTATTGATCATTTTTGGCTGGTCTTATGTATCACCGCTATGCATAACGTTACGTGTGCTCCTTACCAACCTGCTAATATATTTAGCAAAGAAAATGCGTTTGTTCCGTTCTTTTGTATACGTAAATGATAATAAAGCTTGCGAGTAGGTTGCTCTGGAGCAATACATATCGTAACGTTTTATTAGCTTTGTAAGTATTACTGTTACTAAGTATTTGAATAATATTGATTTAATCAAAAGCTCTGCTGAGTTTCTTACGCCAGTTTTTCTCAGCAGCTTGCATATCCTGAACCGGTGGTAGGGGGAAAAGTTTGGACTTGTCATAAGTAAATAATTTTTGCTAAAAATTGTGTCTACTTTAAATGACTTTCATTTCATTTCATTTCTTCTGTTGATTTATTATTCAACGATTTAGCTTGACCTGCGTCTTTTTTCAAGTTAGTTTATTTATTTATTTTTTATTTCTATTGAGACCAATGTACTTCGTATGTTATTTGGTTAAAGGATTTTATGTAAAACACGTCTGGGAAATGACTTTAACAATTAACATACAACTTGCATGCACGTAGTGATTATGTAAAAGCTCAAAGCGAATGCAATTCCATTTACAGTTGCAAAGCAAAAGTAGAGTTACCATGATATAGGATATTTATCGAATTGTGATAAAAATATCTTGAAAATATTCTAAAATCCTTTTGTCAATAATAGATTTTATTATTGTAAATTGTCATCATCATTATCATCATCATAACATCTCGCCTTTTTCCCATGGGGGGTAGGCAGAGACTATAGAGCGCCATCTGCTACGATCCAAACATACTTCCTTGGCTTCATCCACACTCTTTGTGCTGAAAGTTTCTAAATAAATAAACACATCTTGTCCTTTTCGGAGTATACCGGCGTGACATCGAAGTAAATTTTTAAAATCAACAAAAGATAACATTACTGTCTACTATGCTTTTAAAATCATGTGTGTGAAGAAATGATATTTTTACTATATTTGTGTATTTTCTAGTAATAATTTAGGTCAGCAATGCCGGTGTCAACATACGAATTTCACTCAAATACTAGTTTATTTTGCGATCAGGTGTTGTTGTTGAATATTACCTACACGAATATCGCAATTATTGATACTACGTGATGAGGTAAAACACCATATTAATAATACTGGCTGTTGCCCGCGACTCCGTACGCGTGGATATTAGAAAATTTTCCTCGATATTGCAAGATTTTTCACTACTGCTTCGCTCCTATTGGTCGCAGCGTGATGTTATATAGCTTATAGCCTTCCTCAATAAATGGACTATCTAACACAAAAAGAAGTTTTCGATTCGAACCAGTAGTTCCTGAGATTAGCGTGTTCAAACAAACAAACTCTTCAGCTTTACTACATAGTAAAGCTGAAGAGTCTTATATACTAATATTAGTATATAAGATAAAAACATAATAAATTTTTAAGCTAGGTTTTAAATCTTTGGACTAAAATATAAAAAAGATAAACCAGGAAATGTTTTTCATTTAGCTTGAAATATTCAATTACAGATAAACATCGGGACAATTATTACAAATTATAAATTCTTAGAAATAATATATCTTCACAAAGACGTAATTGATATATTTATTTATTTATCGAAATCATGTACACCCTACTCGAAATGTAGCTTATTTAATAGACTCTTAATTACTCCTAATCTTGCTGGCGTTTCTAAGTGGATATCCACTTAGTAATTTGCTCCGTTTTCAACACCGCGTCAGACAAACTGAAAGAAACTTCTCAGTAAATTAGAAATATATATTAATTAACTCCCAAATAAATCGTATTATAATTATCTATATTAATTTACGGTCCTTGACTGGCGACCACATACCGGACAACAAGGTGGACTGACGTTATCGTCAAATGGGCCAGGGGCCGCTGGATGCACTTAGCGCAGGACCGCGCGTTGTGGCGTTCTATGGGGGAGATATGCAGCAGTGGACGGAGAAAATCTGATGGATGAATGGATGTATAGTAAAATTATAAAATTAAATAAGAAATGTTGTATATTCGTGTGTCTGTAACGAATTAACTCAAAACCTACTGGATAGGTTTCGATAATTCTCATAACATTAGGAGCCTACATTATTCATAAAAATCATAAATACCATAAGCTTTAAGCTGTGTTAACATAAGCTTTAAACTTTCGAATGTATTTTCTGACGTGAGCTTATATTTGGCGACGCTACGAATTTGGATGCGGTTATTTTTAACCGACATCAAAAAAAGGAGCAGATTCTCAAATCGTGTCTATGATTTTTTTTATGTTTGTTACCTCAAAACTTTTAACTGGGCGAAGCGATTTTAATGATTTTTTTATTTGAAAGCTGGAAGTTCCCGTATAGTCCCATTCACACCAGGTAAGGATCTGATGATTATCTCCTGAGAAATGGAGGAAAACTCTCAAATTTCAGGTACATGAATTCGGTTGAACTTTTATTTAAAAATACTCAATTATTAATAACTAGCTGTTGCCCGCGGCTTCGTACGCGCAGAATTTAGAAAATGTTCCCCGTTTTTGTAACATTTTTCACTACTGCTTCTCTCCTATTAGTTGCAGCGTGAAATTATATAGCCTATAGCCTTCCCCGCTAAATGGACTATCCAACACTGAAAGAATTTTTCAAATCGGACCAGAGGTTCCTGAGATTAGCGCGTTTAAACAAACAAACAAACTCTTCAGATTTTTATTATTAGTATAGAATATTGTAGAATAGTTCAAGATGATGGCTGATGGTATGTTTTAAAATATCACGCATACAAAGTCAAAATTAACTAGGAATTTTCTTTTCTTTCTTTTTACTCTTTCTTTATGTTCATAAAATCACAACACGTTTAGCTATTTTATTAACTCGTTTAGCGTCAGTTTTAAAAAGTACTAGGCCGGACCTTACTCAGTTGCTAAATCATCCATTCAGTTACGCCTTCAGCGGCCGTATTATGAGCTTTTATTTACAGGCAGTTTACGCCGTGAATTGAACTGTCTGGCAAATTCGTATTATGAACAAAATTCTTATTCAGTCAGTTCGCTTAACCAGTCATACATTAATATGTTTACGGAGAAGGTACAACTAAAAGTTAAAGTACTAAATAAAATTTTTCAACTAAAAGTTTTATTTCTACCATAATACCTAATTTAGCCATGCAGTTTACGGCCTGCCTGGAACTTGAATGATTTTAAAAAGCTCATAATACGCCGGCTGGCTATTGTGATCTAAACAGCTTTATGAGATTAACAATAGAACATAAAACCTTAAATCAATAAAAACATTTATAAAAGAACGTAATATTATAAGTAGTCTCAAAACAAATATGGCGTATTTCGATTAATAAGCTATTTCGTTGTACACGTTTGTAGTAATTAAAATCGTTAGGGTATAATACACAGTTTTTATAATAACAACGTTTAGTCAACATTGCCGAATTATGTTAGTTAAGTTAGTTTATTTGTGCATTTAGAATCGGTACCATTATATTTTATAGAATGGATTTTATAATGTTTTTAACACCTTATTCTTTCCATCAAATAAAAAAATAGTTTAAAAAAACTAAAAAACACGCTTTATTTAATCGAATTATTGCATTGTCATCGGTCTTTGACAGGTGTGCAAAATTTGAATAGAATCTGACCGTTTAAAGTGGGTCAAAATAGAGTCCAAAGGAGTCGGTTACAAACATACAAACATACAAACAAACAAACATACAAACAAAATACAAGTGAAGCTAATATAAAGCGTGTAAAAATAAAAGTGTTTCATCACAATATGGTATAATAAAAGGTTAATAATTGAAAGGTACAATAAAATCTTTAACGGCTATAATAATAATTATTCCTGCATTCATCAAACGAGTAAACTAGCCGGTAAAATAGGTACGTTGTTACATTTCAATACCTTTATTTAACATTTTAATAACTTTATTGAACCAATGAACTGAATGTTTTAAAATGGTAGCCATTATTCAATAGTGAAAAGTCCATTATGAAAAGTCTATAATTTTGAATAAGAAAACCTTGAGTAAGTTTTCTCGCTTTTTACACGCTTTATATTAGCTTCACTTGTATGTTGGTTTGTATGTTTGTTTGTATGTTTGTTTGTATGTTTGTTTGTATGTTTGTTTGTATGTTTGTTTGTATGTTTGTAACCGACTCCTTTGGACACTATTTTGACCCACTTTAAACGGTCAGATTCTATTCAAATTTTGCACACCTGTCAAAGACCGATGACAATACAATAATTCGATTAAATAAAGCGTGTTTTTTAGTTTTTTTAAACTATTTTTAATTATTAATACATTTTTACACGCTTTATATTAGCTTCACTTGTATGTTTGTTTGTATGTTTGTAACCGACTCCTTTGGACGCTATTTTGACCCACTTTAAATGGTCAGATTCTATTCAAATTTTGCACACCTGTCAAAGACCGATGACAATGCAATAATTCGATTAAATAAAGCGTGTTTTTTAGTTTTTTAAACTATCATTTATTTTTAAATGGTGTTTACTATGTATAATAAGTATGTATTTACAAAAGAAAAGTAGTTTATGTATTATATCCGTATTCTGGTACCCATAACACAAGCATAATAAGCTTAGCTTGGGACCAGAGGACGTTGTGTGAAATGTTCATATATATTTATTTTATTTATTTATTTTTTTAAAATAAATTGAAAGCCATCCATAAGTAGATTTTATATTATATTTTAATATATTTCACTAGAATTTTATATCAGACCAAGAATATAGTGCAATATACTTACAATAAAGCGATTTATATTTTTATGAGCTCACTCATCCCGTGCTAGCCATCCCGATGGTCGTAAGTAAAACTTAAGTATCGTTATCTAGCTTGCAAGAAAATATATTATACTGCGGTGGTGTCAGTCTTTTATATTCTTTCTCCTCTCTCCAGCCCATTAACATCCCACTGTTGTGCACAGGCTCCTCCACTTTGGTAGGGATTATGGTCTACTGTGCTGCGCTGACTAGGCGTGTTGGCACAGGATTTAGTTTCGAGTTTTCCGTCTCTCACAGAGGATGTTATCTTTGTAAAATATCCCTTAGCTGGCTTTTACAGCCCCCTGGGGAGGAGTTGGTTTGTATTCTTAGTCCGTCACCACACGGACTTTTGATATTATGCTTCTTTTAACGAGTTCATCATCATCATCATCATAACATCATGCACATTTACCAAAGGGGTAGGTAGAGACTATAGAACGCCATCTATTACGATCTAAACATACTTTCGTGGGTTTACTTACATTCGTACTTGTATCCATGCACGCACGACGGATATAAGTGCTACGTACTTCACCTTTTTGAATGACATCGGCAATGGCATCCGAGTATTTTTTGACGAGTTAAGGAAAAAGTACGACAGCTAATTTTTACTTTTCTAAAATTCCTAAAAAAATTTTTTTGCTTAATTTTGTTTTAATTTCGACATTAATTGTGATAACCAATTAACATACAAAACAAATGTACGTTCTCATTATGTAAAAGCTCAAAGCGTATGCAATTCCATTTACAGTCAACTGCAAGTACGACTAGAGTGACAATGAATTATCATTTATTCGATTCTACTTTTGAAACCGAATGTGGCTAGAGTACAGCAGTAACACTTAGCTATATTGCTACTAGCTGTTGATAAATACAAAAAAAAACATAATAATACAACTTGTTACCGATTTGAACACGTATAATTTGTTTTAAAATACAGCCCAATGTTTCAGAGACTTTGTAGTCACCTTAGGCACGGGTGGAACTGAGCTGCAAGATGTCCTTTGTGATCATTTGTTTTTTTATAATAAATGACTCGCACAAGTGTCAAAATTATAGACAAAAAAGTTTTCCATCAAAACTCCAATAACATTCTTTAATTATTCAGAGGAAACGTTATGTTATGCCTAGCTAGAGCATGTTACTTGATTGCTGTGTTGCCAGTTGTAAAGGCTTTGAAATTTTTATGTCTGTGATAATAGAAATGAGTATTTTCAAATTTGTATACGACTCGGTTTTAACTATTACGCTGTAATTTAATTAAGAACGTTAAATTCAAATACAAAATATAAAAGTCGTCAAACTTTGGAAAATATGTACACCCTACTCTAAATGTAGCCTATTTAATAGTATCTTAATTACTCCTAATCTTGCTACCGTTCCTAAGTGGATATGCACTTAGTAATTTGCTCAGCTTACAACCCTGCATCAGGGCAATCGAAAGAAGCTTGATAGTAAATGAGAAATGGGATTGAGAGTCGTATGTATGAATGTAGTGCGATATATTGCAATATAGCATTAGTGTAGTTCGATACACGACCTCGAATATTTATAATTCGATACGAACTCTGAGCTTTGAAAATCTAGTATAACATCTAGGACATAAAATATTATTATCTACTAATGAATGTCAAAAATCAAAGTTAGTTCATATCTACATGGCATATACTTTTGCTTGTCCGTGTGGTGACGGATTAAGAATTCAAGTGTTTTCTTTCCAAGAGAGCTGTGAATGCAAACTAAGGGATAGCGTACACAGATAACATCCACTGTGAGAAACAAAAAACTCGAAAATAAACCCTGTGCTAAAAAGCTTGGCTAACGCGTCAGCAGACCACAGTAGTACTCCGCTGTTTTTCTCGTAAATATTGCCTCTTGAGCAACAAATTATTTATATTATTTAAATTTTTTGCATTATCTAGGTTTTATGTATCTATGCTTCTATTACTTTATATTTTCCAAAAAAAAAAATGTAATTTCCATATCTCATCGTTGTCTTATGATGCATTTGTAGCCTCTGTTACACGAATTTAGAAAATATTAAAAAAAAGAAAGTAACAGTAGCATACTCTTTATCTATAATATTTATGGTGTAAAAAAAAACTAAAATGGGTTTAATTTTTACGTAGAATACAATGGTCTACGTAACGTCTTTTTTCCCTTTCGGCGTGGCGCTTGAGAATAGGGATAGCAATACTTACTTTAAATACTTAAATTTAAGCTGTAGTCCACTCTTAATCGAACAACACACAACTATTTCAATACACGTCATTGAAATTCCTCTCAAATGCCTAAAGTACTTGTAGCTATCAATACTTAAATATAGTATTGTAGAAACACTAACTAATCTCTATAGTGTCCGTTAACTAATGGTGCCGCCTGTAATAGCATAGTTTGTTTGCGTACACGCTATGCAGCTGCACTTTATCATCAATACTGACGCAATTTTTCTTATGAAACTTCTCTTTAATGAAATTGCTACACAATTTTTATTATCACTCTCTATAAACAATAGAAAAGTAGTAGGTATACTTATTCTTTCTTATTCTGGTACTCATAACACAAGTATATAAGCTTAGCATTTTTTTTTATTCTTTCCTCTCTACCCTGCCGGGCCATGATGGTGCCTTGAGCTTTACCATGACCCGGCGAGGGGTGGCCCCGCTAACCGGGGCCCGAATCGGCGGGGGGAACAACAGGTCCCCCGTTGCATGGCCGACTGCCAAATTCGCGGTGGGTCTCTGAATACCGACCCGCCGCGCACGACCACCTCTTCGAGAGGGGCCGCCGGCTCTTGCCCGTCGACGACCCCCGCCCGGGGCCCTGCGGGGTGGCAACGTGTCGCCAGCGCGTTCACGCTCCAGCAAGGCCTCCCTCTTTGCCGCCATCACCTCACGAGCAAAGGTGGCGACAGCGGCCTAACACCGTTCGCTCTCGGCCATGGACGGAACGATGACCGAGAGCGACATATAAGCTTAGCTTGGGACCAGAGGACGTTGTGTGAAATGTCCATGAGTATATGAATGAATATATAGGTTAATCCTTCAGTATACCAACATTTTATCTAAGGTGAATACATATTACTCATTACATTATTGCAAACATGATTAAAAATGGCTCTGGTGACTATACATCTTCTAATATATAAAATTCACGTGTCACAGTGTTAGTTACCGTACTCCTCCGAAACGGCTTGACCGATTCTTCTCAAATTTTACAAACATATTCAGTAGGTCTGAGAATCGGCCAACATCTATTTTTCAAACCTTTTATTTTTCTTTTTTAGGGTTCCGTACCCAAAGGGTAAAAACGGGACCCTATTACTGAGACTTCGCTGTCCGTCCGTCCGTCCGTCCGTCCGTCCGTCCGTCCGTCCGTCCGTCTGTCACCAGGCTGTATCTCAAGAACGGTGATAGCTAGACAGTTGAAATTTTCACAGATGATGTATTTCTATTGCCGCTATAACAACAAATACTAAAAATAAAATAAAATAAATATTTAAGGGGGGCTCCCATACAACAAACATGATTTTTTTACCGTTTCTTGCTCGATACTAATAACGTTGCCTTATGTTGCATAGATAATGGTACGGAACCCTTCGTGCGCGAGTCCGACTCGCACTTGACCAATTTTTTTTTTAGTATGGCAAAACAACGTTTGCCGGGTCAGCTAGTATATATATAAATTCGGCAACCGCGTGATATACCACATTTATTTCGAATACATAACTTCATATTATGAGATATGGACATCTTTGTTTATCAGATACGACCTCTACCTACTATCAACATACCTTTATTCAGATCAGTGAGTTTCCCATAGGGAGAACATGAAATAATTATTTCAATGGTGTTGTATAATATAGATATAATATTACCTATATACATACAGTCGTGTGGGTGTTCTTCTGTATTTTAAGCTATACAACTATTAAATTTCATAAATATACATTTGGCGTATAAAATGTTACATTTTGCTTAAAAAATTAATCTGGTTCCTGTACTAGTATGAACAGTATTACAAGACCCAGTGAAAGAGCTACAAGCATTCCTATATTTTCACAAACTTTCGCATTTATTAACCGACTTCAAAAAAAGGAGGAGGTTCTCAATTCGTCTCCATATATTTTTTTGCAGTATTTTTTTTTGTCTGTTTCCTCATAACATTTAACTTCTTTTGAAAGCTGGTGGTTTCCGTTTCGTACCATTGGGACCAAGTCAGGATCTGATGGTTATCGCCTTAAAAATCGCGGAAAATCGTCAAATTTCTAAAACACATGAAGTCGGTTGGTTTTTTTTTTTTAAATACTCAATTATGACATTAGTAGGATGGTAAGGAAATATTATTCAAAGATTTATTTTTAAGGGCAAACAAGTTTTATTATTTTATACATTCAGTTGTACTCCTTAATAAACAAACTCTTTCGACGGAACTCTTTCAAACAAACAGAAGAACGTATTTGCAGAGACATTGCCAAAGGCTTCACAAAGAATATTCGCCAGCTATACAAATAATACAACAATTTCAGTACAAGTAAATAAGTAGAGGAAATTGTTTTTGTATTTTCAATGTTTTACAATTATTTATATTAGGATCAAGGCTACTTCCTTGAATGTCTATCCTTTTATGTATCTGATTGACGGACCTCGGAATCTTTAGGGTACCGTGCCAAAAGATAAAACAGGATCCTATTAAAAAGAAGAAAGAAATTAAGAAAATAAATTTATTTGTAAGGTTATATTACATAAGTTGTTAATAAAAATTGGTCAAGTGCGAGTCGGACTCACGCACGAAGGGTTCCGTACCATTATCTATGCAACATAAGGCAACGTTATTAGTATCGAGCAAGAAACGGTAAAAAAATCATGTTTGTTGTATGGGAGCCCCCCTTAAATATTTATTTTATTTTATTTTTAGTATTTGTTGTTATAGCGGCAATAGAAATACATCATCTGTGAAAATTTCAACTCTCTAGCTATCACCGTTCTTGAGATACAGCCTGGTGACAGACGGACGGACTGACGGACGGACGGACGGACGGACGGACAGCGAAGTCTCAGTAATAGGGTCCCGTTTTTACCCTTTGGGTACGGAACCCTAAAAAAAGGAATAGAAGAACATTAGAGTAATGTATCCGTCAGAAAACGGTCCCAGCTCAGCATATTGCTGGTGGAAAACCAGTGGTGATCTTCTGCTGGGCCGTATTATCATCAGTAATAACTAATTATTTAGAGTTTGCTCTCCGTCCAACACCAGGCTGTTTCTCTGGATTTCAGTTTGTGTATATTAATTAATGCCTGCTCTTATCCCATTAATTGGTGTTACTTGGGTTCGTTATGACGAATATAACATGATATTACCCTTTTTGTGCGAAGTAAAGAATATGGTTATATAACTAGCTATGCCCCGCGGTGTTTCCCAGGGTAAAAAGGATAAAAAATCTGTTTGTTTTTTATCATCCCACGAGATCATTGCATTCTTTCGGGATAAAAAGTAGCTTGTAAGTTATTCTGATGTATAAGTTACATCACATCTACATTATTATAAAGTTTCATTAAAATCCTTCCAGTAGGTAGTTTTTGCGAGAAAGAGTAACAGATATACAAATATCCATACACAAACGTTCGCATTTATAATATTACTAGCTGTTGCCCGTGACTCCGTCCGCGTGGAATTTAGAAAATTTTCCCCGTTTTGGCAACATTTTTCGCTTCGCTTCTACTGGTCGTAGCGTAATGTTATATAGCCTAAAGCCTTCCTCGATAAGTGCCCTAACTAACACTGAAAGAATTTTTGAAATCGGTTCTTTGGTTCCTGAGATTAGCGCGTTCAAACAAACAAACTCTTCAGCTCTTCTTCAGAATATTAGTAGTATAGTATAGAAGTATAGATTAGGATTAGGTTAGCAAAGATGTCAGCTAAATAAATTTCATTTATATTCCGTTAATTCAGAAAATTTACATCGAGATTAGAGATGTTTTTTTTATCTCAAGTAAACTGCAGTTAATAAAAGAGGAACGTTCTAACATAAACAAGAGCAAACAGGAAACTAAGCGATTAACCTACTTGTACGCACAGGTGTACCATAAATTGTACCTATACGAATAGGGTCTGTACGGAAGTAGATACATACATAAGACACAGATAACCTAAAATAGTTACCGCTTTACGAGATTATTGTAAACAAGTAAACACACCAACTGGAAATTTTTAGAGGAGGCCTTTGTCGACAGACAAGCTGATCCATACAAACAACCTGCTACCGATTATTCGAATGCATTATAATATATGATTATGTTAAGTTAGTTTTGGCATATTATTAATATTATATTAATTGTAAAAGGAAGCCCAATAAAGGCTATTTTATTTAGTTTTATTATCACCATACCAAAGTATCCATATAAGTATTTTGGAAAAATGCAAGTGATAAAAACAAAGATACATAAGACCTAGTTATTGTAAGAAAATGCTGTGCTTTAGAGTCAATATCTACCAAGAAAACAGCGGAGTACGAAGTATATATTATTTTTTTATGAAACATTTTTTGCTGTCGCGCCCCCTTGATAATAAATTTTATTGGTCTTATTCATAATGACTTATCGGAGGTTTAAACAACAACTTTATCGGAGAGATAATAAACATTTTATCGTAAAAAGACTATTATGAATAACAATTTTTGACAAATCAAATTATGGTGGAAAAAGTGAAATGCCGCAAGTGGGACTTCACTTTTTCCACCATAATTTGAAATGCCGCAAGTGGGACTTCACTTTTTCCACCATAATTTGATTTATTAAGTAAAAGCATAGCATGTCAAATGCAAAAATTAATAAATTACTTTAATTTTTGACAATTTTAGCGAACCGAATTTAGCGAACTTTTAAACCTCCCATGAGTCATTATGAATAAGACCATATATATTTTGCATTTCCATTAGTTGTAATTACACGTTGAGTTCTTACATATCCAGTTTTTGTAGATATACCTACTCTTTAGCGCATATGATCGGTGTACGTTGATCGTCTTGCGTATGGAATCTATTGCGGGTGGTCTGTGACATAAGCTCAATAAACTTTCGTTTATCTGCTGTTCCATCTGTCTTATATATAGTTCCCTTAAGGCTATTCATTAAACGTTTTAGCTTTATTATTATACTCATATTTATTGCTGAAAAGAGATATGATATACGAGCATTATGAAACATAATATTATTCTCTCTCTCTCTCTCTCTGCAACCCATTAAAGTCCCACATTTGGGCACGAGTCTTCTCCCCTTCGGGAGGGATTAGAGTCTACTGTAGAGCGTATTGGCACAGGGCTTATTTACGAGTATTTCATCTGTCACAGAGCAAACTTATGCTAAAATTCTGTTCCGTGCAATCTATCTTTACAGCCATACATATTCAATTTCGTTTGAATATTTTACCTTTGCTCAAAAATAAACCTGGATACAAAGGATAGGAAATGGCAGCGTGTGTCACTTTCCCGGCATCTGGCTTCATACACACGTCGATTGTGTTCCATTCCAGAAGTTTTATTGACACTATCACTGTATTATGAAATACAAAGATTCGTTGTTTCTTTACCAATGGTATAAAAAGAAAAACAGATAAAAAATTTTGATAAGTTAGAGTTTTTAACTTTTAACTTTTAATTTGATAAGATAATAATTACACTAGGTTATTGGCGGAATCTAGTCAATAAGTAATTCTTCAGTTTTTATATATGTATAGGTATGTGTAGTATATTGTGTATGTAGTATATGTATTAATTACTAAGTATGTTTATATTATTTTTGTATGTGTAGATATTATACTTATTCATTATAAATAGTATAAAAATTAAAAAACTTATTTTCTAATTTCACCTTTCAGTGATAAAGTTGCACCTGCCCCATATATTATCTCTGCACCACTGATGGTTGGCTGGTAGAGAATGCCATTGGCATTAAGTCCGCTATTGTACATTTTGTTAGTGCAAAAATTTTAAATTAAAATAAAAATAAAATAAGCATAAGAAAATTTACTCAATCTATTTTTAAGTTAGAATTTAATTACTCATTGGTCTGATAGGCTAGATTGTGATGTCTCTAAATAATTTGGATATGCTAGATTATTTTAATTAAAAAACATCTATAGCCAATTTGACTATAACTCTTACTTTCTTGCCAGTTTTACTACAATGCCTACCCCCTTGGGAAAAAGGCGTGATTTTACTCTAATTATGATTTTCAGAATCAACTCCAAATGACACCAAGATAAAGTAGTAAACCCGCCTGAAATTCCTGAATATTTTTTGAAATTGCTACTGCAGTTTTATTAGTTCCTAATAAATATGAATCAAAATAAAAATCACTTTTGATGATTCCATTACATAGAATAATAAAAATAGATACGAACCAAGCTCATAAAAGCGTGGTAATTAAAAATTGGCGCAAGTGCGTAGCACTTACGACCGTCGGGCATGTATGACCAGATGTATGAGTGTGGATGAAGCCAAGGAAGTATATTTGGATCATAGCAGATGGCAATCTATAGTCTCTGCCTACCCCCATGGGAAAAAGGCGTGATGTGATAATGATGATGTAATTAAAAATGCAAAATGTATGACCAAACGTACTCGTATGTTAAATGAAGCCAAGGTTGTATGACTAGATTGTAGCAGTAAGCGTTAATTAACATCTGCTTACATTTTGTTTTGAGTTTACGTCTCTCACAGAGGATATTATTATCCTATAGCTGGCTTTTACAGCACCCTAGGGAGAATATAGGGTGGTGACATCAGCATTTTTAATACCTCAACACACGGACAATACTAAAAAAATGAGCTCCAAAAATTATAAATAGTTACAAATTGTTATGTAGATATATCTATCTAATAATAGAATCACCACAGTGAATTCAGATGACTAACACGAGCTCAACTTCTCAAGAATTTCTGGCTTTGATCTTACACAGAAACAAAGTTTACAACTCATTAGAGAAATGGGTACGCACCGCCCCTAAAGACAAATTAAATTTAATTCTACCGTAATCAAGGCGTTTTTAGAGTTACATACCGAAAAGAAAAAAGACCCCATTATTGAGACTTCGCTGTCAATCCGTCCGTATGTAACCAGGCTGTATCTCAGAAACAGTGGTATCTAAAGAGTTAAAATTTTCACAAATAAAGTACATTTGTTAATGCTGTAATAAGAAGAAGCACAACAGTAGAATAAATGTTGTAGAGATGCGCTCTTTGAGAAGTATGTGTGGTGTGACTTTGAAAGATAGATTAAGAAATAAAGTTATAAGAGAACGTTGTGGTCTGAAAGACGATGTAATGACTAAGGTGGAGAAAAGTATGCCCATATGAAGACGATGGATGAGAGACGCTTAACGAAAGGAATATACACGGCGGAGGTAAGTGGAAATGTTGGCAGAGGACGCCCGAGAAAAATATACTCCGATGTCATCGCCGGCATACTCCAAAAGGGGCAAGTGCGTAGCCTTTACAACGGTCGGGCATGTATGACCTGATGTATGAGTGTGGATGAAGCCAAGGAAGTATGTTTGGATCGTAGCAGATGGCGCTCTATAGTCTCTGCCTACCCGAATGGGAAAAAGGCGTGATGTTATGATGATGATGAATATTAGCTAGGCTAAAGTTACCTACTTGTCCTCAATTTTAAACGTCAACCCACCATCTGGTGACGGTAAAGAAATATTTATGATAATAATGGTAAAGAAAACCTTCGTGTGCGAGTGCAATTCGTACTTGGCAGGTTTTTATTCCATGATCTCAAGTCTTAGAACGCTGATTTGGGATTCTGTGGGTCTCTGTTTATCAAATGGTCAAGTGTTGCTAATTAAGAGGTCGCTTGTTAGCAACTTTGTCAAAATTAGAAATTAAATTACTTTTTAGTAATTTACGTAACATTTTATGTCTCTCTTTTGAAAAGGTATATTTTGAGAAGACAGTTTCTTTAATGATTTATGTATCTGTATTTTTAACACGCTTTTATAAGTTCGGTATGTATCTATCAATGTATTAATCTATGTAACGGAATCTTTCAACGAGTTTTTCACCCACTTACGATAGTCGGATTGATTTGAAATTTTGGATACATATCAAGGACCGATGACAATGCAATTATTTAAAAAGATATTCAGGATTTTCAAGCGTGTTTTTTAGTTTTTGAACTAATTTAAGTTTGGGTTGGCAAATGTCTACACTCCGCCTGATGTTATGTGAATGCAATCCAGAAGTGAGGACGGCTAATACGTTGTCAAACCTATAGTGTATTTAGAAACGAGAATATAATATCATAAATAGCTTCTTTTTCTTCCCAACCCATTTATCTCACACTGCTGGGCGCAAACATCTTCTACTATAGGAAGGTATTAGATCCACTTTTGCGACGCTGATCACGCATCTTTAGACAGCAATGGTTTTAAGGGATGGGTTAGTTATTGATTAGTCAATTGACAATTAATATTAACAGAAAGAAGTATCTGCTTTTAGCATTTATTTCATTTTAATTCTGAATCCCGGGTTATGGCTCTAAAAACGCTCTCAAAAGCATTAGAGTAAATAGAATAAACCTTACGCGACTCATATAATCAGGGCCATAGAAAAAAAGCTATTGGGTCCCGTATAGGTAAAAGCCCAGACTCTATTTCATATTAATTTAATCTTCGGTGGTGACAGGAAAATAGATAATTATTTTTTTAAATATATCGTCTCTCCAATTAAATTTTAAATAAAATACAAGTTTCAAATAAAATAAAATTTTCACATGAATTTTGATTATATTACACCCAGTAGCTCTAAGAGTAATATTACAGGTATTAAACATTCCAGAAAATGTTTTGAAATTTCACATCAAAGCTTTCCAAATTCACATATTAGTTTGCCTTAAATGAAAAACCTTAGAACGGTTACCAATTTTCTTTAAAATGTTTAGGGTTATTCGTGTAGAATAAATTCTTATCCAATATTATGTAGGCTGTGAACTTAGAGGATTTAATCAACAGGAGCTGTTATTGAGAGATGGATGAACGAGAGACGATTAACGAAAGGCATATACACGGCGTAGGAATGTGGAAATGTTGGGAGAGGACGCCTGAGAAAAATATACTCCGATGTCATCGCCGGCATACTCCAAAAGGGGCACGTGCGTAGCACTTACAACCGTCGGGCATGTATGACCAGATGTATGAGTGTGGATGAAGCCAAGGAAGTGTGTTTGGATCGTAGCAGATGGCGCTCTATAGTCTCTGCCTACCCCTATGGGAAAAAGGCGTGATGTTATGTTATGTTATGTTGAGCTGTTATAGACACTATTTGCTGTTACAAAATATGGCTACGTCGGCGCAGTGCCGAGTTTACACACACTAGCACTTAACGCACTTTCATTGGTCGCTTCGCTGTAAATCACCTCACGAAAGCTAAGACACGGCAGTATCCGTACACAATGAGTATGATCATTGTTCTCGTACATTTTTAGTAAGATCACCTTATAATGCCAACGCGGGACTTGAAAAGGCATTTTGTGGGCCAGAAAGGTAAGGGCTAGTGCTCTGAAAACATGCTAGCCGTCCTCACGTCTGAATTGCACATTCACTTCAGATCATGTGGAGTGTAGCCCTGTTGGATTAATGCTCTAAGGCTGTGAAGCAATGGCGGCTGTAATAGAGCATTACAAAGGAAAGCACGTAAGGAATTTAGATTAAAAATGATCGTTACAAAAGCGCAATGTTTCGTGAAATGTTAGGTGGGTCGATTTAAGATATGCTTTTTGTATAACACACTAGGTCTTTTTATATTCAATCAAGACAGAAAATGCCCATTTTTAGAGTTCCGTACCAGAAGGTAAAGCGGGTCCCTATTAAGGCTTCGCTGTCAGTCCGTCCGTCCGTCTGTATCTCTGAAACGGTGATAGCCAAAGACCTGAAAATTTCTCAGTTTATATATATCAGTCGATGGTGCAAAAACAAATCAGTATGACCAATATAAATATTGCGATTTCATACGCGTATTCCACGCGTATCTATTATCTATACTGATATTATAAAGCTGAAAAGATTGTTTGTTTGTTTGAACGCGCTAATCTCTTGAGATTAGCGCGAAAGGTTTAACGCGATTAACTGAAAGAATTTTTCAAATCGGAGTCCGATTTGAAAAATTCTTTCAGTGTTGGATAGCACATTTATCTAGGAAGGCTATAAGCTATATAACATCATGCTGCGCCTAATAGGAGCAAAGCAGTAGTGAAAAATGTTGCAAAAATGGGGAAAATTTTCTTAATTCCACGCGTACGGAGTCGCAGGCAACAGCTTTTAAAAACTAAACCTAAACAAAAATATGCATGTTGTTCTATTGAAAAAAAACGGCATCAAAATCCGTTGCATAGTTTTAAAAACATACAGAAATAACCATTAATTTACACTCATACATCCATCCATACATAGTTTGTGTATCGATTCAATTTTTTTTTTAATTCCATACTTCCAAATGGCTTTGTTTGCCAGCCAGTTGTCACACGGAATAGAAACTTTGTGCCATTTCTACCGTCCAATTCCATTTCGACTTAACTTTTATAAATAAAACTTTCCTACAACTTTTTAGGCCCTGACGGGTGTCAATTATAAGATATCTTGTTGCCTATTTGTGGAGTTCATTATAATGTTAATTCTCCAGCCCATTAAGAGGCACGATACCAAATTATGCTCCATACAAAAATATGGATATCGTAGTTCCCTGTTTTCTTCGTGGATATTGTCTCCAGAGGCACGAATTTTTTTCACAGTATTTAGGTCATATATATATGCTTCTATAACTTTCTTCTTTTCTAAACTTAATTACTAAAAGAAATATGAACATCCAAATATCCATCATCCCGTTTTTTCGGTTTTCTTTAGATAAAGTTGCAGCGTCTATCACACAAATTTGTTAGGGTTTTACCACAAAAGAAAGTGATAAAAGCATAAATATACTCTTCATCTATAATATAACGCAAAAAAAATTAAAATCGGTTTCTCGGGAATAGGGAAACCTAAATTAGGAGAACGGTACCCTCTTAACAATCAACGGGCACAGATCTCTTCCATTTTGGGAGGGATAATGGGCTACTGCGCGCACTGACTAGGCATGTTGGCACAAAGTTTATTTTCGAATTTACCGTCTCTCATAGAATATTTTTTTCTGTACACAATTATCAGCAACTAAGGCAGAAAAAGGGACGGTGTTACTTGCATTCTTAATCCGTCACCACATGGACAATAAAACGATGCAATACATGGAATTAAAGGCAGGAAATGAAGATGACGATTTTAGCTTAAGAGGATACCAAAATAGCTTCGTGCATTTTTCTACGTACGAAGTTTTCATTTTTTCTTTAGATTGAAGGGCTAGAGCTCTAATTTTTAATTATATGTTTTTTCAATATATAATCTAGGATCGCATAAACTCAGAAACGCGATTGAAAAAAGTTTTCTCGATAGAAAATCTTAGCGAAACAACCTCTCTTATTTTTAATTTTTTTCATTTGTCGGTCTATTGTCACGTATTAACAAATGAAATAACTTTTAAAACATAAGTAACTATTATATATAGAAACACGTAAACCGGAATTAAAATATATTTAGTAGATTTTAAGTAAACAAAAAAAATAACCCTAATTCTTCATTTTCTGTACCTACTAGCTGTGTTAATAGGTACATGTCATGTACCTTAAGTAGGAAATATGCAATTGAAACGTAAAGTTAATATCGCTACAAGATCGCTACAGAAAACGCCACGAAAAATTACGTTATTTTAAAATAATAAACAATTCTTATGTGTTCGTGCAATAAGTAATTCAATTTAATTCCACCTCTTTGTTAAATGACTTTATATTCGCATGGAATTTTGTAGAAGCATTTCAAATAGCCGTGGAGTATTTTATTAGCAGAACCCAATTTTTGCCCGTGACTTCGTACGCGTGGAATTGTAAAATCATACTATGACAATTTATGCAATTTAATCCGTTGCGTCATTTTAAAGAATTAGTCTTACATTGCGACATGTGTGTGAGTCGCAAAACTGGAAAATAAACCCTGTGCCAACACGCCTTTTCAGCACGGCATAGTAGACCATAATCTTTCCCAAAGTGGAGGAGCCCCGTGCCCAACAGTGGGACGTAAATAAGCTGGCGAGAGAGAGAGAGAAAGAGAGAGAGCGACATAAAGAAAATATGACTGTGTTTTATAATAAATTGTAGATATAAGGTTGTAACTTAAAAACTGTTCGTGTGGTGACGGATTAAGAATCAAGTGTCATAACCCCATTTCCTTCCCAAGGTGATGTAAAAGCCAGGTAAGGGATACTTTACACAGATAGCATCCTCTTTGAGAGACCGAAAACCCGAAAAAGCCTTGTAAAAACAGGAAACTCTAACCCTAAACCTCTAAATAAGTCTGATTGTCGTGGTAAGTTTAAAAACAATTATTTGTGTGATATTTATAAATGTCATACAAATGATTGTACTGCGTCTGGGTGTTTCTATGTATTATAAGTATGTATTTACAAAACAAAAGTAGTATATTATGTATTCTATCCGTATTCTGGTACCCATAACACAAGCGTATAAGCTTAGCTCTGGACCAGAGGACGTTATGTGAAATGTCTATGAATATTTATTAATTTATTTATTTATTTTATGTGATTTTAATGTAATTTTAAGCAATAGAGGAAGTTTTTCATGAAAATGGTTTTTACGGTTTGTAAGGGTTTAAATACATCAGTAATAGTCTAAAATATCTGCGAAGGTACTACGCCTATAAACTCTTATTGAAAACTATGAAAAGTTAGACTAGGTCGCAAGTATCATAGTAAAATTAAATTATGTCACATAGGCTACATGAAAGACTATCTGTATGCAAACACTAATTTAGTTCATCAAAGTTAAAATTACTTAAGTTATTTGGGTCACATGGATGCCTTGAATAACTTAAATAAAGCTAAAATTAAGAGCAGCTTTTGCATGATAAGTAGGTATTCGCGACTTCTTACGCCTAGAAAAATTACTAGTACATATACATTTCACACAACGTCGTCTGATCCCAAGCTAAGCTTAAATGCTTGTGTTATGAGTACCAGAATACGGATAGAATACATATACTACTTTTCTTTTGTAAACCATACTTATAATACATAGACAACACCCAGACTCAGTACAAAACCCGAGATTGATAATTATAAATATTACACAAATGATTGTCCCGAGCGGGAATCCAACCCGCCGGCTTGTGAACGGCAGTCGATCACATGAACCACTCGATCACGAGACGCGTTATATAGACATAATATTATTATATGGTCTATAAAACTCTCGGAGTCTTTAGCTTCCTGTTAGTGAAAAAAAATCATCATGGTAACATCATTTTCATAACATCACGCCTTTTTCGCATGGGTGTAGGCAGAGACTATAGAGCGCCATCTGCTACGATCCAAACAAAAAAATAGCATCAAGTATTTCGGACATAACTGCCTACATACTATTATAACAAACTCTCTCTCTCTCTCTCTCTCTCTCTCTTTCTCTATCCTCTATATTAAAAGGTCTGTTTGTGATAATGTTGGCACAGTGGACTGCTATTCATGGGTTCGATTCCAGCGCAGAATATGTAGATTCCTATAGAAATTTGTCACACAAATATTTGTACAGCGTTTTCTATTTTCAGTATGTATATATAAAATAAATATTTATAATTATGTATCATTTAGTTAGCCATAACACTATCTAATAAGCTAAGTTCGAGAACAGAGGATTTTATGTGAATATTTTTTTATTTAATAACAAGCACAAGACTAAAAGCATTTAAAAATCCTAATAGAAATCCATCATTCATGTTGTAAACAAAACAAACAAACAAAGGACCAGAAAACCGCTAAATGTGTTTAGTTATATTATTTTCTATTCTCCTTTTTTCTCATAATATGACTTTTTATAACATAAGTATTATTTGCAACCACATAATATGTCAGAGATACCATTACCCACCAAATGGAATAATACAATTCATTTTATAAAAGTTGTTTTTGGTGGTGTAGAAAATGTACTATTTGTTCGTTGTCTTGTGTTTTCTTATTGTGGAGGCTATAAGATAAGCGTATATACCGCTTATGAGAAATGTTATCATCTGATGTTATTGGTGATATCCTTCAAAAGAATCAAGATAGCATCGCGGCTATATAAATAGAAGGATGAATAGAAAGGAAGCCAAGGAATTGTGATTAGATATAACCGTTGCGTCGTCATAGCAAATGGCGTCCGGTAGTCCCTGTCTTTTCCCATGGAAATGTTTAGATATCGTAACAGATGGTATCCTGTAGTATCTATCCATTCCCATGGGAAGACTATATAATTATAGTCTTCTCATGTAAAATATATTGTAATGTAAAATATATGTCTTCCGATGTAAAATATATTATTTCATTTTCTGAAATATATTTCAGAAAATGAAATAATCTATTTTACATTGAAAATACCAGGAAAATAATTACGAAGCGTTTAGCTAATTTCAGATACGTTAAATGCTCATGACATAGAATGGGTACTCATATAAATGAAAACTTTTGAGATTTTAGTCAAAATTAAAATACAGTAGAATCCGTTTAGTATGATTCCGCCTATATTGACCAACCGGTTATTATGACGTATTTACACAAGAAGTTTGGTTTTCATATAAAATTCTTTATAAAAGTCGGATATTATGACTTCCCTTACATGTCATGTACATGTCGCTTATTATGACCCATTTTTAATAAATTATGTCCGGTTATAATGACCGACATGATTCTTTACACCTCTGGTAATGCCCGACGACGTTCGGCACGTAGCTCCTTTCTGTTTTGTATCTCAGTGAGTAATTAACGCTTGAAGGCCACGTACTGTTTTTCGTTTGTCATTACATACTGTGAAAAAAATGTCATCTTAACGACGATTTACAATTGAGGAGAAAGGTGCAATAATATGCAGATTAGAAAATAGAGACTTTAACTCATGTCTCGCAAAGGAATTTGGCGTGGGTCATCGACAATCTTAATGATTTTCAAAAACAAGAACCGCATTAAGCAATCGTTTAATTCAAATGTTTTGAAACCGAAGAGGCTTCGAAAATCGATCGAAAGAAAATGTTGATCAAGCATTAATTCAGTGGTTTAAAAAATTTTGATTAAATATGTATGTTTACATGTAAAGTACATGTAATTACTATGTTTCTGTATAAAAATACTTACGTAAAACGTATATTTACATAAAAAAGTTTTTTATTTCACAATACGCTTTGTATGAAGTCCGCTTATTATGACGTGTTTGTCAATTCCCTTCTATGTCATTATAAACGGACTCTACTGTATATGTTTATGATACATTCCATAAACATTCAGTGTCTACACACATGAGTTTGTCATGTTATTATATTTATGATAATCTCATTCTCAAATTTGACTTACCTGCTAGGTAATACTGCAAACATCACTTTGTCTTATTAAATTAGTTTTAATAAAGATAAAAAATAAGATTGAAGTAATATGCCGTTACCACATAATTAGGACAATTGTTAAATCAAACAAAAAGAATAATTTCTAATCCAACTAGTTTGAATATAATTTATGGCTGTTTTAATGGCCCAACACTTGGAATATAATGTACTGCGAAAAGGATCCTCCACATAACAGGACTCCTTTATTTGTTTTTATATCCTTTATTTTTGTTCTTTGACTCATAGATATAATCATACCCCAGTTAAATATTAGAAGGTCTGGTTTAAATTTAATATTTATGACATTTTCAATACTTTACGCAATAAGTAGTTACAGAAAAACAAAATTTATTATTTATCCGACTATTTTAGTATAATAAAAATTATGTCTTATTAAATTTTTATACAAGTGACAACCTTAAAATACCCAATCTTATCCCACACCATATTATTATTAATTCTTCGTAATCGGGAAAATTAATGAAATTGAAATCGTATGATATGAATTAAGCTAATGGTCTTTATTAGCGGTGAACTGGTGACCCATATAATTAACGTTTGCGAAATTATATACTTACTAAGTTGGTAAAAGCGGTCTTTGTATGCCCCGTGAGCTTTTATTTAGATCGATAGCTAAGCTGTTTGTGTTTTAATTTTTTTTATTTTAGGTTAGTTACTTCATTTGACGAGCTTCGTGGTTGAGTGGTTAATGTAACGGACTGCCGATCATGAGGTCGCGGGTTCGATTCCCGCTCGGGACAATCATTTGTGTGATATTTATAATTGTCATACAAATGTTTGTACTGCGTCTGGGTGTTTCTATGTATTATAAGTATATATTTACAAAAGAAAAGTAGTTTATGTATTCTATCCGTATTCTGGTACCCATAACACAAGCATATAAGCTTAGCTTGGGACCAGAGGACGTTGTGTGAAATGTCCATGATATTTATAAAAAAAAAAAAAAAAATATTTTAACTTACGTCCTATAAGCTAAGCTTATTTGCTTACACAAACAAACAAACGACTGCTTAAACAAAGGAGAAAGAAGGACGTTTATAGTTGTAAGAAAAATGCCAATGACATGCCACATTGCCCAATAATATTTTGTTTTGAATTGCATAAAATGCAATGGCACGAGTTCGTGTATAAAATGAAGTCATTAAATTGTTATTTCAAACACAACAACGTTGTTCGTGAAGCGATTATTGGCCAGTTAAGGGCCTACATCAATATTATCGTATACGAGTATCATCGCCGACACGTACATATTAACACAGCCAGTAGGCACAGAAAATGAAGAATTAGGGATACTTTTCCTATTTACTCAAAATCTACTAAATATATTTTAATTCTGATCCACGTATTTCTATACATAATAGTTACCTATGTTTTTAAAGCTATTTCATTAGTTAATACGCGATAATAGACCGACAAATGAAAAAAATAAAAAATTTGAGAGGTTGTTTCGCCAAGATTTTCTATCGAGAAAACTTTTTTCAATCGCGTTTCTGAGTTCATGCGATCCTAGATCATATATTGAAAAAACATATACTTAAAAATTAGAGCTCTAGCCATTCTATCTAAAGAAACAATGAAAACTTCGTACATAGAAAAATGCACGAAGCTATTTTGGTATCCTCTTAAGTCGATAAATTCATGAGGAAACAATCGTTTTTATAGTTCATTAAAATTTGCATTTTGTTGTTTAAATTAATATCAAATTATTATAACCAGTTAAGTTTAAACTAAAAATAATGTGGAAGAACGAATATCAGTATTATTGTGTTTGAACCAATCGGCATTGTTCATAATTTTTGACTTCGCTTCGAGGGCAAACAAAGGTCATATGCTTTTTTTTTTAAATAATCTTAAGTATAGCAAATTTACTAAAATAAACTTATAGATTATGATTAGAAACTCTATTCCCCGAAATGATTTTCGAATTATGAGTTTTTAAATAAAATTACCAATGCATAGCGCGATATACCTATACCTATTTGTATAATTTAGGCAATAAGTAGCTTTGTGATCTCGTTTCAAGTAATCTTCCAAGCAAATTGAAATAAAATGATAGTGATCATTCTGATTTTTCAAAATTGTAATCTAATAACAAATTTAGAGATAGAGTAACACTTTTAGCCAAATGGCAGGAATTCCTTTCTCAGAATATATTCTGAGACCAGAATATATTTCTATTTGAGTAACTTTTAAAAAATTTTTTCTAATAAATAATTTTGGTATGTGATACAGACAGGAATACCGACAAAGGTGCTTTTACTTTTTTTTATATAATTATTAAGCATAGACTGGTGACTATAAATAAAATAAGGCCACAGGTGCATTTAATATAAAACATTGTTATGTTTAATGTTTAATATCTGAATAATCAAAAAACACTTAAGCAAATTGAATGAAACAATAATAGATTCAGGAACATTGAAGGTTGTATCCAAATGGCAGTGCGGCATGCAACTGTCAATGTGAATATGTATGATAAATAACCATAAATAACTATTTTATTTATGACCAATAAAATATGGCAAATGAAAGAATTTTAGGCTAACAAATGGAATAACCATATTAAATATAGATATATGTGATAATAAAGAAACTCATTAGAATAATATGATAGTCGCAATATCTTAATTATATGTAACATTGACGGGTCAATATAATTATATACATAAACTAGCTGTCCCGGCAAACGTTGTTTTGCCACACAAAAAAAAAAAGTTTGAAAAATAGATGTTGGCCGATTCTCAGACCTACTGAATATGTACTCGTATGTAAAATTTGAGAAGAATCGGTCAAGCCGTTTCGGAGGAGTACGGTAACTAACACTGTGACACGTGAATTTTATATATAAGATTTTATATATAAGATGTTGGCCGATTCTCAGACCTACTGAATATGTATGTAAAATTTGAGAAGAATCGGTCAAGCCGTTTCGGAGGAGTACGGTAACTAACACTGTGACACGTGAATTTTATATATAAGACTAGCTGACCCGGCAAACGTTGTTTTGCCATACTAAAAACAAAAAGTTTGAAAAATAGATGTTGGCCGATTCTCAGACCTACTGAATATGTATGTAAAATTTGAGAATCGGTCAAGCCGTTTCGGAGAAGTACGGTAACTAACACTGTGACACGTGAATTTTATATATTAGATATAACATTGACGGGTCTCGTGGTCTAATAATGGTTCATGTAACGGACTGTCATTCACGAGGTCGCGGGATATTTATAACTGTCATACAAATGTATGTACTGCGTCTGGGTGTTTTCTAAGAATTATAAGTATGTATTTACAAAAAAAAAAGGTTATTTCGTATATATATTTTGGTAATTATAACACAAGCTAAGCTCAAATAGCTTAGCTTGGGACCAGAGGACGTTGTGTGTTAAAATGGAATATAATTGGAAGTAGAAAAGAATTTATGTGGTTACAAAAATATAATATGGGTATAATCGTCGTGTATGTACATTTATTGGGTTAAAAAAACCAAGGTTTAAGTCTGAAAGTATTAATGCTTTCAGACTTAAACCGTAGCAGATGGCGCTCTATAATATCTGCCAAAAAAGCGTGACGGTATGATGGGTACATCACTGTTCACTTCTTTTTAGGGTTCCGTACCCAAAGGGTAAAAACGGGACCCTATTACTGAGACTTCGCTGTCCGTCCGTCCGTCCGTCCGTCCGTCTGTCACCAGGCTGTATCTCAAGAACGGTGATAGCTAGACAGTTGAAATTTTCACAGATGATGTATTTCTATTGCCGCTATAACAATAAATACTAAAAATAAAATAAAATAAAGATTTAAGGGGGGCTCCCATACAACAAACATGATTTTTTTACCGTTTCTTGCTCGATACTAATAACGTTGCCTTATGTTGCATAGATAATGGTACGGAACCCTTCGTGCGCGAGTCCGACTCGCACTTGACCAATTTTTTTTATATCCTTTGTCAGACAGATCATGTATGTTTTCTTTGGCCTTCCGGATTTTATTCCTTCCAAATTCATTCGCAATACACTCACAAGAAAATTAATTGCCTCTAGTCTTGTTCCATGCCTATACAGGGACAGCCGTGTATTTCTTAATTTTTCAGTTACTTATTATTCCCTCTCCTTCTCCCAATTATTTGGGGTCGGCGCAACAAGTCCAATTGTAATTGTAGTGTAATTTTTTAGTCACTATGGTAGTGAAAATCTTTCAAACTACCTATAATCGCTGTGGTAACGATGCACGCTGGCCCCTGGAATGTCCTCGCGATATCCTTTTACTTCGAGCCCGACAAACCCATCGAACCATATCTCAACCAGCTAAAGGACATCGTGCGCGACTCCGGCACCACCAGAGTGATCATAGGGGGAGACTGTAATGCAAAGAGTATGTGGTGGGGTAGTGACAGGGGAGACGATAGGGGTGAGGAGATTATGGCCACTCTGGTGGAGCTGGACTTGCACATACTTAACGAGGGGAATACGCCGACCTTCGACACGGTTCGGGGTGATCGGCGATATACCAGCTTTGTAGACGTTACGTGCTGCAGTGCCGATCTCCTCGATCGTGTCGGGGGGTGGCGGGTGGTCGAGAACTTCACAGGTTCAGACCACAACGCTATTGTGTTCGACATCAAGTTGCAGAAGCCGGGTGGCTTGGTCACGGAGAGAACGACTCGGAAATACAGGACAAAGAATGTGGATTGGGAGAGGTTCGACACCGCCCTGGAACGACAAAGAGGGATATATGGGATAAGCATGGACAGAGTAAACGGAATAACGGACAGGGGGGAATTGGAGAATTTTGTGGTCGGGTACACCAGATCAGTGACAGAGGTCTGTGACAGGGAGATGCCGGAAAAGAAAAGGAAACAAAAACTTACCGTGCCATGGTGGTCCGAAGAGCTGCAGACACTGAAGCGCGAGGTAGCCACCAGGAAGCGAAGAATCCGATGCGCGAGGCCCGTCCGCAGGCCGCATGCAGTCGCAGAGTACCTGGAATCAAAGGGAAAGTATGAGAAGGCTGCCAAGGCTGCCCAGATTAAGAGTTGGAAGGGTTTCTGTGAGCGTCAAGATAGGGAATCCGTTTGGGGCGGTATTTACAGAGTCATCCGTAACACCACCAAAAGGTCGGAAGATAACCCGCTCTGTAAGGATGGCACTTATCTGGATATGGAGGACTCGGCCAAGTTGTTGGCTGAGGTCTTCTTCCCCAGGGACACGGACGACGGCGAAGACTCTGAGCACCATCGTGTGAGGATCGAGGCCGACACACTCAGTTTGCCAGAGCCCGGGAACGAGCCCCCATTTACCATAGACGAGCTGAAAGCCTCAGTTGAAGGATTCAGCCCAAAAAAGGCACCTGGGATGGATGGGCTCACCGCCGACATCTGTTCGAGAGTCGTCCTTGGGGACGGAGACCTCAGTCTTGCGATGTACAACAAGTGTTGGAGCCTTTCGTACTTCCCTCGGGAGTGGAAGGCTGCAACAGTTGTTGTACTGAAAAAGCCGGGTAAGGACAACTATGAGAATCCAAAATCATACCGACCTATTGGGCTCCTGCCGCTTCTTGGCAAAATTCTGGAGAGAATGCTGGCCGGACGACTCATGTATCATCTGGCGCCCCGTTTTAACCCCCGTCAGTACGGCTTTATGCCCCAGCGCGGGACCGAGGACGCCCTCTATGACCTGATGGCACGTGTGAGGGGTGAGCTTCACAAAAAGAAGCTCATCACTCTAGTGTCGTTGGACATAGAGGGGGCCTTCGATAACGCCTGGTGGCCTAAGATAAAGACCCGGCTGCGGGATGAAGGGTGCCCGCCGGAGATCACGGGAATCATGAGCAGCTATATGAGCGACAGAAGCGTGCACCTGAGGTACGGTGGACACCAGGTCACTAGGCACACAAACAAAGGCTGCGTACAGGGCTCGGTGTTGGGCCCGATACTCTGGAATCTCTTACTCGACCCGTTGCTGGGAGGCCTGGAGAGGCTGGGCACCTACTGTCAGGCATATGCCGATGACGTGGTGCTTGTCCTCTCCGCCGACAAGGCAGCGGAAATCGAGGAGCGTGGCAATGCTGCTCTCGAGCATGCTCGGGCGTGGGGTGTCGCCAACAAGCTTAAGTTTTCAGCCATCAAAACAAATGCTATGGTGATTACTAAAAAGCTGAAGTACGACACTCCTCGCCTGAGCATGGGCGGGATCGGCATTGTACCGTCTAGAGAAATCAGAGTGCTGGGCCTAACGATCGACTGCTCTCTGACATTCGGCGCCCATGTCGCAAACGTTTGCGGCAGGGCGCTGGGTGTCTGGAAGCAGCTCACAAAGGCTGCCAAGGTGAGCTGGGGTCTGCACCCCGAAGTAACACGGATTATTTATAACGCGACGGTTGTCCCTATAATCACTTACGCTGCCAGCGCATGGGCCAAGGAGACCAACAAGGTCTCAATCAAGAAGAGACTAAATGCTGTACAGAGGCCTTTTGCACAAAGAATGTGCAGGGCGTACCGCACGACCTCACTCAACGCATCCCTGGTACTGTCCGGAACACTCCCCCTTGACATTCGTATCAGGGAAAATGCATCCCTGTACGAGGCCAAGAGGGGGATCAGGCCGGTGCTTGGGGATGCCGAGATTGAGAGTCGTGCACCCTACACGCAACAGCCCCACCCTTCAGCAATGAAGCGAAGAAGTTTCAAGCTCATAGAGGACGCTGACCAGCTGGCCTCCGCCACAGACGGAGCAGTGTGCATTTACACAGATGGGAGCCGGATCGCTGGCAAGGTTGGAGCTTCGATATCCATTTGGGATGGCGAAGTGGAAACCGGCGCCCGCAAATTCCGGCTCTCATCATACTGCACAGTCTTCCAGGCCGAGCTGTTCGCCCTCGCCCAAGCTGCGAGGATTGTTGCGGCGGGAAAGCATCGTAGAGTGGCTATATTATCAGACTCCAGGGCTGCTTTGGAGGCCGTATCCAGCGCGGGAAACTCCAACCCGGTGGCAGCTGAGACGCGCAGAGATCTCGACGCCGGCATGATAAAAAATGTCGACGTCGGGTTGTTTTGGGTCAAGGCTCACATCGGGTTGGAGGGCAATGAGCGTGCGGACTTCCTCGCAAAGGAGGCCGCAACCAAGCTAAAGACCCGCCCCAACTATGATGCGTGTCCGGTTTCATTCGCAAAGAGACAAATCCGTCAGGAAGCTCTTTGCGAATGGAACTGTCGAGACCAGACTTCGGGAACTGGTGCAACTACTAAGGTCTTTTTTCCCGACGCTGTTGAAGCCTACCAAATCGTCCGAAAACTGGAAACCAACTTCCTGCTCACCCAGGCGTTGACGGGTCACGGGGGGTTCTCGGCGTACCTGCACCGATTCAGGTGCAAAGACGACCCCTCGTGCCTCTGTTCGCTGGAGGAGCCAGAAACGGTGCTGCACCTGCTCTTCAGCTGTCCAATCCACGCACGTAGGAGATTCGACCTGGAACAAAAGATTAATTATGAAGTAAGTCAGAGGAACGCTAAGGAACTCATCGCAAGCCCGGAATATAGGGATGAATTTATAGAATATGCGATTTCAATAGTTGAGCGATCTATGAGTAGGAACAAGACACGAGATTGAACTTGACAAATACACTGACCAAGGCAGAATTTTTATCGTTAAACACAACAAATTATGGTCCACTATAACAACTTTATTGTCACTTATTTCTAACCGCATTTAGTCTTTGGCCTCACTTATGTTGTCTGTCAATGTCATGAGAATCTATAGAATATACACAAATGTTGGACATTATTGTAATTATTAAAAGATTATTATTATTTGTAATTTTACTATATTGAAATTTATTGTTAATATAAGACATTTTATTATTATTATTATTGTATATACGTTTCGTATAGCTCGACTCCAGGTCGGTTTCTTTTTTAAATGGCCAGGTACGGGCTTGTGCCAAGTACTCTGGTTACATAGTTGTAGTTGTATGATGTGTGTTTGATACTGTGTTGGGCGTATGTGGATGATGTGTAGATGTTGTTTGAGATGTGTGTGTGTTTCTTTGTGTAGTTTGGAGTGGGAGTGATGTAGGGTTTAGGAATCTTCTAACTATTGAGCATGTATCGATGACTACTGATTTTTGTAATGGAATGTATGTGTTTTCTGGAAGTTGTAGAGTATTCAATGCTATTTTAAGTGTTTTCGGGATTACACCGGTTGAAGAGATAACAATAGGGACTATTTTTACTGTTTCTTGGTGCCACATTTGTTTTATTTCGTCAGCTAAGGGTATGTATTATTGTATCTTTTCTGTGTATTTTTGTTTAAGATTATGGGTGTTGGGAACGGTGATATCTATTAGGTATGTAGTGTTAGTTTGTTTAAGAGTTAGTGTGATGTCAGGCCTATTGCTGAGAATAGTGCGATCTGTTATGATGTCCCTGTCCCAGTATAGCTTGGCAGTGTTATTTTCTATAACATTTTTTGGTTTGTATTGGTAGTATGGTGTGTAGTTATCTAGTAGTTTAAATTTGAGTGCGAGTTGTTGGTGGATGTGTTTGGCGACGTTATCGTGGCGATGTGTGTATTCTTTGGTGGCAAGTACATGACAACCTCCTGTGATATGTTCTATTGTTTCAGAGCTTTGTTGGCAGAGTCTACATCTATCTGATTCGAGTGGTTCTTTGAGGATGTATTTGGAGTAGTTCTTGGTTTTGATGACTTGGTCTTGTATAGCTATGAGAAATCCTTCTGTTTCGCCAAATATATTGCCTTTTGTTAACCAAGTACAGGATGCTGTTCTGTCTATGTGTTCTTGATCTAGTTGGTGTGGGTATTTACCGTGTAGTGCTTTCGCTTTCCATGCTTCAATTTTTTGAGTGTCTTTAATTATTTTTAGTTTGGGTTGAAAGTAAGTGTTACTTAATTGGAGTGGTGTTCCGAAATGAGGTAAATTAACGATGGCGTTGTGTATGGTGCTGTCATTAGCTTTTGTAAGGAAATAAGATCTTAAGTTATCTATTTGTTTATAGTGAAGGTTTTTAATATCAATGAAGCCTCTGCCTCCTAGTTTTCTGCTTAGTGTAAATCTTTGTACTGCTGAGTGAATGTGATGTATGTTGTGTCTGTAGGATGCTGTTCTGATTGTTGTGTTTAGGGATTCGAGCTCCGTGTCTGACCACTTAATAACTCCAAACGAGTACGTTAAGATCGGAATTGCATAAGTATTAACTGCTTTAGTTTTGTTGCGACTAGATAAATGAGTGTTGAGAATTTGGTTAAGTCTTTGTTTAAATTTGTCTTTAAGAGAGTTTTTTATTTCTGTGTGGTTTAATGTAGTTGTTTGTTTATATCCTAGGTACTTATAACTTTCTTTAAAATCCATACTGTCTATTGCTCCTTCTTGATGCTCTAAATTGTGTGAGTCTACTTTTTTAAATTGTCCGGCGATAATACTATTGACTTTACATTTTTCTATTCCAAATTTCATTTTTATATCGTTACTGAATTCTTCGGTCCGTTTAAGTAGATCATCAAGTTGTTCTCTGTTTGCTGCATAGAGTTTAATATCATCCATGTATAGTAAGTGTGTGAGTTTAATATTGTTACTTATGTCTATTTTATATCCGTGACCAGTTGCATTTAAAATTCTGGATAGCGGGTTTAAGGCTAAACAGAACCAGAGGGGACTAAAGGAGTCTCCTTGAATTATTATTATTATTCTCTTTATTTATTAATTTTCTTATTTTTTACATTTTTAAAAAGATTACAAAACAATCGTACAAAATTAACATAACTAAGTAACTTAAAAGAACATAAAAATAAAACAAATAATTACATACACACACACACAAAGAAAGAGAGAGACAAACAGTTAAAAAATAAAAAACATAATATATACCTACACAAAATAATCATTTTAAAAATGTAAAAAATAGAGCTCCACCGGCATCGGGTACAGGGACCAAGCTACCGATGGTCAGGGATCTAGAGACAGGAACTTCCTCACGATTCGTGCCGTACCGAGGAGAACTGCCTTCTGCATCAGACCCTTGACCCAACCACCTAACGCGAGCCTCTGCAGATGTTGGTCGAGGCTCTTGGCCATTAGACCATTGACCGTTATTACTATCGGCACAATGATTGAAGAGTCAACGTCCCACATGTCGACAACCTCGCGAGCTAACTCAAGATATTTAATTTGTTTATCTTTTTCAGCTTTTACGAGGTTCTCGTCATGAGGGATCGTGACATCAACAATCATTGCACGACGTTCTGACCGATCTATTACCACGATGTCAGGTCTGTTGGCAACAACCGTCCTATCTGTGATAATAGATCGGTCCCAGTACAGTGTGACATGACCATTTTCGAGAACTGGCTCGGGTTCATACCTATAGTATGGTACTTCCGATTCTACGAGACCGTATCGCAGAGCAAGCAACTGATGGATTATTCTGGCTACTTGGTTATGTCTGTGCAAGTACTCGCCGTTAGCAAGACGTGAACAGCCGGAAACAATATGCCTAAGGGATTCACCTGGGCAGTGACATGCTCGGCAAATGTCAGCTGTACCATCCCTTAAGATATATTTCCGGTAGTTATTCGTCTTGATAACTTCGTCAGCAATTGCACAGACAAAACCCTCAGTTTATCCGAAGAGATCTCCGAAGCGTAGCCAGGTTACAGAGGCTTTAAGGTCTACATCCGCCCTATGTAGGGCCTTGTAGAACCTGCCATGCAACTCCTTACTCTGCCACACGGTCTCACGATCAGTCGTACTGAGCACTGTAGGATTTTGCCAATTCTCTTTCGCTAAGGCCAGAGGAGTAAGCCCAGTATCTACTCTTATTATTATTATGTTTCTCTCTTTGCAATTCACGGGTTATTTCTATTTTTTTTTAACGAAATACCCGGTCCTTTATTAGGCTTGCGTGGGGACATGGGTCCAACACGTAGAGGCCCTTTGAGATTTTTAATGAATTTAAAAATGCGATGGGACACATACCAGGGACATTCCACGCCTGCACTATAAAAATGTAGCCATGGAATGCCAGTGGTACGAGTAAATCTATTGCAAATGATAATATGAAAAACGAACAGGTCTATTGAGTTTGGTGTTTAGTGGACTGGTTGCATTTGGAACTATTGATTAAACTATGGACGTCTGCCTTCAACACTTTTATGTAGATTGAACCGTGGCAGACGGTGACTCGCCGACTCACTAGATGGGCCCCCCACACAGCTGCCAGACAAGGCAGCAGGGAGCAACACCGGTGTGAGCGGCTTGGGGTGTAGAGCGGTGCGGCACCGGTTTCACCATCGCGGGCCAAGACCCGGAGCGGGTTTCCCCGTAATTACGCCCTTGAAATTGACACTTCCACCCCCGAGCATATAGCTCTGGCGACCCCACTCAGTCCGGCCGGTGAAGGCAAGACAGAGGCGAGAGTCCAGGCACTCTCGGTTTCCAGTTCGGCCAGCCAACGAAGGCAAGCCGAAGGCGAGTCCTTAACCGACTCTCAGGGGCACTCGGGACCGCAGTGTCGCCACTCACATTCAGCTCGCCACAAGCTGCCCTGCGGTCTGTAGGCTTTCCCTAGGTCCTGTGACACATTTTTTGATTATACCACAAGATTTTCGAAAGCCTACTATCTGCCTCCAGGTTTTGCGTTAGTCTCATGGCGAGGTAACGACTGGCCCAGAGGGGTTTATTATTATTATTATTATTATATGTTATTGTTATTATTTAATACTGTTATTACTACTATTTACCGTCTATTGACACATTAGTTTGTAAGAATTATACATAAGGTGATGAGAAAGTTAATAATATTATGATGAAATGAATACTATCACAATGTAATTTAAAGCATCATAAACTGCTGTCTATAATAGTTAACATGTATCTAACATAGCCATAGAAACCAAATGTTAAGGATAGAATCCATAAGTAAATAAGAATAGCAAACAGCAGAAATGGTTCTAAAGTATGAAAACTGTTAGAAAAACAGAAAGAAATAAGACAATGTACCAAATAGAATAAGAATAGATATAAGGAAAATATGGTGTAGTGGTAGTAATAGTGAAATGTAATACAATATAGTACGTAGGACGAGTCTTTCCGAGACTAAAAGTAATCTAAATGTATTATTAGAAGTGTATTTGCTAAATAAAGTTAACGCCAAAAAAGGTCCCTGATTATGTCAGGGGAGAATTGGATAAATAAAAGCTCTGACCAACACGTCAGAGAATAGAGGAGGAGGACGGAAAAAAAAAAAAAAAAAAAAAAAAAACTACCTATAATAATATTTATTCTTTTAACCTTTCACATGACGCCACACGTCCCATTCGACGTATACAGAATACATTAAATGTAACTCTATAAAAAAAAAAAAAAATAATGGTCAAGTGCGAGTCGGACTCGCGCACGAAGGGTTCCGTACCATTATCTATGCAACATACTTTATTAATAAATGAGCAAACAACACACACAATACTTAATTAATCACGTTTGTTGTATGAGAGCAAGAAACGGTAAAAAAATCATGTTTGTTGTATGGGAGCCCCCCTTAAATATTTATTTTATTTTATTTTTAGTATTTGTTGTTATAGCGGCAATAGAAATACATCATCTGTAAAAATTTCAACTCTCTAGCTATCACCGTTCTTGAGATACAGCCTGGTGACAGACGGACGGACGGACGGACGGACAGCGAAGTCTCAGTAATAGGGTCCCGTTTTTACCCTTTGGGTACGGAACCCTAAAAAGGACCGACAGACAGACGTACACCGTAGTGAAACTATTAGGGTTTTCCTTATTGTACGAATCCCTAAAAAGAAAAAGTCCTACAAAATTTAAATTTAAGCTGTAAAGTGATATTACCAAAATTATAACAATATTTGTGTGATAAAAATATAATGCCTTTTTATAAATAATTGGTCAAGTGCGAGTCGGACTCGCGCACGAAGGGTTCCGTACCATTATCTATGCAACATAAGGCAACGTTATTAGTATCGAGCAAGAAACGGTAAAAAAATCATGTTTGTTGTATGGGAGCCCCCCTTAAATATTTATTTTATTTTATTTTTAGTATTTGTTGTTATAGCGGCAATAGAAATACATCATCTGTGAAAATTTCAACTGTCTAGCTATCACCGTTCTTGAGATACTGGGTACGGAACCCTAAAAATCATGTTTGTTGTATGGGAGCCCCCCTTAAATATTTATTTTATTTTATTTTTAGTATTTGTTGTTATAGCGGCAATAGAAATACATCATCTGTGAAAATTTCAACTCTCTAGCTATCACCGTTCTTGAGATACAGCCTGGTGACAGACGGACGGACGGACGGACGGACGGACGGACGGACGGACGGACAGCGAAGTCTCAGTAATAGGGTCCCGTTTTTACCCTTTGGGTACGGAACCCTAAAAATCGCGGTTAAGTTGGCTATTAAATTTTATCTGTCCTGAGCCCCGGGTCGCAGGAAACTGAAGCTCGGATAAATTTTGATTCATGGGCCTAGTGGCAATGATCTTTAATGTATGTAAATATTTTATAGAGTTTCTTACCAAAAGGTTAATTTATTATATTTTAGGGCTACAACCACAGATTTAACAGATATTGTGCCTATGACTATATCACTTACCCGGCTTGGAGCCACATAATTGTGGAGTGTAATATGCATGTAATATGCATCTATGTGTGTCGCTGATATAGGCTATTCGTCATAAAAAACATTATTACGTGACGGACTTAGTGGTGAAGTGGTTCATGTAACGGACTGCCGTTCACAAGGTCGCGGGTTCGATTTCCGCTTGGGACAATTATTTGTGAGATATTCATAAATGTCATACAAATGTTAGTACTGCGTCTGGGTGTTTTCTATGTATCATAAGTACCTATGTATTTACAAAAGAAAAGTAGTCTATGTAGTATATCGGTATTCTAGTACCCATAACACAAGCGTATAATCTTAACTTGGGACCAGAGTCCATGAATATTATTTATTTATTTGTCTATGAAGTAAAATTTAGCTTGACTAAATTCACGTGTCTTCAAGACTGAACGCGTACCCACTATCTCGCAATTCTGTGGCTAAAACATTGTGGTCTATAGAACTAGCTTTTATTGTTTCAGCAGTAGGCACATTACGTAAAAGCATAAAGTGAAGCGTCACAACTCTTGGCGATAGACAATGACAAAGACCCAGTTTTCTCACATTCAAACACATCACAGTCTTTGTAACGTAGCAACAGACAAACAATAGTACACTTTCGCGATCTAAAATAATAATCAAAGGAGACTAAGTGAACTAAAATGGTGGTATATTTTAGTTACAAGATTAAGTTAGTATTTTTAGAACATTTTACAACTTACAATCGTCGGGCATGTATGATCAGATGTATGAGAATCGATGAAACCAAGGAAGTGTGTTTGGATCGTAGCGAATGGCGCTCTATAGTCTCTGTTTACCCCCATGGGAAAAAGGCGTAATGTTATGATGATGATTTTACAACTTAATTCTCCCCGTGATCATAACTTCTTGTCGAAACGTCGATAGAAAGAAAGAAAGAAAGTGACGGACAAAAAAGGATACAAGTGTTACCTTACCCCCGTTCGGAAGAACCGACCAAGGATACCACGTCGCATACCACGTCACGAGAATTGCGCATATATACCCAAGAAGGTTTGAGGCCAGCCAGGCGGCCGATAAAAATCAGCCAAATTCCAATGTAACATAAACAAGTAGTCATGTTGTACCAACCGTAAATAACGGGCAGGTAAATGAACTATATCTATACTCTTAGTATGAGGCTGACGAGTTTGTTTCTTTGAACTAGCTAATCTCAGGAACTACTGATACCAATTGAAAAAAAAATTGTGTGAAATATTCCATTTCTTGAGGAAGGCTATAGGCTAACAAACATCACGCTGCAACCAATAGGAACAAAGCATTAGTGAAAATTGTTGCAAAGCGGGGAAAATTTTCGAAATTATACGCATATGGACTCGTGGACAACAGGTAGTAGATAATATTATTACGAACAACCTATCTACGAGTATAATGTCCTGTAGCCAATGATGCAGTCTGGTAATGATATAGCGAATAGACACGCGAGGCGGCTGCATTCTGTTGTCATAACCACTGTGTCCATATGGACGCAATTTTTAGTAGCTTTCCTTTTAACGAAATTGCTGTGCCAGTTCTAATGGCACTGTTGTTTCTTGATTATTTTCGTAAAAATAACTTCGTTTATTAATTTTCAAGTGTTTATGTTTACGTCTCTTTTCCATGGGGTTGCCAGTAACTTAAATGCATCATTGGCTACGATCAAAATATATCTCAAAATATAACAATACAAGATTACATTTTATTATCATCCCTACTTATTATAAAACAAAGTCGCTATTTTTGTATGTATGTCCCTATGTGAGCTTATATCTTCCAAACTACGCAACGGATTTTGATGCGATTTTTTTTAAATGATAGAATCGTTCAATGGCTTTTTTTAACACGCTTTTATAAGTACGGTATCTATCTATCAATGTATTAATCTATGTAACGGAATCTTTGAAAGTTATTAACACCCACTTACAGTACTCGGATTGATCTGAAATTTTGCACACATATTAAGGACCGATGACAAAGCAATAATAATAAAAATATATTAAGGATTTTCGAGCGTGTTTTTTAGATTTCAACTAAACATATTTTATTAAGGAAGTGTCTATTAATACGATTATCGGATAATTAATTATTTTTTATTCATCCGACAAATGTGACTATTTATACGGCTTTTTTTTTAATGAGTATATTCATACGGATATTATTATTTTTTTATTAATAAATTTATTACTAAGAATTTTTTTCATGAAAAAAGTGAAAATCTTTTTCGACACTGTCCACGGAGCAGAAAATTAACTAAGGAGCAAAAGGAAAAATATGCGGAGTTATTATATTAAAATGATCTCGAAGCTAACCGAGTGAAGGTTAGGTTAGGGTTTTTTTTTCGAAAACCTTATTTTATTTAATTTCTAAAGTTATATGAAACGTAATTAGTACAAATAATAAAGTAGTCGTATAAATAATTATTTCTTATTCATACGATTGTCGTGCGATTATCAACAGCCTTTTATTAATATGATTAGTAAAGGTTTGGTTTCTAAGTTCCACGCGTAGGTACGAAGTTATATGGAACAGCTAGTATTAATATAATAAGACTTGTTTTGTAGGTATGTGTATCTAATTTAGTTCAAAAACTAAAAACACCCTTGCATTGTCAACGGTTTCTATTATGTGAATAAAATTTCAGATCAATCTGACTACTGGAAGTAGGTGAATATTACTTTCAAAAATTCCCTTACATAGATTATTACATAATTTGCTTAGTGCAAAAACTTAAAAACACGCTAAAAATTCACAATATTTTTTTTTATTATTACTATGTCTTCGGTCCTTAATATGTGTGCAAAATTTCAGATCAATCCGAGAACTTGAAGTGGGTAAAAATTACTTTCAAAGATTTCGTTACATAGAATAGTACACTGCTAGATATAACAAGCAAATTATAATACAGAACGTTAAAAGCTTTGATGGCTTCGACATGTGTATACATTTTAATCGTTCAAAACTGTACCAATAATAATATGTCTCTTACATCTTTTGAAGGAGAAACATTGAGGCTAGACAGATATTAACAATATAATATAATCCAGGCATTAACCGTACAAGAGCTCGATTCAACTCTATGCAATATCAAGCGAGTAAATTCATTTGAACAATGTACCGATACCCATTCATGCGGCAGGTTTAGATCTAGCTAGAATGGTAGATGGAAATAAGGATTATAGGAGCGATACTAAGGACAGGTTACGTTAAGGTATCTCATATATGTAGATATAATTATGTTAGTATATGTATATTTTAGGTTACCTAATATTGATCTACTTACTATAACTGTTGCCTGCGAAATTAAAAAACGTTCCTCGTTTTTGCAACATCTATCATTAATGCTTCGCTCCTACTGGTCGCAGCGTGATATTTTATAGCCTATTGCCTTCCTCGATAAATGTACTATTCAATTCTGAAAAAAAAATTTTCATCGGACCAGCGGTTCCTGATATTAGTGTTTTCAAACAAACAAACTCTTCAGCTTTATAATATTAGTATTTTATATAGATGACTGTTTCCCGCGACTTTGTACGCGTGGAATTTAGTAAATATTCCCGTTTTTGCAGCGTTTTCACTAATGCTTCGCTCATATGGGTCGCAGCGTGATGTTATATAGCCAATGAGAAATGTTGGGAAAACGGGGAAAATCTTCTTAATTCCACATAGGTACGCATACGAAGTAACGGGGAACTTTTAGTATAAAATAAATAAAAATATAAAATAAATATAAACACTTGTACATTGTAATCGAAAACAAACAAAGAAATCAAAAACATAAATTTTCATTAGCAACAAACCACAATAAAAACATTATTTTAAACGGAACAGAAACAATTGCAAGTAATAAGGAAAGCTGTAAACAAAAGCCGAGCTTTTACACTATTATCAATATATATTTTTAATAGCAGTTACGTGTTGGTTTTAAAATGAATTATAGTGTATATTTACCACTTTAATGTTGATATTTTGACTTTAACATAGAAATATTACATTTTAGTGTACCTAGTGCAAACAGACCCTAGCGCTCAGGGGCCCAAGTCATAATGATCAGTCATTGATTGCATAACGGCGAATTTTAGTAAGTTTGGTAGTCTACTATAATTTTTTTGTCATAAATTCCGCCATTATGGCGCCATAATGGCGGAATTTATGACAAGCAGACTTGGGCCCCAAAGCTTTTGCCCACGACTTCGTACGCGTGGAATTTAGAAAATTTTCTTCGTTTTTGCTACATTTTCCACTGTTCTTCGCTCCTATTAGTCGCAGCATGATGTTACATAGCATATAACCTTCCTTGATAGATAACGTAACTAGCAGAAAAAAAAAATCTATTCGAACCAGTGGTTACTGAGATTAGCGCGTTCAAACCGACCAACTCTTTGTAATGTTGGTATAGATATTAAGTATTTCTAACTTGCCCAACGTTAACAATACAATATGCTGTTATTTTTTATGAAAATTAATCGTTGTGGCTAACCATTGCCCTAATAGCATTGCTGTAGCTGTAACCACAAATATATTCTGAGTTTAAATGAACACATTTACATATTTAAATGCTGACAATATTACATTATGTGGTCTTAATTACGCATCACTTTTACGCGTTATAGAACTATTCTTCAATGCAAAAATGTTATTCACAAGAAAGGCAAAATAGCATTTTTTTTTTAAAATCCAGACAGATGTCACTACCCCATCTCCTCCCAAGGGTGCTGTAAAAGTCAGCTAAGGGATATTGCACACAGATAACATCCTCTATGAGAGACGGTAAACTCGAAAATAAACCCTGTGCCAACACGCCCGGTCATCGCGGCACAGTAGACCATAATCCCTCCAAAGAGGCCCGTGCCCAATAGTGGGACGTAAATGGGCTGGAGAGGAGAGGAGCATCTTTAAAACAGAAATTAATCTACTTTTTACAGATTGGTCACGGGTGAGACTCTTCCGTGAGTCTTACACCTTACAGCTGGGTCTTACCCGTGACCATGGTGACTGCAAAGTCTCCGAAACGTCGGGCTCAAATTTAAAACAAATACATGCGTCTAAATCCGTAAAAAGTAGTTTTATTTAAACACAATGAGTCACGCAATATTACATCATAATATTAAGAAAATAATCTATCACTATTTATTCAATATCAATTTTTAAATTGTTCCAATTTCTTTAATTTGTCTTCTCCAATTTGTATGTTTAATTTATCATTTAATCAATCTTAAATGATTATATGTATATACTCATAAATATTTGTAGTATAACTTATTTTGATTACAGACAGAATATTATTCATTAGTTTGCTTCAACCATATTATTAAAACGCCATTACAACGTCAACAAGGCTATGAAATATGCATGACGTCCAACAACTCTGTAACAGCTGCAGAGAATTTCACTGCGTTCGACAAAATTAACCAACATGCTTTGTTTTGTTTTATATTAAACATTTGTTATATAAAAATCTACATATTAACTCGGAAAAATCTAAATAGAAATTTTAAAACGACGGATTCTTGAAACTTGGTTTCCATACCCTAAAATACGTCAGATTAAAGGTTTCACATTTAACAATGCACTACCTAATTAAATATTTTAGGCTTAGTTTTAAAAACTTGCAAATAAACATATAATTCCCGGATATTATTTTTTTGGGTTCCGTACCAAAAGGGTAAAAACGGAAACCCTATGTATTACTGAGACTTCGCTGTCCGTGCGTCCGTCCGTCCGTCCGTCCGTCTGTCACCAGGCTGAATCTCAAGAACGGTAATAGCTAGAGAGTTGAAATTTTCACAGATGATGTATTTCTATTGCCGCTATAACAACAAATACTAAAAATAAAATGAAATAAATATTTAAGGGGGGCTCCCATACAAAAAACTGATTTTTTTTACCGTTTCTTGCTCGATACTAATAACGTTGCCTTATGTTGCATAGATAATGGTACGGAACCCTTCGTGCGCGAGTCCCACTCGCACTTGACCAATTTTTATTATTGCCTTGTCATCGGCTTTTCTTTAATATGTATGCAAAATTTCAGATCGATGCCACTATAGCTAGTCTGTGAAAATTAGTTTCAAAGATTCTGTAACTTGGATTAATACTTTCATAATAATATGTATTTACATACATGGATACGAATAGAGGTAATAAAAACGTGATAAAAACGTAGCACTTACGAAAAAAGAACAATTATTTAAGTGAATGAAGTTGTTGACAGTAAAAAATTGGTCAAGTGCGAGTCGGACTCGCGCACGAAGGGTTCCGTACCATTATCTATGCAACATAAGGCAAAGTTATTAGTATCGAGCAAGAAACGGTAAAAAAATCATGTTTGTTGTATGGGAGCCCCCCTTAAATATTTATTTTATTTTATTTTTAGTATTTGTTGTTATAGCGGCAATAGAAATACATCATCTGTGAAAATTTCAACTCTCTAGCTATCACCATTCTTTAGATACAGCCTGGTGACAGACGGACGGACGGACGGACGGACGGACGTACGGACGGACAGCGAAGTCTCAGTAATAGGGTCCCGTTTTTACCCTTTGGGTACGGAACCCTAAAAAGTAATGAAAATACAAACTAACAAAAAAAATCGTTCCTTTAATATTAGCATGGGAATTTTTTCATTTTTGCAAGAAATTTCGCTGATGCTTTGCTCTTTTTGGTCGCAGCGTGATGTTATATAGCCTATAACCTTCCTCGATAATTGTAATATCCAACATTGCAAGAATTTTTCAAACTGGACCAGCGGTTCCTGTGATTATCGCGTTCAAACAAACAATCAAAGAAACTCTACAGCTTTATAATATTAGTTAGATATGTATGTATATGTAAGGAAATAGTTTTGGCTAATATTAAATGAAATGCTTAGTAAATCAAATTATGGTGGAAAAAGTGAATTGCCGCAAGTGGGACTTGAACCCACGACCTCGGAATACCGTTCCGTAGCTCTGCCAACTGAGCTTATTGCGGTCGTGCTTGCAACATTCAAATCAACCACCACATTTGTCACTCGCTTGAGTTTATATATTTTTACGTACAACACCATCTATCAAGATTGCTTTACAACATCTCGACCAACCACTTAGGATTCTTTACAGTTTACGAATGGGCTGAAATAATGACGCGACGTTCATTACTAATTTTAATTTTGCAATTGACATTCTATGCTTTTTAATCAATTTATTAATTAGAAATGAAATGCTATCAACAATGATTTACTGAACCTACGTAATAATTCATATGAAACGCAACTTCTGAGTTAAGACGCAAGTACTTTGAGCACAAGTTAGCTTATGATATACTGTTTTGGCCCTTGAGACTAACGAATGGACAAGTGCAAAACTAGACATGACAAATAGCTTATAATAAATCCCATCTAAATTTCTGGAGAATTGCTACTTTGACCTATATCTAATACTAGCTGCTGCCCGAGACTTCGTTTGCGTTATATAGCCTATAGCCTTCCTCGATCAATGTACTATCCAACACTGAAAAAATTTTTCAAATCGGATTAGTAGTTCCTGAGATTTGCGCGTTCATACAAACAAACTGTACCGCTTTATAATGTTTGTATAGATTATAATCTAATATATAAAATTCACGTGTCACAGTGTTAGTTACCGTACTCCTCCGAAACGGCTTGACCGATTCTTCTCAAATTTTGCATACATATTCAGTAGGTCTGAGAATCGGCCAACATCTATTTTTCAAACTTTTTTTTTTTTAGTATGGCAGAACAACGTTTGCCGGGTCAGCTAGTCTAATATATAAAATTCACGTGTCACAGTGTTAGTTACCGTACTCCTCCGAAACGGCTTGACCGATTTTTATGAAATTTTATATGCATATTCAGTAGGTCTGAGAATCGGCTAACATCTACTTTTCAAACTTTTTTTTTTGTATGGCAAAACAACGTTTGCCGGGTCAGCTAGTATTAGTATAGATAAGCGCATCGCTAAATTCGTAACGAATTATATTAACCAATATCGCACAGACTTAATGATAAGGAGCCAGGATAATTAACTTCAGGAACTTAGATGATAACAACGTTTTTAGGGTTTTATTTGTTTTTACTCATTTCAATCAAGTTTTTTTAATCTGTAAACGAATTTTACAATAAAGCTATAAAACTATAATGCGTCCGGGTGAAGACGGACTAAGTATACAAGTGTCACCTCCCCATTTTATTCCCTAAAAGGGCTGTAAGAGCCAGCTAAGGGGCAATATAAGCAGTTAGCGTCTACTGTGAGAGACGGAAAACTCGAAACTAAACCCTGTGCCAACACTCCCCCAGTCTCTCAATCTCTCCCAAAGTGGACGTGGGTCGAGTCCCGCAGAGGAACGTCAATGAGTTGGAGATAAAGATGGAAATAAATAGTCAAATTCCTAAATTAGACTCAAAAATAAGATCATAAAAACATCTCTATTTAGGTAAAATTAAATTTAATTTATCGTCAAGGGCAGTGCGTAGGTACCCGCTTCTCTAATGAGTTACAAACTTCCCCTCTTTGTAAGATTAAATCCAAAAATTCATGAAAAGTTAAGCGTACCTACGCCTGTCCTTCATACTGAAAAAGTCGTTGTTTTAAGTTTATCTAGATAGATATCTAGTGGTTTTCATGTACAAATTTTATCTACTGTTTCGATTTATAACTAAGATTCAACATTTTTTTTGTAAAAGTAACTATAAGTTAATTGGAAATAATGATGAGCAGTTTTTTTCCCTCCTAATAGACCGGCTTCATCAGGTCCGCGGACCGGAAGGGCAGTTAGGTCACTTCTTCGCTATAAATTAATCCTTAGCTATATTTCAGAATAATTCGCTTAGATTATAGGCAAAAATATAAAAAAAACATTCTCGAAAATATAGGATTTTAATTAAAATATAGCATTCTCATCGGTACTTAACATGTGTGCAAAATTTGACTACTGCAAGTGAAAATTACTTTATAAGATTTCGTTACATGGATAAATGCATTGATAGATAAGTACGTACCGAGAAAATAAAAGATGTTAAGAAAAACATAATTTTTTTTAAATATTGCATTGTCGTCGGTCCATAACGTTAAATGTATAAAATTTCAGATAAATTCAACTATAGCAAGTAAGTGGACAAAAATCTCTTTAAAAGATTTCGGTACACAAGTACCTTCATAGATTAATAAATAGCTGGATAAGATCAAAGCTGATAAAGAATAGTGGAAAATCTAATTCTCAGAATCCATTATCGTGATATTATTTATGTCCTTTAAATCTAGCCTATGTTATACCTATTTTGTTTGAATTAGGTTCCGGATTTACTTAATTTAAATATTTCATTTCAGAATATACAAGCGGTAATGTAGAGCATGAAATTTGCCTGTCTGATTTACCTAAATCGTTCACGAGCTGTCCACAAGAGCTTTTAAAGCACCTCACAAAAGACTGTAATAAATTCAATTGAGCGCGTGTCGCCTGCAGAAATAACTTGCTGCCTGGCCCCGCCCGCCTTCAGTCGTTACGTTTGGAAAATATTCTAAGAAATTTTCAAGGAAATTTTAAAACGATAAACGGTTTCATTTGAATAAAATTCTGTACCATCGAGTACATATTTCATAAATGTTTAGAGGCTTTTTAAATTATTAATTTCTTTGACCAGTTGCTGGGTTGATATATAAAACTGATAACAAGTAACTTTAGCTTGACTAAATCGCACTTCATAGAATAATGACGTTGCCGTATGCAACGTATAACCTGTATCATAGACACACTCACACATAGATACATTTTCACGCACACATATAAGTGTGTCTCTTTCTCGTTCTATTAATCTATTAATTAATATATATTAATATGCCGTATCTCCGTGTGGTGACGAATTAAGAATACAAGTGTCACCACCTCATCTCCTCCCAAGGGTGCTGCAAAAGTCAGCTAAGGGATATTGCACACAGATAACATCCTCTATGAAAGACGGAAAACTCGAAAATAAACCGTGTGCCAACACGGTTTATTGGTCTGGAGAGAGAAAGAGAATATGCCGTTTGTGACGCCTTTGCTTTAATCTATATATATATATATAAATTACGTGTCACGTTGTTAGTCCGCGATGGACTGCTAAACTACTGAACCGATTTTAAATTAGATTTGCACACCGTGTGCAATTCGACGCAACTCGAAAGATAGGATAGCTTACATTTCAATTTATAGTCGCAATATTATTTTATTACAAATTATTTGACATTTGTATGGCATTACAACGTTTGCCGGGTCAGCTATTAAATACTAAAGAATGATTATCAAAGTCAATATATTGCAGCTATATTTAACTTTGCTTTTCGATTCTCTTATTTATCGCGACATTCTCTACTGCAACGAACGTTTGGACTGCTTGTTTCTCAAACTGTCACTTATCTACAACGGTTCTACGTGATATTCTTTAAAAATATGAGTACTAGTGCACTATACTTTTGTATCAACAAAAATATTATTTTTAATACATTTCTATTATATAATATCATGAAGCTGCAGAGTTAGTTTCCTTGTTAGTTTGTACGCGCTGATCTCTGGAACTGTGAAAACGATAAAAAAAAAATTTTGTAAAGTAATTTATTAATTTTGCATTTGACATGCTATGCTTTTACTTAATAAAGAAAAGAATGCTAGGTATCTATCAAGAATGCTTTCAAAGCATTCTTGATAGATGGCATTGCACCTAGAAATACGATATAAACTCAATCGAGTGAGATTGCGGTGGCCAAATTTGATTACTGAAAAGCACGACGGCAATAAGCTCAGTTGGCAGAGCTACGGAACGGTATTCCGAGGTCGTGGGTTCGCGTCCCGCTTGCGGCAATCACTTTTTCCAACGTAATTTAATTTATTAAATATTTTTGTGTTAGATATTTCATTTATCAAGCACGGATATAGACTAGATAACAACTCGCTGCAACCAATACCACGAGCGAAGCATTAGTGAAAAATGTTGCAAAAACTGTGGAAATTTTCTAAATGGATAGAAAGGTTGATAGAAAGGTAAAGTTTGTAATACATAATACAAACTTTAAGTAGTAAGTAAGGGGTAACTACTGAAAATAATACTCCGATCGTAAAAGTGTTTTTACTAATTTAAATTTAAATGAAAATTATAATAAACTAGCTGTGCCCACGACTCCGCGCGTGGATCGATTTTTTTCGATCGTCCAAAAAAATTTTTGATTCTTTTTTTAGCCGCTAGATGGCGTTGCAAGTGACCAAATTGAGAAATTTCGTATTATGTGAATATAACTTGATTGAGTGGACCGATTGCGATGAAACACAGACTAAGTGACCTTGTAGTGTACAATATTTATGTATAACATTTATATTCATAAGTGTTGTACATTTTACGCACAGACAAACATCTAAACAGACAAACAGACAAAAATTTCAAAAATGCTGGAAAAGTGTTCTGTTGTTTGTCCTTTAACGATCTGACTATTTTTTTTTTGTAAATATATTCAATGTACAATATTCTTTTTCTGCAGATTTATTATTTGTAATAATAGAATATAGAAGAAGATAAGAAGATTAAAAATTATTCAATTTTTTTTTTTATTTAATTTTCTCTTTATAAAGATCTTTCTAAGAGACTGGTCGACGTTTCACGTGACCAAAAGGCTGGCCTGCATTTAGCAATTCGTTTATGCATTGCTATACAACGAGGAAATGCGGCCAGTCTTGTGGGCACGTTACCTAATGACTGCGATGCGGACGAATTTTTGATACCTAATTTTAAGTCCACTTTTTTCTTATTTTATATTAAGTGTGTAATTATGTTATATGTTTAGAAAATAAAGCTATTTTTCGAATAACAAAAAAAAATCATTTTTTATTTCATAAAAAGCAAAATTACAACATTACCCAAAGTTGATGTCAGTTTATGATGCTATTACTAGCTGTTGCCCGCGACTTCGTCTGCATATAATTTAAAAATAAAACCTTAACAAACAAAAGTTTACCATACGACTCGATAGACGGCGTTGTACTGTTTTTTTAAATCGCGATATGGTTAGGTTACACACATTAACACTTAAGCTCGTCAAAATTCTAATTGCGTCATCTCGTTTTCATAATTATAAATTAGTAAGAAAGTTTGTGGCATTGTTTAAAGTTTGGAGTTAACAGTGGTGCCTGTGCTAGTTTAAACTGTTTCAGCCACCAAGGCAGTGATGCCAACTCCGAGGTTTTCCCACCAAATTTAGGGGGAAAAAGTCTATACAGGGATTTTTTTAGGGGGTGAAATTTTTAAATTTTCTTAACTTTGATCCGTCGTTTGGGGAGTTTTGTTTTGAATTTAGTGGTTTTTAGTGGTTTTTGAAATTGCTTTAGGGGGAAAGTTTTCAAACAGTTGGCAACACTGCACCAAGGTCTTACTCCCGCAAATTACAAAGTTTTGTCTACATCTTAAAAACTCTGGTAAAAAAAAACTAATACGAGGCTGTAGACTTCGAGAAATCGAGGTAAATTATGTATTGATTCGAAATATAAGGCATACGGAAGAGCGAGCAACAGCCTAGTATTATAGAAATTCCAACATTAAACATTTTCTTAAGAGTTATCGACATACCTACTCGTATCTTTACTAATATTATTATAAAGCGGAAGAGTTTGTTTGTTTGTTTCAATGCGCTAATCTCAGGAAGCACAAGGCTGATTTGCAAAATTATTTCAGTGTTAGATAGGGCATTTATCGAGGAAGGCTTTAAGCTATATAACATCACGCTACGACCAATAGTAGCAAAGCAGTAGTGAAAAATGTTGCAAAAACGGGGAAAATTTTCTAAATTGCACGCCGCTGGAGTCGCGGGCAACAGATAGTTATTTTATATTTATTTTGGAACAAAATAAAGCTTGGCTTTCTAATTTACAAATTAGACAAAATGATTTACAATACAAATACCTACAATTTTAAGCAAAATTTGAGTATAATGCGAAGCAATATCGCTAATCCTTAACTTTCTGAAATTAATTCAGCTATGTAATTTGATACAGATTGCAAGAGACCATAATAAGTTAATTCACAAACTCCTAAATAATATCGTGAAGCGAAACAAAAACGGTACTCAATAACAATAACTCCAACAAATTTGTGGAAAAACAAAAAGCCGTTTCTAATATAAAAAGGATATATAAATTATTACTTTTATAGATTTATGGACACATCATTGTAAAACCTGTTATACAAAGTATTTTTTTTTTTCTTTAGGGTTACATGCCAGAGGTAAAACGCTATTACTAAGACTTCTATCGCTGATGCTTCGCTTTTATCGGTCTCAGCGTGATATTATATAGCCTAGAGCTTTCCTCGATAAATGTTCTATCCAACACTGAAAGCATTTTTCAAATTGAACCAATGGTTCCTGAGATTAGCGCGTTCAAACAAACTCTTCAGCTTTATAATCCTATATATAAAATTCACGTGTCACAGTGTTAGTTACCGTACTCCTCCGAAACGGCTTGACCGATTTTTTGAAATTTTACATGCATATTCAGTAGGTCTGAGAATCGGCCAACATCCATTTTTCAAACCTTTTTTTTTAGTATGGCAATACAACGTTTTCCGGGTCAGCTAGTATTAGTATAGATACAAAAACCTTTAGTTCAAAACAAAAAAAAAATTTTAGTGTGTCATTTATGCACCATATCAATCAAGACATAAATTTATCACTTTGAACAAAATCACAGACGCGATTGGTCGATTGCTTAGTACATACTCGACAATGGTAATCACATCCTCTTCGTTCGCCTAAGGCTGTCTGCCAATCAGTTTTCAACCATATTTTACAAAGTTATAACACCATGCCAAACAGATCAACACAGAAAAATAAACTTAGAGTAGTCTATACAAAGCCCAAGTTTTGAAAATTTTGCTACCATGTTTTCGCCTATCTAATACAAAAATAGGGGAGCGTAAACTTAATAAAGCACACATTAAAGTGTAAAATTACCTTCTGGAAAATTGTCCTTTAAATTACCTAAAGGGTATTTTATTGAATCGTTCTGGAATGTATAGAATACTACGGGCATATGTGGGTTTAAAATTGATATTTGTTTTACGCAAAGTTATTCTAAGTTACAACAAATTTTTTAAGTAAAAAAAAATAGTGTGATATTGGGGATATCTCTATACTACAGTATTTTTTAAATAATGTACTTAGTTAAGTTTATATTGTCCGTGTGATGACGGATTAAGAATACAAGTACCCATTTCCTCCCCAGAGTTCTGACAAAGCCAGCTCGGGGTTATTATAATAATATACAGTTAACACCATCTCTGAGAGAGAAAAACTCGACAATAAACCTTATGCCTACACGCCTGGTCAGCGCGGCACAGTAGACCATAATTCCTTCCAAAGGGTGGAGGTCCGTGCCCAACAGTTAATGGGCTGGAGAGAATCCTTACTTAATACTTATTTAATTGACATATTATAGGTAGGTACACCATGTTTTTTATCATCATTTTTAGTAATATTTTCTAACACTTGCGCGTCTCATTTGTTTAAATAAAACCACTTTCCAAGGATCTAGACGCATATATTTGTTTTAAATTTTGGCCCGACGTTTCGGAGAGTTTGCAGTCACCATGGTCATGTGTCAGTCTCGCCCGTGACTATGGTGACTGCAATAGTATTTTTATTAGCAAGTCTTTTCCAGGATCCTATTTTTTGTTATTGAGGAAAACGTTTTCCTGATAACTCCCAATAGCGTTAAATTTGATAAAAAAAAAATCACTGAATAAATGAAGACGTATTAAACTTAATAATGAAAATGGCACGTGTAAAGATAAGTTAAAGTTAAGTTTGGTTGTGCATGTAGAATCGGTACATAGTCTATGACTATTTTAAGCAAACCCAAAATAACAAAGCCAATAAAAATAATTAAAAAAACTTAGATGAGTCGCGCAAGTGTTAGAAAATATTATAAAAAAACTTACTTTTGGAATACAAAACACTATAAAGTGAAACCAAGGAACTGAAAAACTGAGAAATAATTCTAAAATTTAGTGAAATAAAAATCTAGCAAGTACTATACGTGGAAGAAAGTTTAGCTTGTACTTGTTATCTTACTCCTTATACAGCAATTCCAACAGCTTACAGTATTAAACTACTGCGTGTACACCAGACACAAACTTTAATACAACTTTTCATGTCCACATTAGCATAACGCTAGGTACACTTTCCAAAAGAGTTAAAAGAATATTTAAAACTAGTTGCAGCCCGTGACTTCTTACGCGTGAAATTTAGAATATTTTCGCCTTTTTTTGCAACATTTTTCACTGATGCTTATAAGAATAAAGATACGTTATACATGACGGGCCTCCAGTGGTTTATGTAACAGACTGCCGTTCACGAACTCACGGGTTAGATTCCCGCACGTGACAATTATTTGTGTGATATTTGTAAATATCATACAAATGTTTGTGCTGCGTCTGGGTGTTTTATATGTGTTATAAGTATGTATTTACCAAAACAAAAGTTGTATAATTATGTAGTATATCCATATTCTGGTACCTATAACACAAGCATAATACGCTTAGCTTGGGACCAGAGGACGTTGTGTGAAATGTTAATCAATATTTTATTTATTTATACAGATAAATACCGCGATAGATGAGTACCGAACTAATAAATGCGTGGTAAAAATAACTATGATGCATCTCTATAGAAGTTTATCTTCTAACACTTTAAAATCCTTTAGAAATAAAATACAAAGACAAACGGAACTGAGTAATAGATTTTGTTGACATTCTGCGGAAACTGTCTCATAAAACTCCACAAACTGATTGATTCAGCAAAGTTCTGAGATCGTTTTTTTTTTAGTCATCGGTTTCTTGCAGTGTTTCTCAATTTACCAAAAATTATTAGTATCTATTAAAGTATTCAATTAAAAAAAAATCCGATAAATTTATTGTACAAATAAAATCTTTTTCTATAAATTGATATTTGGGTTAGACTCTGACAGCAAATCATAACGTATTTATTCTCGTCGTAGCCTTGCTCGCAGTTTCGGATACGTTAGGTGAAAAGTAATCTCAAAACAAACACAATAAAATTCTAAAAACCTTATTTTATTTGTTAAAAATGTGTTAAAACTAAAAAGTAAACATTCTAGAAAATAGCGCAGCTTTTTAAACTGACTGTGATTTATATCATTGCCACAACGGACCGGAAGGAAAGTCGTTTAAAAGATATATTAACTGAGAAAATTCATAAGAGTATGGTAAGTTATATATCATGCTATATATGAACAAGTTTAATGTAGAATTTTCATTCCAAGATGATTCTTAAAATTGTTTGTTGCAGAGTAACCAAAATCTTTTTCCTTAAAACGAATTTCAATTGTTTAATTTTTACGCAAAGTAAATCTTATGTAGGTATAGTTGGTATTGTTATGTATACCAAACTTATGCAATCTCATTGGTAATTTATACTCCATCGCACCTTTGTAAAGTATAAAGGTGCAATGGAGTATAAATTACCAATGAGATTGCATAAGTTTGGTAACTCTGATTGTAGAAGTAAACTTTTATTATAATTATTAGCCTGAGTGATATCTTTTTAGTCATCACTACCGCACCAATACTTATGGTCCTTCTAGCCGGATTGAGCCAGCAATATATGGATAATTTTGTTTAGAATCAACACGACATAGTCCCATTGTATGAATATCCAGGTTAATTTTTCAGCTAAAATACCTACATTCTTAAAATAATGCAAGATTGGGACATCAAAATGCAAAAGCACTTGGAGGTGAGTATTTTGAAAAACTGGCGTGAATTGCATTCATTGTATTAATTTAGCTAGGACTACACAATAATTTATAATTATATAGGGAACATAGCAAGCTTCCAATAGATGCCTAGTATTTTTTTTGCGATCAATTTCATTAAGAATTTTTGTAGCAGCTTATAATTATCTATAATAATTTTTCTATAGAAATTGAAGACAAAATTCTCACTCTAGTCTAAATATGGGAGCGAAATTTTAATACATCTTCATTTAATAAGATGAACGCTGTTGTAGATGATATTTATATGCAAATAGATTCCATCAAAAAACAAATTATTATGTTGGCTAGTGTCCTTGAATATCATCTACTTGTAAAAGAAACTGCGTATCAAATAAGACTTCTAACAAGAATGAAAATGAACTACGTTTCTCATATCGCAATGCTTCGCAAATGTTCCTAAATTGCTTAGTAAAAGCTGCTAGAATATACATGGTTTTATTTTGTATTATATACTAGCCGACCCGGCAAACGTTTTGCCATATATTTGTTAGGGGTGGACCACACTTAACATTTAGGGGGATGAAAAATAGATGTTGTCTGATTCTCAGACCTAACGGATATGTACCTACACAAAATTTCAAGAAAATCGGTCGAGCCATTTCTGAGGAGTATAATTACAAACACCGTGACACGAGCGTTTTATATTTATACTATATGTCCCGAAAAACGTTGTTTTGCCATACAAATGTCAATGGGGGGAGGGGTTTGAAAAATAGATTTTGTCCTATTCTCCGACCTACTGACTATGCATGTAAAATTTCATAAAAATCGGTCATGCTGTTTCGGAGGAGTACGGTAACTAACACTGTGACACGAGAATTTTATATATTAGATTTGTAGTATTTTATCATTTATTTTGTCAATTTTTGTTACATTTTGAATGAAAAATCTCCATAGTTTGGGTAATGAGGAGACAGGTGGCGACGCTACCAAGATTATGGAACCTAAATCTAATGCACTTAAAATAACATAATTACGGGGATGGAATCATATCATTTATAGAAGTTAGTATCAAATTGGCTTGTTACTTGTATACATTTAAGTTACGTAATTTTCTTGAAGTGTTATCTATTGATAATAAGTATTGCGTTCATCTTTCCAGCCTATTGATATCCCGTTGGGCATTGTTGGCCATTTTTACACCAGCTATTGCGTATCATCTATATCTATGTATCATGTATGTGCATCACGCCAAAACTACTGCATGGTATAAAAACGGCTTACTATTCCGGAATCGCAAGTGACTACCGCCCTTATTCTACTGACATTCTATGTGAGATCCGGAAAAAGTGTAGGAGTATTTTGACTTACGATCACTGAGTATTTGATTTAAGATAATGCAACCAGCACTGGCGCATAGACTATGGTTTGCAGACACCGATATGAGTCGTCATACTATTGTCACAGCCCTGAGGCTTCGCTCAGGACACCTGCCTTTAAACAAGTTCGCATACTTGATGCGTAAAGTTGATTCATCAAACTGCACTATGTGTAATTTGGTGGAAGACATTCACCGCATACTCAAAGAATGTGTCCGAAGCGAAGCATATCGGTTAAATATAGTGTTAGAACCGCATAATGCAGGTGATTACCTTAGTGTACCTATTGTCATTTCCATTATCAGAAGAAGCAAAAAATATTTATAAGATGTGCCAGATAGTACTTAAGGATAGAGTGTAAATGTTTGTAATTATTGTACCAATGTGGGCGACATTATCTTTTAAGATTAAGCCCACCTTTTTTTAATATTAAATAAAGATTTTTAAAAAAAATCTGCATGTAATTAAATACCGTTTTCAGTAATAAATTGGTAAAGATCTAACTTAAAGTGTAAGCTACAATCTAACCCAGGATAATACCTAATTCCTTCAGGATAACTTTCTTAAAGTTTCTTAGCGCCCAGTCATTCACAACTCAAAGGTCGAGTGAACAAAGTCACCGGCAACAGTTAGCTACTAAACAAATGCGTATAAGATCCTTATAATTATACTAAGTATAATTGAGCGTTATATTATTATACCTGAATGCTGCAACGCGGTTAGTAAAATTGGCGTGTTGCCAGATACCAGCATATTGGAGGATATGTTGATTTTAAAACCAAACACCTGTAGCTATTTGCAGTCTTAGCTGTTTGCTTAAAGTAAGTGTAATAGGCACATATAAGTAAGTGTTTCCTGAGTATCTATTTAGAACAAAAATAGCTTTGTACATATTATCTGTACTCTAGTCTGGTACTCGCAAAACAAGCAACAACCCTAAGGACTCGAGTTTAATAAACTAGACTACCTGAAAGGAAATTTTTGATAAATCGATATGTTATGTAGAAATTCGTAATTGATATAATATTGATAATGACACATTACTTTAACGTAAGAGACGAAAAATTACAAGGAAATGTCTATTAATAACCTCACCAGCATTATTTTCAAACATAAAACATGGCACTTAATCACTATAACAAGCTATTTTAATACAGCATTGAATTTTCTCAGTTTAGACAAAAAATTGCTACCTATAAGAAGGCTAATTTGCCCGATAATGAAACACATCTGATCTACAAAATAAGGCCAAAAAGTAAAGACAAAAATTTATTTTACAAAGGCAAGCAATAAAGAGAACGTTAATGTTTTTGAACATTATTATAATGTGGACATCGTTAACTCAAATATGCGTAGGCTTTTATAGAGATTATCTTTATATCTTACTTCACACGCGTTAGTTTTAGCAATACCTATTGAAGTTTATGGTTTAATTTCGTAGAACTAACGCTCAAAATTGGATAAAAGATATGTTAAGATTTCTGTTAAAACAAAATCGTTATTTTTTGTATGTATATCCATACGTGCCCTTAGATTTACATAACTATGCAACGGATTTTAAGGCGGGTTTTATTAAATGATAGTGTATGTTTGTAAACCTTTTTAAAATTTTTCACAAAAATTTTGAGGTTATTAGAAAAAAGTGTAAATACAAAAGTTTTAGATCTTTTTATTACCTACAACTTTGCCGTGTAACTTTTTTCCATAGGACTTTTAGTTTTGCTGAAAATCGAGAAAAACCGTTTTTTACCCTTAAAACCTCACTCCAACCCCTTCCCGACCCCAGATCGCTCGGAAATTATTTATCCTTTCTTTTTTATAATATTTTCCACCATTTCTAATGGGTTTCATCTTACTATTGTTTTTTATTCACTTTTTATTATTTTTAAAGGCTACCCTAGTCGATAGGGTATTTGGTCTACTACATCAAACAAACAAAGAGTTTAATTTCGAGTTTTCCGTCTCTCACAGAAGATGTGTAACTTTTAATGTCTTTAGCTGGCTTTTACAGAATACAAAATATTACCTATTTCCTTCCCTGTCATAAATATCAAAAATACATTATATTCAAGTAAAATATATTTTCTCTTATAATTTTAGGAATTTATTGTTCTCTGCTGTCTAGTATAATTTATAGCACCAAATTTGGTGACTCTGCTCTTATACAAAAATATCGCAGAGAATAGACAAATTGCTAAACTGGCCAAACTCTAACCTAATAACAACTAATCATATTATAGTCAAACTAACTGTTGCCAGCGACTTCATACGCGTGGAATTTAGAAACCTTTCCGTCAATTTATTATCCCACGGGAACCTTGCATTGTTTAAAAAGTAGCCTATTTTTAATCTGGTACATAAGCTACAGTATTGTAAAGTTTCATTAAAATCCATTCAGTAGTGGTATTCAGTAAGAAAAAGTGAAGTGAATTTTCGGTGAATCTTGATCACGTGACAGCGCTTCTCCAATAAAAATAGTGGAGCGCTGTCACGTGATCAAGATTCACCAAAAATTCACTTCACTTTTTCTTACTGAATACCACTGCTGTAGTATTATGGCAGTCCGTTACCTGAACCTACTAGACCACGCAGCCCGCGGTCAAGCTAAGTCCAATTAACAATGCCGAATTGTGTCATTGACACTATTAATTTTCATTGTCTAGTTAAGTTTAGTTTAGTTGGGCTACTCTCCAGCCTATTAACGTCCCACTGTTAGGCACGGGCCTCCTCCACTTTGGGAGGTATTACGGTCGACTGTACCGCGCTGACCGTGACGTGTTGGCACAGGGTTTATTTTCGAGTTTTCTGTCTCTCACAGAGGATGTTATCTGTGTGCAATTCCCTTAGCTGACTTTTAAAGCACCCTTGGGAGGAGATGTGGCGGTGGTGACACTTGTATTCTTAATCCGTCACCACAAGGAGGGCTAGGGCTAGTTGGGCTACAGCTAGTCTTAAATAATATATTTTCCAACGAATCTTTTAGTTGATGAGCTATTAAAGATCATTGCACGTTTTTCATTTCTTGTAATGAATTCACAGCATTAGTATTCGTTTATGGTGTTTGAAGCTTGCTGTGAATTCATGTTATTCCGACATGAATTCCTTACAAAATTAATCAATAGTACCAATTCTGCATGCACATCTAAACTTAACTAAACTAGAAATTGAAAACAACTATGGTGTATTTTGATTATTTGGCTATTTTGTTGCTCACGTTTATATTAATTAAAATCAAGACGGTCTTATTCACATTGACTTATCGGAGGTTTAAACGGAAATTTTGTCGGAGAGATAATAAACGTTTTAGCGTAAAAAGACTATTATGAATAACAAGTTTTCACAATTTTCGCGAACCTATTTTAGCGAACTTTTAAATGTCCGATAAGTCATTATGAATAAGACCATTAGTATACACAGCTTTTATAATAATAGAGTTTCGTTAACATTTTTAAATTGTATTATTGAGACTATCAATTTTTATATTTTCGTTAAGTTTGGTTTATTTGTGCGCGTAGAATTGGTATTACTATATTGGTTATGTCAAAAATAATCCTGTAATGTAAAAACCGGTCAAGTAAAAGTTGGACTCTCATATAAAGGGATCTTTACTGTTACATTATCGTCGTATATTCGTCATTCCCCAAATAACGAAATAAGAGCGAGTGAATGACAATATAATTATTGTCATTCTCTCGCTCTTATTCCGTTGATGATACAATAACAATATATAAATACTCATGTATTTGTTATTGTATCATCAACGGAATAAGAGCGAGAGAATGACAATAAAGATATTGTCATTCTCTCGCTCTAATTAACTGATGCACATAAACTGTGATATTTTCAACTCAGCGATAGCTCTCTAGCTACCAGAGAAACAGTTTTGTGACAGATGGACGGACAGTGAAGACTTAGTAATACGGTGTCTTTACCTCTTGGTACAGAACTTAAAAATCGTCATATCATCTTATAATGTATAACAGTATAGATCATAACAAATAGCGAGAGAGACATGGGGTAGGTAGAGAATATAGAGATAGCCTCGTGATCTAGTGTGCCTGTAACGGACTGTCGTTCACGAGGTCGCACGAAGCAGTAAAATTAATTCAAAATAAAAAATGTTAATAAACCTAGATTTGTGAAATCCGTGTATTTCAATAGACATTACCTGTTACGTTTATTTAACGATTGCACAATATCTCCTTAATTACACTTGCTTAAGCGTAAGAGCACCATTAGAATTACCTAAACCAATGAAAACGAGGAATTAGCTAACGTAGAGCAGTTTAGGTAATAGTTTTGAACAGCGAAATAGGTTAGTTGTTATTTTTATGATACAGAAGAAAATCTTTCTTCTGTATCATAAAACTAACAACAATAAAAATAACATCTTAAATTGAATACAGGCAATTTTTATGGTTCCGTTCTATAAGGTAAAACTTATTAAGACTTTTCTTTAAGATTGTTGAGTTAAATTAAGCAATAAAGCTTTTGATTTTCTGGGTTCTATATTTATATTAGTACTAGCTAATGCCAACGGCTTCACCCACGTTTATAGTCATTGTGCCAAATATTCAGCTCTAAGTATTATACAAAAAGCCATCTTCTTAAAACACTTTATGTATTAAAGAAAATCGCATTAATCTTCTAATATATAAAATTTCCATGTCATAATGTTAGTTACCGTACTCCTCCGAAACGGCTTTACCGATTTTTACCAAATTTTATATGCGTATTCAATAGGTCTGAGAATCGGCTACTATCTATTTTTCAAACACCCTCCCTGACATTTGTATGGCAAAATAACGTTTGCTGGATCAGCTAGTTTTAATATAATATTAAGTTTTTAGGTCGTGTAATTACTACCTAGGTAACCTACTACTACTAACTTTATCATCCTTACTTATTATAATAGAAAGTCGATATTTCTTGTATGTACGTCCCAACTACGTAATGGATTTCCATTGCGTAGTTTTGAAATTTTAAGATCAAATCGGGACGTACGTACAAGAAATATCGACTTTCTATTAGAATAAGTAAGGATGATAAAGTTAGTAGTAGTAGGGTACCTAAGTAGTAATTACCCGACCTAAAAACTTTTGTCACTAACAAGAAGCTACATTCTTTTTGAATGCAAAAGCGAATGCTGTATTAAGAAACTTTCAGTTTAGCTTTATTTTTCTGACCTTTTTGGGCGTCTCACTGTTTAGCACAAGCATATTGTGATCTGGGGCTCAAGTCAGCAATTACAATGTTCTCACATTGGTCAGTCACTGACGCCATTATGGCGAATTTTATCAAGTTTGGTAGTCTACTCTAGTATAAATGGCGCCATAATGGCGTCAGTGACTAATCATTGTGACAACATTGTAATAGCAGTCTTGAGCCCCTGTTAAACTGCAGGAGTGGAGTGGTTCATGTAATGGACCGCCGATCACGAGGTCGCGGGTTCGATTCCCGCTTGGGACAATCATTTGTGTGATATCCATAAATGTCATACAAATGTTTGTACTGCGTCTGGGTGTTTACTATGTATTATAAGTATGTATTTACAAAAGAAAAGTAGTATATGTAGTCTATCCGTATCTGGTACCCATAATACAAGCATAGAAATATAGCTTACTTTGGGACCAGAGGACGTTGTGTGAAATGTCCTGAATATTTATTATTATTACTGACCAGGGTTTTAACTAACTTAATTTTCAATTTCTTGTCTTTCCTAGAAAATATTAGAGCTACTTGGTATAGATTTGCAAAATAAGCTTAGTATATTCGGATCAATTTGAGCCTTTCAACATTTCCCTTTGGTATGCAGATTTACTGTAGTGTTCAAATTCCATTTACAGATTGAGTTCGGCATACCAATGCCGTAAACAATTCGATCATATATTTTGACCAAGATGCTTCAAATTTAAGAGGAGCTGGGCTGTTACTTATTTATAAATAAACTAACTGATGCCCACAACATCGTACGCGTGGAATTTAGAAGCTAAACCTTGATAAATTATACAAAAAAGCCATCCTCTTAAACCACTCTTCTTCTCCAGCCCATTTACGTCCCACTGTTGGGCACGGGCCTCCTCCATTTTGGGAGGGATCATGGTCTACTGTGCCGCGCTGACCAGGCTTATTGACACAGGGTTTATTTTCGAATTTTCCGTCTCTCACAGAAGATGTTATCTGTGTGGCATATCCAATATCTTCTGTAAGAGATAGAAAACACAAACCCTATGCCAACACGCCTGTTCAGCGCGTCATAATAGATCATAATTCCTTCCAAAGTGGAGGAGTCCTGTGCCCAACAGTGGGACCTTAATGGGCTAAAGAGATAGAGAGAATAGTATCAATTTATAACATTACTACAGATAAAATCGGCTGCATTACCGCGCTATTACAAAAGGCACAGCAATTTTGTTAAAAGCAAACGTACATAATAAAAATTGCGTTCATATCTCTGACAAAATGCACTCACATCGCGTGTCTGTTGACCAACTGTGTCATTATAGACTATACAATTTATAAAGTACATCGTGGATATTAGTATTGTCAACAATATTAAGTTACTTTGTTTAAAAAATGGAACTATGTATTTCTTTACTTATTATAAATCGAAGTCATTATTTTGGTATGCATGTCCCTATGTGCACTTATAATTTCAAAGATACGCAACGGATTTAAATGCGATTTTATTTAATACATAGAATAGTTCAAGACGATGGCTGTTTTGTATAATTTGTTGAGGTTTCTGTAAATTAATAAATCCTTAGCCCTTAAAACTACCCTTTCTTTATTCCATTTATGCCTGTATGAATTGTGCTTATTATCAAATGATTGCAAAGGTATAAGTCATAAATCAATCAATCAATCAAGTTACTGAAATTACTGATATTTGATTTAAAGCACCATGAGACCAGCCAATTTAATTGTTTCTTCTACCTAAGGCTACAAGCTGTCCACAACACGCCACAGAAAAATGTCTAATGAATTCAATTAAGCGAGTGTCGCCTACAGAAATAACTTGGCGTTTCACGCACCTCCATCAATTCCCAAATATTTTCAAGAAATTTCCTTGCAAAATCCCTCATATCTTTTTAACTAAAAATATTTGATGCTCGCTAACTTGCGTGACTCAGTTATTTAATCCACTTTTTACGGATTTTAACGCTTAGATTTGTTTTTAATTTTAGCCCGACACATCAGAGACTGTTCAATCACGATGGTTACAATCAATCAATCAATAAATTTAAGAGAAAAAACCATCCTTGAACCACTTTATATATTTAAAACGCCTATCAAAATCCAATGCTGACTTTCCGAAACTTACATCCCAAATAACGAGTTAAGGGCAAGAAACTGACCATGTTGTATCATCAATTGAGATACGAGTACATAAACTGTGTAATTTTCTGCTTTCTAGCTACCACCGTTCCAGAGATACAGCCTGGTGACAGACAAAGGGACGGACGGTTTTAGTACGAAATCATAAATAGAAGGCTTCAATTTTGTATATACGTATGAAAATATGTAATAAAATATATGCTCACTTAAATAAAACTACTTTTTACGGATTTAGACGCGTATATTTGTTTTTTGACATTACAGCTCAGTCTCACTCGTGACCATGGTGACTGCAAAGTCTCCGAAACGTCGGGCTAAAATTTCAAACAAATATACGCGTCTAAATCCGTAAAAATTAGTTTTATTTAAGCAAATGAGTCGCGCAAGTGTTAGAAAATATTATATATGCTCACTTATTCCCGAAACAAACAATTCTGATGGGTGTTTATATTATCCACTAAACAGAGCCGAGTCTCTTTTCCATATTTTTGCGGAATTTTATTGTAATAGTCATACTTCACTTCATATTAGATAGAGAATTTGTATGATAATTTTCATTTTACTTTTACTCCAGACATTTTTCTTAGCGGTATATTTTGTATGGCGCACAAGGGAAATTTGCAGACTTTGTCACGATAGGCTCCCAAAGATGTATAATATACAAAATAAACTTGAAAAGCTTCTCACATTTTAAAAGGACTTGTTAATCATCTTTACTTTCTTGAGGAAGTATATAGATCGTAGCAGATAGCGCTTTATAGTCTCTGTCTATCCCCATGGGAAGAAGGCGTGATGTTATGATGATGACGATAATCATCTTTAATTTGTATAAAAATGTCGTAATTTTTGTATTTATAAACTTTAATGTTTAAAACTACAATAAACTACTTTTTATCCAGTTTTTTATGGTTTCGTACCAAATGATAAAACAGGACCCTATTATTGTGACTTGACTGATGATTGGTCCGGCTGTCACCATCTCTAGAATAGTGATAGCTCTCTAGCTATTATAACCTGAAAATTTCACAGTTTATATATCTCAGTTCTCTCTCTCTCTCTCTCCACTGTTGGGCATGGGCCTCCTCCACTTTGGGAGGGATTGTAGTCTACTGTGCCGCACTGCCCAGGCGTATTGGTACAAGATTTATTTTCGAGATTTCCGTCTCTTACAGAGGATGTTATCTGTGTGCAATATCCCTTAGCTGACTTTTACAGCACCCTTGGGAGGAGATGGGGTGGTGACACTCGTATTCTTAATCCGTCACCATACGGAGAGTGATATCTCAGTTGATGCTATAAAAACATACATATACTCATCATAATTTTTTTTTTGCCCTTACCCAGTTATTTGAAGGTCAGGAATATCAGACAGATGGACGCCAAGGTATCAGCAAAAGGATCTGTTTACCCTCTTGATACGGATCCGTAAAAACAATTTAATAATAATAAATAAATATTCATGGAAATTTCACACAACTTCCTCTGGTCCCAAGCTAAGCTTATATGCTTGTATTATAGGTACCAGAATACGGATAGAATACATATACTACTTTTCTTTTGTAAATACATACTTATAATACATAGAAACACCCAGACGCAGTACAGACATTTGTATGACAATTAGAAAAATCATACAAATGATTGTCTCGAGCGGGAATCGAACCCGAACGGACCTCTTGATCAGCAGTCCGTTACATAAACCACTCAACCACGAGGCTCGTCAAACATTTATAATATACCGTTTCTAGTAAGATTTTACATTACGGAAAATAATTGTTTTCTTAGCAGGCTGAAGCGTAACGGTAAACGATATACATATATTATATGCCTATTAATTCCACAACTCTGTGGAAAATGTTCCGGAAGAATGCATGAGTTTACCAAGGAAACATATTTCACAGTTCATTCAATACTAGTTGTTGCCTGCGATTTTAAACGCATAGAATTAAGAAAATTTTCCCCATTTTTGCAACATTTTTCACTAATGCTTTGCTCCTTGGTCGCAGCGTGGTGTTATATAGCGTATATCCTTCCTAGATAAATGTACTATTCAACACTGAAAGAATTTTTGAAATCGGACCAGTGACTCCTGAGATTCAAACGAACATACCCTTCAGGTATAATAATAGTACAGATATAACGTAATAAACAGCACTAAATATTTAATCCCTTATGCGCTTGGTATTCTGACCAGAATTCAGTTCGCAAACATTGGTTTTCAAACTAATTATAACCATGAACTATTCTTATGCATAATCTCCCACACGTTACTGGACCAAGAAGACCATAACAGCTATAGATTAATTTACAATATATATTCTTTCAAAGTCAGAATAATTTAAATGTGAACAGGTATCTACAGAAAGTTTCATTTATTTAAAGAAATAAATAGAAAAGTTTTCGCTACAAATTCTGTCGCGTACTCGCTATTTACAGCGAATTGCATTTGCTATGTTCTCATAAATAACTTTTGAGTGAGTGCTGACTCAGTAAATTTAACACATAATTCGGACAGGTATGGATAGCTGCACGGTGAAATAAAAATGTGAATCATTTACTGAATGTCGTCCCAACTTTGAAAGTTTCTCAAAATAACTTTGTTTTTATATCTTAGCTGTTGTTATATACAAGTAGACAAGATACTGGTAACACGCACCGGCTTCGCATCGTTTAAATTGATATATTATAGCCTATGTTCACCACCAATATTTTAGCTAACCAACAGGGAAATATTTTTCACCGTCCGCGTCGGGTTTTTGTTGGTCTTGCAGTTTCAGAGACTATTCGGTTCAAGCAAATATGATAAAACTAATTTCACTTATCACTCACAATCATACGAACTATATCATCACTTCACTTCGTAGCAATAAGATCCCCAAGTTTAGTCATTAATGAAAACCTAATTCCTAAATTCCAAATTAATATTATTAGACCGGAAAGAAAACAGTTTTAAATAATAACTGTACCAACGATTTGAACGTAATCTGAGAGAGAAAAACGCTAAAGGCATTTTAGGATTTAACAGAAAACCACGAAATAATGTATCGATAGATATCTTTGCCGATAATACGATCTGCCCATCGAACGGCACACTAATGCTGTTACCACAAATTCTCTCAAAATTACTATTTACTGGAAAATGTGATTAAAAATAACTAGTAAAACATTTTCTGTTTATCTACATAGTTTTACATATACAACGTATTGCAGAAAGGTGTAGTCATATTTTAAGGTTGCATTGGATAGGCCTTAAATATTATAAATATTACAGTTACACATAGAAAAATACAGTTTGTAAATTTTTTCTTGTTTATAGCTGACTATTAAATAACTACCACGAACGCATCAATTATGAGATGAATTACGGTTTATTGAATGCGATTGAGCCTTACGATAAAAGATGACCTCGTACTAGTGCTGTATTTAAAGAAAATCGATTAATTTCAAAAATTTATTAAATTTTCATGAACACATAAAAGTCATAATATAACTAGTATTTGTAATTACATCCATGCCTAGTGCCTAGTCACCGGCCATGTGTAACGGTGGTCAAATATGACTACACCTTTCTGAAACACGTTGTATAACGTTAATATATTTAACAAACTTTTAGCAGCAAAACTGGCTACTGACGAGCACGACGGATCATCGTAATATATCCATCATTATCACAATTGTGTGATTCATCTTATCACAATAAAATGGAATTCTCTTTAATATTTTATTAGTTTTTAGGGTTCCGTACCCAAAGGGTAAAAACGGGACCCTATTACTGAGACTTCGCTGTCCGTCCGTCCGTCCGTCCGTCCGTCCGTCCGTCCGTCCGTCCGTCCGTCCGTCCGTCCGTCCGTCCGTCCGTCCGTCCGTCTGTCACCAGGCTGTATCTCAAGAACGGTGATAGCTAGAGAGTTGAAATTTTCACAGATGATGTATTTCTATTGCCGCTATAACAACAAATACTAAAAATAAAACAAAATAAATATTTAAGGGGGGCTCCCATACAACAAACATGATTTTTAGGGTTCCTTACCCAGTATCTCAAGAACGGTGATAGCTAGACAGTTGAAATTTTCACAGATGATGTATTTCTATTGCCGCTATAACAACAAATACTAAAAATAAAATAAAATAAATATTTAAGGGGGGCTCCCATACAACAAACATGATTTTTTTACCGTTTCTTGCTCGATACTAATAACGTTGCCTTATGTTGCATAGATAATGGTACGGAACCCTTCGTGCGCGAGTCAGACTCGCACTTGACCAATTATTTAGTCTTTATTCTTACACCAGCAAAGCTAAGCTCTCTTGTCGTTAAATAAAATAAAATAACGAATATTTATTGCAATAAAAAGGGTTTATACAGCATGTTAACTTAGATTCACTTATTTTTTCTTGAAAACCCAGTGGCTATATAATTATGCGAACTATTTCCCGTACTAGTTTTAAAACTGTATCACGGTGAAACAGGCTTCCTTATATAATATCTGGCTAGTTAACCAATACTTAGGCTTAATGCTTCATATAATTTAAAAAATATATATGACAAAGATAAGATAACAAAGTTCTAGTTTTAAATAATTAAATTAGAACAATAATTATTTCTACGCCGAGCAAATTATCGAAAGATGTAGGTAGCAGAAGATATCGTGTAGTATAAGCAAAAATTATAGATAAAACTAGTGTGTAAATATGTTGGAATTTGTGATCATATGTAGTATAATAGATTAATGTTAATTATGAATAAAAAAGTCGTCATCTTGTCATCAAATAAGTATATAACTTCGACTACTTACGCAATAAACATTAATATATCGACCTTATTGTTTGCATATACATAGTCAGTACATGGTAGGTAGGTAGTTCTCGCGTGATAACAGGCAGTTGACATTTCAGTAACTCAACGTTAACCATACAATTGTTCTTTTTACACACATACATCATACGTACATACATAGTCTCTACCTATCCCATGGGTAGAAGGCGTAGGTATGTACATACGCCTTCTACCAATGGGATAGGTAAAGACTATGGAGCGACATATGCTTTAAACTAAATATACTTCCTTGGCTTAATTTATACTCATAGATCTGGTCATACATTTGATAGGCTGTAACTGACTGCCGTGCACGAGGTTGCCGGTTCTATTTACGCACGAGACAATAATTTGTTATATTTATAACTGTCATACAAATGTTTGTACTTGGGTATTTTCTATGAATTATAAGAATATATTTACAAAAAAAAATGGATGGGAAGGATATGTGAAATATCCGTATTCTGGTACCCATAACAGAAGCGTAAAAGCTTAGCTTGGGACCAGAGAGCGTTGTGTGAAATGTCCTGAATATTTATTTGTTTTAAAATAAAATAATACGAGTCCAACTCGCACTTAGCTTTTTTTCGATAAATCGCGACATATTTACATTCTAAAATATGGCAAAGGTTATTTTCCACACAGCCGTATGTATGCAGAACATGATTCCTTCTTTTTTCTATCAAATCCAATCCCGTTGAATGCAATACACTCCCTTGTGTATAGCTGGCATATTTCACCAGCCATTCCCTATTGGTTTGTATGAATATCGATAGTACTGAACTTGTTACTTACCGATATTAAAATCACATTGTTTTTAAAATCTAACTACATGTGATTGGATGCAATAGAAAGACACATGTCTAACATTTAGCGTAAAAAAGCCCATGAATGAACGGATATATCTATACTAATATTAAAAATCTGCAGAGTTTGTTTGTTTGTTGGACCGCGTTAATATTAGCTATGACTTATTGGAAATTAAAAATTATTTAATAACATAACGGCTATAATATAACGGCTTTAATAATATAACATCACGCTGCAACCAATAAGAGCGAAGAATCAGTGAAAAATGTTGCAAACACGGGGAAATTTTCTAAATTCTACCCGTACGAAGTCGCGAGCAACAGTTACCGTACCAAAACCGGGTACCGTGCCAAAACACTGGGACCCTATTAGTGATCCTTCCTGTGAGATTCCTGTGATTCCTGTGAGTCCATCTGTCTGTCCCCAGACTGTAGTTCGGGAACGTTGTTAGCTAAATCGTTAAAGTAATTTATTAAAATATTTATTGTAATTATTAAATAATTGGTCAAGTGCGAGTCGGACTCGCGCACGAAGGGTTCCGTACCATTATCTATGCAACATAAGGCAACGTTATTAGTATCGAGCAAGAAACGGTAAAAAAATCATGTTTGTTGTATGGTAGCCCCCCTTAAATCTTTATTTTATTTTATTTTTAGTATTTGTTGTTATAGCGGCAATAGAAATACATCATCTGTGAAAATTTCAACTCTCTAGCTATCACCGTTCTTGAGATACAGCCTGGTGACAGACGGACGGACGGACGGACGGACGGAAGGACGGACGGACGGACAGCGAAGTCTCAGTAATAGGGTCCCGTTTTTACCCTTTGGGTACGGAACCCTAAAAACCATAGCATGTCAATTGCAAAATTAATAAATTACTTTAGTAATAAAAGTCGCGTCATTATTTTCAGCCCACTTGTATTCTGTAAAGAATACTAGGTGGCTGGTCGAGATTGTTGCAAAACATTACGTTCGATAGATGGCGTTGTACGTCAAAATGCGGTATAAACTCAATCGAGTGACAATTGTGGTGGTCTAATTGGTTACTATAAGTACGACCGCAATAAGCTCAGTTGGCAGAGCTACGGAACGATATTCCGAGGTCATGGGTTCAAGTCACGCTTGCGGTGATCACTTTTTCCACTACAATTTGATTTATTAAGCTAAATCGTTAATATTTTTATTATGATAATAAGAGTAGGTACAGAACCTTTCGCATACGTCCAACTCATTCTTGGCCGGATTTTTTGTAAATAAAAAAAACTATATAAAAATTTAACTCCACGGTTTTCTAAAAAGCTTGTATTGATTATCAAAGTTGGCTTTGACAGAATCAATAAACAACTTTTTAATTGGAATGTAGACGTTGTAATTAAGTCTATAAAAGCCTTCAAACTTTAAAAAAGCTTAGTCACAGCTTCTAATGACTATATGATTAATTAATCGTATATAATATTGATAGACTAGTAAACAAAGTGTTAATTAAGAAACATAAGAGTTCGCCTACAGAATTATTGGAATAACTAGCTGTTGCCGGCAACATTGCAGGCGTGTAAATATATAAAAAGCCCTTCCTCTGGAACCACTCCATCTGTTACAAAAGACCGCATCAAAATCTGCAGCGTAGTTTTGAAGATATAAGCTCACAATAAATCAAATTGTGGTGGAAAAAGTTGATCACCGCAAGCGGGACTTGAACCCACGACCTCGGAATACCGTTCCGTAGCTCTGCCAACTGAGCTTATTGCGGTCGTGCGGTGGACCCCACAATCGTCACTCGATTGAGTTTACATCGTATTTTGACATACAACGCCATCTATCGAGAATGTTCTGCAACTATCTCCACCAGCCACCTAGTATTCTTTACAGAATACAATTGGGCTGCAAATAATGCCGCGACTTTTATTACTAAAGTAATTTATTAATTTTTTTTCCTCCACAATTTGATTTATTAAGAGGGTACTGTACTCCTAATTTAGGTATTTGCCTTAGGTATTGCTATCCCTATTTCCGAGCGCCGCGCTGAAAGGGACAAATATAGATGAAGCGGATTTTACCTACAAATTCTTTGAAAAAAGACGTTTCGTACTTCCGTTTATTTTCGCGACAGTTAAACCGATTTTAATAGTTTTTGCGTTATATTCTAGATAAAGAGTATATCTATGCTTCTATCACTTTCTTTTGTGGTAAAACTTTAGCAAATTTGTGTGATAGACGCTGCAACTTTATCTAAAGAAAACCGAAAAAAGTGGGTTTTTCGAATCGTCATATTTCTTTTATTTATTATGCTTTGGAAAAAATAAAGTGATAGAAGCATAGATATACTCTTTATCTATAATATAACGCAGAAACTATTAAAATCGGTTTAACTTTTGCGAAGAAAAAACGGAAGTACCATAACCATACTTTTGTATGGAGCTTAAGTTGGTATCGTGCCGTCTTAAGTAAAATCATAGCATATTAATTGCAAAATTAATAAATTACTTTATATATGCTCACATAATAATATGTATGATCATATACAAAAATAACGACTTTGTTTAATAATAAGTAAAGCTTTTTGACTTCTTTCTCTCCAGCCTATTTCCGTCCCACTGTTGGGCACGGCCTTCCTCTACTTTGGGAGAGATTATGGTCTACTGTGCCGCGCTAATTAGGCGTATTGGCACAGGGTCTGTCTCTCACTGAAGATGTTATCTGTGTGCAATATCACTTAGCTAACTTTTACAGCTCCTTTGGGAGGAGATGGGTTGGTGACACTTGAACATTATATTTGTATATACAACACAAAATTATATTTATTACTTACATGTGTATATGCGTTTTACATGAGTAGCGTAACATAAGCCAACCCATTGGCTGGTAGCTCAATACCTACTTGACAACGATAATCAAAAGCCCTTCAGTGCCTAGAGCTATCGACAAATCAGTTTTCAGACATATTTTACAAAGTTATAACACCACATGAATTACCACAGTATAGAAATTACAGTTAACCTTTGTGGACATACTATTTGAAACAGAAATGTTTGTGAAAGCAACTTTTTTACTCTGTGTTATGTGTAGGGGAGCCAAAACCTAATAAAGTTTATGTTAAAGTGTAAAATTACCTAGAGGAAAATTCCTGGCTAAAATTACCTAGAGAGGGGTCCCGACGGACCGCTTATTGAATCACTTCGGAATGCATAGGATATTTAACGCGTGCACGGATTTGTGATCGTTAAGACACTTTCATGCTAGGTTATTGCTGGAAGTCGATTAAACTATGTATATCTTTATCGATAAAAGAAAATTATTCCTTAAAATTCTTTTAAATATTTGCTATAGTAAACTAATCAGGTATATTGATGGTAGATGCCTAGAGCGCATTGGTAAAATATTAGTAAAAAACCTATCAAGTATCAAAATGTTAAAATTAAACACGTTAAAGTTTACATTATTTGACGTTCCGTAGCAGTTAAGTTAAGGCAAGGTCCTAGTAGGGTAATAAATACAGCATCCGCCCAATTGTCTGTCATCGGGCTGTAACTCTGGAACGGTGAACGCTAGAGTGCTGAAAATTTCAGTTTATGTAATTTCAGTCGACGCTATAACAACAAATACTTATCATCATCATTTACTTGCCTTTATACTACTACTAGATAGTACAAACATGCTAAATGATGCTATAACAACAAAACCTTATCATTCTCCTGCCCTTATCCCATTGTTTAAAGTCCCGTTTTTGATTGGGGTCCATATAGAGAACACATTATAATAATAACCGTATAGAACCCTATATGCGAGTTCAACTTCATATTTTCTATATATTTTAGCTATATCAGAATCTATTTCACAGCAAAACCGCTAATGTAATTTTAAAAATGTTCACTTCTTTAAAAATTATACAAAAGAAATTCCCACGTAGAATTACTTTATTTAATATCCATGAACTCTGCTAATGGAGTTATATTGACGTTGAAGAATAGCCACCATTAAATAGCACACAGTTCACTGGTTAAATGAAGTTATTGAAATATCCTTTTAAATGTAACGGTGGAATTCTTTTTAATAGCTAGTTTACTCGCTCGATTCATGAGCTACATTAATGTTTTGCCGCTCGTTAAAATGTTAGAAGTATAAATTAAAAGCTATAGTTTTACTTACTCTGTATCCTTACTTCCTTACTTATTTATAAGTGAGAAATCTGGATGATAACACAATAATAATTTTGACGAGCTTAAGTGTTAATGTGTGGAACGAAACGATAGCGCGATTTAAAAAACGTACAGCGCCATCTATTGAGCAGAAGAGTAAACGTCTGTTTGTTGAGAATTGATTTCTAAATTTCACGCGTACGAAGTCGTGGGCTTACAGCTACTTAATGTATATATCGGAAGACATGGTAGAAATTACATGTTTTTACAGCCAGAGCAGTCATCAATCTAAAGACCTTTTAATACTGAACAGACTAACTACGTTAACCTCAATGTTCTATTGACTACGATGAAGTCGATCCGTGGCTTACGACACGTGTAACTGGTTTGGAAGGATCCTTTTACGAATATTCAACGGGTCACCATTTCAAGCTCATCTCTAACTACAGAAAATAACAACTTACTCACCATTGACACAATTTGACCTTCCGTCCCCAACGGTCATCAGATCGTCGAGCGATGTGGCCTGCCCATTGCCACTTCGGCCAATAATAAATATTCATGGACATTTCACACAACGTCCTCTGGTCCCAAGCTAAGCTTATAATGCTTGTGTTAATGATGAGTATTTGTTGTTATAGCATCAACTCATATACACAAACAGTCAAATTTTTAGCTCTCTATCTATCAGAGATACAGTCTGGTGACAGACAGACTGACAGCGAAAATTCGGTAATAGAGATCCATTTTACCTTTTAGTATGGAACCCTAAGAAGAGACTGACTGGATTCTTCTTCTTCTCTCCTTGCCGATTTCGGCAACTGTGACTGTTACTGGATTAAGCTGCGGGACTAAGCTGTTTTGCCCGCTGATGTGCCCTAAAATGGCTACAGTAACCAATCTTACTCTTAAACCTACGTGCACACAGAGCACACGTCAAGATACCGTCCGAGTAGCTGTATTGTATATATGCGGATGATCTCGCTTTAAGGGCATCACACTGGATTACTAAGTGGTTAACTTATCAATGTACTACCGAAACTAATGGACTTAGGGACTTCTTGCTTAGGCCCTGATTTCCATGAATCTATTGGTAACAACGTGGTAGTGACCTACGAGATTATTAAAATTAATTAGGCAAACTCAAGTCATAGTTTTCATGCTAAATACCTGAAGAGATATGAAATAACAAAAATAAGTACATTGTTTTTCTAGTTTTCATAACAAGTTTTAATTAAATGTTCACAGAACAAACCTAAATTGCCTTAAAACCTCTCCAAGGTACAATAATAAAGGAAAATTGGCGTAAAGTTTGTATAAGCACTCACAGACGACAAAAATTCATAACAGACAATCTCTCTTCTTGAAGTTGATTAAAAATATGTGCTAAGGATACAACAGAATGAATAATATATTACAAACTCGCAATTTAAAGCAACAATTTCAAAACAACAAAACATTTGGAGCAAAGCTTATTCACACAGACGCACTCATTAATAAACATTTTATTCTCTACAAATTTGCCATTGTAACCATGGGGCCACAAAAACTCAGAGCATAAAAAAGATTATGGTAGTCAAAATATTTTAAAAGTACGGTTGCCCGCGACAATTTTTGGTCGGAATTGGTCGCAGTGTGATGCTATATAACCTATAGCCTTCCTCGATAAATTTACTGTTCAACACTGAAAGAACTTTTCAAATCGAACCAGTGGTGCAGTGGTTCTTGAGATTAACGCGTTCAAACAAACAAACTCTTCAGCTTTATAATATTAGTATAGATAACTTGCCTTAGAATAATAAATTCTAAGGTTAATTAGAACATAAACTTATCTTTACCAAAATAGCGAACAGTATTGAATTTTATTTCTATGCTTGCACTTTTTACATTCTTACCACAAGAACATATTATGAAACATAGAAATCAGATGGACATATTTCAACACATTAGATACGAGTAGGTACCTTCACACTAAACTTCGTTTATAAGAACTTATTGTGCAAAGATAACTTAATCTGTTTTCTCTTTCGTTTTCATTTAAAAAAGTCTGAAGATATTTAAAGTAATTTTTTTCATAAACTTTGCCAGCTCAAATTGCACGAGCCTCGTTTACGGTATGTAATACGATTTTTCAAGGCCATAATTATATGGCCATATAAAAAAAAAACAAGCATTAGCTTGTTTTTTTTTTACTTCAAGAAAATGCATTTATGTTAATCATTAATTTTAGTTTGATATCTTGAATCTTTTGATGGAAATTTATTTTTGCACAGAGTCATAAAAACTGTTTAATAGTAATCTCACAATATTTTAAATTTCGTTAACGCACACCTCTTTAGTGGCCACATTGACGTAAGCTATAAATAACTTACAAATTATGCGACAACACGTGCCTGTACAAAATGTAATTATTGCCTACCTTGACACTACTTTTCAGAGTCAGAGTCAGAGTATTCTTTATTTGTGAACATAGGTTTCAAATAGATTACAGGCCACTCTCGAAATAAAATAATTCTAATTAAAAATAAATAAAAACCACGATGTCCACTGCTGTTCGTGTGTTCGCAAAAAGCTATCTAAAATTTATATTTCATGTAGGATAAATGTCCATCCATCCATCCGCGTTTCTCTTTCTTCTGCTTGATATAGTATTCCCCCCTAGAACGCCATAACGCTTGGGCTTTGTCGACGGCAACTAGCAACTCCCTGCAGTCTTGTTGATACCGTCACTCTGCCTTATTGGAGACTACCTCCCTAGATTTTAAATCATTTTGTTTAACTAAAACTTTTACTTACTTTTTACGGATTTATTTTTACGTCCTCTCCGATCAGTTATTACAGGGTTTACCCACCTTCGTTTTTAATTTTACATTACATTAGAAAACGTTGGGCTAAAATCCAAAACAAATACACGCGTCTAAATCCGTAAAAAGTAGTAGTCGCGCAAGTGTTAGAGAATATTACATTTTTTTTAAACTTAGACGTGCAATTGATCCTTATTTAAAATATGTATAAAGTTCCAGTCATAAAACAGCTTAGCAAGCCACTAAGGGAGTAAAATTCCACAGGTGTGTGATAGCAAAACAGAAACCTATACTCCAATATGTGAGTGCCTGGCAACTTGCCAATCCCATTAACCACTGCACGTCTCAACATTTTGATTTATATGATATATAAACAACTTGGTTAAACTGTTTGGGTTCTAAGATATTATAATCAGCTGTTTAATGGAGTATTATGTTTGTGAGGTTCTACTAAAAGAAATATTGGATTCAGACATAATTATAGCATTTTCTATGGTATTATTTGCCCAGTACTTACTGTAAAAAATCTTGTAAGAGGTTCATTAATTTTCAATTTAATCAATTTTACAGCTTAACTTTTAAGTAAGTGTTTTGAATGGAACATAACTTTAGATCAGACTACGAACTTTGTGCCACATTAAGTAAAGCTGCTTTTTTTGTGTAATAATTATCCAAAATATAATCCTTACTACTTGGGACCTCGCGCTTATTGCGACGTCCGCAACTTCTTACGCGAAGAATTTTTAAATTAAACCTTGACAAATTATACAAAAAAGCCATCCTCTTGAACCAAATTATTTATTAAAAGAAACCGCATCAAAATCCGTTGCGTAGTTCTGAAGATATAAGCTCACATAGGGACATACATACAAAAATGTCGTCTTTCTTTTATAATAAGTAAAGAAAAGATAGTCAAAGCCAATACTATCTAGTTAATTAACATCCCTTTCAAGTAATATTAAGATTATTACAGAGCAAGATAAACAACTTTTTTACTTTATAAAATCTGCAAAATTATGCCGACCTTAAACTTTGAAGCCTTACAGTATAGCTTGGCAAAAAAGAGTAGAAAATAATGGAGGCGCCACTGTGCTGTTCGTATGGCAACCCGTTGCAACCGAATAGCGTACCAACCTAATCTTGATACTTAGCTGTTTTTGTAGACAAATTTATTCACATTTTATTTATGTAATACTAGCAACCCGTCCCGGCTTCGCACGGGTGTAATTCCGTGAAAAGCATTAATATTTAATTATTATTATAACCTATGTTACTCAGTAACTCGACCGATTATAATTATTTTTTATTATTTATTTTCTTATACATTGTTAATGCGAACGCTACACCAATTACTTCATTACCTTGTAATCACACTAAAAGTATAAGTTCAAATAGAATTTTCGTTTCCATAATAATCAAGTCACCAAAGTATCAATTAATCTAGGCGCACTATACCAGAGCAATGCAGAAAAAATGTAAACATAACCTATGTGCTCGACGTTTATTTATTGTTTCAAATTTCTACTTATTCCTTACGCAAGCAAATTAATACAGCTTTGTATTTATCAATTAACACTTGATTTAACTAAAATCAACAAAACAAACTCTTACATACCTGTCATATCAGCGGTTATTTCGTAAATATTGTTAAGATCAGAAAGAATAATTTGGGCCTCATGTTCCGCCAGACATCGCCCGTACACCTTATAAATAACCTCTCTGCCAGCACTTCGAATGGTTTTATTCATTATATTTCACTTTTTACGTTTATTGAATAACTTTTAGAGGTCGAAACAACAATTCTACGAAGTCGTGAACTTTGTTTATTATGATACGTCATTATTTTGGAAATGTTGCCAACAGACAAAAAATTAGTTCCTTTTCTAGACTTTTTTGCCAAGCTATACATTTGGGCAGATTTTCCTCTCATTCGTGGGCTTAGCATATATTTGTACGATTTATTGAGGTCGTGACCCTGCATACGACAGCAAACTTTATGGACAATTCGTTACTTTATAAAATATAATAGCGATTTTGTTTATCAAGGCAAAATAAGGATCGAAGATAAATATTAAATAAATCGTAAACCGTTTATAGCCAATAAAATCGACATATGATTTGATAACTAAGCAAGATAAGGGTTTCAATATAACAGAATATTTCATTTCTTCTTTAGGTGTATGTTTACTTGTTATAAAACAAAGTCGCTCGTTTTTGTATGTATGTCCCTATGTGAACTTATATCTTTACAACGACGTAACGGATTTAGATGCGGTTTTTTTTATTTGATAGAGTGATTCAAGAGGTTGGTTTGTCGTATAATTTGTTGTTCCTAAATGCCACACTTACGAAATTCCGCGCTATAGCTAGTTGTAAATAAATTGTTAACCTTTTCCGTTGATTTTATGCTGAATATTGGTGATGTTTTAAGGGATCATAAAATCTTTATTTCGATGTCCAGCTACTTAGTATTAAAGTAAAAAAAAATAGTCGCTGTTGCATTGTTTAAATGATGCATTCATACTGATATTCTAGCTTAAAATAAAAGAAGGTTGGAAAATACAGCCTTATATCATTTTCATTTTTCGGCAATAGATAGTCCAGATAATTGGCAGTTGGAGAAACAGTTTTATGAATTCAGAAATATCCGTGTACTATCTAATGAAGCAAAAGAAAAATCACTAAAGTTAGTTATCTAAATAGAACAGGAATATCTGATCTGATACGGATCAGATATTTCTTTACTTAATGAGAAGTATATATTAAATTCTTAAAAATTGACATTTTAACACGCTATTACTAGCAGAGGCGTATTTACCCTGGGGCCATACGGGCCATGGCCCGTGGCGGTCAGCCTGAGATGGGTGGCGAGGGCCTTCAAGTTAAAAATTTTGCTCTTTTTCTATTAATTTATAGGGCGGCTAATTAAATTGGCCCGGGGCGTCAAATCAAATGGCCCGGGGCGCTAAATTTCAAAATACGCCTTTGATTTTTAGTAACTAGCTGTTGCTCGCGACTTTGTACGCGTGGAATTTAGGAAATCTTCCCCGTTTTGCAACATTTAACACTAATGCTACGCTCCTATTGGTCGCAGCATGATGTTATATAACCTATAGCGTTCCTCAATAAATGTACTATCCAATGCAGAGAGATTTTTTTAATTCGAACCAGTAGTTCCTGAGATTAGGGCATTCTAACAAATAAACAAAGTCTTCAGCTTTATATTATTAATATATATATGCACTGTTTTACCTGATAGTGGATACGCATTCAATCTTGAAGACACTTAAATATAGTCCGGCTAAATCGCACTTCATGGTCTAAAAAGATATGGTTATTCTTAAATCAAGTGACAGTAGTTTTCGCAAGTTACAGTCGTCACTTTTACAAGGAATAAATCAAGTATTCTATTGTGAAGAGAAAGGAGCTGTTTTATTAGTCTATAGCTCAATTGAACCTGTGGCGTGTATCATAAAAACATATAAACGTATTTCATCCACACATAATATAAATGTCTACGTAGAATTATTAAAAAGATTTTGCCATAGACACTCTATACGGTTATTCTGTGGCTCTATCAATCTGTCTATCGGTCTATGTTGCGCAGTCTTTGAGTGATTGCCATCCACCTTTGAAATGGTTAGTGAATGCTTAAAAGTTATAGTTCTAAAAAAGTACTCGCTGCTACTAAAGCAACAAAAACCTAACAGCAATAACATTAAACTTTAATGGTCTTATTCATAATGACTTATCGGAGGTTTAAACGGAGATTTTATCGGAGAGATAATAAACGTTTTATCGTAAAAAGACTTTGTCAACTTTTGACAATTTTCGCGAACCGATTTTAGCGAACTTTTAAACCTCTAATACGTCATAATGAATAAGACCATAAATATTTATCTTTTAAAAAATATATGGTAAATAGCTAAAAGTTCATTCAACAAAATTGATCATAGTTTTAAAATTCTTTCAAAACTTCTATAAAATATTTCCCAAACGAATGACGGCAGGTGGATCCGGACTGTAAGTTATTTCTGCCGGTGACACGCGCTCAATTGAATTTATTACAGTCTTTTGTGTGGCGTTTTAAAAGTACAGACACACCTCGTTCGCAAAGTGGCTTGATAAAATGTAAGTTCCAATCCCGCACAGGACAATTACTTGTTGGGTGACGGACAAAAGTAATTCAAGTATCACCTTTTCATGTCTCGTCTTCAGGTGTCCTAAGAACCGACTCAAGGAACCACGTTGCATGACACGTGCGTTTATACCCGAGGAAGATTGACGTCAGACAAGGCTGGTCGCAAAAAAGAGCCAAAACTAATTGCAATATAAACAAGAGGTCATGCTGCACCGAATACCTTAAGAGACAAAGGCAGGAGAATGAAGATGATATTTATATTTGTATGATACTTTTTGTCTGTTTGTCTGTAGTAATATACGAATCGATCGGACTGATTTTGAGTGGACCTGTACTGATATATTATATAGCTATCGTTATAGAAAATATTTTAAGCTCTCTCTCACTCTCTCTCTCCCTCAGCCCATTGACGTCCCACTGCTGAACACGGGCCTCCTCAATTTTGGGAGGGTTTGTGGTCTATTATACTGCACAGTTCAGACGTGATAACATAAGGCTGAGTTTCGATTTTTCTCTCTCACACAGTAGATGTAACTATTTACATATACACCTTACAGCAATCTGGGGAAGAATGGGGTTATGACACTTACATTTTTAATTCGTCACCACATGTAGGTACAAAGCTCAGGCTATTTTAGTATTGCTAAAATAAAGACCGTGAAAACATTAAGATTTTTCTAAACAACGTATATAATAGTTTCATAAGTAATATATAAAATATATAAGTTATATAATATATAAATATAATATATATAAATATATAATATATAAAGTAATAAGTTTATAATACTTTCAAAGAGCTTCAATGATCTTAATTTTAGTTAGAGCACAGCTATTCGCAAATAAACCTAACCACTTATGGCTAAGTAGTTCTCTAAAATGTATGTACTATCCGAGATGAACGCGCCGCGACTAATTGAACAGCTAATTTGTGGAGCGCAGTGTATCTACCTCTTTGAATAACTAATTAGATCTATTATGCTAATATCCATTATGAAAATTGAAGCTTAATTATAACTCTACTAGCTTCACCCCACAGTTTCACTTGCGTTCAGAGGTAAAGCTTAGAATAAAGGGTCTTTCAACAAGGATGGGTCTATGTAGAAATTGAATAAAACAAGTTGCGTGTGGGATATTAATGTAAATGTTTTTTTTTATTTAAAAGACCTCCTCTCCAGCCCATTTACCTCCCACTGTTGGGCACAGGTCTCCTCCGCTTTGGAGGGATTATGGTCCACTGTACCGTGCTGACCAGGCGTGTTGGCACAGGGTTTATTTTCGAGTTTTCCATTTCTCACAGGGGATTTTATCTGTGTGCAATATCCATTAGCTGACTTTTACGAGATTAAAAGATTAAAAGGCCTATTATAATTCTCTCTGAATTTTATGAAAAGATATTATAACTATATTTTGTAAAGTTAGTTGATATTTCACATCGCGTAATTGACAGTAGACAGCCAATAACGGCGAATCCTGTTTTGACCAATGGGTTGGGTGCCTAGAATCTCCTCGATAACAGCAATTAAAGTCCCTTCCGAAGCCCGAGGCTAGCGACGAATCACTATTAAGCCTCGAGTAGTGAACAAACAGGAGGTACATACACAGTTTTCTTTAACGAAATGCAGCAATATTAGTGCCGGGGAACGTACACAAATACTAACTTAATCCCATTAGTCGTTACGCACACACACTAAGAGAGAAAATCTACACTATGAATATAAACTTTTCTCTCGTAGCTTTTTTAACGGAGATCGTTTGAAAATGTCAACTCCCTTTCTAGGTGCCGCTTGCGATTTTGTTCGTGTGAAATTAGGAAACCACGCTTAAAAAAGCTATATATTTAAGTAACTCTTGAACCATTTTATCCATTAAAAGAGCGCATTAAAATCTGTTGCTTAGTGTTAAAGATTTAAGCTCACTTTTGGACATATAGAATTATCTAATTTGTTTTATAATTAGTAAAGATATTATTCCTTTTTCTCCTTTTTAGTATATGAATGCTGAACTAACAAAAAACTGTTACAACTTTTTAAACCTCAAACTGAGGTTGGTATATTTTTTATATAAGTAAATATGAAATTGTTAGCCCTTTTTCAAAATAATATCATTGGACAAAACAAGAATAAGTTAAAGGTCAACCCTTTTACTCATTTTCTTATTAGTTTCAAATGAAATAATGTGTTTGTTTTGTTACACTGTTATCTATTTCACTTTAGATGACATTTTATTTATAAAACGTATTTGAACATTACAACAACACAAAAAATATGTCGACGTATCTTTTTTTCTAATTTCTTAATAACAACGTTTTTATTTTACCCTAGCCGTTGCCCGCGACTTTGTTGGCACTTTGATATTTAGAGACCACGCCTTAACAATTTATAGGTTGTTGTAGCCAGAAGTTTGATATACGCCTCAATAGATGGCGTTGTACTCTTTGGTGAATCGCACTATGGTTTCATGGCTCGTATAATTGTTTTTAGCTAAGTTTCATTATTATAGTTATAGGGGTGTACATGTACATAATGATGTTTATTAGAAATCATGGTACGAACACTAATAACAGGGATAAAGGCAGGAAAGTGATGAAATAATGTAAATTAGAGGTTTATAAATTAAACAGAGACATATCCAGAACTAAATGTGTACAACAAATTCAAATATCTTATGTCTATGTAATCTATGTTTTAGTCGGACATAAAACATTCCAACAATTTTTTTTGGACTGTAGTGACGGATAATTTAAAATTTAGTTTCTTTTTGCTAAGAGGCTGCTCCTAAAAACTAGGCATAAAAATAGCTCACAACTTATTCTTATTTTGAAGACTCCTACATAACTTGAAGTTCGTGATTATACCAGATATAGATATCTAAATATAAAACAGAGGTCTCCAACCTTTTATATCTATTTTGTTAGTACGATATATCATGTTTCAATAAAGCAAATCTAAGCTCAAAAGATTATGCACTCGACTTCGCTGCCTTTGAGATTTCATGAAATTGGAATTACGATGTCATATTAGATTTCTCGTATACCTAACAAAGCTCACTAGATCTAAGAGCATTTTAACTTATCAAATAGAAAGAGGAACCTACTAAGAATCTTTAACAACAAGTATACCTAATATGGTTGTTTTATTTGTCTGCAGGACTGAATGAATGGAGAATGGAGGAATGAAGGAATGAATTTTTTTAATAACTTACTGCCTATAGGTTTTTAAAATACACTTTTCCATCCATCCATCAATCGTTCTACGTCCACAGCTACACATAGGGCACTGCCTCTCCTAACCGCTAGGTAGGTACGCCACTGGCGATACACCTTTATTCCTAACTAGCTGTTGCCCGCGACTCCGTCCGCGTGGTATTTAGAAAATTTTCCCCGTTTTTGCAACATTTTTCACTACTGCTTCGCTTCTACTGGCGTAGCATGATGTTATATAGCCTAAAACCTTTCTCGATAAATGCCCTATCTAACAATGAAAGAATTTTTCAAATTGGCCCAGGGGTTCCTGAGATGCGTTTAAACAAACAAACTCGTCCGCTTTATAATATTATATTAGTATAGATAATCTTTATTTATATATTACTAGCTGACCCGGCAAACGTAGTTTTGCCATACTAAAAAAAAAAAGTTTGAAAAATAGATGTTGGCCGATTCTCAGACCTACTGAATATGTATGCAAAATTTGAGAAGAATCGGTCAAGCCGTTTCGGAGGAGTACGGTAACTAACACTGTGACATGGAAATTTTATATATTAGATAAATCTTCTGTACGTGTTTGTAATTGAACTCCTCCTAAACGGCTGGACCGATTTTGATGAAATTTGTTGTGAGTATTCAAGGGGGTTTGAGGATGGTTTAGATTCACAATTGGCTAGACCGATTTTGATGAAATTTTTTGTTGTTGATTTTTACACAGAATCGTATGGCAAAACAACGTTGGCCGGGGCAGCTAGTATTAGTATAGATAATCAGAATCTTTTTTTATTTGCAATCAGATCTAAAATCGAATCCGGTGTTCCTTTAATTTCTATAAAATGAATACAGGTACTACAAAATAAAATATACTTTGCAAAATGTTTTTAGTAAAAAACATGAAATAGTGAAGGAATGAATAGCTCGATGGAAACCCAAACCATTTTAATTAAAATTTATTACTCAATCAGAATAAAACTGAAAAAAATATAAAATTGAAATCATGTGCTATTTCGAATCAAGCTAATGGTCTTTAGTGGCGAGTGGTAACTGATCGTAATTAATATTCGTAATGATATGGGGAATTGACAGGTACCTGCAGACAGGGTAATAGCTTGTTGGCTCTTATACTGATTAAAATGGTAATAACTCGAGATATATTTTAGCATTACTCCCTAATTATCTGATATTATAACGTTATGTTTGTACTGCGTTTAGGTGTTTCTAACAACAACAAAAAAACCAAAAACAAAACAAAAAAGCTTTTATTCATTTTACAAACATATAGGGCATTACATTAACAATTATTGTATTATATCTATGTATCATAAGTATTCATTTACAAAAGAAAAGTAGTTTATGTATTCTATCCGTATATCCGTATACCCATAACACAAGCATATCAGCTTAGCTTGAGACCAGAGGACGTTGTGTGAAATGTCCATGAATATATTTTTATTTATTTATTATAAAGCTGAAGAGTTTGTTTGTTTCAACATTATTTAATCGTAGGATCCATTGGTCCGATTTGAAAAAGCCTTTCAGTGTTGGAAAGTATATTTATCGAGGAAGGTTTTAGGCTGCGTAACATCACAGTGCGATCAATAGGAGTGAAACATCAGCTAAAAATATTGCAAAAACGAGGAAAATTTTCAAAATTTCACGCGTATAAAGTTACGCCCTACAGTTAGTCTGTGTATAAAAAATCAATTACTTTTTTAATAGACTTGTATTATCATCAAGAATATGACACAATTAAATAATATAGCCAGTTCAGTTTGAATTAACTTATTAAATTTACAATGAAAAGTAATAACAAGTTCACGTAACCATATAACTATGCGTATAACTAGTTTACTTTCAGAAAAATGTTGTTTTTATAGCTCATTAAAAGTTAAGCTCGTATTTACGTTACAATTAACATGAAACATAAAATTAAAATAATGCCTTTCGTATATTATATTAAGGATATAAATTGTACATTTATTTTGAATATAAAAAAAACGGGTCAGGTGAGAGTTGGACTCAAACACGAAGGGTTTCGTAAAGTATTCGTCATACCGACCCTAAATAACACGGAATACGGGACCCCAAAAAATGAGATTGCATGGAAGAGCAGGAGAATGACGATGATGAGATTACTTAGATTGTGAAATTTTCAGCACTTTAGCTACCATCCCCATTTCATCATATTATCCGGGTGGTGACGGATTAAGAATACAAGTGTCACAATCTCTTCCCCAGGGTGCTGTAAAAGTCAGCTAAGGGATATTGCACACAGTTAACATCCTCTGTGAGAGTCTGAAAACTCGAAAATAAACCCTGTGGCAACACGCCTGGTCAGCGCGGCACAGTAGACCATAATCCCTCTCAAAGTGGAGGAGGCTCGTGCCCAACAGTGGGACGTAAATGGGCTGGAGAGAGAGTTACCATCGTCCGGAAGATACAGTCTGGTGATAGTCGGATGGACGGACAGCGATGTCTCAGTAATAGGGTTTTATCTTTTGATAGAGAACTCTAAAGAACTTAGTTACTTAGTCCACACGGAAAATTTTTTTTTTCCTTTTTTTTTTCCTTTCTTGATGACTCCGGTCTATGGAGACCACATTCATCAAAATATTACAATCTAGCCAACCAAGGCTAATAAGTATTTTAATCTAACTTAAATTACTAAATAGAATAATAACTAAGAATGTGTCCATCAACACTTTTATTGGTGTCTCTATTTAAGGCGAAGGCACTTTGTTTTTGTGTTCCTTAAAACTAGCACTCACATTTTCGTCTCTGTTTTCTTTTATCAACTAAATCATTTCTTATTTCTGTGGGTTAGCACTGACTACGAATTTTTCTTTTCGTCGTAGGTGTATTATTCCACGCACACTGTTGAATATCAGTAATAAATTTTCGTATGTCTAGGTCTAATTGCTTTGAATTTTTAAGTGTAACTCGAACTGAAACATATGATTAAAAATGTTAGTATTTTTTTAATTTTTGAAATGAAAAAAATGAAATGAAAAATCATTTAATTAAGTAGACATAATTTATAGATAAAATTATGTGTTTTTGGCATGTCCAATTTTTTTTCCCTACCACCGGTTCAGGACGCAATCTGCTGAGAAGAACCGGCGTAAGAAACTCAGCAGAGCTTTTAATTAAATAATTTTTTTTTTTGCTTTATCTTTTTGTTTTTGAATCATCATAGATCCTTGATGAGTGTGCAAAACTTCTGAATAATCCGATTTTTGGAAAAATGTGAAAACATACGAAGAATCTGTTATCAAAGAATATAACAGGCTAGCTGCACCCCGTGGTGTCACCCGCGGTAAAAAAAGGATAAAAAATCAGGCAGTAAAGGGTGTTTTGGTACTTGACACTTATCGTCACATTTTAGACAATTCACGCAATATCAGAAATATTATGTTACCTACACTGTTTTGGGGTCGATGATGTAGACTCAGTTTCGAGCATATCCGATGCTCATCTCCAGGACGTCTGCGCAGCGGCGTCTGCGACCTTCGGGCGTGCACTGAATATCTTTATAAATCACGCAATATCTTTATAAATTGTAGCCTATGTGTTATTCTGATGTATGAGATATATTGTAGTAAAGTTTTATTAAAATCCATTCAGTAGTTTTTGCATTTAAGAGTAACAAACATCCAAACATCCATACTCACAAACTTTCACATTAAGAATATAGTAGGATTCTTTAGAATGTTAATCGATTATTAGATACAAAAGAAACTAATAGAACCATCTTACTGATAAAATGTTGTAGTTATAGCCTATGTAGTATTAAATAGAACTACTAATCATTTTATTTTACTACTATAACTAGATTATATATATATATCTATTTAATTACAATTACGCAATACTCGATACAGAAAAAATCAAACGGTAGTCAAACGACATCGCAATAACATTCGTTTATTCCAATGCTTTGAAGTTTGTATCCAAATGTCAAAAGAACATGCGAGCTATCGGAATATAGACAGAAAATAACTATTTTATTTACCAGTAATAAAATAAATCAATGCAAATGGAGCAATAAAATTTATACCATTCGATTTAATAGACCATTTGTAATCAATATTTATGATAATAAAGAATTGGGATACCGTTTGTGGTTATGTAGTTATTGTTTGCAAATTAATGGTTAATTTTATAACTAAGGATAGCTTTCGATAGCTGCGTATATACATAATATATGAATAATTACCTAAAGTATTGTATATTTTACTATCTGTTGTCTGCGACTCCGTACGCGTGAAAGGAGAAAGAATTTCGCGTTTTTTAAACATTTTCACTAATGTTTCGCTCCTATTTGTCGTAGCGTGATATTATAAAGCCTACTAGCTAACCCGGAAAACGTTGTTTTGCCATACAAATATCAAGGATGGGCAACCCTTATCACTTAGAGGTATAAAAATAGATAGTAGCCGATTCTCAGACCTACTGAATATGCATAAAAAAATTCATAAGAATCGGTCAAGCCACACGAGAATTTTATATCTTATATTTATTGAGGAAGGATTCATCAATAAATGGACAATCCAACACAAAAAGCTTTTTCAATTTGAACCGGTGGTTCCTGAGCTAAGCGCGTTTAAACAAACAAACTATTTTGCTTTATAATATTAGTAGAGAAATATAGATTATGATCATATGATGATGCAGAATGATGATAAGTGATTGTTGTTACTGAAATACATAAACTGAGAAATTTTCGGCTCTCTGGGTATCACCTTCTTGAGGTACAGCCTAGTGACAGGGCGGAAAAGACGAATGGACAGCGAAATCTTAGTAACAGACTGTTCTACCTTTTGGTAACCAACCCCCAGAAAATTCCTCTCGCTAGAAAGAAATAAAACATTTCTCGTTACTAACTAGTTTAATAATTTGGAAACCAATTCTAAAATAAACGTTGATATCATTTAACTGAACGAAACCCCACCTAATGGTTGAAAGGCGTTTCTTGTTTCATTTCAATTGCAGCTTAATTAAATATTATACCAGTCGTTGAGTGGAAATAGCCCGCCCTCATTATTTATTTTGGTTGGATATTTTGCTAACTTTAATAACGAAAACGCTTATGGAAATGATTTATCAAATTGGCAGTTATAATTAACTGACTGTTGATCGCGATTTTAAAGGCTTCAAATATAGAAATATTTCTAAAAAAATTTTACTAAACATCCTTCCTTCAAAACTACTTTGTCTATTTAAAAAAAATATCAAAATCAGTTTTAAAGATGCTGGTCTTATTTGTAATGACTTATCGGAGGTTTAAACAATAACTTTATCGTAGAAATAACAAACATTTTATCGTAAAAAGAAAATTATGAATAAAAAAATTTGACAATTTTAGCGAACTTATTTTAGCGAAGTTTTAAACCTGCGATAAATCATTATGAATAAGACCATTAAGCTCATATATACAGAAAACGATTTGAGAAAAACTCCGTGTGGTGACGGTCACCACAAGTCAGCTAAGGGATATTGCACAGAGATAACATCCTCTGTGAGAGACGGAAAACTCGAAAATAAACCCTGTGCCAACACGCCTGGTCAGCGCGTCACAGTAGACCATAATCCTTCCCAAAGTGGAGGAGGCCCGTGCCCAACAGTGGTTCGTAAATGGGCTGGAGAGAGAGAGATACAGAAAAAACGACTTTGTTTTTTATTAAGTAAACATTCTTTGATCGCGAAATAATAAAAGTACACGTTTGTGTGTGTATGTGTGTGTATCCATGTGCACAAGTAAGAAGATTTCTTGGTTTTTGTTGTTTCTTATTTTTAGCCAATTCTCGAGGGACAGTGGAGTACCACTAGATAAGTAGTAACTTATCTAAACTAAAAAGGAAGTGTATATTAATACGATTATCGTATAATTAATTATTTTTTATTAAATCGACAATCGTGGATGTGACTATGTGTACGGCTTTTTTATTTGAATGAGTATATTCATACGGATATTATTATTTTTTTATTATTAAATTTATTACTAAGAATTTTTTTCGTGAAAAAAGTGAAAATCTTTTTCGACACTGTCCACGGAGCAGAAGATTAACTAAGGAGCAAAAGGAAAAAATTGCGGAGTTATTAGATCTCGAAGCTAACCGAGTGAAAGTTAGGTTAGGGTTTTTTTTTTCGAAAGCCTTATTTTATTTATCTATGCAACATAAGGCAACGTTATTAGTATCGAGCAAGAAACGGTAAAAAAAATCAGTTTTTTGTATGGGAGCCCCCCTTAAATATTTATTTTATTTTATTTCTAGTATTTGTTGTTATAGCGGCAATAGAAATACATCATCTGTGAAAAGTTCAACTGTCTAGCTATCACCGTTCTTGAGATACAGCCTGGTGACAGATGGACGGACGGACGGACAGCGAAGTCTCAGTAATAGGGTTCCGTTTTTACCCTTTGGGTACGGAACCCTAAAAATGTTACGGTCTTATTCATAATGACTTATCGGAGGTTTAAACGGAGATTTTATCGGAGTTATATATAATAAACGTTTTAGTGTAAAAAGACTATCATGAATAACAAGTTTTGACAATTTTCGCGAACCTATTTTAGCAAACTTTTAAACCTCCGATAAGCCATTATAAATAAGGCCATTAAGTCTTTAATAAACAATATTTATACTAAGAAAGTTCAGTTAAGTTTGACGAATTGTGTTATCGACATAAACAATTTTAGTCTTTTAGTTAAGTTCAGTTGTAATGAACCCCTGCGTTTGTAACTATCTTCATGGTGTTTTCAGAAACTCGTTACTTTTTTAACACGCTTATAAGTTCAGTATGTATCTATCAATGTATTAATCTATGTAACGGAATCTTTGAAAGTGATTTTAACCCACTTGCAGTAGTCGGATTTATCTGAAATTTTGCACATAATTATGTCAAGGACCGATGACAGCAATAATTTAAAAAAAATATTCAGGATTTTCAAGCATGTTTTTTAGTTTTTCAACTAAGGAGATTATTAATAGATTTGAAAAAGCCAAACAAAATCGATACCACTTCAACGTACTTGAATCATTCAATGACGAAACGTTTTGAAAATTTTCTTAACTATACGTAAAAAAAAAAGCTATTACTTTTTCAACATAACAAAATTAGATTAAAACATACGTTTTTATGTCTATCACCTTGTTTAACCTCAACATCGTTAATCAAGCACGATTTCTTTATGGATTACCTCATTAATACAAATTTAATCTTGTAACTTTTATAGAAATTCCTTTTAAACTTTGAACTGTGAATTCATTATGGGCTACCAACACGCAACTGTTTCATGTAAATTTTTAGGGTTCCGTGCCAAAAGATGAAACGGGACACTATTACTGAGGTTAAATTTACTCTCTACTATCCCTAGGTACTTTTCTGCTCTCTTCTTCAACCCATTTACGTCCCACTGTTGGGCACGAGCCTCCTCTACTTTAGGAGGGATTATGGTCTACTGTGCCGCGCTGACCAGGCGTGTTGGCACAGGGTTTATTTTCGAGTTTTCCGTCTCTCACAGAGGATGTTATCTGTGTGTAAGATCCCTTAGCTGACTTTTACAGCACCCTTGGGAGGAGATTGTGACACTTGTATTCTTAATCCGTCACCACCGCTAGGTACTATCAATATAATATGTTGTGACGGATTAAGAATTTAAGTGTCACCATCCCATTTCTTCCTCAGAGCGATATAAGAACCAGGTAAGGAATATTATAAGCAGTTAACATCAACTGTAAGAGACAGAAAGCTTGAAACTAAACCCCATGACAATACGCCTGGCCAACGTGACCAAAATTTCTCCCAAAGTGAAGGACATCTGTGTCCAGCTGTGGGACGTTAATGGGCTGGAGGGAGAGAATATTATCGTAATGAATATAGATGAATATGGAAACACGTGGAATTAAAAAAAAATCCCGCTTCTGCAACATTTTCCAATGATGCTTCGCTCCTATTAGTCGCTGCATGATAACATATAGCCTATAGCCTTTCTCGATAAATATACTATCCAACATAAAAGAATTTTTCAAAATCGCTCCAGTAGTTCCTGTGGTTAGCGCGTTCAAACAAACAAACAAACTCTTTAGCTGTATAATGTTAGTATTGTTTATGATAATAATTATAATACGTCACCCTTCGTAAGCGAAACCAACTCGTACTTGGCCGGTTTTATTTCACATATTACATGAAGAAATGTGAAGTAGTGACGTGTTGTAATTATTTAAGTAGTTAACTGCATAAGTTATACAGTTTTTATAAAACAATCTTGAAAGTGTTTAATGTTCGTATTCAAATTATGTTCACAGTTTTCAAAAGCTGCAATAAATAGCTGAATTCAAAACTTAATAAACACGTTATTATTGCATTTTCATCGGTCCTTGAGATATGTGCTTCAGATCAATCCGACTACTGCGAGTGGGTTAAAATCACTTTCAAAGATTCCGTTACATAGATTCCGTTACATAGATTACTACATTGATAGATACATACTGAACTTATATGCGTGTTAAAAGCGTGTTAAAAAAAAATTGTTGATGGAAAGCTTTCTGGCGTCGTCTATACTTAATTATAAAGCTGAAGAGTTTGTTTGAACGGGCTAATCCCAGGAACCACTGGTCCGATTTAATAAATTCTTTCAGTGTTGTGGATAGTACATTTATTAAGAAAGGCTATAGGCCAGGAGTGGCCAACAAGGATCAGTCGCAAGTCGAGAAGGGAGACGTTCGACGGTGACTTTTAGTAGTTTTCTACTATTTTAATAGATTTTGAGCATAGATTCTAAATTTCTAGTGGGGCAAAACTTGGCTTTGTTAGAGTTTAGTATTATTTAATTATTAAATAAATATTCATGTATGTTGCTGGAACTCGCAAGAGTGCACGGCGGTATAAAAGAACATTGCATAAAAGACCCCTTCTTATCTTAGAAATAGGTCGATCGCGACTCAATTTGAAAATAAAAAGTAGATCTTATGTGCACAAAAGTTGGCCACACCTCAGCGAAGCATCAGTGAAAAATGTTGCAAAAAAGGGGCAACAGTTAAATATAATAAACAAGAATGGCATTCTGTATGTTATTATTGTTATTAATTATTAATCCAGTAATTAATCCAACAAAAGGGTATAAATACGTAAACATAATTCTGTGAATTAATCTTAGTCAGTACTCAAGCCTCTGTCAAACCAAGTGCACTACATATCGTAGGCTTACGCCCGGTTTCTGAAAGGCTGATCAAACTGTAAATCAACTGACAGCTCTGTTAACTTAACAGCGCTGTCAAATCAATTTCGGTTTCTGAAACGTTGTTCAGAGAAAAATTTACTAATCAATGATCAATTTGATTTGACATAGAGATTTTTATTAGTGCTGGTCACATTGGTAACTAGATGTCAAAAGGTACCTTAAAATAAACAAACTGCTGTCAGTTCCAATGTAAAATTCTGCGAAATTCAAATTGTTTATATTAACTTGAATAAACTTTGTGCTTTGTGCTCTAATATAAATAGTGGGCGAGACCCGAATAGACTATAACCACGTCTTTGTGCACACCGTTGTCCCTATACATAAAATAATTAATTAATAGTGTTATAATGACTTCACGCGGCAAGAATTTTACAGAAAGAGAAAGGTGTAAGCTAATGGAACTAGTGCAGAAGTAAGTATTTAGTTATGCAGAAATTTTGCCTTGTTATCGATGATAAAATATAGTTATGTTTACATTACACATTGACAAACAATGAGCTATATTGTGAATATATATCATCCAATGTTGTATTTTTAGGTATAAAAATATAAATGAAAATAAAAGTACAAATGCGATTTCAAATTCAAAGAAAAATGAAGCTTGGGAGTTCTTTGTGCTTGTTCCTTAGTGTAAATGGTTTAATTTTATCTGCTATCATGTTAACCAGCAGCATTATCACAGATTTTGTCATCCTGTATCGATTTTTAAACTCTTCGTCATTGTAGAATTCTAAAGGATTCATTCTTGCTTTAAATACTCGCGGCCTTGCCTGATCTTCCTCACTGCTAGAAGTGCTCATGCTGATGCTTAGATCCGACAGAGACATGATGCTTTCTACAAAAACAAATTAACTTTATATCACAAATACGTTTCAAAAATATTCTGTTTTCATTGTAATTATGCTATACATAGTAGGTATACATACCTTCTAAGTAAAAATTTAAAAAAACTTGAATTTTTACGTAAATAAACAATTTTGATTACACTTTAATTCGTCCACCACAGGCACCGATTACTTGACCAAACTTTTGACATTAGATAAATCTATGATTAAGGCGTGACAAGCGTTTCAGAAACTCAAAATGGCGCTTGACAAACGATTACGGCGCTTAATTTGACAGTCCTGTCAACTGACCAGACAATCAAATAAAATCGTTAATTATGCTTCTAGAAACCGAAATGTGACTTAACAAGAGATTTGACGACTGATTAGTTAATTTAACTGTTGATCAGCCTTTCAGAAACCGGGCGTTAGACGTTGAGTTTAATTGACAACAAGGAATCTCTCCAACTATAATAATAATGATTTCACTGACTATAATAGAATTTCAATGGGTAAATTTACCAACTTGCATCCATTTCTAAATTAAAGTTATTTAATATTCAATGACTCTGTCCCGTGTAATATTATAATGAGTTTATTTCACAAAATTGCCTTGTCTTTTGTGACGCATACTTGTAGACGTTACATTGGCAAGAGTTATAAAAAAATCGAGAAAATCTGCAAACGTACGTTTACTTTTAACCGACTTCAAAAAAAGAGGAGGTTCTCAATTCGACTGTATGATTTTTTTTATGATTGTTACCTTATAACTTTTAACAGGGCGATACGATTTCAATGATTTTTTTTTATTTGAAAGCTGGTGGTCCCCGTGTGGTCCTTTTAATACCAGGTCAGGATCTGATGGTTATCTCCTGAGAAATCGAGAAAAACCCTCAAATTTCAAAGGCACATGAAAACGGTAGAACTTTTTTAAATACATATTTATGTCTCATTTATAAGCAAAAAAGAACCAAAATATTTTTTTTTTTTGTTATTGAACAATAAATTATAGTTACATTAACATAAGTACTTCTCGGTCATTAAGTTACATTAAAATATTCAAGGAACAAAAACCGATTCATTTTAATCGTGTTTATCATCTTCTAGAGAGTAGAAAAGGCGTACTGACTCTACTACCATTACTCTTAATAGTTGGCACAATTAGTTCGTTGCTTTGCATAAAATACTTCTGACGTTATGGGCCCAAACATAAGAGATAGAGATAGATTTAGTCTTGTACATTTCTTCAGTTATCTAAAATGATGAATGATTTGACTATCATTTTGTATAAGTTTAGACTAAGTATTGACGCGTAGAGTTTTGTTTTACACAACAGAAATTTTTAAATAATAAAAAACTGGTCAAGTGCGAGTTGGACTCGCGCACGAAGGGTTCCGTACCATTATCTATGCAACATAAGGCACGTTATTAATAAATGAGCAAACAACACACACAATACTTAATTAATGACGTTTGTTGTATGAGAGCAAGAAACGGTAAAAAAAATCATGTTTGTTGTATAGGAGCCCCCCTTATTTTTAGTATTTGTTGTTATAGCGGCAATAGAAATACATCATATATGTGGAAATTTCAACTCTCTAGCTATCACCGTTCTTGAGATACAGCCTGGTGACAGACGGACGGACAGCGAAGTCTCAGTAATAGGGTCCCGTTTTTACCCTTTGGGTACGGAACCCTGAAAAGCATGTCCGTAGAACCTAACTATGTACTATTTGGTTTATATCACTTCAATTCAAGATTCAATTCAAGGGTTCGATTCCCGCCTCGGACACTCATTTGTGTGATGTTTATAAATGTCATACAAATGTTTGTTCTGCGTCTGGGTGTTTCTATGTATTATAAGTATGTATTTACAAAAGAAAAGTAGTATATGTATTCTATCCGTATTCTGGTACCCATAACACAAGCATAATAAGCTTAGCTTGGGACCAGAGGACGTTGTGTGAAATGTCTGTGAATATTTATTATTATTATTTACAGAAATTTTTTTTTTTTTCTCAGCTTTTAGCTGGTATAAACCACATTTACGGGTCAAGACCAAGTTTATTATTATTATTATTATTATTAATATTTTTGGCATTAACGACCACCAGACAGACGAAATTACTTTTGCAGATATAATATTAGCAAGGATTTCAATATTTCTTTAATACAAATATCTGTAGTTAAGAGGTTTGGACTTCCCAAAACGGCTCCACCAATTTTAGCTAGTTTTTTGTTTATTTGGTAGAAACGAGAATAGCTTAGTTATCAAAATACTACGAACGCTACAGTTATTATTTTTATGGAATAGAAATATTAACCCTTACTATTTTATAAACGTGAAAACGAGATTATGACACCATAGAAATTTTGACGAGCTTAAGTGTTAATGTGTCGAACGAAACCATAGCGCGTTTTAAAAAACGGCACAATGCCATCTATCGACTGTCATAGTAAACTTCTAATTATTAAGGTTTAATTTCTAAATTTCACGCGTACGAAGTCGCGGGCACCAGCTAGTACTGTTATAAAATTACGAATAGAAATTACGTATTAAACGTTTATGCTTCTGAATTGTACCACAAAATAGCATACGCTGATACAATCTTTGTAGTCACGCGATGCTTGTGGTAAATATGAAGCTATCTTGTTAAATTTAGTTACAAATAAATATAATTTAAAATGTTGCCTAACATTGTACGAAATTTTTTTGACAAACAGACACCGAAGCCGCGAAGGGATTCTAAAATAGACAATAGTGTCCATTTTACATGGACAATAATGTGCATGCGATTTATATCTGCAAGTTGGTTTGGTTGGGTTGGTTTACTAGTTACCTCTAAAAGTATCACCTATTGAATTATCCCTTTCCTCCTCTCCTCTCCAGCCCATTTACCTACGTCCCACTGTTTGGCACGGGCCTCCTCCACTATGGAAGGATTATGGTCTACTATGCCGCGCTGACCGGGCGTGTTGGCACAGGGTTTGCGGCAGAAAAACACATGTTACGCTGTTCTCAAATAATGAGAAGAGAACAGGAGAATGGTGATAGTTTCATAATGTTTTGTAACACTTAAACTTAAATATGTGTGTTATTTCGGTCTAACAGTGGTTCTATCTATACCTATTGCTGCTTACTGAACATCACATTATTGTAATTATACATAGCAAATTGTTTTTACTGTAACCTAATCTGTTTGATGATGTGTGTTTCGTCAGTGCAATAGAGGTTTTCTTTATTTCTTTCTTTCTTTCTATCTTTTATTCTATCAAAAATACCTACATAATTTTATACCAGGAGAGTGCGTCAACGAATAATATATTTTTTCACAAAAAGGTATGAGTGGCAACTTTTGTATCAGTTACATGGGGTCTGCACGTGCTGTCGCATAATTTTTGGGACAGTCTGTTTTTATTTATGTCCTGTTACGAAATGGCCACGAAATGAAAAAAGCTCAAATTGTCCACATTGTTAATTTTGTTTACAGTAACTAAGTACTTTTCGTAGGTAGGGGTACGAAGATCTATCAATCAACATTCTATCCGTATCTACACCACCTGCTTCAAACGGCTCTCTGTGATTTTGATATGCTATCACACCACCTAGGTAGGAGCTGGCTGCTACATATTCTTACGTTTTCTTTTAGTATAATTGACATTTAATTTAAAAATATTGGTTTGATAGGTATCGGTGTTTGTCAGAGAGAATATTAATGAATACGAAACACTTAAAGGTGAACGTTGTCGTAATATATTGAGAACAAAGAAACATAATACTGCACTTTATTCGAAGAGTTTGCTAGGAATGGCTCCGAAACTCTATAATAGGCTTCCAGCATCTATCAAAAACGGTAATAATAATATAAAGACGTTTAAGAAATTGCTCAAGTGCTTTTTACTTAAAAAAGCTTATTACTCCATTAATGAATTTTTCGATGACAAATGTTCTGCATGCTAACAATTATATACCTAATGCTAATAATTATAACGTAGTTGAAATATAAGCAACAATCTGTGACGATACCTATTGTAACATTTGGTTCCAATCAATGACTACGATATCGCTAATCTTTATTTATTATTGGATCGATTAAGTCAATGTTTTGTTTTTGTTTGTGATATATTATGTAATTATAAATAATAAACTATGTGCTTAATTAGTTAGGTATTATAAAATGACATGTAATTTGTATGCCTTTGCAAGGCAAAACATAGAGATACAATTTCTTTGTTCCAACTCTGTTTTTATACCTATGTTAACAAATAAATGAATTGAATTGAATTGAATTGATTAAAAGCTCTGCTGAGTTTCTTACGCCGGTTCTTCTCAGCAGATTGCGTCCTGAACCGGTGGTAGGGAAAAAAATTGGACATGTCATAAGCACATAATTTTTCTGAAAAATTGTGTCTACGTGATTAAATTATTTTTCATTTCATTTCATTTCGTTATTCCTTATACATATTCACAAACGTTTTGTTTATTTTGCCACATTTCTAATATTTATACAAAAGATGAAATTTTGAGGTAAATCCAATAATAAAGATAGGTTTTAAGATATATTAGCTTTGTAATCATTATTATAATGAAATTTTTTTATATACATTTTATGGCATTTAATTAAAGCTTTGCTTGTATTATAAAATCACGATCATTTAATTCAGTTAAAAGCCAAAACTCTCATGAATGGGAATATTGAAGAGAGCCTTCATTAAAAGCAAAAAGTTCGCTTTAAATTGCCCAACAAAGTGCGTAATAAAAAATAACGCTGATGTTTTGAACATGTACCCTAACCACAGATCAACCCCAATAAATACAGCATTATGAGATTTTTGTTTGTTTGTATGACACACCAACGTCTCAGGAAGGCGGGATTTAAGAGATATGGAATAATGCATATTCATTGGTTGTAGTAAATTCACACGCCGAGTTCTTATACATTACTTAAGCAAGAATAGCGCATGCGTTCAGTGTGCGTTGATCTTCTTGCGTGCGGAATCCATAGAAGGTGATCTGTGACCCAAACTGATGCTATTGACACTTAAAATGTATGAAAGGCAACGAAATTGTGTAGCTCTAAAGTATTAATAAAAATAAGTGCCCTTTTTTCCACAAGTACAGAATAAAAACGCCTATTATCTCGTGTTTTGCAACCTTGCAATAATATTCTAAGACAAATATTTTCAGGGTTCCGTACCCAAAGAGTAAAGCAGAACCCTATTCTTTAACACTTGTGCGACTCATTTGTTTAAATAAAACTACTTTTTGTTATTAAGGCGTCTGAATCCGTAAAAGTGGTTTTATTTAAGCACAACTCTATTTCTAAGACTCTGCTGGCCGTCCGTATGTCCATCTATCCTACTTCATGAACTGTGGTGGCTGGACGCTAGAAATTCTAATGAATTTACCTAATGTAATTCTGTTGCCGAAATAATTCAACAAATTCTAGAAATCCGACTATTATCATCATAAATATATTCGGGATCATAATTAGATATTATATCATTGACGAATATGTCGAATATATCTATTCTAATATTATAAAGCTGAAGAGTTTGTTTGTTTCAACGCGCTAATATCAGGAATCGCTGCCGCGCTGGTCATATATGAAAAATTTTTTCAATGTTGAATAGTAAATTTTTCGAGGAAGAATTTAGGTTATTAACATCACACTACCAACTAATAGGACTGAAGCATTGGTGAAAAATGTTGCAAAAACGGAGAAAAAATACAGAACCCTTCGTGCACAAGTTCAACTTTTATTTGGCTGGTTTTTTATCCTCTCCTCAGCCCATAAATGCGGCCCAATACTGTTGACACATGGTAGCTATTTTCCCAATAAATAGAGGACTATTACACAAAGAGCTTTCACCATAGCAGGAGTTAACAGTTAATGCACTTTTTACTGAAATGTAATAAATGCTCGAGGCGTACTAATAGATAGTCCAAAGAATCTAATAAAACAACATGACTCTGCAATACCCATGGTAAACTGTGATGGCAATGCTGGCTTAGTGCGTTGTGACAAATGACCCACGTTTGTAGTCGTTTATATTGGTAAGTATAGCTCTTTTTTTAGCTAGTAACACTACACTACAGACACTTTTAGACAGTTTGTAAAAAAGTAAAAGTAAAAAAAATAAGAAATAGAACCAAGAATTTAGTTGATGAAGAGTTTTTTCTTGCCGCCTTCAGCCCTACCGGGCAATCGTGGTGTCTTGAGCCACAACCCGGCCCCGTAAGAAGAAGGTCAGACACGTCATAATATGGTCTTCTGCCACGACTGGCGCGGCCCCTGGTCTAGTTGTTTATGTAGCCGACTGCCGTTCACAGGGTTACGGCTTTTTTCCCCACATGGGACATTAATTTGTGTGATGTTCATATTTGTCATTTGTTTATGCTGCTTCTGGGTAAGATAGAAAATAATTTTATTTCGTCTTATAGAAAAGTTACAATAATCTAAAACACACATATAAACGACATGAAAACTTTAACCTAATCATGCTGAATAGACCTGCAACCTCACCGCAAGCGCAACAAGGCCGCTACTCAGCATTATGTTCTGAGATCTAAGTGACCTCACAACGCTGATTTTCAGTAGCTGACTTGGAGGCGTTACGATCTGTCACCGATCTATAGACAAAGTTACATGAGAGTAAAAAAAAGTAAAAGAAAGAAAGTAACCAACCACCCAGTTTAAAAGAAATAATAACAATAAGAACAACAATAATGACTAATATTAACACTTATTTCAAGGACATCGAAAATTTATTCTTGCACCAAAAAAAGACAGTAAATGCACGAAGATAATACATACATATACTAATATTATAAAGCTGAAATGTTTGTTTATTTGAACGCGCTAATCTCAGGAACGCTGACCCGATTAGAAAAATTATTTCTGTTTTGGATAATACATTTATCAAGGAAGGCTATATAATATCAGGGTGAGCTTAATAGTAGCAGAGCATAAGTGAAAAATGTTGCAAAAACGGGAAGAATTATTCGCTGGCAACGGCTAATGATTTCCATTCTGTCAGTCAACCATTCCTTCACAACCCTTACTGCTCTTAATCCATACTATCCAACTTACACCTGTATCTATTAAATACAAGTGCACTCAACCCAGTTTTAATCATGTCGTGTGAACTGTACGTAAGCCACCCTTCCTATTTACTTTCATGTCATCCATATGTTCTGCCACCCTTCTGAATTAGTTCTCACAAGGGTATATTTCATAAAAGCATGATTGTATCTCTTCATAAAACAATAAATACTTTTTAAAAACGAACATAATTAAATTAATGACACTAATGTATTTATATGTTCAAAAACAATTATCAACGGTCCTCGTGGTCGAATGGTTCATGTAGGTAACGGACTCGTTGATGAGGTCGCGGATTCGTTTTCCGCATGGGACAATTATTTGAGTGATATTTATAAATGTCATGTTTTATAAAAAAATATATATGTATTTACAAAAGAAAACTAGCTGATGTAGTCGATCCGTATTCTAGTACCCATAACACAAGCATAATAAGCTTAGCTTGGGAACCTTCTGTGAAATTTCCATAATAATATCTATCTATTACTATCAATCGAGTCAAACTCTCTATAAAAAAAAATCCTTAAGAGGATACCAAAATAGCTTCGTGCATTTTTCTATGTACGAAGTTTTCATTGTTTCTTTAGATTGAATGGCTAGAGCTCTAATTTTTAAGTATATGTTTTTTCAATATATGATCTAGGATCGCATGAACTCAGAAACGCGATTGAAAAAAGTTTTCTCGATAGAAAATCTTGGCGAAACAACCTCTCTAATTTTTTATTTTTTTCATTTGTCGGTCTATTATCGCGTATTAACTAATGAAATAACTTTAAAAACATAGGTAACTATTATGTATAGAAACACGTGGATCAGAATTAAAATATATTTAGTAGATTTTGAGTAAATAGGAAATGCTGTGGCTGTGTTAATATGTACGTGTCGGCGATGATATTGATGTAGGCCCTTAACAAAACGGACTATGATGTGAAAAGTTGTTGGGCTTGTCATCTATATATATAAAAATCAATGCCACTTTTCGTTGTAATGTCATAACTCAACAACGCCTTTACCGATTTTGCTAATTTTGGTAAAAAAAACTATTTTTTTAATACTTAAAAGCCAATTTGAACTTTAATACCATACTGTAAAGTTCAAGTAGATATTATCTTCTTATATATAAAATTTACGTGTCACAGTGTTAAGGCCCCTACACACCTTACGATTTATCGAACGAAAAGTCGGCCGACAAAACTGTGCAGTTCAATTTGGGTATTCTTTTTTTAAAAAATGTATGGCAAATCGCTGCAAATCGAATCGTTCGTCAAATGTGCGTTGTTTAGCGCGCACTAAATTATCGTACGATAAAACTGTGCGATCTCTTGATCTTCGATTTTTCGTTCGTTTGTAGAACATTTGCTGCGAATTATCGTTCGTCGAAGGAAGATACAATTTTTATTTCTTAAAATCGTTTCGATTTTCTGACCGCTTGATCGACGGTCCTCGTGGTCTAGTGGTTCATGTATTCTACTACTGCGGCCGTTCAAAAGGTCAAGGGGTTCGATTCCTGTGCGGGACAGCCAATTCATTTTTGTTTTTATTTGTTACACAAATACTATAATAATAAATAGTAGGTACTGCGTCTGGGTATTTTTAACCAACTTCAAAAAAAGAGGAGGTTTTCAAATCTTTCGTGTTTTCTTTTTTATTTATGTTTGTTACCTCATAACTTTTAACTGGGCAAAGCGATTATAATGATTCTTTTTTTACAAATCTGCTGATTCCCGTGTGGTCCCATTGGCACCAGGTCAGGATCTGATGGTTATGTCCTGAGAAATTGGGTCGTCTCAAGGGCCTGCAAGGGACTTGGGGGTGCCGGTCGAACTTAGTTTATTTCGGCGGATGACTCGATGACGAGTTTGGCGGTCTCAGCGTTCATTCTATGGATTGGGGGCTTAGGAGCGGCAGGCGCCACGGTTGGAGCGGCGGGCGCCTGTTTCGCGGCGAGCGCGCACACGATGCACACGGCGGGCGGTGCGGACTGCTCAGTGGGCGCCGTTACTGGCGGTGCGGCTTGTTTGGGCGCCTTCTGGCGGGAGGGTGCGGACTCGATTTTCTCTGCGGCGGCATTTTCTTCTTCTCTTCCTTTTAGGGGAGATTGCAGATTGCATTGGCGCCAGCTGCGTTTGCCGCCGCCACCAATGAGTTGGGCGCACTGTCTACCGTAGCGATAAAGGTCACTACTACGGGTTTGGCTGCTGATGTAGTTGTCGTGCGCGACACCGTTCCCGCCCGTTTGTTTCTTGCTTCCGTGCGAAACACGCAGCAATGACGTGACGCTGTTGGCGGTGTGTTCGCCGCCGCACGGCTGTCCAAAACCCAAACCTAGCAAGTTACAATTTTTTAACAGATTCTTTTTCATTTTGTAATCAACAAGTATGAAGTGCTGGTTGCTAGGTTTATACATGTTTGTATCTGTGATTCTATGTAAGATAGAAAAAGAAATACAGTTGTTTTTGAATTAGACGCAGTAAGAAAATTGGGAAATAATTGGTTTAGGAAAAAGAATTAAAAAAACGTGACTTGCTAGGTTTTGGTTTTAGACAGCCGCGCAGTTTCAAGGATGTTGTTGTGATTGATGTTTTATAATTAAACTAGATGGCGCCCCGGCAACCCTCGGTGCCACACGAAAAGTTGTCAAGTAAAAAACGTTGTAAATAATGCCATCTCCCGCAAAAATGCATTACTATTTGAACGCTTGAAGAATATAACTTGATACCGTATGAAATACTACACTAGAAAAACAATAGATGTCAGTACCAACTGTTTAGAGTTGGTCATATTTCACAAATGTTTACATTTTTACAACAACGTATCACATGGCGCCACTCAGCCTGGTGTAACCGCCAATAACGGTTCCGTATAACTATCTAGTATCTATCTACCCATATCACAAGCATATAAGCTTAACATGGGACCTGAGGACAATGTGTGAAATGTACATAAATTTTTATTTATATGTAGTTCATGTACATATGTGATACTAAACAAATATTTTGTCAAGGTTATACGTAAATGCGTTAAACGAAATAATAGCGTGATGTAGCGAGACGGCACAGCGCCATCTATCGAGGCGGATAAAAACTTCTTGTGAAATTTGTTTATTTAATAATATAATTTATCGTCTGTAACTGTTGACGACATGCTACTTGCACGAGCTTGTGAGGAGAACTGACGACCGCGGTCGTCCATAAAAATCGTTCGATAAAACTGCGCAGTTTTTTCGTTATGGTTTATCGTAACGTGTGTAGGCGGCATTAGTTACCGTACTCCTCCGAAACGGCTTGACCGATTATTATGAAATTTTACACGCATATTCAGTAGGTCTGAGAATCGGCCAACATCTATTTTTCAAACCTTTTTTTTTTAGTATGGCAAAACAACGTTTGCCGGGTCAGCTAGTATAATATAAACATTTATATTATGTTTCTGTAGTGGTGGGTGATTGGTTTTGTTGAGCAGATTCATAATTTCGAAATTACATAAAGTAATAAATTTAATTAATATTTTTTATTTCTAGGTTTATTTATTTTAGCACACCAAGTACTTCGACATATTAATTTTATAAACCGTTTGTGCCCAGTGGCAGCTACATATTTTATCTAATAAAATGATTATAAAAATAATGTTTCTGTATTTATAAGAAACCGATTTATTTTTACTGGTCAATATAATTTGGGTCAGTTGGACTTTTAAATAGCTAGCAATTTAAAATATTTTTTGATTGATTAAATGAACTTAATAATAATTTTTTTAGTACTATGTCTTATACGTAGCGAAGCACGTACCGGGCCGCTAATAAGTACATTTTTTTTTGCGAAATATTGTGTCTACATGAACAAATTATTTTCATTCCCATTCATTGTATTTTCAAAATCAATGAGGCTTTGACCTGAAAATTTCATTAAATTCTTGAAGTGTAATAAAATCACTAATAACTAAGCTAAAACAATAGAATCAAGTTTCAAAGCAACAGATGTTACAAGAACTGATCAAATAAAGAATAAATCTATTTGAATACAATTGTAAACAGTCTTTTGAAACATAATGATAAAAAAAACAACACTGTATTATGAAAGAAACAAAAGGCCGTCATTTGATATCCTTTTTTCTTTTAAGAAATTTGTATTTGAGTGTTGTAACGACATCTTGGAAGGTTGAGAGGTGCCTGTCTACTTCAACGCTCAAAAGAAAATTATTTTTACCATATTTTATTTATAGATACGAAACGATACAAGTGCGTAAAGATGATTTTTATCACATTATTAGTAAGATTTTTCTAAGAAAACATATAATAAAAGCTATATATTATACCTCACAGATATACTCAATGGCCTTATTCATAATGACTTATCGGAGGTTTCAAAGTTCGCTAAAATCGGTTCGCGAAAATTGTCAAAACTTGTTATTCATAATAGTCTTTTTACGATAAAACGTTTATTATCTCTCCGATAAAATCTCCGTTAAAACCTCCGATAAGTCATTATAAATAAGGCCACTTTTATCTATAACTAGCCCGCAAATTCTTATGCGTGAAATTTAGAAGCAAATTATACAAATAAGATATCCTCTTCAACCACTCTATCTATTAAAGAAAACTGCAACAAAATCTGTTGCATAGTTTGACAAAATATAAGCTCACATAGAGACATACATACAAAAGTTAGGACTTTGTTTTTTATTAAGTAAAGATATGGCGTTAAAATATTTAAAATCAGTTTATTTTACACGAAGAAAACAGCGGAGTAGGTACGTACGAGAACGTTATTTTGTATTTGATTATAAATTCCATTATGCTATGTATATTTAGTAGCAACTATTCTATACAATCTTAGGTCGTTGACTATAATAATTATCATGTAAATACAAGATGTAGTGAATTAATTAAACGCTAGCTTCAAATTTGATTTGAGTTATTTGCTTTGCCCGGAGAGTGAACCCACACAATTAGTATTCTACAACATCTCTCGTCTGATGCCTAAAACTAGAACTGGTTGTTTTCAATAGATTAAATAAACTTGATTGTTATGATTTTAAAATATTAAGTCTTAAGCTAGCAACCATTCACATAACCATATAATAGTTTAGCACGCGTCTTTGTACGGAGATTGGAAAATTTTCCCCGGTTTTGCAAAATTTCTCCCTAATGTGTGGCTTCTACTGGTCGCAACGTGATGTTATATAGCCTATAGCCTTCCTCATAAATGAAGTATCCAACACAATAATATTTTTTAAATCGAACTAGTGGTTCCTGAGATTTGAGCGTGTTTGAACGCTGAACTCTTCAGCTTAATAAAACAATATTAATATAAAGTATAGATGAGACGACATCATCGACATGGTCTAAACTATTGTTATGAAGAGGAAACGATTTATTCTTGTACGTTTAACTCAAAAACTATTGGACGGTTTCCGATAATATTTTTACCTCTCTCACTGAGTCACATAGGCTTATACTGTTCTGTAGTCGAGGTTACTGAAATAAATTTATTTTCTTTCTTTCTTTCTTAAACTTTTGGCTAGTGCCAAAAGGATAGCCTATGTGACCCGATTTTACACGGGAGAGTGTTATTTTTAGTAAAATAGCACTCTCCCGTGTAAAATCGGGACAGACCGCTGGTGTCGAAAATTTCAATATTAGACAGAATTTTCTTTATATTTAGTGCTTTTTGGGTTTTCGTACCAGAGAGTAAAATGGGACTCTATTACTGAGACTGACAATGGGCAGGCCACATTACATGACGACTTGACGACCGTTGGGGACGGAAGGTCCTTGAGTGGCGACCACGTACCGGGCGACGCAACGTGGGGCGGCCCTCAATAAGGTAGACTGACGATAGCGTTAAAAACGCCGGGAGCCGCTGGCTGCAGTCAGCGCAGGACCGCGTATTGTGGCATTCTATAGGGGATGCCTACGTCCAGCAGTGGACGGAAAAGGGCTGATGGATGGATGGATGGATTACTGAGACCCCGCTGTCCAGAGACAGACCGACGGAACAGCAGACGGATATTAAAGTATCAGTAATATTAGGCTCATGTTTTTACCCTTGGTACGGAACCCTAAAAAGGCTGATGGTATAAAGATGGATAGGTTACACCAATATGCATACAATACGTATATCAAACAGAATAATTACTCAGCTGCAATATATGTCTAGGTAAATAATAGATTGAATCAATCACATGCAGCCAATTACCTATGTGCCTAATCCTTAGTTACAGATAGGTTGCAAATTGTCTTGACTAGTAGTTATAAATAAACATAAAAACTCCCGTATAATACATAACAATTTAGTATGCGCTATGTTATAAATATGATCATAGTTTTAATATTCACTGCGCTCTAGTGCACAATAATTTAAGGTTATTAATTAGTACAAAGCTTACATAGTGTAGAGGTCACTACAAAAAGTAAAAACAGAAAGTTTACTCTATTTTAGAAGCATACATTTTTGGTTTTGACGCAGAAATTTTTCAAGCTATCGTATTCCATCACAAACACTAAACTTAATGCTTCCTCCTACTCCTCTTTCTCAGCCCATTATTGTCCCACAGTAGGACCAGCCGCCTCTACTTGGGAGGGCATCTTGGTCCAATACGCCACGTTAAACACCCGCGTCATCCACGTCTTGGCATATTGAGCTTTCCAGCTCGCATAGAGGATCTTATCTGTGTACAATATCAATTAGCTGGCTTTTAGAGTACCTACCTTATGAAAGAGACGGGTGGTGATGCTTGTATTCTTAATCCGTCACCACCATGGACGAATATTTGTTATATTGTGCAACAATATTTTATTTTTATAGCTTGGTTTGGCTACATTCCACCTGATGTTACGTGAAATATAATCTAAATGTATGTAATATTGATCTTACGGGGGCTAACAGCGAATTTTTTTAAAGTACTTCAAGTAAACATAATTGAAGTTCTAACCCTGAACGTAAGCCAGACTAGAGGATTACATTTTCACGGTAAATTGAAGGTACTATAATCCTAAAAACAATGTATTCTAAGAATAAATTTCGTTAAATATAGCACATAATATACAAACATACTAACTTACCACCTACAGTGCGAAATGCTATTATAGTTTTTTCAAAACCTGATTAACCTATTTACAAAAAGCTACGCTATACACACTTTGATTTAAATATGTTTACTTATCCTTCTGTTAAATACCTGGTTATTGTAACATCCCAAAAGTGTAGTGAGTAATATCAGATTAGTGCAACAACAAGTTGGTCACATAAATAACTTAATGATACGTGCGGCTGCATAATTAAACAACAGTATTTGTTGGCACAATACACCGCTCCTATCTATTGCAGTAGTTTATTCTCGTAGCAACAGAATTGTAGTTAAAAAAGACGAAAATATATCGTACTATGTTGGCTTATGCTTAAAGTTTCGATTCCATAGTTATAGAAGAACCGGCTAAGTATACATTTTTGTCCGCATCTTTATATGCGTGGAATTTAGATAAGAACTATCCGTTAACAAATTTTACAAAAAAAAAACCGCATCAAAATCCATTACGTAGTTATGAATATTTAGAAAAAAAATATTCAAATGTATTATTTTCCAAGTAATCTTATACTCCCAATCTTGTGAGAGTAATAAACTTATTAAATGACTTAAATTAACTTAGTCTTCAGCCGACATCTTGAATGTTTGTCCAACTGTTTAATTTTCAGCGTGTCATTCTGTCACTGAAATGAAAATGGAAACATGATTTAACAATTTAATTAAACACAAATATAAATCTGAAATTGTTTTATTTTATGTTTTCGTAATGCAAAAGTTGTTTGAACTCGCCTACACAACTTTTCAAGCAAATCTAATGAATTAAGGCTAAAGAAGTATGTTTGGACCGCAGCATATGGCAATGGGGGAGACCTTTGTCCAACAGTGGACGGAGAGAGGTTGATGGATGGATATGACAATCTATAGTCTCTGCCTACCCTATATGATATGATGATGTTGTATTAAGTTGAACGATAGATTTTAATATACGACCTTATTTATACCTATGACCCCGTGGTGACGAATTGATGGTAGAAGTTTAGTGACATAACCCCATTTTCGCTGCAGGATAAGAGCGAGCTAAAGGATAATTATAAGCAGATATCATCTATGAGAGACGGAAAACTCGACACTAAACCATATTAACACATCTGGTCAGCGCGGTATAATAGATTAAATACTCTCCCAAAGTTGAGGAGTCCATTAGCGTCCATTGACATTGGGGCCTTCCCCAACAGCGGGACCTTAATCGACTGAAAGGGGGAGGATCAGGATAGCTGTAAAACAATTTATGGAACAACAAGAGCCTATCTGAATATACAAAATAATTTAAATACTTGAGATACACAGTTACAACATTGTAATACGAAATTATCTTCATATCTATCTATGCTTCCTTGCTAATGTATAGATGCAAAGAGCGGAGTAGATACTAAAGATTTTGACGAGCTTATGTGTTAATGCGTGTAACCAAACCATAGTGCGACTTAAAAATACTGTACAACGCCATCTATTGAGTGGTAGTAGTAAACTTCTGTTTGTTAAGGTTTGATTTCTATATTTCACGCAGACGAAGTCGCAGGCAACAGCTAGTAATATTATAAAGCTAAAGAGTTTGTTTATTTGAACGCGCTAATCTCAAGAATCACTGATCCGGTTGAAAATCTTTTAGTTTTGGATAGTACATTTATCGAGGAAGGCTATAGGCTATTAAACATCAAGCTGCAACCAATAGGAGCTAAGCTAAATCAGTGAAAAATGTATCAAAAACGAGGAAATTTTTCTAAATTGCACGCGTACGGCGTCGCGGGAGAAGCTAGTGCTAATTATGTGTAGCTAATTACACACGTACCCTACTAAAATGTTTAGTTACTATGTATATTGGTTAACTGAAGCATGTACATGGTGAGATAAACGCGTCATGACTAATTGATCAGCTAATTTGTGGTGCGCGAATGTACCTGTCTCTTTGCATAATTAACTAGTGTAATGTGTAACTTATGACTAACGAAGAGATCAACATTCATTAGTGGTTTGTTAATATACCTTAAAAAGCCTTTATTACTATGAGTAGTCCGTGTCTGTCTTCTGTCTTCGACTATCCGTAAGGTGAGGGATTAAGAATACAAGTATCACTGTCCCATTTCCTTTTCAGGATGCTGTAAGAAACGGAAAACTCGGAAACAAATCCTATGCCAACATGCCCGGTCAGCACGGCTTAGTAGACCGTAATCCCTCTCAAAGTGAGGAGACCCGTGCCCAACAATGGGATGTTACGTGGAATACAAAATATTAACAAACTTTTTAAAATAATAATCATTTCTATGAGGTTTGATAAAAAAAAATGAATAGCCACTTGTAAAATAGTTGGGTATGCACATTTTTTCGGATATTTGCATTTACAGGATCTTTCTATGTTAAATGATTAAGAATTTAACATGTCAAGACCCCACTTCCTCACACAGGGCCGGTACATGTCAGCTAAGGAATCCTAATATAAACAGGAACATAATAGTGAAATCACAAAAATTTACCCCAAGCCCATAAGTCTGGGTGATATGGTATAATTAACAATAGACCAAATACCGTTGTTGGCATGGCTAGTGCCCACTAGTAAATATAGCAGAACCAAAAAATACAGTAAATTTATATTCAATTAGAAGTAAGGACTGTCCGTAGGCGTCATCATCATCATCATAACATTACGCTTTTTCGTATGCGGGTAGACAGGGACTAAAGAGCGCCATCTGCTACGATCCAAACATACTTTCTTGGGTTCACTTGGCGTAGTCGTTTCTATAATTAGTTATCAACTTGGCCTTTTTGCAAAATTAAATTCAAAAAGTTTATAAACTTGATCGTGAGCGTGATTCTTCTGGCTCGTGACACACTTTGTTTGACAGTTATCTACATAATTACTAGTCAGCCAGTTTCAGTTTCACGTACTGTTGTTATAAAATTTAAAAAGTTAGCGAAAAATATTATAAATTTCGACTGTACATAGTACACCAATAGAAGATATCACTTTTAAGAGGGTACTGAACTCCTCATTTTGGTATTTGCCTTAGGTATTGCTATCCCTATTTCCGAGCGCCGCGCTGAAAGGGACAAATATAGATGAAGCGGATTTTACCTACAAATTCTTTGAAAAAAGACGTTTCGTACTTCCGTTTTTTTTTTTGGTAAAACTTTACCAAATTTGTGTGATAGACGCTGCAACTTTATCTAAAGAAAACCGAAAAAAGTGAGATTTTCGGATCGTCATATTTCTTTTAGTTATTATGTTTTAAAACAAAGAAAGTGATAGAAGCATAGATATACTCTTTATCTATAATATAACGCAAAAACTATTTAAATCGGTTTAACTTTCGCGAAGAAAAAACGGAAGTACGATGCCCATACTTTTGTATGGAGCATAATTTGGTATCGTACCGTCTTAAGAAAAATGGAAGTCATTTATTTCACTTTTTTAATTATAGCTGTCACCCGCGACTTCGCAAGAGTGGAATTTAAAAAAAATTCCCCGCTTTTGTAATATTTTTCACTGATGCTTCATCCTAGCGGACGCAGCGTGTTTTTTCAAAAAAACAAACTCTTAAAATTTTTAATGTTGAGTACAAATAGATTCCTGCTTGATAAATTTGGATGAAGTTATAATGTATGGAGATAGCCGACAGCCTGAATTAACACGTTGGTAAAAATCATTCTTCAGAAATTTATTGCTCACATGGTATAAACAATTGAGTAACAATACCAAAAGACAGCTATATTATTTTCATTTTTTTATTTTTCTATTTATCCCTCTTTTATTGGTTTCTCCGACTCTGGACGTAAATTCAGAGGTCATATTTTTTGGGACAACATGATGCATAACATAGTGTGAAAAAGATGCTTATTCAAGTTTCTACAGGACCTGTCATCGAGAGGATAAACAAATGGAAACAGTATAGTCGCTACTAAAACTGGTCTTTGAACGTTACTCTGCAACAAACACAAAAGAATTTAATATTGCCCTTTTTTATTAAAAAGATTGATGAATAATACTTTTTTATTTATATTAACTTTTTACAATTTTTTATATTACGTTCTTTCTGGATCTAGGGAACCAACAAAAGGGACAAAGGGTCATGATTTGAGTGTAATTATAAGACTGGACCGTACTGAGGAGATTGTTGTATTGTAATAAAGAACCACATTTGTAACTCTCGGTGCCTTTTATGATTTGTGTTTTTTTATTGAACTTTTCAGTCGTGTTTTTTTTTAGAGAATAATGATTCTCATATTGCTATTAGCCCAATCTGTGACCCTTTGTACTTTTAAGTATAGCACCGCCACTGTACTTGTTAATTTGTGACAGAAATTTTCCAATAGATAAACACAATAATAAAACAAAAGGCTGACTGACTGATTGCCATATAAACGCACTCTTCAACTGGTGAACATCCTTCTGTTAAGCACGTGCCTTCTATACTTTTGGAGGGATTAATTAAGGTCGACTGTGCCGCGCTGTGTAGGCGTGTAGGCATAAGTTCTGTTTTCGAGTTTTCCATCTCTCACAGAGAATAAAAAAATATCTGTGTAACGTCAATGTTAGTGTGAAAAGCCTGGTAAAATATATAAATTTAAACATTAATTACAAGTTTTTCAACATTTTTATAAATAATTCAAATATTTCCGGTTGACAAAATCTCATTTTGATTTTTATCAATATCGCTTTTATCGGTAACGCAAGTGTTATCGAAACTAAACAAACAACAGCTTCCTTCATCATGTCATTTATTGGGTATATATAGCTCAAAATACAGTACAATAGTGAATATTGTTTAATATATTATACATAAAATAAAAATGTTAATATTTGAGCACTGACCCAAACGTTAAACGCCATTTCCCTTCATAGCGGCTTGATCTATTTTTATGAAATTTTCTATGTAGGTACCTATATTCAGTACGGCTAAGAATAGAATGTAAATATTTTTGGTGGTCTATTTTGGTGGTCGAAGTGAGACCCTTTGAAAGAGCTCGTTCTCCCGATTCCAACGATATTATATAACTCAATATTGCCAAAAGTGGCGGTTAATACATTTATTTATTTATTTATTACATCAACTGCTCATTGCACTTACAGTCACCCAAGACGTGCAATGAACTATTATTTATTACATAATTATAAGAATATTATATATTTAAAAACATTTTACAGTGGTTAAAAAATGTATTAAATGTGTCGAAAAAAATATCGACTTGCTGATGCTGGGTAATCAGAGTGTTGAGCATTGCCACGACACGATTAGTAGGAGCGTGCTCAGCCTCGCAGGTTCGGACCGCGGCCGACGCAAACAGGGGGCGCGAGCGCAGGCGCGCGTACTGGCGCGGCGCGTACAGGGCGCAGCGACTTAGCGCCTCAGGGTTATTTATTTTGTTGCGCAACAGCAAATAATAATGTATCATGAGAGCACATTTACGCCTTGATTCGAGTGTGTCAATACCTACCATGCCCGAGACGAATAACGATGGATATAAATAGGGATAATATCCGTACAATTTTTGATACAGGTACCTAACAAATTTACGTTGAACCCGTTCAATCATTAAGGTGTACTTCTTCTCGTGCGGATTCCAAACTACTGAGTTAAATTCTAAGATGCTCCGAACGAAGGAGAAGTACAGTACTATGATAGCACTTCTGTCCTGAAATCTTGACGACTGCCTCATAACAAATCCAAGAGATCTGAATCCCTTGCTACATATAGCTGTGATATGAGCGTTGAAGGTCAGCGCTGTATCCATGGTTAAACCTAAATCACGTATTTGTGCAGTTCGCTCTAAGGGTTCTGCACCAAGATTATAACTATGTAGATAGGGTGATCTTGAGCGAGTGTATGTAACTATTTTGCATTTAGTTGCATTAAATTGAAGCTGATTACGCACACTCCATGCCAACACATTATTGATATCACGCTGAAACGTTTGACAGTCGTCTACACCTCGTATCCCCAAGAACAGCTTCAAGTCGTCAGCGAACATGAGACAACGAGCTGCACTGACGACATCCGGCAAATCATTTACCATTATCAGGAATAAGGTAGGCCCGAGGACACTGCCTTGACTCACACCAGAGCGGGTTTCATACGAATCTGACTGATATTGAGATAGCTGTACATACTGCGTGCGATTTGTAAAGTAACTAGTAAACAGTTTTAACAGACTGGGAGCAAATCCTGCAATTCTGAGCACTTTTTTAGTAAGATATCGTTATGGACTCGATCAAATGCTTTTTTAAAATCGAAGTATGCCGCGTCAACCTGACTATTCAACTCCAATTCGGCTACTGAATAGTCGACAAAATTAATTAAATTTGTGGCAGTGGATCGTCCGGCTCTAAATCCATGCTGACACTCGCTCATCCGTGAGTCAATCTGCCTCGTTATGTGCCGACTGAGTATGGATTCAAAGATCTTGCCGAGTGTCGACAGTACAGCAATGGGTCTGTAATTAGTCACCTGAGACCTGGAGCCATCCTTGGGGACAGGTGTCACACGTGACACTTTCCAAGCATGGGGATACGTACATGTTCTCAAGGCTAAATTTACAATGTGTAAGAGAGGTTTTTCAAGTACTGACGAGCAGTCTTTAATTAAATATGGTGGTATACCATCTGGTCCGGTGGAAGATCTAGGTCTTAGATCTTTAATCGCCTGTGAAAGATCAGTAGGGCCAATATTGTTAATAGTAACCTGATTAGAGCAAAGGGAGCTATGACTTTCGCTAAATGAGGTATCAACACTTAAAATGGGCTGCTCTGACAAAAAAACTGATTGGAAATATTCTGCAAAAGCGTTAGCAGCTTCTAAGCCTGACACAGGTCTATTTTGGTACAGAAACTCAGTACTTGAGTCTCGAGGACCCTGTTGATTCTTTATAAAGTCCCAGAAAGTCTTTGGGTTCTTTTTAATGTCCTGTTCCGTTCTTCTAATAAAGTCCGAGTAAGCATATCTTATTAATTCTTTAGCACGCTGCCTATAATATTTAAACATTTCTAAATTATATTCTATATTTGATATTCTAAATTTTTTCAGGTGATAATGTTTATGTTTTATGCAATTAATTATATCCGATGTGTACCATTTGGGGTAAATATACTTGCTAGGGTTCGTAACAGTCGCTGTGACGGGGACGTTTTGATGAAAAGCAGATTTTAATTTGGAATAAAACATTGATAAAGCATCGTTAACATTTGTCAAACCAACAACATCTGACCAGTCTAATAAACGGATGCATTCATAGAGTGCCGGAAAGTTAGCTTTACTGAAGTTCCACCGCGGTGTATGGGTGTCGCTGGACTCCGTCACCCGCGGAACACAGCGCGCCTGCGCTCGCGCCGCCTCAGGCCGTCTCACTGTGAGGCGGACACCGAGCGGCGGGTGGTGAGCGTCGATAGGTACTAGGGGCGTCACATCCTCCACTATACACACATGCTCATCACTCTGATTGCTCAACACAAGATCTAATATATTGCCATAACTATTTTTAACATTGTTGTACTGTTTGAGTTTACAGAATGACAAAAAATATTCGAAATGAACACTTATGTTGCGACTACAATTTTGCTTTTTGCCTTTTGCCTTTTCACCTTTTTTGCCTTTTGCCTTTGCAATTTTGCCTTTTCACCATCGATATATTATGTATATATAACCAGATTTATTATGATAAAATAGCAGTTGTTCACGACTTCGTTCGCGTGGTATTCAGAAAATTTCCCATGCTTTTGGAACATTTTTCAGTGATGCCTCGCTCCTATTGACCGCAGCATGATGTTATAATAATATAGCCTTCAGCCTTCCTCGATAAATGTACTATCTAACACTAAAAGATTTTTCAATTCAAACCAGTATTTCCTAGGATTAGCGCGTTCAAACAACCAAACAAATCCTGAGCTTTATAACATTAGTGTAAATGGTAATGGCTACATGAACACGAATATTTACACAGTAAACCCCCCCAAAGAATTTCAACCCATTGCATTATTATTGACGGGCTTCGTGGTGGAGTGGTTTTTGTAATGGACTGCCGATCACGAGGTCGCGGGTTCGATTCCCGGTTGAGACAATCATTTGTGTGATATCCATAAATGTCATACAAATGTTTGTACTGCGTCTGGGTGTTTTCTATGTATTATAAGTATGTATTTACAAAAGAAAAGTAGTATATGTAGTCTATCCGTATCTGGTACCCATAATACAAGCATAGAAATGTAGCTTACTTTGGGACCAGAGGACGTTGTGTGAAATGTCTTGAATATTTATATTTATTTATATTTATAATTATAAAATCTAAAACAACGAAATTTAATTTAGTAATTGAACTATTATTTTTGTATATTCGTGGCAGTAACCATTATTGTTTGCGTGATTATCGGCAGTTGATATTTTGTAACCAAACGTAGAGCATATATTTTACGACTTACAATATTTACATTAACGGTTTTACCCCGTGGGGAGTCTCGATTTTTATAAGCAAAACGCATGTCTTGTAATAAACTTTGGGTCCATATTTTTAATCGAGGTTAGGTATCAAAAGGTTACATACAACCAGAACGTGTAATAATATTAAAAATACTGATCATTTATGAGTTAGACTCATACACGAAGGGTTCCTTGCCGTTCTTGATTATCATAATATTAACCTAACAACCTTAAAAACGACATGACGGGCTTCGTGGTTGAGTGGTTCATATAACGGACTACCGTTCACGAGGTCGCGGGTTCCACTCCCGCGCGGGTTAATCGTTTGTGTGATGTTTAAAATTGTCATACAAAGGTTTGTGCTGCGTCTGAGTGTTTCTATGTATTATAAGTATGTATTTACAAAAGATAAGCAGTATATGTAGTCTATCCGTATGCTGGTATCCATAACACAAGCATAAAAGCTTAGCTTGGCACCAGAGGACGTTGTGTGAAATGTCCATGAATATTTATTATTAAAAATATCGTCTTCGTAACAGGGTACACTCGGCTCACGGTCTCGCGAAGGTTAAGGGCCTCCTAGTGTCGTCTTCATCATATTTTTATACTAAATCTCATAGGTCATAACGGGGCATAGGTTCTTATGTGCCCAGGGCAGAGACGGCAGAACTTATAAAATAGTTTACTGAACGAGGTTTCTATTTATATTATTTACTATGCCCAAATATTGTGTAGCGAACTATGTCAAACCTTTATACGTTATTTCCCAGGTCACACAGAGCACCTAGGGACGTGTATTTTTTCAGAAATCCAATCCTCTTGTATGCACTCTCGTTGAATTTGTATTGGAATGCACCTGATACTCCCGGTAGGTTTACACGAATACTGATAGCTTTGTACTAACGTTGTATCGGAACTTATTTTTAAATAAACATGTTAGAACTTGATCCCACTCCACCTGATGGTAACCGGCAATGGAATCTATGGTAGTAAACCGTACGAAGTAAATAAGAAGCCGCTTTACCCTATTATTACTATTTGTAAATTCGGAAGAATCATTGATTTATTATAATAACTTTATATCTCTCTCTCCAGCCCATTAACGTCGTACTGTTGGGCACTGAGCTCTTCCACTTTGGAAAGGTCTACTGTTCCGCATCGAGTAAACGTGTTGACACAGAGTTCGTTTTCTAGTCTTCCATCTCTTACCGTATATGTTAAGTGCTTATAATAACCCTTAGCTTACATCAGTCTGTCAAAATAAATAAATATATTCATGGACATTTCACGCAACGTCCTCTCGTCAAAAGCTAAGCTCATTATGCTTGTGTTATGGGTACCAGAATACGGATATAATACATAAACTACTTTTCTTTTGTAAATACATACTTATAATACATAGAAACACCCAGACGCAGTACAAACATTTGTATGACAATTAGAAAAATCACACAAATGATTGTCCTAAGCGGGAATCGAACCCGCGACCTCTTGATCGTCAGTCCATTACATAAACCACTCAACCACGAGGCTCGTCAAAGGGGATAAAGGGGTGGTGACGCTTGTATTCGTAATCCTTGGATGAAAAATGTCCGTGACTAGTCTGACTGAATTACTTTATTACAATGTGCAATATTGTAACAGGTTTTTATAATAAAGAGATAGTGATACCAGAAGTTGTATCCAGGTTAATACGCTTGCAACAAGGAATATTTTTTGTATCGCCCGGAAATTATTTAAACTGTATTATCGTTATTTTTGAGGGAGAAAGAGTTGGAAACCATCATTATCATCATATTAACACCACGCCTTTTTCCCGTGAGGGTTGGTGAAAACTATAGAGCGCCAACTGCTACGGTCTAAACACACTTCCATGGTATAAGCTTTTGGACTGTTGGATCCCTCCTCACACTTAATTCTCACTACGCTCATGGTATATCTACATACATACATATTATAATTTATTTAATTAGCTATACTGATTGTGTTTCATACTACTATCACATGTCTGAAAACCTGACAGTGACATCTAATAACTCGTTTGAGTAATTGAGCTGAATAATCAACCAAACATGCTCTGCTAATCTGTCATGTTTCAGTAACCGCAACCCTGGCCTGACGTAAGCTTCGAAATGAAACGGAAAGCTGAGCCCATTTTTAGGGTTTCGTACATGCCCTTATAGCATCACTCCGGTGTCTGTCTGTCTGTCTGTCCGTCTGTCAAACTTTTTTACTCAGCAACGGCTCAAGGTATCAACTTGAAACTCATACCAAATGATCTACGCGGTCCCTTGCTGCAAAAAATACAATCAACCTTTTACATCTACGCATTTAGAAGATATAACCGAATTAAGACCATTTTTAAGAATTTTCGACTTATGCTAGGGAATCAAAATTCACAGGGTACTTCCCGCTCTAGAGCCTTGAAATTTGGCAAAGATCAAGTCTATATAGTGCTGATATAGGGAAAAATCTAAAAACTTATAATTTGTCATCACATCACAAGAAAAAAGTGTTTATACTAATACCAACTTATGAAGTCGCTGAAATGTGGGCGATTCCCTGTATTTCAACTACAAAATTAAGTTGGTGAGTTGTTTTGAGTATTATTAACTGATTATTTGAATGCAGTTACTTATGTTTATAGGTCGAGTATGTACGAAACCCCCAAGTGTGCGAGTTTGCCTCCCTCTTGACAGGTTTTTTTGTACTAGTAACAAAATTCCTAGTAAATAATGTTCATTATATAAACCAAATAATTTCTTTACTTATACAATTTTTCTATTTTGCCACTGTTGGACATGGTTCTCTTCTTCTTGGACTTTGAGAGCCATTCTAGATATCTACACAGGATTTGTTTGTCACTTGTGTTCCATCACCACACGGAAAGCCATATCTATGACAAAAACTGTGATCAAAAATATCTAAAAACAATATAAAGATCTAAACTAAGTAATGTATTTAATATTTGATGTCTCACAGTTCTTGAGTCTTCAATAACCAGCAGCATATAAAAATTACATAACTATAAAGAGCTTTACTGTACAAAACATATTTTTCATTCTACACGAAGAAACAATTCCAATATAAAACCGAAAGGTATGCTATTTGGGTGACACGATATCCAATTTCCCAGGACACTTATTTCCAAACCATTCAATAGCGTCTACTCTCTCTAAAGTACAACATTTTTTCCACACACTTCGAATTTATGACTATTTTCCTGTGCAAGAGACTGTAAAATATTTCTTGAAGAGATCACCCGCCTATATAGCTACGCGTTTCACGTAATAGGCGGCGAAACGCGAGGCGGGTATTCAATGTACCTTGCCCTTATGTCACACAAAGTTATTCGATCAAGGTTGTTTTAGGATTTGCATCCACTAGAGCACTTACATTTTTGAAATTATATTTACTTTATTCGAAATTAATCTTATATACTCATAAGAGTATTCAAAATATCTTTACTAAGGTCTACGACGCACACAATGATTGGTACATTACAGTTAAAATATATAATAATATCACAGGGCATAATTATCCATTCTATTAAATTATTGTAAGACTTTTATAGATTCTGAAGTGTTATCATATCAGAATATTGCAGTCCCCTGCTGGACATACGTATTTCCGAATTTGCGGCAAAATACTGCTCGCTCCTCCACTTTTCTTTCACATCCAGTCTCTTCCTTTGTAAGGACATCCATCCACCTAGCAGAAGGGTTACCTTTAATATATAGGTCTAATTTATTTTTATCCTACTAGAGATGTAGTAGAAATATGAAATATATATTTGCAATATGTTCTTCATTTCAAAGCGAATAAATATTAAAATACTCTACAAGATCACAGTGAGTATGAAAGTTAATGCCGCGACACATATTGCGAGCGTGATACGAAATATTGAGCAGTAACAGACACATATATACATAGAGAGAGGGCGGTCGGATATGCTCCTGCATTCTGAATTAGGTTTGATTATTGTGAACAAAGATAGGGCACGTATTTGTCTTCTCGTTCATCGTCTTTGTAACACTTAATTTTAAGTGTCTGTACAATTTTGTAAGATTTTGTAATTCTAACAAGGTGAAGGGAAGACAGGTTACCAGGTGGTTACAGGTGTGGTCACGAATTAAGAACACACGTGTTACCAACCCATTTATCACCTGTATGCTGTAGAAGCCGGCTAAGGGATACCAATTGCACACAAGTATTAACCTCGGTTAAAGACGGATACCTCGAAACCCTATGCCAACACGCCGAGTCAGTGTGGAAGGTTGTTGGAAGAGGTACTCAGCATGTGGGGTCCGGATATCTCACTTCGAGTGCTCAGGCGCTGCGGTTCCCTTTCGGATATTTTCCGGCGGGAAGTTCGTACACTTAGGGCTCTTGTTGGTTGTTGGCTAGAGTCCTGGAAAACTGTGGGCTTCTAGTACCCTCTGACAATGATAGGGTATAGTTGAGACGAAATTCGTTTCTCTAGACAGACGGATGGAAAAATCGGTAGAGCCGTTTCGAAGGAGTTTGATAACAAACATCGCAATACAAGAATTTTATTTACTAGATTTGCCTATACATATGCCGTACATAAGGTACTTGTATTACCCAAAGCGTAACATTACTTTATAGTACTAACAAGTATAGCAATTCTACAAAGACTCCAATAACAAAAGACAAATTTATCTTTGTAGCCTATTTCACAGCGGTGTGCTAAATTTGAGACGTAGCCTTCATAAGTTCACATTCGTATCACGTATCTAATATTGTTTAAGGTTGTCTTACATCGTGAAGTAGACCTATTGAGTGTCCTAAAAATCTATGATATGAAGCAAACGCTAGGTAATAAGTAATAGCAATGACGCTCCTAATAATAGAAGTTCGAAATAACAATATATTATGATAACAATATTGTTATAAAACTTTTGTTGATATGTATCTTACAACCGTCGGGCATGTATGACCAGTTGTATGAGTGTGGATGAAGCCAAGGAAGTATGTTTGGATCGTAGCAGATGGCGCTCTATAGTCTCTGCCTACCCCCGTGGGAAAAAGGCGTGATGTTATGATGATGATGATGATGTATTACTTTGACTTTGACTATTAGTATTTAAAACTAGCTTTTGCCTGCAACTATGTTCGCGTGAGATTTTGGTTGATAAGGCAATCAGAAACTTAAAGCAGGTTCTCCCGAACGAATTAGATATTATATCGAGATAAATTGTTTTCTATACTTTAAGTTAGATCTCTAACAACTTATCACTGAAATCGGTATTCAATTCCATGGAGTAGATTTCTTGGTATGTAATGCCACAGATTGTTGCTAATGTAATTCCTCATTTTTTTTTCTAAATCATGTCAGAAACTACCTAAAATATTAACATAATATTTCTGAGTACGAATTCCCTTAGCCCTGGGGAGAATAAAACTCGGTATAATGGGCCTTAAAACTTTCTTTATGTGATCCCTTGAGGCTTATATAAAAATTATATTTCTCATGTTTATACTATCCTAAGTCCGTTTTTGTATGTTATACTTATACCAAAGTATTACATTTTGTTCGGGATGTTAAATCTACAGCCTGAAAATCTGTTTTGATTTATATATATCGGTAAATGCTAATAATGTAACTTTAAACTCGAAATATCGGTTAACTCAAAGCTTGGTACATATCTATTAATGTATTCATCTATGTAAAGGAATCTTTGAAAGTAATTTTTAGCCACTTGCAGTAATTGGATTGATCTGAAGTTACTAGGTACAGATAACAATGCAATTATGTAAAAAAAATATTCAAGGCTTTCTTAGTTTTTTAGTTTTTAACTAAGCAAATTGGCCGGAGAGCTGAAATTTTCAGTTTGTTATATCAGTTAATTCTAAAAGAACAAGTATTCCTCTTCATCATTCTTCTGCACTTATCTCGATATTTTGTGTTATTTGGGGTCAGTATGGACACATATTTTATGAAAATAAAGGTACGGATACCCTTTGTGTGCAAGTACAACTCGTACTTGACCGGATATTTTTATTAATTAGATACGAACGCACCTAATTAAGACAGTTAAGAATAACAAACCTTATAAACCTAATTAGCTTACAACATTAGCATTAGAACATAACAATCCACTGTAGCATCTTAGTCTTAATTGATTCAAGAATACTTAAAATGTACCGGACACAATCAATAAATATAACTATATCAGTTTAGCTTAGCTCAATACAACACTATCAGAATATCTAAACAGATCCTAATGCAATATTATTAATTATGCAAGATTTTACTAAAATAGCTTTAGCAATTAACAATATGCTTGTTGTTTGTAAATTATATATGTTTGTTATGTAGGGAAGTTTATGTCGTAAATGGTGCCAATTCTACTTGCTAAACTTAACTAAGAAATGAAAGCAGCCATGGCGTATTTTGATCAATCGGCTATTTCGTTGTGCACATTTTTATTAATTAAACTAGCTGTTCCCTGCGACTTCGTCTGCGTGAAATTTTGAAAACAAACCTTAACAAACACTCGATAGATGGCGTTGTACGTACGTTTTTAAATCGCACTATGGTTTGGTTACATACATTAACACATAAGCTCGTCAAAATTTTTGGTTATTATTCAGCTTTTCGCATTAATAAATTAGTAAGGATTCGTTAATCTACAATATACAGATTTTTTAATAATAAAGTTCTGTTAACATTGCCAAATTACGTTATTGACATCAATTTTCACTTTTTTTATTTAAGTAAAGTTTAGTTGTGCTTTTAGTATCTGTACCAATATGAGATTATGTATTGTATGTGTTAATAAATACATCGAATGTGTGGCTTAACTCTTTGTGGAAGGCAGTCAAGGCAGTCCGATAAATGAACCATTAAGCCATAAAGAGCATCAAAGTCGCCCGTCGTTTAAAATATTTCTTTTACATCACAATATGTTACATTTTAAAATATATAATAAAGTATACCTAAACTAAATAATGAAAAATATACATTTAAAAATATAAAATTCGGGTACAGGGGCCAAGACACCGTTGGCTAAGGATCCAGGGAGAGGAAGGAACCTCCTTACAATCCGAGCTGTATCCAATATTACTGCTTTTTGTATCAGACCCTTGACGCAACGATCTAACGCGAGCCACTCTAAATGACGGTCGCAACTCTTTGTAATTAGGCCATCAACAGACACAACGACTGGCACAATGATCGCCTTGTGTATAAATATTACTATTAGCACTATTATTCCACTTCAAATTACTAACTTTATGGTGGATTTAAATTACTTAGTGCAATTGTTAGGAGATTACCAAGAGTAATTACTTATGAACGCACATAAAAAGTTATACTTCTTGAGCGTAATAACAGAAAAAAATTCATGACAATATGAGCATGCACAGTAAAAAAGGTCATGTTTCCTAATCTAATATTGCTTTGACCCTAATAATATATAACCTCTCGATATTTAAAACTAGCTATTCCACGCGACTACTTATCTACGCATAGATTTAAAAAAAGCTACCGTTTTCCAATATATTTCACAGATGGTTCGCTCCTATTAGTTGCAGCATGACGTTATGTAGCATATAGCCTTCCTCGATAAATTTACCAACCAACACTGAAAGAATTTTTTCAAATCGGGTCAGTGGTTCCTGAGATTATCGTGTTCAAACAAAGGAACAAAATCTTCAGCTGTATAATACTAGTATAGATAATCACATATTTACCAAAATTGTAATTTGAAATTGTTGCCAACATTCCATTTCAAATACAGACCAATGTTGTGGTTGCCGGTAAATGTTGCTAATATGGCGGAACGTTTCGCGCCAATTAGGTTCTAATTTTAAATTAATGACAGGGAAGCCAGTTTAAAGATAAGCGTTAAATCTTTACACAAAGAATTTTCTAGACTATAATGAAAAATCCTGGCTAATAATAAATATTCTTTTTAAATAATCTGTATCAAATTGAAATGATTCTAAATTTAAAATCTGGATCTGAGAAACCTTACGTATATCAAATTTCAAAAACAAAATAAGCACAACAAATAAAATTGTCTGAATAAAATCTTTTTCATTTTGCGCTTAATTAAAGTTATTTGATATATTATAAATTGTAGCCTACGTGTTATTTACAAAAGAATAAATAAATAAATAATAATAAATAAATATTCAGGGCATTTCAACAACGTCCTCTGGTCCCAAAGTAAGCTATATTTCTATGCTTGTATTAAGGGTACCAGATACGGATAGACTACATAAACTACTTTTTTTTGTAAATACATACTTATAATACATTGTCCTTGTAAATGTAGTATATGTATTCTATCCTTATTCTGGTACCCATAACACAAAAATATAAGCTTAACTTGGGACCAAAGGACGTTGTGTGAAATGTCCACGAATATTTATTCATTTATTTATCTGGTGCATAAGCTACATTATTGTAAAGTTTCATTAAATCCATTCAGTAGTTATTGCGTGAAAGAGTAACAAACATCCAAACATCCATACTCACATACTTTCACTTTTATAAAATATTAATAGAATGATTTAATAATAAAACATTTTTGACAATTCAGCTATATAACAATCTTATATCAAATGTTAAAAAGCCATATCGAAAGATGAAACGTCGCGAGAATACTTTGGCCCCGCAAGCGATTATCAATCCATTTAGTTTTATTGCGTTCGATTCTCTCCAAAACTCATTTAGGATGGCTTAACATTTACCGCACGAATTCATTTCTAATTTTCCATCATTGTTTGAAGCAAATTTGTTTTTGATTGCCTTCAGGTATTATTATTCGTACCGATTTTATAAGTTACTGCTGTTTTTAATTGTAATTTTAAATGCAAATATTTAAAAAACAATATTTAAAAATCGAAAAAATAAACATTATCATAATATTTTCTAACACTTTCGCGACTCATTTGTTTAAATAAAACTACTTTTTACGGGTTTAGACGCGTGTATTTGTTTTAATTTTTAGCCCGACGTTTCGGAGACTTTGCAGTCACCATGGTCACGGGTGAGTCCGGCCAAAATTATACGCGTCTAAATCCGTAAAAAGTAGTTTTATTTAAACGTATAGTTATAAACTCTCGTATGAGTTATCTTAATATATATAAATCTCGTGTCACAATGTTTGTCCTCAATGGACTCCTAAACCACTTAACCGATTATAATAAAATTCGCACACCATATGCAGTTCGATCCAACTTGAGAGATAGGATAGTTTAAATCTCAAATTATAGTCGCAATTTTAATTTATTGCAAATTATTTGTCTACCCCTGTCATTTGTATGGCAAAACAACGTTTGCCGAGTCAGCTAGTATAGTTATATATAACTATAGTTATGTAGTTTAGAATAGTAATATTACACACCTGATAAGTACACCAAAATTTGTTTTTATTTCCCGACAGTTTCTATAGGTTGTCTGGAAGAGATCGCTACCAGCGATAACACCGCTGCTACATACATTATGTTGTACTAGATCAAAACTATGTTATTTTTCTTTTATATGATAATAAAGAATTTTGTATTGTATTGTATCCAGCTGTGTTATGTTCTAAAATGCATTTAATAAGGTAAATTAACGGTAAGGTTAAGGTATTTAATTGGGGGTGGTGGTTTAAGACTACAAATTTTACGACACAATAACCTTCCGAAGGTGCTGTAACAACCACTAGCTCAGGGATAACAGAAACTGATAAAATGTTTTACAAAAACCTCGACACTAAACAATATGCCAACTCGCCTAGTCAACGCAACGTAATAAATAAATAACCTTCTGAAGAGGAGGACTTGCGCTCAACAGTGGAAGGTTATTGAGCTAAGTAGAAGAAAAGATAGAGGTATTATGTAAACAATAGTGGTATGTAATAATAATGGTATGGTATTAAATAAATATGTCCTCCGTGTGGTGACGGATTAAGAATACAAGTGTCATCACCCCATGTCCTCTCAAGGGTGCTGTAAAAGTCAGCTAAGGGATACTGCATACAGATAACATCCTCTGTAAAAGACGGAAAACTCCAAAATAAACCCTGTCCCAACACGCCTGCGCGGCACAGTTAACCATAATCCCTCCAAAGTGGAAGAAGCCCGTGGCCAACAGTGGGACGTAAATGGGCTGGAGAGGCGAGGTATTAAGTAAATAATAAATAAAGATACATAATAATAATCCTTGATATTTTAAAATTAGATTGAATCTGAGCAATTAAACACACGATATCTATACTAATCTTAAAAAGCTAAAGATTTTGTTTGTCTGAAAGCGCTATATAAATATAGCTAAATAATAATAGCTGAATAGGAGCGCAGCAGTACTGATAAATGTTGTAAAATCGGGATTTATTTCCCAAATTCTACGCAGCTGCTATAATGAATAAAGATGCATAATAATAATATCCTTGTTATTTTGAAATTGATTGAATCTGAGCAATTAAATACATACACGATATCTATCTATATCTTCTATACATATAATGATGATTATGACATGCCTCTTATTCTTATTAATTCTAGCTTAAGTTGACACAAGCAATTTAGACATTTATTTATAATTCGAGTTTAGTACATGTTTGACGTTGTCTAAAATTATATTACTGCTAACGACTATAACCTATATATGTGATTTATTCTTTTATAGCTTATTATTTGTGACAAAATTAAATGAAAAGTGAACAATATGATGAAATGTAATTGAATGAAATTTGTACGCCGCATGGCAAAATATAATGGGACACTTTTTAAAACTATGTAACATCGTAACATGTATAATTACCTTATATTTTACAAATAAACGTTTTGATTTGATTTGATAATAAATCTGTAGAAAAAATAATTTTGTACATTGAATACAATTAAAAAAAATAGGCAGGTAGGGAAAGGACAACCAACAGAACCCATTTCCAGCATTTTTGAAATTATTGTCTGTTTGTCTGTTTAGATGTTTGTCTGTGCAGGCATCACGTAAAATGTACAACACTTATAAATATAATCGTTATACGTAAAAATTGTACACAACTCAAGGTATTACTTAGTCTTTGTTTCATCGCAATCGGTCCACTCAATCAAGAGAAATTTACATAATACGAAATTTCTCAATTTGGATACATGCAACGCCATCTAGCGGCTAAAAAAAGAATCAAAAATTGTATAAGCCCGATCGAAAAAAAATCGATCAACGCGGACGGAGTCGTGGGCACAGCTAGTCTATACTAATATTATAAAGCTGAAGAGTTTGTTTGTTTGTTTGTCTGAGCGCGCAAATATCAGAAACCACTGGACCGATTGGAAAAATTCTTTCAGTGTTAGATATTTCATTTATTGAGGAAGGCTAGAGACTTTACAACATCACGCTGCGACCAATAGGAGTGAAACTACAGTGAGAAATGTTTCAAAAACGAGGATTTTGTTTTTAAATTCTACGCGTACGAAGTTGCGGGCTAGTTACAGCTAGTTATATTATATATCTATCTAGTTATATTAAACATCATACCAAAATTCTATACATACATCTATAATAAAGGGTTGCGTATCTAAGATACGAACGCCAATTAGTGGTCAATATGTTCTAAACATGTTACCATAAAGTTACATCAAAATATAAACTTAGTTAAATTGTTTAATTTCAAACTGTTTGCGTACGAACTTGTCCGTTCCGGCACTTTCCGACATCCTCGGGGCTAATTGGAGGATATTACCACTGGATATAATTAGTGTAGTGTGCGGTAAACCAACATTAAATGCATACATTGTAGTACTTAGAAAGATTAAGGTAATAGTCAAGATTTTAAAAAGTACATAGCTGTTGTCGGAGTTTAGAAATTTTTCTCGTTTTTGCCACATTTTTCACTAATACTCCGCTTCTATTGGTCGCAGCGTGATGTTTTATAGCCTATAGCTTTCCTCGATAAATGTACTATTCAACACTGAAAGTTATTAATGTCCTACTGTTGGGCAAGAGCCTCTTCCATATTAGAAGTTCTTGCGTGAATAAGAAATTTACGTACTACTAACTACTACTAACTACTAACTATGTACTACTACTGGCTGTACCCACGACTTCCGACGAGCATTCCGTTCAAAACTATTGTTTACCTGGAGCACATTATAATCAAATAGTTGAGTCTTTAATGGAAGACACATATAACTCCAAAACTGACATAACTGTATTTGTAGGTAATTGTCTAAATATTAGGAAAAAAGATATCACTGATAGTTTCACTAGTATGTTAAAGCTAAAATGCCATAAAATAAGGTTATGTGCTTTTCCTTATCTAGACAATTTGTCATCTAGACAAAACAATTATATTTACATGCTAAATATGCATATACAATTATTAATAAGTCACCACTCTGACAAGTTTTCTTTCTTTGACACCAACACTTTTGTTGGTTCTTTAAAAATGACAAGGGATACTGTGTACCTGCCTAATAAGTTCAAGGTAAACATTGCTACATTGTTACGAAGGATATTCCTGATTTAAACTAGTTAATGAGACAACAGAGAAGCTAAGTAGTTTCTGACGTTTCAAAAGAGCTTGTAAAACATGCCAACTTGAAATAAAAAAATTTGACTTTGACTTCGTCCGCGTGGATCGATTTTTTTTCGATCGACCCTATCGACCAAATTAATTCTTTGATTCATTTTTAGCCGCTAGATGGCGTTGCAAGTAACCAAATTGAGAAATTTCGTATTATGTAAATATCTCCTGACTGAGACTGAGTGGACCCATTGCGATGAAACAAAGACTCAGTAATACCTTGAGTAGTGTACAATTTTTACGTATAACATTTATATTTATAAGTGTTGTACATTTTACGTGATGCGTGCACAGACAAACAGACTAAAATTTAAAAAATTGGCTTTTTTTGGTTATCCTTTAACCATCTGACCATTTTTTTTTGAAAATATATTCAATGTACAAAAAAACTTTTCTACAGATTAACTATATGTATAGAATAGAATAGATAGATTTTTTACATTTAGGATGGATTTTAATCTTTAAAACTACTTTTATTAACGTTTTCTTTTATTAATACAAAGAAGTGTATTTACGACGACATAACATAATATCTTTATAGGAATGCTAATTGCGTAGATTTAGTGAATGAGCAAAGCAAATAACAAAGACTTGATTTGAAGCTTCAATTTAATTAAATCACTACATCTTGTGTGCACAGAGTATTAAACAATCACGAGCTGTTTAGCCCTGTTTTCTTTGACAAACATACCCCCATATCGGCAGAGTGCAGATTTAACGCACACAAACACGTTAACATAATTTTGCGCCCAAAATCACCTCGCACACACTAATGGTCTTATTCATAATGACTTATCGGAGGTTTAAAAGTTCGCTAAAATAGGTTCGCTACAATATATGTTCGCGAAAATTGTCAAAAACTGTTATTCCTAATAGTCTTTTTACGCTAAAACGTTTATTATCTCTCCGATAAAATCTCCTTTTAAACCTCCGATAAGTCATTATGAATAAGACCATAAAAGTCGACATTAGTACCTATTCTAACTGCACAACTAAACTTAACTAAATTAAAATTTGAAAATTTGTATTGTTAATAATAGAATTTAACAATGTTACTTGAACTTTCTTATAATAAAAACTGTGTGTTATATTATTATAATTTCAATTAATATAAATGTACACCGCGAAATCACCAATTAATCAAAATACGCCACAGTTGTTTTAATTTTTTTCTTACGTTTAGTTAAGTTTGTGGATGTCGAATTGGTACTAGTGTCAATACCATGATGAGTATGAGCATAGCTCTTGTACTTTTTTAACACGCTTTTATATGTTCAGTATTAATCGGTATGTATCTATCAATGTATTAAGCTATGTCACGGAATCTTTGAACGCGATTTTCACCTACTTGCGATACTCGGATTGATTTGAAATTTTGCATATATAACACGAACGGATGACAATGCAATTATTTAAAAATATATTTAGGAATATCAAGCGTGTTTTTTGTTTTTGAACTAAGAAAATTATTCAGTGTACTGTTTTATAATTCTAACTCCTGTTGGTTATAAGCTCTAAACATTCACATGATAAATTCAGAGAACTGAATTATGATTTATTTAACTTAATTATAAATAATGTTATTAGATGTGCTTTTACAGATAATTATATGAATATAATATACGTTTATTTAACTCAGTAAATATTAAAATAATATAATAATATGTCAATTAATTGCGAAGCTATATGAGATACATAGCTAGCTATTTAATATTAAATGTGCGTGGGTTTGTAATCTACAGTGTTTTCTAGGAATTAAGATATTTCAGCAGAGAAATATCTTAATTCCTAGAAAACACTGAAATACTCGTAGGTACATAGTAAACGCCCAGACGTCCTCCAGCAGCACGGAGACACTTAAAACAAAAACATAATTTTCTCACTTAAATCTCCGTGCTGCTGGATGACATCTGGGCGTTTAAAGAAAAAAGGAGTATAATGAATGCTATCCGTATTCTGATATCCTTAACTATTAGTTTGGGGTCTCGTTATTTCATATTATACGTATGTTAACAGTACAGAACCTAAATAAATTAAATTGTAGGGGAAAAAGTAATCACCGCAAGCGGATGTTTTGCAACGAGAGATTGTTACAAAACATTATTGATAGATGGCGTTGCACATCAAAAACGCGATGTAGACTCAATCGAGTAACATTGTGGTGGTCAAATTGGTTACTGTTAGCATGACCGCAATAAGTTCAGTTAGCAGAGCAACGGAACGGTATTCGGAGGTCGTGGGTTCAAGTCCCACTTGCGGTGATCACATTTTCCACTACAATTTAATTTATTAAGTAAAACCATAGCAAGTCAATTCCAAAAATAATAAATTACTTTAGTACAGTACCTTTCGTATGCGAGTACAACTCATAATTGGCCCGTTTTTAGGGTTCCGTACCCAAAGTGTAAAAACGGGACCCTATTACTGAGACTTCGCTGTCCGTCCGTCCGTCCGTCCGTCCGTCCGTCTGTCACCAGGCTGTATCTCAAGAACGGTGATAGCTAGACAGTTGAAATTTTCACAGATGATGTATTTCTATTGCCGCTATAACAACAAATACTAAAAATAAAATAAAATAAATATTTAAGGGGGGCTCCCATACAACAAACATGATTTTTTTACCGTTTCTTGCTCGATACTAATAACGTTGCCTTATGTTGCATAGATAATGGTACGGAACCCTTCGTGCGCGAGTTCAACTCGCACTTGACCAGTTTTTATTTATTTATTTACTCTTGTAATCACTTTGAAAGATTTGGTTCTGAAGTGTCTCAAGCTCAGAGAGTTGTAGTTTGCTCAATGGGCTTTGAACAAAATCCTATTGCGTTTTACGTGGTGTACATTGAACAAATCTTTAGACTTGATGTAACAGATAGTCTTTGAAAACTTTATTCTACACAAACTATAAGTATCTCTGGTCTTATAGAAAACCTAAAAAGTATTGTAGTAGACGGTAATAATTAATACTAACATTTTGAGGAAAATACAAGTGAAATTACAGTTCAAAATTACTTAAAAAATTATTTTGCAGTTATTGTTTTCTGTTCCGAATTTTATAGCTATTTTCAATTATCTATTTATAATTACGGATAGATTGTTACCCTCGTTTATACGTAAGATATTTCTATCTCATGTCAAATTTTAAATGGAGAGTCTTGTCATCAGTAGCTTGTTGATATGCAAGTAAGATCAAAAATTTAGATTTGTCTGACTTTGAATTCAAATATTGAAAATAGATATAATATTAAAAACGATCATGAATGACTTGTCTCATTCGTTATCTTTGGCATAACATTGGATGATTTAAACCAGGGGTCTCCAAACTTTCCAGCCTTAGGGCCATACTGATTACTCCAGTACCGACAGTAACAGTACTTCCGAGGCCCAAAACTGTATTATCATTGTTGCCGGTGGTAAAAAGTGATATAGTCCACTAATGAAAAAAAAAGTCCGAAGAAGTACGCAACGTTTGCAAATTTTGTTGCAAGGTTGCAAATCACTGCATATTATTAATTTACCTGACATGCGCGGATTGAAATCGTTGAGTATATTGAAGCGGTTATGAGTAGTTAGCCCATGACCATATCAATGTAGATGTGATATTAATAATTATTCAACATGAAATTAGAATACTTCAGTAAACTAAATTTAATTTGCTATAAAAAATATGTTCTCTAAAAGGAGTTCTCAAGTATGCTAGCTCTCCGCGGGCCGGATGTGGCCCTCGGGCCGTAGTTTGGAGACCCCTGATCTAAACTAATAATATAAAGCTGAAAGAGTTTGTTTGTTTGTTTGTTAAAACACGCTAATCACAGGAACCGCTGGTCCAAGTTGAAAAATTCTTGCAGTGTTGGATAGCGCATTTATTGAGGAAGCCTATAGGCTATATAACATCTCGCTACGACTAATGGGAGCGAAGCATTAGTGGAAAATGTTTTAAAACGGGGAAAATGTTCTATATTTCACGCGTACAAAGTCCCCGGCAACAGCTAGTATTTACTAAGCAGACAATGTGCATGATTCTTACATAAAAATCGCTATTACAAATGTCAGTAATGAAAAGATATATAGAGAACTAGCTGTTGCCCGCGACTCCGTCCACGTCGAATTTAGATTTTTTTTTCGCAATAATAGATAGATCCTTTCTCAGGGTCTAAAGATTGTCTGTGCCAAATTTCATCAAAATCGGTTGAGAGGTTTAAGCGGGAAAGCGTAACAGACAGACAGAGTTACTTTCGCATTTATAATATTAGTAGAGATCTATAGCGTGGCTGTTTTAAACCCTATGAACTTTTATAATCTAATGTAACATGCTGTTGTGATTTCTATACCTAATACCTAATATTATTAAGCTGAAGAGTTTGTTTGTTTGAACGCGCTAACCTCAGGAACCACTGAACCGTTTTGAAAAATTATTTCAATGTTAGATAGGGTATTTATCGAGGAAGGCTATAGGCTATATAACATCACGCTACGACCAGTAGAAGCGAAGCAGTAGTGAAAAATGTTGCTAAAACGGGGAAAATTTTCTAAATTCCACGCAGACGGAGTTGCGGGCAGCTAGTAAGAAATAAATAAATAAACAACCTAGGTTATACAACAAAGGTGTTTACGTAAACCTGGGGCGGCCTGCTAGTATAAATAAGATAAACTGACGATAAACAATTAGTAACAAGGCTACTAATAAAATAACATGACTTGCGACAATCACTCACAATGAATTTGCAAGAAATACAACGCTACATCAATCTGTAGAGAAACAGATAGTACTGTGACATTTCTAACCAACATTCCTCAGATGGTGCTCTATAGTCTCTGCCTACCCCCATGGGAAAAAGGAGTGATGTTATGATAATGATGATAATAAGTATCCTAAAAATGTCCATAGTGACGAATTAAAAATTCAAGTGTCACCATCCCATCTCCTCAAAGAGGTGAAAACCAGATCAGTGATAATATAACATCCTCTGATAAAGGTAGAAAATTCGAAGCTAAACGGCCAATACATTTGGTCAACTTGCTGTAAATATACCACATACCTTCCATTACAGAAATGAACTGAGAAATATGGATCAGAAATAGGACTAATAGGAGTGATTTAAGATAAATTTTAATATAACACGAAAGAAGAGGTGTGATTTGAGAGTTAAAATAAATAAATATTCACGGATATTTCACATAAAGTCCTCTGGTCCCAAGCTAAGCTTATTATGCTTCTGTTATGGGTACCACAGTACGGATAGAATACATAAATTACTATTCTTTTGTAAATATATACTTATAATACATAGAAACACCCAGACGTAGGACAAACATTTGTATACCATTTATAAACATCACGCAAATGATTGTCCCAGGCAGGAATCGAACCCGCGTCCTTCTGTACTGCAGTCCCTTATATGAACCACTAGACCAAGAAGCCCGTCAGCCAGTTGTATGTATATACACGTGCGTCCTATAAAGGCATCATCATAATCATCCTAGCTTAACACGGTAGCATTCTCAGCTACTGCCTCGAAGCCTGGGGTCCGCTTTCCGGTTTCTTCTGCTCCATTTGGCACGGTCTTCAGAATACCCGGATGGTGAGACCATTAGCACACACTTCTTGTGCCTTCCCCTTCTATTGGGACCTGGCGGAGGTGGCATGCACATGTCGTGGCGTCAGAGAGAACGGAACCTCTGGCGCTCCAGGAAGACGTGGAGAGCGCCACAGTTAGGTTTAGTCGGTATTCCGTTGTCCGGTTCACCCAGGCATCGGCGAGTTCGAGACTACCCACTCCTACCATGACGGTGATAACCGCAATGACAGGAGTGGGTGTGCGTAAATGCATACCCCTGCGAAAAAAAAATAAGGTGGCATACACATGCATGCTACAAAGTAACACACTATCGGTATCTAAAAATCGCTATTGAAAATGACAAAAAGCTAACATTATACACTGTATAAATCTTATTTAGGAACTAACAATATTATTTCACAAACACCAATATAAACTTGTTGAAAAACTCATTACTGAAATATAATCACGCGATAATAAAATAAAAAGAAGTGGTTTTGACTTGTAAATATGTGGGCGTATGCACCAAGTTTCTTATAATGGACTCTTATCAATGGAGCGATCAGTCCAATTCCATTGAAATTTTCTTTACTTAGCACACAATTAACGCTGATAGCTTTTGGTACAACGTCATGATTGCGTGGCTGTTTTGATGAGTTCATTGCTGACGATGCATTCGCTATTTTTCTTTTTCGAAATAATCTAATCATTAATTCAACTGTGGTTTGATTTAAAAAGAGAATATTGTAATGATGTTCTACAACATACCAGTTGAAGAATAATATTGTGCCTTAAACACATAAAATGCAGCAACAGCTTGTCACATACAAGCAATTGTAAGGAAGAATAAGGTGCTCCTAAAAACTTGCGGCATCAAAAGTACATAATTCATAACAGTGGGTGGAGAGAAGCTGTTTAAATAACTGTTGAATGAGTTAATGTACAGAGATTGTTCCTACACAAATCAAGGAAGAGAATGGTTTGAGCATAAACGAAATGGTTTTGATGCTTTATACTTTCATTTAATCGAAGTAGTTAAATGGAATTTGACATTGATTCCAAGATGTTACGAGTGGTTTTTCACTCTCTCCACTATTGCTACCTGAACAGACACCAGACATCTACTCCAGAAACTTGGTTTTCTCACCTGTTTCGAAGGAGATGGCAGAACCCAAAACAAATAAAAGACTGTCAAGTCAGTCAACACCAGAATTTTTGGTTTATATTTTTGAAAAGTGTAATGTATCGAATTCACATACATTGACGAGAATGTTTATTTACCAACGAGCCTTTATAATTGGCTCACGAGCCCTTAGTGTTACTTTACTTTGTTAGAAACCAGTGTTGGAATTGAATCGATAAAGGGAAGAGAATTTGCAAAACTTGATGTTTAAATATGTTAACATTTTATAAACTAGGACATGATTTCAATTTTCTTTCTTATAGCCTATTAATGTCCCAGTGTTGGGCACGGACCTTCTTCGAAAGGGTATTTGGTCAACAACGGCACATGAACGTATTGTTTTATCTTTTGATTATTACTCTTCAGAGTTCCTGAGCTTTCCTGGCGTATACTGATGGGTACTACCTTCCTGTATCATGAGAGAATATTTGATCTTAATTTACCACACGTACAAGTCACAAATCTTTTAATATCTATGTCGATTCATGTTAATTCTTGAATACATATTATATAGATGGGATACTAATTTTGTAAAGCTGAATAGTTTGTATCTTTGTTTAAACGCGCTAATCTCAGAAACTGCTGCTTCGAATTGAAAAATTCCTCTTAAGTTGGATAAACCAATCGGAACAAAGCATTAGTGATATGTGGTAGAAAAGACGGGGAAATTTCTCTAAATTCGACGCGTATGAAGTCACAGACAACAGCTATATTTAATAAAAACGGTATATGTAAGATATATAGTTAAATTTAGACTTTTGTTTAAAAATAGCTGTCTTGCTAAACTTTTTGGAGACCAATAAAATGTTATAGGTGACTTTGTCTCCCAATGAGAAAACAAGTAGGTACAGATGACATATCAAAACTTTATAAATTGTTCTTGAAAACAAATGAAATTCGTTTGTTTTTATATTCGTGTTCTTTTAAAGATACTTTTACTTGATATTTTGTTTTCATTATTTTTGTTTTTCATCTTTCAATTTGACTTTTAAATTCTTTACCACTTTAATAAATTTGAGGACATTTTATCTCTGGCGTAACTTCTAAACGACGAAACCGAATTATATAATTACTATTTGTCATGTTCTTTATATTTGTCCGTATGGTGACGGATTAAGAACGCAAGTGTTACCACCCCTTTTCGTTTCCAGGGTGCTGTAAAAGACAGCTAGGGGTTTTGTACACAGATAGTATCCTCTGTAAGAGACGGAAAACTCAACAATAAGCCCTGTGCCAACACGCCTGGTCAGCGCGGCACAGTAGACTATAATCCCTCCTAAAGCGGAGGCCCTTGCCCAAAACTGGGACGTTAATGGGCTGGAGAGAAGAGAGATGTTCTTTATTCTCAGGATAAAATTTGTCTAAAAGAAACTCTGCCCATTTGGGGTGGCACACGAACTGTTCCGTACCTCTATTGACCCTACGATAACCGACCGACAAACTGACAATAACGCGATAAGGGCAGAAGAGCGATGTTGATGAGTACATGTTGTTGTAGCATCAACTGATACTATATATTAACTGTGAAATTTTCAGCTCGTAGATATCACCGTCCCTGCGAACCGGTACGGAACCCGAAAAATGGATCCTATAGCTTCTGAACGACTACACCAAATTGGATAATTATTATTTTTTGTTATTATGAGAGATGATATGAAAAAAGGAGTTGATGAGAGTATGACGGCTAATAGGAGAGTACCGACCCTAGTAGCTTGAAATAGGGACAGGAAGAAGCTCTCAGGACAAGATCTATAAAAATTTTAAAAAAGTTAGTAATAGATATCATTCTGTATGCAATATCCCTTAGCTGACTTTTACAGCACCCAGGGGAGGAGATGGGGTGGTGACACTTGTATTCTTAATCCGTCACCACACGGATAACATCTTTTGTGAGAGACGGAAAACTCGAAAGAAACCCTGTGCCAACACGCCTGGTCAGCGCGGCACAGTAGACCATAATCCCTCCCAAATTGGAGGAGGCCCGTGCCCAACAGTGGGACGTAAATGGTCTGGAGAAGAAGAGAAGATATCATTTAGTCAGAATGAATTTGCCTGTGCCCAAATCCGCAAAAGTATTAAAAGCATCTAAAATATCACTTATATTAAAAGTTAAATTATGTTATAAACAAGCGATGAATTAAATACAAGAATTTTTATGAGCTGTACTTCTAAGGGCTATAATTTGGTTAATTTACAACTTCAGGTAGTTAACGGCATCATAAAGTTTCTTAATTAGCATAAAGTTCAGGCGAAGAGAATAATATACTATAACATAGTCTTATCTATTATATTAACATAGTGTTTATTGAATTTTTAAGCACTTTTAGATTAGTATTTTTTATTTTTGAAGTTTCATATATTTTTATATTATTATTTGCAACTTCTTACGCGCGAAATTTAGGAGTCCAAACTTATTAAATAATATAAAAACAACCGTATATATATAACAATATATAACAAAAACCGCATGAAAATCCGTTGCGTAGCTTTGAAGATTTATAGACTATATATCTATATATCTATAATATATAGACTTTGTTTTATAAATTGTAAACCAATCGGGTAAGAACTTTCGGGTTCTACTCGATGGTTGCGTTCCATTATAGAGTGCCTATGGCCATTATCCAGCTTTATGACATCATAGTCACGGATCGCCACGCTATTTCTCAACGCTATTTTCAGGTACTGTAAGAGTCAGCTAAAGGATAATCTGTGCGAGATAGAAAACTTGAAATAAAGCTATCTTTAGGCAATACACCTGGTCAGCGTGTCATAGATGACCAAATTCAGAGGCTCGTTCCCAACAAAGGGACACTAATGGGCTGGGAAGCTATAAAAAAGTTTACTTCAGTTGGAAACCACGAAGATTTTTGATTACAGCCTAACCTCGAGAAAAGAAAACTAAATGAAATCTCACAAAACAATCTCTAAAGAATCAGTAGTTTCTACCTAAAATGAAAATATATATGTAAATACCGAATACAAGATTATAATACTTTTATTTTACGTTAGAATTACGGCATGCCAAGAGCCTAAAACACTTCGGACCCATTAAGGGTCAAAGCCACGAGGATCATGCATCAACATTTATCCGGGGCGGTAACTTCCGTTAACGCCTACACCAGATAAAGTTTAATGGCCAACTTAACTGCAAATTTTCTCTCAATGAGCCATTATATTATTTTTGGTAAATAAATGTTGAAGCTTTAGTATGGTGTAGTGTTTTATCTATACTAATAATGTGAAGAGTTTGTTTGTTTGAACGCGCTAATCTCAGAAACTACTAAGCCGATTTCAAAAATTCTTTTTGTGTTAGATAGTCCATTTATCTAGGAAGGCTACAGACTATATAAAATCACGCTAAGACCAAATAGAGCGGGGCATTAGTGAAAAATGTTTGTCAAAAAGGGGGAAATTGTCTAAATTCCATACGTACTATATCACGGGCAGAGCTAGTTAGTTAATATTTGCTTTACTATTCTACTAAAAATGTTTTTTTTTTTACAATATATTTATATAAATTCCCCACTACCGCGAAGCTTCAGTACGTAGGCGTCTTACGCACCATCCAGCTTGCTGTACATCCCACTAAGGTCATGCACTACGTGCAGCCATGACGGATGGTGCGCAACAGATTATAATATATGTTGCACATACATTATGTATGAAACTCAATTTAGCTCAAGGCGACTGAAGCGAACCCCAGTACTATCCCTGCTTAATCTACTAGACTTTTTATGGCGACCGAAGCGAGCCCTAGCACTATCTTTCCCTAATCTTACAAAGTAATTTTATTTCATTTAAAGACGTGTTATCTATATTTTTTAAGAATATGTGGATTATTAGCTCTCACAAAGTTTAGCTTTTTGCTAGGTAACATATTTGATAATAAAGTAGGTACTAATCCATCGATTTTTACCCAAGAATTACACGAACAAATGCTGTCTCAATAAGTATTGTATTTTCCAATTCTTACAGACATTAAAAATTAAATATTTATGGCGTATTTGCAAGTCATAATTCATTTTGCAACATACAACATCATAACTTTAGAAGACTCTTAAGTGCATGGCAGCCATATTGTTTTATTACTTTGAAAATGGAAGTACTTTTAGTGTATCTTGTTTTAAATATAACTTTATAAACACAATGCATTTTCTCGACAGCCATTAGCAAAGAGCAAACTTTTTCGGTTTAATTAAAAAAAATCCGGTCATGTACGAGTCGGACTCGCACATTCAAGGTTCTGTAACGTTATTATCATAATATTTTCGACATACGAAGCAGACATATCACCTAATAATTAAACCCTAAATAACGGAGGAAAGGCAAAAGAATGATGATGATGAGTATTTTGTTATTATAGTATCATCTGATATACACAAACTGAAATTTTCTACTCTCTAACCATCATCGTTTCAGTGATACAGCTTAGTGAGAGACAGACGGACAGCAAAGTCTCAGTAGTAAGCTGGAATGAAAGAAAAAAAAATTTAATTTTTGTGTAACAAAAAAATATTAAAAATTATAGGCACGCGTCTCATGAACATAACTGTTAAAAGTTCCTAAGTACATTGCAGAAACGTTATTTCATAATCGCTAATGGAAGTATTACAAATGCTTTTCTGGAAATTTCGCTTAATACAGCTTAATGCATTGTATGTTTTAACATGGTTATAATAGCCATTAGTATATGGCAAAATATTCTTATGTTAAAAACAGTAAAAAGTTTATAACACAGTAATATTAGCAAAGTAGGATTAGCTTTCGACCACAAAGTTTTGACTAAAACAAGGCTTAATTAGAGCTTTCTTGAATCTCCCAATTTAAAAAGAGGAAAAAAGAAAGAATCTAATAAGCTGCGCAGAGATAATTATGCTAACATTTCATTTTTCTTAATGTTATTATTGCTCCCCTATTTTTTTTTCCAGAGCTATGCATGTCCTAGTATACTACATACGGTGATTGTAACCTAACCTGATCTGACAAGCGAAATGGGGCCAGTTTCGCAGCAACTTGGAATGACGGGGATGTAAAAGTTAAGAGCAGTCAGTAGCCGTCCTTGCAAACAAAAAATACGCGTATTTTATGCAACCAGGAACGAATAAAGCCATAATATACCAAATTTTAGCCAAAATTTGTGATCTTGTGGCAGCCTTAGTGATTTAGTGTCCTAATAAAAACTACTAATTTGTAATTAAATATTGTGACTAAATATTCTCTTTAAATAAAAGTGTCAAAAACTGAAGCATAAGAAACTGCCAATATGACAGAGTGGCTGGTACGTATTGATTTGTAGGTAGAAGATATTTGAGATTTCCTACACTATCTGGCGGGAATATTATAAAAGTCGCCACATTTATGTAATTTAAAGCTTATATTCATACTGGCTACCCTGCCATTAATTAAAAATTAGAACTTAATTGACGTGGTTTACCGTTCTATCCTATTAGCAACATTTAGGTACCTTTCACGAAGTATAGATAGAAGGAGTCCGAACGGTATAGGCTTTTCCATAATATTTCGTGTACACATTAATAAACCCAGATCATAGTTCTATTTTCTGCCACTGGCTGCGCAAGTGTTCAGGGCGTACCGATGCTATTATTATTATTACATGTAAACACGCGCTGGCTCGTGAAAGTTGAATTTAATTTAATTATTATTATTAAATTAAATATTAATTTAATTAAATATTTTTTTCCACAGGTGTCAATAGCAATAAAATTTCCCGCGTAAGAATTCAAACGAATACTCCTTGAAAAATGGCGCGCTCTACCGGCAAAAAATCTGTCCCTTAAATTGAGACCATTCGTTCAACATTACGTTCGGACTCCTTCTATCTATACTTCGTGGTACCTTTACTGGCAACCACAACGTTATTCTGTATTTGAAAATGGAACACTTGCAAATTTAAATTTAGAGTGGAATTTTGTAATGTGAGCATTATATCATTTGAAAATGTAATAGTGTTATTTTATTATGATTAGTTTATATACTTTAGAATCTGCCATTGACTGGTCTACCGAATTTTCAGCGAGGTCTCTTATGAACTCTGTTGACTTTTTTTATGACAAGTTCAAAGAACTCAGAGACAGGTATATACCGTCCAGGTTAGTACACAAGGCGCATAAATACCCGCCTTGGTATACGCAGTCGTTAAAAAAGGTAATTAAAGAAAAACATAAATTCCACCGTAAATTTAAGGTTTATGGAAACTTGGCCGATCTTCATTCCTTTCAATTATTACGCGATAGGGTTAAATCTTTGGAGAAAGAATGCTACAACAGTTATATGAAGTCAATAGAAGATTCTATTGAAAAACATCCTAAAACATTTTGGTCGTATGTAAATGCTCGCTCTAAAGGTAACGCTATACCCTGTAGTGTTACGTATGATGACACTATTGTTGACACTGGTACGGGTATTTGTAATGCCTTTTCTAATTATTTTAAATCAACCTTCCTTGATCATAATCTCTCAAATGTCAACATTAAATCTCCAAACACGGCAACCAATGAAAGCTGTAGTAATTCGTTTATTTCCACTATTGAAGTCAGTGATGAAGAGATCGCTAAACTTCTCACTAACCTAGACGTTTGTAAGTCTCCCGGGCCTGACTTATTACCTGCGCGATTTCTAGTGGGCTGTGCAAAAACGATTTCATTACCAATATCTTTGCTGTTTAAACATTCCCTCCGTGATGGTACAGTTCCGGAGATCTGGAAAAAAGCTTTCATTACGCCAGTTCACAAGAAAGGTCAAAGAACTGAAGTGTCTAATTACCGACCAATTTCCAAGCTTAGTATCATTGGTAAAGTGTTTGAGCGTATTATATACGACCAAGTTTATGCAGCAATCAAAAATTCTCTCAACTCGAAACAACATGGGTTTTGTAAGGGTCGCTCAACCGTATCTAATTTGGTTCTTCTTAATGATTTTTTAACAGACTCTATGGACAATGGTATGCAAGTTGACGTAGTCTACACAGACTACAGTAAAGCATTTGATCGTATTAGTCATAGCTTGTTACTAAACAAATTATTTACAATCGGGATCAGAGGTGACTTGCTCCGATGGTTCACATCCTACCTAAATAACAGGTCTCAGGCAGTTGTTATAAATAATTATGTTTCGAGCTGGGTGCATATACCTAGTGGTGTACCGCAAGGTTCATTACTTGGGCCCCTGCTCTTTAATATCTTCGTGAATGATATTGACAAATGTCTAAAAAACTCCCACCTTTTGTGCTTTGCAGATGATATGAAGATATTCTCCGTCATTGAATCGAGTGATGATGTAAAGGCGTTACAATCTGACTTAGATCGTCTTTCTAATTATTGCACCAATAATAGATTGGACCTTAATCCTTCGAAATGTTCCGTGATAACTTTTACCCGCAAAACTAAAATCATTCAGTCAAATTATACCATTGACAATTATGAACTTTCGAGATGTGTCAATATACGTGACTTGGGAGTTATTCATGATAGAAAATTAATATTCGACGAGCACATAAATAGCATGATTAATAAAGCTTCCAAAGCTCTAGGATTCGTGCTACGTACCTCACGCGCTTTCACTAATATAAAAACTATTAAAATTCTTTATTGCACTTACGTGAGAAGTAGTCTGGAATATGCCTCTCAAATATGGAATCCCAAGTATAATACTTACATTACTAGATTAGAAAATATACAAAAGAAATTTATAAGATATGTTTGTTTCCGGCTTGGAGACCAGTTTAGCTCATCGCAATACTACACCTACTGCAAGAAACACCACCTATTGCCGCTGCACATACGTCGAGATATAGCTGATCTAACATACCTATTAAAAATAACACATAATCTGGTTGACTCCCCGGAACTAATATCTAAAATTATGTTGAACGTGCCAATTAGACCGTTAAGGCATAGCCATTTACTGCACACCCCTTTAGTATCAACTTACTACAGACAGAATTCTTACTTATGGAGAGTTTGCAGCCGCTTCAATAAATTGTCAAAGGACTATGACTTTGACCTGTTTAATACGTCTACCACTTCCATTAGATCTTCCATGAGCAATAGCTTTTTTACATAATCTGTCGGCAGGGGTAACACCCGCTTGTGCATTTGCTTTGTGCAGCTTTTATTTATTGTAGTTGTTTTTCGCTTTTGTTATTTATAATTAATTAGGTATCAATATCTACTATACTCCGCCACTGATGTAATTTTTGTTTCTTACCTATTATTGTTTCTATTGGCGAGAACCTATAATTAGCTTTCTGTTGCTATATAGTTTCTAAGTTACTATTGTAAAGCTGTTGGTTCTTTATAATAAATAAATAAAATAAAATTTAAAACTGAAAAACACGCTTAATTTATGATGCTGATAATTTTTAAATTATTCCATTAAATTATTACAAATAATGCCAATATAATTATAATAGGTACAAATTTATACTAGCTATTGCAAAATCGTAGGTACAATAAAAAAACTTATACAAATTATAAGAAAAATCTATCCTCTTGAATTACTCTATCTATTAAAAAAATGTATCAAAATCCGTTGCGTGATTTGAAGATTGAAGCTAACATGTACATAAATACAAAACTAACGACCGATTTATATTATGTAAAGATCATTTTGTTTGGGGCCTTATTAAGTTCAGGATAATAAAAATTAAACTCTGTTTAGATAAATAGGTATGCAAATAGTATTTAAGGTGTTACGAGGAACTAAAGCTATTTCGGTAAATACCATCGTTAGGCTTTGAATAGTCCTAATTGTGCCTAGTTTTCCTACAGTACTCAAGTTCTATTTACAGTTGTGTCCGGCATACTAAATGTTTAGAACTATTTAGAGGTCTGAACTATCTAAGATGTTTTGAACTAGCGAGCTGTGTCTCCCGGTTGTATCCACTTTAATTCTTTAGGAACATTACCTGTTTAAAGGATAAGGATGTAAATCACATAATAGACTTTTATGTCCACGGAATCAGCAGAACATTTGCAAAATTTTATCAAAATTGATTCTCCTGTTAGAACCTAAAGGAATTACAAACATACTGTTAGGGAAAAAGCGGCCACAATACCCTATTTATTTAAATTTATTATTTTACTATGAAATATTCTTATATATATATATGCTATAGGCTATATAACATCACGCTGCGATCAATAGGAGAGTAGCATCAGTAAAACCATTGCATTTTTTTTTTCTAATTTCCACGCGTACGGATTCGCGGGGCAACAATTAGTTTAAGTAATTCTAATACATTGACAACGCAATAGTCCTCCCGTGACCACGATCGATGCAACTCGGTCGAAACGTCTGGAGCAGAGGTATTGTGCCTTATTAACAGTTATTAACCTGATTATAGTCTCTGTAATATTAACAAAAATTTTGAACGCAATAGTAGTCTATTATTGTACGTTTTATATATTATAATTCCAGTGTAAAAACTCTATGTATCTAGACAAAACAAGTTTTCTAAACAACAAAACGTGTCTAGCCTAAAACGAATAAAAAACTAACATATAAAATCTGAACTATAAAAATGTAGAGTATAATTTTTTCACAAGCCCGAGGCATTACATAAAGAAAGTTTTAAGGCCTATTACATCCAGTTTTATATGTCTTAAGGCAAGTGACATACATACTTACAATTTAATGAAGCCGCTGTTATGTCTTCGAAATTTTATTTTATTTTTGTCATATAATGTTAGAAGTAAGACTTTTATATTTCAAACTAGCTCGTACTCATGGAATTTAGAAAATTTTCCCTGTTTTTACAAAATTTATGTTTCGCCCCTATTAGTCGCAGCCTGTTTATTTTTTTGAACGCGCTTATCTCAGGAATCACTGGTCCGAATTGAAAAATTCTTACAGTGTTGGATCGTACATATATCCAAGAAGAATATAGGCTATATGACATTACGCTGCGACAAATAGAAGCGAAGCGTCTTTAATAAATGTTGCAAAAACAAGAAAAAAATTCTAAAATCCACGCGTACGAAGTCGCGACGAACAGCTAATGTGTTCATAAACGTTCATGATGATTTGTATCATGTCCTTAAGCCCTCCATTCACAGTCCTGCCTGTAATTTTAAAGTCAAAATGTAATATTAAGGTGTTTATACATATAATGTAGGCTGATTATGAAGCGTATCGTGAATGGTAGCTTTAAGAAAATCTAGGTCATATAAATAAGTGTAGTATTTTATTATACCATGTTGTTATTGCTGTGAGCAGTGGCCTAAAATCCACACAGTAACAAACTTATACCTCTTTGATCCTATTTTTAGGCCACAAGAATGTGTCATTGTTTTTGTTCTCGGCACAGAACAATAGAAGCGCTGGTTGAAAATGAGAAAATGGGGTCGTTGTCTATTGTTAACAGCCTTAATGCAATACTTCAGGCTTTTATTTAATTATACACAGCTTGAACAATAAAAGCAATATCATTTACTGAGAATAAGTTGAGAGAAATATAGTCTGTATGGTGATAAGTTACTTTACAAGTCATATCTAAGGAGCTTCTATCAGTTATTTAATCCAAGGTCATATCCCCATTTCATTCCAAAGCTATTTAAACCTCTAAACTAAGAGAAAATCTGCCTCAACTATATTTTTCCCTTTCAGCGCAGCGCTCAGGAATAGGAATAGCAATATCTAAGCCAAATACATTCAAAGTGGGGTTGTAGTCCCCTTTTAAAATACATAGTCCTCTTACATCACAGCGGGAAGTAATGAGGTGGTACACTTGTATTCTATCCTTCTTTTCTCGCTCTCTCTAGTCTATTAAAGTTTATTTGTTTTTTACATAAATCTAGTTGGCACTTGATCCCATGCCTCCTGATGGTAAGCGACAATGGAATCTTTGATGGTAAAGCGTAACTGATAAAGTACAACTGATGAAACCTAATTTATTAACTAAAGAATTTTAATAGTATAAAGTTTTGCTGAATTCAATAAACCGCAATTTTTATCAAACAAATATATTTTTCCACAAAATGAAACGCAAAACAACGATTGTATTTTAAAACAGATTTTTTTAAATCCAATAGAAATGTCTAAGCTTCTCTATTTCACCCGGCAAACGGTTCACATTATTCACAATTACTTGGACGTTTCCGTGTAAATCTATCTTCTTTGTCTCGTGGTTGAATTTCAATGGCTGAACAAATGACATCAATCGATCCTCTTTTATACTTTAACTTTCTTTTTCTATTTCTTTATTTTTATAATAAGGTTTATGTACACAAAAGCCAAGATTTAATAGTATGTAAAATTAAGCCTAGAGAGCTAGGCCTAAAGGCCTATATGAGATGTATTGAATGAATGAATGAATGAATATATAATTTATTGTACGCCAAAATAAAATTACAAACTTAAATATATAAACTTAGATATATAAACAATGTTTAGGCACTGTACAATAGGCGGTCTTATCACAAGTTGTGATCTCTTACAGACAACCTTAAGATGGAATTAACTTATTGTCTAAAAGGCATATTGTGGCGCAGCGTGAATGATGAAAATACCTACATAAATATATTAAATTATACAGCTTATCTACATAAAGAATACATGTAAATAAATACATACAGTTATACATACATGAACTAATACCTACGTACATAAACATACATATATATAAAAAAATATATTAAAATAGCAATCATAGATGATATACATACAATTCAGTACCTGATAAGGATATGTGACAATTTAATTTGGTTGGAGTGACAAATAATGTTCCTTATGCAGTTTCTTAAATGATGTTGCAGTTACGGCGCTTCTTATCGACTCTGGCAAAGCATTCCACAGGCGAGCTGCTTCAACCGTAAACGATTTGCTATAGAAGATTGTAGAATGAACTGGTATAACCAGTGTCCTATTCTCCGATGATCTCAAACACTTCGCATGTGTGTCATGGAGAAACTCGAAACGGTTTTTGAGATAAGTTGGGGCAGAAGGGTTAGAGAGTATTGACATAATTCATTAGGAAAAACTAACAAAATATATGTACGTAATAATGCAGAGTTTATTTATTAACAATGCATGCATACAAACTATGGCAGCAAACAAACATGGCGGGTTTAATTCCTTAAGCAATTATACCAGCCAACCATAGGGTGACGAAATTCTATATTAAGTACATTACATACAAGTGAGAACCTTACTGTGATATTAATATTTAAAATCTTGTTTAGTAATACTAGTTTTATCATTTACATAATACAGCGTGTGGTGGCGGATTAAGAATACAAGTGTCACCACCCCATCTCCTCCCAAGGGTGCTGTAAAAGTCAGCTTAGGGATATCGCACACAGATAACATTTTCTGTGAGAGATGGAAAACTCGAAAATAAACCCTGTGCCAACACGCCTGTTCAGCGTGGCACAGTAGACCATAATCCCTCCCAAAGTCGAGGAGGCCCGTGCCCAACAGTGGGACGTAAATGGGCTGGAGAAGAGAATACAGCGTGAACTTATATTAAGTAGTGTCCGACCGAAACTGGTTTTCCGGCCGAAACCGAAACCGAATGATCGGCCGTGGCTTCAGTTTCGGTCGAAACTGAAACCGAAATTCGGTTTCGGTTTCAGTTTCGACCAAGTCACGTGGTCAAGTATAAAATTTCTTAAAATACTGAAATTTGGTGCATTTTACCTATTATTTTGCATTAATTAGGGCATGAAATGAGACACAGTATATTAAGTTTCTTGGAATCATTTATTAAAAAATATTAATAATATTATGATAATTTATGATTTTTTTAAATCATGTTCTCATAGTTCCCGAACAGGGCCGTCAAAGCGTTGCCGCGGGAAACGAAGTTAGGCAAACATGAGTGTGCGTGAACTGCGACACAAGTTTCGGTTTCGACAAAGGTTTCGGCCAATTTTGGCCGAAACCGAAAGTGCCTCCAAAACTTGATTTTTGGCCGAAACTCGGCCGAAACCGAATCTGAACTTTCGGTCGGACACAAATATTAAGGTGGCACAACCACAAGAGATATGGTAGCAAATACATCAAAAATAAATTCCAATAAATATAAAGTAACAATTTAACAAATAGTTGTACAACAAACTATAAACAATTTAACCGTAAAACCTACAACTATCACGATATCGATCCTAAAACTTAATTTATTAAAATAAAATACAAAGCTTTGTATTTTAGTTTACAAAGTATTATAACCACTTTATAACATTCCGATTAAACTTTTAATGGTTACTTTGTTGATATTATAATATGTTAGTTGTTTTGTTACCATAAGCGATAGTAAAATTTATCTTTACATAATATTATAAAGCTACAGTTTGTTCGTTTGTTTGTTTAAACGCGCTAATCTCAGATAACACTAATCCGATTTGAAAATTTTTTACAGTGTTAGATAGTACATTTATTGAAGAAGGCTATACATATAGATAACATCACGTATATTGTTCCGACTGCGAATGAATACCTATGAAAGGAGTTAAGTCGATAAGAATAACAAAGTAAAGATCGATTTACCACGAAAATAAGTTCACTAGGTTATATCATAACAGTTATAATCCTACTATCTGTTGCCCGCGACTTCGTACGCGTAGAATTTAGAAAAAAATCCCTATTTTTACCTTTCTCGATAAATGTGCTATACAACACTGAAATAATTTCAAATTGGACTGTTCCTGGCGGGTCCTGAGATTAGTGCGTTTAAACAAACAAACAAACTCTTCAGCTTTATAATATTAATATAGATAATTAACTAAAATAATCAATAATGTAAAAAAGCCGTTAAAAGTTCTTACAGCGATTGAATACATTGTTGTTAAGTTATATCAGTTATTCAATTAAAACATACGTCTTTATGTCCACCAAGTTGTTTGGGCTTAATAAGGTTAAGTCATGCACGATTTTGTATTTCTAAACATTCCTTAATCTAAATGTATTCTGAAAATAGAAGGTAAGTTTTGTTAAGTATTTCCTCCATAAATTAAACCTAATAGATTCCGCATGGCAGGTGATCAACGCACACCAAACATATGCGCTAACGAGCCTCAATATAAAACTACATAGATGGATGCGGATTTGAGGACTCTGCATGTAATTTAACTATGTCCAATGAAAATACATTATTTTATACCATGCAACCCGCGCTTTCCTACAAAATTTGTGCATTTAGGTGTTAACAAAAATTTCGTAATGATTCGTAAAAATCGTATCTTTACTTATTATTGTTGGCATAAACGCAAACTGCATCATCCATAACCAATTGGCAAAAGGACTGTTACCGGGCCAGGGATAATCGCTTGCCACGGGACAACACTATGGTCGCCCCTTTTCTCTTCGACACTGGCTTACCGGGCACACGATAAATTTGTACATTTATATTTTTTATAATAAACCTAGTTTATTGAGTCTTCAGTGCTTTATTTATTTACCACAGGTTATGGGCCCAGCACGCTTCCACTGCGCAATTTGTTTAATTTAAATATTTTCACAAAATGGCTTTAAATGCGCTGTCAATACAAAAGTTAACAGGCAGAGATAATTTTGCAACATGGAAATTTGCCACAGAAGCATATCTCCAACATGAAGAATTGTGGGAATGTGTGATCTCCGCGGACGTTGATACGAAGAAGGATATTAAAGCTAAGTCTAAGATCATTCTTTCTATTGACCCACACTTGTATGTGCATGTTCAAGATGCCACATCTGCTAAAATGGCATGGGACAATTTATGCAAAGCTTTTGAAGACTCTGGTCTACTCCGAAAAGTAGGGCTTTTAAGAGACCTTATAAATACAAATTTAAGTTCAAGTTCAAATATAGAGGACTACATAAATAAAATTATGTCAGCCGCTCACAAGTTAAGAGCCATAAGCTTCAGTGTCGATGATGAGTGGCTTGGTACACTAATGTTAGCAGGTCTACCTGAGGAGTATAAACCTATGATCATGGGAATAGAGAGTTCTGGAATTAAAATTAGTGCTGATCTGATTAAAACAAAATTATTACAAGAAGTAAAACAAGATACCACTACTGCATTTTATATAAAATCAAATAAACAAAAATACTCTCAATTTAATAAAAATCAGGTAATGAAACCAAAAGGACCACGATGCTACAATTGCAATAAAATAGGTCATATTAGCAAACAGTGTTGGTTTAAAAATAGAAGAGAAAATAAGGATAATAAGAATAGTTTTGTTGCAGCTTTCTCCGCTTCATTGCTTAATGATACTGCCAGCTGGTATGTGGACTCCGGAGCCTCGGCTCACATGTCAATGCATAGAGACTGGCTTGAAAATCAAAAGGCACCGCCTGTTGATAGCATCAGGATTGCTAATGATAAAGTACTTCGTGTACAAGGCTGTGGCACTGTTACTATTCAAATAAAAAATAATGACACAGGAAACACTGATTTAATTAAAATAAATGATGTTTTATATGTACCGGAACTTTCTACAAATTTGTTGTCAGTTAGTAAAATTATTTCCAATGGAAATAAAGTAGAATTTAGTGAAAATGGATGTTCAATTTTGAATAAATATGGAAATGTAGTTGCCAATGCACAGTTAGTAAACAATACATATAAATTAACATGTAAAAGTGTTATACCATGTAAAGCTATGTCAGCTGTTATTGAAGATAAATATTTATGGCATCAAAGACTTGGTCATCTCAACTTTGGTGATTTAAACAAAATTCCAAACTGTACTCTGGGTGTAAAAATGTCTCAAGAAAATTTTAATATGAAATGTATTCCATGCTTACAGGCAAAACAGACTCGACAACCATTTAAAAATGAAGGCTCTCGGGCATCCAAGCTGCTAGAGCTTATTCATAGTGATGTGTGTGGACCCATGGAGCACAGGTCTATTGGAGGAGCAAGGTACTTCCTAACATTTATTGATGATTTTTCTAAGAAAGTATTTGTCTATTTTTTAAAACAAAAATCTGAAGTGTTTGAGAAATTCATAGAATTTAAAAATAAAGTAGAAAATGAATTAGATTGCAGAATAAAAACATTTAGAAGTGACAACGGGACAGAATACAAAAATCAGAAGTTTGATAAATGTTTTAAACACTTTGGTATAAAACATGAAACAAGTAATCCATACACACCCGAGCAGAATGGTGTAAGTGAACGAATGAACCGCACCTTAGTAGAAAAAGCTAAGTGTATGTTATTTAATGCCTGTTTACAGAAGGAGTATTGGGCAGAAGCAATAGCAACTGCTGCTTATGTTATCAATCGATCACCAACTCGCTCACTCCCACATATCACTCCTGAGGAACGATGGACTGGAAGCAAGCCTGACCTGAGTCATTTAAAAATTTTTGGATGTCAAGCAATGGTGCACATTCCAAAAGAAAAGCGCCAAAAACTAGATCATAAATCAAGTGAGTTAACATTCATTGGATACAGTGATTGTACTAAAGGTTATCGTTTCATTGATAAGAAAAGTAAACAAATTGTGATGAGTAGAGATGCTGTATTTCTAGAAGAAAATTTTAACCAAAATCTCTTAGAATTTCAGAATAAATCACAATTTTTAAATAAAAATACATTAAATCAATCACAATTAAATAATAATAATCACAGCCTTAACACTGACATCATACATATTGAAGAGGAACCTAATTCTAATAATGATATAAATAATGAGACAAGCAGCCTCGAGCACGAGACAAATACATTTGAAGATCCTAATGATGAGAGCTACTTACCTTCCAGCAATTTTAGTACACCAGAGAGTATATGCCATGTAAATTTAAGACCCCGTCGACAAGACTTACAAGAAAATATAGAAAATACTGAAGATGACAACGACAACTTAGAAATAAATTCATTTTTGTGTTTAAACTCTGAATCAACCATGAGCCTATTAGATAACGAACCACAAAGTCATAATGAAGCATTAAATGGAGAAAATTCGAAACTGTGGAAAAATGCAATGGATACTGAGTATAAATCATTAGTTGACAATAACACTTGGACATTAGTAGACTTACCTACAGGCAAGAAGTTAATTCCATGTAAATGGGTTTACAAAACTAAAAGAAATGATGTCGGAAACATAACAAGATTCAAAGCTCGTCTCGTTATCAAGGGATTTAAACAAACAAAAGGTGTTGATTATCATGAAGTCTATGCCCCTGTAGTCCGACTGACATCGTTAAGATACTTGTTTGGTATGGCAGCTAAATTTAAACTAAAAATTCATCAAATGGATGCAGTAACAGCCCTTTTACAAGGAGAAGTTGAAGAAGAAATTTTCATGACTTTACCACCTTGTTATGAAGTAGAAAACAAAGCTTGTCGACTCAATAAAGCTATCTATGGTTTAAAACAAGCTAGTCGCCAATGGAACAAAAAGCTGAATGCCGCTCTTTTGGAAATAGGATTGAAGAGATCAATCATGGATCCCTGCATATACTACAGACATAACAATGAGTATGACATATTGTATTTAGCTGTATATGTCGATGATTTGATCTGTTTTTTCAATAATGAAAGTTCTGCTTTAAATATAAAGGAAGAATTACAAAGGAAATTTAAGATGAAGGATCTTGGTACAGCTCAACAATGCATTGGACTGAAAATTACACAAAATAAAGATTTAGATGAAATAGCTTTGGATCAATCGTTTTATATTGAGAAAATTTTACACAAGTTTGGCATGTTTGATTGTAAACCTGTGTCAACACCATTTAACTCTGGAACTCAATTAATGAAGGCTGAAAATGAAGATGATATTTTACAGAATGTTCCCTATCAAGAAGCTGTTGGATGCCTTCTATATTTATCACAAGGTTCAGATGCATATCAAGCTCGCAGCAAGCATATTGATGTGAGATACCATTTTGTCAAAGAGAAAATCGCTGCTGGACAAATATTTGTGGAGTATGTGTGCAGTGAAAAGATGGTTGCCGATATATTGACCAAAGGACTTCCACCTTCGAAGCTCCTCGTGTTCTCCTCTGCGATGGGTTTGCGTTCAAGGGAGGGTGTTGGCATAAACGCAAACTGCATCATCCATAACCAATTGGCAAAAGGACTGTTACCGGGCCAGGGATAATCGCTTGCCACGGGACAACACTATGGTCGCCCCTTTTCTCTTCGACACTGGCTTACCGGGCACACGATAAATTTGTACATTTATATTTTTTATAATAAACCTAGTTTATTGAGTCTTCAGTGCTTTATTTATTTACCACAATTATAAAACAAATTCGTTATTTTTGTATGTATGTCCTTAAGTGGGCGTATATCTTCAAAATTATGGAACAGATTTTGATGTGGTTTTTTAAATAGATAGTGTGGTTCAATAGGATGGCTTTTTTGTATAGTTTGTTAGGATTTGGTTTATATCAGGGAAAGCGGGCTCAATAAACCAAACCGCGAACTATTGAAGGTGATCTGTGATTTCCTAACATTGAAAATGTGAATTCCTTTTTGTAATTTAAACACGCGAACTCCTTGTGTTAATTTTATTTTATGTTATATTTGTATAGTAGAAAATAAAGTTATTCCTGTTGTCTATGTGCTACGATCTTTCAAACTAAACTTTGACTATAAACGATGAATTTGATGCAATTTTCAATAACCATAGAGAGAATGCAAGTTTACTCAGCATAACTATAAAATGTTATAACACTCTTTATTGTAGTGTAAACATCTGAACTTTAACTGTAGTTATTTCTGTATATTCTCAACGCTATATCAAAACATAAAAATCTTAATTCATTTATTTGCAAACATGGATAAAAATGTAGTGCCTACATAAAAAATTTTTGTTTAACCAACTAACTAAAAAAAAAGAAGTAGCTAAATATAACTACTTCTTTTTTTTTATTTAAAGGGCTTGGTCGCTTTGTGACTATATCGCCCTATCACTACAAATCCACAGTACCTTAACAAAATGAATATTGTAGTTACATTAAAAAAAAATACGATCTTAGCATATTAAGTCCGCTAAATTACATAACAAATTGGCTTAATCACTTGAGGTGTCAGTAAGAATAGCATTTAGCTACTTAAAACTTTAAAACTACGCAACGGATTTTTATTCGGTTTTTTTTACTAGATAGAGCAGTTCAAAAAGAGGACAAATATAAATAGCGGGGCGCAAGCACCAGCTAGTTTCCAACATAATATTATGTTGTGCGTTGTTGTGAAAATCTTAACTTGTATATGAATTAATGATAACCAAGTAAACATTTACACAAATTTGTAGGTATATATATTCATAATAACAAAAATATCTGTTTAAATACAATTACAACAGAAACCTAACAGTAATTATGATTTGTCACAAAACCTCAATAACATTACCAAAATAACACATTATTTGAGAGCAAGCTTTTTCACACGACCGCTCTCATTAATAAACATTTTAGTCCCTACAAATTTGCTATTGTATATTTGGGGCCACAAAATTTACGTTAGTTCTTCATTTATATATTTAACATCTTTGTAAGATATTCACTAACACTTGCGCGATACATTTATTAAATAAAAACGCTTTTTACGTATTTATACACGTATATTTGTTTTAAATTTTAGTCCGTCTTTTCGTCTCACTCAAGACCTCGATGACTTACCTCGATATTTGTTATATTCTCGACACCAAACAACGGGATAAGGGTAGGAGAGTGATGATAATGAGCATGTGTTGTTATAGCCTTGATTGATATACATAAATTGTGAAAATTTTAGCTCCTTAGCTTTCACCATTTCAGAGATACAACCTGGTGGCAGACGGAGTACAAAGTCTCAATAATAGTATTACGTTTTATTTTTCGGTACGGTAGGTACCCTAAAAAAAAAAAGCTTTAGAAATATTATTTTACCGGCAAACACTCACTGTTACGGGATCGATAATGTGGACCCAGGTTTCGAGCATATCCGATACCCAATGAATCTGGGTTTATATCTGGTATGGTCTGGCTGGTAGCTTTAGATTCAAAGATACTTTGGATTTACTTTTGCATCTTCTCCTGCCTCTGAATTTAATTCCTATGTAAATATTTTATTATCTACTACCTGTTGCCCGCGACTTCGTACCCGCAGAATTTTGAAAATGTTCGTTTTTGTAACACTACTGCTTCTCTCCTATTAGTCGCAACGTGATGTTATATGGCCTATAGCCTTCCTCGCTAAATGGACTATCCAACACTGAAAGAATTTTTCAAATTGTACCAGAGGTTCCTGAGATTAGCGCGTTTAAACAAACAAACAAACTCTTCAGCTTTATAATATTAGAATAGATACCTACTAATATTATAAAGTTAATGAGTTTGTTTGTTTGAACACGGTAATCTCAGTAACTACTGGCTGAATTGAAAACTTCTTACAGCGTTGGACAGTACATTTATCGAGGAAATCCTGGCTATACATAATCACACTGCGACCAATAGCGAACCATTAGTGACAAATGTTGCAAAAACGAGGAAAATTTTCTAAATTCCACGCGTACGAAGTCGCGGGCAATAGCTATATTTGACATAAACTCGCTTATGTTGGTGCCATACCCGCCTACGATGTAAATGATTACTGGATGTCCAAAATTATGCGACATCACGAACGGGTCAGAGATTGTAATTAATATATAAGTTGATAGTACTTGAAAGAAAATCTACATTTTTACCTGTTTTGTGCATAAATATATTATTTTATTTTTATATTTCAAACTAGATATTGCCCGCGTGGAATTTGGACTTATACCATCTGTGTGTCGAATTAGTATTTTCAGCGTAAATTGACGACAGACAGACAGAGAGACTTTTGCATTTAATAGCCCAGTAAAAAGTTAATATTCAATTCTCAAATAAGTAAGGATAGGTGAAATATCCTATCGGTTTCCATGCCTTTACCAGTGCTGGATACCGGCCCGCTCCACTGGGTAAGGTTTTGATCTATTATGCCGCGCTGTCCACGTTTTGGAAAACGGTTTAGTTTCAAGATTTCCGTCCATCATAGAATATATTTTCTATTAATTTATTTCTAGCAGGGTCTTACTGCTCCCTGGGAAGAAAATTTAGAACATATTCTGGAAAGAATACTCAAGTATTGATAGATGGCGGTGTACGTCAAAATATATAAACTCATTCGAGTAACAGATATGGTGGTTAATTTGAAGTGTTGCAAGTAGACCGCAATAAGCTCAGTTGGAAGAGTTTCGGAACGGTATATCGAGGTCGTGGGTTCAAGTCCCACTTGTGGCATTTCACTTTTTCCACCAATAATTTGATTTATTAAACATTTTCATTCTTAATCCCTCACCACACGGAGAGTGAAATGTTGTTGATCCAAAATTTCCTAAAATGAATTTAAATAAAATAATATAAGCTAGTACAATGCATTAAATCAATTCCATTTAAAATGAAAACTCCGTATTTACACTAAATAATAATTAAATAAGATATAAGCGCATTAAATAGTGTTGTTTAATTATTTTAACCACTCGTATTATGAAGTTATTTATGTAAGTAATTTATGTTTGCTACAATCTCATATTAGTACATTTATGGTGTAGGACATTTGTCAAGAAGATAACAGAAGTTTAAGTTGAAATTAAAGCAAGTTAGCGTTTTTTCTTTAAGTGTAGTGTCGGATTAAGAATCCGAGTGTCACCACTCTTTTTCCTACCCTGGGTGCTGTAAAAGCGAGCTAAGGGATATTGTACGCAAATAACATCCGTTGTGAGAGACGAAAAAACGATAATAAATCCTATGCCAACGTGCCTGCTCAGCGCGGCATAGTAGACCATAATCGCTCCCAAAGTGGAGAGGCCCGTGCTCAACAGTGGGACGTTAATGGGCTGGAGGCAGTGGCGGATTTGCGGTCTCGGCCGCTTTAAGCCCCAAGCCATTAGCCGCCCCTTTCTCAGCATCAACCATATACTACATAATGAAATTACTTCAATTATTTAGGAGAAAAATTCAGTTTTAATTCGCAAGAAATGTTTTCGTTTGTTGTAAATGAGAAGCTTTTTGTAAATCACCGCCCCTAAATCTGGCCGCCCTAGGCCTGGGTCTACCGGGCCTTAGGGTAAATCCGCCACTGGCTGGAGGTAATGAGAGAGTTGTAATTACTTTGGTAAACGCAGATTTTAAAGATTTATTATTGATTCGTACACTATTTTTCATTCGTCACGTAAACATCTCACTATAGTATATATAAGTGTAGTATATAAGTTTAGTATATAAGTATATAAGTTTTTTTTTTTATAAATCGAAGCTTTAGAAAGGCTTAGATTGTCTAAAGAAAAAGAATTCAATGCTCTAAAACTGTCGTACATTTAACTTTTTTTTCTGAAGATCTTTCAGTCTTGCCATCCTCATAAGGTTAATTTATGAATTTTTGCAATTAACTTGCCATGCTTTTACTAAATAAACTAAATTATAGTGGAAAAAATGATAACCATGAGCGGGACTGGAACCCACGACCTCGGAATACCGTTCCGTTGCTCTCCCATCTGAGCTATCATGGTTCCCGCATACGAGTATGTTTACCAAATCTTCCACTACAACCTTCTCAATGTGAGTTAAACATCGTGCGATGTTTTGTGTACAACACCATCTATTGAGCGGTTAGACTTCATTTCCAACTATTTTTCATCATTACTTTTAGCGTGATTTGTTCATAAATCATCACGTTTTTTACCATGAAAGTATACAGAGACTAGAGCGGCACCTGCTACGATCATAAAATTTATCTGAATCCTAAAATTACTAACAAATATAAAATTAATTATACAATTAGCATAAACCATACAAGTTTAGATTACAAAAGGGGTTTAGCCACAATAAGTACCTAGTTGTGTTCCGAAATCTCTTTAGACACATAATGATACTTTATGCATAAATAGAGTTAAATTAAGTTTACTGTTAATTATCTGTACTATAACCGCTATATTTTGTTAGCTTTGTACTGGTTAATAACTTCAAATTATTGTACACAAGAGTGTTGTGAATATGAAAACTTTGTTAAAATTATATACAGAACTAAGAAAATTTGTATTAGAGAATGTTATTTAGATTTCTGGTATATAGGTATATTTTTATAATATCTTAATTTTTTTTTGTTTTATAATAACAACGTCCTCTGGTCCCAAGCTAAGCTTATATGCTTGTGTTATGGGTACCAGGATACAAAAAGAATACTTTTCACTAATTTTTAATTCTTTGAGCCATTTGTACCTAATCAGTTAAAAATAGATCCTAAAAGTATAATATTATAAATGGGAAAGTAACTCTGTCTGTCTGTCTGTTATGCTTTCCCGCTTAAACCTCTCAACTGGCACTGAAATTTGGCACAGACAATCTTTAGACCCTGAGAAACACATACATACATAGGACATAGGCTACCTTTTATTGCGAAAAAAATTTTTCCAAATTCCACGCGGACGTAGTCGCAGGCAACAGCTAGTAATTTATAAGTTAAGACATTATATGGTTCCCATTTTATTCTAAATCCATTCAAGTATTATCAAGTATTGTTACGGCATAGAAATGGTTTTTATTTTCGGATACATTTATTTCATTTATTTATTTTCTACTTAAAAATTTTTAAGCTATTTTTAAGGTTTTCGACTACATTATTTAATTAAAGAAAGAAAGAAAAACTTTTATTGCACTAACAAAACACACATTTTTAAACAGATTAGATTACAATATAACTATAAAAATGTGATGTCCAGTCAGCAGCAACAGGTCCCATTTCAGCATAATGTCAAGTCTCTAAGACTTGACGCTGGTTTTCAAATGGAACCTTGGAGTGTTGATACGAACGACCACAGCCAATAGGCGTAATTTTAATACTGACACTAGTTCACTATCACTTTCAATTCTATAATATTCGTCAGAGCATTTTGTGTTTATTAAAAAAAGCGATCAAACATAAAATATTTGGTGTATCAAATAATCAAAGTTCTCACAATCCCTTGAAAGTACCAACTAAGTTTCTTTACAAATAGCCTCAAATCAAATTCTCGAATAACATTCCCGTCGTCATTTTGCCGGAGGCGCTTAGGCCGTCGATCAAATTATTTCCTCTGACGATGTTTGAGCTTCGGTAATTGCACTCCCGCAATATATTGATTGAGTGGATAAACTGTAATCGACTGGACTATACGATTTAGGTAACTAGCTGGCCTTTTACTTTTTAGACTAGTAGTATATATTACAAAAAGATACGAAATATACACTCAATAATACAAAATAATATAAATAATGTACAGTAAAGTAAAGATTTATTCATAAATTTACAGTACAGATGGTTGATAAAGGTACTTAAATAAAATAACTAAATACTAAATCACCGTAAATAGAAATTAAATATGAAAGAATATACGGAAGGGCCTCGTGGTCCAGTGGTTCTGCTATCGGACTGCTGCTCACGAGTGCGATTCCCACTCAGGACAATCATTTGCGTGATATTTATAATTGTCATACAAATGTTTGTCTTGCGTTTGAGTGTTTACTATGTATTATAAGTATGTATTTACAAAAAAAAATTGTATATGTATTCTATCCGTATTCTGGTACCCATAACACAAGCATATAAGCTTAACTTGGGACCAGAGGACGTTGTGTGAAATGTCCATGAATATTTATTTATTATTATTTATAATATATATTTACAAAAGAAAAGTAGTTTACGAGTTATAGCCGTATTCTGGTACCCATAACAAACATAATAAGCTTAGCTTGGGACCAGAGGACGTTGTGTGAATATTTATTTTATACTAGCTGACCCGGCAAACGTTGTTTTGCCATACTAAAAAAAAGGTTTGAAAAAATAGATGATGGCCGATTCTCAGACCTACTGAATATGCATGTAAAATTTCATAAGAATCGGTCAAGCCGTTTCGGAGGAGTACGGTAACTAACACTGTGACACGTAAATTTTATATATAAGAAGATATATTTTATAATTTTAGAAAGTCGCTAGGTGCCTATGGCTAAGGGCCACATGTTCTGACATTTAATGGTGGAGACCTATGTACAGGAATGATCGATGAAAGGCTAATGTGTCGCTAATAAGGTATTTGCAATATTATGTTCACTATTGAAAATACTCTGAAATATAATGTGATTACCCGAGACAATTTTAAACGTGATTATAGACCTTATAGCCTGCCTTTAAGAGGGCACGATACAAATTATGCTTCTTACAAAAATATGGGCATCGTAGTCCCCTTTTTTCTTCGCGAAAGTAAAACCGATTTTAATGGTTTGGCGCTATATTATAGATGAAGAGTATATCTATGCTTCTATCACTTCTTTTATTTCCAAACATAATAACTAAAAGAAATATGACCATCCGAAAATCCCATTTTTTTGGTTTACTTTAGATAAAGTTACAGCGTATATCACACATATTTGGTAAGGGTTTACCAAAAAAGAAAGTGATAGAAGCATAGACATACTCTTCATCTATAATATAGCGTAAAAACAGTCAGAAATGGGGATTACTAAACGTCGTTTTTTCAAAGAATTTGTAGGTAAAATCTGCTTCAGCTATATTTATCCCTTTCAGCGCGGCGCTCGGGAATAGGGATAGCAATACCTAACGCAAATACCTATATTAGGTGTACAGTACCCTCTTAAAATCAAAATCGAATTTTATTGATGGCGAAAATTCCTATTTCAAGTAAAAATATTTTGTAACAGGTTAAGCATTCAGAATATTAATTTCTCTTACACTTACATACACACTTAAACTCTCTTAAAACTTCCGAATCTTCGTTCCAAATTTGAATTCTATGGAGAAGAACGGACTAGAAACTCCTTGGATTTATTTGTTTTCTTCAAAAACTCATCTTTTATTTCCAGTTCTTAATAACAAGTCAAATCAAAGAACATTGCAAGAGCGATCTGTCCCACTTTACTTTCAGAACGATTATCAATCCATTTAGTATTATTGCCATCGATTCTCTTCAAAACTCATTGAAAAGGGCTTCACATTTAACGCACGAATTCATTTCAAATTTTCTACCATTGTTTGAATCAAATTTGTTTTTAATTGCCTCCAGGTATTGTGTTTCGATTTTGTAAGTCAGTCTGATTATACTATTGAAGTTGTATGATAATCCTTTTGCATAAGGAATTTATTCAAATTGATTTAGAAAATTTTATAAAATAACTTTCTTTGTTTTTAATTCATCGTGATAACTGACCAGGTATTTATCCATTAGTCTTTTTGATTCCACATAAATAAAATAAAATTAATAAATATAAATATTCATAGACATTTCACATGTCGTCCTCTGGTCCCAAGGTAAGCTTCTTGCTTGTGTTATGGATACCAAAATAAGGAATGTAAATACATACTTATAACACATAGATCTACACCAAAGGACGCCGATATTTCTACATATTATTATACTTCGCAAAATACTCTGTTTCAGCTGCCGCGTAAAAACAGTTATCTTCGATTAAACATCACCGCACCAGGTTACTTTAAGTTTCATGTTTTTTTCCTGTCTTTAGATTCAATCATTTTTAGGGTTCCGTACCCAAAGGGTAAAAACGGGACCCTATTACTGAGACTTCGCTGTCCGTCCGTCCGTCCGTCCGTCCGTCTGTCACCAGGCTGTATCTCAAGAACGGTGATAGCTAGACAGTTGAAATTTTCACAGATGATGTATTTCTATTGCCGCTATAACAACAAATACTAAAAATAAAATAAAATAAATATTTAAGGGCGGCTCGGGCAATTACCGTTTCTTGCTCAATACTAATAACGTTGCCTTATGTTGCATAGATAATGGTACGGAACCCTTCGTGCGCGATTCCGACTCGCACTTGACCAATTATTTTTCTTAGATTCCATACTCTTGCGTTCTTCGTGATAACTGTTTAGAAGCAATAGATAATTAATAAGCATCAAATCCAAAAGCCTCTTGAGTTTGTTGAAATATTAAATAAAGGAAACAAAAATCTCCGAATCCGAAGGAAAGTAATTCAATCACTAAATCGGGGAAAGTTCTTAACGAGGAACAGTATAATTGGCAACACTTAACCATTTGATAAACAGACACCCACAGAATCCCAAATCAGGGTTCACGATCTCGGGATCATAGAAAAACGTCTTGATTACGACAGAATTAAATTAAGTCTGTCGTGAGGGACGATGCGTAGGTACTCGCTTTTGTGACAAATTTTAAACTTGGCTTCTTTGAGATGTTATTTTTATAAAAGATTCGAGCTTGCTAGGAACATCTATTATTAGATAATAGATAGCCATGTATTTTTGTTCAAAGTCCCTAAGTTCACATATTTCTAAATATTTTTTAAAGTCTAATAATATTTAATAAATAAATTATAGTGGAAAAAGTGATCACCGCATGCAGGACTTGAACTCACGACCTCAGAATACCGTACCGCCGCTCTATCGATTGAGCTATTGCGGCCGTGCCATGCCAGTATTCTGAGGTCGTTCAAGCTTGCGGTGATGATTTATTTGACTAATATTAATTTATTAAATATTATTGGACTTTAAAAAAATTATAGAAATATATAGCAAGTCAATGCAAAATTAATAAATAACTTCAATAATTTTATTAAAAATATCAGAATTTATGTGCCCGTTCTAAAAGAATAACAAGAGAAAAGAATTTTAAGAATTCCTTTACTACATTTTAATAATCAGATTCAGCCTAGCCTTTGCTAAAATGACAGTACCTACCTACTTTTCTACTTTCAACTAACGCCGTCTGAAACGCTAGACCGAGTTTATTGTATTATTTATTTTCATTGTTTGAGGTAGGGCTCTGTATCGCAGGGCATGAAGAAAGGCTGTTGCATTGATGTATAGGTCAATATAGATAACTGTTAAAAGCCTGCATGTCCTGCCATTATATTAATATACAACGTGTTGCAGAAAGGTGTATTCATATTTTAAGGTTGCATTGGATAGGCCTTAAATATTATAAATATTACAGTTACACTTAGAAAAATACAGTTTGTAAATTTTTTCATGTTTATAGCCGACTCGATCAATTAATTTAATAAATTAATTAAATTTTTATGAACACATAAAAGTCATAATATAACTATTATAACTAATATATTGTCTTTACTGCCATGGAAGATGGGTAGGCCTTTGGTGTGGGACGCTACCTGCGTCGACACCCTTGCGCCATCCCATGTTCCTAGTATAGCGGGTTCTGCTGGCGCTGCTGCTGCATCAGCGGAGACCCTCAAGCGGCGCAAATAGAGTAATCTTGTCGGAGATTACTTGTTTGAGCCGTTTGGGGTCGAAACGCTCGGACCGTGGGGTCCGACGATTCGCTCATTTTACAATGAGCTATCGAAGCGGCTAGTCAACGCCTCCGGTGACCAGAGCGCTGGCCATTATTTTGCGCAACGAATTAGCATTGCCATCCAACGTGGCACTTTGCCGGTTGAGGACGATGCGGAGGAATACTTTGACGCGTAATTTATTTACATGTATTTCTTTTTATTTGTTTTCTGTTCTATTTTATTAGCTTTGTACATATTTGCCTGTTTTAAATATAAATAAAACGGTTTAAAAAAAAAAAAATCTTTATAACTATTATTTGTAATTTCATCCATGCCAAGTGCCAAGTCACCGACCATGTGTAACGATGGTCAAATATGACTACACCTTTCTGAAACACGTTGTATATTACTAGACATTGTCTGAAGAGGCTACTTTTAATAATGTCAGAATCCAATTTTATTCAGAAGAATTAAAAAAATTAAGGAATTTAATCACAAAATCGGATCCAATTTCTCCATTTGCAAAATTAGTAGCAATATCACTTAACCTTTTGATAAACTGACAACTGTGGAATACTAAATCAGTTTTCAGAATTTTAGGATTATAGATAACTTCTTGATTGCGTGAATATTAAAATTTGATGATTGTTGAATATTTAGGTATAAGAGATTACTTCTAAAACATTTAAGGGCCTACATCAATATTATCGTATATCATCGCCGACACGTACATATTAACACAGCCAGTAGGCACAGAAAATGAAGAATTAGGGATACTTTTCCTATTTACTCAAAATCTACTAAATATATTTTAATTCTGATTTACGTGTTTCTATATAATAGTTATTATTTATATATATATTATTATATATATATATATATTATATTATTTCTATATAGGTATAATAGTTACTTATGTTTTTGAAGTTATTTCATTAGTTAATACGCGATAATAGACCGACAAATGAAAAAAATAAAAAAATTGAGAGGTTGTTTCGGCAAGATTTTCTATCGAGAAAACTTTTTTCAATCGCGTTTCTGAGTTGACGCGATCCTAGATCATATATTGAAAAAACATATACTTAAAAATTAGAGCTATAGCCATTCAATCTAAAGAAACAATGAAAACTTCGTACATAGAAAAATGCACGAAGCTATTTTGGTATCGTCTTAAGTAATAATTATTGAAAATAAGCACTTTCTGCTCTAGATTAACATTAAATGTCATCGTAATATAATTTATGTATGTATACCTACTTATTATTTATAATTGTATGTATATATGTATAGATATAAGTATGTTTAAATAAACAGTATATGTGTAAGTATATTCAATTTGTGTAATTATTTTTATCTTATTTTTAATAAATGAAACATCTGGCATTTATCTCTGCACCACCCAAAGGTCGACGGTAGAGAATGCCTTAGACATTAAATCCGCCTGTGTACCTTCTATGTACATTAAGTGATTAAATAAATAAAAGAAAATTAAATACCTAATAATAAAGACTATACTACCACAAACAAAGTTATCTAGTCCTACATTAAGCGATGACGCTCTAGACTTTTGAAATTTCAAAAGTCTGTACTCTGTATCTGTCTGTATTTTAGATCTTTTATATGGCCAAATATGTAAAGAAGTATGTTTGGATCTTAACAGGTAGCAATTTTACGATGGTGATGATGATAAATGGCCAATCTGACAGCGAAAACGCTACCGATTAATCTTATGACTTTTATAACATTATCCAACACTTGCGCGACTCATTTGTTTAAATGAAACTACTTTTTAGGGATTTAGACGCGTGTATTTGTTTTTAAAATTCAAATACACTCGTCTAAATCCGTAAAAAGTAGTTTTGTTTAAAGTTATGACTTTCGTTGGTTTCGTGTAATACAAAAATAATATAAATACGTTTTCATACAAAACTAATAATTAAACCCTATCGAAATATCAATAAAATTAATAATTTATCTATCAGCTATTCTGCATCAGAATATACTATGTCACAAAGAATTGTTGGTTACGGAAACGGTCCGTCATTACAGAGAAAGGGTCAATAGGGCCCTCGGGGTGTTCCTGTCTTCTGATTAAACCCAAATCATAAACCTTTGTCCCTTTTCCCTAATCCTAAATAACGGTAGAAATAAGAATGAAGAATAAACACGTACCTCAAAGATATTTTAATTTGGTCACCCTTAATTGTTGTTTACTCGAACTGGGAGAAAAACTTTAGGAATTATTAAAATAAGAGATTCACTAGTTTAAAGAAATACGAGTTAACATTTATTTTAACATTAGCTTATTTCTTACACGTTGAACTTAGAAACCAAACTAATATTTTATACAAAAAAGACATCCTCTTGAATCACTCTATTTATCAAAAAATCTGCATCAAAATCCGTTGCATAATTTTAAAGATAGGCTCACATAGTGAAATACATACAAAAATAACGACTTTTTAAGCTATTGCATAGCTTCTATCGAGGGCCTTGAGCGCGGGGACCGAATCCAGAAATTCCGTAACGAAAAAACGTCACGCTCCCCACTCCGACGGGCACGGAGGTGTGGCTTGAAGGCCGTGGATTGTCTAACGTCGTTTCTTTTAGGCAGTCTTCGACACGGTGTTTGTGTGCGTGCAACTAGCCGTATTGTACGACTCTACGAAGCTCGCACGAATCGAGACGAGCTGCTCCGAAATCGGACGAATACATAAGCAGCTGTTTATGAGAAAGTATATAGGTGTATAGGTATTTATGTACAACAGTGAATAGCTGTACTTGTAAAATTTGTGTAACCACTCGCGCGCCCGAGTCGCGCGATCGAAATACAGTTTGCCGATTCTTTTGATATGCATATGTTAATAATTATTTAAATAAATAAAATAAAAAAATAAAATTCACGTCTAGCGTCCAGGCAACTCTGGTTTTTGCCCTTGGCAAAAACCTTTGTACCAGCTAAAATATGATAGCTACAGCAAAGAAAAAACTACTTTTGGATAGGTTGAATTACGCAGATTATACTTATATATAAAGAAAATGTGATACTATTAACTATATATATATTTAAAACTCTGTAAAACATGAGATTAGTGAAAAAAAACTTCATTTTTAATCCTAATTTTATGCAAGGAATACTAGTTATTTTACCAGCAACATATGTTTCCGTGAAACTAGGCTTATTGCCGATTTTTTTCATATGCATATGTTAATAATTAATTAAATAAATAAAAAAAAACACAAACAATATTAACTTTTCATTTATTTAATAAAAGAAAAAAATTTGTTTTCTTATCGGTCACCACGCTCAAAAAGTGTAACTTGAATTAATATCAAAGAAAAAGAAATACTGCATAAATAAAATAAATAAATAATTATAATTGCATAAGTTGATACAAAATGCTATGCGATGCTATGCATATAAATAGCTTTACCGCGGCAGTCCCCGAGTGCCACACGTCTTTTTTTTATAATAAGTAGAGATAATATGTATAATATACGTTTCATAAAAAAATTTTTTGGATATGGAAAGAAGAAAAAGAAGAAGAAGTCGATCGAAACGTCGGGACAAAAACAGGTATCGTACTTAAATTAAATTATATTTCTCGCGGAGTAGACCCGGTGATTATATATTAATATGTGTGCAAGCCGCAAAAGTTTAAAAACATTAAAAGAAGAAGAAAGCAAGAAGAAGAATGTTAAATTCTTTTATGCAAGAAGCTGCACCGACGACGCTTCTATCAGGCTCATTATTTACATTAGCCCTACGTTGACAAAGAAGTCTCCATGCACTGACTGCGTTTCACTGATCTCTTTCGGGAAGTGGAATTGGTTCATCTGTGCAATACAAGATCAGGTTATCAAGACTAACAATAGCAATCTAGTGTACCCCAGATGTAGAAAGCGGTCTTTCTGTCCCATTAGTCTCTACCGCTCCGGTTGTTGCTCCGGTAAACCACGTTAGAGTGCGTCCATTTGCTTGGCTTCGTAGTCCATCGATTAGTGTAGGGCCTAGATGTTTTCTATCTATTAAAAGTGTATATTTACATGACTATATCCACAGAAATAATTATTTTGGCTATGGTTACTTTTAACACTAGTTTCGGCTGTTATCAATTTTCATTCCGTTTCATTTACAGATAACGCTAAATAAAACTAACACTAAGCTTAATTCAGAGACCGATGCGTAAAATGTTCATGAAATATTTAAAGTAGATAACGTTAACACTATTTTGATGTAAAATTAAAATCAAATGTGGGTAAACCCCGTAACAACTGATCGTAGAGGACACTTTACGGCTCAGTCTCACCCGCGACCATGGCGACTGCGAATTGAAAGTCGCGCAAGTGTTGGAGAATATTACACTATTTTAAACATAATTTAAGCATAATAGTACAGTATGTATATCTAAAGTAAGTTTTGGGTTATATAACGTCCTACCGTTTCACTAACAATACCTTACGCAAGTTTCAATTAAATAAGTTTACGAGACGCTGTTTATGACGCTATAGTACACTCGTGTACATTTATGTTACACGTTATCTCACAATGTTACTAACTTTAAGGAAATTTATTTATACTATTATCTCTAACACTTTATTATTCAAATAAAATCTACTTTTGTATGGTTTTATCTCATTTTGTTTGGATCTATGTTAGCTAGTGCTCGCAATTTTGTAGTTATTGAGCCCAGACTCCCCTAATAAACACCAAGTCTTAAAATAAATTGCAAAATGTCTTTCTCTTGAAGACTCTATCTATCAGAAAAATCAAATTCCGTTGCGTAGTTTTGAAAAAATAACGACTTTGTTTTATAATATGTAAAGATAATACAGAAATTACGCTAGTAGGGTATGTATGCCTCAGGATATAAGTCCACCTTCATGCACTTGTACACAAAATGTTAAATAAATACAATTTTGATAATAGGTACACTTTTTGTGCATGCTACGCTAGAAAAATTTAACATTTCTATACAATTCCTTAAGAGGATACCAAAATAGCTTCGTGCATTTTTCTACGTACGAAGTTTTCATTTTTTCTTTAGATTGAATGGCTAGAGCTCTAATTTTTAAGTATATGTTTTTTCAATATATAATTTAGGATCGCGTAAACTCAGAAACGCGATTGAAAAAAGTTTTCTCGGTAAAAAATCTTAGCGAAACAACCTCTCTCATTTTTTGTTTTTTTCATTTGTCGGTCTATTATCGCGTATTAACTAATGAAATAACTTTCAAAACATAAGTAACTGTCATATATAGAAACACGTAAACCGGAATTAAAATATATTTAGTAGATTTTGAGTAAATAGGAAAAGTATCCCTAATTCTTCATTTTCTGTGTCTACTGGCTGTGTTAATATGTACGTGTCGGCGATGATATACGATAATATTGATGTAGGCCCTTTATTACTTTCGTACGAATGTTTGCTTAAGAGTTACGTACAAATTGTATTGCATCTGTTGTATGGTCTAGAATGGTCTAAAATTAAACTTCCCATATAATTTCTACTGTGAGAACAGAAACGAGAAAGTCTATCTGCGGTCTCTAGTTTCTTGTTTTAATGTTATTAATATAATCTTGGAAATAATGAAACATTTTGTAAAATTCGATGTTATTGTTAACGAATCAAATAAAGCGGGAGAGGTGAATAACTTAAGAGGATACCAAAATAGCTTCGTGCATTTTTCTACTTACAAAGTTTTCATTTTTTTTTTAGATTGAATGGCTGGAGCTCTAATTTTTAAGTATATGTTTTTTCAATATATAATCTAGGATCGCATAAACTCAGAAACGCGATTGAAAAAAGTTTTCTCGATAAAAAATCTTAGCGAAACAACCTCTCTCATTTTTTGTTTTTATCATTTGTCGGTCTATTATCGCGTATTAACTAATGAAATAACTTTCAAAACATAAGTAACTATTATATATAGAAACACGTAAACCGGAATTAAAATATATTTAGTAGATTTTGAGTAAACAAAAAAAATAATTAATTCTTCATTTTCTATACCTACTAGCTGTGTTAATAGGTACATGTCGACGATAATATTGATGTAGGCCCTTAAGTGAGATTTTCTTTGCTAAAAATAAAGAATCTTAAAAAGCATACCGGAGTGCACTGCACTCGATAGATGGCGTGAATATAAATTACAGAAATGTCCAAAAGACATGACTTAGAAATTGGATAGTATAGGCTATTGGCAATATCCTTGATAGATTCGTTGGTCACAATTGTACAGCTGTATTCCGAGATCATAACTTCCCGTTTGTGGCAAAGGCGTATTTACCCTAGGGTTCATAAGGGCCATGGCCCAGGGCGGCCAGCCTAAGAAGGGCGGCGAAAGCATTCAAGTTAAAAATTTTGCTCTATCTCTATTAATTTATAGGGCGGCTAATTAAATTGGCCCGTGGCATCAAATCAAATGGCCTGGGGCGTTAATTTTCAAAATACGCCTCTGGTTTGTGGTAAATAAATGCAAAAAATAAATATTCTGTGACAATAATTAGTTCGTATTAATTTAAAACCTCTATGACATCAGTTAACAGTCTATGTCTAAAGTAATTTATTAATTTTGCAATTGACTTGCTATGCTTTTACTTAATAAATTAAATTGTAGTGGAAAAAGTGATCACCGCAAGCGGGACTTGAACCCAAGACCTCGGAATACGGTTCTCTAACTACGGTAACTCTGCCAACTGAGCTTATTGCGGTCGTGCTTACAGTAACCAATTTGATCACTACAACGCAACGTCACTCGATTGAGTCTACATCGCATTTTTGATGTACAACGCCACCTATCGAGAATGTTTTGCAACAATCTATGGCTATGTCTAATTTACCTCGGGTTCAACTATCGAGTAGTTTCATAAGCCAATACAAGTAACTAAGATTGGAAGTTTCTATTTAATTAAATCACTATGTCTTGTGTATACATATACTTAGTATGCTCACAGAACTAGATAACATTCTAACTTAATTATAGAATTTCAACGTTATAATATATGTTGTGTTTGTTTATGCCTAAATGTATAAACATACATTAGGTATTATAGTTATTTATGGATTTATTAAAAAATACAAATAAATATATAAAAGTATATCGTTGATGAAGGGAATGATCTAGGAAGAATAAAAATTTAGTCTTTAATATCAACAATCAATATCTCAATACATAATTTTCCTCGTTAGTTAATTCCTAAACACATTTTAATATATTTATTTTGAACTAGCTGTTGCCTGCGATTTCGTTCGCGTAAATTTTGGATGACTGGGCATTAAGAAAATGAAAACAGGTTTGCCTGAAGGAATTATATATTATCCCGGTATAAATTGTAGCCTATATTTTAAATTAGATCTCTACCAACATATCACTGAAAAGCGTATTCAATTTCATACAGTAGTTTTAGCGTGATGCGCGTACAAACATACAGACAAACAGACAGACAATAATTCTATACACCTATGTTTTTTTTTATTATCTTGAAAGCACAGAAATCGACTTTTCAGATTTTTATTATACGTATAAACAATATTCTATTTCGAACTTCATCTCGATGATTCAATATTTTAATATTCTTATACATATTGTATTTCTTGCTATAAATACTGTTGAGTTAAATTTCACGGGCACTTAGATTAAGCCTTACAAAGTCGGTGAGCGCGAACACAAACACATATCTAACATGCCCTATATTCGTTCACAATATTCAAACTTATTCAGGGTTGCCACGAACAAATGTTGTACCACAAGTACACTAGAATATTATATGCTTAAGATTTAGATAACGGAAATAAAAAATATTTTAAAATACCATTCGAAAATAAGAAATCCTTCAAGTAAGATGTCAGTACATTTGTTCGTCTCCTCTCCGAGCATCTGTGTTTCAAGCGTTATTTATGCAGATATTAAGATGGAATATATACTAGCTTTAAATTACCATGACATAATGACCATTATTGAAAGAAAAGTCAAACTTTTATATCTGTGCCTGTGTGCTATTTTATATTTGTCGTGTTACCTGTATAATATAATTTGAGGTTTATTTTACATCATTTCTCATGATTCAAACCTCCTTCACTTTAAAGGCTCGTCTCGTCTACGTGATACAAACACTAAATTTATTACGTCTGGCAGATACGTACAAATAATCATTTGTACGTAGAAAGTAATCACTTTCTTAGCTGGCAACCCTTAACCTATTTGATCACGCTTGAACACATCCGACCGCTCGCTACAGATATATGTATTTATGTGTCGCTAGCTGCTTAATATTTCGTATCACGCTCGCAATATGTGTCGCCGAATTAATTTTGATGCGCTCAATGATCATAGTACTTTTATTTCTACAGATATATGAGTACTTCAAAAGAATTTTGGAATCTATATATTATTATAGCTGTTGCCCGCGACTTCGTACGTATGGAATTCATGGAAGTGTCCCCGTTCTTACAATATTTTTCACTGATGCTTCGCTCCTGTACGTTAAAGCGTGATTGTATATAGCCTATAGCATACCTCGATCAATTTACTATTCAACACTGAAAGAATTTTTCAAATCGGACCTTCGGTTCTTAAGATTAGCGCGTTCAAACAAACAAATTCTTCAACTTAGTAATATTAGTTTTTTGTACTTATGTTGAATCTATAATTTAATGTACTATATACTACATAACTTAGGGACACTGCAATGCCTTATATGCACTGCAGTTAACTTGAAATCCGTCTTATTGATTACAGCAGTGCCAGTGTTCGAACATAGAAGTGTACAGACAAAAACGAAGAACATGCGACAACGGTTTGTCTTATTTGGGTATCTATTACGTAAAATGTGTTGCTATATCGTCTTAGTGATCTATTGAAGAAATGTTTTATAGTCTCTTACGCAGAAAAACAGTCATAAATTCCAACTGTGTCAAATGAAAGTTATATTTGGAGCGATACGATACTGAATGATTGGAAGATATATGCCTCAGGAAATTGGGTATCTTGTCAAGCGAATGATATGCCTTTACCCGAAAGGCATAAATATACAGAAACTGTTTCTTGATAAAACTAAAAATGTTGTTGATATAGTAAAACTTGATGATGCATTTACAAATCTCTCTGTACCTATTTAGTAAGTGGATAGTTAGGATGAATATTTGGATGACCGTTACTCAAAATAAGATCATCATTTTAAATAAATAATAAATAAATATTCATGGACATTTCACACAACGTCCTCTGGTCCCAAGCTAAGCTTATATGCTTGTGTTATGGGTACCAGAATACGGATATACTACATAAACTACTTTTCTTTTGTAAATAGATACTTATAATACATAGTAAACACCCAGACGCAGTACAAACATTTGTATGACATTTATGGATATCACACAAAGGATTGTCCTGACCGGGAATCGAACCCGAGACCTCGTGATCGGCAATCCATTACATAAACCACTCCACCACGAAGCCCGTCCATCGAAATGAGGTTATTCTCTCTCCTTCTTTCTCTCCAGCTTTATAACGTCCCACTACTGAGCACGGGCTTTCTTTACTTTGGGAGGGATTATGGTCTACTGTACCGCGCTGACCAGGGGCACAAGTCTGCTATTACAATGTTGTCACAATGATCAGTCACTGACGCCATTATGGCGCCATAATGGCGCTATTTGTGACAAAAAATTAAGAGTAGACCACCAAACTTGATAAAATTCGCCCCTAGGAATAATGACATAGGGTTTATTTTCGACTTCGCCGTCTCTCACAGAGGATGATATTTGCAATATCCTTTACAGAGCTCTTACAGGATCCTGGGAAAGAAAAGGGGTGGTGTCACTTGTATTCTTAATTCGTCACCACACGGATATATTATTACATACAATACAGACATATACATATATTACATATAGTCATATCAATTCCTATTCCTTGTTAAACAGGAAAAAAGAAAAAAGAAATATTGACAAAGACTGATTGATTGACTGATTCATTTGATGTTGTTATCTTGTGTAGTAACAAATCTTATAGATAATAGCAACAGATGAAGGCCTCCTCTTTGTTTAAATATTCCTATATAAAGTACTGATAGACGTTATCTGTGACAAGAGTTGCGTTCATTATATTTTTTTGAGTCGTTAACCTCTCGCTACCATAGACTTAGGATATAGATCTAGACGTAACACTCGGTAGAACGAACCCGGCCTATTGCTTTTTTTTAGTTGAACACATTAAAAAAATAAATGATTTAGTAGCCTTTCTAACTCTTTCTTTTTGAGCTGGAGTAAAAGAGAAAGCAAGGCTACTATTTACTATTTTTTTAAACCATAAACAGGGCGGCCCTGCCTTGGAACAAATCTATGTTCCCGAGTTGTTGCTCCCTATTTATTACATTCTTGTTCGCTACAGAGTCTCTGCAAAATCATTACTAATATTATAAAGCTGAAGAGTTTGTTTGTTTGTTTGTTTGTTTGTATGAACGCGCTGATCTGATTCGACACTAGTCTGATTTGAAAAATTCTATCAGAGTTGAATAATACATTAATCAAGGAAGGCTATAGGATATAAACAACATCATTTTATATTAGTCGCAGCGTGATGTTGTTTCAGCATCAGTGAAAAATGTCGCAAAAACGAGGAAAATTTTCTAAATTTCAATATTTGTTGGTATAAAACTGCACTATCTGTGAACATTTCAACTTTCTAGCTAGCACCCAAGCTAAGCTGGTAACAGACGGTAACAGACGGCTGGTAAGGTGACAGACGGATGGATGTACAACGCAGTCTTATTAATAGAGACTTGTACCGAACTGTGAAACAAACTAAAATTAATAATTAAGAGAGCTCCCATACCTACAACAAACGTTCTTAGGTTAAAACATGATTCATATGACCATGTGTATTATTGTTTTATTATATTTATAATAATAACATATCATTAAACAAGAACAATCTTGAGCTCGCATAAATCATGGACATACATAGTTATCTTTGTAGGAATATAATTTATGTATAAGTTCAAGAATATTCCAATAAAGTGAAATACCTACATAGATGTGACAACTACAATTATTGATTTAAATAAAGATATAGCAGATGGTTTGTACGTGTTTCTTCTTGAAGACACTTGCTTCGTAATGCCATAAGATGTGGTATTCTCAATTCAAATGACATAGCAATTTTCGCAAACTAGACAGCTATTTATGTAGTTTGAAACCAGGTGAGGATATTTAACCTTTGACACACCATGATAAATTTGTGAATGTAATACGATACTACCTATTTCCCGCGACTTCATTCGAATTTAAAAGCACCCTTTTTACATTAAATAGGCTATATGTGTATCAAGTTTCGTTTCGGTATATTTTGGCGACCTCGTTTAATTTAAAGTCGTGCAGTGCGTGAAAGAGACACAGACAGAGTTACATTTCTATATTAAATAGGATTAATATGATAATTTTTTATAATACATCATTTAGAGCAAGATAATTTTGCGCGAATTTGATATCATAATAAGTAAATGCGTTTTGACCTAGAAATTTTATCATTAAGACTTATGATAGTCTTTGGCTGTTGTCGCATAAAATTCGTTTCAATAAAATTCCCATTATAATGCGACGACAAACAAAATGATAATAGAGCTCAAGTGGCAGATAACCTTTATTACAAGTTTTATTGTTGCATCACAATTTAGTCGTCAACGCTGGGTATATAAACTGGAGCGATTCTATTTTAATCACAGTTCTCCATTACCATACGCTTTAAAAATACTTTCCTGTATTTTTTTTTAAATTTTGTGAGTATTTATTATATCCGTATTCTATCCTTTTTAATATCCGTACTTCATTATCCATCCTTTTTCAATTTTACTTCTTATAAGTTATTTTATTCATTGTTTTTTTTTTATGGAAATTTTATAGTTACATTGCCCGCAATTAATATGGTAATTATTTTTATTTGATAATTCAGCAATGCCAAATTCTATATTTAAAACAATATCTACGGTTTAAAGAATTTATTAATAAGCCAGCAAAAAACAAAATTTATTGACTAGAAATACTAAAATTAAAAAATTTCCATACAAACAAAGGAGTTTTAGATTTTTTTTTATTATTGCATGTGCCTGACACAAGTAAAAGATATATATTATAGATATAATACAAGTAAAAGATATAGTATATTTAACTCAACTAACGTCATACAAGATGACTTGCCAAAATTTTTCAATGTTCACCTCTGTTTTGCGTCGCGGCTCCGTAACCTAAATATATTCATAATATTTTTTAACAGGCAATAGGCATGCCAATGGTTTTATTTTTATTAAGTGTTTCAGACAGTAAATGATTATTGTATTAAATAATAATATCCATGTTCAAATAACAAATTAAAAAACGATTAATTATTACAATAGAATATTTTTTCTAATTTCAAATAAAAAACGCGTACAAATTATTATGTTCTTTTTTTAATACAATTGTTTAGTTTTTGTGTTATAAAAACATTAAGATCCATGTTTTATTAATTAGGTAAGTTTTTTTAAAAACTATTTATTTACTTTACGAAAGAAATGCTTTTTCAATTTACAATTATATTTTAGTGTATGTTGTATATTGATATTTCCATTTATCGTTGATCCCATTGTTCATTTCTTTTCTTTGTTTTCTCATTATTATTTAGTGTATTTATTTATCTATTATTACTTAAATTACAAATTACTTTGTTATTTAAGTAATATAGAACCAAAGTACCATACCATAAACGACGTCATAATCCAAATAAAAAATATATAAGTAAAAAATATTATACATACTATAACACTACTGCGGCAAAAATAACCATTTATTGCATGGTAGAGATTTTTCTAAGCATGTTTAAATTAAAATAGTGATTTCATGCTATTTATTTACTGAAAAGTTTAATACGTAATAAAAAATAGATGAAACGCTAATAAACATAATTACCACTGCCTAAGAAATCATTAAAAAAAAAACAATTAACAAACTGCGGTTGCAGTCAATCTGAACATAGCAGCGAAACAAAATTCAAAAAGTTTTTTTTTTTGTTCGAAACGTTATGACATAAATATAATAATCATTACTGGTTGTATTCATTACATTATTCTTTTTATTTTTTTATATAAAAATATAATTTTAAAATATTTACTTATGTGAAACTAGGGGAACAATTTTATGGGGGTCAAAGGCATTGGTATGAAGCCCGACCTTCTAAAATTGTACCCCAAAGTTGAAATAAAAAAAATGATATATTTACTCAAATTTTCCTAAATTCTTCTCTATCTAAAAATGTGAAACTAGGGGAATAGTTTTAAAGGTTTTATTAACATTAGTATGAAGTCTAAAATCTTTAAAACCGTGCCCCATAGTTGAAAACTTTATTACAAAAACCTTTTTTATTTACTAAGAAATTGGTCAATACACAATTTATGTGAAACTAGGGGAATTGCTTTATGAAGATTGACATTACAATGAAGTCTAATCTTCAAAAGCCATGCCCCAAAGTTATAAAAATGAAGTGGTGCCTTATGGCGAAGTGTTAGTATGATTTTCTTTCAGCTGGAGTCAAAATTGGAGCTATTTGTGAAACTATAGGAACTTTTCTAAGGAGGCTGTATTATTATACCTCACTAGACGAGTGCCTTAAAGTTGAAGCTCAAGAATGTGTGTGATAAATAGGTACGTAAGTATTGGGTACCTAGAATGTTAAAAGTAGTATTAAGCTGACGTCATTAGAAACACTTGGCACTGAAATTTAATCATTAGAAAAATTATTGCTTAAGTATCTATTCAATTTAAAACCTTAAAAATACGCGTAAATTATTATATTACGTCATACATACGTCGTTTACTTAATCTGATGATTGAAATTTCAGGCCAATTCTAAGTAACACCGAAAAAAACTGAACTTAAAAAAATATCCAACTTTGTTGCAAATATCAATTCAAGGGTTTTTTTCTAATTTACAGAGAAAGAAATCTTGTTGAACTTTTTTGATTTCTTATCTCAAAAGTCATATTATATGTGAAACTAGGGGAACAGTTTATGTAGGGATAGATGTCAATTACATTACAATTAATGTCACCTAGCCCTCTAAAACTGTGCCCCAAAGTTGTAAATTGAATTTTATAACACAACTCATATTATTCGCAAAAAGCCGAGCTTTTATCGTAAATTACTCTTAGATCTAGAGGTGAAGATAAATTGGTAATGTCAAAAATAATCTATAGGTGTGATATTGTACCACAAAACTACTTAGATTGCGGCATAGCACTTACTTCTTCTTCTACTCCGTTTAATGTCTTACCGTTGGGTACGGGTCTCCTGTATTTTGGAAGGAAATACTAATCCTACACTTAAGATATAGTATTCGCACAAATAGTCTTCGATTCTTAAAATATCCTTAAAAATGTCGATTAGTATAATGTGCAACTCAATACACCACTGCTTCTCAACTCTCTGGCCATCACCGTTCACGTGATACCGCCTGGTGACAGATGGACAGCAGCAGGATCCTCCTTTTTTTTATTTGATACGGAATCCTAAGTACTACGGGCCTTAATAAATCATACAAACCCACACGAGGTTAAAATTTCATATGAAGGTTAATGCTCTAGACCAAATATGATTTAGTTGAACCAGCTATTAGAATATTCATATCACTCGTGAAACTCTCGATCTGAATAATCCACTGAGTTATTAAGTGATTTATAGAATTAACGGATTGAAATTTTATTTCGAACTAATGCATTGGCTGATGAATGAATGAATGAATGAATGAATGAATGAATGAATGAATGAATGAATGAATGAATGAATGAATGAATGAATGAACTTTATTTCACTTAAAATAGAGTATATATGATATTCATTCATATAAAAATTCGTATTAATAATAGATCAATTTTGACTGATAATGAAACAATAACTAATAACTAATAAAATAACTATAAAATTTTGACTGATAATGAAACACATAATACCGTACTGCTATTAGAGCTATGCTTGAAATGCCTCAAGAATAAGTTACAGCATAGGATATTGCGCGTATATAATAATATATGTCGTTAGTACTCAGAAATGGCAAAGACGTTAGCTTGGTAATCGTTGCAAATGAAAAGTTTTCGAAACACCATAGATGGAGCTAATATCTACTTGATCAGTTGTTGAACAATATTATGAGCCTTTTTATGTTTTCAAATGCGTTGAAGTTAAATAATATCCAGCTCATAGTCAAGAACTGTGATATAAAGGAATAGTTTTGATTTAGAAACCTCTTTTCAGATTCGCGACATACCATTTATAAAAACAGCTTTATTTTTTCATAATTTGGAGATTTTAGTGTTTACCTAGCTGTATGTTTCATTCATTTTGATGATTTCACGTTGCTTTTCATTTATATTATCGTTTATACAATGAATAGTCAACAAACACTTGTAATTAATAATATATTTGTACCTGGCTTTATGTGTTATCATAAGCAAACAGAGCAATGATAGTGATAGTGTTATCTGTGGTACAACTTTGATTGCTGTCTCTATAATGAATCTGTAGAGATAGACTAATTCCGCGTAGAAATTTATAGACTGTTTTTTGATAAATTACTAAAAACGGCCTAACATCGAACAACATCTGCTAATGACCACACGAGGTCTATGTTTTATGAAAGCTTATCAAATTCTCTACACACCAACTTGCTTATCGAAAAGTGTTCTTACAAATTACACTTAAATAATATTCTGTAACTCTCTTCACTTGCGCGACTCATTTGTTTTAATAAAACTACTCACCAGTTCTCAGTCTCACCCGTGATCATGGTGACTGCAAAGTCTCCGAAATGTCGGGCTAAAATTTAAAACTAATACACGCGTCTAAATCCGTAAAAAGTAGTTTTATTTCAACTTAGATAATAAGGAAATCAGTCGTTGCGAATATCTAAATCGCAAAATTGAAAAATATAATACTTCCGAGCCTAAAGTAGGAATCGTAGCAATGTTTAGCCGGAATAAAAAAGTCGGTGTATATTTCAAAGATGGTGTCCGACTATATTATTATATTGATTTAAAAGATATAAGTTATTTAAATATGTCAACTTATTTTATTTTAGTCCCTAACTTTTCTTTCCATCCCATGGTTGCCTGGAAGAGATCACTTTATGTGATAAGGCCGCCATTTGTACCTAGTTTTAAGTTTAATTTCTGTTTTCTGTTTCTTGTAAATGTGTACAATAAAGAGTTAATCTATCTATCTATCTATCTTATGTCGTATATTTGCCAAATAAGTTTTTGTCAGATGATACTTTTGTCAAGTGTATCGTTTACCGAATGATCATTTGGTAAAACGTTGTTTGTCAAATGATCATTTGTCAATAATTTTTTGGTCAATCATTGGGGAACCTTCAAAGATACATAAACGAAGATGTTTATTAACACAAATACAAACATGACTAAGTTGTGTTGTATGGTATCTGTACTCAGAATTGCGAAGTTCATTTAGATTGTATCATAAATTCATAATGTATCATGAAGCAATCATACTCATATCATATAGTGCGTTTCTAATTCTTTACTAAGAAAAGTTGTCACAAAATGGTTGATATCACCAGTAGATATCACTATACTTAAATAAATTAAACCCTGTACCTCCTACAGCGCAAATTTTTTACACTTCGGTCGAATAGTTTGAAATCAGTTTTCTCAGTATATTTCTTTAAATTTTGCTAGCGTCTATGATGAAAAGACTATGTGGAGGTCCCAACAGCATCCTGAGGACATTATATAACAGGCTGGATAGCCCGTTCATGGAGCACTGGGCCGGACTACATAAGCCAATTAAGTGCTTCGAACGGGCATTATAACAGCTTAATTTTTGGTTTAAGTTCATGCAAATTATACTAACATAGCATATAAGTACAATGTAACTAACAATATGGATGTAAAATCTGCAATAAAGAATAAATAAATAAATTTACAATTATCTTAGAAATAAACGTAAGAAATTTCGTCACTTCCAACAACAAGTTTAAACAAGAAACGTTTAACATTTTGATCTTATCTTTATACTTATTTATAAAAATTCGGTATTCTTTGGATAAAGTTCCATCGTCTATCACACAAAGGTAAGGTTTTACGAAAAAATAAAGTGATATAAGTATAGATATACTCTTCATCTATAATATAGAGTAAAAAAATTTAATTCGGTTTAATTTTCGTGAAGAAAAAAAGGGACTACGAAACGTCTTTTTTTTTCAAAGAATTAGTAGGTAAAATCTGCGTCAGCCATATTTGTCCCTTTCAGCGCAGCGCTCGGGAATGGGGATAGCAATACCTAAGGCAAATACCTAAATTAGGAGTATAGTACCCTCTTAGGCATATTTTTATAAAAATCGTAAAAGCTGTTTCCGTAAATTCCGATGACAAAAAACGTAACATGAGATTATTGAACTTCATTTTTAGGGAAATCCTTTGACACTAGATAAAGTTCAATTACATTCCATCAACAACTTATATCTTAATAGTTGAAACCTGTTAACAAAAACGCACATAAAATTTACATAATTATTTTAGAGCTGTTGTCCGCAACTTCTTACGCGTGGAATTTAAAATTCAAACTTTAATAAATTATACAAAAAGAAACATCCTCTTGAACCACTCTATCAATAAAAAAACCGCATTACAATCTGTTGCCTAGTTTTGAAGATTTAAGCTTACATAAGGACATACATACAAAAATAATGACTTTGTTTTATAATAAGTTAAACTCTAGGAAACACCTTGTGCCTACAACACTGACAATCTTCAATAGTCATTTCACTACACACTACAGCACTGACAATCTACAATGTCGAGATTTTTGGTAACGATTAATGGTCTTATTCATAATGACTTATCGGAGGTTTAAAAGTTCGATAAAATCGGTTCGCGAAAATTGTCAAAACTTGTTATTCATAAATCCAATAAAGTCTCCATTTAAACCTCCGATAAGTCATTATGAATAGGACCATAATGCACCAACGTTGGAGCAAGACGAGGGTTTCGGAAGTACGGAATAAAGCATTTTCATTGGTGATAGCAAAAACACAAAAGTTCTCATACATCCAGTTTTGATACATATGTACATTAGCACATAATGTATGTTAAGTGTGCGTTAATGGCATGCGTAACGGATCTATTCAGATGATCTGTGGCCTATAGCTTATTTATAGCTCAATCATTTTACTTACGATTACACGTGAGTCTATCGAGTGATCATTTTATAATCACGTTTTATTTTATGGTTGAATTGTGTAAAAAAAATCAGCACGTGCGAATTAGACTTGCAAATTGAGGCACCTATTATATACTAACTAGAATAAGAACGGAAAATTTATTTTAACAAAAACTTAAATTGGTCTTAATATTTTTTAATTTTAGCGTGGCTAAGCAATAAATATAAACGCAAATTGCTTATATTGTTCCATATATGACTCTTACAGTACAGCACCATGGGAAAGAATTTTTTTATCCGTCACCGGACCGCATCGGATTTTTTGCTTAGGTACTACAGTAAATTTCTTCTTATTTCTTATGTTTTATTCACAATATTTAATAATAATAATAATAATAAACCCCTCTGGGCCAGTCGTTACCTCGCCATGAGACTAACGCAAAACCTGGAGGCAGATAATAGGCTTTCGAAAATCTTGTGGTATAATCAAAAAATGTGTCACAGGACCTAGGGAAAGCCTACAGACCGCAGGGCAGCTTGTGGCGAGCTGAATGTGAGTGGCGACACTGCGGTCCCGAGTGCCCCTGAGAGTCGGTTAAGGACTCGCCTTCGGCTTGCCTTCGTTGGCTGGCCGAACTGGAAACCGAGAGTGCCTGGACTCTCGCCTCTGTCTTGCCTTCACCGGCCGGACTGAGTGGGGTCGCCAGAGCTATATGCTCGGGGGTGGAAGTGTCAATTTCAAGGGCGTAATTACGGGGAAACCCGCTCCGGGTCTTGGCCCGCGATGGTGAAACCGGTGCCGCACCGCTCTACACCCCAAGCCGCTCACACCGGTGTTGCTCCCTGCTGCCTTGTCTGGCGGCTGTGTGGGGGGCCCATCTAGTGAGTCGGCGAGTCACCATCTGCCACGGTTCAATCTACATAAAAGTGTTGAAGGCAGACGTCCATAGTTTAATCAATAGTTCTAAATGCAACCAGTCCACTAAACACCAAACTCAATAGACCTGTTCGTTTTTCATATTATCATTTGCAATAGATTTACTCGTACCACTGGCATTCCATGCCTGCATTTTTATAGTGCAGGCGTGGAATGTACCTGGTATGTGTCCCATCGCATTTTTAAATTCATTAAAAATCTCAAAGGGCCTCTACGTGTTGGACCCATGTCCCCACGCAAGCCTAATAAAGGACCGGGTATTTCGTTAAAAAATAACCCGTGAATTGCAAAGAGAGAAACATAATAATAATAATAACTTTTATTCAGATAACAAGATCCATATCACATAATTATTAATACACAGTCAAATAATTTCATTTCTATACAATATTAATATTATTCATTCATAATTTAAAACCAAAGTCATCCATTAAAATTATTACCTACTTAAGAATAATATAATTAAAATATAAATACATAAAAAAAAATAAAAATAAAAAATTTAAGCATAGTTATTAAAATCTTAGTTTAAAGAAATTTATTTTCTAACACTCTTTTTTTAAATAAAACCCTTTTTACGGACTTAGACGCGTATATTTGTTTAAATTTTTGCCCGATGTTTCGGAGACTTTGCAGTCAGCAGGCCAAAATTTATACAAATATCGCGTCTAAATCCGTCAAAAGTGGTTTTATTTAAAGAATTTTATTTAAATTGACCTAATTGGAATGTCGTTCTGTAAGCGATTATTTGTTGCGTAATTTCTCGCTCTCACTTACGCTACCGTGCGCGTAAACACGAGTAAAAGGGAAATATATAAAATAGTGTTACGTGTTAGGGTTCGAAGGATTTGGAGAGAAAGACCTGCTGACTCTTTTAGAAGACTTTATTCACTAGCACTAGTTACACACTAAGCACTAGGTCCAAACACTAAGCACTAGGTCCAAACACTAAGCACTAACAATGTCCTAGGTCGTAGCCAAGTCGTAGGTTTCACTGGTATCACTCTTGATCACTTGTTTTCGCTCTCGAAGTCGCTTCGATCGTAGCTCGAAATGAACTGCCCGGACTCGCCTCCCTGCCGCTATTTATATGCGCCGAGACGAGTTCCAGACCATTCCAGAATGTTCCCGACTGTGCGCGAACGTGATCGCCCGGAACGAATGTTTCTGGAAAGTTCATAGTTCCTCTAACGCCATCTAGTATCTAATAGGGGTTTCACTCTGTTCGGTTATTTAATTGGTTTTACTAGTTGCTGCTAGATGGCGCTAGCTCCTTTGTTTTGTGTGTTCGTAACACTACTCCCCTCTTAGAGATGCTCGTCCCGAGCATCGTTGTTACTACCATGGTAACGCGCCAGACGGTCTATGTGTACCACTTTGAATGTCCCTCTTGGTTGCTTTTGAATCCTATAGGTCACATCATTCAATCGGGTAACCACTTTGTATGGACCGTCCCACTTGCTCTGCAACTTTGGAGATTTCCCTTTCCGGCGAGTTGGGTTATGCAGCCACACCAGTGACCCTTCCTCGAAGCCGCTCGTGTTCGATTTCCGGTCGTATCTGGTTTTAATGTTCTCACTTGACTGTAACCCATTTTCCCGAACCAAGGCGTGTATATAGCGCATCTTTTCCCTTAAATCGCAGACATAGTCTTGCACAGTCTTTGGTCCCTCCGGTGACCCTCCTGTCAATAGGTCTACTGGTATTCGTAGTTCTCTACCGAAATTGACATACGCCGGGGTAGCTTTTATGCTCTCATGCTCGGCGGTTCGGTAAGACAGAAGGAAGAGTGGTATATACTTGTCCCAATCCTTTTGTTTGTCATCTACCAATTTCGCCAAATGCCTCTCAAGGGTCTGGTTAAATCTCTCAACCATTCCATCAGACTGCGGATGGTACGCGGTGGTCCTCGTCTTATGCATGCCCAAAATTCTGCACACTTCCTGGAACACCTGCGATTCGAAGTTCCTGCCCTGATCAGAATGGATTTCCAGAGGCACACCAAAACGACATATCACTTCTTCGACTAACTTGGAAGCGACTGTTGTGGCTTCTTGGTTTGGTATGGCGAACACTTCGGGCCATTTGGTGAAGTAGTCAATGACGACCATAAAATACTTGTTTCCCGAATTCGTTACAGGAAATGGCCCAGCTACGTCAACTGCGATTCGTTCCCACGGTGCGCCGACGTTATACAACCGCAGGTTCCCACGGCTCCTGGTCTGTGGTCCTTTCACAGCTGCGCAAGTAGTACAATTGCGGCACCAATCCTGTACATCATCTCGACAATGCAACCAGTAGAATCGTTCTCTCACTTTTGTTAACGTCCTCTTGACACCTAGATGACCTCCTGATACGCCATCATGTATTTCACGGAGAACATCTGGTACTCTCGTTCTTGGGACAACTATCTGAAGATGGAACTCTCTGCCGTTAGTCTTCTCCCATTTCCGGTAGAGTATTCCGTTTTGGAGTATCAGACTGTCCCATTGCGCCCAGTACGCCTTAGTGACAGCGCCAGTGGGTGCAACCTCACTCCATATTGGTTTTACGTCACCCCGTTTCTTCCATGTGATGATGTGCCGAAGGTCGTCATCTTTTTCTTGAGCCTCCCTCATAGCATCATTCTCCCAGAGACTCAAAGGATCTGTTCTCGTTAGTTTTAATGTTTCTTCATTGCATTCCTGCTTGACACAATGTTTGCAGTCCTCCGAACACGGCCTTCGTGAGAGTGCGTCGGCATTCCCATGTGTCTTTCCGCTGCGGTGTTCCGTCTTGAAGTCATACTCCTGGAGCTGTTCAATCCATCGAGCTACTTGACCTTCTGGGTTCTTGAATTGCAGTAGCCACTTCAAGGCTGCGTGGTCAGTTCGTAGTAAAAACTGTCTGCCGATGAGATATTTGTTGAAATGTTGTAGCGTCTTTACAACAGCCAAGAGTTCTCGTCTTGTCACACAGTAGTTTCTCTCTGGCTTGGATAAAGATTTGCTGAAATATGCAATAACAACTTCTCTTTCACCCTGTTTTTGAGATAACACCCCTCCAATGGCCGTGTTGCTTGCATCCGTGTCAACTATAAACTGACCTTCAGTTTGTGGATACCCCAGGATTGGTGTTTCACACAGATGTTTCTTTAGTTTCTGAAAAGAATCTTCACAAGTCTCATCCCAACTAAATTGTCGTTTATCTTCTGTCAGCCGATGTAATGACTTGGCTATCTCTGCGAATCCCTTAACAAAACGCCTGTAGTATGAGCATAGGCCGAGGAATGCCCGCACTTCGGTTTTGTCCTTAGGGGTAGGCCATTTTTGAACTGCTTCCAGTTTCTCCGGGTCTGTCTGGATTCCATCACTGGAGATAATATGGCCGAGATAGTTGACCTTGCTCCTGAATAAATGACACTTTTCCGGGTTCAACTTTAATTTGGCTCCCTCTATTTTGGCGAAAACTCGCTCCAAGTTTCGCAAATGGTCCTCGAAGTCGCGGCCGACAATTATGACGTCATCCAAGTAGACTAAGCAAGCCTCTCCAACTAAGCCTGCCAGTACACACTCCATGAGTCGCTCAAATGTGGCAGGTGCGTTGCACAATCCGAAGGGCATGACGTTAAATTGCCATAAACCTTTACCGGTCGAGAAAGCTGTCTTCTCCTTGTCTTTTGGATGAATTTCCACCTGCCAGTAGCCAGATTTCAGGTCTAGGGTCGAGAACCATTTCATGCCACTCAGGGTATCTAAAGTGTCGTCGATTCGTGGTAACGGGTAACTGTCCTTCTTAGTGACATCATTGAGACGCCTATAGTCCACACAAAATCTCGTGCTACCATCTTTCTTCTTCACTAATACAACAGGTGAGCACCACGGACTTGTAGACGGTTCAATAATCTTATTCCTTCTCATGTCCTCCAAAAGGCCTTCAACTTCTTTTTCCTTTGCAATTGGTATCCGTCTTGCTCGTTGACGAATTGGTCTCTCGCTTCCGGTATCTATCCTGTGCTGAACCATTGACGTTCTTCCAAGGTCCCCTTCTTGACTGGAGAAGATATTCGCGTAGCGCTGCAAAAACTTCTTAGCTTTCATGCTCTGCGAATAAGTCAGATTACTCTTACAGTCATCGAGTAGCTTAGTCACTAAACCGTAATTATTGCTGTTTGCCGAGTCTGCGCCTGTCATCGAACTACACTTTTTCATCCAGACAACTTCCTCGCACTTTCCGATGACATCACCTTTGTTCAGGCAGATCTCGCGATCATCAAGATTCAAAACCCTGACCACAGCGTTTCTGCTTCCACTAACAAGGGTTCTCGCCGTCATCAGTTTTTGTGACGATGTCTTGGTAGGTGTGTCTTCGATCAACACGCATCTGTTTAACTTTTTCTTTCCAGCTGGCGGCAGTTCCACCAGTACCTGAGCTTCCGCTCGTCCAGGTATGATGACTTTCTGTACACAAGCGACTTTCCCGCAGGCGCCTCCAAGAATGAAGATTTCTTCTTCACCACACTTGAAAACTCCGTCAGCGACATTAATTCTGCAGTTGTGTTTCTTCATGAAATCCAAACCCAAGATGCAATCATCCACAATCTCAGCCACGATTACGTTATGAGAGTATGAGGACCCCCCTACATACATCGTAACTGACGTTTCTCCCAGGACGGGTATTGGCTGACCGGAGGCAGTAAGAAGCCGACAGTTAATTCTCCTCTTGTGTCCCGTTGCGGTTTTTACCAGACTTGGGTTCACTATTGTTCTAGAGGCTCCTGTGTCCAGAGTCATTTTGCAATCCGTCCCGTTAATAGTCCCCTGAATCGCAAGACTATTCCCGCTGCATGCCTGGGAGATAACAGTTATCGGGGCTCCCTCCGCGTCAGCCAGTACTCGCCCCTTAGTCCTGGCTTTTATTCGTTTCCCTGATCCCGGGCAAGAGACAAAGCCCCCTGCTTCTTCAGCACCTCTATTTGTTCCTCGAGTCTGTTCATCCTGGCCATCTGGGTTTCCTTCTGCGGGCAGTTGAGCTGAAGATGGCCCCTCTCACCGCACTTGTAGCACATGGCTCCAGAACTTTTCTTCGTAGGGGCCTTAACCTCCTTGACTTCCTCAGAGACCTCGCGGATCTTATGCGTATGCCGTATGTCATAACGAACAGCCTCGACCTCCAAAGCATGCGCCAATGCTTCTTTTAGCGAGGTATGGTGACGAAGCCTCACTGCAGTTCTGACCTCCAGGTCTTTGATTCCGTCGACAAATGCTTGAACAATATTCGTGTCTACCATCTTGGTGTCGGCTCCTGGGTGTGCCTTTCTGACGAGTTTTTCAATTTCCAACGCCCATTGTTGTAGTCCTTCTCCTGAGCGTTGGACTCTGTCACGCAGTTGGGCACGGAACACGTGCTCCAGGTGTCGCTCCCCGTATCTGGATTCAAGTGCCTCCATCAGGTCTTGGAACCCATTTCCTGTATGTGGCAGTGCTTCCAGGACTGACAAAGCTTGCCCTCTTAGCGCGACAGTGAGAGCGGTCAAGCATTGTTCTTCCGTCCATCCGTTGGCAGTAGCCACCGTCTGGAATTGCTGACGATAAGCGTTCCAGGAAGTAGTGCCGTCGTATGGCGGAACTTTCACTCTTGGTCCTTGTGCCACTCCGATAGTTCCACTAGAGATCGCAACTCCCGTGGTTTCAAGGCGCACTACTTTCTTCTGTAGTTCAATGAGGCCGGTTTTCACATTTTCGACATCCAATCCTAACCCGGTAACTCGTTCTTCCACTACGTCGACATCTTTTCGAAGCTTAATCACCGTGTTACTAACATCATTTATAGCACAAATCACTCTTTCTTGTGACTCTTGCAAAGCGCCAAGCTTGCGTTCTTGTGACTCTTGCAAAGCGCCGAGCTTGCGTTCTTGTGACTCGAACTTGCGTTCTTGTGACTCTTGCAAAGCGCTGAGCTTGCGTTCTTGTGACTCCTGCAAAGCGCCGAGCTTGCGTTCTTGTGACTCTTGCAAAGCGCCGAGCTTGCGTTCTTGTGACTCTTGCAAAGCGCCGAGCTTGTGTTCTATCAGTTCAATTAAACTTCCTAATTGGAGTGCTACTTGAGGAACTGACACTACGGTGCTGCTGGTGGGCGTGGCTTGTCTAGTGGGCGTGGCCTGTGTGGTGGGTGTGGCAAGTTGGGCGGATCCAGTGGGCGGAGCTTGTCTAGTGGGCGTGGCCGGTGTGGTGGGCGTGGCAAGGTGGGCGGGGCCAGTGGGCGGGGCTTGAGTCTGAGTGGGCGGAGCCTGGGCCTGGGTGGGCGGAGCCCGGTGGGCGTGGTCGGAGGGCGTGGCATGGTGGGCGTGGCCAGTGGGCGGGTCTAAGGGGGCGTGGTCGGTGGGCGGGGCCTGGTAGGTGGGGCCAGTGGGCGGGGCTTGGTCCACAGCGGGCGTGGCCTCCGCAGCTCGTCGTGCCCTTGTCCTGACGCCCTCGAAGTCCTCTCTCGGAGTCAATGGCATCTCTAAACCTCACTTCCGACACCAGTTGTTACGTGTTAGGGTTCGAAGGATTTGGAGAGAAAGACCTGCTGACTCTTTTAGAAGACTTTATTCACTAGCACTAGTTACACACTAAGCACTAGGTCCAAACACTAAGCACTAGGTCCAAACACTAAGCACTAACAATGTCCTAGGTCGTAGCCAAGTCGTAGGTTTCACTGGTATCACTCTTGATCACTTGTTTTCGCTCTCGAAGTCGCTTCGATCGTAGCTCGAAATGAACTGCCCGGACTCGCCTCCCTGCCGCTATTTATATGCGCCGAGACGAGTTCCAGACCATTCCAGAATGTTCCCGACTGTGCGCGAACGTGATCGCCCGGAACGAATGTTTCTGGAAAGTTCATAGTTCCTCTAACGCCATCTAGTATCTAATAGGGGTTTCACTCTGTTCGGTTATTTAATTGGTTTTACTAGTTGCTGCTAGATGGCGCTAGCTCCTTTGTTTTGTGTGTTCGTAACAATAGTAAAATTATACTTATTATTGTAAATTTATACAATAATAAATTGTCTTATTAAGTACATGCTATTTCATCATGTTTTATTTTAGAAGATAGTAGTTTAGAAAAATAACTGCGTATTTAAGTAGAAAATTCCTATTTAGAAAAATATATTCTTGTTCAAGTTTAAATCGATAACTTCTTACTTCTTTCACTAAGGCTATAATAATATGCCTAAGACTGACGTCGAAATATCATTTAGAAACTATCGCTGCTATAATATTTAAGCTCTCACTAATTTATAGCTTTCGACTTGATCACAGATTAGATATTTTTTTATGGTGGATGTTATAGGAGGCCTTACGAAACATATAAATAAAAAAGATTTCTAAAGTGGTTTTATTTGAATAATTATAGTCGCGAAAGTGTTATGTTTTAAGAATTTTTACCTAATAATTTATTGAAGGCCCACGCTTCTTGTTTACACATTCACAACGATAAATCCGAATGTTATTCTTAGTGTTGTAAAATAACTTGTTTCTTTCAAGGTTATGAATTAATCAGGATTATTAAAACATCTACTTAACTTATATTATTTTCCTGACTTATTAGTTGTATAGTTCACATCTTTGTACATGTCTGATGACATATAGTTAACAGTTCATTAATTAAATTTAATATTAATAATTTAAATAAATATAATAACATATGAGATTCAAAGAGATATACAGTCAATAACAGTGATATTTTTGTTATTTTAGACATTTCATTTCTTTTCCTGTATTTTTAGTTAATTATAAGTAGTTTTGAATTAGTTACAAAGAAGTATAAAATAAATTTATGCTTATATTTGCGTAGAATAAAGACCTAATTGCTATTCCGGTTGAATTTTAAAGGCATTTCGTGAACAATGTTTATTTAGTGCAGTGTCTTGGTAGAGTTGAAACGTTTGGGTGTCAAATCAATTGATTTTAGTGTGAATAGTGTCCTCAATTAATAAGTTATATAAATAAATAAGAAAATCATTCAAGATGAGACGGGTAATTATAAAGAAATACATATTTAAATTAAATAAAATTACAATGAAATGTTGGTAGTTATTCGTCTTTTCAAATTTTCACTAAAAGTATTTAGTAATATAGGTATTAGCTATATATGTTATTAAAAAAATTAATGAATATCTATTGTTCTTATAAAATGGCAAATCCACAGGGTAAATAATAATTATAAATATTCATGACCATTTTACACAACGTCCTTTGGTCCCAAGCTAAGCTAATATGCTTGTGTTATGGGTACCAGAATACGGATATACAAAATATACTACTTTTCTTTTAATAAATCATTATGTTTATTAACAGGATACCAAAATAGCTTCGTGCATTTTTCTACGTACGAAGTTTTCATTGTTTCTTTAGATTGAATGGCTAGAGCTCTAATTTTTAAGTATATGTTTTTTTCAATATATGATCTAGGATCGCATAAACTCAGAAACGTGATTGAAAAAAGTTTTCTAGATAGAAAATCTTAGCGAAACAACCTCACAATTTTTTTTTTTCATTTGTCGGTCTATTATCGCGTATTAACTAATGAAATAACTTTAATAAAATTGGTCAAGTGCGAGTCGGACTCGCGCACGAAGGGTTCCGTATCATTATCTATGCAACATAAGGCAACGTTATTAGTATCGAGCAAGAAACGGTAAAAAAATCATGTTTGTTGTATGGGAGCCCCCCTTAAATATTTATTTTATTTTATTTTTAGTATTTGTTGTTATAGCGGCAATAGAAATACATCATCTGTGAAAATTTCAACTGTCTAGCTATCACCGTTCTTGAGATACTGGGTACGGAACCCTAAAAATCATGTTTGTTGTATGGGAGCCCCCCTTAAATATTTATTTTATTTTATTTTTAGTATTTTTTGTTATAGCGGCAATAGAAATACATCATCTGTGAAAATTTCAACTCTCTAGCTATCACCGTTCTTGAGATACAGCCTGGTGACAGACGGACGGACGGACGGACGGACGGACGGACAGCGAAGTCTCAGTAATAGGGTCCCGTTTTTACCCTTTGGGTACGGAACCCTAAAAAGTAACTATTATATATAGAAACACGTAAATCAGAATTAAAATATATTTAGTAGATTTTGAGTAAACAAAAAAAATATCCCTAATTCTTCATTTTCTATAGCTACTAGCTGTGTTAATATGTACATGTCGACGATAATATTGATGTAGGCACTTAACATCTGTAAGAGAAACATGAAAATAATATATACTTTTTCAAAAACATTCTTATGGTTTAATTCTGTTAAATAATGTAATATTTATGAACTTGCATATTCTGTACATTTCTAGTTAATTTAAACCTTGGTAACGGGTTTGATAATCTCAATGAAATTTAGTATGCAGTAGATTTTTGGGCTAGTATGAATCAATACAGCTGGATATTATTTATGGTAAAAAGTAATGTTGCGAGTTTCTTTAACTATTTTTCTTTTCTTTACGCCGTAATATCGGTAGTTTCAGTTAGTAGTCTCATATTCGGTAGTATTCAGTCCTTGCTATTCAACTGGCCTTTTAATTAAATACATAATAAAATAAATGTATATGATACTCTCTCTCTCTCTCTCTCTCTCCAGCCCATTAACGTCCCAGTGTGGGCACCGGCCTCCTCCATTTTCGGAGGGATTATGGTCTACTGTGTCGCGCTGGCCAGGCGTGTTGGCGAGTTTTCCATCTCTCACAGAGAATGTCATCTGTGTAAAATATCCCTTAGCTGATTTTCACTGCACCCTTGGGAGGAGATGGGGTGGTGACACTTGTATTCTTAGTCGGTCACACATATTATGATACTGCGTGTGACTTTTTGTTGAAATTTGTTATAAACTTTATGTAATTTTTCGATATCGTTTATAACTCACGTACGTGACTTCTACTTCCACGTTTTTCGCTACTGCTTTGCTCCTATTGGTCGCAGCGTGCTGTTATATATATCCATAGTGCCTATATCCTTCGTCGATAAATGTGTTATCCAATACAAAAATACGAACTAGTAGTTCCTGAGACAAGCGCGTTCAAACGAACAAACTTTTCAGCTTTATGATGTTAAGCATAGATATAGGTATTGAACAGTTTATTTTAACTTTTAGGTTTACAAAATGGGTGCTATATTTGGTAATTCGGAAGACAAGAATAAAAAATGTGAAATTACTTCCACGACGCTAGATGAAGCTATGTTATTGTCAGGTAATACCTAAACAATAATAAAATATTCATTAAAATTTTATAACATTACAAAGTCTGTCTTGTGCTGTGTCAAAACTTCGGTAATACTTGTAGTACATTACATAATTAAGAAAATCAGATATGCAGAACAAATATCTAAGTTTACCATATAAAGAATTGCACTCATTAGGAATCGAAGTAGTAACGACCTAGTCCATTTTACTACCAGTTACGCCACGAAGTCTGTCAAACCTATATAAAATAGATAGGAAAACCTGACTAAAAGATGTACATGAAAATGTAAAAACTCGAAGCTTGAATGTTAGAAGATACCTACTATAAAAAATTGGTCAAGTGCGAGTCAGACTCGCGCACGAAGGGTTCCGTACCATTATCTATGCAACATAAGGCAACGTTATTAGTATCGAGCAAGAAACGGTCAAAAAATCATGTTTGTTGTATGGGAGCCCCCCTTAAATATTTATTTTATTTTATTTTTAGTATTTGTTGTTATAGCGGCAATAGAAATACATCATCTGTGAAAATTTCAACTCTCTAGCTATCACCGTTCTTGAGATACAGCCTGGTGACAGACGGACGGACGGACGGACGGACAGACAGCGAAGTCTCAGTAATAGGGTCCCGTTTTTACCCTTTGGCTACGGAACCCTAAAAACAGAAGTTTAGGTCCTCGCTCACTCGCCTTACAAATAAATAAAGTTATAAATAGATATTCATGGACATTTCACACAACATCCTCTAGTCCCAAGCTAAGCTTATATTATGCTTGTATTATGGGTACCAGAATACGGATTGAAGACATAAACTACTTTTCTTTTGTAAATACATACTTATATGTAATACTTAGAAAACACCGAGACGTATTACAAATATTTATCAACTGAATATAACTTATTTATTAGAATGTGACTATTTGTACGGGTACTGGACGAATAAATTATATTTATTCGTACATTATATTCAATTTTTTTTCAAATTAAGAATGAAATTGGACGATTATAGCCTTATTCATTATAATTTATTGGAGGTCTAAAAGTTCGCTAAAATAAGTTCGCGAATATTGTCATTTATTATCTCTCCGATAAAATCTCCGTATAAACCTCCGATAAGTCATTATGAACAAGACCGTATGTCTTTTATTAACTAGAATATTTTCTTTTAGGTTTTGGAATATACAACATACTGCATATGTTATTGTCTGGCCTCGTTCTAATGGGGATGATAATGCAGTGTCTAGTACTCGGTTATGTGATACCAGCAGCCCAATGTGACTTGGAACTCACCACTCAGCAGAAAGGATGGCTATCTGCTATACCATTTGCATGTAAGTTTCGACAATTAAATTCAATTATATATTATTTTACAAAATTGACTCACATAATACGACACAAAAAAAGCAAAAAAGAGGCCGAATGTGGGTAATATTTGGTTTATGAATAGGAAGGTTCCGTGAAATTCCGTGTGGTGACGGATTAAGAATACAAGAGTCACCACCCCATCTCCTCTTTAGGGTGCTGTAAAAGTCAGCTAAGGGATATTGCACACAGATGACATCCTCTGTGAGAGGCGGAAATCTTGAAAATAAACCATGTGCCAACACGCCTGGTCAGCGCTGCACAGTAGACCATAATCCCTCCCAAAGTGGAGGAGGCCCGTGCCCATCAGTGGGACGTAAATGGGCTGGAGAGAGAGAGAGAGAATAGTAAGGAAAAAATTTAATTTAGGTATGAAATATCATTTCACGCATCATTGCCATGCTTTCGACACATGTCTTTTAGACAATAATTGTCGATGTGTCGTTGACATTGTTTTGGCATGTATGTATTGTATTGGTGTGTGCTTTTTCACTTGTATGATTAATATTTTTCTTTATTTAACCAGTTTTAATCTTTACGGATTTCACCACTTCGTGATGATTATGAGATTTGAGTGTATGTATGTGCAAATATGTATGCTTGTGCGTATCTTTTAATTATGTGAACTTTATAGAACATAAATATTTCTATAAATATTTGTTACACGTCATAACTATGTTATTTAAGGCATGTCCATCTTATTCTAACGTAGTTATACCAGTTACCAAATTATATTGTAGTTTCTATTTTTTGTTCTTTAGCCATCATCTTGACTTCATACTTCTGGGGCTGGTGGGGTGATACTCGTGGTAGAAGACCAGTAATACTCTACTCTATGATGGGATCTACTGTACTTTCTTTCGTCGCCAGCTTTGCACCTGAATTGATTTCATTTGCCGTACTACAGTTCCTGTCAGCTATATTGTAAGTTTTATTATATAACAAATAAATACAAATCTGAAGTTTTAGTTTAGTTAAGGCGGATACCACCACGATAGCTCAGTCTGTAGAGCGATAGAACGCTATTCCAAATGAACTTTTTTTTATAAAAATTAATCTTTCTCCCAACCAATCAATACCACACTGATGAGCATGGACATCCATTGAAGCAGGGTAAAAAAAAGTTAAAGTTCATCGTTGACCAGACGGCTTGGCCGGTTTAGTATTGAGTTTTCGGTCTCTTACCGAGGGTGTGATCTGCTCATATTTTCCCCGCGTTGGCTCTTACAGAAGAACCCTAAGAAAGAAATTAGTTGGTGAAACTTGATAGATAACGAATACATTTAAAGATGTTTGATTATTTTTTTTTTCACAGTATGACTGGATCTTCGGCTATATTATACACGTATCTAGGAGAGTTCAATAACCTGAGGCATAGAGATAAAATGGTGACATTCGGATCTTCGTTCATTGGAATGGGAACTATTGTATTACCATGTAAATAAGTATTTTGTATTATACAATAATTTTATTACATATCACATCACGCACATCAATTACCTGAATGAATTACTACTAATTTATACTCCATATTACATAAACCAATTAGCTAATGGACAATTTGGATAGCCGATTGGGATAGTAGATGTTTTTATTTATAAGTAAAATAAAATATAATAGCTCTTATGATAAAAATAAACCCTGACGGAACTGTTATTAAAATCCGTAAAAACTTGCTTTTAATTTGTCAATAAAATATTCATTTCTTTGCAGGTTTTGCTTGGCTAATTCTACCATTGGAATTCGCGTATCCGATCCCATTCTTAAATATCACGTACCGATCTTGGCGACTATTAGTTGTGGCAACGGCAGCACCTTTTGCCCTCGGAGCTTTTATCATGCTATTTGCACCAGAAACTCCAAAATACTTGTATGAGATAGGACGTCATGAAGAAGCATTGGAAGTTGTGAAAATGATGTACAATATCAATACAAGAAAGCCGAAAGATAGTTTTCCGGTAATATATTGTTACATGCTGTTGCCCTGCAATTTTTCCCCATTTTCGCAACATTTGTCACTAATACTTTGCTCCTATTCGTCGTAGCGTGATGTATATAGCCTATAGTCTTCTTCGATAAATGTAATATCCAACACTGAAAGAATTTTTAAATCGGACCATTGGTTCAGATAAGCGCATTTAAACAAACCAACAAACAAACTCGTCAGTTTTATAGTTTTTGTATAGATTTTATTTTCACCAGCTTGCCCAGAGTTTTACTCTTTACTTGTCTTGTAGTTATCTATCTATAAACATATTTATCCTTTTAAAGTGATTTTGTCACGGGTAATACTTGTAATTGGGATTGCTCTGAAATTTTGCACATATTAATGGACTATTGACAATACAAATTGTTGATACTGTAAAGAATTAGGAAATACTAACTCTAATATTACTTAACATTATATACAACACACTATTTTATTCTTCAGGGCAAAGACAATCCTAAACTGTAGTCCTAAAATGAAATTCTGGCTAAATTCTCAAATAAAATGAAATTTATTTGTTTATATAATAAAAAATCTTGATAAAATTGAGCATAATTCAAAAATATTGCTTCGCGCACAATGTAGCTACTTTAAGTATTTACCAGTGACTTCAGTGAATTTCAAAATAGACTCGACGGATAGAATTCTGGTAATAGCTTGAAAGTTGTAAATAGCTTAATAGATTATTCCGCTAATTTAAAATCAATCCGATAATGTAATTAGTATAAAGTAATCGAATCTATTTACAGTAAGAGATTTAGAGTTATCCAGCGTTCGTAATATCTAAACGATGGGCTTCGTGGTCCGAATATAGATGTAACGTACTGCCTTTCACGAGGTCTGGGGTTCGATTCCCACACAGTACAATTACTTACGCATAAAAATGTTTGTCCTGCGTCTGGATGTTTTCTATGTATTATAAAAATGTATTTACAAAAAAAAGTATTTAAGTAGTATATCCGTATCTGGTACCCATAATACAAGCATAGAAATTTAGGTCACTCTGGGACCAGAGGACGTTGTGTGAATGTCTATAATTTTATATTTCTGTCATCCTTTCTCCGTCTACTTCTGGATTAAGGCACTCCCATACAACCCCTTGCAACATTATCTTGTGTCCGTTGCATATAGGGCTTCATGTGACCGGCTTAGAATATATGTTTTGATAATATTATTTAATTTATGCCAGTTTAATATCCGTACCTACAAGTAATAAGTTAATTAATATATTATGATTGTACATATTATAAAAACTATCTATTTTAAAATTATACCTAAATTCTCACGATAATTATATACAGTTTAATTTAGTTAAAATAATGAAACAGCTTTAATTGGTGGTTAAATTTGTTTGTTTAGCGTTCATTATTGCGCAGTTAGAGTGTAAGGCCTCGCAATACATTGTTTTAATAAATATATGACGTCTTATAGAAGAGTACCTATTTCTGTAGATACTCTACAAAGACATGTTATTTCGATGGTCCAAGGTCAGGAAAGTAATAATGATTCACATAATAACAACATTAACATTTTTAGACGCGTATATTTCTGTTAAAGCTATCTCGCTATTCGTGACCTTTCAGAAACTTTTAATTGCGATTATGGATATAATGTTATCCTTGTTTATAAGTTAAATATTTCTATCTCCAGTCCCAATTTCAATAACCAATGCTATTGTTAGTAGCTTATTAATAAGCAAGTAACGACAAAAGTTTAAATTTGTCTGTCTTCAGAAACAACAATTATGGATAGATAAAATATTGAAATTGGCCGTAGGCCAGGCCTTTATTTTTCCGCTGGGCACACTGTACAGGTACACGTGGCAAGGGCCTCGCGATTATTAGGGCTCCATACTTCATATCACGAATATAATTGTATGTAATAGCTAATAGTTGGTCATATATTATTATCCTAATGTGCCCAGGGTCTCTAGTTACTAAAACACGGTTCTGCGTAAGTCAACATAGTCACTTGCTGCTCCTTTCTATCCGTGTAAAGTTCGCTCCTTTACGATCCCTTTGTTTTATAAGTATTGAAGAAGTCTTAGGGAATACGGGAATTTTAGTATAAGGACTACAATTTTTTATCATTTTACAGGTAAAATCCCTAATTTTAGAAGGTACAGTTACAACAGGGACTAAGAAAAGTGGTATTTTAACATCAATGCGAGAACAAACTCTGCCTCTATTTAAAGTTCCTTTATTAAAATGGACGTGTCTAACTTGTTTTATTCAGTTTGGAACATTTGCCGCGTAAGTTATTATTTACTTTTTTATTTAAACTTTTTGACACAAGCTAAAAAAGTATCTCTTTTTCTTCTACTGGACTATACTTAAAAAGGAAACAATATTTTCAGAGCTACACTATTAGTGTTATGATAATGTTAAGTAAAATAACATCGATGTGGTGACCAATTAAGAATACAAGTAGAGTCTGTGCGAAAAGAGAACCGTCGTAAGATTTGAGGGCGCTGCTGTAATTAGCGTATTTGTTATGTTGACAACACCGTGGCTTCATTATAGTACAATTGTAACATCATGATACTTTGAGACTATATTAGAAAATAATGGTTTCAGATTCTGTGCTAGGGTGCTTATATAACAGGTTTTCGAAACTAATCATAATGTTACTTCCATTTTACGCCACGACGGTTCTCTTTTCGCACAGACTCTACCACCCTATTTCCTCTGTCTGTATCAGAATGTGTACAATATCCCTTAGAATATTGTACACAGATAACATCCTCTGTGTGAGATGGAAAACTCGATAGCAAACCCCACAGGGTTTGCTATCGAGTTTTCTTCTCTCTTTCTTCTTGTTCTCATGCCGCGAGGACCAGGCGTATTGGCACACCAATACGCCTGGTCCTCGCGGCATTGTAGCATAATCCTTCCTAAAGTGTAGGAGGCCCATTCCCAACTGTGAGACATAAATGGGCTGGAGAGACAGAACATAACAATTTCAGCTAAAATAAACGTGGTAGAAAAATACCTTGGGGTGGAAAAATACCTTTCTCACCACTTCCTTTTCTCCTTGAGGTGGTAGAATATTGGCGAGATAATACGTTATTGATGCTTGTATTATTTATATTTTAGTTTGTGAAATACAAATTGACACAAATGTTGTTTAAATATGTTGTTAAAACTGTCATATTTTGTGCAATGTTACTCAATAATGTCTTTATGTTACCAGAACTAACGGATTTTTGATTTGGTTCCCAACTATTTTAAACTCTTTGGCAAGCAGCGATGTTACTAACATGAAGATTTGTGATATACTCGATGCCAATAGAATGGCTTCTAATGAAATTGCTGCAGCATCGAACGCTACGGTATGTATAATTCTTTCTAATATAATATTTCATCCGGTGCAGATTAACCCAAATTTCATAAATTAGCGTACAGCTAGGAGTCAAATCGACCGTCTAGTTGTATGTAGATCTCAAAAATGTTTCATACAAAATTTAGGTTTGACGGTAGTTTAAAACTTATTCGCTACTAGAAATCCTAAAAAAAATACAATACTTATTTGTAATGTAGGAAGGATTTTTAGAAGCACGTTAAGTGCCTTAAGCCTGGTTATGACCTGACAAGGGATGGCCCCATTACGTGGGGCTCAATCCGGTGGCAGGGACATTATAACCCCTCATTGCGTGGTCTCTTCCCATTAGTGCAGAAGTGCCCTAAAATTAATATCTCCTTTCTTTTCAGGTTGTCTGTGATGATTCAATTTACACTTCCACCTATCAACGTTCAATATACATTGGACTAACATTCTATAGTATGTACATAATTGTGGGGATTATCGTGGACTTTGTACCAAAGAAATTCATACTTCTAACGACTTTAACTATCACGGGATGTTGTGGCATCAGTGCTCATTTAGTCTCTGATGTGCAAGTTGGAGTTATTTTATTCGCTGTGTTCCAAATGTCTGGAGCTTGCATTGGACTTATGAATGCTGTGGCTGTGGAGCTATTTCCAACGAGATACAGGTGAGACTATTGATAGAACTTCTCTTATTATTTTTAGACTTTATCAATCTAGTTCAATCAGAAATCAATACGTTTGCACTTATTAGTGGTAATATTGTGGTATATACAAATTAAGGAACGGTATGGAGTTCAGTCATATAGATCAGTATCAAAAATTAACTAAGAATTGAAAGCGATTAAGAAGGGCCTTCAATTCTTCTTTTTCAATTTTATGGGGTCAACCCCAGTCATTGACTTGATTGAGGGTTTGATCCCTTTAACCCACGCTTTGAGCAGATGAACATTGTCTGAGACAGAAAACTCGAAAGTAAACCTTGTGGGTGGAATGTTTATTGAAAAAGAAGGAAACATAAATATTTTAACCCGTCACTAAACGAAATATTTTGCACTTAATAATTTAGACTTCATAATTTAATTAATTTTTAAATCTCATAACAGCGCTCCAATATTACGCCATTAAAATTTTGCATTTTAAATTTACATGTTGTTTATTTTTGTGCTAAATTATAATATTTAATTACTTTATATTCTTTTGATGTGATAAATAAATTTATTTTAATAAATAAATAGTAGCCTAATTATAATTTTGTGTGCTAAAATCTGAAAATATTTTTCTTTTGTTTATGTGGAATATTTTATGTCTTCTAATTACTTAAAATCTTGTTTATTATCTACATACTGTACTTAAATTAATTTGCTTCTAATTTTTTATTAAATTCAAATTATTAATTAAATTGATAAATTTTTCTGATAAAATTCTGCAAAAATCTATACAGTTTACGCAAAGTCCTGTCGTCCCAAGCTAAGCTTATTTACTTACTAGGTGGCAAAATACGGACATTCCAAATATGTAAATATTTTGGTTGAAAAAACTTAAATAGAAATCACCACACAATTCAAATTTGAAATTCATTTTTCACTGAATTAATTATCATAACAATATGCAAAAATCGAACCCAATACACAATGGTTGGTACATAATATCAATATCTATAGAAAAATCTTTTGTATAGTTCTGTTAAAAAATATTGATGTTTATGTCAAAACAGAGGCATGGGTGTGTGTTTGGCAATGTTGCTTGGTCGTACCGGTTCTATGGTTGGATCAAACCTCATCGGTTGGCTGTTAGAAGTTAAATGTGGTGCTGCATTCTATACTTTTGGAGGTCTTCTTGTTGGTAAGTGAAAAATTAATATAAGTAGAACAAAGTTGTCGACGAGACTAAACTAAGAGACAATAGTTGTATCATAAACTAGCTGTTGCCTGTGACCTCGTACGCAAGGAATTTAAAAAAAATTCTCCGTTTTTGCAACATTTTTCACTGATGCTTTGCTCCTATTAGTTGCAGCGTGATGTTATATAGCCTATAGCCTTTCTCGATAAATTTACTTTCCAGCACTGGAAGAATTTTTAAAACAGACAAGTGATTTCTGAGATTAGCGCGTTCGAACAACAACAAGTTTTATAATATTATTACTAGCTGTTGCCCACGACTCCGTCCGCGTGGAATTTAGAAAATTTTCCCCATATTTGTAACATTTTTCACTACTGCTTCGCTTCTACTGGTCGTAGCGTGATGTTATATAGCCTAAAGCCTTCCTCGATAAATGCCAAAATAAAATATCTAACGCTGAAAGAATTTTTAAATCCGCCTAGTGGTTCCTGAGATTAGCGCGTACAAACAAACAAACTCTTTATCTTTATAATATTAGTATAGAAGTACCTATAGATTTAGTTTGTTTTACACACAGAGAAAGAACAAATTAAGCTTTGGAAGTTAACATTGCCTATCTAGAAAATATGTTATTATATTGATTATATTTTTTTTTACAGTAAACGGGTTGCTCTGCTTAACTATTCCCAATAGAAAGAAGCAAACAACAGCATCACAGCCGGCAGTATAAACATTATTAAGTTTAAAATGTGTTGAATTTCAACAAGATATATTATATAAAGTGCCCATTCGCACTACAATTGATCCGGTCCTGCCCGGGAATGTAATCGTGGATGAATGGGCTGCGTTAAGTGTAAAAGAAGACAAAATTATTAGATTTTTGTAAGAGTAGAATAGATTTAATTATTTAAATAGCATAGATATAAGTGATAATTTCATTTTCATTTTAATAGGAGTGAATAGAATACGTTGTTTTAGATCTCATTTTTGCAATAAGATATCTACAAAAATTAATAATGTGTAAGTGGTACTCGTTATAAAAGTAATAAGTTAAAACGTTATATATAGTTAAGCCCATTACAATCGCTTGCATAGTTTTAAAAGATTTTTTTTACATATAGAATTAATTCACATTGTTCATTTTTTTTTAACTCTTAATTCGAAAACCATTTCGAGGAATAGAGTTTCTGAACATGATCCATTAGTTTTTTTGGAAAATTTGCTATATTAACGATTATTTTTCCAAATAAGCAAATGATCTCTATTTGCCCTTGAAATGAAGAACTTAAGACATTAAGGCGTTCTTAGGGATATACTACTCTGTGGTGGAGTTGAAATTGGTCTATAACATCCACTTGGCAACTTTGAAAAAATGTATTGCAATCTGTCTTAAGTCTATCAGGAAAAAGCAAGACACAGATTGCGTACAACGATGCGGTCACAACATTTAAAATAATATCTTTAAGTATTTTTTTAAATTCTATATAGTGAATATTTCAATAATATTGAAATTAGTTGCTTAAAATAGTTTATATTTTCTAAAAAACATATAAAAACAGCAGGTCAAAAATTATGAACAATTCAATTCAGTTTTAATAGCTATTTTTTAAATTTTATTGTGATAGAAATAATAAGTAAGTTTATAAGTTGGTAAGTCATGAAATGAGTGGATCACCCATTATTGAAATTTAAATATTTCAGGTTTTAACTTTGTACTTAAATACTTTATTAACACACTGGTGATCGCGATTGACATTAATCTAATAATAAAGATATTATTTATACATATTTGAAGTTTATTTTCATGGTACACAATTAACGAATATATTTCATTTAAAATCAAAACCCCTTAACAATTCTATACTTATTAAACTACCTGCCGAGATTTTCCCATTGAGGTTTCCCAAACGGGGTTCTTCAAAAAGTGTGTGAAGAGATTTCTGCAGGGTCGGTGACACGCGAGTGATATTGGATATTGGTATTACAGACTTCTATAGGCTACGGTAACCAGGCGGGCCGCACGCATGTTTGGCACCTTAGTGGTATAAAAAAATTGGTCAAGTGCGAGTCGGACTCGCGCACGAAGGGTTCCGTACCATTATCTGTGCAATATAAGGCACGTTATTAATAAATGAGCAAACAACACACACAATACCTAATTAATCACGTTTGTTGTATGAGAGCAAGAAACGGTAAAAAAATCATGTTTGTTGTATGGGAGCCCCTCTTAAATATTTATTTTATTTTATTTTTAGTATTTGTTGTTATAGCGGCAATAGAAATACATCATCTGTGAAAATTTCAACTCTCTAGCTATCAACGTTCTTGAGATACAGCCTGGTGACAGACGGACGGACGGACGGACGGACGGACGGACAGACGGACGGACGGACGGACAGCGAAGTCTCAGTAATAGGGTCCCGTTTTTACCCTTTGGGTACGGAACCCTAAAAAAGCAAATATGTTGCGATGTCATTGGTCCTTACTATGTACACAATTTCAGATTTAACAAATACAGGTTAAAATAAAGAAATCGTGCTGATTTTTCCACCATTTCTAATTTGGTTACGAGGAACATCTCTTAGACTTTCTCTCTTTAGAATTATCAATGACATAGTCAAATTAAGTAGTTCCTAAGTGAAGAATATTAAATATAATAAACAGACTACTTCTAAATTAGGATTAAATTAACACTTCCTAACATAAATATGATTTAACAAATTTCCTGATTCATTATTATTATGTAATGTATAATATTTTGCGCATCCAATTAAAATAACCGGTAATATTAGTAATATGTCCGCATTTTAGTGTATAAAATAAATATTCAATCCGCCAAGATACAAGGACCAGAACAGCGTTGTAATAATAGAAATTCGAAACATTACACATTTACATTTCAGAATACATGGGCTTATCATCACACTAATATTGTAAAAGAGTACTCGTAATCTATCCATTAATCCGCATAATAATTTATCCGCGCCAAAACCAAGTTGATGTTTGTCGACAGATCTGGAACATTACCACGATCATATAACTTACGGGACCTGGATGAGTTCCAGGAGTTCGTTTACCTAGGATCACTAATAACCAATGACGGTGACTGTGACAGGGAAGTCATGAGGGCTCAAATCGAAAAATCGGCAGTAAAACGGCTGGAGAAGATCTGGAGGAACCGAAGTATTAAAAACAGTACAAAGATGAACCCTTATGCGCACCCTTATCTTCTCCATATTTCTGTACGCCTCCGAACACAAACACAAGATCAAGGATAGATGCATTCGAAATGTGGTGTTGGCGCAGACGGCCTGACGTACTAATGCATCTATTCTTGGGGAGCTAAACATCAGAACTCGCCTATCGACCATCGCCATGCAGAGACTCCTCAAGTACTTCCGACACGTGGCTCGGCGAGATCCTGACAATTTAGAAAAACTAATTGTCGTGGGTCACGTGGAAGGCAAGAGGAGTTGAGGCAGATCACCGATGAGATGGTCTGATACCGTCAAGCAGGCCACGAACACCGGCATTCCTGCTGCTATCAGACACGCTGAAAGCCGCGACGCCTGGAGGGATTTGGTGCACAGTTTTGACCATAGTGGTCACGACCCTCAGACATGAGGAAGCGACGAAAAAGAAGAAGATTAATTATTATGTTATAACTATTTGTTTCCCTGATAAAAACATTCTTTAATATACTTATCCCTAAAGTACGGCAATCCAAAATTTGATATACGGCAACCCAGATTTTCACGATAACAACACTGGTCCAGAGTTAAAAATTCAATACTTTTGTGAGTTCGCCCGTCACTGAGATTGTATTAGGACTATAAACATTTTAGTGGGTGCCAGATAAGGTTGCTGAAACTTTTATTTATGTCTATTGCCTAAGATTTACATATCGTAGCCTAAATTTATACTGCATCTATATTGTACTGGAGAGAGAGAAAGAGAGGTTCAACCACCTCGGTCGACTGTTGCCAACCTCGTTGGAGTGCGTCTTGCCGCCTTTCGAGGCGCGGCAGTGTTGTATATATCAATCATACTTACAATCTTTTAATACCTAATAATCATAATAGCCTGAAACAACCTAGATTATATACCTATCTCAATAACATTACTTTCTATTATAACTTAATTTGCAAAAAGAAACCATAATAAGATCCAAAAATAGTCTACGGTTATAGGCAACATGAGACCACGTTATTATCATTGTAATTAGATTATCAATCACTAAGATACGTCATGTTGACTTGAGTCTCAGAAAATCGACATTAACCGGTTATGGCATATTCTACGTGGAAAAATAATAATAGACATGTTCTTAAACAAAAAAGTATCTGTCTTTCTATCTCCAGCCCATTAAGGGCCTACATCAATATTATCGTATATCATCGCCGACACGTACATATTGTTACGAACACACAAAACACAAAGGAGCTAGCGCCATCTAGCAGCAACTAGTAAAACCAATTAAAGAACCGAACAGAGTGAAACCCCTATTAGATACTAGATGGCGTTAGAGGAACTACCGTACATGCGCGAATCTTCTAGAAAACATTCGTTCCGGGCGATCACGTTCGCGCACAGTCGGGAACATTCTGGAACTCGTCTCGGCGCATATAAATAGCGGCAGGGAGGCGAGCCCGGGCAGTTCAGTTTGAGCTACGAGAAAGGCGACTTCGAGAGCGAAAACAAGTGATCAAGAGTGATACCAGTGAAACCTACGACTTGGCTTCAACCTAGGACATTGTTAGTGCTTACTGTTTGGACCTAGTGCTTAGTGTTTAGACCTAGTGCTTAGTGTGTAACTAGTGCTAGTGAATAAAGTCTTCTAAAAGAGTCAGCAGGTCTTTCTCTCCAAATCCTTCGAACCCTAGCACGTAACAACTGGTGTCGGAAGTGAGATTTGGAGATGCCATTGACTCCGAGAGAGGACTTCGAGGGCGTCAGGACAAGGGCACAACGAGCTGCGGAGGCCACGCCCGCTGTGGACCAAGCCCCGCCCACTGGCCCCACCTACCAGGCCCCGCCCACCGACCACGCCCCTCTAGACCCGCCCACTGGCCACGCCCACCATGCCACGCCCACCGACCACGCCCATCGGGCTCCGCCCACCCAGGCCCAGGCTCCGCCTACTCAGACTCAAGCCACGCCCACTGGCTCCGCCCACCTTGCCACGCCCACCACACCGGCCACGCCCACTAGACAAACTCCGCCCACTGGCTCCGCCCACCTTGCCACGCCCACTAGACAAGCTCCGCCCACTGGCTCCGCCCACCAAGCCACGCCCACCAGCAGCACCGTAGTGTCAGTTCCTCAAGTAGCACTTCAATTAGGAAGTTTAATTGAACTGATAGAACACAAGCTCGGCGCTTTGCAAGAGTCACAAGAACGCAAGTTCGGCGCTTTGCAGGAGTCACAAGAACGCAAGCTCGGCGCTTTGCAAGAATCACAAGAACGCAAACTCGGCGCTTTGCAAGAATCACAAGAAAAAGTGCTTTGTGCTATAAATGATGTCAGTAACACGGTGAATAAGCTTCGAAAAGATGTCGACGTAGTGGAAGAACGAGTTACCAGGTTAGGATTGGATGTCGAAAATGTGAAAACCGGCCTCATTGAACTACAGAAGAAAGTAGTGCGCCTTGAAACCACGGGAGTTGCGATCTCTAGTGGAACTATCGGAGTGGCACAAGGACCAAGAGTGAAAGTTCCGCCATACGACGGCACTACTTCCTGGAACGCTTATCGTCAGCAATTCCAGACGGTTGCTACTACCAACGGATGGACGGAAGAACAATGCTTGACCGCTCTCACTGTTGCGCTAAGAGGGCAAGCTTTGTCGGTCCTGGAAGCACTGCCACATACAGGAAATGGGTTCCAAGACCTGATGGAGGCACTTGAATCCAGATACGGGGAGCGACACCTGGAGCACGTGTTCCGTGCCCAACTGCGTGACAGAGTCCAACGCTCAGGAGAAGGACTACAACAATGGGCGTTGGAAATTGAAAAACTCGTCAGAAAGGCACACCCAGGAGCCGACACCAAGATGGTAGACACGAATATTGTTCAAGCATTTGTCGACGGAATCAAAGACCCGGAGGTCAGAGCTGCAGTGAGGCTTCGTCACCATACCTCGCTAAAGGAAGCATTGGCGCATGCTTTGGAGGTCGAGGCTGTTCGCTATGACATACGGCATACCCGTAAGATCCGCGGGGTCTCTGAGGAAGTCAAGGAGGTTAAGGCCCCTACGAAGAAAAGTCCTGGAGCCATGTGCTACAAGTGCGGCGAGAGAGGCCATCTTCTGCTCAACTGCCCGCAGAAGGAAACCCAGATGGAAAGGATGAAAAGGATCGAGGAACAAATAGAGGTTCTGAAGAAGCAGGGGGCTTTATCCCTTGCCCGGGATCAGGGAAACAGGACTAAGGGGCGAGTGCCGGCTGACGTGGAGGGAGCCCCAATAACTGTTATCTCCTCGGCAAACAGCAATAACTACGGTTTAGTGACTAAGCTACTCGATGACTGTAAGAGTAATCTGACTTATTCGCAGAGCATGAAGGCTAAGAAGTTTTTACAGCGCTACGCGAATATCTTCTCCAGTCAAGAAGGGGACCTTGGAAGAACGTCGATGGTTCAGCACAGGATAGATACCGGAAGCGAGAGACCAATTCGTCAACGAGCAAGACGGATACCAATTGCAAAGGAAAAAGAAGTTGAAGGCCTTTTGGAGGACATGAGAAGGAATAAGATTATTGAACCGTCTACAAGTCCGTGGTGCTCACCTGTTGTATTAGTGAAGAAGAAAGATGGTAGCACGAGATTTTGTGTGGACTATAGGCGTCTCAATGATGTCACTAAGAAGGACAGTTACCCGTTACCTCGAATCGACGACACTTTAGATACCCTGAGTGGCATGAAATGGTTCTCGACCCTAGACCTGAAATCTGGCTACTGGCAGGTGGAAATTCACCCAAAAGACAAGGAGAAGACAGCTTTCTCGACCGGTAAAGGTTTATGGCAATTTAACGTTATGCCCTTCGGATTGTGCAACGCACCTGCCACATTTGAGCGACTCATGGAATGTGTACTGGCAGGCTTAGTTGGAGAGGCTTGCTTAGTCTACTTGGATGACGTCATAATTGTCGGCCGCGACTTCGAGGACCATTTGCGAAACTTGGAGCGAGTTTTCGCCAAAATAGAGGGAGCCAAATTAAAGTTGAACCCGGAAAAGTGTCATTTATTCAGGAGCAAGGTCAACTATCTCGGCCATATTATCTCCAGTGATGGAATCCAGACAGACCCGGAGAAACTGGAAGCAGTTCAAAAATGGCCTACCCCGAAGGACAAAACCGAAGTGCGGGCATTCCTCGGCCTATGCTCGTACTACAGGCGTTTTGTTAAGGGATTCGCAGAGATAGCCAAGCCATTACATCGGCTGACAGAAGATAAACGACAATTTAGTTGGGATGAGACTTGTGAAGATTCTTTTCAGAAACTGAAGAAACATCTGTGTGAAACACCAATCCTGGGTTATCCACAAACTGAAGGTCAGTTTATAGTTGACACGGATGCAAGCAACACGGCCATTGGAGGGGTGTTATCTCAAAAACAGGGTGAAAGAGAAGTTGTTATTGCATATTTCAGCAAATCTTTATCCAAGCCAGAGAGAAACTACTGTGTGACAAGACGAGAACTCCTGGCTGTTGTAAAGACGCTACAACATTTCAACAAATATCTCATCGGCAGACAGTTTTTACTACGAACTGACCACGCAGCCTTGAAGTGGCTACTGCAATTCAAGAACCCAGAAGGTCAAGTAGCTCGATGGATTGAACAGCTCCAGGAGTATGACTTCAAGACGGAACACCGCAGCGGAAAGACACATGGGAATGCCGACGCACTCTCACGAAGGCCGTGTTCGGAGGACTGCAAACATTGTGTTAAGCAGGAATGCAATGAAGTAACATTAAAGCTAACGAGAACGAATCCTTTGAGTCTCTGGGAGAATGATGCTATGAGGGAGGCTCAAGAAAAAGATGACGACCTTCGGCACATCATCACATGGAAGAAACGGGGTGACGTAAAACCAATATGGAGTGAGGTTGCACCCACTGGCGTTGTCACTAAGGCGTACTGGGCGCAATGGGACAGTCTGATACTCCAAAACGGAATACTCTACCGGAAATGGGAGAAGACTAACGGCAGAGAGTTCCATCTTCAGATAATTGTCCCAAGAACGAGAGTACCAGATGTTCTCCATGAAATACATGATGGCGTATCAGGAGGTCATCTAGGTGTCAAGAGGACGTTAACAAAAGTGCGAGAACGATTCTACTGGTTGCATTGTCGAGATGATGTACAGGATTGGTGCCGCAAATGCACTACTTGCGCTGCTGTAAAAGGACCACAGACCAGGAACCGTGGGAACCTGCGGTTGTATAACGTCGGTGCACCGTGGGAACGAATTGCAGTTGACGTAGCTGGGCCATTTCCTGTAACGGATTCGGGAAACAAGTATTTTATGGTCGTCATTGACTACTTCACCAAATGGCCCGAAGTGTTCGCCATACCAAACCAAGAAGCCACAACAGTCGCTTCCAAGTTAGTCGAAGAAGTGATATGTCGCTTTGGTGTGCCTCTGGAAATCCATTCTGATCAGGGCAGGAACTTCGAATCGCAGGTGTTCCAGGAAGTGTGCAGAATTTTGGGCATGCATAAGACGAGGACCACCGCGTACCATCCGCAGTCTGATGGAATGGTTGAGAGATTTAACCAGACCCTTGAGAGGCATTTGGCGAAATTGGTAGATGACAAACAAAAGGATTGGGACAAGTATATACCACTCTTCCTTCTGTCTTACCGAACCGCCGAGCATGAGAGCATAAAAGCTACCCCGGCGTATGTCAATTTCGGTAGAGAACTACGAATACCAGTAGACCTATTGACAGGAGGGTCACCGGAGGGACCAAAGACTGTACAAGACTATGTCTGCGATTTACGGGAGAAGATGCGCTATATACACGCCTTGGTTCGGAAAATGGGTTACAGTCAAGTGAGAACATGAAAACAAGTGATCAAGAGTGATACCAGTGAAACCTACGACTTGGCTACGATCTAGGACATTGTTAGTGCTTAGTGTTTGGACCTAGTGCTTAGTGTGTAACTAGTGCTAGTGAATAAAGTCTTCTAAAAGAGTCAGCAGGTCTTTCTCTCCAAATCCTTCGAACCCTAGCACGTAACAATATTAACACAGCCAGTAGGCACCGAAAATGAAGAATTATGGATACTTTTCCTATTTACTCAAAATCTACTAAATATATTTTAATTCTGATTTACGTGTTTCTATATATAATAGTTACTTATGTTTTTAAAGTTATTTCATTAGTTAATACGCGATAATAGACCGACAAATGAAAAAAATAAAAAATTAGAGAGGTTGTTTCGCTAAGATTTTCTATCGAGAAAACTTTTTTCAATCGCGTTTCTGAGTTTATGCGATCCTAGATCATATATTGAAAAAACATATACTTAAATATTAGAGCTCTAGCCATTCAATCTAAAGGAACAATGAAAACTTCGTACACAGAAAAATGCACGAAGCTATTTTGGTATCCTCTTAACGTCTTACTGTTAGATACCGGCTATATTTTGGGAGGGCCACAACTGCGCTGACAAGGCATGTAGGCATGAAGTTTATTTTGTTTATGTTCGAGTTTTCCGTCTTTCACACATAATTTTATCCGTGTATCTTTTAGCTGGCTTTTACAGCACCCTGGGAAGGAATTGGGGTGACAATTGTATTCTTAATACGTCACTTGAAGGAGAGAGAAATATTAATAATGACAAATAAAAGAATCCACATAGAGAATAAAGCTCATAAAGCTCAAATTACTTTATTTAATGAATGTACTTCATATAAATATAGAACTGCTACAAAGATCACACAGCAAAAACATTGCATTATATCTTTACTTTTTAAAAGTCATAACAGTATGCATCTAGTTTCAAAACGAAACACACAAAGGCTCTATCAGGATAAAAGGTTTGCTCAGTGAGCTTAGGTGTGTAGTATATACCACGTAAAACGTTGCAACACAGTTTTATTTAAAACCCATTGAATAAAAATACTACTTTCAGAGCTCAGTATGCTTTTAGAGCAAAATCCTTAAAGTGGGTGATACATGTACTCGCATAGATTATTCTTTAGAAATTCACAATCTTTTCCAGCTTTTGTGTTGAGTTGATGTTCGATAACTTTTCGTGTTTGGGTTTAGAGACTTGCAAATATCGTACTGTTAGGCACGAGGCTCCTAAGCTTTGGGAGGTATAATGGTTTCCTAGGCCACGCTGGCCAGGCGTGTTAGCATTAAGGTTTAATTTCGAGATTTCCGTCTTTCACAGAGGATGTTATCTGTGTACAATATCCCTTAGCTGACCTTTGCAGCTCCATATAGAGGACAGGGGGAGTGATATTTGTATTCCTAATCTGTCACCACATGGAGATTGCATAATACAAAGAGTTAAAATGCAGGTCACCTACGAGCATATTTTTAACAACAATATTTCTGTTACTTAGGAATTGTAATAGAGCACCTGAATATAATTTCGCGTTATAGTTAATGCGTTAGTCATCGCCCACGTAATGAAAGAATTCGTACTGAAACTACCGTTGTAGGACGTATGGGAAGTATATGGGCTAGATCGTCATTGTTGTTATGTAATGACAAACAAAAGACTTTAAATTTTACTATTAAAACTACACTAATAACGTTCTCGGTGAGGTTTTGTAAAATAAAATATTTATTTTGATTTGAAACGCTTGACTTTACTGTTAATATAGGTCGAGTAACTTTAATTCACAAAATAGTGGAAAGTAATTTAAAATTGTGAACTTTTAATATTTATTTATTTATTTATCAATACTTCATGCACATACAGAGTACAATGGCGGGCTTAAAGGCCTACATCAATATTATCGTATATCATCGCCGACACGTACATATTAACACAGCCAGTAGGCACAGAAAATGAAGAATTAGGGATACTTTTCCTATTTACTCAAAATCTACTAAATATATTTTAATTCTGATTTACGTGTTTCTATATATAATAGTTACTTATGTTTTTAAAGTTATTTCATTAGTTAATACGCGATAATAAACCGACAAATGAAAAAAATAAGAAATGAGAGAGGTATTTTCGCTAAGAGAAATCGAGAAAACTTTTTTCAATCGCGTTTATATGTTTATGCTATCCTAGATTATATATTGAAAAAACACATACTTAAAAATTAGAGCTCTAGCCATTCAATCTAAAGAAACAATGAAAACTTCGTACGTAGAAAAATGCACGAAGCTATTTTGGTATCCTCTTAATGCCTTGGGCATTATCTACCAGCCAACCAGTGATAGTACAGAGTAACAGTGTGGGTGCCAAATACAAAAAAATATTAAAAGACAAAACAAGAACCAAATAAACTTAAACTAAACATCAACTTAATCTAAACAATTACTATAGGTGAATACAAAATAAATAAAAGGTTATAATTATTTATAAAAATGATGCACAAATTATACTTATACATAAATACCATAATATACCTATACATAATATACATATACCTACATATACATTAATACATATACTTACATATATATACATACATAACTAGTAGTCAGGAATCTATAAACATGTTTGCAGTGAAGAAATAATTCTAATGGTTACTGTGCCAACAGTCTAGAGTAAAGACGGTATATATGTATATGGTCAAATTTTCCATCTATTATAATTAAAGAGGTGTTAAAAGAATAACCAAATAAACACCAGGCTTCGTGATCCTGGTTTTAATTTATACTGAAATTATATAATTATTTATATTGTAAATTATTTAGATTGTAGTAATCCACAATTTCATCATTAGGTGGAGATAAGTCATCAGTTTAAATACGGATGAAAATCGGGAGCGTAAGCTTATCTACATTCTGCTCTTTGTATTCAAAATGCCATTTTACCAGATACTAATGATTTGGTCGTAGTCCAAGTTTTATATCATTCCCAGTCCAAAAATAAGTGCTAGACAGTCCATAACAATCTGATAAATATTCTGCATGTCGTATCCAACACAATTTTCACATCTTAGACTAGTCGATATCCTATTACATGGGTCAATCTTTTAAGGGCGGTCATCTTCTAAGGATTAATCTCCTAACTGACTCAAAGAAAACGCTTCGAGATGCTCGTTAATAGACCCATTGATTTCTTTACATCAAACGATTTGTTTGGTTCGGTATCTGGTAGAAATTCATGACATGTGTTGGGCTATGAGACGTTTGTATAAAATGTTTTGCGGAGCCTTTTAGAAAGCTCTTAGCTCTTTATTTCAGACTTTTTTGTGATCCCTTACTATTTAACTTATATTTAACTTATTTTTACTTATTTAACTGAAATCAAATTCTCTAAAAGGTTATATTAATAAATAATACTAGACTTATGTACCTAAGTTTTGTGCATAATACGCTTAATTTTAGATTTACATTAATGTAGTACAAATTTGGAGCTTCCCACAAACCTTCAGCTAAGAGTTGACTTTTTGTTTTCGTCTTGTATCGTTTATAGTGTACCAGGAAGGTGTTTCTATCGCTGTGTGTTGAAGAAAGACTGATGGATGACTAAGATTACCAAGAATTAAATAACCTTAAAAATCTCATGTTTTTAATTTGCGCGATTTGACATGTTGTCAGAGATGGTAAACATGAACGACGATCTTATATTTTTACCGAAAATTCATATTTAAAGTGGCAGATGATAAAAATTAGAATTAGTGTACATGAAATTAATAAAGAAGAGAACGGTATGGCGAATTTCATACTTTATGTAGTAATTTGAGAGAACATTCTTCAAGATTTTGATTTTGAATGTACCAGAATGACTGTCAACTGCTTTGATTACATATTGGATTCAATAATAATATCATTATTTTTATATATCTTATTTCGCATTCGACTAGTGTTTTGTTCATCATCGTCGCTCTCTAAAAATTCAAACACCTCCAATTCATCACCCATCGTTAATATGTAGCTAATAGTTACCTTTAATTCTAAATAAACCGAAACAATTTATTATAAGTAACGATGTAGCAGCTTCTATTGAATAGATTCTATTGAACTTGTCACTTTTAGATAGCTAAAACGGGCAAACAAATGTTCGGCCGCTGGTTGAACTTACCTGACGTCGCGAGTAAATCGCGCGCTCCGCCGCTAGTTCGACGTGAACACACACAAAAATCTCATGCGTTTGATATTAGCCGCTAGCTAGCCCGCTACTTAGACCGCGCGTGCGTTTTGTATGTGAACACTTGTATATGACGCTATATGTTCGATATTTCGCGACCGCGCCCGCCACCGCGCCCGCGAGTTAACGTGTTTGAGCACTTACACTTCGTTTTAGGCAGAACTAATTCAAATCTTTGTATCTCTCATTCAAGTATTAGGATTAAATTGGATATGACATATTACTGAATCGATAGCCTCTTTCATCATAATTAGACTTAGATAATAACATGTGTATTCCAAATTCGTCACAGCGTATCACCAATTTAAAAAAAAAGAATTATGTTGCTTCACAATCACATACTCTGTGCAGTGTGCATTACCAGCGATGACATACGGGACAGAAACGTCATCTTCGAATGTCGGCCTCGTATCTAAACTCAAGGTTGCACAGCGTGCTATGGCTAAGGCTATGCTCGGTATTTCCCTACGGGATAAAATTTAAAATACGAACGGGAGTGCCTGACATAGCCCGAAGAGTTAATGTGGCAATAGCCACATCAAGACCAGACCGCGCATAGTAACGTTCCATTGGGGAAGTCTATGTCGAGTAGTGGACGGGAAAAGGCTGATGGATGGATATCACAATCAGAGTCCAGTTGGATTCAAAACTAAATCAGCATTGTATATCTTGAAATATTTGTATACGCCCGTTTAGAATTGTAGTAGTACATAGTAAAAACCAAAAAATATTTACGTTACATTTTGTCATCAAAAATTAAATATTGCTTATTTAAAATTTACAATCAATAAAGTGGTTTCTCAGGTATTCTAAAAAGGAAAAATGCCTAGCAACAAAGAAATAAATAAAATGCTACACCGATATCTAAAAATGTTTAATGGTTGGACAGTCTCATAATATAGCCTTAAGACGATACCAAAATAGCTTCGTGCATTTTTCTATGTACGAAGTTTTCATTGTTTCTTTAGATTGAATGGCTAGAGCTCTAATTTTTAAGTATATGTTTTTTCAATATATGATCTAGGATCGCATCAACTCAGAAACACGATTGAAAAAAGTTTTCTCGATAGAAAATCTTGGCGAAACAACCTCTCAAAATTTTTATTTTTTTCATTTGTCGGTCTATTATCGCGTATTAACTAATGAAATAACTTTAAAAACATAAGTAACTATTATATACAGAAACACGTAAATCAGAATTAAAATATATTTAGTAGATTTTGAGTAAATAGGAAAAGTATCCCTAATTCTTCATTTTCTGTGCCTACTGGCTGTGTTAATATGTACGTGTCGGCGATGATATACGATAATATTGATGTAGGCCCTTAATATACCTTTAAGCGATAATGGACATTTCATGTTAGCAAGGAGTTTAAAAATGGTGCATTTTTTTCCAATATTCATGGTTATTGCCGAGTGCGGTAATTGGGAAACATGGTTCAGGCGATTGAGGACCCATACTGTTGCCGAAATAACCAGAAATATTGTGGCCTTGTTTGAATTAATTTTTAGTATCTGTCATGTCTAAACGTGTTTTGGTAAATTGGAAGCCCTCAGGGTCGTTTACGTTAGAAATTAAAACTTTTAAAATGAACCAGGACGGTGTATGTCTGGATAAATATTAACTAACAGGATATACATATTTTAAACAAATTAAATATAAGAACAAATTGAAGTGTGTAGTGTACTCGATAGATGGCGTGTGTAATTCTCTCTTCACCCATCAACGTCCCATCGCTGGGCACGGGTCTCCTCCACTTAACATGGTTAAGTATCGAGTTTTTCCGTTTTTCACGGTAGATGTTAACTGCTTACAATATTGCTTAGCTGGTCCTTACAACACCCTGGGAAAGTCACTGCACTGATATTAGTACTTGCGGTCTTATTCATAATGACTTATCGGAGATATAAACGGAGATTTTATCGGAGAGATAATAAACGTTTTAGCGTAAAAAGACTATTATGAATAACAAGTTTTGACAATTTTCACAAACCTATTTTAGCGAACTTTTAAACCATTCCACCGTCATTATGAATAAGACCGTTAGTCTTTACTAATTATAAAACAAAGTCGTTATTTTTGTATGTAATGTCCCTATGCGACCTTATATCTTCCAAATTACGCAACGGATTTTGATGAGGTTTTTTCTAATAAATAGAATGATTCAAGAGGATGGTTTTTTTTTTGTATAATTTGTATAGGTTTATGTATATTACGAATTTTACGCGTACGAAGTTGCAGGCAGTGGCTAAAAATATTGGACAATTCAAAAGCACATAATTTTTTTCTAAAAATTATGTCTACTTGATTAAATGATTATTCATTTCATTTCATTTCAAATGCAATATAAACAAATATTCGTACAATAGGTTAATAATATCACTGTGATCTTTATCAAATAACTACAATGCATCTGAATCAGATCTAGATCTAGTCTCAAATCTATAATAAATCAATCAAACTGCAATCTGGCGATTAGTATTTATAACAATTCTAATATCGTCGTAAATAACCTTGCTAATGTAATTCACTCGGTAATAATGCATCCTAATTTGCCAAAATATTCCCTAATCTTGTTATGATAAGGTCTATAGCAACAGTAGAAATATGATCGCAATCATTGTCAATGTAATTGGATCATCCATCACTAAGATGCGAAGTGTTTACTTGACACTCGGAAAATCGATAATGACAGATTACGTCTCAGTACATTCTGCTAATATACAAAATATTATGATACCCGCGTTTTACTTAAACTACATTCCTACAAATTATAAAAGATTTTCCAAATCTCTAAGGTAAACCCAACACAATCTTTAAAAGTTTGCTACTTTTAAAGATTGTGTTGGGTTAACAGAGCTTTATTTGACTAGATTTATTTGCTGATAATAACTAGCGTAGAAGTCACTGACATCTTAGATTTCCAACATGTAAATGACTATTACGCTAGGGAAATAATGGTGTAACAATTTTAGTATTATGCATTATCATTAGAGCGATAAAAGAAAATAATTTTCTTAGTTGAAAAACTAAAAAAAAGGTTAAAAATCCTGAATTATTTTTTAAATAATTGCATTGTTATCGATTATAACCGATGCAAATCGGTGCAAATTTTCAGATCAAACTGCTGCAAGTGAGTCAAAATTATTTTTAAAGATTCCATTACATAAATACATTAATAGATACGTACCAAGCTAATTTAAATGTGTTTTAGTAGTTTTTTCGTAGTAAGCATTATTGTTGTAGCTTTATAAAAAAAAGACAGAAAATAATCTAACTACTACGTCTTAAATAAATTGGGTGAAAAAAAAAAATGTCATTCTTTTAACCACTTCAGATGCAAGCAATGCTCACAAAAGCGTATTAAAAATCTCGGAATATACATAGAACCTCAACGTTGAGGATTTTCTGACAGAGATAATTGCCTGTGAATAATATCTGAGTTAACATTTACGAGCGCCTTCTACAATAATCCTCGACGCTAACAATTTTCATTCTCTTGCAGCTGTGATATCTAAGTAGGTACTTGTTTTGTCTGTTTTGTTGATGTGCCTAAGCCGTTTTATCTTGTACAACACTCTTGGCAAATCGTTGCTAATGGCATTCATACATTTAATCCTTACCCACACAAATTTGACTAATTACTGTATAATTATTCGGTCTATTAAGTAAATTGTTATTAACAAAACATGGTTCTGTTCCATGTGATAAACAAACACACGAACACAGCGTTTTTCCAATAAACACGTTTATGAGTTTAATAATATAAACTAACTAGCTGATGCCCGCTACTCCATACGTGTGATATCTAAGATCCCCATATGTTTTGACACCGTTTAAACCTTCCCTGGACTTTCACGAATATTTCAAGACTTAAATCACAAAAATCAGCCCAGCCGTTCTCGAGTTTTAGCAAGACTAACGAACAACAATTGATTTTTATATGTAAGAAGATAAATTAATAAAACCTTTTGTGGTGGATCAATTAAAAAACATTATAAGATTTCGTAAGCTAAACTGAATCATGTATACTTTTAGTGAATTTTATATAATAACTCGATTTAAAGATCTTAAATCTATATTTACGTGTTATTTACGTATATTAAAGTGCATAATTCACTCGATATCTTATATATAAAATTCACGTGTCACAGTGTTAGTTACCGTACTCCTCCGAAACGGCTTGACCGATTCTTCTCAATTTTTACATACATATTCAGTAGGTCTGAGAATCGGCCAACATCTATTTTTCAAAGTTTTTTTTTTTTTAGTATGGCAAAACAACGTTTGCCGGGTCAGCTAGTATTATATATATATAATATACATTATAAAACTGTCAAAAGTAACTTGTGGTTGATAAATACGATAGCTCAATGGTTCGGTAATAGATCAATGGTTCGGTAATAAAATGGTACTTCAAAGGCCGTGGGTTCAAATTCAAATAGTAATGATTCTTTCCAATTTTATTCTAAACGTTTCGTTCTCGATGTTTATGATATTTTTATCATTAAAGGCATCAAATATGTATACATAATCTTAAATGGAATATGTCATCATTAAGTTATTATTGTAAACAGTTACGTTTGACTTATCTAATGAATCACATCACATGGCGTGATGTTTGGCGGGTTCCATAAATTAGATTACCGCTGATTGTGTTAAGATTACGCATAATTCGTACAATTATAGGCATCAACGTAGCCAGGACGGGGGTTTGAATGTTTGATGTCAAAAATCGTAGCTTGTGTGAACACAAAAACCAATCACTGTTACCACTAATAAATGGAGTTAGAACGAAACCAAACTAGTGATTTGAATCCTTTACTCTCCCTAATGACTCAATAGTTTTCTTTTAGCTAAAACAATAATGTAAATAAAATTTAATTTTTAACTAAGTTAATATGTAGACCTGAAAGAAGATCTTTTTAATTCTCAACATGGTTGGAAATCTGCAAAGATACCAGGAAAAATAATCGTAAAGTGTCAATAACCTCGTATTTATATCTACAGATACTTTGCAGTAAACCTCGAACAAAGATTTCCCATTTAAAATATCTAAAAAGAAAGAACGAAATAAAATATTTAGTGCTCTAAATATAAAATTGAATAATGATTAGATGGTGTGATATAACTGGTTAATATACCTATAAACGATAATGGACATTTCATGTTACAGTTAAGAGTTTAATCGTAGCGCAACATTAGAGCGTTAATCCAACACGAGGTGAGATTATAAGGCGAAGGTACGAGAACAATGATCATACGCTTTGTATACGGACGCTGGCTTCTCTTGGTGTGCGTGAACGATTTTGCGCAACGACCAATGAAATTACGTTATAGAGTTTGTGTGCGTTACCTGAGCACCCCACCTACGTTGCAGTATATTTGTCATAGAAAACATCGTTTGTAGCTGCTCCTTTTTGTCTAATACTCTGAGGGCGCATTAAATTGTATCAATATTCACTATTATTGCAAAATACTGTAATTGGGAAACATGGTTAGGGACACTGCTGATTGTTATTGAAATAAGCAAAAATTTTGTGGCAGTATTAAAATTAATTTTGAGTGTCCGGGAAGTCGGAGCTTGTTCGAGTAAATTGGAAGCCCACGGGACTGTTTGCGATCTAAATTACAACTTTTTAAAAACGTACAAGGAGCAAGGGTAAGCAATTAAATTGTAGACTTTTTAATTTCATATGCCTGAAAAAAATTACGTTGATAAATATAACAAAGGTTTTTTTTTCTCTTCGCCTTTACCTGGTCGGGCCATATAGTACCATGCGCCTAACCACGACCCGTCAAAGGGGGCGGCTGCATCACTCAGGGCCCGACTCGGTACGGGGAAAATTAGGCCCAAATTTCTTTAATCCTGGATTTACTCACTTCATAAACGACTTTAATAGAAAAAGCTTTTATAAATGAAAATACTGCATTGCTATCGAAAATTCTAGCAAATAGAATGCTAAGAATAGAGGCAGAGAAGAATCAAATTTGAACAAGAACAATATGTGAGTAGATAGTATCCAGTGGAATATTCGGTGGTGCACTCAAAAGGCTTAATTCCATACAATACGTATATAGATTAATAGTAGAACTTAATCCCACCGCATTATTGAGTGGTCTATATCAAAGGAGATTAGCGATTTTGAGATATTTTTATACATTAATCTTACTAATATTATAAATGTGAAAGTTTCTGAGTATGGATGTTTGGATGTTGGTCGCTCTTTCACACAAAAACCACTGAATGGATTTTAGTGAAACTTTACAATAATGTAGCTTATACATCAGAGTAACACATAGGCTACAATTTATAAAGATATTGTGTGAATTGTGCAAAAACTGACGATAAGTTTCAAGTAAGTAGGAATTCCACGAGTACCTAGTAAATAATAATGATAAAAATCATCATCACATCATCACGCCTTTATCTCATGAACTCTGCCATGGGGGAAGTAGAGACTATAGAGCTTCTGCTACGATCTAAACATACTTCCTTGGCTTCATTACACACCCATACATGTACGACCGATACCTACATGTACGACGGTTGTAAGTGCCTACGTACTTAGCCCTTTTAAAGGACATCATTAATTGTCATCATTAATTTCATCAATGACATGACACCACACATTACTGACATTATCATTAATTTAGCATAACTTAATCCCTTTAATGAATTGAGAACTTAAATAACACTCTGGGTGCAGACAAATAAAGCTATTACTAATAATTTTACGCTATACCCTATGATATGAGCCGAATACATTTTCACAAGTAAAATGTTATAATTTTGCAGAATACTGCTAAGAGGATGATCTGTGGTTATTAAGGATGCAAATTAAGTAGAGTTAGTGCCATGAACTGCTTCTGAAATCTGTGTTTATTTCGTACTATATTTACTGAGCAGAGATTGCAGATATGGAATATAAGCTCTAGAATATTCGGCACTGAGTTTATTAAGTAAATAGAAGATACAAATTTTACTAATTAAATTAAATTTTAGTAAATTTACTCGCAACTTTTCGCCTAATATTTTTCAAATTATACCATTTCTAACTTGATGATTATGAGGACAATTCTGATGCGTCAAAAACATAATATAACTTAACAAAATGAAAACAGCTATCGCTGTGCTTTAATTAATCGTCAATTTTTTTTTTTGCGTTGGATTCATCTTTTGCCTTATTAAAAAAAATTAGGGAAAGTGGTTTATCTAAAAAAAATACGGTAATTTGAAATAAGGAACGGATCAGGAGAGGTTAATTAAATGTTTATTATACTATTAAATGTTTGTAATACTATTGTTGAATAAATTATGTATAAGTTTAGTATTATTTTATTTATATATTATTATTTAAAGAAGGATATTAATATTTGTAGGAAAAGGAAAATCGTCTACTTAGTTGAACGTATTTGTCTATACTTCTATACTAATCTTATAAAGCAGAAGAGTTTGTTTGTTTAAACGCGCTAATCTCAGGAACCTCTGGTCGCCAATGGTGAAAAATTATTTCAGTGTTGGATAGTCTATTCAGCGAGGAAGGCTATAGGCTATATAACATCAAGCTGCGACTAATAGGAGAGAAGCAGTAGTGAAAAATGTTACAAAACCGGAGAACATTTTCTAAATTCTACGCATGAAGTCGCGGGCCTGTTGCCCGCGACTTCATGCGTAGTAGTTAGTAGTATTATTATTTTTTTTTTTTATTAAATCAAGTTCAGTTAACATAGTCGAATCGGGTGATTCACACTACAACAATATTGATAGTTATGCAGGTATGACTGGCACTATTGTTTTGCAATTCCACTATAAATTTGAATGATTCATTGAAACTTGTAATTAATATTTATTTAAATAAACGAATATGTGAAATAAATAGTCAAGTGGACAGAACCCACCCACCTCACACACGCTGAGAGTGTCTTCCTATTAACAAGACCAGCTGTAAATTAAAGATTCCATTGTCGCTTATCATCAGGAGGCATGGGATCAAGTGCCAACATGTTTTATGTAAAAAAACCTATGATTGTGTACCTGTAATAAATCTATACTTCTTTACTAATATAAATACTAAATATAAATATACGCTTTAATTACAGGAACCTACGGTCTGAATAAAAATTTCTTTCAGTGTTTGATAGTACGTTTATCGAGGAAGACTATAGGCTATATAACATCACGCTGCGACCAATGGGAGAGAAACATCAGTAAAAAATATTGAAAAAATTGGTCAAGTGCGAGTCGGACTCGCGCACGAAGGGTTCCGTACCATTATCTATGCAACATAAGGCAACGTTATTAGTATCGAGCAAGAAACGGAAAAAAAATTATGTTTGTTGTATGGGAGCCCCCCTTAAATATTTATTTTATTTTATTTTTAGTATTTGTTGTTATAGCGGCAATAGAAATACATCATCTGTGAAAATTTCAACTGTCTAGCTATCACCGTTCTTGAGATACAGCCTGGTGACAGACGGACGGACGGACGGACAGCGAAGTCTCAGTAATAGGGTCCCGTTTTTACCCTTTGGGTACGGAACTCTAAAAACGGGGAAGTTTTCTATGTTCCACGCGTACGAATTCGCAGGCAACAGCTAGTAGAGAATCTTTTTTCAGGTTAGTACCGCCTATATTTTGCGCCCAGAAGGGAGAGTCCAACCAAATAAAAAGTAATTTTGTATGATAATGTCTACATTTTAGCTGCACAAGTAAAGTTCTGCAAACATGTAGTAGGTCATTCATGTCGCGTAGCAACGTTGTAGCACATTGAATAAAATAATATGGCTTAGTAATGCATTTGTTAGAAGGCGCAATTTTGTTATGTGGACTTTTGTTGGGGGTTAATAGAAACCCCATTTTGTATGTCGCCCTTGTGCCCCAGCCGCCATATTGGAGAAAGTGTTCCAAACACCATTTTCGCGATATCTTGGAAACTATACGTCCTACAAAAATACGTAAAGATATCATTTGTAGTAAATCGCTTTGCCTACAAATATTTTTATGTAACTTTTGCCATAAATGTAAAATCATAGAAGTTATAAGAAAAAAACTTACAAAATTTCAAAGAGAGATCACTCAAAGTAATCTCTTCCAAGCAACTACCTATGAGATGCAAAGAGAAGTAAAATAAAACAAATATCTATATACTAATAAAGCTGAAAGGTTTGTTTGTTTGAAGATGTTAATCTCAGGAACTGGTTCGAATTGAATAATTCTTTTGTGTTGGATAATCCATTTATCGAGGAAATAAATAAATAAATAAATATTTTGGACATTTCACACAACGTCCTCTGGTCCCAAACTAAGCTATATTTCTATGCTTGTGTTATGGGTGCCAGTATATGGATATAATACATTATACTACTTTTCTTTTGTAAAAGAAGAAGGAAAACCAATAGGAGCGAAACATTACTGAAAAATGTTCCAAAAACGCGGAAAATTTACTAAACTCGACGCGTATGAAGTCGCAGGCAAGCGCTAGTAATAATATAGATAGATAGATAGATTAACTCTTTATTGTACACATTTACAAGAAACAGAAAACATATTTGTCATATAAATATATTTGTCATTCAAAGCATAGTTTCCTAAATAAGTACAATAAGTACAAGTAGTATAATCATGTTTGAGTGAACAAATTGTACTAACAACGTCTCTGTTCACTGAAACGATCATTCTGTTCTAGTTTATAACTACTGCTACAAATTGTATCAATTTTGGGTTTCCTCTGTAACTAAACTTATAGTTGCGAGTATTGTAACAAATGTGTTTCATCAATAAAGTTTCAAATTTAAATTAGTTGCTATCATTTTAGATCCAATAATTCAAAGGCTGTGCCACAAATTGAATTCTAAAATATATGCTATGAGTCATAAGTATAGGCTCTTAACATAGTTGTTGCACAAAGTACATCGAAGGCTGCATTACCAACATGTATAATGTAAAAAAGTAGATCTTGTAAATTTATTTCTTATTTATTCATGGTCATCTCTCTTTGAGAGGTAATAATGTCTACTAGGCCCGCAAACCGGGCGGGCGTGGGCTCTCTAAGGGATAAGATAGCAGAAAACGTCTTCTACGAGAGAAGAAAACTTAAAGCGTAAGCTACACATCTAGTCAGTGTACATTAGTAAATCAGACAACATGACAGCTGCTGCCCGCGATCTCGTATGCAATTCAGAAAATATTTCCCGTTTTCACAACATTCTTCACTGATGCTTCGCTCCTATTAGTCGCAGCGTGATGTTATATAGCCTATAGCCTACGAGAGAGAGAAATAATTTTTCTAATCGAACCAGTGTGCAGTGGTTCCTGAGATTAGCGCGTTCAAACAAACAAACTCTTCAGCTTTTTAATATTAATAAAGAAATGTACATAACTTAAGAAACAATGGTCATGACTGAAGAAAATATTGATTATGGAGTTCGGCCAAAATCTGTTGCTTATTAGAAGATAATACTTATGGGACTTCTATTCCAATGTTCCCCAAACTAATAAGTAGTGTGTCATCTTTTTAAAATATTTCGGATCGTCTTACAAGTCGGATGTCGCCGGCGACGTAAAATACACATCTCATGGGAAATTTATTTGCGGCGAATGTTTGGCTACTTGTATTTTCTTCCTTATTGCGATCTCACAAAGATATGACGCTTAGCTTTTGGCAAAATCTCTTTGTCAAACGACTATTTTAATTTCCCTTGCCATTTTCATCATTAGTCTTTAAATATATTTTGATTAATATGCACTAGTATTATTTTTATGTGAAATGAATAGAGCAACATTTATTGCTAATTCCTTGTGAGATATTTCGACTATTTGGGACTCACAGTAAGATACACAATATAGTTATAATATAGTTATAAATTGATGAGCCTCGTGGTTGAGTAGTTCATGTAACGGACTGCCGGTCACAAGGTCACGGGTTCGATTCCCGCTCGGGACAATCATTTTTGTGATATTTATAATCGTCATACAAATGTTTGTACTGCGTCTGGGTGTTTACTATGTATTACAAGTATGTATTTACAAAAAAAAAGTAGTTTATGTATTCTCTCCGTATTCTGGTACCCATAACACAAGCATATAAGCTTAGCTTGGGACCAGAGGACGTTGTGTGAAATGTCCATGAATATTTATCTAATATATAAAATTTCCATGTCACAGTGTTTGTTACCGTACTCCTCCGAAACGGCTTAACCGATTTTTATTTAATTTTGCATGCATATTCAGTAGGTCTGAGAATCGGCCAACATCTATTTTTCAAACCTTTTTTTTTAGTATAGCAAAACAACGTTTGCCGGGTCAGCTAGTATTTATATATATTATTTATATATATTATTTATTTATATACTCGTATATATGCACAATCAAAACTAAAGCACAGTATATTATTTATACCGCTATTAAACACGCACACACACACACTCACACGGATTCGTATTACACATGCTTACTACATACAAACCACGTAAATCTACGACAAACTAAATCCACTCTGTAAAGTATATGATCAGAGAGACGTGGAAGTTGTTAGCCAACTTTGGCAGAGCATTCAAATCATTCGAGATTCAAGTGCGAAAACATACAGAAATATAAACGTTGCGTTTACGTTACAAATTATTTGCTGTTTACACATAATTCATTTTATTCTAAGTATTATCGAAAGTAAGAAATAAGTATTTTTCAATTTAATCTATCTACTATTCAGTCAAATCTACTTGAAATTGATTTTTCTTACCTGTGAGGTAAACTCATTTGACCTTATTCATAATGACTTATCGGAGTCAAAAACTGTTATCCGTAATAGTCTCTTTACGCTAAAAGGTTTATTATCTCTCCGATAAAATCTCATTTTAAACCTCCGATAAGTCATTATGAATACGTTCATTTATCTAAAAAGGGTTATTAAACTTTAAAAATATTACTACTTACTGACTTTATAAAGTTTTTATATTATAAGATTCAATTAACTTAACTTACAAAGTTTATTTTATTTTTTTTATTTATATAAATTTATTTTTGTATAGTATTCAATATAAAAAAATTTCAACTGTCTAGCTATCACCGTTCTTGAGATACAGCCTGGTGTCAGACGGACGGACGGACGAACGGACGGACAGCGAAGTCTCAGTAATAGGGTCCCGTTTTTACCCTTTGGGTACGGAACCCTAAAAACAACTGAATTGAGTCCAATTCTAGCCATGGGTTATCAGAAATATTTGCCTTATGAGTCCACGTCTTATATATATTTTAAGTTCTATTCAATTGCTACAGTATACTATACAAGTATGTACATATTTCAAACAATTATAAATGATCGTATTATTATTTTTCGTTGTTTGTTTTTTATAAAATGGTAAAACAGATAAAAAAAAATTAATCGACTCCGGCGTTACAGTTCACATTTTCGTTCTGTATGTTTTCACTCTAAGGAACATTCAAGTGATTGTGTTCGCTCACCAATCGGATATGGATGAGATCTTGTCATCGTGTACCATTCTAATGATTCATAATATAACATTTAAGTTGCGATTTGCAAGCTGAAATACTCGTTTGTTTAAATTTCTTAAGGCCGTACGGAAGGACGTATTTAGCGTTTATGTAACGTTCAATGAGGAAAACTAGTTTTATAAACAAATAAATAATCAAATAAATATATTTTTACAAATATTAAACTATTTTAATAATTTGTACAACATTTATAAATATCACACAAACAATTGTCACGGTCGGGAATCGAACCCGCAACCTCATAAATGGCAGTTCGTAACATGAACCACATGATCAGAAGGCTCGTCATTATTTTTAAATGTAAACGAATTTTCAGGAGCTCAAAAGTAAAAATAGAATAGAATCCACTTTATTGTACATCATAACATATTACATGTCACTGAAAATGTATGACATACAGACATACAGATATGACATACAGACATACATCCTGACATACAGATGACCTTCTAGACAGAGAGCTGGGCTAACATATTTCAAAGTGCCGATGACCAGATGAGACCAATATTTTATGAAAGCATATCGAAATCTCTACAGTTCCTTTTTATTTCGATAACTTTACTCTTGTGAATACCAAACCAGATTTGTCTCAACTGATAATTTTTGTCATGGAGAACATTTGTAATTTATCTAGCAGAATGTCGCTATAGCTACATTCAATGAACGACTTTGTCAAAGGAATTTCCCAACCTTAATAACCGATCACAAAATTGGAAGGATTTTGAGGTTAACATATTAGGTTGTCGTTCTACCGGAAACATCAAATTATCGACAGAGAAATCCAATGGAATATTGTTTCCCGGTTGCCTATCAATTCCGGGGATGCCTTTGAGCTGCCCTATCGTTTTTCCTCAAATTTGCTACGGTTGTTATTGGAAATACTTTTTTGTTCCTCTTGAACAAGACTATTTTGAGGTTCCAAATGAATTTACGAGGTTGATGTGCTTTAGCTGAGGAATATCAATTAACACGTAATATCCTTTACTAGTATTTTAAAACCTTTCTTTCAATAATAGGTATACTCTGACTGAAGATAGGTCTGTCTCGCATTCGTTTGGTTGTGACATAATTTTGGGAGATGTCTATCGTAAGTGATTGTCACATTGGACTATAGCAAAAGTGGTTGAAAGGCCGGTGAAAAAATATTAAAAGCTCCGTCTATAATTAAAACTGAATTATAGTGATCCGGAAAAGTATAAGAATCAACTATTTTACCACAGACTAGCTGTTACCCGCGACTCCGTACGCGTGGTATTTAGAAAACTTTCCCCATTTTCACACACCATTTCTCATTGGTCACACTTATTGGTCGCAGCTTGATGCTATATTCCTCGATAAATGTATTGTCCAAAACTGAAAGAATTTTTGCAATCGAACCAACAAACTCTTCAGCTTTATATTATTAGTATAGATTTTAGTTCAAAGGTCAAGATACTAAGGAAAAAATAAGGAATAAGATCAAGAGACCGAACAAAATAATTAGCCCAAACCAGTTACCTAATAAAACTAATTAAGAAACGATTCTTTTTTATTTGCCTTGTTCCATTAGTTCCTTGGCGTCTTGATAAATCTGTAGCAACTTTTGTTAAAACACCTTGACTTTGAATTGAACGAATTGCAGAGCAACTGATAATTGCTAATAGTTTTCTTGTTAACGCTAAACTGGAAGTTCGCAGACTACTTCGTTTCTTTTAAAAGTTCTATTTCCTTTGCTTTCTCCAAGTGTTTGATTGTAGATTTCTTCAGCTCTTACTTTATTAGATTTATATCCTGTTTAGTATATAGTGGATAGTAGACGGATCGCTTTATGTCTTTTTTTTAACTCTCAATGAGTCAAATGAGTAAGATTAAATCCAAAAGACAGGTTTTCATTGTGTTACCTATGAAAAATAAGACTATAAGGTATACTAAGGTCTCAACCTCAGTTTAGTAAGACTGTGTGATGAATATGATGATTTTAAAGTTTAACCGACTGTGTAAACATACCTGGCCCAACGTAGGCAAATTATAATAAGGAATATATAGGAATAATATAGGAATATAAATAATATATATAGGAAGGAGTAGCAAGTGCTATGGGCTTCACGCTTTTTGAGGCACGGCACTTGGAAGTTTCATTACTTCATACCCAAATACAAGTGCAAGATTAGAGCCGATAAAGCAATCAAAGGGTCCTTCATATTGTTACAGGCCCCGCGTAGGCTTATCCGGCGCTGCTAGTCCATATCTATTCACCATAGTACTAACGAGGACTTACTTTGGCTGATTTAAACTCCGTCTACCTTATTCGCAGTGGTTTAAATTCGTGTCAAAGTGTTCCCGCAAGCGATGCACACAATTCTACATGCAAATGTTTCATTAGCGTTTACACCACTATTATATTTCGTCTTCCAGTTCTGACAGTTCTGAACTATTTTGCACCCTAATTACGGCACCCAACTCCACTTTACAATTTTGGTGCGATGTTTGTACGTTTTTTTGCACAAATTTTACAACTGGTCAATTGCTACATTCATCTAATCTTTGCTAGACAGTGTATGAGAATTTTCTTCCAAATTTTATTCACCTAGTACCTCATTAAAAAGTAGCACGTTACGTATAGGTATACGTAATAGAACACGACACAAAGACATTACGCGAATTTTTTACTTGGTAAAGAATAGAATCGACGACCATACACAGATATTATGATTACCGTACGGCGTGAAGTTATTAAAACTTGCCAACATATTTGTTTCTGTATAATTTCTACAGAAATATTATACGAAATTCCCCCTTTCAATTTGGAACGAAAACAGCCGGCGGGGCTAGCAATTTAGCCGAACATGTTCAGTCATCACTGTAGCTTGTAATAAAAATTAAATACCTACATTTTAGCTTCAAGAATGGCACGTAATAAAACACAATGTTATTTTTTTAGTATCACAGAACACATTTCTTGATTATCATTTTAAATTACACAGTGGTAAATCTTGATAAATCCTATTAAATAATTACTATACCTATACCATAGGATATCCCTTAGCTTAATTTTGATAAAGTAACTAGGTAGGTAGGTACTTATAGTTGAAAATGTATTCCATATAAAATGTATGGGTAATAATGGGTATATTAAATGTATGGGTTCGATTCCCGGTCAGGACAATCATTTGTGTGATGTTTTTAATTGTCATACAATGTTTGTACTGCGTCTGGGTGATGATTTTTTTTTATTCAAACAACATAATCTGTAGCCTTAATAAGGAAAATTACGGAATTATCCATACGTTCTTTATAAGAGACAAAAGATCAAAAGGCCCTTCATATTTTAATTTAACCCAAATTATGACCCTTGATCCTTTTCTGTTATTTCTTGTTGCACCGGCTGGTATAAGGTATTAAAATTAACAAGAAACACGCATAAATACAGAGGTAAGAGCCAACAATTGCTTTTGATATGTTAATGAGAAAAGATCAAATATTTTATTTATGTATAAGCATGACAAATTAAAGGTACGGCGTTTCTTGCAAGGGGAAATGTTTTGAAAAGGAGGAAAATACTTTTTTTAAATAAATATTGTACTTGATTTCTTAGGATGAGCTATTAGAAGATTTGTATGTTATGCAATAAAGCATAAATAAATGAATATTTGTGGACATTCACACAACTTCCTCTAGTCCTAAAATAAGCCATATTTCTATGATCGTACCGGACACGAATATACTACTTACATTACTTTTTTTGTAGATTTATACTTCTATTACATAGAAAACAACCAAACGCAGAACAAACATTTGAAGGACCAATGCGAGGATCAAACCCGCGACCTCATGAACGGCAGTCCGTTGCATAAACCATATGACCATGAAGCTCGACCACTTTAGAAATGAGCAACAAGATATGAAACTTTACTTTCATACGTTTCAAATAAAAATAAGATATAATTATTACGATATTGATTTACGTGTATCTCTATGTATGTGTATGTAATGTATTCTTTATAGGATTTATCTATGTCAATAAGTCTTTAACAACTATAATCTTTGATAATCTAGCTTTATTTGCTACACTTCTACCTTCCCTTTTTCTGCACCACCCTATGGTTGACTGGTAGAAAATGCCTTAGGCATTAAGTCCGCCTTTGCATAGTTTAAGCATAAAGTGTAAATAAATAAATAAATATAAAGTTTTATTATCATTACAACCCTCGAATGCTTTACAAGAATATTCCGACTGAAATTTCCTTATTTGATCAGTTCTCGTAACATCTGTTGCTTTGAAACTTAATACTAGTGTCTTAACTTACTCCTTCAGTGATTTCATTTCATATTGAAAGCTAGGACTAACTTCAATACCTACTGTAGAACTTAAACACGTCCTTAAGGAATACAAAAGACAGAATTTGCAATTGGAAATCTGAACAGTGTTGCAGTTTATCATCTTAATAAAATAAACATAACATTTGACGCGGCTCTCGTGGTTGAATGATTCACGTAACGGACTGCCGATCACGAGGTCGCGGGTTCGATTCCCGTTCGGGACAATCGTTTATGTGGTATTTGTAATTGTCACACAAATTTTTGTATTGCGTCTGGGTGTTTCTATGTATTATAATTAGGTATGTATTTACAAAACAAAAACTGGATTATGTATTCTATCCGTATTCTGGTACCCATAACACAAGCATAAAAGCTTAGCTTGGAAGCAGAGGACGTTGTTTGTGAAATGTCCGTGAATATTTATTTATTTATTTATATTTTGTGCAATGCTACTCAATAATGTCTTTATGTTACCAGGACTAATGGATTTTTGATTTGGTTTCCGACTATTTTAAACTCTTTGGCAAGAAGCGATGTTACTAACATGAAGATTTGTGATATACTCGATGCCAATAGAAGGGCTTCTAATGAAATCGCTGCAGAAATGTCCGTAAAAATTTAATATATTTTTTTATATTTATAGTTATTTATATAACGAAGAAATTAAAACAGACTCATCAGATCAATAGATCAGAACTAGCTATTGTCTCATTGGGTTATTTTGACTGGCTATTTTTTCAGTGTAACCAATAAATTACCTCTCATTTTAACAGAACTTCTCTCTGTGTGTGTCCAGCCTATTAACTTTCTACTGCTGGCCACGGACCTCTTCTATTCTAGAATGGATTACGGTCTACTGCGCTGCTCTGATCGGGCGTGCTGTCACAAGGTTTATTTTCGAATTTTCCATGTTTTCGATTTTATCTGTGTAAAATATCCATTAAATGGCTTTTACAGCAACCTGGAAAGAAAAAAAGTATGCAGTCACCACATGGACACTTTATTTTTCATTTAAAACTATATTCGCAAGAAAAAATTGCTACCTACGTGATGAAGAGGATCTGATAAAAGAACCATAAAACAGACATAATGCTCTGAGTGACAGAAACCAACTATACTAGCTAGCATGGTATTTCCCATGAGTGGTATATTTTATTGCGTTAGTGGAAACCACGACATGAAATTATCTGTAATATATATTTGAGATGACGTGGAAGGTATTATGTGTACGTTGGCTGCAAATTGAAATTGTACTTCCGTAGATTTGAATGTATTATTAACACGTATTTAAAAGTAGAGTCGCGGGCAATCATTATACCATTCTAAGTATGATTCGATTCGTCGATCAACTATCACTTGTTTTATTTTATTCCCTTATTTTATTCCAATTTTTTGTTTCATTATACTAGGTACTGCATGGATCGGCATGGTGACGGATTAGGAATATAATCACCTTCCCATTTTCTCCTCAGGGTGCTGTAAGAGCCAGCTAAGGGATAAATTAAACTTAGTAAATGAAATTCTCTGTGAAAGACGTAAAACTACAAACTAAACTCTATGCCAATAGATTTGGTTAACATGGAATAGTAGACCAAATAGCCTTCCAATGTGGCGGAGGCCCGTTCCTAACCACTAAACGTAAAAAGATTTTGAGCGCAGTTATCCATTCAGTTCAGTATTCCATTTATGTCTAAAAGTCTTTCCCATTTAACAATATAGGTAAGATATTAACAATGATCTTTTTCCAATTTACATATTTACAAAAAGCTAGATCAATTCTACGGTGCAGGATTAAAAAATATGAAGGAGTAAAAAAGCTCTATTAGTTGGCAAAATACCAAGAATAGTGTAACAGGAATATATTGTTCGCATTGCGGAATCTGATAGCAGCAAAATCAGAGTCTTGAATTTTATAAAATTTGGGTGTAAATAATATAAAGTTTTGAAACTTCTAGATCCCGTAGAAAAGGAATTATTGTAGGATCACTTTTACACTAACTACTACTACTACTATCCATGGCTGTTTGTCTGTTTGTCAAACATTTTTATCGTAGTTAATGGTATCAAGTTGAAACCCATAGATAGGTACTATTTTATAGATCCCCCACTATCAGCCTTCAAAGCCTTCGCAATTAGAAATTACGTCCAAATCACAATTATTTGTGTGATATCCATAAATGTCATACAAATGTTTGTACTGTGTCTGGGTGTTTTCTATGTATTATAAGTATGTATTTACAAAAGAAAAGTAGTTTATGTAGTCTATCCGTATCTGGTACCCATAACACAAGCATAGAAATATAGCTTACTTTGGGACCAGAGGACGTTATGTGAAATGTCCTGAATTTTTATATTTTATTTAGGTATATTACATGGTTTTTGACACTTGAAAAATAATCAGAACCTACAGTTTAATTTTCATTATTCAAGAGATCTGAAAGTAGGTAAAAGATTTTATAGTAAAGATTATTTGCGAATTTTTTTGATGAACGATTTCAGTAACGTCCTCCAAAACACCTTGGCTTTATACAGATCAGATTGGAAATCAGTGGATAATTGCTAATAGTTTTCTTGTTAAAGCTGAACTAGAAACTTTGTAGACTCGTTTATTTTAAAACTTCTATTTCATTATCGTGTTCCAAGTGTTTGATTGTAGATTAGTTTTAGATCGTTTTTTACTTCTTTTTCTTTTAATAAAAGGATTTTTTATCTATAATCTCGGTCTGTACTCAAATGACTTTCAACAAGTTTTTAAAACATAATTTTTCAGTGTTTTTTTTTATAAATATCAAGTTATAGCCTTAACATGAAATCTGAACTAAAAGTGAGATTCGTAACGTAACGTCATTGGCATTCGAAATGAGAGAATGGAAGAAAAAGTCATGTTGCACTGAACTTCGGTAATGGAATAAAGGCAGAACAAAAAGTGGTGAATCTTTACCTAAAAACGTCAATTACATATTTGTTCTAACAATTCTTCTCTTCTCCAGCCCATTTACGTCCCACTGTTGGGCACGGGCCTCCTCCAATTTGGGAGGGAGTATGGTCTACTGTGCTGCGCTGACCGGGCGTGTCCGCACAGGGTTTATTTTCGAGATATCCGTCTCTCACAGAAGATGTTATCTGTGTGCAATATCCCTTAGCTGACTTTCACAGCACCCTTGGGAGGAGATGGGGTGGTGACACTTGTATTCTTAATCCGTCACCACACTAACAATTAGGTGATGTTAATTGTTTACTTAAAGATTGATGAGAGATTTTCTTATGTCTTCTGTGTCCACTGCTGGACATAGGCTTCCCCTATAGAATGCTACAACGTGCGGTCTTGCACTATGTACATCCATAATCTAGCATTGTTGTATAACATTATTAATACACGGAAAGTTTAAAAATCAATGTAGTTGAAAACTAAAACATGATATAGAGAAACAGGTTAAAACCTGGAGGCTATATATCAAACGATTTCCTGAGGGAACGCCCCAATCATTGACATTTTCCGTTATATAATACACGAAGGATTCCAATTATTGAATCTATCACAAAATAGCCTCAAGGCTAAATTAATCTGTAAATAACCTGGTTACTTTTTTAAGTTATGTTTGCTTTCAGTCTATGGGTGCTATGCGTTAGAGTGTGTATGATTCAAATGCCCACAATAATTTATCAATTATTTCAATCTTTATATTATCCTTCTTAGTGAATTTGTCCGTCTAAATACAGAAACTTACACTCCTATTTCACCTCATAAAGATTGAATTCCCAAATATATTTTCCTGGTGGTCGTCCATATATTTTATTAATAATTCCTAATTTCAGTACTTTTGATTGCGCGTTGATCAACTCAACATCCAGTCAACAGTCAACTGCGTCCGATATAAATGACCGTAAAAATTTACCACTTCTTTATGATTCACATTTTCTCAATTTAAATGAAGAATAAATGTGAAATGGCATACTCTCTCTCCAGCCCATTATCGTCCCACTGTTGGGCAAGGGCCTCCTCCACATTGGGAGGGATTATAGTCTACTGTGCCGCGCTGACCAGGCGTGTTGGCACAGGGTTTAGTTTCGAGTTTTTCGTCTCTCACAGTAGCCGTTAACACTTTTATTGTCCATTAGCTGGCTTTTACAGCACCCTGGGACAGACATAGGGTGGTGACACTTGTATTCTTAAGCCGTCACCACACAGACAAAATGGCATACATCCAACTTAAATAAATTCAACGCTACAGTACAGAAAATAGATGAAAGAGTTTTATGCAGACTATTATCTTTTTATTAAATTTTCTTGACAACTTCTTAGAAATCTTTTTCAAAGAAAACGGATGAAAACGTGCGGCACCAGCGGTGAGTTATTTATGCAAAGCAATTGCATTTATATAGTACAGACTTTTGTGTGGAACTGAGAAATCTATCATAGAAAAATTCACTCATTTTATAAGCATGAAAGAGTAAAAACCTTTCGTATTCTACGAAGTTTAAAAAAAAATGGTAATTTAATAAAACTAGTAAGAAAATAATGTTTTTATACACTACAGTAGATATAACCATTGCTTAAATGTTTTGAAACGATTTTACAATAAATAGAAAGAAATAATAGAAATAAGGCAGGGCGTAATAGAAAATTGCAAGCAACAAAGACCGTCTCCGTACCTAAGATTTACAAAAAACAAAGGCAACATTATATTATTATGTAGATAAATGTCAATGACCCTGGTCTAGTAGCCCACGAGATGTTACCGTACGCACAAGTTCTTCAAAATTTTGGATTTAATCTTACAAAAAGGCAAAGTTTACAACTCATTACAGAAGCGGCCACGCACCAGCCTCACGACAAATTTAATAAAGATTTACTGTAATGAAGATGTTTTTATGTGATCTCAAAACATTGAGGAACATTTAAAAACTAATTATAAAGATCTTACGTTTACAATTTGTTAAAATACATTAAAAAAGTTTCACGTTTTCTGTGACAGACGGTATATATCTTTAGAATTCGTATGTAAACCCGTATACAAATCAATAAAAAGTTTTGAATTTTTGATACATTATAAAAAAATAATGGAGACTTGTGACGTGCCAGATGACATCACAGCGTAGGGCGACTCCCTTTACCGATAACACTAGCATAGAAACGTTAATGAAGCTTTAGCATTATTGGTGGAGGAAATATATATTTGCCTACGCCATTTACATGCGAATATCTTGTCGATACTCCGTATTAAAGACCAGACGAATTTAGGAGTGGGAACCGCGACTCAACAAGCGTAGGGTAGGACGCTCCCCTGCCAGGTGTACCGACGACCGGAAGGAAGGTAGCTGAGAGGGACTGGATGTGAAAAGGCAGAGGACCGTATTTTGTAGCGCGAATTGGGAGAGACTTATGTCCAATAGTGGACAGCAAGCAGTAGTTATATTGATGATATACATATTAAAAAACTCTCAGAAAGAAAAGACCTTTATAGGAAAAGAAGTATATAAAATAACAGAATTGTCATACAAAGACGAAATCTTAAATTTTTCTGATCATTATATTTCAAAGAGTGTCTCACAGTTGGTTTCAGGGTGACATTTCCTTGTTTGATCAGTTCTCGTAACATCTGTTGCTTTGAAACTTGATGCTATTGTTTCAACTCAGTCATCTGAGTATTTCACTGTCAAACTAACTTAGATTCTTTCTAAAGAATACAATAAATATAATTTGATTGTATTTTTTATATAAATCTGTAAATGTTAGGAATAATTATTGTATATTTCTTTGCTAGTATTTTTATAGGTACTATAGGTATTGTATATAATTGTGAAATGGTGATTGTAACATTTTCATTTTGCTGACAGAGTGACACGTTGAAAATTAAACAGTTGGATAAACATTAATGTCTTATTCATAATGACTTATCGGAGGTTTAATCGGAGATTTTATCGGAAAGATAATAAACGTTTTTTTCGTAAAAAGACTAATATGAATAACAAGTATTGACAATTTTTGCGAACCGATTTTAGCGAACTTTTAAACCTCCGATAAGTCATTATGAATAAGACCATTAAGATGTCAAGCGAGGACTGAGTATAATTCACTCAACAAATTTAAGAAATATTTAAATGTAATATTGTTTGTATATTAAGGTCTTCTATTAACGAATTTAAACGAACATAATATAAATATGTATCTACTTTTTTCTTAAGTGTTTAAAAATAATCTACTACTTACAATATTATATTATATACATAATACAAAATGGGGGAAACAAAACACAAAAAAGAAGAAATAAATATAATATAAAATAAATAATATTATAATCTTTACTTATTATAAAATAAAGTCGTTATTTTTGTATGTTTGTCACTATGTGCGCTTATATCTTCCAAGTTTAGGCAATGGATTATGATGTGGTTTTTTTTCAATCAATAGCGATCGCGATATGGTTCAAGAGGATGGCTTTTTTGTATAATTTGTTAAGATTTGGCTTCTAAATTACACGCGTACAAAGTTGCGGGCTAGTGGCATATATTTTAAATCTGATCAAAAATCATAAGAAAACTTAGCATGAATTTGTTATACATTTTTAGACAAGCTGTTATTCTAAGGCTCTACACTGCGTAGCTTGATTGCTAGAAGAAAACCCATGATGCCATTGATTGATATCCATCAAAAGACATAGGTACGAATTGTACGAAACAGTTGCAACCGTCATGTATGTATGACCAGGTGTCTAGATATAGAAATCCTCTTAATCTCGTAACAGATATCCTTCTTTATCCCCTATTATAAGAAAAAAGACGTGTGGCATCGAGGACTGCCGCGGTAAAGCTATTGCATAGAATTTTTTATAAACTTCTGCAATTATAATTATTTATTTATTATAATTATGCAGTATTTTTTTCCTTTGTTTATTTTGAATATACACCGATACAACCAATGCCACCTAAAGACGAGTTGCTGAACTAAAGAGACAAGCTTTCTGCAGCAAAAGTTCTGCTATTCATCGATAGATGGCAAAACTAAAAAGTATCACCGCTGTGCCGGTCAGAGTGGGGGGTGTTAAGTTATTTTCGTTACGGAATTTCTGGATTCGGTCTCCACCCTCAAAACCCGCGATAGAAGCTATGCAATAGCTTAAAAATAGCAAGCCAGCATGTTTGTAAACAAAATAGCATCAATTTGTAATATTACTAGCTGCAATATGGAAGTATATTTTCCATTTATATTGAATATCTTTGATATGGTACTATTGCCTCAAACTGTTACAAAGCAATAAAACTTTTAACTCATATTGGCGTCGGGTGTGTAGAATTACATTAGGTACAGTACAGGGTACGTTTATTGTTGTTATACTAAAAGCACTATAATTTAAACTAACTTTTATAAGATTATCCTCGGCTATATTAAATGGGTTTGTGTTAGACACCTGGCTGCCCAGTTTTCGTAATTGGAATTGTGCATATTTTTTTAAAACTCTAAATTCGAAAATCATTTCTGGGAATAGAGTTTCTGATCATGATACATTAGTTTTTTTCTGAAAATTTGCTATATTAACGATTATTTTTCAAAAAAAGCAAATGACCTCTATTTGCCCTTGAAATGAAGGACTTAAAATAAGGCGTTCTTATGGATATACTACTTTATGGTGTAGTTGAAATTGGTCTATTATATCAACTTGGCAACTTTGAAAAGATGTACTGTAATCTACCAGGAAAAGGCAATACACAGGATGCGTACAACGATGACGTCACAACATTTAAAATAATATCTTTAAGTGTTTTTAAAAAAATCTATATTTCGAACATTTTAATAATATTGAAGTTAGTTGCTTAAAATAGTGTAATTTTTTTTTTGGTTTTCATTGACATATAATTATTATCAGTCTGATCCGGAACAACAAAACTTTGAGTAGTAATTATGTATTACCTTAACATTTCATTGTGATCTATGTGTCATGAAGCGTTACGTATTTATCGATATAGCATATCAAAGCTCAAAGGCTTATGCTCTTGACAGCGAGTCAGCTTTGAAACGTCACACGAGATTGGAATTACGATGCCAGACTAAACTGCATCGGCAATAGTGCACACAACGTGATAAGTTTCATATATATGACAGAGTGTATCTAATATTCAGAGAAAATCGTACTGATTTTAATATATGCAGCTCTAAAAACATATTGTTTTGCATTTCAATACAGATGAAACCTGTCATAGCATAAAGCTTTATAATTTTTAGGAATATTCAACATTTTGATACACAGAAAAATTGCCACTCATTCAGTTAGACTAATAACAACATGTGTATACGAAGAAGATACATAGAAGACGTTTGTTTTCTATGTATTACATATATGTATTTACAAAATAAAAAAGTTTATGTATATCGATGATAGTCTTAGCTTGGGGCCAGAGGACGTTGTGTGAAATATCAATGAATATTTTTTTATTGATATACTCGTATATAAAAGAAACTATTTAAAAGTCTGTGCCGGTTACCACACAGTAACCAACGCAAATAAGAGGTAGATATAATTGGACTAACATTACGGCAAACTAAATACACACAGTAAAGTATGTGATTGGAGCCAAGTTGAGACAAGTATGTGATTGGAACATTTCGAGGTTGTTAGTCAACTTTCGTGCAGCATCCAAATAATTTTGTATACATTTAAAAATGAAAACATTCGGTACATTATTATGAACGACTCGTTAAGAAAATTTCCAATTAAGTATGAATTAGACTCACACTTGAATGTTCCCTTACTGTTATTATCGTAATTGCTGACACCAAAGAACGGGATAAGGGCAGGAGAATAATAAAGATGAGTATTTGTTATTGTAGTATCAACTGATATACATAAGCTGTAAAATTTTAAGCTCTTCGGCTATCACTGTTTCAGAGATACAGCCTGGTGACAGACGGACGAACAGTAAAGCTTCAGTAATAGGATCCCATTTCACCTTTTGGTACGGAACCCTAAAAAGAATAACTTTTGAAATCATGATTAAGAGATCGCTTACCTTAAACATTTTAGGGTAAAAGCCGTTTCTAATTGATGTTGTATTGTGCAGTATTTATGTTCACTGTGCTAATTTGAGAGTGATGAACATATAAAAGAACACAAGAATGTCCGTGTGGTGACGGACTAAGAATACAAGTGTCACCACTCCATTTCCTCTCAAGGGTGCTACATACATGGCATCTTCTCTGAGAGACGGAACACTTGAAACTAAACCCTATGCCAACACGCCTGGTCAGCGCGCCATAATCCCCTCTAAAGTGGAGGAGGCCCGTGCCCAACAGTGCAGGACATTAATGGGCTGGAGAGACAGAGAGAAACATAAAAGGAGACCTTTAGACTACTATCTATTATAAGCTGTCGCACATTATATGAGTCCTTGTATATCACAACAGAGGAAAGTCGTAATCTTATTCGGTTTTATTCATGAACCAATCGTATGTGGATGAGATTCAGAATTCAGGTGTTTACTATTCTAATGATTAATATACATATTACAAATCTATACAAATATTATAAAACCAGAAAGTTTATTTGTTTGTTTGAACCCGCTAATCTCAGGAACTGCTAGTCTGATTTGGAAAATTGTTTCATTGTTGGATAGTACACTTATCGAGGAAGGTTTTAGGCTAAATAGCATCACGCTGCGACTAACAGCAGGGAAGCATATGTGAAAAATGTTGCAGAAACGTGGAAAAATTTCTAAATTCCACGCATGAAATCGCGGGCAACAGCTAGTCTAATATATTGGGTATAAAAATTCCAGTTTCAAATATGTAGTATCTATAAATAGGTGCACTTGTTGCTCAACCCATTTTCTTATTAATATTGAGGATTGATTTGTTCACTATACATTATAGGGGAATAGATTTAGTCCCACGTTGGGCGTCACAAAAATATTCCAATTCAACACACTATTTTTTTTTTTAATAAATAATCTAGGATATCCAGATTATTTATAGATATTACAATCTAGCCTATCAGACTAATGAGTAATTTAATTATAACTTAAATTGCTAACTATGAGTTACTTCAGAAAGTGTCCATTAACACCTATCTTACTGTCTCTATTAAGGGGAAGACACTTTGTTCTTTATAAGTAGCACTGACACTACACATCACTAACACTACTAATAAAGTAATTCAAAAGGTTTTGTCCTTTTGAGCCTTCTTACTATGTCCGTGTTGTCGAGGAGCTGGATAGCCTCGACATTCACATGATAGAGTAGTCTATGTTCGTGTGCTTCTGCATATTTTTTTATAATATCTGTGACCAGATCTATTTGAGATCCCGATGAAGATCATCATTGCGAATGTACCAAGGTGCGTTTACAATGCCTCTGAGTACTTTGTTCTGGAACCTCTGGATTATTTGTATGTTACTTTGTTTGGTACAGCCCCATAGCTCCAAATAGGCATGAGGACTAGTTTATATAATAAAACTTTGTTGTGTACCGACAAGAATGAACTTTTTCCAAGTAACCAGTACATGCTTTTGTAGCGCAGCTCTAGCTCAGCGCGTTTCTTTTTGACATGAGCTTTCCAGCGAAGCTTAGCGTCCAATGTCATGCCCAGGTACTTGGCTGTATTGTTGCATGGTATAACTTTGTCATTTAAGTACACCGGTTGGTAGTTTGGCCTTTTGTTGGTAAAGTCTAGATGAGTAGGTTTTGACTTATTTAGCTTTATGTGCCACTTTTTTGTCCAGTTATAAATGAAATTAATGGCTCTTTGCACTGTTTTCACTGCTTCAGCTCAAGTTTCCCCTATGGCCATAACAGCTGTGTCATCAGCAAAGAACACAACACACTATGAGGAAAAATAAATTTTGTATCCTGCTAGTAAAATCAGAGGTTAAGCTAAGGAATCCTTTTCCATACACATTAACACCCGTATTCACAAACAATATTTACTTAACTAAGTACTTAAGAGGATACCAAAATAGCTTCGTGCATTTTTCTACGTACGAAGTTTTCATTGTTTCTTTAGATTGAATGGCTAGAGCTCAAATTTTTAAGTATATGTTTTTTCAATATATGATCTAGGATCGCATAAACTCAGAAACGCGATTGAAAAAGTTTTCTCGATAGAAAATCTTAGCGAAACAACCTCTCTCATTTTTTATTATTTTCATTTGTCGGTCTATTATCGCGTATTAACTAATGAAATAATTTTAAAAACATAAGTAACTATTATATATAGAAACCCGTAAATCAGAATTAAAATATATTTAGTAGATATTGAGTAAACAAAAAAAATATCCCTAATTCTTCATTTTCTATACCTACTAGCTGTGTTAATATGTACATGTTGACGATAATATTGATGTAAGCCCTTAAGTGTTGATGCACTGTGCAAAGGGTAACAATTCTCAGTGCGTTCCGTTCATCGAGCCTTTGTATTCATAGACAAAACTTATCTATGCGTTCAGTTTAACAAACGTATAGTGCGCTTCACCACTTAGGTATTGTTTGTGAAATGATTTTGCTACCCCTGTGCGTCCATGCCTACTATGAGACCTCACAGTAACGTTTGTGAATACGGCTGTAAATTAATACTTAAAAATGGTTACTTCGTATTTGACATTGTGACATTCGGATCAGATTAACTTAATACCTTCAAAGGAACCTTTAAAAATATGACTGAAACCTAAAAAATAAACCTTATTTTCATTAATCATTAATTTAAAAGGAAGGCGTTTCTGCAAAATCCTATTGATCTTTCTTTTTATATTTATACAGCATGTAATCTTATGTATGTATCAATAAATTAAACTATACGCAATAATTTGTGTACACACTATATGTACATTCTTTGCTGATTCGGTTTGTTGGAAGAAAAAGTACCACGTTCTATAATTCTATACTATTTAATTTCTATTCCACAAATGATTTTATTCTAATCTTAACTATTTACTGTTGCTTGTTCTTGACTGTTGTCTGAAGTGGACTGTGGTGGACTGTAGTCTGAAGTGGACTGTAGTGGACTGTAGTCTGAAGTGGACTGTGTTAACTGACGGAAAGTGCCAGTTTATATATGCTCAGGAGGCCATTGTCAAGCGCCCTGACAAAGCGCCGAACAATAAATAGCGGGCAGCTTTGTGGCTGCGACCACCCACTACGATCCTGTACCGTTAGGGATTGTTCTCTAGACTATTGCTTATATATGCGCAGTAATGTCCATTGTGGAGCGCCATGACTAAGCGTCTAACAATAGGGATCGCCAGCTTTTATGTCTGCGACCACCCAAGTTGATCCTTTACCGTTAGCGATTGCTCTATAAACTATTGTGTTACAATTTCGCTTAGCTACAAAGAAAAATACCGCCCTTACAACTATTACAAATTATAACTAAAACAGGATTTTATCTAATGTACTACTTTTATGCTATATCACCATTACACATTAAAAAACACTTTTCCAGTCACTATCTGTTATCACTATTACTGTCCCGCACATTACTCCCGCCGTGCGATGTCAAGGGCGTCGCATCACTCTCGCGTGCGGGCTCGGCGTCTGTAGTAACCGGAAGGATGACCAGTTTTCTTACGGGTCTTCTAAGCACTCCTCCTTTGGTTCGCACATCTACTGTTCTTACGATGCCGTCTGGGCCCGGGTATGTTGCTTGTACTCGTCCTCTAATCCAGGTGTTTCTGGGTAAGTTGTTGTCGACTATTTGTACGAGGTCGCCGGTCTGTACAGGTACGCCTCGTCCGTGGGACTCCCGCCGGTGTTGGAGCTCAGGAAGGTACTCCTTCACCCAGCGGGCCCAGAAGCAATCAGCGAGTACCTGTGCTGCTCGCCAACTAGCTCGGGAAACTGCGTCTTCTGCGGTGAACGTACCTGGATTCGGTACTCGGCTCGGACCCCCCAACAAGAAATGATTGGGAGTTAGAGCTTCTGGGTCGTCTGTACTAACCGATACATGGGTCAGCTGGCGACTGTTAACTGTGTTCTCTACCTCGGCAAGTAGAGTGTGCAGGACCTCTTCTGTTGGATGTCTTTCATGGAGAGTGGCAGCTAGTGCGGTTTTGACGGATCGCACTAGTCTTTCCCAGGCGCCTCCCATAAAAGGAGCGCCGGGGGGGATGAAGCGCCAAGATACTGTTCTCTTGGCCGCTTCTGCTTCGGTGGCGACGTCTATCGATTGTCGCAGCTCTTTATCTGCTTCTTGCAAATTCAGGTTGAAGGTCAGCTCATCTATTTCTATTTTCCATATAACGCCGAGCACCCGTTCTATCTGTTCATTGTTTCTATACAACTCTATGTCTTCTATTTTTCTATCGATTCCTAGTTTTTCTATGAGTGCTGGTGAGTTGGATTTCCACTGTTTCAGTTCAAAGCTGGCTTTCAGATGTACTTCTTGTACTCCTTTTGCTATTCGTTCTGCATCTTTTATGGTCCTGAAGCTATCTAAGTAGTTATCTACGTAGTGCTTCTTCACTATTGCTGCTGCGGCCTCGGGATGACTCGTCTCGTGTTCTTTAGCGTTTAGATTCTTAACGTATATGGCTGTCGATGGGGAGCTCGAAGCACCGAAGATCAATGAAGTCATTCTGTATTCTTCTGGCGGCTTGTCGTCTCTCCGGTCCCCTCTCCACAAGTATCGTAATGAGTCTCTATCTTCCGGGCGCAGCTTCACTTGCATGAACATTTCTTTGATGTCCGCCGATACTGCTATTTCATGTTGTCTGAACCGCATGACTACTCCTGGTAACGATTGTAGTAGGTCTGGTCCTTTAAGCAGCATATCATTTAGTGCCACTCCTCGTGTCTTGGCAGCGGCGTCATGGACCACCCTTAACTTTTCAGGCTTCATCGGATTGATAACACCAAAATGAGGTAAGTACCAGGTTTTCCCCGGAGTCTTCTCTGCAGGGGCGGGTTCGGCATACCCCTTCGTGACGAGTGCTTCCATTTGTTCTATGTATTTTCGTTTGAGTGCTGGGTCGCGATCTATCTTCTTTTCTATAAGTTGTAAGCGCCTCAGCGTGTTCTCATAATTGTCCGGAAACACTACGTCTTCTTTCCGCCATAATAGACCGGTTTCGTATCTATTTTCATCTATTTTCACCGTCATCTTCTCTAGAATGCGCAGGGCTTGTTCCTCGGGGTCGGACTTGGGCTTCTTCGGTTGTATGCAGAGGGCATCGATTTCAAAGTACCTTTTCACCATTTCTTCCAATTCGTTGTTTTCCATGACTGTAGCATGTGACACGAAGTCTATGTTTCTTTGAAGTGTTCTAGTTTGGCTACCATGTAATACCCAACCCAGAGGCGTAAAGGATGCCACCGGTTGGTTTCTGCTGCCCCTTCTAATGTCCGATGTTACTAGTAGGTGCCAATTGTCCTGCCCGATCAATAGCGTTGGTTTTGCCTTCGGATAAATGAGGTTTTCGTAGATATCCGATAGGTGTTTGCATTCTTTCAGGAGTGCCTCGGAGATCTGTTGTGACGCGACTTGCAGCTTTCTTACGGTGCGGGCCTGTATTTCCTCTACACGATAGTTGGGACCTTTGATTTTGATGGTCACTCTTCTTGACGCCGACTCAGCCGTCTTCATATCATTTATCCCTTCTATCCTTAATGGGTCTATCGGTCCTTTAGCTCCGACCGCTTCAGCGACGTTGTTGTCGATCAATGTGACCGTTGATCCGTCGTCCATTAAGGCGTATGTGTCATAGAACCCTTTCGGTCCTTGTACCTGCACCGGTAAGATCTTTAAATAAGACTGCTTCTTACTGACCGTCCAAGCGGAGTTTATTGTTTCCGTGCTTTCTTCCTTTTCTATGTCTGCCTTTTCTATCTTCTTGTCATAGTGCAACATTTTGTGATGTGTATTCTTGCAGCTATTTACACCACATACTATTAACTTGCAGCTATGCGTTCTCGTCCTCTGTTGTAGACATCTGAAGCACAGATTTTTAGACTTTGCTTCGTCCCATCTTCTATTCACTTCCATGTTCTTAAGTTTCCCACAATCGGAAGCGGTGTATCCCGTAGCCTCGCATACTGGACAGCTCTGTGTATATTTCCTTTCCACTGCACTGTGGACTTTCTGAGGCCTTCTCTGTGATATAAACGGTGTGTGGGTCGATACCGTCTCTGGCAACGCGTACGGCGCGCACAGGTGGGCTTCTTGTTTGAAGAACCTCTCTATTTTGACAAGATCTGGTTCCTCCCGCGGCTGTTTAGCTGAGAAGTCATAGTAACGATAGCGCAATGTTGTGGTAAGCTTGTCGACCATCACTTTGGCAACCTCTGGATTGTACAGGTAGTTGGTACAATTGAGCGTCTTTAGTATAGCTACGATGTTCGATACTTTTGACGAGTAGATGCAGATGTCTCTCGGCGACTCGGTGAGGCGTGGCAGAGCGCGTAGTGCCTCCATCTCCATCATGGCGATCGCTTCAGGTCTTCCAAAGCGTGATTCTAGAGTTTTCATAACTTCTATTGGATGCGCATTTGTTATAAGCAATCCGTCGACGGCTTCCTTTGCTATTCCTTTCAGATTTCTTCGGAGTCTATTGATATTTTCTATGGCGCTAAACATATTCTCAGTCTCATAGTAGGCGGCGCGGAAAGGTAACCACTCTTGATGTAATCCGCTAAATATAGGCAGTTCTATATATTTTGGTCGCTGGGCGGCTTTGACTGCTAAGGTAATGGCGTCAGCCAATGCTTTGATGTCTGGCTGAGCTCCCGCCGGTGTTGACCCCGGTAACTGCGACGGCTGTTGTTGCGGTTGTAGCGGCGCTACTGTCTCACTGACTGGAGTCTCTTGACGCACGTCCCGTTCTATCTGCGGCGCTTCTATCCGTTCAGCGTGGTGGCGTACGTCCGTAATTGCCAACATAGGTTGATGGACTTGATTTTCCAGCCAGTTATCCACTCTTTCGTTTGCTTCTAACTTGGAGCAGATCGATGCTTCTTCTTCTTCATCGTCTTCATCATCTGTGCTATCTGTTAGCGCGGCGAGGCGCGTCGCTGCTAACTCTATTTGAAGGCGCAGCAATTCTTCTTTGGCCTTCGCTATCTTTTTGGTTTTACTGTATGTAGAACCTTTCTTGTTCCCCTTCTTGCTCGGGGGACGTGCTCTTTGTAGTCTGCCGGGTGGCGGCATACTCGATATGTTTTCTCTCTTCGGAGTTAAAGTTTCTGTACTTCGATGAGCTTCTATAACAGGCTGCTTCGTGAGGTACTTCTGAGACGTCGCGTCGATTGTCATCATCGTTGCGGACGAATCTTCTACGGTGGCAGCGGTGGCGGCGGACGCGGTGTTGACGTCAGCCACGGCGGCGGTGATTACAGCGGCGTCGATGGCGGCGACAGTCGTTGACATCGGTGCGACGGAGGGCGTGCACACGGAGGCTTCTATATATTCTGTATCTATTGCCCCCGTGGTGCTTCTATCTATACCCTGATCCGTGCTGGTGCCGGTCGTTGAGGTGGTTGCTTCCTCAGACGTGGACGGCGTCTGTCTTGTCAGCGGCTTGCGGCTCTTTCCTGCGGAACGAGTAACAGGCATGTTCGCAGCTGGTAATCTTCTATGTTCGATACTGCTCACGTAGTCTATAAGGTTGTCACGAAGACTGCTGGACGATCCACTGTTCGATATTCGTGGTGATTGATCTTCTATAATCCGATTCGAATGACCAGAAATGTACTTCTATAATCCGACTCGAAGGTCCAGAAATGTACACACTATATGTACATTCTTTGCTGATTCGGTTTGTTGGAAGAAAAAGTACCACGTTCTATAATTCTATACTATTTAATTTCTATTCCACAAATGATTTTATTCTAATCTTAACTATTTACTGTTGCTTGTTCTTGACTGTTGTCTGAAGTGGACTGTGGTGGACTGTAGTCTGAAGTGGACTGTAGTGGACTGTAGTCTGAAGTGGACTGTGTTAACTGACGGAAAGTGCCAGTTTATATATGCTCAGGAGGCCATTGTCAAGCGCCCTGACAAAGCGCCGAACAATAAATAGCGGGCAGCTTTGTGGCTGCGACCACCCACTACGATCCTGTACCGTTAGGGATTGTTCTCTAGACTATTGCTTATATATGCGCAGTAATGTCCATTGTGGAGCGCCATGACTAAGCGTCTAACAATAGGGATCGCCAGCTTTTATGTCTGCGACCACCCAAGTTGATCCTTTACCGTTAGCGATTGCTCTATAAACTATTGTGTTACAATTTCGCTTAGGTACAAAGAAAAATACCGCCCTTACAACTATTACAAATTATAACTAAAACAGGATTTTATCTAATGTACTACTTTTATGCTATATCACCATTACACATTAAAAAACACTTTTCCAGTCACTATCTGTTATCACTATTACTGTCCCGCACAATTTGCTTAGTACAAAAAGTAAAAAAATGCGATTGAAAATCCTAGTTTATTTCATTTTATTGCATCATCAGCTTCAATAAATGTGTAAAATTCAGATCAATTCACTATTGCAAGTAGGTAAAAATTACTTTCAAAGATTCCGTTACATAATTAGACATAGCCATGTTGCTTGATGTTCAATCGTTCGCTGTTAACATACGCAATGCATAGAACATAATTATCTCAGACGCAATTTCAAGAATTGAACATGGTACGTTTTGATCTTTTTTTTTGGATCTCAAGCATCAATCAAAGGCAAGCCGAAGACAGGGCCGTAATTGTTTTTCAGAAGCATTCAATACCAGAACGTGACAGAGCACGGAATATGAATAGTCTAAACCAAGTCTTTCTGAGACTAATAACCTTATTAACCTTATTTATATTTGTGTACTGAATACACAAAATATAGCCATAAAGAAGTTCAATAAAACATGATATTCAGTGCAGACGTAGACCAAACTGTAACAACAATATAAAATTCAACACATAAAGTAAAGCAATTTATCTATTGTATTAAGACGATACCAAAATAGCTTCGTGCATTTTTCTATGTACGAAGTTTTCATTGTTTCTTTAGATTGAATGGCTAGAGCTCTAATTTTTAAGTATATGTTTTTTCAATATATGATCTAGGATCGCATCAACTCAGAAACGCGATTGAAAAAAGTTTTCTCGATAGAAAATCTTGGCGAAACAACCTCTCAATTTTTTTATTTTTTTCATTTGTCGGTCTATTATCGCGTATTAACTAATGAAATAACTTTAAAAACATAAGTAACTATTATATATAGAAACACGTAAATCAGAATTAAAATATATTTAGTAGATTTTGAGTAAATAGGAAAAGTATCCCTAATTCTTCATTTTCTGTGCCTACTGGCTGTGTTAATATGTACGTGGCGGCGATGATATACGATAATATTGATGTAGGCCCTTAATGAAACACTTGCCTATTACGTCAATTAAACTCTGACATCATGCGCAGCGACAGTTAATTTCGTAAAATACAGTTCGAGAAAATACAGTCATCATAAGAGATGAAAATGAAGAAGAGACTTATGATAATAAAAACGTAAAAGAAAAAAAAGCAGACATAAAGTAATTCGCAAAAGACTATAAAAAGGACGTAAGTATTTCGACACTAAACGATGTCGCCGAAAACGACCGTGACGAATCTAATTAGCAGCTGAGAAAATAATTGGTGTTTATTTAAATGTAATACGTTAATATTAAAGTAATCAAAAAGATATTTTGATTCAAAACTGTGTTTCATAAGCTCGGCACATATGCCTTGAGTATCGCGTTATGGCGGTCCATATGCTCGAAACGCTTATCATATTACTTATGGTCAGTAGCTTGCATAAATAAACACAAAGTGATAATATTATTTGTGTTAGATTTATTGTGTGTGGATATGTGCTTATTGTAAATCATGTTATAATGATCATCATGACCTAAAAGTTTACTACATTATGTTCTTGTGGTGTAAAACGCATAATAAATTCTATAATATTTGTAAATAACATACAATAATAACTAGTCTAACAGTTAAGCTTATAATTAATTCATCCTAATATAAAATTAACAAACCAAGAAATAATAATAAGTGTGTAAGCAGAAATAAAGTGAATAAAATATTATTACGTTTCAGGTTGAATCTTGCATCGCTAATTTTGAAACTATCGGTAAGTGAATGTTTTAAACATATTTTATAATACTGTGAAATTAATGTCATGAATAACTGAAATTTAGCGAAGAAAAAAAATATAAAATTAAACAAATATGAGCATCCCACCATCTCTGAAAAACAACCACACTCATTTCACAGTCAAATGAAATTAATGCAATTTAAATGCGGCAGTAGAGACGCTTCACAAAACTTAGTAAGCTTTAGCATAAAACTTTTTTTGGAAATTGTAGTATTTTATTAAAAGTACGTACTAGGATGCTCTTAAAGAGGTGTAAAAAATAATTGTGTCCAAATCATTACTTAAATAGTGTTACATTTGCACACTTTTATCGCAAACATTGCATCAACCTTTATAAACTTCGCATTATCAATTCCAGAATTTAGACTTGGCGATCGCAAACTTCGGGTTCCACTTAATAACCCAGCTATTGTGGAACTTAATGAAGATGGAAATTTGGAAGATATTCGAATAATTCAAGATCAAGATGAGATAAATAAACAAGCGTACACACCACCAAAACAAGCTGTATTATCATCAACACCACAACGTCGCCTCTTGGAACCGGAGCGCCGAATGCCTATCCAAAGAACACCAGAAGATTATCTTCGTCCATCTCAACCTAATAGTTATAAATTTCACCCAACTGGAGACCAAGAATATCTTACACCTCAACGTCGACCTATCAACCAATATCCTGAAGCACAATTTTCACGGTACCCTCAAGATAAACAATTACTGCATCAACATTATTCAGCACCACATTTGCAATCACAACAATATTCTCCGCAAATACAGCCACAAACTCGTTATCCTAATGGATACAGAAATCCATATCAACCACCCTCATATGACCCTCTTGAAGAATCACATGTTCATAATATACAACGGGCTCCACCATACTATCCAAATTATGATTATCATGATCCATACTATGGTAATAATTTTCCTCGTTCACGCCCACAAGAAAATTATGTTCCAAATCGATATTTAACGAAAAGTATTGATTTTAATAGGCGTAACCCTAACACCTACTATCCGCAAGAGCCAGATCAGTATGATACTAGAGAATTTCCAGGGACTGGACCACAAGATTCGAGGATAAAAGCAGTTGAGCCGCAGCGTGAGAACATATATTCACAAAACTCACCACGTGTTCTGCCTATTACTCGAAAGGAAGATAATTTCCCAGAAATGCTTCCAGATTTTCAGAAGCATAAACAAGCACTGAAAACACTGGAATCGGTAGAAATTAAATCACAGTCATATAAATCTTTTCCTGCACCTATACAGGCCCCTCCACCTGCAAGACAAGGTAAAACATTTTGACTTTTTGACACGATTTTTTACACCAGTGATTCGTAAGGAAGTTTTCTATTATTGTGTTTTACTTTATGCATGCAATGTGTCTCATGATATTGTCCCCAGATAAATCAAGACCTCCTCCAGAATCGCAAAAATACAAACAAGCATATAAAATTCCACAATCTTTTGAAGATAAACAGCTGCCACATAAATCGCCACCGATTCCTAAGCGAACCCCTCCACGAGCTCTGCAAGGTAAACCATGATGAAATTAAATAAAAATATAACGTTTTTTACAAAAATGAATCGATATTTAATACCAATGTGTAAAAATTAATATTATTTTTTCACAGATAAATCACGTCAATCCAGACCTCAATTAATAGAGAATTTTAAGACCATACAACCTACTCCTGAGCCAGAAACTGTGCAGAGACCCATACATAGAAAACCAGACAATATGTTAAAATCACGAGAGATTACGCGCGATAAAGAGATATCACGTAGAAGGCCAGGAATCACGGAAAGAAAACCAATAGCTGTATCAAATAATTTCGAAAATTTCTCTTCGAGGACACCAGTCACACCCGAATTTCTATTTACAAAACGGTTACCGGTACCCACAAAAGAAAAAAAACTTCCGCCTTCACCAGTAGTAGATGATAAACCGTACAGAAGTAGGTTCCAACCTATAAGAACTACACCGTCAAACTTGTACCCTGAATATTACAGCCCAACACCTAAGAACATTATCAGAAACAAACCAAATGGCTTTACGGAATATCCTGATATCTCATCCTCTATCTTGAAAACTACAACAAATGCTCCAGATTTTTCTCAGTTAATACGGTTTACGGAGGAAACTACAGTAAAAGAACCACCGATTGATGACACTCCCGTGAAGCCATTTTCACTTGAAAATGTAACAAAAGAAAAGACCGAATTCTTTGATCAAACCTCAAATGCAACAGAAACTATATCAAATAAATCAGACGTTCAAGACATAATAGTTGATGACTTGACTAGTTTTAAATCTCTAGAAAAGGACATAGCAAACGCTCCACAAGAGCCTACTAAACGTAATACAGATTCGTCTGTGTATAATGAAAACGTTACAACTGATTCAACTCCATTAAATATTGCAACTGATGTTTCGATACAATATAACAGTTCAAAGCACTCTATATCAGAGACTTCTGATTCTTCACTGATAACGAATATAAATTCGGAGACCGATAAGAATACGTCATCTGTATTAAACACAAAAATTGAAGCAGATACTCTTACCGGAAATCTAATACATAGTGGAAAAATTAGCTCTCTTGACACGTACATGACTACAGAAGAACCAGTAGCGATTAAGACAGCGGAATTCCCAGTGGAAATTGAACAGACTAAGATTGAACCAGACCCGTTACCTACACTAGCTGTGACCACAAATAATCCATACACTTCATCGAATGCAAACAACGAATTCGATGAAAACAATGCAAGTAAAATATCTAAGAATGATACGTTGGACACTATAGAATTTTCAAATGATCAGAAAGATGTCTCTTCTGAAATCCCGCAGACAACAACTGATTCGCCTTTAGTGGATACAGAGACTGAATCATCTGTTCTTTTCATACCTACAAAGAAACCTGTCCAGACAACAACTATAAAACTTCAAACAACAGCATCGATTAATTCAAATGAAGGTTTAAATACTCATGAAATTCCTCTATCTGTACATTACATTAGAATAGATGCACCTGAAGAGAGTAAAGTAACAGATTCTGCAGATGCGTCTACTGATGCTTCTTTTATATCATCTCTTACGCAAGAGACAGAAAAAAGTAATCCAGGAGTACATGTAAGAGAATCAATTTTACAAGTCTCTAAGATTTTGGAGAATACAACCATTGGTCATGGCCAGAATGCCGCAGAAACATATTCACATGTTGATTATACGACGACCCAGCCTCTTACAAATATTGCGACGGATTATTCTGATAATTATGAAACTGCAGACGTAATAGCCACTTTAGCTCCAGATGAAGACAATTCGTTTAATAACACTGACACTTCTGCTTATTCTTCAACTGCAAATGTTTATGACCAAAATTCGTCGTCTGATGTAGCGGAAAATAAAAAAACAGAAACGATGACACAAGATACAAGTGAAAGACGTATGCAATTTTCCGCGACAGAGACGCAGTCATCATCACAGATTGTGCAAAATACAACTTTAACAGAAACAAGAGGTAAATTATTTTAATATTTTTTTAGTTTGCTGTTTGCATTTCTTGGTCCACATACCAAGAAATTCAAACAGCAGTATTATGGAAGTTGCTTAATAAATAATAGAGAACAGTTAAAATATTTGCACCTAAAACTCTGAGAGGAATGTAGCAAAAGTTTAAAATGTTGTTTAATCCAAAAGAATATGCGCTCCAATATTAACTGACCTATTGAAAATATTTCAGACGCAGTTACAACGAAAAGCAAATCCCGTCGTCGACCTTGTGAGTGTAATTTCATTGTTTTAGAATTTATTTATTTAATACATTCTTTTAGGCTATTGGTATTTCTTTATAATAATGGACATTTCACACAACGTCCTCTGGTCCCAAAGTAAGCTATATTTCTATGCTTGTTTTATGAGTACCAGAATATGGATAGAGTACATATACTTCTTTTCTTTTGTAAATACGTACTTATAATACACCCAGACGCAGAACAAACATTTGTATGAACATTTATAAAGATCACACAAATGATTGTCCCAAGCGGGAATCGAAGCCGCGACCTCGTTATCGGCAGTCCGTTACATGAACCACTCCACCACGAGGCCCGTTGACGTTGTGACGTGTTTGACGTTTTTGGGATAACTGCTGTTATTACATTTTCCTGACTTGTTTTTTCTCTTGGGTTTTTTCGAAAAAAATCACACTGAACACCGTAAGATTATGGAAACTAATGACTGTTTTCTTAAATAACGCAAGGAAATTATATATATGCAAACATGACGTGTACTCATTACATAACATTTGGAAAATACTTAAACTGAATATCTTTAGAAATCTTTCTAGAAGGCTATTGTTTGTACGAAACGACATACACCTATATAAACATTAAATAAAATACGTATATCACATATTATAAAGTCTGAATTTGAACACTTAGTTCTTTATATTTGAGTAAGCATGAAAGAAAAATTATAAGGTGTCCATTATTTTCTTAAACGTCCCAAATAAGCTCTAGATAGTGTTAGATATACAAGGAAGCTATTAGTGACCATTTTCAGAAATGAGGGCACCCAAATGCCTACCTAAGCTGCCAAAAACTCTGCACTTAACATGATAATATAAATAGCTTTTAAAAGCATAATGCAGCGTATGACTCTCAAAGGACGTCAGAGAAAATATGTTCAGAGTAAGAAGTTTAGGTTGTGAGATTATTTGTCTCGTCCCAATGAGACAAATAATCTCACAACCTAAACTTCTTACTCTTGGTCTAATTTGAAGAAATATACATATTATAATCGCAAAAGCCGGATAATTGTAAAAAATGCTGTCCCCATAATTGCACTCCCACTTAAGGAAGAGTGTAGTCGTTTGACTACCCAATGATAAATGATATTGAAAACGTGTTTGTTTTGATTTCAGGCAAACATAAGAAAAAACATGGTAAGATATCTATTATTTATCAATCTTTTAAATTAAGGCCGGCACAAAAATAAAGTATTTTATTCGTTTCGGAAACGATTCTCTTTTTAAGTTGTCTGCACTTATATACACTTTTGATGTCATCAGTTAACCATGCATAACCATGCCAAGGGCCGGAAACCTTGAAAGTTTTCATTCTGGTCTCTTTTAAAACAATTTTTAAATCCTTTTAATTAAAGTAATTTATTAATTTTGCAATTGACTTGCTATGCTTTTACTTAATAAATCAAATTGTGGTGGAAAAAGTGATCACCGTCCCGCTTGCGGTGATCACTTTTTACACCACAATTTGATTTATTAACCTTTTAATTATTTAAATTGAACTACTAACATATCTCAAAGTTATGTTGAACCTGTTGTGTGAAAATCTCTCATTTTGGAACATAAAGTTTAAGCTCAATAACAGATGAACTTGCTAATACATACATTTTTCTATATTTAGGTCATAAACACAATCATTCAGGTCATAAACATGACCATTCAGACCGTCGTCGTCGTCGCAGAAGGCGTACAACAACTGTACCACCTTCGACATTTACAAATTCATCTCTCACCACTCCGGATAACATCAGGTAAAGTGATTTGCATGAAGGAACAATGGATTATAAATAAACAATATCCGATTTAACTCTTTGTTTTAATTTACTTTGTTTTTGAACGGTGGTTTACGTGTAATTACATTAAGAATAAATTATGTCACCACCTCATTGCATCTTCAGTCAGCTAAAGAAAATCAATACCAAAATATCACATACATTAGATGAGAAAATCTTTTAAATTGCTTTACTAGTTAAATAAACTAAATTATAGTGGAAAAAATGATAACCATGAGCGGGACTTAAACCCACGACCTCGGAATACCGTTCCGTTGCTCTCCCATCTGAGCTATCATGGTTCCCCCATATGTTTACCAAATCTTCCACTAAAACCTTCTCAATGTGAGTTAAACATCGTGCGATGTTTTGTGTACAACGCCATCTATTGAGCGGTTTGCACCAACTCGATCAATCGATCACTTAGTGTTCTTTACAGAACACAATTGGACCGAAATAATGACTGTACATGTACTTCTACATTAATTTATGAATTTTTGCAATTGACTTGCTATGCTTTTACTAAATAGAGCAACGGAGAGCAACGGAACGGTATTGCGAGGTCGTGGGTTCAAGTCCCGCTCATGGTTATCATTTTTTCCACTATAATTTAGTTTATTTAGTAAAAGCATAGCAAGTCAATTGCAAAAATTCATAAATTAATGCTTTACTAGTTTTTCGCTATCTGAACTAATATTGAATTTGAAATATTCACAGTTCTGCTAACACAGGATAAACGAATACAAATAAAATACACGCAAAAAAAATTTCAAATAAATTTTATTACTTACATATTATCTGAACACAATTCGTTTACGTGAAAAAATTGAGCAAAATTCTATAGATTTTTTATATTTGAAACAAAATTCAGTCTTTATGTCATTGTATTAGCTATCATGTCTATTTTTGTCTAGGCATCACAACTACTCATAAATGTAATTAAAAAAACCATCCTGTATATTATTTAATTCATCATTGTTGCTTAAATATGAAATAAGAGTAATTATTAGGGTATCATCGCATCAAAAGATAATACCCTATTACGATATCTGGGGTCTCGAATATAGTAATAGTACGGACCCTTCGTATGCTCAAGTCGTACTTGACCGGTTTTTTAACCTAGTAAGACCATTTTGACCATTAATTTCTGTTCTGCGTCTGGGTGTTTCTATGTATTATAAGTATGTATTTACAAAAGAAAAGTAGTATATGTAGTACATCCGTATTCTGGTACACATAACACAAGCATATAAGCTTAGCTTGGGATCAGAGTTAGTTTGTGAAATGTCCATGAATATGTATGTATGTATGTATTTATTTATTTATTCTATTTATTTTAAAAAGGTGTCAAAATAAATAGCATAAAACATATTTTACAGACATAATTGTAATACTTTGTATTCCTAATGGCAGTTAAGGCATAATTTTATGTATATTTCTATATATAATGGCACATTGATCACTTAGGAAATAGTTGAAATTACTGACAATGTTCATTTGAATCATTTATGGAATTAGCACCGCGTCTCCAGCCGAACAAGAAGTAGCCAACAGTCAGGCCTAAGACGAGAGCTAGACATAACCAAATGTTATATGTCATGAAGATCAACATAAGCATGTAGGATAGTGTTGATTGTACAAAATGCATGCACGTTTGTATTACGTGGCCGCCACTCATCATCACGTTTCTGTAATAGAAAAAATCTCATGTTATAATTACAAAACTGACTTGCCGGTGTCTTTGAGGGTATGTCAATGTCTAAGGCACGCAATTAGTTAAAGCTCAGTTAAAAGATGGTATTAGCAATGAAAATGTATTTACGTACTATAAAAAATACAAAAACTCTAAATTAAACGCTTTACCAATACGGTTTACGTAAAGTAGTAGAGCAAATACTGTAGCCCATTTATAGCTGGGAGGATAAATATATAAGTATACTAGCTGTCCCGGCAAACGTAGTTTTGCCATACCAAAAAAAAAGGTTTGAAAAATAGATGTTGGCCGATTCTCAGACCTAGAGGATATGTACACAAAATTTCAGGAAAATCGGTCGAGCCCTTTCGGAGGAGTACGGTAACTAACACTGTGACACGTGAATTTTATATATTAGATATATCCTAATTCTATGTCGTATAGCTTAAAATGGTATATTTGTCAGTTATACATAACACCTATATTATACTGATTCTCTTGTTTATATCTTGGAATCGAATCCATAACTTAACTGGTGGCGACGTCACGAATGACTTAACGCTTTACATAATGATATTTGATGACGACTGGTTTGCAGTTAAGTTAAAAGTTATTCTCTGAAACATCGAAGAAACTGTTATACTAATACTAACTTAGTTCTGGAGGTCTGCTGAAGACCGCCTTCACTTTTAGCTAAGTCCATTTGTGAAAGTCTAACTGAGACAGTCTTCTGTGCCAACTCCTCACGGAAACATTTGAAACCTTCATACAACACCGCTGCAACAAATATGGCTACCGCCGAACCAAATAGTTGCACTGCATTTGTTGTCACCCACCCATTGAAGAGAATTTCAGTACACACGCAGGAATGGAACTGAAAATTAGATATTTGAAGTTTCATTAACATGTTACTTTATTATCTTCTCTAACTTAATATTCTTTAACACTTGCGGCACTCATTTGTATTTGTATGTTTTGTATTTATAAATTTATTTTTACGGATTTGTCGGATGTTACTTCATTACTTATTATACGCCCCATTATACCTATATACTTCAAATTTATTGTATTGTACTACAGTATAATGAGACTTACCACCATGGCGTGACTGTGACCACCGCAAGGGTCATCATCGTCGTGGTGATGATGGTCATCATGACGTTCTACTACGCCCCACATATTGATACTGTAAACAATTAACATTATTTTCATTAAAACATCATTAGGCGCTTTTGGAAGTTTATCAACCATGGTAAGTTTACATATACTAATAATATAAAGCTGAAGAGCTTGTTTGTTTGTTTGAAAGCGCTAATCTCTGGAACTACTGATTTAAATAATAATAAATAAATATTCATGGACATTTCACACAACGTCCTCTGGTCCCAAGCTAAGCTTATATGCTTGTGTTATGGGTACCAGAATACGGATATAATACATAAACTACTTTTCTTTTGTAAATACATACTTATAATACATAGTAAACACCCAGACGCAAAATTGATAAGTTCTTTTTGTTTTGGATAGTCCATTTATCGAAGAAGCCTATAGGCTATATAACATCAGTCTGCGACCAATAGGAGCAAAGCATTAGTGAAAAATGTTGCAAAAACGCGCGTTTTCTAAATTCCACGCGTACGGAGTCGCGGGCAACAGCTAGTTCTTTATAAAAATTAACATAATATTTTATTAGGTTTGCATCTATGACCAGAACTTAATGCATTAAGTGTATAATCTAAACATTGCCGTATCTACAAGGTTACTTTACACTTACAAAACAAAATGTAATCTGTTTTATATGATAAAAGGACAAATAAAGGGAATATAACATAGCTTTTGGTTCATTCTGTCCACTTTGTGGTTGATAAATCCAGTTAGGCATTCACTCATATGCTTTTAGGAAGACAGAGACCAAGACATTTACTAAAAGCTGACACTGATATGCTGTAGAGCAGCTATAAAGTATTTTAGATGCATAAGTTGCATTAACCCAGTCAAACCTAGTCAATTCAAGACTTTTTATTGAATCACAGTCTTAAAATCAACCGCAAATATTTATATTTAAAATAGCTGGCATTTTATGAGGTCTTGTTAGTAGTAAAGAAGAAAATAACTGTTAACACTTAACACTGAATGGGGTATTGTGATTAGCTGCAATTAATATATGAACCATGGAGACTAGAAGTAAGGAGGAATATCTTGTATGGGGGATCAGTCCAAAAAGTGTCCACTTGTAAACAGCAAATAACACTCACCGAAATAGCGCTAGTGTAGCAAGTGGAAATGATATGAATGTAGCAGTTATAAGCAGAGTGAAGTGTGCTACTGTTGCGGTAATTCTTTAATACTATTTTCTATTTGCTATTTACAAATATTTGGGGTACTTAAAAACACCGTATAATTATAATAATTAATATAAATTTATTTCATAGTCATAAGTCATATAATATAATAATTTAAAAAGCTGCGCTGTAACAAAGCGGAAGTTTTTCTTTCCTTTCTAATAATTTGTGGCGCTCTTTTTAAAATTCTTCCACTTGCTACTATGGCGCCACCTTAATTTGCTGCCTTTCAGCGGACACTTTTTATTAAACTGAGATATTCCTCCTTACTTCTAGTCTCCATGACATGAACTATAAACACTGAACGAATGAGTTAGGCATAGGCTAAAATGAATGAATGAACGTTTACAACCATTTATAAATTAATGAGAGAATAGATACACTATTGTCACTGAATGAGCTATGAATTAACCACAATAACTTGAAAATTAGCAGAGCACTGCTTTAATAAACTGGCCATGAGCTTGTGTCAAAGCCAGTATTAATTTCCAATTAAACACTGAAGTTACCAATTAATATATGAATTAGATTGCAATAAGCTTTATGATAATGAGTTTTTTAAAATGAATTAATTAAACCAACATTTACAAACACAATGATAATCCAAGGTGAAGTAATAAGACGAAGCTGAAAACACGAATCCGTTTAGGACCACTAAAGTTTCGTAACACACGCGTGCATTTATCGACTATCATTATTGAACACAAGTTGCGTCATTACTCCATGGACTGATATAAATAAACGTCTTGTTTACTTTTATCAATATTTGCACTATCGGTTATATTCGTTGATAAGATTTAGGGCAAGGAAATAGTCCAAACATTAGAAAAATCAAAGGTGAAATTAATTTGACTACTATTTAAAGATACGCCATTTTTACTTAATATAAAACAAAATCGTTATTTTTGTTTTAAATATTAAACGATGCAACGAATTTTGAAGCAGTATCTTTTTAAATGACAGAGTGGTTCAAAAAGATGGCTCTTTTAAATAATTTGTTAAGGTTTGGCTCCTAAATTCTAAGCATATGAAATTGCAGGCAATAGCTAGTATTAGTTAAAAATAATTGGTCAAGTGCGAGTCTGACTCGCGCACGAAGGGTTCCGTACCATTATCTATGCAACATAAGGCAACGTTATTAGTATCGAGCAAGAAACGGTAAAAAAATCATGTTTGTTGTATGGGAGCCCCCCTTAAATATTTATTTTATTTTATTTTTAGTATTTGTTGTTATAGCGGCAATAGAAATACATCATCTGTGAAAATTTCAACTGTCTAGCTATCACCGTTCTTGAGATACTGGGTAAGGAACCCTAAAAATCATGTTTGTTGTATGGGAGCCCCCCTTAAATATTTATTTTATTTTATTTTTAGTATTTGTTGTTATAGCGGCAATAGAAATACATCATCTGTGAAAATTTCAACTCTCTAGCTATCACCGTTCTTGAGATACAGCCTGGTGACAGACGGACGGACGGACGGACGGACGGACGGACGGACGGACGGACGGACGGACGGACGGACGGACGGACGGACGGACGGACGGACAGCGAAGTCTCAGTAATAGGGTCCCGTTTTTACCCTTTGGGTACGGAACCCTAACAAGGAATTTACTTAAGGATAGACAAGGCTAAACATTTTTTTCTTTCTAGCTTTTCATTATATACTCGTATAATTGATAGTATTTCTTATTGAAATATGGACTACGGATAGATAATATCTTACTGTTAAGAGGGTACTGTACTTCTCATTTAGGTATTTGCCTTAGGTATTGCTATCCTTATTTCCGAGCGCCGCGCTGAAAGGGACAAATATAGATGAAGCGGATTTTACCTACAAATTCTTTGAAAAAAGACGTTTCGTACTTCCGTCTATTTTTCGCGAAAGTTAAACCGATTTTAATAATTTTTGCGTTATATTATAGATAAAGGGTATATCTATGCTTCTGTCACTTTCTTTTGTGGTAAAACTTTACCAAATTTGTGTGATAGACGCTGCAACTTTATCTAAAGAAAACCGAAAAGGGTTTTTCGGATCGTCATATTTCTTTTAGTTATTATGTTTTGAAAAAAATAAAGTGATAGAGGCATAGATATACTCTTTGTCTATAATCTAACGCAAAAACTATTAAAATCGGTTTAACTTTCGCGAAGAAAAAACGGAAGTACGATACCCATACTTTTGTATGGAGCATAATTTGGTATCGTGCCGTCTTAAACGGAAATTTCTATCCGTAATTTTAGATTTGTTATATAAAACACCCGTTTCAAAACACCCAAACAAAGTAATTTAGAATTTGTAGAAACAAAGAGACTTGAGCTCTTGATCTTATTCCTACGTAATATCCTCGCCGTGTTTATGTTAAAATGAAACCTATCTGAACAGATTTACATGAAATTTTAGTCAATATTAATAATAAGGTCCCACAAGCAAATTACAAACATAAAAAATCATTTCTTGAAGGATGTTTTAATTTTTTTAAATTATCGTTAAAAATATTGAAAAATTTTTCCTAGTAGTAATGAATTTTCGTAAAGTACAATAACTGCGTGTTTTCGAAAAAGGAATAATAAAATTTCATATATGAATTGGAATTTAATATAATCGATTATGGAAGTGAAATTCCAATTGTTTTATGATAAGCGCTTAAGTTCAAGAAATGCGTCAATGAGTTTTGTTAATTAGTAGACTATGTTTAAAATCGCTATTAACATTTATGTCTGCAAGTATCGTAAAGAGGCACAGCTCCTGAAATATAATGGAATGTGTGAACAGGTGTTTATGTTTAATAGGTACTTTTCACTTGGATTTTTGCTTCGGTCTGAAACCTGAACGATGCAAATACGATTTTTATTTCTAATTTTATTATTAAGTTAGTTCAAGTTAGTCGTGATTGTACTGATCGGCATCATTCTCACACCCCTGATACAACTTACTATGTATAATATAATTGAAAAAAAAAAAGAACTGAAATGAAAAAGAAAAAAAAATCCATGGAGTTTCTTGTCTGTTCTTCTCCATAGGATTCGCGTTTGGAACAGACACCTAGTTTCTGACAAGCTTGTAACACATGCCAACTTGAAATAAAAAAAATTTGACTTTGACTTTGACGATTTCCAATTAAAATATTGATGATTATATTATCACATTATTTATTTTTTTATTTACAAAAAAAAAGTAGTATATGTATTCTATCCGTATTCTGGTACCCCTAACACAAGCATAAGCTTAGCTTGGGACCAGAGGACGTTGTGTGAAATGTCCATGAAATTTATTATTTTTATTTATAATACATATATACATAACTTTGTTTTGAAACTTAGAAATTAAGTTTACATGTATGCAAGTTAATTAAAAAAAAAATACAATCTGTGTTCAGTATTCTTTTACATCACTTCAAAGTACTATTCATTAATATTGATGCGCTGCATCTGTCTGTTTGAATGTTTGTACCTTGTATAGTCTTGGTGTTGCTTTGACCATGTAACAAGCCGTCTGCATAAATAGGTGATAATGAAAAACCTACATCCATTGAGTTATCGTAAAGTTATATTTATTGTATGTCATCTCTAAGTTTAATTTTTCATGAAACTTCAATATCTTATCTCTTCACATTTACATTCAATTTTAATACACTAGGTAGATAGATGCAATTGGTAGGTTACTTATTACATAAGTGTGTGTATTCATATGACTAACTTAAAACTCTACCTTCTAACCTAACGCTCTCTTAATCCCAATACCGTCATAACTGCTGACCACGGGCCTCCTTTTCTTAGGGAGGGATCATAGTCTACTGTGCTGCGCTGACCAGGCATGTTAGCACAGGATTTAGCCTTAGGCTTCTGAGAGAGGATTTTATCTGTGTAAAATAGGTATCCCTTAGCTTTTTCAGCACCCTCGGGAGGAACGTGTGACACATGTATTATACTTAATCGGACAATTCAATCATAAATCCTACAGAATCAAAATGTCATTTGAAACAGTTGCATTATCAACTCTACTGACTGACTCTACACAAGACTGAATATTTTGTCTGTAATAATTTACTAATAAACTAATTAGGTATGTATGTAAAGAACTATATAGAACTATATAGCTGGGAGAGGACGCCCGAGAAAAATATACTCCGATGTATACTGATGAAAAGCACTCGTTAGAATATTCATTTTTAGCTATTAGGTTAACAACACAACACTTTATTGAAATCAAATCCATGTAAAAAACCCCCAATCCTAATCATAATTTCGTAAGAAACTTTTTAATATTGGCAAGTCATTAGGCTCTCAAACGTGTGCCCAATTAGGTAAATACAACATTTTATAGCTGGTCTAGACCATATTCTTATATTCGGTAACCTAATTTTATAGATCTGTGTCTCTCACAAGCGAAACTTTTTAATTCAATAACCATTGAATAATTTGCTTTGATCAAAAACTAAAAAACACGCTTGAAAATCCTAAATATTTTTCACACATATTTTTTTTTTTATAAATTATTGCATTGTCAGCAGTCCTTATTAATAATATAAGCATGTTTACATGAAAAAGTTCTTAATACCTACAACAATTTTTTGACCAAAAAATAAATAAGAAATACAAAACTAATTTGTTTGTATACATACCTAGGATGTGTTTTGTTTACAATTGAAAATAATCCCGTAATATGAGGTGTCACTAGCACCGTACTAAATGATCAGTGCTACCGGTGTGGGAGTTTTTATATAGCGTGCATTGTGGCAGGTCTATGCGGCGTGTTCATATCTTTGTCAATGAGGTGTATAGCTAATCATTTAAGTAACCGCTAAGTCGCACGTTGTCCCCAGTTCTTATCAGTCACAAATCATCTGGTATTTAACGGTAACTAACCAATTTTAGAAGAAAATTAGTCAATTTAGTAAAATTAGTCAAATTAGTCAAAATTAGTCAAAAGTAAATTCAGTATGAGAGTAGATCTGAAAGAGTTACGATTTTTTTATTAGGTATTGCTTTGTCCTCTTCCCTGAACCTGATAAGAAGCCCAGAGGAACACCATGAGGTTTCAATCTTATTGAGCTAATCCTAAATAAAAATAAAATAAAATATCCGTGTGGTGACGACTGAAGAAAACAAGTGTCGCCACACCTTTTCTTTCTTAGGGTGCTGTAAAAGCTAGTCGAGAGAAATTTTTCACAGATAACATCCCCTGTGAGAGACAGAAAACTCGAAACTAAACCCCTTGTTTTCTGCTTTGGTCGGGGAAATGCCTGAACGCACACCCTCTGTCCAGTTAAGACTGAGAAGGGTAGTGTGGGGCCCACTAAAACGCCCGCCGTGTGCCTACGTCAGCTGGGGACTGGGCACCGGTACTAAGGTGGTTCCGCCATCGGTTGCCCACCTAGAGGCTGCTAATGCTGCTATGTGAGCATTCTCTCTCAGGCGATGTCGGGCCAAGATCTTAATTGAAAAAGTCGTTCCGTGAGAGATTTTAAGAAAAGAAAGCAAAAAACACACACATCCAAAGTATTTTTTTCAATTATTGCATTGTCATCGAGTCTTAATATATATACAAAACAGGTCAATCTCATGACTGCATGTCCATTTTCAAGGATTCTGTTACATAGAATACATAGGTAGATACGTACGGAAAGTATATATACATTAAATAGTGTTTCTATTAGTTTCCATAAAAGATTTATGTCTATTGTATATTTTATTTCGAATCTCGAGGCTTCTAAATAATCTGTTTTGATTAACATTTGCAAAGAGACTTCATTGAGATTATTTTAACTTTAACTGTACTCGCATATCAATTACGATAATTTTATTACAGATATGAGCGACAATGTAATCTGAGCTGACATTTTAATATTTCTTGTCGCTTTGTATATGAGACTGATAAGACAGACAATTTAAAATAAAATAATAAACTTTTCTTCAGGCAGATATCCAAAGTCGTGGGTTCGATTCCCACACAGAAATAAATATTTGTGTGGCAAACACAGATTTATATTGTAACCACATTTTCTAAGTAAAAACGTCAAAAGAAAGTAAATAAATATGTTCAAAAGGAAGGACATACTTCCATAATCTGGTGCCCATAGCACAAGCATAAAGTTTATTTTAGGTCGAGAAAATGTCCCGCAAAATGTCCTTGAATATTTATAACTAAATACCTATCAAACCAATATCACAATTATTAGGTATTTTATCAGGGAATTAAGTTTACCGGGGGTTTTATATTTTATTTTTATAATGAATATAATACATAAAGTCTATTGTACGATTTACACAAAAACAATATTATGATTTCTTCTACAACGGGGTTTTCCAAACCGGAAAACTTTATTAGTAGTATTTCACAATTTGAGCAGTTTTACTGAAAAACTATTAAGTACAACTGTAGATTTGTAGTTTGACTTAGTAATTTAACTTCCATCTACATGTGCTGTCATGGTGTTGACTATGAAAAATAAATGAAATGAAAATTTAATAAAAATTGATAAATAATAATAAAAATTAACATAAAAAATTCAGCTAACTACGACTTGGACTCACAAATGAAGAGTTCCGTGCCTGTACTGCACTATTTATTATAAAAGATGTTGTCCACAACTTTGTAGGCGTGGAATTTTGTAACCAAGCCATAACAAATCTTACAAAAAAAAGCCATGCTCTGGAATCACCAAGCTCTTTTGAAGCTATAAGCTCAACTCAGAATAGATAGAAGATACAACGTAAGCTCATATAAGAACATACATACAAAAATAACGACTTAGTTTTATAATAAGTAAAGATAACGGAAACAAAGCGTTGCTTAGTAACGTTAATGTAGATAATCATTATGTTGTTATCTTGCCCCCCGGTTAACATCGGCATGTGATGCCCTTGAATAAGCCGCTACTGAGCCTCTCATATCTGGGAGGCGGATGAGGAAGTCCCGGGTACCTCCCTCTTTCTCCAAACCATTAATGTCCCATTGTTGGACACGGGCCACCTCCGCTTTGGGAGCGATTATGCTCTACTATGCCACGCTGACCAGGTTGGCATAGTTTGTTTTCGAGATTTCCTTCTTTCAATGCAATATTCCTAAACTGGCTTTTACAGCATCCTAGGAAGTAAACGTAGGGTAGGTGTGTAAACGTAGGTAACGTAAGGGTTGATGACACTTGTATTCTTAACCCGTCGCCACAAGTGTTATACGTGTGGTGACGGATTAAGAATCGGGTCGATCTCGGGTGCAATTATGATACCTTATTAAAACCTATAAATGTTTATTTGGGAAGTGTTTTTACAAGAGATGGTAAGGTTGATGCTGATGTGGAAAGAAGGGTGTTAGCGGGAAATAAGCTGAATGGTGCCTTGCATGCTATTGTGGCTAACCAAGCGATTACTGAAAAGGCTCGAATGGCGATCCACAATGGCGTGTTGTTACCTACGCTTATGTATGGAAGCGAATGTTGGGTGTGGCAGGAGAAGCACAAAAGTAGAATAAATGCTGTAGAGATGCGCTCTTTGAGAAGTATGTGTGGTGTGACTTTGAAAGAGAGATTAAGAAATGAAGTTATAAGAGAACGTTGTGGTCTGAAAGAGGATGTAGTGACTAAGGTGGAGAAAAGTATGCTTAGGTGGTTTGGTCATGTGGAGAGGATGGATGAGAGACGCTTAACGAAAGGCATATACACGGCGAAAGTAAGTGGAAATGCTGGGAGAGGACGCCCGAGAAAAATATACTCCGATGTCATCGCCGGGATACTCCAAAAGGGACGTGCGTAGCACTTACAACCATCGGGCATGTATGACCAGATGTATGAGTGTGGATGAAGCCAAGGAAGTGTGCTTCGATCGTGGCAGATGGCGCTCTATAGTCTCTGCCTACCCCCATGGGAAAAAGGCGTGATGTTATGATGATGATGATGATGAAATATATTGGATTTGGTAGATCCAGTCCTTCGTAGTAAAGTAGTAGCACTTTTATTATGTAGCAGATTTAGCACGATGTCATACCGCCAACTAGTGCGGTTACAATACGTGCAATTTAAATAAATTTCATACAAATCGGTTTAATCGTGCAAGAGTTTGATTACAAACAACGCGTGTAGAATTAAGCATTCACATCCTACTGATATGTATTATGTTTATGAATGAGAACGTTTGTATGTGCCTTTCTCAAGATCACGCCTTTTGCAGGTATAATCATATATAATTGCTGTTACGCTAAAAAATTTTATAAAATGGGGCGGTGCAGGAATCACAAACACGAATGATACCACGAGGGTTATACAGAGATATCATCACTCTCCTGCTGTCATCGGGAGTCGGTGCAACACGACTACTTCTCATGTTGCAATGGAATTTGACTGCCTGACGTCAAACCTTTTTCTCTCTCTTACGATACCTCGCGGGCAAGGTATAGGAAGGTGATACTTATATTCTTTTTGTCCGTCACACCATAGGTTATATAGATATACTATAGATATTATTACATGTATGATATGAAGCTATTATACCTTTGTTATTCATGTTGAAGAACATCGCCTTGATATCACAACAAAACAAGGCGAGCACGCGTCGCGCTGAAGGCAGCGCGCGTCGGGTCACCGGTTCCACTTAGTTACGCTTCAAATCTAAGATTATTATTGATAATTTTGTTGGTGTAATTAACGATAAATAACATTAGTGCCGTGTGCATTTCATACGTTTGCACGCGGCACCAATATTCTAGTACATAAACGCCTGAATTTTGTAAGTCTTTCACAGTAACTTACATCGTGGTTTACCCGTAACTATCTATATACTATACATTTGTAAGGACACATTGTATGAATTCATTGTTTGCAAGTAGACGTAATGTGAACAGGTCTACGAATGCATAGAGACCATTGTGCTAGCCACCCAAGTTATAATAAACAAATATATTTATTACAGTATGTAATGTCCTGTTGTTTGCTCGACGCCTAATTTATTGTATACAAATATATTATGTATGAATTCATTGTATGCAACACTCAGCGTATCAGCAGTTTTAGGAATATATAGAAACGATTGTTCTCCTTAACTATATAAGCTAATATTATATCAAATATATTGAGTCGCAAATAAACGCCATTCAAGTCCGGACGTATTTCATTTTATCCTCTAACCGACGCTCACGACATATAACCCTAAACATTGTTTTGTACGGGTGGTAACGGATTAAGATATACTCGTATATGTCACCGCCCCATTTCATGTGTTAATGCTGTAAGAATTAGCTAAAGGAAACTTAATACGTTCAGTGCGGCTAACGCTTATGCGCGTTTTTCTGATCTTCACCAAGTGCGGGCCGACGCGTATACGCGTCCATACAAAAAAAAAATCTGTAGGCAAGCGGGGTGCGCCACACCTGTGCGTTTATAGCGTGTATTCTGGGTGTCTATTGTTTCGAAGCGGTCGTAAAATGTGGAATTGTAAAGGAGACTACACACTAGTCAGGTTTCTGCTACGAATCTTGCAGGGGGGGGGGGGGACGGCGGCGGCGGCGACGACAACAATAACCTAATTTAGTACAATAGATTATTGAAATAATTTTATTATGACTCGCTCTTTTAACTAAACTAATAGGTAGTTTTAGTCTATTTATAAATGGTGTCGATTACGAGGCGGGCGAAAAGTCGTAAATTAAAAAAAATTAAGAATAAAAGGGCTTTCGGGAGAATGTACCTTTACTATTACTGTTTTATTAAGGTATAACTTACTATTTTAACAAAACCGAACGATGATATATTATGGCGTAAACATCACAAAATCTCTTACAAATAAACACTAGTGTGGAAGCACCTTTATCCATCCAACACCTTTATATGACCCGTAATTGTTATATGACAGTCATAAAACTCGAAAGTTACCGAACGCACATAAGCGTCGGCCGCACTGCGGGAAGGTAAAAGACAACGCGCTATAGCGTCCAGCCGCACTACGCGACTTTTCTTTGAACGCATATAAGCGTTCTTAGCACTACGCGAAAAATTTTTTGAACGCACATACGCGTTTTCAGCACTGGGCGAATGACTCTTTTTTTAGCATTGGCTATAAATTCGCAAATTATTCAGCATTGAACGCGTTCGAATCCTTTAGGAGTGTATACAAAGTGGAAATACGATTACAATACAAATCGAATTTGAGGTGTACTGTATTTAAAACCAGTATTTATAACTTATTATATACACGATTATCGAGTTTATTATCAAAACCTATAGCAATATGTCAGGTCAGAGAGCGGGGTAAACCTTTAGGTATTTAATTATTTTCAACTAACAAAGAAAACAACGTTTATTTAATTAGTTATTTATTGACATTAAATGCATTTTGGTTTCGTTTTAATATAATACAATAGAATCACTCTATACACGTTAAATATAACTATTATTAGATGAATTGAATAAAAATACTTTCCCTTCTCTTACAAAAGCACCTGGCGGCTGAGGGGCGCAGTGTTACGTAAATATCTGACAATTTCAGTTAAAATTCCATTAAAAACACAGAAACTTCATACAAACGAACGCAATCAAAATCTTTAAGAGACATTTCGCTAGCCTACTACAATGTTTTAAAAAAGTTTTATCACGTTACAAATATTTAGTAGGTATTAACATAGACGTCAGCCAAAAACTCAAAATGATAGTCATGATGTACTTTCATTTATTTTGATAACATTCATAAAGACATTGTAGTATTACACCAGAGACCAAAGTCTACTATTCCTGAATAGTATCGTCTCCTATTCCTAATTTGGAATCTACTTTACCATTAGTGCAATAAAAATATTGCCTAGATAGATATAACAATGCAATGGATTGCAATCATAAATTGATTATGTACCTATTAAAGAATGGGGTATTAAGCTCGATATTTCTAAACACTTATGGTCTTATTCATAATGACTTATCGAAGGTTTAAACGGAGATTTTATCGGAGAGATAATTAACGTTTTAGCGTAAAAAGACTATTACTAGACTATTGAATAATAAGTTTTGACAATTTTCGCGAACCGATTTTAGCGAACTTTTAAACCTCCGATAAGTCATTATGAATAAGACCATTAATGTTAAGAATCATCAATCTTGTATGAAAAGCTTTTGAGTATTTAAAAAGCAACAAAAGCAGCAAAAAAAGAGGAGGTTCTCAATTCGTGTTTTTTTTATGTTTGTTAACACGAAACTTTTAACTAACTGGGTGAAGCGATTTTAACGATTCTTTTCTTATTTGAAAGCTGGTAGTTTCGAGTGGTCCCATTGGCACCAGGTCAGGATCTGATGGTTATCTCCTGAGAAATCGAGAAAAGCCCTCAAACTTCAAAGGAAGTCGGTTGAACTTTTTTCTTCTGCATACTTTTTTGGAGATATTTTATTATTGGATCCGGCTTGATACTAAACAAATAACCATTATAATATAACTGATTGCATATTTAACGTCTAATTTGTTTTATTAATACGAACACTATCGCGTCCACCTCGCCCCATATTTCCTTGACAAGAAATGTCATTTTTGCACTAAATCCAATATTATTTTATACACTTAATTATAGCAATTTACGGAACAATGATATTATTGTAAGCTCTTAAATTTGATATATTAAGGTGATCAAAATCGTACATATAAGTGCATGATATAAAATAATTACTAAACTCTGTACAATAGTAAATATTATATGTAACATTAAAATTAGGATACGTTATTAATTGCCATAGCGAAGGGATATTATTTGGTGTTTATAGAGATTATGTTGTCAGGAAAAGTAAAAATATTGTTTAAAATACGTAAAATGGTTCACTATGCATTATGGTAACTAATATATATTGTTTTAGTGCTTATTTAGAGTCACGACATGTAAAAAAATACATTAATGTGACTTCACTAAACCAATTTCGTTTAAAAAATAAAATTATAACATTGAATTGAAACTTAAATAATGTGTTTTTTCTCTAAAGCTGATCAACATTAATAACACTTAAATAAAACTACTTTTTACGGATTTAGACGCGTATATTTGTTTTAAATTTTGGCCCGACGTTTCGGAGACTTTGCAGTCACCATGGTCACGGGTGAGACTGGAAATTTAAAACAAATATACGCGTCTAAATCCGTAAAAAGTAGTTTTATTTAAACAGATGAGTCGCGCAAGTGTTAGAAAATATTATTAATAACACTTATTAAAAATGGTGATAAAATAAATTATTTTCTTTTCACTATAAAAATTCTTCACTAATTTCATTTTCACTATATAAATCCCCATTTCAAAAACCAATAGCTTAAATTATATCATAAACGATTCATAACATATTATTTTATAAGCCACACAAATTGGTAATGCGCCTGGCGGCCATGTTGGTGACGTCATAGTGACGTATAGATGAGAACATTACATTTTGTTAGCTATAATTTTTCTTTGCTGATGACGTCACAGGGGCGTTAATTTGACAAGGTTCCAGCGCATTATCAATTTGCGTGGCTTAAACATGAAAACGTCTAAAATTAAATTACTTATGTTTGTATAGTATTGGTGTAACTATAAGATTAGTTGATTAGGAGCAGAAGGAAGCTTGGTTTTCTTAAAGCTTAAACATACCTTAGATTTAATATTTGTATAACTATCACACTCATTATTAATTAATAATAATATAATAGGTAATTGTACTAAATGAGTATACATACAGTAGGATTATTTGTTCGTTTTTAGGGTTCCGTACCCAAAGGGTAAAAAAGGGACCGCCGCTATTGCCGCTATAACAACAAATACTAAAAATAAAATAAAATAAATATTTAGGGGGGGCTCCCATACAACAAACATGATTTTTTTTACCGTTTCTTGCTCGATACTAATAAAGTTGCCTTATGTTGCATAGATAATGGTACGGAACCCTTCGTGCGCGAGTCCGACTCGCACTTGACCAATTTTTATATAAATAATTATTATTTGCGTGCGAAAAATAAGGTCAACCTGTGTATTGAAATTTTATACATAAAAAAATAAACGCTAATGTTTAAATAAAACTACTTTTTAATTATTATCCGTATATCATTTTAAAAATATCCCGACGTTTCGGGATAGATTTAAAATAATCAATAATTTTTATTCAAAAAGGCGTGACGATGACGGTATGACTTTTATTTTTATTAAACTTTTATTTTGCAAGTTTTTCAATCTTTTACTGAATTTTTTTTACTGATTTTTAAATTTGTTTTATAGAGAAAACTACTTGATTGGATAATTTTTTACACGCAATTTTTAAATACTATATATGTATATATATATATATTCTTTATATTGTATAAAAATAAATAGACTATAACATACAATAGTCTAACAGATGGCAACAATCGACCTTCACTTATCTGATATAAATACGAGAGTTATTTTATTGATTGATAAATATTCCTATGGCGGCTTCTTTTTGTATGTTCAGGGTCAATTTTAATTACATTGATTTTATCCAATTTCCCATAAACATAATATAAACTTCCTATATTGATAGTCATATAAATTTAGATTCAATTGATAATTATAGTATACGGAAAATGAATTTGCTTGGTAAAACAATTCTGTTTGCCCTTGGGTATACACCATCATTTAATTTCAAGCCACAAATTTATGTCAACCACCCGGGCCCTTCTGTATCATTCTAACCCTGGATGTTAGGTCTTAATCTATTTTACAAGTGTCTTTAACTTTCTTCAATACATGGCAATAATACCAGCTGTACGTTTTTTTGCAGACAAGCCATTATTATCGCAATTATCTTTCTTTTGATACCATTATCGATTAATTATCAAATTGATGAAAGTCGATTATCATTACCTCTGAATATTTTTAGTTGCAACAACTACGATAAACAGTTAAAAATAAGCAGAAATTTCGAAATAAACAACTTTGAGTTTCAAACCAACAGTAGTTTTCTTTGTATACACGCCATTTTCATTGTTAAATATACCTACTGCCAGGTCGGTAGTAAAGCACATAATACTATTACGTCAGTGTTTGTGTGCGTTACCTTGAACGCATTATTCGCTACACACACACACTAAGAGATGACAATATCTGTACAACGTGTACATGCATTGCTCTAGCACCTTTTTCACCATAGATCGCCTGATATAAACTCATGTTGGAATAATGCTCTAAGTTAAAAGCCGAAAATATTTTTCAAAACCAGTAGGTCAAACGTATATAATTGAATATTTAAAAAAAAAATTGAACATCTTCGTGTTCCTTTGAAATTTGAGGGTTTTCCTCGATGTCTCGGAAATAACCATCAGATCCTGACCTAGTGCCCACGGGACCACAAAGAAACCACCATCTTTCAAATAAAAAAAGAATCATTAAAATCACTTCGCCCCGTGAAAAGTTATAAGGTAACAAACATTAAAAAAAATAAAGGCGAATTGAGAACCTCCTCTTTTTTTGAAGTCGGTTAAAAAATCATTCCACTCCCGTAAATCATAACATAAAATCCATTTTGGTGGAGTTCGTGATATATTTTTAGTTATTATTATTACATATCTATGAAATGATTGATTTTGTGATATAACACACTAGCTTTTAGTCGTCTAGATAAAATATCTAAGTTATCTCGTATCTTATAGTTAAGTTATTGTGAATGCTATGATTGATAATAAAAATAATTCTCTATAATAGTGGATTTTGTTTAATAAATCAAATTGTGATGGAAAAAGTGATCACCGCAAGCGGGACTTGAACCCACGACCTCGGAATACCGTTCCGTAGCTCTGCCAACTGAGCTTATTGCGGTCGTGCTAACAGTAACCAATTAGACCACCACAATCGTTACTCGATTGAGTTTACATCGCATTTTGACGTACAACGTGGATTTTGTTGTTATAAAATTAAAAATATGACAGCATACATCACAGAGGCCTAAATAAGCGTACCTAATCAGTATTCCCTTAATTAGGTATGCTACAGCTTATCAGAGCTAAAACCAAAAATGCCCAAATATAATATTTAACAAAGTTAGTGCTCTTTTTGTCTTGAGAGGGTGTCAGTGAAAAGTATTGGATACTGTGTTGTAACGTTAAAGTGGCAAGAGCTGAATAAATTTATCGATAGCTCTTATAATATATTTAAGTCTGCTATACGGCCGCTTTCAATCTTTTACCTATCCTCAATAGTTGCTACTAAAGACAGACAAATTAAACTACTGTCCTTACTTGTTTTTCAATAAGCTACAGTAGCATTTTCTATTGAAACTTAGAGATAGAAATATCTCACTGATAAGGATAACAATCTATTCGTAATAGTAGGTAAGATATTGAAAACAGCCGTTAAGAATTATCAACCAAAGTTAAACACTGAAGAGGACAGAAAACTAAAACATTATTCTCGAAGTAAATTTAAAAAAAAATGCTTAGGTATCCTTACTATTTTATATCTGACTGAAATCCAAATGACGACGTATCAAAAATTTATACGAGCTTAAGTGTTAATGTGTGTAACAAAACCATAGCGCGTTTTAAAAAATTGTACAACGCCATCTATCGAGTGGAATAGTAAACTTGTTTGTTAAGGTTTAATATCTAAATTTCACGCGTACGATGTCGCCGGCAACAGCTAGTCTTATTATAAAACAATGTCGTTATTTTTGTATGTATGTCCCTATGTGAGCTTATATCTTTAAAACTACGCAATGGATTTAGATGCGGTTTGCTTTTAAATGATAGAGACTAAAGAGGATGTCTTTCTTGTATAATTTGTTAATATTTGTTTATGAAATTCCACGCGAACGAAGTTGCGGGCAACACCTAGTAATATTATAATAAATATATATATATATTACCGGTTAACAGTCACTTTTATAGGATCGACAATGTCGACCCAGGTTTCGAGCATATCCGATGCTCATCATCAGGACGAGCGCGAATCGAGCGCGACATCATCGATCCTATAGAAGTGAGTGTTAGCGGGTAACATATACATATATATTTTTAAGATGATCAAACTCACGAAAATTTCAATACTAAAATATTATAATAATTGAGCAAAAAAAGAAATACCGAAGTTTGTAAATCTGTAGTTTTCTGTCTGTATTTTAAAGTTATTTACATAAAGAGACCCCGTGAAATATGTAATATATTTAAACAATCACACAGGAAAACTTAGTGCAATTAAGAATTATAAAACACAATATTAAAATCTAATTTGTATATTCACACGTCAATTGCGATATTACATAATTATATCCAAAATGTCACACAACCAGACAAAATAAATAATACAACTAAAATTGATCGCATTTTAAAGTTATCCCTAAAATATAACAAAAACCTTAGAGTATTAGAGTATTAAAACCAACAAGAGCAGTTACATACACTGTTTTTTTTTCAAACATTCTGCAAGTTCAATGTTGCCGAGCACACAACTGACGTAACTCCACTAATCGTTACGCAGGAACATCAGTCGTTTTCAATACCCAATCTAAGTTGATGGATAGAAATTATCTCCGTTAATCAATAAAATATCCCCACAATCAACGTTTAAAAAAGGAATGCTTTCCGTCAGTAGCTTATTCAAAAGTAGTAAGAACGAGTTGTCTGACTTTAGTAGTGTCTATAGAGGAAACAAAATATTGAAAACAGGCGTAAGAGACGACGAAGTCTGTACATAATAAGTATAAGCATTGCTCTCGAACCATTACCAACAGAGATCGCTAGACAATGCCAACTCCTGTTGGGTTAATGCTCTAAGATTAGAACCAATAAGGCCTATTTATCCCTTAGGGGGGTAGGCAGTACCTATGCTATTGCTATTGCCGACTCCAGAATATTGCTGACTCCAGACTGCTATTGATAAATAAATATATAAATATTCACGGACATTTCATTTTCTTATGTCAATAACATTTAAAAAATTAAAGAATTTAAAATATATTTGTTCATGGAGATATTTTGTATAAGCTGTTATAATAAAAAAATAAATAATAAAATCGACAATAGGCATTCAATGTGTGAACGTTACGCTTTCTCAAATTAATTGAGAATTTTGTATTATAAAAATATTTTAGACAGTATAGCATTTTGTCTCAAACCACAGATTACTATATAATCTCAAACATTTTAGACAAGATAGCAATTAGTCTAAAACATTTAAGACAATATTACACTTTGTTTAAAATATTTTAGATAATTATTTGGTCTAAACAATTTTCGACAACATAGCATTTTGTATAAAACCTTTTAGACAATATTATATTGTCTAGAATATTTTTGTTCTAGACATATAAAAGCGGATAGATAATTAAAAATATTCTAATTATTAAAATATTTATCAGGTATTCGTTATATTTACAAAAACTATAGATACATATTATAGCCACCTGCAATGGTTAAGCTTTGGTTTCTTCAAATAGCGAGCAAGTTAATTGGCGGAAGTCATACAAAGATGAACGTTGGCATTTAAACAGCCAGAATATATTTTATGGTGTCTAATATAGCGGCCTTATTTCGTAAAATATAATAAAGCAGCGTGCTAGGTCATTTACCGCTTTATGACGTCCGTTACATAACGGAATCGCTACTTACGGAAACTAATGCTTTACAAAAAATATAAGCCAGTTCGAAATATATTTTTACAAAATAGGTATATTTCAGAAGTGTAATTAAAAGTTGTATAACTAAAATTAATTATTTAGAATAATACAGTAATTAATATCTTGCAGACATATTATAAATTATTAATTAATTAAATTATTTGTATTATAATTAAATTGATCATTTGTATTAGACATCTATAGCAATTAATAGCTATTGTCTAATTGCCATTAGATGTAGTCTTAAAATTTGAATAAAACTTTTATGATATCTGGTTCTTATAGCTCAGTGATTAGAAGCTTGTGGTTTAAGTTTCCAAACGTCGTGTGTTTGATTACTACCAGCAACAATTATTTTAACTATTTTTTTTTACAACAGGGTTTTTGACATCAACTAATTATCTCAAACAACTATGTTTATTAAGATTTTAGTGAATTTAAAAACAACGGAATTTTGACTTATAAATACTTAGACATCCAGTCTAGTACAATTTCTTTTCTTAATACTGTCCAAAGTTCATATATTATTCAATAAATGAAATACATGATATCTATAAATTATCTACTAGCGACATGCAAAGTTAAATACCATCTACTTATTAGTTTATATTTAACTTCATATAAGTTTTATTATAAATTGTAAACAATATCGGAACTATAGGCAGTAGTGCTTCTTTGTTATTTTATTTATGTTGATCACTTAAAACACTGGAAGTCCATTTATTTGTAAATCAACTGTTTTTTAATTTAACACAATTACGTATATTAAATTGTGAATGTCAACTACTCTTTTGTAAAACTTAGACAAGATATTTGAAATACTAACCATTTTAGAACGTAATTCATAATATATTATGTCAAAATAATATCATGAAGATATCAAAACGCATAAAGAAATAGGTAGGCATCTGATGATATGATCTATATGAAACGTCATCTAGACTAGATGTCTAAATTATTGCTTGTCTAATAATACACCGGGTTTGTTACGTATAAATATTAGACAATAGTTTTTACGTTTAGACGATATGAGACATTTTATCATTTCTATGATGATTAACGTTTCAAAGATCAGGTCTTAGCTAGGTTATTGTTTTAAAATTAATTTGTGATGTGATGTATTCGGATGGATAGTCCAGCCGAACGCTGGTGTCGGGGTATGGGGTCATGGGGTCTAAACAAAATCCCCGTCACCAGCGTGGGGTTCTCACACATAATGATGTGGCTCTCTAGGAAGCATGGGGTCAGTATCTCTCTCGGGGTCATCAGAAGAGGGATCAGCCCAATCTCTAGCTCGAGGTGAAACAAGACCACATAATCGACAGCCGAAGAAATCAGCACAATTGTGCAGGGGCCCCCTAGAGAAGGGTGAACGCCCCCCTCTAGCGACGAAATGTCGATAGCGACTTCGGTTCAATTGTTCATTCGTTGTCATTCCCAAGAAAACCACCTGAAACCATAACATAGTTAACGAATTATTTACAACAAATCTAAATGAAGTAGTTTACCAAGACTGTGATTTGAACTCACAGTGATTTGAACACACACACCATCCCTTAACAGTTTTTTTATCTTCCGAATATAAAATATATATTTCCCAAACGATTTACAATCATCTTGTATGTATAATTATATCAATAAGTATAACTGAAGCCTAGAAAAAATCACTCCAGAATACTGGATTATTCAAAGACCCAAATTCCTTTTATAAAAAAATGTTGTTCTAGGATATTGGTTTGCGAAATTGTACAAAGCAGCGCCAACATCCAAGAACAACAAATCAAGGCTGTATGTTCAAATCGCAGCAGATGGCACTCAATAGTCTCTGTCTCTACCCCCATAGGAATAAACAGTAACAGTATGTATGTATGATTGTATGTTTATCAAAATGAAACTAATAATTCAAATTAAAAAAAAAATGTATTTAAATTTTTTTTATTAAGGGCCTACATCAATATTATCGTCGACATGTACATATTAACACAGCTAGTAGGCATAGAAAATGAAGAATTAGGGATATTTTTTTTGTTTACTCAAAATCTACTAAATATATTTTATTTCTGATTTACGTGTTTCTATATATAATAGTTACTTATGGTTTTAAAGTTATTTCATTAGTTAATACGCGATAATAGACCGACAAATGAAAAAAATAAAAAATGAGAGAGGTTGTTTCGCTAAGATTTTCTATCGAGAAAACTTTTTTCAATCGCGTTTCTGAGTTTATGCGATCCTAGATTATATATTGAAAAAACATATACTTAAAAATTAGAGCTCTGGCCATTCAATCTAAAGAAAAAATGAAAACTTCGTACATAGAAAAATGCACGAAGCTATTTTGGTATCCTCTTAAATTAGTATTTAAAATAATACAAGTGCATTAAAAACTAAGAACTAGGCAAAAACATACTAATGTACTCAAATATATTTCTGTTACTACACAAAATTTCTTAAAACAAGTTTTTGAGACTCAATACTTAATTTCAGTTAATATAATTGCTACCAATATCATTCAGCTTTGAATTTATCTGCCATAAATAAACAAGGCACTATCAAATTAGAGTTATATTGAACACTTACCAAATACATTTGACAGCAAGTTAGCACGGTAACCCAGAACAAATGGAATGCTGCATTTAACATGATCCAGGCTAACCAGGCATTGCACTGTGACCACTCCAGGAGCACATCCATTAGTGTAGCCCCTGCTGTCCAGGGACATTCGGAGAGGTAATACTGGGCACCACCCCACAGCATCCATGCGCACATTATCAGCAAACTTACAAGGAAACCAATGAAGTATTGGTGGTTTTTAGCACCTGAAAAATATTGTTTTTACATTGTAGTAAACTACTTAAAAGAATAAGAAGAGAGGAAAGTAATATCGTTAAGAGAGTTTGCATATAAATGTGGAAGGAAAAAATCTACAGGAAGACCTAAGAAAAGATGGATGGACTGTGTGAACGAGGATATGAAAGAAAGAGGAGTTAACACAGACATGACGGCTGATAGAAGACTGTGGAAGAAAAAGACATGTTGCACCGACCCCAAATAATGGCATAGGTAAGGGCAGAAGAATGATGATTGTAGTAAACTAAAATCTTTAAACTAATACACCATAGAATTCTTTTATAATGACTGTTATTATTTTCACCAATCGCTGTAGATGATATAGCAGATAATAGAACTACCTACCCCAGGAAACATACAGCCAAAAACTAGTGTCACAGCAGTTTTCTTAAAAGATAGCTCTGTATGAATAAAAAATTTTCTGCAGTTTTAAAGATTATTGTGAACAGATAAACAGAAAGACACACCAGAAGAATATTTCATAGTGAGTGAGTTTATTGCTTTCCATGTGGTGACGGATTAAGAATACAAGTGTCACCACCCCATCTACTCCCAAGGGTGCTGTAAAAGTCAGTTAAGGGATATTGCACACAGATAACATCTTCTGTGAGAGACGGAAAACTCGAAAATAAACCCTGTGCCAACACGCCTGGTCAGCGCGGCACAGTAGACTATAATCCCTCCCAAAGTGGAGGAGGCCCGTGCCCAACAGTGGGACGTAAATGGGCTGGAGAAGAGTTTATTGCTGGGTATAAGCATGAACACAGTAAATAAATTAAAAATTGTTGTTTTTTAATTCAATCTTATTTACAAACACCTGCGCCGGGGCCGCCGAATTTATACGATGTGCGATCGGGTAAATTCTTAGAAAGCGATTGACAAACATCCTGTGTAAACAACAACTTTATTTATTTGAGTTTCTCTTAACGACACTTAAAATCGCCACATAGAATTAGACGTTTCGCAACACGAAGTGTCGTCGGAACGCCGTGAATAGTAAGTTTAAAAGAGAACAATGGGAACCTGAAAAGGCAACAACAAACACTTAAATTTTGTTCAGTTCCCCTGATATCTCATTTGGACGCTAAACACCTGTAGATTTAACCTTGCTACAATCTTTTCTGTTCTAAAATAGATTCAGTCGCAAATCATCTAAAATTAATCAACTTACCAATACAGTTGCCGACCCAAGGACAGTGATGGTCAAACTTTGCAACACACCGGTTGCAAACAGAACAATGTTTAGAACGTATAGGGCGTCGTACTAAACACGCGGAACAGAAGCGCGCAGGTTCGAATCCACCCCGAGATGATTCTGACAATTCGATTATTGTCTGCAATACAGAAAATGCAATGTTTTGAAAACACAGTCGCAAAAATAACGGTTCTATGCAGGGATCGAACCGGCGCAATATCGTCATTCCCAAATTTTTTTCTGAAAAACCGATGTATGGTCTATGGCTATACATAAGAAATTTTCTACTATAGTCAACAATTAGATGGCACAGAACAAAAAAAAGGTTTGTGAAAAGGTGTGTGAAAAAGGAGTAGTTAAAAAATTTCTGAACATTGTTTCTTTTATACCACTGAGGTTGCGAACGGTCCGCATTACGGTAACCTATCATAGTAATATTTTCTAACACTTGCGCGACTCATCTGTTTAAATAAAACTACTTTTTACGGATTTAGACGTGTATATTTGTTTTAAATTTTGGTCCCACGTTTCGGAGACTTTGCAGTCACCATGGTCACGGGTGAGACTTTTCATGGTCACGGGGGAGTCTCACCCGTGACCATGGTGACTGCAAAGTCTCCGAAACGTCGGGCCAAAATTTAAAACAAATATACGCGTCTAAATCCGTAAAAAGTAGTTTTATTTAACCTATCATAGTAACCTATAGGCATAAACATTTCAAATTTCGTCAAAACAATATAAAAAGATTAAATAATATACATACACGAAACTTATCCTGTCTAGAGGCAGTAATAACACCAGGATCACTGCGCCAAGAACGTAGGAATGTAAACCAGAGCGCTCCTGAACATAGTACAAACAGAATTGTGGGACCAGCACCCACCACTCCCATCACAAACACCACCCACGTTATATAAAACCATATCTGAAAACACACCATTATTTTGTGTATATTTCAATTTTAATAAAAATCTGATTTTTTTATCATCTTATCATCATCATCATAACATCACGCCTTTTTCCCATAGGGGTAGGTAGAGACTATAGAGCACCATCACCATCACCATCATACATCTGGTTATACATGCCCGACGGTTGTAAGTGCTACACACATGACCCTTTTGAAGTATACCTGTAATGACATCAGAGTATACTCTGTTTAATTAAGGTGCAATTGTGATTGTATTTTTTAACATGCTTTTATTAGCTTCCTAAAGATCTATTAACGTATTAATATAGGTGATGGAAATTTGAAAAAAATTTTACCCACTGTGTAGCAGAAGTTGGATTGATCTGAAATTTTGCACATGTATTAAGGACTGTTGAATGTTCAGGATTTTCAAGCGTGTTTTCTTTAGTTTTTGAACTAAGTAAATTATTTCTTTTAATCGTAATTACTACAACTAATCTTATCAAAACAGGAGGGGGTTTCTTACCTTTGTTGCAAGATATACGCTAAGAGGAAATATATTTTTCAGGTCATCATCAAAGAGGAAATTGCTAACATAATGTAGCAGCCCATAGAAGCAGACTAGAATGAAGCCCTTGATCAGGTACAAAGCATCCATCTCCAGCACTAGGCCTGTCAGGTAGAAAGCCACAAAAGGCATCACTACCACACACCACCAACGGAACTTCTGTAGAATGTTAAATGTCAATTTTAACATCTTTAGGACTCTATACCGAAACCACATAACAAAAAATAAAACTACGACTACTATTGTTAAATTTGTCTGACGGGGCTTTATCTTGTTAACTTTATAATTAATCTTTTTTAGTCTTCTTTCATCTTAATATCTTTTATTGCTCACAATTTTGATCGCCGAAATTCACTAAATGCATATAGACATCAACTATATAGTTGTGGCTATATACCCAGAAACCCTCTCCAAGGATATTTTCTCCAATAGCTTACTATTGGAGAAAATATTTTCAGGAGTAGACCAGTACTTTGGGAGATTATCTCCTATATGCATAATAACAAACTTTACCCCTTTAATAATAAAAGATACCCAGTTACATATATGAATAGTATTTCAATTGGAAATCTTCATATTACATTGTATTATTTTGCAATAACTACTAGGGAAAATTACGAATACAAAATATTGGACAGCATTTAGCATAGTAAATTATAGTTATTTACATACATATCACGGTCACTACTGATTCGCAAGGAAGTTTCCCAAAAGAGACGCCAGGTTCCCTCCCTTTCCTACCTACGCTTCCCGCTACCCCTCACTCGCGCGAGCGCCCGAACCTTATGTTGTTAAACATAAGGCTTATTTTCGCGCACCATAATCACTACTACACTTGCAGTTTAACTTTTGCGAAACTATCGAGACGTGCGTTCGTATTTTTCTATGAATGAAGTAAATTATCCACGCGTACTATTTTTAAACAGCGGATAGGAATAATCAAAATGAAAAATAATTTTTTTTGTTCATTCAGTCGCTCCTAAAAATTTGGCAACACCTTGGAAAGTCAACCTGTATACACAGCATAAAAGTAAAATAAATATATACCTATATATTTGTATCTTATCAATATATTGACTACAAACTAATAAGTCATACCTTATCATATGTTAATCTTCTAAATATATTTTTTTTATTTGTAGCTAATGTGTGCTCTTTTATTTTATCTGACACTTTAGAGCCTATCCATAGTGAGTCAGCATTGGTTTGTAGCATTGATAATGGTGTTGCTCCTCGAAGGTTGGGAACATCTAGACTTGCATCACCCTAAAATCAACAATAGAATTATGATTATATGAGTACAAAAATAAAATGAATGTACATCATAGCATCATATTTATCATAACTCACATAAAGTATAAGTGTAGTAATGGCAGTAGTGTTACGAGCCAATATAGCCCAGTGCAATGCCGTGTTGCCATGTGAACGGTCTGTAGGTCGGGTGGAAGCACCCAGAGTAAGCAACAGGCGCGTAGGATCCACACTGGACACTTTCCAACACGCCCACATCAGTGGGGTCATGCCTGCAGCATCAGGCTCGTCCGGCGACACTCCTCGCGCCACCAAGTAAGCCACAACTGCTGTGTGACCAAACTGCGCAGCCAAGTGCAAGCACGCACAGCCCTCTGCATCTCTTAATGTAGGATCTGCTCCAGCACGAACTAACAACACGGTAGCCTCTAGATGCCCCTGACGTGTAGCCCAATGTAAAGGAGTCGATTGCAGTTCACCACCTATTGCATTTACTGATGCGCCCTTAGTCAACAAATACTGGATTATTTCACGACGATTGTTAATCGCAGCCCAGTGCAGCAGCGTTACAGTCTCGTGATCGGGCTGGTTCACATCCCATCCTGCTTCCACAAGTTCCTTGACGCGACCAAACGCACCGTATTGCGTTGCCTTTACAATGTCATAACCACTATAGTCTCGTTCCAGAGGTGCAGGAGGAGGATCGCGCGGCGGCGGCCCATCACCATCGGGCTGCGACTTACCGCATTGCCCAGTAGCGGCAGCGCCGCAGGTACTGTCGTACATGCTTCTAAGATCTAATTTGCGTAATGGACTTCATCCACATGATTTTAGGTGAAATCTAGATAATACTTTCAGAACTTCTGTGTTTCCATTGATACTCAATCGCAAAAAAAATATCCAATACAACAACGAAATCAACACAGATTTATTGACATTTATTTTTCGCAGTGTTGCCATACGAAAATAAGTGACAAGTGATAAGTTGTTTTTTTTTTGTAACCATAGATTTAGATTGACTGCGTTCAGTAAGAACGTGATCGTCCGATAACGGAAATTGAAAATTCTATTACTTGTGTACTTGAATGAATAGAATAATAATGAGCGTCTACATTCGACCGAGCAATTCCTGTGTACATACAGAAGATCCCTTAAGCGAATTTTATAAATTTTTGTATGGGTAGGGACGTGGGGTATTAAGGCTATCGATTTAGCTCTTTGAGCATTAATACTACAGGAGTTAGCATTGTCAGAGGACCCACGCTGCTATGAATTGAAGAGCAATACGCCAACACCCATACATATTGCTTAGTGTGCGTAAGTTAACTTGAGTGTGGTGTGAGAGCGACGAATGAAATTGTGTCTGAGTGCGTTACCTAGCCACGCCACCAATCTGGCAGTTTATTTTGCAAAGAAAACACCGTGTGTATTGGCTTAATACTTTAATATTTAGCTAGCATAGTTTCATTTCTATAAAATATAAAATAACAAAAAGACAAATTCCGAGCAACACTCTTTATCAGGGTAGTTTTAATTACATTATCCTTATTAAATTAATCATGTCACGCTAATATTATCAGGATAATAATCAATTGTCGTTCATTTGTCTTCCTAAAATTCGATTACAGCTAAGCCAAGTTTGCAGAATTTTGTTTTGATATGATAGTCATATTTAATCTAAGGAAAAATTTGTGAGGAAAAGAGTGTTACGAACTGTGGTCAATATGTTCCGCTACTTGCAGTCAGGCTAATTACCATCGATTAATATTTAATTTCTGTTTTTTGCCGCATAATAAAAGTGGGCTGCTTTTAGCTGGTGTCAATTGTCAATAAAATCCTAAAGCTTAGAGAAAGGGGTGTTTCAATATTATATTCATTAATACATAGCAAATCCGTGTGTAAAGGGAATTACACAGTTCCATGGAGAAAAATAGAGCCAACATTTTTTTTTATTAGTTCTTCAGGATACATTAATTAGTTTGTCGTGGGTCGATTTCTTTTCGATCGACCCAATCAATTTTGTGGTTATTTTTTTGCCGCTAGATGGCGTCGCAAGTAACCAAATTGAGAAATTTCGTATTATGTAAATATCTCGTGATTGAATGGATGTATAATGATGGAAGCTTTATAGACGCTGAAATATATGTACTAATTCTATGTATAGTCGTCGATCCATCAGTCAATATATTATGAGCCTGGGTACGCAGGTGTTAATTACCTCGTTTATTTTGTTCCACAAAAGCAAGCATTTTATTCAGGGAGGCATTATTTTTATTGCAGGGTGTGTGATCCAAAAGGCAACATAATAAAACACAATATTCTCATAAAGCTTTCAATTTATTAGTTAAACAAATATCACTTTTATTTACAACCAAAGCGATCACAAATTAAAATAAAACTAATTGTAATCACCTAAAACTACTTAACAGATCGAAATATTTACAATAGAATTAACAATTGTTCTTGTCTCGCGGAGCGCTTCGTGCGCGCGCGGGCACGTTAAGTACAGAGGGCGGGGCGGGTGTCCCCTCACGCCGTCGCCAGCGGCTGCGTCACGACGGGCGAGCGCCGCCGTGGCGACGCATCTTCCGGGGCTGGCGACGCTCCCGCCGTCCCGCTCTCCCCCGACCCCGCGCTCTCTGTTAGCCTTAAGGCTACCTCTAGGTCGCGAAGCACCTGCAACAAAAACGACAAGGTTTAGTGTCAATAAGATAATGATTTGAAATTAGATATTTTGAAACAATCTGTTTGTGGATACGGCACGTAACCACAGAATAATAACTAGTAACATCGACGTAACATCGAATATTCTATCTTGTATTTATTTATTTATTGATATAGAAGACCAGGCATGGAGAAAAGAGTGACTTGACATGGCAAATTTTAGATAATCCTGTGGAACCATGCCTGAATATAAGGAAAGATTATTATATTCATATACGGTTTGCCAATGGCTAAAATGGGGTGTCCGATTGTTTGACCAAAAGTAATTTGGCAAAACTACACTTGACAAACAACGTTTGGCAAATCAATGAATTCGCCTATTGATAATATTACTACTGATCATTTTACAAATGTTTCATTTTGCCTCATGTATTACTTTACAAAACTAACATTTGGCAACAGAGTTATCCGATAAATCTACTATTGGTCTAAAAATTTGGTATTCTTGTTAAAATGACCTCTTTTGCATATTTTTTTGCAAAGCCACTGCTCTGGATTTTCCTAAAAAGAAAATACTATAAGTATTAATTGATATATTTTATTATTTAAAGATAGATAGAATGAAAATAAATGTTATTTTACTTTATTTGCAAAATAATTACTTATTAACCCGATCGTCTTTGGAGATATATATATTAATTTTTTTATCTTGGGTTAGGTTAGGTTAGAACTTTAACCCCAAACAGAAGCGACTTTAGGCATTTCTACCATTAATAATGATTCATGATTATAATGATACATTTAAAACCACTTAATTTATGAAACATATCATTTGGTGAAATGAAAAAAATTGGTCAAGTGCGAGTGGGACTCGCGCACGAAGGGTTCCGTACCATTATCTATGCAACATAAGGCAACGTTATTAGTATCGAGCAAGAAACGGTAAAAAAAATCAGTTTTTTGTATGGGAGCCCCCCTTAAATATTTATTTTATTTTTAGTATTTGTTGATATAGCGGCAATAGAAATACATCATCTGTGAAAATTTCAACTGTCTAGCTATCACCGTTCTTGAGATACAGCCTGGTGACAGACGGACGGACGGACGGACGGACGGACGGACGGACGGACGGACGGACGGACGGACAGCGAAGTCTCAGTAATAGGGTTTCCGTTTTTACCCTTTGGGTACGGAACCCTAAAAAGGTCAATTGACATTTGAATACTTAACACATATTTGTCAAATAATCATTGGGTGAAACGTTGTTTGTCAAATAATCACTTGCCAATAATTTTTTGGTCAATCTAAAATGGAGCTGAAGACGCAAGTTAAATCGACTATTAAACGGGCTTTGGATAATATCATTAATCGCAGTATAGGCTACAACGGGGCCACCAGGCTATATGGAGGTTTCGAAAATATTTCAGCAAGTTTATCATCATCATAATCATAACTCTCGCGCCTTTTTTCTATAATGCAGAGAATAAGAGTGAGCAAGTATTTTTTAGGCATTTCCTCTTTCCTTTTGGGTCTCTCAACACATTTTGACAAGACAAGCTAGTAACAGGAATGTCTATTTACCTCTGTCTCCTTGTGATCGAGGAGCGAGAACCGCCTGTCCAGGGCGGTGAGGTGCGCGAAGGTGAGGTGAAGGTGCGCGTGCAGCCTCAGCAGCGCCAGCTGGCGGAAGTGTGCCGCGTACATGTGAGCCACCACGTGGAACAGCAGACGGACCACGCGTCTCACCGTCACCTCGAACTGGCTCGGGAATTCGTTCGCTGCAGAACATACACAATATTATGGTTAAAATTGTATTCAAATTAAGTAGATACATACTTTAAATTTATCTCATTGTATTCTTTTCTAAGCGTCCGTTATTAGGCATAAGTCGCAGTCCCTAAAGGACTAAAAGTATTCTTTTATAACACGCTGATTTGACGTGTAGAATTTAGTGTTAGTTTGCCATCACCCACAGACGAGGTTTCGTATTCAATTAGACACCCACTAGCTGAATCTTCCGGAACTCCTGGTGGGGAACTGGTGGATTGGTGGCATGTGTAATTTTTAAATTTTACCCTACGGCAAAACACTACACACATACGCCGACTTGTTTTATCAGTAGAATCTGTAAACCGACCACATCAAAACAAAATCCAAAAAAGAATATCTGTGAGAGAGAAATGTGTGTAGATAATCAAGAGAATACCAATACCACTAAATAGGTTGCTGTAGCCGTATCGATACGACTGATCAACGGATCAGGTTGATATAGTGGATCAAATACATTCTGCGGAGTTGGTCTGAGCTCAACAAACTTTTTTTAGAAAGAAGCTAGAATGGGCTCAAAGGCTTTTGCTCGAATATCTGTATTTAAAAACAAGGTAGTTGTTCTTACCATATTTAGTTGGGAACACTGTTTCATCATTGACAGTTTTCTGTGTGTATGTCATGACGTAGTCAACGTATTGCGGTGCGGCGACTCGTGACTTCTTCCCCCGGTCGTCGTACCACGCGTATGTGCGGCCCCCGGGGCCCGTCATGTCGGGGCAAGACGCCGCTGTGCAGAATTCTGACACCGTGCCGTACAGTAAATTCACGTGATCGAATAGCGCGAGAGCTGAAACATAACAACAATTACATTAGGTAAATATCTCAATAACAGAATAATATTTGGTACAGAGACATATTTTCATCCTCCGTGTGGTGACGGATTAACAATACAAGTGTCACCACCCCATCTCCTCCCAAGGGTGCTGTAAAAGTCAGCTAAGATAAATTGCACACAGATAACACCCTCTGTGAGAGACGGAAAACTCCAAAATAAACCTTGTGCCAATACGCCTGGTCAGCGCCGCACAGTAGACTATAATCCCTCCCAAAATGGAGGAGGCCCGTGCCCAACAGTGGGACGTAAATGGGCTGGACAGAGAGAGAGAGAGACATATTTAACAATAAAACAGTACCTACTTACTCTTATGTATAAAATTTTGTGAAGTGCAGTAGAATTGATAGTTTTTAAAATTGCTGTTTTTAGATAACCTTTAAATTATTCAACGACTATGGATAACATAAGACTTGTATGTCCAACACGTGTGACAGGGTTCGCGGTGTAATCGATAATATACTTCTGTATACTGTGGTTAAATTCCCACATAACAATATTATTTGTGTGATGTACACATTTATAGTACTGGTTTTATGTGTTATTGTAATTGTGCCTAATGAATCTATTTTTGTTTCTAAAATAGTCAAAGTTACACCTATACCATGGTTTTATTAATATACGTAACATATTTGAATGTTGTCTTAGTGCAAGGAATTATTGACAATCTTATCAGTAACACTTCAACAGCTAATGAAACAATTTAGTTTACAAGGGCCTATATGATTGACAAGCGCCATAAGAGTTTGAGGTCAAGTGAGCCTAAATTAATTCTTAGATTTGTAGATAATTCTACTATCAAGAACGCAGATCATAACAAAGATAAGACAGTGATAAACACATGAAAAACTAAAATTTTACTCTCCTAAACGTTGTCATTATCTCTAGACGCAAAACTGGTAAACTCTATTTTATTCTAAACGGAATAACGACTTTAGGCATTAAGACGATGTGAAATTAAAATCCACCTTGTTGTTGTAGGCTAAAAAGTAAAACTTTTACATTAAATAAAAATTTCACTTAACTTTATTTATTTACAAATAATTGGTCAAGTGCGAGTCGGACTCGCGCACGAAGGGTTCCGTACCATTATCTATGCAACATAAGGCAACGTTATTAGTATCGAGCAAGAAACGGTAAAAAAATGATGTTTGTTGTATGGGAGCCCCCCTTAAATATTTATTTTATTTTATTTTTAGTATTTATTGTTATAGCGGCAATAGAAATACATCATCTGTGAAAATTTCAACTGTCTAGCTATCACCGTTCTTGAGATACTGCGTACGGAACCCTAAAAATCATGTTTGTTGTATGGGAGCCCCCTTAAGTATTTATTTTATTTTATTTTTAGTATTTGTTGTTATAGCGGCAATAGAAATACATCATCTGTGAAAATTTCAACTGTCTAGCTATCACCGTTCTTGAGATACTGGGTACGGAACCATAAAAATCATGTTTGTTGTATGGGAGCCCCCCTTAAATATTTATTTTATTTTATTTTTAGTATTTGTTGTTATAGCGGCAATAGAAATACATCATCTGTGAAAATTTCAACTCTCTAGCTATCACCGTTCTTGAGATACAGCCTGGTGACAGACGGACGGACGGACGGACGGACGGACGGACGGACGGACGGACGGACGGACGGACGGACGGACGGACGGACGGACGGACGGACAGCGAAGTCTCAGTAATAGGGTCCCGTTTTTACCCTTTGGGTACGGAACCCTAAAAATATCAATCAACATTTTGACATCTATTGCAACAGATAATATTAAAACATTTTAGGTCAAACATTGAATATTAACTCCACTAGTTTCGAAATAAGTTTCACAATATGAATTTAAATAAAACGTGTTATTTTGGCTAGTAATATTGTAAAAAATAAAGGTTCTGTCTATTTGGAACTTAAAAACATTAGATTTGTAATTTTATTTATTGTACTGAACTTTAGCTTCCATATAATGCAGACTTTACAAAAAAAATGTTATGAGGTTTTTCTTTTTTTTTTTTTATTTATTTAATATTGACTCAAAAACATTGCCAACAAAAGAATGCAACATAAACGATTCTAAACAAAAAATTTGGTACATATTTTTAAAATATGTATTATCTTATCAAGCTCTTACGGTTATTACATAAAATCTTCATTCGGTTATAAAATAAATATGTGAATCCAAACAGCTAATTCGTTTAATATTATTTGTAATTCATTGCACCAACCCAAACTGCGGTCATTAAACTAGTCAAAAAAGAAATGGAAAGTGTTTAAATATCTTACATTAAGAGGATTATACAGTATAATGCAAAGTATTATAAAGTAAGAGTGGAGATAGCGCCGAGGTCAGGAGCGAGTCGCATGACAGCGAGCTGGGCATACGGACGATACGAAACCGGTTCACGCCTTAGCAACCAAAGTAAACGTTTGTATAAGCAACTGGGATGAGCCCTAGCTAGGAATATTATAGATAGGTACATAATAACAATGGTCTGAAGAAATCAAAATAACAAAATTACCACTACCCATTTGCTTCTCAAGATGCTCCAACAGCTGGGCTAAAGGAAGCTACCAAAAGATGGGTAATAATGCAGATAACCTCTTGTGTGAGTTTGAAATCTCAAAACCTACTTCTATGCTAACGCTGGCCTATCAGGGTAACATTAACAGCCAAATACCCCTGAAGTGAATAAGGCCTAGTAATATAACTACGGAAGCTTGTAAGGATTTTTGGAAATAAGTCCTTAAAAGGGAGAAATAGGTGGTAGAAGTTTGTTTGAGTCAAACATTTATTTAGATAGAGTTACGAAAATCGGTGTTTAGGCAGACGAAGCCACTAGTATATGGCTAACTAGTATTACTAGTAATACATATAAATTCATGTCTATGTATTACAAATATAAATTTTAATGTAAAATGTGAAACGGATATAATGCAGAACAAGTCGGCCGAACGCTTTCACGACCTAGCCGTTACCAAGGATTTGCCTAGGCCGAATCTAGTACAAACTTGTTTAGTATAATAGATAAATTTCAATATAAAATTCCATTAACACTCAACATTAATTCTAAAAGAGCAAAAACAGTGGAGAAGTTATGTAAATTATATTAATCTTCGTTTTAAATTAATTTATAAATAATTTCTCAATTAATTTATGTAGATTAAAACAGCTCTAAGGAGTCGGTCAATAGATTTATTAAACAGCTGCTACTTACTTTCCTTGTCGGACTTGAATATACATTTTTAATATCATATTTGTTTTTATAGGCACGGTTCTATCATTTGTAAGATTTTAAACTGCTAGAGAGAAGGAAAACTTGAAGAAACTATAAATTGGTGCCCGTTCAGTGCGTGATCACTTAATCTTGCGACATTCAAAGACAATCCCGTGAATGGTACCTAAACCTGTCTTTTTAAATAAGTTTTCTCTACATTTTCAAAATGTTTAACATGTTCTTTATAACTTCATGAAAGAAGATTTTATGTCTACCAAAAGGAAGGAATTTTAACCAAATGATTTCATTTGAAATTTATTTTCACAGGTATTTTTAGATATTAATAAATGAATGTATTGTATCCGCAATAATAGGACCCATTTGTATCCAAAACATAAGCATATTATTATAGCTTTATTCGGGACCACAGGACTCTGTGTGAAATATCAATAAAGTATGGTGCAATGTTACCGTTATCTATCTATCTATATCTAATGCTTAGCTAGTGACTCATACCTCAAATATAATACAAAGAGTTTGTAAGGGTAATCCCTTACTTTTATTATTATCATGTCACTTGTTAAGTGTTATCATTGTTTTATTGAATTATCTCTTATCTGCTAAAGTCTATTATAAATCTCTAAAATGAATGTATATCCACAACATACAAAAAAGATAAAAACTCCGATTGTGTAATATCTGCTATCATAAATTGAACAAAACACCCTGTGGCACTGACAAATGCGATTTATTGATTACAATACCATATAAAAAATCATAAAAATGTATAACGGTCATGTTAATTTGGCAATATACCAATATTTCTAAGTGGTAAAGTTTGTTATTATCAGTAACTTCGCTTACACTTCTGGACCCATTTTTATGATTGTTAGAATTTTATTGTTTCCATGAGGGTCGTGCGGTGAGTAGGTATCTAATCGGGTAAAACCGTAAGAGCGCTACTAATTTACCTAAACCTATAAAAGGTTTCTGCTACACTTTTCAGGGTTTCATCCGTCATCAAGTTTCCACCTCATCACAGACTAGCTGCTGCCTTCGCACGCGTGGAATTTAGATTAGAAAACAACTAATACTTACAAACCACTACCACAGCACACGTAAAAGAAGAATATAAATATTTCTTTTTCGTTTTTGCAACATATTACACTGATTCTTATTACTTTCCAACACTGATAGAATTTTTCAAATCCGACCAGAGCGGTTCCTAAAATTAGCGCGTACAATCAAACAAACTCTTCACCTTTATAATATTATTTTATCAATACAATATTGACCGACATAACACTTAATTCTCTCGTCAGCAGTATGTTGCAGCAACAATGAATAAAGCGCAGTGATCGTGGGTGGTGCATGATCATGACTCATGACATAAAATAGGATGGAATTATTCTCTTTGCTTGTAACGAATGATTCACACAACTTTATTAAGCACAAAATCCTATACCTACAACTTGCACCTGGACAAAAGAAATCCACGAAAAAGTCGTCAAATATAAACGTCTGGAGTATCAATGTATGTTTTGAGATAAATTAGGTGGTAATGATTTTACATACCTAACTTTTTAATACGAAATGCGTAATACAGATTTTTGAGAATGGATTACAATAAATAAATACATATTGACGAATTACATCCATTGTCTAGTACCCTAGGACAAGAACAACGTCTACTTTAAGAATACAAAATATTTGAAACGTATGTGAATTTTTATTTGGTATAATATGGGCACAAATATATACTTGGTAATATCTATAGATATACTACAATTTATAGATATTCCACCAGAAAAGTTCACAGTTTATGCTCAACCCACAATTCAATTCTAGACTTCAAAAGTAATTGTTTGATTAGCGCTCCACAACGGCCGCGGCAGTTAATTTCAATTAGCTATGTACAACCAGCTTTTTATTATTTTGCAAATAATTAACTACTGAAATCTTTAAGACTATTTCTTAATATAATTGGCGCATTTCAGAACTAGACTTGAACATTTTACAATACGACTGTTATATAACAAACCGTAACTGTAACTTTCACAGCTGAATTCGTAATGACAACGCTCTGTGCAATCGCGTTATAATCCAAATGGTTTGTGTATGACGTTGATTTCAAAATAATAACTTACTGATGATGATGATGATAACTTGATGATAATAGACTCTGTTTCTCTATAGAACATGTCACGTTAAAGTTCGCATTATTCTCCGCATTTAGAGAAAATATACTTGCACTAAGACACATTTTTTTTCTCAAGGCATAAATATCTCACAAGGTACGAGCCTATTCCATGACGGAAGAGTATTTAGTCTACCACACAAAACAGACCAGGCTTGTTGGTATAGGGTATAATTTCAAGATTTCCTCCACTCGCTATTCATTTTATTTGATAAATTTTTCTTCGACTCTTATAGAACTGACGGAAAAAGAAATGGAATTTTTTGTGACTTGTCCACATTGAGTGGCGGATAATAACTGGGAAGAAATGATGCTAACGATTAGAATATATTGTTACATACTGTGTGAGGCAAGCCATTCGTTATAGTCCAATCCGTCTGGAAGGTCGACAAGTTGCCGCATGTCGAGCTCTGGTAGTTTTCTCTCCAGCAACGCCTCCTGCAGGTACAACTTGGGGTCGCCTGTCGCTTCACCCTCGCGCTCCTTGCGACGCGCCTTCCTGAAAAACAATAAAATTTACGTAAGCTACAGGTCATACAAATATTAAAATAACTAAAATTGAAAATGTAATTCAACAGCGGGTTCCTGTAAGTCCTACTAAGAACTAGAACATATCCCAGGTAAAAGCTAATAACTTTCGACTCTAACAGAAATTGAGATTGAAAGCGAAACACTCGATAACATATTCGAGTTCTCCGTCGAAAATCTTAACTAATCCGAAGGGCGTCCCTTCACCTTATCTTACGATGCTCGTAATACGTATGTGTGTGTACATCTTTATCGTAATACGTATGTGTGTGTATAGAACTCTAATATTACTCAATTTTCAAAATAAAATATAAGTAACAGGACAAAAAGAAATACGTCAGATAAAACCAAAAATTTTCATTTAACTGTAACTTGTGCTTCTCAGTAATAATTTACGTTTTCAACGACCACATTTTCGCGTATTATTGGGCACATTATCATTATGGCAACATTTAAAACGAAAAAGAAAATTACGTGTCGCAATAAATGCTCAGTTATCATATCACTCAAACATGTAAAAGAGCCATCAAGGTCTTTGCGTTTAACACTGAAACTAGAAAAACTTATAAACTATTTAATTAATGTTGAAATTGTTAGAACCACATTATCTTATTTTTTTCAGATTATTTAGTGTTATTATTAGGTACTATTAAAAGATTTATTATCAGCAGCTCTGGGGTCTGAATTGTATAAAGCAAATCAGAAATTATTAAGTATTCGAATCACAGGCGTCTTTTGCAAATATTAAATACTCATGAGTACGCTTTCAGAAATACAGAGGGATTTTATATAAATACCGGTTCACAATCTTTTCAACACAAATAAATAAAATTATTGTATTAAAACCCGTTTTCACAGGCATTGTTGTTCAACATATATCACATTTGGATCGTGAGAGTCCACAAAAGAACAATAACATGAAATTTCACACGACGATGGAACATTACAAGGCTTGGAGCTTTTACAATATTCGAGATTTTGTCTGTCACAACATGTCAGTTCGTTGTATGTACAATTTCATTAAATATGGGGAAAAGATATGGACCCTTTTAAGCCACCGATAAAATAATCTCGGTTCTGATCAATAAAGTCTGGTTGTCACTCGTAAGAGCACCCGTATTTTGATTAGTTTTTGTAAACTGACCTTATTAGGAGTTGTTTACTACTAAATAAATCTTTGTACTCAATGCACCACACGAGTTGGTAAAAGTTGTTCATCCGAGTCTTCCATTCCATTTAGATAGAGTAAACCTTAGCCTTATTTACAGCATTTGTAAGAGGAAACGAGGCCACAAATGTAAATTTGAAAAAACAAACAGGCCAGCAGGAGCAGAAAATCTAAAGCATTTTATCATGACATAAAATAACTAAATCTCTAGACTTTTAATGCGATGACGGCGTTGTAATTCAACCCCAAAAATAAGCCAGTTAAGTGGACATTGATCGTGGTGCATGTTATTGCTCTATAAATTTTGGAAATATCGTTTATGGCCGACATTTAGGCACGCACGGCGGAGCTAGCGCGTGATCGCTGCGAGCGATAAGGAAAGAGAACGTATCTACACTGCGAGGTCGCTGCGGACCGCGCCCGAACCTCTTTACTATTAATGAAACTACATAATATGAACTTGCTACTCTCATAGTAAGTTCGTATTTTCAAGTTTTATACAATGAGACTATGTAAAAATGTTTAAAATTTTCTTTTGAACATTAATAGTTTAAACGTAAAAGTTTTGTTTACCAGTATAAAAGCTGTAAGATAATAATGACTTATTGTAATCCATTCACCTTTCATGATGATCACACGAATGTCATGTCAATAATACAAGACAACACAATATAAAAATATTGTGAAGTCATTCGTTAATTATTTACTAATTAAGTCATTCTTAAGTAACGTAATTGTTATTCAAAGTCATATAACTGATACAATTATTTTCCTTGCGGTCTCGTTTACGTACGATAACTTACTATTTTGTACAAAAATTTTTATTGAACATTGTGTCTAGATAAAGAAATGCGACATTTTGTACAAGAGTCGAAAAACGTTCTGCCGTACATAGTCCTCAATTGCTACTCGAAAACTGGTTAAGCTTCGCCCGAGACCACGCTAAATAAAATATTAGAATCATTCAAAATGTAGCCATTTGACAAATGAAAAAAAAAACTATCGACCTCTACCTCATCTTCTAAGTACTTTTTCAACTTACATTAAACCGGCAATGATGTAACCTTGTCCTTGATGATACAAGGACAAGGTCTATAAGACATTACGTAAACACAGAACGTAATATGTGCTAACGCATTTATGTTACAACCTAGTTAACTGAGGAATACATGAAAACCTAATGAATTTATTATGTTCCCGAAAATATTAGAACTAAACATGTATTTTATAGAAATTACTCGAAGTTTCACTTGCTTTCAAGGTTAATGCTTCTCTCAAGGGCGCGATAACTTTCAGCCTATATAAAGCTGTTTTTATCTACGTCAAAATCACATTCATCATGTCCACAATAATTCAACTTTATAATATCAATACATTTACGTAGAAGTTCTCAGTTGTACTCACTCTGTCTCTGCACTGACATTAATCTGTGAGCTGTTTATATCCCATATTTTCTTCGATTAAGAGACTACTAAAAATACTAAAAGTCTTTTTTTAATCTCATCAGTAGTTGCCGAGATAAGAATGTTTATACAAACTACACGTTATAAACGTGATAAACAATAATTACTTTTTTGTTTGCTTGATGGCGTTTATCTTTAAAACTTATAGATTATAGACACATTTAAAACATTATGTAAAAAGTTTGTATAAAATAGCAATATTTTCTACCGTAGACTGCAATAGACCACTTTTAGGCTGTAACTTCTAAAGAGTTAAATAACTGTTAGCAAAGCAGTCTAACTATTCCGAGACTTAGAATTTTACGTGACATAAATATAATATGTATGTAAATAAGTAATACCACGTTATGGCATTCTTTCGTTACGCGAATTGTTGCGAAGTGTAGTTGTTAATAATGAGATAATTGTCAGACGAGATCTGAATATTTGGGCAAAGCAGCTTAGCCTGTTTCAAAATAAAGCGATTACGAGCTTAGGTAAAGACATTATTATTTTTACACGAAAAGCTCGAGGATTACTTTGCACAACAATGATGATAACTAAGATACTTTATTTCCTTTAGCTTCGAAGTGGCATGCGAGAGCATGCCACTTCGAAGCTAAAGGAAACATCAAATGGACGGATATAACGGACTTTAAGATTTTTGGCAGCGTATACGGATAATGAGAAAACATTTTAATTAGATTTACATTGCACTGGTGTCATGGCGTTCATGGTATTTTCCGCCGGAACAAGCGCTTTTTAACATACTCTGTTTTAGGTATTGATTTGTATGATAGAGGTTATAATATATGTTCGGTGACGTCAAATTTCTGTGTTAATGTGGTATGCGTTATGGTTTACACTATTTAAACAGTGATTTATATGGAATAGAACTTTTTGCCATTGTACAAAATCTGTTTTAATGTCGTCTCACGAACAATGAGAGGTCATTGGAAGTGTAACGCACGCGTGAACAGAGGGATGTGCGTCCTATTGTTTGCAAAAAGGGGCCCTATGGTTAGCTGTTATGCGCAATAAATACACCTGTATATTAAGGGTGTAACTGGGCAATACGCGTTTCTAAAACGATGATTGACAGGCAATCAAATCAGTCAAAGAAGTCTTATCAATAAATGCAAAAGTATGAGAGAGGATATTTATTCCTTAATACTAGATAACACTCAAATTAATAGTTATAAGTAAGTGTTAAGTAAAAAATAAATAGTTTACATCAAAATATTGCATAGGCTATACATGCCAATTATTACGCTAAAATACAACGAACAGGATAGTTATCGCAAACGCGACAGAAACAACAATTAGGTACCTAAGAAACAAATAAAATAAAATTTGGTAAATAATTGAGATGCTAACACAATCGGGAAATTCTTTCACATTAAATGGCTACTCTCCTTCACTCCACACTCTTTGAATGTACCATAAATAAACATCTACTCTCCGCTTCGTGTGGCCGTGAATTTAATATTATTTATTTTATCTTTTACCAATATTTACGTCAAGTATTCTCAAAAACTTAGCGTAAAAAATCGTGTTCTTTAGTTTTATCTGTGTGAAAAACAATTACTATGAAGATGTTAACTGTCACAATGATCTGAAATAGTAAATAAACAATTCGCTCATCACACTGCTCGCACCACATTGTTTGGATAGTTATAAAAAAATTTGAAATACGAATTTATTTTCGCTAATTATAATTGAGAAAATAACTTTCATAAAATATTATATTAAAAAATGTATTTCTACGAAAGTATTGCTGAAATAAATTAATCCAAGGTAAAGTCAACAATTATTTTTTAAACTATTTTCGATTTTGTATAAAGAATATAGCGGATTCTATAAGGTCATTTATAAGCAGTTGTAACTCGGTATTTATTTAATTTCGAATGTTATATTTGTAAGGTAACACAAAATAACGTAGAAAAAATATGCTGTAAAATTAATAAGAACTTACAATCAGCCATTTTCAGGCGTAGGCAAAAAGTAAAACGTTAACAGAATCGCTACTAATATTATAAATGCGAAAGTAACTCCGTCTGACTGTCTGTTACGCTTTCCTGCTTAAACCTCTCAACCGATTTTGATGAAATTTGGCACAGAGAATCTTTAGACCCTGAGAAAGGACATAGGCTACCGTATATTGCGAATCAAAAATTTTCCAAATCCACGCGGACGGAGTGGCAGGCAACAGCTAGTGTATATTAATTAGGTACCAATTAGCATGGCTCTGGAAAGCCCAAAAATCAAACAGGAAACGAATTAAAATAAGGAAAATTAATATTCAGAATTTCCTGTTTAATTTCTAATGACATTTCTTACTGTCATTTATTTTAAGCTCTCATACTGTGCCAACATCTCATCGAGCTGTCAGAAATCGTCCGAATAACCCCCAAGAGCAAGCAAGAATTCAACAATATTTCACATTTAAAACCACCAATAGTATTAAAAAAACAATTAGTGCAGTGGTCAAAATTGTGCCAAACCATTCCCACAATATTTAAGAGTACACCAAGCAGCTTATATGCAGTGTCATCATGATAACCATGATAATGCTAGTAACAGCATTATAGCTTTCTATCAGAATGGTTATCGCCTTTTGTTAATCCGATAAGGTGCAAAAAATTTCAATGTTGCAGTGCTCAGAATGATCTTCAAGTAATAATACTAACTTCCCGAAGACCGAATCGACGAACACGGAGAGCCACAGCATGAGAACCTCCAGACATGCATCCATGCCAATATTTATGTAACCCTTTCGCTGCGACTGCGGCATATTGGGGAATTTGCGGCTCGGACACTCCGTTTGCGTCTCCGAGCACGCTGGCACCAGGAAACAAGCGGGTTCAATGTTGAAACCCGCTGCCGTATCGTGGCCATCGTTCGTCACACCAATATTTAATCCGTTTATTCGTATGCGTTCCGTGACGGCTGATTCGTAAACGAATAAATCAACCACAAATATGGCAAGCCCTCGATAAGCGATCACCTTACAATACATAAGCTATCAATACCACACCCATCATTCACAATAACTTAAAAAACCAGCAGGTACTTAATCACTAAAACGATTACCGGTAAGTACAAGTATTTAGTGTTTATTACACATATACACACACAGGACACAAATATCAGCAGGATCGACAATGGTGCAGTTATTAATGTTTCACGTTCCGAGAATGGATCAGGAATGGCAGTTATCCTGCAAGTGAACAGCAACGTGATGCTCACCTGAATGGGACAGCCGAGTACAAATACGACGGCAATGAGAAAAGAACACCGAGTACTACTGCGTGGCACATCACGTCGATGACTGATCGCGATTCGCCACGAACCGGTGAGCAAGCGCCTCTCCCCCTGCCCCCCTTGCCGTCAGACAGAGATAGAGCTATCATATATTACATATTATATTTTGCTATGTTAAACATACGTATAAACTATAAGCACACAACTTTTTACGGACCCAAGAAAGGTGACTAATAAAACACTGGAAGTAAAACTGGTCAATATGTATGTATAAGCAGCAATCAGGTCATGACGTTCATGCTACAAAGAAAAACGCACGCAATAATATTTCCTTTGATAACAAAAGTAGGAATATAAAAGTAAATAATAGTAGTACATAGGAAACATGACCTTAATGATGCAAGATTGGAAAACATGCATCTGGATAAGTCTATAGAGGGTTATGATTCAGAAATTCTAAACATCAGTTACGCAAGTTTAAGATCAAGACCAAGAACCCGATGAGCTGATAAGTTCAATGTCACAAGATGATTACTAATGAACGTCATTCATTAGATAATACATATAACAAACTTCCCAATAAGCATATTGGCGACAAATTGCGGCTATTACATCATGTATATTTCTGGCTTAAAATATTAACCAAAACTTGCTCTAACTATAAAAAAACAACAGATATACATTTAGTAGATATAGCTGTGCATTCCTCACAGTCTTCCCGATTAAAAGAAACTTGGTTTCAGTACAAAATGATGAAAATGTTAGGTTTAGTTTTGTATCATTACTTCCAGGTGATCTGTGCTGGGATGTTGCCAATTCTATTTTAATGGGTGTACGTTCAAAACAAGTAACCTATAATAATCACCTTCAAAATATAGTTCAGTTACATTTTGCGGTTACCTTGTCCAGGCCTTGATATATTACAAGTATCGACTGAATATCACATTACATTAAAACAAAACACGATAAATAAACTAACAACTTAAGTAAATCTATCATTCATTGTTTGTTTATCAACAATGATGAAGACACCATAACACGCCTATTTTATATTGGTCGTGTCTAATCTACGAAGGTAGAGAATTAGATAACTGAGGTCATTTAATGGTTTTATTTGGACTTCTGGATGTGGTACTACAAACAATTCTAAATTATAAAAGTATGTATAAAATAGAACCTAAATATTATATTTGAAATAATAATATCCAATATGACATTGCGTAATGTTCTTCAAACCACCACAAAAAAAAACTGTGGCTACTAACTGACGTACATATATTACATGACACAGTTATTTAAAATTAAACTAGTTTTTCGTATAAATGCGAGCTTTAAACTAATAAATAAGAACAGAGACCGAGGAAAATAAATAGTGTCGTCATAATATATGAAATTGGCACGCGAACGCGATGCATTTGGGAACATCGGAGAACAGTAAAAGTGTCCTGATGGAGAGCGTTAACCCGTCGTTGCGCGGGAGTGCGGGCGAACTGCCAACTCTGCCTTATGACATGACATTAACTAATAGACACAGGCCAGAACTTTATGTTACAGCATTCTGGTTACATATAACGGTGCGTTTAGACAGCGTTAAGAATTTGCAAGATATGAGAGTTTTATCTATTCAAATGTTCTGGAAAGCTCGAACATCTAAATTTGCTATGAGACTAAAGATGTATTCATAAAACAGGCTGTTAAATACGTTGCATTCAATTCTGATGATCACACAAGTCACTGAGAAATTTGAAACTCAAAAACAACTTTTAATGTGTATGTATACAATAAAGTATATTTCATTCAGTCAAATTTTTATGATCTTCAAAATATTTTACTTGTTTGGATAAATAAATAAATAAATATTCATGGACATTTCACACAACGTCCTCTGGTCCCAAGGTAAGCTTTATATGCTTGTATTATGGGTACCAGAATACGGATAGAATACATAAACTACTTTTCTTTTGTAAATACATTCTTATAATACATAGAAAAACCCATACATAGGATATGTATTGCATTCAAATACTAACTTCATTTGTTTTCAGCCTTCAAGCAATTATTCTGTTAGAAAATAATTATATTGCCACAGATACTAAAAACTTGTCAGCGATTAAAAGTCGACTTTCTACAATTTTTTAGACAGGCTTCGAAATATACTATTCTAACATGTACAAAGAATAACAAACATTATACCACAGTAATAATCCAATTGTTATAAAATAGGTAACATTCAGCGTGTGCGCAAACGTATGCGTCACACAGCACACTTTCCACACGGAACTATCGACGCGATTTAGGCTGCACGCCTCGCGTTGGCACGGTGAAACCACGCCAATCATTGTATCAACAACTAAACAATAATATATTTACCAACACTATATAATAATGACTTCATTGTCAATATTAGATTTTCTAATGGACAACAATAATTATATACATACATACAAATAACACCTATCAAAGTCATCCTCAGTCTATAATTATTTGAAGTGTCAGCCTGAGTATTTTCAGACACCTTAGAAACTGATCTTTTTTTAAAGAACAAAACTATAGTCAAACCTTTTTTTATCGCCCGGGTAGAATAGTAGACTAGGAGATTTCTCCAAAAATATTGATGTTCTGAAAATCTTCAAGTCATGTTGCAAAAATATCCCATGAGATTTGATTCGAATGCTAGGTAATACAGGTAGGTAGGTAATGCAGTTCGATAATTTCTCCGCATTTTACAAAGTGACCAGTTTGTCTGTTTGCCTATAATAATAACTTATCAACAAAATGTGCTTAAAACAGTTACCCGTTACATTCGTACACTATTTAAATTTGATTTATGGAATTCAAAAATTTAATTCAGTCTGTTCACAATTTGAATCAAACGTAGCTCAGGAATAAACAACGCGAATTCAATTTCGTCACAGTTTTTTAATTTATTTTCTTACTCTAACTCATATCACTAACATTAAAATCTTAAACGAGCTTTAAACTTTAAAATGTCTAATTGATTTTTATAAGCCTGTATAATAGTAGCAAGGGCTAAATATCTGTGTTGATCCATCAATCAATGAATCAATGTCATCATATCTTAGAGATTTCCAAACACCATAAATACCGGTCCAATGGGAGAAACTAATAGTAGCTAATTTTTTAGTGGGATGACAATATCAAACAACCGCATTGTTGCGAGTATAAAGGGGTATTTATTGTTAAGGGGCCAGCGGTTGGAGTAAGGAACGGGTGATATTGATCGGTGTGACAGCGCTGAATGGCTGCAACGCGGCTGTGCGGTAAGTGCCTCAAGGTCGACGGTCTGTTTATGTTTTCTCTGGTACACTACAACGGACAAGCTTGCAAGCAACTTGTTATGTAGGTATATCGAACAAGTTTTATGCAACATACATACTTCCATGCATGACGGTTTTTGTTTATGAACCCCTCGTATGGATTTAAAACGAATTAGCTGCAATTTAGTAACTTTTTTACACCTCTCAGAATGGGACTACACTACATGTACTAGGTTACTAGTAGGTTGCCAACCGAAATAGAATATTAGGTCACATAGAAAATACCAAGATTTAGAAAAAAGAATGAAAATTTATTAGTATGTTTTGTACATGTTAAATTAAATGTAACCTTGCTCTGGTTATCGAAAACCACCATAGATTACTTGTAGCAGGTTGTAATAGACTTGCGTCTTGAAAAAAAAAATTTATGTCTTGACATTTCAACAGAATTGGCTCATAAAACGCTGGCCCGATTCATTTCCTGAGTGAAAATTCTGCGGAATGGGGTTGGGGACTCACTGCAATTACATTCATGACGTATTTTCCGCAAACATGATTGCCACAAACCGGTGGTAGTTTCGCAAGAATGTTTCGTTTTTATGAAATCAAAAAGTTTTATATTATTTGCGACCCATGATACTCAATAACGTTGAAGCCGCTTGTTAAAAACCTGTATTCATTCAAAAACATATCGTACTCAGTGAGCCACTCGTAATGTTATAGTTTTTGTGGCAAAAATTTTGGTCAATAACATTTCAACAAAAAGTTTATTAAAATGCCTTTTTATTTCATAAAAAATATTTCAAATTGCTGTTATATTAGCAGTGAGAAAATTTATAACGAATGATGAATTAAAAGTAAATGGACATGTACTTAGAAGAAACTATTTGATCTGATTTTAATCGATTTCCTTCCGTCTGTTTAAATTTCCAAGGAACTTGAAGGTGCTGAATGAAGTGCATGCTTGCAAAACTTATTGTCCATGTAACCTCGAGACAGTAAATACAACATAATAAGATTTCCTGTTTGGTTTGAACAATGGGCCTATTGAAAAATATAGAAGTCTTGAAGCAACACAAGTATGACACAATCTTATCCCCTCTTTTATGTCAAACAAGGTGGGAAGTTCCCACAAAAGGCTATAGCAATGAAGGTCCAAGACTACGCTAAATGATTCAGTACCGGATCCTAACTAGGTCCTTGCTGGAAACAAATTGACGATTACAGTCTTTTTTAAGACAGATCTGTCTTCTGGTGCATTTGGGAATCCACAATTTATCTAGAGTCTTTCTCGGTCAGTTTAATTCCTATACAATTGTGAGAGATAACGGAGCATGTGTATAATATAAACTACGAATTACACTCAATGTCAAGATCAGCATGTATAGCTAATGGCGACTAGGAAGCAATTAAATACATTTAATTGGATGCGATTAACTCAAATCTACTAATAAGGTGTGTAGTTTAACATACGATACATACACGCCTACATGTTATGTAAATTACATACATATTTAAACGATGTTTTTATTTTGTAATTATAATTTTAATATTGATTTTATTCGTTACGAAAAACATAATCACATCGTTTTTTGGCTTTTTTAACTGTCTTCGATACGAAAGGTCGTGGTCTCTACAGAATAAAATATAGGTACCGTCCCTTGAAGGGTTTGCTCCTCAGTCTCCTCACACATTAGGTACTTCACAGTGGTTACAATTATTTTTGTGACTAACTTATATAAATTTTTTTGCAGAACTCATATGTAACTACTGCAAATGTAATCTGGTGCTTATATCGCGCTTTGTTAGGGACCAGAGGGCTGTGAGAAATATCAATAAAATTTTATATATTTATCTATTTCCTTGTATATTGCATGTTACAGTAGAACAATAACTCTCTTATCAAGAAGGATGTCTGTGCTCAATTGTAAAGCGTAAACGTTCTGATATGAATGGAAATCACATAGATCGCGATTAATATTATTGCATTTTATCTATATTTTTGAGTAAGTATATTAAATTTTTTAACTACATTAAATTATGTAGGATGTATAACCGTAACCTTGGCAAATTAATGGTAACTACTTGTAATAAAATTTGATAATTTGTGGTTTGGAAATGATCATACATTATTTCCAATCCATAAACTGTCTACGGCAGAAAAAAACATAAAACATAACATAATGTTCTGTGACTAAGACATAATAGTCAATCCATTAAGAAACAATCCAATCATCTATCTTTATTAATGTCTTTCTTTACAAAGTGGTCATAAACTTAATGTAATAGCAATGTTTACAGACGCCATTACATTACACGAGAATAATTCAGACAAACAGAAGTGTCGTTCTTACAACTTTATCCATCTGGCAACATCTTCTTCTTATATATATTGGGTGTTTCTATGTATTATAAGTATGTATTTACAAAAAAAAGTAGTATAATGTATTCTATCCGTATTCTGGTACCCATAACACAAGCATATAAGCTTAGCTTGGGACCAGAGGACGTTGTGTGAAATGTCCATGAATATTTATTTATTTATCTAATATATAAAATTCACGTGTCACAGTGTTAGTTACCGTACTCCTCCGAAACGGCTTGACCGATTCTTCTCAAATTTTGCATACATATTCAGTAGGTCTGAGAATCGGCCAACATCTATTTTTCAAACATTTTTTTTAGTATGGTAAAACAACGTTTGCCGGGTCAGCTAGTCTAATATCTTATATATAAAATTCACGTGTCACAGTGTTAGTTACCGTACTCCTCCGAAACGGCTTGACCGATTCTTCTCAAATTTTACATACATATTCAGTAGGTCTGAGAATCGGCCAACATCTATTTTTCAAACCTTTTTTTTTTTAGTATAGCAAAACAATGTTTGCCGGTTCAGCTAGTTATTATATAAAGTCTGGGTTAAGTTACGTAATTTTTTACGCTATCGAATTAAATTATCAACTTAGGGTAATGGATTGACAGGAGTTATTACTATTTTTAGCATAATCGTTAAAACAAATATAATTTAGGTCCTTGTAGGTTTGAACGTTGGAATTTGGAATATGACTGTAACATAGGCAAGATGGTTTCTATTGCAGATATTTTTTCTGCTGTTTATTCCTTCTCTATAGAACTTAGATAGATATGACATAGAAACATAGTTATTTTAGTCAGCGTATAATGTCATCTGACCTTTGACTATTATTATTTTATATGAAACTGTATCTCATCATAAATGACATTGGCAAAGGCACAAAATTACGATGCCAATACTAAAAATAAGGCAGGATTTAATAAATCACGGTCCTATAGCCATAAACTAGTGTGATTTAGTAGATGGTCCTTTATTGAAGAAGCCAGTACCCGAAAACTAAGATGTATGGATAAAAAAGGTTACGGCCTAGAGATATTTAATATATTTCGGTAATGGAACTAAGTGTATATGTATAGTATGAATATAGGTTATCTATTTATTAATATTTAAAAAGTATTTGATGTACCTCTCTTTACGAAAATTGCGCCAGCGAAATTGTATGATTTTTTTAAGAAAGTGGAAAATTGAATATTTTCAAATAATTCCTTTGAAAAGTACGTATTTATTATTTCGGACTTTGCTTGGAGGTTACAATAATCATACACAGTGGGATATATTACTTTAATCATTTCGACCCATACGTGATTGATAACCACATCACACGAATCTTTTTGTCAGCCACTTATCATTCTGCCACGTGAACGATATTGATATTTTTATCCAAGCACTAGTCAATAACTATCGATTAGTCAATATCTAATATCGAGATATGATTTTTAACCCAGTGATGACTAATTCCTAAGTATATTTTATCAGTAACTGATATTGACTGCTGATACATTTTCCATTATGCTGGGGCCACACTAATGAAAAATGCCATTAATTATCGCGATAATGGTCTTATACCTTACTTATTCCAATTTTTGGGCATTATAATATCATGTACGTAAAGTTCGTATTTTATAAAAAAAATAACGGAATACTACTGAAGAAAAGAAAGAAGAAGAATAAGCTTTAATTTTAAATTAATTACAACGTCATCTACTTTAGGCTTTTGTATTAGGAACAATGTAGTCGTGGTAAAGTGTGCTTGCTAAAAATACGTTTGCTACATATTATTGTGGCAAAAGCCATAAGAACCTTGGAGAAAAGGCCAGAGGCTCATTTGCGAGAAGTGGGACATAAATATATTAAACCATCATCTCTGAAAAAAAATGTGACAAGCAAGACAACATTTAGTTGAATCGATTACTCAGTGGATACTTACGGTCTTATTCATAATGACTTATCGGAGGTTTAAAAGTTCGCTAAAATAAGTTCGCGAAAATTGTCAAAACTTGTTATTCATAATAGTCTTTTTACGCTAAAACGTTTATTATTTCTCCGATAAAATCTCCGTTTAAACCTCCGATAAGTCATTATGAATAAGACCGTTAGTGTAGTTATTACACTGATTATAACTAAGTTGTTAGTTGCCGCATGCCATACCGTACCTCATACTGACATATTGTGTAAGGCAAATGTAATAAGCACTTTATAAAACGACACGTGTTATTCAGTTTTTGGTGGTTAGCGTTACCTAAATGTAAGTTGAACATGAATATCGGATGACACTAATAGTTCGCACTTACGAAATTCTAATGTATTTCATCTCTGTGTGATATTAATGTTGGTTCAGAGCTTTCGCGATATACATTGGGATTAGGTCAATCACTAAAATTAACTGGTTGCGTAAAACGTATCTTTTAATCCGTGAGGAGACTAACAAAATACTGTTCGAATTTTCTGTATCCCGTTGTTGTTCATTCTTTCATGGAAGAGATTGGAATGTTATTCAAAAGACTTTATACATAGCTTAAATTTCCCTCTTGTCTTGTAATAAATTTATGGCGATTTATTGCGTTAAAAAAAAGACACAAGTAAGTCATGATAAGTGTAATCTTAATGCATCACCATGCCGGCTTACTACAATGCAATATATTAATATACTCATTTTAGTCTGAAAATATTCGACAACTGTGACAAATGAATTTCTTTACAGATTGGTTTCACTCAACCGTTTATATCCCTTCAAGTTACATAACAATCCATTTTCGATTGTAATTGTGAGGGTGTGTGACGTCACGCGATTCTAGTCTCCTTCCCTAGGGGAGGTGGGAGTCCTCGAAATGAGTTCGGTAGCAACAGGTGACAGGCAACCCGCCCTCCCCATAACCCACGCAATGACGTCACGCCACCTTATCTAACTCCTATATATAACCATTAATATTTATGTTTACAAATTTATCTCCGTTTTTTCCGAAATGATGTCATGGTACAGTATAATGAAGATTTGGTAAATAACATTATTGATAGATCAAAGTTATTCAAGTTAGATCATCAGTTTAATAATTGGATTAACTTTATGTTCTGAGGCCGGTTTAACAAAGTAATCGAAAGTTTGATCTCGCACTTAAGCTCACTAATCTCATCTTAAGTAAGGATATCAAAGTTTCCTTTATTAATAGAAGCTTTAGATACGAACCTTGAAAAGTTATTTATAAGAATATTAAGCTCTATAATTAGTTTTGTAAATCATAAAAGCTTTTTAATGCAATCACGTCTCTATCTGAATATCGCTTAATAATACTTAAGTCATAGTTTCCGCAGTGCTTGAAGACGAAGGTCTATGACCAGTGTGTGTTACCAGCGATGACATACGGAACAGAGACGTGGTCCTTAAATGTCGGCCTCGTAAATAAGCTCAACGTTGCACAGCGTGCTATGGAGAGAGCTATGCTCGGTATTTCCCTACGAGATAAAATCCGAAACACGGAGATCCGTAGGAGAACTGGCGCGTCCGACATAGCCCGAAAGGTTAGCACGCTGAAGTGGCAATGGGCAGGCCACATCGCTCGTAGGACTGACGATCGTTGGGGAAGAAAAGTCCTAGAGTGGCGACCACGTACCGGACGACGCAGCGTTGGGCGGCCCGCGACAAGGTGGAGCGACGATATCGTCAAGGTCGCGGGGAGACATTGGATGCAGGCGGCACAGGACCGCACGTTGTGGCATTCTATGGGGAAGGCCTATGTCCAACAGTGGACGGAGAGAGGCTGAAGAAGAAGAAGTCAGTATAGTTCAGGACTTAAAATATATTGTCACTAACCCAACACGCCTCTTGGAAGGGTTAAAAGATCTAGCTAGAAAAAAGAGACTGTAAAATTAATATACTGGACTCTGGAAGGGTGATCAATGTACAGTAATAAATATTCAATGTTACCTTTAATTTTGCACGGTAACAACTATAATGCTAGAAAAATCTGGCTTATTAATAATAATTAACTAACTGTTATTTATGAATCACTTATGGACATATATTAATGGATGGCATAAAATATCTAAGAATCTGTATAAAAAGTTCGACAGGTTCAAAACAGATTGATTATCTCCATAAAAAAATTGACACTCGAGTTAAACACCCGAAGCTTACGATTTAGGTATCGATATTTTCCTCCTGCACCAAGTATCAGTTTAGCTATCGAATTGATTTAATAGACAGAAGTAGTTTGATATATTATGGCGCCTACTTAATTGTATCTATTAGTTTCCTATTCAGATATCACACAGAGTACTGCTGTTTCACCATTACGGTACAAGGAAATAAATAAGAATAGAAAACCGACCTCTTTAATCCGACCTACTTGCGATTGAAGGATCTAACTAGAGTTGTAAATCGATATGTATACGATGCATTACACTCTTGCCCCCCATCCATTAATTAACTCATTACAATGTATGGAAACAGTGATAGCTGTGCACTATATTGGCGCCAGGATGCTACTGGTTCACGCAGATTGCGCACTGCGCACTTCGTTAGTGCTTGCTGAGTATTCATCGATATTTTATTAAATTAACTTGAATGGTATTATATAAATTTGCACTTTATACTCTGGAATTAATATTACTTACAAATAACTTACTAAAATATAAAACCTCAATTAAACGTATGAAGATACAATCTTCAATTAATGAATAAACTATCTAATCACACGATCTTCAAAACATAAAATGATTGAGCCGTTTTGTTGATTACGGTAGTTGATCACACTACACACTAATTTAAAAGTCAATTGCGCCAAAAATTGACCTAATGTTCAAAATAAATGCGAAAGTGAATGCGGAAAACACTCGAATGAAAATCTATCGTCGAAATCGCATCACTAGTGCTCAGTGTGTCAATTACTTAACAGTAACAGCTCTGTTGCTCTCATTTAATAAATTTAAAATGCCCAATTGAAATACATTTATTGCGTCTGTTCTTATGATAAGAGTACAGTTCATAATAAAATACGTATTATTGTGCGGCCAGTACTTTAAATGGGGTATACCATGTTAGGAACAAGTCTTAGCACTTTATCAAACTTATTAAATCGTCTGATACAAGGGGCAGACACTCTAGCCCATCCCACCGTTGGGTACGGACTTCCTCCACTTTGGTAAGATATATATATTGCACTGTAATATATCTTATAAATATTGTGTGTATCCCTAGTTACTGTCATCGCGCAAAATTTTCCTTTCTATTCTTCTATTCATGTTATGCAAGTAGCGTATTTTCCATTAAAAATATTATGAATAAATGTATGTTTATTATTTTTTATCACAAGGAAAATAAAACACGAAAGTAAAAAATAATATTTTCGTTTATAGTTTGGTAACTCACACCCAGTGTATTAAAAAAAGGGAATTTAATATTAAAATTGTTTTGTATTGAAATTCATACAAGCTATTCTGGATTTTTCGCAGTCGAGAACTTCTCAAGATAATCTCTTATTAAAATCGTTGCGACTAAGACTCAGAAAGCTGTTTAGTTAGCAGTGTTCACGAGAACGAAATTGAATATCAACGAAGTTCTAACTGTTCTAATTCATTGGTATATTAAATTTCATATCAAAACATTATATAAACGTGCAATACGTTAATTCTAATAACCGCATCATGCTAACCGCCACAATTTCTGGTAACTTCAGCAAATACTATGCGGTTTGGCATGATTTTCATATACATTTTACATAATATTTTGTGCCGTTTAAATTCTCTAAAGTATTTCACCGTAATGGAACAACACGGAAGCATAGGGGTTAGCACAAGTAAGACTGCAACGTGATATTAAGTGGATAATTCTTGCGAATAAGCGATTGATTTGATAATTTTGTCAATAGGAGCACTTTGTTCTAAGCCCAGCGGAAGACCGGCGTTGGAATTCAGCATTTAGCTGAGCTGGGACCATTTTATAACGCGCTATTGGTCTAAATAAAATTTTCATTGAGGTCTAAAGTGTAACTAAACATTTCTTTAAGAATAAAATCTAGGTATCAAAGCAGCGTTCAAAACACATGTGGAATATATATCTCATGAAAATTAATTAAAATTATGCAAATTAATATACATAAATAAATTATACATGAATTTAAATTTGATATTAGTTTATTAATAAATTCGACATTGACAAACCTTCAGTTCTTGAATTAACACGAATAGAAATTATTATGTGAAATGTAATAATAACAACTTAAAAAATATTTGCATATGCTAAGCTTATAAAGATTATTTTTAATAATTGAATATTACTGGTTTGAGCTTAGAGCATTTAGACTGGCTCTGGTTTTAACCTTCCTGGGTAAGGTTCGAGAGAGGAATATGAAGCTGCGTGACTCTTGCTATCTCAGGCTGTTGAAGATGGTAACAATTTTGGTCCAAAGTATCAGGCCTAGTACGCAGACCCAAGTTTCGAACTACATATATAGTTATACATTAAAACCTATTTTAATATTTAGCCTTATAAATCTTGATAAACTTTTTTTTTAATAAATGGGCACATTAAAACACAATCATTGACTATATTTAACAATAGTTAAACTATTTTTACACATCGCGTATAAACTTCACACGCACATATTTTATTCTGAGCTTACTTAACGTACTTGTAATGTAACTGTTAATAATTAAGTTTTTTATATGTTTGTTCGCCTTTGAACGTCATGCTTTAAGCTATAAGAATAATTTAAAACGCCAGGGCTGTTTGTAAGCATAAGTTATACACTTCTTACACGCGTGTTTTGACGTTTTAAACATTACAAATATACAAAATGAAATATAAAAATAAATACTTTGAAGATAGTTTAGTCAAAACCTTCCTGTTTCGCATTAGACCTGTGCTCATTAGCAGCATGTTTATGGTCTGACAAGAGACTGTCAATATTTTCAATAGGAAATCTAAACAATTACCACCGATCTTCTAGCTAGACTAATCTAGACGTTTGTATTACACTCCTGGCGACTACCTTAGCAACGACGTAGACAATCACACGTCAAATGTGTACTAGAACATACAAATTTCACTATTTAACCGTGTTCTTATAAGTTTCTATATAAGTATACATATTATGCAGCTGGTGTCTGCAGGTCCGGCGACCCGCGGCGACTCGTCGGGAATATTAATTAAACATATATTTAGTCATTAGAGTCCACCTAGTTGGCACACCCATCACGTCCCTATCACGCTCTCTGACACACTACCAGTGTCGATGACCTATTATACACAACATTATGTGCATATTTTCCTATGTTTAACTTCAAATTACTTGACAGTTAAGTTGTAACGGTTATTTTTTTTTTTTTATAAAATTGTAACCGCTCATTACTTTACGATTTCAAATACTACCTTAGTTTAAAAACTTAAAACTCGTTTAAATATTAATTTACATTCTAAATTTTATTTTAATTATAGCATTATCATCGCCGGCCCTAGCAAAATAGTGAAAGTTTAGATTGATCCAATGTTTTTAAGGGGGTGGAAATGGCGTTTAAAGATTATTTACATTGATAACTAAATAGATTCCTAGAAACGAACACAGATAATAAAAGCGTGATGTAATGGTAGGTATATTTTTGAATTTATAATTTCTTGCCAATTTTTAGCTAATATTTGTTTGGTATATTTATAAACTTTTTTAAACCAACAAACGCACTTAAGTGCCAATTTGTATTGTAGAGTCACTTTATGCTCGGCTATACATAATAATATGTCACCCGTCTATACATTTAGTGCATTATCTTTACTTATTATACAAAGTCGTTATTTTTGTATCTAAGTCCCTATGTGAGCCTATATCTTCAAAACTACGCAACGGATTTTGATGCGGTTTATTGTAATAGTTAAATTGGTTCAAGAGGATAGCTATTTGTAAAATTTGTCAAGGTTTGGTTTTTAATAGTGCCCAACCGAAAGTTTGGTTTCGGTTGGACACTATCAAAAACGTCGGCCAAAAATCAAGTTTCGGCGGCAGTTTCGGTTTCGGCCAAAATCGGCCGAAACTTTTGCCGAAACCGAAACTTGTGTCGCAGTTCACGCACACTAACTTCGTTTCCCGCGAAAACGCTTTGACGGCCCTGTTCGGGAATTATGAGAACATAATTTAAACTGTGTCTCAATTTCATGCCCTAATTAATGCAAAATAATAAGTAAAATGCACCAATTTTCAGTATTATAAGAAATTTTATACTTGACCACTTGAGTTTCGGTTTCGGCCGAAACTGAAGCCACGGCCGGACATTCGGTTTCGGTTTCGGTCGGACACTAGTTTTTAAATTTCACGCGTACTAAGCGCATAAAAGATACGGCGTTTATATTGAAATCATACATTAATGGTCTTATTCATAATGACTTATCGGAGGTTTAAACGGAGATTTTATCGGAGAGGTAATAAACGTTTTAGCGTAAAAAGATTATTATAAATAACAAGTTTTGACAATTTTCGCGAACCTTTTTTAGCGAACTTTTAAACCTCCGATAAGTCATTATGAATAAGGCCGTTATTGTTTACATTGTAGCAAACTATTAATTTCATGTAACTGTTTAGATCTACCGCTTACAACAATGTCGTGTAATGTCGAAGGTTACTCGAACTTTAATTACATGTGCACATAAAGCTTGTGTTTGATATTAATCACGTCTATATTTATTAACTAACAAACCTATTGTTAAATATTACGATACTGTACAAACTGATTACAATTATATGATTGCAGTCCGTGTGGTGACGGATTGAGAATACAAGTGTCACCACCCCATCTCTTTCCCAGGGTGCTGTAAGAGCCAGCTAAGGGACAATATAAGCAGATAACGACTACTGTGAGAGACGGAAAAATCGAAACCGTGTGCCAATACTCCCGGTCAGCGCGGCACAGTAGACTATAATCCTGCTGGCTGGAGAGAGAGAGAGAGAGAGACTGTTAGCAGAATTGTATGAATGTTGGAAAATTACTGTACTGCTCTATATTAGTTTTAGGTGTTTTATAAACTGAATAAATTACGTATTTATACTAATATTACAAAGCTGAAGAGTTTGTTTGTTTGTTTGTTTGAACGCGCTAATCTCAATAACCACCTTCAGTGTTGGATAGTACATTTATCGAGGAAGGCTATAGGCTATATAACATGCGTTGCGACCAATAGAAACTAAGCATAAGAGAAAAATGTTGCAAAAACGGTACAAAATTTCTAAATTCCACGCGTACGAAGTCGCGGGCAACAGCTAGTTTCTAAATGTATGAGTGAGAATCGATCCCCTGACACCAAGGCAGTTCTACCGACTACGTCACGAAACCTGTCATCACGGAGTATCCATATGTTATCAAAGAAAAAACTCATAAAAACATACGACATCATGCGACAACAAGCTGTCATAATAATATTTACAAGAAACATTTGCGTTATTAAAAAACTTTCGTGTGTTTTATTGGTTTTATAGTTTGTACATGAATATAGTAACTAAACAGTTGGCTAGACATTGCCATCATGTGAATTTTATGAAAAAAGTAAATACTGTTTGAGAATTAACTTGAACTCTACCCCTAGCACAGTATATGATCGAGTAAAGTTCACAAAAGTTCAGTCTTCATTTGACTTTTAATTAAAAAAGCTGACAGTGGCGCTTTACATGGTCATGCATGAGATACGCTGTTGTTTATCTCTGGATTTGTTTACTTCTGTGGTTGGTGGGGAAGTAAGTACGTACTTCATTACAGAAGATTTTAGGTTTGATTTTAACTAAGACAATTGGCTGTGCGGGGGGGGGGGAACACAGATGTCATATTCTACCGCTAAATCTCGCTAATGGGAGAGTATAAGAAGAAATGTCTAATTTGCGTTTAATTAAATTAGGTATCTCACTACTAATGTACTATGCAGAAAAATTGAACATTTCTAAGCATGAATCTGAAAAACATAGTTATCTAATAAATATGGCCAAATGCAGTAACGCCAACACAGGCGAAAACTCCAGCTTCAAATAACGACCGTGAGGAATTGCGATATGCTATACACATACATACCTATATACGGATGTTTTTGTGTGTATATATGAGACAGTATGTGTGGCTTGCACAGCAGGCGCGGCCCACGGAATGCTTTCAAAACTATCTGTCACGTATTGCACCGAGTTACTTCATATAGCAAGCAACTACCGCACTGCGCGCCCTGTTTTTGTCTGACCTCCAGAAGTAATTCGGCTGGAATTTCCCGAAATCTCTCTTTAGCAGTTCAGCTTAAGCATGGGTCGTTCGGTGAACAAGTATGCCAAATGATAAAATACAAAAAAGTACCTTTAAAACTGTATTTTTATCTTGAGCACAAAAATTTCGATTTCTAGTGTCAATGTGGACTTATAAATTCCCTTAAACCTAGGAAACCAACGGAGCATCGGTAAAACAACTGGACAACCGCTTTTAACTTACAATTAGTATCGTGCATTATAGAGCCGCTGTTTTGAAATGCTCTGGCGAGAACGGCAACTTACCTGAAAAGATAAATAGGGTTACTTAATTGTAAACAAAATTAACGACTAATAGACGGAGTGGTTCATTAGCAAAATGTAGGTGTAAAACTGAATACTTTTTATCGCAAATTGTTTAACATACATAATAACAATATCAAATTATAGAACATGATGGTAAAGTCAATTGAGGTTATAACAAAAAACGCAACCGGCCAAAAACGGGGTTAGAAGCTAGTAAATTTTGCAAAAATGTATAGGTCGTCTAAACAAGAAATCTGTTACAAAATTAAATATTGCAATAAATTGTGTAGATATAAGAATACACATTGATCTCGCAATAAATTCTTGAACCAGTTGATTCATGAACTTATTGCAAGATGAACACATTTTTTTCTATACTGTAAAATGCATAACAAATTTCGATCACGCAATGAGTTCACTACATGCCATAATTTGAAATGTATACCATCTTTTAATACGGCAATAATGCATTTTATTCTTTAGTCTTCATCTCAAGTAATGGTGATGGCACACCTAAAAAGATGTTACTCAGGGAAATAACTACTTGCGTGGAGCATCGAACTCTAATACAAATCAACTAAAAAAATTACCACTATCTATTTTGCGGTAATCTGGAGTCACAAAGAAGATGTATAAATTTTTTTTTAAATGCAGTATGCATTTAAACCCCACAAAATTGTACAATTAAAAAAATCATTAATCAATAAGTCTAAGCTACGTATCATGAAGGGTAAGTGTAAAGTAGCGACACGTGTCATTAACTACACTACTGTCATTAACTACTAACATCTACTTTAGATATAAATAAATAATGACTGTATATCCATTGAAATAACAGCTTATAGCTGATGATAACTTATTAGTGAGAGTCTAAGAACAAAGTCAGCTAACCAGGATTATAATAGACTTGTGGTTAGGATCCTGATTGAAAAATGAAACTAAACTGCTCACGAAAATAGTGGTAAAAAATCCTTTTCATATTTCACTTCGGGAATTTAATGGAAATTAAAATTTAGCGGTGACTGTTGAAGTTTGGACAATTAGCTATTATAGTCAACTAGCTGTGCCCCGCGGTGTTACCCGCGGTAAAAAGGATAAAAAATAAGTTCTTTTTCTATTCATGAAAATCCTTCCAGTAGTCTTTACGTGAAAGCACAATAAACATCCTTACATATCCAAATACATATTGGAGTATGGAAAGAAGACCGAGGAAACGTTCGCGTTGGTCAGCCTAGTATTGTTGTACCTCACATAGATAAGGCAGCGTTTTCATTTATAGCTCGCGCGCGTCCGAATTTCTCGGCAAATTTAATCATATCTCAATCCAACATATAGCAAACCCCAATAAATTATGCGAAAAAAGCCATCCTCTTGAACCATTCTATCTATTAAAAAAACGCATCAAGATCCATTGCGTATTTTTGAAGATATAAGCTCACATAGGGATACATACAAAAATAACGACTTTGTTTTATAAGAAGTAAATACTGTATGTAACATACAAGTAATAATATAAAAGAGAAGTGCGTGCATTCTTACCATCGACGTGTGGTCAATGGATAGTATCATAATACCGCTAATTAAGGCAGCACCGGGCCAATGTCAGGTCAGACCAGACAACAGTGGCCTCATTGTGACTATACAAAAGTCATCAACAACAAGCTATGATGATACTCGTAACAATGCTATAAAAAGACTATTAATATCTCATTGTGTACGTTTTATTGATTTAAAACATTAAAGCCTCATTTCGAACGTGGCATAATTACTATTACAGGTTTTAGGCTACTGCAGGGGAAGGAAACCTCCCAATTAAGTAGCAATTTAGCGTATTTTGCTCTCTCTTGGATAATGACATGCTAGACCCTGAGAGACTTCAAAACTTATATTTATTTATTCTATTCTAGATACCACACATCAAACAGACTATATTTTGCAGTGTGTAACATGGACAGTGGACATATCTTCCACTACCAAATTTGTCTAGGCATAACTTTTCATGGCATAAGCATGAATAAGTTCAAAATCTGTTCTACTAAGCTACGATTTATTTGAAACATATCTCGTAAGTGTCGTGTTGAATCTAGTGAATCGATATTAAGACCTGGAGATACTGCAGTATTCACATTGACCTCGACAAAAATAACCTGCCAGTTACTTCGAGGTTAGACTATCTAGCAATTGCAATTTACTTTGCACAGAGTTATTTTAGCTAAGCACAGGTGGTAAATGTCACTTGGCCTATTCATATACCTACTTATGCAATAGTATTGTACTTGTATATGTAATACGTATATAGCCAGCAAACGTAATACTCATATTAGATCCCATGGATAGCGAACAGAGAGAACAGTTTTGCGAATTTACAGTTTTTTTTTATGTTATATGTATACCAAACAGCGTTATGACATTCTATGTGGGAGACCTATATCCAGCAGTGGACCGAAGAGGCCGATAAATGGATCAATACGGAACATAGACACTTAAGGCTTGCTTTTCAAGTATCGTGATTGAATTGAAAAAACAACTACAAGTACATACAAAAAAATATTACAACAAACGGTCGCGTATTATCATTATTAGAAATTAATGTTAATAGATTTAAATGCGTCAATCAATTTTATTTTTCTGTTTATATTAACCGTAATATCAATTTAAACAATGATGTATGTGTGTGCGTATGATGACGTATAAACGTAAAGGCGGGTGTGACCTTCAAGATCGATCGCGCGATGTGACGTGTTTACACTGGACAACATCGTACGATCGCTGCGACATGTTTGTCTATTCACCGTTTACGCATATACGTATTTACATATTATCCTACCAATATTATAAACGTTAGAGTTATTTCTTCACGTTCATACTAAATTTTAGATTATCATTAAAATAGCATATATGTACATATTTCGCTAACGTAGGGCTACAATATCATCTAGAAAGTCAAGATCGCAGAGATTGGCATAATGCAATGACATCGCCTTCTAGAGTTCTATAAGAGAGGCCTATACGCAATGATGCCCATAGAATGACTGCATGCAATCACCTAAAAGCCTAGGAACTGGGATTTATTAGTTCTTCAAATTGAGTCCACTAAATGGAATTTGGTAACATTTTACAGATTATACATCAGAACACCATATCATGATGGTAAAAGAGAACCAGATTGCGATTCCACAACGACCATAATTTGTTACCAAATAGCCATTGGCTAGGTATTAAAATAAGCATGGGTATAGTAAATAAATTGTTTAACATTGCTAGATTCATCTAATAAAACTTTGTTATGTTTTGCGTTGGCCTCGACAGATACGCGTTGGCAGAATTTGACATGTTTCTTAATCCATATACTATTTTTACTTATTTTATCAAGCTGTCAATGTTTTTGCACTATCTAGATAAAAAAAATTAAACAGGAAACTAAAATATTGGACTCGAGTCAAGATTAGATTAGCGACAACGTGAATTAGCTCTACGGTATATTCGTACAGTGACTAATTCTACACTACATAACAATAGAAAATAATAAATAATGTATCTATCTATCAATTAAATAGGTATCTACTGAACGATAACCAAAAAAGATTTAAACGACAAACATATTCTTGAAAGGGAAAAATGACAACGTTTCAAAATATAATAATGAAAAGTTTTTACGGTAATATAATATGCTTGCTGCTAAATAATATTATTGTTTTAGATAAAACCCAGAAACAGACAGTACCAATATCAGTTGTTCATCAAAACTTATCCTAATAGAGAATCGAAGCCAGAAAAGATACAAACCAAATTATAGAGTTCATACGTAATTTACTTATGAACTCTATAATTTTCAATAAGCAATAATCGGAGCCGTTCACGCGTATTTTCTCCAAATAATTGCATTTCGACTAACCTCGATGTTACGGGTTAGTTACATCAGCCATAGACAAGAGAGATCTCTCAAACTTCATTTAATTCGTGAAAGTTGACGTTGATTATTATACTGGTGTAGAAGTAAAACTAAAAACGTAACCAACTTATTTGCTGACACAGGTGCAGTAAGAGCCAACGAAAGTGGACGCAAACCTGGCAATATCTACCGCAAATTGGAATAACCACCATATACCAGATGGTAGGTTGACGTTTAAAATTGAGGACAAGTAACTTTAGTCTGACTAAATCGTATTTCATAGAATAATGACATTTCATATGACGTATAGCCTGTATTATAGACACACACAGAGATGCATTTTCACGCACACTACATCCGGTTAATCTGTGGGAATAACCTTCTTCAACAAACAACTAACTCCATATCAGTCTGCAATACCCCGTACCTAATATAAAGACCCAGCAGACAAATCTCTCGATTTGCTATTTTTTAAATCACCAATGGCTTGCATATCCATCCATCAACCTTTCTCAGTCCACTGCTGGACATAGGCCTCCCCCATAGAACACCACAACGCGCGGTCTTGCGCTAACTGCATCGGCCTCCAGCGTATTTGACGATATCGTCGGTCCACCTTGTTGGGGGCCGCTTGCATATAGCGTAATTAAATCTACAGGGTTCAGTACGATCTAACTGGTCCCAGTATCAATACAATAGTAAATATTCGCATGCGACTATGTAACATTATTAATAAAATGATCGCAGGTATTGTCCGCGTTGAATATACTTAGCAGTTGTCAGTTCTCACAGTTCTCAGAACTGATATAGGACGTAGACTTGTGGCGACAGTCGCTTGCAATACTCTCACGGTCAACTGTCCAGTATGTGACCAACTCATAATAACTATATATGTTTATTATATACACGTAGATAGATATGGTCAGACAGTTCATACACACTTAACTAATTTGAAACTGTGTAGGCGTAAAGCTCTGGTTATGTACCCAGTAACAAATATGCTTTGTAATCCTTACTTCTTATAAAACAAAGTCGTAATTTTTGTATGTATGTCCCTATGTGAGCTTATATCTTCAAAAATACGCAACGGACCTTGATGCGGTTTTTTTTAATAGATAGAATGGTTCAACAGGGTGGCTTTTTTTGCATAATTTGTTGGGGTTTGCTGTATATTGAATGAGATAATGATTAAATTTGCCGAGAAACTCGGACACGCGCGAGCTATAAATGAAAACGCTGCCTTATCTATGTGAAGTACAACAAACTAATGTATAGAGGAATTGTTTGTTACCTATAGTTCTTCAAAAAAGTCCGCGAGGGCATAATAATATGTCTATCTTCTAAGAGAAACCCGCTGTACCCATAATAATGTCTAAAAAATTCTAAAATTCAATAGGGTGTTTTCAAAAGCTATTTATGTGTATATGGTAATATTTTTCATCAAATTAGTAGCTTAGTTAGCTTACGCAATTAATATAGATTATAACTGCTCTTTACAGCATGAAATTTAAATGAATATCTTATGAGATATGACGAAAAAAGAATTACGCGCGGCAAATAAAATACTTACTTGAAACTGTTGGCCGTGCTTCGCGAACGTTTCCTCGGTCTTCTATCCGTACTCCAATGTTTATGTTTATTGTGCTTTCACTTAAAGACTACTGGATGGATTTTCATGAAACTTTCCAATGGACAATGGAATAGAAAATGAACTTATTAATATCCTTTTTACCGCGGGTAACACCGCAGGGCACAGCTAGTAGTTTATAAAACATTTGTAATCATAAAGCTTCAAACCAATACGTTACAAACTTTGAAGTATCCATGAATAGGTATTTATTTATACCACAATAGATCATTGAATTGATACAGGAAATGGTATAAAATGATTTCGCTGTTATGGAAATTTATGACAGTCAACTACGAAACTATGAACGTGGTCCGGAAATCAAACCGGAGTCCTTCAATTTGAACGAATATTAAGTTCGCCTTGGCGCCACAAAACAATCAAATAACCAACAAATAAGTCGGAAATTTCTGCCGGATTTGATTACTCTTCGCCGCCATATTTGTAATCCATTAATCGTATTCTATATTCGCGGTCGAGGTCGAATCACGGCTCGCTAATTGTGTTATGTTTATTCAATGTCTGACCTCACTAGAGGACACTACGTTTATCATAAACAATCATAGTATCAAATATTACTGAAGTTTACCGCCCTACATGTATGTTTAAGTCTCAGCCTTTATTTCTTCCATAATTGGGCATGTACAACTTCGACCCGGTGAGAGTTTAATCATGAGGTTTCTATTCCATTCCTTCCATAAGTTAGGACTAAGAGTTAGATATGGCAAGCAGGTAATATCTGCATGAGGTTAATGTAAAGTCTAATAATATTACCATCCATTTAATTACAATAAATAGATAACTTCCAAGTAAAAACATAATTAACATAAAGTTGTGTCATATTGACGGGCTTTGTGGTGTAGTGGTTTATATTGCGGACTGCCGATCAAGAGGTTGCGGGTTCGATTCCCGCCTCGGACAATCATTTGTGTGATGTTTATAAATGTCATACAAATATTTGTCCTGCGTCTGGGTGTTTCTATGTATTATAAGTATGTATTTACAAAAGAAAAGTAGTTTATGTATTCTATCCGTATTCTGGTACCCATAACACAAGCATAATAAGCTTAGCTTGGGACCAGAGGACGTTGTGTGAAATGTCTGTGAATATTTATTATTATTATTTAATTGGTCATGACAACAGGATAAATACAACAAATTATGCACAAAATAAGCACATACAAATTTATCGCAACTTGTGGGTGTGTGTGTAGTCGGACCATTATCAATATTGGCAGTATCCTCGTACATCCTTGACCAAATTTGTAGTTTAATGAAAACGTCCATTGTTCTGCAAACAAAGGGACCATTGTATGCACGTATACATTTGCTTAACTTATGATTTTATATGATTAGTAGAAAATATTCTCTTCGACTGCATCATAAATTTACTATTAGAGATTTATTTAAATGTAATTTTATGTTCGATTGTAATGTAGACATTTTTATTAGGCGATTTCTGCCACCAACAATTTATTGCCTACTAGTGGAATACGGTGATATATGCATTTAAGAGAACTCTTTGCAAACTTTACAACAAACATGTTAATTGTGGACTTGTGTAATAGAAACTTTAGAAGCTTAGGCTATGAAAAGTAAAGACTGTGTTAAGTCGCGCCCTGCATGTCCCCGCATACATTCATGTATAACTATTAGCTCTCATCATGCTTTCTTTCATGCTGTGATTTACGTTACACAAGTACTCAAATATTTTACTACATTTTAACCAAAATATTTTTTGCGTTATCTAAAAGCTTTCGATAGACATACTCGTACTTTGCGAAATGCATGCGCAGTTAGCATGCTTCATGTTCACAGATGGTCGAGCTGCATGACACTTGTCTTTTTGCAAGCTAATCTATCTAGCCTAATGTTATTAAGCACAACGGTGACAGCTTCAAACTGCACATGATACGTTACCATTGTTATAGTGTTTAAGCGTACTTTCACTTGTCGTTAACCTCTTTGCCCCCTCCCCACTAACCAGTGCTCGAGGAGCGCTGACTAGTCGGCACGGGTCAACCAGTCACGACTACACTGCGGTTTGTAACTAGTGCAATGACGCGATCCTTGCAAATGTACAGGAGGCATTTCATTTTAACAAAATAACTGGATTTTCCATAAATGAATATTTAAGTAAATTTCATAAAACTAATTAAAAGCAATAATTGCAATGATTACCATGGGTAATTATAATGGGAAAAACAACACATAGAAAGCCACTTAGAGATGCAGTACAAATATCTGTTTTAAAAAATTCGGCTCTCGCCACGCTTCGACTCAAGATCATCTGATCGTTTGTTATTCTAGGGTTTAACCGGAGCCTTAACTCGCAAATTATCGGTATTGTTAATGGAGAACACAAATGTGGTGAAGATTGATCAACTAAATTTCTTGAACCGTGCAGTGTCGCATCTGTGTATTATTTTATACATTTGGCTGCAGCTTTTTTTGTAAGCAATAACGCCAATAAACCAGGAACATCATCATCATACCATCACGTCTTTTCCCTACGGGAGTAGGCAGAATCAGAGCGCCATCTGCTACGTTCTAAACACAATTCCATCCTTACGATCTAAGCAATAACAGATAAACGCTTTGAAGTATTTTAAGGGGAAACTACGTAATTCTATGTGAATTCTAAATCACTCCACAACGGCGTTTCTAATAAATCCTCATAATAATAATAAGACATAGTGGCCAAATGTTCTACCAATATAATAATACTATGCAAATCTATTAACACGTGTTTTGTCACACAGTTCAACTCCCCGGAAGGAGAATGACAATCATTATTATAATCAACTTGTTCATTATAATATTCATTAGGCATTGTATTAGTGTATTGTATATAGATAATATAATCGATACCTAATACATATGTATTATGTAGATAATATATGAATTTAGTTCAGTAGGTCCATATTATTAAATGATTAGCTTTGGCTGCCTTCGCGGCATAGTAGGAATGGAAAGATTTCAGGATCGTGTACCGGTTGGATAAGCAATTATGTAGAACGGTTATAAGTACTGCACACCTGTCATCTGACCCTTTTAAAGAACATTACTGCACTGATAAGATTAAAGTAAGCCCTTATTGGGTATATCTCTCTTTTCTTACCCTCTAATATAAGATATTCATGTAAGTATGTATTATTGGATTAGATTACGCTGTATGAAATATTCGTTTATATTTATTATAGTTATAATAAAACTAACAGCCAGCCTCATTAAAAAGCGATATAATATTAATATAAGTGTAAGTAGTTCAAGAGTAAAGGAAATGAATCTATAATAAAAAAAAACAATGAAGTATTTTAATTTAGTAATTATAAAAACTAAATGTACTTACCCAAGTCATATTATTGCAATGACCCTAATTGTATATTGCACTCGTGAATTGTACCCGTAGCGTATTGTATCATTGTACCGACACCGTATCGTTGCAATGGGGTCATAACAAGATTTTTATTACCATAACCTTCTACACGAACTATAAAACATTTGCCCAGGTATATGAGTTACTAAAATCTCAAATATCGCGGTTTAAGCCTTGCGATATCATCACAACTACGGATGTTTCAGTAACAATAAAATGTTACATTTCCTACATTAGGATTTTTACAGGTTTGCGTTACATACCCAGGCTTAGAACTAAATCATAGTTGTTTTAGTTCTAAGACTATGTAACATGATCCTAACAGGGTTGACATGTTCGCTGTGCGAACAAACCCCATGCAAATTTAGAAAAAAAAAAATACCCAGACTATATCCCATAACATAACTTCATGATATTATTGATTAACACATATAATCTACGTAACAGGAATTAAACCTGAAACCCTGATATCAAAAAAAAACAGTAAAGGTATCTAAAACATTGGTTATTCACGACATCTATAATAGTAACTATCAAAACGTGGTCTAAGCGGTTATTTGTTTTTCATTGGATTTGTATGTTAGTTGCATACAAAAAAAACATTATTCGTTTCAAAATGGTTTTACGAAACGGAATTAGCAATACAGTGTGACAGTTGTAACTGCATGTTATAATGTTGTTATCGCGTAGTGTTGCGGTGGTAATGAGGCCGGTTGTATTACAACAACGTGTGGGTTGATAAGTGGGTCCCACGCGTTATGACCTCGCTGCGACCCTACTTACCTATCATAATATATTCACATATGCATGCATGCATATACCTCGGTAAGTGAAACGGTTAGGCAGGTACATAGTAGCATAGGAAATGTAACATTACATAAGACTTCTTCGTACGCTTGGAAAAATTCCCCCGATTTAGCAACATTTTTCACTGATGCTTCGCTTCTATTGGTCGCAGCGTGATGTTATATAGCCTATCGCCTACTTCGAAAAATTTACTATCCAACAATCCTGACCAACGGATCCTGGGATTTGCGCGTTCAAACAAACAAACGAAAAACTGTTCAGCTATATAATATTAGTATAGGTCTTACTAAAGTTGATTTAGAAGAACTATCTCGACCCTTTGATAGTAGCTGTAAGAATAAGAGATTACATATTTTATACATATTACATAGCCAAATCCGCAGGCAAAGAATCAAGTCGGGATACATACAACACAAAAGCATGCAAGTTCAACTTTGTTAAAATTTAACTCAAATCCTTAACATGCCATCAAATTGTGATATTGAAAACAACTGTACATAAATAAATACAGTTTTAGAATCACGACCAACAAATCAGAATCACCATTGCAGTTTCGACAATGAGAAGCGCTTTACAAATTGTAAGAGTTTGAAACGTACACACATTTGATTCGGTCGAGATTTTAGTCGCAAAACGGACAGATAGTCACGAGGAGACACAAAGAAGCCGCTCGAAGCGTATCAGATCAATGCCACGCGTCATCTTAACCTTCCGCCTGACTATTTCAAAATCAACAGAATCATTTAAGGTTAGCTGTGCTGTAATACATTTACACTAACAGCCAGTTCTTAATTTGAATCGTTTTTGGGTCTCCTGGTAAAATCGCTTGCTAGGCTTTCCTTGGTCACTTCTGTCGACACGAACATTGAAAGCGCGACCAAAGCAGCAGCAGCAGATATACAATTCTTATATAACATAAAATCACGCTTTATTATTACAAGTATCTAAATTAGGCCAATGGATAAACGCGGCTGCATAATAAAAATAAAAAATTGGTCAAGTGCGAGTCGGACTCGCGCACGAAGGGTTCCGTACCATTATCTATGCAACATAAGGCAACGTTATTAGTATCGAGCAAGAAACGGTAAAAAAATCATGTTTGTTGTATGGGAGCCCCCCTTAAATATTTATTTTATTTTATTTTTAGTATTTGTTGTTATAGCGGCAATAGAAATGCATCATCTGTGAAAATTTCAACTGTCTAGCTATCACCGTTCTTGAGATACTGCGTACGGAACCCTAAAAATCATGTTTGTTGTATGGGAGCCCCCCTTAAATATTTATTTTATTTTATTTTTAGTATTTGTTGTTATAGCGGCAATAGAAATACATCATCTGTGAAAATTTCAACTGTCTAGCTATCACCGTTCTTGAGATACTGGGTACGGAACCCTAAAAATCATGTTTGTTGTATGGGAGCCCCCCTTAAATATTTATTTTATTTTATTTTTAGTATTTGTTGTTATAGCGGCAATAGAAATACATCATCTGTGAAAATTTCAACTCTCTAGCTATCACCGTTCTTGAGATACAGCCTGGTGACAGACGGACGGACGGACGGACGGACGGACGGACGGACGGACGGACGGACGGACGGACGGACGGACGGACAGCGAAGTCTCAGTAATAGGGTCCCGTTTTTACCCTTTGGGTACGGAACCCTAAAAACAAATTGAACTTAATTGTTTTTAATATTCGTATTTCGTAACAACTGATGAAACAACGTTACAAAACGTTAAAAGGTACAAAAACGGGGTGATACATGAGACAGGAAATGGGGGCATGTCGTATGTAGAGCGCGAATATATAATAATGGTAACGTTGCCCTGTAAGTTGTGCGCCCACGACAGTAATTGTATTAAATTATGCAAGAACACGCTATATACGTAACATTGCATTGCAGTTCCGAATCATCGTTTTTTGGTAGCTTAGAGTTAACGTCAGTACTACATTTCTTTGATTTAATTCGTTTATGGATATATCATAGCAGTGATGTTCTACAAAAGGGCAAAGGATACTATGCGTAGCATTCATAACCATCGTTAATCTTGACCAGATCTGTATAAACGAAGCCAAGGGATGATGTTAAGATTGTGAGTGATTACACTCTAGTTTGCCTATCCTAAAGGAAAAAAGGCATGAAGGTTAATATGTGATATCGCAGTAAACAATTGTACTCACAAATACTGTGTCACACCGTGTATTAAGGAGAAGGTTGTGCTTGGTCACCATGCGTCACGGAATGAGAAATTGGAAAATCAATATCAATCGAGAGACGGGTCCACTATGGCCCTTAAATAGCAGCGTCTTTTGTATTGTGAACCTGTAAGGCTACAATAGGCAATAGTTATAATACATTAACGATGTAACACGAGGATTAATCACACATAAACGATTTAAATAATCATTTTTAGGGTTCCGTACCCAAAGGGTAAAAACGGGACCCTATTACTGAGACTTCGCTGTCCGTCCGTCCGTCCGTCCGTCTGTCACCAGGCTGTATCTCAAGAACGGTGATAGCTAGACAGTTGAAATTTTCACAGATGATGTATTTCTATTGCCGCTATAACAACAAATACTAAAAATAAAATAAAATAAAGATTTAAGGGGGGCTCCCATACAACAAACATGATTTTTTTACCGTTTCTTGCTCGATACTTATAACGTTGCCTTATGTTGCATAGATAATGGTACGGAACCCTTCGTGCGCGAGTCCGACTCGCACTTGACCATTTTTTTATATTTTTGTAATATTCAATAAGAGCTAATATAAATATTTATTCACTTTGAGGCTATTTGGTACTAAGGATAACACAATTTATAATACTTAAAACTATGATGAAACTGCTATTATGGTTTCATTGTCACATTTGATTTTCCTGGTTATGTCATTAATTTAAATAATCACCTTGTAGCACTGTTAATAAACCGTAAGCAACAATTTATTATTGATATTATTCGATTGCCTCTGTAGCGCAATTTAGAATGCCATTTAATGTAAACGTGTATGGTTTGATTACGGTATTTTCTTGAAAGTGGGAGAAACTCCCAAGTTGAATAACGGAACCAGGTAAAGCTGAAACGTATTTTATTGTGATAGTTTAGACAGATTTTGAAACCTTTACCAACCAAACACAGCATAATTACATAGACCCTGAAGCCAAACGGACAATTAATATGGCAATAGTAACAGGTCTCGATCTATTGAAGTATGTACTTTTATTTTGGCAAGTTTACCCATAAGCAAAATGCAGAATCTGTAAGAAATGTGACAACTCTGTTATTGCATTCTATCACCATATTGACGACGGAGGTTGGTCGAGTGACGGCCAGGTATGCGCTCTCGCCGATACGCGATGCGCTCGCTTGAGCTGCCGTTCCGCAGAGCTGAACAACACCAGTTTAGATCCGCCACTAACCAACGTTCACAATATGTATACCATTTTAATACAAAACTAGCTATTCTCATTAACAATAGTGTCCATTACAGAACACAAACTAAACAGCAAAGGCTGGGTTCCCAACTCCATATCTAACAGATTGTATGTTTAAATAAATTAACATTTCCAAGTTTAGATTCTCATGTTGCCGGTCAACTTTGTCATTATGAACATTAATAACTCTGTGAATATTCACATAGTTGCCATCGAGAACAAAATCAAACAAAACATGACCACACTTAGCTATTCCCACACTAGAGTTTAAGCGCAAGATACATAGTGAAGAACATAACTAAGTGTACTTTGTAAAATAGGAGAATATGAGTACATAATGAATGTAGAACATTTAAGATAAAAGGCTAATTAATTATAATTATATAGATAAAACTTCAAAGTCCGCGTCCAGGCGTAGGATGGACGCGTGGGAGGACCATCCGACGTTCAGAAAGCCTACATACATCCTTATATTGTAGACTAAATGGGAATAAAACGTTTAGTTAAATAACGTATAAAGAAAAAGAATAATATAATTTATTACCGTGTATTGAATAATTTAACACAAAGCCCTTTAGCATTTAGGGTTTACAGCAATGCTATTATTGAAATGAAGCCAATCACTGCCACTGTAAAAATATTTGTTCATCACACACAAGAGATTGTTCTAGGCTAGGCAATAGTAGAACTTACAGCTTAGCAAAATGTAGCATTACTTTAGTAATACATGTAAGTAAGCAATCATCTATCTAATGTATTTGCTTGTACCAAATGCGGAAAACATTGAGACTATAAAACACATTTACAGTTATGATCAGGCACTTCCTTAACGGCATACTCCTTGGTAATCCGATACTCACTATTGGATTACTATGGCGAGAACGTCAGGTAAACTATTGACACACATAATGCATACGCACGTATCATCAGATCTGTGTATACATTGCTAGATCACCTAATATGGTTATACAAGAACAGATATAAAGAATACGGTCTCAACAACGAGTTGATACTTTCCTAAGGAAACAAAGATCTCCCCACAATTTTATTCATTGATTTTTTTTATTCCCGCACTCTATAAGTCAATTACTTTAATTAACACTTACGAATATGAAAAGAATTGGCACAATGTCTTCGCCGACTTGATCAAGAACTTGGAAATATTAACGTACAATTGGTACAGACTTGCAACATGCACCACGAGAAATAAAAAATAGAAATAAAAAATGTAGATTACTGTGACTACTTTAACATAAATTATAAAATGACATTGCAAATAATGATTAACAGATTTAGTTGTGAAAGAAAAGTAAAGTAGGACAAACAAATAAAACAGACAAATCGAGTACAGACTAAATAAACAGTTCAACTTATAAAGGTTACGACAAATTAGGTCGACGAATGTCACCAAGTCGACTCCAGTAATGTAAAATAGGATAAGTACATAATATTGTTTTGGTACGCCTCATAAAACAATAGTGTCGGATAAAGGAAATATTTGTCCTACTAAGTGGAAGTCCTTGCGGATATTTGTGTTCAGAATAATAAAGAATTAATGTCTGCCACGTAATACATATTATGTACAGGATTCCGTTTAAATTGAGACTAGGTAGGTAGGTCACCCATAAAATATAAAATTGGATGCAAATATCAGAATATGTCAAGCCACTCCAGCCTATATCTGGCAAACGTTACCAGTGATAGGAATATGTAATTTCTACTCCGATATTGTTATTTATGTATCTAAGTATTATATAGTTACTAGCTGACCCGGCAAACGTTGTTTTGCCATACTAAAAAACAAAAGAAAAGGTTTGAAAAATAGATGTTGGCCGATTCTCAGACCTACTGAATATGCATGTAAAATTTCATAAAAATCGGTCGGCTTGACCGGTTCGGAGGAGTACGGTAACTAACACTGTGACACGTGAATTTTATATATTAGAAGAAAGAAGATAGATTATGTTTTTACTTAGTATGCACCAACATTTATGTTAATATTATGTATTATATTTGTCATATTTAGTTTATTCGTTCCGTAACTTATAATTTTAAGCAAAAATAACACACCTACCACTAATGTCTCTGCATCAGCCTAGGTTGACTGGTAGATAATGCTTTTAGCATTAAGTCCGCCTATTGTACATAATTATGTGCTGAACGTTTTTAAATAAATAAATATTGTTAATTTATGCTTTATAATTGTAACAGTAATTGAGTATTGTTATAAGCGTTTAGGGTTAAAGATACTTCGACACACATTAAAAGAAAGTGCAAAACAATATCCAATAGAATAATAGGTAAATCCACGAAACGCTGGGTCTTCAAAGAGGTTGGCCATCAATCAATCACTTTAACGTCAAAGGCTATTGATGTGCCGAAAATTGAAAAGCTGAATAGTAGAAGTCACCATAGCACTAGGCAATGGGGAAAAGTTTTATTTAACAAGAAATCATCAGTAACTACTACATGGTTGAAAAACGGCTACATGACGATGAAGGATTAATCATTTCGAAAACGATAAATAAACGATATCGTCAAGGTCGCGGGAAGACATTGGATGCAAGCGGCACAGGAGCGCCCGTTGTGCGTTCTATGGTGGAGGCCTATGTCCAACAGTGGACGGAGAGAGGCTGATGGAAATAAATCTGAGCAACGCAATATAATCCTCTAAAATAGTAGTTTAATTTGATTAGATTTGAGTAGTGAATTTATAACTCCGCTCCTGTCCTCCTGTCAATAAAATATAATTCCATGCTGCATCTAGTCGTAACTTGGTCATATATTTTATGACACCTTAGTATCTAGACTGGAATGGCAATGATACTATTAAATGCTATAACAATGGTAGTACGTTTTGATGCATTGTTTGTTTGACCTCATACCTACTTTTGTACAATATTCGGTGAGAATAGTAAAATGTTTGTCGAGTGGACTGTGGCTGTAGAACAATGTAGTATTAAAGCATCGCATTTGGTAGATTTTTTTGGACAATGACGAATAATGTTGTGTGTATCCAAAACAAATCTATAAAGTCTTTTAATATTACGAATATAATAAAAATTGGTCAAGTGCAAGTCGGACTCGCGTACGAAGGGTTCCGTACCATTATCTATGCAACATAAGGCAACGTTTTAAGTATCGAGCAAGAAACATGTCATGTTTGTTGTATGGGAGCCCCCCTTAAATATTTATTATATTTTATTTTTAGTATTTGTTGTCATAGCGGCAATAGAAATACATCATCTGTGAAAATTTCAACTGTCTAGCTATCACCGTTCTTGAGATACAGCCTCAGTAATAGGGTCCCGTTTTTACCCTTTGGGTACGTAACCCTAAAATCATTTCTTTTTCTTTAAAAGTCAGACACATTACAATTTTTTCTATGTTTTTAAGCGCATAGGTATGGCATTCATCTTACTCAAGGCGAATACCACATAATAGGACTACATGAAGGCAATGTGACTACGGGGCATGGCATGGCACAAAGCCCGTGCTATTTAATTTTGCGGTAATGTAGTGTGGCGGTGTCGTCGACTGAAGCTTACGGCGCGTATCGGGGCCGGCGTGGTTCGCGGCTGCGGTCCCGTTACAACTGTATTGAAGCCGGAGCTCTCCACCACGCTCGACGCACTCGTTCACATCAACCATTATCTTATCTGGTAATACTTGTGCAACTGTGCCATCAATAATGGCCGACAATACATTGTTGCTGGCATATATGTCAAAACATCTACATATCCGCAAACGAGTAGATCGTATTGAATTTACATTTCTTTTTACTTCATAAAAATACCTGCTATTGAATAAGAGCAGCCTTTATATCTGGGGGATATTAGTCTCATTTCTGTTAGCATAGAAATTTGATCCCACATGTCTGTCTTTACCTTGGATTGAGGCCACGAACCTTAATAGGAAAACATTAGTGACTGCCCTTAGACTGCGCTCAGGTCATATTGCATCGAAAAAATTTTCTTATATTATGGGTAAAACCTCTTCTCGCAATTGTGAAGTTTGTGGCGTAATTGAGGACGTAGACCACATCTTGTGGGAGTGTTCCAGGAACATAGTATATCGTAATACATATTTCAGTGCTTGGACAGATATGGATATTGGTCGTAGTAATGCTATTCTTTCTGACACCTCAACTGATAAAACCAAATTGTTATGTAACTTAGCGGACTTATTATGCTAAGATCGATTTTGTTTTTTTTTGTATTTTAATGTAACTACACATTATTCACTTAGTTAAGGTACTCTAAGGATTTGTACTGATAGGGCGATATAGTCGCAAAGCGACCAAGCCTTTTAAATAAAAATTAAAATTAAAATAAAAAAAAAATGTCTGTCTTTCGCAAAACGTGCTGCACCCGCTAATATTTTTTGACCTTTGACCGGGTGAACCTTATTTTCATAATTCCTTATTTAATGTGCTTTACGTATGACCCCATTTCAAATTGGTCCAGTTCGGACATTGGCATTCATAAACAAAACAATAAAACATAGTAGGTAAACATAGCTTGCCAAAATGTGGATCATCATCTCTGCCCTGCTCTTATCCCTTTTATATCTGTATTGGCCCCTCTTCCTTTCCTATACTCTTATACACAATCCATCCAAGCTTTAAAAAATTAACGGGGCATGTATTTTAAATAAGGCTATAAGTCTAAGTAGATTCATATATAATTTAGTTTATTTAGATTCATATTATTAACATATTCAGGAGAAATTCTACGAACATTTGCGAGCTTCTATTTGTTCAAATAAGTATTTGAATATAAGTAATGCATTCTGAAGAAAATCTTAAAACCAAGTGAATAATATATGAATCTACACTCGCTCGTTGTTTCATTCTATGTCGAAGATTTAATGTGACAAGTACAATGCTGATGAAAATAGATGACAATATGGCAGGAGGATTGAAAACCCCCGATACATATTTGCAATCTTTCGTTAATACGGTCAAGGACTGCGAGATATTATCCATTTTATAATCACGAATACCCCAGTTGTTCAAAAACTTATAAGAAGGAAATAAAAACAAAATAAGAGAAAAAATTTGAAAGAAAAAGTTATGAGAAACGATAATATTTTCCAACCTATTAGATTAGAAAACATTCATGCCTATATTGACAGACATCCATGTACTTTAAATGCTGTCACTGAAAGTAACAAAAACAATGCTAATAGGGTCAGATTTCGAATTAACTCTGAGGCACAAAAAACATACACAGGACTACCAACATCTAGATACATTTGTCCACAATGGAAAAAAAACGATTATGAGGTAAATTGGAACACTTTTACCAATTAAAGATTGCTATAAGCAAGGAAAAAAAAACTTTGGCTATAAAAACACAAGTTTATAGAAATCGTCAAAAGCATTGGTCAGTTCCATGACCCCCGCAAAACACACACGGTGAACACTAATGGCATGATAATTAAACATCTTTATTTTCTTAACAAATGAAATCACAGGTAATTTTTGTTGGAATCCGATGTTGATAATGGAGTGTTTTCACAAGTTATTACGCATTTGTAAGTAACTTGAGGTGCTTGTGGAAACAATACGACAAATTTATTTGAATTTTCTTTTAGACATATGAACAACGGAAGTGGTTCTTAAAGCATTAAAAGTATAACTTACAAAATTTACAACTTCTTTGAGTCCTTATCCCAAATTATTTGAGGTCAGCGCAGCATGTTTTTTCCTCCGATTTCTCCTATCAGCCGTTATATTCTCATCAACTGTTGTTTCTTTGATATCGCCTCTCACACAGTACATACATTTTTTCTTTGTTCTTCCCTCTCCCTTTTTGGCCATCAACATTCATATTTATCATCTTTTTGCTAAATATCCTTTCATCCCTTCTCTCCGTCTTCAACTCTTGACAATTATAAATTACGCTTCTGGACATCACTACCAAAAAACATACCGCGTACATACATCTGATTTTCTTTAAGTTATTGACATTATTGTGAAACATTAAATTAATTATCAACCTCCGTTATTTAGTTTATTCACCTCATTATGTAAAATTTCGCTATTATTATTCTTTCTTTAGCAAACAGAACCTGATTTACCAGATTTGTCAATTCACCATTAATTGATCAATACAAATTATGCTAAGGTTATTGCTCTACTAGAACAAGGTAACTGTCAGGAGGTCAATAGTATGTTATTTTACATCATTATGTGAATCTTCTATATGTATATAACTTTCTACAAACTCAAACCAGTTTGGTATAAAACATAATTTGACACTTTTTCTTTTAGTTTGGATGTTTTAGGAACATGCACCATATCATTAAGCTATTTTATTTTGATATAAGATTGTAATGCTTAAATTTTATAAAATTAAATTATTTTAGATCATTCACAATCGAGAGACAAATATGTATGATTTATTTTAAAATCCCTATTCAGAAGAAAAACGGAGACAGTCGTTTTCGCGTAGTAAATAACTAAAATACAAAAAACTAGCTAAATTAATTAAAATACATACTTATAACAAAAAGATTAACATGGATAAAAATTATATAACGCTATTTAAAAATTTCTCAAGCTATAATAAACTAAATTGTAGTGGAAAAAGTGATCACCGCAAGCGGGACTTGAACCCACGACCTCGGAATACCGTTCCGTATATATGCGTAATGCATAGCAAGTCAATTGCAAAATTAATAAATTACTTAAATTCCTCAAGCGTTAAGATCAAAGGAGTTTATGTTTAATTACATAGAAAAGTACTCACAGATAGGTAACAACAAAGTCGAGGCACATGGAGACAGGAGTTGGTGCATCTAATGACACCCAAACAGATTTATAAGAGCAAACACGATAATAATACACGCGGGTTCACATTAGCTGGTATAAAAACAGTCAACTTTGAAGGCGTAGATTTTATAACTTTTCATAAAGCACTTTTGACTGAAAATAAAATTCACCAAAGTTTCAAGTTCACTAATAAAACCCACAGCAGCAGATATAATATGAGAAAAAGTTTCAAGGCTATATTTCTCGCTCTATGGAATAATTTGGCTCTATGTTTGTGGCATAATAATACTTCCAACTCAACCTATCGCCGTTCTTCACTTCAATATTTCAAGTATGTATCAATATCCAACGCATCGGGAATAATTTTTCTTCGAGGTATTATGATAAAAGTACAATGCAACATTAAATTACATTATTATGATGAGTGCAGTAGAAAATTTGAAGTAGCTACAATAATATGCCGCATTGAATTTCAGTTTAGCACAATTATACAATCTGCTGCAATGTATCATTTTCTCATCAAGTACTGTGTAGGTAAATGTAACATTGTATTTCATTTAATGCACAATAGTCCAATCTGCTGCAATATCTTACAGTTTAACAAGAGCTAAAGCACAACACTTCAAACTGCCGCACATTTACGTATTACGATTTAGCACTATTCCAAGCACGTTATAACAATTTTGCAGCAGTCCAAAAGAACTGTAATATAAATCAAATCGTTTAAAAACACAGTGTCGTCAACTCGTTACAGTTCCAAATGAACGACTATTTTATAACACATCCCAATCTAATTTACAACTCACCGATAACTCTATACTTACGGATACAGGTCTAATTAGAATTTATTAACACTACAGTATTACGTCGTGGCGGTGTGGCTAAACGTAAGACGCTAACAGCACGACAACGGATCTATTTTCATTGCTATTTTAAAAGTACAACTCTCGCCCTGAGGCATAAATGTGGTCTAACAAGGTCGCTTGCAAAAATATTACAGACCTGCACTAACACTCGTAGATAATAACAAATTGGACACTTGTGGAATTATGTGGGAGGAAAAATAAATAATAACTCCGTTTAAAAAAATGGAAAATTGTCAAATGTCACAGATTAACTTTAAATTTAGTTACCCATCTTTTTCCATAACATGGTAACAAGTATAATTATGTAAACAACTAAAAACGTAGTTTACTCGTCTTAGCACTGGTGACAGAAAAATACAAAGTTCGTATCACTCAAACGTCTGCCGAATAACTATAGTACTAAAACGGTGTACGAGAAACGATCCGTTGCTTAACACTTGCTCAAGGAGAACTCTTAATTAGTACAATAATGAGTTGCTTGTCGAGTGTTGCCAGAGCTTTCCTCATTCGCGATGTGGAAATTGCGTTGCATAATGTTTACCACTACAATATTCCATACAAGGTTATAAAGAAAAACCAGCACGTGTTAAGCAAGATAAAGTTAGAGTACCACATTAATTTGATATATCACAGATGTCAAAGTAGTAATACGGTACTCTTAAAAACAACATTAATGTAATAATATGTTCTGCAAGAAACAAAATCTTGAAACTTAAGGCTGGTTAGCTTGATATACCCTCTTGTAACGCCTCTATTTCAAGTCTCTATCGTTATATCCAATAAATAATAAAAGATTATAATGTTTATAACATTTATTTTATTAACCACCTTCCTTTTTCAAATCTCTAACAGTTTTTCTTACAAAGGCCTATTTAGATGTGTCCAGGTCTATGCTTACAAAGTTAAACCAGAACCCAGCATTACATTTTAATTCGCTGATAACTAGTCCATTAGTTTAATTAAAATATTGAAACAAACTGATAGTAAAATAATTTCGTCTCGTCTAAATAATCCCGTAACAAAGAAGTAATTTCATTCATCTGTGCATTACAATTAGGCTGGAGTAATGTTATGCTCTTTTTGATAAAGATATTACAAATTAAAAATTAAATTTTACATTACCGCCCTGTAACATCTGGCGGATTAGGATGTCAATCTTTCTAAATGACAGTCCTTTTTATGTCAGTCGTAAGCTTCCGAAACTCTGTTAATTTGCGACTGAACCGCAGTGAATTATTTATTGTTTATTATTATTACATCTGCATTCATTTAATGCTGTAAGTAAGCAGAGGCATATAATATCATCCAAAACAAAAATGTATGAATCTGCGACATAAGGTTGAAAATTATGCACATTATGCTTAAAAATATATTGATAATAGCAAAATGCTTCAACGTGTTAGATAAATTAGCCTATCTTTTTGATGATAGATAAATAAACTAGCAAGCGTCATTTAATCAGCCCTAATTTGCTGAATATCTTTCATCGAAAAATGTGAAAGCATTAATAATAGCTATGTATTTATTATTCCACAGGAAAGTGTACATGTAGAGATCGATATCGATAGAGATCGATCGACTGGACTGCATGCTATACCCAAGTCAATAATAAACACAGAATTTTAACAGATTTAATAACAAAATCTTGTGGGTCCCTGATCGCCTTCGAGGTTCATAAACGTGTTAAAAGGTCATCCTGATGATGACAGAAAATTTAACAAAAACTGTAAACAGTTTTTAAAATAAGTGTTTTAATGATTATGGTAGCAGTCCCCAAAACGTCAAATAATAAATAACTCAAACCAGGCACTATAAACAAAACAAAGAATACTTTTATTTGATTTGTGTCGTATTATTGCAAATGTTAACGAATATAAATTGTTTGTTAAATTAGTTACAGACAAAGACTTGTTACGTGACGTGGTTAATTTTATGTCGAAACTGTCGTCAATCATTTAACAGTTCGTCTCGTTTCTTTTAGAACGACATTAGGTAAAGCCTTTTTAAAATACGTTAACATAAAATGAATGTCCGTCGTCCAAAAAGTTATTGTTATGGTAATTGCAGAGTATTTAACTTGAATATGTTTTGCGTAACAACAATAATCACAATTTAACACACTTAGAACAATTAATAAAAGATCACTTTTTATCACCATTTAACATAATATTTAGAAGTAACTACGTCATATTTTAAACAGTACAGAAAACTCTTAAGTGGTCACATAAAATTTGAATAGCAAAATACTCAAAGATTTAATGGACACTCGGGTATTAAAGCTTTTAGGCCACCAAGTTTTTGGTAATCTGATAAAGGTAACCGTCGCGTCGTATGCATACAGTACATAATTGACAATTGTGGAGATCTTTAAGGTAAGATCAGGCGGAAGTAAAAATCAGGAATGTGGTACCAACTGAATCCACTACTGTTCAAAGTGTTCCCGTATCCAAAAAAGTAATGCACACAAAAACAATACAAATCAAAACTCTTAAGTTGCGCTTAAAATTGTTATCTTATAACATTCAAAATCGCAACATGACAAAATTAGGGCCTTAAGTGTTTTAGATATTTGTGTAAGAACACTTATTGCAGTTTTAAAAAGCCTAAATATGTAAATTACGACATTGAACCTGCCCTAATCCTATTAACTTTAAAAAGGCACAAACTCATTCGTTTTTTTACACGGTCTTCATTCAAACATCACATCCCAACTTCACTCCTGTCTTTCATATACACTTGATCTCAGTACAGACGTAAAGGTCATAGCTCATTAGAGCCACCCGGCACCCACCCCGCACCGCCTCATCGCACGGCGTCCACTCGTTGTCGACAGGTGGTCCACGGGTGGACACCGCGATATCACCAATAATCGTCGCGCGGTCAACCAGTGGACCCCGCGTTGGCCGCTGGTGGACGCCGCGTGGTCTACGACTGGAGACCGGTTAGACCGCGCGTTGGCGATGCACCGTGAACGCAAGGCAAGCATGCGAGCAGCGAGTGGTCACTGAGTGGTCCACCCTTGGTCCGCGCGTGGAGTACTTACGACAGAGGCGACCCGGTGACGCTACGGAGTTGATGTAGTGAGCGCATACCCATACAAATCCATATCAAGAATACTAACCGCACGAGGCGAAGCGGTGCAGAGTGGGTGCCGGGTGGCTCTAATGAGCTACGAACTTAAGTCCTACCACCGCAATCTAATTGTGAACGCCCGAATGCAATATTATTTTATCAGCTGATTAATTACCGTTGTCATAATAATGATAACGATAATTGATGCAATCATAAAAATATATATTATGGAATCTACTGTGGCAATTGAATATTATTATTGTTGCCATGAGCGCAATAAACGCTTGGGTAATTTATTATAGTAGAAAAAAAATATAGCAATGTCTACTAGTGTTTATTACTCCCCTTAAATAGTCAATTAAATTGTACACATTATAATTTTGGAACTATATAACTAACTTCATAACTAAATAATGCCTATTAACTGGATATTGTTTAGACGAATTCTGTGTAAGCAGTGAATTTATCACCGCATAATTAAATGCGCACCAAGTATTCCTGAACTAAGAACAACTAATTGTTACTAACTGTATTTAGTTAGGCGTATTTATACTAACTTCGATGTTGCGGTTGAAAGTTGAGAGTTCCAATCTAAAGATGAGTATCTAAAGTTCAAAACATCGAAGATCCTAACGTTTTGTATAAACAATTCTCAAGTTTCTAGACACTAAGTTTTTGTTTGGTTAACCTTAAAAATTGAAGAATTCTATGCTTTTTATATTTATTATCGTTTAACTAATAGATAGTATCTATATCACAGAAACAAACTATGAAATATCTGTATTTTGTGCAGCAAGCTTTGACATGCGTTTAAGTGGCTTTTATTGCTCTCTAAGTATTCGGAAGGATAGATTTGGTTGTCGCTATATTTGTGAAATACCAAGACTTGTAACAAACATATACAAAATTATATTAATACAGATATTATATCAACAATAATTTTACCTTCCTTATAACCAATAGTAATTAACAGATCAGTTTCAATAGAATACTTTCACATTGACCAACGTATACAATACAAAATATGGCCAATAACTTTTTGCACGACTCATACACGAGATAACTTTTGACAAGTGCATCGGATTCGTAATTTCTACAAGTCCCTCTGATAAGCGTCTCTGAGAAACTTACCAAATAATAATAAAGTATACACACAGGTAAGACTTAACGGTGGCGTTTTCAATCGATTCTCGCGTGACAAATATTTGTGTGATCTGCAGATAGATTATGCCAAGTCAGTCAAATGTCTGTGAGGTGAGAAATCTCATTTATGAGAGGAAATCCAAAATGTCAAGTACACTTGGTGTAGTAGACTAAATAGGTAGGACTCATTGAAAAAAGTACACAATTATTTTTTGTAACAAACCAGAAACTTGAGGCTCAATGCAATTTGGCTGAAATAACAAAAGACACAAAAGGCCCGTTCCCATTCCTCACACGGGTACCGTAAAAGATTGTCATGGATACGTTACACATTCAGTACTTATTCCTAAAGTAGGAAAATTCCGAACAAAACATTTGTTCTACAAACATGAATTTTCCTGTTTGTCAGTAGCTTTCCAGACGGGTTAGTTTCAATAACCCTTCGGAAGAGCGCGGTAATATAATTATAGTTAGTACCTAATATGTCTTCTTTCAAATGGAGACGCATATGAGTATTATTTTTAGATAGAACTTGTATAACAATAACAATACGTTTTTCATAACGCCATGAAGAATATCTAGCTATAAAGCTATTTAAATTTAGCTATTTCATTTATCATTATTTATTTATTGCATTTCAAAAGAGCTTGTTGCATTTTTATGCCTGATATTTTATTATCTGTTTTTACTCGTCTGTATTTCATTTCCTCTTGTACAATCCATTTATCGCTGCTTCGGTTTGCCTCTCCCCCTAGCTTCTTCCAAAATTATTTGCAAAACATTTTTGACAATACTACTTTCCTTTCTCTCTCTTTTTCCTCTCTCATCCCATAACTATAATATATTGCAGGCGCTCATTTTAGTATTTCTCTAATAGTCTCTATAAAACGTATGTAGTGTAAATTGTTTTGAACGAATGTAATAAGCACTTTTTGACATTAATATTTATACATACATGCAAGGTGAAATTTAAAAGTTTATTGCTCTCTTTTTGGCACGAAAACAAGAAAAGTAAATGCGCTATCACGTTGTTGACTCGATTGTCGAAAATACTATGATATTGTGAATCTAAATTGATGTATCACAGTGCGATACGTGTTATGAGAACAATGAACCGGTTATGCATGTGTACCCATTCGATGAGAGCTTAGACTCAATCAGTACAATCTGGTCATATGCTTGTTTTGATTGAGAATATTCTAGACTTATTTAGACTATCAATTGTTAGTATTTGCAACAATAACAAACATATTGTATTCGGTCATCTATAATGTATTTGACTTTAGATTTTTTAAATTGAAGATCATTTTTTGTTGTTGTAGTTGTGCTTTTTTAAATTTTAATCTCTTTTTATTATCAAACTGTATTTAAAGGGTACAGTTATTAAATATTTTCGATCACGGCATAAAACAGTTTATGACTACCTCATACAATCCAAACGGCCATTTTTATATCGCCAGATTAGATTTGAGTCGAGATTTAAAATACCTAAGCATTCACTCAGGTCATTATTAGACAAAAATTTTGACTTTTTAATTTATTTTGCGATTGAAAAAGAAAATCCTATGCTTAGCAACAATTCTAAGCGCTTGTTGTATGCAGCCAGCCCGTCCGCTAGGCAAAAAACATCCCTATTCTAAACACAACTCGAACAAAGTTTAACATAGGCACTCGAAGTAATGAAATCTGCCGATGTCACAAGACTATTTTGCAGAGAATCGAGTAATCTTGATGTATCATAATAAAAAATAAATTGCACACGTTACATTCATGTATAATTATTGAGAAGTATTTTTTTTACGTTTGTGTTAATAGAAAATTTTACAGTCCTTCATAAAAGGCTATTCAACATCTCGCGGAATTGTGGTGTCGAGTTTGTGAGATCATTCTGGTGGTCATGGCATGTTAATTTATTTTATGTATTTATTAAAAGCAGGTCTGCTTCTTGGGATGTGAAAGCAAACTAATAACACGCTTCTTTTTGTACCTATAAGATTAAAAATAAATGTAACAGTATTATAGAATACATACGCGACAAGTCCTCCGAGGAAAGCAACTGGTCCGCCGCCAATAAGTCTGATCTTCCTATGACACGAGTCAAAGAGCGAGAGTCTAGCGTGCGGCGGTGGTGGTAAGCCCACCATGCCTCCGGTAGTAGCAGAACGTAACATGACGTCACATGCCCTAGCGAACACTCACTGTACACAGGCTGCACCTAGGGCCTAAAAAAAACACAACACTAGCCGGGCGCGAGTGCGCGACAAACAACAGCTGAGAGCGTGCCGGCTGCACCGAGCATCGCAACACGTATGATATGGCACGCGGCCTGCGTGGGACTGGCGAGTGGCGAACTCCAGAATACCGCCGCCACCCGCGACCCGATCTCCGCCCTCCCACTCCTCTTTTGTCTGACGTGACTTTGAAACGGCGTTCTATTGATTCATTTTACCTTTTGAATTTTTACGTCTTCACTTTCTATAACTTCCTTTTTAAAAAGATAAACTACAATAAAACAATATCCTATAAAATATGTTTTTACAATGAATGATCCCTTTGTGATCTTTCACTCTATTGACACTGTCTCAGGTGACAATAATAATTGGTCAAGTGCGAGTCGGACTCGCGCATGAAGGGTTCCGTACCATTATCTATGCAACATAAGGCAACGTTATTAGTATCGAGCAAGAAACGGTAAAAAAATCATGTTTGTTGTATGGGAGCCCCCCTTAAATATTTATTTTATTTTATTTTTAGTATTTGTTGTTATAGCGGCAATAGAAATACATCATCTGTGAAAATTTCAACTGTCTAGCTATAACCGTTCTTGAGATACTGGGTACGGAACCCTAAAAATCACTTTTGTTGTATGGGAGCCCCCCTTAAATATTTATTTTATTTTTAGTATTTGTTGTTATAGCGGCAATAGAAATACATCATCTGTGAAAATTTCAACTGTCTAGCTATCACCGTTCTTGAGATACTGGGTACGGAACCCTAAAAATCACGTTTGTTGTATGGGAGCCCCCCTTAAATATTTATTTTATTTTATTTTTAGTATTTGTTGTTATAGCGGCAATAGAAATACATCATCTGTGAAAATTTCAACTCTCTAGCTATCACCGTTCTTGAGATACAGCCTGGTGACAGACGGACGGACGGACGGACGGACGGACGGACGGACAGCGAAGTCTCAGTAATAGGGTCCCGTTTTTACCCTTTGGGTACGGAACCCTAAAAACTAATGCACTCAAAAGAATTTCACAATAGATGACTTTATTTTACTACGACGGACGTCTATACAGAGGGTTGGGCTAGATACCATTACTTTTTGCATTCTGGCAAATTCATTCAAGAAATATATGGTTTGTAAGAATTTTACAGCTATAAAATAGCATCTCAGGCTGCAGACGGTGATATAACAAAGCGGTACAATACTACAAAGTCACAAGGAAGTGGCGCAAAAGTGGGTCGCGATCAGCTGATTTAAAGGGCAACAACAGACAGGTACGGACAACGGTAGGGGACGGATAGTGGATTCAATAGGCTTTAGAATACATTAGTATATTCCAGGAACTATTTTCAATATACCGAAGAAGTAACTACGAAGCAAAAATAAATTTATCCGTATTAGATGTAGGAGAAAGTTTAATTTGTTTGTATGAACGTGCTGAAGCTTTCTTTTTAAACTTGCATAAAATGCGTCTGCAATCGTATCTATGGACCGTGCTAATGTAATAGTATAGTGGAACTCCAAAAACAATGGCAGCTCGCTACCTTGTACACGTCCTAGTTAAGCGTTTCTTAGTTTTGAACTTTGCATTGTTTAAAATTTTCAATGTATCTCATAACCTTACAATTGTATGTTAAAGTGTTTGTAAACGGACATGTTATTTGATTTAATATGACATGTACTGTGATACATCCATACAGACACACTAGTACTTCATCTAAATAAAGCAGTAGCTGTATGCATAGATACAAATTCTGCGTACCAAATAATTGGCTGGCGAAAAATATGTAATATTTTGATTTCTTTTCTGAAAAATGCGCATTTTTCATTGTAACACCTGGACCCCATGATGACGATTACAATAAAAAAATTGGTCAAGTGCGAGTTGGACTCGCGCACGAAGGGTTCCGTACCATTGTCTATGCAACATAAGGCAACGTTATTAGTATCGAGCGAGAAACGGTAAAAAAATCATGTTTGTTGTATGGGAGCCCCCCTTAAATATTTATATTATTTTATTTTTAGTATTTGTTGTTATAGCGGCAATAGAAATACATCATCTGTGAAAATTTCAACTCTCTAGCTATCACCGTTCTTGAGATACAGCCTGGTGACAGACGGACGGACGGACGGACGGACGGACAACGAAGTCTCAGTAATAGGGTCCCGTTTTTACCCTTTGGGTACGGAACCCTAAAAACATTAACATAGAACAAAAAATTAAAAAGGTGGTGTTTCGGTTGAAAAGTCATGAGATTAGATTGCAACAAGGTATCAATCAGAACATGAGCCGAACCGTGACGTGACGACTGTTAGCCAATCGAGTAATGGAGGCCGCACACACAATTTATCAATCCACACCAGCACTATATCACAGTCGTATAGTGAATGTTGAATGGATATTGCATCTATTTGAGATTTTATACGAAACAATATACTTGAGAACAATACGCAACTGAAATGCTTGCTTCATTCATTATTGGTGGTGATGCAAGCGTGAAAGATGTTAGGAATAAAGTTGTAACAAAAGTTCAAGTTTACTAACAAATAAACGAAGCAGCCGAAGTTCGCTATGATTAACTACAGATTGCATCCATCAACAATATTAAATAAATGACATTCATGAAAAATGTCATCAAAATAGTGGCAGTACTAACTAATTTGCATTTATGCAATGCATTTATGTAGTTACGGTTTTTGTTTTTTGGAGTTCTTTTCAGAAAGGTCTTATGATAAACTGAGATTTTTACCATTCCTAGTTGTTATTCTACTACACGCTACCCACCATTAAAATAATACAACGCAAGAAATAAAAAATCTGTTTAAATTACCCAAAATGCCATATAGACTAATTCAGAAACTTTCTTTGAGTTTAGTTACAAATGACGTGAATTTTTGATATTAAGAGGATACCAAAATAGCATCGTGCATTTTTCTATGCACGAAGTTTTCATTGTTTCTTTAGATTGAATGGCTAGAGCTCTAATTTTTAAGTATATGTTTTTTCAATATATTATCTAGGATCGCATAAACTCAGAAACGCGATTGAAAAAAGTTTTCTCGATAGAAAATCTTGGCGAAATAACCTCTCAAATTTTTCATTTTTTTCATTTGTCGGTCTATTATCGCGTATTAACTAATGAAATAACTTTAAAAACATAAGTAAGTATCATATATAGAAACACGTAAATCAGAATTAAAATATATTTAGTAGATTTTGAGTAAATAGGAAAAGTATCCCTAATTCTTCATTTTCTGTGCCTACTGGCTGTGTTAATATGTACGTGTCGGCGATGATATACGATAATATTGATGTAGGCCCTTAAACGGTGAATATTTAAAACTTTTACAATGTCAACCAAGTTTCCTTCGGTTTATTAAAGACATTTTGTAAAAATATATTAGCCAAGTAAGGTTTAGTTTAAAATTTTTTTCGTTATAAAATATGACGCAAAATATTTTTAGTCGAGGGATTAATTTTGTAGAAGTCAAGTAATTCATGAGACAACTTTACGGTGTAGTAACAAAAAGCTTGTTTTGACCTCTGAATGATACTGTCCGGAATTATGTCATCAGCCTACAAATGTTTGCATAACATGAGAGAATTAAATAAACCAAGGTCTGAATCCATTAAAACAAAGATGAGAAGACAATCGCTAGATTTAAAATTAAATAAAATTCCCATTTGCATAATGAATGAGTCGCTGACATAGCTTGCTCCAGACAGTAAGGTCGAGCCAACAAAGGGATACCCTTTTTTAGGAACATGTATTTATAGAAAAAATAATTTTGTTGTTATTATATTATGCTATTATTATGGCGGGACTCATGGTGCAGTCGGTGTAATGACGCCGTTTTAGTACAGGTTTTCCTAGCCTTTGAATTGTACTTGAAAGGAATATTTGTGGAAATATAAATAGTTGTACTTTTTTGTTTAAATCTAAATTTAAAAAAGGCTGATCGTGTAGTTATATTTTTACAGATAAATGTTATAGAGAATCTAATAACAAACCAAAAAAATAATAACATGAAACGGAAAGAACTGAAAGAAAACAATTGTTTTATGTGCTTTTTCCCGAAAGTCTCTAAGCTGCAGTAACACATCCTGTAAAAAGTTTTGTTGAAACGCCTTGAATAAGTTCAGAGAATTTAACTTTAACGGGGCTTAAACTCATTTGGGCGTATGATAGTTTCATAGCAAAATGCTAACGAGTGGGTGTGTTATTGCGATATCCACAGTAGGTCAGTGTGCAGCCAGTCCATTTAACAAGTCTACTAACCACCCACGTGCGATGCGGCGCGATGCTGCGCGCCCTTGACATTAAGCGCTGCGGAACCTACCGCTATTGCGTCACTAGCATTTGTTATTCTACACACGAGCTGTGTGTATTATAATAATAACTTTACAATTTAGTAAAAATTAATTAATGTATATCTATTCAATATCAGAGGTATAAAAATACTTCAAATTTTTATTCTAATCATACCGAAAAAAGGAATTGGTTGAGTTTATCACCGAACAAATCAGAATTACTTTAACGCAATTCTTTATTGTATACATATACTACAGTGATACAGTAATTACATAATAGTTTTACAGAGAACGTATGTATATACGCGAGCTTAATTCTTTTCTTCTAGGAAACCTGTTTTTAGACAGGAATTTGAGTAAGAGGGGCTAAGCTAACTGTAAAAAAATAATTAATCATTATCTACCTACAAAATACGTTAAAAATCGCAATCATTTATTTATGATAGTAAAAATTTGAGCTCACGAAGCAGTAACAATCCCGCAAGGATTTTGCTGTAATTGATACACATATTTGTAGATTGTAGTTAAAACCAAATTGGCAAGGGAATAACAGTAACCGGAAGAGGCAGTTAGTGCCAATTTAATTAGCGTCCACGGATTACTGAAAATGCAGTACGACGCATTGGATAACCCCAAACAACCATTTCTGGCATGAATTTAATAATGAAACAATTCCTTTACATACATATTAAGAATAAAATTTACACACTATTTTGATAGGTACAGGTTGGTTATGCGTACTTGTACTCCTTGTTTTAATTGGTCATACAGATAGCAATAACTATGTTTCGATATATCAGTGAGACAATTAGAAAGACTTCAATTTATCTGCATCGATCATTTTGTTCAAACCGCCTGTCATCCATACAACTTTATTATAATAGACAGTGGTGTCGGGACAAAAATGCCACGTGAGTAGTCAAAATAATTCACAATAGACGAAGGCAAATTATGATTATCATAAAATTTTATTTTAAAATGGCCTAGCCCACTATGCCAAATTGGGATTCTAAAATACCTGAACACACAAACAGGTTTATCTGTGTCAAATTCTAAACAGTTTTGAAAAGAAATATAAAATTAGAATATTTTCGTAACCAACGTTGGGATCAGTTAATTTCAGCAATAGTTAATATATCAAAACCTAAAGTGAGGTTATGATTACGGAGTTCATACGGTCACTTTTCCACTATCAAAGACAAACATCGGATCATGTAAAACTAAACGAAAAGCATGTAAATTAAACAAAATATTAAAAGTCCCCTTAATTCATTATATAAAAACGATACGGTAACATTTAGTTAGAGGAAAATATTACAATAAAAATTTGAAACAAAATTAACTACCCGGTATTTCTACGTTCGGTTGGCTAGTAAATTAATTCTGAACCGTAGCACGAACAATACAACGCATGAGTAATTGTAAAAACTGTTGCGTGCTTTCATTGAAAAAGAAAAACTAGTACGCGGAAATCAATCGTTGGGATTCCGAATATCAAATCACCAATGGTGCATTTACTTCGCATTGCACCGGTTGCAAATAGTTACATTGTTCTCTAATAAATATCACGTGAACCGGTCGGAGTGGTGGTCAAGGCTCAACTTCAAGTTTTTCAGATCTACTATTTTATTCGTTTGCTGGTACCGGACGGAGTACCTATGTATTTTACTCGCCCTTAATAAAAGCCTCTACTATTTATATCGTGGATAATAAATAAACCTCCTCTCCTCTCCAGCCCATTTACGTCCCACTGTTGGGCACGGGCCTCCTCCACGTTGGAGGGATTATGGTCTACTGTGCCGCGCTGACCAGGCGTGTTGACACAGGGTTTATTTTCGAATTTTCCGTCTCTTACAGAGGATGTTATCTGTGTGCAATATCCCTTAGCTGACTTTTACAGCACCCTTGGGAGGAGATGGAGTGGTGAAACTTGTATTCTTAATCCGTCACCACACGGAGAAAATAAACCTACTCTTCACAAAATCAAAATTCTTTCTCTTTCTATTTGAGTCAAATACATTCGTAAATTATTCGGTAAACTTTCTACAGTTCAAACGTTAATAACAAAATGTGCGTCATTTCTAATCACCGCCCCCGTCGTCTACATTAATCCAAACCCAAGGTCGCCTGTCTATACAATAAGCATACTGAAATAAGTAATCTCAGTTTATCATTTTCGCACGACATGGACAAGTGTTACTAAGTAACAAATGCGATTAGCTATAGTTGAGCCACTATGTGTATTTTTTAATTTAAGCTCCAACAAAAAGCCTTGTTATATTATTATTTTACTCGCATATCTGGGATATCAATGCCTCTAAAGTTTCGACCGACCAAAGGATAATATTTCAACAGTGATGCCAAAGATGAGTGTACTCAACAAAAGAACTTTTCAGTTGGTTTAAATATATGATAGTAATAACATAACATTCTTTATTGAAAGCAAATATTATGTCAGTTTTAAAGATTGCATTATTCCTGGCTAATTTAGCGTAATGCTTAAGCGAACCTTTGAAGTAGAGACGACATTATAGAGAAAAGGAGTAACAAAGCTCGGCATCTCACTCTCTTTTTCTCATGTGATTTAGAAGATTGATGTTTTGTTTTAAATAAGTCAGAGAGCCAGAAAGTGAGCAACGATCGTCATGTCGCAGTGAAAATGTCTACCAGTACAGGACTTACCAGAGGCAGTCCAGCATGATAGAGACATGCACGTGGCGCCCTCGGGGCCGCACTCACCTGCAACAATAAACAAATTGCTTAAAAATACTAGTTCCACAAACAGGTTATTAAAAACGCTCGTCTAAAATTGGAAAATTGAGCTTCACGACTTTTCACGAACGAACAGATTGCTTAGGTATATAAATTTATTTTGGTCCCATTTTTGGGATAAAGAAGAAAACTTATCTATTGACATTAAAAAAACTCGAATTAAGTGGACCGGAGACTACTTCGACCCGAAATAGGATGCAATCACAGTATTTAAAGATTAAGAAAAGTCAATTACCTAAACATTGAAAATGGCATCATGGATCGTTTACATGACATCAAAATACATGATTATAAAAGGTAAAGTAGGTTGAAAGTTTGATTTCAACCATCAATCACAAAGGAAGTGTGGGGCGACCTCCGCCCGTAGCAGTGACGACTTGATTAGGGCTGCGGTAGGTCGATGGGTTTGAATGGCAGACGATAGCCGTAAGTTATGTCGCTTTCCGTGAAAAGCATATATCCAACGATGGACGGAAGAGTGTTGACGATTTATTCGGAGGGCATTGTGCATACACCAAAGTAGATTCGTTCAACAACAGAAGTTCATGTTGTATAAAAAACAATGTCGTCATTCGCAATATTTTTGTGTACGTATTTAGAGATTTGTTTGGACAAGCTATATTTATTACAGTATTTATTAGCTTTAGTTCGAACATTACACTGATTAAAAAAAAAATACGTTATAATATATTGGAAACATATAAAAAGTACATTAATGGCGCATTGCGTCACGTGCAGTCAACGTTTGAAGCCATCTGGCCGGATCGCTTGAAAACACTACATGTATTTAGCAGAAACACTGAAATAAACACATCGCACTGCAAAAATAGTTGGCTTCTTTAAATATCTAAGTCTATGAGCACTAGCCAAGATAAATTCGCAAATCCAACGATATTCAACGTACATAAATCATTAAAATGCGATCTATGAACAACGTTGGAGGATGCTAAAAATACTTTAAAAACTAATATTGGTTTTAAATCTTTCTTTGATAAAGTATCTATCCGTAACTTGATATAAACAATAAGCAATTGTGCTTTTTAGGGTTCCGTACCCAAAGGGTAAAAACGGGACCCTATTACTGAGACTTCGCTGTCCGTCCGTCCGTCCGTCCGTCCGTCCGTCCGTCCGTCCGTCCGTCCGTCCGTCTGTCACCAGGCTGTATCTCAAGAACGGTGATAGCTAGAGAGTTGAAATTTTCACAGATGATGTATTTCTATTGCCGCTATAACAACAAATACTAAAAATAAAATAAAATAAATATTTAAGGGGGGCTCCCATACAACAAACATGATTTTTAGGGTTCCGTACCCAGTATCTCAAGAACGGTGATATCTAGACAGTTGAAATTTTCACAGATGATGTATTTCTATTGCCGTTATAACAACAAATACTAAAAATAAAATAAAATAAATATTTAAGGGGGGCTCCCATACAACAAACATGATTTTTTTACCGTTTCTTGCTCGATACTAATAACGTTGCCTTATGTTGCATAGATAATGGTACGGAACCCTTCGTGCGCGAGTCCGACTCGCACTTGACCAATTATTATATTCTGAGGCCCGAAGGCGCAAAAAAATTAATGCCAGGAGAGCAGGGAGCCCTTGGATGCAAGAGATTTAAGACCACTTAAAGTGGCGATACCTGAAGGCGTTCGCTTCATATCATATTTTTCTTGTCAATACTTTCTGACGTACGCTAAAAAATTCTAGAGAACATTAAAAAGAATAGTTATTTAACTAAAATTGAAAGGAAAGAACATTGCAGCTATTTAAAAATAAACTGCATTACTAAAACAATTTAAAGGGGCTGCCAGCCGGGTGTGCGGAAGTAGCGCGGAAGGAAACAGCGGGTGCTACAGAATTACGCAACGAGGGTACGACGGGAAATGCATCCGCACTTCACTGATGTTCTACGGTTTATTATTATTAAAACTATTAAGCACACGTGCCAAAAAACCTTACAAAAAATTTGAAAGATAATACGGTTCCGTCGCGTCGCTTAGGTATATATATTAGGGTGTCCCTTAAATTTCAATGTCAATATATTTTTACGCATACCGTCTAAAAACTTTAGTATTGACCTAATATAATACAGAAATAAATATTAGCCCGATTTATAAACGATAACCCGTGCCGACTTGAGTTTTTAACTTGTCCATACAAGTTGCGCGGGTACAGCGCTGTGACCTGTTACTGCGAATTTCAATTGTCATTTCATACGTGATTTCTAACATTATTAATGCGTTGTTGTTTATTATGTGAAGATGTCTGTGGAATTACGAAGTGATAAACAAAATATTTACCTTATCGGACTGCCAAGCCACCAGATAAATGGTGCAAAATTACCATCTAATCGACAAGTTCTCACCGTTTTATTTTACAATATACGTGAAGTCAAGCTGACTGTTAGTGAAAGTGCGAATCTTGTGTAAGAGAGTGCATTATATTTTGGGAAAAAGCCAGAATTCCTACGAAGGCATTTCCTAACTGCGTGAAGAAACTTGTTGATTTATATCATGTTTGAAGGGAGCTGCAAAAAAACTGTAAGAAAACTCAGGTGACGTTCAAGAACCGTGAAAATAATTTTGTAAAAGACCTTGATAACTTATTTGATATTGCACATGCTGATGCCTTCGCCAGAATTAAGATATAGGAAGACAAAGATTTTTTAAGGAAACAGAGAGAGGCAGGTCGACCGGGATGCTTAGGTGGAATTGACAAAAAATTGGCGGAGAAAGAAGAACGAGTTAGGCAAAGACGATTGGAAGAAGAGGAAAGAAAGGTAAAACAAAGAGAGTTATTGGCTGTTGCATCTACTTCTTCGATAGATAGCTTGAAATGTCTGGAGAATTCGGATGAGGAACAGATTTCGAACTGTGAACTTAGTACTCAGATTCTTTGCCCTGAAAAAAGTTCTAAAAGAGGCACGAAAAGTTTCATAACTCCTAAACTGGTAGCAGCTTTAGATCGTTGCCAATTAAGCATAAGAGACACAGTTTACATTCTCCATGCGGTTGTAGAAGCGCTTGGTCTGAATCGAAGGAAGAAATTACGCAAAATTTCTTTAGTAAATTTAATATTTTCTTGTTTCTTTTTTCAAAGTTTCGTGGCTTAGTTTTTGCTTTTTTAAACTGTTTTTTCTTTCTTTCAGATATGACGCTGAATGATTTTGTGACTCAAAGAAGCAAACAATTTCTATCTCGACTGCAAATCGACGACAGTTTTCTTCGGGAGGATATATCTTCTTGGGGTGACAATCCTACTTTTTTGGAAGCTAGAAAATGAATAAGTCGTTTTAAGGTCGTAAATGACACTGATGAAAGAGGTGTTAAATTAATGCAAGATTTTAATGGACTTATCACGGCTGAAGAAGAGCAAAAACAGTTTTTGTTGCGTTGTGTTCAGGAACACAGAAAACTGTATCCAGACTGTAAAAAAACTACACTAAAGAGAAGTTACCCTAATTAATTATTATTATAATTTGTATTTAAATAAAAGTTTATGTTGATCTTATTTTATTCTTACTCATATTTACTTTATTTGTTGCATTTTAATTAGTTTTGGATCAAACCAAAATGTCAGGCTAAAACACCATTTTTTACTAAATTTTAGGGCTCGGTCGGCACGGGTTGCAATCATGCTACAAATATGAAATTTCATATTTAAGAACATTTTAGCATTTATAAAAAAAGTAGAGGGTATGCGTTTGGAAAATCAAAAAAAAATTTTTTTTTTCCATATAAGGGACACCCTAATATATATCTATACAATCTGAACCTAAAAAGTTTTCCATATCAATGAATTAGGTGTGTATTGAAAGTAATAAATACAAATATTTTAAGGGTCACATATGTACGTCGAGGTGACTTTATTTTGCTAGTTCTGGACTTCTAATGTGAACTAATAACGTTCTCTTCTTTATAAAGGGTGTTACTATGTATGGGTGTTTACTATGTATAATAAGTATGTATTTACATAAGAAAAGTAGTTTATGTATTCTATCCGTATTCTGGTATCTATAACACAAGCATAATAAGCTTAGCTTGGGACCAGAGGACGTTGTGTGAATGTCCATAAATATTAAAAAAAAATGTTTAATAAGATCTCAATTTCAATAAAGGTTTTGAACAAATCAATAAATGTTTTTAATTATTTTGTTTGTAAATAGACGGGCGTATAGTAAGCAAATGGTCCCTCGCTAAAAGGTGACGCTCACGATTGGCAGTTAGCACCGACTCAAGACATAAACAAGCCAGGGCCATAGTGGAACATAATTGAGTTAATTGTTGATAATCAACCAACAATTATTGCGCTACGTGAGCCTCTTTAACTATTTTAGCGAATTTTCGCGAGAACTAACTAAACATATTCACCTTCACGCAGGGTTGGCAAACAAATTAAGTAATATTATTTCATTCTAGCTATAGTCAAGTATTACGTATGTGGTATTACGGAAGTTAAAAGGGATCCTCGGTCATTGTTATCATTAAGGCTTCTATAATGTATGTAATTTTATATCTATAACTGAAAATTGCAGGATTTGGAACTATATAAGTTTTTTTTACAATTATATCATTTTTCGAGTCTGCCGCATCTGCCTTATGCAAGTCAATGTAAAAGCCTAAATATATCTTTAAAAATCTGAAATGTATTTATACAGATCTCCTTAGTATTTCATAAAGATAATCACAAGCCGAAAGCTAAACCAATAGTGTTGAACAGCAATACAGAGAGCTTTTAGAAATGGAAGTATAAAGCCGGAAGCGGTGTTTGCTCTCCATAAGATTAAGGTAATCGCGAGTGTATAGTAGGATAAAGCATTGCATATAGAGAAAATGCTTGACAGAATTTCCAAAGCAAAATTTACGAGTAATCTCAAGTCGATAAAATTAGTGCAGGTGAATTTCATTTTATAGCTTCACACTGCATGATAATGGGACAGCATCCAAAACGAACAGAATGAATAATGGTAATGCATTCATGGCAACTACCCAAATAAATATATTTCCACGTGCATATTATTTACAGCACATCTACCAATAAAGCATTTCATATAATACTTACATAATACGTGCATTATAGTGAAAACCTTTAATGCAAACTAAGCATGACGTTTATGCTATAGGTACCAACTTACAAGTTACACTAAATAGATCACACATTAATTCCAGCTGATACTTGCAAACTTACTTTTTAGACATTGCTCATGATTGCTTACACGAATTACCTGTTTTAATTTACCAACACAGTTTACCAATAAACAGCACAGATCGATTGATACAATCAATAAAGGGATAAACAAACTGTCAACCATAACAACATTGCAAGTTTATTTATTAACGCATCACTGCCTAGTGCCTACCTATGCAGATGATCTAACCTCGTGTTTTACGACTTTTATGACATTATGTGACGCAAGTAGAATGGCCTAAGTGCTGAACGTTGCGTCATAATAATATGCTTTATAAAGTATGTCCTTACACAGTGACGTCATAATGTTTATATTTAACCGATGAGAGCACGCCAGGTACTTGTGTCAAGTTTGTTATCAAAATTAGGTAATACTGTGGCAATAACAATTTTAGTGTTTAATAGAGCTTATATCGTTACATACGCTGAGATTTATGAGTCTTACGTGGTGCGATCTTATACATCTAATATGGAGCTAACAGAAGATACCTTACAAAAGACTAAAAACAAGGAAAAAATTTTTCTTTGATTTTTCAGTCTGAAGATTCTTGATACCAAATCAGTTACTTACGTTATAAAGGGTATTAGATGCGTAAAATATTTAAATGATTTGCCTGGATGAAGCTTTAAAAGAATATTGTTTCAAAAACTCTTTCTTAAACAAATAGCTGAAAATAAACATATAATTAAGAATTCTATGCACATTACAATAAACATATAAAGAAGATTGCTGTAAGTTTAATAATGAAAAAGAATCCCTGTAATTGTTGGGTGTAAAATTATTACAATTATCTTATATTATTTGAACTAGAAATAAAATTAATAGATCACTAAAACCTGGATGACAAAGTCGAAAGATCAGAATTCTTTTGCAGTTTTCATAATAAGTAATTAACAATGAATGGGTACATAAAAATTAGCAGTAACAGTAAAAAAACAAACAAACATACAAACAAACAGAAACGCAAACGGTCCCGAGATCCACTGCCCTCAAGTGGTGCTCTGTAATAAATACTTCGTCACTCCATTCTCAGCTCAACAAGGCTCTCACTCAACTGAAGTGCTTTCCCGAAATTGTAAGAATAAATAAATGGGATTGGATTTTTATGACACTCTTGTTTCTATGCTATTATTCTGTATAAACAACCAGTACTTGATCTTATTGAGAAAAAAGTAGGATACTTGATAATGCTGTCGATAAGATTTAGAATTATGTAGCCTGATGGGCGTCATCACCACGGCGTCATTACCACTTTCTTAAAGTCAAAGTCAAATTTTTTTATTTCAAAATTTCTCTTTTGAAACGTCAGAAAGGTGTCTGTTCCAAACGCGAATCCTATGGAGAAGAACAGACAAGAAACTCCATGGATTTTTTTTTCTATTCTCTTCATACAATTTTTTTTTCAATATTATTTTACATTGTTGGAGCGGTGTGAGGATGATGCCAATTAATTAAATTGTACAATGTAATACATACGGGAAAAATTATATCCGTAAACTGGTAAGTCGCATTAGAAGTTCCATTACATTATATTGGGAGTCGACAATGAGCTAAATATTATGTACTAGCTGTTGCCTGCGACTCTGTCCGCGTAGAATTTGATAAATTTTCACGTGCGACGGCGCGATGGCTTATTTCATGTATAAGTTTGGTGTTTCTATACCGATTTCTATGATTATTTTTTATTGAATAGGTAGTTAACTTTTTTAAATTAGGGATGAGTGAGAGTATTATAAACGTAAGAGTAAACAAATATAATCAGAATGTTCCGACCTGCTAAGCTATCAGGAGTTACACGTGTTATTGTGAGTCAACCATAAAATATAGCTGCTGTTGCGGGATATTTTTTTGACAATTTCATGTAGAATATTTCCGTCATACATGATTTCTATGTAACTTTAACCATTAAGGCTGCACACGCGACGGAAGCTTGAAAAATGGAGTAACTTCTCCCGTTTTCCCAACATTTCCCTTCACTACTCTGCTCCTATTGATTGTAGCGTGATGAAAAGTATACTATAACCTGCCCAGGAGTATGAAGAATAATTGTACCAAGTTTCGTTAAAATCCGTCGAGTAGTTTTTGGTTTCTATAGGGAACATACAGACGGACAGACAGACAGACAGACAAAAATTTTACTGATTACATTTTTGGCATCAGTATCGATCACTAATCACCCTGATAGTTATTTTGAAAATATATTTCATGTACAGAATTGACCTCTCTACAGATTTATTATAAGTATAGATAAAAAAAACAAAACCTTAAATGTTCTTAAACTACTTATTATGATTAAAATATTAAATGAGCAAGTCGTGAGTGAACAATATCGTGGCAGTGGGACTGGCTAGGTAGGTACATTAGCGCGCCCTCGTCCCAGTTTTGTAACCTAAACGATGAGGTGAGCCGAACGTAACCTTTAGGAGTTCGATGTGAAATAAAACAACCAGTTTACTTAGGGGACCATTGGTCTCTAAGCAACCTTATGCAATTCGATGACCGTGTAAAATACATATTTATCAGTTGTCCCACGCGACTTGAATGAATGAAGACGACATAATATTAAGGGCCTACATCAATATTATCGTCGACATGTACCTATTAACACAGCTAGTAGGTATAGAAAATGAAGAATTAGGGATATTTTTTTGTTTACTCAAAATCTATTAAATATATTTAAATTCCGGTTTACGTGTTTCTATAAATAATAGTTACTTATGTTTTGAAAGTTATTTCATTAGTTAATACGCGATAATAGACCAACAAATGAAAAAAATAAAAAATAAGAGAGGTTGTTTCGCTAAGATTTTCTATCGAGAAAACTTTTTTCAATCGCATTTCTGAGTTTATGCGATCCTAGATTATATATTGAAAAAAACATATACTTAAAAATTAGAGCTCTAGCCATTCAATTTGAAGAAAAAATGAAAACTTTGTACGTAGAAAAATGCACGAAGCTATTTTGGTATCATAAGGGTTTTAATCATACTTATACATTTAAATTTAGATATTTGAAAGCAATCTACTATAGTGTTTCATGAAGTCGTAGGTATAGTTACATATATTTCAGTCTACGTGACAAATATTTCTAAGACTAACAATGTTCTGATTCTTATTTATTTTTAAAGCAAATGAACCCGCAAGATTTAACCAGAAGCATTCGCATTTATCAAGGCCATTGCACCATAATTAATCGAGTATTACAAAATGATTAACGATAGCCCGTACATTACACTCATCCAAATTACAACATTACAAGTAATAATATCAAGCAGGTCAAAACAATCGATCAATTTATTTAAAAACTGCATTAACGTTGTACAAGATTAACATCTTGTAAAAAAGCCAGTCAAGTTCTAGGTAGACTTTCGATCCAACTGAATTTAATGAACAGAACGAAAGCATCATGTGCAAGTAGGTATATTCGTAAGTAGAACTAAATAAAAACCTGATATTGGTGTCGATTCTGTGTCCAAGAACTTAACTAAACTTAACTAAAATTTGATTTATTCCTGTCAAATCTCACTTTCTTATTCTGAAAGACACAACTTCACTTAAATTAAGTTTGACAGGACCAAAATTAGTCAATCTATACAATTTAGTGATAATGCTATTCTGGTGTACATCATAAATGTCAAAAATTCACTTAATTTAGTGAGTTCTCGACTTATTTAGTCAGGATGTGAGTAGGTACCGACTTAAATTCACTAAATTTTATCATGGCTTTTTGAACATTAAAAGTTGATTTTCTGATTAAATATTGAATAATAAATGTTTGTTAGCAAATAAAAAATATTTATAAATTAAAATTATACTTGATAAATTAAATATTGGCGCCAAAATTGAGGTTAAACAAAGCGCGAAAAACAGACGAATCACAGTCAAGTGCGGAGATTCGTAGAACTAATTATTTAGGTATTTCTTTGTTTACTTAATTTTTGTCGAAATAGTTTTGTAATTTACATACATAATATAATACGTATTTTTACTTAGCCATAGAATTCTAAGACATCATATATTATGTAAGTATACAAGTTATCGTAAAAATATTATAAACATATATAATTTAATACAAAGTGAACGATTTTGAGGTTAATGGCGTCTAATGATAAATATAACTTTTTTCCAGGTCATGCCTAATGGAAAATTGTGGTCCAGTACCTATAAATGCAGTTGCTACCAATTATATTAAGTGAACTACAGGAAAAATCTAGAAATCTTTGGAACCATAGTTTGGAACATTGAAACTAGTGATAAAAAATGTGTATTTGTGTGTGTCTGCCTAAAGTTATGTAAATATCATTAAATAGTAGAAATAATAATTGTAGCCAGTCTTAAAACTATACCTACCAAATGGTGCTACTTGAACTGTGATACTTAATAAGGTTTCTAACAGTTTGTCTCTAGAACAGTGAGCTATATTTTTTATCAGTAGGTTTCTAAATTTATTATTAAAAATAACTAATGAAGAAATGAATAGAATCAGCCAAGCCAAGCCAGAGAGTTCAGTGGACCAACATTTATTTATATGTACTCGGAAAACATTCAGATTTATTTAGTAAAACATGTATTTAAACAAATATTGCATTTTTATTTGTATATTAAGTAAGTATTAAGCCTCTTACTATATCAAAAAGTAATGTGTTATGCATATATGTAATTTATTGGAATTCTTAACATTCTAATAATCCATATAGATTGTTTGTAAGAATTCATAGATACATAAATACTGTTTTGTAGCTTATAGCTAGATCAGAATACTTAACACATAGGCTATATTATAGTAACCACTAGCAGGCTTAGCTAAGTTAGAAATAAAGTATATAATTTATTGGAATTCTTAACATTCTATTAATCTAAATATGTTTGTAAGAATTCATGGATATATGTTGCCCTTAAGAAAAGACTATAATGAATTAATTACTGTTGTGTAGCTTATAGATCAGAATACTTAACATATACAACTACATACTGAACTTAACACACTTTTATAAGTTATAAATAAAAGTAGAAATAAATTATTAGGTTCATTTAATATCTCTTGCATAATTATACACCACATGATATCACAAATTTTTATAAATACAGATTTTCATGTTTCCATAAATACACTTTTTGGCTTTTGTCATTGTTATCTTGATAATTATGAGTTTCCGTCATCAGTTTATGGTAGATGAGAAGTAAATATTTGCTTATAAGCATATTTTTCCTTAGTTGCTGTAATTATTTACACTAAACACCTATTAAAATAAATAATTAACGAATTTAATTGTTTGTTTTTTGTATAAAGTAATCAAGGAAAGTAATATAGGCATACCACAGAGTAAAAGTAGTGCTAATCACTCCACAGATAACCTAAAAAATTTGATGCTCACTATGCTCATATCTAAGATGAGAAATACACTGAAATAAGGCCGCCAACTAATTAAATTATTAATAAATGTTCATAACAATGATGCAGAAAGAGTTGTAAATATTTATAAATAACTATATTGCTCAAATAACGTTTGAAAAGGAATTTTATATTAGTTATTTTTTTATTCATTCATTCATTCGTTCACTATAAAAGGCATTTTTGTCTGTTAGTGGGCAGCTTTAAATGATTATGTCAAAATCAAATAAGTGCTGTCAACTAAAATTTTAAGTTTAATTTCTGTTTGAAACAGAATAGGTTTATCACTAAAACCAAACTAAAAATAGTTTATTTATGGTTAAGTTTAGTCAAGTTGGACTTGCACTGGAATCGACACCATTGTATAAATACAATATCAGGTTTTTATTTTCAAATTTGAAAATATTGGTAAGCGTCCACATTTAAATTTGAATTTAGAATTTTTTGTTTTCGATTAACTCTAACGTTTATCTCTAGCCTTGTTCCTTGGCATGATTCCTTTTTATGAAGTAGTCCGTAGAATCATTATTTCAAAACAGCTTATATTAAAGATAATGACAGATAGACGGATAAATGCGTAATCCTATCAGTTTATTTTTGCCTTCTTCTTATTCCATAACCAACGTTTTCCTTAACAAAAGAGTAATTGGTCAATCAAAGCATATTGACAAAAAAAGTATATAACGTGTGCCTGACACGTTATATACTTTTTTTATTTTTTGTTTTGGCGGGAAACCGGGACCGCACATCCCGCGTCCGGGGAGACTGCGGGGTAGTGTGGGGCCCTCACCCACTAAAACAACCCGCCGTGCGACCTCACCCGCCCTCACAAGGCGGACCACGAGTACCGCGTACGTTTCTCCGTGGCTGCGAGCCACAGCCGGCGGCAGCCCCATCGGGCACCCTCGCACCCGTGGGTCGAACCTTCGCGGTAGGCTGTTCCGGCGGACGGCGGGCATTCCCCGACCCGACCGTCCGCAGCCTCGTTAGGGCGGCATCAGGCGCAAGTGGGCGCGCCCGCGCCGCATTCGCGCCGACGGCGTATCGGGTCCGAAAGAAGTGAATCCTCCCGGGCCATCTCCGCCGTCTCCTTCTGCGAGATGACGTCCTCGCAGAAGGCGGCGACCGCGGTCCAGGCCCCGTTATCGCCGACTATCGCTCGCGCAACGGCCGGCAACGACAGGTCCTCTCCAATGACTGCAGCGAGCTTCCGGCGCTGCTCAACTCAGGCCGGGCACGACTCGAGCGTGTGCTGCGCCGAGTCCTCGCCGCAGTCGCAGTAATGGCAGCCTGGACTCGTCTCCCTCCTCGCGACGTCGTGCAGATATTTGCCGAAGCAGCCGTGCCCCGACAACACCTGCACAACACGTAATAATTATACTATATTATCCCTTATCTAACTTTTGTAGCACTTTTCTACAGTATTTTGCCACGAGATATTGTTATTGATTTTCTTAATCCATCGCCACATGCGTAGAAACAATAAACCGAAAATCTAAAAGTTGAAGTAAGGCCCATAGCACACGGCGTATTTTAAACGCGCGTTTCAGGAACGCGCGTCTTCGGCGCCGTAAACGCTGATTGTTGCGTTTGCATTGATAATAGAAACGCGCGCATGAAGCGCGTATACGCGCATTTGAAGCGAAACAAACGCGCGTACAAAGGAGCGGGGTACGGGCAGAGGGGGGCTGGGATCAGGGTTGCCAACTCTACGTCTTTTTACGTAGATCTACGTATTTTCTATCAAAATTGTTCAAATTTGCAAAATAGACTGAATGGGCATAATTTCCTTTACTTTCGCTAAAAAAAGTTAATAAATGTTCCGTTTCATACTAACACACACTCGCCTCGCCACTCAACACGTCGCGCCATTCATTTTAAAAACAAAGTGTCCATTCTATAGAACCGTGACTCATGTCACATGAGTCATGTGACTGTGTAAAATGAAACATCTTGCCGTAAAAGTGAATCTTAAGGGCCTACATCAATATCATCGCCGACACGTACATATTACACAGCCAGTAGGCACAGAAAATGAAGAATTAGGGATACTTTTCCTATTTACTCAAAATCTACTAAATATACATATTTTAATTCTGATCCACGTGTTTCTATAAATAATAGTTACCTATGTTTTTAAAGTTATTTCATTAGTTAATACGCGATAATAGATCGACAAATGAAAAAAATAAAAAATTAGAGAGGTTGTTTCGCCAAGATTTTCTATCGAGAAAACTTTTTTCAATCGCGTTTCTGAGTTCATGCGATCCTAGATCATATATTGAAAAAACATATACTTAAAAATTAGAGCTCTAGCCATTCAATCTAAAGAAACAATGAAAACTTCGTACATAGAAAAATGCACGAAGCTATTTTGGTATCCTCTTAACCTAAAAAAAATATTTCAAACTAAGACTTCGAAGGAGTTGTTTAATTTCGATATTTTTCAACTTCCTGCTCAATTTAATTAAATTCAATTATGGAAATAAGCAGTGACAGTGAGGAAGAGCAGAATGTGACTCTTACTAAAAAAAGAAAGCTACATTGAAAATGATAATAAAAATTGAATAATTTAAATAAATTGATGATGACTCTGAAAGTAGCAAAATTCATAGATTTTTTTGTTTGCTAATGGTAATTTTTTTTAAGTTTATTGTTTGTCTGCTGTCTACTACTTTTAGGGTAATATAAATTGTCGTTTTATTCACTTTTACCTACCCTACTCTCTTCAAACGCAAAAGCTACGCGTGACTACAGCGCGTTTGTACAGCTGTACCTGCGCGTATACGCGCAGTAGAGGCGCGTTTTACAATCGCCCCGTGTGCTTAGGTTACAAGGTTGCGATCAAATCTCGTTTAAACCACGTATACGCGCGTCGTCTGCGCGTTTAAAATACGCCGTGTGCTATGGGTCTAAAGAAAAATCAGCACAAAATTTTATAATAATTTGTGGGTCGGTTCTCGTGTAGACATCTCCGTTAGTGGGTCAAGGTTCATCGTCGCGTGATTGTTTGGGGAGCGGAGCGCTCCTACCCCCTGTAATAATGAACGACAATGTGGCACTTCTCATTTAATAGCAATTGTTACCAGATCTTATGTAAATTATTACAAATGTGGGTTAAATATAGTGTTACAATAAAGGTTAACATACATTAAAGGTAAGTAACAATTTATATGGACAAACACGGTCACGAAATATAAGCAACTGAAACAAGCAGTAAGCAAATCTTATCTTAGTCTTACGTTACAGTTTTTGATTTACCAGTTAGTTAGGTACCTCAATTTTGCTTATAACTCATTCGATGTATACCTACGCCTTATCATCTTTTCCTTGCTGCCCTATCTCAAATTATTTGGATAGGTAGACTACACTGTGGCGCAATTTTCCACCCATGACTGTTAGTACGGGATCCATAGCACATTTTTTTCACTTGATTACTATCAAACTGATTTTCTGTGAGTAGCTTTATTATGACGACACGCCCAATATTTTTTTATTCCAAAATCTCGATTGTGGTAGCTAACAGAGATAGCAAGGATAAAATATCGTACTACCCGTAAAAAAAGACGTTGAAAAAACTTGCGTCAAAATTTTCATACTTATTTATCAAAAAAATCACTTACTGCTTTCTTCCAGTAATAGTACGATATTTTATCCTTGTTACCTCTGTTAGCTACCACAATCGAGATTTTGGAATAGAAAATTATTGGGCGTCTCGTCATAATAAAGCTACTCACGGAAAATCAGCTTGAAAGTAATTAAGAGAAAAAAATGTACTACGGATTCCGTACTATGTCTTTTATACTAATACTATCTGACCCGACAAACGTTGTTTTGCCATACTAAAAAAAAAAAGTTTGATAAATAGATGTTGGCCGATTCTCAGACCTACTGAATACGTATGCAAAATTTGAGAAGAATCGGTCAAGCCATTTCGGAGGAGTACGGTAACTAACACTGTGACACGTGAATTTTATATATTAGACTAGCTGTCCCGGCAAACGTTGTTTTGCCATACTAAAAAAAAAGAAAGGTTTGAAAAATAGATGTTGGCCGATTCTCAGACCTACTGAATGTGAATGTAAAATTTCATAAAAATCGTTCAAGCCGTTTCGGAGGAGTACGGTAACTAACACTGTGACACGTGAATTTTATATATAAGATAAGATAATAAATGCAAAAAATTTTAAGATTGTATTTCAGGCTTTAAACGAAAGATAAGCTCAAATGAAACCATGGGTATCAGCTAGTACGTATTATTTCCACTCCTTAACAGTGCTCAGTAAGTAACTCGATAACAGTACAGGTCTTATATCAGAATCTTATAAATCACCATGTTATAAATCATTGAATATTCGACGCACACAAAACTCAGTATGGCCGTGACGAACAATGAAACCACTTACACTTAATCTATGTAATTAGATTCATTGAACCAGTGCAACACTGATAACAAGTTACAATGCACAATTGGCACAATGTTTGTTTGAAGCCATCACGTAGGCGACGTGATTCAGAACGTGCACAAAGAGACACGCTATTAGGCGTCGACGGGTCGATATATTTATCGCTCTAAGTACGTGACGGTTGAGAAAACAAAACGACGTGTGTCTGTGTATACAGCATGAAACAAGAAGTCTTATACTTGTATAATTCGCTCTCTAATTCAGATATATATACATACGAGTACATGCTGGCACCTTTTTTCCATTGTAGACTATAAAGCACCAACTGCTACGGCGCATAAACACACTTGTTTGGCTTTGTATAAACATCTGGTAATACACGCGGCGAATGTATTGTGGATATTTTTTCTCTGATTCTTTAATTGAAGGGTACCATCGATGAGTTGAGGGTACATTCTCGAGCGTCATCATAACCAAGCGTCACAAACACACTTCCAATTGGTAAATTATCAAATCCTCTCCGTGTCCTGCCCGCAGAAAGTTTTCTATCTCCATTGTGTTTTAAATCACAGAGTGCTTTAACGATTTCAGTTACTAAATAAAAATTTATTTACTCGGTGTGTCTTTTGATGTTTGTTCTATAATTCAAGTGGGTCGAAATTAGAAAATTCAATAGGATTTTGTAAAATCAAATTACCTATTCCATTTTAACTTTGCAGCATGAAAAAAAAAAGTATTTGCTTACCGCTTTCGCTTTGATTTCCAAGTTTCAATTTCTATTATACAAAAGATCTTGAGATTTTGATATTATAGACAGTATTGAGAGCAATCTCAAAAAGATGTGCGATATCTTTCCTTTAAAATCAACTCATTGATCTTTCGTTTCGACCACACCAATAATACGGCTTTGGAAAATTATTATTTATAGATATTAGTAAGATTTTTAATGGTTTCGTATTTCCGAGAATATCGTTAATGAAATATCTGGATATCAATCCATTAAAATCTTTTTAGTACAGTGGTGCCTTTAACAGTGCGCATAATAGTTAATCTTGCAACTTTCTCGAACGGATGCCTGAGCCACCTTATGAAATCATTGCACATGTACTAAACAAATTTTTTTTTCTAGTCACTCATATAGTAAAACGCCTGTGGCATGTTGAATTGAAAAAATAAAGTGCAAAATGGACACAAAAACTAAATTTAAAGTGCACTGGTATAGCTGTAGATATTTCCTATGAACCAATATGAGAATCTGGAATGAACGTACACAAAATCTAGCATTTTTATAATGGACCATATAAAAGACAAGGTACCACTTCTTGTTCCTTAACAATTTAACTATTACTTTAGAGTTTCTCTCGAAACCATTATTTATTGAAGTTCGTTTGTTAATTGAACCCGCCGAATAATATAGCAAATATAGGTCGTGGATCAATTAACTTTCTCAGGAACAAATTTGACTAACGTGATTACGACACGCACGAATGCATAGTTAATTTTCTGTGACAAAGGGCTTGCTAAACCAAATAATAATTTTCATTTGTAATTATAATCACCGGCAAGCGGAATTATACGTGAAATCACCGCTCGTTCATGAACAAACAGAATACATACTCAATTCAGGGTTGGCAGCGCACACAATTTTTAAAATAGGTAATGAAATAAAATCAGAAATTATTAATAATAAAACTCCTTTATATATCCTTTATTTATCCTATATTTTTTTTTTTACTGTTGTTGCTAACAGACCTGATATCGTGGTGATAGATCGATCAGAGCGCCTCGCAATGATAGTCGATATCAAAGTTCCTCATGACGATAATCTCGTGAAAGACAAAAAAGACAAACAGGAAAAATATTTGGACTTAGCCCACGAGATTGTCGACATGTGGGATGTAGACTCGGCTATCATTGTGGCGATAGTTGATTCGGTAAACGGATTAATTGCCAAAAGTTTCGACTACCACCTAAAGAAACTTGCGTCGAACGGTTGGATCAAGGGCCTGGTGCAGAAGGCGGCACTCCTCGGCACGGCACGCATTGTGAGGAGGTTCCTTTCTATGGGGCCCTAAACACCGGTGGCTTGGTCCCTGTACCCGACATCGATGGGCCTCCGCGTAATTTTATATTTTTATATGTATTTTTATTTTGTAAATTAAAGTAAAGTAATTTTATAATGAGTTTAAATAAAGAATAATGATAATTAAACTCCTTTTACTAATGGGTTAAAATATTTTACATCACTAAAGTAATAAATAAATATCATAGATATGGTCATGGTCAATTCAAAACTTTCTCTAGTAAAGGGTCTTCTGTAAGAAACAAACAAAAGTTGAAATCTCCCTGTACGATTAGTCTTTTCCCTAGTAGTTATTTATACCACCATCTCCACCTGCATACATAATTACAAGTATATGTATATCCACTTGTATATTATGCAATCATAAGCCATGTGTTCGATTCGATTCTTTTAATGACAGCTCTATATCCGAAACTAGGTCACTCGTAGGCTAATCAATCTCCAGCCAAGTTGCCATGCATGTATTTATGTGTTTTGTAACTTCGAAGTTTACTTGTTTATTACATTTAATTTGATACAGTTTATTGGGGTCGGAGCATGACATTTGTTTTTATTTAACTCAAACGGGGAATAAAACGGAGTGTACTTTATTCTACAATCCGGCAAACTTATAATTTCGTCCGTTTCGAAATATCCACTAACCACAGCTTAATGAACTCTATTGAGACAAAACTATATTGATGCAAGTAGATTCGCATACAATTTATAAAATATTTTAAATTCTAGATATCTTTGTAACGATATTTATTATTATGTAAACTTTAAATTGTGTGACAACCCTGAAAGTAAGTAATTGTCGCGCTGTCGTCATCACAAAATTTGCCATCGTTTGGCCTTCAGCATCAGGATTTATTGTATATAGAGGCACGTCATAGGTTTAAATGGCGTTTGACCAATCGATACCTAGCCATTATACCCATACAATGTGCAACGAAGTTACAACAATGCAACCAAACATAAAACTCCAGTTTTGCAGTTATTGCCTGATAACTACTACTTTATGTTTTTTTTTTATGACAAGGATTAGACAAATGACTACACTCCACCTGATGTTAAGTGAAGTACAATCCAAATGTGAGGACGGCTAGTACGGTGTGAAAGCACTAGCCACCACCACCTTGCCGGCCGGCATTGTGCCTCTTCACGCCTCGCTTGAAAGACACCATGTTGTAAGAAGAAGGGAACACGTGCGTAGGAAGCGAATTCCATTTTTGGGAAGTTCTGCAAATAAAGGACTCGCTGAATTTCTTTGTCCGACAAGAAATGGTGGCCACAGTAAATTGATGGCATCTTAAGCCAGCGCGAGTGGTACGATTAAGAAAGGGAGAAGCAGGGATTAAACAGAAAAGTTGTTCAGAGTACTCGCCATGGAAAATTTTATAGAAGGCGCTAAGAGACGCAATATCATGACGCATCTGTAGAGGTTCAAGGCTATTAGAGACCTCAGCGTCGCCGATAGTACGAATGGCGCGTCGCTGTAATCTGTCCAACGCATCGAGCATATACTGTGCGGAACCATCCCATAGGTGCGAGCAGTATTCAACATAGGAGCGTCAGGTACGCTCCTGTGTTGAATACTGCTGTGTTGAATACTGTTTTATAAAGTAGGCAAAGTTGTTGAGGTGTGAAAAACCGTCGCCCCTTGTTCAGGATTCCGAGTTTTCGAGAAGATGTTTTTATTAGGGACTCGATGTGGTTTTTCGGATTAAGATCACTGCAAATCTCCATACCCAACATGAGGATACTATCCTGCAGTGTCAGAGGAATGCCCTTAAGACACGGAAGAGAGGAAATGGGCGACTTTTTTGATGAAAATGCACACAGCTGAGTTTTCTTGGCATTGAACTCAACCAGATTGTCCGTACCCCATTGAGATAATAATATAAGGTCTAAAACCTGATTGAGTTCAATTACAAGGTTCTCACGTTTCTGTGCAATTTGCAACGGCCCATCAGCAGCATGCCCATGATAGCCAGCGTGCACTGTGCTGTCATCTGCATAGCAATGAATACTTCAAAGTGGAAGCATGTCATTGATATGCAGAAGAAAGAGAGTAGGTGATAACACGGAACCCTGAGGTACCCTAGCGTTCACGGTGTGGCACTGCGAAGCGCATCCCTCCGAAAGGACACGGATGCAATACATTATTCAGTTTCAGTTATTAGCATTCTATTGCTCTATAAAACCGTATAGCATATTCTAAGAAATAAATATGTATCTAAAAATTCTTGTATTTTCTTGATATCTAATAACCTCAGATATTATACGAAATATAAGCCATAAAATCAATTTATCATTCCACTTGATTGACTGCATATTTAGAGTTTCTTCCATTTAAGAATTCCTATGCGAGGAGATGGCAACAGAACTAAAATTGATTTGAATACCCGAAACAATCAATGTATCATTATAACGGTCGTAAGGATTCAGTTAACTATATCTAAACTAAACGACACAAATTACATGTTGGCAATATATTAATAGTAACTTTGGCCTTGCGATACTGGTTACAAAATTAATCACTTCCGCATTTAAAATTTTATGTTAGTTTCAAACATTATAATAAAATAATAAAGTAACAACTAGATGTAGTCATTGTAGCTTTATAAGAGGAAAGACAGTGTAGTGGGTATTATGACTAATGTGAATAAATTTATTTTAATATAGACAAAGGTAAGGTTTTTTGCTTAGCCCCGCTTTAAAAATGAAAATTGAAAACAAAACAAAAAAAAATCAATATATAAAATTCTGCAGCGCAAATAAGTAGTTGATCATGGAAAATATAAGATTTTAATTCTGAAAATGACTACATAATGATTATGGCGTATTCATCACACAAATAGGTATCGATGAAGACCCCATATATATTACAAAAGACATACTGCACAAAACTCCAGCTGATTAAAGCTGTGACAGTAACTATATGCAGGATACAGCTACAGCTCAAATATCCGCTTTTTATTGGTACTCGTCAATCAATGATTGCAGTATTGGAAAGTAATTGGAGCAATATGCCACGCCAGCCTCCGACGCGACGGCGCCAGACGGCTTTAAATTAGATTCTGTTACAACCTTTTTTTATTTATTATGTACCTTATTGAGTGTCCTGTTGGGTCGCGTGGATTTATCGATTGTTACTCACAAAATAGAGTTGCTGATGTTGCGCGTGTTCGGCTCTATAATAGGGTTAGCCAAAGAGTTATTGAATGGAAAGAATTATTGCCATCATATTTTCAAGAATATATGAACGTGCGTAGATTTGTTTCCAATATAGAGAAATTGTTATAATAAAAATACATTTACTTTATGTGTAATGCAATAAAGTAAAGTAAAATCTTATATTACACACACCACACGATGAAATATCATTTATACACGTCAAAGAAGATAAAAAGAGCCTATTATTCCTATAAGATCACAAGTCAAACACCGAATAAGAAAGAAAAACGAATTAATGGGTGTGACGGAAGACAGAAGAACTCACAGAAATGGTCAAATAATTTAGAACAAAGAATGGGAAAATCAGAAGTCGATCTTCGATTGAAAGCGATAAAACAATTATTTACACTGACTAATTGCGTTGTGGATGGATGGATAGATGGAATTGTGTTTAAGCGACAATTATTTTATGAAGAAGTCAATTAGCGTATGCGCTATGTATTTTTAAACCATCTTACAGTTAGTCGGTCTAATTTTCACTTTTTCATGGTTGACCTAGATGCAGATAATGCAGTACAGACTTCAGCGATGGCATGAACACGACGGAAAAAGTAGCGACAGGCGGTGTGAAGGCTTTTATCAATTGGTAGAACCGAATAAAGAATTCGAAACGACTTATTTACGAGTTGGTTATTCACTAAATGACATTTACATGTTTTGGAAGAACTAGATACGGCCAGTATTTCAATTACAAATCGCGTTGAGATGGTCACACTTTTCTTTGAATTTTTGCAATATTTGCCCTTTTGTAATGTATGTTTAACGAGATCGGTAAGAGCCGGTGTGGTGTTCCGCCAACCGCTGGTATTCAGTTTGTGGCCTCACACTTAGCCTAGCATAATGATTCAACTTGGTATATATTTTAGTGCCAAAAACTTCTTAAACTTAAAATAAATGATATTCAATACGGGTTCTCGGTGTCTGGTACTTATTAACAGAAGTTAGTAATGTTACCTAATTATACTGCAATGCGGGCCCACCTTATGTAATATATCTATAAGAATGCCCGCATTGCAGTATAATTAGGTATCCGTATTTTATTAGATTAAAATTCCTCAATTTGAAAGAAAATTGAAGTAAACATTATATCTGCTTACTTTAAAAAACTAAAGAAAAATTCGCTTTAATAGAAAATATAAAGAAAACATTGTATTATTCCTAAAGTACCCATTTAGGATAAAGGGTTTCTTATTATTGCGTTGTCCTTCACCCTTAATATATGGGCATAATTTAATATTACCTCGACCTTGTAAGGAAAGAAAATGACGACGAAACAAATTCTCAAATTGATTTTTTTCTTTTGTATTGTGTTGAATGTTTTTTTTTACTGTATTACTACAAAAAGTTCAAAAATATTGCGTGTCGGTGTAGGCATGAAGTAACATTTTAACATTTACCGTGACGCCATATGATTCGATTTCACTATGCAATCGCAGCAATAAAAATAAGTTTGATTTACTACTAAATACCCAGCTTAAGAGGTGACTCGTATTGTGAAATAGGTATGTATTTTTTTCAAACCCAAATTAACTATCGCTATAACCATGGCCAGCACTCTGTGAGTACGAAACAAACGAGACAGATTTATAAAAAAATAACACCAAAATAAAGATTAAGTAATAATAATAGTTTAAAAATACTAAAAAACACACTTTATAAAGAAAACCCAACTAAAAAATAGAAAAAAGAGTTTCTCTGGAAATGCGCGAATGCGTAGTTCGCGTACTAGCCCGCTCTCTTACTCTCATGCAAAGGATCCGGAAAGAGATTAATGAATCCTGGCGAATCTAACCAGGATAATCGGATATTTTAATCGAATTATTGCATTGTCATCGGTCTTTGACAGGTGTGCAAAATTTGAATAGAATCTGACCGTTTAAAGTGGGTCAAAATAGCGTCCAAAGGAGTCGATTACAAAAAACAAACAAACACATACAAACAAACATACAAACAAACATACAAGTGAAGCTAATATAAAGCGTGTAATAAGCTTTCACGTTGAAATACGATATAAACTCAATCGAGTGACGATTACGGTGGCCAAATTTGATTACTGAAAGGCACGACCGCAATAAGCTCAGTTTGCAGACTTACGGAACGGTATTCCGAGATCGTGGGTTCGAGTCCCGCTTGCGGTAATCACTTTTTCCATCGTAATTTAATTTATTAAACTTTCAGTTTTATTTTCTTCTCAAGTATTAAAACTTTATGTGTTAAACAACGAAAAATCATTTCAATACATTTAAATTCATACATAAAATCAATATGTTTGTAATTATCTTTTCGAAAAAATAGTCACTTACGCGTTCTACGTATTATAGAACCAAATCATTGCTCCGAAGGCATTTTCACGAAAAAAAACCAGCGGAATATATTAGTATGGAAAAGGGTCTACAGTTTGAGAAGCCGAGATCTCTCTTACCCATAGAGACATCGTCGACGGCAAAATTCAAAGTGAATGGAAAACTAATTCTAATGGTTACGTTTCATAGATAAACTTTAAGAACGATTTACATATTTTTAAATGTTATTTTAATGGTCAATCGGCTATTAGTAGGTTGTTTACCTGTGTATCGACAGGTGTTGTTATACATCTGCTATTACCAAATAATACAGATGTTATAATTAATTATAATGTATTATTTCATAATATGTTTGAAATAAAAATACAAGCGTGACCCCTTAAAAATTGACCCACATTTGTCCCCCTTTCTTTTGAACACAGTCTAAAAAGATACCAAAGTAAGGGTAAATTAAAGAGGGTTAAGATATTAAATTTTAAGTTCAATGATAGGTCCATTTTTTTTTCTTTTTCAAGTAAGTACTATGTTGAATGTTTTTAGGATCAGTTTTTCTCATATTTAGTCAGCAACAATGGCTATCTACAGGAGTATTATGTTACACACAGATAAAATTTATGTAATTTTAAATTAAACATAACGATGTTTTTAAATGTAGAGCTTTCTTTAAACTTAGGGCTAATTTTTCAGAATAATATTATTTTCAGAAATCTTTGCTGCCAAAACTCTGCAGTTCAGAGTTAAACGACTTTACCAGATGTCCTTAGATAAACAAATAAGGTTTATAGCGTTTTCGTTTGAGTTAGCATGAATCATACGAAAGAAAACTAAAAAGCTGTGCTGGAATGCTTCGTTTTATAAGAGCACTTATTTTTTTTAATTCTGTAGCTTGAATTTGATATAAGCGCACTGAAATCTATGCACAGTGCAATATTTTAGCCAAAACAATTAGTTTTTGAAGCAATGCATTAATACGTAACTGGTAGGTAAAAGTCATAAAAATTTTCCTCACAGTGAACATACAGGGTGTGGCGTAATTAATGGATAAGCCTGTGCCTGTGGATAAGCCTCCTACTGCGCTATACGAATATGTATATTTTTAATTAATCCTATGTATGGTCTTGAAAAAAATGGCATAAGTCATGTTTTTCATAAAATGACTACTTTCACTAACCAATTCTGCTACTGTTGCCACAATTTTCAAAAGTTTTGCTTTCTGTTTTTTTTATAATACAGCTTAAGAGTTGAATTATTGCAAGCAATAAAGAATTCCCTATTCGTAATACAAATTTTTTGAAAATTATGCATGAAATATCAAAAAAGGGTTATTGATTATTCAATTTGTTGACTTTGTACATCGTCTAGCTTAAAAAATCTTTATGGGAGTTGATTTGCCCAATATCTTAAAAACATGCTTGTTTTATGCAGTTTCCGAAATGGTATAATACTTATTATAATACTTATTAAGTTTGATGTGATATTAAAGAACCAAATGACACTCGTAAAAAAATGTTCTTATTGTGATTTAATTAATCAAATTAATACTGTTAACTTAAACAAACTGTCAGTGGTATTTTAACTTATCTGTCTGAGTTTACCAGTGGGAATGTTAGTCGTTGAAAAAAAATAACAACTTATTTTATTTTTTTTATTCTAAAGATGCAAACACTACATAAATTTTATTTTACAAAAAATGTTCGAAATGGCGGCCACCTGCGGCTATGCAGGCCCTGCATCGACGGATAAATGACCGCTTTAGGCGTCGGATGAAGCCGGAGCTCTTGATTTCATCAGCGGCTTCAAAAATCAGGGCCTTTAGTTGTTCCAGGGATGCTATTTCTTTTTTATACACTTTTTCTTTTAAACACCCCCAGTAAAAAAAGTCTAGAGGGTTCAAATCAGGGGACCTTGGTGGCCACAAAATGGGACCCAAACGACCTATCCACCTCTCATTGTACTCATCATTGAGGTAGTTCCGTACAATTCGTGCGTAGTGAGCGGGACAACCATCATTTTGTAACCAGTAGTTTTCTGGCACATTTAAACTTTGTAATAGTTCCGGCAACGTATTTTGCAGAAAATTTAAATAATTGGGACCTGTTAGTGTCTCGGATAGTTCGACGGGCCCAACTATTTGTCCATTTAAAATTCCTGTCCAAAGGTTCGCTTTAAACTGGACTTGAGCTCGGTCTTGCCTTATGTTTCTCGGATTGGTTGCCTGCCAACTATGAAGATTGTGCATGTTGACGTAGCCATTTCTTTTACATGATGACTCATCGCTCCACAGTATTTTGTCAAAAAACGCCGAATCTTCGCGTATTTTTCGCAACATGACGCGACAAAATTGGACTCTAGGCTCATAGTCTCGTGTCATTTGTGTTTGCACCCTTTGATAGTGATACGGGTGAAGCTCATGCCTGTGCAGAATTCTGCCCACAGTACGCGTATCTACACCGATTCCTCTACTTAACTCACGAATTGATAACTCTGGATTAGCACGCACAGCTTCTAGAACTTCGTCATCACGATGTCGTCGAGGTCTGCCTTCCGAAGCACCACCAACACCGGTACCAGGCATTCGCCCTTCGCTAAAAGCGATGTGCACACGTGTAAACACCCGGTAGTCTGGGTGTCGCAAATCGGGGTATCTTCGACGATATTCGCGTGCAGCTTCATTTGCATTGCAGTTACACAGGCCGTAAATAAGATGCATATTTGCATACTCTTGAGGAGTGTACGTATGACGCGGCATGATCAGTAGTCCAGGGATATGTAGAAGTCGTCGATAATATCACAATTGTCCAATTCGTATAGCAAAAACAGAGTCCGTAGTACATAAGCCAAATTCACGTCACAATAACAAACACGATAGAGCAAACGATATGTGCGCAAGAGACGATAGTCAAAAGAGCACTAACTTTGTTAAACAAGTTCAAAAGCTGTTTTGTTGTTTGTGAGAATAATAAAAATCTATCTCTGTCGCACAACTGTTATTTACCTGACATCAAAATGCTTTGTCTCTGTCTTATGATAAGACTAACCGTCTGGATTTGCCGTGCGATAAACAACCACAAGTAGTTGACTTAGAGTCGTTATCTGCTTACCCTATTCATGGTGGATGACTACCTGCTCCCGAGCACCCAAAAAAGGGTCCATTGTGAATGACTACCTGCTCCGGAGCACACAAAAAAGGGTCCATTCAAACTGTTTACAAAGACATGTTTAAGATAAATTAATAATTCTGTTAAAGAAAATTAGGGTATTTTTTTACAACTGTCGTTTTTTTTTAAAACCTCGTGAAATGTAATAAGTATTATACCATTTCGGAAACTGCATAAAACAAGCATGTTTTTAAGATATTGGGCAAATCAACTCCCATAAAGATTTTTTAAGCTAGACGATGTACAAAGTCAACAAATTGAATAATCAATAACACTTTTTTGATATCTCATGTATTTTTTCCCAAAATTTGTATTACGAATAGGGAATTCTTTATTGCTTTCAATAGCTCACCTCTTAAGCTGTTTTATAAAAAAAACAGAATGCAAAATTTTTGAAAATTGTGGCAACAGTAGCATAATTGGTTAGTGAAAGTAGTCATTTTATGAAAAACATGACTTATGCCATTTTTTTCAAGACCATACATAGGATTAATTAAAAATATACATATTCGTATAGCGCAGTAGGAGGCTTATCCACAGGCACAGGCTTATCCATTAATTACGCCACACCCTGTATAGTGATTCATAGAGGCTGTTGAGTGCGGTATGCGGTGACATTGTGATAATGCCACGTATGGACGGTTAACGCCCCTAACACCAGTTAGGACAATGACTTTACAAACCTCAGTGGAACAACTCGAATCTTACACATTTAACAGGTTTCTTTTCCCGTGAATCATATGTGAATCATAATCATTGTTTTGTGTAATAAAGTACACTCAAATAAGAGTTTGTCTAGTTAATAATACTGATAAATATCGTATAAGATCTCATTTATCGTTTAAATGTGCAGTGTCTCAGTGGTTGTTCAATTCGCATCAGAATCGGCTCGACTAATTCATATTAAATTATTTAGTAGGTTTGTGACATGTCATATGATGTTTTCACACTTAGGGGCATAGCATATTAATAGATAGAAATTTTGGCCTCATGGCCAAGTCTGCTATTACAATGATGTCACAATGATCAGTCAGTAAATAAATAAAATAAATATTCAGGATATTTCACACAACGTCCTCTGGTCCCAAAGTAAGCTATATTTCTATGCTTGTATTATGGGAACCAGATACGGATAGACTACATATACTACTTTTCTTTTGTAAATACATACTTATAATACATAGTAAACACCCAGACGCAGTACAAACATTTGTATGACATTTATGGATGTCACACAAATGATTGTCCCAAGCGGGAATCGAACCCGCGACCTCGTGATCGGCAGTCCATTACATAAACCACTCCACCACGAAGCTCGTACATATACGTACGTATATGTAGGTACGTGTAAACATCGCCTGACGCTATAACTAACAAACATTAGTTTGATGCGAAAACATAGATACTAAATTAGATATGACTCACCCTTAAACTTACACTAAACTTAAAATATTTGTATACGCTTATACAAACACACACCTACATATACTAAAAAACAACAAATGACGTTCATTATGTATGAGAACACAGCACACGGCTTTTGAATAGCTAAGAGCTTTAGAAAATGCAAATTCTAACAATAACACTAGAGTTAAAACATGAAGATATAAATACATACTAGTCATAATTATGAATTATCAAATTAAACAAAAAAGTAATCCTCGTTAATTTTGAAGATAAGCTCACATAGGGACGTATGCATATAAATAACGACTGACTAAACTGTCATTTTTAAACAAATTAAAACAAAGAGAGTAGTTTTCCCAATGAGTATGATTTGTATCCCTCATCCTTCGGTATACCGATCCACTGCTTATTATAATCCACGCAAATTGGTAATGCGCTGGAACCTTGTCAAATTAACGCCCTTGTGACGTCATCAGCAAAGAAAAAGTACAGCTAACAAAATGTAATATTCTCATCTATTAATAAAAGTTTATAAAGGTAATTTGATGTTTTTTAAATTAAAACTAAATGTTTGAATAATGTTTAACTTTTAATCATCATCATCACATTTTTGAAAAATCTTAACTTAACTCTTCAACACCACTCATATAATCTACATCAGACTCAGAATTGGTATCCGAGTCTGATGTCTCGTCAGAATCAGTATCATTTCCCGTGTTAATAACAAATAACTTGTCGACCAATCTATCTTTTCGCCAGTATTCTTATCTCAAAAAACAACAATAAAAACGATTAAACAACAATAAAACACGATTAAACAAAAACAACAATAAATTCGTATATTAATTCGTTGTCATGAAAAGGTTAGAACATGTTAGATGTTCTAACCTTTTCATGACCACGAATTAATATACAAATTTAAATGAAAGTACACATAACATATATCTATCTATGATTAGAGTTTATATGTAAACGAGTTGTACAATCTTTAGTTCATGATCGATATATTATATAGAAGGTGCTAATAGCTCTCGTGCAAGGACCAAGGACAATTGATAATATCACTGATTAAAACATAGATATCGAATAATATTATAAAGCTGAAGAGTTTGTTTATTTGAACGCGCTAATCTCAAGAATCGCCCTGGTCCGATTTGAAAATTTCTTTCAGTGTTAAATAGTAATTTATCAATAATTAATGAAGAAAGGTTTTAGGCTATATAACATCATGGTGCGACCAATAGGAGCAAAAGCATTAGTGAAAAAAGTAGCGTCCCCCGTTTTTTTTTTCTTTAATAAAGGACTTGGTACACAAAAGGGAAGCGACCATGTCGTCCTCATAAGGCTTCACTAAAACTAATACATCAAAAGTTATTCTCTTAAATCTAGACCTAATTTAACAAGTTTGTATAAAAATTTGGCATCCGCAGATATTGGATCAGATAGTACGATAGTGCATCCTCCTACATCGTTAAACCTAACCTTATTATTTATAGAATCTCTAAACCTCTTATTCCGGACACATTCCACCAATACGTGATGTATGTCTTCAATCACTCCACATGTAGAACAGTTAGAAGATGTAACCTTTCTCAATAGAAATGCGTATTTATTTAGTGGGATGTGTCCGGAACGAGTTCGAAACGCCGTAACCAACACATTTCTATCCAGAGAGCTTACTTGAAACCAGGGATGGTGATAAGGACTTGATCTTAGTGTAAAATACGAAATACCCTTATGCGACGACAAATTCTCAAAATATTCAGCCCATTGTTTATATATGTTTTCTCTTAAATCAGGTAACATGTCCGTGTAAAATGGAAAGTAGCATCCCCTTACTGATCAGCTCACGTAATATTGAATCAAGAACTGACAACTTAGTATATACATTTCTCTTGCTTCAGGCTTATAAACCACCCAACCAATCTCATACCGAAACTAAATCCTATATAGCCGGTGGCCTAGTTATAAGTCTAGCCATTAGACACGGATCACGAGATACTGCCCGCTGACAGACGTACGGACGGACAGCGGGGGTTTAGTAATAGGGTTATCGGTTTTCGGCTAGGAAATCCAAACTGTGTTGCGAATTAAGAAAAGTTGAAGCATTATTTTGTGGATCCATTTAGTTCAAGTTAGCCTTTCTGATCAATCAAGTGTTTAAGATTGCAATAGGCTCTCGTATGGTCGGTAATAGAGCAGCTCTACAATAAGAATATAGCATGTTTGATGGATGAAGTTCGGTGAGTGCTAGTGTGGTCACTTACGTAGTGGTGAGCGAGCGAGCATGCGACTCACCTGTAACAAACAAACAAACACATTATTACAATGAAATAACGAAATAATAAATATTAACTTCTTACTTAATAAATCAAATTACCTATGGTGGAAAAAGTCAATTGCCGCAAGCGGGACTTGAACCCACGACCTCGGAATACCGTTCCGTAGCTCTGCCAACTGAGCTTATTGCGGTCGTGCTTGCAACATTCATTCATTTTTTCCACCATAACTTGATTTATTAAGTAAAAAGCATAGCATGTCAATTGCAAAATTAATAAATTACTTTATTAACTTTTTAACTTTTCTTTGACGGGCTTCGTGGCGTAGTGATTCATGTAATGCACTGCCGTTCACATTTTCACAAGGTCGCGGATTCGATTCCCGCTTGGGACAATCATTTGTGTGATATCCAAAAATGTCATACAAATGTTTGTACTACGTCTGGGTGTTTCTATGTATTATAAGTATGTATTTACAAAAGAAAAGTAGTTTATGTATTATATCCGTATTCTGGTACCCATAACACAAGCATAATAAGCTTAGCTTGGGACCAGAGGACGTTGTGTGAAATGTCCGTGAATATTTATTTATATTTTAATTATTTCACAACGTCCTCTGGCCCCCATGTTACTATACGAGACTCGAAAACAATCGTGACTTTATGATTAGCACATTACAAGTTAGTTACTTCCGGAAATATAGTAGCTAGTGCTACTGTTTCAGTACAAACATTTTATTTTCGCGCACAAACCACAGAACTTATGTATTGTAGTGTGTGATTATCGTTTGTATTTCTTAAGTTATAGATTAATAAGATTTTGAATTCAATTGTGACTAAATTAATAAATATTCATGGAAATTTCTCATAACGTCCTCTGATCCCAAACTAAGCTTATATGCTTGTGTTATGAGTAGGTACCAGAATACGTATATACTACATAAACTACTTTTCTTTTGTATATACATACTTAGAATACACAGAAACACCCAGAGGCAGAACAAACATTATGTATGACATTTATAAATATCACACAAATGATTGTCCCGTGCATCGTGACTACCTCCCGCCTGAAAGTGGCAGTGTAGCGATAGATAATAAAGCGCAATAACTATGTGAGGAGCCTATCCAAATAGATAATAATATATGTATTATCACCCCATTATGAGGAAGCAATAAACATGTAACACAAGGGATTAAGAGGGCACGATACCAAATTATTCTCCATACAAAAATATGGGCATTTTTTTTTTAAATTTATTTTTCGGGTATAGTACTTCCCTTTTCTCCTCGCGAAAGTTAAACCGATTTTAATTGTTTCGACGCTATATTATAGATGAAGAGTATATCTATGCTTCTGTCACTTTCTTTTTTTCAATACATAATAACTGAAAGAAATATGACCATCCGAAAATCCCGTTTATTTTCGGTTTTCTTTAGGTAAAGTTGCAGCGTCTATCACACATATTTGGTAACGATTTACGAAAAAAGAAAGCGATACAAGCATAGATATATTCTTTATCTATAATATAGCATAAAAACAATTAAAATCGGTTTAACTTTCGCGAAGAAAAAAGGCGACTACGATACGTCTTTTTTTCAAAGAATTTGTAGGTAAAATCTGTTTCAGTTATATTTGTCCCTTTCAGCACGGCGCTCGGGAATAGGGATAGCAATACCGAAGGCAAATACCTAAATTAGGAGTACAGTACCCTCTTAATGCAGTTATTTTGTCATGCATCCCTGGTGTGTTTCTGTAATAACTGTGTTAATCAACAATTAACCTCGGCAAGGACGGATCCACAATCAATTTAATAATAAACAAAGGTATGTAAAATAGGCCATTCCTGTTCCTCCACACACTTTGTACACAATGTGGACGAGCGGGAATAATCTGGATGAAGGGGATTAGTTATTTATTTATTATCATCGTAATATCGCATAATCATATGTCCTAAACCCTGAAATGTTGATTGCATTCTGATTTTAAGGAACCCTAAAATCGAATCTCATAGATTTCAGGACTAATAACAAACATCACCTCTACATTTTCTGCTCCTTTTATTTCCATGGGTAACAAAGTAAACCAATAACTGATCTAATATCAGCAATCTAATTATATTAACGACGAGCCTCGTGGTTGAGTGGTTTTTGTAACGAATGCCGATCAAGAGGTCGCGGGTTCATTTCCCGCTCGGGACAATTATTTGTGTGATTTTTCTAATTGTCATACAAATGTTTGTACTGCGTCTGGGTGTTTTCTATGTATTATAAGTATGTATTTACAAAAAAAAAGTAGTATATGTAGTCTATCCGTATTCTGGTACCCATAATACAAAGCTATATTTCTATGTTCCATGAATATTCATTTATTTTATTTTTTATTAAAGCGGTTAGGGATAAAATCATCTGAATAACTACGAGTTCGTAATTTTGGCAAAAAGGTTGACAATCGTATTGATATTTTTTCTTTCAAATGTATTCTTATTTTTTAGCTTTATTAAAGCTGTAGAAAATTTGGATCTACTAGCCACAATGAAATTATATTAACGAATAACTAATGAATACCTATCCGGAAATATATTTGATTAACTCTAACAATATAATTAAAACTTAGACAACTAATTAACTTTAAAATGTCGTACTATTTTATAAATTAATCTGTATCTTATATTAGTAATTCGCTCCGGCTCCGCACGGATAACTTGATTGAAAAAGATATAATATGTAAAACGCGATGTGACGGTGAAAGAATTTTTTAAATCGGTTGTTTTTCCGGAGCCTTTTCAAACAAACAATCAAATCTTTCTTCTTTACAAAATTTGTATAACATCTATACAAATTTTGTAAAGAAGAAAGATTTGATTGTTTCGGATCGGATTACAGACTAAATCTGAAATCCCATTTAAACGGGGAGTTTTTTAAGGTTAGCAACCCTATATAATCAGTGGGTTCAAAAAATCAACAGACTGGTTATTCCTTAAACTCATATTTTCCTTATACGCTTGCACGAAAAAGATAATCCCCGAAGCTAGTTTGACGTCTTTGGCGAGAAATAAGGTAAATCGAAATCAAACTTTCGATGGTAAATCTCCAGACGGTTTCTTATTTGATTTCTTTGTATAAAATTTTATTTAATAATTTACCCACTTCATTATTTATGACGAATTCTCAATAAAGGTACATCGTCTTAAAGTTGAGGGTTTCCGTTTCCGACCTTTAGTGTCCGGCACCCTTGTAAAGATGTAAGAAGGAACAATTTCATTCTTAATTCGTTACTTATGATGGCAATGCTACAATTTTTTTTATTTTTTAGGGTTTCCGTACCCAAAGGGTAAAAACGGGACCCTATTACTGAGACTTCGCTGTCCGTCCGTCCGTCCGTCCGTCTGTCACCAGGCTGTATCTCAAGAACGGTGATAGCTAGAGAGTTGAAATTTTCACAGATGATGTATTTCTATTGCCGCTATAACAACAAATACTAAAAATAAAATAAAATAAATATTTAAGGGGGGCTCCCATACAACAAACATGATTTTTTACCGTTTCTTGCTCGATACTAATAACGTTGCCTTATGTTGCATAGATAATGGTACGGAACCCTTCGTGCGCGAGTCCGACTCGCACTTGACCAATTTTTTATTTTATCGTAAGCGTTAGGCAAATGACTGCAGTCCACTTGATGTTAAGTAGAAGTGCAATCCAAATACGAGGGCGGCTACTACAGTGAAAATTTTACAATTATTTAACTACATGAGATTGCAAGTATTCAAAAATAAACACGAAAATATGTCGTGAGATTTTGGAGATAACTAAAGTTTATAATATACTAGCTGTTCCGCGCGACTTTGTACGCATGGATTTTAGAAAATGTTCCCCGTTTTTGGAACATTATTTATTGCTGATTCGCTCCCAATAGTCGCAGCGTGATATCATATAACCTATAGCCTTCCTCGATAAATTTACTATCCAACACTGAGAGAATTCTTCAAATGCGACCAGCGGTTCTTGAGATTAGCGCGTTCAAACAAACAAACTCTTTGGCTTTATAATATTTTCGTAATAATATACCAGTTAAGCTAGTGTTCTATAGACTCTGCCTACCCCAAGGAATAAAGGCGAAGGTACAATGATGATTATACAGTTCGAAGTATGAGTGACAACCCTAGCTGCAAAATAAACAATGAGAAAAAATCATAGTACATATATATACTGAGAGTGGTTTTTTCCCACAAGCAAGAGGCCATTGTTGCTAATAACTTCCATCGTAACATGATAATTGCTGTGCCGAGCATTAACACCAACTTCACAATAATACGACAACTACTAGTGTCACCTTGAATAACCTTGACGCTGTTAATCTAATAAAAAAAATATAATTAAAGAAGGAGATCAAAGTATGGAGCAAATAAACAACAACATAAATAGAATTAAGAAATCAAAAATCTAAATCAAAAGTCATTTAAGCATTTTCTTTTTGCCAAAAAAATAAGCTCCTATAATATGTCCATTTTTTTTTAAGAAAGGAATAACTGCAACATTAATTTCTTAATAGCAAAAACCGATAGGACTTTTCAGAATTCGATTTCAAATATAATCTACAAAAACTTATAAAGAAGGAAAGAGATATTTAAGTCTTTTACTCAGGGGTGGATACTTTCGCTATGATACATTACTAGCTCACTATTGCTTCGCTACTTTTGATTGCAGCGTGATGTTTATATAGCCTATAGCTTTCCTCGATAAGTGGACTATCCAACAAATAATAATAGTTTAAAAAAACTAAAAAACACGCTTTATATAGAAAACCCAACTAAAAAATAGAAAAAAGAGTTCCTCTGGAAATGCGCGCATGCGTAGTTCGCGTACTAGCCCTCTCTCTCACTCTCATGCAAAGGATCCGGAAAGAGATTAATGAATCCTGGCGAATCTAACCAGGATAATCGGATATTTTAATCGAATTATTGCATTGTCATCGGTCTTTGACAGGTGTGCAAAATTTGAATAGAATCTGACCGTTTAAAGTGGGTCAAAATAGCGTCCAAAGGAGTCGGTTACAAACATACAAACAAACATACAAGTGAAGCAAATATAAAGTGTGTAAAAAATATTTTATCAAATCGATCCAGTAGTTCCTGAGATCAGCGCGTTCAAACAAACAAACCCTTCAGTTTTATAATATTAGTGAGTAACTATCACTCATCAGCATATTTATAAACTTCTGCTTATTCATTACAGGATGTAGAGTTGCTAAAAAAAATATTATACTAACAAATAAATAAACCTAAAAAAATTACAAACCCGTCACAACGACTCTCGAAACCGCTACTTGAAGCGTGCTTAGTAATATTAACTCTAGTATGTTCCATTGTCTTTTTTTTCTCTAACGAGGATCACAATAAAACTCTATATAAAGTTACATCAAGGCTATTTACTAAGTACAAAAGAGACTTTGTATTATATAGTTACACAAAAAAGTATTATCATGGTTTTTGCCTTACTTCCGTCAACTGTGGCCGCTGAAGTCTTTAATTATAACTTCGAACAAAGTATGCCCTTCGATTGTTCGTCCCACACATCCCTTCTATATGTTATATGTTATATGTTATGTGTTATATGTTTAGCTTACATCTTTCACTTATTCATCTATTATTTTATCTTTTTCTTCCTTACATATGTATATTAACAAATTACAAGTACTCCATTGTAATTTATTGCTGTGAATGAAAGCCAAATTCATGGTAAACCTTCACCCTGGGTAGGCACCCAAATGGAAGTAAATGATAATATAATTTAAGAAGGCTGAAAGACTTCAGGCTTCTTAAATTATCATTTACTTGCATTTACACAAAATATATAAGTATCGACGGGCCTCGTGGTCTAGTGGTTCATATAACAGACTGCCGATCACGAGGTCTCGGGTTCGATTCCCGGTCAGGACAAATATTTGTGTGATGTTTTTAATTGTCATACAAATGTTTGTACTGCGTCTGGGTGTTTACTATGTATTATAAGTATGTATTTACAAAAGAAAAGTAGTATATGTATTATATCCGTATTCTGGTACCCATAACACAAGCATATAAAGCTTAGCTTGGGACCAGAGGACGTTGTGTGAAATGTTCATGAATATTTATTTATTTATTTACCGTACTATAGAATATTAAATAATACAATATTCGTTTTAAAATAAAATAATTATTTGAAGTAACCTGTTACATTACCTACTATTAATTATTCATACATCGCTACCAAAGTTAATGTTATTATATATTTCTTACTTATAAGAAAACCGTATTAAATAGGATAATTTAAGAAAGGGCAGTCGTCTCAAAATTTAGAAAAACAGAAGGGTGAACAAGGGCATTACAAGGACATCTTTGTCTTATTGCTTTATTGCGAACTAACCTTGCTTCTAACAATTATTTACATCATTTTCGTATAACTGAGGTCGCCTCCACACAACGTTATTATAATATTATAAAGTAAACTGATTTATTGATGAATAATGAACCTCACCAAAACTTGTTTTCGCACGGTTTATATTAACTATGATTGAACATTGCACACACAAAATTTATATCGCAGCCTATTGCTAAAAGGCAAACCTAAGCGGCGATACAACTATTGAGTGTGTAGCTTTTGCAACTTTTTGTCGCTAAACTGAGTCACTAAACTTGAATTTTCACTATCAACATTTTTGGGGCTATTCTATTTATCTAAAAGTTGAAAACATGGTACAAGCAAATGACGAATTTATGTTTTAATAAAGAAGCAGAAAATAAAAACATGGTAAAAGACATGAAAACTTGCATTGCATGCGATCTTAAAGGCTTACTTCAAAGACAATAACATGTTCAAATATTCTTTTGCATGGAAAAGGCCAGTTCGGCATATTGCCAAAATGATTGGATCAATACACATGTACAGTTCGTATTAAAATCGAGATCAGATCCTGTAATATTTTGTTGTGATTCATACGAAACGTCTCACTGACTTTGTGCGAAAGGATTGCATCAATGTTTCATAAGATGGCACTATGGAGAACACAGTCAAAAAATTATTTTTCCCCTTGAGGTTGTGGTTATAAATTGTATAAACTTAGTCATCACAGCACAGGATTTTTCAAAAGTCCAGTCATGCGCGAGGCAGACTAGCTACAGGGTTCCATTATTGTTAGGATGAACAACATAAAACCTAAACAAATTCTATTTCAGTATAACGATAGTAAGCTTCTAAGGATTTTTGTATCTCAAGTAATTCCCGTAGACCGTAACAATTAAAACTACATCTTAGTAAGTAGCGTATCAACCCGGTGGGCACAGTTGACAGTATAGTCCTATACTGTATAGTACAAGACAAATATGAAGATAACAACAAAACTGATAAATAAATATTACGAATTTGTTCAGTACGCTCGTGTTACAACCACAACATACTCAACATTTATGTTTAGAGAAACAATATGATAAAAATAACACTTGCTTTCTTATCTCTTAACGTAACCATTGAAATCAGTTACTTCTGGTACTAGTTATATTAGCTATATTTTACAAACACAATCAAAGTTTGGCTAAAAAAGAAAAAGCCAAATTCAGATCTGATCTGAACTGATCAAAAACCGGAATAAGATTGTATGAAAGGGTATCAAAAACAACTAACTTGCACTTGCTGATACATACACGTCACTAATAGATATTTAAAAATCATTGTGATTCATTATGATCATTTTCTAAGTGATAGCAATTAAGTGTGAAACATTTACGTTCGTATTTTACACAGTCCGGCTATCAAGACATTAGGGCCAGGGCCATCTCTCTCTCACAAGTATTCAGAGTCCTAATGTACTTAAAATAGCAAGCAATATTTATCATATAGTTAACTAGCTGTTGCCCGCAACTTCGTAAGAAACCAAACCTTAACATACTACACAACAAAAAAAGCTTCCGTTTGAACAAATCTAAGTATTAAAAAAGTCCGCATTAAAATCCGTGGCGTAGTTTTCAAGATATAAGTCCACATAGGGACATACATACATACAAAAATAACCACTTTGTATTATAATAAGTAAAGATACCTACAAGGGTTAACTACGAAAAATGTATTATCTGTCTTGTAAAAAGACTAGCTAAAACGAAATAGACAAATCGATATTAACTATTATTATACTCGTAGGTACATTACAACACAAATAATCCGTGACTGTTTCATTCATAAATATCATCGAATCCCTTTCTAATACTTTACTCCAAAATATTAACTCTACTCATAAGTTCTTAAACCTTTAAAACTATTTTCGCGGTATAGTCCAGTCAAATTACGGCTGAGAATGGGAAAAATAATCACTAAAATACCTAGTTTGGGAATTATGAAGGATCGATCGGGGGGTGTATTCTGAGCTTATATTCCAATTTGAGTGGCACGGATTTCGCTCGGTAAAGTAATATATAACTCCGAAGGTATTGGCATTACAGAAAAAAGTTTATACATAAAGTTGTTCATAATTAAAAGAGCAACACTTTCATATTCGGGTAAAATTTAATAAAATTGAACGGTTGGGGAGAAAATGGCGAAAAATAAAAAATGGGAGGAAAAAAAGTAAAATTTTTGCCTTTCGGAAGCAATAAATTGAAAAATATTGATGATAAAAAAAAAGTTTCGGATAAAAAAGTTAGTAAATTTAATTTAGAAGAGAAAAGGTCTACAATTTTTTGCCTAACACTAACCGTTCTCGAGATATCGAATTAAACGCATTTTCATCGAAATGACCTTGAGCTGACCTCCCTAGATTCCCTCAAATTGGAATATAAGCTCAGAATACACCCCCCGATCGATCCTTCATAATTCCCAAACTAGGTATTTTAGTGATTATTTCTTTCGGTAATTTGACTGGACTAGTAGCAGAATCACGTAATTTACATGACGCTTTATCTCTTTAAATTTCCCCATAATTGCTTCTTTGTGGTTTCGCTCAGTTATCGCTTACGGCAGCATCAGAGCTTTGAGGCAGTGTATGGTATTAATGGTTGTGACGTTTTATGTACCCTGTGTAGGTATTTTAAAAGGTTAGTGTGTTGTTGTGAAAGGTCTTCGGATAACGTTACGTCGTAAAGAATAAGTACAAAAGGATGCCTACATGCACAATTAAGATTAAACAGAATAAAGGGCCTTTTGTTGATACAAAAAAATCATTTAAATCAGATATTATACAGACAGATATTATATGGTGAGTTTCACTTTGCAATCAGCAGATTGCTGCGTGAATTCACCACTTTTTAGCTTATTAATATATTGTTACGTGCTAGGGTTCGAAGGATTTGGAGAGAAAGACCTGCTGACTCTTTTGAAGACTTTATTCACTAGCACTAGTTACACACTAAGCACTAGGTCCAAACACTAAGCACTAGGTCCAAACACTAAGCACTAACAATGTCCTTTAGGTTTTAGCCAAGTCGTAGGTTTCACTGGTATCACTCTTGATCACTTGTTTTCGCTCTCGAAGTCGCCTTTCTCGTAGCTCAAACTGAACTGCCCGGGCTCGCCTCCCTGCCGCTATTTATATGCGCCAAGACGAGTTCCAGACCATTCCAGAATGTTCCCGACTGTGCGCGAACGTGATCGCCCGGAACGAATGTTTCTAGAAGCTTCGCGCATGTACGATAGTTCCTCTAACGCCATCTAGTATCTAATAGGGGTTTTACTCTGTTCGGTTCTTTGATTGGTTTTACTAGTTGCTGCTAGATGGCGCTAGCCCCTTTGTGTTTTGTGTGTTCGTAACACTACTCCCCTCTTAGAGATGCTCGTCCCGAGCATCGTTGTTACTACCATGGTAACGCGCCAGACGGTCTATGTGTACCACTTTGAATGTCCCTCTTGGTTGCTTTTGAATCCTATAGGTCACATCATTCAATCGGGTAACCACTTTGTATGGACCGTCCCACTTGCTCTGCAACTTTGGAGATTTCCCTTTCCGGCGAGTTGGGTTATGTAGCCACACCAGTGTCCCTTCCTCGAAGCCGTTCGTGTTCGATTTCCGGTCGTATCTGGTTTTCATGTTCTCACTAGACTGTAACCCATTTTCCCGGACCAAGGCGTGTATATAGCGCATCTTTTCCCTTAAATCGCAGACATAGTCTTGTACAGTCTTTGGTCCCTCCGGTGACCCTCCTGTCAATAGGTCTACTGGTATTCGTAGCTCTCTACCGAAATTGACATACGCCGGGGTAGCTTTTATGCTCTCATGCTCGGCGGTTCGGTAAGACAGAAGGAAGAGTGGTATATACTTGTCCCAATCCTTTTGTTTGTCATCTACCAATTTCGCCAAATGCCTCTCAAGGGTCTGGTTAAATCTCTCAACCATTCCATCAGACTGCGGATGGTACGCGGTGGTCCTCGTCTTATGCATGCCCAAAATTCTGCACACTTCCTGGAACACCTGCGATTCGAAGTTCCTGCCCTGATCAGAATGGATTTCCAGAGGCACACCAAAGCGACATATCACTTCTTCGACTAACTTGGAAGCGACTGTTGTGGCTTCTTGGTTTGGTATGGCGAACACTTCGGGCCATTTGGTGAAGTAGTCAATGACGACCATAAAATACTTGTTTCCCGAATCCGTTACAGGAAATGGCCCAGCTACGTCAACTGCAATTCGTTCCCACGGTGCACCGACGTTATACAACCGCAGGTTCCCACGGCTCCTGGTCTGTGGTCCTTTTACAGCAGCGCAAGTAGTACATTTGCGGCACCAATCCTGTACATCATCTCGACAATGCAACCAGTAGAATCGTTCTCGCACTTTTGTTAACGTCCTCTTGACACCTAGATGACCTCCTGATACGCCATCATGTATTTCACGGAGAACATCTGGTACTCTCGTTCTTGGGACAATTATCTGAAGATGGAACTCTCTGCCGTTAGTCTTCTCCCATTTCCGGTAGAGTATTCCGTTTTGGAGTATCAGACTGTCCCATTGCGCCCAGTACGCCTTAGTGACAGCGCCAGTGGGTGCAACCTCACTCCATATTGGTTTTACGTCGCCCCGTTTCTTCCATGTGATGATGTGCCGAAGGTCGTCATCTTTTTCTTGAGCCTCCCTTATAGCATCATTCTCCCAGAGACTCAAAGGATCTGTTCTCGTCAGTTTTAATGTTTCTTCATTGCATTCCTGCTTAACACAATGTTTGCAGTCCTCCGAACACGGCCTTCGTGAGAGTGCGTCGGCATTCCCATGTGTCTTTCCGCTGCGGTGTTCCGTCTTGAAGTCATACTCCTGGAGCTGTTCAATCCATCGAGCTACTTGACCTTCTGGGTTCTTGAATTGCAGTAGCCACTTCAAGGCTGCGTGGTCAGTTCGTAGTAAAAACTGTCTGCCGATGAGATATTTGTTGAAATGTTGTAGCGTCTTTACAACAGCCAAGAGTTCTCGTCTTGTCACACAGTAGTTTCTCTCTGGCTTGGATAAAGATTTGCTGAAATATGCAATAACAACTTCTCCTTCACCCTGTTTTTGAGATAACACCCCTCCAATGGCCGTGTTGCTTGCATCCGTGTCAACTATAAACTGACCTTCAGTTTGTGGATACCCCAGGATTGGTGTTTCACACAGATGTTTCTTCAGTTTCTGAAAAGAATCTTCACAAGTCTCATCCCAACTAAATTGTCGTTTATCTTCTGTCAGCCGATGTAATGGCTTGGCTTTCTCTGCGAATCCCTTAACAAAACGCCTGTAGTATGAGCATAGGCCGAGGAATGCCCGCACTTCGGTTTTGTCCTTAGGGGTAGGCCATTTTTGAACTGCTTCCAGTTTCTCCGGGTCTGTCTGGATTCCATCACTGGAGATAATATGGCCGAGATAGTTGACCTTGCTCCTGAATAAATGACACTTTTCCGGGTTCAACTTTAATTTGGCTCCCTCTATTTTGGCGAAAACTCGCTCCAAGTTTCGCAAATGGTCCTCGAAGTCGCGTCCGACAATGATGACGTCATCCAAGTAGACTAAGCAAGCCTCTCCAACTAAGCCTGCCAGTACACATTCCATGAGTCGCTCAAATGTGGCAGGTGCGTTGCACAATCCGAAGGGCATGACGTTAAATTGCCATAAACCTTTACCGGTCGAGAAAGCTGTCTTCTCCTTGTCTTTTGGGTGAATTTCCACCTGCCAGTAGCCAGATTTCAGGTCTAGGGTCGAGAACCATTTCATGCCACTCAGGGTATCTAAAGTGTCGTCGATTCGTGGTAACGGGTAACTGTCCTTCTTAGTGACATCATTGAGACGCCTATAGTCCACACAAAATCTCGTGCTACCATCTTTCTTCTTCACTAATACAACAGGTGAGCACCACGGACTTGTAGACGGTTCAATAATCTTATTCCTTCTCATGTCCTCCAAAAGGCCTTCAACTTCTTTTTCCTTTGCAATTGGTATCCGTCTTGCTCGTTGACGAATTGGTCTCTCGCTTCCGGTATCTATCCTGTGCTGAACCATCGACGTTCTTCCAAGGTCCCCTTCTTGACTGGAGAAGATATTGGCATAGCGCTGCAAAAACTTCTTAGCTTTCATGCTCTGCGAATAAGTCAGATTACTCTTACAGTCATCGAGTAGCTTAGTCACTAAACCGTAGTTATTGCTGTTTGCTGAGTCTGCGCCTGTCATCGAACTACACTTTTTCATCCAGACAACTTCCTCGCACTTTCCGATGACATCACCTTTGTTCAAGCAGATCTCGCGATCACCAAGATTCAAAACCCTGACCACAGCGTTTCTGCTTCCACTAACAAGGGTTCTCGCCGTCATCAGTTTTTGTGACGATGTCTTGGTAGGTGTGTCTTCGATCAACACGCATCTGTTTGACTTTTTCTTTCCAGCTGGCGGCAGTTCCACCAGTACCTGAGCTTCCGCTCGTCCAGGTATGATGACCTTCTTTACACATGTGACTTTCCCGCAGACGCCTCCAAGAATGAAGATTTCTTCTTCACCACACTTGAAAACTCCTTCAGCGACATTAATTCTGCAGTTGTGTTTCTTCATGAAATCCAAACCCAAGATGCAATCATCCACAATCTCAGCCACGATTACGTTATGAGAGTATGAGGACCCCCCTACATACATCGTAACTGACGTTTCTCCCAGGATGGGTATTGGCTGACCGGAGGCAGTAAGTAGCTGACAGTTAATTCTCCTCTTGTGTCCCGTTGCGGTTTTTACCAGACTTGGGTTCACTATTGTTCTAGAGGCTCCTGTGTCCAGAGTCATTTTGCAATCCGTCCCGTTAATAGTCCCCTGAATCGCAAGACTATTCCCGCTGCATGCCTGGGAGATAACAGTTATCGGGGCTCCCTCTGCGTCAGCCAGCACTCGCCCCTTAGTCCTGGCTTTTATTCGTTTCCCTGATCCCGGGCCAGGGACAAAGCCCCCTGCTTCTTCAGCACCTCTATTTGTTCCTCGATTCTTTTCATCCTGGCCATCTGGGTTTCCTTCTGCGGGCAGTTGAGCTGAAGATGGCCCCTCTCGCCGCACTTGTAGCACATGGCTCCAGAACTTTTCTTCGTAGGGGCCTTAACCTCCTTGACTTCCTCAGAGACCTCGTGGATCTTATGGGTATGCCGTATGTCATAACGAACAGCCTCGACCTCCAAAGCATGCGCCAATGCTTCCTTTAGCGAGGTATGGTGACGAAGCCTCACTGCAGCTCTGACCTCCAGGTCTTTGATTCCGTCGACAAATGCTTGAACAATATTCGTGTCTACCATCTTGGTGTCGGCTCCTGGGTGTGCCTTCCTGACGAGTCTTTCAATTTCCAACGCCCATTGTTGTAGCCCTTCTCCTGAGCGTTGGACTCTGTCACGCAGTTGGGCACGGAACACGTGCTCCAGGTGTCGCTCCCCGTATCTGGATTCAAGTGCCTCCATCAGGTCTTGGAACCCATTTCCTGTATGTGGCAGTGCTTCCAGGACCGACAAAGCTTGCCCTCTTAGCGCAACAGTGAGAGCGGTCAAGCATTGTTCTTCTGTCCATCCGTTGGCAGTAGCAACCGTCTGGAATTGCTGACGATAAGCGTTCCAGGAAGTAGTGCCGTCGTATGGCGGAACTTTCACTCTTGGTCCTTGTGCCACTCCGATAGTTCCACTAGAGATCGCAACTCCCGTGGTTTCAAGGCGCACTACTTTCTTCTGTAGTTCAATGAGGCCGGTTTTCACATTTTCGACATCCAATCCTAACCCGGTAACTCGTTCTTCCACTACGTCGACATCTTTTCGAAGCTTAATCACCGTGTTACTAACATCATTTATAGCACAAATCACTTTTTCTTGTGACTCTTGCAAAGCGACGAGCTTGCGTTCTTGTGACTCTTGCAAAGCGCCGAGCTTGCGTTCTTGTGACTCGAACTTGCGTTCTTGTGACTCTTGCAAAGCGCTGAGCTTGCGTTCTTGTGACTCCTGCAAAGCGCCGAGCTTGCGTTCTTGTGACTCCTGCAAAGCGCCGAACTTGCGTTCTATCAGTTCAATTAAACTTCCTAATTGAAGTGCTGCTTGAGGAACTGACGCTACGGTGCCGCTGGTGGGCGTGGCCTGTGTGGTGGGTGTGGCAAGGTGGGCGGATCCAGTGGGCGGAGCTTGTCTAGTGGGCGTGGCCGGTGTGGTGGGCGTGGCAAGGTGGGCGGGGCCAGTGGGCGTGGCTTGAGTCTGAGTAGGCGGAGCCTGGGCCTGGGTGGGCGGAACCCGGTGGGCGTGGCATGGTGGGCGTGGCCAGTGGGCGGGTCTAGGGGGCGTGGTCGGTGGGCGGGGCCTGGTAGGTGGGGCCAGTGGGCGGGGCTTGGTCCACAGCGGGCGTGGCCTCCGCAGCTCGTTGTGCCCTTGTCCTGACGCCCTCGAAGTCCTCTCTCGGAGTCAATGGCATCTCCAAATCCCACTTCTGACACCAGTTGTTACGTGCTAGGGTTCGAAGGATTTGGAGAGAAAGACCTGCTGACTCTTTTGAAGACTTTATCCACTAGCACTAGTTACACACTAAGCACTAGGTCCAAACACTAAGCACTAGGTCCAAACACTAAGCACTAATAATGTCCTTTAGGTTTTAGCCAAGTCGTAGGTTTCACTGGTATCACTCTTGATCACTTGTTTTCGCTCTCGAAGTCGCCTTTCTCGTAGCTCAAACTGAACTGCCCGGGCTCGCCTCCCTGCCGCTATTTATATGCGCCAAGACGAGTTCCAGACCATTCCAGAATGTTCCCGACTGTGCGCGAACGTGATCGCCCGGAACGAATGTTTCTAGAAGCTTCGCGCATGTACGGTAGTTCCTCTAACGCCATCTAGTATCTAATAGGGGTTTTACTCTGTTCGGTTCTTTGATTGGTTTTACTAGTTGCTGCTAGATGGCGCTAGCCCCTTTGTGTTTTGTGTGTTCGTAACAATATCAAGTGATTTATTTGTTAATCTATTAATAATTTACATAATAACAATGTGGTTTATTAGGGGAATCATATTATAAATAAATATTAATGGACATTTCACACAACGTCCTCTGGTCCTGCATGCTTGTGTTATGGGTACCAGAATACGGATAGAATACATATACTACTTTTTTTTTTTGTAAATACATACTTATAATACATAGAAACACCCAGACGCAGTACAAACATTTGTATAACAATTAGAAAAATCACACAAATGATTGTCCCGAGCGGGAATCGAACCCGCGACCTCTTGATCGGCAGTCCGTTACCAGAACCACTACACCACGAGGCCCGTCAAATATTATGTTGTTATAATTTCGTGCTAATGTTTTATTATGCTACAATTGCAAGTGTAGTAAATACGTAGACTGTAGAAGTAGTCATCGTGTTACGTCGCGACGTAAGCATGACCAATTAGCGATGCGACGGAGTCAAGTGGTCCCAATCAGTGTCGACTGCTTGACGACTCGTACACAATCTGCCAGACACTATTAAAATGACTCTTAGATAGAACTTTTAGCATATTCCCGTATAATATGCTACTTTTTTACTGGTAACGCCATCTGTGGATTTCTATGGGCATCGTCACTATAAATAAAGATCCATTCCTATCAAAGCAGATTCAGACTCTGAAGGCTCTATAAAGGATTAAATGAAAGCTATATTCATTTATTCAAAAATCAGAATCAAATACATGAGTTCACATGACACACTTTTTTAGGAGTTAAATATAAATAAAATGTAGGTCGCCTACTTCTGAGCTACATTGATAAGTTTTATATTATCAGAAACTATTTCTATGCGTGATAAGACTATAAATCACGTTTTCTTAAAAAAATATTGAATTGTTTTGCTCCTTAAAATTATAGAAATGTGAAGCTCCTTGGTAAATCTTAAGATTCAAGTGAAGTTTCGGTATGTTCATTATTACACTGAGCCTATGACCTGTCCAAACGCCATAATTTTACATATCTTGTAGGTGGATACTTCCAAGTAAGGCAATCATTAAGTGATTACCTTCACACCACCCACCTGTTAAGTTTTATTTACTTTATACTCGAATGGTTATTTCCTAATTGCTAAATTACTTCGCCGGTAATTATGTGTAGCTTTGATCGAAAATAGTTTTTGTAAAATTTTTCCTTCTAATTATTTTGCTATGAGCGATATTAAAAATGCGTTACGACAAATTAGATCGGATAATCGGACTCTAAAAAAATATCAAATTTTCTAAAAAAACATTTAAAGCTACAAAAGCACGAACTGTGCTATGAAGAATAGAGGTACATGGTATTCTTCTGCTAATTAACATACTAAATAAAGAGATCTGTAGGAAATCAGGTGCGGCAGAGCTAGTATGCGAAATAGTCGAAATTGCAAATAGCACGCTAACAATAATTATGAGGGGAGAAAAGCAAGTGACAAATCCGAAGAAGACGATTTTTTTTAAACTATGAAGAGCTCTTCGTTCTTAGTAAGTAATCAAAGTAACACACTTGCAAAGATTATTACTTGTTTTTATAGACTGGCTGAATATACTTAACAAAATAAAGAAACGCTTTTATAAATGTAAATAAACTAAACAAATTTATGCACATATGCGGGTATATATTCAAGGTCGTGTCGCTATTATACAGATCTATTCAACGCCAAAAAATATATTCTTATTAGATCTAGATTTTTCTTTCAAGGAACCAATTAATTATAGATGAGAATTTAGGATCCTACAGGGGACTGTCAAGCAAAAAAGCCTTTTTTTAGATGCGTGGGAAACTCTTGAGTTGTTCAGTTTAGCTCAGTGGACCAAAATTACTCCTTAGCGTGGCGAAATCTAAAAACGTTCGATATTTAAGACCATAACTTTACTACTTATTTAACAGAGGTTTAATAGATTAATTTACATTTAGACTTCTTTGTCCAGTTAATGTCACCTTCAGAAAACTGATCGAAATAGTGAATTACATCACTTTAACATAAAAACTCTTTATTTATAGCTCGATAACTATCTGATCACGTGATCAATAAAAGTAAGTACATAATAATCATGTGAAAAACATAATCCTCCTCGTATCACATTCTGGTAAAAATATGAACAAACCGGGTCGTATTTCGTAAACACAGCGGTGACTAATTGTGTAAGAACAAAAGAAGTCTGTTGTATGTTTTGTTAAGGTACTTGTGGTTTAGCTTAGCGAAAGAAACAGTAAATGGCAGACGCGAGTCATAATATGCATAATCTTATATATGTATTTTCATACAAACAGATACCCTGATGCAGCGTTGCATTACCCGAAGGATATACAAATAAGGTTTGCATTTGGCACGTATTGCGAAACAACGGAATCAATCGAAATACACATTAAAGTTTCCATGTACTAAAATATTTTCCAACTTGTTGTACAATCACCAATCAAGATTCAATTAAAATTGTTAATTGAAGAATAACTAATCTTTTAAAAATATACAAAAACAGCAACATAACCGTCGCATTGGGTGGAATTGTGGTACACTATGCCGCGCTGACGAGGCGTGTTGGCACAGGGTTTATTTTAGAGTTTTCCGTCTCTCACAGAGGATTTTATCTGTGTATAATATCCTTAGTTAATTTTTATAACACCCTGGGAAGGAAAAGGATTGCTGACCCTTATATTCTTAATACGTCACAACACGGACATATGATTAGCTACTAAGAATACGATTTAATAAATTTTCGGCCACATATTTTTAGAACTAAAATAAAACATGGTTTGATATAGGTACCTACGTAAATTCTTAATAGGCAAAAAGATTAAAGTTAATTACGGATGTTGATATCAAACTATTATAGTGGCATTTTCCTTCCAATTAACAAATACTAACTATTGTTATTTTCTATAGATATTATATGCATGTATTTATCCGCTTACATGATGAATCTTTTGATTGATGAATTTTTTATCTTTGTTTGTGTATGTTACGTTAGTATTATTTTTTATAGTTATGTAGGTTACAATAGTAACACGCCAGATGGGATACACCTAATTTGCCCTTAGCTGTAATTCTTCGACAGTTTCCATATAGGTTGTCTGGAAGAGTTCGCTATTAGCAATAAGACCGCCGCTTGTACATACCATATGATGTAGGTACTTAATCAAATTATGTATCTTGTTTTTTCTTTGGTGTATAAAGAATTTTGTATTGTATTGTAATCTCTTAAACCATTAGACGAAGAGGAAAGTAACAAACAATATTACAGTTGTATTCGTTATAACACGTACATAATAGATAAATTTGTACCGCGTGGTGACGGATTGTCCGTGTGGTGACGGAATAACAAATAAAAATACAGAATTCAATAATACAAGTGGCACTACCCCATTTTGTTCCCCAAGGTGCTGTAAAAGCCAGCTAAGGGAATATAAGCAGTTAAGATCAACTGTAAAATATAGAAAACTCGTAACGAAACCTTATGCCAACACGCCTGGTTAGCGCGACAAGTAGACCAGACACCCTCTCAAAGTGGAGAAGGCCCGTGCCCAACTATGGGACGTTAATGTACTGGTGAAGGGAAGGAAACTAGTCCAAAGGCCTGTCCTTTAAAGCTTTATGCAGTACTAATTGTAGTCAATCAGAGAAAAAAATTTAAAAAAAAGTTTTATTTTTTAATCATCTCAGACAATTCATATAAAAATCCTTTTTAGCAACGCATTGTCTAATGTAATTGGCTAGTTGTTGTTAATGTAGTATAGTGTGTGACGTCACACAGGTGTAATGATAGTGATAACACGCGATAAGGCGATAAGCGAACACTTCTCGCAATACACCTTCAAGTAGGTCGTTGTAATCGCCATACACCCGGAAACTACAAACAAGTATAATTAGTTATACACTTATACATATAACACAGATCACCCTGAATAGATACCTCATTAAGAGATTTGTGTTAACAAACAAACGCACCAACGTTGGAGGACGGTGCGAGTTGCGGGATATGAAATATCTTTTTATTATTTATTTAGTTTATGTACATCATTACAGTTTAAAGTTATAAATATAATGCGTTATACACAAAGCAAAGATACAATATTAAATAAGCTAAGTACAACACTAAAACGACAAAAGAAAAAAAAAATATATGTAATAAGGCATTTTGATTAGTCATGGCAAAATCACAAGCCGAGTTCTCATACATTATTATCTTAAACGTTCAGTGTGCGTGGCTTGGGAAATCTATTTGGGTGTGATCTATGTTATATAACTAAAAATAGGACGAACATATTTCTTTATACATGTACAAAGACAAAGCATTCATAATTGTGACATATCTATGTATTTCAACTAATTACAATAAATATACATATTTATGACATAGTTAAGCCTTCAACAAAAAAACTTATGAAAATACATGTACATTGCTAAGTTTTTGCTTAACCGACTTCCAAGTAAATAACAAATTAAATAAGATTCTCATGTCAGTGTTCGTCGCATCTTTAAACTCGAATTCGGGTTGTCCGATTGTTATGAAATTTTGTGTGTATATTAGGTCTACGAACAGAAATTAAATTTATACTCCTACGCAAGGTCTCAAGGACCCTCTGATAAATAGGCAAGTGGGGCAAAACTAGTGTTAATTATCTGGTTACTTACACATTACACGCACATTCTGCCGCGGTTTTATATGTATGTATACTGCCCCTCTCTTTAGCTCGTAATGATATCATACAACACTCGTTAAGTAAAGCCTATATTATTCCAATGTATAAGCTATGTAGCTGTAAAAATTCATCAAAATTCACACGGTAGTTAGAGCGTGAAGAAGCAACAAACATACACACTCACAAACTTTCACATTCACAATGTAGTTAGTCTAGGATAGACAACAGCTAATATAGGACTTATTTGCTAATAAACGTAGAGTGGTATAAGAAATTACTACCGTACTAACCGGCCGTTATTATCATCGAATAATGATATAGTAAAATAACGGGATAAGGGCAGAAAATTATGATGATGAGTATATGTTGTTGTCGTATTAACTATATAACTACATAAACTGTGACATTTTCAACTTTATAGCTATCGCTGTTCCAGAGATCCAAACTAGTGTCGGACGGCCCGTTTTACCTTTGGTACGAAACTCTAAAAAACACCGGTTTTCTGATGAAGTTTACTACAACAGAGCATATTTATTGTATTTCTCATACACATTTCTATTGAACGTTGTGAAATAATAACAGATTCCTTATCATACACACTTCGAGAAACTAACCCAGGGAATTTAATGAACTTATGACTTCCGCATAACAACACCAGTGGGTTTACCCATAGAGCACATTGGGTAAACCCACTTTTGGTACATAAATGTTTTTATATGCAATAAGTCATAATTGAGACAGTGTTGATAAATTCATGTTATTAGGAAATTATACAGTAACTTTTTGTTTTCACCAATGCAATTAGTTAATATCGTAAATGTGAAAGTTTGTGAATGTGTTTGTTTGTTACTACTTCACGCTCAATTACTGAATTGATTTTGATGAGACTTTATAGCTATTATATTATAGCTCGTCCATTGGTATAACACCTGGCTAGATCATTAGGCTAGAGTTAATGCGAAGGGAAGTAATTATCTCGCAGGCATGAGTTAGCTAGTTTGGTCATAAACTAGTGTTAAACAAACTAATGTTATCATTACATTACCTATGTTGTTAGTTACGTAAACCTATGTATTAACTGTTAAAGTTCTATTCTGTACATTAAGATAGCGATATGTTCAATATTAAACGGCGACAGACCTGCAGAAGCATGAGACAGTGTCATCCAAATCGAGGGGCAGAACGTGAGGTGTTGGCGACGGCGAAGGTGGTACACTTTTATACTTGACGTGAAGAACTCTACGAGCTGCTCTAGCGCCACTCCTGCGCAGGATGCCCACCGGCCAACGACGGGACGAACTCTCCTCTGGTTCCCCATCACCACCGCCGGATTCGCTCATCCTGCGGACCCACGCCTTCACAACCATACACGAAACCATACACCTAACAGTAAAAACAACAAAACCACGCAATCGGTACAAGACCCGGCAACGTCACGTACTGAATACGATGGATATGTGAAAAATTAAAAAAAAAACAGCGCTCACGTTAGCGCGCTGCGACCGACTGAGTGAGTGGAGGACGCTCAAGCGCCGGCAGCGTTCAACGTTTGCAGTGACATCATACGTTATCAGCACACCTGTGAAACTATGTGACGTATTGCCTACTGCACTATGTTTATCGTCCGCGCTGCATAAACACTGCCGAACCGCTGCTATACTGCACTGATATCCATAACACGACTCATGTTCACTGATTGCTTCCGCTACCATCGTACATTTAACACCTTCCTTTATATCTACTAGCACTGCAGCGTAACAAAAAGCACAATTGAAGCGTTACAGCTGTTTTACTTATTTCCATTAAACACGCGGAATACCTAACTAGACAAACAATTTTGTCAAAAGACCTCTAGCAAAGATGAAAATTATAGATAAAATTTTGTACCACGACAAATGGTCTAAAAGACAGGGTCCACGAATAATTAACTAGTTATTCGAAAGGATTTAAAAATTAATAAAATTAAAATATTTTCTAACACTTGCGCGACTCATTGTATAAATAAAACTACTTTTTACGGATTTATGTCGACGGATCACTCCGAAACATCGGGCCAACATTTAAAACAAATATACGCGTCTAAATCCGTAAAAAGTAGTTTTATTTAAATATGTAATATGATTATGTTAAATGTTAATAATACCTGACTATTCAGGAATCGTGTAGCCGTTCAAGGCAAAAATTTTCATGACAGGACTTGAATATATTTCAATCAAAATATAACTAGGTACATAATATCATTTCCATCAATTATCTTTTTATGTTTTGATAGTTAATATTAGGTAAAACCTCCTGGCACGATTAGTACCGTTTCATGTTACCTGTCCGTAAACTTCTACCGATAGTAGTCTTGTAGATATTGCCCTAGAATAATAAAAGCCACAACACACGGCATTTTTATGTGCTATGTACACCGAAATTACTTGGATATGCTGATTGCATCTTTGGTATAGTTATTTATCAAAAAAATTTCACCATCCTTCGTTTTATAGTTAACATGCGCGGATAGATGGATCGTTAAGTGGGTGTTTATTCAGGATAACTAATAACGAAATTCAAAGAGCTTCTTTAGATTTAGTAAACTTTTCTACTAACAATGTTTTTTTCATGACTGAAGCAGGTTGATTACCAATTTAGGCATAGTAGTTAACTAAACGCGTATTGTTTATATTTTTATAACTGGAGACCAAGTCTGCTATTATTATCTGCTATGCAATGGATCAGTCAGTGATAGCATAATGGCGAATTTTATCAAGTTTGGTAGTCTACTCGTGAATTTTTTGTCACAAATAACGCCATTATGGCACCATAAGGGCGTCAATGACTGATCATTGTGATCACATTGTAAAAGCAGACTTGGGCCCCTGGTCATAAATAACGCCTAGTGTTTAAAAAGTAGCAAGTCTGATTATAAAAACGTTGCCGTAAAGATTACATTTTACAGCAACTGGTCAAGTGGCGTAACGGTAGTGATGTAGTCTGCTGTGCCTCAATAGAAAATTATTTGAGTGATACAAAAGAAATCGGACTTGGTGTGGATATTTTATTTTGTATGTAATTAGTTATTTTATGTATTTATTTACAAAAAAAAGTTAGTTACATGTAGCAGATTTTAGACAAATAAACTAACAACAACAAAAAAATTCATGTCATTCTCCTGCCCTTATCCTACTATTCGGGGTCAGCGCAACGTATGGCTTTGTTTTCCATACTCTTCAATCAGACGTCAATACCGTATTCTCTCCTCTTTGTTTCATATCCTCTTTCAGACAGTCCATATATCTTTTCTTTGGTTTTCCTTCGAATTTATTACTTCAACTACTTTTGAAATACAGTCGACTCTTTTTATTTCAAACCTGCGATAATTCGAACCTCTCTATAATTCAAAGTTATCACGAGTTCACTACAAAATCTCATTATATTTCGAGCTAAATCAATACATTTTTATGCACTTGGTAATTCGTACGAAAAAATCATTGCTATATAACAAAACCACGCGTTAATTCGAAGTCATCGGCATCCAACACTCGACAATTCAAAGTTGCAGAGAGAAAGAGGCGGAATGATTGTTAGTCAGAGTTCTTTCAAAAGATTAATTAATTCACATTATAAATATTTATGTACGTACATGTATGGACACGAATGTACCTCTAAACTTTTGTCATTATTATTTGTCATTATTATTATTTTGTCATTATTATTATTTTGTCATTAGAATACTAGGTGACCCGGCAAACTTTGTTTTGCCATACAAATCTCAGGGGTGGACAAACATTATCACTTAGTTAGGGGTATGAAAAATAGATAGTAGTCGATTCTCAGAACTACTCAATGTACATAAAAAATTTCATAAGAATCGGTCAAGCCGTTTCGGAGGAGTATGGGAACGAACATTGTCACGAGAATTATTATATAAGTACTAGCTGACCCGGCAAACGTTGTTTTGCCATACTAAAAAAAAAGTTTGAAAAATAGATGTTGGCCGATTCTCAGACCTACTGAATATGTATGCAAAATTTGAGAAGAATCGGTCAAGCCGTTTCGGAGGAGTACGGTAACTAACACTGTGACACGTGAATTTTATATATTAGATGTAGCAGTTAACTAATAATAATGGATCAACACTTAATAACTCAAAGTTTTATTTATTTTCTCTCGTTTCATATTTCAAACACTCGATAATTCGTTATATTTTAAGCGTCCCTAGAGTTTCGAATTAACGAGAGTCGACAGTAGATAAGTTACTGACTATAATAATATGAATTCCTACACCATATAAAATAGCCAATGCAATAAACGGCCTCAGAAACTCATATTCGTACAGACCTAAGATTCAGGACGCAGATGACCTACAAGCAGAAACGAAACAATCAAACGACCAAAAGTGACTTTAGTTAATTAAACTTTAGCTCCTTGCTCTTGACCTATCTTCATTGACCCACTAAATTTAATTAACAATTGTCTACTACACTTTACGATAACTTGATTTTTTTAAGTTTTACTTCTTTAAGCACGTTAGTGAAAAATTAGGGGCGTAAATTTTTACGATGTACGTAATGCTACAGAAAAGAAAACCACTAAGTACAAGGTGGACCCGCTCACAAACGGTTCCGTATAGATATTAACATAATAATGGGATAAAGGCAGGAGAATAATGACGATGATGAGTATTTATTGTTTTAGCATAAACTGATATTCATTAACTGAAATTTTCAGTTCGTTAACTATCACCGTTCTAAAGACACACAGCCTGGTGACAGGCGGACGGCTGGAGAGTAAAGTGTCAGTAATAGCATTCCGATTTAACTTTTGGTACGGAACCTTAAAAACCGTCACAAACACTGACAGCATGCAAAAGAGCAGACTAGGCACAAAAATAAGGAACTATCATATCTATATGGAGTTATTAGTCGGATTAACAAGTTATATAAGTCTCTACCGTCGTGTGGTGACGGATTAAGAATACAAGTGTCACCACCCCATCTCCTACCAAGTGTGCTTTAAAAATCAGCTAAGGGATATTGCACACAGACAACATCCTCTGTGAGAGACAGAAACATCGAAAATAAACCCTTTGCCATCACGCCCGGCACAGTAGTCCATATTCCCTCCAAAGTGGAGGACGGGCAACAGTGGGACGTAAATGGGCTAGAGAGGAGAGGAAGTCTCTACCAGCCACACCCATGCCCAGGACCGTCGTTTCCACTGGGCACATACCAAGGGACCTGCAACTATTGGGGGCCAGAAAAATAATACCGATAGTCTACTAACTAATTATGCTAAAGGGGAGCATCTTATAGGCGAAACACAACCATGCCCATGTGTGACATCAATTCATATAATGCGAAGAGGTCACATACACTAGTTACAAGGGTTCTGTACCACTCACGTCACAGAATATTAAGTGTGTCATTGATTATGCATTAGACACACTCAAGCCCCTTCAAGAAGATCTATTTAGTTTAGGAGAAGTCCAAGTCGGATCTGATACTGAATATGTTTTTATTTATTCTGCACGAAGGTTATTCTTGAGTTATTGCTTGACATAATTCGTAAAATAGATAATATTATTACTTTCAAGTGGCTGCATCTCTGAAACGGTGACAGCTAGAGAGTAGAAATTTTTCACATTTTAAATATCAGTTGATGCTAAAATAAAAAATGCTCATCACTATCGTTCTCCTGCCCTTATCCCGTTATTTTATCCCTTATCTTTTGTGATAATCATAATATGAAAGCTCTTACCTATAAGTCAAAATCACTACCAGTCACACAATACCTCTATTCTCAACATGACCTTCATAAACTGTAAGAATTTAAAAGACTGACTATTACACCAACTCTATTGCATAAAAAATTTAACCTTTTTTAGCAAGCAATGCATTTCATGACTCATTTTAATTTATTTGAATGCAAACTTAAACTAACGTAACTAAAATTAAATCAACCAAGGTGTATACTGATTCGATGGCTATTTAATTGTATATATTTATGTTTCTTAAAATCTTTATGATCATAGTGACTGACAAGTTTCCTAAATCTCAAGCTAGATTTAAATCCCTGATAATTAAGTCTTTTTACCATCATAACAATGATCTACAACGTGGATAGTTGTATGATTAGACTTAATTTTTAATTTCGCACATATGAAGTCATTACTTCATAAGCAATAAATTTAAAATCACTACAATATGTTCACTTATCATAGCATAAGTTATTCAGGGAAAATGTAGCATATTAATGGTGAAAGAATTTTCTAATTTTATTTGTTACAAACAAAATTACAAATTTTCTTCTGCATTATTTTAGTAGGTAAAACAAACAGAAAATATAAACTTAGAATATCTAATATATCTTATAATACATGTGTTGTAACTCTTTGTATCGATATAGATAAATTACCACCTCCAAACATAGCAAATGATGTAAATTTTCACCTTGAATAGATAATGAATAATTTTGTTAACATGTTGACATTTGATCAGCTGTGTTTGTAAATAAATGATAAGAGAAACAGTCAAATATAAAAAATAAATTACGAAAAAACCATTATTTAAGTTTTAATTTCATACTGCGTAGGAATATATTTATGGATTTTAAAAATATTAAGAATAAAAACTTGGTTTATAGTTGTAAATTTGTTTCACTGATATTTATCTCAAACAGTTGAATTATTTTTAGTTAATTTTTAGACATATTTTTATATACTTTATAGTGCTTAGAAAGAGTGATTTTAATGTATAGTTATCAGTAATCATTTTTTGTTGGAGTATTGTTTTGACAAAATCAGCAAGTTTTTTATTTGTTTGTCCTTAGCAAAATAATATTAGGAATAAAACTATTATAAATCAGGCACAGTTTACACATAAACACACATAAAAAAATATGTTATCAAAATGTTTCATGATATTTACCTGCGTATCAGATTCTTATAAACATAGGTAAAAAAAATACTGTGAGATTAACTACCAGAAAAAGTGAAGGATGGACAAGTCAGGTTTGAAGGATCAAACCTGACTTGTCCGTGAGTTCCTACAGGCCTAGGACCCATTCTTATTATATGATCATGGTGTTTATAAACTACATATATGGGTTCTACAAAGTTTCGGTTAACTTCTAGAAAATATTTATTGACTGGCTAGCTAACTAGTTGGTGTTACCACCTGAGAATGCATGGACTAACAATAGATTAGTGGCATATGGTACTAGTAAGGCTATGAGAATAAAGTGTAGTTTATCGGAACTGCTCCGAGACCATGTAATTGAAGTCAGATCGTCGGCGCGACTAATGAGAGTTGTGTGAAAGGTGCGTGTAGAAAACAACTAAAGTTTCGTTGTGTTGTGAGAACAATGGCGTGCGGACACTCACCCCATGAACCAGTCGACGGTGTCGCGCAGGTACTCCGGTAGTCGCTCCAGTTTGATGGATTCTCTCCGACTCGCTTCACAAACAAAAATAACTGCACTTTGTCTTGAAAAGTCCGCGTCTCAATTGCACACAATATTCAACTGTCTCATCAGACTTCGCGGCGATAACCGACAGATTGCTGCTAACTGTACTCTTTTAACGAATTAAAAACCTGGTGTGAATTAGAGCGTGTCGTCGTCACGAAACTCTATCATTGAAAATTTTCACCATATTATTAGGAGCAGCTGAGCTTTATTCGCCATGTTGCGCAACCCGATTATTTTCTTTTAGCTAAATGGTCGTCAAGCTATTCTTATTCATGTGATTTAAATCAGAAATGTATTTATCAAAGTTTATGTATGTTGCACATAATACACACTTTCTAATAAAAAACGATAGACGAAATAGCAGACAATACCTACTTAGCTTTTTTTAAATTTGGTAGAATAATTATTAAGTATGGCAACTTTTTAAGAACTAGATTACAGATTACTGTCAAAAAGTTTTTTTTTTATTTAGTTTGACCACATTTTTTTTTTTTTTTTTTTTTCCATTTATTCATGACTATAGAAACAAAGTCTTTCAGCCGGATACATTATTAAAAACACAAACTAATTAAATAAACTACAAAGTAATAACAATAACATTAAAATTTTAAAATAGAAATTTTAGAAATACTTATTTACCTATAACTAAACATTTTACATTAAATTTTTTCTACAGTATCACGAATATACTTAAACAATGCATTATAATAATTCTTATTTGATATTATGTCCTTGACTTGGCAGGGTACACTTTGTTGTTGTTCACTGTCAGTAATGTCACTTAATTCACTCACTAAAATCAACCGTTGCAAATTAAAACTTGAGCATCTTAAAATAATGTGATCTAAATCGGCATTTTCAGATTCACAATGACGGCAACAACTGTTGTTATAAATTTGGATCCTCTGTAAATGAGCTGGCGTTAAGCAGTGTCCTAATCGCATGCGTGTGATAATAGTTATAAATCTTCTAGTGATATTTTTGAGGTTATAATACCAAGGTTTTACAGGTAATTCTTTCTGAATCTCTGCATACCATTTGCCTTTCTTTTCCAGGGTAATAGCCCAGTAATCTTTCCACAGCTGTTTGGTAAGCTTTTTGTACAGTGTGTAGTAATCAGTAAATGGTACATTTACTAACTCCGATTGGTCTTCATCATGATCTGATCGGGTTGCTGTATCAACTATTTCATTGCCACCAATACCACTATGTGAAGGTACCCATACAAATTCCACATTTATGTGGTTATCATGTAATTCTTTAAGACTATCCCTAATGTCATACACTATATAATTTAGCTTAAAATCTATATTTACATTTTTTAAAGCAGATAAAACACTCTTAGAATCAGTTACTATAAGAACATTATGTACATTATTTACAAAATTAGTAACATATTGTAATGCACAGTAAATGGCATAACTTTCTGCAGTGAATATACTGCATGCAGTGTTTAAGTTTATGCATTTAGTGAAATGCATCTGTGGATCATAATATGCTGCTCTTACATATTCATTTGTTTTGGACCCATCTGTGTATATGGTGTAGTGCTCAGGTCTATTGCCTTTAAATTCTAAAAATTCAAATTTATTACACACTGCATCTAAATGGATATTTATACTAGTAATAAGACTGATATAGGAGGTTTTATATAAAGGCCAAATATTGTTTCTAAAAATGTTTTCTGAATTATCATTTACATATTTAAATATTACTGGGATTTCAGGCAAGGATCCTTCTACCAAAGACGAAGCTGAGATAATATCTGCGACAGAATTTGACAGAGAGACTACAGGGTGCATCATTATTCTCTTTGTTAGAGGGTTATCATTTGAGACAAGAACTTTCAATAAAAATCTCTCTGCCAACATTAACCTACGTAACACCAACGGAGGTATGCATGTTTCTATTTCTAATGAGTTAATTGGAGTTGATCGCATTGCTCCACATATTAGTCTTAATCCTATATTTTGTATGACATCCAGTTTCTTTAATAAGGTGCTTTTGGCATTCATATAAGCTAAACTACTGTAGTCAAAGTGGCTTCTCACTATACTTTTGTATAGCATACTCATTACTTTAGGATCAGATCCCCAATAAGTTCCAGCCAGGTGTCTCATTATATTAATGCCTCTTAATGCTTTTTTGCTTATGTGCTTTATGTGTTCATCAAATTTTAATTTGTCATCAATAATGACCCCTAGAAATTTTTGGTGTTTAACTACAGGAATTACTGTATTGTTATAAATAATTTTTACATTATTGTGAGTGTTTAAATTTTTGCTCACAATCAAAACTGAACTCTTTTCTGGGCTTATTTCCAACTTTAATTTAGTATGGTAATAGCTGTACAATTGATTTAAAGCATTATTAATATTTGTTGCTGCTGTTTCCACATTTTGATTTATACTATACAAAAGCAAGTCGTCTGCAAACTGTAAAATATTTACACCTGGTGTAATTACATATTTTAATATCTCTGAGACATACACATTATATAGCAATGGGGACAATGTTGCACCTTGCATTGTACCTTTATTAACAATCTTAGGCCCATGTAACTTATTATTATATTTAACATAAACTGTTCTATTGTTCAGGAAGCAATATAGCCACCTTAAGATGTGTCCTGGCATACCTATATCATGAGATACTTGAATTAGTTCCATTATATTTACATTGTCAAAAGCACCTTTTACATCTAGAAAGACACATATTGCATTAGAATGACTTAATTTAACTTGTCTTATATCTGATAATAAAGATATGAAGCTTTCAGAGCAACTTTTGCCTTTTCTGAAACCAAATTGTATAGGAGGCAGTAGACTATTGGATTCAATAAAATAATCTAATCTTAACTTTAGCATATTTTCAAAGAGTTTACCCAAACAAGATGACAGAGAGATAGGTCTGTATGATGATGCATTATTTATAGGTTTGTTAGGCTTTAATATTGGTATGACACATTGTGTTTTCCATGACTCGGGTACAATTAATCTTTCCCATAATTTATTATAAATGTTTAGTAAAATGGATTGTGCATTTAAATGTAGTTTTTTAATTAACATATATGGTATATTGTCTAATCCTGGTGTAGTGTCTTTCCTACTTTTTAAAGATATGTTCAATTCATCCATGTTGAACTTTTTTGTGAGAAAATCATTAGTAGTGTTTACTTTAGCATTTTCAAACAAGTATTCTAGTCTAGATGTATCTACTTCACTATTATCAGCTACATTATTTATAAAACTTGGTACCCACTCATCATTAAAATGTTTATTTCGATTAGTGCCAATCTTTTTGAATTTTTTAATATACTCCCATATTCTAGAAACTGGTGTTAACCTATTAAAACTATTGCATAAATCTTGCCATGAAGTGTTTCTTTCTTCTTTCAATATTCGTTTTTTATTAGCATCTAACTTTTTATATTTAATCCAGTTTTCTATTGTAGGCTCAGAAAAATAATACTTTAATGCTGCTTTTGATTCTATAACAGCATCACTACATTTCTGATTCCACCATGGTACTGGTTTTCTTATAGGTGTGTTTGAGTTAATTTTTCGTTTTGGAATTGTTTTATCTCTTAAATCATTTAAAGTGTTTACAAAGTTATTGTATGCTATGATAGGTGGTTCATTGGTATCTATGTGTGTAAAATAAGTTTCTGAAAGACTATAATATTTGTTCCAATCTGCTTTATTGTAAATATATTTCTCTTGATCTACAGGTGGTGAGGTGTCATACATGGATGGCTGAACATTTATCTCAAGTAAAGTTGGAAGATGATAACTGCCCATGGGATCGTCATGAACATACCAATGACATAAATGTGCGAGTGAAGGACTGACAAGAGCAAGATCTATAGCTGATGCTTGCCTATTGGGATAAGGAACTGTTGTTGTGGCACCATCATTCATAATACATAAGTCAAACTCATCAATTATATTATACAAACATCTACCTCTACTGTTATCACTACGGCATCCAAAGGCTATGCTATGAGCATTAAAATCGCCCATTATTATACATGGTTTAGGTATATTATTAATAAGGTCTTTTAACTTAGTTGAATCAAATCTGTTACTGGGTGGGCTATATATACAAAGGATTGCTATTTGTCCTAATTCTGTCTCTATCGAAATGCATATATTTTGTATAGACTCTGAAAATCTTGTATCAATTAGTTTATACTTTATATGATGGTTTACCAAAATAGCTACACCATTATGAGAATTTTTTGAATTTTTATGTATGAAATTGTAATTAGGAAAATGTGGGATTATTGAGCTTGGTTTTAGCCAAGTCTCATTAAGAAGACAAATATCTACTTTCTTTTCATTTAGTAAATTTTGTAATAGGCTCTTTTTGCTCTGTAAGCTTTGTATATTATACTGTAAAATATTTAAATATTTATCCATTAAATTAAATTAGATAAAAATACATCTTTTATTTTCTTATGTGTGAGTGGCCCATCAGAGTCACTCTTGTTACCTAGTGTAACTAGTGATTTTACTATAGCATTGATAATTATATCATTGCTTGCAACTTCTCTTAAATTTAAAACATTATTTGACTTATCTTTAGTTTTGGGTAAAGGCTGTGACTGTGGTATTGGCAAGGGTGGATAATTTTTGTCATTTATACTGGATGGTCTTTTAACAATATTAGCGTATGGTTGTTGCATGGTAAATTTTGCTTTCTTGTCTTCAATTTTTTGTTTTTTGATAGGGCATTCCCTTGAAATAGCAAGGTGATTGCCGGAACAATTGATGCAAATTATCTCATCGACATCACACTCTTTATATGAATGGCGTCCAGCACATGATGAACAGTACTGTTCACCTCTGCAGTTCTTAGCGGAATGGTTGAATTTTAGACATTTATAGCATTGAAGAAGTGGAGGAATATAAGTGTGAATTTGATATCTAAATAGTTTCAAATACGCATACTGAGGTAGAGAGGTTGATGCAAAAGTAACGGCAACAGTGTTGAGAGGTACTAGTTTACCCTCAACCTTACGCATAAATCGTTTAATGGAGACTACTTCAGCGTCACAAACAATATTCTTATATAGTTCTTCATTTGATAATTCTTTAGGAACATACTTTATTACACCAATTTTTTCAGTTAAGTAAGAAGGAATAAATGCCTTCATTTTATTTTTCCACATAAAATCTTCCATTTTAAGGAAGTTATTAGCAGCCGAAGCTTTTCTAAATGTAATTCCTATTTTGTGAGCATTTATTCTATGCACCCCTAACACATCTTTGACTTGCTCTGCTATTAAATTTGTAAGAGTTATGGGATTTTTGTTACCTATTTTCTCTTGTTCTGTTGATTCAACATATACCGTAAATTCAGAGCTGCTGTTTTCTAAGAAAAGTCTCTTATAATTGGGTTTGGTAAAGATTTTATATTTATTGGAATCGTTACCTCCAGCATAATTTGCGTTGTAGAATTTTCTTTTCTTGGCCTCGCCTGGTTCTGGCGGCTCTTCGCCGCCAGCGCCACTGCAGACGCTCATCGTCTTCGTATCAATAAGTGATAGTTTAGTTGTATTTAATTATTAAATTAATAAAATGAAAAATTTGAAAAAAATTATTGCCGCCTCGTTTGACTTCCCGCCAAAAAAAAAGTGAGTTTGACCACAAGCTAGAGATTTTGCCAGGAAAAAACGTATGTCATTAAAATAATGGACCATTTTGTTTAATATGCTCGTAAGTTGCTAGCAATAATAACTGATTTAATACTCATTTACATATGAATGTAATTTTTTGGATGATTCGACCCAATGGTCGGCAAAGAATTTTAACATTTAAAAAATAAAATGAATTACAAGAATTTACTAATTTCTACTAATTCTAATTTCATAGTTATGCAACTTCTGCCAGGTCAGCCAGCAATTTATAAAAATATTATTCGACATGGGGTCATCGATGATCGACGAAGCCAAATTCGAAAAGCGAAGAAGAGAGTATCCTTTTTCAATATTGATCGCTGATCTTGCAAAAATTGACAGTTAAAAACACGTAGCACTATAAGCCACACAAATTGGTAATGCGCCTGGCGGCCATGTTGGTGACGTCATAGTGACGTATAGATGAGAACATTACATTTTGTTAGCTGTAATTTTTCTTTGCTGATGACGTCACAAGGGCGTTAATTTGACAAGGTTCCAGCGCATTACCAATTTGCGCGGCTTATACCATTAATACCTGCGCAGTCTCAAAGAGAGTACAGACAAACAGTAAAAATTTAACATGACAATAACCTATTTTGCCCAGCAAACTGCAATGAAGACATGTTGCGCCAACTCAAGGACAGGGAATAGTGTGGCAAAACTTGGCAAAAGCACTTAGAGACGGTGCATTTTCGTACAATTAATAGAAAAAAAAAGGGAATTGTCTCTGCGATCTCGATAAAATGTCAAATCTATGTCAAATAAATGTCAAATCCATTTTTGACAATGACATTTCTCTTAATTTCTCTATACTCTATTCTTAAAAAAACAGTGTTGGTTGTGGTTGAATCATTTCAATAAATATACCTATTTCACAGTGTTGAATATCTGAAGTAGCGGTGACAAAATTAATATTAATAACTAAAAGTTTCTGATTCAGAATTAACAATCATCTACAATCATGTTCCGCTTGCCATATGGAGAAAGAGTTGATCCTATGGAGGAGAAACGCCTAGCACGTGAAAACACAATCAACAGTGTGATTACTTTTTGTGTCCTCTGTGCTGCTATTAGAATAGGTAAGGCAATTTATTACTATATTATCTAAAAGGAATTTATCTACTTTATATCATAAGTGATATGATTTCTTTATAGAAGATTCTACTATTTACCAAAATATTACCGTATTGACAGTAATGTTTCCGTGCATTTCATTTTTTAATCTATAAAATACCACACGTGTTTAGCACAAATTTGTGTTATTGCTGGAACAAGCAGCAACGATTAAGTTATGGACAACTCATTGTATGATTTGTTTCATACATATTTCTCTGGCATATTCAACTGTATAGGTTAGATAATACTTTGGCTAAGTTAACCTATTGTAACTTCGTTACCTAGTGAAACCTAAGATAAAATACCTCAATATCTAGCTAGCAGATGCGTATGCTAAGGGCTATATACTCTGAAGTTTAAATGTGCTTTATAAAAAATGTAATCAAGCATCTTTATTTTGTTGTCATTCTGTAACCAGTATTAAAATCTCTATAAAAAACTTGTAAAAAGTATGAGTAGGTATATGTAGTTATTGACCATAATAAATAAATAAATAAGCCTTTATTCAGATATATTTCAAATTTCAAAATTATATAATATAAAATCCATGGCTTCGTCTGTCTGCCTTGCGGCGAAGGCCCCCCCCCCCCCCCCCTAACTGTTTCCATGCAATTCTGTTGCCTGCTTTTCGTGTCCACACATCACCTGCTATAGCTTTTATTTCATCCATTTGACTTCGACCATTTTTCCTTTCCTCTTATTGTGTCCTGCCCATTTCCATTTTAGTTTTTTTATAGTTACTTTTATATCTTTTAGTTTTGTTCTTTCTGTTATGTACTTATATCTTACTCTATCTGATAGTTTTATTCCCATCATACTCCTTCCCATAGCGTTTTCACAAGTTTCTAGTTTTCTTAGATGGCTTTTAGTGGTTACCCAAGTCTGGCAACCATATGTTAGGATAGGTGATATGCAGGTGTTATAAAGTTTCCGTATGGTTTCCAATCTAATTTCTTTATTTTTCATAATCTCTTTAAAACTCCAGTATTGTTTCCATTCCAATAACTTGGTCAAAAGTTATTGACCATAAACAAGCATTTATTTAATGTTAACTAACTCTCAACCTCAGTGGCATTTGGCATAGAAGTGATCAAATCGATTAATGTTTGCAAGGTGGCCGAATACAATTATTAAACCAGTTTTATTTTAGAGGTTGGTTTTAATTCATTATACATTTTGTATTTAAAAAAAATTGGTCAAGTGCGAGTCGGACTCGCGCACGAAGGGTTCCGTACCATTATCTATGCAACATAAGGCAACGTTATTAGTATCGAGCAAGAAACGGTAAAAAAATCATGTTTGTTGTATGGGAGCCCCCCCTTAAATATTTATTTTATTTTATTTTTAGTATTTGTTGTTATAGCGGCAATAGAAATACATCATCTGTGAAAATTTCAACTGTCTAGCTATCACCGTTCTTGAGATACTGCGTACGGAACCCTAAAAATCATGTTTGTTGTATGGGAGCCCCCCTTAAATATTTATTTTATTTTATTTTTAGTATTTGTTGTTATAGCAGCAATAGAAATACATCATCTGTGAAAATTTCAACTGTCTAGCTATCACCGTTCTTGAGATACTGGGTACGGAACCCTAAAAATCATGTTTGTTGTATGGGAGCCCCCCTTAAATATTTATTTTATTTTATTTTTAGTATTTGTTGTTATAGCGGCAATAGAAATACATCATCTGTGAAAATGTCAACTCTCTAGCTATCACCGTTCTTGAGATACAGCCTGGTGACAGACGGACGGACGGACGGACGGACGGACAGCGAAGTCTCAGTAATAGGGTCCCGTTTTTACCCTTTGGGTACGGAACCCTAAAAACTGTAGAGTGGAAATGGTGTAGGCAAAGATCTCAGATTCTACTACATTTGAGGGTCTGTGCTGGGTTTACAAAATAATAAGGTGGTCAGGTTACTGTTACGGTAGTGCCATAGGTCTGCTATATTGCCAAAGTGCAAATAAATACATGATCTATTATTAGATACCTGTTTTATGTCTCTGTGTGAGCTTAAATCTTTAAAAGTATGCAACGGATTTTGATGCAGTTTTTTTTAATAGATAAGAGTTGTCTGAGAGCATGGTTTTATTTTAAATAATTTGCATAGATTTGGTGTATATTTAATATTGTATGTGGACAAAGTTGCAGGCGACAGCTAGGAATTTATGAATTACCTAAATGTGTCTTTTGTTTCAGCTCCATTACTTGTGGATCACAGTGGTTTTTAAGAGCAGTAGTCAGACCAGATAAGCAAAATGTGTTGTTTTCTCATCTTAGCAATGTGACTGAAATTGTGTGGCATGTTTATTAGTTAATATTTCTGTTAAATAAATTATAGTTTATTTTAGTTGTTTCAATTTTCATTTTCTATTTGCATCTATCCATTAACCGTTCTCCGTCCACTGCTGGACATAGGTCTCCCCATATCAACCGTTAAACATGGTTTTTATAAGAAAATTCTGTTAAAATTGTCGAATTGTGTTATTGACACTGAAAATTCAAGTTTAACTTATCAATTAACTTAGGTTTAGTTTTGAAATCAGAATTGGCATTAAAGTAATTTATTTATTCAGAATTGGCATTGTTCATATTTTTTAAAACTTCAAATAAAATTTTAATATTATTTATTATAATTTTTTTAAAATTCGAAAATCATTTTGGGGAACAGAGTTTCTGATCATGATGAATTAGTTTTTTACTGAAAATTTGCTATATTAATGATTATTTTTTTTAAAAAGCAAATGTCCTCTATTTGCCCTTGAAATGAAGGACTTAAAATATTAATTAATTCTTAGGGTGGAGTTGAAATTGGTCTATTATATCAACTTAAGTCTATCAGGAAAAGGCAATACACAGGATGCGTACAACGATGACGTCACAACATTTAGATATAATATCTTAAAGTATTTTTGAAAAATTCTGTATACTAACTTACTCGAAGTATAGTGAATATTTCAATAATATTGAAATTAGTTGCATAAAGTACTCTATACATATATATTTTCTAAAAAAAATATAAAAACAGCAGGTCAAAAATTATGAACAATCCATTTCCCAATTTAGTGAGGGAAAAGTAAGAGAAACAAAAAAGTTGTTTTTGTAATAAATTACACTGAAGTTTATTTATCATCCTGAATACATATATTGACCCATGTTACTTATTTAAGTGTTACATTTGCATCATTTACGACTTTATTACAACTCACTCAACATACATTTCTTACGCCCGAGGGCACATTGTAATTTTTTTAAATGTTATTTACTAGTTACAAAATTCTAAAATTTGATAATACAATGAAATTTAAGCATTCTTACAATTATCACTAATTCCATTTAGCATTGAAAATAAATGATCATGATATTAATTATAAAAATTGATTTAAGTTCTTTCATATATATTTTTTTACAATTTTAACTAAAACACGCTCACTAGAGGGGCAGATCGGGGTGCAATCATACGTCCAAACGAACACTATACATTGTATACATTTGTAAAAAGTATCAAAATCGAGTAAAAGGCCTACAAAAAATTATCTCGAGATACTAATATTCGTTCACGTAATAACCTAAAAATTGTCCTATTTAGTACGGGACCCTCAGAGTAGCCAGCCGTCGGGCTGGGACGCTCGGGGGGTCCTGGTGCTAAAGGGTAACAAACGTAGGTATTTCAACTATTTGGCTTAATTATATTTATATAAATGAGATGAGCGCGAAACAAAAGCGTGCCGCTCCATAGTGGGAGCGTTGGGGGCGGAGTCCCGCCTCAGCTTCAGTCCTCTGCCTCCTCGTCCTCGGACTCTTGCTGTTGCAGCCACGTCAGCCAAGTGTTCACCTACAAAATATTATTATTATTAACCACACATAATCTGATAACTGAACATTTTTCAAAGAAAAAGAAAATCTGTTATGGTAAACCTACTTTTCAGTTATGGTAATTTTGTAAATTTATTTTTATTGATTTCCACCCACTATTTGTAAAATTTAAGTTATAACACAAACTAAAGCAACAATAGGCGGAAAATCTACTCTATTGTCATAAACCTAATTTATCATTGCCCTTTTAAACATTTTTTTTTATATCTGGTAATATATAATAATTGGCTGCCTCCTTGTTTGTAAGTCTGTTAAATAAATGCAAAAGTAAATATTACCTGGAAGAGTGCCTCTCCCTTGCCGGGGTAAGCGTCGGTGACGTCCTCGCGCCAACGGAGGAAGGCGTCCTCCTCGCACACCTCCAGGTTGTACAGGTACATGAACCAGCGCAGTAACATACCTACAAGTATACCGACAAACATATATTATTATACTGATACTTACTAGCTGCGCGGCACACAAAATAAAACCAACGCCATCTAGTGTAGTTATAAATTCATCACATTTGAGTTATTCGTTAACACTAAAGAGTAAGTTAAGGCTGGTTTACACAGTGCGAGCTGCTGCCTGGCCAGTAGACAGCTACTTGGTTTGTCTACTCGTACGCCAGTAGCTCGGCTCGCCTTTGCTGTCTACACGACACCTAGCTACTGCCTAGTCCGAGTCGTGTCGCGATGTCGAGTGAACATCTTTACTTCTTATAAATCTTTATCTTTACTTCTTATAAAACAAAGTCGTAATTTTTGTATGTATGTCCCTATGTGAGCTTATATTTTCAAAAATACGCAACGGATCTTGATACGGTTTTTTTACAAGATAGAATGGTTCAAAAGAATGGCTTTTTTGCATAATTTGTTGGGGTTTGCTGTATATTGGATGAGATATGATTAAATTTGCCGAGAAACTCACACGCGTGCGAGCTATAAATGAAAACGCTGCCTTATTCTATGTGAGGTACAACAAACTAATGTATGGAGGAATTGTTTGTTACCTATAGTTCGTCAAAAAAGTCCGCGATGGCATATGTCTATGTTTTATGGGAAACCCGCTGTACCCATAATAATGTCGCAAAAATTATCAAATTCAATAGGGGGTTTTCAAAAGCTATTTATGTGTATATAGTAATCTTTTTTATCAAATTAAATATTTTAGTTAGCTTACACGTTTAATATAGATTATAACTGCTCTTTACAGCATGCAATTTAAATGAATATCTTAGGAGATATGACAAAAAAAGAATTACGCGCGACAAAATAAAATACTTAAGGGCCTACATCAATATTATCGTATATCATCGCCGACACGTTCATATTAACACAGCCAGTAGGCACAGAAAATGAAGAATTAGGGATACTTTTCCTATTTACTCAAAATCTACTAAATATATTTAAATTCTGATTTACGTGTTTCTATATATAATAGTTACTTATGTTTTTAAAGTTATTTCATTAGTTAATACGCGATAATAGACCGATAATGAAAAAAATAAAAAATTAGAGAGGTTGTTTCGCTAAGATTTTCTATCGAGAAAACTTTTTTCAATCGCGTTTCTGAGTTTATGCGATCCTAGATCATATATTGAAAAAACATATAATTAAAAATTAGAGCTCTAGCCATTCAATCTAAAGAAACAATGAAAACTTCGTACATAGAAAAATGCACGAAGCTATTGGTATCCTCTTAAACTGTTGGCCGAGCAACGCGAACGTTTCTTCGGTCTTCTATCCATACTCTATTATTTGGATGTTTGGTTAATGTTGTATTGTATGAATGTAAGGATGTTTGTTGTTCTTTCACGTAAAGACTACTGGATGGATTTTCATGAAACTTTCCTAAATTCTACGCGTACGGAGTAGCAGGCAACAGCTAGTGTTTTAATAAAAAAAACGGTGATACGCTCTATGACAACAATTTTATGTCAGGAATTGGAAAATATCTATAACCATAGCCAGTATAAAAAAAAGCGAAAGAAAAGGATTTGGATTAGAGATTGTATGGCTAGAAGATCTTTAGGGGCAACACGTATGATTCTCAACGAGCTTTACCATGAAGACCCCTGTTCTCATTTTCTTGTTCTCTGTCCGCAGCCATTTCGAACTTGATTTACTACACAGGCGTTGCACGCAAAAAAATCCAGGTTCCACTCACAACTGCCCGGCTGGGACTGGCGACCTACTGCCGAACGCGTCCAAACGATGCGAGCGACGCACGAGTTGCTGTTATGTGCGAGTTGCTGCCGGGCGAGCATGCGAGTGAAAACAAAAAATGTTGAAGTAACTCGGATGCGAGCTACCGACCAACTCGCACGTACGAGTTACTCGCAAGTTACGTCCAAACAGTGCGAGTTACTGCAGTGCACCTACTCGGAAGGCTAACTCGTACGCTAGCTCGCACTGTGTAAACCAGCCATAAGGGAACACATACATAGTTTTCTTACATTAAAAGTGGCCCATGAAGGACAAAATTCAATCTCTACCCAAAAGTCAAAGTGCCGGCCAAAGAAAAAAAAAATTGTCAGCCATGTTGGGGAGGTCCATCTGAGTGTTTTTTACTCTGGGAGTCAGCTTCTACCACCACTCCTTCAGCTGCTTTTTTGCGTTGAAAAGTCTGGATTTCAATAGGTTTCATTACACAAAAATCTGTTCCTCTGGCGGTGTCAAAATGTTCGAAGCTTGATGGAATCATCTATGAGCAATTTGCAGACATGTATGGGGCATATCTCTTACCCTTAAAGCATCACATCCAGTTCTAGCTGAAACCTTACGGGATGTTCGCACTCGGCAGGTGTAGGATGTACTGCAAACTTCTTCAGTCGGGACCACTCGGCTTTGACACGAATATTCAATGTGCCTTCATTGCTCTCATATCCACATCAGTCAAAAACTAAGAACGGATAACTTCTCACTCTTGTCAACTGGATGATGAGGTGTTGGATAATTACTAGGAGCTGATCAAGTAGTCGCTCTACCCGGTAGGGAGCAGGTAAAACGACGGCTTGATCAGTTTCGTGGGGCCATTGTATGTGAATGACACAGAGTGGCAGGTTGTGGTGCTTCTAGGGTCAGAGATATGCCCCATACATGTCTGAAAATAGCTGATGTATGATTCCATGGAGCTTAGAACAATTTGGCACTGCGAGAGAAACAGATTTATGTGTAATGAAACTTACTGAAATCCAGACTTTTTAACGCAAAAAAGCAGCTGAAGGAGTAGTGGTAGAAGCTGACTCCCATACTAAAAACACTCGGATGGACCTCCCCAGCACGGCTGTCATATTTTTTTTCGTTGGCCGGCACTTTGACTTTTGGGTCGGACAATGTATGAAACGTGAATGATCCTCCTTTAATTTGAACACTTTTGAAATCGTTTCTGTTACTCATAAACTAGTCCATGTTGCCAGTAGAAGCGATCCTTGTCACTTTAGGAGCAGGTAAACTATTGGTATTATTTGGTAATGGAGTGGGGATTGGGGCCCCTAACAATCGCGGGGCCCGGCGCGTGTGCTGTTTATACAGTTATTTTGTTAAGGGCCCACATCAATATTATCGTATATCATCGCCGACACGTACATATTAACACAGCCAGTAGGCACAGAAAATGAAGAATTAGGGATACTTTTCCTATTTACTCAAAATCTACTAAATATATTTTAATTCTGATTTACGTGTTTCTATATATAATAGTTACTTATGTTTTTAAAGTTATTTCATTAGTTAATACGCGATAATAGACCGACAAATGATTTGAGAGGTTGTTTCGCCAAGATTTTCTATCGAGAAAACTTTTTTCAATCGCGTTTCTGAGTTTATGCGATCCTAGATCATATATTGAAAAAACATATACTTAAAAATTAGAGCTCTAGCCATTCAATCTAAAGAAACAATGAAAACTTCGTAAATAGAAAAATGCACGAAGCTATTTTGGTATCCTCTTAAGGAGTAAAAACAGTTGCACAATTTCACCTCTTACTTAATGGCAGGTTACCCTAGTAAAATAATGTAATACCTTTAGGGTATCGATGATGATGCGCATGTACTTGTACAGCATATACAGCCGCCAGCTGCAGGTCGGCCTGTCCCTCCAGCAGCGCGGTCAGCAGCGGAGCGTACGCCTCCACCAGCGACTTCTCTCGCTCGAGCGCCGCCTTGTCCACGCCCACAGCGCCACCTACCGCACCAGTCACGTGCTCCGCCACTAGCGCCACCAGTTGCGATACGAAAGCTGAGTTCTGACGCACCGCTGGCTCTACGTTTGCCTGGAAACAAAATTCCATTTTATTCTCTAATAGCCAATAATAAATTTATAAATTAAAATAAATAAATTTTTAGCCTTCATGGTCACGTGGATTTCCCTAGGTATTCCCTACAAAGACTTTAAACCAGGAAAAAGAAAGTGTAGTCTATTTTTGTACTATTAGTTTCGTAACTCTGTTTTTAACGTGTTTGTATTGAAATTTCAAATTGAAACATTTTACCATTTAGCGCCTTTACACTAAAATAATTAGCGCTATTTTCTTATAAATAATATCCGCAAATCGTGATATATTTCAATGTCACCCATCAATGTTATTTAACGTCCTATGTTTATTCAATATCCGTCATGGTATCGAAATTAATATTGATACTTACTAAATTAAATTATGGTGGAAAAAGTGAGTGAGCAATAAGCTCAGTTGGCAGAGCTACGGAACGGTATTTCGAAGTCGTGGGTTCAAGTCCCGCTTGCGCTAATCACTTTTTCCACCTTAATTTAATTTATTAAGTAAAGCATAGCATGCTAATTGCAAAATTAACAAATTACTTTATTGTTACTTATTTATGACTTGTACAACAAACTTTCATATTGATCAATTGTTTAGCAGTGAGTTTTAGGGTAGGTGTTTAGAATTTGCCTGTCTCTCCCTCTCCAGCCCATTAAGTCCCACTGTTGGGCACGGGCCTCCTCCACTTTGGAAGGGATTATGGTTTACTGTGCCACGCTGACCAGGCGTGTTGGCACAGGGTTTATTTTCGAGTTTTCCGTCTCTCACAGAAGATGTTATCTGTGTGCAATATCCCTTAGCCGACTCTTACAGCACCCTTGGGAGGAGATGGGGTGGTGACACTTGTATTCTTAATCTGTCACCACACGGAGAATTTGCCCTACCTACAAATAAAATACTTCTGATAAATACAACAATAGTAAAAACATCTCATCTTGTCTTGGTAGCATAACTACTGATTTTAAATTTATAATGAATATTACCTTGATCCAGCGGTACAGTGCATTCGGAGCCGGTTCCACAGCGAGCTGTCGTGCAAGCTGTGCCTGCACTCTTAGCTGCGGCACCAGTGTAGCCAGGCCGCGTGCTTCCAACGCCTCCAGCACGCCGCCTGCACCCGCCGGCTCACCGACATACGAGCAGAGGTTTAACTTGCTTTCCTCATACAACGCAAGCAGACGCTCCGCTCCAACCAACTCTCGTAACTCCTGGAGCACTTCCAGCAACACAGTGTGCTGTGGCGTAGCTTCACACCATGATCCCACTTCTGATAGAGAGACCAATTTCTGTTCTATCGCATGAGCCAGCAGTCGTGGTAGTCTTGCGTGTGGTGGAGCAAGGACTAATGTTTTCAGCGCTTCAGCAGCCGCCGCCCGTTTTATCAAGCGTGCTACGCGACAGGCCCCTCGTAGAGCGCCCGCGTCATCTCTTGTACCGTTGAGGGCGTGGTCAAGCACTGCGCTGACACAACGCCGCAGCACCTTATCAGGAGCCTGCAGCTCCCTCAGTCTACGCAGTGCTACGGCGGCAGGAGCGCGTGACTCCGCCTCTAATGCATCAACACCCTCCTCGTCTGCTGCAGCCTCGGCCGCTTCTACGGCCAACCGACACGCCTCTTCCTTATTCGTACCCTGCGATATTGAAATATATAATATTAGATCTAGGACATCATCATCATACCATCACGCCTTTTTCCCATAGGGGTAGGCAGACACTATAGAGCGCCATCTGATACGATCCAAACATACTTCCTTGGCTAGGACATTTTAATTAAATAGAAGACATATAACAGGTTTTTTTTTATATTCATGTTTTACCCAACACAGAATATAAACACAACTAGAGATAAAATAATTTGACAATACCTTATCCTTCTTCGGTTTGTCTTTCTTATCAGCAGCTGGTTTAATAGTAATAGCTGGCTCCTTCATCATTGGTGGAGTGGAAGCAAATGCTGGTGCCAGGACATCTAAAATCAACAATGATATATTTATAGCGAGCATTCTTAAAGGTTAAATACAATAAAATGAGGGATAGTGTTATATGACTTATATGTGTAAATATTTATTTTAAAATAGAACGCTTTTATACTTAAAATTTTCTGTTTACTTCCATACACCTACAATGCGGCTACTGTAGTAGTTTTAACGCGAAAGAGAAACAGACAGACTCACGGAAGTATTTATATGGCTAGTAAGACAAGGTAATACTCACTTTGTTGTACTGGCGCCAATGGCAGTTGCGGCTGTGGTTTGGACAGCTTGTTGGCAGTGAACATGAGCGAGTTGGCAGCAGGACGCATCTGTACGTCTTGTAAAGCACCAGCTGTGTATACACGAGATTTGGCAGCACGGGAACCTGAATCCTGAAGCATTAACATTAAATTGATTTACACATCATAATATTCAATCAATCAATCAATCATTTATTTATTCGCAGGAATATGGTACAAATAGTGATCATAAATAACATTTCAGGTTTCTTACATATTCTGCCAGTATAGGCGTGCGAAAGTCTTTATACATATATTACTAGCTGACCCGGCAAACGTTGTTAAGCCATACTAAAAAAAAAGTTTGAAAAATAGATGTTGACCGATTCTCAGACCTACTGAATACGCGTGTAAAATTTCATAAAAATCGGTCAAGCCGTTTCGGAGGAATACGGTAACTAACACTGTAACACGTGAATTTTATATATAAGATTATTAAGTCTTTATACATATATTATTATTATTATTAGTTTAATTTGTCATTCAGGAATGATTTTATGTTATAATAGTTTTTATACAATAGCAAGTTAAATACTATGTATGATTGCTTTTTGAAAAACGACAACTAACAAAATATTATAACCACCAATCGTTCAACCTACAGTTAAAAACTACAGACAATCAAACTACTATAATATCGCATTTTTCCATAACATACCAAAAGAAGTATAACTTCAAATCTATACTAATATTATAAAGCTGAAGAGTTTGTTTGTCTGAACGCGACAATCTCAATAACTGCTCGTCCCATTTGAGAAATTCTTTCAGTATTGGAAAGTACATTTATCGAGGAAGGCTATATAACATCACGCTGCAGCCAACAAAAGTTACAAAAACGCTAGTGTATTATGTATGGTAGGTACCTTAGATCCATTGCCCTGTGCAGTCTGTGAATGTTTATTGTAGTGCATATTGTTAGACTGGCGCGGGTAGTACCCGGGCGCAGAACGTTGCCGGTAACCATCCCTGGGCGCACCGAACCCGTTACCGAACAGTTTGTCCGGTGGTGGTACTAAGGCCGCCGCTGGCTGTAGACTTAACCCCGCTAATACATCGTCTAGAGGACGGGAGCGAAGTCCGCCGCGGAATAACGAGTCTCTCTCCCGTTCCCTGTCTCTTTCTCGTTCGCGATCTCGACGAGACACAGGTTCGTCGTCTGACCGCAGTTGGTGAATAGGTACTGGACCCTCCGTAGTTACTGCAGCGCGTGGTACCCAACCACCACGACGTAGTTCCACCTATCAATAAATCAAATGTCATGTGTTTAATTGAACAAAATATTGCATACGGCGAGAGGGACAAATGTCCAAATGATTACGATGAAAAGTATGTAGGAGTAACAATACATAATATAAATATCACCCATCCATATTCTTTCATTGGTGCTGTCAGAGCCAATAAATATTTAATTACAGGAAGTTACATGTTCTGCGACAGGAGAAAACTTCAAAACTAAAATACAAACAGTTCTGGTCCAAGTATTTAGTCTAATATACGTATACTCTCCAGATTCAGAAGAAACTCCTTACCAGCAGTGAGTTGCTAATAATGCAGAGCAGAAGTAAAAAATCAAGTTTGTCATATACTTACGACATCGCGCAACATGAATCGTATACGCGGCGCGAGTTCTGGAGAAGCTGATAGCGTCTCTATACGAGTGAAGTACTGGTCCATCAGTCGACGACCTCGCTCCGAGTCCAGCACTCGGCCGCAAGTCCGCACCAACTGCGCCAGACATTCTAAGTCCTCGTGATGATCGGCAGCGGCACGACGCGCCAATAAATTCTGTATACATCGATGCAGGATCGACTCGGCAAGGATCTCCAATTTTCCAAGCTCCCCGATAAACTTGATATTGCCTAACATCTTGCATTTTGAAAGATGTCGCTTCTCCTCCTCATCGGGCGTTAATGTTTTCCTCACGTCTTCGAACTCGGCAAATGCCTGGAAAAAGATGTATACATAATGAATTTATCGGATTATAGATCAGACTAGTCTGAAAGTGAAATCCTTTCTCATCTAAGAGCTGATCTATACTCAAATTCACTATTAACATACTCTGCAACATATTTTTAAACAAACTAATCATCGAAAATTATACTCAATGGAACACGGAGACGTTTAAAGACCAATCTATATAATTCGCCAATTTAGCATACAGCTACTTTATTTTACCTGAGCACGATTCTCGAATTCCGTACGACATTTGTTCAATAGTAGCAGCTTGAATGTGCATGGCTGTCCAGGTTGTTCAAAGTTAGGTGCTTCTTCGCTAAGCCGCTTGCACAGCTGCGCGTACATCGACGAGTACTTAGGCTCGTCGAGTGCCTTCTCGAATATGAGAAGGATCACCCCCTTCAGCACCTTGTCGGAGTCCAGCTCCAAACTAAGCAAGTCATCGCTCAGCTTTTGGAACTTCTCCGGGGTGAGTTTGTTGAGGATACCGCGAACCTAAAATACAACAAACATTACAGTGGAATAAGATCATCATATTTTGCACACAAAACGGTTTTCGATTTCAAGAATTTGATAGTCTTGTTTCCAAGAAATGATTGTTTAAATCTCATAGTTCATGCCCTCAAAGAAGTAATAAGATTGAAAAATTGACAATATGACGTTATGATTTAGGTAGCTTTGAGGTTTAGGTAAAACAAAGCGGATATTCGTATGGAAATTTTGTCTTGAAAGTCTAGTTTTGCACGAAATAACTGAATTGTTTAGCAAAGTATACACAAGATGCACAACCGTCCACTTCTCTTGGATGAAACGCTTAAGAGGTTTTGATCGCGAGGAAAATAAATTCTTCAACCGATTTAGCATTAGAAATCGTCAGAATTTTGGAGCTATATATTTCTATGAAAGTTCTCGTATATCGGTAGAGGTTAAGCTCAATGGCAAGAGGGCAATGGTCGTGTACCTTTCGGAATATGATGTCGTGTTTGGCATCTCCGTCGGGCACATCGTGGTGTCTCAGCGTTGAGGGCGGGACCCAGCGTCGCCTGGGCGCGGGGACGCTCGTCCGGCCCGAGGCGCGCGGCGCGGGCCCCGACTGCCGCGCGATATCCGTCTTGTCGCCGGTGCTGGCTCCCCGCACTGCACCCGCCACACCCGCACTCCGATCCGCACCACACTGCTGCTACCGCCTTCGCTACCTGGCCTGTACACAAACGGGGAACATTCAAAATGGCGCCAATATTAGATATCGACTGTCCGGGCATGTCCATGTTTACCAGGGATAAAACGCATTCAATGATGATGGTAGAAATAGGAGAGGAAGTAGACTGTGTGTGAAGGATGATGTGAAAGTAAAAGGAGCAAATAACAATGTAACGATTAAAGTCACCGTCAAGTTTTATAAGTAGACTAACCTTTACAAATTCAACAATTTACTATCTTAGCATTCAATCTGCTTCCAAACAATACGCAGGTACACAAAGTACGTAAGATTTATCAATAAAAGTACGAGAAACTATTGACTAATAGAATAAATGAATGATTTTAATAGTTAGGTCCTTGCCAGACTTAACCATACGCGATTTCCTAACAGACTGATGACGATACACGACTTACTAATCCACTATTTATTTTGCGTCGCATTATTTTAAAGTTGAAGAAACTACACTACGTAAATATTTATATTAGATACAATCCACAGATCTCTATGCTGTAAACATTAACATTTTCATAGACATGCACGTCTACGTCTACCCAAAATATTTGCTTAACATTTAAGAAGTATAACACGTACGAAAACAGTTAATAAACGTATGGCAATTGGTAACATGATGAGGTATACCACACCATTTTCCATACAGAGAAATATTTGGTTTGGGAATAATTTTGATTAACCCGCTCTATTCCAGGGGACTGGCATTTTGGGGTGGTCCAAATGGTGATGGTAAATATGTACACAAACAATAAAAACAAAATACAAAATTTATTTTGTTTACAAACAGAGCACAGTACGTCAGCCATATTGTGAACTGCGTCATGTACATGACCTTCTTTTAGCGTCATCACTGAGCAACAATCTATATTAATCAAAGTCGCTATTTTAAATTATATTGCATAACTATTTTTTTCGTCTTCTTAAATTATTATTATTTTTACTTCTGTAACTAGGTTGAGATTGGAATAAAGTTAGGTCTGCTGTCATCAATTTTGCCGACACTGGCAAAACGCGACAAAAATACCGGACATTAGCGCGAAATATGGTTTTCTTTCGCTAACGGCTATCTTTTATTTCACCCTTACTTCTCGGACTTCGGGCGCCCTTGAAACTGGGGCAAATTCAGTAAATACGGGGCGAATTGTAATCCCTACTAATATTATAAATGCGAAAGTAATTCTGTCTGTCTGTCTGTTACGCTTTCCCGCTTAAACCTTTCAACCGATTTTGATGCAATTTGGCACAGACAATCTTTAGACCCTGAGAAAGGACACAGGCTACCTTTTATTGCGAAAAAAAATTTTCCAAATTCCACGCGGACGGAGTCGCGGGCAACGGCTAGTCCTAAATAAACAGAACCTAAACTCTATGCCTAGATCTAACTTTTATAATGACCTACCACATGACTTTAGAAATGGGCGTAATTTATACGCAATTTGTAAAGACTCCAAGTACTACGGGAAGGATCGGGCTTATTGTTATGTTTTAGACTGAGTGAGTACTACCTGAGAATTTTTTTGCAAAAAAAAAGATAGCAATAAGGACTGTGTGGCACTTTTGGGACGACCAAAACTCTTTGTTTGGTATTAAATCTGTACACACATACTCATTGTTTTATATGTTGTGTAAAAAATATAATAATTGTGATCTTGATTTTAAAAAATCATTACTTTTCAAAAAGTGAACCGGTTTTTATTAAACATACCTAGTCCCACCATTTAACTAATCAGATATCTTGAATAAATGATGTACATACGTGGTGATGACGACATCGTATATGTTTTATTCCGACTTAAAATAGCAATTTCTTCAAGCATAACTAAGTAATTAAGGAACCAGTCCATTTTTTATAAAAATTTTAAGGCGAAACGATTATTAAAATTATGTGGTTAATTTGAAGCACACAATACTTTAACATAGAAATGTAACAAATTAGTCAGTTTTAACATTTATTTCATAAGAAACAGACAGTTTCTAGCGCTCGTTAGATATAAGAAAAAATAGAGATTTTATATTTATAATCTTACGCTATGTGCAAAATTCTTTCTTTGAAATTTCAACGCTTTCACTTTCCGCAATTTATATAAAAACTGTGCAATTAAATTTAAAGAAATTAGTTGAAATTTTAATAAAAATATCTCGTATTGTTCGTTTTTACGCGCTAATCTCTGGAACTACGATTAGATTAGTTTCATTTTATTTGTTTTGAGCATATTAATTTAATTATGTATTGAATGGAACTGTGGGGCTATAATGAAATTAAATATTGGGTATTTTTGCGGTGCGAGAGCAGAGCTCGCTAGGTGAGTCGGGGAGTCGTCGCCCGCGCCTCTCGGGGCGCCGACCTCTCCCCCGCCCCGCGTACCTCCCCTCAAATAACGTTCTGAAGCACCTCTAGCCGTCCTTCTCGCGTCGACCCTGCTTAGAACGTCACTAGTTTTAAATTTATAATTTTCGCAAATCGAAAGATAGCTAAGAGATGGTGCTATGATGAGTTTTGATGAACGTTAGGCAGTTGGCGAGCGGTCGATAGCGTCGTAACGCGAGGTCGACGCCCGCCAGAACCTTGGCGCTGTCGCTGCAAGGTCGCCGCGTCACCGCCGGTCGCCAGCTGTCCCACGCGACCACCTTTCGAACATGTGCCCCAATCAGAGTTCATGGCGCAGTCATTTTTTGAAAAAATAAAGGAAGCTGATGAAACTTCCTACATTTTTCCAAAAGGATAATGAAATCTTAGATTTAATGTATGACATTGCCGTATATAAACGTTACTTAAATAATTATGTTAATTTTTTAAACTAATTATAGTTAAAAGATCCCAAAAATATTATAAATACACCCAACGTCCTCCGGCCTCCAATTAATGCTTGTGCTATGTGTATGTATTATTCATAATTATGAGATAACTATTATTTTTTAAATAAGACTAGCTAAAAAGTAGCTAAAAAAAAAGTTAAAAAAAAATTAAAAAAAATGAACTATAAACCTCACGGAGCCCGAGACCTTTCCAACGAATGCAAAACCGTGGAAATCGGTTCGTGCGTTCTGGAGTTATAGCGTCAGGAAGGAAAACTCGACTTATTTTTATATAGTAGATTAAATACACATAACAAATAGAAAACTACGACATTGATCTTCTCGGGGGTATTCTGTTGAAAGTGTAATCGATGACCTTATAACCCACGTGTCAGCGTACAGAATAGTTACGCAACAAGAGGTCAAAATAACTTTTATGACCTCTAATTTTCTCTAATCATAGACAAATACAGGTCGGATTGTCGAAAAGTTCACTAATATGATACATGTATCTTTTTATGGGTCTGTTTCAAAAGCCTTTAGCCAAAGGTCTATGTAAGTACGGTAGCCACCACTCAGAAAACCTTGCTGCCTAAATTATCGTTAACATATGAAGGGATGGGACACTTCTGCGTTTCCACTGTGATGACATATGCTATAACATATTTTTATTTTGTTACTTACATACATAGAAAAAATCCAAACGCAGAATAAATATTTATTACACAAATAGTCCTGTGCAAATATCAAATCCACACCCTCCAGAAAGGTAACGGTAACGGTCAGTCCGTAACAGTATATTGTTAGTTTTTAGAAAAATTATCAAACTCTTGCCTACATCCTCAAGCAAATAATTTTATTAGTTCATAAACTGAAAAACACGCTTGAAAATCCTAAATATATTTTTAAATAATTGCATTGTCATCGGTCCTTGTTATGTATGCAAAATTTCAAATCAATCCGATTGTTGCAAGTGGGTGAAAATCGCTTTCAAAGATTCCGTTACATAGATTAATACATTGATAGATACATACCGAACTTATAAAAGCGTGTTAATAATAAAAGCCTGGCGATATATCGAAGACAGTTCCTATTACGATTATTTCTATCTTAATCACATTACACTTAAAAATCCTTATCTGAAATTGACGACTATATCCGATCTGCGAATTGAGCAATAAAGCGATCGAAATACCGACCAAAATCGCACAATAAAACCGAGTTTCGTACATATGCATAGTAATGCGCAGTTCACTCACATCGACAAGTTCATTGACCTTTCATACTTTGTAACGTAGCTCTTTCATACTTTGTAAAGTAGCTCTTTCATTTGAGATTCTCAGTTGAATCAATGAGATGGTTAAGAAAACTGTAGTTTCCATTTTAAAACCTTAGAAAATAACAATATGCTTATAGCCATCGGTTTTGCTGCACCCCCATATTAAACATAGGGCTACCATTTAGAGCTAGTATTTGCAGAGCCTATGATAGACAGATAGACTGACGATGATGAAACAGTATAAAACATTGTTTGTAGATAGGCAATAGATATGCAATCGTTACTGGCTTTAAAGAGTGCAATCATGGCCCAAACGACCATGGAACTGAAGAGTAAACGAAATGTCGGGCAAAATTTATGAGAAAATAACTATACACGTCTAATTACTTGAAGAAGAGAAAAGGTTATTTCCGAGATTCTATACGAATTGTTTTATTTGTTTTTTTTTTATCTGAAGTTTCCTCATTGTTCTAGGTTATTAGTTATAGCAATCCAAATTAATCACCTGTTTTATCAGAGGTGTATTCTTATACTTCTTTAATCAGTCTACTGCTTATAGAACAAAATCGCCATATTAATCACTACTATGTAATCAAGTCTGAGCAACCATGCTTTGCCATTCATTTAGAACTCTTATCTCACTTCGGGTTAAGGTGAAATGTCAGCAAAATGTTTATAAAAACAATAACTTTCTCGCCACCGGTTTTTCTTTAATTTATTCCAAATTGATTAATTTTAATAAATTACTCATGTTTATTGGAACACAACGTATGAATAAGAAATGACGAATAAACATTACAATTGTAAAAACTTGTAATGATTTGTTTGGGATCTTTTACACGCAAGTAACAAGTCTAAGGTCTAAAGAACACCTCAGTTCGAAGCTTTATAATAATAAAGAGCTTTCTGCAGCTTATCTGACTTAATTCAATGCCACACTGAATCGAACTGTTAAATCTGTAACCAACACCCTATTTCTCATAATTACTGTAAGATTTAGTTGAGCTATAAATTTAGTAGATTTGTAGAAAACACTTTGTACTGCTTTGTGATGATGATGTCATTTGGCTGTTATATTTGTACATGGGTGTAATTTTATTATTCTTTTGTTTTGTAGAGTCTAATTAAGACTGGGTGTAATACCCTATTGTTATAGTGACAACCCTAAAGCTAGCATCCCCAAGCGCGGGCAGCACCGCATGAGCGGGCGGTCATCGACCCGAGCACGCCCTCGCCCCTGCTGCGTTCTTGTCTTCTATCCACACAAATATATTTATATCTAAATGCTTATCTAGTTCATTTACTCTATACAGTTTTATCAACCTTTCTATTAGGTCCTCTTTAAAAGCGTGAATTACACAGCACCGGATAGACAAATTAAATCGATTTATGGTTAAACAATGATGAATGATTAAAGAATGCTTAAACGTACTGTTGCGTACAAAACTCAAAAACGACTTGAAGCACGAATAAAGTAAAACGATCCGAGCAACTGACCATTCTATAAAACATACAGGAATGAAAAGCTTCGATAGCAAATAGGAAAAACACCTCTTACATAATTTTTTTACGTGATGTAAATTGTAATACACCCACGATTTGGACATCAACAATTTCCTGTGTTCCACGTAACAGACAGTGAAATGATTACGTGAGAATAAATCGGGCACATTTCCAGACTTTGAACTGCTATTGAGAATTTTTTTTCATCAGGTAGTGCACAATTACCCATAAACCTTGATCAACACAAGTTTGCAAACCAATAACTTTTCTAAGATAGCTAACCAACAAATAGGATTCGAAGATCGTTTTTAATATTTAAAACCCAAGGGTCTCTTCAGTATTCGTATGTCTGATAACAACATTGCAATGTTCATTTCCAATTTCCCAATTATTATAACTTTTATCAACGAGAAGTGACAATATAAAATAGGAATGCGGGATGTCATGAGTCCATGACCTCTACGATCCCCCTTTAGGACGTCACTAACTGAGACGTGGAATAAGATTGTTAATGGCCAGTTACCCAGACAACAAAGAGTTTGAAAACAGATATAATACGAGGTAGAAGTGCAAGTTGCAATTTAGAAGTTTGCTTCAATTCAAGAAACATACTGTTTTGATGTCAAGTGCGGTTTACGTTTGATATCACATATGAATCAATGAATCTCTAAAAATAAATAAAGATTTTTCACCCAACGTCCTGATAACCCAACTTAAGCATAATAATAAGGTATAGACGTAATAGATTACTTTGGCTTCGCGAAATTAATTACAATGTCAAAGAGACAATTTATTACAACTAGTATTATGGCACAGAAGGCAAGTTTAATGGGAGTATGGTATAAGCGTGAAATATTTGATAGAAAGATAGGCCATCATAGATAGATAAGATACCAACACTATTTTCACAGTATCTGATGGAAAGTTTAGAAAGTGATAACGCACGCATTTCAATATAAACAGATACAATTGTCGAGTATGGCTGTGATTTTATACTGATAAAAAATTATTGAATTTTATTTTAATTGAATGACCGAATCACACCACGCACCTGAAGAAATATACAAAAATGGCACAAAAACTAAAAAGTTTAGCACTTTGCCTTATGTGCACATAAATAGGTAAGCTCTAATACAGATCAATCGTGTCATTAAGTCATATAAACCTTAAGTTAATAGTTTCCTGAGAAAACGCGATGATAAAATTCACTAACCTGTAATTACAATGATTATTTCGTGTACCATGACTTTAAAAACCTTGTTATTTACAAAAAAACATTCCATAAATCAGGAGAATAAACCAACTAATTCGAAACGAACTCCACAGTGGGAAAGGATGAGTGTGGAGAATCAAGCGTCAAGAAGCGAATGATGTAAGATTGAAACCTGCCTGCTCAACGCATAAGGAAACTGGTGTGATGATAAGAAATAACAAGACACCCTACTGCTCACACGTGCACATTAATATTGGTGACTGTGACGCAAACTCATTTATTCAACTCCTATAACCGCATATTATTAGAAATTGACGCAAAACTGTCCAGGACAGGGACAGGTGGGACATCTACGTAACGGGCCTTGCAATGGAAATGAGTCGTACGTCTCTTGACGTCAATACAGAAATTATCAAATCATGCACATTCCCTAAGCCAGAAACACTAATAGAAATTAACGTAATGCTTTTTCCCAACGGTATTTCTGGATTTTCCAGTAAATTGTATCATACTTTACAATGTTGCAGTCAAAGAAAATTAATATAAGTGGCATGTAGCGGCATATCCGCGTTTCTGCCGTACGTGACCGTGCCGTTAATTTGCAAATGGCGAAGTATTTTATAGTATCACTCGTGTATCGGTCTGTTCGTTACATCTACTTTACAAATTTTACATTCAATATTATATTAAATTCCTTGATCCGAAAAAGAATCTGAAAAGTGAACAGATAATTCTGAATGGTTCATTTGTTGAGGATAAGAGGAAAGATATAAATATCTTGATCTCTTTAAAAAAATACATACCGAACAAAAAGGGTTCATGTGAGTTGTTATAAAGTTATTTATAGATGTAGAATGAATGGTCATTCTGATATTCAACGATTCACGTCTTGATCTTAAACAGACATTAAGGAAATAACTAACTAGTATTATAGAAAATAAGTATTTGTACATTACTTGGATGATTTGAGATTTCCTTAAAGGACATTTGCGGAAGTGTCTACTGTTATTTTAATATGTACAAGGTTATCTTTGTCGGTTAGAGAGTCGGCAGGTAAACAACTCATGTAGAAGGTCAATGAGAAAATATCTTCAACGTATGTATACTCATATATAGTTTAGAATAAAAGTAAATATGCAGTTATAAAACATCCTGACAGTTCGAAATTGGATGTTGGTAAATAAAATTGGTCAAGTGCGAGTCGGACTCGCGCACGAAGGGTTCCGTACCATTATCTATGCAACATAAGGCAACGTTATTAGTATCGAGCAAGAAACGGTAAAAAAATCATGTTTGTTGTATGGGAGCCCCCCTTAAATATTTATTTTATTTTATTTTTAGTATTTGTTGTTATAGCGGCAATAGAAATACATCATCTGTGAAAATTTCAACTGTCTAGCTATCACCGTTCTTGAGATACTGGGTACGGAATCCTAAAAATCATGTTTGTTGTATGGGAGCCCCCCTTATATATTTATTTTATTTTATTTTTAGTATTTGTTGTTATAGCGGCAATAGAAATACATCATCTGTGAAAATTTCAACTCTCTAGCTATCACCGTTCTTGAGATACAGCCTGGTGACAGACGGACGGACGGACGGACGGACGGACGGACGGACGGACGGACAGCGAAGTCTCAGTAATAGGGTCCTGTTTTTACCCTTTGGGTACGGAACCCTAAAAAAATAGCCGAACCTATAATATGTTAAAAAAATAACAGAAAAAAAACTATTTCTATTCCATCGAGAAAAATCTTGGCATAGGGGAACATGAAATCTCTAAATAAGGACAGGATCAAGATTATTTAAATGAGACGCAAATGTATCAAACGATAAATCTTTGACAACCCTAAAACTCAGGCTTCGTTTAAACCAAAACGAGATGGCGCTATATTATTTATTTATGATACCCCATAATAGTAAGTACTTCGCCTCTTAGCCATAACTGTAGTTGAAGACAGAAAGTTTGCAATTAAATGTACGTCTTCTAACCATTAAAATTCAAACCTTGACATCTATTTATGAAGATGCCCTAAATGTAAAGATTACGGTATGAAGTTTTACATTGTCTTTCATTGTGTCAATGTTTTTTAACTTTATCGTAACACGGCCACGGACACTAATAATCACAAAGATTGCAGATTTTTTTAGTTTACTAATATGACTACTGTTTTGTATTGTGTTCCATTATGTAGTGTCAAGAGATACAGGTTCTTTTTTCTTGGCAAGGCCAAGCCTCAATAAAAAAGGGGAAATAAAAAATCTATTCTGGCATATTGATGTAAGGTCGAAAATGGTCAAAAATTTCGACTATCTCTTAGTTCCCTAAATATCGATTTCAAAAAACCAACCACCCTAACCAAACACTTAATTGGTATAGTAAATGAGAAAAAGCCTATGAATCCTTTAATGACGACAATATAATTTCACGACATGCATGCATGCGTGAAGTGGACGCAATATATGGGTGCAACGCAACCGTTACGATCATAATACCGTTTTACCTTACACACCTATTTAGTAAACGAACTTGGCATAATTTTTATAATAAAACACCGGTACGTTAATTAAGAAATATTTTAATTTAAAAATTATGTTTTAAGATTATTTTTATGTGAAATAACAGGTAAAAATCCGAGGTTTCAACTTGGGCAAAGTGTATGTTTATTGCCTGTATCCGTAAGTTTTGCATAATATTATAATAATACTAGTTGTCCCGGCAAACGTTGTTTTGCCATACCTACTAAAAAAAAAAAATTGTCAAGTGCGAGTCGGACTCGCGCACGAAGGGTTCCGTACCATTATCTATGCAACATAAGGCAACGTTATTAGTATCGAGCAAGAAACGGTAAAAAAATCATGTTTGTTGTATGGGAGCCCCCCTTAAATATTTATTTTATTTTATTTTTAGTATTTGTTGTTATAGCGGCAATAGAAATACATCATCTGTGAAAATTTCAACTCTCTAGCTATCACCGTTCTTGAGATACAGCCTGGTGACAGACGGACGGACGGACGGACGGACGGACAGCGAAGTCTCAGTAATAGGGTCCCGTTTTTACCCTTTGGGTACGGAACCCTAAAAAGTTTGAAAAATAGATGTTGGCCGATTCTCAGACCTGCTAAAAATGTAAAATTTCATAAAAATCGGTCAAGCCGTTTCGGAGGAGTACGGTAACTAACACTGTGACACGTGAATTTTATATATAAGATAAAATATAGTCTAAATCCTAGAATGCACAAGTGATGAATGCCTATCTACTAGATTAGACATTCTTCAGTGCAACAGTGCCAAATTTCATCCAATTCCATTCGGTAACAAATAACAATAGGACTATTTTTAGAGGTGCCGAAGAAAACGAAACAATTCTATTGAAAATAATGTAAATAAAAACTTTAAATATGATTACGCAAACTTTACCAATTGAAATTCGTCTGTAGAGTTTTCATTCAATAGCCTTTTTATAAAAAGTGATATATAAAGGATGCCTGAAGGGTGTGTTGATCTCGTCATACAACACCTTTTAACGTTGGCAAGGGGTTTTAATTTTATATATTCCGCGTTTTCCTAGCCAAGATTTGACCATGTGCAGCTAAAATCATTGTATTCTAATTAGTTCTTAAAAAGACAAGCAAATTTTAAGTTCAACATTAGTGAGACGTTAAAACATGAGCGCAAGACTTATTCTCTATTAGTGCAATGGGTAGCACGATCTCTTGCTTAGAGATGTGTATATTACTTCGTTTTTTTTTTCTCTTTATATTTGTTTTATTTCTCTTGACTCTTCTAGTTTTTATTTGGGTATTGTACAAAAATGAAACTTTCGAATCCTTTTGTCCGTCAAATGTTTTTTTTTGTCAAATACACGTAAAGGTATGCAATACTTTTGTAAAAACAGGCACCTCAATACAACAAAAATAAGAATAAGATATTTTTGCCACTTATACAAACGAAATAAAGTGGTAAGCCTTGAGCTTGATTAAGTTTTTTTTTAAACAATGTGATTTCACTTTGTAATTTATGATGGCGCATGAATTTTGTATACATACTAGTATCTTGCGTGGGAATCGAACCCACAGCCTCGTGAAGTAAGAGGTCAGTATCACAGCGGACATGCCAATAGGCTGATTAAGCGTGTAAAATAGCGAGTTATTCTACATTCATATAGCGCTTAGGAAACTCATTATGCACAGTATCGCTGATCGCTATGGATTTGGAATAATATTATTATGCTAAACGTTCATATGGAGCGTTATCTAATCATATCAGACAGTTTTTCAAATAGCAAGAAAATCACGGTTAAAATACATTGTGCCAATGTATAGACAGCATAGGCAATTATTCATACGACCTAAATGCAGTATAGGATAAATAACTGGCGTCGTGAAGCGCTACGCCCTTCCTAGAGCGAGTATCGGGCGCCGAGCGTACTGTTCGTGTGCCACTTCGCTACCATTGACCTACATAGTCGGCCCCGCGCAACACAGAACAAAAACTGCTACGCGAAGGCCCCGGCCTGACCTACCTGACCTACTATACCTTCCTGGCTAACTAATTATGTCATGTATATTGGAAACCTCGCCCATAACCTATTTTAAACTTGCTAAAACACCTCCATTTAAAGCGATTTGGCCATTTCTTTACACCCTCTCCTACAAAACCTACACTTTTACCGTAAAAAAAGACTTTAAATGCCTTCCGTACCACGCTAGCCAGGTGTATTGGTGTTGACGAGTTATATTTACGCGTAGTCCCACCTTACTTGTACCGCCCTCTATATCTCTAAGCAGAAAACCTAACAATTTGTTTGTACACCTTGTGGTAGTCCGTATATTAGGGACAATTCTAGACCATCCAACTCGGATTTTTTTCATTGAATAATTTTTGCACAATTCTAGGACTCCTCACAAAATGTCATAATGGCATTTAAATATACTACATGGACAATTTAAATCCTAAGGGTAATTTTACAGAATGCAGTTTAAATATCTCTCTCGTTATTGCCCATTATAGCAGTACCAGTATTTTACGAACCTATATATCAAATCCTTAGACAAATAACTATTAATTCCATTCCAAATGGTTTCGTTAGTTTCAATGTGCCTTTAAACACATAAACAAAAAAATATCCATTATAATATTGTATAATTATACATACTAAATGCAGATATTGGGCAATCACTTTCTTTTGTATACACAATGACCCAATTGCAGCCTATAAAATCAATGCCAATATTTAGATAAGATGCGCTTCAAATACGTCTACGCGCATGTCAGACCGGCACTCAAATATAAAACTGGCACGTTCATTACGGAAGTGGATTTCATGCATTTAGTATTCAACAGCTGGTTTGCATATGTTTTGCATCTTACTATGTTGCACATACGTTTAATCTCTGTGCCTAATTTAACTATACGGCGCACGTTCGCGTTTGGCATAAAACGAGACAAATAATACTCCCAGCTCTTTTACTCTTCAGCAATACATTCACGCGATCAACATGGAATTGGAAAAACCTTTGGTGTCTCTTAACAAGTTACACTTGACCCTGCATTGAAGATAACTTTAAACCACTTAGGACTTCATTCATATCTTAAAATTACTTGATTTGCGAGAAAACTTACGCGTTGAACTTAGGCCGCCTTATTACAAAACGTGGACTAAGTTTAAGCCACAGTTTAAGCCTGGTTTTTAAACACTTCAATTGCGCATTTCAAGCAGATTTTTCTCAAATCCTAGATCTAACAACGACCTTAGTCTTAAACCGACGCCAAACTAGTGTCAGAGGGGGTCTAACTATCCAATTCCTCGTAAATAAATTTTGTTAAACCTGGGTTTAACGTTGAGCCGCGTTTTGTAATAAGGGGGAGGGAGTTTATGTTCAGGTTATTGTTATTGGACTTCAACGGAACAATGTTAAAGAAGTACCTTACAATCCAGTGTGAAGCAGAAATGGTGCATAAGAATGGATAATCTGCCAAAATCATCATATTCTTTTAAGTGTTTGTGTTTTGGTAGTAAAACAAAAAAATATACAAAAGCAAGAGCTTCTTTTTTGTAACTCTAAGAGTGTGGCTCTAGTTTGCACATAGTCAGGCTGGATTTTGTTTAGGAGAAGGTTTTTACCTAAAGATCATAGGTTATATCTTGGTATAGGTAGGTATTGGTTATCTATACATAGATGAATCTCTGAAAGTAACGGAGGTGTGTGCATCATACTAGAATATTTATGATATGGACTTTCCATATTTCGACGGGCTTCGTGGCGTAGTGGTTCATGTAATGGACTGCCGTTCACAAGTTCGCGGGTTCGATTCCCGCTTGGGACAATCATTTGTGTGATATCCATACATGTCATACAAATGTTTGTACTACGTCTGGGTGTTTCTATGTATTATAAGTATGTATTTACAAAAGAAAAGTAGTTTATGTATTATATCCGTATTCTGGTACCCATAACACAAGCATAATAAGCTTAGCTTGGGACCAGAAGACGTTGTGTGAAATGTCCGTGAATATTTATATTATTTATTATATTATTATTATATTTATTGGGTATGGAGCATGATAGAACACAGAACAATATAAATCCATGGGTTTAAATATTACAGATAATTTCTCTAAATATCATTTAATTTCCAACTGACAGCATAGACATCACAAAACCTTTATAAATATGCCAATGAAAAGGAGTTGTGAAAGTAGTGATATAAATGTTGAAAAATATTATTATTAAGTATCATAGACTTTCTAACAGAAGAGCTTTTTAGCATTTTTATCCAAACAATAGCATATCCCGGCACAAATATCAAGCACCATCACTAGCAAAAATCTATCAAGTATTGCCTTTGCTCAGACCATTTCCATTTCTTTATTTTCTCGATGATAGATCTAATTTATCCATTTATTTATTGCTACATCCATATCAGTTTCTCAGACTCGGATATGACCTTGTAATCGACATATTTTGGTAAAATGACACATAGAAAATGTAAAAATGATACTCATTCAAAGCTTTCATTATGAGAATAAAGAAATGGAAAAAGTAGACTAAAGCTCGTAAGACGTACAAACAGCACAGTCTATCAAACAGTTATGATTAAAAAGTGACACAATTTTCTAAAATATAGTTATAGATGCTACTTATATACATAAGTTGAGACAACTTAAGTTTGAAGTGAAGTATGTGGAGTGAATAAGTAATATTTCTTTATATCGGATATTGTAGTATGTCATTTACGAAAGACTTATTTTAAAAATGCTAATTTGAGGCTAGTTTTAGTAAACATTTACCATGAGTAACTTATCTTTATGTTAAAACAACTAGTGTTTACTTTATGCTCTGCAATTTAATAGAATTAATGAATAAAAAATATAATCATTGTACCTATTTTAATTTCAGTTATTTATAGAAAACAGTTTTATCTTGTTACTTCTAAAATGTAACAAAGTTTGAAGTTACAGAACTGGAAAAAGTACTAGGATTTTTTTGTTGTCAACTGATTCTATATCATCTTATCCATGGGAGATTTAGATATGAAATTAAATTAGGTGCTCTAGTATAATAGAAAGCTAATAAAACATATGGTAATATCATCATCATGCGCTTATCACACAAAGGATTCACAAAACATAAACACGATTTAGAAAGACCATGGTTAGTGAAAGATTTTAATGGATACCTAAATGCAAATCTTTTAAAAGGAGAAATCAAGCGTGGGACAGGTAGGAATGGAGGCGAGTCGAACAGGGGTAAGACGCAGCCGCTCGTAAGCGATTGTGGCTAACGCTACCATCGATACTAATATCAATCAAGCTACTAGGTTAGAATGCACTTAAAGTTTCTTTTTCACAATTCATGAATACAATACTTTTGCATGGCATCACAAGTCTAGACGAAAACTATTAAACCTAATTCACGTTGGAAATTTAATGTGGAACTTGAATAAAATGGCTCACAAAGGTGACGCATCGACACGATCCGATCGAATGATCTTAGCCGATCTCTAAGAATATCCATCTTAAACAGTATAATTTATGCACTCACGCGATATTACTAAAACAATATACACTGTAATATATTAAATTCACAAACTTACGAGGCGATGAAAGTCAATTTTGTAGAAAGCAGTCACACACCGCGACACGACTAGCGTGTTCTTTTGCACACATACAACTGATTCACTCACACCAGCATGAAAATTGACAGTTACATACACATTCACTTTGGTATTTGAGTCAATAGCAAAAACTACAAAATAAATTGAGGTAATTTGATGAACTAACATTAACGCTTCAAAATAAAGTAAAATATAAATTATTAATAAGATATTTCTCAAACTGTATAATGATCAGTTTAAAAATGTTGTAAGAAACGTTAAAAAGAAATACAAGTGACAACAGGAAAAGGCGGCTACATCTACCTTAACAATGTTACCATTATAAATAAAAAAAATTTGCATTCACGACAGACCAACCAAAGACAAATCGACATCCTACGAGGAATGGAAACTTCGTCCATCGATAAAATACGCTCTTTGTCATTTATTTTTCTTAATGTGTTCAACTTAAAAAAGAAGCAGGCCGGATTCGTTGTACCGAGTGTTACGTCTAGATCTATATCGTAAGTCTATGATGCACACATTAAATATTTAATTAAAGAATAATAATATAATACCCAGAATTTATCTCAGCGATGCCTGGGATAAACTTTGGGAGCTAACTAGCAAAGTGAAAGGCAAAAGCTATAAAGCTCTTCAACCCAATATTCCTGTAAAACCATGGTTCTGTGGTCGTGTTTTTAGTAAGTTAAATCTTGGTAAAAGGGCGACCACAGTTCTCATCAGAATGCGTCTAGGGCATTGCTGTGTACCGACACATTTATCTAAAATTAAAGTACCTACGTTCGGATCCATTTTGTATTTGTAGTAAATTAGGAGACTTGAATCACATCTTCTTTTCTTGTGACCTTTATGATAACACAAGTTTGTTAAACAGCCTCATAGCCCTAAAAATCCCTTTCCCTACACATATTAACGTCCTCCTTGCTTCTTTAGATCCTCTCGTTTATGAAATTTTTGCTGATTTTATTGTAAACAATAATATTAACTTGTAGTATATACGTTTATTTTTAATTTATAAGTATATTTATCTGCTTCAATATTTCTCTTTTTATTATACATATTTTCTTGCTTGTTTCTGTGTTTGTTCCCAATTTATAAAATGTATATTGTACATATTCTACTTATTTTTGTATGTATATTCTACTTATTTTTGTATTTACTTCCCTGATCAGTTCCTTTTCCAAATTTTCCGTTCGTTCCTTTGTTGTAAATAATCTACTATTTCCCTAATTTTTATTTGAAAATGGCAAAAGTTATACAGTACAGTTAAATCCGATGCCAAAAAAAAATATCTACTCTACTCTATGGTGTATATTTGTAGAAATGCAGAAGCTTTCGTAAATTTTCAATTTTCCAATTAAAAAGGAAAACAAAAAAGAAAATTAGAATTTAAGTCCTAATTCACAGTTAGTATATAACCGATATGCCTTTTTTTCGAGTTTTGAGAACGATACAGACCATAGCTCCAGATGCTTAATTTTCAATATTTTCTTATTATTATTTCAATTAATTTTAAAACAAGTTTTATTTTAAATTACACGATGTAGGGTGTTTCCTCAATGGAATAACAATATACGCTGAAAGATATTTAACTGCAGTAAAAATCAATTCTTAATTCTAAAACAATATTCTAAACATTACAGATAAACAGTTTACACCATGAAGACAGCTGTGACAGCATTGCAGGAGATGTTAATGAAAATGGGACAACTGCCAAATTATGAATGTGTAACCCAGGTATGGAACTATGGCTGTATTAATTAGCTTTATATATAAACCTTAAGTTTAATAGAAGAATGTAAAGGAGGTAGATTAAAAGTTAAAGTTGATACAATGAAAATAAATAAATGATTTTGCTTATAATATAATAGATATTATGATTTATCATATGTAATAATGTAGTGATAGGCAATGCCAATCTCATGTAATTTTTTTTACTTGCAAATCTAGCTACAACTCTTATGTAGGTAGTTAGAATGAGGAAGTTATTTTTTAATTATATTTTTTGTACATATCAGCTATGCATGATTGAACTATATCTTTTTTTAATAATTTATTTCAAACAACACAAAATAGACAATAACGTGTTATTTTGATTTTCAATATTTTTAAGCCTATCAGTTGCAAGTATGGAGTTAAGGTAAGAATTAATACTGTTATTCAATTTATATGAACAACTAGCTTCTGCCCGCGGCTTTACACGCGTTAGTGGCCGAATCGAATTTGAAATCGAACCTAAAATAATAACAGAAATGAAATATTAACCGAACTGAACTTAACCAAAATTAACCGAAATAACCGGAACTTAACCGAAATTAACCAAACTTTACCGTAATAACCGGAACTTACCGAAAATACCTGAACTTAACCGAAATAACCGGAAATTAACCGAACTTAACTGAAATAACCGGAACTTAATTTTTAATTTATAATTGTTATTAAAAGTGTAAGAAATTATTAATTCAATATTGAAAAAAAAACAACGTAGTAGGTTTAGAATATAAATACATACTTAACTATTCCAACCTCTTTAATTAAATAGGAAAGCATTTCAATAAAAAAAAGAAAATGGAACTAAGTACCAACAAGGAGTTTGTATTCCGAAACACCGCGTAAATGTAAATCGCATGTGTCAGTCTGGGATCAAAACCTTCGTGGACAAATTAAAAAAAATAATTATACGTTGACGGCTTCTAAGAGTTGCTATGACAACACTGTAAAATAACAACATGGCTGAACTATTATTTCATTACCGTATTTCACAAATATTTGCTTTTATTATCTCGTAAAGAGTTTGTAGCGAAAAAATATATTGCCTATTTTACTTCCAGGACTATAAATTATCTGTATACCAATTTTCGTGCAATTTCATTCGGTAGATTTTGCGTGAAAGCGTCACAAACGAACAAACAAACAAACTCACTTTCACCTTTATACAACATGTAACATAATTAACGCACACCCTGAAAGTAATTTCTTCAGAATCGGAATCTGGATCGATTTTGATTGTTATTTATGTACCAAATTTTTTTTCTAAAATTTAGTTAAAACTAAGTAAATTACAGTCACCTTACACAGCTAAACAGTTCATAGAAACGAAAATGGAACGTAAGTCGGGTGGCACTCGGAGAGCGGGGAGCGGGCGCGGCGAGTAGGTACATGTGTCTGTGTGTGCGTGCGCAGCTCAGTGTCAATCGGTGACCATTTTATTTCCACGAAATGGGAATAACTAATTTCACAAATAATCAATGTTAACGCACATATAAATAATATTTGGTGTATGCATAGCATTTATATTATTATAGTCTAATTGGGGTGTTTGAGGGTGTGCGTTAAATATGTTACATGTTGTATATAAGTAAGGATAGGAGATTTCATAATATTAAGTTTTACTGTATTTAAAACTAATTATTATATTCCATACAAAAACATTGTTTAATATATAAATAAAAATAATTAAAGAAATACTTAATCATGATTGTCAATATATTGTTTATTGACAATCATGATTATCATGCATTACAGGATATTAATGAGTTTCATAGAAATTTGGACTTTAAAAATCACATTTTCCTATAACAGATCCTAAAATAGTTATATAAAAATAATAGTTTAAAAAAAACTAAAAAACACGCTTTATTTAATCGAATTATTGCATTGTCATCGGTCTTTGACAGGTGTGCAAAATTTGAATAGAATCTGACCGTTTAAAGTGGGTCAAAATAGCGTCCAAAGGAGTCGGTTACAAACATACAAACAAACATACAAGTGAAGCTAATATAAAGCGTGTAAAAAGAGCCCTTAGTTATGCCACTAAGGTGACTTTTAATCTTTTATTAATATGTTTGTTTACAGTCTGGACCAAAACACCAAGCCATGTTTGAATATCGGTGCGAAGCTCTTGGAGAACTGGTTACTGCTGAAGCTCGTTCTAAGAAGGAAGCAAAACAAGAGGTGGCTCGCTTAATGCTGATGACCTTAGCTAGCAAAGGGCAGAGGGTACCTGCACCTTTCGGACTTGGTGCCACTACTTCTATGGGAGATGATTTGGTAAATAAAAACCAAATAGCAATACTTGTAGTGAAACTCTGCAGCGCATTCAGTATATCTAATATATTAGACATTACATTTTATTCATTAACTGTTACTTCGTTTGACGATTCTAATTGGAACGAATCAACTACAGCAATTGTGTAAGCCTACCGGCAGATTTTGGAGAGCTTATTTTTATTTTATTTATTTTTACATCTCATGTACCCAATTTCACACTAATGAAGATTATGATTATGATTATAAAATTCTCGTGTCACAATGTTCGTACCCATACTCCTCCGAAACGGCCTGACTGAATATGAAATTTTGTATGTATATTCATTAGGTCTGAGAATCGGCTACTATCTATTTTTCATATCCCTAAGTGATAAGGGTTGTCCACCCCTGACATTTTTATGGCAAATCGGGTCAGCTAGTTTTAGAATTTTATGGCGTGTCACTGTACAATTTGATTTTCATGAAAATTGTAATAGTTTATGCGGTTTGACTGTAATCAGTTGTTTCTTTTTAATACGAAAGTAGAGAAAACAAATGAATTTAAATACTCAGTAAAAATGAATGCATCAGCAATTATCTTATTTGCCTGTTTTTATCTTTACATGCTTAATGCTGCTTATAACTTATTTATTTTATTTTATTTATTATATTCTTTATTGTACACCATTTAGTTGTACAACTTAATAACTTTTAAATCGAAATATACGCCGTAACCTTGCTGAAAACCGAACCTGCGAGTTTTGCATGAATAATGCAACCAGGTATTGCCCGCAAATTACAATGGAGTTAAGAAACCAAACCGTGACAAATTATGTAAACAAAAAAAAAAGCCGTCCTCTTGAACCATTCTACTTTATAAAAAGATCGCGTCAAAATCATTTGCGTATTTTTGAAGATATTATTATAAGGTCACATAGGGACATACATCATACAAAAAAAGACTTTAATAAAAAACTGATGGATAGAACGAAGTTCCTTTCGACTAGTGAAGAAATTGTAGTAAAATCTTCTTATACAGGGTGTCCCAGAACGTAACGTAGCTGGGAAGGGGGGTGATAGGGGGGGTCACAAGGGTCACCAGAAAAATAAAATAAAAATTCCCCTCTGGCTATTTAAAATATAAATGGCATTTTTTTAAAAACTAAAAATTTTACACCTTGTGGGGCTATTTTGCTAACTGTACCTACAAATATAGCTGTTTAAAAAAAAAAAAGATGTTATGTAATCCTCAATAACCCTTCATCAAATTGAATTAAAAAAATAATACATATCCAACCAAGATTTTAAAGAAAATTAAGTTCTTTTCCAGTCAAGGACTTAGTAATTACAATTTCACTCAACTTTCTCCAAGTGTACTGAAAAAAAAATGTACTATGCAGCTCCGGCGTGTAACTTAAAAAGATAGGTAATTTTATTGCAATTCCAAAATGGTATAACACTTATTTGAAAAAATCATACTTAGACATTTAAAAATAATTTTCGGGAACAATACCCCTGCAAAACAAAACATATCAATAAAACAATAGTCTCAAATTCCTAAGAAAATACATTTTTAAATGTCTCTTCTGTTCCTCTAATGTTACTGCCCGTTAATACTCAAGATTGGAGTACTGTACATACCTCAAACACTCAAGTACAGTCTAGGCCAGATAAAGCTTTACCATATTTTATGACAAGGAATTTAAATGAAACTCGGAAATAAAACATAATTCTAATTATTTATTCAAATAAAGTGAATAAATAATTAAATAAATAATTAATAAATTATTATTATTATTATTTTATTTTTTTATTTTATTTTTTTTTATTATTATTTTTTTTTTATTATTTTTTTTTTCACTTAATTTGAATAAATAATTACAATTTTGTTTTATTTTCGAGTTTCATTTAAATTCCCTGTCATAAAATATGGTAAAGCTTTATCTGGCCTAGACTGTACTTGAGTGTTTGAGGTATGTACAGTACTCCAATCTTGAGAATTAACGGGCAGTAACATTAGAGGAACAGAAGAGACATTTAAAAATGTATTTTCTTAGGAATTTGAGACTATTGTTTTATTGATATGTTTTGTTTTGCAGGGGTATTGTTCCCGAAAATTATTTTTAAATGTCTAAGTATGATTTTTTCAAATAAGTGTTATACCATTTTGGAATTGCAATAAAATTACCTATCTTTTTAAGTTACACGCCGGAGCTGCATAGTACATTTTTTTTTTCAGTACACTTGGAGAAAGTTGAGTGAAATTGTAATTACTAAGTCCTTGACTGGAAAAGAACTTAATTTTCTTTAAAATCTTGGTTGGATATGTATTATTTTTTTAATTCAATTTGATGAAGGGTTATTGAGGATTACATAACATCTTTTTTTTTTTAAACAGCTATATTTGTAGGTACAGTTAGCAAAATAGCCCCACAAGGTGTAAAATTTTTAGTTTTTAAAAAAATGCCATTTATTTTTTAAATAGCCAGAGGGGAATTTTTATTTTATTTTTCTGGTGACCCTTGTGACCCCCCCTATCACCCCCCTTCCCAGCTACGTTACGTTCTGGGACACCCTGTATATAAAATACACGTGTCACAATGTTAGTTACCGTACTCCTCCGAAACGGCATGACCGATTTTTATGAAATTTCACATGCATATTCAGTAGGTCTGAGAATCGGCCAACATCTATTTTTCAAACTTTTTTTTTAGTACGGCAAAACCACGTTTGCCTGGTCAGCTATTTTTATATAATAAATTATTATATAGTATAATAGATAGATACTCAACAATTTATAAAAATAATATAAGTATTATCATTTTATTCATGTTATGAGAGAGAGAAAGAGAGACAGAGAGAGAAACACGCGCACGCTGCACGGCTTACAACTATAGCAAAAAGTGTCGTAATAAATCAAATTGTGGTGGAAAAAGTGATCACCGCAAAAGGGACCACTTTTTCCACCACAATTTGATTTAATAAGTAAAAACCATAGCAAGTCAATTGCAAAATTAATAAATTACTTTAGTAAAAAGTGTCTTTACAACTTTTGGTCTTAATTTTTTCCGTCTAGCCCCCTTTCGCAACTCGCGATAAGGAACTTCGTTCGAAAAGTAAGGATGAAGGCACTATTAATGGTTGTTTTCATTGCAGACAGTGCCTGCTGCAACAGATACCCGAAGCTATGTTCTACTACTCAAAGAACTGTGCGAGGAATTCCGCCTGGGGGCTCCAGATTACGAGCTGGTGGGTGACACGGGCCCTCCACATCTTCGCCACTTCACAATGTGCGTGAGGGTACAGCAACATGAACGTATTGCTACTTCAACTACCAAGAAAGCAGCCAGACAAATAGCTGCTGAGAAACTGTACACCTATCTGCGAGAGAATCTGGCGCGACTTACCAAAGACTTTGACGAGGTAATCAGATTAAGGCCAACATAGACCATGTAGCATATGTTACAACTGCCTTTCATAACAGACTTAAAAAAAAAGGATTTCTTTTTAATTGAAAGCTGGAGATTCCCGTGTGGTTTCATTGGCACCGGGTCAAGATCTGATGATTATCTCCTGAGAAATCGAAGAAATCTCTCAAGTTTCAAGGGCTCCTGAAGTCGGATGAACTTTTTTTTTAAATACTCAAATCTTTTATGTACAATAGTAAAATAAAGTAGGTCACATTGCTGTATGGTCTAGCTAGAGCATTTTACTAGTAAGTTGCATTTAGGAATCCTGTGTCTACTTCAAAAAAGGATTCAAACTACAAATGATATCTTTACTTATTATAAAACAAAGTATATTTTTGTATGTATGTCCCTATGTGAGCTTTTATTTTCAAAACTACGCAACAGATTTTGATGCAGTTCTTTTATTAGATAGAGTGGTTCATGAAGATGGCTGTTTTTGTATAATTGGTTAAGGTCTTTTATTTTCTAAATGCCACGCGTACGAAGTTGTAAGCGATAGCTAGGTAATAATTATAGATAGTTGTAGGTACTGCTAACCATGGTCTTGTAACACACTACCATTTAAAAAATCCATTGCGTAGTTTTGAAGATTTAATCTCACATAGATACATATTATTATTATTATATTGCAATCACACTAGCAGCTTTATGCTGATGCGTGTGTATCACGAAGATTTAAAGAATTTGTCTAGTCTATTCTTGAAACAGTTCAAAGTAGGAGCCTTTATCACACTTTCAGGGAGTTTGTTCCATTCTGTGATCACTCGGTTTGGCAGAAAATATTTTAAGGGGTTTTTCTTTGCAGAAACCCTCCACAGCTTCAGCGAGTGCCATCGCAGGCGTTTGTTGTTATTATTACATACATACAAAAATAACGATTTTTTTTTTAAATAAGTAAAGATGTCTTGTGTAATGTTTTTAAATATCTATTTAAGATTTGTTAACAGGATGAAGCTCTGGTGCGTGCCCACGACAAAAAGTTAGAACGTCATATAGAAGTAACAGATGAGAATCATCCACGTAGACCAGATCTCGGCTTAAAGATAGCTGAATATTCTCAGGCACTTGCCAATGAGATTGGTATGTTATTTCTTCTTCTTCTTGCTCCTATCCCAATCATACCAGCCGTCATACTCTCATAAACTCCTTATTCTTTCATATCGTCTTTTACACAGTCCATCCATCTTATCTATCAACATTCATATTTATCACCTTTTGGTATGTTAATAATTACGTTTGGATATAATGATACCATTCTGTTCCAAGCAATCCTCATTGCTAGAAATACTATATTACCGGCTAACACTCACAGTTTTGGGATCGAAGATGTCGACCCAGGTTTCGAGCATATCCGATGCTCATCTTCAGGACGAGTGCGCAGTGGCGTCTGCGACCTTCCGGCGTGCACCTTCGTCGACCTTCCGGTCGCAGACGCCGCTGCGCACTCGTCCTGAAGATGAGCATCGGATATGCTCGAAACCTGGGTCGACATCTTCGATCCCAAAACTGAGTGTAAGCCGGTAATATAGTATTTCTAATATGACTCAAACTCACGAAAATTTCAATACGAAAATCCTCATTGCTTTTAATAAACAGTTGGTGTGGTTAAATGACAAAAATGCTTAGAGCTGGTTTAGCAATATATTTAGCCCATAAAATATTCAGTCGATCTATGTTACTTTTTTGTTTCGATTTCAGAACTTGATATAATTTTTGCCTTTTTTTTAACCCTAATTCGAAATCCCCTTTAACCTTAGAGTATTAAATGGAAGGAGTTGTAACACATGCTGTTTTTGACAAGTATACTGCCAGTACTGCCACGTCGAATAGGTTGACGATGTAACCCACACAAACAGGATAGGTAACGTAATTTCATTGATCGCTACACATGCCAATAATCTCCTCACGCACACTAAGAGACCAAAGTGTCCGCACACAATAAGGTTGAACATTGCTCTCGTATCTTTTTCAACGCGGGTGCCGGATCGCCTTAATAAACTTCTGTTGGATTAATGCTCCGAGCCATTAACAGATATGTGCTGATTTATTAGTTTATAGGCTTTAAGCAAATCTTCGTCTGACCGATCTGGTCCATGTGTTGACGGATTAAGAATACAATTGTCACCACACCTTTTCCTACCCAGGGTGCTGTAAAAGCCAGCTAAGGGATATTGTACACAGATATCATCCTCTGTGAGAGAGGGAAAACTCGAAAACAAGCCAATACGCCTGGTCACGCAGCATAATAGACCATGATCTTTTCCAAAATGGAGGAGGCCCTTTCCTAGCAGTGGTACGTTAATGGGTTGAAGGAGGAGGATTCCGATCTTAGTGTTTAAAGTTATAAATTTAATTTCAATACTAATCAGGTGAGGAAAAGAAGCAAGTAATAGCTGAGCTGTTGGAGACGGAACGCGAAAGAATAACAGCCTCTCCTGAGAGAGTAGTCCTTGCCGCAGCTGACGTAATGCGATTAGATGTATCCTGGACTGAGCTGCCACAATACGAGGGCGAAGCTCTACCTGTGCTGGAGATGACAGGATGTTCCCCAGAAATGGCTTTTCATGGACAATCACGTGAACAAGCTGCCCGTCAAGCAATCAGCTATCTACGTCTCGTACTTTTTGATGAAATTGATTTTTAACTGTAGTTTTTAGGGTTCCGTACCCAAAGGGTAAAAACGGGACCCTATTACTGAGACTTCGCTGTCCGTCCGTCCGTCCGTCTGTCACCAGGCTGTATCTCAAGAACGGTGATAGCTAGAGAGTTGAAATTTTCACAGATGATGTATTTCTATTGCCGCTATAACAACAAATACTAAAAATAAAATAAAATAAATATTTAAGGGGGGCTCCCATACAACAAACATGATTTTTAGGGTTCCATACCCAGTATCTCAAGAACGGTGATAGCTAGACAGTTGAAATTTTCACAGATGATGTATTTATATTGCCGCTATAACAACAAATACTAAAAATAAAATAAAATAAATATTTAAGGGGGGCTCCCATACAACAAACATGATTTTTAGGGTTCCGTACCCAGTATCTCAAGAACGGTGATAGCTAGACAGTTGAAATTTTCACAGATGATGTATTTCTATTGCCGCTATAACAACAAATACTAAAAATAAAATAAAATAAATATTTAAGGGGGGCTCCCATACAACAAACATGATTTTTTTACCGTTTCTTGCTCGATACTAATAACGTTGCCTTATATTGCATAGATAATGGTACGGAACCCATCGTGCGCGAGTCCGACTCGCACTTGACCAATTTTTTTGTAAATGGTATTATTTTCAATGATATGAAATGAAATTTATTTGCTTACATAATGTGTAGATGATAGCACACAATTAGTTTCACATATTTCGTTGGGAATACCAACATGCAAATGTCATTATTAGTATCTAATAAAATTAAAGTTTAATTATTATTAGTTTATTCATGCATTAGTGAAATATTCATTAATATCAAAATATATATCTCACTGTTGGGCATAAACCTATTTAATAGTGGCCTATTATTCCAAGGTCAGGGATATTTTACAGGGTCTTTCGATTAAATTATATAATCAATATTGTCATTGGAAACTTCATTCGTACTTTTGTTTAGCACCAGGGCTGTTTACAAACGCGTTAACATCATTTTGTTTAACCATTATTTTATAATTAAGCTTTAGTTAGTTATTATGTTACTTAGTATAATGAAGGGTACAGGGGCAAAACAAGAAATGTCACTAAAACAGGTTTTTGTGTAATTCACATTTTAATGGTTGAAAGTTTATAACTTTTTCTTATTATATTAATTGCTTAGAAACGACTGATAGGAACTTGGGTTTACTTATGGAGATCAGCTTAAGATACAAAATAAACTTTTAGCAAATATTAACAAATAAGTAAAATTTGAAAAAAAGGAAGTAAATAACTTTTATAAAGTATTAAAACAGGGAATGTCCAATATAAACCATACAGGGAATGTCCAAATCTAACACTATGTATGGGTAATGCCTTCTGCACTAATTGGCAAGAACTCTTGGTAGGCAAATTCAGGTAATTCTAATTATTGGCTACATTCCTGTTGATTCACTCTTCGCTTATTCAATATGGGTGACTTCTCCCATGCACCATTGTAGTTGCCTCGATGAAGAATGAACCTTGGATGTTCTCGCACACTCATTATTTCTCTTTAGGCCTGGATTGCAAAAGAGCACTTTTTCATGTACTGATCCTGGAAAAAATCGGTAAATTTTCTTATAATTTCACCCTTACCCACTTCAATAACTTCAAAGGGTTTGGGTCTTTGGCGACTTATTTTTAGCAGATCATACCATTGATATGGGACTTCCATGTGAGTTTTTAAATTGACCAGGCCCATATTCTTATCGCATTCTAAATATGAGTGGCCTCTGATAGGGTATGTTATTTTAATGGAGTCCAAAATTTTCATTACCACAAAATGAATGAACCTTGTCACAGTATAGTTCTTGTTTTGTCCTCCTGCAGTCACAAAATACTTCACACTAAATGCTTCACATGATGATCTAAATGGTTTTTTAAATAGTGAAATAAAAATGAAACTACTTCATCTGAACCCTTGCGTCCACAAGTCTCTGGGTAAGTGAAAAAAATGAACTAGCATCACTTAGCACATGTATATTAAATGAATACATTGACAACTGTTAATAATGTTAGGCAGAGACACATTTTTTTGATAGTCCATAGCAATAGCCTGAAAATCAATATCTTTCTTACTTTTAATTCTGGCATTCTTCTTTCTATCATAAAACGTTTGAGCTTTTTTCTTATGCAAATTGTTAAGAAAAGTTAATCGTTTTAGCTCATCCTGATTTCCTTCAGCTATTAATGCTTTTGCCTTAATTGTAAATTCATCACAGGCGCTACAAGTATCGGTGCGGGGATAACCAAATGATAATTATATTCTCATAAAACATTTACATATAAACTTATATAATTAAGAACAATTACTGTTTGTTAGTCTCGCTAAAACTCAATTTTTGTGATTTTGGTGTTGAAATATTCGTCAAAAGTCCAGAGGTTTAAATGGTGACAAAATTTAAGGGGATCAAAAATTTCACGCGTACACAGTAGCGGGAATTCGCTAGTACTTTATTAACACGCTTTTATAACTTTGGTATGTAACTATCAATGTATTAATCTATGTAACGGAATCTTTGAAAGCGATTTTCAGCCACTTGCAGTTGATGGATTGATCTGAAATTTTGCAGACCTAACAAGGACCGATGACAATGCAATAATTTAAAAGAATAATCCAGATTCCTTGATCAGAATTACTAGAATAGCATGTTGAAGTATCACTATAACCACACTTGTATTTTTAATTGTACACGTAATAATTTAATTGTGTATGAGTAGACTCACCAAGATTATTGTGTTTCTACGTATGCCATTCCTAAACAATCAGATAATTTCACATAAAAACGCTTTGTTTATAGAATCAGGTAAAAATATCATAATTGTTTTCTTGTGTTTACTATTGTGATTGATTTATATGAATGATTGTGAATTTGTGACAACAGAAACTTATGTCTCTGACAACATAAACTGTCAGTGTTTTGTAAGTAGGTAGCATAGAATTGAGTATTGATGACAATGCAATCATTGAAAAAATATTCAGGATATTTAAGCGTGTTTTTTAGTTTTTAAACTAAGTAGATTATAATAATTAAAATAAATACAGGAGCTGTGTTATATTTTCATTTTGAATGCAAAACACATCTGTATTATTTTTTTTCATTTGAAGTAAAATTTTGGGAAATGCTCACAGATTATGGCACTTATTTATCCTACACTAGCTGATGCCCGCTACTCCGTACGCGTGGAATTTTAGATTCCCATATATTTTGTCACCGTTTAAACCTTCCCTGGACTTTCGCGAATATTTCAAGACCAAAATCACCAAAATCGGCCCAGCCGTTCTCGAGTTTTAGTGAGACTAACGAACAGCAATTGATTTTTATATATAAGATTTTAGGGCGAAAGGTCATTGCTACCCCCGTTACTCAAATGTTTGGAGTTCTATTACCCAGTGTCGTAAACAATTTGTTTCCTTGTCTCTAAAATGTGCCAGTAATGTTATGTTTAACTAGTAGTTATCCATACTAATATAATAAAGCGGAAGAGTTTGTTTGTTTGTTTAAAGGCGCTAATCTTAGGAACCACCGGGCCGATTTGAAAAATTCTTTCAGTGTAGCTAGGGCATTTATCGAGGAAGGCTTTAGGCTATATAACATCACGCTACGACGAGTAGAAGCTAAGTAGTAGTGAAAAGTGTTGCAAAAACGGGGAAAATTTTCTAAATTCCACGCGGACGGAGTTGCGGGCAACAGCTAGTAATAAAATAACACTTGTTATCAATAGGTTTTTAAGAAATACTATGAAAATGGATTTTCCTACTTTTGTTATATTTGGTTGCTTGCAAGATTTTGTTCATGTTACTTTTTTTGGAAGAAAGTGTATTTAGATTGTATAATAGTTGTTTTAGCCTACCCCCATAGAAAAAAATCTTAAAGGCATAATGATGTTACATATTTTTCGTGATTATACTAGGTATGAAGTAAGTAAAAGAAAATTATTTTTAATTGTGCAATTGACGCCAAATGTGGGGATTTTCAAATTAAGAGGATACCAAAATAGCTTCGTGCATTTTTCTACGTACGAAGTTTTCATTGTTTCTTTAGATTGAATGGCTAGAGCTCTAATTTTTAAGTATATGTTTTTTTCAATATATGATCTAGGATCGCATAAACTCAGAAACGCGATTGAATAAAGTTTTCTCGATAGAAAATCTTAGCGAAACAACCTCTCAAATTTTTTATTTTTTTCATTTGTCGGTCTATTATCGCGTAATAACTAATGAAATAACTTTAAAAACATAAGTACCTATTATAATATATAGAAACACGTACCTAAATCAGAATTAAAATATATTTAGTAGATTTTGAGTAAACAAAAAAAATATCCCTAATTCTTCATTTTCTATACCTATTAGCTGTATATATACATGTCGACGATAATATTGATGTAGGCCCTTAATACTTTTTTACCTGCAAGCAGCCTATCTCTGTTTACTTTACTTTTATTTGGTAATTAAGTAAGAGAAACATGTTACACTTGCATTTATTAATGTACTGTTTGTACTAGTCATGTGTTTGATAACATAATAAAAGTTATTATATCAATGTTGTTTAAATTATAATTTTTTAAGCAAATCGTGACACACAAGGGTAGTTTTTATTTGAGTGTAATATATATGTAACCTCGTGTGATGGACGATGGTACATGGTCTCGTCATTTGAGTTCTGTTCACCTCCAAGTTTTAATTTTATCAGAATTTATTTTCAGTACTACCTACCTATATAAGTACATAAAATACCTATCTATAAATTTTACGACCGAATTTTGGCTTTCACAAACTATCAATAATGTTTTGAAACTTATGCTACACGTTTTATTCACGAATGATGTACATTCAAATAATTCACAAAAACGAATATTTCAAAAAATTGATTGTGTAATTATTTAAAAATAAACTCCAAATGACGTTTATCAATTTTTATTTTATAAATGTTGCAAGTTACAAAAGTATTTTAATCTCTACATCAACTTATATTCAAGAATTAATTTGGAATTACAATAATGTGAATTGCTAATAGTCAAGAGACAAAGGCATTTTTACACTAAATTTACGTTTTCGTCGAGGAACCATTTAGTCAGAGTCATCTATATCAGAGGAATCCCTGCGCCTGCGTGTATTTACAGCATAAGTTTGAAGAAATGAGTTACTTTTCTGAGCGGCACTACGGCGAGGCGTGCGTCTCTCAGGAGTTTTTATTGGTGTTGGTAATGGTGTGATCACAACAACAGGTTCTGGTTCTTTTCCTCGACCTCGTCCACGACCACCACGTGCCTTTGTTACTTTCCCGCCGCGCACCCCTCGTGCTTTCCCGCGAGCCGGACTTGTTTCGGGAACAAGAGCTGAATCGTCATCACTAGATAACTCTGTGATATCGTGCACAGGTGGAAGCTCTGTTCTCATTACTGCTAACTGTGCATCATCAGCTGCATCTATTTCATCACGCAGAACGCGAAGTCTATCTGTTATAGCTTCCAACTCAGTGTCTGTGTTAGATTCAATCAATGCTGCAATACAACGTCTTCTATGTGACTCAACTGCATTAGTTAATATTTCTCCACTTTGTTTTATAGTAAAATCACGAACTGCCTCAGTCATAAATCTTACAGGCAACACAGCAAGTCGACGTTCTGATGGTAATGCATCATAATAAGCTGTCAGTAGGGCTTCTACATCAGCCACATCTTCTGTGATGTCTGCCACTTTCACATCAGGTTTCTGTCCGGGCTCTAGTTTCTCACGAATTTTTCTCTCTTTTTTCAGTAAGAGCATATCATTAGAGTTTGCAACAATTCCATTAAAATGTTGTCCAAATCTTATTCTATTAAATGTTTGATCTTCTCTTTCATAAAATACACTGAGCCTAACAAGAGGAATGTTGGGTTGTTTAGGATCACCACTTAGTTGCTTTTTGGCTTCTTCTACAGCCTCAAAAACTTTCTGTTTTAAAAATTCTTGTACTTTCTCACCCTCATTAACACTTTCTTCACCAAGGTTTTCTTCAGATAGAACTATTGTTTTGAAAATAAAAGGCCTTACTGTTTTCAGAGGAAGTGGTGTGAGAATAAAATTGTTTTTGTGTACTTGTAGCAAGGCACAATGTTTAGGTCGAGATTCTCCAGCAGCTAAAGATGTAGCCACTGTACTGCCGGGCTGAATAATACTGAAATGCTCTGTATCCTGTTTACCTTTCATTTCTAAGAGTTCACAATCATGTTCATGGCCCCATAGTACTAAATCCATAAATTTAGGCAAGTCCTCCTCCTTAATAAAGTTTCCAGGGCCTCTATCCTCAGCTCTATTTTGATGCAACACAAGCATATTGAACCAATCTTCATCCTCATCACGCAGCATTTCCACTTTTTTCTCTTGAAATAGTCTTGAAAGTCTTTGGTCTTTCAAATGACTTAAACCATACAAAGCCAGCTTGGTGCCGCCCTTTCTTAACAGTACTGGAGAAATACGCACATGTGTATAATCAGTCCACTTACCGAAATAGTTAATTAAGCCTCCCATTGAAAGTATATCAAGAGAGCTTATACCATCTTGTCCAACAGGATCATCGTGGTTGCCATGAATAGATAATATAGGATACGAGACATTGAGATTCGGATCTTCATAATTCACACTACGTGAAAAATTTGTTATTTGGTCAGATAGTAATTCGACGCTTACCGGCTTGTCACCAAAACAATATTTCCGAACTATCTCTGTACACTTGTACATGCAACTAGGAGAAGGCTTAGCGTGATGAAATAAATCACCTCCAAGAAGGACTAAGTCTGCATCATATTGAACAGCGTTGGATAAAACCTCTTCGAATGCTATGAAACTATCCTCTCCCCTAAGAGCATCTTTTTCCATAAAACCTAAATGAATATCGGATGCTACTAATATTCTTAGTGTCTCCTCAGAGGGCCAGGCACTCGCATCATTTTCAATCACCATTTTTAAAATTTATTATTTGCTTTTGTTTAAAGTTTTAACATGAAAATGCACAATGTAAATTCGATGCCGCCAACGCTAATACCGCCATCAATTTTGTTTGACGTTGACATTTGACGCACAGAACGCTTCACTGTATAGAGTAGTGGAGGATAAAGACCACAGAACAATACTACCTAAAAAGGAAGAAGCTCAACTTCATACAAAAAATATGCAAACACGATTACACTAGCGCCGCCATTTTATTCGGCAAGCAACTAATCGAGCGGCGGGATATCTGGTGCTCAAGTCCACTATTTTGGAACAATTGTCATACCGGCACAATACCGGCACGATACCGTTGCAATTGAAGTCAAATATCCGTAGTCTGCTATATGCCGTCATAACGGTCTTTCAATGGTAATAGAATTGTCGATCTCTTTTATCTATGCATTGAATTTTCGGTCTCTTTTATCTATGGATTGTGTTAGAATGGTATGTATGTGTTGCCGTTTTTAAAAAATGCGTTAGTTGAAGTGATTTTCGAAAAACTACTAATAAATTTAAACATTTAATCATGCTAGACTTCGTTTAAATATATTTGTACATACTATTTATTAGTATAAAAAGCAATGTGAAGTTTAGGAGATTAGTAAATTGCAATAAATTACAAAGAACAATTTCTAATATTTCTATCTATCTATTTTTTATTTATGGCAATCTGTCGACACAGGACAATTTAAAAATATTACTGTCAAATTCAAAATAGCAGACTACCGAAACATTTCAGTCATTGAATTGCAATTGTGAAGCAGTTGTGTACGAGACTAGCAATTTATGTCACTTTGACAATTGTAAGACAATGATGAAGTCGTTATGACGACACATTAATAGTAGACTACCAAAAACTTTACTATTGCACCATAATGGTACAATAATGGTACAGTTGTGACACCGTTGAAATACCCGACTCAGGGCCCAGAATTAAAGTCTCATGCAGATTGAATAATTTGAGGTATAACTGCCGCACTCAGAGACATTTAATGGTTACTTAAGGAGCTCTATAGTATTGATTTAAAAAAGTTTTAACTTAACTTTTACTTTTTTAAATCAATACTAAAGAGCTCCCTAAGTAACCATTAAATGTCTCTGAGTGCGGCAGTAGGCCACACAAATTGGTAATGCGCCTGGCGGCCATGTTGGTGACGTCATAGTGACGTATAGATGAGAACATTACATTTTGATAGCTGTAATTTTTCTTTGCTGATGACGTCACAAGGGCGTTAATTTGACAAGGTTCCAGCGCATTATCAATTTGCGTGGCTTATACATCTCATTCAACGAATTCTCATATTACCATTTTTACACAGAATTTTCATTTTTTTACGTTTTATATTATGTGTAAAAATGGCTATGAGAATTCGATGAATGAGAATAAAATAAAAATAAAGTTGTATTTAGTAATAATATTTGTTGTTAATAAAGCATAAAGCAAAAACAATATTAATATTAATGCAACAATATTGCTCCAGAATAACAGAATTACTCTAACAGTTTATATAATTTTTTAGTATTTAGTATTTAATTATTAATCTTTGTATAACATGGGTATTTTGATCTTAAATAAAAAATGTGCTTGCCATGTTTCGCCGACAGGCATACAAATTATTGTAAAACATTAATAAAATTATCATGCAGCAATATAATACATTTCAGTCAAATTGTATAAAAAAATATTTCATTCGTTCAATTACATTTCATACGTCCAGAATTTTCAAAAATGAGGTAATATTTCTTCTCTCAAAATTATACTAATGATACAAATCTTAAAATTATACTAATGATACAAAATTATTACAAAAATTTTTCAATAAAAAACTCATTCACTGAATAATACGCTTTGTCAATAAGAAAACTCTTGAGGTCATTTTTGAATTCCCCAAAATTTTTACATTTTCTATATTTTTTTGGTATATGATTATATATTTTAGGTGCCATTGCATAAAAGCTATTGTTAATGAGTGTAGTTTTTGTACCTAAATTATGCATAACACGACGCTTGCTTTCTACAAATTCAAACAAATGCAAATACTTTTTCACAAAGATACACACTTCAAATATATATAATGAGGCAATGTCATTAGTTTTAATCGCCGAAAGTGTGGCCTACAGGTATCCATACGTTGCAAATGACAAACAGCTCGATTACACTTTTTCTGAGATATGAAAACCCTTCGAATGTTTACAGCGTTTCCCCAAAAAAATCATAGCAAACCTTAAAGTAGAAGATACGTAGCCATGATAGGCCGTGACAAGGGCGTTAAGGTTACTGACTTTTGCTAGCATGTGCAGAGCAAACGAGAACTGGTTCAATTTGCTACATACATTATCGATGTGTGACCTCCAAGACATATCCTCGCAATGTAAAGTCCCAAGAATTTAGTTGTTGTTATTTCTTTTATAGTTTCATCTTCATATGCGATCTGTTCGTCCAGATGCCACTTTTTCCTTATTTGAAAATTCATTATATTTGTTTTCTGTAGATTTATTTTAAGATTATTTATGTTTAGCCAGTCAATAATATCAATTAATTCATTATTTATGCTATTTGTTATTTCATTAAGCGTACCGTTATTATAAATAATTGCGCTGTCGTCGGCAAATAAAGACATTTGATGTTTTGTAACATAGGGAAAATCGTTAATGTAACACAGAAACAGCAATGGGCCCAAGACACTCCCCTGTGGCACACCATACCGAGTGTGCATTGCATTTGATGAAAAAATCATTTCAGTTTTATTCTTTAAGTTTACAGCGCTAATGCGAGTTATTTGTAGTCTATTTTCTAAATACAATTTAATTAACTTCAGCACATTACCCCTAATGCCATACGAATGGAGTTTCGATATTAAAATTTGATGATCCACATAATCGAACGCCTTTGTCATATCCATATATAGTGACACACTGGCTTACGATTATCCAAATTATAGAGAATATTATGTAGAAATTTATAGATGGCTAAATTAATGTTGGTACTTTTTCTGAAACCCATCTGGGCCCTGAGTCGGGTATTTCAACGGTGTCACAACTGTACCATTATTGTACCATTATGGTGCAATAGTAAAGTTTTTGGTAGTCTACTATTAATGTGTCGTCATATCGACTTCATCATTGTCTTACAATTGTCAAAGTGACATAAATTGCTAGTCTCGTACACAACTGCTTCACAATTGCAATTCAATGACTGAAATGTTTCGGTAGTCTGCTATTTTGAATTTGACAGTAATATTTTTAAATTGTCCTGTGTCGACAGATTGCCATAAATAAAAAATAGATAGATAGAAATATTAGAAATTGTTCTTTGTAATTTATTGCAATTTACTAATCTCCTAAACTTCACATTGCTTTTTATACTAATAAATAGTATGTACAAATATATTTAAACGAAGTCTAGCATGATTAAATGTTTAAATTTATTAGTAGTTTTTCGAAAATCACTTCAACTAACGCATTTTTTAAAAACGGCAACACATACATACCATTCTAACACAATCCATAGATAAAAGAGACCGAAAATTCAATGCATAGATAAAAGAGATCGACAATTCTATTACCATTGAAAGACCGTTATGACGGCATATAGCAGACTACGGATATTTGACTTCAATTGCAACGGTATCGTGCCGGTATTGTGCCGGTATGACAATTGTTCCAAAATAGTGGACTTGAGCACCTGGGCCCTGAGTCGGGTATTTCAACGGTTTCACAACTGTACCATTATTGTACCATTATGGTGCAATAGTAAAGTTTTTGGTAGTCTACTATTAATGTGTCGTCATAACGACTTCATCATTGTCTTACAATTGTCAAAGTGACATAAATTGCTAGTCTCGTACACAACTGCTTCACAATTGCAATTCAATGACTGAAATGTTTCGGTAGTCTGCTATTTTGAATTTGACAGTAATATTTTTAAATTGTCCTGTGTCGACAGATTGCCATAAATAAAAAATAGATAGATAGAAATATTAGAAATTGTTCTTTGTAATTTATTGCAATTTACTAATCTCCTAAACTTCACATTGCTTTTTATACTAATAAATAGTATGTACAAATATATTTAAACGAAGTCTAGCATGATTAAATGTTTAAATATATTAGTAGTTTTTCGAAAATCACTTCAACTAACGCATTTTTTAAAAACGGCAACACATACATACCATTCTAACCTCAGAACAATAACAAAGCATGTTTGTTAGCAAGCTTTGTTATTGTTCTGAGATTCTAACACAATCCATAGATAAAAGAGACCGAAAATTCAATGCATAGATAAAAGAGATCGACAATTCTATTACCATTGAAAGACCGTTATGACGGCATATAGCAGACTACGGATATTTGACTTCAATTGCAACGGTATCGTGCCGGTATTGTGCCGGTATGACAATTGTTCCAAAATAGTGGACTTGAGCACCTGTTCTTTGCAGAGGATAAGATTTTTTTCTAAATAGTGATTTATTCTGTTATAGATTAACTTTTCAAATATTTTGGAGAATATTGATAAAATTGCTATTAGTCTATAATTGTCTAGATATCTTATAAGTAGTAATAATTTACAAATTTATTATTACGGTACATAAAAAGTGTTTTATCTACATATTAATACGTTGGGCGAAAACTTTGTGCCCCCTTTTTACCAAAATTGGGCCAACAAAGGATTATGAATTATATACGTCTCCCGATACATTTTTAGGGTTCCGTACCCAAAGGGTAAAAACGGGACCCTATTACTGAGACTTCGCTGTCCGTCCGTCCGTCCGTCCGTCCGTCCGTCCGTCCGTCCGTCCGTCCGTCCGTCTGTCACCAGGCTGTATCTCAAGAACGGTGATAGCTAGAGAGTTGAAATTTTCACAGATGATGTATTTCTATTGCCGCTATAACAACAAATACTAAAAATAAAATAAAATAAATATTTAAGGGGGGCTCCCATACAACAAACATGATTTTTAGGGTTCCGTACCCAGTATCTCAAGAACGGTGATAGCTAGACAGTTGAAATTTTCACAGATGATGTATTTCTATTGCCGCTATAACAACAAATACTAAAAATAAAATAAAATAAATATTTAAGGGGAGCTCCCATACAACAAACATGATTTTTAGGGTTCCGTACCCAGTATCTCAAGAACGGTGATAGCTAGACAGTTGAAATTTTCACAGATGATGTATTTCTATTGCCGCTATAACAACAAATACTAAAAATAAAATAAAATAAATATTTAAGGGGGGCTCCCATACAACAAACATGATTTTTTTACCGTTTCTTGCTCGATACTAATAACGTTGCCTTATGTTGCATAGATAATGGTACGGAACCCTTCGTGCGCGAGTCCGACTCGCACTTGACCAATTTTTTCACAATCACAGGTTTTACAAACACATGCTATGATGCTTTATACGACTTGCACTCACGCACTGATGGATTGTCTACCTTATTATTAATTAAAGAAAAATAATGCATGATTACTTCAAGTTTCCGTCTAGATTCTAAAATTTTAAGACCAACCATGCCAGAGACAAACATGGAAAGGTATAGAAAACGATAATAGCCAAATTCCCGCTTATCTAAATACGTTGCAAGCTTGCGTTGTAAATTTACGTAATTTAGATTTTTGTTTATCTACATTAATAATATGATTGTTGATAATAGTATTAATCGTATAGATAATAGTACGGAAACCTTTATGCGCGAGTCCAATTCGTACTTGGCCAGTTTTTTTTATACATTTTGTAATATGTTTATTTTTCTGGCCAAGGACTTTTTAGCTGCGTCTTCTACGTATTGCAGATTTTTTTTTCGGCAAAACCGTTTTAGGCATATAGCAATTGTGCTTTCTACTATACTGTTACAATTTTCATTAAAATGCGTTTCGCACCCCTTCAGCCAATTCTTATTAATACCGGAGCATATTTCTATTAAATTACATTTGATTTTTACTTTAAATGAATTATTTTCTAAATAGCTATTAATAATTGTTGCAATATTTTCGACCAATTTACAGAAATTGACCTGGACGTAATTTAAACTATTTATTACGTCCCTGTATTCCTTAAACGATGTGAAAAGATGACACACTTCAGTATTTTGTTCTGCAAGCATGATTTTTTGCATTCGAGGCCATTTAAGGCCATATTTTTAATTATAAAACCGCACACATATGCACGTGCTTGCATTTCACCAGAACACTGAGGTATATCAGTCTCTTCAACACCCTCCTGCTGGATAAAAGTAATAGGGGAATTAATTGCTACATCTTTTTTTATATTAGGGTTTTGCTCTAGAAAATGTCTAAAATTGCTCAATACATCATTATTATCGTCCAGGCAATTTCTGTTTTTATTATTATTTATTAAATTCATAATAATGCTGGTTTTAAATGCTGCAACAAATTGCACTGAAGTGGGGTTTGGATTGCATCCAGAATTCGATCTTATACACCCAAAACAGTTTTCCAAAGGGTCTTGGTTAATTCTCCTTACAGACAAAGAATTGATGTCATATTTTCTTTTTAAGGTATCGAATAACCTTTCTATACCATTGATTGTTCGCACCCAGCCGTCTTGTGACGGGGGCTTTGATCTTTTCCCTATAAACTTCATGTTATTGAAGAAATATTTCATTTAAAAAAAACTTAAATGTGGACTTTTTTCTGTCAGGTTCGTGAGATACTCTTTGCCTCGCTTTCTATCTGGGGTATCCCCATTCATGCAGTCGAACAATTTATCCATATTGGATATATCATGACTTTGTTTTTATTAATCCCCTTCTAACTTTCACAGGAAATAAGTCGGCATAAAACAACGTATAATTTGTATAGAGTTATTTATATTTTCAGGAACAACTCAAAATAGGTGAAATAACTAAACTTAGCTTAACTAAAAATGAAAATTGATAGCGTCATTATCATAATTCGGCAATGCAATCTTATCTTGGTTATAATGAAAACTGTGTAATATAGACTAACGATTTTAATTAATACAAATTTATAGTATGAAATAGCCAATGAATCAAAACTTAACTAAAAATTGTTTTAATTATTAAGTTAAGTTTAGTTTAGTTGAGGATGTGGAGTTGGTACCAGTATTTGAAAAAAATATTGTTAATGTTTAGAAGAATTGTGTGGTGTCTGATTAAGAATACTAGTGTTACTACCCAATTTCATCACCAAGTATCAGGCAATTTCATTTAATTTCACTTATTGTGAAAATGTCACAAGGAAACACCCGCTTTCACTTTCATTATAAGTCTGTTACATATTTATGAAATTATATTGTTTACTATTTATTTTCAGATAATACTTTCGCTTACCAGAAGAAGAAAGCTCCTAATCATCAGATAAAGATGTGATATTAGTTATTTGTATTGTATAATACCTATAAATTAATAAAGCATTCTTCAGATTATGTGGAGTTGTTGACACATTTTATTAATTTTTCTAAACTATACATGACATAAGGTACGTATCATTAGTTTACTTGTAAAGCTCACCAAATATTTTTAGATGATGCTGGGCTGTTATCATAATAATACATAATAAAGGCAACAATTGTAAATATTAAATTTACAATTCAATCCATAGAATAAAATGTAATATCTCAGTTTACATGTTATTCCATGAATTAAATTTAAAATATAATATAATATTCACAATTGTTGCCTTTATTACCTATTGTTATAACAGCTCGGAATTATCTAAAAATATTTAGTGAGTTTTGCAAGTAAACTAATGATACCTACCTCTATAAAAAATAAATATAGCTATCGGTACGTCCGTAAATGTCAAAAAAGTTTTTTGGAACCGTCGCCACGCGGCAACACTTTCCATACATGCGCGTTTAGGCATAGATCAGCCCCTCTTGCATAGACCATTATCTATGCAACATAAGGCAACGTTATTAGTATCGAGCAAGAAACGGTAAAAAAATCATGTTTGTTGTATGGGAGCCCCCCTTAAATATTTATTTTATTTTATTTTTAGTATTTGTTGTTATAGCGGCAATAGAAATACATCATCTGTGAAAATTTCAACTCTCTAGCTATCACCGTTCTTGAGATACAGCCTGGTGACAGACGGACGGACGGACGGACGGACAGCGAAATCTCAGTAATAGGGTCCCGTTTTTACCCTTTGGGTACGGAACCCTAAAAACGATGTTGCTTGTTATGACGTTCAAATAGCGAGTGTATTCTTAGAAATTACATTTGTCGTGTGTGTGTGTGTGTGCGTACGTGCGTGTATGTGTCTGTGTGTGCGTGTGCGCAAATAGTATATTAGCTTTGGGCGATGTATGTATGTAAAAAAATTGGTCAAGTGCGAGTCGGACTCGCGCACGAAGGGTTCCGTACCATTATCTATGCAACATTAGGCACGTTATAGAACCAAATATTCTGTGAATAGTTAAAGCGTCTACCTGTCAACGTTATTATTATTGAGCAAGAAACGGTAAAAAAATCATGTTTGTTGTATGGGAGCCCCCCTTAAATATTTATATTATTTTATTTTTAGTATTTGTTGCTAGAGCGGCAATAGAAATACATCATCTGTGAAAATTTCAACTGTCTAGCTATCACCGTTCTTGAGATACAACCTGGTGACAGACGGAGGACGGACGGACGGACGGACAGCGAAGTCTCAGTAATAGGGTCCCGTTTTTACCCTTTGGGTACGGAACCCTAATGAACTGTCTCTTTCAGCACATCCTCAATGTATAGGTCGTCATCGTACCTACTGAAAATATTTAACAAAGCCTACCGCTTTGTTAAATATTTTCAGTATCATGTAACAAGTAAGCGTAATAATTGAATGAGATATTTTGTTGTGATGAAAAGTAAAAAGGATTATTGACGTCACTCACAATATCAAAAGAAACAAAGTACTTTAATATTTATTAACAGGTTGTTATATTATGATACTAAATTTATTATAAAATAAGTTTTATTCTATTATCAGCTCGGTGAAGGTCGATTTAGGTTCGGATCTTAGACTATAAAGTATGTTGTTATGGTTGATATATGATATCGTCGAGGCCTTTGACACAAGCCGCCTTCGCGGTGATCGGTGTTTTTGAGAATGTTAACAAACAGAATGAAAGCAACCTTATGCCTCAATAAAGAAAGTATATTTTTAAATGTTGTTGTTCCGTTCGACGTTCATAGCAAAAGCAGCTTTGCGTGTTTTATTGTTTCGTCTTCAATCGTCTTTAAGAGGGTACTGTACTCCTCATTTAGGTATTTGCCTTAGGTATTGCTATCCCTATTTCCGAGCGCCGCGCTGAAAGGGACAAATATAGATGAAGCGGATTTTACCTACAAATTCTTTGAAAAAAGACGTTTCGTACTTCCGTTTTTTTTTCGCGAAAGTTAAACCGATTTTAATAGTTTTTGCGTCATATTATAGATAAAGAATATATCTATGCTTCTATCACTTTCTTTTGTGGTAAAACTTTACCAAATTTGTGTGATAGACGCTGCAATTTTATCTAAAGAAAACCGAAAAAAAAAGTTTTCCGGATCGTCATATTTCTTTTAGTTATTATGTTTTGAAAAAAAGAAAGTGAAACGTATTTTTAGGTGTGGTACCTTGGGTATATTTAGAAGTAAGAGATATTGCGTGTTCACGTAAACACTGTTTATTCACGACTAAGACCAAACTAAGACTAACATATTATGTCTAATCTTACATTCTGCAGGAAAGGTAACGATCCCGTTATGTTCAAGGGACGCGCTACTTGAAGTTGTCAAACCTATGTCATTAACAGCAATAAATTCTTAACTAATATCGATACAAGTGTGAGAGCGAAATGTTAGGCAAAAACAAAATGTTAAAATGTCTACCATGAGTTGATCTATAAGTGGCTGGGCATACATAAAAATAATATATAATGGTACCAATTCTACATGCACAAGTAAACTAAACTTAACTAAAAAATAAATATTGATTATTTCAATAACACAATTCCGCAATTCGGTACTGTTAACTACACTTTCTTATTATAAAAACGGTGTATTATATAATAACAATTTAAGTTACTGTGAATGTGTATAAGAAAATAGTCAATTAATCAAAATACAGCATAGTTGCTTTTTTATTTTTGGTTAAGTTTAGTTGTGCACATAGAATTGGTACCAATATCTGCTTGACCGAGCGTAACTCTCGATGGATTTTTGTGAAATTATTCTTAATAAGGTAAGTCTCAGTAATAGGGTTCCATTTTACCTTTTGGTACGGTCAAGTACGTGTTGGACATGCACGCGAACGGTTCCGTGCGGTTATTATGATGATATATTCGTGACACCAACCACAAATAACACCATATAGCGGACCCCCAAACAATGGGATAAGGGCAGGATGATGATGATGGTGAGTCTGAGTAGGTATTTGTGGTTGTAGTATCATCTGATCTAAGCAAACTGAAAATTTCAGCTCTCTAGCTAAACAGAAAATTTTCATAGTACGAAAACACTGACAAAAAGAAATTTTATAAGTATACATAAATCCAAAATCCCATTTATTTAAACACAGGTATTTAATATACGTTATACATATAAAGTAAAATCACGAAACATGTAAAATATTACAAGCCGCATAGGTATGTACGATGTATCGTGCTGTCGCTAGTCGCGATGGCGATACTACAATCAACTACAAATGTAGGTACAAGAACCTCACGATGCGATAGGCTAAGGAATTGAATGAAACACAACGCGGTAACGTAACGCGCAACGTTGCCAGTTTGACAAACTTGGTAGGTAAGTACTTGATAAGAAGCTTAAAAAAATGAAGTTTGTAGTTTGCGAAAGATATAAATGTATTTACTAATTAACTAAGATATAAATCTATATACTGTAGTAACTAAATTGCCTTTATTTATGTGTTTAAAAATACAAAAAGTGAAACCGCATTATCAAAAATCCACTTTAATTTGAACGCCAGACCTATTAACATTCGTGGCCCTGCTATATATATGCTTTACCCGATACGCCACGGCACTCTTAAAAAATCATTCGAAATTTATATGTGTATTCTAAGCCGCAAAAGTGTATCTTTACTTTTTATGATAAAAAAATTGTAAATTCTATGATAAACATATTAAACTATTCTATGATAAACAAAATTGTGTTCATTTCAATTTTTCAGATTATCTGAGGTAAATTTAAAACTAGTTACGTAATTGATTTATCAAGATTATGAAATAGTGCCATCTGCCATTTTTTTTTAGTACTACCGCTATACAACGTGACGTAGTAAGATTATGAATGATTATTGATTACGATAATAACGCCGCCGGGCGGCAACGCGACAGACAGGGCTTTTGGCAATTATGTTTTACTAAAACTTGATTTTCTCCGATTCTAAATAGAATATTGTGGATTTATCAATAAAATTGTGTTTTAGATTAAGTATTTCTTTTATTTCTATTCAAAATTTTTGTAACATATACACGATATCCTCGCCGACAATTAACCGATTTTAATTAATCTTTTTTTATTTGGAGAAGGAAACGCATGCCTTGGTTCCATATTTTACTAACTTTGTTTGAGTTTGTTGAGTTTGACGGGTCTCGTGGCGTGTCGGTAGTGTAGCCGACTGCCATTTACGAGGTCGCGGGTTCGATCCCCGCACAGGACAATTATTTATGGTGAACACAGATACTTGTACTGCGTCTGGGTGTTTTCTATGTATTTTAAATATATATTTCCAAAAGAAAAGTAATATATGTATTACATCCGTAATCTGGCACCCATAACACAAGCGTATTAAGCTTAGCTTGGGGCCAGAGGACTTTGTGTGAAATGTCCATGAATATTTCGACCTATCCGTAGAATAAAGTTACTTCTGCATAATCGTTACTTTACAGGAGAGCGATTTTAAATTTGCCAATCACACAATCAGCTATAACATTTAAACTAACTTTGAAACTACATGACAATAATTAAAAAAAGATTTACTAATAAAAAATATAGGTCAGCTTAGCTTTAAAACTACAAAAAAAACGATTTGGTAACTTATTCACAAGTAACCTTGTTCTTTGCATAGGTCGATTTATTTAGTTAATAAATTAAATAATTAACTCAAATCAACTGTTTGAGATGTTTTAAACCCTATCTCTGCGGTTGGAGAGCAACTGACTTACTCTCAAATCCAAAATAGCTGCAATGCAATGCAAATGGGTTAACTAACTTTAATAAACGCCATTAATTTTACTTCGCCTATGTATTAATTCACAGCAAAAAATGTATCATATTAATATGTGGTTTCGATAGTGTATGTCATTTAAAATAAAAATTTATTAAACTTTGAAATTTTAACACGTCTTTTAAAAAGACACAATAATGTGTTTGAAACAGTTTCGAAATTTGATGCTAATAAATCAAAGGCATCAACTGCTGGCATCGTCTTCTCAAATTGTTTCGCACATAAATTTTGCGCGTTCTATGGGAAGGCGGTCTTAACTTATTTTTCAAGTTTCTACTTTTAATAACATTTTAATTAAGGGCGCTTTCAAATTAGCCGCAATTTGGCTAATAATAATAAAAAAGAAGGCGCCCTAACAATAAATGTGCCGAATTCTTCGAGTAATACGGATATTATAATATGTTTAGGTATGTATATGTTTCGTTTTCAGAGCCATCATGCCGCGAACTTAAATAAGAAAGAAAATAAAATTATACACACCACAAGATTTAGCTCAAGCTATCGCCAGGGTAAGAAATGGAGAACTTACGCAATACAGAGCAGCGCAAGAATACAAAATTCCATTGACGACTCTTTATGAACACTTGAACAGAGCAAGGGAAGGTAAAGAAACTACCAGACCAAGTGCAGGTAGGCCTACTGTCATAAAGCTAGAAGACGAGAAAAAAATAGCAGAAACGATCAGAATTATGGAAAAATGGGGATATGGTCTCTCTAGGTTTGAAATTATGGAGCTTGTTGCAGAATATGTGCGGGTAAATAATATTCAAACCCCATTTAAAAATAATGTCCCAGGCACAGACTGCTTCATTAATTTACAAGAAGAAAAATGACAGATCCATTCGTCATTGGCGAATATTTTAATTTGCTGGAAAATACTCTGAAAGATTTGGATCTCTTTAAAAGTCCTCAATTAATTTGGAACTTAGATGAAACATCGTTATGCCTGGATCCATCTAAAACAAAAGTAGTTGGACAAATAAACAAACCTTGTGCGAGGACCACCCATGGGAGTGGAAAAGAAAATATCACCGTGTTGACAGGCGTAAGCGCCAGTGGCAAGAAGTTGCCGCCTTTGATTGTATTTAAGGGAAAATTTGTTTGGGATCAGTGGATGGCTGAAGACGGTGGTGATTACGATTTCGAATTATCATATGCAGCGAGTACCAAGGGGTGGATGGAAACAGACATTTTCTATAGAAACGATATCACAATTCTTAAACTACCGCCACATACGAGGGGAGGTCCAAAAGTTCGTGGAATGGAGGGGATGGAGTGGGGATAGGGGCGCTCGCTTAGTGTCATACTAATTGGGGACTCATAATTAGTATATAAATGGAGTTTCAGCCCTATTGCGTCATTCGTTTACGAACACTCGCCTGCTAAACACGTCAATCCGGAAGAAAACTGAAACTATGGAGAAAATTGAACACCGTGCGGTCATTAAATTCCTTACCAAGCAAGGAAAGAACGCTCAGACCATTTTGAATGAAATGGAAACTGTTTACGGGGAACAGTGCCCTAGTAAATCAATGATTTACAAGTGGCATGGTCTTTTTAAACATGGTCGGGAGTCGATTGAAGACGACCCCCGCTCAGGAAGGCCAGTTGAGGCCACCATATCAGACATCGTCGAAAAAGTGGAAAAAATTGTACTGGAGGACACCCGTTTGAAGAAAAAACAGTTATCTGCATTAGTTGGAGTATCAGATACCACCATTTTGCGAATCCTACATGACAACCTGGGTATGACAAAAGTCAGTGCAAGATGGGTACCGAGAATGCTCACGCCGCTTCAAAAACAGCATCGCGTCGAAGCGTCAAAACATTTTTTGGAGTTGTGTGGCGACGATCCTGGACCGATTTTGGAGCGAATTGTTACCGGCGATGAAACATGGGTTCATCACTTTGAGCCTGAGTCCAAACAAGAGTCCATGCAATGGCATAAAAAGGGGACACCACCGCCAAAGAAATTCAAAGTGTCGGAGTCGGCTGGAAAGTTGATGGCTACTGTTTTTTGGGATTGTGAGGGGATAATACTGATTGATTATAAAGAAAAGGGCAGGACCATAACCGGAGAATACTACGCAACAATACTAGAAAAATTAAAGGATGCCATCAAAGAAAAACGTCGAGGAAAATTGACCAAGGGCGTGTTGCTCTTGCAAGACAACGCGCCGGTTCACAAGAGCAAAGTTGCAATGGCTGCTCTACACACGCATGGCTTAGAATCACTAGTCCACCCACCCTATAGTCCAGATCTGGCCCCAAGTGATTTTTATTTGTTCCCCAATTTAAAAAAAGACTTAAGGGGAAGGAAATTTTCCGACGACAATGAGGTAAAGGAGGCAATTTTGGCTCATTTTGAGGGAAAAGATAAAAAATATTTTTACGATGGTTTAGAAAAATTAATTCATAGATCTAATAAATGTATTCAGCTTAAGGGTGATTATATTGAAAAGGAAAAATAAATTTACTGTTTCATTTTTACTAAAACCCTTTCATTCCACGAACTTTTGGACCTCCACTCGTACATCACATTTGCTGCAGCCTCTTGATATAGCAGTATTCAAGTCCTTCAAGTCACTATGGGATTCCAAGCTAGTAGAGTGGCAGCGTAGAAAAATTAGCACAAAAATTCCAAAAAAAGTTTTTGCTCAAGAGCTGGCAGATACATGACAAGAAACAGATCCCAATATAATCAAAAGTGGATTTAGAAAAGCTGGAATTTTCCCCTTTAATGCGCAAGTGATACCTGTGGACAAGTTTAATCCGGACGCATAAAAAAGATACCAAAAAGAGACAGAAATACAATTTGCATCCACACAAATGACACCTAAAAACCCGAAATCACTAAAAGAAATTTGTATTGGCGTGTTTAACAATAAATTTCCAACAAATAATCATGCTTTTGAAAATGCAAACACCGATAACGTTACCTTACTGTCACAAGTTTCGAAGTCCAGTATTCAAACTTTAAGTTCTATGGGCAAACAACCAACTCGATCGCCTGTATATTTTCAAGAATCGCCAAACACTGAGAAGGCTACCATGCTGTCTCAGGTATCGAAATGAGTTTTGTGGCAAAACAGCCATCCCAAATACAAAAGTCAAAAATAAAAATAATATCGAATGTTATTATCAAAAAAGCACCTCAACAGTTACTTCAACGCCAGACAATACCGGAGCCATCTTCCACTTTCGAAGAATTGCTTTTAAGAAAAATACAGCAAGACAAAAAAGATGACAAACCGATAAAAAAGAAACGCGTGTGATTTAATAATTTTAAGGATGATTGATTTAAGTAGTGTACGAAAATAATGTATGAAGAAAGTTTCATTTTATTTTACAAAAAACACTGAATAAAAGTATTTTTACAAAAACCTTTATCTGTGCTCTATTTCTTCAAGTACCTACCAACAGTTTTAGCTCATTTTGATTGACCGTAAAGGTTTATAAAAGCATGAACCTCTGCTGAAAGCCAACACGTTGATTTCACTGTCCATTTTTATTGAACTTAAAATAATTATATTAATTTAAACCCGGTAAAAATGACTAAAATTGTAGAAACATAACTACTTTATTACTATTTCGCTCGAGTATCATTGTCGGCTTCGATGACAAATGTGGTATTTTTCTTATTTGTCACCAGAAGAGACTAAAATTACTGCGAATAAACTTACACAGTTTATTCCCAGTAATTTTTGTCTCTTCTGAATATACTGGGTGACTGAGTGGTTACTGAGAAAAAACCCAATAAGTTAACTGAAATAGACTGAAATGTTGAGAACCACAATCTCTTCTTGGGGTAATTCCGAAATACAAAGTTAGGAGAAATGATATTAGCGAAACTATTAGTAAAACTCATAATATTTTGTGTAAGGTGTAAATAAGATGGAAAAAGAAATCTAAGCCTTCGGTCAACGTGCAATAAAATCCACTTTTGAATATTTTCGGAATAACCCAAGATATTGTGTGATTCCCCCTATGCAAAAAAAAAATAACTCAATAATTAAAATACTCTATTTAGCAAATCCAACTACATATTTATGAATCTAATTTATCCAAAGGTTAAATCTTTTCATTAAGTTAACTTAAGTCGCATATTATTGCCAGTAAATTGAAACTACTTTACATAACTAACCGAAATGTAGACCTCTAGTCATCTCGTAAAAAATTCTGTCTGGATTACCCTAGTGCACCTTACTTCAAAAAAACTATATTTTTTGAAGATTTGTAATTGCAATGGGAAGCATTATATTTTTTCCATGTTATTTAAGAAACGAACAATTAATCTAAATACAATTCTATATATGTTTCTAAGAAATATTTTTAACAAAGTGGTTTCGAAAATAGCCCATTTTGATTCATTTTAACCACTTTTCCGGCTATATAGCATGGATAAGACTTCAACTATATTTTTTCTGATTGATTTTATTCTATTAGATTGTGATTTTCTAATAGATGGTGTTACTAGTACAACAATATTACATCATCATCATCTTGACTTATATAATGAAACTTGTGAGCCGAATTAATGACGCGTCTCAAATTCTACAATTAACATATTGTTACGAACGTGGTGGATGAGGGTTCGGATTTGGAGTAAACACCACAGTAATTTGAACATCGTCGAATAAACAGGTCACAGACAGTCACACACTACACAATCACCGTAGCCAAATCTCTGGAAGAATCGTTAAAACACTGGAGTACCTGGGCTTTTCGATTTTATTATTGAAATTTCTTGAACACTGTGGCTCGTTCGCGACAAAATTTTTAGGACTCCCGAAATCATAGAAAATACGTTACAAGCTCTTTTGAAACGTCAGAAACTAGGTGTCTGTTCCAAACGCGAATCCTATGGAGAAGAACAGACAAGAAACTCCATGGATTAAATATTTAAGTCCAATCTGAAATAATGACATGAAACGTGACTATAGTGTTTAGTGATTGATTGATTGGTTGATCGGATTTTGATGAAACTTGGAATATACATAGATATGATAAATATCTAATATCGTTGGGCATCAAAATTGGTTCAGTAGTTTTCACTGTTGGGTATGGTATGGCTGAAGTGTTTTAGTGTTTAGTGATTGACTGATTGTTTGATTGGTTGATCGGATTTTGATGAAACTTGGAATATTAAAATTGGTTCAGTAGTTTTCACTGTTGCGTATGGTATAGCTGAAAACATGTGAAAATGCACAGGGGTTTATTACACGCCATACAATACGCGTTAGTACGCTTTGTGCACACGGCACAGGTACGCCGCATGTGTTCGCGCTTGGCACTTCCTGGCTTGATGGCGTATTGAGCTGGGAAATGTCCATCCGTACCACTTATCACTGTCTCAGACATAGGCAAAGGTCGATTACTATGATAAATGATTTTTATTTTCTCACAATGTAGACACAGTAACTTAAAGAGGATTAACAAAAGAAGAACAAAATTTCACAAAAGGAATCAACATTGTGAGAGCTGGTGCCTATTATGGGTTTATTTAGTAATATTATTGTAGTGATATACGATTGTGCGATTACAATTGAGTTTGCAATTCCACTCGGTTTTATACATTTATAGTATGTGCTTAATATTAACTAAATAGCGAAACATAAAAAGGAAAAAGAATAAACTAAGTACCGCAAAAACAAAATATATATATTATTATAAATAAATAACGCAGAGAGCAACATGAGTAGATATTACTACCGTGTGATAAGATGTGTGTGTGTTTATGTTGTTCATGAGTGAAAAAGTGTGTTAGTGAGTGAATGAGTATGTGATTGCTTGTGTGGTTATACTGGGAGTGTGAGTGAAGTATGAGGTTATGAAATAACTTTGGCTGAATGTTTAAACGATATTAATTTATTTATTGTATTAAGTGCAAAAGTGTAAATATATAAATATTATAGACTTGAAGGGATCGATTATTGCAGTTATTATTAATAAAACATATTATTACATGTAGTTTTATTTCATTATAGTTTATGTAGTTAGATAATCTGTTTTAGCAATTTTTCAGTATCATTATATGTAAGGGTTTTCAGAAATGATGATATTGACTTTTTATAGCGAGTTTTGGTAAGTGGATAAAAATGGAGCTTAGCGTTCAACTTATTGTATAAAGAATCACCTAAGTAAGAATAAAATCTCTGGGCGAAGGCAGTGTGACATCTTGAAATTTGGCAGACGTGGTGTTTACGTCTTTTGTCTTTGGCAAGATTAGGATCGTACGTTAATTGGGAGTGTTTTTTTAAAATAGTATACAAAATGAATGACTGCCTAACGGTCAAGAGATCCCATTTCTTATAAAGACTGTAAGTGGGGAACCGAAACGACAGACCAGCAGCAACCTTTAATATTATACGTTGAGCGCGCTCAACCTGTATTATATGAGATTTGGCTGCCCCGCCCCAAGATGTGATGCAGTAATTGATAAGTGATTGGACCAGTGCGTGATATACCATTTTGATAATCTTACTATCGGCAACGTGTCGTATATTTTTAAATATATAGATGAGTTTCCGCAACCTACGAGCTAAAATATCTACATGTGGTCTAAAGGTTAGTTTTTGGTCTATGAGCACACCGAGATACTTGACTCGGTCAGTTCTACTTAGTGCTTCACAAGAACATTCGTTGGTAGATGACAAGCAGGTGTGAGCGGTGATGGAGAGAGTCGCTGGCGGTAATAGGTTAGATTTAAGTCCAAAAGCAATATAGTTGGTTTTATCTACATTCAGCGTTAGTAAATTGGTGTGCAACCATGCACATATTCTATCGAACCCGGTCTGAGCTGTCATGAACACCTCTTCCCAAGTGTCGCCAGTGAAAAATAATGCCGTATCATCAGCAAAAGGTTCACAAGTTTCATTATTATTAAAATGAAGGCAATTGGTTAATAATAAAAAGCGGTTAATGCTCATCGCCGCTGAGAACCCGGGTGTGATAAACATGTCTTGATTCTTACTCCAGTATTCTTCCAGGCGAGTTTTAACGACTAATCCAGTGGCTATTATGATTGAAAAGTATGCATAAAGCTCGTCAACATCGGTGTCAACCCATTTCGTGATTCTGCTAGAGGGGCAGATGGTTCCTTCCTCTAGCATAACCACTGCTAGGTGTTGAGCATAAGTGTTCGTTTCTTTAACTATGTGTTGCATAATGTCGCGAGACCATGGCACAAAATGCGTCATATGGACTTGCAAATGCAGTTGTAGATCCACACACAACAGAAAACGGCTCCCTCCTCAATTCGGGTGCAATTTGTGGTTGCGGGAACTCACACCAGTCGAAATTAAATTTGTTTAAATTTTGAGATAAAGGAGAGGCAGGAGGCGAGGAGATTGCAGACGCAGAAACGAAATGAACAGGAGTACTTGGATGAGGTGGAGGAGGGGGATTGGATGATGTGGAGGGCACCGGGGTGGAAGGAGTGGACGGGGAGGCCAAGAAAAAGAAATAGTAGTATTTGTCTCAGGTGCTTCCTGCTGATTGAAATCTATATATGGCCGTGCCACTCGAGGAATGAGGATCGGCTGAGAACCCGTATCCTCATCCTCATTTTGCTCATCGTCAGTGTCCTCTTCACTTCCTATAAAGAAAAACACAAATGTTGTATAGCAGTAGATTATAAATAGTAAAACTGTGCAATTCTGACAATATTACATACATACTAGATAGTCGAATTTATAACCTCTTTTGAAGTCGGTGATATGAACTTACCGTAGTTTAGCACCAGGCTAATTTCGGCACCCCGAAGAGGACGACGGGATTTCCCGGCTGACGATGACGGGGTTATCCTTGTAAAAACCAATAAATTAAATGTGAGGATCTTGAGCTAATTGTAATATTTTAATATTAGTTTTGTCTTCTACAAAAATACAAAAGTTTCATACATTCGCGTGGAATTTAGAAAATTTTCCCCGTTTTTGTAACATTTATCACTACTGCTTCGCTTCTACTCGTTGTAGCGTGATGTTATATAGCCTAAAGTCTTCCTCAGATTCTTAGTCTTCTTCTAAAGTCTACCCAGTGGTTCCTGAGATTAGCGCGTTTAAACAAACAAACTCTTCCGATTTATAATATTAGTATGGATAACTACTTACAAGCGACGTTTCGTTATACTAGGTCGATCTTCGTGACCATGTACGCAAACATGTGTACTCTGCGGTGTTGAAGCGCCGCTTCCAACGCATTCCAAGTACCTGCAAATGCAATAAATATTATATATTATGCTATCAAAATAATAAGACAACTATAAAAATGATGATAAAAATTTAACTAAACAAAAATAAATGTGATTACATTGCGGGCGACGGCGCCTCCACGACCCCTTCTTCTTCCTCTTCCAGCACAATTGCTTCTAAAGAGGACCACATCGCATGGGAACTAAAAAAATAAAAAGGCAAATTGAAGTGAAATAAATATCTTTATAGCAAACTGACTTCAAACTTACCAAGGATTAAAAACACTTACTTTGGCCCTGGCACTGGCGCCGATTAGGGGATTTGCCGCTTTCTTTTTACATGTAGGGGCTGCTCTAAGGCATGCCCCACCTCTACATCTTCAATCATGCCACAATATCTAAAATTTTAAATTATTTATTAATAAATTACTTAAAAACTCTTTATGAAAAATGACTTAATGTAATATTGTTATTACAAAGCATGCACAGAAGGTTGGTCCCTGCAGCGTCCGCCACCACGCCGTACGCCTGACGTCTGAGGCCCAACATCAATTGTTTGCCCCTGATTCCAACTCAGTATCTGTGTTAGATTCAATCAATGCTACAATACAACATCTTCTATATGATTCAACTGCATTAGTTAATATTTCTCCACTTTGTTTTATAGTAAAATCATGAACTGCCTCAGTCATAAATCTTACAGGCAACACAGCAAGTCAACGTTCTGATGGTAATGCATCATAATAAGCTGTCAGTAGAGCTTCTACATCAGCCACATCTTCTGTGATGTCTGCCACTTTCACATCAGGTTTCTGTCCGGGCGCTAGTTTCTCACGAATTTTTTCTCTTTTTTCAGTAAGAGCATAATATCATTAGAGTTTGCAACAATTCCATTAAAATGTTGCCCAAATCTTATTCTATTAGATATTTGATCTTCTCTTTCATAAAGAGCCTAACAAGAGGAATGTTGGGTTGTTTAGGATCACCACTTAGTTGCTTTTTGGCTTCTTCTACAGCCTCAAAAACTTTCTGTTTTAAAAATTCTTGTACTTTCTCACCCTCATTAACACTTTCTTCACCAAGGTTTTCATCAGATAGAACTATTGTTTTGAAAATAAAAGGCCTTACTGTTTTCAGAGGAAGTGGTGTGAGAATAAAATTGTTTTTGTGTACTTGTAGCAAGGCACAATGTTTAGGTCGAGATTCTCCAGCAGCTAAAGATGTAGCCACTGTACTGCCAGGCTGAATAATACTGAAATGCTCTGTATCCTGTTTACCTTTCATTTCTAAGAGTTCACAATCATGTTCATGGACCCATAGTACTAAATCCATAAATTTAGGCAAGTCCTCCTCCTTAATAAAGTTTCCAGGGCCTCTATCCTCAGCTCTATTTTGATGCAACACAAGCATATTGAACCAATCTTCATCCTCATCACGCAACATTTCCACTTTTTTCTCTTGAAATAGTCTTGAAAGTCTTTGGTCTTTCAAATGACTTAAACCATACAAAGCCAGCTTGGTGCCGCCCTTTCTTAACAGTACTGGAGAAATACGCACATGTGTATAATCAGTCCACTTACCGAAATAGTTAATTAAGCCTCCATTGAAAGTATATCAAGAGAGCTTATACCATCTTGTACAACAGGATCATCGTGGTTGCCATGAATAGATAATATAGGATACGAGACATTGAGATTCGGATCTTCATAATTCACACTACGTGAAAAATTTGTTATTTGGTCAGATAGTAATTCGACGCTTACCGGCTTGTCACCAAAACAATATTTCCGAACTATCTCTGTACACTTGTACATGCAACCAGGAGAAGGCTTAGCGTGATGAAATAAATCACCTCCAAGAAGGACTAAGTCTGCATCATATTGAACAGCGTTGGATAAAACCTCTTCAAATGCTATGAAACTATCCTCTCCCCTAAGAGCATCTTTTTCCATAGAACCTAAATGAATATCGGATGCTACTAATATTCTTAGTGTGTCCTCAGAGGGCCAGGCACTCGCATCATTTTCAATCACCATTTTTAAAATTTATTATTTGCTTTTGTTTAAAGTTTTAACATGAAAATGCACAATGTAAATTCGATGCCCCCAACGAATATCGATAGTACCGCCATCAATTTTGTTTGACGTTGACATTTGACGCACGGAACGCGCCACTGTATAGAGTAGTGGAGGATATAGACAGACACAAAAGAAGAAAACACTGATAGAAAAAAATTCTAATCCTCGTTTTCCAATGGCAGAGCATAATGCGACTCAGTGCCGCACAATGCCGCACAATGCTGACGCTTAATTGGAACGTGAATTAGTTTTAAAATGCGCCAGCAGAGTGCGCCAAGTTCAGTGTTGAAAAAAAAAATTCTAAAATAAACATTGTATTCACATTATTATGTGTGGAATATAAAAAAGTCATTGTTTATACCTTCATCCATACTTATATTTATTTAATTTTTAACACAGCTTGAATTAACTTTGAATATTTCCAGAAAACTCCGACGAAAAGAAAGCCTTAAATTTTTTTTTAACAATAAATAATATTACTAACGATAATATATAAATAAAATTTCAATCAATGCCAATTTAAAGAAAAAATTTTCTGTCGCTGACGTTGGTATGGATTGCACGCATCACTTTTGAGAGTGCTCGATTGTGCGATGCGATGCTGTAATTGGAACACTCAACGTTGAGCATTGTGCCGCATAATGCGCTATTGTGCGCTGATTGGAAAACGGGGTATAAGTGGACACTTTTTGGGCTGATCCCCCATACAAGATATTCCTCCTGTCTTCTAGTCTTCATGATAATGACTTATCGGAGGTTTAAAGTTCGCTAAAATCGGTTCGCGAAAATTGTCAAAACTTGTTATTCATAATAGTCTTTTTACGATAAAACGTTTTTTATCCCTCCGATAAAATCTCCGATAAAATCTCCGATAAAATCTCCGCTTAAACCTCCGCTAAGTCATTATGAATAAGACCATAAATATATAGGTATAATGTTGCCAGACATAACTCTAGATTGGCATGATAATTCTTTCTTAATAGCATTGCAGTAAGCAGTAATATTTCTCATACTAAACTTGTATTTAAAGCAAAATTTGAACATAATTATGCATTTGATCATACGTTCAATTATAAAAATGTAATAATAATTTACGAAAAAACTTTAGTAAAATGCTATAGAAAGATGTAGTAAAATGGCCTGGGAAACATGGGGTAACATTAGCTCAATACGTCAACTTTCTTCTAATTAATTTGTCGATTTGTTTTATATTTTGACTTCTCTAGTGTTGGTGTCGTATAGAGTTTATCGATGATTGGTAAATCAAGATAATGACATATTATAAATCAATTTGATAAGCTTTTATGTATAGAAACAAAATGTTTTTAAACGTAGATTAAAGGTTGGTTTTTATTACATTATATGTATTGATATTACTGCAGTTATATTGTAATACTTTCTCTAGCATTTAACATAAATGTCTTATCCACCCAGTGGCTCAGTTTTAACTTTGCATTTATTTCACCAAGGCAAGGGTTTGATCACAACTGTACAAAAATGAACATAACCTTTTTGGTTCAATTTATATTCTGTTGCGTTACATGATGTTAACAATACTTATACGACGATCTTTTTGCAAGAAATCACTCAATAATGAAATTTTAGCTGCTTCTTTTTTCTCTCAATCATAATTCCTAATCATAACACACTCTACACACACACACTCTAGTGACTCATTTATTTAAATAAAAATATTTTTTTTACGAATTTAGACGCGTTTTCAAATTTTGGCAATTCCTTACCTTACCTTAGTAAAAGCATAGCAAGTTAATTGCAAAAATTCATAAATTAATTCCTTACCTGTTGAATATTTTTAATAGCTTATGAATCGATTTCTATTGATTAAATCGAATCAACATATCGAATGCCAATCCTTAAAATGTAAGTCATTGATATAGAATTCTACGTAGTACGTAGTATCTTCTATCTATTCTGTGGTCATTGATTGATAAAATAAGTAGGTGCGAGAAAGGTTGCGACTTGCAGTTTGCAGTAAATACGAAAGCAATGTAATAAAATAGATTTATTCGCACTGTACCATTGTGATAGTGGTTTATCCTGATGATATGAAAACCGAGTACAGTTTTTTGAGTGAATCATGCTCCCGTCTTAAATATACGAAAAACAGTGTTGTGTTGAAGAGAAAGTGTCGTGAAATCGAACAGTCGTCGCCTTCAATGATGTGGAAGAGGCCGATTGTGCAAGCGCTGACTGTATGGTCACACGGCGCTGCGGCCCTGGCGCTGCTTCTCACGGTGTACGCGGTAAGTCCTCGATACGATCATTCTTCTAGACCTGAATTAAAACCCAGAACTGCCCAACTATACGATTCCATTCCTTTGTTTTTGTTTACATTTAATTTCTTATGAGCCTAATGGATTGCAATTATTGTATTATATTTATCTAGGCTGATTATTTTTTTAAATTTGATTTATATTAAATAAGAAATTAAAAAAAATATATATTAATTTTTTTTTATAAAAGATATAAAAAAAATTAAATTACTTAATATGTAAGAAATTTTCTGCATAAAAGTTTATTTTCTTATTTTTGTTTTGTGTAAACATTGAAGTAATCTGACATAAAATAAATGTTGAGAATATAAAAAAATTAGATATTTAAAAAAAAATTGTTTTATTAATACACTAAACATTACTGATAAACATCTATCTCAATGAGTTGTATGTGTGCAGGAAAAAAATTGTATATAATTGTCCAATTACTTAATGTTGATGTGTGAGTTATGTGTTAGTGTGTGTAAATGGGTAAACTAATGTCAGCTGTAAGGAAATAGGTAATTGATAATAAATTGTTATTGTTTTTATCAATTGTGTCATTATTGAAGGTTGCTTTATAAAAATAATTTAAAAATTAACAATATAGCAACACTAATTTAGTATTAAATTGTTTTGTTTAAGTTCCTGTTTGATGGATTGAATTTAGAAGAAAACTTCTTTCTAGTCCTCCTTAACCTCCTTAAGCCTCTGGAAGAGATTAAATAAACACTATGTGCATGGATCGGGATGGCATAGATAAATAGCCTGTATAATAACAGAAAGCTCATGCTGTAACATACTAGAATATATAGGCTGAGAACGAGTTATATTTGTGCTTTAAAGGGGAATACATATTTTAATTTATAAAAATCTAAAAAATTTGTAAAATCTAAACTATTTAAAAAGGCGTATTATAAAATTTCAGACTATGTTAATGACAATAAAGCTTGGGAGTAAATTGTTCCAGAGCAACACATATTATTATAATTGTAATTTATTTATATTATAAGAACTATTATAATGATTATTTAAAAAAAAGATTAATATGACAAAAGATAACGATATCTGCTGAGTTTCTTACCCCGGTTCTTCTCAGCAGACTGAAAGTCCTGAACCGGTGGTAGGGGAAAAATTTTTGGACATATCATAAGAGCTTATTTTTTTTTGGCAAAAAGAGAATATGCCTACGTGAATAAATGATTTTTGCTTTTTTTGATTTTTTGATTAATAAATATATTATTGGACTGTAACATTGTTGAGTTTAATAAGTTTAAGAAACAAAAAATTACATATAAAATGGATCTCTGAAATGTTTGTATGCACATTACTTCTGAACAACTGCATTTAATTGGATAACTTCTCTTTGTTGTATTTCTTACTGCATATTAGACTAATAATATTTCTTGAGACGAACGTAGGCTACAATACATACACATATCTCATGCACACAGAGATATTTATGTGACATCTTACTGAGTGATTGATTTAGCCATATGGTAAAACTGTTCTTATGACATGGTTTAGTATAGAAAAAAAATTGGTCAAGTGCGAGTCGGACTCGCGCACGAAGTGTTCCGTACCATTATCTATGCAACATAAGGCAACGTTATTAGTATCGAGCAAGAAACAGTAAAAAAATCATGTTTGTTGTATGGGAGCCCCCTTAAATATTTATTTTATTTTTAGTATTTGTTGTTATAGCGGCAATAGAAATACATCATCTGTGAAAATTTCAACTGTCTAGCTATCACCGTTCTTGAGATACAGCCTGGTGACAGACGGATGGACGGACGGACAGTGAAGTCTCAGTAATAGGGTCCCGTTTTTCGTTCGTCTTTTTATAAAAAAAAAATACGGTACAAAGTTATGTTTAGTACACAATACTTAAGGAATTTCTTGTTTACCAATTTTAATAGAATTCACAATTAGCTATATTAACTGTGACAATAACAAACAATTTACCTTTTGAAATTTAAATATATACTAAATTTTTTTTAGTTATTAGTCACCTTTGTTTTAATGGAAGCATTGTTTTTCAAAGGAATGAGAAATTGAGGTTTGCATATTTAAAATCCATATTAATTAACTGTTCTAAATTCAGAAATAATACATATATTGTACAGTTTTTCATGGACACAGTCAAGATTTAACTGAGAGCATTTTTGGAAATGCTCTCAGTTTGTGTCCATGAACAACTGGTCAAACCATTGGTCTTGCTGTTTGAGGTGGTTAAGCGATTCTAACATGCCCACATATTTAAAGGAAAATAGGTACTTAACTCCGTCAACACTTCTGCTTATGATGTCAATGATAGAGAGCAGAAAAAAGTTCCTTCATTTCATTTATTATGTTTGAAACATTTAATCATTTTACAAAAATATTATGTCAGACCATTTTCTAAGACAGTTTTTATAAAACCATGATATAAAAACTAGTCCAGTACAAGTTAAACACGCACACAAAAGGTTTTGTACCAATGGCGCCCTGTTTTATTATTTGATAACAAACCCAAAAAAAATTAAGATCTAAACATAAAGGAAAAGTTGACTAAATAACTGATTAATATAACGCACGTTAACGCAGCATAAGATAAACGCACGCCACATGTAACTACAGAATCCAAAAGCCTAAGACCTGCTGGTACTTTTTACAGAGTATGTGAGGGCTAATGACTATCGTATTTTGTTTTAGTGCACGTGGTGTGATGGTGATTGCGCTGATCTAGTCATAGAAATACCAGGCTCTGGAAGTGGTGATTTGGAGCCTTTAGACGGCGGTCAATATCGGCTGGACTATCGACCGCCACAAGGAAAACCTGCCCCAAACTTTACAGTTCCAGCTCGAGCGTCTACCATCAATTTTCAAGGGCTACCTGGTACCAAGTACCATTTTATGTTGTACTACTCAAACGATACGTTTGCAGATCTTTTGACATGGAATCAAACTATAATAACAGGTCAGTAAATGGTACATAATTAAAACATGTTGTCAAAACTATGTTATTCATCTTGATAAATAAATAAAATAGTTAAGCCAAAAGAAATATTAGGTAACTAGTATGTAACGTAAACCTTATGAGTCAAATCGGAACTCTAAGGTTTCGAATCTAATAACAAAATGAACAGCAAAACAGGAGAGCTGTCTTGAGTAACAATGCAAACTAATGGGATTGCCAGTCTGCTTGCTAAGCTTGGAATGGCAATAAACTCCCTCTATGAACAATAGCTTCTTTAGAAGCTACTTGAACTGCTCAGAAATGAAAAGACCGTCTGAGTTTTCGAGAGCTTGGCTTTTTTGGTTAAATAGATGCATTATAATTTATACTTGGTGTAAATTCCAACTTAGAACTTTGACGCGATGCATGGTGAGGTGCATATTTTTTTATGTAGACAAACAGATGAACAAACAAGTTATTCCATCTTTTTGGGAAGGCTAAAACGTTAAATTTTTCATAGAATTGCTATTTTATTACTATCGAAATTTTGGTCAGATTTTAAGTTAGTATTTATTAACAGCGCCGGAACCGCCAACTAATTTGACGGTGACATTGGGCAGAAACAAGCAAGCCGCCATCTCATGGTCTCCGCCGGCGCATGGTGACTATACCGGGTTTCGGTTCAAGGTAATATTAGCCATAATTTTATTATATAACTAGCTGATGTCCGCTACTCCGTACGCGTGGAATTTTAGATCCCCATATATTTTGTCATCGTTTAAACCTTCCCTGCATTGTCACGAATATTTCAAGACCAAATCTGCAAAATCGGCCCAGCCTTTCTCGAGTTTTAGCGAGACTAACGAACAGCAATAGATTTTTATATATAAGAAGATAAGATATAAGATAAGAAGATCTAACGTATATTTATATCCACTGATGCAAGCCCTTTCATTAAAATACTTCTTGTTACGTTAGATTTATTATGTACCAAGATTTTTATGCCCTTGTTTAAACAGGATCACGATTTTTAGGAGTTAAATTTTAAAAATAGTTTTGGTATATTATTTATGAGGGAGAGTTCAACTTGAAAATTGAATCAATCTCCTAACAGTTAGTACTGCTACGCAATTATGTTGGGTTTTTATAATTAGTTATTAGTGTGACTGTTTTTATAAGTATCTTAAAAATATTTGGATGTTAGCAAGAGTTTTCCATTTACAGCTGTCTGCCAATTGTGTACGCACAATGTTGTCGAGTCCGTATCGAATGTACCTGTACGACTTGTTTTGGTCATGCTTAATTTTCATACATTGTTTACCACTCGATGGCGTTGCCTGGTATTTCCTTAATATCTGAGTTCAATCTTTTCCTTTTAATAGTGAAGCTTACCCTTAAAAGCATGTTGAAAGCATCGGAAAAAGAGTTCGAAAACACCGTCGCAGCTGTTTTTTCGAACTCTTCCGTATCTGTGAGCTGTCTTAAGAGGGTACTGTGCTCCTAATTGAGGTATTCCCGAGCACCGTGCTGAAAGGGACAAATATAGCTGAAACAGATTTTACCTACAAATTCTTTGAAAAAAAGACGTTCCGTAATCCCCTTTATTCTTCGCGAAAGTTAAGTTTTTACGTTATATTATAGATCAAGAGTATATCTATGCTTGTATCACTTTCTTTTTTGGTAAAACGTTACCAAATACGTGTGATAGACGCTGCAACTTTACCTAAAGAAAACCAAAAAGAACGGGATTTTAGGATGGTCATATTTATTTTAGTTATTATGTATAGAAAAAAAGAAAGTGACAGAAGCATAGATATACTCTTCATCTATAATACAGCGTTTACGCAATTAAAATCGGTTTAAGTTTCGCGTAGAAAAAAGGGAAGTACGATACCCATATTTTTGTATGGAGCATAATTTGGTATCGTGCCCTCTTAACAGCCTAATGTCGGAAAAGCTCTAAAAGTTTGATTCCGAGGACAAATATTTGTGTGACTAATTCATATTAAAAATATTTGAAAGGGGGTCAACATTTTTCTGAAAAAAAAAAGTAGCTTTAACAGTTACAACGAACAACTAGGACTAATAAGACAAAGATGTACCTAAATACTGTAACTGGGGAAATATTTAAACGCTCCTCGATTTTAGCACAGTGCTATTTTATAACGTACAAAGATATATATTTCGGGTAGTCCGGTTTTTAGCGATAACATAATCTTATATATAAAAATCAATTGCTGTTCGTTAGTCTCGCTAAAACTCGCGAACGGCTAGGCCGATTTTGGTGATTTTGGTCTTGAAATATTCGTGAAAGTCCAGGGAAGGTTTAAACGGCTCCTAAAATTCCACGCGTACGGAGTAGCGGGCATCAGCTAGTCTTATATATAAAAATCAATGGCTGTTCGTTAGTCTCGCTAAAACTCGAGAACCGCTCTGCCGATTTTGATGATTTTGGTCTTGAAATATTCGTGAAAGTCCAGGGAAGGTTTAAACGGTGACAAAATATATGGGGATCTAAAATTCAACGCGTACGGAGTAGCGGGCATCAGCTAGTCTTATATATAAAAATCAATTGCTGTTCGTTAGTCTCGCTATCACTCGAGAACGACTGGGCCGATTTTGGTGATTTTGGTCTTGAAATATTCATGAAAGGCCAGGTAAGGTTTAAACGGTGACAAAATATTATGGAGATCTAAAATTTCACGCGTATGAAGTAGCGGGCATCAGCTAGTAATATATAAATTACTTATACATATTTTAAAATATAACTTCTTTGTGTGTGTGTATAATGAAAAGACCTAGGTTATCTATTTTACTTTGGAAAATCCAAACATTTGCGCTACTTTTGTACAGTACACTACGCCATTAAGTCATGCAAAGATTTGCTGTCACGTTAGTTTATTAAATACTAATTAGTTCTGAAACAGATGATTTTAACAATAATATAGAAAAATAGTTGAATAAATTGCACTTAATTTCCTAATTCATAAGGACAAATAGAGATGCAGAGGTGTCCAACACTTGGCTGGATTTTTTTTATACGGTTCTTACTAGAAATTTCATGTTATTGGTAATATAGGCTTGCATTAGTCCATCGGCACGTACACTTCTGCCTATCATACACATTCTTAACCACACAAATGAAACTTCTATCTTACCCATTCACATGTAAATTCCTTTTATATGTGCTACTACAATCAACAGAGAATTCATTAATACAACAGAATTCAAAATCTTATTTGTATCAATATTATAAAGTTGAAAAGTTTGGTTTGTTTGTTTGAATGCGCTAATCTCAAGAACCGATGGTCAGATTTGAAAAATTATTTCACTGTTGGAGATTAGATTTATCGAGGAAGGCTTTAGGCTATATAACATCTCGCAGTGACCAATAGGAGCGAAGCATTAGTGAAAAATATTGCAAAAATGGGAAAATTATCCATTCCATATTCTTTTGTTGCGTGTGCTGCTTTGGTAGTTTATAGGTATCATTAAATTTGTTTCGACGCGTACGAAGTCGCTGGCAACAACTTGAATTTTGAAGATATATTGGGAAAACCCTACTTGAAATTAATTTGTATGACTTTAAATTATTGATAACTAGCTGTTGCCCGCGACTCCGTCCGCGTGGAATTTGGAAAATATTTTTTTCGCAATAAAAGGTAGCCTATGTCCTTTCTCAGGGTCTAAAGATTGTCTGTTCCAAATTTCATCAAACTCGGTTGACAGGTTTAAGCGGGAAAGCGTAACAGACAGACAGACAGAGTTACTTTCGCATTTATAATATTAGTAGGGAAGTAGGGATTGTACCCCGAAGATTAATATAAGTACCAATTAACAGTTACATTATAACAGACTAATGGTCTTATTTATAATGATTTATCAGAGGTTTAAACAATAACTTTATCGGAGAGATAATAATCATTTTATCGTAAAAAGACTATTATGAATAACAATTTTTGAAAATTTTTTCTAACCGATTTTAGCGAGCTTTTAAACCTCCGATAAGACATTATGAATAAGACCAATAGTCTATCAGACTATTTTAACCCATATGGAATTAGTTTCATATAAAAAGCAAAATAAATACATTGCCAGAAAAACATGTTTTAGTAGTGTTTCCATAAGTAATGTGTTGAGTTTATGTTATAATTGTTGGACAATAGGTACAGGCGTATTTTATTTTACATAGGCCAGTGTTAATCTAGGTTGTCTCCGTTTTTGTACGTAAAATAATAATGATTATTACTTATAAGAGAGACCATGTTTTGCAGCGGTCCTCCACATTTTAATCGAGGTGTCATTGAAGGTTATTAAAGTTGGACGACATTCTTATTGGCTATATTAATTTAGGGACATTAAAATGGCATAATTTCCTATCTGCTAATATGAAACAAGTCCATATCATATGATGTAACTGATATTTGCGTAATGCGATGTACGAGTACCCTTGAAAGCTGCTCAAATTCCTGCGAGTTTCTGTTATTTCTATGGAGTTGTCTGTTCTTTCTAATCTAATAGACCATGCTTGCATTTATGCATAATGCTACGCCACCATGGATCATCGTATGATACTTTATTTTATTTGTTTAGGGACAAACACCTTTTAAATACTTATTGGCAAAATTGAGGACGTTCTAAATCTAAAGATATTAGGCCAATTTTTTTTTTAAATAAGTCGGTACTCTCTTCTTTTTTAAAATCATCAAAACCTGTGAACTGCTTCTAGTTGTTGTCAGAACTAGAGCAGTAGGACTTTGGACTTAAGAATTCGAATCATTTGATGGTATAAAAAAGTAGGTAGGTACAATAAACGAATTTACAATTTATATGTTCTGACACACTTTTGTTATGGTTTTATAATAGTATACATTACTCACAATTGGGAACCATTTGGCACGTCGTCAGTAGGTCATACACTGTATTAGATGATTACGCCATCTACATATACATTTCGTGTGAGATTATTTAAAAATAAAATCCGGGCCATTGTAAAAATCTGCCTAGAGACCCCACGGACTTGATTCAATAGGTATTTGAGCAAGGATAATATTTTATACATCATAGTTATGCTGCACGCACTGCTTTGTTAATCGATTTCATCCTTGGGGTATACCCAAGGATGAAATATTAGGTACTTGATCTTTGAATTAAATTCCTCTCGCATTGTTAGAAAGCTCAGTTAAACATAAAAACTTGATTAATTTCGAAGTTTGCCATAATTCTCTGTTTCTACAATAAACAGAAAGTCATGGGATGATTCTAAAAATAAGTGATTCACTTATCAATTGTATTTCAAAGCAAAGATGGATTAAATTTTGGGTAATTTTTATTACTTTACGATCAGGTGATTCCCCTAACGGAACGAGCAGAAGGTGGTGCTCGCAACATCACAGTTGAAGGCGCTGGCAACTGGACGTACCAACTAAGAGAACTGTCTCCAGGGGCCACTTACCAGCTACACGCCTTTACGCTACTCCATGATAAGGAGTCTGCTGCATACGCTTCGAGAAATTTCACCACAAGTAAGTCCTACCACAGATAGTTTAAGTGTTGCTATATTTTGTGTTTTCGCTTCAAATCTACCAAAATCTTTCGTATGTATTTTAACCTATATAAGATGTTTACGTTATTGATTACAAGTGAATGTGCCAATCATTCATTTTGCTTGTGATGTATTTCCATTTTTATATATTTACTAGCTGACCCGGCAAACGTTGTTTTGCCATACTAAAAAAAAAAATGGTTTTAAAAATAGATGTTGGCCGATTCTCAGACCTACTGAATACGCATGTAAAATTTCATAAAAATCGGTCAAGCCGTTTCGAAGGAGTACGGTAACTAACACTGTGACACGGGAATTTTATATATTAGAGTGATATTAGATTAGTGTTTTACTCGTCTATGCCTTGCTTATAACGTTACTCTATATGCTTGTCTTTTTAATTCTTAGTTTATAATAGATGGCCGAAATAAATATTAAAATTTTGCCATTATACAATACGATGTACCAGAAAGTAGAACCATTTTATTTTTATTGCTGTTTGGGGGGTGATTTTGCCAACGTCTATCTGGCAACACTAGTATTATTTTAATTTTAAAACAATTACGTATGTTTAGGAATGTTGTTATATTTAAACATATTTTGCGTAATTTGTTATTGCCTTCACCAAGTTGTAGTAAAACGGCAATGTATTGATGTAACCATTCATAAATGACGTCAGTACGTGTACCTGATGTTGTGACGACAATAATATTATAATGGCCATATATGTATGACAAGTTTGTATATCACCCCTCATTTCCACGATATTAATCTATATCTGTGCCAAACTTCATCGAACTTATTTCAGACGTTCTGGCGTAATTAATCGAGTACTTGCATAAATATATTCCCATCCAACTTTATAATATTACACTAACACTTTGCAGTAGGACTAAATCTAGATTAGTTTTGGTCCAACTGCAAAGTGTTTGGTCCTCGTATTTAATTCTCAAAAGTTATTCAATACTCATTAAAGAATTATAACATATTTTGTATATAAATACGCAATCAGCAATCTTCGAGGTTCTAGGAATTGAGTGAAACGTTCGCCTTGACATTTAGTGTGGCGCAGTTATAATGTGGATACACACTGGATTTTCTGTATCGGACTGATCGGTTGGAATATATACCGTGGTAAAACTTACTTAAGAAAACTGTGATAGGTATTTTTATGGGATAGGACTAGGTGTTATCCGCAACTTCGTTTGTGTACAATTAGAGCCACTCTTCCTTTTAAAAAGCTGCTAACATAGGCACCTGCGTCCAAAAATAGCGACTTTGTTTTGTTATAAGTTATGCATGTGCGCCAGGATTATGTTTTTGTAGAGGTTTTCTAAATATTCGGTTTGTTTTTTTTTTAACCCCAAATAGATTTCTTTTTTCAGCCGGTTCCATTTTATGTTCATCTAAGAAATAAATTGTAATTAGTGCTAGTAACTTTCTTATGCGGGTTAAATCCAACGACTGCCAATCTCTACCTACTCTTCGGCGTTGTCAATACCCCGCATCAATATGCCATCTCAATATTAGTCAATTTAGAAGAGGTTTCTACATATTGGGATGCTTATTAATATCAAAGGTTTTTGCAGTCTATATATTTCATCTCAGCTGGCCACGGCTCTTTTTACCGGACCAGTTGTGATACGGTCATATCAAATAAATTATGGTAATTTTGAGTCAGTATTCTATCTAATTGCAAATCTTAAACATTTTGTGACACATCAAATTGGTCAATACTGTCATTAGTGTAGTCGTTTAGAAGATATGATGTAATCCACCACATTATTATGTTTGTTGTCCAACAGATATTCAATTGAGTGTCGCTTAAAGCGGCCGCAATATCAAATTCAAACGCGTCAGGTTTTAACCGTGATCTGAATTATAAGGTGTGTTTGGCCTTCGATCTGTTAGTACCAGATATAATGGAGATCACTTTATTATTGGGCCATTTATGACTATAGTCATGAAATACTATTAATATATTTATACACATCATCTCATATTGAATATGACGAGGTAGGCATATGTATTACATATTAACAGACAGACAAACGCACATCAAATAACAAACAACTTAAGTCTATGCTATGACATGACTACAAAAGGCTCTTATGATACTTGTACGGAAAATCCCTATGACGAGATAGCATTGCAATGGTAATTAAACATGAAAACAAAAACACTAAATAAGATGAAGAGGACAATGCGTTGAACCAAGCGTTTGGACATTATAAATGTGGTTAACACCAACTAATTACCACAACAATCATAAACTCCTAGTTCAATATGCCAGAGACTAACTAACCCGTATTCACAAACAATATTTACCTAAGTAAGTACTTAAGTGTTGATGCATTGTGCAAACAGTAACACTTCTCAGTGCGTTCCGTTCATCGAGCCTTTGTATTTATAGACAAAACTTAGCTATGCGTTCAGTTTAACAAACGCATAGTGCGCTTCACCACTTAAGTATTGTTTGTGAAATGATTTTGCTACCCCTGTGCGTCCATGCCTACTATGAGACCTCACAATAACGTTTGTGAATACGGCTGTAAGACTGCCGTGTTCGTAAAGTCCTAAATATTAATGTAATTCCCCAATGGTTAACAGTTAATCCAGTGATAGACAACTGTTCATGAAGAACCATTTGTCCACGACGATGACTTCATTATGGTCGCGGGGAATTACCGCATGCAATAAGTCTTCTTTATGGAAAGTTTTGTGGGTCCAAAATTTGATAATTTTTAGAATCTTTTGGTTGTTTCCTGTTATTTAGTATTACCTGCAGTAAATGTAATTGCGACATAGTTGATGTTGTGGTGGTTGCGCATGATCACGACTTACAACATAACAGACAACAGTGCGACACAAGTTTACGAGTCGCTAACCTTAATGATCGCCCAGTTTCACTCAAATTATATACAATGCAATGCTTTCACTACCTGATTGGTTGTCTTGTAAAGTCAAATTTTATCCTAAGTCAAAAGTCTTTTGAGATAGCACAGATAGGATTTGGTCACTGACGCAGAAATAATAATATAATAGGACTCCAGATGACACATGGTAACTAAAACTGCTCACAGTAGGCGTCCTAAGAGGGCTCAAAACCAAATAAATCTGGAAATTAGATGTTGGAAGAAAACCTTACCCACACAGTAGAGCCTGAGGAATTGACGTAGTTCTGATTTTCTGACCCAAAAGAATATAAATAGATCAAGTTCACCAAAAGTTAGTCTGGCTCCTATTACTAAGTAATTTCTTTTTAAACTTAATAGTGCAATTTCTGGCGGCCATTTTTGTTTTAGAAAGGACCCTCAAAGCATATAAGTTTCGCATGAGTTTACAAATAAAATGACGTTGGTAGCACGTGATTGTTTACTGAAGGTCATCGTCTTTATAACTGTGAGTAGGTACGCGGTATGTTTCTGACAGACAGCTTGACACGCCTATTGTTTGGGCCTCTATAGTTTACTTTGACACTAGGAGGCGAATAAAATACGAGTATAGAGGTAATGTTGAAATAATCTTGTCAATAAAGCTATTCTAATCTATTTAGAATTACAAAAGTTATTAATGTTTCAGAACCAAAAATACATCTGATCTGTAGCCCAATTTGTGTCTAGGGGCATATCAAACTGTTGATGACTCTTGTGTCATCGTTTCACGTCATCTTTAAGAAAGCACTGAACTTCTAATAGACAAGGTCAATACCACTATTGCAATTCACTGCAAACAATTATCTCTATTCTGTTGAATGTACGTCCTGCTTAAGCTCAACAAGAATCTTTAGCTTTAGGGATTTCCTTTGTAGTTAATATGCTTTTAGGGTCTCTGCATATTGGACTCATGGCTCTATGGAACCCTATCAAAGAATCTGGAGTTTATTATAGAAATATCTCGAACACAGTAAAATAATATTTAACTACATATTTCTATGTTGTTAATTCGCTTTTTCTCGCCAAGATGTGTAGGTGAAGGTCATGGGACGTGTTTATTTTTTGTTTGCGCCAGCTAACAGGTCTTGATTCGATTGAATCGATAAATACTGGTTTTTATTTAATTGTTGAAATCTTGTACATATTTAAGTTTTTATTTATAATAATTTAATGATTTTGATAATAACTTAATAATTTGCTTGGTACGCCATGTAGGTGTCGATCTTAGAAATCAGATGTGTAATGTCTTTTTGTTGGCACACATATATCCCATATTATTATATTACATCACTTCTTATCGATTCGTTTATTTATGAATTACTTCTGCTATATCTTACGAACTAACAGACAGACTGCGACGGGTTGATGATGTTTGACGTAATTTTCTAGCTTAGAATTTTATAAAGACAGTACGTATATAATAATTACTACGCATATAATAATTATTACGTAACTTTTATAAATAATAACTTATTTTGTAAAAAGTTACAGTTAAAATTGTAATTATTATAAAATATAACTTAAATTTATTTATGATATTTTTTGGTATTGTTTGTAAAATAATTGTGACTGTGTTGTGGTTGTGTTATTATGATTGAGTAATTAATTATATTTATGATAAGGCTGTTTTGAAGCCGTAATAAGCAAAGTGCTAAAATCCTACGAACCTTTATATTACGCTGTTGATTTTTCCTTTTTCGCAACCCACCGGAATGTCAAAGTTTTATTATATTTATCCCAGGATTATCTGAAGACTTATCAAAATATTGCTTGTAGTCGACACTACACGACTTTTTCTCCAACACCTTTCTGTCAGATTTGTGTTTATTGTTATTTTTTTAACATTCGATTATTTGTAAGTTTTAATATTTATTGAGAATTCTCAAACATTTTGTAATACATTTTGCTTTTATTTTCTTGCAAACCATAGGATATACAGGAGAAATTTGGTAAGCAAAAGCATGTTTTATTTGATATCCGCTTAAATTTAATTAGTTCTTGAAATTCTCTATATAATAGGCACAATTGAATCAAGCAAGGCCATTACTTTAACATATTGATACAAATTTTCTCCATTTTTTTTTTAAATCATTTATTTGTAAACATAGGTTAACAAGGTTGTGACATTAGCAATGATTAGTAAAGAATACAGGGCTCATTATGTTTGGACGAAAGGCAAAAAATATTTAATTAGAATCCCAAGTCAAAGTATGTTTGTCCATGAACTCTGCTCAACTTAGAGACTTTTCGCTTACTTTTCCTAAACCACATAATTATCAAGGATAATGTTCTTCTCTTAAGAAGAACATTATCCTTGATAATGATTTATAATAAACATTTTAAAAGTTTTCCTGTTAGGTATCATATTTTATTAGTTGATATAAAATATCGATACTCAGACCGATCATAAAATATAATTACACTAGCTGTTGCCCGCGACTTCGTACGCGTGAAATTTAGAAATCAGACTATAACAAACAGAAGTTTACTACAACCCTCAATAGATGGCTTTGTACAGTATTTTTAAATCGCACTATGATTTGGTTACACGCATTAACACATAAGCTCGTCAAAACTTTAGGTATTTATTCCGCTTTTCGCATTTATAAATTAGTAAGGAAGTAAGGATAAGGATTCCGCTTCATGACAAATATTGCTGTCTAAATTATTGAGTAGTATAGTATAACACGGATTCCCATTATTCCCAACGTATTGATGAGAACAACCTTTACGTAAGTTAAATAATGTCATCTTAAAAATATTAACATCTGGCTTAGAACGAATAATATGTACTACTAAATGAATCGTTTATTTTATTGCGAAGAAGAAAATCTTACAATTTAGTGACAAATATGTCCGTGTGGTGACGGATTAAGAATACAAGTGTCACCACCCCATCTCCTCCCAAGGGTGCTGTAAAAGTCAGCTAAGAGATATTGCACACGGATAACATCTTCCGTGAGAGACGGAAAACTCGAAAAGGAACCCTGTGCCAACACGCCCGGTCAGCGCGGCACATTAGACCATAATCCCTCCCAAACTGGAGGAGGCCCGTGTCCAACAGTGGGACGTAAATTATGGGCTGGAGAAGAAGAAGAGTGACAAATATGAAACTTGTAGACGTCTTTCGAGCAGTGACGTAATACATATTTTATTTAACTAGAGTCACATGACTACATTTCACACGACACAATTAAAATATCAAGATGCATCCTACTTATGACGTAAGCACTGCACCTATGACGTAGACGTAAACAGATGTTCGCGCAACCGATACAATGCAATGGGAAAATAATTAACCTATTGTATTGTTTATTTTTCTCATTAGACGCATAATAATTATACTTATACTAGCGTAGTATATACTGTTATTTATTTTATAGTTTCGATTTGTAAAAGAACTCTTGCTTTACAATTTTCGGACAAAATTAGGGTTGATAGTAAGAGGGGTTTTAAGAATTTACATTTATAGAGAAAACTGTTACATCAAATGTGTCAAAACTAAATAGCCTTCGGTTTATGTTTAGATCCACTATAAATAATATTCATGGACATTTCACACAACCTCCACTATAAAACAAAGAATTAATCTAACATTGGTTTTTGTTTCGGTGGATAGCAAATACTATGACACAACATTATAGTCTAAGATCCCACTGCAGGATTGCTACGTTCATCGAGTATTTGTTTCAAACCAAATTTTTATGTTTTTTTACAATTAGGAGAATATATATTTACTAGGTTGCCTATTAAAATTTGGCCGCAATCATTTTTAATGAAATTATTTTTAATTCGTTTTTGGTAAACCATTTCGTTCATTTGTTATTGAAATAAAATAACGTCTACATCACGGTAATTAATATGAAGATTCTAAAAAATCAGGGTTGCCGTTGCGGAGGTGGCCGCATCTCTTTGCAGCCAGGTGTAAACAGGTATGATTTCGATATATTTATACGTTCATAACGTATGTTTATTAATTATATGTCAAATTGAAGCTAATTTTTTTCTATTAATTATCATATATGGTTGCCTAATTAAATCTGGCCGCAAATAAGGGTTGCCGGCTGTTAAAGATGATAAATATTTATGGTAGAGTGAAAGAGAGTTAGCGCGTAACATCATTTGTCAGACGAGGACAACGATTGCCGCTGTGCGACGCTTTTAAGCCATTGCGCATGAGTCGAATGTTAGTGTTCTCTATCACCGGGGAGTAGGTAATAGAGACGACTTATAATTTAATACTCCAAAAAATATGTAATTTTTTTCAAAATGACTAATTTAAAAATTGCAACAAATTATATTGATTTGATATATTATATAAACATTTATATATATTATTATATTATATATTATTTATATATATTATTTATTATATATTATTTATATATGTATGTATATTATTACATTTATATATATATTTATATATATTATTTATATATTATATTTGATATATTATATTAATTAAACATTTGAGCAAATTAAAATTTTTACTTTAATTAATATAATAATTTTTTGATGCACAAATAAAACAACAATGTAAATATATAAAACGATGTTTATTACAAACTCCAAAACAGCGTGATTTTTATGTTAGTATGAAAAGTTCAGTTGAGTACACTAACATTCGACGCATGCGCAATGGCTTAAAAGCGTCGCACAGCCGGCAATCGTTATCCTCGTCTGACAAATGATGTTACGCGCTAACTCTCTTTCACTCTACCTTAAATATTTATCATCTTTAACAGCTGGCAACCCTTATTTGCGGCCAGATTTAATTAGGCAACCATATATGATAATTAATTGAAAAAAATTAGCTTCAATTTGACATATAATTAATAAACATACGTTATGAACGTATAAATATATCGAAATCATACCTGTTTACACCTGGCTGCAAAGAGATGCGGCCACCTCGGCAACGGCAACCCTGATTTTTTAGAATCTTCATATTAATTACCGTGATGTAGACGTTATTTTATTTCAATAACAAATGAACGAAATGGTTTACCAAAAATGAATTAAAAATTATTTCATAAAAAATAATTGCGGCCAAATTTTAATAGGCAACCTAGTAAATATATATTCTCCTAATTGTAAATAAACATATAAATTTGGTTTGAAACAAATACTCGATGAACGTAGCAATCCTGCAGTGGGATCTCGTACTATTACACACGATATGAATTGTATGCTGTCTCTACTAGTCTACCGACTTTACTGTTATTCATAGTATCAAAATTAGTTGACAACATAGGCGTATTTTTATAATCAGCGCCCCTGGCCATTTAATTACCCCCATTCATTAATAGATAGAGCATGCTCTCGCCGCCCTTCTCAGGCAGGCCGCGCGGGTCATAGCCCCTCTGGCCCTAGGGTAAATAAGCCTCTGGTTGAGAGGCCTAAAGAAAACAAAATGAAAACTTATAAAGAATCACTTGTTATACACTACGCTCGTGACGTCTTCATAGTATTTTATGGATCAATAATTTTAACAATTATTGATTAAGATTGGTTTAATACTATAATATTGTTAATGAATTTGATTTCCTTCGTCTTTATATCGAAATCTATAATAACCTGACATAATTAATTATTATTAATTTTTTATTTTTAGTTTTTAATTGTATATAGATTATTATCCTGCTTGTCAAATAATGATCTAACTTTAAATTAAATAGATTATTTTGTTTTGTTAGACTACCTTCTGGTTTATCATTACGGCATGCCATGCCATAGCATAATTGCGTACCATGCCATGATACGCGATCATGATATGGGTACAAGCTCAGTAACACGATAGTTTTCCCTGGTCTGGTCATGGTAATACCTGAGTGACTACAAATGGTCTGGCTATCGGGCGAGGAGGAACGGGTTTAGTGGGTAGTTCGGGTCCATTTCTGACCCGGGAGTCCCACACAAACAGCGTAAATGCATTCGCCAAGTAAAAAAAAAATTTAAAAATACGGCAGTTTTTTTACTTCTTCTTTGCAAATACCTTCGTAGTTACGTACCTTTAATTGCCTACACTTTGGTTTATTTCTATATAAAAAAAAGATAATAGTGTATTGTCGTTTAAGTGCTTATTGTTATGTTAATTTAATTTGTGTATTAATAGGTTTTATTGTATATCTTGGCTAAAAAGTAAGTTATATTATGAGGCACCTGTCAAATAATCTTTCTACATTAGTTCCGCTGTTAGCCCGTATACATTAACTGGCGAGAATTGGCGAAGGTCACAAGTGCTGAGTTATATTATTCTTTCTAAAAATCGAGTTCGTTGACTGAATTTTAGTTATTTATTCATATCTGAAATATTTGGCACGGATCTTTTGAAGGGGAGACCATGCTGATTAGGTGTGTCGATATAGGGTGTTGCGTCGAGTTTTCAATCTCTCACAGAATCTGTACTAATACTAGCTGTCCCGGCAATCGTTGTTTTGCCATTATAAAAAAAAAAAAAATTAAAAATAGATGTTGGCCGATTCTCAGACCTACTGAATACGCATGTAAAATTTCATAAAAATTGGTCAAGCCGTTTCGAAGGACTACGGTAACTAACACTGTGACACGTGAATTTTATATATAAGAAGATAAGATTATAAAGCTGAAAAGTTTGTTTGTTTGTTTGAACGCGCTAATCTCAGGAACCACTGGGCCGATTACAAAAATTCTTTCAGCGTGAGATAGGGCATTTATCGAGGAAGGCTTTAGGCTATATAACACCACGCTACGACCAGTAGGAGCGAAGCAGTAGTGAAAAATCATGCAAAAACGAGGAAAATTTTCTAAATTCCACGCGGACGGAGTCGCGGGCAACAGCTAGTATGCATATATTTTGCTAGTAGTTAGCTTTATACAGTAGTATATCTATCCTTATTCTGGTACTCGGAACACGAGCATATAAGCTTAACTTGGGACCAGAGGACGTAAAAAATAAATAAAAATAAAATACCTATTATTCTTTTGCTGCTTCTTATATTATTATCCTACAGTAGTGATGCAATAGTACCGATTCTACGTACACAACTAAACTAAACTTAACTAAAAAATGAAAATTGATAGTGTCAATAACACAATTCGGCAATGTTAACTAAACTTCCTTATTATAAGAGCTGTGTTTAATAGACTAACGATTTTAATTAATATAAATATGTGTACATCGAAATAGAAAATAATTGACACTATTACCTTAGATTTTTGTGAAGTTTAGTTTTGAGGTGCGCGTAGAATCGGTACCAAATGGTAACAATTTACGTTCAAACTAAACCACACGAAGTATGGTTATTGTCGATTTGATATACATTTATGTATTTTATAATACATTTTATTTCATCACGTAGTAGTTAGTCACGTTTTTTCAATATAATCTTTTTATATGAATGACGAAACGTTTAAAGATATTTCACTGGATGCAGTTCCGTGAGAGTTGCATACAATATCGCATGCCGCACTTTGTTGATGCATGGATTGGTATGTGCATTAATTATGTGTTAACAATTAGCTGTTGTTTTTGGGGTTTCGTACAAACCCTTATAGGATCACTCCGGTGTCTGTCTGTCTATCTGTCAAACTTTTTTACTCAGCAACGGCTGAAGGTATCAACTTGAAACTCACACCAAATGTAGATCTACGCGGTCCCTTGCTGCAAAAAATACAATCAACCTTTTACCTCTATGCATTTAAAAGATATAACCGAATTACGACCATTTTTAAGAGTTTTCGACTTATGCTAGGGAATCAAAATTCACAGGGTACTTCCCGTTGCCCTAGAGACTTGAAATTTGCCATAGATCAAGTCTATATAGTGCTGATATAGGGAAAAATCCAAAAACTTATAATTTGTCATCACATCACAAGAAAAAAGTGTTCATACTAATACCAACTTATGAAGTTGCTGAAATGTAGGCGATTCCCTATATTTCAACTACAAAATTAAGTTGGTGAGTTGTTTTGAGTATAATTATCAGATTGTTTGAATGCAGTTACTTATGTTTATATGTCTAGTATGTACGAAACCCTAAGTGTGCGAGTTTGCCTCGCTCTTGACAGGTTTTTTTTTTGTCCTCCACTTTGCCCTACCGGGCCATGATGGTGCCTTGAGCTTTACAATGACCCGGCAAGGGGAATTAGCTGCTATTAATAAATGTATTGCAAAAAATTATAATATAAGAAATACCACTGACTGACTCGTGACAAAATCTCTAAAATTATGCATTTATTTAAAATTTGACACAGTTATGCGTGTATATTCGCGTGGTATTGTATTTAATGCAAATGCTTATAAAATAGCCTATTCTTTCCTACAATTAGTTAAATCCCAGATAGAAGAAGACCTAGTGCTGCAACGGATAAAATTAATTTCTTTTGCGAGCCTCGTGGTAGAGTGGTTAATGTAACGGACTGCCGATCAAGAGGTCGCGGGTTCGATTCCCGCTTGGGACAATCATTTGTGTGATTTTTCTAATTGTCTTACAAATGTTTGTACTGCGTCTGGGTGTTTCTATGTATTATAATTATGTGTTTACAAAAAATAAGTAGTGTATGTATTCTATCCGTATTCTGGTACCCATAACACAAGCATATATGCTTAGCTTGGGACCAGAGGACGTGTGAAAGGTCCATGAATATTCATTAATATTTTATTTTTATTTTAAGAGCTATAGATCCTTATGTAGACTTATAGCAGTCTGTCCGTGGTGTCGTACACGTGGCATTTGTAACCATAATTTTGCATTAAAATGTAGCCTAGGTTTGCTTTTTGTCAGGCTTTTAAGAGCTTAAAAAGCGATAGAAAGACAGACGGATAGAGTATACTTTCTAATTTATAATCTGAGTAAGGATTTTAGTTTGGAAATTACACTTTAAACGTACATAATTTAGTTATAATGATCGAAAATAGTGGAAACAATATGATGGACGATGTTCACAGACATTGAATAATAATGTTTATGTAATGATAACTAGAGAGTTGCTATATTTTGTATGCAAATTATTGTTATTTGTATGTCCAAATTCAAAGTGTTACTTAAATAATGAAATTTTTAGTTTTTATTGCACTAAATGTTAAAGTCAATGTTCTGTAAAATAAATAGACTCTTAATGGATTTTGACACTTCCATTTCCGACCAAATTATCGACACACCTGGTCGATTTTTTCTTGAAATATATGCTTTTATATGTGCGGTTTTAATTGCATATATATAGCATAATATGAAATACCATGTAAAATTGGGTTTTAGGTCTACGCAAATACTTACGAGACAGATGTGATTTTAATACAATACACTTAAGAGGATACCAAAATAGCTACGTGCATTTTTCTACGTACGAAGTTTTCATTTTTTCTTTAGATTGAATGGCTAGAGCTCTAATTTTTAAGTATATGTTTTTTCAATATATGATCTAGGATCGCATGAACTCAGAAACGCGATTGAAAAAAGTTTTCTCGATAGAAAATCTTGGCGAAACAACCTCTCTAATTTTTTATTTTTTTCATTTGTCGGTCTATTATCGCGTATTAACTAATGAAATAACTTTAAAAACATAGGTAACTATTATGTATAGAAACACGTGGATCAGAATTAAAATATATTTAGTAGATTTTGAGTAAATAGGAAAAGTATCCCTAATTCTTCATTTTCTGTGCCTACTGGCTGTGTTAATATGTACGTGTCGGCGATAATATACGATAATATTGATGTAGGCCCTTAAGTAATTAAGTATGTTTGGATCGGAACAGATGGTGCTCTATAGTATCTGCTTACCCCTGTGGGAAAATGGCGTGATGATATAGTGATGGCAGTATACGCAATATTTACCTACTTAATACTAACTTTAATAAACGTTTTTTTAAGGATGTTATTTATTTTTGCTCTAGGATTTTCAGTTAAATATGCAAAGTTAAAGAACTACATGTTCTTTGTCCTTTACATAAGAATTTTAAATAATATTTTAAGTATAATGAGGAAACAGTAAAAAAATTAACAATAAATCCTAGAACACGGTATTTTTTACTAGCTACCTACCTATTATGATTACATAATCGCTTTTTTGAAGCAATTTATTTTATTTTATTTCTGTTTACTGTTGACTTTTCTTGCATGGCGATAAAATCAAGAAAGAATCTAGGAAGATGTCATTTGATGTGTGTTTTATAAATTTTCTGGTTCCTATAACAAAAGCAATAAGCTTAACTTGGGACCAGATGACGTTAAGCGAAATATCCTTGAATATTCACTTCCATCAATGTCCCAGTATGAGGCACGGGTTTCCTCCACTTTGGGCTATTTATTTATCTGTTTTTATGTAAATATTCTTGCTAAATCAATGTTTGTATGTTTATTGTATTGTGTTGTACTGTGTTGTGATGTGTGTGCTTCCCGCAGAACCCAACACTCCCGGCAAGTTCATCGTGTGGTTCCGTAACGAGACCACTCTACTTGTACTGTGGCAGCCACCTTATCCACCAGGTGCATATACACATTATAAGGTGAGATATTACTGACATAGGAACTTTAACTATCCATTCGTGGGGTCTAGGGGCAAGAATACAGGTGTCACCAACCTCTTTTAATTCCCAGGGTCATTTAAGAGATATTGTACACAAATAACATCCTTTTAGGGAAACGGAAAGCTTATAAATATACCATATGCCAACACGTCTGATCAACGCAGCGCAACAGACCAAAACGCCTTTAAAATGGCCGTGCCAAACTGAAATTTACCGGGCTTAAGAAGAGAGTAACTATATAAGTATTTTAAAGTTTGGAGGCAAGGTGAAGTTTTATACGAGATTAAATCAAACTGGCAAGGCTACATTACCAGTTAAGCATCAGGTGGAAAGTAGTCAAGCACCAACACCTATTATGTAAAAAAAAACAAATTTGTCTCTATGATTTCGTCAATTCACAATAAACTGTAGCACAATAAGCTGTTTCTTGCATATGAATCGTCTAAATATACACCGGAATCTAGCGAAGTTGCTACAATGAAGAGTGAATAGCTATCTTTTTTGCAAAATGTTGTACGTATTTTATAAGTCAATCAAAACTAGAACTTTTAGTTTATAGTCATAACGAACACACACGGATTACTCATAATATAATAAGGAAATGTTCTGATTTTAATTCTTTACCATTTATGCAAGGCATTTTTTATAAATAAAACAGTTTTTTTATTTGACTTTTTCATGTACATTTTTTATTATTCCAGGTATCAATAGTGCCACCAGATGCTCGTGATTCAGAGCTTTATGTGGAGAAGGAAGGTGAGCCTCCAGGACCTGCCCAGGCCGCTTTCAAGGGTTTGGTACCGGGTCGCGCGTATAACATCAGTGTGCAGACTGTCTCCGAGCCTGAGATCTCAGCGCCCACCACGGCGCAGTACCGCACGGTACCGCTGCGGCCCCGCAACGTTACCGCGCCGTTGGCGGACCTGAGGGAGACCTCGTTCAGAGTCACCTGGTTACCGCCGCTTGAGGAGAGGTGTGTACTATCTTATTCTTAACTTATCAACTTATGTGGACCTGTTACAAAGACGCTATACATTGCAAATCAGGAGACTTAAAGCAAATGCATAGGTACTGTTTCACGTTTGTAATTATACCTAAATTACGGAACTGAAAAAAATATGAGTAATATGTTATAATACGTCCAATTTTTTTCCCCTACCGCCGGTTCAGGACATTCAATCTGCTGAGAGGAACCGACGTAAAAAATTCAGCAGATATCGTTATATTTGGTCATATTGACTATCTGTCTGTAGAGCTACATTAATATACTATCCTATCTTACTTCCTGTTAATATTATAATAAACAGGAAACTGTACGAATTTATGAAAGGATATAAGGATATTTCTCGCTCTCTCACGCCAATACTACTGGATGGAATATAATAAAACTTTACAGCTTTATACGTTAGCCAACTGTCGTCCGCAACTTCGTACGCGGGAAGTAGAAAGCAAACTCTAACTTGTACAAATAAGCCATCCTCTTAAACCACTCTATCTATTAAAAAAATAACGCATCAAAATCAGTTGCGTAGTGTTATAAGCTCAATGGGGACATACATACAAAATAACGACTTTGTTTTAAAATAATAAAAGATCAGAAAAACACATAGAAAGAAAGAAAGAAAAGATATTTATTTCCACAAATTTCAAAATAGTAAACACATACATAAATTAAAAAACGAAAGAAAAAGCACAACATAAAAACATTTTTATTCATCTATTATTTATGTATTTTTATAATTATATGATGTATATTTAGTTTATGTAGGTATTTAATATGTAACCACATTCTTCGACAGCTATTGGCTTTGTACTTCTTCTCTTGTAGCTAATGCACCTACCTGTTTTGCTTTCTACACTCCCTAATGGTTGACTGGCAGAGAATGCCTTCGGCATTAAGTCCGCCATTGTACTTTGTTATTTGTGCATAAAGTTTTTAAATAAATAAAAAAATAAAATAAAAAGAGAACAATTCTAATGTGTCTACCTAGTTGAAAGGCGTGGAAATAGGCACATCACTCAGCATAGTGTTATGGACGTCCTTATAGGCTATATAACATCACGCTAAAAGCCAAGAAGCGGGACAGTAACGCAGGTTCAATTCATCACTATTGTATACCATATTCCAGTGAATTTGAGAAGTACCAAGTGTTAGTATCAGGGTCTGGTGGTGGAGGTCGTCGTGCTCCAGTAGTCCGCGCCCGCAATGACACTCCGTCCACCTGGTTCGAAGGTCTGGAGCCGGGAGCTACTTACACCGTCACTGTCAAGACTATGTCTGGGAAGGTGACGTCATGGCCGGCCACTACTGAACTTACACTCAGTATGTATCAATTGCGTATAAATTAATAAAAAAAATTCTAAACGAAATATGTAAACGGACCCTTATTCTCTTATATTTTGTCTTAGATATTAAATAAATATTGTGTTTAAATAAAACTACTTTTTATGGATTTAGACGCGTGTATTTGTTTTAAATTATTGCCCGACGTTTTGGACACTTTGCAGTCACCATTATCACGGGTAAGACTGAGCTGTAATGTGTCCTCTATGATCAGTTATTACAAAATTTAAAACCAATACACGCGTCTAAATCCGTAAAAAGTAGTTTTATTTAAACAAATGAGTCGCGAAAGTGTTAGAGGATATTAATGTGTTGCTTAAATATGGGATAAGACAGGAGAATAATGAATATGCTCGTTAAATGCTTATCATTAGGCGTTATTTTGCATTTAATGTACTGGAAAATTGTCCGGGTGGTGACGGATTAATCGTACAGGTTTATTACCTTCCCAGGGTGCTGCAAAAGCCGGTTAACACCCACAGGAATATTGCAAATATGTATATAATATCCGCTTTAAGAGACGGAATCCTCTAAAATAAATCATGTGTCCACACACGTGGTCAGTGTGGCATAAAAATATTTACTTCTCTAGATTTATGGTCTTATTCATAATGACTTATCGGAGGTTTAAACGGAGATTTATCGGAGATATAATAAACATTTTAGCGTAAAAAGACTACTATGAATAACAAGTTTTTACCAATTTTCGCGAACCAATTTTAGCGAACTTTTAAACCTCCGATAAGTCATTATGAATAAGACCATTAGAATTTAAATATTAGATACTAGCTGTTGCCCGCGACTCCAACCGCGTGGAATTTAGATAATTTTCCCCGTTTTTGCAACATTTTTCACTACTGCTTCGCTTATTTAGCCTAAAGCCTTCTTCGACAAATGTACTATCCAACGCTGAAAGAATTTTTCAAATCGGCCCAGTGCTTCCTGAGATTAGAGCGATCAAACAAACAAACAGACTGCAACTTTTATTAGTATAGATTTATCAGACAATACGTCCGAATGTGTGTCGTTTTTGGTAAACGCGCAAGATCGCATCCGAAATTCGCGTTATGTATAAGGTATTGTTATTAGAGATGAAACGGAGAGTAGTTTAGCCGGATACCGGATATTCGGCGAGCTACTAGGCCGGAGCGCCGGATATCCGGCTGCCGGATATTCGGCCCTTTATTGCGTTGACGCGATCAGTTTGATTTGAATATTGGCGCGGTGAACGAGATCGGGAATATTCAGGCGCATTCGGGTCGCACGTAAGCGGAGATCGGGTCGACTCGGGGACGTTCGAGTGTTATCGCGCGTGTCAGTTTGTGTTTGTTTCTCGGTTCGTTTGTTGTTTATTTCATTGTTTATCACTTGTCGTCGTGATTTATGTTTGAATTCTGATAGATTAACAAGAAATGTCATCATCAAAAACACTATCGCCAATGAGGCAATATTTTGATTTAAACAGTGACGATATCAAGTACGCGGTTTTTATTGTGTCAGGTTAAAATTTCTCGAGGTGGTCAAGGAAAAAAACTAAAAATTAATAAACCTAACATTTTTGATGTGCGATTAAAAAAATAAACAGTGTCCATAACCTATTGGAGTATGATTTGCCTTGTGTAAGATACTGAGATTTTTTAAAATGTTACTATCCGGTATCCGGCCGGATACTGTATCACTATCCGGTATCCGGCTGGATAGTGAAAACAAGGCTGGATAGTTACCGGATATCCGTTTCATCTCTAATTGTTATATTCCAGAGCCTCTACCTGTGAAGACATTAAGATGGCGTTACGCGGATAGTCCTGACGGTGGTGTAATAGTTTGGTGGACACCATCAGACGACAGCACACAGGATGAATTTAAGGTAACATTATTATACGACGCTAAAATTCATACACGATTTTATTGAATGTCCTTTAAATAAAACTACTTTTTACGGATTTAGACGCGTGTATTTGTTTTTAATTTTAACCCGACGTTTCGGAGACTTTGCTATCACCACGGTCACGGGTGAGACTGAACTGTAAAGTCATTTTTTAACACCCTTGCTCGTAAAGCTGATGTAATTCCACCGGTTTTAAATATGTAAAGCGTGTCATAAAAAACGCGTGTGTTACCAAAGCAAATAGTTAAGTTATAGTCCATACAAATTTCATAACAGTATTATTTGCCATTTCAAATATGGAACTGATCGCCGCCGCACGACTCGAGCAGCGCGCTGTTGCTATTCAAATTTCGAACTAATCGCCGCGCGGCGCCAGTCAGTAGGCAGCGCTAGCGCGCTGTTAAAATGGCGGGAAAGCAACAGTGTGCATTCACAGATGGAGTTTATTTAATGTGTTTTTTTTTCTGTGTCCTCGCAAATGTGTTAAAAAACGTACGATATACGTGCGTATTGGTTATAACATGCTCGGCTCAATTACGCCGTCGCCTTCGGCTCGGGCTGAAATTCCGCCTCGCATGTTATAACCATCTTAACGCACTAATATCGTAATGTACTATTACAGCTCACTCTCACCCACATCACAAAATAATGTTGCAGTAATCTTTAGGGTTTGATAATTACTTATATAATATTGACGGGCCTCGAGGTTCATATAACGGACCGCCCGCCCCGTTTACGAGGTCGCGGGTTCGAGTTCCGCACGGGAAAATCATTTGTGTGATATTTATAATTGTCACATTTACAAAAAAAAAATAGTATATGTTGCATATCCGTATTTTGGTACCCATAGCACAAGCATTATAAGCTTTGCTCGGGACCAGAGGACGTTGTGTGAAATGTCCATGACTAATAGTCTACTCAATTCTTTGATTGCTCAGTGCCCTGAGCATATTTTTCAACAATTTAAATATATTTCCAAAGTAATGTAAAAAAATCGTAATATACAACATAAAACTGTATTAAATGGATTTAGTGCATGCGTTGGGTAGCTGTAAATGCAGTAAGCAGTTGTATATTAAGAGGGTACTGTACTTCTAATTTAGGTATTTGCCTTAGGTATTGCGATCCCTATTCTCGAGTACCGTGCTGAAAGGGACAAATATAGCTGAAGCAGATTTTACCTACAAATTCTTTGAAGAAAAGACGTTTCGTAGTCCCCTTTTTTCTTCGCGAAAGTTGAACCGATTTTGATTGTTTTTACGATATTTTATAGTTGAAGAGTATATCTATGCTTCTATCACTTTCTTTTTGGGTAAAACCTTACCAAATATGTGTGATAGACGCTGCAACTTTACCTAAAGAAAACCGAAAATAACAGGATTTTCGGGTGGTTATATTTCTTTTAGTTATTATTTATTGAAAAAAAGAAAGTGACAGAAGCATAGATATACTCTTCGTCTATAATATAGCGTAGAAACAATTAAAATCGGTTTAACTTTCGCGAAGAAAAAAGGAAAGTACCATACACATATTTTTGTATGGAGCATAATTTGGTATCATGCCCTCTTAAACAAATAAATAATAAGCATACCTTTGTTGATAGGTATCGTACCATGAAGCAGGTCCGTCCAGAGATGACAGCAATACTTTGACAACTTCAGATACCAATGTGCAGCTGAAGACATTATTACCGGGCAGGAATTATACTATTACCGTAAGTATAAAATACATAGGAAAGGTTTCTAATCGAATGTAAGAGAAGTATGTAGGTTGTATTTTTTTAAAACTTAAACACTTTATATTCTTAAATTAGCCTTTGCCTGCGACTTTGTATGTGTGGAATTTAGAAATTATTCCCCATTTTTGCAACATTTTTCACTGATGCTTCACTCCTATTGGTAGCAGCGTGATGTTATATAGCCTATAGCCTTCCTCGATAAATGGATTATTCAACGCAAAAAGAATTTTTCAATTCGAACCAGTAGTTTCTGAGATTAGCGCGTTCAAACAAACAAACTCTTCAGCTTTATAATATTAGAATTAGAATAGATTAAATTCTAATAATTGTCGCTTTTAATAGAATCTGATAGCATGTACAGAAATCAATTATTAAATTTTGCAATTAACTTGCCATGCTTTTACTAAATAAACTAAATTATAGTGGAAAAAATGATAACCATGAGCGGGACTTGAACTCACGACCTCGGAATACCGTTCTGTTGCTGTCCTATCTGAGCTATCATGGTTCCCGCATATGTTTACCAAATCATCCACTACAATGACTGATCGAGTAGGTGCAAACCGCTCAATAGATGGCGTTGTTCAAAAAACATCGCACGATGTTTAACACACATTGAGAAGATTGTTTATTTTAGCGATGGATTATAACAGCAAAAAGGTGATATCTGTTATTTCTGTTACTGTTATGCCAAAATAAGGTGCCAATACCAGTTATTAAATAACAGGCTGTTATATTTACAATGAACAACCATGACTGTTAATTTCGGTTAATTTCAAGGCTGTTCTGTTACTAGTTTATTATCGAGTATCTGCGTTGAGTATTGACAGTTGATAGTGTTTGCCTGTTATTTTTAATAACAGGTATTTCTTAATCGCAGCAACAGCTAGTATTGGGTATCTTAAAATACCTGTGACGTCTACCTGTTATGATAAATACGCCTCACTCCTAGTTTATTTAGTACAGAAATTGTTATAAATTCTAATGAAAAGATTAAGCGCCTGCATTAATTTATTAGCAATAATTGATGTTTTTTAATGTCTCTTATTGCTTATTAATTTGAGCAGACGCTTTATATGTCTTTCTCTCTCTCATCCCATTGATGTCCCACTGTTGGGCGTGGGTCTTCCCGGATTTGGATTATAGTCGTTTGGCGATTAATACATAATGTTGGTCCATTCATTATGTTTTAGGGTTCCATACCAAAAGGTAAATTATTTTTAAGATCTATTACTGAGAGTTCCCTGTCCGGCCATCCGACCGTCTGTCATACTAGGCCGTATCTCTGTAACGGTGATAGCTAGAGAGCTGAAAATTTCCGTTATTGGGTTATTTGGGATCGTTATGGAGATTTATATGGTAATAATGCTAGGGAATCCTTGACGTGCGAGCCCGACTCGTACTTGACCGGATATATTTTATCATTGATAACAAGAGAACAGTCATCGTTATCGTATGGCTTCCGTTATGCGAACAACATTTCATATTTGTGCTAAAAATATAACAGCAGAATTTAATGAATTGATACAAATTGTTTTTATAGCGGTTTTACCTAAGGAGCAGGGCAGTTACTATATGTAACTGTTACTGTTAGTAGTAAAATTACTATAAGTTACTATAAGTAACTGCCCTGCTCCTTGGGTTTTATCCTAATGATATAAAGCCTATGTGTTATTCTGGTCTATGAGCTAAGAGCTGTAAAGTTTCTATTCAGTAGTTAGATAGATAATACATTAGAGAAACAATCAAATATCTATATATTTATTTATCAACTTTCGCGTTTTTAGCATTAGTAAGATTTATAGAGTAATGCTCTTATTCATAATGACTTGTCGGAGGTTTAAAAGTTCGCTAAAATGTGTTCGCGAAAATTGTCAAAACTTGTTATTCATAATAGTCTTTTTACGATAAAACGTTTATTATGTCTCCGATAAAATCTTACAGAGTTTTCACTTATTTTGGGACTAGAGGACTGAGTATAAAATGTCCGTAAGAAACAATATACATTTCAACTGAGAATAGGATTGGGTATGACCTTTAGTTGTCAAAAGTGATTAGAATAGTACTGTCAGAAACGAAACTTTATTTACGTATCAATAATGTTTTTTTTTCTTTTACCTAAACTCAGTAATTTGAAGCTGAAAACGTCAAATTATTTAGTAATAGTTATAATATTAATAAAAATAAATTCTTTCAATAATTTCATTGTTGGATACTATGATATTAAGTTGAATTGCCAACCGCCATTTTGTTGTTGTTGGTGCGCCTTGTTGAGTAAATAAATTATAAGGCATTTTATTTTAACTTCTGTTAGTTAAGTGGTTGTTTCCCGTTAAAAAAATAAATTTGTTGTTATTTCTCGGTATTTTTGTTTGTTAGTGTGGTTATTTCGAACTATTCGTTATATGTTATAGTTTTTTATTGTATTTGTCTCGCTAATCGCTCGAAAATTAGTAAACGATAACGACAAAATGATAGATAAAATAAATTATAAAAATGTCTTATTTTGCTGACCCTACCAAAATTGTTCAAATTGACAACGATGACGTTCCAACATGACGCAGAGACAATCCTATTCTCATTTGAACGGCATAGTATATCTAAGCTAATATTATAAAGCTGAAGAGTTTGTTTGTTTGAACGCGCTTATCTCAAGAACTACGGATTCTATTTGAAAAATTATTTTTGTGTTGAATATTCCATTTATCATGGAAGGCTATACATATAACATCATGCTACAACCAAAGGGAGCGAAGCATCAGTAAAAATGTTACAAAATCTTGGAATAACGAAATTCCAGGCGTACGAATTCGCGGGCAACAGCTAGTTTTAAATAATGGTCGACTTGTTTCGCTATTTATTATCATTCCCCTCCCCTCGTGCCATATGCAATATGATCCAGCATTTTCCTTAACATAATAGAAATATCGGTGCCGCAAAATGGCGTAGATTCAGTTTTTATTTAGATTTAGTCGCGTTTATTTTTTGTTTCAATTGTTAAACAAAATAAGTTGTGCAAGTCTAAGACTTTAATATGTGTTAGAATAATATTTGACACAATAAAGTGTGTTAGTATATTTTAGTGAGATTTTAGTGCATAAATGGATAAATTTATTGATTTCGATATTGTTTTGTCTTTAAGTAAAATACAAATGGGTCTTTTTATTCTAACCGCTTTTTGTGTAAGTATTTGTAAAGAAATTATTGATATTTTTTGTTTATTTATAGTTATTGTAATTCCTATGAATTATTAGTTTCTCTGACTAACTGTTGCTTCGTCTAATATGGTCTTGGATATTATGATTATAATATATTTGGTAAACGTAGGCAAAGTAACTCCGTGTGGTGACAGATTAAGAATACAAGTGTCACCACCCCATCTCCTCCCAAGGGTACTGTAAAAGTCAGCTAAGGGATATTGCACACAGATAACATCTTCTGTGAGAGACGGAAAAATCGAAAATAATCATCTCGAAAATATTTTAGATCCCCATGTATTTTGTCATCGTTTAAACCTTCCCTGGACTTTCACGAATATTTCAAGACCAAAATCACAAAAATCAGCCCAGCCGTTCTCGAGTTTTAGCGAGACTAACGAACAGCAATTGATTTTTATCATATACTAGCTGATCCCCGCTACTCCGTACGCGTAGAATTTTAGGAACCGTTTAAACCTTCCTTGGATTTTCATGAATATTTCAAAACCAAAATCACCAAAATCGGCCCAGCCGTTTTCGAGTTTTAGCGAGACTAACGAACAGCAATTGATTTTTATATATAAGATATATATATCATCAATAGCTGATGCCCGCTACTCCGTACGCGTGGAATTTTAAATTCCCATATATTTTGTCACCGTATAAACCTTCCCTGGACTTTCACGAATATTTCAAGACCAAAATCACCATAATCGGCCCAGCCGTTCTCGAGTTTTAGCGAGACTAACGAACAGCAATTGATTTTTATATATAAGATAAAGAAAGATATCGAAATAATCTTGAAATTATTATTTACTATTTATTAAATTAAATTACGATAATAATTAACGAAATTTCTCCGTGTGTTCGCGGATTAAGAATACAAGTGTCACCACCCCATTTCCTCTTCAATAAATATTTTAAGGGCTCCAATGCAACAAACGTTTTTAATTTAAATTTATGATACTTATAAGCGACTTGCTTTTGACTGTATTATGTTATGACGATTAACGTGTAAATGAAGTCAAGGAAGTGTGTTTATCGTAGCAGATGGAGCTATATCTCTGCCTATCCCCGTGTGAAAAAGGTGTGATGTTATAATGATGATGAACGATGACATTGGTTTGATTGATTTTAAATAATTTTAATGTTGATTCAGTGGCAGTTGGTTAGAAGTATTGTTTTTATTTAAATATTTTATTCTAAATTGAAGGTAGTATAATCTTTGTCTGTTTTACGTTTAAATGATAACTTTTATTCAGGTATCAGCAGTATCCCGCGGCGTAGAATCCAATGAGAGTGTAAGCACAGTACAGACTCCGCCCCAAGCGCCCGTGTTCCAGTCAGCAGCGCCATCTACACGCAACATGACGCTCACCTGGAGATCTGATGTTAATTCAAGACAGGAATACTACGAGATGCAGTACAGACGAAATGATGACACTAATCAGACATTCCACAAGGTAATAATATGGCTTATAAATGTACAATAACTATAATAAATAAATATTCATGGACATTACACACAACGTCCTCTGGTTTCAAGCTAAGCTTATATGCTTGTGTTTTGGGAATACGGATAGAATTGGACTACTTTTCTTTTGTAAATATATAATTATAATACCCAGACGCAGTACAAACATTTGTATGACAATTTGGCGTAGTTCTGCAAAATGGATCCAGCCACAAAACCATACTTTTGAGGAAATAGAGGAGTTTTAGTTTTTTTTTTTAATAAATAAACCAAATTATAATTTGGTTTATTTAGTAAAAGGCATAGCGAGTCAATCGCAAAATATTAATAACTTTTTTTTTTTAATCAATAAATAATCAGGACATTTTACACAACGTCCTCTGGTCCCAAAGTCAGCTATATTTCTATGCTTGTATTATGGGTACCAGATACGGATAAACTACATATACTACTTTTCTTTTGTAAATACATACTTATAATACATAGAAAACATCCAGACGCAGTACAAACATTTGTATGACATTTATGGATATCACACAAATGATTGTCCCAAGCGGGAATCGAACCCGCGACCTCGTGATCGGCAGTCCATTACATAAACCACTCCACCACGAAGCCCGTCAAAATTAAAATTGATAAAATAACAAGACCATAGTTGCTTTTGAATGTCTATGTGATTTTTATTAGAAAATAGGTACTTTGCGGCTTGGATATTTTTTGCATATATCTAAATGGATGTGTAGATGACTATAGTGACAGTAACCTCAGAAACCGGTTTTTGTGGATTAGATCCATTTTGCATAACTACGTCCAATTATAAATATCACACAAATGGTTGTCTCGAGTGGGAATCGAACCCGTGACCTCGTGATCGGCAGTCCGTTACATGAACCACTTGACCACGAAGCTCCAGGAGGACCAGAGGACGTTGTGTAACTATCCTTACATAAAAGTTCTGTATATTTCCAGTTACCACCGTTACATAATACGACAGCGACATTGACAGATCTATTCCCGGGTGCTGTCTATGAAATACACCTGGCTGCTGTTAGTTTTTCATTGCAAAGTCATCCAGCTATTATGCTGAAACCAGTTCGTGAGTAAAAACTATATTTTCGTGTGAGTCACAATTATTTTAGGCTAAGATCCCTTCTAAGGTCATAATCTTTTCCGACAATTTTCCGCTTGCAGTTAAACACAGATATCCAATGTGCTAGGAAATCAAAACCTATGCTGCTTACTTCTTATTGTTTTATTCATTAAATTAGCAAGGAAGGAACAATCCCTTATTTTCTTGATTTAACACAAGAAATTGTTTATATAAACTTAGTTACGCAGTTTCAGTTTAGGCACATATATTTATGTTAGAAAGAATAGTTTTATTTACAGCTTCGTTTAAAATACTGTTATTCAATGTAGTAGTATGAAAGACAAAGATAAGGTTGTGCTGACCCCAAATAATGGTATAAAGGCAAGGCAATGATAATGTTAAAATACATACAACCAATACATACAACAACAATACACCTTGAATCTGATTCGTATTTATTATTTAACACGTTTTTGTTAGCTTCGTTCGTATCTATCAATCTCTACTAATTATGGTAACGAAAGTGATTCAAGATTTTTAACGTGTTTTTTTATATTTAAACCAAGCAAATTAATTTGTATTTGTTATTTTTATCCCTTATTAGGTCCATTGCCTCCGTTATGGGTGAATGTATCAGACGCGACATCAAATAGCGTCATAGTTAAATGGCGTGGTCCGGTTCACAGCGATAGTGTTTTAGGAGGGTACTCTCTCCGTTACTGTACCGCCGCTGAGACTGACTGTATCTCACTGGAACTGCCACCTTCTGATACATCCGCAGAGGTAAATATCAATATACACTTGATACACTACTGCATTAAATACACTACACTGGTAGCTACTATGTTAAACTTGATACACTAAAATTTAAAACAAACGCGTCTAAATCCGTAAAAAGTAGTTTTATTTACACGCTAATACGCTTACACTAAATACACTACTCTGAAAGCTATTACGTTACATTTGATACATAACTACGTTAAACACGCTACACTCGTAGCTGTTATGGTATACTTGATACACTACTACATTAAACACACTACTGTAATCGCTGCTATTACCTTACATTAGATACACTATACCATATTACACTTAATACACTGGCAGTTATCACATTACACTTGATACACTATTGATTACAGTCGACTCTCGTTAATTCGAAACTCGAGGGACGCTTAAAATATTACGAATTATCGAGTTTTTGAAATATCAAATGGTTCAAGTGTTGATCAATTATTATTTGTTAACTGCTATTCTTTAATAATGACAAAAGTTTAGAGGTACATTGGTGTCTATACATGTACGTATTTATAATGTGAATTAATTAATCTTTTGAAAGAACTCTGTTATACTGGTTTGCTTCAAAGCACATTGCTGCTCAGACTGCTCAAAATGTACTAAGTACTGACAATCATTCCGCCTCTTTCTCTCTGCAACTTTGAATTGTCGAATGTTGGACGCCGATGACTTCGAGTTAACGCGTGGTTGTGTTATATAGCAATGATTTTTTCGTACGAATTACCAAGTGCATAAAAATGTATTGATTTAGTTCGAAATATAAAGAGATTTTGTAGGGAACTCGTGATAACTTTGAATTATAGAGAGGTTCGAATTATCGCAGGTTTGAATTAACAAGAGTCGACTGTAATTTACTTTTAAAATGATTCCAGATACTGAACATGACACACGGGGAGCATTATACAATACTTTTAAACACTGTTAGCGAAGCAGCTGGTGGCGAGACTTACCCAAGCGAAGAGTCTCTCAGCATCGAACATACTGTTCGTAAGTATAGTTTAATAATTTTTTGTGGTTTTGTATGGTAATGTGTAGTTATATGTAGTTAAATGTTTTATTGTGTATTATTTTTGAAGTGATTTCAAATATATTTTTTTTACTACCCGATTTCGCAAAAAACACCTAAATCATTAAATTACCCTTAATTATGATTTAGGCTTTTTATATTGTTTTAATTTATAAGAAAATTACCTATTTTTTTATTGGAAAACAAACCTATACTTACTCATTTAACTTGCGTGAGACGTGTAAATGCGTGAAAAGCTATTTAAATTATGCTAGTATATTTTGTCGGAATGAAAATATTAAATGTATATTAACGTGCAACATAGAGTGCTTGGAGATTTATATAATATTTAGAATTACTTTTAAATATACACCATTTTACATGCTGCTTGGAATGGAAGTAATGGATTCTGTAATGAAGAGGACCAATCCTGAGATACAAGTACTTACTCCTGATATTATTAACCAGGTCTTCCCGCGACATCCTAAGCGTGGAATTTAGAAAATTTTCCCCCGTTTTTGCCACATTTTTCACTGATCCTGCGCTCCAATTGGTCGCAGCGTGATGTTATATAGCCTATAGTCTTCTTTGATAAATTTACTATATAACATTGAAAGAATTTTCCAAATCAGATCAGCGGTTCCTGAGATTAACAAACAAACAAACAACCGAACAAACACTTGAGCTTTATAATTTTTTATTTTTTTTAATTTATTTATTTATTCTTTAAAAACTTAACAGCTATCTTTACAGGGTACATCCTAATACAATTTTACATTTTATATTTTAAATTAACATGGATATGATTGTGTCTGTTGTTTAGTTAATTATTAGTAGCAATTCTATGCGCACAACCAAACTAAAAAATGAAATTTGATTGTGTCAATAACACAATTTGGTAATGTAAACTGAATTTTCTTATCATAAAAACTGTACTATAGAATAGCAATTTTAATGATTGTGAATGTGTATTGAGAAATAGCCAATTAATCAAAATAATAAATAAATAAATATTCTTGGACATTTCACACAACGTCCTCTGTTCTCAAGCTAAGCTAACTACTTTTCTTTTGTAAATATATACTTATAATACATAGAAAACACCCAGACGTAGTACAAACATTTGTATGACATTTATGAATATCACGCAAATGTGATACCTTGTGAACGGCAGTCCAGTACATGAACCACTACGCCACGAAGCCATACAGCAAAAAAATACAGCATAGTTGTTTTTATTTTTTAGTTAAGTTTAGTTGTGCATGTAGAATTGGTACCATTGTTTATTATCAGTTTTTGTAAAGAATTTTCTCACTTTATATGCCGACCGCGTTTTATAGTTTCCAAGATAAAGTCAAATTAGATGATAATATTTACCAATTCACTAACATTTCGAATGTCCAATCAAAACTCAATAATAACTGTGTTTGTTTTTGCATTTTAATATTATTTGTTTTAACGAAATAGTTTTTGCCCTTAATTTCATATTGTCCTAGTCATTTTATAATTTCAAAATTATTTGTGACAGATCCAAACCCAGTAACGAACGTAGCCCGTCTAGTAGACACACGCAACTTGACTTTAGAGTGGCCAGTCCCTGATGGAAGGGTCGAATGGTATTCCCTAACATGGTGGCCATCACACAACAGCAGTTTGGTCAGAGAGAAGAATCTAACCGCTCCTGCCTACCCCCATGCCAAGTCAGTACCAGCACTGATAGACGGACTGCAGCCAGGAGTAGGATATGTGGTGACTGTCACAGCACATTCATATAATTATTCCAGTGAAAGTATTAAAATTAACACCAGAACACGTAAGTAATGATTTATTTAAGATTTATAGTAGCTACTATATATCTCCATGTGGTGACGGATTAGGAATACAAGTGTCACCACCCCATCTCTTCCTAAGGGTGCTGTAAAAGCCAGCTAAGGGATATTGCACACAGATAACATAAGCTGTGAGAGACGGAAAACTCGAAAATAAACCCTGTGCCAACACGCCTGGTCAGCGCGGCACAGTGGACCGTAATCCCTCCCAAAGTGGAGGAGGCCCGTGCCCAACAATGGGACGTGAATGGGCTGGAGAGAGAGAGAGAGAGAGTAGCTACTTTTATACTACGTAGGTACAGCTGTTATCTACAACTTCGTACGCGTGAATTTTCGAGACCGAACCTTAACAAATTTTCCAAAAAAAGACATACACTTGAACCACTATTGTATATGTAAAAAAATGTTTCAAAACCCATTGCCCAGTTTTGAAGATTTTAAGCCGACATATGGACATAGAAAAATAAACTCGGGAATAGGCATAGGAATAGCTAACACAAATTCAAATTCAAATATTTATTGCATAATAAATAAATAAATAAATATTCATGGAAATTTCACACAACGTCCCTGGTCTCAAGATAAGCTTATTTGCTTGTGTTATGGGTACCAGAATACGGGTAGAATACATATACTACTTTTCTTTTGTAAATATATACTTATAATACATAGAAACACCCAGACGCAGTACAAACATTTGAATGTCAATTGGAAAAATCACACAAATGATTGTCCTGAGCGGGAATCGAACCCGTGACCTCTTGATTGGCAGTCCGTTACATGAACCACTCAACCACGAGTCTCGTCTACTAGTCATACTAAGTGTGTTACATGGTGGTACAATATTATATAAAATGCTTTAGACTTAGGCCTTTTACAAGCATAGCAATGTTGTATAAAATTATGTTATTTATTAGTTTGTTAGTTATATTTATTTAGTCATTAATTTATTTATTTTAACAGAATAATGCTTAGGTAGTCAATTTATTTAACATGAAAAGAACAGCAAGAAACAAAAAGCAAGGCATTAGCAAAAGAGTATATAGTTCACATCACAAAAGAAGACATAAACCAAACAGTAACTCACCCACAAACACCTAAATTGTGAATTGGCTGGCACTGTAGTGGGCTCTGAATGAACTATTTTATATTTCAGGTCCGCTAATACAGTCTGATATGACGATCGTGAACGAGTCGTCCAATGGTGATGAAAATGATACCTTGTCTACCTCTCTTGTGAGTATAACTTACTCTCTTTTATCTGTATGTTTTCTTTTACGTATAAGTAAGGGTTTTTTTAATACTAGCCCACGTAACAAGCGAACAAATGTAATTATTAGGAATATAGTCACCATATTAAATTTCGGTTTTTGTATTTGTTTTGGACTGTTTCTGTTTTTAACACGCTAGTTTTAGCCTCGTTCGTATTTATGTAATCTTTGAAAGCGATTTTTAACATCTTCCAAATGTTTGATTTAAATTTTGCCTTATTATCAAGGACTCATGACAATACAATAAAAAAATAACAACAGGTATTTCCAGTCATGTAGGAATTAAGCGTGTTTTTAGTTTTAAAACTAAAGAGACATTATTTATTTGCAGAAATTGATATACACACCTACTCCAGACGTAGCGACTCAGTTCGATTCGTATCGGTTCCGTCTAGAGGGAGAAGGTTCACCTCCTCGGGAGGTGACTCGCTTGTCAGCCAGCAGTACCCGCACTGTGGTGTTCGAGGATCTGGTCCCGGGCAGGTTGTACAACGTCACTATGTGGACCGTGTCACAGAATGTCACTAGTCATCCTGTACAACGGCAAGCACGACTTGGTAAATACATAATCATAAATTAAGTTTTAAAAGAGAAATTTTGAACCCACGGCCATCCACGACATTAGAAAATCGTTCCTAACACTAACCAACTGAACTATCGTGAGAATTACTTTTGAAATTTGTATTTATAAATGGGTAATACTAAAAAAGTAGATTTATAAAAAATCTGTTCAGTATATTCAGTTGTGGTGATGTTTTTGAATACAAAGTTGCAACTTTAATTTGAAATTGATGTCTATATATTTATTTTCCAGTTCCCAGGCCGATAAAGCAATTGAACGCGACAGAAATAGGATCACGAGAGATAACCCTAGCGTGGGACAAACCAGCCGGGGACTACTCCGACTTTGAGGTACTGTTCGTGATGGAGGCGGGACAGACTGAAAGTTCACCTGATCAGTTCCAGACACGCAGTACTGATGAGTTACATCTACGAGTGACTGATCTACGTCCGTACGTTAATTATACGTTCACGGTGACGGTACGCGCCGGTCGTGTACCAGCTCTACGTACTCGCTCTAGAGAGTACTCCGCAGTGTTCCGTACTAAGGAAGCCCCGCCCCCTGCGCCCACTAACTTCCGTCCGTTTGATGCCACGCCCTCTCGACTCACCTTCGCCTGGGACCTGCCGCCCTCTGAAGCTAATGGAGTACTACAAAGGTTCTTGTTAGATTATGCACCGCACGGACATCCAGATAAAGTTACCACGCTAACATTCCCTCCCGATGGTGAGTATACATAAGTATTTTGTTTTAATATTATTACAAATAGATAAATGATATTTGACATGGGCCTCTTTGATAATAGAAATTATTTCGCATATAGAAGCTATTTGTAGTAATAATATTTCATTTCCAAGTATTCTGTTAATTCGCAGATGTCTATTTACATTATTTCTTACTCTAATTTTCCTCGTATAAGAGGAAATATTGCGTTTTGATGGGATTTTTGAGAAATGAAATTTTAATTTATTGCAAGGTTTAGTTTCAAATTTTGTCTCGCGCAGATGTCTACTTAAATTATTCCATGCTTGGTTCTTTCATGCTCGGGAGGCAATAAGGTTGCCACCAAATATATTTTTGTTGCATCGTCACATGTAACGCAACTTTTTCAACTAATATAAATAACCATATTGTTTCCAGCTCGTACAGGCAGCGTGCCGGGTCTATCACCGGGCACTACGTACACGTTCCACGTACGTGGGGAGACAGGTGCGGGCGAGGGTCCGTCCGCCACGTGCACTGAACAAATGGCTATAGGAGCACCCCCTAGACCCTCGCCACAAGCGCTGCCTACTGAGGTATGTATATGATGATACTTTGTCACAGTTTTTATGTATTGCATATTATTCTTCTTCATCTTGTAAAATAACGTTCTATCATTACTTTATTTAGTTATTTAAGAACTATAAGCACAGTATACGAAATAATAGAAACTACATACACACACACTACATACTTTGCATATATAAAATACATTAACAAATTGTAACAATATAAAGAAAATTTTAAATTTATATTGTTTATATTGTTACAATTTGTTAATGTATTTTAGAAACTAAAATAATGTTATTGATTTTATGTAGTCTGAGTGTACTCTGTAATGTAATAAGATATAGTTTATGGTAAAAGTCTATCTTTATGGTCAATGTAAAATTAAAATCGAATGTGGGTAAACCCTGTAATAACTGATCGTAGAAGACACATTACAGCTCAGTCTCACCCGTGACCATGGTGACTGCAAAGTCTCCGAAACGTCGGGCCAAAGTTTAAAACAAATATACGCGTCTAAATCCGCAAAAAGTAGTTTTATTTAAACAGATGAGTCGCGCAAGTGTTAGAAAATATTATGGGAAAACATGCTTGAAAATCCTAAATATTATTTTAAATTATTGTAAAAAAATTTCAGGACAATCCGACTACTGTAAGTGTATTACAAGCACTTTCAGAGAATCCGTTACATAGATTAATACATTGATAGATACCTACCGAACTAATATAAGCGTGTTAAAAATAACAATTACTGTTTCGTTGCTATATCATATTATATATCTTACTCATTCACCCGCTATGTTACAAAAAATATTCGCGAATTATCATTTGGATAATATATGTCGTAGGAGACTTGATTAAAATAGTTTACTTAAGGATTTTTAGTTTTGACTTAGCTTCCAAGATTATGAAGTAAGTCCTCAAATTGTGTCAATGGTGAGTAATTTGTTTATTTACTGTAGTTAGTTGATGAGTTCGAATGGTGACCCGTTGAATATTCATAAAAGGATCCTTCCAAACATGTGTCGTAAGCCACGGATCGATCTCATCGTAGTTAGTAGAATGTTGTAGTTAAGACGATACCAAAATAGCTTCGTGCATTTTTCTATGTACGAAGTTTTCATTGTTTCTTTAGATTGAATGGCTAGAGCTCTAATTTTTAAGTATATGTTTCTTCAATATATGATCTAGGATCGCATCAACTCAGAAACACGATTGAAAAAAGTTTTCTCAATAGAAAATCTTGGCGAAACAACCTCTCAAAATTTTTATTTTTTTCATTTGTCGGTCTATTATCGCGTATTAACTAATGAAATAACTTTAAAAACATAAGTAACTATTACATATAGAAACACGTAAATCAGAATTAAAATATATTTAGTAGATTTTGAGTAAATAGGAAAAGTATCCCTAATTCTTCATTTTCTGTGCCTACTGGCTGTGTTAATATGTACGTGTCGGCGATGATATACGATAATATTGATGTAGGCCCTTAACGTAATTAGTTTGTACAGTATTACAAGGCCTTTAGATTGATGACTGCTCTGGCTGTAAATACACGTGATTTCTATGATGATGTTTCTTCGATATATGTATATATTTGTACATTATGATCAGGTTCGTCGTACATCATCGACGGTAGCGGTTCGGTTTCGTTCTGACTACTTCTCAGCGGCCAACGGTAACGTGACCGCGTACACGCTCGTACTGAGCGAGGAACCTGTCAATGATACTCCCGCACGACTACCATCATGGAGAGATGTGCACACACTACCCGTCTGGCCACCATATCAGGTATGTACTCTCTCTCTCTCTCTCTATGTCTCTTTCTCCGCCCAGCCCATCAACGCCCATTTTTGAGCACAAGCCCTCTCCAATTCGAAAGAGTATTTGGCCTACTATGCCGCGCTGACCTGGCGTGTTGGGATAGGGTTAGATCTGGACTGATGGAAACCAACCACAAAAATAACCTTTTTAGGCGGAACAGTATCTTCCATGCCAGTTATGTATGTATGTCGCTATGTGAGCTTATATCTTCAAAACTACGTAACAAATTTTGATGCGCTTTGTTTACAATTTATTAAGGTGTTTACTTTGTTCTGAATACATTGTTTACTGTTATATGTTGTAATTGGTTTAATTATTTGGTTTAATTTGACGGCCTTCGTGGTCTAGTGGTTCATGTAACGGACTGCCGTTCACGAGGTCGCGGGTTCGATTCTCGCACGGGTAGTATATCGGTATTCTGGTACCCATGACACGAGCATATAAGCTTAGCTCGGGACCAGAGGCCGTTGTGTGAAATGAAGAAAAATAAGAGTTAAGTAACCCATTGTATGTGTTCAGGTGACGGAGCCATACTTCCCGTTCCTGTCATCACCAGTGGAAGAGTTCACAATAGGTTCAGAGCGGTGTGATGGTGGTGGACGATCATTTTGTAACGGACCTCTTAAATCCGGCACACGGTACTACGTCAAGTTGAGAGCGTTCACTGAAAGGGATAAATATACGGATACTGCTTACACCGTTGTGTATACGGGTACGTGTTCATTATATTGTTTTATTATAATTTTTGTGTTTTGTGGTAAATTGGGACCTTCTTACTTAGATTTCACTGTCCGACAATCTGTCTATCATGATACATAACCTGCGTATATTTCAACTCTCTATCTATAGTGCGGTCGCGAAGCAGAAAGAATTTCGTACCTTAACCTGTTATTACCTATCTCTATTCTCTGTCTCACTCACACATGCAATGGCCGCCGTCTTCGGGGATTGTAAACCTTTTTACCTGAGACTGTAAGGTTTGTTCTTCTTGGCACGTGGTTTTTTGGTTGGTGAAATAAAAAAAAATGGCAAAATTGCACCAGTCACAAAAAAAAGAGTAATCGAAATAAGTTACGTCTAGATGAAAATGTAGACAAAATTATTAATTTTTTTGTGACAGGCGAGACGTCGGTTGGTGAAAACCAGTAACTCCGATACAGAGGAATCGGATTCCGATTTATGAAAAAATATTATAACAATATTTGTTTTTAAAAGCACTTAAGAGGATACCAAAATAGCTTCGTGCATTTTTCTATGTACGAAGTTTTCATTGTTTCTTTAGATTGAATGGCTAGAGCTCTAATTTTTAAGTATATGTTTTTTCAATATATGATCTAGGATCGCATAAACTCAGAAACGCGATTGAAAAAAGTTTTCTCGTTAGAAAATCTTAGCGAAACAACCTCTCAAATTTTTTATTTTTTTCATTTGTCGGTCTATTATCGCGTATTAACTAATGAAATAACTTTAAAAACATAAGTAACTATTATATATAAAAACACGTAAATCAGAATTAAAATATATTTAGTAGATTTTGAGTAAATAGGAAAAGTATCCCTAATTCTTCATTTTCTATGCCTACTGGCTGTGTTAATATGTACGTGTCGGCGATGATATACGATAATATTGATGTAGGCCCTTAATACACGATTACGAAAATGCACTTAATACAAAAAAAATTGTGACCACTGGCAATAGGTAAACAGGTCATTGTACGAAATTCTTTTTGCTCCGCGACCGCGCTATATCACCATTCCTAAGATACAGCCTGATGACAGACGGACGGACTGACAGCAAAGTCTCAGTAAGGGCTCCCGTATTATCTTTTGGTACGAAACCCTAAGAAAGTCAAATCTGTGATTATTTACACAAAAAAAAAACCAGATGTGGTGTCGTGGGACACCAGGTAGGAACGAAGTTCGTTCGGCTAATGTAGAATCGACACAATTTGCAGAAAAAGAAAGAAAGAGAAAGGTATTATACACTACTCGCTTGTGTATACGACTGTCGCGCCTGCGCACGTCTCATTTAACGGTTTTATTCCACGGACTTTTTTCCACGGCCTTTTTTCCACGGTTTATTTCTTACGGTTTTACTATCACATTTTTTCAGTTCGGTCGCGCAGCAAAATCCCTATCTCCTCCAAGCCTGCCGTAAGGAACTTCGTTCCAAAAATTATTTTGAATCATTTAGTAAAGTTTTCCTTAAAATTATGATGCATGTCCTGTCGTTTATCTGCTCTGATGTCTTTGAATACATCTATACTATTCTTTACTAATAATAAAACGCTGAAGAGTTTGTTTGTTTGAAAGCGCTAATCTCAGGAACCATTGGACCGATTTGAAAAATTATTTCAGCGTTGGATAGTACATTTGTCGAGGAAGGGTTTAGGGTGTATAGAATCACTCTGTGACCAATAGGAGAGAAGCATCAGTGAAATATGTTGCAAAATCAAAATTTTCTTAATTCTTCGTATATCTAGATTAAATAAAACCGATTTTTCACAAATTTAGACGCATATATTTTTTCAAAACCGTGAGTAGTGCTATTATTTGACTATATAAGTGGCGTAAGGCGCACAAGTATTAGATAATTGTATGTTGAACGTTTTATTAGTACAAATTGTTTACAATTTACTATATTCCACATACGACAAACTTATTATTAACAATATAATTGAAACTTATTGTGCAATTTGATACATAATAAATTAACAATGATGCGTGATAACTATTATAATTCGTTTAAAAAAAAAAGATATTGTTTTTATTTATTTATGGTTTTATTCATAATGACCTATCGGAGTTTTAAAAGTTCGCTAATATCGGTTCGCTAAAATTTTCAAATATTGTTATTCATAATAGTCTTTTTACGTTAAAATGTTTATTATCTGTCCGATTATTCTATTGTTCAAACCTCCGATTAGTCATTATGAATGAGACCATTAATCTATAGAAATAATATAAAGCGAAGATATTGTTTGTTTGAACACGCTAACCTCAGGAACCGCTCTGGTCCGAATTGAAAAATTCATTTAGTGTTGGATAGTACATTTATCGAGGAAAGCTATAGGCTATATGCATATATGCAAAATATATAGTGCAAAATGTTGCAAAAATAGGGAAAATGTTCTGAATTCGCTTACATACAAACAAACTCCGTTTGTTTGAACGCGGTAATCTCAGGACACGCTGTTCCGATTCGAAAAATTCTTTCTATGTTAGATTGTATATTTATCGAAGAAGGCTATAGGCTATATAACATCACGCTTCGACCATTAGGAGCGAAGAAGCAATGAAAAATGATACAAAAACAGGAAAATATTTCTGAATTCCACGCGTATCAGTCGCGTCCAAAGAATAATATATGGAGCAGTCAATAAATGTTAGGTTTAACTAGAAAATTATAAATAATACTGAATTCCGTGTTTGTATGTAACATTGGTACCGATTCTACATGCACAACTAAACTTAACCTAACTAAAAAATTAAAATTTATATTATCAATAACACAATTCGGCAGTGTTATCAGTACTTTTTTATTAGAAAATCTGTATTTTGTAGACTAACAAATTTAATTAATAAATATGTGTACTACGAAAAAGCCAATTAATCAAAATATGCCATAGTTGTTTTCATTTTTTAGTTAAGTTTAGTTGTGCAAGTGGAATTGGCGTCCTAATATAGATATGTTGACTTATATGTAATCAATGTTGATATCTATATATCATAGATCGTAGCCGATACATAATATATTTAATGTGTTGTGATAACGACACGTATTAACTAACTGATAATAGTCAGTCGGTATATTGATTATTGAAGGAAGTGTTGTGCTTTCATATCGTTAGTTTTAACGTACTTATATGTTATATTGACAATATGTCGGAAGATGGTGACGGTTTGTTATTAAAAGTTAATATTATGTTAAAATATATTAGATAATATCTTGTTGCGCGTTTTGTACGCGTGGAATATCGAAAATATTCTCAGTTTTTGAAACATTTGTCAGTACTGCTTCGCTCTTTTTGGTCACAGCGTGATGTTATATATCCTATAGCCTTCCTCGATAAATGTACTATCTAACATTGAAAGTTTATACGAAATTGCGGACAACAAAAACTTTATACTCCCCCTTTTTGCAACATTTTTAACCAATGCCTCTTTTCTATAGATCGTAGCGTGATGTTATATAGCCTTCCTCGATAAATATACTATTCAACGCTGAAAGAATTTTTCAAATCGAACCAGTGGTTCTTGAGTTTATCGCGTTCAAATAAATAAACTTTTCAGCTTTATAAAATTAGTCTAGAAGATATAAATACTACCAAAATTCATACTATGACAACCACTAAAAATTACACCAAGAGGCCGGTCTTAAAATTGATATGAATATATTTCAAAATAATTTACAGGGAATTATATTCAGACAATACAAAATGTATGAACACGTACTAAAATGTTATCCACATTCTATTTTGTTGAATCTAGATGACAATCAAAGCCAAGCAGCACTTATGTCATTATATTCCTATGTGTGATATTAAAAATGTATATCATGAATAATGTTAATATAGAAAATTAAATCACTACTCAAGAATTCGGTGTAAAATAAAATTTATATTTCGTCATTATTCATCATGACGGGCATCGTGGTCTAGTGGTTCAGGTAACGGACTGCTGTTCACGAGGTTGCGGGTTCCATTCCCGCTCGGGACAATCATTTGTGTGATATTTATAATTGTCATACAAATGTTTGTACTTCGTTTGGGTGTTTACTATGTATTATAAGTATGTAGTTACAATACATCCGTATTTTGGTACCCATAATACAAGCATAATAAGCTTAGCTTGGGACTAGAGGACGTTGTGATTGTGTGTCATGTTCATAAATATTTATTTGCATATATTTATATCACAGAGGTGGACAACACAGCGTGGATAATAGGCGCATGCGTGGGCGTGTGCGTGGTTGTAGGCGCGGGGGCGGCCTTAGCGGGAGTAAGGAGGCGGCGTGGTCGAGCCGCACCCGCCGGGCCCGCCCCGCCCGCTGTACGCACCTCGCGCCCAGTGCGTGTTAACGACTTTATTGATCATTATAGATTGATGGCGGCGGATTCTGACTTCAGGTATATTTACACTTTACAGTTATATGTGTCTGTTTTATAACTTTAAATGATTTATTTACACAGCTTGTTAATGTTTGTGCATTGGTAACTTAAAAAAAAGTCATGTACATTTTGTACATATTGAAATTAAAAATTGACAACATCAAAAATTCCAAACTATTAATCTTCTCAGTTACTCGATTTTTGTTTAAACTGTTGTTTGCTTTGCTGTCTCCAGTTTAAGTTAATTTATGGCTAAATCACTCACTCGGCTTGAAGCTACAATAATAATATCTATGTGTTAGTGAAATAATTTCTATGTGTGTTTGTGGCTATATGTATACAAGCTATCCGTCATTTGAAACATTATTATTCTATGAAGTACGATTTAGCCAAGCTAAATTTACGTGTCTTCAAGATTGGACGCGTATAATCCATCTGGTAAATCGTTGCTGGTATGCTTATTCTGTAAAAATACTGAACGCAATGTAATAACATTACCAATGCTATTTATATAGATTCAGTGAAGAGTTTGAAGAACTAAAGCACGTTGGTCGTGAACAACCTTGTACTGCGGCCGACTTACCTGTGAACCGTCCTAAGAATCGTTTCACTAACATCTTACCGTACGACCATTCGCGGTACAAGTTGCAGCCTGTTGATGATGAGGAGGGCTCCGACTATATCAACGCTAACTATGTGCCTGGACATAACTCGCCCAGGGAGTTCATTGTTACACAGGTAATATATGCTAACATGCTAAACAAACTATTCTGATCTCTCTCTCTCTATCTGTCTGTCTCTTTCTCTCCAGCCCATTATTAACGTTCCACTGTTGGGCACAGGTCTCCTCCACTTTGGGAGAGATAATAGTCTGCTGTGCCGCGCTAACTAAGCGTGTTGGAACAGGGTTTACCTTCGAGTTTTCTGTCTCTCACAGTAGACGTTCTTCTTCTTCTTCTTCTTCTTCTACGGGCGGTATCCACAACTCGACGACTTAAGTGCGCCTGTTTTGTGTGATGGAGGGTAGTGGGCTGGTTACTCCAGCCATCCCAGCTCCACCAGGAAGTTCCCCAGCTTCTTGACGTCGCCGAAGACCTCCCGGAGGCTACCCGGTGATCCCAGGTAGTTCGCCCGGTAAATTGCCACTCCGCTGCAATCTAGCAGCACGTGAGCGGCTGTCTCCTCAGCCTCCATGCATGCCCTGCACAGGGGGCTGTCCGTGATACCTAGGTTAAAAAGGTGTCTGTTAAAATTGCCATGACCTGTCAATGCGCCAGTTATGAGACGCATCTGAGATCTGTTTAGCTGTAGAAGTGCTCTTGTGAACCGACGATTTACTCTTGGAAGCGCCAGTTTGGCTTGTCTGCATTCCTCCAGGCTGTTCCAGAGGTCGTTGTGTAGTTTGTCAGTGCGTTGACGCATTTGCTTTCTGAACCAGCTGCTGGGGAGAGGAATGATCGGTTCTGGTCCTATTGGTCTCAATTCCGATCCCCTCTTTGCTAGTTCATCGGCTGCGTCATTGCCTCGTATTCCACTGTGTCCTTTTATCCATTGCAGGGTGATGTCGTTTGCCTGACAGCCTACCTTATTTAAGGCTAGGTGGCATTCGTAAATTAAACTTGACGTTATTACCTTGTTATTTAGCGCTTGTAGGGCCGCTCTACTATCGGAGAGGATGCGGATTTTTTGTCCTGTTACCTCTCTGGCGGCCACTGCATTTGCAGCCAGTAGTATGCCCATGCACTCCGCCTGGAATACTGTATTATACATACCCAGTGACATGGATAGGTGTATATTTAGGTCTTCCGAGAAAATGCCGCTGCCTGTGCCCGAGCTGGTTTTGGATCCGTCTGTGTATATATTTAGCTCGTGCTGCATGACGTTGGCATCTTCATCTTCTGTAAGATGGATTCTGTACTTCTTATCGAAGACAAAGATATTTTCTATCTTATCCGTTACTGCCTCAATCAGCGGTGTATCTTTCCATGCATCCGCTAAAATATTTGAGTGTTTTACCTGTTTGAACTTGACAAGTTTTAGATGTTTGAGTCTCAGCGCCGCTAGTGCTGCTTCTTGTTGTATGAACAGATGTAAGGGAGGGATGTTAAGCATAACCTCAAGGGCAGCTGTCGGTGCTGTTCTCATGCTCCCTGTAACTGCGCAGCAGGCAAGTCTTTGTAGGCTCTGTAGTTTGGCCCAGCAGGTCTTTTGTTTCGTCCTGGTCCACCAGACCACAGAGCCATAGCTTACCATTGGACGGACGACAGTGGTATATAGCCATAGCAGGATTTTCGGGGATAGCCCCCAGCGCTTACCTGCCATCCTACGGCATTGCCACAGTACCACGCTTGCGCTGTTTATCTTCTGATCGATGTGCTTGCTCCAGTTGAGTTTATTATCTAGGATGACTCCGAGATACTTTACCTCATTTGTGAGTTGGAGTGTAGTTCCGAATATTTTCGGAAGGTGATAGTTGCCTATGTTTCGTTTGTTTGTAAACATTACCAGTTGTGTCTTGTTGGGATTTACTGATAGTTTGTATTCCTTGCACCATTTCTCTACTATGTGTAGAGCCCTGTGCATAGTGTCACAGATTGTTGAAGCTTGGTTTCCGACGGTTAGGATGGTTATGTCGTCGGCATAACCTATAGTGTAAAAGTGTCTTGAGTTCAGTTCAGTAATTAGGTCATTGATTACCAGGTTCCAAAGCAAAGGTGAGAGAACTCCTCCCTGTGGACATCCTTTGACGACCAGTGCTCCCATCTTGTCTTCCCTTTTGAGTCTTATGACCCTGTTTCGGAGCATGTTCAGTATCCAGTGGATGAGTAGAGAGTCTACTCCGTGTTTGCGGAGAGCTATCTCAATACTGGAGAAGTTTGTTCTGTCGAAAGCGCCCTCGATGTCAATGAAGGTGCCCAGGCAGATTTGTTTGTTGTGGATAGTTGATTCAATCATACCTACCACTTGATGTAGAGCTGATTCCGTTGATCTGCCGGTGCTGTACGCATGCTGATGTGGATGTATTGGGGCATTTTGCAGTGCGTTGCTCCGCAACTCTCTGTCGCAAAGCCTCTCCAAGGTTTTTAATAGAAATGATGTAAGACTTATTGGTCTGTATGATCTAGGGTTAGTATAGTCACTCTTACCTGGTTTGGGTAAGAATACCACTCTAACCTCCCGCCACACTAGAGGCGTGTATCCGTGGGCCAGGCAGGATTGCATGATCCATGCCAGGGTTAGTACAATCTTGTCTCCTCCCCACTGAAGTAGGGCTGGAAAAATGTTGTCAATTCCTGCTGATTTAAACGGTTTAAAGCTATTAATTGCCCACCTCACCTTATCCGGTGTGACAATGTCTTTTGCTCGTTGCCAGCAGCCTGTAGTTGGTTCCCGTGGATTGTCGGTCCAGTTTGGGTTTTGTATAATTAGGCAGTCTGGGAAATGGGTTTGTAGGAGGACGGTGTCTGTGTCCTCCTGATTTAGGGTCATGGTATTGTCTGGCTTGCGTAGGCTGCCCATATTACAGGGCCCTTGTTTAGCCAGAACTTTCCTTACCCGGTTTGCCTGTGTACTGGAGCTTATGCTTTCGGTGAAGTTTCGCCAAGATGCAGTGCTCCAGTATCTAATGCGTTTTTTGTATTTGGCCTTTACTAACCTGTAATTATCCCAGTCTTGGTCTGAGTTGGTGTTCATAGCTCTGTTTAGTTTCTTTCTTACCTTGGCCCTGAGTCGTTCCAATTCAGGACCCCACCACTTATTTTTCCCGTGATTGTGTGGTCTTGGGAGCCTCAGGGGACATGATAGGAAGTAACAGTCAGTAATCGTGCTGTTTAGGACACTTACCTGTTGTTCTATTTGCTCTGCCCCTAGAAGATCGGCAGTAGTTTGTAGTGTATCGAGTTTTTCCGCTATAAGTTGTTCATAGCGGCATCGATCAGTTTTCCTCTGATTCCTAAAGGGGATTGCTGTTTGTGTAGGTACCTGGATGTCAAAGCGGATCCATCTGTGATCTGAACAGGAGGCCTCTTGGGAGACATGCCAGTTATCGATTAGGTCCGCTGCTAGTGTTGTTGCAAGTGTCAGGTCTATTATGGTTCTACTTTGCCGTCCGACAAAGGTTGGTTCAATGCCTGTGTTTATTATCTCTAAATTTGTCGTGATTAGAAATTCAACTAGTTGGTTACCTCTGTTGTTGCTGTGTTCCATACCCCATAGAGGATGGTGGGCATTTGAGTCCGTAGATATAATAAGTTCAAAATTGTTCCCTTCGCAGAATCTGACCAGGTTGACCAGTTCCTCCGGTGGTGCATTCTCACCCTCTGACATGTAGGAGGATGCAAGCACCAGGTTGGGGTTTTTGATTTCTTGATTTGTTTTGAGCCTGACGACACAGAGGTCTCTGGAACAAAATTCCGTTAGTGGCTGTATGATAATGTTCTGTGAAATGTAGATACACGCTCTGACGTTATCTACCGTGCTAGAGATCAGCTTACCTCCAAGATTGGATAGTCCATGTATGTTACCGCCTCTGACCCACGGCTCCTGGATCAGGGCGATTGCTGTGTCGTTAACCTCCAGCCATCTTCGTAGTTGAGCCGTTGCGGTAATGCTGTGGTGGAGGTTGCATTGCACTAGTTTGGACTTAGACGAAGAGGACTCCATTTGTGGATTCCTCTCCCTCCAAGTCCAAACTGCCAAGATCCGGGATGTCCTCCTCGCTGTCGAGTGCAGCCTCATCCAGATCCTGGTCAGCGTCCTTGTCGTCGTCGGCAGCGTTTTGTTCGTCGCCTTCGACTGCTGTGGTTGTTGTTGTTCCTGTGTCGGGGTTTTTCTGTGGCGGTGTCCTCACAAAACGACCCCTTGCGTTTTGGACAGTAGACGTTAACTGTTTATATTGTCTCTTCAGTCCCTTAACTGTCTCCTACAGTACCCTGAGAAAGAAATAGGGTGGTTACACTTGTATTCTTAATCCGTCACCACACGGTTAAGGCTTATTCTAATGGGATAGCTGAAAACCAAAATTAATATACTTTAAATAACACAAACACAAATATTAGAGTTTTGTGATAGCTATGCTAGATGTTGTAACAAATTGCTGTAAACGTTGAGGATAAAAATGAGTTAGTACTAGTAGTGACCACGATAGCTTAGTTGGCCTACCATAGACCTATCCCGACCAAGCAGTCCTGCTTATATGGTGTCTGGAAAACCTCTAAAACTTTGAGATGGATTTGAAACAAAAATATACGCTTCTATATCAAATGAAACTCCTTTACAATCTTCGCAGCGTTACTTTTTATAGAATCTGTAAAAACTTAGTGTCTCTTTTATTACATGACTTGCTTAAACATTAGGCAATATTAAATTATTAATTTGAAAGCCATACATATTATAATAAGTCTATTGCATATTAAGTAATTTGTTATTATCTATTAGATACCTGTTATCTTCATGCTTATTATTGACCAGATTTAGGATGTGCGATGATTTACTAATATTCTCTCTCTCTCTCCGGCCCATTGACGTCCCACTGTTGGGCACAGGCCTCCTCCACTTTTGGAGTGACTGATCCACTGAGCCACGCTGACCAGACGTGTTGGAGAGGGTTTATTATCGAGTTTTCCATTTCTCACAGAGGATGTTATCTGAGTAGGTATAATATTCGTTAGTTGGCTTTTACAACACCCCGGGGGCAACTGTATTCTTAATCCGTCACCTCACGGCCAGATTTACACTTTATAAATAAATAAATAATTACTATGTGTACAAAATTTCAGATCAATCAGACTACTGCAAGTGGGTAAAAAAAACATTTTCAAAGATTCCGTTACATAGATACTTTGATAGATATGTAACGAACTAATAAAAGTGTGTTGAAAAAACCCCCTTGATAACACAAATTAGAACAAATTAAAGTTTTATATAGGTTAAGTAAATATTGTGTTGTTTGTGTTAATATTATCAGTAATCTTAGACTACTGTTATATTTTGTTATCAGCCAGTGAGTAATTTTCAATACAATTCATTATGATTCATTTAATATCCGCGTGGTGAAAGACGAACTCTAATTTAGACTGGACGGCTTAAAAATACAAGTGTCACCACCCAATTTCTTCCTCAAGGTGGTGTAAGAGTAAGCTATTTTATAAGTTGTTAAGGGTTATTATAAGCTTTTAACATCTACTGTGAGAGACGTAAGCCTCGAAACTAAACCCTATGCCTACACGCCTGGTCAGCGCGGCGTAGTAGACCACAAACCCTCCCGCAGAGGAGACGGACAACAATGTGACGTTATTGGGCTGGAGAGAGAGAGAGAGAGAGAGAGACAGAGAGAAGAGAGAGACAGAGGGGAGAGAGAGCTAGATAGATTTAATTAAAAAAATACACACTGTTCTTCTTCAAAGAATTCACTTTTGGAACAGACGCCTAGCTTTGACTTTTTAAAAGAGCGTGTTTATCTTTCCTATTTGAAATAAAAATCTTTGATTTTGAGAGAGAGGGAATGGGCAATGCTTGAATTTCCTAATTATGTTTTTACAGGGTCCACTACATTGTACGAGAGACGATTTCTGGCGAATGTGCTGGGAATCTGGTTCTCGCGCTATTGTGATGTTAACACGATGCGTAGAAAAAGGTCGTGAGAAATGCGACAGATACTGGCCTTATGATACACGGCCTGTATATTACGGTGATATTGCAGTCACGGCTCTTAATGAAAGCCGGTACCCAGATTGGACGGTATCAGAGCTGATGTTAAGCAGAGGTGCAGAACAACGAGTGTTAAAACATTTCCACTTCACTACGTGGCCGGACTTCGGAGTGCCAGACCCGCCCACAACGCTCGCTAGGTAATCCCACTTCTGAATTTTAAATGCATTTTAAACAGGCGTGTATATTTGAGTTATTAGTCTAATACGTCTATTAATATTGATATGAACATTATTCTTCATTTTAAGTCAAATTATTTTTGTTATTTATAAGTTTTTTTTTAAATTTAAATACCAAAAAAACAAGTGTTTAGAAATAAGAAGGAAATAAATAAAAATGTTTTCTTTTTGTTTAGACATAAAAGCTATTGAATTAAAAATATGTCAATGTCAATAGATTACAATTCAGATATGTACGAGGATTTGGTGAAATATTTGTTTCCGTTCGTATCAATTCGCTATGGTCAATCAATTTATTGGCTAAATACTCATTACCTATAATTTTCAGGGAATATAATTTTTAATTAGTTTGTTCTGCAAAATAACAATTAATGTAATATCTTAAGCCCTTTATCGTATATTTATAATTTAATCCAAATAAACCCACAATTTGGCATCTCAATATCCGATAAAGCAATCGATTTCCTCTATTAGCGCAGGTTACTTCCTTTTTAAAATGATTTATCGTATTAAAGATTGTTAAGTGTTTTCGTATTTCATAATAGATAAAAGTATAGTTAAAAATATTTTTAAGCCAGACCTAAAAATATAATTCTCCTTTAAACTCTTTGAACGAAAACGCAAATTCTTCCCAAAACTAAATCCTGGCTACCACAAGACAAATTAAATTAAGAAAAAGTAGAGACTGGATAAAAAAAATTACTGACTTTTTGGTGTTTTATTTTTCTATAATTATTTTTCTGGCTTGATATTCACCCTTTTTTGGTTTCGTATCAAATCCTCTTTATCGGTCGGATCGGGAATATGACTAATATAGTACGTATCATGATAACAATAGTACGGAAATTTTCGTGTGCGAGCTCAACTCGTGCTTGACCGGTTTTTAGAACTCCCAAAATGCTCTGCTCTAGTTACCCCCACGTTTTATAGTACAGTGCGACATAAAAGAGTAGAAAATAAATGAGGGCGCCAGTATCGCCCATGTGGCAACACAGTTAAGTAGGATGCAAACATCTTGATACTTGTATTATATTTTAATTTTTTGGCTAACCTAGATTAAACCTATTTCATTTATTGGTACCTTCTTCTTATTGAATCATTTTAAATATGACTGGCACAGTATTTGGCCACGTCGACTGCTCTGTCGGTAGCCTGCATGAGATCTTAAGTATCGTTTCGTATTACTCTAATGCAATAAAAAACACCACTTAACCAAAACATTTATTCATTCAAAATCCTACTAACACATATTATACACTTGAGAGCACTAAAATCACACACCTTGAATTATTTCACTTGAGGATGCTATTTTTTAAATTTTTGTTTGAAAAACTCTCGGAAATGCCTAAAACAATAAGAAAATAACATCGTATTAAAATATTATAGATATAAAATTCATAATTGTTATAATAATAATTTACCTACTGGAATAATTTACTTACTATACGAATTCTGCAAATTGGAAGCAATAATGCTCAAAATGCACCGGTCGCGCTATAATATATAGTGGAAATTGTTTATCAACAAATAAGTTGCGAGTGTAAAATTTTGTAGTTAATCATTAGGATATCTATTACAATGCGTATATTAGTGGTTCATATCAATGATTTATACAAATTTTCTATGATCAGTTACCAGTAAAATCAGCTGTACGTTTGTAAACGTCGTCTAGCTTCGACAAAAGTTTCCAACTTTGTATTCGGCTATACACCGCATCTAATCTTTGTACATTATTTCACGGGCACCGCCACGGATAACTTTTTTCATTATGATACTGTTTAACTGCACACAATCCCAAAATAACATAAAAATGAAATAAAACTCGGCGACATTAAACGTTGTTTACAATGATTGACAGCTCACTTACTTTTTTTTTGGTGTTGCCAGTGACAGTAACTTTTTAGTTCCATGATAATTAATTTCTACTCTTTTGTGTCGCACTATACGTTTGTTTGTATTCCAGGTTTGTACGTGCGTTCCGTGAGCGTTGTCCGCCGGACTCTCGTCCTGTCGTAGTACATTGCAGCGCAGGTGTTGGACGATCTGGAACGTTCATCACCCTCGATACAGCGTTACAGCAGGTCAGATATACTATCAATTGTATGAGATGTATAAGTTTAAGTATGTGTGCTAATTATATTTTGCTGTATCTCAGGTACGGCGATAACTTAACAGTTGAAATTTACCTAAACCATAAAAACAAATTCAAAAATCCTAATTACAATAAATGTTTAACAGAGCTCTCATGCAACAAAGGTTTTCAGTGTAACTTGACGAATATATATTAATTCTCTCTCTCTTTCTCTCTCCAGCCCATTTACATCCCACTGTTGGGCACGGGCCTCCCCCACTTTGGAGGGATTTTGTTCTACTGTGCCGCGCTGACCAGGCGTGTTGGCACAGGGTTTATTTACGAGTTTTCCGTCTCTCACAGAGGATTTTATCTGTGTGCAATATTCCTTAGCTGACTTTTACAGTACCCTTGGAAGGAGATGGGGTGGTGACACTTGTATTCTTAATCCGTCACCACACGGAGGATATATTATTTATTATGTTAATAATGGTATGGAACCCTACGAATGCGAGTCTAACTCGTACTTGACCGGTTTTATTTGTAATTACTAGCTAATGCCCGCTAAGTTGTACGCTCGTAGAATTTTGGAACCCCGTTTTTGGGGTTGAAGAGCAATTTTTCTATATTTTCCCACCGTTTAAACCTACCCTGGTTTTCTAAGAATGTTTCTACTAAAGTTAGTTAAATCTGTTTAACTGTTCTCGAGTTGTACCGAGATTATCATCAGTCTATTAAAGTCCCACTGTTGGGCACAAGCCTCCTCCACTTTAGGAGGGATTATTACTATGCCACGTTGTTCATGGGCACAACACATCGCTTGTAGGACTAATGATTATTGGGAAAGAAAAGTCCTAGAGGGGCGACCATGAACCGGACGACGCAACGTTGGGTGGGCCCCGACAAGGTGGAGCGACGATATCATCAAGGTCGCGGGGAGACATTGGTACCGATTCTACGTGTACAACTAAACTTAACTAAAAATGAAAATGAATAGTGTCAAGAACACAATTCGGCAATGTTAAATGAACTTTTTTATTAGAAAATCGATATATTATAGACTATTAACCATTTTAATTAAAAAATGTTGAAGTAGTCAAATAATCAAAATACGCGATAGCTGTTTTTTATTTTTTAGTTAAGTTTAGTTGAGCACGTAGAATTGGTACCATTGGATACAAGCGGCACAGGACCGCGCGTTGTGGCGTTCTATGGGGGGAGGACTAAGTCTAAAGGCTGATGGATAGATGGATGCAAAGTTGAGCAACCTTGCTTTTTTTGTTTTCTTCGCCTTGCCCTGCTGGGCCATGACGGTGCCTTGATCTTTACCATGACACGTCTAGGGGTGGCTCCTCTAATCGGGGCCCGACCCGAAGGTCCCCCATCACGTTTGGCGCTGCGGGTGTCTGGGTACCGGCCCGCCGCGCGCTACCACCTCTTCGCGCGTGAGCAAGTGTGTTGGCACAGGGTTTTATTTTCTAGTTTTCAATAATATAATTGTGTTCCAGTTATCCTGTCACGCCGAGTACCTGGATATATTCGGTATGGTGTACGCGATGCGGCGCGAGCGCGTGTGGATGGTGCAGACCGAGCAGCAGTACATCTGTATACATCAGTGTCTCGTCGCTGTGCTGGAGGGACAGGACCTCGCCGCACCGATACATAATAATCATAATCACCATCATAATGCTGCCTTTGAAGGTAACACATACATATAATAATATATCTGTAGATTTTTTTTTTTGTCTGTTTGTCTATGCACGCATCACGTAAAATATACGGTACTTGGGAATATAATTGTTATACGTTAAAGTTGTAGACAACTCAAGGTATTGCTTAGTCTTTGTTTCATCGCAATCGGTCGACTCGATCAAGAAATATTTAGAAAATACGATATTAGTAATAAGAAATTAAAGAACACTCAATTCAGTTACTTGCAACGCCATCTAGCGATTCAAAATAGAATTGACATATAGATGGCGGTGTACAAAAACCACAATTGTTTTCATCGCGTAATTAAATCCGTGGGATGATAAATCCGTGGAATGGTGACATTTCACACAACGTCCTCTGGTCCCAAGCTAAACTTATATGCTTGTGTTATGGGTACCAGAATACGGATATACTACATAAACTACTTTTCTTTTGTAAATACATAGATAAAATACATAGAAACACTCAGACGCAGAACAAACATTTGTATGACATTTATAAACATCATACAAATGATTGTCCCGAGTGGGAATCGAACCCGTGACCTCGTGAACGGCAGTCCGTTACATGAACCACGAGACCACGAAGCTCGTCATACAACCGTATACTCACTGATAGAACGTAAATATTGAAGGAGACAACTGTTTGATTATTTTAAAAGAAACTAACCATGCTCCATAGTTATACCCGCGGTTAAACAGTTTGAGAAAAATAAATACAAATCAAATGAGTCAAATGGTCTACCTAGATGGCTCTAGTGTCAAATTACTAGTCTTCACGCTAGTAATTTGACACTAACGACATCTAGGTAGACCATTTGACTTATTTTATTATCACACTGCAATTTTCTGATTTTAAACGTAACTTGTTTGATCTAGATCGTAAATTAGCACTAAAGTTCGCTAACTAAAAGTCTAGCACTTTTACGGTATACAAAAATGATAAGAAAATACTTATAATTATTTTAAGTTTAGTTATTTTCAACAGAAATCGTGCTTCGCCATACACCAACAGATTATAACGAAAGGTGATAATTGCAATTTAATTACCGAGAAAAATGTAATAAAGGAATGTAAAGCTTATGATTAATTAACCAGCGATTGGATTGTTTTCTCTTGTTTGTATTTTATATACCTACTACCTACCTATTGAAAACTTGGTCTTTATGACAGTAAATGGATATATTTAGTTATAAAAATAATTGGGTATTTATTAAACAAAAGTTGAACCGATTTCATACGCCTTTGAAATTTGTGGGTATTCCTCGATTTCTTAGGAGATAGCCGTCAGATCCTTACCTAGTGCCAATGGGACCACACGGGAACCACCAGATTTCAAATAGAAAAAGAATCATTAAAATCGCTTCGCCCAGTTAAAAGTTATGATGTGAAAACCATAAAAAAAAATTAAAAAAAAACAGGCGAATTGAGAACCTCCTTCTTTTTTGAAGTCGGTTAATGAATACTTTTATCGGGATATTTATTTATTTTATCACTACGTAAACGTGGTTTAATCTTGCTCCGAAACGTTTCGACTACTTTTAACGGATATAAAAGGTTGAAAATTATCACTTTCCTAGAATTTCTTTATCGAGAACTTGGTAAAATAACGTTCGTATATTTCATAGAGAAGTTTAATATAGAATATTTATATATTTATAAAGTTATTCTATCAATGCTAAGTGGTATAAAATAATATGCTTAGTTTGAAAGTTAAAAACACGATTGAAAATCTTTAGTGTTTGAAATATTGCATTGTCATCGGATCTTAATATGTGTGAAAAAATTCAGTTTAATCTGATAGCAAGTGGGTGCAAATTACCTTCGAATATTCCGTTACGTGGATACGTAGAATAATACATATATATGAACGAGACAAATAATAATAATAGCATTACTCTGGAGAGTAGACAAAACTTGGTCATCATAACCCGTGAGCTATTGCTTCCCGCGTCCGTCTCTATCGCACGTCGAACCTCTCGCTCGCACAACGCATGTTGTCCCTACGACTGAATGTTCGTATGATGCGCGAGTTTCACTTGACATCGCTCGTTTGCATCGATCGCTTTACTTACACTAATTAGTCGATACTAATCGTTCTGTGCCTTTATATCGATATTGTTCTACTATCGATACTATATTTAGTTCGTATTGTGTTTCATAATTGTGTTTATGACATGATATGGATTTAATAATCGTATACTTTCTTTGGGGTATTGCTTTTTAACACCAAATGTGTGTCAGGAATTGGAATTTCATATACCTAGTCTATAGGAAATTGTTCCAAGAAATATAATAATATGATGTACCATATTTTGTTTTTCTCTTGAACCGAATTTTGCAAAAAATGGTCAACATAGTTTGAAAATAACATGTTTTTTCGCTTCTTTGACCACTACGTCACCTAGGTCTGTTTGTTTCGGTCTTAGATCCGGTCGATAGTAATCGATAATCGAACTTGACTCGTATTGAAGGCACTGCGTGTAATGTCTGTCCAGTGTTGCATTGTGTTAGCATGTCAGTTTATCTGTCAACTCGTCAACGAATATCCAATATCTTTTTATTTTTCCAGATGACGAAGGCATAGCGGAATCAGGAATGTGACGTCACAGCAACTAGTGCTGCCTTCCGTCCCGTGCATGTGTAAGTGTTTAGACTTAACTTGTACTTAATTTATATCTCTAAGAGATTTTACGTTTAGTCTTAAGAATTTTTTTTACTTAAATATTTTTATATTAAAATCAATTATGTACATTAACTAAAAAGACCAATCGTTGATTTGTATATAGGGAAAGTCGATTATATTTGTTAATTTTTATACATAACGAAGTTGTTATACGACCGAGTATATAGTCTTGTAACATACACATATCTGATCTATTTTATATATAATTATGATTATATTTTTATATCATTAAAAATGTTATATTATATTAGAATTATTTTAAACATATTATTTATAGTATTGCACACCATTGAATCTCAATAATTGTACTTAATTTTTATATACATGTTATTTAATGACACGGAAAAAGTATCAGTACTTAATAAATTAATTATTGAATAAAATGTTATAAAGGTTAGTGCTGCACCGATTATTAAAAATGCGATACTTTTCTATCAATATAATTTGTCAGTAAAGTATCGATACATTCGATAGCTTTTTCCAACTGCTCAATTTATATATTTGTGAATGTGATTGTTACTCAAGTAGCAGAAAGATCGGAATTAGGTAGATATATTTATTTACACCGATTTTATACAGAAAGATTAAAGTGGATATGTCACAAATCCTCAAGTTTTTAAGAGAAAAGAAATAAATTCAGAGTTTAAAAAAAATTTACAAAAAATAATAATATTTTTTTACAAAAAAATTCTTTCCTTTTACACAATTTAAAAACAAAAGAAACTATTGCTTTAAGCTTAACTAACGGACAATCCATAAGTAATTTCAGAACGATCCACATTAATATCAACGTTTAGATGCAAGTACATAAAACTCTACCTAATTCCGAACAAAGTAGTAAAGTGACACTTTTAAAGTTTGTCACTGGGTTTTTATATGTATCTTTTATATGTTAAGTTTTCTTCTATCTATCAACGCAATAGTGTTACTTAAAAATATCGATATATTTTTGTATCTATATATTTGAAATAACCTTTATTTTTTATTGTATTTATGTCAATCAGATGCGAAAGTCAATTTGTATTTGTATTTTTGTATTCAAGGTTAGAACAGACAGCATGCGTATTGCTCGGGTGCCCATTCTTTAACTGAGTTAGGCACATAGTGAGGGTTTTAGTAGGTGAGGGTCTCTTACGTTTTATTCTACTGGGGTGATAAACAAGCATACCTATACCTGATTTCTTGATGTAAAGCGATTACCATAGCCTATGGACGTTTTCATCACCAGAGCAGAGTTTTATTTATGTCGTAAACCACAGTGAATGCGATAATTTGGCGAGAATTTTTACTTTTTGCGGAGATAAGATAACGCAGCTCAGTACCATTACGTAGCGCTGTTGTCATTCCGTACAATTGCCCGCCGAAGATTTCACACTCGCGGTCGTTTATATTTTGAATTCGAAAACTCGCACTACAGTCTCTCCCTATTTCCCTGTAAAAAAAACACTTAACGCTCTTTTTAATGAAATCCAATGTTGTACTGCATAGTCACTGCTCTTCTGTGTTCCACATGGATGAGAATTCAGGCATTTTCTCAGCTGTAAACCGCCGTGAGAAAAAAAAAATTTGCATGCGTATGCTATACGCGTAGGTACGTGCACGTATACGCATTCAGTCTGCGCTAGCCTTTATCATACTTAAGTGCCAAAAACTATATATTTATCACTAAGTGCAGTGTATATAAAATAGTTTTTATACATTTATAATATTTATAGCAAATAATTAAATATTTTGGGGACCATTTCTCGTCTGGATTTTTGTACGTTTCCTAGAAAAATCATTGGTTTGATATCTGGATATCAAACATAACCTAAATGGCATTAATCCAATAGTCATTACCTTTATCCCTCCGCTTTACCTGTTTATCATTTTTAAAATATTGTGACAAAACAAATCTATGCATATATTTTTGAAAATCTATCGTATAATTTTAATCTACCCATTTTTTTAACATTTTTTTAAAATATCTTTGAAATATCTTTACTATTAAATCTAGTTAAAAAAAAGAAAACCAAAATGAGATCTTTTAATTAAAAAAATAGCGCATAGATATAAACTAAAAGAAAAACAATAAAAAAATACTGTCATAATTTATTTTGTTTATAACGGGCTAAGAAAAGATAGCTTTAAAAGAATTATATGAAAGATAACGTTCTTGTAGCACTTGTATTATAAAACTTAATGGATTTTAATGTACTTAAATTTTACATAAAGATTTTTACTTGAAAAATATTCGGGAACGAGATGTTCCCATAATGTGGGTAGCAAGAAAAATATTAAAATCAGTCGCATTTAATTCAATACTAGTTTTAATTATATACTACTTTTATCGACAACTATTAATTTAATACTGCTCCCTTCCTCTGGATCCGCTTGTGGTCCTCTGAATAGTCAATAAAAGAACATTCCTATAAGCAAACAGTTCTAGTGTACAATAAGTGATTGACCTAATGTTTTTACCATGGAGACTAGAAGAAAAGAGGAATATCTCAGTATATTAAAAAGTTTCCGCTGAAAGGCAGCAAATTAAGGTGGCGCCATAGTAGCAAGTGGAAGAAATTTAAAAAGAGCGACACAAATTATTAGAAAGGAAAGAAAAACTTCCGCTTTGTTACAGCGCAGTTTTTTAAATTATATATGATATAGACAAAGATGACTATGAAATAAGTTTATATTAATTATTGTTATAATTATACGGTGTTTTTAAGTACCCCAAATATTTGTAAATAGCAAATAGAAAATAGTATTAAAGAATTACCGCAACAGTAGCACACTTCACTCTGCTTTAACTGCTACATTCATATCATTCATCTTGCTACACTAGCGCTATTTCCTATCCTTCTATGTCCACTTGTAAACAGCAAATAACACTCACCGTGTTATTTGCTGTTTACAAGTGGACACTTTTTGGACTGATATTCATACAAGATATTCCTCCTTTCTTCTAGTCTCCATGGTTTTTACCATATTAATGTTTCATGACGTCATATATATTTTGTAATGTACTCATGTGGGGTGCAATGTAAAGTAACATTATTGAAATATAGTCTATTTTTTGTACCACGTTTTCTTTTTATTGTGATACCTTTTAATACAGAACTAATCCTCGGCTGTGTTGGCGTCATGAAAGCGGTATTTCAAGATGTACCTAAGTATAAATATACGTAGTAAGTATAAATAAACAGTACGTGTGGTGACCCATGTTTGCCCCAGGGTGCTATAAGAGCCAGCTAAGGGAAAAAATAAGCAACCGTCTATTGTGAGACACGGAAAACTCGAAACTAAACCCTGTGACAACACGCCTGATCAGCGCGGCACAGTAGACTATAATCCCTCCCAAAGTGGAGGTGGCCCGTGCCCAACAGTGGGACGTTAACGGGCTAGAGAGGAGACAGACGGATAAATAAACATACTCGTATGATGTGTGATTCTTATAAAACGAATTATTTTGTTGGACAAATAGTACTAGGCTGTGAGTTTATTTAAGGTTAAGGACATCTAAAATTTGTCTTAATTGGGAAGCTGAGTACCAACTGTACAAAGTCTTCATGTTTAGGCTCATATTTAGTGAAGGTAGTTGGTCTAAATACATCTTGAAATGACTAATAAGGGGTTCTTGCAATAGTTCCTAAAGTTTCGACGAAAACTTGGATGACCACGATTATCTATTATATACTCAAAAAAAATATTATGTTGGTAAGTGACACTATTATGTGAAAAACACATAGACATAATTATGTTCTATGTACCAAACAAAATTTAGGAACATATCTATTGGCCGCGACATCGTACACGTGAAATATAAAAAAAAAATCCCCCGTTTTTGCAACAATTTTCACTGATACTTCGCTCCTATTGGTCGCAGCGTGCTGCTATATAGCCTATAGCCTTCCTCAATAAATGGACTATCTAACACAAAAATATTTTTTCCAATTCGGACCAGTCGTTCCTGAGATTAGCGCCTTCAAACAAACAAACTAGATAAGTGCTTAAAAATGGCGAATACAAAAAACTAAATCCAATTAATAGTTTATTGAACTTTTCTATCATAAATCACTTTGATCAACACATTCACAATATAGAATTTCTTCTTTATTTTCTTTAACATTTGGCTGTGGTCTTGGACGCAGTAACTCTATCATTTCAAAGAAGGAGAGTAGGAGCATATATATAAAGCATAGCCACACAGCATTACGGATTAATTCATGTGTGAACTTCAGGTCAGGAATAGTGCGATACTTGGCCATGTAGGTGACGATATCGTGCTTGAGCACGCAGATATTCACGTCCCCAATACATCAATGAATGAACTAATAAAATACTTGAGTATATTATTATTACTTTAAATACAGCAAATATTGTCTCAGTACCGCTGGAGTCGTCTAAAATCTTGGCGTTACAGCAAATCATCTGGTCTGGTTTGGTCTCGATTCTTACATTTAGTTCATTGTCTCAGATTTGTTCATTTAAAATTCAGTTGGGTTTACTTATTTTCAATTGTTGTGCAGTGTTTTTGTGATACTTTAAAACTTCATAGCCATTTTGGACATATTTCAAGTGTAAAATCATTGTCAGATGGTCATTGGATGGTCAGTAATGTATCCATAATGTATCTAAGATTCTCAATAGCAATGTAGGTTTGTATACGTGATTTTAACCCTATTGTATGAAACGCTTCTTGATGCCTTGTTGAGCACTCTACAATATAATGAAATGCATTTGGACTACTACAGCTTTTGTGTAGAGTTTTCTGTTGATGGCAAACGATGTTTAATGCTTTTATTTATACTTATGTTTACTGAAATATTGTGTATTATGTATCGTTAATCCATCACCAAAAGTATCAAAACAGTAATAAATAACCGATATTGATAGGACAGTGCCTCGCCTCAAAAGGCGGCTCTCGAATCGGTCTTAGCGATGGAGCTTAACGGCATAGAAGCAAGCGAACTATACTGATATTGTTCAAAGTCAGATTTTTGGGTATGGACTGTCACCATCTTACAATAGGCGCTAAGCCGACACGTGTATTCTTCAGCCGCACGTAAAGGAATAACAATTTTAGATTATTTTTGCATAATGCAAACCGGTATGATACCTATTTTGTTATCATTCCATTAGTAGCTATAAAAGCTAAAATTGCAAATACATTCCTGATAATTTTGTGATAAGTCATGACTGATAAAGACGCAGGACTTAGTGTTATCATAAAAATATTGCTAAAAAGCGCTAGGTCTGTTATTTCACGTTCTGTCTACCATTCGGAACATATTTAATTACAATACTCGTGTTTAAATTACTTAGACGAATAATGAAATGTGTTTGTGACTAAAATGGCAGTAAAAACCGATTTAGATAGCGTGGAAGATAAAAAACTTCTTACTGAAAATGTATACGATAAATCAAAAGAATGTTTACAAGTTAGTGCAGTAGATAGTCATAATAATGATGTTAAAGAGACTGATATAGTGCCGGTTAAACCTCAAGTGAATGTAATCAAATCATCAGTAGTTAGCGGGGAAATAGATATAGTTGCATCAGAAAATGTAACTGTCAGTAACAGTACGTATTTCAATGCGCCGGTGAAAATAAAAAAAGTTAAGAAAGAAGCTACTGATTCAAAAAATACTTTTGTAAAAGGTAAAAATGAAGGTGTGGAATCTGATATTAAAGAGAAAACGGCTAAGACATGTAAGTATCATTAATTATTAAAAAAATAATTCAGATTCCTCTTTATATATTACGAAACAGTCTTTATTTTTGTATGTACTTATGCCCCTATGTGAGCTTCAATATTCAAAACTACACAACGGATTTTGTTGCGGTGTTTTAATGTATCGAGTGGTTCAAGAGATGGTGTTTTTGTATAATTTGTTTCTAATTTCCATCTGTACGAAGTCACGGGTCACAGCTAGTTATAAATATAGAATATAGTATAGTTAAACAAATCAAATGTGTATGTACTATAAAAATAGTAATTTCGGATTAGATTACGATTTCTATGATATGTTATCTATCATGTTATAACAATATGTAAATAAATATATGTGCATTAATCTAGATATAGAGAGCACATTATAAGAGCAAATAAACTCTATTTCTCTATCACAAAAACAGTGTTTCTGATTTGAAGAAATTCGATGAGACGGATTTTTTTTGGCAAACCAACACCCTACCTTGACCTCTTCTTATCCTTACCTTTGAAGAAACGCGTGATTTTGAAATTCGAACAATTTTTATTGCATCGTAAACTAGATGATAATTTCAATATTTTCATTGTCATTGCATTAAAACTGATGGCTTAAAACTGTGACGTTGCAGTTGGTAAATAGGGGGTCTCGATCTCAACTAGGTATACCAACAAAAGCTCGCTGCCGGATGATTTATTATTAAAATTAAACAATATTTTTAATTAAGTATGAAAATATCTATCTTATCTAGTAATTAAGCTGTAATAGATAGGTACCTATTGATACAATCTATCTTTTACAGCAGTTCATACGACTCATATACGGCGATGGTACTTAACTATAATTGGACTATTTATTGTGACGTTCAGTGTCTTACTAGCAATATTATTTAATAGAATCAGCAGAGATTACAAGAAAAGCCTAGAGGTCAGTAGTTCTGAGAAAGTCGCACACGATGCAGCCAATAAAACAAGTGAGTTTGTGTAGTTAACTAGATTTCTTGACATTTGAAGCCGAGGGTTAACAAAAACATTATCCCATTTCATAAGTGCTTCATCTGTTATGGTGAGCTAGAGTCGGCTATGGAATAAATTAGCAGACTCCTTAGAGCACTGTGAGCTTTCCATCTTTAGTATTCTTATACATAAGACTGAAAACTCGCATATAAGCATGTCTGGGTAGTTTGACAGAGTTTACCTTCTGGTATCTGCTATGATGTATATTAGTAACGAGAAACCAGAATATTTGCCGAATAAAAAATTCTTTGATGTGGCTAAAAATTCACTCAAAGTAAGTTCAAATACTTCTTTATTGTGTTACTATTTCAGACACTATCAATATATTAAGGTTCTTGTATGAAAACCTTAATATTATTGCTATATCAGTTGTGGTGATACAGTTAGCGTTACTGCTAATTGCCAACGCATTACTCGGTATTTATAAATTTTCTGTTAGCAAGAAGAAGAGAGATGGTAATGAACTTGAGGAACAATGTGACAGTTTGATGAGACCTGTTAGAAGAGGTACGTTGTTAGTTTTTTTTTAAAATTTATCATACTAAGTAGGTATTAAAAGAATCTAAGAAAGAATACTTGGCGGGCCTTGTGGTCTAGCTGTTCATGTAACGGATTGCTGTTTACGAGGTCGCGGGTTCGATCCCCGCACAGGACAAGTATTTGTGTGATATTTATAAATGTTTGTACTGCGTCTGGGGGTTTTCTATGTATTATAAGTATGTATTTACAAAAAACATGTTTAAGTAGTATATCCGTATCTGGTACCCATAATAGTGTAACCAGTTTCTGTTTCACGTTGGCGTTTCTCGTGTGTTTTGTGTATGTTTATTTTTGATTTGAGTCACTTTCATTCTAAGGGTGCGAAATGTGTATAATAGAAAATTATTTTATTTATTTATTTATTTAAAAGATTTTACACCAGGAAACCATAGTAAATACAGACATAAGAAAAGTAGTGTAGGGATCCACATATTTCTAAAAGAAATCTCTACCTGTAGACCCTGTACTGACTGTAAAATTAGTTTAGTTACAACAGAATAGGCACATATAATATATGCATGTTAATATTTTTTAGTGAAAACTGCAGTGGTAACACCTGAAAATTTGAGGTTAGTCAGTAGAACAGTGTGGCACGCTCAACCACTAGAGATAGAGCTAGAAAAGATCAGACAGCCTGTGCCGTGGGCTATCATATCACACACTGCAACTGGAGGATGTAATACACAGGTCAGTTAAAAAGATGCAGTTATGCAAAAAAATAAAAGAATAATGATCTAACGAGACAATATTTATAGCGGGTAAAATTTTTGAATATTTTTTCTGATAATGGACTAAATGGGCGCTACAATTGACATACTTTTTGCAGAGTGAGTGTGTTCGTCATGTACGAGTGATACAGCGTTATCACAAAGATTCTAAGAATTGGGATGACATCGGCTATAACTTCTTAGTTGGAGGTGATGGGGCTGCATACTGCGGTCGTGGTTGGGACTACATAGGAGCTCATACATTGGGCTATAACAAATACAGTATGGGCATCAGTTTCATTGGCACCTTCATCCATTACCCACCGCCTAAAAAGCAATTAGAAGCCTGTAAGAAGCTGTTAAAAAGAGGAGTTGGTCTTGGCAAACTCGCGAAGGATTATAAGCTGTTTGCACATAGACAATTATGGGCCACATGCAGTCCAGGCGATAAACTATTTGATATAATAAAAGAATGGCCACATTTTGTAAAAGAATTCAATCATATTTCAGAATTGTTGCCTAACTATTGATCAATTTATTTAAGGGCCTACATCAATATTATCGTATATCATCGCCGACACGTACATATTAACACAGCCAGTAGGCACAGAAAATGAAGAATTAGGGATACTTTTCCTATTTACTCAAAATCTACTAAATATATTTTAATTCTGATTTACGTGTTTCTATATATAATAGTTACATATGTTTTTAAAGTTATTTCATTAGTTAATACGCGATAATAGACCGACAAATGAAAAAAATAAAAAATTAGAGAGGTTGTTTCGCTAAGATTTTCTATCGAGAAAGCTTTTCTCAATCGCGTTTCTGAGTTTATGCGATCCTAGATCATATATTGAAAAAACATATACTTAAAAATTAGAGCTCTAGCCATTCAATCTAAAGAAACAATGAAAACTTCGTACGTAGAAAAATGCACGAAGCTATTTTGGTATCCTCTTAACACACTACAGCAGTGATATTAAAATATAGTTTTATAATTGTTGTTCTTTTTTTTTTCAATATATCGTAGTCGATTTTTATAGGAATTTGCTTGGTGTTTCACTACGAAAATTTCTAAGTATTTTCGCATTGTATTTGTGTGGTGTATGCACTTCAGCGTGTTGACTTTTTAGGCTAGGTTGTAAATAAAACAGTTGGCAAACCGACTGGTCGCAGCGCTTGAAGTACCGACAATCTCTGTGGCAGACTAAGTTTTCAAATAGCTACTACACAGCCTTTTGTCAAATACTGAATGAACCCCGTTAGTTCTGGGTAGTTAGTAGGGTTGTTTATTTAAAAATCTCTAAAAACGACAGTAATTTCTGTATTTATGAAATAGAACAGAGTCAATGAACACAGTTATCGTAACACGTATGAAAGTATTTACCTCGAGGGAGCCTCCATTATGAGCTCGTGTGTTTATTTAACTCCTATCACAAAGTAATCGAGTGAAAACTCATTTGTCAGTATCGATTCAGTTGATGCTACATAAGAAAGGTACAACCATCCATTTTCAGGTCTAAATAGGATCGGGGCCTCGTTGGTAATGCTTATATACGTTCGGTGTGTGAAAATCTTTTAAAGCAAGAATATATTGTGACATTTCGGTGAAAAGCTTTATTATATTGTGCTATTTGTTTGCCTACATTATGGTACTAAATTAAGGTTAACATTCTATTCTTTCTCCAGGATTTTTTTAAACTTAATAATATTTATTTTCTGATATTTATGCGACTCTTTTGTTCGAAATATCACTATAATGAAGCAAATTCCGCTGCGTTAAAAACGTTTACCGAAATTAAAAGATAGCTATGGTATAAATCATTTTTGCTATGACGTATTTTGATTTAATGGCTATTCTGTTGTACACATTTGTATTGATTAAAATCTTTATTCTATATTAGACAGTTTTTATAATAAGAAATAGTTTTTATAATAAGAATTGTGTTATTACCGCTATCAATATTTATGTTTTAATTAAGTCGCGTCAGTAGAATTGGTACCGATGTCTATTTTATTAACATTATTACTACAGCGTCTAGTGATTTGAACTTAACATTCGATAAATAAACTTAGAATTAAAATGCCTCGCATAAATTTAATATGTCCGTGTGGTGACGGATTAAGAACGCAAGTGTCACCACCCCTTCTTCTCCTGAGGGCGCTGTAAGAGCCAGCTAAAGGATTTTGTTATAAACAATATAATACATGTCGATGTTTGACTGCATTCCACCTGATGGTAAGCGGTAATTAAATTAAATTGAAATACTTGTATTATTGTCTATTATTTATATCATTTTAGGGATAATAATTGTTTCTAATTAAGAGTAAATATAAGTATATAAAAATTTTGATAAATATAAAAATTGAAAAATTTTAATTTTAAAAGCTTGTTCAAACATTTATATGTATCAATTTAATTGTCCTGAAGTGTACTCGTAGTCGTATCGTAAGGAAAGTGCATCTAGCACAGAGAACGAATCACGAGTGGCAGATATGACGCGACGCGCAGCAGACCAATCACATACGATGATTTGATTCAACCGCTCCCGCGCTTCACCTCCTACCTCCAAATAGACCCAATAATTTACTTCTGCGCAGGTAAAGACCAGCGCTCAAGATTCGTGCCGATACCTATATCATTGTATATGCTATGATGTTTTTACTGTCGCTCACCTACCGATAAAATATATAGCATACATCAAATTATATGTGTTTGTACTAGCGCATGAATGTCATTATATTGTTATCATAAAACAAACAATTTAAAGACCTTGAACTTAATATCTTTGTAATAGCAGAGTCATAAAATTAACTGTCGCATGATATGGCTTAAATTGTATGATTTAGAAACGCAGTAAATGTTTAATTAAATATGTACTATTACTTTTTAGAAGATTTTCGGCCTGGAAAGTCTTATGGTCTTATTCATAATGACTTATCGGAGGTTTAAACGGAGATTTTATCGGAGATAATAAACGTTTTAGCGTAAAAAGACTATTATGAATAAAAAGTTTTGAAAATTTTCGCGAACAGATTTTAGCGAACTTTTAAACCTCCGATAAGTCATTATGTATAAGACCATTAATGTTTACAATTTAGCTATTCAATTTAAGTTAGATTAAAACGTTAATGACTATTATTGCTACGTGAATTTTGTTAATGTAAGCAATAATCACAAAGTTAATTCTCATTTTGTTTTCAATTAGGATTCTAAGTGTCTCGTTCAATTTGTTGGTACAATGTGTCTCTTCGAATCTTCGATCCGCGGTAGCTAGAAGGCTTTAATATTTGTCGCGAAAAGTGTAAACAACTTGAAGTTTTAAAATCTATACTTATAATATTATAAAGCTGAAGAGTTTGTTTGTTTGTTTGTTTAAACGCGCTAATCTCAGGAACCACTGGTCCATTATGTAAAATTCTTTCAGTGTTGGATAGTCCATTTATCAAGGAAAGCTATAGGTTATATAACATCACGCTGCGACTAATAGGAGAGAAGCAGTAGTGAAAAATGGTACAAAAACGGGGAACATTTTCTAAATTCGACGCGTACGAAGTCGCGGGCAACAGCTTATAAGTATAAGATTATAGATATTGGTACCAATTCTACGTGCACAACTAAACTTAACTAAAAACGATGATGGTGTTGATAACACAATTCGGCAATGTTTACTGAACTTTCTCATCGTAAAAACTTTGAATTATAGAGTAAACATTTTAATTAACATAAATGTGCAATTGGTACTATTATATTCACAAGTAAATTTAGGAATTTATTTTTAGAATGGATGTATCATTTGTTCATGGAGCACTGGGCCGGACTACATAAGCCAATTAAGTGCTTCGAACGGGAACACCCCAAAATTACGAAAAACATTATTCCGAATTTTGAAATCCCGATTTTCAAAAGTCCGGATTTCATGATACTGAAAAATTGTAATGTCTATTATTCAAAATCACGCAAAACATTTTACCGAAAGTCATAAATGCGATTTTGTTACTTTTCCGATTTTCATTTGTCCGAAGAGTCGAAAGCTCGAAGGGTTATTAGTCCGAAAAACGAAATTCCGATTTTTAACACTTCGAATAAACTAAAAATAGCTACAAAATGTTGTAACTAAACGAATCGCTGCAAAGCCGATTTTACGTAGACTTGTTTGTCCTACCCTAGAGTGCAAGTTGAGCCCGCGTAGGCGCGGAGGGGTGTGACGGCCCGCGCGCTGAGGGGCAAGTGATTTGAAGGCTTGCCATAGCGGTTGAGGCCGGTAAGCCGAAACAGCGCCGGTGAGCCTTCAAGTCATTAGCGACGATAAGCTTGCGTGGGGCCGCCTATACCCCGCAGCGCCGGAGCCGTGACATAATAATGCTTGCTGCGTGTTACATGGCGCCTTGCATGCTGCATAGCTGCTTGCATATTGCATAGCTGCTTGCATGCTGCATGGCTGCTTGCATGCTGTATGGGTGCTTGCATGCTGCATGGCTGCTTGCATGCTGCATGGCTGCTTGCACGCTGCATGGCTGCTTGCATGCTTCATGCTTGTATACTGCCTGTCTGCATTTTGCATGATGCCTGCATGCGTGTTTCGTGCTTGCAGCATGCAAACAAGCAGGTTGTTTGCATGCTGCTTAGGTTATGTTAGGACTGTGACCAAGGAAACTAAATATTTTTAATCGAAACAAAATGCTTTTATTAAAAAGTAAACAATCTTATTTTTAAATGACAACCAATACACTGCAAAAAGTGTACTTCATCATATAGATTTTTCTTTAAAATTAATTGTGTTATTATTATACGGTATTATACGGTATTTTAATAGTAGACGGGCCTCATGGTCTAGTGGTTCATATAACGGACTGCCATTTACGAGGTCTCGGGTTCGATTCCTGGTCAGGACAATCATTTGTGTGATGTTTTTAACTGTCATACAAATGTTTGTACTGCGTCTGGGTGTTTACTATGTATTATAAGTATGTATTTACAAAAGAAAAGTAGTATATGTATTCTATCCGTATTCTGGTACCCATAACACAAGCATAATAAGCTTAGCTTGGGACCAGAGGACGTTGCGTGAAATGTCCATGAATTTATTATTATTATTATTCTTATTTATTTATTTAACATCCTATCTTTTACATTTTTAAAATGATTATAACACTACATACATACAAATATACAAATTAACATATAAAAGAACAAAGAAAATAAACTAATTATTACAAACACAATATACAACACATACACACACAATAATCAATTTAAAAATATAAAAAATACTATACTTATTATTATTAATAATCAGAATTCATATTATTTATTACGTATTTGGAATTACCAATAATTCGGATTTTTTATTATTCGGCCTTTTGAAGTTCGGAATTTTGGGAATAGTAATTATAATCGTTAGGAATATTGAAGTTTCGGAATTATGAAAATCGGAGTAATGATACATCGGAGTTGTTATATTCGGAATTTTGAACCATTCGGAATTATGAAAATCGGTATTATGAAATTCGTATTTGTGACTTTCGGAATAAAGTTTTTCTTCTTTTTGTAGTGTACCCGCTTCGAACGGGCATTATAACAGCTTAATTTTTGTTTAAGTTAATTTTCGTATTTTCATGCAAATTATACTAACATAGGATATAAGTACAATGTAACTAACAATATGGATGTAAAATCTGCAATAAAGAATTATTATTAAAAAAAAAAATTGCTCCCTGTTTGTCCCTTTTATATTTTTACAATTCACTCCCTCTCACCAGCCCAATAACGTCGCACTATTGGGCACGGGCCTCCTTCGGGAGGAATTATGGTCTACTTTGCCGCGCTGACGGCGTTGGTGTGATACCATTCACTACGTAATAATAATTAAGAATGTTTCAAAGTCTGTACGAAGAAAAATGTTATCTGTAAACAGGTATATCCCTAGCTCTGTATAATCCACCTGCACTCTAATTGTTTCTGCGCTGCCATATTTATTTGATATGAATCAAACGATAACCTACATAGTAATAGGGTTATGGCATTCAATATTTCATAAAGCAGTATTGTTGATGGTACGGAGTGTAAATCCTTTGACACACATAACAATTGGAAAGTAAAAAGTCTAAGTCAAGTATAATGTCGATACTATAAAGCTGAAGAGTTTGTTTGTTTGAACGCGCTAATCTCAGGAACTACTGGTTAGATTTGAAAAATTCTTTCAGTGTTGGATAGTACATTTATCGAGGAAGGCTATAGGCTATATAACATCACCCTATGACAAATAGGAGCGAAGCAGCAATATAAAATGTTGGAAAAAACGGGGAAAATTTTCTAAATTCCGCGCGTACGCTGGTGCGGGCGATAGCTAGTTTAACTAATAATTTGTAGTTAAGGGCCTACATCAATATTATCGTATATCATCGCCGACACGTACATATTAACACAGCCAGTAGGCACAGAAAATGAAGAATTAGGAATACTTTTCCTATTTACTCAAAATCTACTAAATATATTTTAATTCTGATTTACGTGTTTCTATATATAATAGTTACTTGTTTTTAAAGTTATTTCATTAGTTAATACGCGATAATAGACCGACAAATGAAGAAAATAAAAAATTTGAGAGGTTGTTTCGCTAAGATTTTCTATCGAGAAAACTTTTTTCAATCGCGTTTCTGAGTTTATGCGATCCTAGATCATATATTGAAAAAACATATACTTAAAAATTAGAGCTCTAGTCATTCAATCTGAAGAAACAATGAAAACTTCGTACATAGAAAAATGCACGAAGCTATTTTGGTATCCTCTTAAATTAAAAACATGCCAACGGAAATCTCTTTATTATAGTTGGTATTTTATTATATACCAACTATAATAAAGAGATATAAATTGGCCTAGTGGTTCCTGAGATTAGCGCGTTCAAACAATCAAACTCATCAGCTTTAAAATATTAGAATAGACAGTTTCTTCATTATTATTTACCGTAAATAGACCTGAACATTTTATAAAACTCTGCCAACAAAATATAATTTAGTATTACACGATAGACGGTAACTTTTCCATCACTTTTAATAGAGTCATTCAATCTGCATAAATTGTCAGGCAAGTCTGTGGATCGCTGACTCAGTTCCCGGCCCAAGGAGCGCTGTCGCTATAAATCCTCTGTAATATTAAAATTTTGTGTTGTTTATTATTACGACATAGTCTGTTTACGTTTTGCCGACATGTATCTATTTCCGTATGCTCCTGAGTATACTTGTATCTACTAGACATATAATAAATTTACGAGGAACATGTAAAAAATAATATGTTTTTTTCATATATGCAAGTGTGGATTTTTCACATAGTGATAGATTAAGAATACAGATGTCAATACTTCATTCGCATCCCTAAAGAGTTGTCTATAGGGTAATATAATATAAGTAGATAAAATATAATAAATAAATAAATAATAAATATTCATGGACATTTCACACAACGTCCTCTAAGTCAAGCTAAGCTTATATGCTTGTGTTATGGATACCAAAATACGGATAGAATACATATACTACTTTTCTTTTGTAAATACATACTTATAATACATAGAAACACCCAGACGCAGTACAAACATTTGTATAACCGTTAGAAAAATCACACAAATGATTGTCCCGAGCGGGAATCGAACCCGCAAAATATATTTTGTAAGAGACAAAATTATGCCTTAATTGTTGTATCATAAATGTAACCAAACAAATGTTACAAGTTTTGCAGAACGGAGGAAATAACCAGTTAAAATAAGTTTTTAGAAGTTAACAATAACTGAAACAAAAGTTTATTGTTACTCACGGAGAAATACGTTGTGGCAACTACGTATTTATTAACTCAATTTACTTTTCAAGTAAAATGGATTATAGCGTCTATATTTTATCAAATTATTGTCCCAAAGATGGCTTTTTTCGTAATTACAAATGCAAGAGAATCTGAAAAACAGTAAATCATAAAATCCATAAAATATTAAATGTGTAATGGTAATATAATTCTGGGAACGTTTTAAGCAACTACTGGCGTTCTAGATCGCGATCGATTCGTTTTGTAAATTATAAATAAATATATTAGTGTTGGTCTGTGTAGTATCATAGATATATGATGTGTCTGGTGTGAATGGCAGCAGTGACGAGTTCATGGCATCAGGCTAGGACGCCGACCTGACGTCTTGTAGAGAGTTTACACACAGCGCGTTTATATAGCATTGTGTCTGAGTTTGTATTTGTTTCTATTTGTACATTTGCTGATTATAAATAAGACCGGCTATTCATACTTGGTACTATTATGGTCTAATATGCTACTCTGACAAAGCGTAGGGTTTAGTTTCGAGTGTTTCGTCTTTTACAGATGATGTTGTCTGTGTACAATATCCCTTAGCTTTTACAGCACCATTTGTATTCTTAATGCATGCGTCATCACACGGATAACACAACTTTGATACAAATTAAATATGTAGAAAGTTCTATCTACAATTTTAAAATCGTTTCGTAAGTATACATGTGTAGAATCATCAGCTCTGAGATTTATTGATCAATGTCAAGAACACAGACAATCGTAGAGTTGCGATGGTCTCAAGTATCTCGAATGTGTGTTATAGAGAAACTCGAAACAGTTTTTCACATCCGTAAGAGTAGTAAGATTGAGGAGAATATTATACAGCACTATATATGATAACTAGCTGTGCCCCGCGGTGTTATCCGCGGTAAAAAGGATAAAAAATCTGTTCATTTTTCACTATCCCACGGTAACATTTGCTTTTGGGATAAAAAGTAGCATAAGTATTCTGCTTCATTATTGTAAAGTTTCATTAAAATCCATTTAGTAGTTTTTGCATGAAAGAGTAACAAACATCCAAACATCCATGCTCACAAACTTTCACATTTATAGTATTAGTAGGATATATTTCATTGACTTCTATAGATTGAAATGAAACTCCAGTTTATTTGTCTTAAGTAATTAATGCGTAGGTATAGGTCCCGGCACGAATCTTGAGCGCTCGGTGGTCTCTACCACCGAGCGCTCTGGGGATCGCTTTGCGCATCGTACACTTCATTACAAAAAAAATTGGGATGATGAAACATGTCGATGCTTGACTACATTCCACCTGATGGTAAGCGGTAACTAAATTAAATTGAAATACTTGTATTATTGTCTATTATTTATATCATTTTAGGGATAATAATTGTTTCTAATTAAGAGTAAATAAATATTTACAGACATTTCACACAACGTCCGCTGGTTCCAAACTAAGCGTAATGATACTTGTGATATGGATACCAGATTACGGATATAATACATATACTACTTTTTTTTGTAAATATATACTTATAATAGATAGAAAACACCCAGACGCAGTACAAATATCTATGTTCATCACACAAATAATTGTCCTGTGCAGGAATCGAACCCGTGACGTCGCGATCGTAAGTGGGCTACATAGCCGCTACGCCACGAGGCCCGTCAATAAAAACAAACATATAAAAATTTAAATTTTAAAAGCTTCAGTTCAAAAATTTGTATGTATCAATTTAATAATTGTCCTGAAGTGTACTCGTAGTCGAAAGGAAAGTGCATCTAGCACAGAAAACGAATCACGAGTGGCAGATATGACGCGACGCGCAGCAGGCCAATCACATACGATGATTTGATTCAACCGCTCCCGCGCTTCACCTCCTACCTCCAAATATACCCAATAATTCACTTCTGCGCAGGTAAAGACCAGCGCTCAAGATTCGTGCCGATACCTATACTTACTATTCAACTAATTTATTCCTGTCACTTGCAGATTGTGTTATCTGCTTATAGTACTTGAATTATTCCATAACTGATCCAGGAAATGGTTGGTTGTAGTTTAAATAATTAATCTGTTAAACAATGGACGTTTATCAGCGTGAGGACCGCTCTTGTACTGTTATATAATTTGCATAGTTCAAATAATTAAGATACGCTTGAAAATCTTAAGTACTAAGTCTAAATATGTGTGTGAAATTTCAGATGAATCCGACAGATATAAGTAAGTAGGTGGAAAAATCATTTTCAAAGATTCCGTAACATATATTATATAGACTGATGGATAGATATAAAAGGGCTCTAAAAGCATCTTAAAAATCCTAATTTCATATTTTTTAATTAATAAAATTTAAATTCAATTTAAAAAAGTTTTTGTTAAAAATCAAAGTTAAAATTCATTAATCTGGAAGACAGCGGTCCTGATAATATTGCAAAGTTATGAGTGTTAAATTTATTGTATTGTCATCGGTGTTTGATAAGTATGCAGTTTTAAATTAATCCAATACCTATATATTAAAGTGGGTGAAAATTAAGTGTCTACATTAAGTGATAATAACCTAGATCTATCCTAATACTAGCGGGCCCGGCAAACGTTGTTTTGCCATACAAATGTCAGGGGTGGACAACCCTTATCACTTAGGGGTATGAAATATAGATAGTAGCCGATTTTCAGACCTACTGAATATGCATAGGTATAAAATTTCATAAGAATCGGTCAAACCGTTTCGGAGGAGTATGGGAACGAACATTGTTTTATTTTATTTTTTTTATTTTATTTTATTCAGACAGCATACAGTCATGTTACATTTATTAAACAATAAAAGTCAAATACAATAAGACCTATAGTGTCATGCATTATAACTTAATCAACTCCGTGATGTTATAAGAGATGAAAACTTAGGATCAGGAAGTTAGTAATTGGCCCTTATGGCTGTTGAACATGCATAGATTACAGTTATTTGCATCTCTTGCAACAGCACGGGTCACCTACAGAAGTAACGCTTTTTACCAATCATTAAAAGATAATTTTAACATAAATGTCACAACTAAAATAGAATTAAATTTAATATGTCGTACAAGCTACAGCCAAGCAAGACTACAGGTTTGGCAGCACCTTACTTTTAAAAGATCCTAATTTCTCCAGGAAGATATGACACATAAGATTGTGACACGATAATTTTATATATTAGAAGATTTTAAAGCGTTTGTTTGTTTGAACACGCTAATCTCAGAAACCGCTGTTCCGATTTGAAAAATTCTGTCAGTGTTGGATAGTATATTTATTGCGGAAGGCTATGGTCTATATTAGGTGTGGCCAACTTTTGTGTACATAAGATCTACTTTTTATTTTAAAATTCAGTCGCGATCGAACTATTTCTTAGGTAAGAAGGGGGACGTTTATGCAATGTGCCTTTATACCGCCGTGCACTCTTGCGAGTTCCAGCAACATACATGAATATTTATTTAATGGGTTAAACTAAACTTTGTCTAGGAGAATGGAACTTGCGAGTGATCGACCAAAGTTGGTCGCGATTGGATCGACTTGTTGGCTACTCCTGGTCTATATAACATCACGCTGCTACCAAACGTAGCGAAGCATAAGTGAAAAACGTTGCAAAATCGGGAGCTTTGTAAATTCCACGCGTACGAACAGCTAGTATAAGATAAAGTAACATAAATAGAGGCAGACGATAAACTTTTCATAATAAATATTACATAATAGATGCAGCCAACCCGATATCAGTTTCACATAAGAGCATGAGTCTCCTCAGTCCTCGATAGTAAAAGCCTTGATAAATTTTAAAGTAACCGTTTTTGTGTGGAAGATAGTTTCGAGATTTCTGTCTAAGAATTTCCTTTAACTACCTTTTAATCTTATTTCTACGTAGTATTTTATGTCTTGTATTCAATTTCAATTCCGTAAAAAGAACACATTGGAAAATCTATTATCATAAATATGTGTCAATTTAGAAACAATAATGTATTATTCGTTCGCTTTGGAATCAAGACTAATGATAAGTATTTTGTTGTTTAACATTGTTATAGTCTGCGGTTATATGTAAAACACATAAGTATTCCTATGTGGGCTGTGGCCTTGCACCGCACAAATATTAGATGGATTTCATGTTTTATGGTTATTGTTTGAGAAGTAGCGTCAAAAGCGATTAGATCTTGGTTTTTCAGACCAGAATCCTTTGCCTTTTAAAACGTAAAGTGCATTTTCAAGAGCTACTGAATTTAGGAATATGTAAATGTATGATTTATTTCACATATTAGGCGTCAAATGCGACAGAATATTAGGAAATTCGACCTTTAAGCAGGGGGCTGAAAGTTTATGAAAGAGTTTCTCAAATATAAATTTATGAAATCAGTTAAGAAAACAATTAAGTGGACGAAGTGGCGAGCATTAGCCTGGTTTTAAATCTAAGAGAAGTGCACATTTTAACCACGAATGAGCTTTTTATTACCAATTTATATGCACTCACATTTCTTGTATGTGTAGATGCTATAATGGAATGCTTTCACGAAGCGTTTGCTATTTGATCTCTGCTGCTGAAAGCTCTTAATATATTTTCACACTGGATTCGATATTACGATATTCGAAAATTAAAAAATTTTGCTTATATTTGGGCATTTTTTTTTGGATTCTGTTACAGATAAGAAAAATGGCAAAGGCCTGCTACGTGGGCTATTAAAATAAAATATATGGGGCTTTTGTAATTTTGACATCACTTGTAGAAGATAATATTTATGATCTATATAGCATCTAACGGTTGTATTTAAGGGCCTACATCAATATTATCGTATATCATCGCCGACACGTACATATTAACACAGCCAGTAGGCACAGAAAATGAAGAATTAGATATACTTTTCCTATTTACTCAAAATCTACTAAATATATTTTAATTCTGATTTACGTGTTTCTATATATGATAGTTACTTATGTTTTTAAAGTTATTTCATTAGTTAATACGCGATAATAGACCGACAAATGAAAAAAATAAAAAATTTGAGAGGTTGTTTCGCCAAGATTTTCTATCGAGAAAACTTTTTTCAATCGCGTTTCTGAGTTTATGCGATCCTAGATAATATATAGAAAAAACATATACTTATAAATTAGAGCTCTAGCCATTCAATCTAAAGAAACAACGAAAACTTCGTACATAGAAAAATGCACGAAGCTATTTTGGTATCCTCTTAATTATATTTATTTACGTTACCTTCCATATGTTTTTTATATGTAATTTGGATAAAACTAGCTCCTATAGTCAATGGAAAGACATCGTCAAAAGTCTATTTCTTCAGATTTCACTTTGCGCAATATGAAATGAAATTAACTTCCTTGGACGTTATATTAGATATGACTACAGTATGATGGATATGAGTTCCATTAAAAGAAAATAAATTTCTGAGTTCAACGTAAAATAAGTGCATAATAAAGTCACAGGAACAGCGATCAAAAAAGAAGACCACAGATGTTGAATAGTCCACGGGTTGGTAATGAAGAACGCGAATGCAATATATAAGAAGTTATTTTCTTTGTAGAAATGTGGTATAAAATTGTGGATCGGTAAACGGAGGAATGGCCTTCCTCCATGGTGGTAGTAAGCAGCAGTGGCTGAAGGGCCGGTGCTTGGGGTGAACGACCGACACACGCAAGCTTTTTCACGTGATGCGATTAACGTCGCGGAAGTAGGTCAGCAGGCCAGTGCACCGTGCCCCGCCCAGTACCGCGCTACGACGCGACTGCCTAACTATTGTGTTGCCAGCTTACTTCTTTACTAACTCCTTAAAACGCGGTGAAATTTTAAGACGTTCTGGGGTAAAAATATTTAGGTATTCAAAATTAATCTAAGTTTTATTTAAAGGATAAATTTTCTAAATCTAAGTACCTATTTATCATTTCAATTCAAAAACTAACTTACGAGCTAACAAAGAGCCTGTTCATAATAAATAATATAGAGTTGCATAAAGAGAACAATGCGATGTTTTCGTAAGTTGGATTAAGAAATATAAACTAATATTATAAAGCTGAAGAGTTTGTTTGTTGGTTTAAACGCGCTAATCTCAGGAACTACAGCAGTGGTATTCAGTAAGAAAAAGTGAAGTGAAGTGAAAAGTGAAGTGAACACTGCTGGTTCGATTAGAAAAAATATATTTACTTAGCGTTGCACAGTCCATTTATCGAGGAAGGCTTGAGAAGAGCTTAACATCATGCTACGACTGATAGTACGAAGGATCAGCAAAAAATTTTGCAAAAAACGTGGACTGTTTTTTAAATTCCACGCGTACGAAGTCGCCGGTAACAGCTATTCATAAATATTTCTGGTGTGCCATTCCAAGTGCTTGGAGTTGACTCACCTGGCAACACTTTACAGCAGTCACTATCGTGATAACTAACGTAAACAATTTATCTGAACCGACGTTAACACGACAACACATCAGATTGCGCCGCCATTTTTACTTCGAACATATTAGAAACATTTCCAAAACAACAAATACTTACGTTTATTATTTGTTATACAATATATCTATTGAGTCTTTGTCTTACAACAAGTTTAAAGGAAAATTTACTGCGTTCAACTTTTGGTGCGGTTTCGTGAACAGGTTTACTAATGTTGCAATTCGGAATTTAAAATGGAACAGGGCTTAACTGATGTTCTCAGTTGTAAAGAAATATGTGTGTGTAATAAGAAAATAAACAAAATAAACACAAATCTTTTTTCTATGATAAACTTTAGTCTATGATAAAATTATGTATGTTTTACCTTATACAATATAAAAAAAAATCTGTCTCTCTCTCCAGCCCATACACTGTTGGGAACGGGCCTCATCCACTTTGGGAGGGATTATGATCTACTGTTCCGCGCTGACCAGGCGTGTTGGCACAGGGTTTATTTTCGAGTTTTCCGTCTCTAACAGATCATGTTTTCTGTGTGCAATATCCCTTAGCTGACTTTTACAGCACCCTTGGGAGGAGATGGGGTGATGACACTTGTATTCTTAATCCGTCACCACATGGAATACCAATACCAAAGAACTACTAATGTAAGAAAGTATATTATCGCGCTTTTCTTTTTCATGTACGTTTTTGATGTTTCAGAATAATAATTACAATGCCGACTAAATACAATTACTTGGAAAACAGTGCTTTTATTAGTGTGCAATATTTGTAAATGTTCTTTGTGGAGGGTGTTGACCCCTTTTTAGAGCGGGAGGGAGGGGGGTTCGAGAACATTGCAAATTAGTCCCACCGCCACAGCCGACGTTGATTCGATATTTCTCACAAATAACTTTCAGTTTATTTCCACATGGCACTTTATATTCGTCTGGGGCACAAATGCTAAAGCAATCGAACTTTATGCAAACTTAGTTGCGAAACGAGAAATTTATTTTGTGTCAAATATTTGCTCAATATTCTGGATAAACGAAATACTTCTTAAGAGTTTTACTGCACAGTCAAGAGCGCAGAGAGAGCTCTCTCTCTCTCTCTGCAGTTTAATGTAAAAAGAAGACCACTGTGGATAAGATGCGGGAGAAGTGAAGTATGCTAAACAACCACAGATATAGCAGATGGTAGGTTGACGTTTAAAATTGAGGACAAGTAACTTTAGTCTAGATAAATCGTACTTCATAGAACAAAGACGTTTCGTATGACGTATAGCCTGTATTCTAGACACACATAGATACATTTTCACGCACACATAGATATGTAAGTGGCTTAAAACCGGCTGAGTGATGTAGCCATCTATACTACATCTGTTATATCTGTGACTAACACATAATATTTTGATCCTAAATTAAAAATAATTCGCTTAGTTCAAAAACTTTCATCACTTTCAGACCTAGTTAAAAATTCTCTTGAACAAAATCTTGTTTGGTATCTAATCTGTTGCTTTATTGTTACGTTCAAGCGAACATAAGTGCGCGTATTGTTTTACGATTGAGATCAAGCGTCTCAAGTGTAAGCTTCTTATTCCGAATACATGAAATTCACTTTTATGCTCTTTGGTTCCTAATTACAAATATTGGGACAAGTAAATTTTTTTATGGACATTTTACTACACATATTACTTTTTTTTTGTAAATACATACAGTTTACAATACGTAGTAAACAGACGCAGTACAAACATTTGTATGACAACTAAAATTATCACACAATTGATTGTCCCGTGCGAGAATCGAACCCGCGACCTCGTGAACGGCAGTACGTTACATGAACCACTGGACCATGAAGCCTGTAATTCTTTTTCTTTAGGACTTATACGGGCCTTCTTTGTAACAGGAGGTTGTTTGATCTACTATACAGCACCAATAAAGAGCGATAACACAAGGATTAGCTCCGACTATGCATTTTCTCGCAACACATGTTACCTGTTTCAATATAACTTAGCAGAAATTGTACCTATGGGATATTATGGAGGCCTGTAAGTATTCTTAATTACGAAGCCTTACGTATTCAGCACCTGCAGTTTCATTTGCGTACTTACAGGACACCTCACCTATATGACCTTGGGTATAAGAAATTGATGTCGACGAATTCTTAAACCTACAAAAAGTTTTGGAGACGTTTATTACGAGAATTTTATACAAGGTTAGGATTTTAAGTTAGGTAATTTAAAAATTAGTATATTTATGTAGAGAATATCAAGAACCTGGTGGTATGACGTGACTGTCTGGTATCCGCCCTCGTGTAATGACGTGGGCTCTCACAACGAGGGCTGTGTGTGGGCTTTATTGAGGGGCTAGCCGAATTGCCTCCCGCTGCGTACAAATGATCGACTTCTAACTCATGTTATCAATTGCTTCTTGTTAGTCAACTTGCAATAAAACACGAGGTCAAATCATGTTACAAATTAAATAAACCAATACCCAATAGTAGTACACATTAAAGACATACTTCTTACCAATTAAAGTTTAGTTTTTTTTTACATGAGATTGTGATTTAGCTATGATAGATACACAGACACATACCAAATGTTGGGTTGATGTTTAAAATTGAGGACAAGTAACTTTAGCCTAACTTAATCGTACTTCATAGAATAATAACGTTTCATATGACGTATAGTATGTTACATAGACACACATAGATACATTTTCGCGCACACATTTTTTAAGCTTTAAGCCGATTGAGTGATGTAGCCATTTGATATATCACATAAACAAAAAAAAAAACAAAAGTGTAAATATAAATTTCAATTTAAAAATAATACTTTTCATCCGCCGACTGCTAAAAGAGTTGTGTTGTTGATGGCGTATGTTTGTATCTATGTATATTTTGGACAGGCTCTACAACCTCAATTAGGTAATAGCTTAGTGATAAACCTACATGTTTTAAAGTGGTCTCAGTTATACTGATATTGAAGGAGTTTTCATCCGTGGTTTTCATGATTCTACTGTCATATCACTTAAAACTATTTAAATATATAATAAAAATTTCGTTTAAACTGGCATGATTTTGCCTATTTGATTATAATAAGCCATGCCCAAGGGCCAAGGTTAGATTATCATATTTTATGTACTTTGAGTATTTCAACTAACAGGAGTGGTTTCAGAAGCTCTTTTCTATATCAAATATACCTACTCCCAAGGTCGGAGTGTCGGTCGAGATGACGTACAGAAATACACTAACTTATTCAATAATTCCAGTACCACGCACATACAAAATCGACACACATTAATCTAACTCTACGCACTCTATTAAATACACAAAGAAATAAAAATGGTACCAATTCTACGTGCACAACTAAATTTATTTAACTAAAAATGGCAACAACTATGGTGTATTATTGGGCTATTTTGTTATGCACATTAATATTAATTACAATCTTTAGTCTATAATACACAGTTTTACAGAACGTTGACGCTTAACGAAAGGCATATACACGGCGGAGGTAAGTGGAAATGCTGGGAGAGGACGCCTGAGAAAAATATACTCCGATGTCATCGCCGGCATACTCTAAAAGCGGCAAGTGCGTAGCACTTACAACCGTCGGTCATGTATGACCAGATGTATGAGTGTGGATGAAGCCAAGGAAGTATGTTTAGCAGATGGCGCTCTATAGTCTCTGCCTATCCCCATGGGAGAAAGGCGTGATGTTATGATGATGATGATGATTATAGAACTCAATGACACACACACACACACACAAACACACATGCACACTAAGTTACCATATTTACTTGTATTAACCTAAAATAATTTTAATTGTAGTGAAAGCCTTGTAAAATTCTAGTCTCAATATATGTAAACGTAATTTTAAGGGAAGTGCAGGGCGACCCCAACACAAGTATTATTAATAACTTACTGGGGTGGTCCTAGATACTTATTTTATTGTAGTGCTTTGAGACGAAATAAAGAATTTTTTCATTTTTTTTTTCATTTTCATAGAACGTTGTCGAATTGTGTTATTGACACAAATTTTCATTTCTTAGTAGCTCGTAGAATTGGTATCATTGCATAGCTATGAGTACGAGCATTACCTACACTCGTACTTTTTTGTTTGCCTGTTAATACCGACTCCTATTGTATTAATGCTCTAAGCCTATGCATTAGCTAATTGGTGGTATATATAAGTTCTTACCAATTGTAAATTCTGAGAACTAGTATATAAGCTGCGATCGATATAGACGCTTCGATAAAATTAAATCGTAATTGGCCTTTTTAAAGAGCCATTTTATTGCCAATAAGTATCTTGAAAGCAATGAATTGGAGAGAAATCGTATCTTACGAACGCGATAGTATCAATACGACGTTTGTTCTACGTATGTTATTGTCTTAAAGAATGCTATTCTACTTTATGTGACCTATTTCTAACTAACGACAAGAAACAAAGGTAAATGTCTTGTCATTTTAATTACCGCCGATAGAAAATTGTTTAAATATTTTTTTTTGATCAAGCAAGATTTTTAAAAATGTGTCAGAAGATTTTTTAGGATTAGTGTAAGTGCGGATATCTTATAATAGATTTGAAAATGAAGAGTATAAAGATTAGCTAAAAGTAATTAACGACTGCAATTGAACCTATAATATCAAGATCAACATTCCACAATGCATACAATGTATAATTCTATCAAGCCTGCCAATTCATCTCGAATGACAGACAAAATAATAGGTTTATCATCTAAGTACGGGTGTAATATTTCAACACAATAGCTTAGTGAAAGGATCTATAATATCGACTGAACATTGGTCTCATCAATATGTAATTACCAGAGACTTAACATTTTGTTCTCCACAAATGTTTCTCAACTATTAGGACCTAATTCATCAGTGAACTGGCGGCTAATGTCACTAATTTGTCTCAGTTAATGAGAGTATTCATAGGGTGCTTCTAATAAAGGTTGTAGATCCCAGTACTTGGATCGTCTTTGGGCACAGTGGGTACTGGGAAAGTTTAACGTCTTATAGATGGGTGTTGCCTGCAACTTCGTACGCGTCGAATTTAAAAACCAAATCCTAACAAACAATACAAAAAAGCCATCCTATTGAACCATTATATCTATTAAAAAAAAACACCGCATCACAATTCGTTGCGTAGTTTTGAAGATATAAGCTCACAAAGGGATATACATACAAAAATAAAGATTGTTTTATAATAAGAAAAGATCAACATTTTGCTTTACTAACAGTTCGAATATGAGACACAAAATTAAAATAATCTAGCACTGTGTGACGTGTGACGGATTAATAATACAAGTGTCACCAACTCATTTCTTTCCCAGGGTGCTGTAAAAGCCAGCGAAGAGATTTTATACACAGATAACATCTTCTCCAGACAGAAAGCTCGAAACCTGTGCCAACACGCGTGATCAGCGCGGAACAGTGTACCCTAATCCCTTCCGAAGTTGAGGGGGCCCACACCAAGCAGTGGGATAATAGGCTGGAGAGGGACAGAGAGAGAGAGAGAGAGAAAGAGATTACTTTAACCCTACATATATACAACAAAAACTTCAGATTTATACTAGGTACATTTGAAAACTCTATGAGAACTCTCCCTAATACAAAACTGCTGATAACATCCCGGACGTGACGTAATTACCTCTCACGTGTCGGTCAAGGGTCGAATGAGAGTTTTCTACTTACTACTATTTTGTAGTAGGTATTCATTTAACTATGAGACCCTAATACTGTGACATCTGTTACTTGTAGTTACTGGTTTTGACTATTGCTGGCTTAGAATTTGCAAGATTAAATCAATGTATAATCAAATGTAGGTATATATTTTGCTGTAGACATTAGTAACTTAAGATATAATTATACAAATTAGAAAAAAAAGTGTTCGGTACGTATCTACTAATGTATTAATCTATGCAACCGAATTTTTGAAAGTCATACAGGCTATACGTCATGAGGAACATTAATCTATGAAGTACGATTTAGCCAAAGTAAAAGTTATTAATTGTCCTCAATTTTAAACGTCAACCCATTATCTGGTATATGTGTAACTATTTATTTGTTTATTATACCTCTACGTAATATAATCTTTTTAATAGGAAGACAGAAATAAATGTGAATCAACAGATTATATGTGTGTGAACGTTTTAATCTCTTAAAATTAAGTATTTTAGGAGATTAAAAACCATTATCGAGGATTTACGCGGTACCACCGCGGTATTAAATACTTAATTTACAAATATACATGAGTAACATTTAATTTGGGATTCGTTTTAGAATCGTTCTAATCTATTTCATTCACCCTATTCATATATATGTATTTATACTAACATTATAAAGCTGAAGAATTTGTTTGTTTATTTAAACCCGCTAATCTCAGGAACTACAGGTCAAATTGAAAAATATTTTTTTTGTATGACAGTTCATTTATCGAGGAAGGCTTTAGGCTACATAACATCACGTTACGACCAATAGGAGCGAAGCATTAGTCAAAAATGTTGCAAAAACGAAGCAAATTTTCTAAATTCCACGCGTATGAATTTGCGGGCTACAGCTAGTATGTAAATATAAATTAAGCAGAGAGAATATAATGCCAAGAAATTTGCGTGTTTTTATTTTTGATGTTTGTCAAGTAACAAGTTTCTATCAACTCCACTAATTGTTTCTATTTATCTCTTTTTAAATACTTAAACATGACTCAAAAAAAAAAATCAAATCACGAGCACTGATTAAAAAAAAAAATATAAAAATCTAATAAGTTGCCAGAAACGTTTAGAAACAGACAATTTTTAAGTTAGTTTCCTATTACTTATCAAGTACAATATATTCAGTAAATTAAAAAACATGTAGTATTTGATTGTTTTGTAGTTTTAAACAGACGACATTGTCATATACACATCTTAATTTACGTGTAGTGATTTACTTCCTAAATTATACCATCAGACGTCATCTCCAAGTTTACTTTGACACAAAAGTGTAATCAGCTAATGAAGTTTTATTTTTGGGAAGCCATTAGCTAAATTATTCATAAATCAATAAATCTAAAAGTTATGGCAATTGAACAAACTTTTATCCTTTGGTAAGTTCTCTAGAGGGATAAATGCCATAGCGCTGAAATTGACAAATCTCTTGTAGAATTAGCCTACATGTACTTTTCCTATATTCATCATATAATTCGAAACATTATCATTAATAAGTAAAATTACTCGTCAAACTTTGTTTCAGTCACTACGGAATTTCAGACGTGAAGATTTGCGTAAGTTTTCCAAACGGCGCGGGCTACTGCCCAGGAAGCTAACTTCTTCGGTTAAATTTTTCTCGAAGTGAACCGTTTGTACTATACAGATATACGGCAACAACTTTGAAAATCACATACGAACTGATACCTATGCAGGAATAATAAAAATACATAGGAGAAACGTATTATCAAAATATTTTTAGAAATTTTGCGCGAAAGCGTACCATAAAGCTTAAACACTTTTGTCAGTTAATTTTAATAGATTTACCATATATTTAACTGGCTTACTTGTTATAAATATTTTTCCGGTTCGTATAAGCCAAATAAACGTTGCTATCATTGCTGTAATCCCGTGAATGGAATCCCGTGGGAGCGATAACATTCCTCTCTTTAATGTGACTGAGATTTTAATGCGTTTTACCCCAAGTTTATGCGTTTGAGAAAGATTTGGGGGTCGAAGACATCTTCCATAGCTTATGTGTAAGTAAAACTCGTAATGACGTAGATAAATGTGTAATCTTCAGTTTCTTGCAGCGCGTTTTATTTCTTAGTTTTATGTTTATGAATCACGCTAAATAAAGTTTAAATTATTTCATTTGCATCAGATGAAATACATGCGCTTATCGCGCAAAGACTATTATTAACCCAACTTAACGCGTGAGTCTTTGAAAATAAAATAACAACCTGTCAAGAGCGGGGTAAACTCGCACACTCAGGGTTCCGTACCTACTAGATAAAAAAATATAAATAACTGCATTTAAATAATCTGTTAATTAAACTTAAACCAACTCACCAACTTAACTTTGTAGTTAAAATATAGGGAGTCGTCTACATTTCAGCTACTTCATAACTTGGTATTAGTATAAACACATTTTTCTTGTGATGTGATGACAAATTTTATTTTTTCTTTTTCTCTATATCAGCACTATATAGGCTTGATCTATGCTAAATTTCAAGTCTCTAGGGCAGCGGGAAGTAACCTGTAGGTTTTGATTCCCTAGCATAAGTCGAAAACTCTTAAATATAGTCGTATTTGGTTAGGTATATCTTCTAAATGCGTAGATCTAAAAGGTTGATTGTATTTTTTGCAGCAAGGGACTGCATAGATCTATATATCGTATGAGTCGAGATATCTTTAGCCGTTGCCGAGTAAAAAAAAAGAAAAAGAAATAAACTAAATTATAATGGAAAAAATGATAACCATAAGCGGGACTTGAACCCGCGACCTCGGAATGCCGTTCCGTCGCTCTCCCAACTGAGCTATTATGGTCCACGCAAATGTTTACCAAATTCTCCACTACAATCATCTCAATGCGAGTTTTAACATCGTGCGATGTTTTTTCGTACATCGCCATCTATTGAGCGGTTTGCACCAACTCCATCAATCGATCAGTTAGTGTTCTTTACCAGTGGCGTGCACATAAATGTGAAGCAGGGTAGGCTCTTATACTGTAGGTAGTACTCTTATAGATTTTTAGCATAGCCACGCGACGGATCTCTAAGTCGGAAACCATGCCAACAGAACAAATTTAAATCTGAATATCCCGAATCAGTCCACACTGTACTAGAATTACTAAACAATAACTACGTACGTACATATATACGTACATGTACGTATGTACATACGTTTCATAACTTTTAACATGAAATTTTCGAGTTACATTGGTGCCTATTCTATGTGCAGACCTAAACTTAACTTAACTAAAAAATGAAAATTGATAGCGTCTATAACACAATTCGGCAATGTTAACAGAACTTTTTTTATATAAAAACTGTTTATTATAGACTAACGATTTTAATTAATATAAATGTGTGCAAAAAAATAGCGAAACATTTAAGATACAGCAATAGCTGTTTTCATTTTTTAGTTAATACCTATTATACCGTTGTCCGTCCAGCTACGCGTGGCGCTGATTCGATCGGTACCGCGCTCGCATGTTGTAACAAAAAACCTTTATAGCTTCTTATCTATAATACCTAGAGTGAAGACAAATACTACGAAAAATTACTAGAAGACTACAGATGAAATCTATCTATTTTTTAAGATCTGAAAATTTATTTTAAAGTATTAAAAATGAGAACAGAAGAGGACAGAGGAGAAAACATAACAATTCAAAATATAACTCGATTTTACTCTTAAAACTGTGATATGTATGCTATATGTATACTTAATTATAAAGCACAAATCATCTAGTTTATCTTGATGTATAATAATATTAATAATCTATGAACTCATAAATAAAACTAAACTACTTACGACAATCCGCTGGAACTTCAAAACCACTTGTTTACTAAACACAAAGCGTAAAGTGGACTGAAGATAAAAACTGCCATCTAGTGATTATGGATTGTGAAGTAATTCATCAGCTATCTATTACACAACTTATAGACGCAAAAAATAACGCAATTTGTCCATAGATGTCGGTATATCTAATCGTAACTGACTGTTGATACTCGTTTCGATACGAGATTTACCAAAAGTATTTAATTTTAAGCTTTCTTTCTATTTTTTTATATTTTATTCTTTGTCGCGGAATGGAAATTATTTAAATCTGAATATCCCGAATCAGTCCACACTGTACTAGAATTACTAAACAATATGCAAGGGAAACAAAATAATTTATTCGTGTGTACACAACCACATAGCCAGTTATACGTTTCATAACTTTTAACATGAAATTATCTAGTTACGTTACCCTTTTGTTGATTAAGTTGTAACTCGGGTATACATCTACCTATAGACACAATTTGAATTTTTTCACCGAACGACAATTGTGAGAACTTGTTATTTTTAATTTTTAACAAACACACACTATCAACACACATTTCACAATCAAATAACATTTTATAATCAACAAACGGAAATCCATACAATTATTAAATTAAAGAAACTCAATATTAAACAGTTCAATGAACCACATGAAAAAATAAAATGGCCTCCGTCGAACCAAAATATTTCTGCTATATAAATATTATTTATTCGGATTATAATAGGTAACGAACGAACGCCGAATACTCGCGAAAACTTCCGATCGCTAACTCATGCCGCATGACATGCAGTACAAGGCGTCTTCAATATGCAAGCCTGTGTGCGTTTGCGAACTGTGCACGGACACCAAAATTTCTACACACATATGAACTCATGGCAGGCGGGCGGCGTGGAGCTTGCTCGCTACGCTAATATTATTCCTTCGCCAAACGCCTGGCAAAAAACAATTTGCAAGCACATATTGGTGCTATTTATGAATTATTAGGTAGGCGTTTTTAAGTTATAATATTTTGTATAATTAATAGTAAATAAATGAATAAAGTCATCTAAAACATACGAACGTTTTATTAAAATATCTGTGAATGGCAAGTAAAGCAGAGCTTATAAGCTTGTATAGAGTGCACGCCACTGCTCTTTACAGAACACAATTGGACCGTAGTAATGGCTGTACATGTATTTCTACATTAATTTATTAATATTTTGCGATTGACTCGCTATGCTTTTACTAAATAAACTAAATTATAATGGAAAAAATGATAACCATAAGCGGGACTTGAACCCGCGACCTCGGAATGCCGTTCCGTCGATTGATGGAGTTGGTGCAAACCGCTCAATAGATGGCGTTGTACGAAAAAACATCGCACGATGTTAAAACTCGCATTGAGATGATTGTAGTGGAGAATTTGGTAAACATTTGCGTGGACCATAATAGCTCAGTTGGGAGAGCGACGGAACGGCATTCCGAGGTCGCGGGTTCAAGGCCCGCTTATGGTTATGATCTTTTCCATTATAATTTAGTCTATTTAGTAAAAGCATAGCGAGTCAATCGCAAAATATTAATAAATTAATGAAGAAAAAGAAAGTTTGACGGACGGACAGACAGACAGACAGACGAACACCGTAGTGAGATTATAACACTCGTATTCACAAACAATATTTACTCAAGTAAGTACTTAAGTGTTGATGCACTGTGCAAAGGGTAACACTTTTCAGTGCGTTCCGTTCATCGAGCCTTTGTATTCATAGACAAAACTTAGCTATGCGTTCAGTTTAACAAACGCATAGTGCGCTTCACGTCTTTAGTGTTGTTTTTGAAATGATTTTGCTACCCCTGTGCGTCCATGCCTACTATGAGACCTCACAGTAACGTTTGTGTATACGGCTGTAAGGGTTTGTACGAAACCCTAAAATGTCATGTCATTTAAACACACTCTAAAGAAAATTTCTGAATTTTCCCCAGTCTATTGTGGGAAACTGCATGGTCATAATATTTGTCCATGTCAAGTCATCTCATGTCTTAAGGAAAGTCGAGAAGTAAGGTCGGGTTAATAGTTTTTGATAAAGGAAAAGATATTTCAACAAAGGAAAATCCCGTATCTTTACGCCTATCCTATGAGGTACCTGTATGGTGATGTATAAATATATTTTGAACCATGGCATAGTTTTCAGTAATGTTATTCATGGGCGTTGAATTTGATTCCTATATAATTTTTACGTCCATAATAAATATAATTCAGTACCACACAACGTACATTACATTTTGTAAGTGATTCAATAAAACAAGAGAGAAAATAAATTACTCAGAAAGTTTTATGACATGTTACATTGTATTTATAGTAATAAAGCAGTGCTTTCTAGGAATCGTGAAGTGGTGTGCTTCTAAGTTATACTTACTTGCACTTTAAGTGAAGTTAATGGTCGTTAATCGCTCAGACGTTATGCCAACATGCTTGGATTGGTTAGCATAGTAACTAAATAACACTTTTTAGGGTTCCGTACCCAAAGGGTAAAAACGGGACCTTATTACTGAGACTTCGCTGTCCGTCCGTCCGTCCGTCCGTCCGTCCGTCCTTCTGTCACCAGGCTGTATCTCAAGAACGGTGATAGCTAGAGAGTTGAAATTTTCACAGATGATGTATTTCTATTGCCGCTATAACAACAAATACTAAAAATAAAATAAAATAAATATTTAAGGGGGGCTCCCATACAACAAACATGATTTTTAGGGTTCCGTACCCAGTATCTCAAGAACGGTGATAGCTAGACAGTTGAAATTTTCACAGATGATGTATTTCTATTGCCGCTATAACAACAAATACTAAAAATAAAATAAAATAAATATTTAAGGGGGGCTCCCATACAATAAACATGATTTTTTTACCGTTTCTTGCTCGATACTAATAACGTTGCCTTATGTTGCATAGATAATGGTACGGAACCCTTCGTGCGCGAGTCCGACTCGCACTTGACCAATTATTTGTTCAAAGTGTCATGTCCAGAGGGTTGTGCATTGAATGAATGAATCCTTTATTTGCCGAAAATAGATCATACAAGTTATTACATTTTATTCTGAGTTACATTTGTTCGCTATTTTCTACCGATTAGGCATGCAAAAAATACTTGTAACATTTTGTCAATGTCAGTCATACAATACTATAATATAAAATGATATAAAGCAAATGTCTAATCTTAGTAAGTTTATGTTATTTTCATGGCCATGTCAAGTATATAATTTAACTAGCTGCGCCGGCAAACGTTGTTTTGCCATACAATTCTGTGTAAAAAAAATTTCATCAAAATCGGTCCAGCCAATTGTGAATCTAAACCATCCTCAAACCCCCCTGAATACACACAACAAATTTCATCAAAATCGGTCCAGTCGTTTAGGAGGAGTTCAGTCACATACACACGCACACAAGAAATATATATATTAAGATTAGTAAAATTGGTATCTCAAATAGTACGTCTACAACTAAAGCACTGAGAAAAAAAAATGGAAATAATTATGATAAACGTGCTAACATTGAAGTTTTTAGTTTATTATAAGCAATATATTAATATGCATTTAATATACTCCCTAATCAAAGCATTTAGTGCAAGGTTATTGACAGTCAATCACTGATGTGTTGTATATGTCTAGCCTGAATACCACAGAAGCAATTGAAGTCTATTTTACTTTTTAATATGCGGCCTGTCTTCATTTTTCTTATCCATCTACACACGTTAACGATCTCATAAAAATGCCATCAAAGTAATTGATTACATAAAATCGAGAGGCCGATCGTGAATAGAGACTTTTATTTATAGTTTTTGTTTTATTATGCATCTTAGTTTTACATAAGGAAGAAACATCGCTGTTAGATTGAAACAGATAGATTCTCAAATATGGGGGATGGAAGTAAGAGGGTGAACGATACTTAATAACTAATAACAAATTACTTTCATACTAAAAGGCAGGGTCATAGAGATCGCTGAAAGAAGTGAAAACATAACTTACATACATGTAGTGATATCGGTGTCGCGAACAGATAAGATATTTGTTCTTTCACTCATTTCTCTAAAAAACGTTATAGATACGTGTAGGTATATCAATTCGTCTTCTTTCACACATCTTTTTTACTTATTATAAATATTAAGTCGTAATTTTTGTTTAATATATACTCGTATGTCCCTATGTGAGCTTATATCTTCAAAACTAGGCAAAGGATTTTGATGCAGTATTTTTAATAGATAGAGTGGTTCATAAGGATGGTATTTTATGTTTATTTTTTTAATGTTTTTAGGGTTCCGTACCCAAAGGGTAAAAACGGGACCCTATTACTGAGACTTCGCTGTCCGTCCGTCCGTCTGCCACCAGGCTGTATCTCAAGAACGGTGATAGCTAGAGAGTTGAAATTTTCACAGATGATGTATTTCTATTGCCGCTATAACAACAAATACTAAAAATAAAATAAATATTTAAGGGGGGCTCCCATACAAAAAACATGATTTTTAGGGTTCCGTACCCAGTATCTCAAGAACGGTGATAGCTAGACAGTTGAAATTTTCACAGATGATGTATTTCTATTGCCGTTATAACAACAAATACTAAAAATAAAATAAAATAAATATTTAAGGGGGGCTCCCATACAACAAACATGATTTTTAGGGTTCCGTACCCAGTATCTCAAGAACGGTGATAGCTAGACAGTTGAAATTTTCACAGATGATGTATTTCTATTGCCGCTATAACAACAATTATTTTTAGTATTTTTTTTAAAAAAAAAATACTAAAAATAAAATAAAATAAATATTTAAGGGGGGCTCCCATACAACAAACATGATTTTTTTACCGTTTCTTGCTCGATACTAATAACGTTGCCTTACGTTGCATAGATAATGGTACGGAACCCTTCGTGCGCGAGTCCGACTCGCACTTGACCAATTATTTTTTATTTATTTAAATCGCGAGCAACAGCTGGTTATTAGATTGATGCATTTTTTTGGTGTGGATTTATTCAGGTTAATTTATTTAGCAAGTTTTAGTTTAAGAATTCTCCGCGTGGTGACGGATTAAGAATACAAGTGTCACCACCCCATCTCTTCCCAAAGGTGCTGTAAAAGCCAGCTAACGGATATTGCAAACAGATAACATCCGCTGTGAGAGACAGAAAGCTCGAAAAAAAACCCTGTGCCAACACGCCTGGTCGGCACGGCACAGTAGACCGTAATCCCTCCCAAAGTGGAGGAGGCCCGTGCCCAACAATGGGACGTAAATGGGCTGGAGATAGAGAGTTTAAGAATTGCTTAGTTAAATTGGATTATTAGCGAACTTTACCGTTGTGTACCAAACAACAAATAGTAGTAAACTAAAGCATTGTTATATTCAAGTCCCTCACGAATTTAATTATAGTTTTGTGTCTCAGTCAACTCAGAACAAGATGGTATTTAGTTGAATATAATATGTAAACGGGCACATTTACTTGAAAGTAAGTTCTACTCTAAGACTTGGTCGACGTGGCATAGTAGACTTTAGAACCAGAGAAGGAGTAACATATTAATTTACTGAGGCAAAAAAATTATTTCTTCAATAAAATTTGTAGTCGTGAAGATAAAAAAGTTGCCTAAAATTATTATTCTTTTATACATTTATACGTCAGATAGAAAAAGTGTTTGTTCTTGTAGAGCGTCGAGAGTTGTTCGGTGAATTACAATCAAAAGGAAAGTATTACGATGCATTTAAACTTAATGTAGTGTATTTGTTAAGTTACGAAACACGAATATAGTACAAATGTTATCATGTAGTCTTTTACTTACAAGGCGATTTAACGACATAAAAATTTTTACTTCTGTTTAAAAAAGAAATTAAAATAGTTTTTTAAGAAACAAACTTATAGACGAATAATGTGTGACATTCTATTCAATAAGCTATACGTACAGCTGCAAAGTTTTATTAAAATTTGATGATTTTAACGAGCCTCGTGGTTGAGTGGTTTATGTAACGGACTGCCGATCAAGAGGTCGCGGGTTCGATTCCCGCTCGGGTCAATCATCAATCATGTGATTTTTCTAATTGTCTTACAAATGTTTGTACTGCGTCTGTGTGTTTCTATGTATTATAAGTATGTATTTACAAAAAGAAAAGTAGTTTATGTATTCTATCCGTATTCTGGTACCCATAACACAAGCATATAAGCTTAGCTTGGGACCAGAGGACGTTGTGTGTTAGAAATCACATTTCACTGCGACAATATTTAATCGGATTACCTTAGCTAATCTGTCTTATAGTCAAGACAAGACCGACATGTAGGCACTATTTTATAAAAAAAATAATGAGCTTATGAAAAGTTTATAATAATAAATAAATAAATATCACGGACATTTCACACAACGTCTTCTGGTCCCAAGCTAAACTTTATGCTTGTGTTATGGATACCAGAATACGGATATACTACGTATACTACTTTTATTTTGTGAATACATACTTATATTACATAGAAACACCCAGACGCAGAACAAACACTTATATTATGACATTTATAAACATCACACAAATGATTATCCTGAGCGGGAATCAAAAACGCGACCTCGTGAACGGCAGTCCATTACATGAACCACTAGACCACGAAGCCCGTTTATAATATTTATATTAGTTTCTTTATAGATACATGTAGTATACTGTTATTTCCCCTATCTTTTCTTAAAAATATCCGCAAACAAACCCTAAAGGCATCGGCTGGTAAAGTATAGACTTCACAATTTCCCACCGGATTGACCTGTATTCGAAAAGATGGCACGGTCGGTGAGTAAATGACTTTACGAAAATAGTCTTTTCCAAGGTTTTCCATAATTTACTAAAAACCTTTCAGGATAGTGTGTAGTCAATCTAATAATATCAGAGATTTTAGACGCGATTTTGTAGATATTTCAGAACAATAGTAGTCACGAGATTCGCAAATACATTACATTTGCTACAAATATTATAAACGCGTAATCATAAACATAGATCTATGACCCGCAGTTGAGAGTTACAATTTTCTAAAAATGTGAATTTATTTTGCTTCTTTGACAGAAAAAAAAGATTCGATCGGGTCTATTTATCCTAATAACTAAATCTTGGTGTTAACTACATCTACGAATTTCAGTTCACTTTTGACTTACTTTGTCTTCTACTTTACAGTATTATACTTGAAAACGGAAGTTACGGAACTCTCAATGTGTAAATACTCACCCCTCGCAATTAAATGACCTTTTTTAGTAGAACGTGGAGATGGAAATCTTAAAAGCACGTGTTTAAAATTCACTCAACGTATGTCACGTGTACGTAAAGCCTCTAAAATCTCGAGTGAATAAAAGCAATTAAATATTCAAATTCTTACGGCTTCTGATTTTTATTAAAAAGTAATTTACAAGGCTTCGTAAGAATTCAAGGATGTTCGCAACAAGAATATTGTAAGTACTTTAAATCGAAGTTTCAAAGATGAGATTAAATAGACAAAGAAAATTCAGTATTGCTATTTCATGTAAGTTAGTATTATGTAGTATAATATGAAACATTGTTGGTATAGATTGGATTTACAATGTTTTCTAAGGCTATATAAAAGCTATTTTAGCTTTAACTGATAGACGGTACAACAGTAGAGAAATCGATCATTTGTGACAGCCTTTAATACGCGGGGAGGTCCAAAAGTTCGTGGAATGAAAGGGTTTTAGTAAAAATGAAACAGTAAATTTATTTTTCCTTTTCAATATAATCACCCTTAAGCTGAATACATTTATTAGATCTATGAATAAATTTTTCTAAACCATCGTAAAAATATTTTTTATCTTTTCCCTCAAAATGAGCCAAAATTGCCTCCTTTACCTCATTGTCGTCGGAAAATTTCCTTCCCCTTAAGTCTTTTTTTAAATTGGGGAACAAATAAAAATCACTTGGGGCCAGATCTGGACTATAGGGTGGGTGGACTAGTGATTCGAAGCCATGCGTGTGTAGAGCAGCCATTGCAACTTTGCTCTTGTGAACCGGCGCGTTGTCTTGCAAGAGCAACACGCCCTTTGTCAATTTTCCCCGACGTTTTTCTTTGATGGCATCCTTTAATTTTTCTAGTATTGTTGCGTAGTATTCTCCGGTTATGGTCCTGCCCTTTTCTTTATAATCAATCAGTATTATCCCCTCGCAATCCCAAAAAACAGTAGCCATCAACTTTCCAGCCGACTCCGACACTTTGAATTTCTTTGGCGGTGGTGTCCCCTTTTTATGCCATTGCATGGACTCTTGTTTGGACTCAGGCTCAAAGTGATGAACCCATGTTTCATCGCCGGTAACAATTCGCTCCAAAATCGGTCCAGGATCGTCGCCACACAACTCCAAAAAATGTTTTGACGCTTCGACGCGCTGCTGTTTTTGAAGCGGCGTGAGCATTCTCGGTACCCATCTTGCACTGACTTTTGTCATAACCAGGTGGTCATGTAGGATTCGCAAAATGGTGGTATCTGATACTCCAACTAATGCAGATAACTGTTTTTTCTTCAAACGGGTGTCCTCCAGTACAATTTTTTCCACTTTTTCGACGATGTCTGATGTGGTGGCCTCAACTGGCCTTCCTGAGCGGGGGTCGTCTTCAATCGACTCCCGACCATGTTTAAAAAGACCATGCCACTTGTAAATCATTGATTTACTAGGGCACTGTTCCCCGTAAACAGTTTCCATTTCATTCAAAATGGTCTGAGCGTTCTTTCCTTGCTTGGTAAGGAATTTAATGACCGCACGGTGTTCAATTTTCTCCATAGTTTCAGTTTTCTTCCGGATTGACGTGTTTAGCAGGCGAGTGTTCGTAAACGAATGACGCAATAGGGCTGAAACTCCATTTATATACTAATTATGAGTCCCCAATTAGTATGACACTAAGCGAGCGCCCCTATCCCCACTCCATCCCCTCCATTCCACGAACTTTTGGACCTCCCCTCGTATATGTTTGGTGGTACGAATACGTGATTAAGGATATAATACTTACTTTATGCGTTTATACACTATTAATATTATTATTTCCGCATTCCTTTATTTTCATATTTAACATATATTTTTTTAAAAGATTATAAAAATAAGACATTCATACTGTATAAAAATAAAAAAGAAACACACATTATATACACTAATTAAAAACACACTCACACATTTATAATCTAATTAAAAAATATATAAAAAATAGTGCACCACCGGCATCGAGTACAGGGACCAAGCTGTCGGTGGTCAGGGATCCAAAGACAGGAACCTCCTCACTATGCGAGCCGTATCGAGGACGACTGCCTTCTGCATCAGACCCTTGACCCAACTGCCTAACGCGAGCCTCTCTAGATGTTGATCGAGGCTCTTGGCTATTTGTCCATTGACTGAGATGACTATCGGCACAATGATCGCCGAGTCCACATCCCACATGTCGACAATCTCGTGCGCCAAGTCTAGATATTTCATTTGTTTGTCTTTCTCAGCTTTCACGAGATTCTCGTCATGAGGAATGGTGACATCGATTATCATTGCGTGTCGCAGGATCGATTCCCGCCTGGGTCAATCATTTGTGTGACATTTATAAATGTCACACAAATGATTGATACTGTAGGTAGTACTCTTATAGATTTTTAGCATAGCCACGCGACGGATCTCTAAGTAGGAAACCATGCCAACAGAACAAATTTAAATCTGAATATCCCGAATCAGTCCACACTGTACTAGAATTACTAAACAATAACTACGTACGTACATACATACGTACATGTACGTATGTACATACGTTTCATAACTTTTAACATGAAATTTTCGAGTTACATTACCTACCTTTTTGCTGGCTTAGTTGTCCTTTAGACACAATTTGAATCTTTTCACTGAATGACAATTGTGAAAACTTGTTATTTTTAATTTTTAACAAACACACACTATCAACACACATTTCACAATCAAATAACATTTTAAAATCAACAAACGAAAATCCATACAATTATTAAATTATAGAAACTCATTATTAAACAGTCAATGAATCACATGAAAAAAAAATGGCCTCCGTCGAACCAAAATATTTCTGCTATTTAAATAGATAAAACCTTACTAAACAAAAATGCATAGTGTGCATACGTGATTTATTAGACTCCCGACTATTATTTTATTCGGATTATAGGCAACGATACGGCAGTCCGTTATATATACCTACCATCAATATACCTGTATCAATATACCTACTCCTCCGGTAATTTCACTAATAATACTTCAAAGAAGTTTAAAAAAGAAAATGGCTTCTCCTTTAATATATGTATATCGAGTCTTGTAAAACCGGGAAAGTATAAGTTGGATTCTCACACGAAGGGTTCCGTACCGTTATGATCATAGTATATTCGTCATATTCCCGACCCTAAATAACGGGATTAGGGCGGGAGAATGATGATGACCAGTAGTTAATTTATAAATTTTTGCACTGGACTCGCTATGCTTTTACAAAAAAAAAAATTAAAAATAATTATTAATAAATGTAGAAATACAGACATGTACAGTCATTATTTCGGACCAATCGTGTTCTGTAAAGAACACTGAATGATCGATTGATCGAGTTGGTGCAAACCGCTCAATAGATGGCGTTGTACAAAAAACATCGCACGATGTTTAACTCACATTGAGAAGATTGTAGTGGAAGATTTGGTAAACATTTGCGGGAACCATGATAGCTCAGATGGGAGAGCAACGGAACGGTATTCCGAGGTCGTGGGTTCAAGTCCCGCTCATGGTTATCATTTTGTCCACTATAATTTAGTTTATTTAGTAAATGACCAGTAGTTGTTATAACATCAACTGAAAAAATCCCATGTTTCTAGTTATCACCGATCCAAAGTTATAACCTGGTGACATACGGATGGACGGACAGCAAAGTCTTAGTTATAGGCTACCTTTTGATAAGGAACCCTACGGAAACCTAAATACAGTAATAACTTAGTATAATCTGGCCATCTTTGTTTTGCTTCCACAATAAAAAGCGCGTCTCTAGAGCCATTTATTATTAAAATAAAGGAGGATACATCTCTTCACTTTGTTTGGTACGAATAAAAAAGTGCCTCCACATTACCATAATGTTTTTATCTTAAGGTTTAAGATGCGCCATCAACAGACATCAAATATATAATTTGTCACATTGTTTCGAATACATATAAGTTTATATAAGAGGATTTTTAAATCTCTAACAAATTTATTATAAGTTCCCGTCCGTTAGCCTTTCTCTGTCCACTCATCGACATAGGCCTCCCCCATAGAACGCCACAACACGGGGTCCTGAGCTATCTGTATCGATGGTAGCATCAGTTTGACGATGTCGCCCGTTCAGTTTATTGCAGGCCGCCCCATGCTACTTCGCGTCATCTGGTACGTGGTCGCCATTTGAGGACCTACCTTCCCAAACGGTTGTTGGATGTGGCCTGCCCATTGCCACTTCAGCGTGCTAACTGTTTGGGTTATTATAAGTTCAGTTGATCAATATCTGTGTCTAAGGTATGGAAACTCCTAAAAAGATTTAAACAATATCATTGAAGATTCCCTTTTAAATGACCGTCTGTCTGTCTCACTTTTTGAATAATTTTATTACAATAAGCAAGGGTTCCTTTTTTGTATAGATCACCAAAAGCCAAGTACTTTTGCATCAGGACAAGAGATAAATGCATGCAAAATTGCTAGGATCGATGGAATTAGTAGTTGTGCTCCAATCTAGGTGTAAATTGGTCAATTTTGCCAACAGAGAATACCTTACCACGCAATATGCAACTCAACAATTAAAGGACCTTTCTAAAGACCGGATATTAATCGACATTGAAATTATAATCAGATAATACAAATATTTTCTACATTTTTCCGTATTTCAGGCCTATGAAAGACAAGTAAGCTGATTGTCGAAATTTTACCGATGCCTAAGCCGCCCAAACACTCGGATAAGCTTATCGGATATCTTTCGACGTTCACTCGCTTCAATTTGGAATATTCTTTTGTAAGTATCAAGCGATGACTTTGGCCTAAATTAAAAAAAAGGTTTTTATCTGGGTTACTTTAAATGATTTTTTATTGAGTTATAATATAATAATGTATGACTGAATTTAACTACACTCCTTCTAGTCTGGAAATGCTTTCTTATCACGCTGACCTGACTAGAGTTTTGAGATAAGCGTCTCTCGCACTATAGATAGATATGTCTGCTATGCTATTATCTCACTCTATCAGCGCCACATTGAAAATGGGGTAGTGACATGATGTCAGGCAGCACAGCCAGGCAGTTAATAAGGTGATTAATACTTGAAAACCTGTAAAGCTTTTAGTTTTTACTGTGTCTTTCTATTACATCACGTACATATAACAATTTTGTAGCAAAATTAACCAACTGCTATAAAATAAATGGTTTATAGAATTATAGCTTTGATACAACAATGTAAAATAGCAAAAGCATTTTCATAACTAAATATGGGCGATATTAGGTCAATTTATAGCGAACTGTTTCAGGGTGACCTCGATTCAGACATCGTCCGCATCGCTTTCTCCACAAGGAAGTCGCGATCCACGACCTACTATTTATATGATAGAACTTTTGTTCTTATGCTGTGCTGTACTGTTATCGATATTGTAGCGTTTATATTGACTGATATTATAAACACTTTAAATTATTCGCAATAAAAACAAATAGAGACGTAAGTATTTAATAATGACGGGCCTCATGGTCTAGTGGTTGATGCAACGGACTGCCGTTCATGAGGTCGCGGGTTCAATTCCCGCTCGGGACAATCATATGTGTGATGTTTAAATGTCATACAAATGTTTGTACTGCGTCTGGGTGTTTCTATGTATTATAAGTATGTATTTACAAATGAAAAATAGTATATGTAGTATATCCCTATTCTGGTACCCATAACATAAGCATAAAAGCTTAGTTTGGGACCAGAGGAAAAGAAAGAAAAGAGGTGAAATGTCCGTAAAAAAGAAGAAAATGAAAAAATCTTTTTAAATGCCGCTGGACAAATTTCTATTATTTCATATTGTAACAGACGAACTCGGTACCATCGTTTTTCCTTTAAGAGCCAGTGCTAAGAGTCAGTCAATCAAGTCAAAAAAATGTTATAAGTACATATAGTATATTTTCAGGGATGTCCTCGCCCAACAGTGGGAGATTTTCGGACAGAGAAGAATAGAAAATATTTTTTAAAACGACAGGTGGTGAACTCTCACACGGCTCGCGTAAATGGTAAGTGGTAATGAACTATAGACGTCTACGACATAAAAAGTGTCACTTGTACGTCGCCTGTCCGGTAGAAATCTTTTCATTTCTTTTTCAAGAACTCCATGTTGCAATCAATTTATATCAAAAAACTCCGTGTGAATTGTTTCAGTATTTGTCACGATTGGAAATTAAAATCATATCCATACACAGACAGTTTAAGAAGTTTAAGAATTACAAATACCGCTATACTAGCCGTGTCATAGACAGTAATATTGTTAAAACACATGAATACAAAAATATGTAAGTCATAGAATTTCTAATTTAGACATTAATATTACTTAGCAGCTATTTTTGCTAATTTAAAGAATAGTTTGATGACGAATCAAAATATTCAATAGCGTTATGATTAGCGCCAAGGCAATGGAAATCTAACAGATTTATTTTAGATATAGCTCTTTGAACTATGAAACAAAGCGATCAAATATTTATGCAAGAAAGTTGTTATAACATTTAAAACATAAAATTATTAATTTAATCATAGGCATTCGGATGACGTTGGCGCCCATAAAAAAGTTCTGAATGTTCGTTTATTTTTCGAAATGGCATACAACTAGTCACAGATGTTTAGAGTGTCGGCGAATGTATGAAACATGGTATTAAAGAGATTTTATGTTATGAAGAACACATGTAGTGTCCGACTCATTGACACCAGCGAGTGTTAGGCGGGCGGCACGGCAGAAGCGCGGGCGGCCTCAATCTAGAGTTGGGATCACTCGAGTTTATGATATGTTGGGCTACAACCGGGTTTTAATGCTGCTACTAATCAAATTTGTGCCGTATAAACAGCATATAAATACGAAAATCATTATAAATTGTGTATCAGTTTTAATTTAGTTACTGTTTTCCAAAGTAAATTAATTTAGTTATTCTCTTTCAGTGTTTACATTCGTTATGGTAAGAAATTTAGTAACAATATATTTTTCCTTTGCACAATATTGTCCCATAAATTGTTCAGCATTTGTATATCCGTATCCATAAATGTCTGAAGACAATATATGAAAAACTATAAATATCTATCATACTGTACATCGACGAATATTAGTTTACTGAAATAGATTATTTTCAGAAGTAAATTAAACAATATTCGATACTTACAATTGACTGATAAGTTCATAGCTTATAATAAACGTAGGCCGAGTGAACCGAGTGGCACGACTCACTCAAGTAGGCTCATCCCTAGTGTATTTGGCGGCAGTGCGAGGCGCGCGCGGGTGCCGATAAGCCGGCCGCATGCAGCGCGCCGCACCGGCCGCGCCACGCGCCCGCCTTGCTGCCGAGCTCACCTACACCTGCTCCAAGTGCCGGCTGTCACGCTCACGGGAACACTTCGCGCGATTTATTAGTGTCGGGACGACGGCCTGCCGACACGGCCGCGCTATACAACTCGCGTGTTTATATCGCATCGCAGACAACCGGGGGACTTCACTACCACCATTGACTCCCCTCCGGCATTCCTATAATAGGTACGCAAACAGCATTGTTACTGCACCACTTGACTCGATCTTAAGAACTTAACTGTTGAAAAAGTTCCATTCGAAATATGTTCTTAAGCTAATAAAGTCATAAACAAAGTTATCATCGTAATTAATGTTTATATATAACATGATGATAGGTTTTATTATGTTGGAAATGTTGTATAATTTATTCTGTAGAAATTGAAACTGCTAGTTTTTTAAAGTTTTACAATTAGTTCTTTGTTACTTTTTCATTTCAGTTGTGTAGTGTCGGTTTCGTTTCAAACAAAGGCTCTGATTGTCGTGTTTGTATTAAAAGTTGGGAGTTGTTCTAAAAATAAAGGATGACGCATAATCGGACGTAAAAGCAAAAATGTGCAGAGCTAACTGAAGAGTAAATAGTAAACAGCATCATAAAACGAACAGACCTACTTGCTTATTACACAGTTGAACGAATTCAAAAGAATTAGTGTTTAAGGATTTGTAGGAAACATTCGCGTTGCTAGGCGTTGTTTTTTCCCTATGACCTGAGTCTAGAAATATATATTTTTACATTTCCGAATAAAATTGCCATATGAAGAAAAGTTATAATGTGACACAAGGGAATACTTTACACGAGTTTAAAGTATTTTATATGTTTGCTTCAAGACTTTTGTACTCGGATTTATGTTTAAAGATTTAGAACTTTAGAGATTTTGTGCTACTTATATATTTTTTGGTAATATTTAACCTCGACAACGCAAAAAGAGGGTTTAGGAGGGGAAAAAGTTTGTAAACACACATAAAGCTCTTCCCGTTTTAATACTTTTTTTACTTCATTCATTTTGACATAATTAAGTATAGTACTCGAGCGCTTAAACCGACTTTTATTAAAATCTCTAATGTTTTTGGGAAACAACTTTATTAAAATTGTAATTTAGTGTCGCACTCCGGCTTTACATGGTTAGTGTTTTCGATTAAGCTCCCAGGTAGCGTCATTTTAGCCAACATCTTCAATAGCTATGGTCATATTTTAAGCATTTTAACAAAAAGTTAACCAATTTTAATAATATTACCGGGACTATAATCATTGTTAATTATTGTTTTAAAGGTTGAATACCTTCGCTTCCGACGTTTCGACATTCAGAAGTTATTTATTAGTTTATTGCGGATTTATAGACAGATGCAAGATCGCCTGGGTGTAACTTCCATTAATTTTTTCTACCTTGCTTTTCTTCCTTTGTCTTGTTGATACGAATTAAAAGCTATAACTATTTAAGGTGTAAGATTTCATCAAAATCCATTGAGTAAATTAGGGGGCGAAAATCTGATATTGATTTTATCCTCGTATTTCGTCTCAGAAACTTTCACATTACGAATGAAATGTTATCAGTAGGACTAGATTTTGTAAAATTCTCCTCACTCGCTTACTTGTAAAATGTACCCAATAATAAATGTGTTAAACTTTTTAGTATTGAAATATTCGTGAGTTTGAGTAAACTGCACGCTCGTCCTGATGATGAGCATTGGATATGCTCGAAACCTGGGTCGACATCATCGATCCTATAAAAGTGAGTGTTAGCCGGTAACATATGAGTTAAACTTTGTTAAGTATGTAACATTTGTGAATTGATATACGGATGATTTAGTTTAGGTAGAAACTTTCGGTCTTTTCAAAGGTCCATTTTAAGGTTCTAATTAAGATTCCTCTTTGAACATTAACTCAATATGTTCTTGTAGCTATATTGTTTAAGCTTTTTTCAAGACTAGCTGTTGCCTGAAACTTTGTACGCGTGGAGTGAAAACCAAACCCTAACAAATTATACAAAAAGGTCACCTTCTTGTACCGCTCTACCTATTGAAAAAAACCGCATCGAAATCCGTTGCGTAGTTTTGAAGAAATAAGCTCACATAGGGACATACATATATAAAAATAACGACTTTATTTTAAAATAAGTAAAGATTATATATAATAATATTCTGGTACCCATAACACAAGCATATAAGCTTAGCTTGGGACCAGAGGACGTTGTGTGAAATGTCCATGAATATTTGTTTTATTTATTTTATTCGGCACTTAGAAAGAATTGCAACTGGAGTTAGCAAAATTGTTGAGAAATTTATTAGATCGTGGATTGTATCAATATGTACAGTTTAGTTGTCAACGGTAACAAATTACGTGCACAACCGAACTTAATTTAAAAATGAAAACAGCGATGGCGTATTTTGACTAATTGGCTATTATGTTGTGCACAGTTTTATTAATTAAAATCGTTAGTAAATAATATACAGATTTTCTAATAAAAAAGTTAAGTTAACATTGCCGAATTGTGATGTTGACACTGTAAATTTTTTATTATTTAGTTTGGTTTAGTTGTGCACGTAGAATCGGTACTAATATCACAGCTAGTTCCAGAGGTATATAAGTATTTACTTTGTTGTAAACATACAGGTTACAAATAGACACAAATACGTATTAAGCTCCCCTAATACCGATACGAAACTAACAACGCTTACATTTCGCTACAGTAAACATTAGTTGTAAAAGCGTCGATATAAAGTTTGATCGATAGACTGTTTGTATGTACGTATGTACGTATATGTGTATAGCTTGTGTTCCTTTCTGTGTTGTAACGGATAAGGAAAACTAGTGTCATCACCCCATTTTTTTCTTAGGGAGCCCTAAGAGCCCGCTCAGGGATAATATAAATAAGGAACGTCCTCTGTGAAATAAAAAAAACACACAACTAAAACGCATATCGGTACACCTGCTCAGCGAGGCACAACTTAATCAGAATTCTCCTTTGAGAATGGCCCAACAGTGGGACATTTATGGACTGAAAAAGAAAGTGAATCGTTTGAGTATAAATTGTATCTGAAACTGTTTGTCGATTATGTGTATATCTCAGTAAATATGTTATTTCTTCTACGAATAAGATTTTAATTACGTATCTTTACTTATATTATTATAAAATAGTAAACTACGTTTTATTTTGATAGAGTAATTTAAGAGGATGGTTTTTCGTTTTGCATAATTTGTTCAGGTTTGATTTCTAAATTCCACATGTACGAGTTGCTGCCAACAGCTAGTATATTATTATTTAAGCTATTTTCTCCAAAACCCACAATAATTGTAGGTACATATACTTTGATAGAAGACTTTAATTTTAGTAAGATAGATTTATTAGAGTTACCTACAGTGATAACGTCAGTTTTATCCCTTTTCATCCCTTTCATCCCTTCATTCACGAATAACGGTACTTATCTGATAATTTAACATAATTGTCTGATCTCACTTAAAAATATTCTAAAGGTATTGTGAATAGCAATTCATTTTAGTATATTTATTCTACCAAAAAGTGCCTACTTAGCGCTGTTGAACCTTCTGCAAAGAATAGACTTATCATGATAATGAGTCTTTCTAAGACTTTCAATAATTGTCGAGAAAAGTCGACGGCACAAAAAATATATTCGGGGCCGCGCGGGAATTACGAAAATAATTCTATCGAGCTATTAAACTTTCATACAACCCCAAATATCTAACATTTGGGGTTGTATGAAAGTTTTTAACTGTTGACATTCTAAGTAATATTAAGATTGTGAATGTAAGTTTACTTGTTTGTTAGTCTTTCACGTAAAATCGGAACGTATTTTCTGTAGAATTAATGACTTTTTTGGTCACTGGCTGTAAATTTTTTGTTATGATTTGCAACTTAAGAATACACATTATTGTGATATAAAATGCACGAACTAATTAATGATCCATAAAGTTTCCTTTGTATCTAAATATATAAGCTTAAAGAAATACATTTTTGGAGATTAATTAAACGTACATTTTCAAAATTCTCGCATCACGGTGTTAGTTATTTTCTCTTTAGAAATGGCTATACTGGTTTTAAGAAATTTGTGTGTTAGCTGGTAGGTCTGAAAATACCTATTTTTATACCGCTCGGTCATAAAGGCGTAGGAGTCCCATAAGTTACGACGTTACATTACGACGAGCCTCGTGGTTGAGTGGTTTATGTAACGCACTGCCGATCAAGAGGTCGCGGGTTCGATTCCCGCTCGGGACAATCATTTGTGTGATTTTTCTAATTGTCATACAAATGTTTGTACTGCGTCTGGGTGTTTCTATGTATTATAAGTATGTATTTACAAAAGAAAAGTAGTATATGTATTCTATCCGTATTCTGGTCCCCATAACACAAGCATATAAGCTTAGCTTGGGACCAGAGGACGTTGTGTCAAATGTCCGTGAGTATTTATAAGTACGCAATTGAAACTGGCACAGCTTGTAAATTAATTGAATTATGGTGTTCTTACCAGATATAATACAGTCTTACACTGTTCTTATCGCCATTTCAGAAATCCCCATAAATTACTGTAAGAAGGGTCTCCTGTCAGGCGAGGCGTGAAACGTCCGTCATCGACGAAATATGAGATTTTCGGATTGTTGAGCAGATAAATGACGGTTTAGGTCATCTTGTAACCTCACAATTTATTTAATAATTTTTGGATAACACAATAATGTTATTGCTTTATTTTTATTATTCTTAGATTCAATTTACGTAGTCGTGAAGTTTAACAATACTATATTGTTGGCGTCCACCCAGTTATTGGCACCCTGACTTAAAAATAAAAATATTAAGAAAATTATTAGGAAATTTAGTTATTGTAATACATTATTGGAAAAACATTTAATTTAGCTTCTGGAAATGACATTTTATGATTGTAAAGTTAACCATAGTTCATTTTAACAAACTTAATAACTACACAGCTCAGAAATAAACTATAAACATTATTTTTGTGAAAAGTTTACGTTTGAAGATGGAACTAAAATGTGCCACTTCAACAATTGCAGCTGCTACTAAGCATATATTAGGCTCTTCCTGCTTGTTTTGGGTTCAGAGGACGTTTTATGATATAACTATAAAAAGCCTTGTTTGTGTTTTTTTGCACATAACCATGAACACAAGAACAAATCATTGCTACGAACTCACAAAAAATAAATCTATTTTATCTCATACATTTGTCCAATGGTCGGCAATATTTATAAATATAATTAACTATTATGTATACAGACTTAGACATAAAATGTCGACTGTCTTTGTCCAAAGCCTCACAAATAACATTCTTATACCATTTTAATTGGAACCAAGTCTTCTTTCATTTTGTACATTTATTACTTGCCTTGCTAATTTTAAAGCAAAGATTAAGTTGTATTTCTTGAATGAAATAAAAAAAATTTTTCATAATATCTAGCTTGATGTTATTCGTGATGGATTAAGAATACAAGTTTTATTCCCAGGGTTCCCAGCTTTAAAAGGCATCTAAGGGATATTGTACACACTGTACATACATAACTTACTCTGTGAGAGGCGGAAGCCTCGAAAATAAACCGTGTCTACTGTGCCGCGCTGACCGGGCGTGTAATCCCTCCTAAAAAGGAGGACACCCGTGCCCAGCAGTGGGTCGTTAATGGGAAATGGAGAGAGATAGAGAGTTTGAGGTAGAATGAAGATTTAATAACATGGCCAGAATCAAATAGATTTTAAAGTGTCAATTATTAGAATATTTGCAATTATATTCTGCATGCGGCTATGTTACTTTGGGACGTTTATGTCGATAGTTTTAAGCGCACTACAAACGGCATGTTAATATATATTAATATAGCGAGATAGAGACAGATATATATTAATATCAGAGATGTATCTTACTTATGACGTCATCGACAGATATATCTGTCCCTTTCTCGCCTCGCCTTTTTTCTATATACATTTCTCTCTTTCTCGCTATATTAATTTATATTAATATGCCGTTTGTGACGCCCTTTAACATAACAAAGTTGGCAATAAAGAGTGACTACATAATACAGCCTAAGCTCAACAAAGTTTTAACGCGCTAGTTACGAAATTTCCAAATTGTTTATTTTATTTAGCCCCGGTTAGGACAAACACGTCTATTTCTCTAGTTAATAGATGAGTTACGGTTATTTATTAAGACTTGTCGGAGGTTTAAACAATATCTTTATCGGAGAGATAATAAAAACATTTTATCGTAAAAAATGCGAACCGATTTTAGCGAACTTTTCAACCTCCGATAAGTCATTATGAATAAGACCATAAGAGTTTTCACGATTATAAAAACCGGTGAAGTACGAGTTGAACTCGCACACAAAGGGTTCCGTAGAGTTATTATTATACTATATTCATCATATTCCCGACAGGACAAGGGCAGTAGAATGATGATGATGAGTACTTGTCGTTGTAGCATCAACTGATATACATAAACTTTGAAATTTTCCGCTCTCTAGCTATCACCGTTTCAGAGATACAGCCTGGTGATAGACGGATGAGCAGCGAAATCTCATTAAAAAGGGTCCTTTTTACCTTTTGATACATACCTCTTTTTTATAACAAGTAATTAGTAAAAATATTATTTGATAACTAGCTGACCCGGCAAACGTTGTTTAGCCATGTAATTGTTTCGGGTGGACAACCCTTATCACTTAGGGGGATGAAAAATAGATGTTGTCAGATTCTCAGACCTAACATATCGTACACAAAATTTCACGAAAATTGGTCTAGCCATTTCGGAGGATTATAATTACAAACACCGTGATAGGAGAATTTTATATATTAGACTAACCATTAATGGGACAATTAATATTGTATCGCTTTTGTTATGTACTTTATGAGTTAAAAGGGATTATTCCCATTTGTGTGCCGCGGTGGTCTTGTTGAATATAATTTCCGGTTTTCGGTCTGTTTGCTTATTTATAGTAATTAAATAACAAATTATTTGTTCACAAGGCACAAGGGAGAAGATATTATTATTCAAGCCAATTCTAATGCATCAACAACTAAACTATTATGTTGTAGGTACATATTAATTTGTTAGTCTATAATACACACTGATTATAATAAGAAAGTTCAGTTAAAATTGTCGAATTGTATTATTGCCACTATCAATATTCATTTTTAACACGCTTATATTAGTTCGGAACGTATTTATCAATGTATTAATCTATAGGAACATTGTTTTTGCACTAAATCTTTTTGGCTAAAATACTTAAACTTTTGTAGTGAAAACGTTTCTGACTTGACATGTCTAAATTCAAATATTTATAATGAGAACGTAAAAATATCAATATAGATAGCTTTGTAATTTTTATGATTATTGAGGATGGAGAATTCAATATAAATACAGTCTGATTGTACTATTAATATTCCCTTAGGATGTCAGTATTCCTAAGCAATGTTATAGTGTTATTTATACCAGTTTTTTACTATTTTACTTATGGTGTGAACTGTGAAATACAATTGTTATAACCAGTGCTTCTATTATTTTACTCAACATCAGAATAGAAATCCCTACACACGCTCCTCCACAAATCTATGTAACGGAATCTTTAGAAGTGATTTTCACTCACTTACAGTGGTCGGATCGATCTGAAATTTTGCACACGTTTAGTATAGATGGCAATGCTATAATAAAAAAAAATTCAGCGTTTTCAATAGTGTTTTTAGTATTAGAAGTAAATTACTAAGTTAAGTTTAGTTGCGCACGTAGAATTGGTACCATTGTTCGTATACTTAATGGTTTGTGAGAACTGAACTTGTAAATTGTGTAATCAAATCTGGAAGATTTATTATACTGGTGTAGATCTTATCGCGTGCCACGATGCTACCCGCTTGCTTATTTCACGGGTACACTGCCTTTTAAGGGATAAATTATAGCCCATATCTTAAATAAGGGTATCAGCCACTTGCATACGAAAAATCTTCGAAATTGGTAGGTGTTGATCAACGAGCCACAAAAAGTTTGCAACGTCAAATCTATGGTCCTATGAGCAATATCACCGTAATTTTGGTATTTATCTAGAGGAAATTTATTCAAGATTGAAATGTAGTACCTGGATTATGATTATCATGTCATTTAAAAGCGTCATGAAAGTTTTTTGGAAGGCGGGAATTGACTCACAGTGTACACCGTGTGGTACACAGTAAGCATAGTGTTGGTACACAGTAAGCATAGTGTTGGTACACAGTAAGCATAGTGTTGGTACACAGTAAGCATAGTGTTGGTACACAGTAAGCATAGTGTTGGTACACAGTAAGCATAGTGTTGGTACACAGTAAGCATAGTGTTGGTACACAGTAAGCATAGTGTTGGTACACAGTAAGCATAGTGTTGGTACACAATTGGCAAGTAATGTACACATTGGGCCAGGTTTATTAGAAATAATGAAAATCATGTATTTTATTAGATTTTTTTTGATAGAAATACTGTGCATGATTCTTAATTATTAAATTACAAATAGGAGACAACAATAAAAAAGAATATCTGTTTAAATTGTATAAATCTAATATATAAAATATTATTGTATATATGAAATTGGTACCTATTCAAATTATAAAATACCAATTCGGAAGTATTTCTATAAATTGTATCTACTTATATTTATATATCAGTATTGTAATTGAGATCGTGAGTTTAACTAAAAAAATGTAGAAAATAAATCTGTACCACCATACCTACTCCAAACCCTAGTTCTAACGATTAAGTTTATTTCCGTTTAGGCTTAACTTGAATTGGATGCTGTACACAGACGTCCTCCACAACTGGAGGACGTCTGTGTACAGCATCCAATTCAAGTTCAGCATGTTGACACAAAAAGTACAGAAGAAAACCGTACAAGAGTTCGAGATCGAAGGTGCGATCCTTGCTCAGGACAAATAATTCATCTGTGCTATAAACGCAGCTGTTTTCTATATTTAACACTCTTAAGTAAGTTCGGTAGGTTTCTATCAATATATTAACCTATGTAACGGAATATTTAAAAGTGATTTCAACTCATTTGCAGTAGTCGGTTTGATCTGAAATTTTGCACATATACTAAGAACCGATGACAATGCAATAATTTAAAGATTTTTAGTTTTAAGCTAAGTAGATTTTTAAAAATAGTACATGTTTTAAATCGGTATATGGTATCCACAGTACAGGCAACAAGAGTTTGTTGTGATAAATGTGTAGTATATTTTCAAATTCAAACAGATCACTACAAATTCTATTCACGAATTTTACAAAATCTTTGTGTTGTGTGAAAAAGTTGTGATGTATATTCTGTTGTGGACAACATGACGTCAATATTGAACAAAACGGACTACCGTTGTTTTACCCTGTCATTTGCATTCTGTACCGATAGGGATGCGGGTTTCTAGCGATATTTGCCAATTTTTTACTTTTCCCATTCATCCCCTTGTCAAGATAGAAAAACAAAAAGTTCACAAACATTGTATATATCGAATATCTTGTTCTTTTTTCTTTCAATGTTATTATTTTTCATATTTTCTTTCAACGGCACGTATTGAGCTCAATTTAATACATATTCAATGTACCTTATTGCCATAAATGAATAATTAGCTTTAGAATTATTCAGTAGCACGTTTCATTAAGGCAAGATTGATCAAGACCCTGTATATTTATACATACATGTATTAGTTTAGTTAAAGCCCTCCTTATAGCTGTGTAATAAATTTATAACCAAGTGTTTGTCTACTTATGACAGCTTTTCTCCTTAACTGATGAACTAATTTGGTCGTGGTGATGACATGTAGGCTATTTCAGTTGTTGTGATAATTATTTAGGATTCCGTATGTGTAGGAATTATCAGTGTGGTGACGGATTAAGAATACATGCGTCACTACCCCATTTTCTTCCACAGGATGCTGTAAAAGCCAGCTAAGGGATAATATATGTAGATAACATCCTTTGTGAGAGACAAAAATCTCATAAAAGACTAAATTGCTCCCAACTACTTATCATGTTATTTTCGTAATCGGTCCTCTCTCCATCTTCGACATCTTCGTTATTCAAACGACCTTCTTCTCTCTTGCCCTCCTCATAGCTCCAGTCTTGTATTAGAGCAAAGATAATGAGAGAAAATTCTTGTCTCTCATTGATGACTATAATATTCAATACAATACCACCCAAATAACACAAACTTGCTCAGAACCATCTCAGTTTGTAGATACATCACAGAGTTCAGTACTGAATGATGGTGCTTCCCAAGTTCAAAGTAAAAGCCAAAGTAATACTCCTAAAACCAATATTTTTATGTATAGTGATGAAATGGGAAAACATATGGGCCAAACAATGTTTCATAATACGGGCCTACTAGTAACCAACTCTTGTTTGCCTGGTGCTAGTTTCACACAAATATTAGATAAGTTACTTTTAGATAGTAGTAGTTACACTCCTGAGACTACTTTAATTGTTTTAATTGGCAGAACGGGATATGTTAACGCTCAAAAACTGGTTAAATATTTTAATTTATTATCACAATTGAACGTAAAGAATATTATCTTGTTTACATTTCCTTACAGCAAATTGTTGTCACGCGCTGAAAATAATAATAGACATAAATTCAATATGAAATTACACACATTGACTGTGTATAATAATAAATTTAATTTAATTGACATTAATGTATTTAATAAATACTATTTTAATATGACAAAAGATAATTATTGTCTTGCTAACTATTATAAAAGAGAGATAGCAACTGCGCTATCATATTTTTTACATTTTTCTGCTTCTATTGAGCAGCCTTGTAATTTGACGTCATGTAAAGATGCTTTATGTGACAGTAATTCTTTAAATTAGTATGTAAGACAATGGAGGGAAACTCCGGCAATACACTGATACATTTTGTTAATGATCATGATGGTTGCAATGTTAATAGTACACCTGCTTGTTGTATAAATAAACATCATATATCCCCATTATCTGTTAGTAATACAAAAAAGCCAAATTGCCTTAACCTGGTGCATCAAAATATTCAGGGGATGTTAGGTAAGGAGTTAGAATTGGAATTGTTTTTGAACTATAATAATATTGATATTTTATGTGTTACAGAATCTTGGCTAAAAAGTCACCAGGTCATATTCAGTTCCAATAACCACCAGGTTGTAAGCTCTTTCAACAGGGTTCGTATGATACGTGGTGGCTCTTTAATAATTATTAATAGATTACTTAAATTTAAAGAAAGAACTGATATTGTGAGCCTCTCTGTTGAACGGGTAGTAGAGATTGCATGTGTTGAACTGGAGCAACTTATTGTTATGAGTGTATATAAACCTCCATGTGCGCCTTATGAATCTTTTATTAATATCATGGAGGATGCCTTATTTAAATTAGCTAATAGTCCTAAAATAATTGCTATTTGTGGAGACTTTAATATAAATATACTGGAAAATAATTCACAGACTGGTAATTTTTTAAATCTGTTTAAATCATTTAATTTACATAATGTTTTTCTTGAACCCACAAGAATTACTGCCTCCAGTGCTACCTGCATTGATAACATATTTATTAACATCAAACCAGATCACAAGTCTTTATTTAGCTCGTTATCATCTGATCATTGTGGTCAGTTGATATCCATTCCTAAAAAGAGCAATAGGGTTCAAGAAAAAAGAATTTGTTTTAGACCTATGAATAGGACTCGCCTAGAAGAACTAAAAAGCAACTTGTTCACAAAGCTATCATGGATGCCAGTTCATGGAACTCCTGATCCTGATGTCCTTTATAACTCTTTATTTAACATAATAACTGGTGAGTTCAATAGAATATTTAAACCAAAATCTAAGATCATTAGTGATCAGTTGAAGTTCAGTGAATGGGCAACTGTTGGTATTTATAAAAGCCGTAATAAGTTGTATGAACTTTATGAAGGAAAAACTTATAATCAGAGTGAAACTTTTAAAAAACATGTAAATAATTATTCTAAAGTTTTTAAAAAAGCCTGTTCTGCCGCAAAGACGATTTACTTAAAAAATAAAATAAAAACTTCTTCAAACAAAATTAAAACTACTTGGGATATCATAAATAGTGAAACTGGTAGGGCTACAGCTCGTAGCCGCGACTTCAATATAAAAATAAATAATGTAAATATAACGGCGGATATGGAAGTAGCGACTGAGTTTGAACGTTATTTTTCTAACATTCCTATATTAACAACCAGTTCACTCAAGTCCTCTCCCATCTCAGCCGAAGAGCTCCTCAAACAAAATGTTACAGAATGTATCACCGAGTTTTCGTTTACTGCAGTTAATGACATAGATATTATAAGTACTTTCAAAACAATTGATAAAAAGAAAACCATAGACCTATGGGGATTGTCTGTTAAAACTGTTGAAAATATTATAGGAATAATTGCCCCTTGCCTGGCTGAAATTTTTAATTGTTGTATTGATTTAGGTGTGTTTCCAGATCTCATGAAACACAGCAAAGTAATACCTTTATTTAAGTCAGGTGATTCTTCGGATCCAACGAATTTCCGACCTGTTTCTATACTTCCTTCTTTAAGTAAAATATTTGAAAAAATTATTCTAAATCAGCTCCTCAAGCACTTTAATGACAATAAATTATTACATAAGAAACAGTTTGGATTTACGAAAGGATGTTCAACTACAGATGCAGCGGTTGAACTGTTAAAAGGTATATTCTCGGCCTGGGAGAACTCGCAAGATTCGTTAGGTGTTTTTTGCGATTTGTCCAAAGCTTTTGACTGTGTACAACATGAAACCTTAGTTAGGAAACTACATCATTATGGTATCAGAAATAAAGCACTCGATCTTTTAAACTCTTATTTAGACAACAGAATTCAGAAAGTTGATGTTAACGGTAAACGATCTCCAGGAGCTGCTGTTACATTGGGCGTCCCACAGGGCTCCATTCTCGGTCCATTCCTTTTCCTTACTTATATTAATGACTTACCGTACTATGTTGGGAACGATCAAGAGATTGTTCTGTTTGCTGATGATACTTCCTTGACTTTTAAAATTAATAGACAAATGCGTGATTATGACGAAGTAAACAGTGCACTCTCAAAACTTGTACAATGGTTTAATGTTAATAACTTATTGTTAAACTCTAAGAAAACAAAAGTAATAAAATTCTCCATGCCAAATGTTACCCAAGTAGAAACCAATGTACATTTGAGTGGTGCAAAATTGGAACCAGTACATTCAACTATATTTTTAGGAATCACTATTGATTCGAAATTACAGTGGGGCCCACAAATTGAAAAAATGTCTGGCAAACTTAGCTCTGCGGCATATGCGGTGAAAACAATTAGACGACTTACGGATGTAGATACGGCTAGAATGGTTTACTTTAGTTATTTTCACAGTGTAATGTGCTATGGAATTCTTCTTTGGGGAAGCTGTGCGGACATTAATCGGATATTTGTGCTCCAGAAACGCGCTGTTAGAGCTATATATAACCTAGGTCCGCGGGATTCTCTAAGGGAGAAATTCAAAGACATAAATATTTTAACGGTCGCTTCGCAATATATATATGAAAATTTATTGTATGTTCATAAAAATATTCATAATTTTACAAAAAAAAGCGACCACCATAATGTTAATACAAGGCATAAACACAATCTTGTGATGCATGTAACCCGTCTCCACAAAATATGTAACTCTTTCATGGGTCATTGTATACGATTTTATAATAAACTCCCTATTGATGTAAGAGAATTAAATAATTCTAAATTTAAAAAATTCATTAAAACTAAATTATGTAAAAAGGCGTATTATAAAATTTCTGATTATATTAAAGATGATAAAGCTTGGGAGTAGGTTGCTCTGGAGCAATACATATTCTATATTGTAAAGTTATTAGCATTGTAAGTATAATTGACATTTAATTTAAAAATATTGATTTTATTAAAAGCTCTGCTGAGTTTCTTACGCCGGTTCTTCTCAGCAGATTGCGTCCTGAACCGGTGGTAGGGAAAAAAATTGGACATGTCATAAGCACATAATTTTTCTAAAAAATTGTGTCTACGTGATTAAATGATTTTTCATTTCATTTCATTTCATTTCATTTCATTTCATTTCATTTGTACACTCTTCTTTCATCATACAATCTATTCTTTTATATTACTCTCTTCCTCGTGGGATCAGGTTAGCATCGAGCCAAAATATTTTCAAACGCAGAGTTCGTCAATTTTACACTAATATTTCACTACAATCGTCATAGTGTCTCTTTTTACATTTATACGGAATATAATTTTATGTATTATTAGTATGTATGTTTATGTATGTGTTTGTGTATGTATGTGTAAGTATATATGGTCACATGTTTATATGTTCGTAAGTATATAAATATAATTATTATGCTTATATCCTGGTATTTAATTTTATGTAGTTATATGCATTGAATATATCATTTGTTATATGCCTATTAATTTTTTAGGTGAAAAATATTTTAATTTGGTTAGTGTTTGGTAATGCGCCTACCTGTTCCGTTTTCCACACTACCCAATGGTTGACTGGTAGAGAATGCTTTTAGCATTAAGTCTGCCATTGTACTATGTATTTGTGCAAAAAGTTTAAAAATAAAAATTAATAATAAATTCCCTCCATACGTATCGAGGCTCGTGCCCAACAGTAAGACGTTCTGCAGAATGAGAGAGAAAGAGACAGGAACTCAGAAAAGGGGTCTATCACAAAATATGCTTGAAACACTACTATTAGTTAACGCAATAATATTATGGCCAAAACTAAATTAGTTTGCTTCAATTAAGTCTTACTACAAACTATTAAACTTCCCACATTTGTATGGACACTCTCGAATTTGGGCTGAATTTCATCGTGTAAGTATTATTAAAGCTATCCCTACAGAACTATTTGGCTTATATCCATACATACATTTTAACTTTCCCATTAACAGTATGTGCGAACTATAAGAGCAACATTATATAGATCAGGAGCTAGTTAGTGTTAGAGTATCGTCAAATTATTAGAAATTTGCGTCAAGAGCAAAACGGCTCTGTTATAATTTTTATTCTATCTGGCTTTGGATTTTGGATTTAAAATGCTAGAAATATTATTGTGTTGTTTATTGCAATTTTACGTACGATACGTGTATTTTAAGTAAATGATTACATATCTTCTAAAAGTACAATCACACTCTATTAATTAACATAATAATTTACAGGCTTTGCTATCGAGAGTAACTTTATAATATAATACTAATATTATAAAGCTGAAGAGTTTGCTTGTTTGTTTGAACGCGCTAATCTCAGGAACCACTAGGCCGATTTGAAAAATTCTTTCAGCGTTAGATAGGGCATTTATCGAAGGGTTTAGACTATACAACATCACGCTACGACCAGTAGAAGCGAAGCAGCAGTGAAAAATGTTGCAAAAACGTAAATCGTAAAACGTCGTAAATATACGTATTCAATTATGTGAAAAAGATAGCAGGAAAGAATTCTCTCTATAAGTCGTTCGTCTAGCAACTGTAACAATGTCATGTAAACTTAGATAGGTATTATTTAAATAAGCCACTCCTTTCCACCTTTTTATTTCCTTCATTTAAAGGCGTAATGGTATGTATAACAAGTACCTAATTCTTTTCTAAGACTTTAATAACAATCAAAATATTTTGTAATTCTAAAACATTTATTTTCAGTGACGCGATAGCAACTGAAACCCTCCTAAGATTTAACGTAAATCTAAGAGGTCTTGATAAAATGTGGTTTTCTCCGTACTATCAGATTAGAATACCACATTAGAAAACAATTTGGTTAGTACGTTTGTGTGTTAAGGTCTGTATTTTAATAAGTTTAAGTCGATTTTGTTGATTAATACTTTTAGGTATACTCCATGGCTTTTTCTGTTCCTTATTCTCTTCTATTACTTAATTTACTTAACAATCACGTATAAGAGCGTTAAAATAAAAAAACACACTAATTTCAGTGTCTTTTTCACTAAGTTTTTACACATCTACATTTACTTCACGGTTAGTGAGTTAAGAGAATTAGAAAAAGCACACAGTCACAACTTTCACATGTGAAAAGCAGCTAATTAAAGATAATAAGAAAAAAATTATAAGATCTCTTTAGGTCTCACAAGTTGTTTGTTTTGTAAGTAAATTCTTGAACCCTAATAATGTGAATGCTCGTAGACATGCTACGTTGGTGTAGCACTTATGTGCTACGGCTCGTAGCCATTTATGGACTCTACGCAATGGTAGCAGTTACAAATACAATACTTAGTTATGTTATGTGTATGTAATTTTTTTTTCTTAAAGACTGTTACTAACTGTGTAGCTTGAGTTTGATATAAATATTTTTATTTGTTTTAGATATAATTTTAAAATCTATTCTTACCGAGCGTTTGCATCTGGATAGAACTATACAAAAAAGTTAATCATGTGCATAATTTGCGAGAATTTGCACTGAGTCAGTCTGTTAGCATTTCATTTAAATATATGTACCTATTTGATAGACAGTTATCTATGAGATCGTTATAAGTTCTCTTGTATATAAGATTCTAAATTGTAAGTCAATTTTTATATATTATTTTTCAATATGTACCAATTTATCCGAGTGGTGGCGGATTAAGAACATATAGAAGTAAGATAAAGAAGTAAGAAAGTAAGATAAAGAAGTAACATCAGACAATAACAATAGATAAAAGGTTTGAAATATATATAATAATTATGTTGAACTTTTAGTTACAAAGATAACTTGAAGGGACACAGTAACCTGATGTTGTGGACCTTTATAAATTGGTTTGAGTCGCCAATTTAGCGACTTAATCTACATAAACTTGACCAAACTCTACCCTTAAGGCTCTGCCCTTAAGGCATTCACTCTCTCGCATTTGATAACAGAATCCAGAATCTTTACTAATCTTTACTTTTGTCTATTCAAGAAAATGATGAAGTTTCTAATATTAGTGTTTGAGCAGTCTTCGAAAGTATGTTGTTTCACCAAAGTCGATGAAGTCTTCCGAAGGTACCAAACAGGTAGTACTCATATGACGGAGTACAGAATTGTTTTATGTAAATAAAACGATGAGTTTGTCTTCAATTGCGTTTATTCCCAATAGGGATATTACAAACTTGCAGATTGTACTGGGATAGCAAATTATATAAAATTAAGTGGCGTACTACTGCTACCGCCACGATATGTATAAAAAGAATGAATAGGTTTTGTATGAAATAAAATGTCGTCGAATGAATGTGAGAGAAATAAAAATGGTGGATAGTTCGGTCTCCGCAGTTCAATGGGCCACGGCGGGCGGAGCCCCCCACCGCTGGTACGGCTCGGCGCGTACATACTGGGGGCCCTTGAAGACTGCAGTCTTCAACTACTCTTGAGACTCTTGTTCGTCTAGCAGGGGACAGAGGTACCGCACCGCTCGTCTGTAGGTACCAGAATTTGTGGTTACGTCAGCCACACGTATGACGCCATCAGGACCTGGAAATAGTTTTGAAATGCGTCCAAGACGCCAGTAAAGGGGTGGCGCATTTTCTTCCCTTAGAAGAACCAAATCACCAAGCTGGATTGGACGATCAGGAACTCGCCACTTGGTGCGCTGTTGAAGTTCTGCAACATACTCCAGTTGCCAGCGCCGCCAAAAATGCTGCCTCATATTCTCTATCCTCTGAAACCGGTCTAATCTGGTTTGTGTTGCATCCTCTAGGCTAGGTGATGGTAATGACGTCAAGGCACGGCCAATGAGAAAGTGACCTGGAGTTAGAGCTTGGAAATCGTTGGGAGAAGAGGAGAGAGGACATAAGGGACGGCTGTTAAGGATTGCTTCTACTTGACTAAACAAGGTTGCCAATTCCTCGAAAGTAACATGACCATTGCCTAATATCCTCTTTAAGTGATGCTTTGCAGATTTTACCCCTGACTCGAATAAGCCCCCAAAATGGGGAGCATAAGCAGGTTGAAATTTGAATTTAATTCCTTCATCGGACGCAAAGGAAGAGATGGACGAAGAATTAGATTTTAGAAAAGATCCTATCTCTTTAGCGGCAGCGACAAAATTTCTGCCGTTATCACATAAAATTTCGCGTGGCTTGCCTCTGCGCGCTATAAAACGACGTAAGGAAAGTATAAATGCCTCCTTAGAAAGCTGACTAACTGCTTCTAAATGTATGCACTTAAATCTAGTGCAAACGAAAATCGCTAAGTAACATTTGCTTATTTTACAGCCTCTTCCCTTCCTATCAGTTATCATAAATGGTCCAGCAAAATCGACTCCAACACTAACAAACGGAAAATCTGGTGTAACACGTTCTAAAGGTAGTGTGCCCATCATGGGCGCGATTGTTTTGGGAGCGAAGCGTCGACAAGTTACACATTGTCGCGCGACCGTGCGAGCCAAGTCACGTCCGCCGACAGTCCACACGTTTTCCCGAATGGAGCTGAGTAAGAACTGGGGACCAGCGTGAAGAAGTCTCAAGTGCTCCTGCTGAAATAATAACCTAGCAAGTCTATGTTTAGCACTTAGAAGTATCGGATGGCGTTTATCAAACGAATAAAATGAAGAATCGAGACGGCCACCTACACGTAAAATATCTTCCTCGTCTAGAAAGGGAGATAATGAAATTAGAGGGTTTTTGCTACTTAAAATACGTTTATTGCGTAGTGTGTTTAATTCGGTTGAAAAACTATTAGCTTGGGAAAATTTTACCAACTGTTTAAAAGAAGATTCGAGTTCCTCAGGCTGTAAAACTCCTATTTTCTTAGTGCTAGGATTGCGGCAATTATGTATAAATCGCAACAAATAAGCAAATGAGCGTTGAATCTGTTTTAGTTTAGAGTATTTATCAAAATCAATCAAGGAAGTATGTGATAAAGTTTCGCATGTTGCAGCAACATTGATTTTTAATTCAGGAATGTCGTTGTGAACTATCATATCACTACCTAATTGTGGCCAATTGTCTTCCGTTGTATATAAGAAAGGTGGACCTTCCCACCACATGTTTAGATTATTTAATTTATAGGTATCGACGCCACGTGAAGCATAATCTGCCGGATTTAACGCGGTGGGCACGTAATGCCACTCAGAACCTTCGGTTAACTCTAAAATTAAACCTACTCTGTTTGAAACAAATGTTTTTAATTTAGTGTGATTAGTTTGAAGCCACGCTAAAACAATGGAGGAATCGGTCCAGTAGCAGGTGCGTGTTACCTTACAACGCAGTGTGCTTACCACCGCCGTAATGAGTCGTGCGCCGAGCACCGCCGCGCACAGCTCCAGTCTAGGAATGGTGACCGGCGAGAGAGGACTCACGCGCGCCTTCGCGCACAGGAGTCGCACAACAACGTCACCGCGATCGTTTGTAGACTTTAGATAAACACACGCTGCGTAGGCGCTGATGCTACTGTCACAAAAGCAATGCAGTTCTATATAGTTAGGCAAATCGCAAAGTGCGTGCCGTGGTATTTTAAATGAGTTCAAAGAAGATAATCCATCTGTGAATTGCCTCCAAGACAGTTCGATACTTTCAGGCACAGGCTCATCCCAATCAATTTTGGCCAGCCATAATTTTTGTATTAAAATCTTAGGCACAATAGTTATTAAACTTAAAAGGCCCAATGGGTCGAATATCTTACAAGAATCAGATAAAATTGACCGTTTAGTAATATAATTGTTATTAGTGGAATATTTTGTGGGAAAGTGTATGACGTCAGCTGCAGAGTCCCATCCTACTCCGAGAGTGTGTGAATGAGAACTTAGTAGAAGACTGTCTTCTGAACTAAGACTCTGGCATTGTCTCAAAATCATTTCCGAATTCGAACGGAATTTGCGCAATGGAAAGCATCCAGCTAATAAAACTTGTTCAACAGAGTTTTTAATGTTTAATAATTCGCACTCGGAATCCGTCCCTGTGATCAAATCGTCGACCATAAAATCATTCTGTATAATTATTTTGATTTTATCGTCCACACAATCTTCACCTAGTTGCCACAAACAACGTGTACTTAGAAAGCTTGCACTTGAATAGCCGTAAGTAACTGTGTTAAGTTTTAATGTTTTTAATTTATCATTCTCGTTATCTCGCCATAATATTAATTGTAGATTACGGTCACAATCCTGCACGCTAATCTGGCGATACATTTTTTCGACATCGCCTGTTAACACATATTTGTACGATCTAAATCTAATAAGTATATTAAAAAGTGAATCTTGTATACAGGGACCAATCATCTGGAGATCGTTAATGGAATAACCAGATGATGTAATAGCGCTTGCATTGAAAACAACACGAACCTTCGTTGACTCGCTAGTAGGTTTTAGAACAGGATGATGCGGCACATAATAAGAAATATCTGTAAACCTAGATTTAGTCTCCGAAAGATGACCTAGCTCGGCATACTCTGAGATAAATTTTTGATAAGAACCTTTAAGTTCTGGATCATGCCTAAAACGTTTTTCTAACACTAGAAATCGTTTTTTAGTTACTCGATACGAATCACCTAAACAGTCGGGCTCGGTTACTAAAGGTAGACGCACGCAAAACCTGCCATCTTTGTCCCTATACGTATGGGTAATGAAGTGTTGTTCGCATTCTGCTTGTATGTCTGTAGGTTGCGTCGTGGGCTGAGGAATTTGTTCTAGTTGCCAAAACTTACTCAATTGTTCATCTAAATTATCACTCGTAGTAATATGATTGCATTGACTAAACGAGTAAAAAGATTGTTTTGGTAAAGCACGCTCGAACACAGGACCTGCCAATAGCCAACCTAGTTTTGATTTGCGCATAATGGGTAAATTTTTACCTAAATTAAGTTGCTCGGATCCGATTAAATACCAAAAATGATCCGCACCGATTAAAACGTCAATGGGCGCAGGCTCATTAAATGTAGGATCTGCGAGTCTCACCTTCGGCGGGAGTTTAAATTGTGATTTGTTGAAGTACTTGTGTGGTAAATTACCCGAAATAGTGGGTAAAACTAAGCACGATGTGCGAAATTTAAATGTTTTATTATATTTTGATTTTATTTCTATAGTACAGCGCTCAGGCGTACCTAATAAAGCATTGTTACCTATGCCTACTATGTTTGTATTAGTGTGCTGAGGAGTCAATTGCAACCGTTCCTTTAGACTGGAACTAATTATAGAAGTTTGACTCCCGCTATCTAATAAACATCTTGCAGTGAGGCAAGCCTTCGTTTCGGGATTAGAAACATTAATAAGTGCAGTAGAAAGCAAAATGTGATTATGACTATATGTAGCCATACCGGCCGTGACTTGGGCGTCTGGCTGCGGTGGCGAGGAAATAGAACTTTTATCAGCCGGAGGAACCTCCCGGTGTAATAAAGTGTTATGACGGCCCTTACATTTCAAACAATTGCCTAACCTACAACGATGTGCAGAATGACCCTTGCGTAAACAGTTAAGGCATAGTTTCAAATTTACCGACTCAGAAATCCTGTCTTCGATGGACTTGGACCGGAACGCCGAGCAGTCATAAATGCGGTGACTGCCACGGCAGAAGACACACGAGGCAGGAGTAGCGGGTGAAACACAGGACGTGGCTGAAATTTGAAACGTTTTCGTTTGTAGTTTACGTGGATTCGAAGTATTCAATTGTTTAAGTGGAGGAGTTGTCAGCTGAGTTTTATTTCGTTGGACAGACTCAAGAATATCAGCACGACCCTTTAAAAATCTGTGGAAATCGTCAAGAGAAGGCATTTCATCGAGAGCGTTTTTATACTCCTCCCACTTTAAGACAGTGCCGCCGTCGAGTTTTGCCGAGACCATGTAGATAATAATAGTGTCCCAGTGATTTGTAGGCTGACCTAATGTATTTAAGGCTCGTAAATGTTTAGATACATGATCTACAATGTACCTAAGACCTTGGGTTGATTCCCTACCTATGGGTGAAATATTAAAAAGAGCATTGAGGTGATTGTAAATCAGCTGTTTTTTATTATCATACCTCTCGCATAGGAGACGCCAAGCTTCTATGTAATTAGAGTCAGTAACTTCTAAGTTACTAATCACCTGGGATGCCTCGCCCTCTAAGTAGGAATTTAAATAATGAAATTTATGAATAGGCTGTATACGATCGTTACTGTGAATAAGCGAATTAAAAGTGTCTCTAAATTCGATCCATTTAAAATAAGACCCATCAAAATTAGCTACTTGAATTAAAGGCAGTCTAAAATTTAAATCGTTATGATGTTTATGCTTACAGGGTGATGATGCATCAGGCTTACCACTAATAGATTCAAATTCATCATTCGCCCTACTCAACAAAGACTGAGCGGTAGTTATTAATGAATAGAATTCTTGTTCAATCTCTTCCCGCGTGTCAATCTCGGCTTGCTGTGAGGATGGACACGCTATTTCGATTTGTGTTTGTAATTCATCAAATTGGCTAAAAAGACTACGAAATCGATCCAACCTCAAGGCAAGTTCACTCGTTTGTTCTGATAATATACTATCGTGACCATCAAACTTTTCGATATAGTTTTTAAATTTGGTAATTCGCCCTTTAATTGAGCTTCTTGTGGCAAAAAGAGAAGTTTTATCACCTTTGTCGGTCATATTTAATAAAAAATAATATTAAAATTAATAACCAAACGAGTGAAGATATAAATTCAAATTAAAGTAGTAATAAATATAAAAAGGGAATACGTATATTGCACTGCTTATGCTCCCGGGCGTAGCGCGATGAAAGTTCACGACGCACCGAACGAGCGTAGCGTAGAAAACCGGTTTGTTATTTGCAGGCGAGAAACAATGCACAGGTTCGCCGCGGCTAATGCGTCGCGATCTGGAACAGTTATTAGTTAAGTACTCGTATATAAAACGATAAAACGATGCAATGACTATGCAGTTAATGGAATTTGGACTTTGACCTGCGTTAACTTTATGTATTTGATCTATTATAAGTGGGTAAGCTATAGCTGCGTATGTAAAAATTGCGTATAAGTTTATTAATTTCTAAATCACTACGTAAATGAATAGAATATAACGCCAAAATATGTTGTAAAACTAACTTTAAGCCTTTAGGGAAAAGAAAATAAAAATGCTAAAGCCAAAGCTGTAGGTAAATTAATTTGCGACGTTAATATACGGTGTTTGAATATTAATTAAGGATAGGCGCAATAAAATAAGCGACCTTTATGCATGTATTGTGCGTTCAGCTTATTTATTAGGAGAAATAAGCAAAGCTTAGAATGTAGGATGCGCATGAAATATGCAATTATATATTATATGGAATGGCAAATCTAAATTCAAATAGAAAGCAATTGGATTAGATTGGGTAAAAGATGGAAAAAATAAGGATTGGTGCACTTTCCTGGCTAAACCTTGGCTGCGGCGTCCTTAGGCTGACCGGCCGGCTTGAAGCTAGGGTTGTAGAAGCTCCGATGCGTTCTTGAAACGTTAGACTGATTGTTCTCCTCCTTCCAAGTGCGTAGGAATTTTTTTGAAATAAAATGGGTAGTCTCTGGACACACTGGCGAGTATTTTCGAAGTTTGTCTTGAACGTCGAACGTCTTCCGTGACCTTTCGTCCTTCACGAAGCTTGGTGCGTATCACGTCGGGGTCACCAAAATGTTTGAGCAGTCTTCGAAAGTATGTTGTTTCACCAAAGTCGATGAAGTCTTCCGAAGGTACCAAACAGGTAGTACTCATATGACGGAGTACAGAATTGTTTTATGTAAATAAAACGATGAGTTTGTCTTCAATTGCGTTTATTCCCAATAGGGATATTACAAACTTGCAGATTGTACTGGGATAGCAAATTATATAAAATTAAGTGGCGTACTACTGCTACCGCCACGATATGTATAAAAAGAATGAATAGGTTTTGTATGAAATAAAATGTCGTCGAATGAATGTGAGAGAAATAAAAATGGTGGATAGTTCGGTCTCCGCAGTTCAATGGGCCACGGCGGGCGGAGCCCCCCACCGCTGGTACGGCTCGGCGCGTACAATTAGTTATATTAATATTTACTTTGTAACAAACTATTTATGATGATTCAAATCAAATATTGTTTACACAAATCTATAATCCGTTTCTATTCTTGACTACTTCCTTTTCTTGACTGATCTTGTGGCGTTCAACAGTGGCACTGATTTCTATATACCTTCGGCTTAAGTTTGATTCTCATTTGGGACTGTTAATTTTGTGATATCTAATATATAAAATTCACGTGTCACAGTGTTAGTTACCGCACTCCTCCGAAAAGACTTGACCGATTCTTCTCAAATTTTACATACATATTCAGTAGGTCTGAGAATCGGCCAACATCTATTTTTGAAACCTTTTTTTTTTAGTTTGGCAAAACAACGTTTGCCGGGTCAGCTAGTAATTATATATAATACATAGTAAACACCCAGACGCAGTACAAACATTTGTATGACATTTATGGATATCACACAAATGATTGTCCTGACCGGGAATCGAACCCGAGACCTCGCGATCGGCAGTCCATTACATAAACCACTCCACCACGAAGCCCGTCATATGTCATATGTTCTGCATGTTTACAATACATGTGTTAGTAGATAAAGGAGGATGGTAATTAAAGTCGTGAAATGAAACCCATAGGTTTATGGAAATAATAATTAAGGTTAGTTTATGACTACAGTGCAGCGCTTATCTATAAAATGCTCACAAATATTTTTTTCTACAATTTAACTTTCCCATTAACAGTATGTGCGAACTATAAGAGCAACATTATATAGATCAGGAGCTAGTTAGTGTTAGAGTATCGTCAAATTATTAGAAATTTGCGTCAAGAGCAAAACGGCTCTGTTATAATTTTTATTCTATCTGGCTTTGGATTTTGGATTTAAAATGCTAGAAATATTATTGTGTTGTTTATTGCAATTTTACGTACGATACGTGTATTTTAAGTAAATGATTACATATCTTCTAAAAGTACAATCACACTCTATTAATTAACATAATAATTTACAGGCTTTGCTATCGAGAGTAACTTTATAATATAATACTAATATTATAAAGCTGAAGAGTTTGCTTGTTTGTTTGAACGCGCTAATCTCAGGAACCACTAGGCCGATTTGAAAAATTCTTTCAGCGTTAGATAGGGCATTTATCGAAGGGTTTAGACTATACAACATCACGCTACGACCAGTAGAAGCGAAGCAGCAGTGAAAAATGTTGCAAAAACGTAAATCGTAAAACGTCGTAAATATACGTATTCAATTATGTGAAAAAGATAGCAGGAAAGAATTCTCTCTATAAGTCGTTCGTCTAGCAACTGTAACAATGTCATGTAAACTTAGATAGGTATTATTTAAATAAGCCACTCCTTTCCACCTTTTTATTTCCTTCATTTAAAGGCGTAATGGTATGTATAACAAGTACCTAATTCTTTTCTAAGACTTTAATAACAATCAAAATATTTTGTAATTCTAAAACATTTATTTTCAGTGACGCGATAGCAACTGAAACCCTCCTAAGATTTAACGTAAATCTAAGAGGTCTTGATAAAATGTGGTTTTCTCCGTACTATCAGATTAGAATACCACATTAGAAAACAATTTGGTTAGTACGTTTGTGTGTTAAGGTCTGTATTTTAATAAGTTTAAGTCGATTTTGTTGATTAATACTTTTAGGTATACTCCATGGCTTTTTCTGTTCCTTATTCTCTTCTATTACTTAATTTACTTAACAATCACGTATAAGAGCGTTAAAATAAAAAAACACACTAATTTCAGTGTCTTTTTCACTAAGTTTTTACACATCTACATTTACTTCACGGTTAGTGAGTTAAGAGAATTAGAAAAAGCACACAGTCACAACTTTCACATGTGAAAAGCAGCTAATTAAAGATAATAAGAAAAAAATTATAAGATCTCTTTAGGTCTCACAAGTTGTTTGTTTTGTAAGTAAATTCTTGAACCCTAATAATGTGAATGCTCGTAGACATGCTACGTTGGTGTAGCACTTATGTGCTACGGCTCGTAGCCATTTATGGACTCTACGCAATTGTAGCAGTTACAAATACAATACTTAGTTATGTTATGTGTATGTAATTTTTTTTTCTTAAAGACTGTTACTAACTGTGTAGCTTGAGTTTGATATAAATATTTTTATTTTTTTTAGATATAATTTTAAAATCTATTCTTACCGAGCGTTTGCATCTGGATAGAACTATACAAAAAAGTTAATCATGTGCATAATTTGCGAGAATTTGCACTGAGTCAGTCTGTTAGCATTTCATTTAAATATATGTACCTATTTGATAGACAGTTATCTATGAGATCGTTATAAGTTCTCTTGTATATAAGATTCTAAATTGTAAGTCAATTTTTATATATTATTTTTCAATATGTACCAATTTATCCGAGTGGTGGCGGATTAAGAACATATAGAAGTAAGATAAAGAAGTAAGAAAGTAAGATAAAGAAGTAACATCAGACAATAACAATAGATAAAAGGTTTGAAATATATATAATAATTATGTTGAACTTTTAGTTACAAAGATAACTTGAAGGGACACAGTAACCTGATGTTGTGGACCTTTATAAATTGGTTTGAGTCGCCAATTTAGCGACTTAATCTACATAAACTTGACCAAACTCTACCCTTAAGGCTCTGCCCTTAAGGCATTCACTCTCTCGCATTTGATAACAGAATCCAGAATCTTTACTAATCTTTACTTTTGTCTATTCAAGAAAATGATGAAGTTTCTAATATTAGTTATATTAATATTTACTTTGTAACAAACTATTTATGATGATTCAAATCAAATATTGTTTACACAAATCTATAATCCGTTTCTATTCTTGACTACTTCCTTTTCTTGACTGATCTTGTGGCGTTCAACAGTGGCACTGATTTCTATATACCTTCGGCTTAAGTTTGATTCTCATTTGGGACTGTTAATTTTGTGATATCTAATATATAAAATTCACGTGTCACAGTGTTAGTTACCGCACTCCTCCGAAAAGACTTGACCGATTCTTCTCAAATTTTACATACATATTCAGTAGGTCTGAGAATCGGCCAACATCTATTTTTGAAACCTTTTTTTTTTAGTTTGGCAAAACAACGTTTGCCGGGTCAGCTAGTAATTATATATAATACATAGTAAACACCCAGACGCAGTACAAACATTTGTATGACATTTATGGATATCACACAAATGATTGTCCTGACCGGGAATCGAACCCGAGACCTCGCGATCGGCAGTCCATTACATAAACCACTCCACCACGAAGCCCGTCATATGTCATATGTTCTGCATGTTTACAATACATGTGTTAGTAGATAAAGGAGGATGGTAATTAAAGTCGTGAAATGAAACCCATAGGTTTATGGAAATAATAATTAAGGTTAGTTTATGACTACAGTGCAGCGCTTATCTATAAAATGCTCACAAATATTTTTTTTACCTATTAAAAATAATTATGAAATACTTTAATATTAAATTACTTAAGCTTCTTAATAAATCTACTTACTGCTAATATCATCAAAAATATTATCTTTAGAGTGAACTTCTAAGAGCCGTTTTACGTGGAATTACTGGTGTGCATGTGACCTAATTTCACGGTAGAGCTATTGTGTGAAAGAAATAAATAATGTTAGCTCTCGTGACCTTTGTTTAAATTCATATTTCTGTGAAAAGTGATGAGATCTCGAACACCTTATGGTTGATTCAAACAATAAATCAATGTGTATCGCTTTGTTATGTGTATCAAAATAGATTACACGTCAGTTGCCCTGCATCACACCAGGACCAGATTGTTGAAATAATGATAAATCAATCTACTTACATGATTCATATCACCGAAGAGTATTTTTGCATCGGGTATAGAGAGAGACAGAGATAATGAAGAATGGGAAAAGATAAATAGATTGCGTCACATTTCAATTACGAACACACTAAAATCGAACATTAATGGAAATCTTAATAATATTACGCTGTCTTGAGTAGTAAATATTTGTATAACACATGCATGACAGGACCAAAGTGTAGAAGTAATAGTATCATCAATCATATCATTTAGATCCCACTTGTATGTGCATGAATTATACCATAATTTCACGTAACTATAGCCGAAAATAGTGTAGAATTTTACTTTTTCTATAGTTTATGTAAAATTTCTTTAGTTTGTGCCCACAAAACCTACAAGTTACGGGAATATCCACTTGGTAGAGTCCTTTTAAAGTTGTCGATTTGAGTAAACCAATTTATGTTAAGTTAGTCTTTTAGTTCTACAGGCAAGCGAGCTGAAGGCACTCCTGTATTTTATAGACTAGTCAATAGTCAATGGCTGTACAATCTTTCTCTCTTCAGACCATTTACGTCCCATTATTGAGCACGGGCCTCCTCCGCTTTAGGAGGGATAATAGTCTACTGTGCTGCGCTGACTAGGCGTGTGGGCATAGGATTTATATGAGAGTTTTACATGGTCATCACATGGACATAATTATTCACAATCACATTTCCTTCTTTCCTGAGTACCCTAATTTTCCTAGGTCCTGTATTTTAAAGCTCTTGCCATAGTTTATTTACTTGGCTAGATACAACTGTATGATATTATCTCTTTTATAAATTGCTTATTCATAGTTTAAAAGAATTTTAATAAACTCTTGTAAAGATGAATGTGCAATGTAAGGTTTTCTTTGTGTGAGCGTAGGGAAGAAACGTCGAATATTGGCTTCGACGCCAGCTCAGACGGCGCCTCATTTAGATTTTATATACATTTTCTAAAAGGTTCTCTACCCATGTATATATTCTTAATGCTATTTTAATATTGAGCTTTGTGATGTGCCTGCTTATAGTGACGTCGGACCTATGAAAAAAAGCCTTGGTTATTATAATAGCTGAGGCCCACAGTTTTACTTGAATTTACCCATTTCACTTATGACCTAGGAGTGTCATTCTTTATGACACCTTGGTTTGGTCTGGGAATCGGTCAACATCTTTTGTTGACCGATTCCCAGACCAAACTAATATGCACACAAAATTTCATAAAAACTGGTCCAGACATTTCTACACAAACAAACCAAAAGGAAAAAAATAGAAAAAAATCGATGGGTACAAAGATTAATCAATTTTAAAGTCCTAAGAATACTTTAGTACTGCGCACAATAACAGCAAAAATATTAAAGCACACAATAGCTAACAGTGAAGTTAGTCACTGTACCTATGTAAAAAGTAATAAAAAAAAAGTAAATTCAATCAACTTACAAAATCAATCTCCATTTTAATTATGATTTGATAAAAATTCCAGAGAATAATAAATGTTCAAACAAAAACAAAGTCTCCAATTAATTATAGCGACTAATTTTTGCTTTTGTGAAGTATTACCATAAAACAATTTCCAACTGATATTAATGTTCAAACAAAAACAGAGTCCCGCCAATTAATTATAGGGAGTATTTTTTACGCAAATTAATATCAAGGAATGTTAAAACCGATAGCGTAACTGTAAGAAAACACGTAATGGAATGATGGAAAATAAAGAAGTAAACTGTTATAGGAAAACTGTGCTATCTTGTAATGAAAAATAATAAAACTATTAGCTGTGTCCTACAGCTTCACTGCGTGTAATTTTGACATACGCCTCTCTTATAATAAGGTAATGCGAATGCCACCTAGGTGCATTACCTTTACTTAGCCCTAATAATAATAATTTCATTTTGTAAAGTAAAATAATGTAAAATAGAACAAATTCAAGCATTGTAACCGACTTATGTACTGTATATAACATATATCTAAACAATTAAGTGCAGTGTATATTGAAGTTAAAAATAAATTTAGAAATTTGAGATTTTCTACTAATGGTAGAAGAAAGAATTTCGGGAAAGGGATGTTTATATTGAACTTAACATTCAATCTAGAATAGTTCCAAGAAGAAATAAATTGTATTTATTCAGCAGCTAACATTTTTCGGAACAATTTCGGTGTCTGAACATTTCTTACGTTTTCTTTAAAGCACGGCGTGACTTGTAAACTGGCACAGGTATATTATAGAGTTGCTCCAATCTACGTGACTTAATTAACTTACTCAACCTTGTGGATCTGTAAATCGTCACAATTACCACTCTACCAGGAATCCTGGTTTAATTACGTTAAATCTCATTCAGTTCCAAAGAGTTTTATCGACCATTGAACGGGTTGATTCTATTAATTGCGTTACAGCGGCGCGGCGTTTACTCTCGATCCCAGACATCTCCATAATATATACATTACTAATTTATATAACAGTATCTTATAAATATTAAAGGAAAAAATAGAATGGTGATTTTTGTCGTCTGTCAGTCTGTATTTTCGTAGGCACATCCTGTTATTACTATTTCTTGACTTGAATGTACTGTGGATAAGTATGTGGTTTTTTACATTTAAAGATCTAATTTAAAATATTGGTTCTGATTTAGTGAACTAATGATGACATGGAAATGGATTGAATGGATTGATTTTTTTTGGACTTTTTAGACAAGTTCATGTGGACCCAAAATAAGCTAACTTGTGTTACAAGTGCCAGAAATAAAATAAATAAATACGTTCTTATAAGACATAGAAAACACCCAGACCCAGATTGAATTTATGTAATACTTGTGACTCGTCTCCTTATTCGTCAGATATTTATAAATACATGACCTAAAGCTTAATATTTTATCAATAGATTGCATTACAAATAAAAAATATCAAATTACGTCGGAGGTTAAAAACGTGCCACCACTCGACAAAGATTTTAATTTTCTCCACTTGTGTGCTTATGTGCGTGACAGTGGATATTAAATTACGCAAGATGATGGAAAGTTTTTTCATCGCTAAAGTTTATCTCATTTATCTAAACAAACATGTACCTACGTTAGCAGTTTGAAATTTGAAGGATGTTTTAGTGTTAGTGTATACTAAATATAAAAGCACTGAAATTTGTCTAAATCTGCATTTATACATCTTCTAGTTTTTATGTACTAAATCAGACTTGTTTTTAACCGACTTCAAAAAAAGGAGAAGGTTATCAATTCGTCTATATGTGTTTTTTATGTTTGTTACCTTATAACATTTAACTGGGCGAAGCGATATTAATGATACTTTTTTATTTGAAAGCTGGTGGTTTTTGTGTAGTCTCATTGGCGCCAGGTCAGGATTTGATGGTTATCTCCTGAGAAATTTAGGGAAACTCTCAAATTTCTAAAGCACATATAGTCGGTTCAACTTTTTTTTTTAAACACTTAATTGGCATAATGTTTGACCTGCTGTTTTTATATTTTTTTTAGAAAATATAGACTATTTTAAGCAACTAATTTCAATATTATTGGAATATTCACTATATTATAGAATTTTAAAAAAATACTTAAAGATATTATTTTAAATGTTGTGACGTCATCGTTGTACGCAATGGTGTATTGACTTTTCCTGATAGACTTAAGACAGATTGCAATATATCTTTTCAAAGTTACCAAGTAGATAAGATAGACCAATTTCAACTCCACTACAGAGTAGTATATCACTCAGAACGCCTTAATATTTTAAGTCCTTCATTTCAAGAGCAAATAGAGATCATTTGGTTTTTTGGAAAAATAATCGTTAATATAGCAAATTTTCTGAAAAAAAACTAATCGATTATGATCAGTAACTCTATTCCCCGAAATGGTTTTTGAATTAAGAGTTTTAAAAAATTTGAACAATGCCAATTATTTTATATAGAAACCTTTACACGCTCGTTTTCAATATTATAGCTATCCTTAATTGACGCTACTAGTAACAGAAAATTGCAAACTTTCAGTTTTCCTTACTTCCTCTTTAATAATCTACTGGCAGATAGCGTTTCGAACTGATACTTGAACTGTAGATAAATAGATATAATGGTACCGATTCTACGTTCATAACTAAACTTAACTAAGAAAGGAAAACAACTATATGTAGGTGTGTTTTGATTAATGGGCTGTTTTTTGTGTACATTTATTTTAATTAAAATCGTTAGTCTATAATATACAAATATTTTTAATAAAAAAATTCTCTTAACAATGCAATCAAAATCAAAAAACATGTACATACATCTAGATACAATGTTAGATCTAAGAGGCCAGAGAATATATACTTACTTAGTATTAGTTAAATAAATAAAGACTGTCCTTGCTTGTAATACTAACATAGATATTAAGTAACATGTAATACTAACAAATGATGGATCACTAGTTATCTGAATAATTGATTTAAATTAAATTTAATGCGAAATTGTGTTATCGACACTATTAAAATTAATTTTTTTAGTTAAGTTTAGTCGTGCACGTAGAATCGGTACCAACATCCTGATAAGAAATGGGAAAATTTTGTAGACTGTAAAGTAAAGGTAAAGGAATCTGAGTTAGATTGCATGGAAGTTAGGCTAATGTCTTATGCATGTCATTAAAACATATTTTAAACTTTTCTATAGAAAGTAATAGTTTATATTGAAGAGTAGGTATATGAATAGTATCTAACTACATACTTACTACTAGTCATTTAACTACATACATGTGTATACATGATATATAATTAGAAAATTAGGTAAAAAAGAACTAATTTTGTTTTTACTGTTATTGTAATATTATTTTAATTACATACTACATATATTTCCCTATTGTATGTCATTTGTGATGATAATACCGTAACAAGTAACATGTTTCTCGTCATGAATGTAAATTCTATGTAATTATCTCTAACACAGATGTTAAGTTATATGTTTTAGTAATGATTTAGTTACATACTTTACTTACATGCTACAATAACCTTAGAATCCACATCAATATTATTATTCAGGTGGTTATGTGTCTACTTATTACAAAACAAAGATGTTATTCTTGTTAGCTTAGCTTGGGACCAGATGACGTTGTGTGTAATGTCTGTGAATATTATTATATTTATATTTATTTATATTTGTATGTGTGCTTATATCTTCAAAACTACGCAACAGATTTGGATGCGGTTTTTTAATAGATTAAAAGCATTTTTAATAATTTGTCAGTGTTCTATGTATATTGGGAGAAGGGGGCTCAATAATTATAAACGCGGATGAAACCGCATTCATTGGCATTCAATAAGAACATGTTCCCCATGTTAGTATGCAGCCTTAAATTAAAAAAATGTTTTACAGTAGGTAGGTCAATTTGTTTCAATTCAGTGTATTGGTGAACAAATGCAAGCTTGAAATTTTGTTGGTATATAGTAATGAATGTGTACAGAAGGTCACAGGTCTATTGTATGACAAATAATTTTTTAAACTCTTAAAATGTTAATTTAATTTATTATCTAATACCAGTGTCTGATATTAACATGAGAAAAATCTCGAAAGAAACATCTAGAAATATATTTGCAATCCGCTTCTGAATATTTAGTTCTACATTTTTACGATCCGATGTCGAGGTGTATTCTTGTTCGTGAACATTCCCAAACACCATACGCCTCACTTTATTCGCAATAAATCAATAAGAAATTGTTTATCAAATATCAATACTGCCCGATCCGTATTGCTACTAAACGATATACAGGATGTCCTAGTGCTGACCACGAAATTAAACTGTTTTTAAAACATTTTAACTGCCTAAATGAAAATCTTTGCTATACTAAAATTATAAAGCTGAAGAGGTCGTTTGTTTGTTTCTTTGAACGCGTTGATCTCAGGAACCGCTAGTTCGATTTGCAAAATTCTTTTAGTGTAGGATAGAACGTTTATCAAGGAAGGCTATATAAAATCAATCAATCAAGGAAGGCAATATAAATAAGACTATATAAAATCATGCTGCGACCAAAAGGAGCGAAGCAACAGTAAAAAATGTTGCAAAAAACAGGGAAAATTTTCTAAATTCCACTCGTATTATGTTGCGACCAACAGCTAGTGTGTTATATGCTTGTGATTTTAAAACAGAAATATTTATTAGTTTTAATCTTAGAGCACTAAACCAACAGGAGTTGCCATTGTCAGGTGAACTTTACTGAAAAAGGTACGAGAGCAATGATCATACTCGTTGTGTAAGGACACTGTTCTCTTTTAATGTGCGTGACACGTTTTTGGACGGATCGTGCAAAGTGTCCAAGAAAATTACGTTACATTGTTTATTTAAGCACGTGCACGATACCTCGGCACCCCGATGATACAACAATACTTCGTGCCGCCATTAAACTTCAAAATATCGTTTTTTGTGACATTATCCGTGCGCATTGTAAAATTTCACTCAATTTTTTTCCTTAACACTTAATTACGTCTAGAAATAAATAGAACAAAACTACTCTTTAAGGATTTAGTCCTTATGAATTGTTTAACTTTGAATAAACGCCTTTGATTGCCAGCTCAGACGCTAGCAGTTTATGTAGTCGCTAATTAAGTACTATCTAATGAGATTAATTGTTTTGATACATGACACTTTGTCTGAATATAATTTTTAAAATATGTTTTAAGTTAGATAAGGCCAGACTGACTTACATATTAACCATTATAGCATTAGATTAAAAGACACGATAGAATTAAAAAACCGGTAAAAAGAAAATAAAAAAATACTCTTGAGCAAAGTTTTAATTAATTAAGTTAGTTTAAAAATATTCTGATATTATAGTCTTCAAGCACCAGAGCGTTAAGAACCACAGTCAATAAGAAAGAGAGCCTTTTGAATGACAAAAGTACGTGCTGGTTGGAGCTAAAAACCAACAATTGGTGAGGAGATTAAATAATAAATAAATAAATAATAAATATTCATGGACATTTCACACAACGTCCTCTGGTTCCAAGCTAAGCTTATATGCTTGTGTTATGGGTACCAGAATACGGATATACATAAACTACTTTTCTTTTGTAAATACATACTTATAATAGATAGTAAACACCCAGACGCAGTACAAACATTTGTATGACAATTAAAAAACATCACACAAATGATTGTCCTGACCGGGAATCGAACCCGAGACCTCATGATCGGCAGTCCGTTATATGAACCACTACACCATGAGGCAAATTAAAAATTATAAAGAAATACAGGTAATTAAGACACATCCTGCATAATATCATCACAATCATAATATTACGCCTCTTTCCCATAGGGTTAGGCAAAGACTATTGAGCGTTCTCTACTTCGATCCAAAATTACATCCTGTATAATATGTTGATTTGGAAGTACTAGCAATTTTAAAGTAATTTATTAATTTTGCAATTGACATGCTATGCTTTTACTTAATAAATTAAATTATGGTGGTAAAAGTGATTACCGCAAGCGGGACTTGAACCCACGACCTCGGAATACCGTTCCGTAATTCTGCCAACTGAGTTTATTTCAGTAATCAAATTAGGCCACCATAATCGTCACTCGATTGAGTTTATATCGTACTTATACGTACTACGCCATCTATCGAGAAAGTTTTGCAATCACAATGTTTGGTAATCACTTTAACCACCATAATTAATTTAATTTCCTAGGTATTTTGTTTATTAATATGGCAAAAGCTAACACCGACGCCAAAAACAACAAAAAAAAAAAAAATTTGTTTATTATATTCAAGGAGCAACAATCGGATATTAACATGTATTATAATTAGACTAGCTATTTTCTATAACTTCGTACGCGTAGAAGCAAGAAAACTTTAAGAGGATACCAAAATAGCTTCGTGCATTTTTCTACGTACGAAGTTTTCAGTTTTTCTTTAGATTGAATGGCTAGAGCTCTAATTTTTAAGTATATGTTTTTCAATATATAATCTAGGATCGCATAAAGTCAGAAACGCGATTGAAAAAAGTTTTCTCGATAGAAAATCTTAGCGAAACAACCTCTCTCATGTTTTATTTTTTTCATTTGTCGGTCTATTATCGCGTATTAACTAATGAAATAACTTTAAAAACATAAGTAACTATTATATATAGAAACACGTAAACCGGAATTAAAATATATTTAGTGGATTTTCTATACCTACTAGCTGTGTTAATAGGTACATGTCGACGATAATATTGATGTAGGCTCTTAACAAATTAATACTAAAAAGCTATCCTCTGGAACCTCTCCTACCTATTAAAAATCCGTTGCGTAATTTTGAAGATATAATCTCACATAGGGACAAACATACAAAAATAACGACTTTGTTTTATAATATGTAAGGATAAGGAAGTCGTTTTTATTGTATGTATGTCCCTATAATATATGAGCTTGTATCTTTAAAACTACACAAGAGATTTCCTTGCGTTTTTTTTCATAGAGTGCTTCAAGAGGATGGTTTTTCTATCTAATTTATTTGAGTTTGTTCTCTAAATTTCACCCGTACCAGCTTGCGGGCAATGGCTAGTGAAATAATAATACATAAAGAAACATCAAAATATAGCCACTATGATAGTTGCAGATAATGTAATATATCAAAGCTATGTTAAGTGTTCAATAACTTAACGAAACTATAATAATGGCTTTATATTAAATGTATTCCCATGGCTCCATGTTCGTGCTGGGGGTAACTTTCTAATAAATATAATGAGATTTAATATCATCTTTACGTATAATAAAAAAGTCGTTATTTTTGTATGTAAGTCTTGTATGTAAGTTAAAATCTATAAAACTACGGAAGGTATTGTGATGCGGTTTTTTTTCAATACATAGAGTGGTTCAAGAGGATGGTTTTTGTGGATAATTTGTTAGGGTTTCTGCAACGTATTAATTTACATATTTACAATCCTCACAAATATTTTACCAATCATTATTATAAATGCGAAGCTAACCCCATGTGTCACTTTTTCATGACAAAAGTACTGAATTGTATCACTTTCTACAACTGCTAATCTATTCTTGTTGTACACCTAGCTATTTTGTTTATTAATATATTGTTATTACTATTTCTTGACTCACTCAAGGGTTTGCTGGAAGAAAACTCAGTATTGAGTTAAGCTCGCCTTTGTACCTATATATTTATGCTTATATCAACTATGTTTGTTCTTCTATATGTACAATAAAGAATAAATGAAATGAAATGAACTGATAAAAATGAAGATTTGCACATATACTGTCTGAGAAAGGACGTAGGCTGTTTTTAATGCAAAAGAAAGGTTTCCAAGGGTATACTAAAGGTTGTATGATAGTTTTAATAGCTTTGTTATATTGCGTAGTGATGACGTATCACACTATGACTTATGGTCCCAAAGTAAGCCTAATGCTTGTGATATGTATGACAAATTACAGATATATTGGTACCTAAGGGCACAACTAAAGTAAAATAAAAATGAATTTTTGATAGTGTCGATAACACAATCCGGCAAAGTTAATTGAACTTGCTTGATAAAAAAACTGTTTATTATAGACTTAAAATTTTAATTAATATAAATCTGCACAACTAAATAGCCATTTAATCTAGATGCACCAATAGTTGTTTTTATTTTTAGTTAAGTTTAGCTGTTGTGCATGTAGAATTGGTACTATTATCATTTATTATAAGATCTTCCTTTTTAATATCGATAAAAATATTCATTTAGAAGCTTTTATCAAATGATGGTTGCATCGCTGGCACTATTACTCCTACATATAATATCAATTAGGTATGTAGTGAGATAATGACTATCGTAAATAAAATTGCACTTTAACATCTCCTGTCATAGTCGCTATTACTCTGCCATTTCACGACCTTATAATGCTTGGCTGGCTGCCAGAGTAAAAGGAAAAATATAATATGATTATACTTTAGAGCTTAATTAATATTTTATCTGTTCAAATATCAATGTTATATTTAACGAGGGTACATTTTTAAGTTTAATTTATTATCACATTATTTTTTAACTTGATATCAAATTAAATCTGTATGAATTGTAACACCCCGGATGTAAAATAATTATGAAGAATAGAATACAGAAAGGGCGTCGTGGTCTAGTGGTTCATGTAACGAACTGCAGTCATAGAAATGTTTGTACTAAGTCTGGGTGTTTCTATGTATTATAAGTATGTATTTACAAAAGAAAAGTAGTTTATGTAGTACATCCGTATTCTGGTACCCATAACACAAGCAAATAAGCTGAGCTTGGGACCAGAGGACGTTGCGTGAAATGTCCATTAAAACAAAAAAATCCCTCTTCACTCCTTTAGGAACTAATTCCAAGAAATATCCATACAAAAACGTTCAAAATTTGGGCGGGTGACATAAATATTCAAATTCCATCATCACACGCTAATAGGTATAATAAAGGTATAACTTATAGCAATATATCATCCAAGTGCTGTAATAGTTTTTTCTATTCGTGGTTGGGTGTGTGAGGAGACCGATCACTGATCAATTTCTTGCCGATCAAGACAAGTTTCACGATCAAATTACACTCAATCTTTTTACTTCTTTCTTATTTATATTATATAGATGTATTTTAGACCATTCTTGTTTAACTTTAAATTTTCAGTATAGTTTGTAACTGTTGGAAAAATTTATATATAATAATATCTAGTACCTCTGTACGCAGTACATATTTAGTTCTAAATAAGTAATTATATACTGTTAGAAAAAATGTGTGTGTTACGATCGCATTGTAATAACTGCAAATAAAATAAATATTCATGGACATTTCACGCAGTGTTACGTACCTAACTACGTTTCTAGTTTGATGTCATTGGTTTCGTGTTTTCCTTGACTTTTCAATAGAAATAATATTTAAATAGTTTGATCAACACACTAAAAATATGAATAAACGCAAATGGTAAAACTTACTTATTTTCCGTGTGATAAGATAACATCTATAACTACTAATATTAAAAATCAGAAGAGTTTGTTTGTTTGAACGCACTAATCTCAGAAACTACTGGTTGGAATTGAAAAATTCTTTTTTTATTGGATAGTCCATTTATCGAGGATGCCTATTGATTAAACAATATCACTTTGCGACCAATAGGAGAGAAACAGTAGTGAAAAATATTGCAAAAACGGGAAACATTGTCTAAATTCCACGCGTACGGAGTCGCGGGTAACAGCTAGTGAATAAATAAAAATAATAATCATGGGTGTTTTACACAACGTCTTCTTGTCCTAAAACAAGCTTAATTCTTGTGTTAGATAATATTCTCTTTTCAGCAACTGACAATATTGCGGTATAAAGGTAAACAAGTATGTGTTGTTTGCTGTTTTATTTATTCGCCGCATAAGCTCCTTGTTCCGAGCTACGAAGTAACGAGTAGGTACTTCGGTTGCTTGTCAAATATTCACACAATAAAGATGTTCAAATATTTGTTATTGAATTTTGCTTAATAATACTGATTTTAATAAAAAAGTTACGCGTTTAATTAGTCATAATAATGATATTTAAATGCTTTTTACCTATAGTTTATGATCGTAAGGCTTCGTTATGCTATTAACAGTAGTACCACTGAATGATTATTCTACGTAGCATCGAAAGATTGATTCCAATGAAGGACAGTGATTTAATTAAACTAAATATTTCTGTGTGTTTCACCCATGTTGCATAAATGTGTAATGAATTAGTATAGTTTAATTAAGAAAACCTTAGATAAATTTTTACATTCAAAAATAATTTTGCTAAACCACATAACCTGGTACCATTTTAGCTCAAAAATATTCTTAATAAGCAACTTATTTTTTTATTCTTAAACAACTTATTGCGTTATCTAACATCAAGATCAAAATAAAACCGTTATGACAACTTTTTCTCACTTATTCCATTAAATAGAGCGTTTCTGGGAACTACGCGATATTACGTATGATTTATGTTAGTTCATTTTGCTAGGATCATTGTTGTTTTATACAAGTCACTCGACAAAATCCAGATTTTGGAGGCAATAGCAAGCTTTTTCATGTAAGCTAACTGATATAACTAGAATAAATGACTTCAAATCTTGAACTAAAATCCCTTTAACAGTAAAATGACATAGATAACCAGAGAATATATTTGATTTAAAAGTATTTTTGTTGAGTAAAATTTTTCACAATCAAAATTGCTAGCTTTTTTGTTAAAACTTTTTAATTACCTTGTTTCGTAGCGGGTCTACGAAGTGAATGATAAATATAGGCTATCCAGAGATATTTAGATCGATTTATGAGTTTGAAAAAAAAAACACAAAAGATATACTGCTGCAGATATATAACAAAAAGCCTTAATCCGTTCTTTTATCACACGAAGAGCGTTCCTTTATTACTTGCATCCAAAGGTTTCTTAATAAAGCTGCCAATCCAGATAAATGACAAGTTAATTAAGGTCTTTTACTCCTATATAAAGCCTAGGGAGAAAACGTTTAAAAATAGGCTAGAGGAATTCTGCATAATTATTGTTAAAAGCGCCGATTTTACACGCAATAAGCTAAACTTAACTAAAAAATGAAAATTGATAGTGTCAATAACACAACTTGGCAATGTTAACTAAACTTTCTTATTATAAAAGCTGTGTATACTGACGAGTTGGGTTAGTATGAGCATGTCATGAGACGAGAGGAAGGTAATGTCGTTAGGAGAGTTCTGAGTATAAATGTGGAAGGAAAAAAGTCTAGAAGAAGACCTAAGAAAAGATGGATGGACTGGGTGAAAGAGGACATGAAAGAAAGAGGAGTTGGCACAGACATGACGGCTAATAGAAAACTATGGAAGAAAAAGACATGTTGCGCCGACCCCAAATAATGGGATAAGGGCAGGAGGATGATGAGGACGATGAGGTATATTGACACTATTAACTTTCATTTTTTTAGTTAAGCCTTTTAAATACTTTACATAAGCAAGTGTGCAATATTCCTGTCTTGATCTATATTACATAAAAATTACGTTTCATTTGAGACCAAAACATGTTGTTTGAAATGTAAGTGAATATTTATTTATACACATCTAACATTCCTGTTTACACAGTTACCCGAAAAAGAGTAAGAAAATGCCTTATAAACTCAAGGAGCTAAACTAAAAAAACAAGGTTCCGTAGATCCTTCCAATAACGCCGGATGTGTTTATCCAAGTGTGTTGTGCCAAGTGATCAAAGAGTCGATGTTCTTTTCACGCCTTCCAAAATTGTATGTAAGTTGTATGTACGGTAAAATGGAAAATACCGTAGAGTCCTTAAAAATGTTATGCTATTTATTTGCTTATAATATCTGAAACTGTCTTGTATGGATTACCGGCTGATCCAGAAAACGTGGTTTTATTAAATTCATCGAAAATGTGCAAAATATAACCTATTTACACAGCCATAAAATATCTGAAGAATCGTTCAAGTAATTTGAGTAATTTAGAAAATACTTATATCCTTCTTAAAGAAAAGAGGACATTTCCTAAAAGTTACATTATTATCATACGTTTATGTGCTGGGAAAAAGAAACTTATAATAACAAGTGTAAAGTTAGGAAATAGTCGAGAACATTTCTACGTTCGCGAAATCGTACACGTTGATTTGTGAAAGTTAAAAAGACAATTTACGAAAAACTTTGTTAGCGCCGTCTCAAAGCGTCGTAAACAAACATAACAAGAACAGGTAATCATATTTTATTATTAATATTAAATCCTTACAAAATGTTTGTGTATCTCGGTGTCTCGTCTGACTCAACCACAATTTCTTTCTTTAAGAGGATACCAAAATAGCTTCGTGCATTTTTCTACGTACGAAGTTTTCATTGTTTCTTTAGATTGAATGGCTAGAGCTCTAATTTTTAAGTATATGTTTTTTCAATATATGATCTAGGATCGCATAAAATCAGAAACGCGATTGAAAAAAGTTTTCTCGATAGAAAATCTTAGCGAAACAACCTCTCTAATTTTTTATTTTTTTCATTTGTTGGTCTATTATCGCGTATTAACTAATGAAATAACTTTAAAAACATAAGTAACTATTATATATAGAAACACGTCAATCAGAATTAAAATATATTTAGTAGATTTTGAGTAAACAAAAAAAATATCCCTAATTCTTCATTTTCTATACCTACTAGCTGTGTTAATATGTACAAGTCGACGATAATATTGATGTAGGCCCTTAATTAAATGAAGCAGCACTAAACATCAAAACTAAAAGACTTGAGTGGATTAATTTGCCTTTACATAGTTAAGTTTTTTAACAGTAGATAAAGATTGAAGTTCAAAAGTGATCAGACATCAAGTATGCATACGGCCATTGTCAATAACCACTCTGGGATTATAATAATAATAAATATTCAGGACATTTCACACAACGTCCTCTGGTCCCAAAGTAAGCTATATTTCTATGCTTGTATTATGGGAACCAGATACGGATATAATACATATACTACTTTTCTTTTGTAAATACATACTTATAATACATAGAAAACACCCAGACGCAGTACAAACATTTGTATGACATTTATGGATATCACACAAATGATTGTCCCAAGCGGGAATCGAACCCGCGACCTCGTGATCGGCAGTCCATTACTAAAACCACTCCACCACGAAGCCCGTCAAAGGATTATGGATAAATTAGTATCCTCATTATCCGAAAGATTTGTATCTCTTGTAAAATTTTTTATGGAGAATGCCAGATGACGAGTTAGCAGTAGCTTATTGAGATGCAAGTACGGACAAAAGTTTAGGTTAGTTTGACTTAACAGCAAGAATCACGGATAAATAAAATATTGAAAACCGGCCGATAGTCTACGTCTAGACTGACAATCTGGATTAATTTAATGACGACTTAAAATAAGGTAGACTTAAAAGTATCCAGAACTGTCGTTTAAATGTTAAAATATGAGTGTTGTAGAAGTGAAATGTAATAATAGAATAGAACATCGGGATACCGTTCTTTTTGTACATCTGAAAGAAACTTTGCTTTATAATAAACTCAAAACATGTGTAGAGCCCATAAAATTCTCTAAAACGTGTGTGACCCATTCGCTCAAACAAAATTAACTACTTTCAATTGACTAAGACGCGTCTATTTGTTTCAGTTAAAAAATGTCGGGCTCACATTTGGCGCGCGTTCGCATCCGTTGAAAGTTTTGTTTGAATGTGTAGAGTCCATTAAGTAATACGATAAGAAGGAAATATCTTAGATGACCCTTGTCCACTATTAGGATTAGTGTCAAAATCAAAGTAACACAGCTAGAAAAGATTACACTAAGCCTGGTGGTAACTTCACCAGCTATAAGTAAAACTGTTGGATAATATGTTTACTTATAAATAACAGTTTCCAAACTTGTCCCGTGTTAAGTCAGGACTGAGCTCTTAATAACTTACGAGAAACTATTTTGCTGATAAACTTTGTAAAAGTTTTCTTTTCACCAGTTTGTAGTCTCCCAATATTTGTCCACGTAACTGTCCCGAACATACATTTATTTCTTCTAAAATCTATTGGAGAACATGTCTTGGAGTATAATTCATAGTTATTTTCGTCCCATTTTGTTTTGACTGTTTGTCGATTGGGGTGAATTGTATGTTTGTTATGTGACGTCGTTGGATCTGTTTGTCATAGTTACCTGTCGAGTAACATATTTGTGCCTACTGATCGTAATAAGCAATAGAAAACAACAATGTGTTGTTGTCTGTTAATTTTATCTCTGTGATTATTAGAATCACAGAGCTCGAAATAACATACAGGAACCTAGGGGATGACCTACACTGTATGATTCAATTTGTGCTCAGTACTTTAACACCTTTCCTCTAACTAAAGTCTAAACTGAAGATTATCAAGCGATGTATTCTGTCCATTTCAGTCCATACATTTTAGAGTAGGTACTATTTGGATGGAAAAGCTAGTGCTTTTTCTTTGAATTTGTCTTTTCTTTACTTATTAAAAATGTGAGCTTATATTTATCAAAGCTACGTAACGGATTTTGATGCGGTTTTTTAAATAGAATATGGTTCAAGGAGTTTGTTTTATTTTCTAGGGTTTGGTTTTGAAGTTCCACGCGTACGAGGTTGCTGGCAATAGTTAGTTTTTTATAAAATGAAATCAACTACATATTTCTTTTTCTTTCCAGCACACTGAGATAAATATTTTAAAAGATTAACATAAGTACACTCTACAACTTCTACAAGCCTGATGTAGCATAAAAATGAGTAAGTATCGTGTAATTAGTGGTAAGTGGTAATATTAGATATAATTAGGAACGTATTAAATTATACACAGGGTTTAAACGCCATTTCACTTCCAGTTAAGATAAGCGAAAGTGTACATACATAATGTGTAATGTTTAGCAGAATAACTCGAGTTACATGTTTTAGTAAATTATCTTGAATACACTAATAAAACAGAAGACTTGCGTTTTAGAATGAAATAAAAGAAATTTAGCTAATTATATTGCTAGAGAATTGTACCGATACTACGTGCACAACAAAACTTAACTAAAAAATGAAAATTGATAATGTCAATAACACAATTCGGCAATGTTAACAGATTTTTTCCGTGTGGTGACGGATTAAGAATACAAGTGTCACCACCCCATCTCCTCCCAAGGGTGCTGTAAAAGTCAGCTAAGGGATATTGCGCACAGATAACACCCTCTGTGAGAGACGGAAAACTCGAAAATAAACCCTGTGCCAATACGCCTGGTCAGCGCGGCACAGTAGACCATAATCCCTCCTAAATTGGAGGAGGCCCGTGTCCAACAGTGGGACGTAAATGGGCTGGACAGAACAGAATTTTTGATTAGAATATCTTATAGACTATTGATATAAATTAATAAAAATGCGCACAACGAAATACCCAATTAATCAAAATACGCCATAGTTTATACATTACATACATTTTTTAGTTAAGATTAGCTGTTGTGCATGTAGAATTGGCACCAATATCATTATTTTTACTACATTTTGGTGTATTTATTTGGGACCTTTAGTGTCGGCGCAACGTGTCTTTCCCTTTCATACTATTCTATCATACGTCTTAAAGATCTGTGTGTTTATTTCATCTCTTTTAATGATTTATTTAGTTAAAAAAAAAAACAAGTGGCATCACCGGAACTGCAAGATAATTTCTCTCTGCAAAAATACGAGTCAAACAAATCATTACAACAATTGAAATTCTAAAAAACAGCTTTTGTGTATTTTGTGGTGGTTAAAAATAACACATGCATCACAAAGTCAACCATACATGTAAATGATATTATTTCATATGCATAAAATTACCCATTCACAAAGGTTCGTGTTATCTTGCCCACACTGGTCGCTTGACAAATTAAAGGATTACCGACATGGTACGTACCACTTTTCTGCGTGAATGTTTCAACTCTGTACGATAGAGAAATGCCCTTAGGGCATTTCTCTATCGTACTTAGTACTTAAGGAACTAAACTTAGATCCACACTTTAGGGCGTGTTCATTATGTCAGGACTCCGCTGGGAGGTACCCTTGTCAAGGGCTCGCGCTCCATTGTACTAGACCTCTTAATAAACATCATATTTGAACATTTTGTTCTTTGAATATTGATTGAGATGATAAGGTGGCAAGGAACTTAATCAAGATTAGACTTTTTTAATCTTTTGTTGGAAAAGCTTTGATTCGATTGTTTTTAGGGTTTCGTACAAACCCTTATAGTCTAACATCAGTGTCCGTTTGTCTGTCTGTCCGTCCGTCAAACTATTTTTACACAGCAATGGCTGTAGGTATCAACTTGCAAGAACTCATAAGATATGTTGATCTATGCAGTCCCTTACTACAAAAAATACAATCAACCTTTTACATCTACGCATTTAAAAGATATAACCGAATTACGACTATATTTAAGAATTTTCGACTTATGCTAGGGAACCAAAACCTACAGGTTACTTCCCGTTGTCCTAGAGACTTGAAATTTAGCATAGACCAAGCCTATATAGTGCTGATATAACATCCATATAATATCCAAAAACTTGTAATTTGTCATCACGTCACAAGAAAAAAAGTTTATACTAATACCAACTTAAGAAGTAGCTGTAATGTAGGCGATTCCCTATATTTCAACTATAAAATTAAGTTGGTGAGTTGGTTTAAGTTTAATTAACTGATTATTTGAATGCAGCTATATATGTTTTCCGGTCTATGTACGGAACCCTGAGTGTGCGAGTTTACCTCGCTCTTGACAGGTTTTTTCCCTTCTCTCTATCTCTCCATGGCTTATTCACATCCCACGGTTGGGCACGGGTCTCTTATTTTCGAGATTTCCGTCTCTCACAGTTGATGTTAACGACTTTATAATATCCTTTGGCTGGCTCTCACTACACCCAGGGGTAGAAATATGGTGGCGACACTTGTACTTTTGATCCGTCACCACATTGATTTCCCTACTATTGTCAGGTGTTCTATAAGATTTTGTCGTTTATGTCCTGTAGGCTTCTAAAAAACTAATCTTGATATATTTTAAATTAGAGAATACCACTATTATTATACTGAGACATTTTCTATATTTATGGTCTTATTCGTTATGACTTATTGGAGGTTTAAAAGTTCGCTGAAATCGGTTCGCGAAAATTGTCAAAACTTGTTATTCATAATAGTCTTTTTTACGATAAAACATTTATTATCTCTCCGATAAAATCTCCGTTTAAACCTCCGATAAGTCATTATGAATAAGACCAGATGTCTTTTATTGGGAATAGTAATGTATTTAAGCAACTAGCTATATCTGTTTCATGAAATGTATATTTATTATGAAACAACATAAATTTTCTTCCTTAGCGGTAAAATACAAGCTCTATGCTTAACTAGAGCTAACAAATAGTGCTATATGAAAGCTACTTTTACACCTAGCTCACATGTTATTTTTCCCATATAAGCTAAAGCTTTCCTTTTCAAAAGACTGCTTAGTATGTTCAGAACGTTAGGAAATCTTATTGCACTTAGTACACACGTAGTGCACGTTTTGTCATTTGGTTCCTGCATTAATTTCTATGTATTTTTCACTATATGGCACGAGAGATCTTAATCAAAATTTCCATTGCGACATTAGTAAACCTGTTCACGAAATCGCATCAAGACTTTAACGCAGTAAATTTTCCTTAAACTTGTTGTAAGACAAAGACTCAATAGATATATTGTATATATTATATTGGCTTGATAAATCGGAAGTTGCGATAGCTTAATAGTTTCAAAGTTAACTTTGCTGCTACACGACTATAAAACAAGTGATAAAGCAATAACATCGACCGGGAAATTACAAATGCAAAACAGGCTGCTATTTCCTTCCTTATTGAAATAGGATTACCATTTAATCTTTTTGTGATCTCAATTTATACGAAATTTTACTTTGTAAGTAACGTGCCCCATAGGCGTACCGCGTAACAAAAAAGAATAGGTTTGGGGGTTCAGTACACACACAAAATATTAAAATTGTATTGCAAAACGCACATAATACAGATCGTATTAAGCTTATCTGTATATATTGTGTATTTTTAAACATGTTACAAAATTATTGTTTATTTATTTACAAAACTAACTGTTACCCGCAACTTCACATGAAAAAAAAACGTGGAATTCAGAAAATAAACCTTAACATATTATACAAAAGAGCCATCCTTTTAAAACACTCTATCTATTATAGAAAACCGCATCAAAATCCCTTGCGTAGTTTTAAAGATATAAGCTCATATACATACAAAAATAACGTAAATTAATTATAATTATTTAATTATAATTAGTATTTTTTTATAATTTAAGAGGGTACTGTACTCCTCATTTAGGTATTGCTATCCCTATTTCCAAGCGCCGCGCTGAAAGGGACAAATATAGATGAAGCGGATTTTACCTACAAATTCTTTGAAAAAAGACATTTCGTACTTCCGTTGTTTTTTTCGCGAAAGTTAAACCGATTTTAATAGTTTTTGCGTTATATTTATAGATAAAGAGTATATTTTGTGTGATAGACGCTGCAACTTTATCTAAAGAAAACCGAAAAAAGTGGGTTTTTCGGTTCGTCATATTTCTTTTAGTTATTATGTTTTGAAAAAAAGAAAGTGAAAGAAGCATAGATATACTCTTTATCTATTATATAACGCAAAAACTATTAAAATCGGTTTATCTTTCGCGAAGAAAAAACGGAAGTAAGATACCCATACTTTTGTATGGAGCATAATTTGGTATCGTACCGTCTTAATTTATTTACAAAATTTGTTTTATAATAAGTAGAGATTTTGAAACTTTTGTCTCAATATGTTTTTGTGCGATGTTTTTTTAATATGTCTAGTTGTCAATATATTGTCCATCTCTTCTAGTTAAGAAAATGATAAGAGACATTTATATCTTTTAAATACTTCGTAACATTGTAGTGGTAAGATTCTTCGCAACGTAGGTTCGAGGTCTACTATAAACAACTTATTTCCCTTAAAACGGTAGTAATCAATTACATCAAATATAGGTATTGCTATCTGTGTCTTAGATCTTATTTTGAAATAAAATTAAGTCTGTTAGATTGATTTCTCTCTTCAGCCCATTTACGTCCCACTGTTGGGCACGGGCCTCCTCCACTTTAGGAGGGATTATGGTCTACTGTGCCGCGCTGACCGGGCGTATTAACAAAGGGTTTATTTTCTAGTTTTCCGTCTCTCACAGAGGATGTTATTTGTGTGCAATATCCCTTAGCTGACTTTTACAGCAACCTTGGGAGGAGATGGGGTGGTGACACTTGTATTCTTAATCCGTCACTACACGGAGAACTGATTTAATAGACCTCATTTTTGCTTCTACCAAATGAGTACTTATATTAAATTCTGTTTTCCTTAACATGTTATAAAAGTTTTATAAAAAAAATCACATTTTCCAAGTCCATTAAGTTAAAATTTCAAGAAATTCACTTATCTTTTTTATTACTGTCCCTACTAAGAATTGAATACAGAGGTGAGCGAAGTTTATATTGGATTCTTTTCCCTTCGTGTCCTACAGAATTCTTTTATCAGTAATTTATTAATGTATAAAAGTTAAGTTTAAAAGTTTGCACGCTGGAATTTGGACAGGCCACTACGTTTGGGCATATTCTAGTAGTATAAGGCCTTGGAAAATGTTATCACTCTTTTACGGAGCGGTTGCGTATTTATAATCAAACTTAATTTCTTAGAGGGTTGACTGAAAGATCTATTCATAATTTTATTGTGAGCTTCTTCATCGTTCTTCACAAGGAAAATAGTTTTAAGAGAATTCTGTAGAAACACTTATTAAGCAAATGTTATTATGTTATTAAATAACGACGGAATTATGTTATTAATTAAGACATAGGACAAACATTCCACCACGAAGCGAGTGGAATGTTTGTCCTGCGTCTGGGTGTTTACTATGTATTATAAGTATGTATTTATAAAAGAAAAGTAGTTTATGTAGTCTTCTGGTATCCATAACACAAGCATAATAAGCTTAGCTTGGGACCAGGGGACGTTGTGTGAAATGTCCATAGATATTAACTTTATAAAAAAAAAATAGGTTTTTTTATTATCTTGACGTGATTTTGCCTTGAATAATAAATTTCCAGTAGTCATATATCAGTATCGAATATATCGACCCAGATTCTGAGTATTTTCCGGTCTAAGAGGCCCCCTTGAGGAGCATTTAAGCATCGTAAGAGCCTTTTGTGCGAGTTATATTCTCGTAAGTCCATTTGCTATTTCGAATTTTCTTTGTAAATACATATATTTCTTAGTAACACGTCTGGATGAAATCTTGTTATGTATTATACTTTCATATTAACGAGTGTATTGCTATTTAAATTGGACTACTGACTTTTTTACCAACTCAACGGAATGAATAGGTGGTAAAGGTAAAATAGGTATATGTGACGAGTATATGTGTAACTGGTAGGTAGAGACTAGATAATCGCAGAGTTTTAGAAACTATTGTGTTGCCCGCAGCTGAATATAGCAGCCATACCGTAATAAATATAATAAAAAAGACATCCTCTTAAACCATTTTGTCTATTAAAAAAAACCGCATCAAAATCCGTTGCGTAATTATGAAGATATAATCTCACATAGGGACATACATACAAAGATAACGAGTTTGTTTTATAATAACACTAGCTGACCCGGCAAACGTTGTTTAAAAAAAAAAAGGTTTGAAAAATAGATGTTGGCCGATTCTCAGACCTACTGAATATGTATGTAAAATTTCATAAAAATCTGTCAAGCCGTTTCGGAGGAGTACGGTAACTAACACTGTGACACGTGAATTTTATATACAGGGTGTCCCGTAAGTAGTGGACCAACGGGTTATGGGGGGTAGTGAGACTTATTATCTAACAAAAATACTAAAATTTATAGACCTAGGCCTTATAGTTATTGAGTTATCCTTTGATTTCAAAATTTCGTAAAAACATCATCCACGTAAGCGTTGATGTTTTTATATATATATTTTTTTTTATTTTTTTTTTTGTTTCGATGTTTTTACGAAATTTTGAAAACAAAGGATAACTCAAGAACTATAAGGCCTAGGTCTATAAATTTTAGTATTTTTGTTATATAATAAGTCTCACTACCCCCCATAACCCGTTGGTCCACTACTTACGGGACAGCCTGTATAAGATTATAATTATAATAATGTTATATCTTACTCTTAGCTTATATCTTCAAAACTACGCAACGGATTTTGATGCGATTTTTTTTCATAGAAAAAGTGGTTCAAAAGGATGGCTTTTTTGAAAGATTTATTAAGATTTCGTGTATGTCGAGGGTTAACGCGGGTAGAACCGCAAGCATTAGCTTGTTGTGAATATGTGAACATATTATGTGGAGATCTTTCTTACCATAATATAATAGACGTCAAGAATACACTTCATTCAACACATTCATATGAATTTATCTCTATAATATGTATTACAATTTCTCGATGAAAGAGTATCTCACATGCCGTCACTCATCTGGTACACAGCGGGATATAAAATGTTCTTTTACCGTTCATCTGCCATAAACGTATCGTCATATTTGTAGTAATGAAATACCGCTGTGAATCACGCCTCAAACATACATAACACATCGAATATAACTGAATTCTCAATATTGAGTTATATTTTATTGACTACAAAGAGATCTGTCTCAATGACTTTTAGATGTTGGAGGCTAATTATAAAGTTACTCGTTTGGTCTCATTACTTAATGTAATAAACCAGGATAAAGACTATATGTGATTTACCGTGTGGTGACGGATTAAGAATAAAAATGTCACCATTCATGTTGTCCTCAGGGTGCTAAAAGAGTCCGCTAAAGGTTATTGTAAGCAGTTAACATCAACTGTGAGAGACGAAAAACTCGAAACTAAACCGTATGCTAAAAATCCGGCGCCTGCCCAACAGTGGGACGTTAATAAGCTGAAGAGAAACAGCGAAAACTGTAAAGGTTTATGAAATTTTAAGCTCTTATGTTATCGAGACACGGTAGCGTGTCAAGCCAAGTTCGAGTAACAGAAATTGCGAACAGCAACGTGTTTAAATTATAGCAAAAAAAAAGTTATTATATCATGCTGAACCACTCCTCGTAATTGTTTCTGAATTTAACCAACCGTTACCGTTGTAATCTAAGATTCCTTTATACTTGAAAATTTAACAGTACTTAGTGGCGGTTCTGATATTTCATTCTCTCGAAAAATACTACAGATAGTTAACTATTTAAACACATAATTCTAACAAAAAAAGCATATCAGGAATTGAAGTATTCCTATAATATTCCTTTTAACTTTAAATAGACCTTGAAACACAAATTAGTGGCTAACCCTTGAGGGATATCATTTGTATTACGTATGTGAGAACATGAATATATTTACGTTATTGATATGGTAATAAATTACTGAATTAAATTAATTAAGTAACTAATTTGTATAAGGTTGCACCTCTTGAGAATTCAGTGTAGTGTTTGAGTTAAAAATGTATGTGGTTTAAATTATATTAAAAAGTGACAACTTTTTATCCATACAATTTTTTTTTAAAGTAGCGAGATCATAAAAGTAAAGGTGGTAATATGAATTTTGATGGCCGGAAAAGGAGAGGAAGATCAAAGAAAATATGGATGGGCTGTGTGAGAGACGATTTGAAAGAAAAAGGAGTTGACGAGAGTATGACGGCTGATAGGAGAGGCCGGAAAAAAAAAACGTGCTGCGCTAACCCCACGTAGCTTGGGATAAGAGCAGGAAGAAGAAGAAGATAAGTAAAAGTGGTACCTCTACTTATATGTTCTCACAACTTTTCGTAACCGAATTTAAGCGTGTTAACAAATAAACTCGCAAGATATTTGCCTAAAAACCCAATAAGTAAAACTTAAAAAAATCCCTATTTTTAATATCAATAAACAGCAAACGGCGATCAATATCACGATCAATTTTGTCTTACAATATTGTGCGATCTTCATAAAACCAATTTATCCCTGTTGAATGAAGCCTTTTAATTTGTAATGCAAAATGCGGAAATTTATAAAAAAGCCAGAGATACTTCCCTCGGAAATCTAATCGATTTTATTCTTGTATCCTGTTTTACAGTCGTCATCTCGTATCGCTAACAAGATCTATATTTAATATATAAACGAGTGAGTAGATAATAATATATTAATATTCGTTTAATGTCATTATTGCTGTTACACAAATAGAGGCATTTATTTGTGTAACAGCATAACGTTACGTTACGTTTTTTTAACACGCTTTTATTACTTCGTAACGTATCTATGAATATATTATTTTATGTAACGGAACCTTTGAGAGTAATTTTCACCCACTTGCAGTAGTCGGACTGAAACAGTTGCAGTAGTCGGAATGAAACACTTGCAGTAGTCGGAATGAAACACTTGCAGTAGTCGGACCGATGAAAATGCAATAATTTGAAAAAACAATCCGAATTTTAAAAAGTGTTATTTTGTTTTTGAATTAAGCAAATTTGAGTTCCCTTCACTTTTAAAAGTTCATAGGTTCATGTTAACATCTTTTAACGCAAAATCGTAAGACGGTGATGATAAAGATAGTAACCAAAGTTATCGAGTAATGTATCACAATAAACTGAACTATACATAACAAGGCACGGGTTTAAAAACTTTGAAAAATCAGGGATAATAAATTGATTTTCCTTAATACTTGCCTATTTGTAAGATATTGCTTTTATTGATAAGTCTGCCCAATGCCCATTGTGCCTACTAGGTTAAAGTTTAATGTTTCTATTTAATTAATTCCGTGTTACTATAAATATTATTCATTTATTCAATTATATTTTCTTGGTCGCTATAATGATTTTCTTTAATTAGTTCTTGTATTAGACCACGAAATAGCCTTATGTGTCTGGTCTATTGTAGTAATTGTAGCATGATTAGGTGGTGTAAAATACTTTGTAATATGTTACTGTTATTTGATTGTTTTTTTATATAATATAATATATATAATATATATGTTGGAGTAACATAGATGAGGATGGAATTGCCATGTTTTAAAATCAGTCTACAAATTGTAGACACTGTCTTTAAGATGTTCATACATCAATCTGACATTCTCTTTCACACATAAAAGGTTCCACAGCAGGTCTCCAACCAAATCCCCTATAACCTGCGCCTCTACCACCAAGATGATGTTCACACAAAACGTCACCTCTCAATCGTCACTTTACACTTTCTCACAAATACACACTTTATAATTATACACTCGCGATTATGACCGGAATAAACTCTTTATCACTACTGTGAGTGAGCAACTAGTCGGGCAGAGATTCGCCCAAGAAAGGTCCGTACTGTACGGCGGCTCGAGTGTAACTGCCCCGATTGCCCACCGTGCGGCGGTATTTATAGTGCCGGCGCACGTGCATGTCATTCGGTCGTACCTGCACGTGTTCGTAAGTTTTTAGGTTAAGTATTGAATTTACAATGACGTTATTTTTACATCGTAATAAACTCTAAAGTAATCAACTTTGTGGTTTATAAATTAATATTGGAACAATCAAATGGTTTAACTTAATTATTCTAGGTTCTCTAGACTAATTGTTGTGGTTGCGCCGACACGGCCATTCTGACAGGCGGTGCGCGCTCTGCACCTGGCTGCGTTGTGATGCGTGTTATCTGAAATTAAGAGTTTTCTCTGAGATTGGTATCTGTAAGCAACCCATGTTGCTCATTTTGAAAGGGTTATTATTAGGACAGTACACAAAGACATCTCCAATGTACTGACTTATTCATTTAGTATCTGTGGTGTGTACGTGTCCACTCATGGCTCCACAAGGCGTCCCAACGGTATCTAATGGTTCACATGTGGATGCATCAAGGATCCGTGGTTAGCTCATGGGTAACACATGGTTTAGCTCAGAGGTACCACTCTCCAGATATTTTGTTCTCGTAGATTATTATTACAGAGATGTAATTGTGAGGTTAATAAGTATAGTAAGGTTATTAGGTTCTCGGAGATTATAACGAAAGGATTTCGAAGGTTCTCGTAGCTTTTCGTTGGATCTCGTCGATTCTCGTTGACCTGAAAGAAGAGAAATAACTCCTTTTGAGTAGTACATCTGTAAGCAACTTATGTTGCTCATTTTGAAAGGGTTATTGTTAGGACAGTACACAAAGACATCTCCAATGTACTGACTTATTCATTTAGTATCTGTGGTGTGTACGTGTCCACCCATGGCTCCACAAGGCGTCCCAACGGTATCTCATGGTTCACATGTGGATGCATCAAGGATCCGTGGTTAGCTCAAGGGTAACACATGGTTTAGCTCAGAGGTACCACTCTCCAGATATTTTGTTCTCGTAGATTATTATTACAGAAATGTAATTGTGTACTGTTATCGGGGTAATATAATAGTAAATGGAATGAAATAAATGAAATAAATGAAATGAAATAAATGAATGAATCTCGGAGGTTCTCGGAGAGTGAGGAAGGTCGATGCTGGGGTCTGGGCCTTATTATTATGACCGTGGCCCCAGAGGCTCTAAAGATCAACAGGATAAGAAAAAGCTAATACGAGCAGATAAAATGCATCTGACCAAAACGATGTCAGATACAACGCAACAATTTAACGCTTATATCCTCAAAGATATAGTCAGAAGACTCAGGAGCGCATCAAAACTATTTGAGTCGTGATTTTGATTGTTAAGAACCCTTAACATCCATTATTAAAATTATTAGCTTAAGAATTTTCTTGTATTGCTTTTTTTTTATCACTTTATATCTTCGATAAAATTGCTATCACTAGAAGTTGTCAACAGTGACTTCATTATTTGTATAGAGGTAAAAATATTAATCACACACCGGAAATCACTGTCTATTAGTTCCTTATTTGATTTAAGAACTGTTTTTTTTTTTTTTAATAACTGAACGTAGATTTTAAAGAAATGGATTATGCGGATTTGTTATGAAATCGGCGACTAAATTTTAATCAATCTAATCCAATTTCTTTCAAAAAGAAAAATGTTTAAGGTTGACGCGATTTTTAACTTGTTCCAAACATATTGATTTAATTGGCTATTACTAATCGACTCGACTCTTATTCGAACGATGTCACGATGATAAAATTAAAATAAATAAAAACGTTATCTATAAGGATTGAAAACTGCACTATATTCTAGTTACGGTAATGTCTTCGTTATCAAGATGAAATTCTCAACTTGGTTTATCATTTTACAATATGTGTGTAATTGTCGAATAAAAAATCCATCGATTTCATCACAATTGTTAACTTTTCTACCAAGTCAAAATTGATGACGGTAGTTCAACAAAATCATATTATTATAAAGTTCATTTCGGCAGTGTAGCAACCGTTAGTGAAAACGTTGATTACGAACGAAGCGCATCTAAGCGATAAAATTACGTGGTGTTATTGTGAAACTTATTCAGTTTTAAAAGATAACCAGAGAACATTGTTTTTATTTTTTATAATGAGTGTACTGAATATGTGGTGATCTATCAATTAAGTGTTTTGTGATAAATTTTAAACAAATTGAGTAGTTTTATGGAAAGAGATAAGTGAAGTGAAAAAGCATTGTGAATACGTTTTAATTTACGCAGTTATAACATGGGGCAAGTACTTGTGGCTTGTTTTTATCAATCTTACTTTGAAGATAATCAAAGCAATATAAAAAGTGTCTATTAAATCTGTGTATTGCGCAATTTTACAATAAACTTAGCTTTGTTACGTGACGTTTTATTTTCTTATTACAAAGATGAACTAGGCATATGAAATGTCATAACAATATGAAATTTCATGTCGAATTTTGGTATTTTTACTGCACCACAGCTTATTATTGCAAATGACTTTTGTTTTTATCTTTCTCTCTTATTTAATAGAAGAATGATACTGCTTACCGAGTATGATGACGTGGTTCCATAGCCACAAGTTGCTGCTTTAAATATCACCTTTGCTCACTATGACGACTATTTGAAACTAATAAATTTTACTCACTTGTGGAGACACGTTTTTAACTACTTTTAATTATTGGTAGGAACGCGGCTATGCGCATATCCTACTATTTATTATTACGACGGCAAAATTGCACGATATCTTTACTTTTGATTTTAACAATTTAAACGTTTTACACTTATTGAGTTAGTCGTAGGGGCCGCCTCTCGGGTTTTTTATCCCACACTTCTGATGTTGGAGTAACATAGATGAGGATGGAATTGCCATGTTTTAAAATCAGTCTACAAATTGTAGACACTGTCTTTAAGATGTTCATACATCAATCTGACATTCTCTTTCACACATAAAAGGTTCCACAGCAGGTCTCCAACCAAATCCCCTATAACCTGCGCCTCTACCACCAAGATGATGTTCACACAAAACGTCACCTCTCAATCGTCACTTTACACTTTCTCACAAATACACACTTTATAATTATACACTCGCGATTATGACCGGAATAAACTCTTTATCACTACTGTGAGTGAGCAACTAGTCGGGCAGAGATTCGCCCAAGAAAGGTCCGTACTGTACGGCGGCTCGAGTGTAACTGCCCCGATTGCCCACCGTGCGGCGGTATTTATAGTGCCGGCGCACGTGCATGTCATTCGGTCGTACCTGCACGTGTTCGTAAGTTTTTAGGTTAAGTATTGAATTTACAATGACGTTATTTTTACATCGTAATAAACTCTAAAGTAATCAACTTTGTGGTTTATAAATTAATATTGGAACAATCAAATGGTTTAACTTAATTATTCTAGGTTCTCTAGACTAATTGTTGTGGTTGCGCCGACATATATAATAATAATATATAATATATATTCATGGACATTTCACACAACGTCCTCTGGTCCCAAGCTAAGCTTATATGCTTGTGTTATGGGTACCAGAATACGGATAGAATACATATACTACTTTTCTTTTGTAAATACATACTTATAATACATAGTAAACACCCAGACGCAGTACAAACATTTGTATGATAATTAAAAACATCACACAAATTGTTGTCCTGACCGGGAATCGAACCCGAGACCTCATGATCGGTAGTCCGTTATATGAACCACTACACCACGAGGCCCGTTTTATGATTGCATAATCTTAATATAAGTGAAAGTTCTGTTTTGATTTACGAATCATTGTTATGTTTACTTTTTGAGCGCATAGCACTAGCGGGTTGCAACTGAAAATCAGCGTTGGGTGTCATGTGTTGCCATCTAACTATATGCTGAGTTGCCTGCCCTTTGGCACTTGTTGTTAAAATTTCTTTATAGCTTAAATTCATATTTAAATTTGTATATAATTTACGTAGCATGTTGTAAATTATTAAATACTTATACTATTAATACTCGGGACTAATATGCATGACTATTTGTAAATTTTTACTTAAATTCTGCTCTGTTTGTATTGTATGTTGAAACTTATTACCCTTAATTTTATTTAATATTTATTATTTATTGTATTCCTTGTTATTGAATCTTGTTTTATGAGCTTGCATGCTTTTTATCATTTTTATCCACCTAAATTTTATTAAGTTCTTGTTAGTAAGAATAAGTCAGTAACCTAGCACTAAGAAAAGAGCAATGTATTGTCTCCTGGAACACAGGTTTAAACCTAGTCTGGGAGGCAAAGAAATAAATGAATAATGTATCTAACAATTGTATAACAACGAAATAAATAAATAAATAAATAAAATAAATAAATTCTCTGTTGATAGATTTATTTATTAAAACAGATTAGATCATTATGATAAACGATCATGTGGATTGTATCCAATGTGCAATTTACATGATCGTCGCCATTTTATTCATCCCCTGATCAATGGGGGTGAGATAGGTTTGGTAAAAGAATTAGACAAAAAGTAAGCATATTGTATATTTATTTCTTGAGGACAATAGGTTTGGTATAAGGATTAAATAAAAAAAATATTATGTTGTAAACTTACACTGGTGTCAATAAAGTTCTTTCTTTCTTTCTTTAATTATTATCCTTTGCTTCTATGTGCCAGTCAAAGTTTACTAGATTTATTTGATTACCTTGTACCTAAACACACACTTGGGCTGTGATCTATGAAGTGTACTTATACTTAACTCACAGTTTAGCCTCCTGATACCAACTTTAGCTAAGTCGCAACATATAAATGGCGTCTTACAATCGAGACTCTTAAACGCTCTTGCTTTGCTCTATACTTCATTAGGTATAATTATTATTATAACTAGTTAAAACTTATAACTTTAACAGAATTAAATGGAGTTTGTAAATCTCAACCTAGAACATTGTTGATTGATTTATCTTTCATAGAAAACACTAAATGTACATACATAAGTAAAATATTAAACGTTATTTACTAATAAGGATGATTAACAGTATAAAACAGTCAAATATGCCTTTTTAGCAGTGGCAAAAATGTATAATATAAATAAAGTTATAGGTATATAAAGCTTGTATTAAATGAAATAGTCGTCCATTGTCACGTGAACCAGAAATGAGTGCCTATATTGGATGCGAAATGCGGGACATCAAATTGCAACGAAAAATTTTATTTATGTCATCACTCCATTTCCTTCTTAGAGTGCTGTAAAGCCAGCTAAGGAATGTTACACAGAAAACTTTCTCTGTGAGAGACAGAAAACTCTAAAATAAACCCTATGCCAACACGCTTAGTGAGCACGGCATAGTAGACCATAATCCATCCCACAGTGAGGGAGGCCCATGCCCAACAGTGGAGGAAAAGGTATATACAACGTGTTTCACAAAGGTGTAGTCATATTTGACCATCGTTACACATGGCCGGTGACTAGGCACTAGGCATGGATGAAATTACAAATACTATAGTTACCACGCCGAATGATGATCCCTATGACGTTTCAACTGACAGTTGTATTAGTTATGCGAAACAATTTCGATAAAATACTGTTTTTTTAGGCAAATGACATCATCACTGCCAATATAATGCAATCGAGTTGATATGGGCGCAGATCAAAGGTATCTATATTTTTTATTTATATAATATTATGTATATGCATATATTTCTAAAAATAATTACTAAATGTACAAATATTTTCAGGTCATGCAGCTAGGCATAACACAACTCCGCCATTCACAGCAAATAAAATGATGGTTTTATTGGAAGAAGCTTGCGCTCAAGTGACAGCTGACGATTGGCGAAAAGTGGTCGAAAGAACGAAGAAAATTTGCTTACAAGACTGGAATCGAGATGTACAATACGACAATATCATTGACCAACCGTTAATAATAAACGTCACGGATAGCTGCAGTTCAGACTCAGATTATGAAGATCCGATTGACCCTGTATCAGATTCAGATTGATATAAATTAAATACAAACTCAAAGCATTTGTTTTATTTTTCCAACAAATTATCGATATTTTGTTTATCGATGTGTCCCTTCTTAGTCGATAACAGCTTGACGACGTAACTTTTGCAGCACGTACCATGTACATTTGCATTGAGTTTTTTTTCTATTATTTTCGAACATTACGTAATAATTTCTTAATATTCATTTTTATAATTGACAATTGTACACAATTATGATTTTTTCGACTTTTTAATGGACCTCTAAAGGATATGATGTGATAGGACGTCAGTACAATGTTAAGCGCTAATGAACTGTCATAGGCATCATCATTCGGCGTGCGGAGTATAGTTATATTATGACTTTTATGTGTTCATAAAAGTTTTTTTTTTCTTTTTTTCCCCTGTAATTGCAATCTGTCAATGGAGACATTCAGCAATTTTTAAATGGATGTTGCAGACTTGCGGGGCATATGTCCAGTGACACATCCCCGTAGTTCATAAGTTAGAGTAGGTCCTGAGGTACTCTCTTTATTAATCTCCGGGAAACTGGAAATATTTCATCCATCAGGTGGTGTGCAAGTCTGTTTGGATGTTGCTGCAGTCTATGACTGTACGCTTTGGCTTTTTCTTTTATTACTTCCCTGACCATTCTGATGCCAAGTTCTTTGTGGAGTGTGTCCACAAAGAAAAGTTTAATTAATTTATTAAATTAATCGATCTTCTTTAAATACAACACTACTATGAGGTCATCTTTTATCGTAAGGTTCAATCGCATTCAGTAAACCGTAAACATCTCATAATTGATGCGTTTCTGGTAGTTATTTAATAGTAGGCAATAAACAAACAAAAACTTACGAGTTGTATTTTTCTATGTGTAACTGTAATATTTATAATATTTAAGGCCTATCTAATGCAACTTTAAATTATGACTAAACCTTTCTGCAATACGTTGTATATTTAGTACAGATTAGTCGTTAAAAACAATGTTTGATATTTGAACACAATTAAGTAAACAAGTAAACAATAAAAATATCATTAACACATGTGTATCGCCTTTCCCTAAAGATTAGATCAGTTCTTAAAAAATCTGGATGTTTGCCAATAACTAAACTGTTCCGTACATAGAGACAAACGTGACGACCTTAACATTGATCTTTCTTAGCTGTTTTATTGACATACCAATAGTTATCATATATTTCTGCAGATTAAAATTTCTAACTCCTTTCTTATTTAATATTTAAAAAAAGCTTTTGAAATATGGTTATAAAGAAAGTACATTTTCTTAATTTGTTGGATTCCTTTTTTTTTATACTATCGAATTGCTCGTAAGCTCATGAACCGGGTTAATTCTTTGTTTTTGTTATATCCGAACCTGCTTAATGATCACGTAGTTAGAATCAAGTGCCAGGTCCCGGAGAAATGGGAGGGAATTCTTAAAATGTTTATAGACACAATTGAAGATATTTTTACTTTAAAAGAAGTCCATTTTGTGATTAAAATCAATTAAAACATCGCATAGATCACACTTATAATTGCGTGAAAGCGAAGTGAGTTAAGACAATAAAGTTTATTAAGCCAAATACTTTAGCTAGTCATTTTAATAAATAAATATTACTTACATATATAAAAAGGAAAAGGACAATGCCTCTTTGAAATTGATTTGCTTTGAAATATTGTATTTATACGATTATCTATAACACAATGGCTCCTTGTTGAAATAACCTTTATATTATAATACAAGAATATTTATTAAAAAATACAAGAGACACTTTCCTTCCCGAGCCTAATCAATTTTATGTCTTTTTCCTGCTTTAGACGTGATGTCATTATGTCGACAAGATTAATATTAAGTATACAAAACAGATATAACCCAGAGGTGGCTTTGTACTCTTTTAAATTTATAAATGACGTACCGTATTTGACGACGATAATATGTTGACAAACCCAAGCACTGGGATGAGGGCAAGGCAATGATGAATAGCAAATTTATTTCTTCTCTTAAAGCTTGGGAGTAGGTTGCTCTGGAGCAATATGTATTCTATATTGTAAAGTTATTAGCATTGTAAGTATAATTGACATTTAATTTAAAAATATTGATTTGATTAAAAGCTCTGCTGAGTTTCTTACGCCGGTTCTTCTCAGCAGATTGCGTCCTGAACCGGTGGTAGGGAAAAAAATTGGACATGTCATAAGCACATAATTTTTCTAAAAAATTGTGTCTACGTGATTAAATGATTTTTCATTTCATTTCATTTCATTTCATTTCATTTCATTTCATTTCATTTTATTTCATTTCATTTCATTTCATTTCATTTCATCTCCTTTCTAGTTCGCTATACATTTTCTATAATCAATTTGTGTTATTTAACAGTGGATTGCACTAGCAATATTTTGGTGGAGAATGAATTTTTTTCACATACTTACTGCTAAAATTGTAATTTAATAGCTTTTGATTTTATTGAGATATTAAAAAATAAAAGAGTCCGCATAGACATTCAGAATTTCAGACTGTATTGGTTATCTAAGTAAGGCACTTAGAGTTGACAATGATGTGGTCATATTTATATCCTTACTCTATCAACATACGAAAGGAACGCATAGATTTACTTTAGTGTCCTATTCTTTATGTAGAGCCAGCTATAGAGTTAGTTAACAACATCTCCTTCTCCAGCCCATTTACATCCCACTGTTGGGCACGGGCCTCCTCCACTTTGGGAGGGATTACGGTCTACTGTGCCACGCTGACCAGGCGTGTTGGCACAGGGTTTATTTTCGAGTTTTCCGTCTCTCACAGAAGATGTTATCTGTGTGAAATATCCCTTAGCTGACTTTTACAGCACCCTTGGGAGGAGATGGGGTGGTGACACTTGTATTCTTAATCCGTCACCACACGGAAATGTTAACAACATATCAAGAAATATTTTGGTCACTTTTCGTAAGAAAAGTTCCATTTAAGAGAGAAATACGGTACAAAACGACTATTATACTCTTCGAACTGAAATATATTATGACTATGAGCACAGGCGAATAATATAGTAGTACTTGGAAATCACTTGGGTGCCATATCAATTCAAAGATCGCGAACAGTAAAATATATACTTAAGTTGTTTTTTTTGGGAGTTTCCCTGTACCTTTTACACTAGAGTTTATCAAGTTTTATTAACTGTTGTTTAAATAAAACATAATTAAGTAATAAAAAATTTAAGGGTTTGACAATAGAATACCTTAATTATCTTCAAGCATTTTGTTTTTAATGAATTAAAAAATATACACAATTTAGTCGGACATTTTGAAATGTTTATTAAATTTAAATTTAATTTATTTCCAACTAGCTGTTGCCCGCGACTCCGTCCGCGTGGAATTTGGATTTTTTTTGTTTTCTCTATATAAGGTAGCCTATGTCCTTTCTCAGGGTCTAAAGATTGTCTGTGCCAAATTTCATCAAAATCGGTCAAGAGGTTTAAGCGGGAAAGTGTAACAGACAGACAGAGTTACTTTAGCATTTATAATATTAGTAGGGATTTAGTTGTGTGAAATGTTCATGAATACTTATTTATTCATTTAGTAGATTTAGGTATTTCAAAAATTCATTAAAACTAATAAATTCACAACTTTTAATCTCGCAGCGGATTGATGTTGTTGTTTATTCTTAATAATATATAAATTAAGACGATACCAAAATAGCTTCGTGCATTTTTCTACCTGCGAAGTTTTCATTGTTTCTATAGATTGAACGGCTAGAGCTCTAATTTTTAAGTATATGTTTTTTCAATATATGATCTAGGATCGCATAAACTCAGAAACGCGATTGAAAAAAGTTTTCTCGATAGAAAATCTTGGCGAAACAACCTCTCAAATTTTTTATTTTTTTCAATTGTCGGTCTATTATCGCGTATTAACTAATGAAATAACTTTAAAAACATAAGTAAGTATTATATATAGAAACACGTAAATCAGAATTAAAATATATTTAGTAGATTTTGAGTAAATAGGAAAAGTATCCCTAATTCTTCATTTTCTGTGCCTACTGGCTGTGTTAATATGTACGTGTCGGCGATGATATACGATAATATTGATGTAGGCCCTTAAATCAAAAGATCGCCGCCAATAGTATGTCATTGATGGCTCGGATTCCGAAACCAATCTTGTTAGACAAAACCCGTAGAAAGTCCCTCCAGGCTCCACTGTTTCGGTAACTATTACCAACTATGTCGGAGTGCATACTCTGCACTGCACTGCACCTTTTGTGGCAAGACAATATCCTATCCTAGAAATAAAGCAAAAGCATAATTGCATGTAATTATCTTTTACTGTAAACAGTGTCCTCTCTACCATAATCTATAGTTTTAATACTAATATAAACAAAGCTGAAGAGTTTGTTTGTTTGAACGCGTTAATCTGACGAACCACTAGTTCGATTAGAAAAATTCTTACAGTGTTGGATAATACATTGATTGAGAAGGGCTATAGGCTATATAAAATCACGCTGCGACCAATAGAAGCAGCTGTGAAAAATTTTGCAAAAACGGAGAAATCTTTCTAAATTCCATGCGTGCGGAGTCGCGGGCAACAGCTATCTTTCATATTTAGTAGACGATAGCCAGTAGTAACAAACACTACTTAAATTAATACAGCGGCCGTATTATGAGCTTTTATTTACAGGCAGTTTACGCCGTGAATTGAACTGTCTGGCAAATTCGTATTATGAACAAATTATTAGTCAGTCAGTTCGCTAAACCAGTCATACATTAATATGTTTAAGGAGAATGTACAACTAAAAGTTAAAGTACTAACTAAAAATTTTCAACTAAAAGTTATATTTTTGCCATAATACCTAATTTTGCCATGCAGTTTACGGCCTGCCTGGAACTTGAATGATTTTAAAAAGCTCATAATACGCCGGCTGCTCTCCTTTTTTAGCTGGATAAATTAAACATTATTCAGTTATATCATTCTATTGTGGTAAAGTATGTTTGATTATTCTGATTTAGTTCGTCAGGTGGTTTACATAACGGTACGCTCTTTGTCCCTGGAGTATTAGGCAACTCAAACACGTATAATACAACCGCTGGCTATGCTCCGGGCACGCAAATGATGCATTACAATAGGGCTTATTTAAGTTATTTGGATTTTAACATGGCTTGGAAAAAAATTGTTTTATACAAATTCACTTTTTATGTGGATTTGTTTTTGCGTGTATTTCTTTTAAATTTTAGCCCAATGTTTTGGGTGGGCAAATGTGGGTAAAACCTGTAACAACTAATCATAGAGAACACTTTACAGGCCAGTCTCGTGACCATGGTGACTGCAAAGTCTCTGAAACGTCTCGCGTCGGGCTAAAATTTAAAACAAATATACTCATCTAAATCTGTAAAACGATTTTATTTAAAAAATGAGTCGCGCCAGAGTGTTGGAAATATTTAATTGTTTAATATTTTTAGTTTAGATGTATCCTTCACACTAGGAGGATATTAATAGTTTATTGTACCAGGCTAATCACTCGTAATAGGCTCTAGTTTTCATTTTGTCGTTTCTTGTAGAATTTGTTATAACACGCTATTATAAGCTCTGTCTGTAATCTATCAATCTATGTTACAGAATCTTTGAAATTGATTTTCACCCACTTACCTATGTGTCTGATTGATCTGAAATTTCGCACATATATTAAGGACCGATGACAATGCAATAATGTAACAGCAGTATTCTGGATTTTCAAGTGTGTTTTTTGGTTTTAAACTACGCAAATTATTGATACACAAACATTTTTTTTTGATTGACAACCAAATTTTCTTACAAATTGGGCGTCATTAGTTAAAAGTCATGTTACAGTAACATTACTAGATATTAAGTACACATAATGGATTATGTTTGTCTCCTTCATCTTCCTGTCCTTATCCCAAATTATTTGGAGTAATTTCTTTTTAATTTTGACGTGATCTTCAAATATACAAGAATCTTAGTCAAATATGCAAGAATCTTAGTCAAAGATTTACTAACACTACGTATATGAGCTTCCAATAATGATAGGTTGCAATGACCCATTTCAGCACAAGTACCTACTGCAAGCTTTCAGCGTTCATTGGAGCAGACAAGACGCTGAATCGCAAAACTAAAATCAGATCGTTCAACGCCTAGCTATGACGGTCATTTAAATATGGTTGGAATAGATTGAATGTGGAAGTAGATAATATTCTATCACTAAATAGTTTTATGTTTTATCTTACCTACTAACGGCGATTTTCAATAACTACGATTACGGATAGATTGCTATCCTCGTTTATCAGTAAGATATATCATCGCAGTCATCAGTAGCTTATTGCTATAAGAATAACTAACGACAAAAGTTTTGATCAGTCTGACTTTGATAGCTGAAAATGGCTGTAAACAAGTTTGGCACTAGGCATTCTTCTTACATAAAGATATTAATTTCATTTTATCACACAAAACGGGTGAAGTAAGACTGATGGATGGATGGACAGATAATAACACCAAAACGACAGTGTACAAAATCTAGTAAGTAAATACTATTAGCAAAGTAACAATAATATAGTTTACATCAAGCCTACACTATATATAGTATATTGATACGAAACTTTTGCAGCAGAATTCCCTTCATTTTTGTTCCACAAACAAACCAGAAAATGTTGTACTTCCTCAATTACATTACGTACATTTTGGCGAGTATGCCTTCTTCGTGAAAACCCAAACTGAAGGATAGTGCTGAGAACATTTTCAACAACCAAAACCTCTTTATTATACCAAAAGTTATATGATGGTTTTGCATTTACCTTTGAGGCAATGGCGTTCATTTGAAAAGAATTTAGTTTAAAATTTAAAACTAAAAAAGTGTTATACCGAGAAAAATTCAGATTAATCCGACTTATTTAAGCTGGTGTGAATTCCGTTTCAAAATTTCATTACTTATACATATTAATGGAGATATAGATACGAACGAACTTAATAAAAGCGAGTTAGGGAATATTAGTAGATGTTAATATTTGACATTTTTAAGTAGCTTTTATCCTACATATTTTAACTTAACGCCAATGCCCTTTAGATAACTAGTTAAAAGTGTACGTGTTTTTATAATTTGCATTAACAATAAATGTATCACTGAAATACGATATCAAAATATGTTATGAAATTCCGCATGTCTTAATTATAATAGATATTATATTACCGGCTAAGACTCACGTATTAGGATCGAATACGTCGACCCGGATTCCATTAATTTCCGGCTCATAAGAGGACATGAGCTGAATGATGTCCGCGAATACCCGAAAGACCCAATACCACCGTTAGGACTTGACACAAACGGTAATTGCCTGACATTTTATTACTTAAATGTGTTTAAGAATTATGTACACAATTCTTTCTAGATTTTTTCTTCTCTACAATACAACTTACGACAAAGGAACGTTTAGACTACCGTTGCCACAGTCATATTACGTAAAATACAATGTGATATTTAAATTTAATACACAGAATATTTACACTACGTAGAAGTATGTTTGTACTGAAAACGTAAAAAATTAAAACTGTAGGATTTGCGCCGCTCTTCTCACCGTGTAAAAATTTTCGCCGTTTTCGGAAACAAAACCGCAAAACGTAGGTACCTTCAGCATGTGCGGTTTTGTATCGCCGTGATGTAATTAAAAATGTACACGGAATACTTGTTAATTATGCTGTTCATGTAGCTATGTGAACGTTATCTACGAATGTGTAATATTGTATTCTATTATAAATAAATAAATAATAAATAAACTCTTATTTCGGATAACAAAGACCCATATTACATTCAAATTACAATTATTAAATTTCAATTACAATTTGTGTTTGTATTTGTTAGTTTCTTTAGGTATTATCTTATTGCATAATGTTAGTAGTGGTTAGTTGTTCTTAAAGTTAATGTTTTTAAAAAAGGAGAATTAAAACTCCATGCTACGTTGCTTAGGATGCTGCTGCGACTGTCCCGCACCCTCCGCAGTAATCTTCCTTTGGGTGCCTTACGCGAATGAGTTGGCCATCACTTTCGAAGCGTAGGTATGTAAGTGCTGCAAGCGCTTTAGACACCAACTAATACTTGTAATAAGGCAACACACATTGAACATCTTTACTTATTATAAAACAAAGTCGATATTTTTGTATATATGTCCCTATGTGAGCTTATAACTTCAAAACTACGCAACGGATTTAGCTGTGGGTTTTTTTGTTATATAAAGTGGTTCAAGAGTATGGCTTTTTGTGTTATTTGTTTAGATTTGGTTTAAATTCCACGCGTACGACGTTGTAGGTAGTATTTTTTATAATGTAAGTTGCTCTTGACAATTTTATTACACAAAATTATCAGATTCAGAAGTCTATCACCACTTTACTTTCAAATCTTAAACATAATTGTGTCTAAGTATACTGCTTATTTGTAGTGGCCATCCTTTTGAAACATTTAACTTTGTTCATAGCGTTTCATTTTTATCCTAATATCCATTACTGAAACTACATTGCAACATATTTAATCACGTGTACTGTGTTTTGAGTACAAATAATCACGAAATTCTGGAGCTTTTTACCATGGAAAGGAAAGAGCTGTAATATTTTTTTTTATATAATGAGAAGCGTTTAAGTGTTAAAAAGGTAATGTCTTTTATTTCCACTTTATCTTTAAATTATTTAGGTTTGTCTCGTGACATTTACAATGTAATTTAACCCAGGTTTAACCGCGGTCCCCCAGATGATATAATTTGATCCTAACGCTCGACCCTATTTAATTTAATTTGGGACGTAAAAGAATCATTTGTAAAGTGTTATACTTTTGGTAACTGATAGTTTGTAAACAAGTAATGTTAGGGATTGCTATTTTCTAAAAGATCACATTTAAGTTAGACGTTCTGTTCCGTATGTTATAGGAGATTAATGAAATAAGAAGACACTTGTCATGAACTCATTTCTTGACTTGAATTATCTACGTTACGTTCTAAGTCAAAATCACTCATCATGTGTTTGACGGGCTTTGTTGTCTAGTGGTTCATGTAACGGACTGCCGCTCGCGAGGTCGCGGGTTCGATTCATAAGTATGTATTTACAAAAGAAAAATAGTTGTTTATGTAGTATATCAGTATTCTGGTACCCACAACACAAGCATATTATAAGCTTAGCTTGGGACCACAGGTCGTTGTGTAAAATGTCCGTGAATATTTATTTGTGTTTTATTTTCCTCCGCGTTTTTTATACTTTATACCGCGGGTAACACCGCGGGGCATAGCTAGTAAGCAAATATTTACATCTTTTTATGTTTCTGGGCCATTGAGAACTTTGCGGTACCCTATTAGTAAGACTCCGTTAATCCATCAGTGGTCTGTATCTCATTGACTCTAATACACGTAGAGCTAGACAGCTGAAATCTTTTATAGGTATGTATGTTGTGGCTACCCAATATAACAACAAACAATAAACATTGGAATATTATTACTTTTGCTCATTGTTGCTTTCTGAAATTTAGGCACATTTACAACAGAATTGAATATATTGCTTATTTTCGTCTTTATTTTTATAAACAATAAAATATCTTTATTCTTATTCTTGATTGTATAGGTGAAATATGTTGACAGAGTTTGAAATGAAGTAAAAAATGTAATGTCTTTATTTTTATTTAACTATAACTAAATTCTTTTTTAAGAATTTTTTTAATTTTTTTTTTATATAAGTACATTGACATTTCACACAAAAGTGTTGTTTTTAATACTATAGATAGATGAAACTTTTAGTATTAGGACTATTTTCTGCTTGGCTGTCTTTTTTATTTCTACAAATTCTAACTGTACTAAGATAATGATACAGGCGACGCAGCTTATTATTGGATAGACACTAAAAGTTTTTTTTTAAATCCGTTAAACGTGATAAATAAATATTCACACAACGTCATCTGGTCCCAAGCTAAGATTATATTATGCTTGTATTATGGGTACCAGAATACGGATTGAATACATAAACAACTTTTGTTTGAAAAAAGAACGTAGGTACTTTTAATACATAGAGGTAAAATAACTGATTTTGGTCTGACACGGAATGTATTTTTTCGCATTATCATAGTTGGAATACTTTTGTTTTACATATTTCAGTAACTTTTTGTTATACGTATACCACACATTTGCATGTTTAAAACATAGTCGAAAGTTTGCACCAGAAATAAGTTGAGATTTGAATAAAGTTTCAGTATGCTCTGCAAAAGCCCAAGTGTGTGTTTAGGCACCTAAGCTTCAAAGAGAACAACCGCAGTCAACTAAATCAAGTCAATAAAATTTACCTCGTAAAACTGACACGCTTGGAGACTATATATTTCTTGGTGGAAGGGAAATTATATTGTCTATGAGAATTGTATTTTATATAGAATTTATGAGGATACAAAACAACAAAACTGATTCTGTTTTACCAAGGGCTAAAAACTAGAATAGGCGAGGACATATACAACGTGTTGCAGAAAGGTGTAGTCATATTTTAAGGTTGCATTGGATAGGCCTTAAATATTATAAATATTACAGTTACATATAGAAAAATACAGTTGGTAAGTTTTTTTTGTTTATAGCCTACTATTGAATAACTACCAGGAGCGCATCAATTATGAGATTTTTACGGTTTATTGAATGCGATTGAACCTTACAATAAAAGATGACCTTATAGTAGTGTTGTAAACAAGATCGATTAATTTAATAAATTAATAACATTTGTATGAATAAAAAAGAAATAATAAAAATGAATAACATAAAAGTCATAATATAACTAGTATTTCTAATTTCATCCATGCCTAGTGCCTAGTCACCGGCCATGTGTAACGATGGCCAAATATGACTACACCTTTCTGCAACACGTTGTATAGGTATAGTAAAAAATTAATGATAGCCAGTAGAAGTGTTCCTATATTAATAAGGTCGCAGGATGTGACTGGATACGGATGTCAAGACTGTATATTGTGGCGCAAATTGGAAGAGGCTTATATTCAGCTTTTGACTGTAGGCTCCTTGAGAGATTAATGGAAGAAATAGCTAGGAGTGTTCGCAACGGCTATATATTGCAAACGCGTTATAACGATACGCTATTTTTAAAACGCCTATTATTTTATACGCTATAATATATTAGTTCGCTTCGTACAACGACCCGTTTTGATTATCGTTATAGAGATAAGAGTTAAGATCGTTATATTATTTTGTTATTTAACGGAAATAGTTCTTATGCGGTCACCTTAGAGTATAATTTGGTAGGTGACTGCATAATATATTTAATAAATATATTAGGCAAACTAATATATTATTTTGTTATTTAACGGAAATAGTTCTTATGCGGTCACCTTAGAGTATAATTTGGTAGGTGACAAAAATATTATACTGCCAAGTGCAATCGACTTCTAGCCGAACAAAATATATTAGTTTGCATAATATATTTAATAAATATATTAGGCAAACTAATATATTATTTTGTTATTTAACGGAAATAGTTCTTATGCGGTCACCTTAGAGTATAATTTGGTAGGTGACAAAAATATTATACTCCCAAGTGCAATCGACTTTGAATGGGACGTTCCGTTTCGTTTCGAATAGTGCATGTGATGTGTTGTGTGTATAATGAATGGGTCTTAACTAATAAAAATAAAAAATAAATCACAACATAAATAACGCTTGCCAGTTGTAATAAATAACGCTTGCCAGTTGTAATAAATAATAGGTTGAATGATTATTAATAAATATTAGATTATTTTATCAGCTATCTAATATAACGATCACCTCTAGAAATAGCTTATTGTTATCTTACTTACTAATACCACAACTAATACGAACAAAACTCGTCTAAACAACCATTTTACCTCTTTGTTTTAGCATGAGGGTGTTATAAGTGTATCGCTTTCTTCTTCTTCTTCTATCTGAGATTAGTACGTTCTCAAACAAACTCTTCAGCTTTATAATATTAGTATAGATGTATGGTCTTATTCATAATGACTTATCGGAAGTTTAAAAGTTCGCTAAAATAGGTTCGCGAAAATTGTCAAAACTTGTTATTCATAATAGTCTTTTTACGCTAAAACGTTTAGTATCTCTCCGATAAAATGTCCGTCCGGAAGCGGAAGTCATTAATTTTATTTGGTTTTATAACTTGGGTTCCGTCTGCTATTAAACTTAATGCGGATAAACCCCTTACTTGGTGGTAGTTGGGTAATAAATTGCTACAAACCAGATCAATACAACATACAAATACAGATAGATTTTTTTTATCTTTGCTAATAAAATGAGCAAATCACTTTTGCTTTTACTTATTTGTTGCTCTTTCAGGCCAAAACTGCTGCACCAATTTCAATGAAATTTTTTAACATATGTTCAGAGCCAGACTAGAGCCTGAAATAAGACATAGCCTAATCTAATATTTAGGATCATAAAATATTGTATATATTGTACATTTTCGAGTAAAAAAATATCGGTTAAGTTGGAGTTGAACTCACACATGATCGGTTCCATACTGTAATTATCACAATATATTCCTTATATTCCAGACCCCCAAATAACGGAATAAAGGCCTTAGAATGATGATAATTTATATGTTATTGAGAGCATTAACGGATATACATAAACTGTGAAGTATTTTTAGCTCTTTAGCTATCACCGTTCCATGATAGACATACACAGTCACATGGATATACGACGGACGGGGACTGCGAAGTCTTACGGTCTTATTCATAATGACTTATCGGAGGTTTAAACGGAGATTTTATCGGAGAGATACTAAACGTTTTAGCTTAAAAAGACTATTATGAATAACAAGTTTTGACAATTTTTGTGAACCTATTTTAGCGAACTTTTAAACCTCCGATAAGTCATTATGAATAAGGCTACAGACCTACAGACTACAGAATCCTAAAAAAATTGAAAATTGTTATAGCATCAATAACCTATTTGTGCAAGGTCGATAAATAATTGTTCGAGTCGTCCCTGTCATTCTATATGGACATCGTTTGGTAGTTGGCAAGTGTCCAGGATTTGGGTGAATTAAATCTAATCGTCAAGGCAGAGACATACAAACTTGACAACTATTGTTTAATTTTTACGAAACTAAAATATTTCAACTTTTAATGTGTTTATCTGTTTGTCGTTATGTAGCTCGATCTATCTCAGTCCACTGTTTGGCACGGGGTTTCTTTTGTATGATATTTTTGTACGTATATCCCTATGTGAGCTTATATCTTTAAAAATACGCAACGGATATTGATGTGGTTTTTTTTTAATAGATAGAATGGCTCTTGATGCTGGCTTTTCTTGCATAATTTGTTGAGGTTTGGTTTCTAAACTTCACGCCCACGAAGTGCGGCCAATAGCTAAGTAGTTATCTATCTATACATATAATAAATCTGTAAAAAAACGTTTTTTTACATTCAATATATTTTCAAAAATAATAGTCAGATGGTTTAAGGACAACTAACAGAACCCATTTCCAGCAATTTTTTTTTTATGTTTGTCTGTTTAGATGTTTGTCTGTGCACGCATCACGTAAAATGCACCTATAAATTACGATAAAATTGTATACAACTCAAGGTATTACTTAGTCTTTGTTTCATCACAATCGGTCCATTCAATCAAGAGATATTTACATAATACGAACAGCTTGTTGTTATAATATAATGTAAATGTTCTATTGAACTCATCATTAAGTCATGAAAAGTAATTTTGGTCATTGACGACTTAGCATAACTTAGGTATCTAATCCCGTAATACCTTACCTACATATAAACTGCTAAGTACATACAGTTAAATTACTTGTAATTTCCATTCTGGAATTATACCGGAGGTAACATTAATTTCATTATTCATCACCGGTGTGTTGCCTTAGAGCTATGAAATATTTTGGAGTGGGTTTTTTTATATTAATGAACAGTCTACCCTCATTGTGCTGTGGTTCTTCCCACGTCTCATAAATTACAAAAAGAGATTAATATCCTGTATAATTTATCGTGATAGAGTTGTAAACTTAATAAGCATACTTCTGCGATGGATTAAATAACTGAATACTTTTAAAAACGCGAGGATCATTTACATGAATTGACAAAAATTCGTAATTCCTTCTGGAAAAATACGAAACTCTATATATTGTAAACTGTGTTAATAATACCGCAAGACGTAAATAAATTTCCTTACATGTTGTAAAGTATATACTGAAATAACATTGTGCACTTATACACATCAAAACATTTTGACACCAATGAATATTTTGTGATTTAAAGAAAGGCGAAATGCATTCACAATATCTCGTCAAACAGGTTAGCTGATGCAAGAAGAGCATTTGCTACATCAAATTGGTTTTAAATTTAATTACACAAATATTCAGGCTCTCATAATCGCGCACTCTGAATAATTAAGTAGCTCTCGTTTAGTAGATTAGGAACACTTGCAATGGAGATTGGTGGTTACACATACAAAAGTTTGTATGAGTGAGTTACTTGTAATTGTAATTAAGAGTTTCTATAGAATATTATATTATATGTAAATGGTATGTAAAGCGATTCTCATTATATTAATTGTGTTATGGAAAGAACGGATGTGGAGTAAAGATACGCCCTTTAATACAGGACGTAACTTCGGATGAATATATTATTCAGTGGAATACAATCATTCGTGAGTTCCAATTGTTATAATCATTTTGTACATGTAAGGTATCTATTACCTTTTCTCTTATTTGATTTTTGAATTTTTACACATTATTTGTAGCGCATTTTTAAATTTTTACTTCTTATTTCCTTTGATTCAAATAACATCAATATTTGAAACCTTTTTTTTTACATTCACACAACGTTCTCTGGTCCCAAGCTAAGCGTAAATGCTTGTTATAGATACCAGAATGCGGATAGACTACATAAACTACTCTTCTTTTGTAAATACATACTTATAATGCATAGAAAACACCCGAATGCAGTACAAACATTTTTATGGCACACACAAATAATTGTAAATATCACACAAATAATTGTCCTCCTAAATACAACCATAACACATAATAAAAATCGACTTTCTGCACCTCTTTACTGTGAACGTGGGTCATTCTCCTTCTTCTGCGCAATTTTCATGACAAGTGGCACAAAGTTCTAGAGTATCTGTTTATGTAAAAATTAATACTTTAGATCCATTTTTATATCCATTTCTAATTAAGTATTAGGTCCCTAATCTGATTCTTAATATAGGGTGATATAGGGTAAATGTCAAAAGACATGTCTGTAAAAAATGCCAAAATTAAATGTATGTATTCACCGGAAGTAATATGTAAGTCGAAGCCTGGCTATGAACAATGTGCTTACTCTTAGCAAGCACCCTCATATATTTCTACATTTTGTGAATATGAAATATCGTTATCCCTTTATTCTCTTATCTGATTACATTACAGATAACAGATAGTAATCACACGATGAAATATTAATATTCCCTCTTAAATATTTTGTTTGAAAGTCAACCCTAATAAAATTAAGGGTCAGTACAGAGAAACATGTTTATTGTACAACATTTCACACGTCATCTGTTCCTAAATTAATCGCTATTGGCCCTATAAACCCTTTAATTAGGTCATACATATATTATTTGCGTGATATTTATGTTTGTCTCATAGATATGTTAAGTATCTGGGTGTTTATATAAATAAATTAAAAGTGCTTACCATTTGTTTAAATAAAACTACTTTTTACGGATTTAGACGCGTATATTTGTTTTAAATTTCACCGCGACGCACGTTACGGTAACTTTGCAGGCACCATGCTCATGGGACTGAGCTGTAAAGTGTCTTTTACGATCAGTAGTTACGGGGTGTAAACATTATTTAATCATACCAACACATATATCCTATAATCAATGAAAAGTAATGAAATATTGTTAATATCTAAATAAACTTCTAAATTATGATTATATAAATAACTTCATCCATCTTGTCAAGAAAACACCTCAAGGGGTTTTAACTTAAAACAGTTTCTTACAAGAATTATTTCCTTTAATTCTAAGTAATCCAAATAATGAATTTGTATGAAATCTTAAAGAGCCTCTTAACTTTTCAAATGACTTTGAACTTTGTTTCGAAGGTAATAAATTTTAAGTTGTATTTGGAATACAATAAAGCTTTGTGTTAGTAAATAATTATAATATTTGAATGAGAAGTCAGACGGAACATTGTCTTAAGTGCGGTGACGACTTGGTAAATAGATTAATGATATGTATATCTGCGTCTATGCTTATATCTTCATATTTATATATTATAACTGTTGATTAAATATGTACTGATACGCTTCTATGTATGTATATTATGTACTAGCAACTTATCTCGGTTATTCATGGGTAAAGGGTATATATGAAAAGATACCTGAATAATATTATCATTATTCCTTTATTCTTTATTTAAACGCACTATAAAATTCCATTTTTAAATATAAAACAAAAAATAGTACATTTAAAAATGTAAAATTCGAGAATATCGATATTATTATTAAGAAAATTGTAAATTTTTTATTTCACAACCAGATATATATTAACCAATTAGCTCTATAGTCCGCTTAGCCCCACGGAAAAAAGACGTGATTGTATGATGAAGATTTTATGCATATTTTGCGCCTATTCACCTAAATCTTTCACACCTATATAACTTACTACACTACAAAGAGAGCCTCTTTACAATATATTTTAAAACGTAAGGCTTGATTTTGTTATTTTATAGTTAATGCCCGCAGTTTCATCCGCGTTTATTATTATTGCGCTCCCCTGCTATACACTAAACATTAACAAATTATTAGCCGACTTCAAAAAAGGAGGAGGTTCTCAATTCGTCTGTATGTATTTTTTTAATCTTGTTTTTTATGTTTGTTATCTCATAACTTTTACCTGGGCGAAGCGATTAAAAAATTTTATTTGAAATTGCTGGTTCCCGTGTGGTCACATTGGCACCAGGTGAGGATCTGATAGTTATCTCCTGAGAAATCGAGGAAATCCCTCAAATTTCAAAGGCACGTAAAATCGGTTGGACTTTTCTTGATACTGATACGAAAAAGCCACCCTCTTGAACCACTCTTTCTAATAAAACAAAACTGTATTAAAATCAGTTGCGTAGTTTTGAAGATATAAGCTCATATTAGAAATACGTACAAAAACAATGATTTTGTTTAATAAAAAGTAAAGAAAGATTTTCTTTTGACTCAGTGTTTATTTATGACTTTGTGTATGACGGGCTTCGTGGTCTAGTGGTTCATATAACGGACTGCATTTCACGAGGTCAAGGGTTCGATTCCCGCCTCGGACATTCATTTGTGTGATGTTTATAAATGTCATACAAATGTTTGTTCTGCGTCTGGGTGTTTACTATGTGTAATAAGTATGTATTTACAAAAGAAAAGTAGTTTATGTATTCTATCCGTATTCTGGTACGCATAACACAAGCATAATAAGCTTAGCTTGGGACCAGAGGACGTTGTGTGAAATGTCCATAAATATTTATTTATTTATTTAAACAAACAAACACATTTACAAATAGTGAATGGCAGAGTGGAGAAAAAGTATATTTCATCATGATAACGCGAGACCATTACACCATTATTCACTCAACAAAAATAGAGAGAGCTTTGTTGAGAACTGTTAGCGTATACAGGGATTACTGCTAACACTTCATTGTTGGTTTTCGAGTAGCTTTGATTTTATTATAAAATAATAAATAAATAAATCGTTTATTTCTCCTTACTTATGTACTTACATTTACAAATTGTCAAAAATTGTTACTCATAATAGTATTTTTACGATAAAATGTTTATTATCTCTCCGATAAAATCTCCGTTTAAACCTCCGATAAGTCATTATGTATAAGTCCTTAAGTAAATTAAAATAAGATGCGCCGGTTAAATGGTGCCTATGTTTGCGCTTGTGTGCGTGTGTATATTTATGTCGGGTAATAGGTTAGCGTGCGGTATACTCCGATAAAAATGATCACCGCAGTATTATGAGTTTGAGTAATACATTTATCTTTGTTCACTAATCTTTCTATCATTAATACTCTTTCTGTCCTAAACTAAGCACCCTTTTAATTTTACTTATTGGTAGAACTTTTTTGTTAAAAATACCAGAGTTTACAATAATCTTAAGCTAGTGTATTATGTACATGGGTGGGGCGACAGCATGGGGTCCTTATCTTCCGGCTAGCGCAGGTGTTGTCGGGGCGTGGCTGCTTCGGCAAATACCTGCACAAGGTCGCAAGGAGTGAACCGACCCCAAGCTGTTACCACTGCGATTGCAGCGAGGATACTGCCCAGCACACGCTCGAATTTTGCCCGGCTTGGGCGGTTGAGCGCCGTGATCTCGCTGCAATCATAGGGAGAGACCTCTCGCTGCCGACCGTTGTTCACGCCATGGTCGCCAGTGAGAGAAATTGGACGGCGGTCGCAACCTTTTGCGAGAAAACGGCGGGGCGGCGCAGTTGCGCGGCTCTTCCCGTCCTAGCTGGGGCCGTGGGTGGACGGATCGGGGACGCTAGTCCAGCCACCCACAGTAGTGTCCAACGCGCAAGGGTGATGTCCCAGTGTGTCCGGACATCGTCCGAGAGAGGATGCTCTCAGAGCAGCCGCTGGATGGGCAACCGATGGCGGACCCACCGCAGTACCGGTGCCCAATTCCCAGCTGAGGTAGGCACACGGCGGGGGTTTTAGTGGGAGAGGGCCCCATACTACCTTCTCAGTCTTCCCCGGACAGAGAGGTGTGCGGTCAAGCATTTCCCCCGACCAAAGCAAAAAAAAGTGTATAAATATACACAATATTTACTCATTTAAGCGCTGCCAATATTAAATTCCGAAGATTGTTTAATTTAAAGAGATTTAAAGTTAAACCTAAGTTATATTTAATGCATAGCCCATAAGCAATTAACTCAACAAAAATATTTTATCTATACTAATATTTTAAAGCTGAAGATTTGTTTGTTGGAACGCGCTAATATCAAAAACCGCTGGTGTGTTTTAAAAAATTCTTTCAGTGTTGAACAGGAAATTTATCGAGGAAGGCTATAGGTTATATAACATCACGCTGCGACAAATAAGAGCGAAGCAGCACTAAAAAATGTTGTAAAAACGGCCAAATTTAAAATATCCATGCGTACGAAGTCACATGTACTGCTAGTTTTACTATATTACTTGTGAAAAGACACGATATTATATGGTTTTTCTTCAAAATTACATGAACTTTTCGAACATCAACATTTTATGAACATCACAAATGTATCTAAATGTTCAAAAAAGAAAGTTATAATAAAAGAAAGATATTATTTACAAAGATTTTAATGTTGAACCGGCTCTTTACTTGGTATTGGCTGCAAACAAAATGTTATCACAGTATTTGCAGGATTATATTTATGTGGGTAGTAACTTTCGTTATATGTGATATATAAACATTCATGAAGGTTATTTGTTATAGCCGAGGTCGACACGCCTCGCGACGTGCCTCTGACACCTACGTTTAGGGGATGAGATATTTTACTCCCAAATGAACTCTCGACACTCGAGTAGAACAATCGATTGTGTACAATCGAATACCGATATCAATGTAAAAAATCGTATAGGATTGTGGACCCTGTTATTTAAAATATATTTCACTACTTTTGTTTTTGTTTTTTTGCCGGCTAGGATAAAGTTGACCATTGAAATGGCGTTTATGAAATTACTAGTTCTCGCCCGTGTTTTTGCACGATTTTCCACTAATGCGTAATGTTATAGCTTTCCAAAATAAATATACTATTCATCACTGAAATAATTATTCAAATAGGACCAGCGGTTTCTGAGATAACGCGTTCAAATAAAGAAACAAACAAACTCTTCACCTTTATATTATAACATTAGTAGGTACCTATAGATTCAGTTTATCTTTACTGTTTTTTTGTAGATGTTAAATATTATTTTTAGTATATACTTAGTACACGTAAAATTAGAAACAAAACCTTAACAAATTATAGAAAATAAGTCATCCCCTGGAACCACTCTCTCTATTAAAAGAAACCGCATCAAAATCCGTTGCGTGGTTTAGAAGATATTATAAGCTCACATAAGGACATACATACAAAAATAACGACTTGGTTTTATAATTAGTATATAATGCACATGTTTTTATAACCTTCTTTAGCTATTTTCTTTGTCTATTTATGTCAGTATATTTGTGAAATTGATATAGCAAAACTATCCGCAACGGAAACGCAAACAAGGCAAGATGGCGACCCAACATAAACGAATCGTGAATAATGCTGACTTTAGGGCTTTATTCACAATACATTCAGCCGTTAAACTCGATTTGAGATTTTTGATTCGATATAGTTTATTTTATTTTTAAATATTCAATGCATTTATATTGTGAATAATAACTGAATATTACTGTGGTAAATGGCTGCGACTGCCTCTACTAATTTGATGTTTTAATTTAGTCAGAACTTATCATAGTTATAATAGTTTGCCGTTTTTGATGTAAAATAATTGAGCATTTAAAAAAAAAAGTTCAGCCGTCTTCATCTGCCTTTGAAATTTTAGGGTTTTCCTCGATTTCTCAGGAGATAACCACCAGATCCTGACCTGGTGCCAATGGGATCACACTGGAACCATCAGCTTTCAAATAAATAAAGAATCATAAAATCGCTTCACCCAGTTACAAGTTACGAGGTAACAAACATAAAAAAAAGAAAACATATAGACGAATTGAAAACCTCCTCCTTTTTTTGAAGTCTGTTAAAAATATATTCCTGTTAAGTTAATTACATTACCCAATGCTGAATATTATATAAATAGATTGCATTATAAATACAAAAAAAGACGTGTGTCACTCGGGGACTGCCGCGGTAAGGCTATTGCATAGTATTTTTTATCAACTTATGCAATTATAATTATTTATTTATTTTATTTATGCAAGAATCTAAATACCATAAACTAAAATAAGATTAATAATCCTTATTTACTGATGCTTACATCTGTCCATTGCTTATGGTAATTATGATAAAATAGCGATTGTCAATGAAATGTCAATAAAATAGAAACTAACGCCAAAACTGACATGAGTCACCAGCGTGAACAGCGAAACGTGTGTAGTGTTTTTTAGTTAGGCTATCTTTGTTACGGAATTTAAATTTCGAATTTTGTGCATTTAGTCTCCACGCTCAAGGCCCGCGATAGAGGCTATGCAATAGCTTAAAAAAATAGTTTATTGACATTTATTGGTTAAAAGATAAGAAGTGCTCTGCAATAGACGATAAATGGGGTGTGAAATATCATTTAATTAATGTAAATTATTATTATTTCACATTTTGGGCAAGATTAATATCAGAACTTTTTCCTACTCATAGGATTTACGCTGCAAATACCTTTTATATATAATAAATAACATTTTATACACGATTTGCCCACGCAAATGTCAAATTTTCGTTCATGTCTGTGTGGAAGCCTGGACGTTAATCACAATGTTGGCGCTATAGTAGAGATGTAAAGATCTCTAGTATATCTATAATTATATTATTAATTCATTACTTTAACGACACAGCAACGTGTAACATGTGTTCACAAAATAGTTATGATATAATAACAAAAAACCATGTGAATAAACTACACTACAAGCCAAAGATATGAAATGGCTTGTAGAGTTAAAATTAATATTCCATAAAAACTATTCTACCTAATTTCATTTTGTAGGTTGCATACATTCCATTATTAAGTAGTGAAATAATCACATATTTATTTTAAATGTGTATGGATGCATTTAAAAGATTTTTAAGCTATTGCATAGCTTCTATCGCGGGCCTTGAGCGTGGAGATCTAATCCACAAAATTCGAAATTTAAATTTCGTAGGTAACGGAAATAGCGTAAAAAACCTTACACATCGGCGCTATTGCACATGCGTAATCCCCTCTTCGCCCCGCAATTTATTTCATACTGTTGATATCAAGGGTAAACGCCTTCCTCAAATTAAACAACGTATTAAAATAAGGATTTTGAATCGACAACATATATCCTAAATGTTCAGATAACAGCGTATATTAGATTTTAATAATGTAAAATAATGTCAAAACTAAAATTGTATACCAACAGATTGACATTTGACATTTAATTTAAAACAGATTGACATTTGATTGACAATCGCTATTTTATCATAATTACCATAAACAATGGACAAATGTAAGCATCAGTAAATAAGGATTATATATAAGGATTATATATATTGGAGAAAAACATCGTAGACATCACCTGTATTCACAGCCAGAGCAGTCATCTAGAGTATCTAAAGGCCTTTTAATACTGGTCAAACTAACTACGATAACTACAACATTCTATTAACTACGATGAGATTGATCGTGGCTTACGACACGTGTAGCTGGTTTGGAAGGATCCTTTTATGAAATTTCAACGGGTCACCATTCAGTCTCACCAACTACAGTAAATAAACGAATTACTCACCATTTACACCATTTAAGGACCCACATCACAATCTTGGAACCTAAGTTAGAACTAAAAATCCTTAAGTAAACTTTTTTAATCAAGTCTCCTACGACATATATAATCTTATTTTAGTTTATGGTATTTAGATTCTTGCATAAATAAAATAAATAAATAATTATAAATACATAAGTTGATAAAAAAATGCTATGCAATAGCTTTACCGCGGCAGTCCCCGAGTGCCACACATCTTTTTTTTATAAGAAACAATTGGTTATAAAAATCCCAATAGCTAGGATTTGAAATAATTTGCTTAGTTTAAAAACTAAAAAACACGCTTGAAAATCCTGAATATATTTCTTTATTATTGCATTGTCATTGGTCAAGGACCAATGACAATGCAATAATAAAGAAATATGTATGCAACATTTCAAATCAATCCGACTATTGCAAGGGGGTTAAAATCGCGTTCAAAGATTCCGTTACATAGATTAATACATTGATAGATACATACCGAATATATAAAAGCATGTTAAAAAGAGTTTAAGTACTTTTATTTACTAAGCAAAAGATACTTGAGATTAAGATATTAATCTATTTTTTAAATTTCTTTTAAAAATCTGTTGTATGATATCAAATTATCGTGGCGATGCAACACCTTTGACTAGCCATCTCCTGGCGACCTGTAGTTAATTTTTGAACTTAAAAAATATTGTACCGTATGTCACATTTTTCTTTAACTATTCTTTGATAGTATAGCTATATTATGTTTACGTTTGTTTCAGCGTGTGAAGAGCGAATCGTGACGGGAAACGTCGCGCGGCACGCTGGAGGCGCTGCGGCGCCACTCGCGGCAAATTGCCGCGAGGCGCGATGGCCGCGAGCGACGTGTGCAGGTACTAACTATGTTTATATTGCTAGGGATGTCATCTCTACTCATCTCTTTAAGCTGCTAGTAGTAAATTAAAATAACAATACAATCCCTAATACTCGTAATACAATCCCATGCTATCTAAGTACAGCACTGGACGGGTTTTTAATAGTATACCATAGATGCTGCACATTTTCATAGGTTAAAGTAAAAGACTGCTGATTTGTATCTTGTAAGCTCTTGCTTATGTATAAGATTTAAACCAGGTGATTAAATGTAGCCTAGGTACCTTATAATAAATCAAACCTAATAAACATTAGTTCTATGTTAGTATTATTAGGTATATAGGCTTAATATCAACTTTAGAACATCGTCTTTTGACAGGAAATCCCCTTGTGACAACTGTTTATTTTTTATTAAATCGTAATACTAAACTGTCATTAGACATAGATCTTTTATCATCATCACATCGACGTGCCTTTTTCCTATGGGGGTAAGCTGACCCTGCCTATCCTCATAGAGATCATTTTGCCTGTTTTTGTATACAAATAAAAGGTGGCAACCCTAAGGGAGCTTAATGTAGACCGCAAGCGCCCCTAGCGGGGATAGCTGGAGCTTACTAGGGCGGCAGTGGAGCACTCATCGATGCGTTTGTTTCAGTTCTCGGAACGCGCACAGGATGGCGCACGCGGTGATACAGCTGGTGAGTAAGACGTTGGTTAATATAGCCGCGGTCTGGCGGTGAGAACGGCGCGGCGCCCTACTAGTACAATATACGGCGGCTGCGCTCACGGCTGGGCGCGGCCGCTGATAGTTCTGTGTGTGCGCAGAGAGTGGTGGCTCCGAGATGTCGGCCGGCAGCGGAGGCGACGGGCGCCGCCCCTCCACCTGCCGCGTCGAGCTCGGAACGCTACTGGCACCCGAGCCGCGCCCGCTAGACAACAAGGTCAAGGTATGAACCCTAATCCTTCTAATTTTCATCATAGTTTTCCCCAGGATAATTTTTACTAATTTCATATTTAAAAGTCACTCTTAAAATATAGGTCATTCTTTTTATTTACAGCAATCACAAATAAGGTAATGCTAGTGTTTTAATCTATCAAAATCATAAAACATAATCAGAATGTTATTGGAGACGTGATGTTGATGTCAAAGTCTTTGCCAACAACAACACTCGTGTCAACCCTAGTCTTTAATTAATACCATTACACACCACTATAATAGGTATATGCTATTGAACGATGAACTTAATAAATTACTTAGGTACATTTTTCCCTTCATAACGAAGCAAAAAGGAGATTCTTTCATTCACTATTTCTTTTTTTACATGAGCTTACGCGAGTGGCATCGAGTTTATTAAATTATTGATTCAATTGCAGCAATATCGTGTACTTGTAGGGAATAGAACATCCACATAGTGTTTTTGTATCAAAAGACTGTAGTCCTAAAGTAATATTTAAATTTTCTTTTTAAATATGCCATAACACCCATAACAGACGCCGTTATAATTACGTTTAGAGATAAATATTAATTGCTAAAAGTGTAATTGCTCTATATGGAAAATTTATTCCAAAATTACACTCATATCTGGCTTATGTTTTGAAATATGAGTATCAATAAAGGTTTTTATATCAATGAAACTCCAGGTCCTATAAAGTGTTAGACTCCAGGTCCTATAAAGGTGTAGGTGCAGTAGCGACTTGAAGTCAGGAAGGATATAGCCTCTAAGCTTTCAGTGGCACACCTATGTAATGTAGTATTTTTAGCTTTACCATTGCAATAATGCATACCGCAATGTTATGGAGATAGCTTCTGTATTATTTCATTTTCAGGTCAGCATCGAAATAAACCTTTACTAATAAAACTTAGGGTTGTCGAAGTTCCAGGTAATTTTTGATTAACATATTGTGTGAGCAGCCCTGTTATTACGGTTTTTTTAAATGACTTTTTAAAACTTTGTTATCTCTGTGTAGGAATGGACTAAAAATTTCAGTGTCATTACTTTATTTTCTTACCAAAAAGCTGTAAAACTAAGGGAAAATATATAGAGAAAACATTTTATGTGAGAGAATGAAAACTTGACAGTAGATCTTATGTCAATACGCCTGATCACCGCGGGATAAGTAGACCAGATACTCTTCTAAAGTGGTCATGCTAAATAGCGGGGATATCAATAGGCTAAGAAAAACCTTATATTTTTCATGTATAGGCCAAATACTTAAAAGTAGTAATAAAAACCTCTGTTAGTACGAATTACATTAGAATTAAAAATAGTATAGTTCCAATGATAAAGGATTATCGAACTGAAATAATATTTCAATTACTTATAAAAATCTAATTGAATATAAAGTCTTATTTAGGTCTTATTTATAAATGACTTATCGGAAGTTTAAACAAGTTAAGGAGAGTTAGTAAACATTTTAGCGTACAAAGATTATTGTGAATAACAATTTTTGACAATTTTAGCGAACTTTTAAACAAGTCATTATGAATACTGACCAATAGCATATACCCAAACACTACAGAGTGCTACTAACTTTACAGGGCACTACAAACGGCATATTAATATAGCGAGAAAGAGACAGATATATATTAATACTAGCTGTTGCCCGCGACTTCGTGCGCGTGAAATTTAGAAATCAATCCTCAACAAAAAGAAGTTTACTCTTCTGCTCAATAGATTGTGGCGTTGTACGTTTTTTAAATCGCGCTATTGTTTCGGTCCACACATTAATACTTAATATGTACACTGATTTCGAACTTATAAATTAGTAAGGATAAGGATAGCGAGATTTATCTGTACTGATGACGTCACCGACAGATATATCTGTCTGTCTCTCCTCGCCGTTTTTCTATATACATATGTCTCCTTCTCGCTATATTAATATGCCGTTTGTGACGCCTTTAACACAGAAACCATTCAATAACGTGTACCTCGTGTTGAACCGTTCATATACACAATCTGTAACTGCTTTCTATAAACATCACTATGTAAACATTGTAGGAAAAATCGAAATATACTTAAACTAGCTATTCCACGCATCTTCGTATGCGTGGAATCAAGAAAATTTTCAAGTTTTTGCAACATTTTTCACTGATTCTTCACTCTTATTGGTCGCAGCGTGATGTTATATAGCCTTCCTCAATTAATGGACTATCCAACACGGATTTTTTTTTAAATTGGACTATCTCGTTTGTTCCTGTGATTACCGCGTCCAAACAAACAAACAAACAAACACTTCAGCTTAACAATAAGATTTTTTTAAGATTTTATTCATATTTATTTGTAGTATATTATGTATATTTATTATGTATTATCATATATTATTATGTAGTATATTTATTATGATATATACAAAACACCCAGATAGAGACACAGTAGAAATATAAATAATTGCCCTGTATGGAGATCAAATCCGCAACCACGTGAACGCAAGTTAGTTACACTACGGATACGCCACGTGATTTTGTGAACACTTTTGGGGTTCCTCAGGCGTATTTGTACATCCTAATTAATATTATAAATTTGAAAGATTGTGAGAATGGATGTTTGGATGTTTGTTACTCTTCTACGCAAAAACTACTGAATCGATTTTAATGAAACTTTACAATAATGTAGCTTATACATCAGAATAACATATATGCTACTTTTTATTCCACAAGAATGCAATGTTCCCGTGAGATAATAAAAAAGGAACACATCATTTTTACTGCGGGTAACACCGCGGAGCTCAGCTGCACACTATGTACGGACGGGAGCTAAAATCGGAAATTCTTTGTTCTGCTCAATTATGGACTGGCGTAAAGATAAAAAAAGCGAGAGTAGAACACCCAGGTGCCACTTCGGTCTAGTTTTGGTGCTATGCGGTACCAAAGTTCGCATTTTTTGCGACTTAATTACGAAAAAGCTATATTTCTTTGTAATTATCTATTTAACAATTTAATCTTGTACTGTATCACATTACTTACTTAATAAGCTATATTTAAGGCTTTTTTGCTAAGCTGTTATGTCAATATTTAGTCGTAAAACAGGCATTTTGTACTTTTCAGATTATATTTTTTTTCTCAAAAAGTACAAAATTTTGGCAACTAGTCTTCATTTAGAATCAGCTCTAGCTTTATTCTAAGCCTAAAAAAATTACGCAGGAAGAGTGGAACTTTTGAGATATACGATTTTGAAAATTTGTACTAGGGTTGACACTACGCGCGATGTGGTGAGCCCCTGCCAACTAAGCAATATAAATAAAAAATTTCGTATTTAATTGTTCTTATCTTTATTAGACACGATGAGGAAAGTATAAATGTGATGAAAAATCCTCAATCACCTTAGATGGCAGCATTCACCAGCTATGATTGTTTTATTTATTTTTAATACATACTAATAATTATTACATATACTAATTACATATCAGTAGTTAGTCTAGTTCTTCTTGAACAAGGCATAACAGGCCAATATAGTCTTAACATTATTCGCATTTTTCATTTCGATAACCCTGTTGACACTTAAGTTTGTAAATTGCGTTTTCTCAATTTTCTCAAAAGTTCTACGGATTTGGCATCTAGTTTTTTTTGTGTGCATAGAATGATTGTTTACCTTCATTTTAAATTAAAAACCAGATGCCAAAAGTGTAACATTAAAGAAAGAAAAAAATCTGATAAACAAAAATTTGCTTTTTTAGGGTTCCGTACCCAAAGGGTAAAAACGGGACCCTATTACTGAGACTTCGCTGTCCGTCCGTCCGTCCGTCCGTCCGTCCGTCTGTCACCAGGCTGTATCTCAAGAACGGTGATAGCTAGAGAGTTGAAATTTTCACAGATAATGTATTTCTATTGCCGCTATAACAGCAAATACTAAAAATAAAATAAAATAAATATTTAAGGGGGGCTCCCATACAACAAACATGATTTTTTTACCGTTTCTTGCTCGATACTAATAACGTTGCCTTATGTTGTAGATAATGGTACGGAACCCTTGGTGCGCGAGTCCGACTCGCACTTGACCAATTTTTTAGCCCTAATATTGACATTATTGCATAAAAAAAATCTTCAAATATACATTATTAAATATGCTATCAGAAACTATCAAATATTTAATTATTAGAAAGATAATTTAAAAGAAATATCATTCTCTTGATTTCGAACCGCAAAAAAACAGCAAACTTTGGTATCACATAGCACCAAAACTATAGTAAAGTGGCAACTGGGTGTTCTGCTCTCGCCTTTTACATCTTAATGCCTGTCCATAACTGAGCAAAGCAGCAAATTTCCGATTTGAGCAGCCGTCCGTACATAGTAAGCTGGTAAGAAATCAAGCTCATAACAGTCAAAACGAAACAAATTCTGTCTCTAGTAGTCTACTTAGCAATGCGAATAAGATTAGCGAATATTTATTTGGTATCTTTATTAGCTGCGTCTGTCTGAACATATAAAAATACGTACATTATTCATGTGCTTTGTTTGTTTATCTTTAAATCTAGGAGTAATAAGAGGCGAAGGACAGCTAATGTCGGCCACGTTTCATACCGAATTAACCCTCATTTATAATTAGATTGTGTTTAATTAAAAATAAACTGAAAATATGACATTCAATATGAAATCACATTTTAATATCAAAAGAGAAGATTAGAACCAAATGGGTAGATGTTTCTTTGAATATGTTATGGGATATTGTAACCCAATTTTACTAAAAATGCTAACATTTAACAGCTGAATATACTAATATTTAAAAGCTGAAGAGTTTGTTTGTTTATTTGTTGGAAAGCGCTACTGGTTCGAGTAAAATTTTTTTTTGTTTAGGGTAGTCCATTCGAGGAAGGCTAGGAGCGAAGCATTAATGAAAAATGTTGTAAAAACGAGGAAAATTTTCTAAATTCTACGCGTACGGAGTCGCAATGCGAAAGTTATTCGATTTCATTTATTAATTTTTTTTTGCAATATTTTTGCATAGGTTTTACTTTCCTGGTATTACAAAACTCTATTTTCTACATTTATGTGCTTTAGCACACAATTCAACTTGGATTCGTTCTAGTAGAAGTGCTCGTCTCGCATATGACGGGATATGATGCGCCATTTCTTATTTTATAGTTTTCCTTTTAATTCCTCTCCTTTTAATTTATTTCTGCGTTTGTGTAAATAATTTGCCTATTAAATTATTTAGTGTATCTTTGTTATAAGTAACATCGTAAAGTATCTGCAGTAAAACACTATTTACGACTTTTGTAGTAAATTCAATGATAACAACGTTTTTTCTCGGCGTCTGCAAACTTAATCTTCATTAATGGTACGCCCAGTGTGTATATTTGTATTCTTAAACAACAGACTCCACTCAATCCAGTTCCTAAAACATCTAAATTAATCATTATAATTATATTAATTAATAATTATGTTTTTATTAAAACAAAAATTGAAATTTAATACTGTAATCTCAGACTGTAACTAGTTGTCCGTAATTTCATACGCGTGGAATTTAGAAAATAAAATAAAAAGCAAATTATACAAAAAAAAATATCCACTTTAACCACACTATCCATTAAAAAAACCGCATCACAATCCGTTGCGAGGTTTTAAAGATTTGAACTCACATAGGACATAGATACAAAAAGGACGATTTTGTTTTATAATAAATAAAGATAAGGAAAGAAGGTTTTTTAATTTCACGTGTACGAAGTGGCGGGAAACAGCTAGTATCTAACATATAAAATTGGGCAAGGAATGAAGTGATGACCAGTGTTACAGGGAATCGATGAAACATCATTGATTCTATGAATTAATACAAGTAGAAAATTGAATAAATGTCCTCCCACACATATCAGATTAAAAAATTCCATATATACGAAGGAAAATATCAGAGATTTAAGTATACAAGTGTGTTTAAATCATTCTATATTAATCTTATAAAGCTGAAAAGTCTGTTTGTTTGTTTGTTTTGCCGCGCTAATTCAGGACATACTATTTTAAAATAAAAAAATCTTTTCGTGTTGGATAGTCCATTTATCGAGGAAGGCTATAGCCTATATAACATCACGCTGCGACCAATAGGAGCGAAACATTAGTAAAAAATGTTGCAAAAACGGAAAGGATTTTCTAACTATAACGCGTACAAAATCGCGGGTGATAGCTAGCATGTTATAACTGTATTCACATTCGGAAAGCGTGAGTAACATCGTTGTTGAGATGTAACACACCGCTTCAATTCATTTCATTGTTGCTATTGCTCTGTAATGTGTATGTATTTCAAGGAGATCCGGTCAATTACAACTACTGCATAAATACAACTATTCTAGGCGCACTTTGCATAGTTCTGCATAGCTAAGATTTTATACATTGTTTAATCAATTATTGAATCAGCTTTTTTACGAATTGTTTTGATTTCCGTAATATATACTATAATGTTACAGATAATACAAAAAATGACAACGACCTCATAAAGAAAGAAGTTTAAATGCACGCCGAGTGGTCCTATAAGGGTCTCATAATAATTAAATAGCTCAAGAATAACATAATTTGTGGAAGGATAAAAGTCTAGAGGAAGACCTAAGAAAATATGGATATTCTGTGTGAATGAGGATATAAAAAAGAGAAGTTAACACAGATATAAATAACGTTTAGCAACTGACAGAATAGTGTGAAAGAAAAAAAACATGTTGCGCCGACCCCAAATAGTGGGATAAGGTCAAGAGAATAAAATTATAGAAAATATTTATATATATATTTATTACTAGCTGTTGCCCTCGACTCCGTCCGCGTAGAATTTAGGAAATTTTCCCCGTTTTTGCAACATTTTTAACTACTGCTTGAGTGAGAGTATTATAAACGTAAGAGTAAACAAATATAATCAGAATGAACGAACTGCTAAGCTATCAGGAGTTACACGTGTTATTGTGAGTCAACCATAAAATATAGATATGTGCTGTTTCGGGATATTTTTTATGATTTCTATGTAACTTTAACCATTAAGGCTGCACACGCGACGGAAGCTTAAAAAATGGAGCACCTTTTCCCATTTTCCCAACATTTCCCTTCACTACTCTGCTCCTATTGAGCGTGCTGAAAAGTATACTATAACCTGCCCAGGAGTATGAAGAATCATTGTACCAAGTTTCGTTAAAATCCGTCGAGTAGTTTTTGTTTCTTTAAGGAACATACAGACGGACAGACAGACAGACAAAAATTTTACTGATTGCATTTTTGGCATCAGTATCGATCACTAATCACCCCCTGATAGTTATTTTGAAAATATATTTCATGTACAGAATTGACCTCTCTACAGATTTATTATAAGTATAGATATTATATGTATATTTCGGTAATGGATTCGCTATGATTATATAGGTTCGAATCCTGCTCATGGTTGATACGTTTTCTAGTTTAAACTAAAACTAAATTAATGAGCAGAATTTACTTAATTAATTCTAAAACGGGTTCTAAATGTACATTTGTAATATATTCCCCGCAGGGCCCCGGGCAGGGGTCGTCGGCGCGCAATTGCAGGCGGCCCCACCCGACGAGGAGGCCGCGCGCGGCAGGTCGGAGGGCCTGTCGCGCCAACAGCGGCGGACAATCACTCTCCACGTGTTCTGGGGAGAGGCGTCGGTCTGACGGGTGGGCCTAGGGCCCGCCCCGTCACAGTGAGCCCCCACCGATAGGGGGCCACCCCTGGTCGGGTCATGGTAATACCTGAGTGACTACCATGTCCCGGCTAAGGGGCGAGGAGGAACACCGTGGGGTTTAGTGGGTAGTTCGGGTCCGCTTCTGACCCGGGAGTCCCACACAAAGTGCGTAAATGCATTCCCCACGTAAAAAAAAAAAGAAACATTTGTAATATTGAATTTTCCAACGTAAAGTTATCGGTTAGTGAAACACAGCTCTTATTGATTTTACTACATGAGCCATAAATTGTAGTTTATGCAGCAATCAAATGGTACACGTTACAAAGCCGCACTAAATAATGCAATTAATAGGTATTAGTAAAATACTTACACTAACTTCATAGGATATTTTGAATCTATTGTCTTATTTTAATATTATAAAGCTGAAGAGTTTATTTATATTTCTTGACTTATATATATATATATTTTTATTACTATTCTTTTTTAGGGTTCCGTACCCAAAGGGTAAAATAGGGACCCTATTACTGAGACTTCGCTGTCCGTCCGTCCGTCCGTCTGTCACCAGGCTGTATCTCAAGAACGGTGATAGCTAGACAGTTGAAATTTTCACAGATGATGTATTTCTATTGCCGCTATAACAACAAATACTAAAAATAAAATAAAATAAATATTTAAGGGGGGCTCCCATACAACAAACACGATTTTTTTACCGTTTCTTGCGCGATACTAATAACGTTGCCTTATGTTGCATAGATGTACGGAACCCTTCGTGCGCGAGTCCGACTCGCACTTGACCTATTTTTTCTATTTCTTTTTGGTTGTTAATTTTAATTTATTTTTATTTTTAGCTCTGTATGTTCGTTGCCATAAACGTATTCTTGTAACCTAGTAGGGGAGGACACTGGTTCCTGTAGCACAGTAATAACTAGCACAGGAACCAGGTGAATCCATATCTTTTGTGTACAATCTGTTTATGACAATAAATGATTTGATTTGTTTGAAATTTTTTGGGTTGTATAGTACATTATATAATTATGTATGTCTGTGTGGTAACGGATCAAGAATACAAGTGTCACCACCTACTTTTCCTTCCCAGGGTGCTATAAAAGTTTACTAAGGAATATTGTACACAGATAACATCCTCTGTGAGAGATGAAAATCTCGAAACAAACCCAGTGCCAACACGCCTTGTCAGCGCGGTACTATAGACCATAATCCCTCCTAAAGTGGAGGAGGCCGGTGCCCAACAGTGGGACGTTAAGGGGCTGGAGAGAGAATAGTACATTTATCGGAAAAAGCTTAATACATAACGCTACAATAGGAGTGAAGCATAAGTAAAAACCTGTGAAGAGCGAGGTAAACTCGCACACTTAGGGTTTCGTACCTACTAGACATATAAACATAAAAAATAAAAATAAAAATATTCATGGACATTTCACACAGCGTCCTCTGGTCCCAAGCTAAGCTTATATGCTTGTGTTATGGGTACCAGAATACGGATAGAATACATATACTACTTTTCTTTTGTAAATACATACTTATAATACATATAATATGTAACTGCATTTAAATAATCATTTAATTAAACTCAAAACAACTCACCAACTTAATTTTGTAGTTGAAATATAGAGAATTGCCTACATTTCAGCTACTTCAGAAGTTGGTATTAATATAAACACTTTTTTACTTGTGATGTGATGACAAATATTAAGTTTTTCGATTTTTCCCTATATCAGCACTATATAGACTTGATCTATGCCAAATTTCAAGGCTCTAGGGCAACGACAAGTAACCTGTGAATTTTGATTCCCTAGCCTAAGTCGAAATTTTTTTAAAAATGGTCTAAATTCGGTTATATCTTTTAAATGCGTAGAGGTGAAAGGTTGACTTTATTTTTTGCAGCAAGGGACCGCGTAGATCTACATATCGTATGAGTTTCAAGTTGATACCTTCAGCCGTTGCTGAGTAAAAAAAGTTTGACAGACGGACAGACAGACATACGGACACCGGAGTGATCCTATAAGGGTTTGTACGAAACCCTAAAAATGTTGCAAAATGGGGAAAATGTTCTAAACAAGATGCGTATAAAGTCGTGGACAACAGCGATTCGTTATTAAGAGTAAAACATATAAAAATCCACTTCAGTAGGTATATTAATAGATATCTTTTAAGTCTCCTACTTAAACTAATAAGATAAATTACTTGAATCTTACTTAATAATTAATAGCACCGGAACCTTTTTAACTTAGTAGACAGTCGACTATACAGTGACGAGGGTAGCGTTGTACTGCTTCAATTTAAGATTTATATTAAGGGCCTACATCAATATTATCGTATATCATCGCCGACACGTACATATTAACATAGCCAGGCACAGAAAATGAAGAATTAGGGATACTTTTCCTATTTACTCAAAATCTACTAAATATATTTTAATTCTGATCCACGTGTTTTTATACATAATAGTTACCTATGTTTTTAAAGTTATTTCATTAGTTAATACGCGATAATAGACCGACAAATGAAAAAAAAAAAATTTGAGAGGTTGTTTCGCCAAGATTTTCTATCGAGAAAACTTTTTTCAATGGCGTTTCTGAGTTCATGCGATCCTAGATCATATATTGAAAAAACATATACTTAAAAATTAGAGCTCTAGCCATTCAATCTAAAGAAACAATGAAAACTTCGTACATAGAAAAATGCACGAAGCTATTTTGGTATCCTCTTAACTACTAGGTGATAACTTGGTATTAAGAAACATAAAGCAGGTTTTCCTGAAGGAATTAGATATCATCTCAGGATAAAATGTAGCTTATATTTTAAGTTAGATCTCTACTAATATATCAGTGAAAAACGTATTCAATACCATGCAGTAGTTTTGGCATGATGGACGTTCAAACTAACAGACACGCAGGCAAAAGTTCCATATAAATATAGATTAGAAATAATTTTTGTTTTAACTTTCGATAAATTTGTTAACATAAATATATATATGTACTTCTTAATAAATTAAATTACGGTGGGAAAAGTGATTACCGCAAGCGGGACTTGAACCCACGACCTCGGAATAGCTATCGTAGCTCTGCCAACTGAGCTTATTGCGGTCGTGCTTTTCAGTAATCAAATTAGGCCACCGTAATCGTCACTCGATTTAGTTTATATCGTATTCCTACGTGCAACGCCATCTATCAAGAATGCTTTGCATATGCAGAATACAACTACTTTTTCCACGTAAAAAAAGCATAGCATGCCAATTGCAAAATTGATAAATTACTTTAGTTTAAGAACTGCTGTTGCATTTTTGACTCGCAACTTTTTGAGACTACTGTAACAATTCTACTGACACCACTCAAACTAATTTAACTAAAACATATATGTTAAGTGTCAAAACACAATTAAGCAATGTTAACTGGACTTTCATATTAAAATACTAAAAGCAGTAAAGCACGAGTTGGAATAGAACAGGAAGGTTGAACGCCCAAATCTCAGGAACCACTGGGCCGATTTGAAAAATTCTTCCAGTGTTAGATAGGGCATTTATCGAGGATGGCTTTAGGCTATATAACATCACGCTACGACTAGTAGAAGCGAAGCAGTAGTGAAAAATGTTGCAAAAACAGGGAAAATTTTCTAAATTCCACGTGGACGGAGTCGCGGGCAACAGCTAGTTACTACATATAAGTTAATATAGAGTTATAGTCCCACAGTTGGGCACGAGCCATGTCCCCTTCAGGAAGGTTATTGGCTCACTAAGTCGCGCTGACCATAAGTGTTGACATACGGTTTAGTTTTGAGTTTTCCGACTCTCGCTATCTGCTTATGATATTCTTTTGCTGACTCTACCAGCACCCTGAGGAGGAGAATCAGACCGGTATAATTGCTACACCGAAGAACATTATTTACTTATACAAAATATTGTATATACATCGACTGCAACGCTACTAAATAATCGATTCCACCCATAGCAACGAGTTCCAACATAACCCGAAATCGACCTTTGATGCTATGCAGAATTAGGTTAATAACTTGATACCCACGTATCACGTAGGTATAGCAAATTCAACTATAAAACCATTTTACCATGTCTTATTAAATTAGTGATAACTGGTTTTTTGAGCTCTGAGCTTCTGAGCTTACGATAATATGAGCACTTTTTGTTTACTTTCTTTTTCTATTTCCAGCCCGTTTACGTCTTCTCTTCCACTTTGGGAGAAACTATGGTATACTGTGCCACGCTAACCAGACGTGTTGGCACAGACTTTATTTTCGTGTTTTCCATCTCTCACAGAGGATGTATCTTAGCTGGCTCTTACAAAACCCTAATGAGGAAAAGGGATGGTGTGACACCTGTATTCTTAATCCGACACCATACTGACTATTTGACGCTAATACCTACCTCTTAATCTCCGTTTGAAAATATTACATCTATCAAAACTATCTGGAAGAAACCGCAATAAGTATCGCGGAAAGACCACTACTTGGCCTAAGATTAACTGTTACTATAATATACTTACTTTACGTCTACATATATATGACCTTAAACCGTAAGAAATTGTTATATTAAAATAAAGCCCCTATAAACCTAGGTTAATGTTAATATATGGACCAACACACATATTTTATATAAATAATTAGACAAAGACAGATTGCGCGCAGTACTCCGCAAAGTTTTGGACATATGGCGTGTTGTTGCCTCATTGAGAATCTTTTCGCGTCGGGAAGTTTGCCAATAACGTTCGCGTAACCATCACAAAAACACTTGACGATAAGTACACGTGAATACATACATAACAAATACCCATAAAGGTATCGATTTTTATTGTCTTCCGTCTCTACTGAACCCTCGATGTCTTAACTAATATTATAAATACGAATGTGTGTTTGTTTATTTATTGTGTTTACGTGCCTTGCGGCGTAGTTGGTAGAGATTCCAGTAGTACAAACTTCCGTGTGTTATTTGTGATAGCTTGAATTTTCTTGCAATGAAGCTCTATGTATACATTTATGTTTGCTAAGAGTTTTAGTTAGATAAAAGAATAATTCCTAAAAAAAGTTTAGCGACAGACTGACGGGTCTTTGAAAGAGACTGATAAGGTTTCTTTATTCTTATTTTAAGTACTAAAACCTTATAATAATTTTTGTGATGAATCTTGCTTATGCATTGAAGTCAGCAAGTAATATAATATTATTATATGTCGTTTAACTTCTTTAGGATTACGCTTTTACTCGATTTCTTCTCTGTTTCTTTTCCCTCGGGGCACGGGCCAGTAATACTTTGGAAGAGTGTTGATTTGTTACCCTGCTATGCTACGCTGACTAGACATCTTAGCACTTAATCTTATCTTCTTATGGCATTGCCTGTTGGCGTCTGCAGCGCCGCGAAGAGAAAATGGGGTGGTGATATTTGTATTTCATCACCACTCGAAGGTCTATGACTATCAGACTATTAGAATAATTAATTTAATGTTTAGTCTGTTTCGTACTTAACTGACTTTTTTAAAATTAAATTTATTGTGTGTAGTTGCAGCGTTTCGGCGACGTGCGGAATCGATAGATTCGTTGATAAATAAAGCGATGAAAGAATCTAATGTTTTGTATAAGTATCGATGGTTAAAGAATCAACCGGGCCGGAATTAGATCAGAAACTTGTAAATAATTACATATTAGAATTGTTATTGGACACGTCTGTTCGTCATTACGTCTCACTCAATATTTTATGTATTTAAGTTGTTTAATTGAGCGGTAATGACGTTACGGTGGTGCCTCGAGTAGGGTTTGATTCCTATTTTAGCACTTATTTGCGTTATAAACACTGATATTTTATACACCCAGACACAGTATAAACATTTGTGTAACATATATAAATATCACACAAATTATTATTCCGTACCGGAATTAAAGCCGCGACCGCGTGAACGCCATTCCATTATAGGTATTAATACGTAATCTACTCTTAATAACATAATAGGTTAGTTTAGGATCAAAAGACGAGTTGTGAAATGTCTGTGAATAAAAAACCTACTGACCGAATTATAATTCGCAAAGGAGAACACGTACAAGGGTCATATGTTGACGAATATTAAGGAAATAGTAGCTTAGGTCAAAGATAGGCTACACTATAAAGAGGGTAAACTAGCCGCCCACATGTTCTCCACAATGCGACCCATTTGCATAATGAATGGTCGACCGTTTCACCCACTCACGGCATGTTCTTACGTGTCTAGAGATCTTTATATTACTAAGAAAATATACTGACTCTAGCTGTATATTAATATGTAAAATGAAAACTTTTGCTGCTGCTTTTTGTGCAAATTTATCCTAACAGAGAATTGTGAAATTTTCTTGTAGTTTACATAGACTCATAAAGAAGTCAGGAAACTCATGCTGTTTTTTATAAAACCTGGTTAACTACTCTAATAGTTCCGTGTTGTAATGGATTAAGAGTAATCACCCCATTTCTTCTCCTGGGTGTTGTAAGAGCCAATTATGGGATATTGCTACCAGTGAATATCAACTGTGAGAGACGGAAAACCTGAATTTAAACCCTATGCCAACATAGTTGGTCAGTACGGCATAGAAGACAAAAAACCCTGCCAAACTGGGGGAAGCCCGTGCCCAACAATGGAACATTAATTGTCTGGGATGGGATGGCAACACTAACATTTATTGGTAATCGTTATTCTAAATTGAGTTAAAATTACTCACTAACATAACATCTAACAACAAAAATAAATTATAAGCCTACACAACACTGAAACAAACATACAAAGCCACTTATTAAACTTTTAATAGCCCTCTTTTAACATCGAGGGTTATACAAGTCAAATAATACGATATTACTTTCAAACTCAAGTTATAATCACATTATAAATAAGCAGGTATTATGGATAAAATATATTGTTGGCTTACATTCAATTACACGAACAATGGTGTGTAATGGTATCATTTTTGATCCGAATATTTCGAGCCACTGGCATTGTAGGTTATATCTATTTACTTCGAATCGATTACTTGCCAAGGTTTGTGTATTAAATACGTATGAAGCAAATACCGATGGAACAATACTTTTCTGTAAAAATTATCTAAACAAGATATTATTACGAAATAAATAGACTCTACTAGCTGTTGTCCGCGAACTCTAAAGCGTGGAATTTTGAAAAATTTCCCTGTTCTTGCAACACTTTTCACTGATAATTCGCTCCTATTAGTCACAGCGTGAGAGAAGCGTCGAGAAGCGCTATAGGCAACATGCCTATAGCCCTTCTCGATAAATGTACTATCTAAAACTGAAATAATTTTTCGCAACGGACCAGTGGTTCCTGAGATTAGCGAGTTCAAAGAAACGAAAATCTTCAGCTTCATAATATTACGGTCTTATGCATAGTGACTTATCGGAGGTTTAAACAATAACTTTATCGGAGAGATAATAAACATTTTATCGTAAAAAGACTATTATGAATAAAAAAATTTGACACTTAGCGATCCGATTTTAACGAACTTTTAAACCTCCGATAAGTCATTATGAATAAGACCATTAGTATAGATTCTTGTTTAAGTAAAGTTTTCGAAAGCGATTTCTATTAGAAGTAGATATTACAATAGGGCTGTTACAAGTCATTGTACTTCTAAAATATTTCCAGACTTTAAGATGATGTGATACTACACCACGAACCATACAACCGTTTATATAACTGTAATGGTATTAAAATAACAAAAACAATTTCTCAAGTACCTACTAATAATCATACAATGAATGCATCGTAATGCATCTGGACGCATTGCCAGACTTCAGACGGTGCTTTTGATAATATTAATAAAAAAGTAAAATTACAACACTTGGCTTAAACAAAAACGTATGCATAATCCGTAATTGACATATTAATTAACAAAACCGTTTAGATTATTATGTGTACTTTACATTTATAACTAATTAAATAATATTTTAAATTAAATGACGATGTTTACTGTTATTCGTAGCGCCATAGCATACATGGTATGACAGAGGAAGAAAATGTCGTGCGGCCACATCAGGAGATGGCTGTGCTCTCCCTCGAGGAGAAGAAGTTTCTGCTGGGCGTGGAGCGGGGAGACGTGGCGGGCACACGGCGCGTTTTACAGAGAGCAAGAGATACTGGACATATCAACGTGGACTGCGTGGACCCACTTGGCCGGAGTGCGCTACTCATGGCTATCGACAACGAAAACCTCGAGATGGTTGAACTGCTACTCGAGTTTGGAGTAGAAACAAGAGACGCTTTATTGCATGCAATCTCTGAAGAGTTTGTAGAAGCAGTAGAGGCGCTACTTGACCATGAAGAGCGCACGCGCAAACCTGGTGAACCGAACGTAAGTAAAAGCTTCTCGTAAAAAACAACACAAGTAGGAAAGATATAATTACATTCTGTATGTTGTAGAGTTGGGAGGCGCTACCACCGGAAACGGCAACTTTTACTGCTGATATCACACCATTGATCTTGGCAGCGCATCGTGACAGCTATGAGATTATCAAACTGTTATTAGATCGAGGCGCAGCATTGCCAGTACCACACGACGTTAGATGTGGCTGTGATGAGTGTGTCCGCTCTCGACGAGAGGATTCCTTAAGACATTCGCGATCTAGAATCAACGCATATCGAGCATTAGCCTCACCGTCACTGATCGCTCTGTCATCTAAAGATCCTATCTTAACAGCATTTGAATTATCATGGGAGTTACGTCGTTTATCTGCTTTGGAGCACGAATTTAAAACAGAGTATCAAGAATTGCGAGCGCAGTGCCAGGAATTTGCAACAGCGCTATTGGACCACACACGGACTTCGAATGAACTGCAAGTTTTACTGAACCATGAAACAGGTTCACCGCAAGTCCCCTTGCCGGAGCCTGGTGCGCCGGAGCGAATGCGGTTGTCCAGACTTAAACTAGCTATAAAATTAAGACAAAAAAAGGTACCTATATCATTTTCTTATGTTGTTTCCTTATTTTGTTTTCAAGCTAAACATTTCACATAAATAAATATTAATCCCCATTTAGCTTACTATTTGAACAAATGCAATGAAACTAATCTTAAATATTTCATTTTTGCGCGTTTTTCTTGTTTACAGTAGCCTGACAAAATCAAATTTGAAATGTAATAGACGTCAATCCGATTCAGACAGTTGAATAATGTATTTAGCTAATTAAATTTCTGTTACATTATGTCTCTTTTTTCTTCTTTCGACACTTTAAACTTGTGACGGCTATTAGATTACTAAGTGATAGATGTTAAAAAATTTAAACATCAGAAGCCAACTTAAACAATTTTCAAGCGGACAGGCGAGCATTTTTCGTATCATAAAACAGTACGATAATGTAAATTAAACTTGACATTAGTATTTTACCACAGAAATATTAGTAGGTAGTGTAGTAGGGTTTTAGTTAACAGTAGGTAGTTTAGACCGACTCAGAAGTATTGATTTTTGCTCTGTAATATTTATTATAATAAATAAACTAAATTTTATTACAATTTCAGTTTGTGGCGCATCCAAACGTGCAGCAATTGTTAGCATCAATATGGTACGAGAGTGTTCCTGGATTCCGTCGAAAGAATATGCTTCTCCAAGCTGCTGAGATGGTCCGCATCGGTGCTATGTTCCCGTTGTACTCAATAGCGTATATCGTGGCTCCGCATTCCACCGCAGGCCGTACACTCCGCAAGCCATTCATTAAGTTCCTATGTCATTCTGCTAGTTATTTCATGTTCCTATGTGAGTTTAATGGTTTTATTTGTTTGTATACACACTAGGGAAGGGCTTCATCGAAAATGGGAAAGTATTTTATTGACTTTACGCTGACTAAGCGTGTTGGTATCGGATTTGGTTTTGAACTATCCTAAGTACGTTAGTTTATCCCTTAGCAGCACAAGCCTATAGAAGAAAATGGATTGGTGATTTTTTTTAACTGTCATATGCTCATATTTTTTACAGTAATTTTTATTTGTTTGCAGTTCTCTTAATCTTAGCATCACAACGGATCGAGACTGCACCGAGTGGGTTTTTCGGTATCGGGACCTACTCGGAGCCGGTGTCACGCAGAGGAGCTGGCCCTTCGCTTGTAGAGTGGCTGATACTCGCTTGGGTCAGCGGTTAGTATGATTCTTAATGACTTTTTACTGTACATGGTAGTTTTAGATGGTTTTAGATAAAAATATAATTAATTGTTTCTTTCAAAAGGTTTATAGCTTTTTTCAAAAGTACGTGTATTTAAAGTACGTTATCTGAATTCCAAATTAATTATGAATCTGTATTTTGAAATTGTCACACTTGAAATCGGCACAGAACAAAAATTACGATTAGAATTAGGCTCAAAATATATCATACAAGAACCAGCATTTACAACATGTACGTCAAAAGTTTCACTTTATGTATAACTAAGTGTAGAGTATATATATTTTATTTCTTTGTTTTGTTTTTGTAATTTCTTATTTGTTTAACCGCCATCTGCCGGCGTATTATGAGCTTTTTAAAATCATTCAAGTTCCAGGCAGGCCGTAAACTGCATGGCTAAATTAGGTATTATGGCAAAAATAAAACTTTTAGTTGAAAATTTTTAGTTAGTACTTTAACTTTTAGTTGTACCTTCTCCTTAAACATATTAATGTATGACTGGTTTAGCGAACTGACTGACTAATAATTTGTTCATAATACGAATTTGCCAGACAGTTCAATTCACGGCGTTCATTTCAATTCTGCCTGTAAATAAAAGCTCATAATACGGCCGCTGATCTTCTTATTAATAGAAAGCCACGTACAAAGAATTTTTAAACCACAATATACTGCATCGTACGGCATTGTTTCTATGTTTAGGGTTATATGTGTCGTGTGCATCGGTTAGAGGATAAAATGAAATACGTCCGGACTTGTAAGGTGTTTATTTGCGACTACTTATTTTATTATAACAGTAACTTATATAGGTGTTGAGAACAATCGCCTCTATTCATTCCTAAATTGCTGACACGCATAGTGTTGCATACAATGAATCCATACATAATATATTTGTATATAATAAATTAGGCGGCGAGCAAACAATAGGGCCATACATACTGTAATAAATATATTTGTATATAATAACTTAGGTGGCGAGCACAATGGTCTTTATACATTCGTAGACCTGTTGACATACGTCTACTTGCAAACAATGAATTCAGTATATTACAAAGTCTAGTACAAAGAATACTGTGCCTACATATGTGTATTGACCATAACACCATTATCGCTGCCGTATTCATTAATTCGAGTATGATGTCATGTCGACATGTGAATGACAGACTGTTAGCTAAAACTGGTTAGCTTTGAAGTTATTTTATCATTTGGTACCTTTTTATAAATATTTTTGTTTGTAAGCATTTAGAAGCTTAACAACCATTTTTTAAGATTTACTGCAATTAACCCTGATATTTAAGCTTTTAAGCTTAGGTTTGATGCTCGGGTTTACCAGCACTGTTACTGTGCTTAATCTGTTAATATACCCAAGCAGTAAAAAGGATTATATCTGGGCACATGGACTTGTAAATATAATTTCATAAAACGTAGTTGCGTAGATTCATATAGATAGATATTCTAACTTGTCTGTCAACAACCAACAGCCCCTTTCAGTGCACTTGATGCTAGATATGAGCTTCTCTCAAATTACGTGGTCCAATGTTGCTCTCATGCTTGAAGCAGTTCCCTTACCGAGTAGACGAATTGAGAATTGAAAAATAAATAAAATTAATTAAAAGAATTGCCTCTTGAATTATGCTATACGGGCTTCATGGTGGAGTGGTTTATGTAATGGACTGCCGACACGAGGTTGCAGGTTCGATTCCCGCTTGGGACAATTATTTGTGTGATATCCATAAATGTCATACAAATGTTTGTACTGCGTCTGGGTGTTTTCTATGTATTCTAAGTATGTATTTACAAAAGAACAGTAGTATATGTAGTCTATCCGTATCTGGTACCCATAATACAAGCATAGAAATATAGCTTACTTTGGGACCAGAGGACGTTGTGTGAAATGTCCTGAATATTTATTTATTTATTTTTATAAAACCATGAATATGTTCGGTGTGTTTGATGTTAAAATAATAATTATTTTGCTACAGAGGTCCTCTACGTAGCGCTACGTCGTAGCAAAAGTCTACACTACTTTGTAACAATTGTAGTCTGTAATGTGGTAAAAATAACAAGTATACTATACATTAGTTTAATTTGTGCATCCGCGTTTACTTTTTTTATTTACACACTCTACATACTGTGTTAGCTAAGCTTATATGCTTGTGTTATGGGTAGCAGAATACCGATAGAATACATATACTACTTTTCTTTTGTAAATATATACTTAAAATACATAGATAACACCCCGACGCAGTACAAACATTTGTATGACATTTCTAAATATCACACAAGTAATTGTTCCGTGGGGATATCGAACCCGCGGCCTCCTGAACGTTCGTTACATGAACCACGAAGCCCCTCGAATTGTATTTACAATATTAATAAAATGAGTAGGAAGTAAGATTACATATTTCTGCTCGTAAATATAAAAAAATATCAAGGTCAGGAACGTTCTCTAATTAAAGATGGCTTTTATAGCTTTGAATATTAATGACAAGTTTATCTTATTCGTAATGCAAGTTGGCCTTCGTTTTTTTATTATAATATTTCGTAAATTATCTGACTTGATTTTATTTTATGGTATGTGCTTCGTTTTCCTGGCGAAATGTGTGATGAATGTGATAATATATAAGTATTCTGTCTATTAATCTGATTATACTAGTTAACTAATCGAGTGTTGCGTAGCTTTTACTCTTTTTGGATGTGTCTTATATTGCAGTTAGGTGAAATTTAATGATTAGGTACAGTGGATAAATCACAGTGTACAGAGTAACTTACATTAACAATTCTAACAGAAGAAATGCGTTATTGTAAAGTTTCATCAACACTTATTTATACAGTAATTTGTTTAAAAAATACCAAATAACATAGTACATTAAAATTTGTGTTTATAAAAGAATTATATAATATAAGTTATAATGAATAGCAAGGTACAAGTTGGCTACAATATCACGTAGTGTGTAATATCACAGTCACAGCCTGTAATACTGTGTAAATATTGTGTAGTGTTTCCGAATAGTACAAGGGAAAAACTAATATTGGGCCTCTTGGGCAAAATTAATAACCAAAGTTAGATACCGATGTTTAGTTGTTTCTTTCGAATCTTAATGCAAGTTTTAGCAATACTTATAATAAAAACACCAAATTTAAAAAAAGGTGCAGATGTTCATGGCATAAAAAAAAAATCAGGAAGATATTTCTATCTACAGCCAAAGTCTCAATGAAAAAGTAAATAAAGACAAAAGATTAGAATATCTTTAAAATTATGCAATACTCTATTTATTATTTTTTAATGGTTAAAGAGTATATTTTTATATGACATTTTAGAATTTTGTTTTTAAGTTTCACGCGTACGTAGGCGCGAGAAACACTTAACTAGTTAATAGTAACATTGCGGATCGACAAAATATTGAAAACAGCCGTAAGACGAATTTCTATAAGAATTATAATATGAGAAACATGAAAAGAAGAGAAATGTGTTTTTTTTTTTATAGTTTCTTTTGTGATTTATATGGAAAAAATATTCACAGGTTTGATATGGAGTGAGGTGAAACAACTATGGGATATGGGTCTGCGGGAATACGTGCATGACATGTGGAATGTAATAGACTTTGTTACAAACTCATTGTACGTTGCAACTGTCGCATTAAGAATAGTCTCGCATTGCCAGGTATGTATCGTAATCTGTTAATTTCTTTGGAAATAAATAGATATTATGCTATTGAATAGATATGCTGCTATGTTTCCCATATTGTCTTGACTACCTATACTTGCTTCTAAAAGTTACTTATTATGGCTGCCATAAATTTAGGGTCGACTTTTAGTGTTGATTTATATCCTACTTATCCCAGGTCAGCCATTGTCTCAAGCCCTTTTCACATTTTCCTTTGTACAAAGTTAAAAAGACGAAGAGAAGAAGAATAAACTCTTAAGTCTAAACTTGCGTCACTTCGTTATGCATTCGGTCAAAGAAAATTTCTTGTAAACTGTAATAACACAGATTTTCTGTTGATTTATAGGTACGAAGAGAAATGGCAATGGGTTTAAAATGGAACCAGCCCAGAGAGAAGTGGGACGCTTGGGACCCTATGTTGTTATCCGAGGGTCTGTTCTCCGCAGCCAATATCTTTAGTAGCCTCAAATTGGTGTACATCTTCAGTGTGAACCCTCATCTGGGACCCTTACAAGTGTCCCTCAGTCGGATGGTGCTTGATATATTGAAGTTCTTCGTGTTAGATATACTTGTCATCTTTGCGTTTTCTTGTGGTAAGTTTGATGTCGTGTTCTGTTCCTTGTTTCTAGATTGTCAACACTCATTGGACTTATATTTCTAACTAGCTGTTGCCCGCGACTTCGAACGCGTGGTATTTAGAAAACTATTCCCGTTTCTGCAAATTTTTACTAATGCTTCGAGCCTATTGGTCGCAGCGTAATGTTATATAGCCTATGGACTTCTTCGATTAATGTACTATCCAACACTGAAAGAATTTTGAAATCGTACCAGTATTATCTGAGATTAGCGTGTTCAAACATTCTTCAGCTTTATAATATTAAGTATAGATTAAAAATTCGTTTTGTATAAATTGATGATTGTTGTTATAGGCACATCTATGCATACTCCGTCATTTTGAACTGATAGGTTTTAAATTTTTAAGTAGGTACTGAACATTTTCAGAACCAAAATGTTGATAAAAACTTTCTAGAAAGGCTTTCTATAAAATTGAGTTTCAATGCTATAATGAATAATAGAGAATTGCGTAAAAAATTTTGTGATTTCGGCATTACAGGATTGAATCAGTTGCTGTGGTACTACGCGGATATGGAGAAGAAAAAATGTACTATAGGCAGCACGTCACTTTCTCCAAATGGTACACTACCAGACCCTGATGCATGCGTCGTCTGGCGGAGATTTGCCAAGTGAGTGTTCTGTAATATATACCTAGATACAATGTACGTACATAAATGAACAACTTTGACTGGAAATGATATCCATCAATTGATCATTGAAATGTAAGTAAGGATATCAGTAATCAATTTATCGCCACTCTAATCTTTATATAAAGACTTTGAACCCCCCAAACTAATAAAATGCCTGTGGTGCATAGATAACGCATTAAAACGGAAATTGAGAAATAGTAGGTACTAAACGCAAAGCGATTCTACATTTTACAATGTATTAATTCTAATTAGAAGAGGAATTCTGATAAGATTCTTTGCAATTAGATAAACTTGAGCGTCTCCAAAATGTCTGCATAAGATTTATATTTGGTCTGCGCAAATATGATCACGTTTCCCAGTTTCGAAAAAAGCTCAAATGGTTACCAATACGTTATCGCCGGAATGCTCACCTTCTTTCACTGTTATATAATATATTATTCAATCCCACCACTCCCTCTTATCTTAAAGGTCGTTTTGAGTACATCCATGACACTCTCATTATATACTCGTACCTTAGATCATCAGAGGATTCGAAATTGAAAATGCCAGCGCATTCCCCGAATTTCTATGGTAAATCGTTCACTGTCACAGCTATTCGATTGTGGAATGCATTGCCTGAAGAAGTTAGACGATCTCAGACACCAGCTACATTTAAATCAAGTGTCAAAAATCCTATAAATAAACCTATAAATGCAGTCATGATTCCGGAACATAATGTTATTATTGTGTATGTATTTGTATATGTATTTATATTTTGGATATGTGTTTATATTATATTATTTAGCGTTATATGTAGTTTATAATATCTTTTAGTACATCAACAACTACCACTCTTTCCTGCAGGCATGTCTCCATCCAAAGGTTGCCTGGTAGAAATCGCTATTAGCGATAAGGCCGCCCATTGTACTGTGTTAATTTAAGAAATGTCTAGTTAATTAAGTTTATGGTGAAAAACACAATATGTTTTTTAATAAAACATCAGGATATCGACACGTGTGTCTCGCCTTCAAAAACAGAAAAGGCTTGACCCTTTTCTTTTCAATGCCGGACATGTATGACCAGATGTATGAGTGTGGATGAAGCTAAGAAAGTGTGTTTGGATCGTAGTAGATGGCGTTCATAGTCTCTGCATACCCCCATGGGAAAAAGGCGTGATGTTATGATGATATGTCTCGCCTTCAACCGAGATATCAGATAAGTAGACAACATAAATTTGATCGTCTTCTCTTTTTTTTATTATTTTTATTTAAGACCGGATGCTAGGCCCGGCCCGCGAGTTCTCCCATGACTTGAGTCAGAGACCTTTTTCAACATGCATTAATTTTTTTAGTTAGTATTTTACTTCTTTAATATTTATTATTCTTTAAGCTTTATTTCTTATTTATCTGTTTTAACATTTACATTTTAATCGTTGTCTTACATTATTATTATAGTTTCCATATTATGTACGTACAAGTCTTTAACCTATTATAATACATTTCCCTTATTTTTATATTACATTTAATGTTTATGTATTATTTCTTCGTTTACTCATAAGTTTACATTTTATTGTTTGCAGATGTGGTACAATTCTTATTATCTAGTTACATTTATCTTGTGATCGTTGATCGTCTTCTCTTCCACATAATTAAAATGGATGTCGCCAAATATGTTCCATTATTTTCTCTAAATTTTTAAATACTTAAATATTAATATTTTGGCACAGCGTTTTCATTATTCCATAACACAGGTAGGACGATGCCATCTGTGCCAACTCTTATAAACTATTATCATAACCGTTTATTGCCGTCTTTTGTAAATTCAGGAACTTGGCTTTCAGCCAAATAATATTTTATTATAAACGATATATTTATTATCTTTAGATGGTGAATCATTACAAGGAATGAACTATTTTAGTATTGATATAATCGGAGTATCTGTATGGGAACACGGTTAATTTGTGGGGACACGTAAATTGCAGATGCCGCTATATTGTTTACGATAAAATATTTATTCAAAACTAAAATTTCTTAATTATTCGCGTGGTGACGGATTAAGAATACAAGTGTCATTACCCCTTTTCCTCCCCAGAGTGCTGTAAAAGCCAGCTAAGGCATTTTGGACACAGGTAACATCCTCTGTGAGAGAAGAAAAACTCAAAAATATGCCCTGTGCCAACACACCATGGCAGCGCGTCACATTCAACCATAATCCCTCCCAAAGTGAAGGGCGCCCGTGTCCAACAGTGGGACGTTCATGGGCTGGAGAGAGAGAGAGAGAGAGTCTCTAAAAGTACGTGTAATCGGGAAGAGTAATTATCATTCTGATATGGACGAGTTATTATTCTTCGTTCTTTAGGGTTTACGTCAATTTTCAACATACCTATATAATTTTGTAAATTGCCTACTGAATTACTTTAGTTCGGTGTTCCGTTTGGGTTTTCTGTTTCAAAAATGAAAATATCTAACATTTAAGTGTTATATTCAGACAGTGGTAAAATTAATCTATATACTGCCCTTGGGCATTGTAAAAAATGCAGTGTTATTTTCGCTATCACTATTTTCTTTTCTCTTTTACCAAATTTGGACGTCTCTAAAAATTTGCCACGGTATATGCCTAGTGCAAATCAAACACTATAGCTACTATTATTCAAAAATATTATATTTTGTTTTTAATAAATATTTATATAAATAATTGCAGTTTGTTCGAGACGATGCAAACGTTGTTCTGGGCGGCATTCGGCCTCGTGGATCTGGATTCGTTCGAACTGGACGGCATAAAGATCTTCACTAGGTTCTGGGGCATGCTCATGTTTGGCACGTACGCTGTCATCAACGTGATAGTACTGCTCAACTTGCTCATAGCTATGATGAATCACTCATACCAACTAATATCGGTAAGATTTTTTACATACCTAAACCTTTCTCAAATTCTGTAGATACATAAAGTTAAGGAAATAAACTGAGGCATTAACTAAGCAGTTATCCGAGTTCAAACATGCCTCTTCTTACCAATCAAATCATATAATTTTAGGTAAGGGCATCGATAAAGGGAAATGTCGCGTTCTACTGAGGATGTTTTCATTAAATCTTTTCTGTTTCTAAATTTCAGGAGCGTGCTGATGTCGAGTGGAAATTTGCCCGAAGTAAACTTTGGATCAGTTACTTCGAGGAGGGTGGTACAGCTCCTCCTCCCTTCAACGTGATACCATCCCCCAAGAGCTTGTTGTACGCATGGCGGTGGTTACAGAGAAGACTGTGTGGACATGCGCGTGCTAAGAGAGAACATATGCGCACTATTAGGGTATACTTTATGATTTTCTTTTATTTATATAATTGAGATATATCCACGTAGAGACGCGTTAACATAGGTACTAGTCATTGCTTTACTTCTTGTCCTGGGGAGGGTAAGAAGCCAAGGAAACACCTAAGTGTTCTTTCAGAGACTAGAAACTACATCCAATAACTACACGCCTTTTTATCTACTATACACAGCTGCTATATAAAAATAAGTCGAGTTTTCCTTCCTGACGCTATAACTCCAGAACGCACGAACCGATTTCCACGGTTTTGCATTCGTTGGAAAGGTCTCGGCCTCCGTGAGGTTTTGGTATAGCAAAACAACGTTTGCCGGGCAAGCTAGTAATGATATAATTGATATACCTAATATCCTCGTAAATAACCTTAATATCTTTCTATCTAATTCTAATATTGAAAAAGTAAATGTCACATTTTTAGGGTTCCGTACCCAAAGGGTAAAAACGGGACCCTATTACTGAGACTTCGCTGTCCGTCCGTCCGTCCGTCCGTCCGTCCGTCCGTCTGTCACCAGGCTGTATCTCAAGAACGGTGATAGCTAGAGAGTTGAAATTTTCACAGATGATGTATTTCTATTGCCGCTATAACAACAAATACTAAAAATAAAATAAAATAAATATTTAAGGGGGGCTCCCATACAACAAACATGATTTTTTTACCGTTTCTTGCTCGATACTAATAACGTTGCCTTATATTGCATAGATAATGGTACGGAACCCTTCGTGCGCGAGTCCGACTCGCACTTGACCAATTTTTTATTATTATTACAAGTTTGACATATAACATTTAATTTTTATCATCATTTTTACTTTTGCAGAGAAAAGCCAAGCAAGCAAATGAAAGAGATTTCCGGTATCAGGTAAGTAATTAATCAAATACTCGGTTTAGATCAAGTAAAGCTTGGCCGAGATTCTTTTATTTACTTGGTTTGAGAGTATACATAAAATTAATCTCGATGTTCAGGCTATAATGCGCAACTTGGTCCGTCGCTATGTGACGGTGCAGCAACGTCGCGCAGAGTGCGGCGGCGTCACCGAGGACGACGTCAATGAGATCAAACAGGACGTCAGCGCCTTCCGCTGCGAGCTGGTCGAGATACTGCGCAATTCTGGCATGAACACGTCCACTGTCAACGCGGGAGCACCTGGTATTTATCTACGGCTGTATGATTTGCTATTTAGGCTATATGTGGTTCTTATTGTTTATAACTTTGTTGTAGGTGGTGGAGGCGGTAAGAAGAATCGACAGAAGGAGCGTCGTCTAATGAAAGGGTTCAACATAGCGCCGGGCGGTCAGCTGGCGCCCGTGGACGAGTTCCTGGCGACGCTACACCACGAGCACGGCGGCGGACACGCGCACCACGCCTCACTGTCGGCGCTGCTGGGGGGTCGCCTGAGGGCCAGTCAGTCCAGCTTGTCGGACGGCGGGCCCGGCGTGGCGCGACGCAAGCCCAGCTCACACAAGCGACGCTGGGGCACCATCATAGAGGCGGCCCGCGCCGCACGCGTTTCCAGGCTCATTGGACGATCACGATCAGAGGACTCAGTCTGCGATCATGCCAGACAGTCGCCTAGGTATGTCTCAGCACTGACCTCAACCACATTGATCTTTGATTGATTGGCTAGGTGTCATTCAGTGTACCACAGAAGTTCTCACACAAATGTTTCACAAAGTTTCACGTAGTACATAACATATTTTATCAGTCAGTAGCTTAGCTAGGCCGTAGAACTAACACGTAGTTACTAGATGATGAAAAAATCAATCTTTTGATCTCGGATGACAAAGCAAATCCGTGTGCCTACATGCAGCGCTCAGTTTATGATGAATTTATGGTTATAAATTAAAAAAATATTTTTTAAATCTAAGTGTAACTAATTACTTGTTACATTCTAGCGGCAGTGATCGTTCGGACTCCGGCAGTGACTCACAACGCAGTCCAGAGCGCACCACTCGCAGCGGCCCGCTGCACCCTCTGTCTGCGCTGGCGGCACTCAAGCGTAAGCGGAAGAAGTTCTCAGACTCGCGGCGAGGCGGCGTGGAGGTGCGCGCGGCTACTGCACCTGAAGCGCTGCAGCGAGCCAGCTCGGTGCCAGCCAGGGCCCCGCCGGCGCCGGTGCTGCCTGTGCGGGCCCCACAGCCGCCACCCACCTCAGTCTCCCCGTCCACGACGGCGGAGAGCGTCACGGGTCGGGGAGGTAGCCGGGAGCCACTGCTGGCCAGCCTGGACGATGACGCGCACAAGGTACGTAGGATTACAATACATGTTGTGCCATGTGCCAGGTCAACAAACTTTTACCTTTTTATTTTATTTGTTGTTAGGTAGGGACATGGAGTGCTGGTCGCCAGTGTGACGGTGAGCTGAGCGCGGAGGGGTCCCAGGAGACGTGTGCGCGGTGTGGGTACGAGGCGGGCGGGGGGTCCCGGGGTACGCGCGGGGGTACCGCGCCGGGGGGCGGGGACTCCTGCGCGCGGTGTGCCGCCCTGGCTCGGCTCGCTGGTGTCACACCTCTGCACGGGCACGCACCGCACCACTCTGCTGGCTGGCTATAGCCCACAACTGTACCAGCCACCAACCACTGCCGTTGTCTCACCAGGGGAAAGCACAGACACTAAATGGGACTGATCTTAAGCTAGCAACCCTTACACAATCTACAAATTATACTATTTATAGTCAAATACAATTAAATTGTTAACCCCATTGGCTCTACGTATTAATCTTATCAGGTTATGGGCATAAGAGATTCTTACGCATTACTAAGCAATTAACTAAAAGCTTAAGATCGGTGGCCACAAGTGTACCGCTGGCCGCACAATTATGTAGGTAGCTAAATACATGACGAAATTTAGTACTTTTATTGATTAATCGGTGTTTCGAAGACAACAGAATGAAACAGTAGCTTGCACTGAGCACTACAATATTATATAATAACTAACATTACATACATACATACACACAACGTAACTATCTAGCGAATATAAATCTTCCTATAATATTTTAACGAAGACATATTTTATCAAACACCAATTAGTTAAGTAGCTACAAAATATATTAAATTAGTAAATAATTATATTAAATAAGGGAATATTTTATATAAATTTTAAGTGTAAAATATAAGCGGAGATTGACTTGAAATATAGAACTATCTTATATACATTTGGTACTTTTTTATATAGATCCAATAATTCAGAGGCCTCATACAAACAATATACCTATTATTATACCTATCATATGTTCTATAAACATATAATATACAATTTTTTAAACACCAAATACATCTAAAATTCAAGTTAATCTCAGCACTATGTAATAGTACCTACTAATAGTCAATAAGAAATAATAATAATAATAATGTGTTCCAAAAAGTTTTCCAATTATATGTTATTTGATCGGCGCACACATAAAATAGTGTTGATATACTATATGTAAGTTCGAACAATATAAAACAGGGATTTTAAACACGTTATACCTACTAACCTAAATATCCGATGCCGGGATGTAATACCCTGACCTAAATATAGGACATCATAGGTTAAGTAGAGGCTATTTTATCCACATCAGTCTATTACATCTTTGATCACAACTGTTAGATATCTTTGCCGTGGCTAAAAAGCAATGCTACTTTTAATTCAATACACATAAAACTAATTAATATATAGAAGTCATCCGATTAGGTTATTTAGAAGAATGAAGGGTAAACTAAGACCGAAAAAAGGTGGAAAGATTTTGTTAAAGAGGGCGTTAAGCAAAAGATCTTCAAGAAAAAAAATATACAACCGAACATAGAAACTCCTTCTTTTTTTGAAGTTGCTTAAAAACCATCTTGCGCCGACAAGAGTAAAGGAGAGGGCTATGATTCGTTTAGTTATAAAAATGGGATGTTGACGACAATAATCATTATATCCGTCCGCTTTAACACGGACTACGTCTTTAGCTACAGTTTTATGCGTCCAGTGTAAGATAATCTAAAATTGAACCAACAAAGTGACATCCCTACGCGCTTCATAAGTTTAGACACGGGTGTTGTGTTGTAGTTCGATTCCTACCTCAGAAATCGAACCGCCAAAATGCAAATACAGCAAATATATGAATGAGATATGAAGGTACCTATTGAAAGTACCCTCATATAAAGAGTCCTCAGATTTTGAAACTACTTACATAATTAAAATTATTACTAGCTGTTGCCTGCGACTTCGTACGCGTGAGATTTAGAAATTTAATAGCCTTCCTGAATTAATGTACCAGTATATCCAACAAAAATTTTTTCAAATCGGACCAATTGTTCCTAAGATTGGCGCGTCCAAACAAACAAAAAAACTCTTCAGCTTTATCATTTATTTTATTTAAAACTTTATGCACATAAGATGTACAATGGCGGACTTAATGCCTCAGGCAATATCTACCAGCCAACCAAAGATAGTGCAAAGATAAACAGTGTGGGTGCTAAGTGAGGAGAAGATAAAAATTATGAGAATAAAACTAAGCAAACATTTAAGATAAATAAACACAAAATAATATATGGGTGACTATACATACCTAGCACTATTTAGCAGCACTAGTATAGTTAGCACTATTTATAATAGTAGTAACAATTTATACATAAAAAAATAAGTACCAAAATAATTTCCAGTTTTTATAAAAAGTTGCGATAATCCAGGCACATAATATGGATATTTTATTATTATCATTATATTATTTTCATTAATAATTCAGTTTCGTATAAGTTGAAAAAGCATTTATCATCCTCTAAATTAACGGCAATCTTACAGCAGAGATATGAAAGTTGACGTTTCCTCTACACGCACTATATCACGAGCCACGGCAAGATATCTACTACCATCATAGGTCCCGATTTTGGTATATACTTAGTTCTGTTGATTTCAGTTATATTTAGTTCAGTGAAATAAATAAGTGTTTAGAATTGTACATTAATTTATTACAATTGATTTGATTGTTCTTCCAATTTAAATCAGATAGGTTTATGAGCATGGAAAGAAAAATTTACAAACTACAGCTTAACTATATATTTTAGCTTAACAGTTAATTAATGTCTGGAATACATTGATTTCTAGATTAAGAACAGTTTTACAACTTATTTAATTAAAATAGTTTTTTTGTGGCATTCTCGGCAACGTCATATTTTCCAGATTGATATGTTTAATTAACGTTCCCTTGGAAGTAGGTAGAGCCCCACGTTTTGTTAGGTTCTATCCTAAACACAACCTTATTTAGGTTCGTAGGTGTAACAACTTTGTTAAGATTCTCAGGATTTTCATGCTCGTAAGTTTATCTAATGTCTACTTATTTGTATGAACTCATTAATTGCCATCACCACGCCATCACGCTGCCACATATCGTCCTTCAATGTGTACGCCCGCTAATATCTATAATTATTTAAAAAAAACATATTTCGTGCCGGAAGTTGCCATCCGGCACGTTGAGAGGCCTTCACAATGTTTAGTTGATCGCCGCACCCGGCCCGGCTCGGGTGGCATCCGGCGCGGGCGGCCGTCGTGCCGGCACATAATCGATTATATTTTGTAAAAAATTGTTATTTATTTATACATTATATTTGTATATAACGGTGCGAAGTTTAATAAAATAAGCACTATTCATTTTGTTGTTTTATTGCACAGCCACACAAGACGTCTGGATGTGTCTAATTCCGTATATGCAACAACTTAACATAGTCATTGACTTTTTCATCCGATACTTCAATATCACTCTTAAAGCAGATGAAATGGGATAACCTAAATATACCTTTAACATCTTCGAACGATGAAAAGCTAAAAAATAATGTACACTACATCAATAGGTACTTCTGGACAGCTAGGTATAGTACGTGCCCAATTGGGATTGTTCATAATTTTTGACCTGCTGTTCTAATATTTTTTTAGAAAATATAGACTATTTTAAGCAACTAATATCAATATTTTTTAAATTTTCACTATATAGAATTTTTAAAAAATACTTGAAGATATTATTTTAAATGTTGTGACGTCATCGTTGTACGCAATCTGTGTATTGCCTTTTCCTGATAGACTTATGAGAGCTGCAATATATCTTTTCAGAGTTGCCAAGTTGATATAATAGACCAATTTCAACACCAACACAGAGTAGTATATCCCTAAGAACGCCTTAATATTTTAAGTCCTTCATTTCAAGGGCAAATAGAGATCATTTGCTTTTTTGGAAAAATAATCGTTAATATAGCAAATTTTCCGAAAAAACTAATGGATCATGATCAGAAACTCTATTTCCCGAAATGGTTTTCGAAATAAAGAATTTTAAAAAAATATGAACAATGCCCATTGTGAAAATTTATGGACTTATTAAATTGAAAGAAATCGTAATTATAAAGTTACTACTTCTCTCGAAGACAGTTTCTTGTTTGCTTTATTTCTACCCAACTATAGTTATACCAATGCGTATAGTAAATAAAACAGTACAATATTGTAACAGTAAATTTATTGATAACTTTCGTATTATTGCTTAATTTTATTTATTTATAATAATCTATACAGAAGCAAGATCTATAGGTGTATAGTCGGTAGAGGGTGGTCGTCTCACAGACAGTTTAACTCTGCCTGACTTCTCTGACAGAAGCACACTACATCCTCGCTGTAATGAACCTTGTTCGGCAGCTAACGCGATCTGATTCACCACGCGCCGTTCTACTTCATGTTTAATTGAACGTGCTCCGTAATGAACATCATACCTGTATAGTTTAAAAACGTGAATATTGCTAGCGTTGGAATCGTACACATAAAGTAAAACGATAAACGGAAATAATCACTAAAAATGAAAAAAACCGCCAGGAATTTTTAAACAACAATCCTTTTAGTACACTTCTTCTAGAGACGTACCATACTGTCAAGACTTTTTTCCATGGGGTAGGCAGTATCATATATTTATATTGAAATACCAGATATAACTTACTTTTCGAAATCGATTTATGCAAAAACCCACTTTCTCACTTTTACACTTTCTTTTACAATTACAAGCATTTAAAGATAAACGAAACTTACCCATCAGCAAGTGCACCAAGAACTCCACCTTCCCACCTCAGCTCAACCGAATGTCTCGCGTACGCCTTCTCAGCCCATCGTTTCAGTTCCAGATTCACAAGCGTTAACAACTCTTGCCGGGAGAACGGCAAGAAATATACTATCTCATTGATACGTCCCAGAAATTCATCTCTCCCGAAGTGTCGTTTCAAAATAGGTCGTACTACGGTGTCCTTGAACAGCCTTGACACTTCCAAAGATTCCTCCGGATTCTGATTTGATACTGATTCCGAATTCACTAAGAAAGAAAACACAGTATAACGTCCTTTGCCGCCATGATGCTAAAATAAAACTTTACAAGCAAAATCATCTAATTGCTAGGCCAAAACTGAAGATTTTCTCTTCGTATTACCTTTCTTAATATCAGTTTCAGTAACATTTGATGACAGTCCGATTCGTTGTGCTGTTCGTGCTTCGGCTTCGTGTCGCAGTTTCAACCCGTATTGCGCGATTTCATCCGCCGCCAAGTTGGAAGTCATGACGAAGATTGCATTTTTACACTCTATTAGTTTGCCCTTGCCATCAGTTAAACGACCCTAGGAGTATATTAATACGATTTTATATATGCGAAGTTTTCTGCGCGAGTAAACTCTAGATGCGTTTTAAATTAAACAATGACGTACCTCATCAAAGAGCTGTAACAACACTGTGAGGACATCAGGGTGCGCCTTATCCACCTCGTCAAAGAGAACCACGGCATCAGCGCGTCGAGATAGCGCACGAGTCAGCTGACCACCCTCCTCATGGCCAACGTACCCTGGTGGAGCACCAATCAGTTTGGCTACCTCATGTTTCTCCTGATACTCAGACATATCAAGTCGAATAAATGCGGCGGGGTCGTCACGGTGCATATATCTTGCTAATTGTTTCGCTAACTCTGTTTTGCCAATACCCGAACTGCCCAGGAATAAAAATACCAAAGGGTGTTCATCGTCAGCCCAACCGTTCTCTTTTCGACGTACTGAAGCAGCGACGGTTTCGATAGCCGCTTGTTGTCCTACAATGAACTGCTTTAGACGTTGCTCTAGTGGAAAGCGACGACGTTCTTCTGCGGCTTCGGCTGCCAGTTTTTCTTCCCAACGACGTGTATGTTTTAGGATGAGCTCGCGTGTGGGTGATGGATCACGTGCATAATGAAGTGCACGTCGTCCTGCATGATCACGGGCCGTGGGATCGGCACCTGCCTCTAGCAAAGCAGACGCCGAACCGGTAGAATCAGCAAGCGCAGCATAATGTAATGCTGTCCAACCAAGGAAAGACGCACGTGCATTCATTGTGGGACAGAACTCATCCTCACGTCGCTGAAGTACCTCTAATGGATGCATCCCTGTACTGGAAGACGAACCTGAGGCACCAGTATAACGCTCCTGCAAGTCATGGCGCGCTCCTAAATGCAGAAGTTCACGAACAGCGGCGACTTGATCATTCGCTGCTGCTACCATTAGTGCAGTCCATCCTAAAGCATGCCTTCGATTCACAAATGTATTTTCAGTTTCTAATCCACTTTTACCAGCAGATGCCTCTACCTGCCTGTGATAAAACGACGCAATTGGTTAAATATTCAAGACCTTAGCAATTTTTTCACCGAGTGAACGATGGTGATCACGTCAAAGGTAATGCGAATTTTTATTGATTGTAACAACACCGACTCATACAGTCGCATAGTACGTAACGCGACAGGTAGTACTATCTCAACTCCATACAATATTGCACAAAGTTTAACGAGGTCACTGTCGCACACATTCATTTTATAGTGCATACTTACAGACGTAATTCCTCTAGGTTTCCAATTTTAGCAGCTTTAAAGAATCGCTTTTCTGAAAAAAGAAAATAAAAAAAGTTATAACCTTATTTAATGAAGAGATGATCCAAATTTAAAGGAAATTACAGCATTATAACTATTTGTGGAGCATAGACTTTACATTTTAAGTTAGGTCTATTTTTGAACTCCACTATTATTAAACCACAAGCAATGAAATTGATTCCTAATTGTTTATTACAATTATTTAACTAATTTAACTTAGGGAGTTATCGTCATCTTATCTTCATATATTTCACAAAATAATGTGATGTCATTATTGTCATCAATTGCGTAAGACTTAAGGAATGAATAATTAAGGTACAGGTTTTAGGTAATCTTTCTATGATCACAGGAAGCAAGATGATTACTATCTAGGTAATAAAAAACATGCCAAGTCAAAAATAAAACAACCTCAGAAGGCTTTCGTTAATCTCCTAAATAAAATATCTGGATGGTAGAGTTAGCAGAAGGCAAAATAAGACAATATTTAGATTTCAAAAAACTTTAAAATGTATCTTACAGGTTATTATCCTCTAAAGAAATACCTTATGACTTTTAATCACATAAGCCATTTAGTACTAATAAAGCAAATACAAAGACAAAAACATGCAGATTTTACGGACTTAGGTAAATTATATAACTATATGGCTAATGACTTCCTGCTGAACCATATTATCATATTAATTTCTGTAAAAACCATCAAGTGTATATTCAACACTATAACTAGTTGCTAAGTTGCAATTTATAGATTCAAAACTTTCCGCTTCTAATTCTTGAGTCATAATAAAATATGTTTGCTGTAGATTTCTGAAGGCATCATCATCATCATATAACATAAATATCTATAAAGTTATTAATTTATAACTATTCGTACCATTAAAAACGAGGTCAGCAGCAAGCAATGCAAGTCCCAGCGAACCAACACCACACACCACTCTGTTAGCACTAAACTTATAGTCCTTTACTTGATCTCTAATAGCTCCTATTCCTTGGCAGCGTCGTGTTATTATAGCACCGATTCGTACTGACTTCGTTAAAATGTATAAATAGCTGGTAGAACGTCTTAAAGTTGACATTTTTCTTGAAAAGTTATATTACTTCACTGTCGCTAAATCCCAATTTTGCTACGTAATTCTAGTGTTTGAAAAAGTTTTGTGTAAATAGTGCCATACTATCATTTTCAACAGCTTTCGTTTTATATAATTTCTGCTTTTTGGTTACTTAATAATGATTGTTAATTTGACTATTTTCCATGATGAATATTGATGAAGATGATTTTCTTTTCAGTCAGCCTGTGTTTGTTTTCCTAAAATGAATGAAGGAATAAAGTGAATAAACTATTTGTCCCTAATGTCACAGTTGTCATTTTCAATTTTGAAAGTACTCTATGGTCTAGGCTGTCGTCACAGATATTATCAGATAGACAAACCACTGGCGCGGCCACACAAGAAGCAGCTATTTATTTTTTTGTTGTCATATAAAATTTTTTTTCTGATATCCGTAAAAAAAATTAATAAACAGCTGCTTTCCACTTTACTATAACTGTAATATAACAGTGCATCAGTCACCATGGGTTTTGTAGGGACAGTATATATGTTTTATATGTGTTATAATTGTCACAGCTTAATTAGGTAACGATCTCTATTTTAAGAATTACAATAAATTTGTAACATAGCCACTTAAATTTCAACTCATGGTTGACATTTTATTATTGTGTTTTTGCTTAACATTTCGTTCTCACACTTGTATCGATATTAGTTAAGAATTTATTGCTGTTAATGACATGGGTTTGACAATTTCAAGTAGCGCCTCGCATAAACATAACGGGATCGTTACATTTCCTGAAGAATGTAAGATTAGAAACAAGTTAGTCATAGTTTGGCTTTAGTCGCGTATAAACATTGATTAAGTGAACACGCAACATCTTTTGTTTCTTAGTATAGGACATCTATACTCAAGGTTCCACATCTACACCTCAACAGCTCAACATCCATAAAGGTTCAAAGTCGTCAATATTAAAAAATTACATGAAATCATCATTTTTCAACATTACTAGCTGTTGCTCAAGACTTTATCCGCATCGTGTAAACTCACATCGAACCCTGAAAATTATTTGTCTAAAATAAAACTAATTTAAGTTACTCTTTTCTATTGGCGTATGAAGTCAACTTAGAATATGCACCATGCCATCTATTCTCTCCACCTCTCGTGGCCGTTTTTAGAGTCTCAGGATAACTCTCTTGAAGACACGTAGCAGCAACAAAAGTAGAATAAAATAGAATACTATTTATTCACACAATAGTTACATAAATTAGTTTTTTATTTATACCTACTGTAATGGCCAACCCACCTGCCAAGCGTGGTGATTATGGCAATATTCCCTATTTGAAGATGGTTATGTTAAGCAGTGAATGTTTAAAGATAAATGATGATTAGTTTATTCTACTTAAGGTCTCATCAAAACATTTGTTTCAACCATAGCTGAGCCTTAAGACTAATAATTGGTCAAGTGCGAGTCGGACTCGCGCACGAAGGGTTCCGTACCATTATCTATGCAACATAAGGCAACGTTATTAGTATCGAGCAAGAAACGGTAAAAAAATCATGTTTGTTGTATGGGAGCCCCCCTTAAATATTTATTTTATTTTATTTTTAGTATTTGTTATTATAGCGGCAATAGAAATACATCATCTGTGAAAATTTCAACTGTCTAGCTATCACCGTTCTTGAGATACTGGGAACGGAACCCTAAAAATCATGTTTGTTGTATGGGAGCCCCCCTTAAATATTTATTTTATTTTATTTTTAGTATTTGTTGTTATAGCGGCAAAAGAAATACATCATCTGTGAAAATTTCAACTCTCTAGCTATCACCGTTCTTGAGATACAGCCTGGTGACAGACGGACGGACGGACGGACGGACGGACGGACGGACGGACGGACGGACGGACAGCGAAGTCTCAGTAATAGGGTCCCGTTTTTACCCTTTGGGTACGGAACCCTAAAAATGGTTATACAGCATAGTTTGTATGATCTATATCCCACCCTCACGTTTCAGTCTCAAAACATGTTCTCCGATTAAAAATACTGGGGAAAGCTGTTCTGAAACTCTGGTTGCTTTCCAATTAATACAAAAAGTGACGCAGTGTAACGCAGTGCTCGATAAAGCGCTTTCCATCAACGACACTGTTGAACACAGCCGTACACTGTTCGACACTCGAAAAAGTGGTGTTTGACAGATGCTTAGCAAGAATTACCAACAAATAAGAGAAGAATTCTTTTCTCTACTTTTAATTATTTAGATTGGTAGATTCGATTCGATTTACGGTAGATTCTAGTAGTATTATTTGAGATTATTAAATTGAGCTTGTCTGTTACTGCTAATTAAAATTTAATAAAAATGTTCAAATGTAAATATTGCACTATTGAAGTGCGACCTGATAATGTGGCGAAACATGGTTACTTTATAAATAAAAGTGAGATATTCGTAGATGATGATAACAATTTCTTCTACGACGGTAAATATAAAATATTATATTTTTATATAAATCGCACGACCGTCGATTTCTGAGCAAATTCGAAACTAGCATGCTCATTATTAGCAATGTTTCGACACACGTACCACTAAGTAGCAATTGCTCAAAAGTAGCATGCTTTCGTGCTACTAACTAGCATGTGTAACTGTACCTTAATAATAAGTTTTTTGTGTGCACTCTAGTGTTATTTTGAGACAACTAGCTGTTTCATTTAAACTTTTACACAGTGTTTGGCAGTGTTTCACAATGTAACGCAGAGTCCCTCTGTGTTAACTAAATGGAAAGCAACCTCTGAATGGCAACCAACATTACTCATATTAGACAACAAATAGTCAGAAAAAAAAAACCGGCGACGGTGACAACGACAAAGAATGCATATTTCCGTCCCTTTCTTATCAAACTAATCATGATTTTCACTAGAGGTCTAAACTCTATGGCTGGGTCCTGAAAATAAACCATAGAGTGAACAATGGAAACAAACAAGTGAACAATTTTCCTTTTCCTTCGTTCAGTAATTCATTCCTGTCAACTATTTTCTTTACTTTTCTATGACTTTTCTTTCATGCCAAAAGGCCAAAACAGCAAATTCCTTGTGTGTGACTACTGTGACTGTGATTTGTAGTTTGTTAGGTTTGGTTTTCATAGTAATTCGGAAAAAAATACGGTTTTAATAGAATCCTTCATAAATTCATGACTTTCGTTTATATCTACCCTGTATCAATACTATCAATATTATGCTTTCCTATCTCTAGTGTGGGAATGTATTGATACTTGGAAGTGGTTTCTTGTAAAAACGTCTGAAAATAAATTTACCTGTTGACTGAAACATGGCTTTGGGAGGGTCTACCTTATTGAAGAGCGCTACAATGCTTGAGCAACTGCTGGAAGAGATCAACTTTCAAAGGACTAAGGAGATGCGTCAGCTGATGAAAGATGGTGAGTCTGCATTGTTTTGTTTTCTTATTGTTTCCATAATGTTTCGGTGCAAATTATTCAAATTATTTATACTTGGTAAAATTTTCACATTTTATATAGAAAATCGAAAATCATTGTGCTTTTCATTCATTCTAGAGTAAGAAGAAGTAAGTTAGAGAGTAAGAAATTAGTAAATTATATTTCTTACTACATATTTGATTAATGCTATTTGGATTAGATCTATATTAAAAAAAATATTCTATATTTGTCTTTTGAAACAACTAATAAAGAGCACATAAATAATAATTTATTTTTCATTATTACTAAAGGTACATTCAACTATGGCTTTCATATGGGATAGCCAGAGATAGTTTTGTTTATGTTTCTATAAACTAATTTTTCAAGTTATCAAGACTATTCATCAAATTATAGAGTAAGGATCACTAAACACCAGATTGCAGACCGAGTATAGTCTACAAACCTCATATTATTTAAATACCGTTAATTTTAGTTAGAACCATTTGAGACTGCAGCGGTAATCTTTTTTTAAACAGACTTCTAATGAAAGTTATTGATAACATAATGATCATTAGATTATCCAGTGTTCTGCCTTCAGGTTCTTATTTATTTGCTGATGTATGTAGCAATCAAAGGAGATTAATATTTGTAATAACAACTCTAATTAGAAAATTGTAGTTAATTAAAAAAATGAAATGAAAAGGAATTATATTGTGACATTTATCTTTCAAAATAGAGTTACAGTATATATTACTCTGATAGTAAATGCATATCATTTGTGACAATTCATAAAATCAAGTTCAAAATACAATAAAAAATAGTAAACTCTTATGAACATCTATCTATACATATAATAAATCTGTAGAAAAATATTTTTTGTACATTGAATATATTTTCAAAAAACATAGTCAGACGGTTAAAGGACAACCAACAGAACCCATTTCTAGCATTTTTTAAATTTTTGTCTGTTTGTCTGTTTAGATGTTTGTCTGTGCACGCATCACGTAAAATGCACAACACTTATAAATATAAATGTTATACATAAAAATTTTACACAACTCAAGGTATTACTTAGTCTTTGTTTCATTGCAATCGGTCCACTCAATCAAGAGATATTTACATAATAAGAAATTTCTCAATTAGTTACTTGCAACGCCATCTAGCGGCAAAAAAATAATCAAAAAATTTCTTGGGTCGATCGAAAACAATCGATCCACGCGAACGGAGTCGTGGGCACAGCTAGTTTAGTTAATAAAATTATAGTAGGATAATATTATTTTTAACGAGACTTACCTACAATCTCTGAATACCGTTTTTTTTACTATGCAATCTTATGAACTAATTTTTCTCAGTAACTATGAGGTATACAAACTATACAATATAATATTGAGACAAACTCTCTGGGAGCCGTTTTAGAGTTTTTGGCATTAAATGACTAGTTTAGATTACTAAAGTAATTTATTAATTTTGCAATTGACTTGCTATGCTTTTACTTAATAAATTAAATTGTAGTGAAAAAAGTGGACGTGGGTTCAAGTCCTGCTTGCGGTGATCACTTATTCCCCTACAATTTAATTAATTAATTTATTTATAAGTTTACATTAATTAATTAATTTTTGTCATTGACATTGGTACAGATTCTATGTGGACAACTAAACTTAACTAAATAAAAATTAGTCAAGTGCGAGTCGGACTCGCGCACGAAGGGTTCCGTACCATTATCTATGCAACATAAGGCAACGTTATTAGTATCGAGCAAGAAACGGTAAAAAAATCATGTTTGTTGTATGGGAGCCCCCTTAAATATTTATTTTATTTTATTTTTAGTATTTGTTATAGCGGCAATAGAAATACATCATCTGTGAAAATTTCAACTGTCTAGCTATCACCGTTCTTGAGATACAGCCTGGTGACAGACGGACGGACGGACGGACAGCGAAGTCTCAGTAATAGGGTCCCGTTTTTAACCTTTGGGTACGGAACCCTAAAAATGAAAATCAAAAGTGTTAATAACACAATTCGGAAACTTTTATTAGAAAATCTGTTAAAATTGTTATAAATGATTTTAATTAATAAAAATGTGCACAACAACATATCCAGTCAATCAAAATACGCCATAGTTAGTTCAATTTAGTTGTGCATGTAGAATTGGTACAAATAACAATAAAATTGTTACTCTTTATCTAAGTTCAGTTTTTATAACTAGAAAGTTCAGTGAATATTTCCGAATTATATTTCACTATAAATTTTCATGTAGTACCTATGTATATTTCTTCTTCCCAGCCCATTAAAGTCCCACTGTTGGGCATGGCCCTCATTCACTTTGGGAGGGTGTTTTGGTTTTCCATGCAATGCGGTTCCCTAATGATTGACCAAAAAATTTACAAACAACGTTTCACCAAATGATCATTTGGCAAACAATACACTTGACAAAAGTATCATCTTACAAAAACTTACTTAGCAAATGATCCATTAGCAAACACTATACTTGACAAATGTGTTAATTATTCAAATGGACCTTTTTTTCATTTCACCAAATAATATGTTTCGTAAATTGTGTTGTTTTAAATGTGTCATTATCATCATGCATAATTAATAATGGGAGAAATGCCCTAAAGTCGCTTCTGGCACTCGCCGGCCGCTGCCGGGGCACGCTGCTTTGCTCGCTCGGCTCGTGCATTTGGGGTTACAGTTCTAACCTAACCCAATCTAATAAAATACCATGTATATCTCCAAAGACGAACGGGTTAATAAGTAATTATTTTTTTCATTTTCATTCTATCTATCTATATTTAATAAAATATATCAATTAATACTTAGAGTATTTTCTTTTAGGAAAATCCAGAGCAGTGGCTTTGCAAAAAAATATGCAAAAGATGGTCATTTTAACAAGAATACCAAATTTTTAGACCAATATAGTAGATTTATATGATAACTCAGTTGCTAAATGTTAGTTTTGTAAAATAATCATTTATAAAATGTAAATTTAAGTGTTGATCATTTGGCAAAATGAAACATTTGTAAAATGATGAGTAGTAAAATGATCAATAGGCGAATTCACTGTTTTGTCAAACGTTGTTTGTCAAGTGTAGTTTTGCCAAATGACTTTTGGTCAAACAATCGGACACCATGCCATGCTGATCAGAAAGTTTTATATTTGCTTAAAACTGCTTTGTTGCCTATGGTTCAAGGCTGCAGAAAGGGCCATTAAAGAATTACTTCTTTTATTTTTCGAAACTCATTATATTGTTATCTTTATGTTTTTGTAGGCATTTGTTTCGAAGGCTTGTTCTCCTGAATGCGTAAGTGCATTGGGTTTTCAATTACTCTTAAACATAAATCGGAAAAATAATATTTATAGTTTTATAAACTAGAAAGTAACTGTTAACACATTCAAATTTTCTACATATTGTTATGTATATAGTTATTTTGAATAAGCTTAGATAATTAGACTAAATATAGTTAACTATTCCATTTTTAGTTAAGGTTCGAAATAAACGGCAACCTCTATCAATTTATTGGTCATTCAACTATGAACTAAATGCGATTATACCGTACAATTTACGTGGCACGTGACGGGGTGAGAATAGTGACTCATTCAGGGGTGGCCAATGCAGGCAAATTATTTATATGCGTGATGGATTTCACTTGGGGGGCGTTTGTATGAGGGTGCGTGGACCCTTTTGGATACTAGTATTCTAGTAACGTTTTATATTAAACCGGTCAAGTACGAGTTGGATTTGCACGTGAAAAGTTCCGTACCGTTTTTAGCATAATATATTCGTTATATTTCCGACCCCAAATAACAGGATAAGTGCAGGAAAGTGATTATAATGATTACTTTGTGTTATAGCATCGACTAATATCTATATAATCTGTAAAACTCTAGTTATCACCGTTCCAAAAATACAGCCTGGTTATAGACGGACGCGGACGGATGGAAGGCCAGTAGTCTCTTCCCCTTCTTTTGTTACGGAACGGTTGGTATAATTTGAATATTTTTTTAAAATATATGTCTCATTTGCCTTCTGGTGACAGAAGTGGGGTGGTGGCTTAATTATTCTCATTAATAAATTAAATCAATCTTGCAGTCTACTGCTAATTAATTGTTTTTTTCCGAATTTGCGTAAGGCGTAGGTCCATGTGTCCAGAACACACGCAACATACGTCCTACGCCTTTCATCATCATTCTGTCTTAGCCTGGTATTAGCGGTCGTCGCAACATGTCTGCATATTGCAATGGGTTTTGGTGACCGAATTTTCACGACCAGCCGCCGTCAGCTTGACGCAACCCTTCTTGGGTATACACGCAGGTGTAATGCGCCGTGTTTTCTTTGGTCGGTTCTTACGACGCCCGAGAGCAAGACGGGGAGGTTTCATTTGAATTATTTTTGTCAGTCATTCACCCATTACGGTTGTACGCATTCCATATCCAGTCTACTATTTTTAACGACTAAAATCGAATAGGATTTAAAATATAAACAATAGATTGTAAGAAAAACATTTAATTACATTACAACAGCATTGGTATAAACAGATTCACGATTTAGTACATAATTATATTATTATATTAAATAACTATAGAACATTTATAACTCGGAATGTGTTTCAACAATATATTTGAACTTTCGTTGTTATAATATAAAGCAACATTATGACTTCATTACTTTGGTTTATTGGTTTTGTATAAAAGAGCCTTAGATATACAGACTATTGTAGCTTAGATTCATTTTCGTATGTAGTACTACTAGAAATTTTGATAAGATTTTTGGAGGTAAAGAAATGTGTTAAGGTTTAAATACAAAATTAATAATTATATATGGTATGACGAATAAAGTAAAGTACAGGATTTTCTAAGCAGATCTGAAGATTTTACCATTTTATCAGTATAGAAATTCAACAATGTAAATTAGAGTTTAATTATACGTAGTTGGTAAAAAATTGGAGACTGTAACCTTTCAGCTGTTATTCCATTTCAAGTCTGATTTATGGCTCAAAAAGAGGTACGGACTTAGTGGTTTTGTAGATGACTGGAATAATTATACAATTGAATTTGTATCCAGTAGCCATAAAAATCAAAATATTGGCCAAAATATACATATTTTTAAGTGTGACCGTCATAAACGCAGTAGTTCCAACATAATCCGTTACATTTGTTTTTTCTTGCGTCTACAATAGACACTACTTAATTTATCGAAATTATAATACAAATTTATTACTACACTTAATAATCCGAAATAAGATGTTAATTTAACTTAATTATAGATATTTACAATTCACAGAACATTATATAAATTGATTCTATTTAAATATTACGTTTTATTTGATTAACAAAAAGAAAAACATGTTTTGAATTTACATGTTTATACAAACACATTGATAAAACGTAACAATTTAACCGAGCATTTATGAAAATTTATTTGTATAATGAAAAAAAGTGGTACATTGCACTGTTTACTATCGCGAATGTTTTCATTTACAACGTTATTTAAATTGATAGGCGAATTAAATTAATTACATTTAAAATTCGAACGTAACGGATTTTTAAAGTACATGAGGCGCTATCTATGATGCCTTTAATTGTATTTATAAACAGAATCTCAATCTATTTAAAAAAAATTGCAGAGATGTTAAATAACATACTAAGTATCTAGCACTTTAATTGTTGTGTGTATATTGCACATGTTTTAATCAATTAGTACTGAACACTCGCTTATATTTAAATTGAACATCGATAATACAGCTGCCGGTACATAACGATGCACTCGAATAAAAGTTGACACGAATTACTCAAACTTAGTATCAGGGAAACTCGATTTATTATCATAATGTCTATTTATAAGCATAATCTTGAACTGTAGTAACTCAGAGAGCAAAATTTTATATTAAACTGATTAACTGTGTACAGTTTCTCAAAGCCTAATCGAAATAATTATTAATCACATGACAAAATATTTCTTTTGAAAATTATTAGATATTTTTGGTTATTAGCAAATTTTTCACTACTCATCTATTCTGTAAATAGACGATTAGTAAAATATTTACATATCTACAATGGATTTTGGCATTGACAAATTTTATGTGCCTAAAATTAAGTTTCACATAGTTACTTAATTTTAACGGTTTTGTTATTGTTTACATTAAAATCTTTTCCTCTATAACCCATTTGAAATATGCTGTTATTTTTTAGTTTTAACAAACTATTCATTATTCATCTATTCAGTAAATAGACGATTAGTGAAAAAATTACAAAACAACAATGAAAATTGTCATTGACAAATTTTTATGTAGGTGCCCAAAATAATATTTGAAATATATCATAAAAATTTCGAAATAATAATTATTAAAATATTTCTTTGCCTGTTTTAAAAGTTACAATTTCAGTTCAAAATAATACCTATATTAATAACACGATGATGATAAAATCTGCTTAATTAGTTTACCCTGTCAATCAACGATAGCATCAAATTCCACAGTAATATACAGCTTCAATATAACTACATTATATTTTATATATTATTCACATATATTGGCGCATTACAAAAATTTACTAAGATATTTAATCAATATGTCAGGAATGATTTTAGTAAAGCTTGTTTATTCCTGAATTCAGTATTTTTATTCTGTTTTTGTGATGATAGATTTGTTATCGTAGGCCCACAAACTCTTAGCAGTGTTCCAAACATAAAAGCTCCAAAAGTAAGCAATAAGCTAGAAGCTCATGGCTCAAAAAGTCACAAGTAGATATTGAAAAATCTATAAGAGTTTGTGTACCTAAGTGGTTATTTTAACAAGGTTTAAACAGGATACTTACAACATCGAAATAGTGGAACATTTCTCTAAGATATTAAAGGCACTTTAAAAGTTACATGAGTCTTCTAATCTAATAGTATAAATAAAATGTTTTTGTGCAACGTAATATAAATTGGTTTTCAGAGTCCGGTTTCGTAGTACTACAAGGGACCACGTATTGGACAGATTTATTTGTACGCCATTTTCTTTTTCAAGAGGAACAGTCTATAGATTGTGATGATTTGTTGTTTTTCGTCAGAAAACGTCATGTGAAGGGCTCATCACGTTACTTGCCCAAGTATGAGGTAAGTTCTCTCTGTATATTTATCAATTACTGGAAAATACGTCGCTGATTCACATAATCTATTGTGCTGATGTATTTATAGGCTCTATGCCAAATCTTAAAACGAGTACTGTATTCTTTAGTGATGGATTTTTATTTAATAAATCAGTATTTTCTTTTATTTTTGAGCTCTAATATAAAAAGTATTGTCTAATTTTAATTATGGCAGTATCATGTAATCTAAACTAGCCTAGTCTGATGTAATGATTTTGTTCCAAATGGTGTTTGAGATATTTATAGTTTTCATATTATGTGGATCAAGATAGCTGCTTTATAAGTAATGTATTTTATGCGATAATTTATCAGTTGTTGAATTCATTTATCTTGTTGAAAGTATTGTTCAGTTGACAGAGGAAATATTTGTGTATTTTGTTCACAAAGAAATAGGGTTAGTTTTACACTGGGTAACAATTAGGGTGCATGGTATTGTTACTGTCATGTAAGAACTTGACTGTTGCATTGTTTGAAAAGAATGTAACTGAGTTTAAGTCCGCGCTCGATAACGCTATTTCTTTGTGAACTGTTTGTTAGTCATGTAATAATTTAGCACCATTTTTTCTAGGAATGTTACTTTCTACTGAATAATTTTACGGAATTATTAAAATTATGCATTAACAACAGTTAAGTATGTACTTTATTTTAAACAATATAAAAATATCATTTCTTAGTATAAATCTGTTACAATATGTTAGTATGTAATGTATGTTGTAGTACTTAAGTCTGAACCTCTTCTCCTGGACGCAGACAATACGTACACAGTCTAATACCACATAATATACATACTATACATTCATCACAGTACTTCATTTTTCTAATAAATACTATAATGTTTATGTTCTTATAATTTGATTCGAGATTGTTCCGTAACCACTTATAAACTATATAATTTACAAAAAACAAAAACTTTATCAACCGTCACAATTGATTGATCATTGGTCTTTGTCAAGAAAACAAACTCTTAAAAATAATTTTAACTATAAAAGCATACGAGGTTTACTATGTACAGAAACAGTTTTTCGTGTAGATTTAGAGGAAATAAATAATATTATGCGCACATAGATATTTATCACATTTGACACGTAGCGTTCACAGTATCTTCCATATCTTGTAACGATATAGCAATCGTAAGCACAGCCAAATACTAGTTCCCTCGACGTATTCACTAAGTTCATCACTGATCAATACGATGTTCGTAGACCGACGTCGAGGTTTTCCGCAAAGACTCCAAGAAACTGCCCATCGGTGACCCAGAGATCGATTGGGAGGAGACTGTCTACCTCAATCTAATCGTGCATCAGTTCGACTACACGCTAACGCTCGCGATCTGCACGCGGACCAGCCCCAAGGAGCTTCAGGTCCTCAAGCGGCACTCGCAAAAGGTGAGCGTCAGACGCGTTGGGGCGACGGCAGCGATGAGCGCGCGCGTCACTAGCTAAGGCGGCTGAAGAGCTTAGTGCGCGGCCACGGCAGCGGCCAGTCGTACCGCCGCGGCACAGGGCCTCGCACATTGCGCTCCAGGTACGTGAACAGCCAGTACCACCACTCGCGCTGGATCATGTACTGGTTGTAGCCGCCGCCGGCCCGGTGCGGTGTCACCAGCAGTGAGTGGTACGTCCAGAACAGACGCGTCGTGATGTAGTACGCGATCACCACGTCCACCGTGTAGTGGCCGTGCGACAGCAACACGAACGACACGCCCAGCAACGCTGAGCCCCACATCGCCCAGTGCATCGGCCACAGCTTCTTCGGTGAGTACTCCGCCACTATCAGATAACTTAGTACGAGGACCATAGTGTGACCCGAATATATAAAATCACCACAATACGTGTGTCTGCCGTTTATTGACAGACCGAATCCCGACATTAAATAAAACATTCTCTTCATTATTAAAAGTGGCGCTGTGTTATTACTCTTAGGACTACAGTAATATGTTGTACTGGATACCGGCAGTACGGTTACGTACATGGTCACCGACCGGTACAGGTACAATAGGCCAATAATGAGGAACATACGTCGGGCGACGATGAACCGGTGTTTGTGGAAGACGACGACTAGCATGGCGACCGTCGTCGATATCATGATTAGGTATTCTGATACAGCGAGGCCCCAGTCTCGTGCGGCTACATTGTCTAGTATAATGTCATTGAGCGGCGGTGTCGTATTTCTGTCGGGCAGTCGTTCGTGTACTAACGACAGTGACATCATGTTTATGCAAACACATATAAAAAGAAAGAAAAATGATATTATAGTTTTCCAAATCTCTTTCGGATATCGTTCCTCTCTAGGGGGTGATATAGCACCGGGCGGTATCTCGACGATGAATTCGCCTCCATGTGTACGTTTTGGTGAGTGATCCTGGTCGGGATCTGACTCGTCGGTAGTGGGTTGCGGCGCATCCGTCTTCACGGTACGTGCCAACAACGGTTGCCGCTGCATCAGCTCCGCCTGGCTAGGCATCTCGCCGCTTTGTTGTTGCTGTTGATCGTTTTGGTTGCGTGATGCGTTGTTGTTTAGGTCATTGCGTTTGAGACGCGCTTCGAAGTTAATGCCTTTGATTTCTTCGTGAGTTGTGTGTGAGGCTATATCGACATCTGAGAGAGGCGGCGTGGCTGCAGGCAAGCTAGCCGGCTCAATTGGGTCAGATGCGCGCGGCACCAATGCTAATTCTTTGGACGGCACCTCATTGGCGAGGTACACGCGCACCGACTCGACCAGAGGTTCAGCGAAGTTAATTTGCGCGGGTGGTGATGGCTCCTTCTCTGGGGAGCGCACCGAGATCGTCATCCAATCACCATTCGTCTGTAACGAACCTGGAATTGAGAAAAGGTATACGTTAATAACAAAATCATACAGTTATCTTTATTGAAGTGGAAATGTCTTTATCAGTCTTTTAAATGCTTAGTCACATGTGGACGTATTTAGATCCATAGAATTTTTTGTCTTTGAAAAATGTTCTAAGGTGTTGAATACAGATGCTGCTGTCAATCTCTTTCTGGATTGACTTAGATAAAATTTTTAGTAGTTCTATATTTTAAGCAAAAGTACTTTAAAATGTCTGTGAGATATTCGACAAATATATTTCCGTTTAAAAATGGCAACAGCTTTATTCTGTAAAAAAAATATAATCTTATCATATAATCTTAACGTGGGATAGCTAAATAATGATAAATCGTTTTGAGATCTCCCACGGAAACAAGAAACTCTAAACAAATTCAACATATCATTCAACATTTGAGTCAATAGTAATTAAAATTACTGCTAAGTGTCGTCTTAATAACAGAAACTTATCATGTTCGATTTATGTTATTAGGTAATAAGAGAAAAATTAGAGGATAATTAGTGTTCGTTCCGAATCAATAATAACCATGAACGAGGAACTAAATTTGTTTCGCATTTTGTGACAAATATGGCCCAATAACATTTGAAAACTAGTTCTTTTTTTTGTAAGTTAGAATGACTGTATGCGACCGTAATGGAAATACAATTCTATTAAAAAAAGTATACAATTATATTGTGCTAATTTGTAATAACCTCCTTGTTTACAATCAGTCACAAATTGACATTGCGTTTATTGTATCAAATATTTTGTTTAAATAATGAATTTAATTGTGCGTTAAGTTGTGTTGGAACACAATGTTCCAACACAACTTAACGCAGAATTAAATTCATTATTTGTAGAGTAATTTCTCATAATTTATTGTTTGCTAGAATATTCATAGAATAAACAAGTAACAATGACAGTGTATGCACGGTTCAAAGACCGACAAATATGATTCGCTATAGAGGCGTTCGGCGGCAGGGAGCCGGTACTAGACGCCCCTCCTCACTTATTTGTCAGATGATAATAATTAGCCGTCGTCAATTATCTACCCAGTCCGCTCTCAATGAGAGGCACTAATCACATTTTGCTAAACGGAAGTCATTGCAACTGAACACTGAACATATAGATCACGTCTAACTACTGATTTCTCTTTCATTACATATTGTTGTTTACGCTACTCGTATAGAAAGCTACTATACGCGATTCTTTTAACACATTATTCTGACTTACCCGATCAATGCACGAGCTATCATTCAGCGGGAATGTAGGGACACATCGATTCGACGTCCCGGCTCTTATATGCGCCAGATAGAAAGCCGGAAAGCCAAGTTTAAATCCAGTAAAATGACGGGCATGTAAATGAGGTCGAAATGGAAAACGATGTGCATGCATACACTTCACTTTACGTACTGATATCTCGCAATCACGAGAATATAGTTTAGTTGTGTCAATATACTGATTTGTTCACATTGATATTCACTACACTATCCGAAGGTCTCAGTCGCGATAACACTAAGAATTTTAACGTCGGAGAAATGTCGTTGCGAGTATCCGCGCAAACTGGCGACCGCGTACTAGAAACGTAACACTGGTTGGCTTCGGTCGGGAGAGGTTCGGGTACTGTCGGTAACGTTCGTTCACGCTCGGCTCGTTCGGATAATTGCGTGCGTGATGACGTCACAACGGGACGTTGCTGTCCCTGTTCGGTACGTTAGCACTCGGTGCGATGTGCGCGGTACGTTCCGGTGGCTAACGCGTGGTTGCCCGCCAGAGGCGCGGAGGTTTGCCTTGAATGAAACATTTTACTATTATGTTCCTAATACACGAGTCTCTTGCATATTATACTATTTCACGTAAAGTCTCTTTTCGTCACTTGTAGGTACTTGTTTTAAAAGGATTTTGCACTTGAACTACTTTTTATAAAATTTGGCCATGATTTGGCGAAAATAGAACATCTTTTATTGAGAATGTTCAATATTTTATGAAACTAATTTACGACAATTCGACACTATTCCAGGTGTTGCTTCTTGTTGACTTTTCAAGGATCGATAATTGGGTAGATTACCCTATTTAATTACTTTACAGACTAATTCGTAAAGTGTGTGTACCCATGTAAAATTAGTTAGAGAAATATACCTATATCGTGTTGTGGTATTCCTCATTATTTATTGTTTGAGTTGACAGGGTTTAAGTTTTGAGCTACCTAGTTGTTGTGTATGTATGTTGTATGCAATACACATTGAAATTCTTATATTTTGTTCGTCGGATTCAGGTATATCATTCCATTCATCTATACCCTTGTATAGATGAATGGAATGATATACCTGAATCCAATGCATTGACACAATATGATACCCTAACAAAAATGAGGTTTTACTCCGTGGCTCTAATTACTACCATTACAATACATACTTAGAAACTTAACACAGTTTCTATGATTGAAATTGATATTGTAAACCGAAGTCTTTCCAATGACTCAATACGCCCTTCTTAATATCTGATTACTTCCTGAGCTCTGATTTTGAATTGAGTGCTGACCGATTGATAGACGTCCTGTCTGTATACGAGGGGGATTTTAAACCTGATTGTCTTTCTATACGATTTATGTCGAACACATAAATAATTTTGCAAGCACAATTTAATGTCAATATTATATCATATATTCAATAATAAATAATTTATTAAGTTAATTTATTAGTCAAAATAGCGCACGAATTATCTTACAAAATAACCGTTTTGAAAATAATTCCTATTAATTTTTTAAAATTTAGTAATTTTATTCTCAGTCCGTGATGTCCCATTTCTGGCCACGATCCTCCTTCACTTTGGGAGGGTTAATTACTTTGACTAGGTTAGGGTTTAGGGTTCTTTTGCTGGCTCTTACAGGTACCTAGGTAAAAATGGGATTATAACACTGGTATGTATATTCCTCACCATATTATCTATTCCTTGTTTAAGGTTTTTAGGGTTCCGTACCCAAAGGGTAAAAACGGGACCCTATTACTGAGACTTCGCTGTTCGTCCGTCCGTCCGTCCGTCTGTCACCAGGCTGTATCTCAAGAACGGTGATAGCTAGACAGTTGAAATTTTCACAGATGATGTATTTCTATTGCCGCTATAACAACAAATACTAAAAATAAAATAAAATAAATATTTAAGGGGGGCTCCCATACAACAAACATGAATTTTTTTAACGTTTCTTGCTCGATACTAATAACGTTGCCTTATGTTGCATAGATAATGGTACGGAACCCTTCGTGCGCGAGTCCGACTCGCACTTGACCAATTTTTTAATGTGTCCTAAAGGTTTGAAGACTTGGTAAATTCATAAATCGTAATTTGAGCTATATAATACGAATGTAGATAGACAAATGCTGTATAATTAACAAACATCCAGCCAAGACGCTAAGTAAATACGTCATAACAAAGATATTTATCTTTTGTGGTTGTGACTCATTAAGTATCCATTACATAAATGATGAGTAATGCTCTAATTAGCGAGTGCCCTGTACCCATTTTGTGGGGCAAATTGTTTGATAGTTAGATACGGGCACCTAATTCATTTAACATGTACTTACATATAATTAGAATGAATTATCTACTTCCTATTTTGTATGGACTACAAGAGAAAAGTATGAAGGCACATAGCATACCACAGAGTCGCAAGACATTTTATAGGGGAGGCTTTATGTCAGCAGTAGACAGGGGAAAGTTGAAGGAAGGTTGAAAAGAGAAAAGCTTACTTTTTTAATACTATTAAGTGCGACATATGAATAAGCATACGACCCGCCTGATAGTAAGCAACACTGTAGCCTATGGACGTTTGCAACACCAGGAGTGTCGCTGTCGCGTCGCCGACCCTGTAAGAACCTTTTCACGCCCTTTTTGAAGAGCCCCATACTGTAGCCCTGTGGGAAAACCACGACAGGAAGTTCATTCCACAAACTGATCGTGCGTGGGATGAAGTTTCGATGAAAATAATAAGATGAAGTATTTATTTAAGTTTAATCTTACGTCATGGATATAATAATGTATGCAGATACCAACAGTGGTCACAGCATGTTATCATTACTGCCCCACTTCCTTCACTTTGAACTATTGGTCTGATGTAATATTTAGCCCAAATTCTAATGCATAAGTTATGTGGATCAACAGCGTCTCTACATTAACGAGGTATTTATAAAACGTAGCTAATGGCATACCAGTCATGTATTAATGATTTATTTAATTAGTTCTGCAGTTATAATACTACCTAAACTGCATTGTTCGAATTCTAGAAAATTTGAGGAATCGAGCTGAATAATGTTAATTTTTTTGTAGTTTGATAAGAATAATGCTTGTTTGTTAATTTTGACTATTAAATATTAATACCTTTTATGTTGTCTAGGTGTACGCGTCTCCAAGTCGTCGAAAGATGGACACGAAAGGAGACGGGGAGGAGATGACATACCCACACATATGTTTTATGGTGGACAATTTTGATGAGGTAAGCTACTAGAGTATCAGAACTTGTATAAGCTCCACTATTAATTTCTTAATTTTTGCAATTGTCTTGCTTTGCTTTTGAACATGCATGTGCAGGAACTATGATAGCTCAGATGGGAGAGCGACGGATTGGTATTCCGTCGTGGGTTCAAATCTCGCGGTGATAATTTTTTCCACTTTTGTTTATTAAGCTATTACTAAAGAGACAGTTTGTAATATCTATTTTGATGCAAATCTCTGAAAGCAATGGTCTGATTATAATTCTTTTTATGCTAATAGAATGATATAGTCTGCTATACTATTCACTATTATAACTCTGTATACCCCTTTCGAAACAAGCCGTGATGGTGCTACATAATATCTAGCAGTTTAAGTCCAGCGACCTATCGTCTACTGTAATGTATTAAATATTCGATTAGATAAGCTATCTGTATGTGTGGATAGATAAAGGAACATTTATCTATTTCGTTATCACAATACTCGCCATTATTAAATATGTGGTATAATAGTGAGTTATTTGTACTATGGAATAATACCACCTAATTAATTATCAGTAGTAATTATGAATATCGAAAATTGTGCTTAGTTTGAACACTAAAAACGCTTATTTTGAGTCTCAATATTCTTCCCTCTCCTTCATTTAGGGAGAGTATTAATTGGTCGCAGACTTAGCTTGTTAGTGTGGAATTTAGTTTTTAACTTTTTATATCTCACAGATGTCATTTGTTGGCTGGCTTTTACAGCTCCCTGGAGAGGAAATGGGGTGATAATGCTTATATACTTAATCTGTCTAAAATCTGACGTAGTGTCATTCATCAGCCCGGAGATGTCAGATAGGCTAATAGAAATTTTAAAATACATAATAACTTTGTTATATTGTGTGCAAAATTTCAGATTAATTTATCACTACATACACACAATTTATTACAATCTATTACAATCTATTACAATCTATTACAATAATCACTATTTGAAGATATATTTCACATTGATATAAGGGAAGTGAATGAAAGTAGGATATGAGTAATTTAAAATTTACTAAGTTTAATTTAAAAAAAAATGCATTTGGATTTTATAAAATGTCTGTAATATTTTAATCGTCACTAATATTTTAAAGAGCATAATTTATTGCATGAAGTTTGAGAGTAAAATGGACGTGGTTGTACGTAAAATCTGTGAATATAGGCTAACTGAGAACATATTCATAACGATGACGTAAGAAAGGGTATTGATTTTGTTAGGCTGGTATTAATAACGGAGGCTCAAGTTTGATATCGACACTTCGGATCGTCAAACACATACATTTTGGGTATCTTAAAATTTATTTTGTTTTTTTGTTAACTAACCTTTTTATCGTAGCACCAATAGTGTTAAAATATGAAGAACCTCATGATCATACATCATCAATTTTCCTCTGTTAAAAATAGTACTGAATCTCTTTTGTAAGTGGTAGCATACAGTGTAAAAGGATCCAGTATGCAAACTTTCAGGTTCTTAGCTGTTGTTGTTTCGACTTTCGTAAATACGGCAGTCAGTCAGACTTCTCCTTTGTATATACATAATTATAGCTTTCCCTAGCCCACATTTCTCCCACAATTGACTACAAGCCTCCTCCATAACGTAAGGGTATAAATATATATCTATCGGGTTTAAACCCAAAGGGCTGTGCTTATTGTGCTCAATAGTGGAAAAATTATAGTTTACGGTCTGTTATAACAAGTATAAATTATGTTTTCTACCTCAATCCTTTCGTAGCTGACATAAGAAGCAAAAGTTAATATTTTAATCTTATTTACATTCGGTAATGAAGGCAATTGTATAACAAAATGCACATAAAACTCGCGAATAATTTTTTTATTGACGAAAACCCGCGATCAATGTCCCGTACCTACAGTATGTTTTCATTTATTCGCAAATATACACACGTAACTTTTATAATAAAGTTAAGTAGTAAGTGTAATTATGTATATGCTATTGGGCACTCCGTGCCAACCAAAATAGAATTCTTATTTATACCTTTATCCTATGCGTTTATATTTAGACATGTCAGTGACGTCACACGCGCACAGACCCCGGCTATTTGTAGCAACATTGCCATGTTAGATAGTGTTATCGTGCCGACATGAAAATATAATGTAGGTACCTAATGTATTCAATATGACTGCATTTTTTACTTTTTATATTAAATACAACAAACCGGTCAAGTACTAGATGCACTCGCACAGAAAGGTTCCCGTATCGTTGTTAATATATTCGTTACACCGAACGAGATGAGGCCTGGAGAATCATGATGATGATGAGTATTTGTTGATCAACTGATATATACACACATCAACTGATATACATAAACTGTGAAACCCGTGCCCAACTGACATAATGGGATGGGAAGGAGTGCCATTTTAATGTATTTACATATTTGTAAGTTACGTTACTATCGCAGTGCATTGGTTTTGCGGTCACCATATTTTCCTGTAGTCTGTGACTGAGATTATTAATATAAATGGTATAAACTAAAAATAAGCTATTGTGTGAAAAACAAATATACGACCCTCTGACATAATGTTATGCAATATGCCACAAACAAAATAAAGAAACACACACGTATTTCGCCTCTGTATGAGGAATCGTTATGATAGAACGATAAAAATTTATATAAATTATTCAATATCAAAATTGCGATGGTTTGATAAAAATATCAAATAAGTACCTACAATTCGCTATTTATTTTTATGTAGATTTAAGGCTGGTATTCATAACTGAACATTGTTTAAAACACGCTGAGAAAAACTAAATACGATAACTACGAAATCGAATTACGCATTTTATTAGCAATTCATGAATGAATTCGAGTAAGTTCTGGAACTTCATCATGCATATTCATATTTTTTTAAAATTATAATTCAATAAAAGCTGTGACTTAAATTTAGTAAGATTTTCTCGAACACATCCCGCCTCTTAGTGTCTCACTTAATTAATGGATGTCCCTCTTTCTGCCTTGCCAACGGGTAGGTATTAACTCTGTGTTCCTAACGCTATAAGGTCCCCTAGCACTTGGCCCAGATTGCCCATTTAGAAAGATGGGTTTAGATTTAATTAATACACTGGATTTGCCCGCAGTAGAATGTTATAACATCAGTTTTACATTGTAATAATCGCACTTGATAAATATTTTAATATCTATCTGTTTTTAATTTTGTTTCCAAGCAAAAGCTGTTGCTATCATTTCATTGGGATTCCGTAAAAATGGAACCCTTAACATTTACAAGAAAAGCGTGTTGACAAATCAAACTGACGACAGCAGATTTTCAGAATCGAGCAGTGTTTAAGCGTCCTGTAGTTGCTGTTTTATTAATATCTATCTCTACTAAGACAATCCTTTACAGCTTGATTTAGGATGTATAATGGTTTACGGCGCTCGTACGCAGAAACTATTGATTTTAGGAAAAAAAAGATTATGACATAACTGTAGGAAATTTTCTCTACTTTTATTTTGTATAGATATGTTTTCCAGTAAAATGCGTCGGAAAGGAGTTATTATCAAAAAACAGATTTTGGGCGCCATTTATTCAATATGGCGGCGCTAACGGGCTACATACGAGGTGGCAAAGTTAAAATTTGGAAAGAGCACATCAAAATCTATGAAATTACCAATTTTCGAAACTTCCGGAAAACTTTCCAGGTAACCCTTTATTTTATCGACCAAATGACTGAATCAAGTGACATTTATGAAAATTTATGTTTTATCTATAAAACTTAATTTATTGATTATAAAGATATCCCATTATGTACGTGAGAACTTAATGTTCTTTGATAAATTAATTGATTATATTTGTCCGATCATTGTGATAAGTAGTAATGTAAAAGTTCTGAAAACCATTGAATCGATCGATATGTATTGTGATTGTTATTCTTGAAAAGAGGACATGTTGTGCCGACCTCTAATAATGGAATAAGGACAGAAAAAAGATGATATTTGGTGAAGGAAGTACGCACATGTCAGCACCTCATTTAGTTAGGACCCTACCAAGTTTTGACAGATAAATACGCAATTTAATACGTAAGTAAATTAATGAGTGTTTCAGCAGAAGTTAAGCTTCCAATCAATTATAATTCCGAAACATTAGTGAAGCATTTAATAATGTTAGTAATTAACTTAACTAATGTGCTTAATATACCTATTAGCTACTTTGACCACAATCACGTTACACTGGGGTAGGTAGTGACTTTATTATAACGAGAAAACGTTGTTTATTTGTGACAAATAATCTCGTAAACTGCTAGACGGTTTTCGATAATTCTTATTGCTTACTTAATCTACATTATGATTGAGTAGCATAGACGTAGTAACAAATATATTTAAAAAAAGAAATGCTGTAACTTCCACTTTCACCCCTGTGAAGCTGGGATGGGCCGTTACCTCGCTTTGTTTGTATTTTTTATTTATTGCCGTATACCTTAGTCCTTATGCTAAACGATATTTACAAATGTAAATATTAAATCCTCATTCTGTTATTTTCCTTCTGTATTTTGGATTTTGCCCGCGATTTTGAGATCTGTTTTGCTTGTCTAAAATCAAATAATTCATTGCTTTAGGCTTTAGTAATTTCTTAAAGATTCAGATTAGTTCTTATCGTTGCAATCGTTTCAGAAAGATAAATTCAAGCTGTCAATGTTTTTATAACAAAGAATCTGTTATCGCATCAATTTTTGATTGAGCGGAAATTATTCAATGCGTCTCTCATGTTCTATTCGGCTAATGTTTTTCCTCCCAAACTTAGCAATTCGCTAAATGCTTAGTAGTTTTTAAAATCGTTTATTTCATGCGTGGGACGCTATCGTAGATGAATTCGCCTACGGAACATTAGATCATATAAATTAGGTTTTGTGATGCAATTCTTTGAACCCAATTGATACTAGTCACACTACAGGGTTATAAAAATCTGTTTGTAGCTCATAAGCGGGTTGTTGCTCATAAGTTAGGTCATGAACGCTCTCTAGACTAGATGTATTGATCAATGTCCCGTAAAATTATTTCGGCAAACAACTCGACCATTGACTTCAATAAATAAATAAATAAATAATCTTCATTTGTTTTGTCAGCTTGGGACTTCCAAGCTAAGGTTATATTCTTGTGTTTTTGGTACCAATGTTTATAGATAGGTATGTATTTTAATATAAAATCTTTAGGAGACTCGAGTTGTAGAGTCACCACCGCGTTTGTTCGTAAACCTCAGGTTGTCTACCAACATAGAAATCCAGTGTTTGGTATATATTAAAATCTAGTACCTTGCTGGTACCTTTTGATACCTAACTTCAAATTTCTGGTACATCGATAGATATTGAGAACATGTGAAAAAAGGACGGTCCAGACATCCTGACGTCAGGTTGTCTGGAGCAGTTTTTTTCGCATTTCTTCTGTATTTTAAAATCCATGTGTCTACTTAATTTATTTAGTCACCACACGACTTCGCGCTTCCTTTAGTTAAATGTATTCTGGATTGTATAGGATGTTCTTATTTATTCTACTGGCTGAAAAGACGTTATCTTTTTTTTTGGAAAACCAGTATTATATTCTTTCTTCGATACGGCTGCTATTGCAAACATTATAAGCAGTTATTTCACAAGTAAAAGTGAGCGAGATGTCGCAAGAGCCGCACATTAAGCAAACTATTGCTAACTGACACTTTGAAATCATTAAAAATATAAACATTATTATTTATATCGCGATTAGAAGACACTAATGTGATGATAGTTATTTATTATTAACTGAATTACGTTTTAATCTGTTTTGTTAGAGTTTGATGGATCTATGTCTCATCTATCTTCATGTTTCGGATTGCGATGACCGAATTGTATTCCTTTGTGAATACTTGTGGTTATTTTGCCATACATTATTCTTATCTTGTAGTAGGTTTATTCTTCGTTCTGATTTTTCATCGTCGGATGCCACGTCGTGTTTCTTAAGGCATATTCGGGATAGGTTAATTTTTATTCTAAGGACTAATGATGACATATTCTTTAACTAATATTATGAATAATTTACCAGAGATTCTAAAAAACAATTTTTTTTTTTGGGACTAGTAGAAGTTTATTACTGCCTATTAAGTTAACAGAGTTACATTCCCAAATGCGTAGTTACATAAATCCCTACCAAATAATATTATTTGACCGATATAGCTCGATTGGTGTAATGATGCCCGTCGTGGGAGCCTGAGGTGTGGGACGACGCGGCGCCTGCACAAAGCCGACGGATAGGGTTTCCACGCATTACTATTTGTAACATTATCTTCAAAGGATTTTGCTAAATATAACCTATTAAACAAAATAATAAAGCACTACATTTACATATTTGGAAGATTTTTGGTCTCTACATCTCACAAATATAGACTGAAATGCAATGACTGTAGCATACAACTGCCTTTGTGTAGTTAATGAAATAACTACATACATATATTAATTTATTACAGATTAAACGTACATTTGTGTGTTCTCTGAAATTTCAGAATAAAAATATCAAAAATGCGCCGTAAAATTAAAATTAAAACGGAATACGCGAAAAGGGTTCTCCTTTCAAGTATTCCAAGGCAGTAACGGTTTTCTGTTTATTGGGGACTTTCGAACTATGTAAGAAATTTTGTGTACTTTGAAGTAGTCAATAATTAAACAAGTTATACCATGTTAGTAATTAGGTTCTTTAGTTATTAGTAGGTATGTTGATTCATAATTCAAATAATATCAACATGATAGCAACTTACATATTTTACTAAGTGCCAGCACACTAACAATGAATATTGCAATTAACTGTAATGACATATTTGTTGCTTAAATTATCTAGACGTTTTGTTTGTTCTATATACTAGACATTTTTTTTACTTTGTTTTGTGATTGATATTTCGGTTGACAACCCTAACGAGGACGTATCTTTTTAATGTCTATGACCTTGTTTGCGTATCCAATGTTTGTATCATCACATCCCACTAGTAACTAACTAGCTTTGATATTTCTAGGGTTATGTACACAAATGGTAATCAATAGAATCTCATTATTTAGCCTCCGTTGTCTGTCTGTCTGCCAGCGGACTGTATTTCATGATCAAATAGGTTGGTTGCTGATCATTTTACAATGTTTAAGTACATATTTTTGTTGATGCTATAACATAGACTCTGTGTCCAGTCAATAACAAAAACATTCGAAAAATTAAAGGATCACATTCTAAAAATTTCATTTTTTATACAAAGTTACTGGTGCAGTTAAAATAGTGGGTAGGCGGTTTCCTATATTCTAACTACAAAAGTTTGTCAGTTTGACCTTAATGTTAGTAGCATTCTTTTCTTCTATGTTACTACATAGTACGGAACTATCTTTGTGACAGTTTATCTCGAACTTGACTAAATTTTCTTGTAAATGTAATTGTTTTTTTCTGAGTTCAGTGGCCATTGGCCAAGACAATAATATTAAGTTTCCTTAAGACAATAAATGGGTTATTATTGTGACAATGGAAAGAAAAAATAAATGGGTTTGAGTTAGACTAGGTGATTTTAATGTGTTTATAATATTTGTACAACAAAAAATGGCTAACCATCAATTCCTCACGTGAAGTGGGTAGTTAGCAATTTTAAACCGCTTCTATTTATGGTGACTCTTCAAGGCTTGTCCTGTTTAATTTCCCTGTTTCATTTGAAATGAGAAGACTAAAATATTTTCGATTTATCCCTGCGTCTCTGATTTTACAAATTAGATTATTTTAGATACGCTTTGTTAATTCAACTTGAATTGAAACAAATTGAAATATTCTGTTTGCTTTTTTGATTTGTTTTCTGTTTATTTCAAAACCTTATAATAAATGAAAAATAAATACTAATAAAAACGGAAATACCCAACACGCCTATCAACAAATTATAAGTCCTTATGTTCGTTTGATAACACGATATCATTAATTGAATAATTGCTTTTGAAGATCCGTGTTCTACTGTTAGTGATAGATTAAATTACCGATTTTTTGTAATATCTGGTAAAACCCAAGTTTGTATTAAAATAATTGAGCTGCGGAATTGTGCATTTCGCTTGGCTCGTATCACAAACTATGTTTTCAGTATGTTTTTATGAGTATTTATCTATCTGAAGGAATTTTTGTGCATTTTTTTAAAGTTTTTGTAACGCTAACACCCGCGTGATTACTGAAGCTCGTGATGACTATAGTACCTACCGAAATCAAATTGTAAAAATAAACTAAAATTCTTACGTGGTTTTATATTAAATAATCTACTTAGTTCAAAAACTAAAAAACACGCTTGCAAATCTTGAATATTTTTTTAAATTATTGCATTGTCATCGGTCCTTGATATAACTTTGTGCAAAATTTCAGATCAATCAGACTACTGCAAGTGGGTGAAAATCACTTACAAAAATTCCGTTACATAGATTAATACATTGATAGATACATACCAAACTTATACAAGCGTGTTAATAATAAATTTAGTTAAGTTGATCTTGAAAATGCATATTTTTTAATTATTTCATTTTGTCATTCCGTGATCAGTGTGTATAATTTTAAAATTAAAAGTTTAAATATTGCGTTTAAAGATTTCGTTATACATGTAGACGTAATTTTATAGGATACGGACGAAGCCAAAAAGTGTGTTGTCCAAATTCAGATAACGTTCTAAAATAAGATAATATAATTCCAAGTAGCGACGATATCAAAGGTCGCACTCTCGGATGACAATAGTTCGACGTAAAAACTGGTGATCATTCAAATCAAGGTTAAATACTGTTCATAGCAGACTTGAAACACTAAATTGGATGATGAAATGATAACTCGTTTTTAGGGTTCCGTACCCAAAGGGTAAAAACGGGACCCTATTACTGAGACTTCGCTGTCCGTCCGTCCGTCCGTCCGTCCGTCCGTCCGTCCGTCCGTCCGTCCGTCCGTCCGTCCGTCCGTCCGTCCGTCTGTCACCAGGCTGTATCTCAAGAACGGTGATAGCTAGAGAGTTGAAATTTTCACAGATGATGTATTTCTATTGCCGCTATAACAACAAATACTAAAAATAAAATAAAATAAATATTTAAGGGGGGCTCCCATACAACAAACATGATTTTTAGGGTTCCGCACCCAGTATCTCAAGAACGGTGATAGCTAGACAGTTGAAATTTTCACAGATGATGTATTTCTATTGCCGCTATAACAACAAATACTAAAAATAAAATAAAATAAATATTTAAGGGGGGCTCCCATACAACAAACATGATTTTTTTACCGTTTCTTGCTCGATACTAATAACGTTGCCTTATGTTGCATAGATAATGGTACGGAACCCTTCGTGCGCGAGTCCGACTCGCACTTGACCAATTATTGTATAAAAATATCTGGGTAAACGAGCGAACGAAAAACAGTATTATTACCTAAAACATGTTCCGAGTGGGAATTGAAGCTAAGAAATTTTACGAATCACATCACATTAGAGATTAATACGTTCAGTGCGGCTAACGCTTATGCGCGTTTTTCTGATCTTCACCAAGTGCGGGCCGACGCGTATACGCGTCCATACAAAAAAAAAATCTGTAGGCAAGCGGGGTGCGCCGCACCTGTGCGTTTATAGCGTGTATTCTGGGTGTCTATTGTTTCGAAGCGGTCGTAAAATGTGGAATTGTAAAGGAGACTACACACTAGTCAGGTTTCTGCTACGAATCTTGCAGGGGGGGGACGGCGGCGGCGACAACAATAACCTAATTTAGTACAATAGATTATTGAAATAATTTTATTATGACTCGCTCTTTTAACTAAACTAATAGGTAGTTTTAGTCTATTTATAAATGGTGTCGATTACGAGGCGGGTGAAAAGTCGTAAATTAAAAAAAATTAAGAATAAAAGGGCTTTCGGGAGAATGTACCTTTACTATTACTGTTTTATTAAGGTATAACTTACTATTTTAACAAAACCGAACGAAGATATATTATGGCGTAAACATCACAAAATCTCTTACAAATAAACACTAGTGTGGAAGCACCTTTATCCATCCAACACCTTTATATGACCCGTAATTGTTATATGACAGTCATAAAACTCGAAAGTTACCGAACGCACATAAGCGTCGGCCGCACTGCGGGAAGGTAAAAGACAACGCGCTATAGCGTCCAGCCGCACTACGCGAGTTTTCTTTGAACGCATATAAGCGTTCTTAGCACTACGCGAAAAATTTTTTTAACGCACATACGCGTTTTCAGCACTGGGCGAATGACTCTTTTTTTAGCATTGGCTATAAATTCGCAAATTATTCAGCATTGAACGCGTTAAAAGTTCATGTAACATTAGGTATGGCCTACACTCACGACTACTGAAGAATTTGCATCCTCATAATTTGTTAATATTACCGGGACTAGAATCACGTTAATAACTTAAAAAGGCACAATACCTTTGCTCCCGACGTTCCACGATCGATGCAACTCGGTCGAAACGTCGGGAGCAAAGGTATTGTGCCTTTTTAAGTTATTAACGTGATTATAGTCCCCGTAATATTAACAAATTATGAGTTCAAATCGCGTAAGTTTAAAATCAATAATTTGCATCCTAATAGCAATTCTACCGAAAATGCACACAAAATTTCATAAAAATCAGTCAAGCCGTTTTAAATGGGATTGGCGATTAACGCTGTTTTAAAACAATATTTTATAATGAATTATGTCAGTGGATAAAGCAAATATGAATATAAATTAACATTCCTGTAATAAGAGCCTCGTTGAATCACATGACTGGACATGTGACTATGAGAAAAGCGCTTATTACATTTCTCTAAAAAGTGTACATTCAGAAGACATTAGAATTTGATCGGAACACTATTGACAAGCTCTCATTCCGTTGCCGGTCGTAGTCGCTTGTAGCGCCAAGTTTTTTAATATTTATCCTATTGAATTGTGCATTGTGTTACGTTCGCTGTCGTCTAGTGTGGATTAGCAACAAAGAATGTATAACAGTCACATAATAAACCAAGATTAGCTACCTCTGAAACTTTAACGTGTCGTTAACATTTACCTATAGTTACCACGCCGAATGATGATCCCTATGACGTTTCAACTGACAGTTGTATTAGTTATGCGAAACAATTTCGATAAAATACTGTTTTTTTAGGCAAATGTCATGTCATTCAGCCAGGTCATTCAACATAATAAGCAATATTTATTTATTTTGAAAAAAAGACTACGCGCATTGATTGACATAAAACACTACATAAAAAAGGTAGGTTAAAACAATAGATAAAAAAGGTAAATTTGCTTACAAGACTGGCATCGAGATGTACAATACGACAATATCATTGACCAACCGTTAATAATAAACGTCACGGATAGCTGCAGTTCAGACTCAGATTTTGAAGATCCGATTGACCCTGTATCAGATTCAGATTGATGTAAATAAAATACAAACTCAAAGCATTTGTTTTATTTTTCCAACAAATTATCGATATTTTGTTTATCGATGTGTCCCTTCTTAGTCGATAACAGCTTGACGACGTAACTTTTGCAGCACGTACCATGTACATTTGCATTGAGTTTTTTTCTATTATTTCCGAACATTACGTAATAATTTCTTAATATTCATTTTTATAATTTACAATTGTACACAATTATCATTTTTTCGACTTTTTAATGGACCTCTAAAGGATTTGATGTGATAGGACGTCAGTACAATGTTAAGCGCTAACGAACTGTCATAGGGATCATCAATTCGGCGTGCGGAGTATAGTATAAGTGCAATAAGCACTAGACAGAGCTACACAATCAGACATAACAAACAATAAAGTGAGTGAAACAAAATATATCCGCCGTAAACATTGAAATATATATGGACGACAATAAATTGATCGATTTGTAATCTATTCTTCTGTATTAAGTTATCAAATTGGAAGCTTTTAACGCACTTTAAAAGCGTTATTTGTATTTCTATACATTTTTGGAACACAAAAGGTCGGACCAACCAGTAATTTTTAAAAATAAATAATACTACATAGTTGTGCTGTTTCACAATTCCATGTGTAATGGATCATTTGTATGATACAAATATAAAAACATTGCACGAGATAGTGTTATTTTATCATGTGGTGTCACGGGTAAAAGTAGGTCAATTTGCCTTTATTATCTGACCAGTACGTAGGTATATCCAGTTGGTCGTATTGACCCATTAACAATGTATGTGCTAAAGCTGAACGCACCAGTGCAAAACTGTTTTGCGTTCAAAGCCGATATACTGTAATTTATACTTGCTAATACTATGGTATGGGTTTCATTGTGATCGGATAAAACCTATGTTATTCTGTTATATGTATTACACATTAGACAAATCAGGAAAAATTCTGCCATAGTTCCTAATTGACGTGACATTTCTTGTTAATAACTTAACATCAAGGAGCGATGGTATTACGACATATTATTTGTGTCATGTGTTTTGCCGAGTCTTTGGTGTGTGTTGGTGCTAGTGGTTGCTGATGTTCATAAAAATTCTGCTTAAAAGTGCAATTCGTTTCAGAGGACAATCCACATATATTTCCTTTCCTTGCTTGTTCCCATGGGATAAATAACCGTAACACCACGGGCTGGTTACACATATCTTGGAAAATATGAATTCCAATCATCATCATCATACCGTCACACCTTTTTCTCATGATGGGCGTATGCAGAGATTATATATAGAGCGCATCGGCTACGATCCATATGTTTTTGAAACGAAAAGTTCTAATCATTTCATTATGTAAAATTGTAAACATTAAAATTGTGCCAACTGACAACACCTGCCATGATAACTTATTGGAATATTAAATGGAAATATTTACCTTGATAAAGACAAATAATAATAATTGTTATTTGTAAATATTAAGGTTGACACAAACATTGACACAAAATTATCAGAATAAATAGATACATATATTATAAATACATACAGGTATTGATCCAACTAGCTTAAGGAATTACACATCATCATTAGGCACTTGACGTTCTGCTATTAGACCCGGGCCTCCTCCACTTACAAAGGTTTTAAGATCTGCCTATGCCGCGCTAACCAGGCGCGTTAGTCACAGGCGTTAGCATAAGATGGTTTTTAGTTTTTCGTCTATAACAGTAGATGTTATTTTCTTATATTATCTTTTAGCTAGCTTTTACAGCACCCTCGGGGAAAATATAGTGTGGTGACATTGTATTCTTAACCTGTCTACACGGATAGTGAGACAGAAAATCTATTGTGTGTTATTCAGATATGTCTTGGACATGTTGCACATCTTTTGGTTCTAAATCAAATAAAATATTGTAATCTAATTAGGTAACAGAATTCCCCTCGAAAACTAACTACTAATCGAATAACTAATGTACAGAAACTAGCGACGTCAACATTTTTGCTTAGCGAAATTATCGCATAAATAAATATAAACAAACAAATATTTATGACACATATTTGTCATTGAGAATCGAACCTATGATTCGCGGTGTTGTTTACTGAGCCTATCAATCATTGACAGTAATATGTATTTGTAAAGTGATAATGATATTTGCTTATCACAATGCGAATGTCAGAATTAACATTGGTGATTCATTCAATTGCAAATTGATGGCTGTTCGCTAATGAGTGGGGGGATGAGCTGTTTGTATACTGTATGACTCATGCTGTGACGTCACTCGGAAACTTGTTCAATGTCATAGAAACATTGGCTCGTGTTATATTTTTCTCTGTAATTTTACGCGAATATTATATTTTAAATGCAGTTTATTTTCATTAAACATTCTCACTATGAGAGGGAGGTCTTTTGTCATCACGTCTCTTTGAATAGAAGTTTGTTATTGTTTATATTTGACTGAATGTTTTATTGCAATGTTAACAAGGACGTCTTCAGGATCAATTTATATAAAGGTACTGCAAATAACTTCTGTGAACGAGAACCAGGTCTAGGTTTTCTATTAAGTGAGGAGATGAATGAAGTTATTTAAAATTTACAAAAGAATGTTTTTTTTTCTTCCACTGCAATCTGTCTCCTTTCTTGGGACATTCAGAACTATGTTATATGTTCGTGTTATGTATGTAGAAATATTTGATCGCTTAGTTTTCGTCTATTCGCTAATGTTGTTAGTGTGTGAGTGTTGAGTGAATTTTCATACGAAATATATTCATTAAGGGCCTACATCAATATTATCGTATATCATCGCCGACACGTACATATTAACACAGCCAGTAGGCACAGAAAATGTAGAATTAGGGATACTTTTCCTATTTACTCAAAATCTACTAAATATATGTTAATTCTGATTTACGTGTTTCTATATATGATAGTTACTTATGTTTTTAAAGTTATTTCATTAGTTAATACGCGATAATAGACCGACAAATGAAAAAAATAAAAAATTTGAGAGGTTGTTTCGCCAAGATTTTCTATCGAGTAAACTTTTTTCAATCGTGTTTCTGAGTTTATGCGATCCTAGATAATATATTGAAAAAACATATACTTAAAAATTAGAGCTCTAGCCATTCAATCTAAAGAAACAATGAAAACTTCGTACATAGAAAAATGCACGAAGCTATTTTGGTATCCTCTTAAGGGCCTACATCAATATTATCGTATATCATCGCCGACACGTACATATTAACACAGCCAGTAGGCACAGAAAATGAAGAATTAGGGATACTTTTCCTATTTACACAAAATCTACTAAATATATTTTAATTATGATTTACGTGTTTCTATATATAATAGTTACTTATGTTTTTAAAGTTATTTCATTAGTTAATACGCGATAATAGACCGACAAATGAAAAAAATAAGAAATGAGAGAGGTATTTTCGCTAAGATTTTCTATCGAGAAAACTTTTTTCAATCGCGTTTCTGAGTTTATGCGATCCTAGATTATATATTGAAAAAACATATACTTAAAAACTAGAGCTCTAGCCATTCAATCTAAAGAAACAATGAAAACTTCGTACATAGAAAAATGCACGAAGCTATTTTGGTATCCTCTTAATTAAATAATATTATATGCGCTAAAATGAAAAAAAATGTTTAGTTGAAGAATTTGTTCGGCATTTTCCATAGGTATGTATTGAATTAGTCAAGTATTAGGAATCTATGCCATATTTCCTGGAAGTAATATGTATCCTATAGTCATTGGTTTGTTTTATGCGTCAACTGTGATGTAATATATTTCTTAACCAAGTCCAAAGAGTATTTATGACTAAGCGCACGTGTTTGTTATCAATAATTTGAATTTAATACTTACAAATTAATGGAAGTATAGTTTTTTTTTCTTTATATATTTGGGACTTTGAACTATGGAAATATAGCTATACTGTTGTACAATATATTGTCATAACCAGAAGTTGCAAAATTTTTTCAAATTTATTTAAGCACACTTTATTGCAATGACAATATGCCAGTCCCATTGTATAGGTCGCGTCATGTAAAAAGAACGCTGGCTGTCAAGCTGCGCATAGGCGATTTATCGGACTATTGGTGACACGGTTGAAATTTACAGACAGAGTGGCCAACTTAAAAACCACCATAAGTATCAAATTCAAATCAAGAGTCAACCAAAAAAAAACAACATATTAAGTAATTAGTTATAAAAAAAATAAGTATAAAAAATACTTATAAATGATTTCGTTCTGAAAAAAAAATATCGATCTTCGATACTTGAAATTTTATATCAATACATCGATATATGGGAAAATTAAATATCGCCCAAAATTATCGATATATCGAAAAAATAATATCGATATATAGATACTTTTTCAACAAGCCTAATTGGTGCGTCAGTTAGAAATACCATCGCGGACAAAAGTTTTAAATTACGAAATGTTATTTGACGTTTACTGTGTTGCTAGGTACACTTTTAAAATTAGTCCAGTCGTGGGAGATAATGACATGGATGTGGCTTGATGTACAGAATTTTTTTTTTCTAATTAGTCCGAAAAAATGTACAGAATCCGAAAATCAACCTGCTGCGTGGGGAAAATAATGGGAAGTTTGTTTAAATAAACGGAAACTGCAAAATGACTGATTTTGACTTGAAAAATCCGTTGTAACTTGAAAAGCAAGCCTGTTTTTCTTTTTTTTTTTTATTTTTTTTTTTCAACTTCTTTTTTTTTTTCAATTTTTCAAGTCAAAATCAGTCATTTTGCAGTTTCCGTTTATTTAAACAAACTTCCCATTATTTTCCCCACGCAGCAGGTTGATTTTCGGATTCTGTACATTTTTTCGGACCAATTAGAAAAAAAAAGTTCTGTACATCAAGCCACATCCATGCACCTATCTTTTTTTGGCTCCCACGACTGGACTAAATAGTCATGTCCTTCAACCGTTAGTGAACAAAAAACTATACGTAAATCTTTAGCAGATTTATATAATTTTGTAAATTAATTAAAGTTAACTATTTTTATGGATTCATACGACCAGTGTAACCCTGTGTATTTCTGAGATATGCTTTGCTCGCCAGAATCATAGAACAGTGCAACGAGAATAAAATAATGACTAACCGTTAAATGGCGAATTTTTAACCTTGTTTGTTTTTGAAGATATGTTTATTTTACTTTATGTTTTATTATACAACGCTGCGATTCCCAATTCCGCGCGTACGACTTCGCATAGCTAAAACGACATTTCTGGTCGGTTTTAATAATCGGTACTAACCGGGACAAAAAAGTTACGGTTGGCCAACACCATTGCCAAAAATGTGGCAGCATTATTTTCAAGTTTGATATTAGCAACTGTCAAATAACATTTCGAATTCTGGGTAGAGAAGTTAGAAAAATCGTTTTATGACGTATAGTGTTTTATGAAGAAGGAAACTGATAATAATGCAGTTAATTTATTTGAAACAATGTATGAAACGTATTGCAGAGGCAACAAAATGTTCCGAGTCGACAGTGATACGAATAGTAAAGAGTTCAAAAGATTCGGAATTTCCGAGTTTTCCGAACTCCCGGCAAAAATAAAAGAAAAAACAAAACCAATAACAGACACTAACTAACATCATGATTTAATGGAAGTAGTTTCAATATTACTTTAATTTTATTTCTCTGAAATGTTTCAGAGAGTCTTGGTACCTACAAATTTATTAGTTATTATATTACATAGAAAAATATAATAGATAAAATATCAAGAAAATGAATTAAAAACATGTTTGAATTATATATTAAAGAATGTTCTTTACGTTCTATAATAACTAATAAGAATAATAAATTTGTAGGTGCCAAGACACGACTCGCCAGCGAAAGCCTAGTTCAAAAATAAAATAACTTACGTGCGAGACTGCGCAAAGACCACCGCTTTCTTCCAGTGTTCTTTTTACGTGACGCGTACTATAACCTTCCTCATAATCATCATCATTCTTTTCCCTTATTTGAAGTTGGCGCAACATGTATTGTAGTTTTCTTCCCTAGTCTTCTATAAGTATTAAAATTATTCTGCCTACTCATAAAAAAATATAGATTTCGCCAGAACAGATTCACTAAAAACGGAAACAATTGATGGTTTTTTAAAGTATTTTTTTTTGCTCCACATGTATTTGTTATTGTTACTACTCGAAATAATAATATAGGCAAATAGTTGATAAATTGGCCTATATTTACTTCTAAAGTTCGAAAATTATTACAAATTTCAATGGACTCTTTCTGCTGGAATTGCTGGAAATAACCTCATTTAAGGCCTAATTACATGTTTTATAGGTTAATACTGAGTATTATTTATAAAGCTTGTGATAAATAATAAATATCTTATGCCTATATATATTATATTTACGAAACACGTGGAAAAAATAGATATTTTAATAGTTTAGGTCATGACGGTCGTTCTGTTATAGAACAAGAGTTGTTTGTCTGTATGACCGATATATTCAATGCTATAAAACCTGTTTAACGTTTTCCTTAATTTGCCTCTACAGATAACAACGATATTCGTAACATATTATGTACTTACAGTTTTATAATGTGTTTTGCATTCTACGCAGTAATACACACATGTCGTAGATACCTCGCCATTTCAACGCCCACCACTTCCTAATGTCAATAACATACGATATCTTATAATAATAATATTAATAATATATTCACTTTCTAATTGCATTCAATTATAGATTTTTAATTTTGTTCGCGAGTACCTTTTGTTTTGTATAAGGAATATAGCAAGACATTTATGAGGATCGTAACAATTAATGTGATTTGTCGCTTTGTCAGTCTTTAGCTATTATTGGCAGTTGCATGCCGAATGAATACTAAACTCATGTCAGCATGAAAGCCTGTCGGATAACTGGACATTTCTATTAAAACAGAAATAACCAAGTAGATAACTTATCTGCCTTAGTTTAGATGGCAAAACAATGTTTTCGCGTCACTAAGTATTTTATCAGTAAAAAATTGAATAAAATGAAGTTACTCAAAGATAAATTTTAAACATCTTTAATGTAGTTTGAATCCCACCAATCGTATTATTTCGTCCCCTCAACGATACAAAAAATCTACAACAAAAGATGTTAGCGAGGGGTCGTTGTTGTTCATACGGTTAGGTATTGTATTCAGCCGTTACTAGCTCCTTGCAGCTGTTAAACTATACGGTTATTGTACGATTTCAAAAGTGCGGTATGAAACGATTCGCCGGTCGCTGCTTATATTTCGTTGTGACTTCGCCTTAATATGTTATAGTACTTATAGTCCCTGCCTATATGCTTTTACGTGGGATCAGCGCAGCATATCTTTTTCTTTCGATGCTGTTCTTTTAAATGTGTTGTGTGTGTTTTTTCTTTTCTATTTTATATCTGCGCTGATGCACAGACATTTGTATTATTTTCGATCTCACTCCAAATTAATTCCTTCCACATTTCTTTGCAAAAATCTCACGATGTAATTGATTGCATTAAAGCATTACTTGGTGTGACTTAAATAGTTAAATTTATAGTATTTCTAAAATTATATTTACTGAGTGAGAAGGCACAAACGGACATCCTTTTCTGGAAAGGGAAACCTAAATTCTTGCCTCCATAACTTCGAATATTAGTTCAGAACTCCTAACGGCATTGCTTTTCCGTCTCATAACCATATCTATACTAAACTTGATAAAATTCGCCACTAAACAATTAGTTATTTCGTGTTATTGCAAAAAAATGCAATGCATTGAAATACGCGACTTGAGGGCCTGGACTGCCTCCTCATTATGTAGTCCACATATGAATGGCTTAAACCAGTCTTATACATTTGTCTAGTACTTGCAGTAAAACTCCTGTTTAAATTAGATTCTTTCGAACTAGCTTGAGCAACTGGAAAGAATTCACCTTCACAGATAACATTTAGATTCTTCTCAGTTTTTTTTATTGTGTTTAGAATTCTAGAGGACAAATTAAATCCTGATAACAATTATTTTGTTGTTAAGGTATTCTGTGACATCGTAGTCCGCGATGGTGAAATGGTCTGTGTGGAGCTGGTTGCCAAAGGTCGGGGATGTTCAGCGCAAGCAGTCATCTTCCTCGGATCAATACGATACGACATTCTAACCAGGGTATACGATTCTAGGGTGAGTTTTAGTTTTATCTATGCTAATATTATTATTATAAAGCTGAAAAGTTTCTTTGTTTAAACGCGCTAATCTTAGGAATCACTGGTTAGAAACACCGATTAGAAAAATTCTTTCAATGTTGCATAATTTATTTATCAAATGAGCAATGAAAAATGTTGCACAAAGGGGATTTATTTTTATATTCTACGCGTACGAAGTCGCGGGCAACAGCTGGTTATTTTAACCAGAGCAAGACCGAGCCAATTATTGAGAATTACTGTATCTATGATGGCAGATTTATCGATGCCCAACTAAAACGAAACTGTATTTAATAGTAAGCACCTAATTTAAAATGTTGAAACTAAATAACGTTTATTAATCTATCCATTAATCTGTTTGTTCAAGTTTTTCATTTTGGAAATTGAAAATGATATTTATATGGTATAACTGGTGCTCAAGTCCACTATTTTGGAACAATTGTCATACCGGCACAATACCGGCACGATACCGTTGCAATTGAAGTCAAATATCCGTAGTCTGCTATATGCCGTCATAACGGTCTTTCAATGGTAATAGAATTGTCGATCTCTTTTATCTATGCATTGAATTTTCGGTCTCTTTTATCTATGGATTGTGTTAGAATGGTATGTATGTGTTGCCGTTTTTAAAAAATGCGTTAGTTGAAGTGATTTTCGAAAAACTACTAATAAATTTAAACATTTAATCATGCTAGACTTCGTTTAAATATATTTGTACATACTATTTATTAGTATAAAAAGCAATGTGAAGTTTAGGAGATTAGTAAATTGCAATAAATTACAAAGAACAATTTCTAATATTTCTATCTATCTATTTTTTATTTATGGCAATCTGTCGACACAGGACAATTTAAAAATATTACTGTCAAATTCAAAATAGCAGACTACCGAAACATTTCAGTCATTGAATTGCAATTGTGAAGCAGTTGTGTACGAGACTAGCAATTTATGTCACTTTGACAATTGTAAGACAATGATGAAGTCGTTATGACGACACATTAATAGTAGACTACCAAAAACTTTACTATTGCACCATAATGGTACAATAATGGTAGAGTTGTGACACCGTTGAAATACCCGACTCAGGGCCCTGGTATACTCGCATATCGATATCGCTATCTGCTACTTCATTAATTGTGAAATTATTTAAATCATATACAACTATTACGATGTATGTCATGGTTTTGGAAATTATGCTGTAATTTTCAAGGTTATTTTCAAATATCTTGTATTTAAGCGTTGTAATATAAATTGAATTAGATAATATCAATATATTTTTATCGTTTGATATTGGAGCCTTTAGAACGTTAGAAAATAAATTTTTTACACCATATTAGTAGAGAAAAATTGAGAAACGAAACATAGAAACAAAACAATGAAATCCCCCTTCGAAATCAAATCACTTAGACTTAGACTAACAATTAGCTGATTCTAGCAGCAACCATGGCATTGGGATGAAATGAGGTGGAGACAATCATCATGCCGTCATGCCTTTTTGCCATGGTAGAGGCTATAGGCAGAAACTACAGAGCGCCATCTGCTTCGATCTAAACACAGTACTAATACACACACACACAGTAGTAATACTAACAATATGCATGCTGTTCAGAATGAGAGTGTGTTTTCGTCTTGTATTCTAATTTTGAAAACGTTAATTCTAAATGTGTAACATACTTATAACAATAATATTATCTGTTTATCACAAATGATAATGGAATCTAATATCACTCCCGTTACTCATATATTATGTCACTCGGTGTTACTGTACGACAATATAGGTAATACACTAACTAATATTATGCTGACAAAAATAAACAGTACACGTAATCATTCTGACGTACATTATTTAAAAAGTGAAAATAAAAATATACAACTAAAAATGTGTATTTGTCTGGTTTTAAGCAAAACTTACTAAACAGATTAAGATGAGACTTTACAACTGTGTATGCATATCTTTTATCTAGAGGTACTGTTAATAAAGAGGCATGGTTTATAATGGTCTGAACCTCAAAAAAATCTCACTAATGGGAAGCTACAGTCTTTAGGAATGCTATAGATTATAATTATATTGTCAATATCGAGATTTGAAATTCCAACCGTGTAAAGTCGCGGGTAACGCTTATAAATATTTTAGAAAAGATAAATTGGCCCAAGAGCCATGTATAACGCGACTTAACAGTGTTATTTCAACATATGTAAAATACCTGATAAAATTATAAACTGACAACAAACTCATTATAATAAATTTAAATTCACCTTGTACTCAAAATAACTATATACCTCCATTAATATTTATCACGGTAAATGTTAAAAATTTTGGACTTTAACGCGTCTCGAAATGAATAAGTTAATACTAGTAGACTGTTGTTCTGTTTTAGGTAAACAAAATAACAATGAATCCCACTTACATTGGCATAATCTTTACTTCTTATAAAGCAGTCGTAATATTTGTATGTATGTCCCTATGTGAGCTTATATCTTCAAAAATACGCAACGTATCTTGATGCGGTTTTTTTAATAGATAGAATGGTTCAAGAGGATGTCATTTTTGCATAATTTATTGAGGTTTGCTGTATATTGGATGAAATATGATTAAATTTGCCGAGACATTCGAACGCGCGCGAGCTATAAATGAAAACTCTGCCTTATATATGTGAGATACAACAAACTAATGTATGGAGGAATTGTTTTTTACCTATAGTTCTTCAAAAAAGTCCGCGATAGATAGACATATGCCTATATGTCTATCTTGTAAGGGAAACCCGCTGTACCCTAAATTCAATAGGGTGTTTTCAAAAGCTATTTATGTGTAGTAATATTTTTTATCAAATTAAATAGCCTATTTAGCTTACGCATTTAATATAGATTATAACTGCTCTTTACAGCATGCAATTTAAATGAATATCTTATATAGAAGATATGACGAAAAAATAATTACGCGCTATAAAATAAAATACTTAAACTGTTGGCTGAGCAACGCGAACGTTTCCTCGGTCTTCTATCCATACTCCAATGTTTAAATATGTAAGGATGTTTATTGTGGTTTCACGTAAAGACTACTGGAAGGATTTTCATGAAACTTTCCAATGAAAAATGGAATAGAAAATGAACTTATTTTTTTATCCTTTTTACCGCGGGTTACACCGCGGGGCACAGCTAGTAACCTTTAAAATACTACTAATCATGCGTCGTATTGAGAGCATTGCAATTAAAAACTAATAAATATAGAATTTTTAATGGTAAACACTTGTGCGGTCTTAAATCAATGCCTTGACACCTATAGGAATCCACCATAGGAATATCTTGTTATCGCCTTCCAAACGGGATATCGTGGACTAACTCTTTGAAACAAATTTCTTTAAGATTGATAAAAATCTTCACATCATTGGTAAATAAATTAGATGAAAAAGGAAAAACATCTCGGATCTTCGATTATCTTTATATTTATGTTTGTTTCACTGTGATGGGTCATGAATTTTATTAATGATTATTCGTCTAGCTAATTCTACTAATTGGTTTAATACACGACTTGTTATTGGCGTATTTTATAATGGACAGTGTAATTATTCACGAAATTACGGTAATGTAATACATACATAAGTTTTAATCTAGAAATAGTGGGACGTTATTTATGATACATTATTTACATTTAGAATTTCTATGTATGTTTGTGATTTTATTATATTACCTACCTAATTTGTTTCTTTAAAAAACATTACGCGCCACACTCGGTCAGAGGCACCGTAAGGTTCTTTTAAAACCGAACGTCTCTATATTTTTACAGACGGACTTTAACTTTACTTTGAAACTAAAATTAAAAAGCCAAAGTATTTCCAGTACAATAAATCATAATTAAACACGTAATAATAATTACGTTCAGGACTTAATCAAACACAATTAACTCGATTATTTGATTACGTTGACCAAATCGTAATAACTTTTTATAAGTGCCATGAATTATTTATATTTGCTTGTAATTGTGTAACGATAAACTATCATGATTTCTTTGTTGTTTCGCGTAAAATTAGTGTTTGCTAGATTGTGAAGATAAAGAAAGAAAGAAATTGTGATTGTGTGTTTATTTTTCATGTATTTAATGGACTCCTCTTGACTTGCAATATTTTTGTAAAATTTCATGATAAAAGATAAAATGAAAAAAACCCGTTTGATTTGCTACCAATAATTTACTTTGCTTACGTGACTTGAAACGCCTCAGGTTAATAATAGACGAAACGGATAGTCTGATAACAATAGAAGACAAAAATGATCATTGGTACTTATAATCCAAAGCGATGTTTAAATGCAAAAAAAAAACTGTTCAAATGATATCCGCAAAGAATTGCTAACCGATAACCTGTGATGACGCGAGCGTTATAAATAGATAACTGAAAGATTTAATAAGTGACAATCTTATCGCATTTAGACAAGATATAACTTATTTGGCCTAAATGCAAACTTATAAGTTTAATAACTGGTACAAAAGTAGGTACAACTTTATATAGGACTATTCAATAAATGCATTAGACCGCGAGCGTTATTCTAAACATCATTGTTTTACAACAATAACAGCCGCAATAAAAATGTAAATTTAACTGTTATTATGTATTGAGTTGCATTTTTTATTACTTTTATATGCACGTATTTCTTTTAATCTTGTAGTATGTTTTTATTATGTTGTTATTGTTCAGGCTATGCGGTTAAAGGCTTGTGTAAGCCAAAAAATGACTTGTTTTTTTTCTTGTCTTGTTTATCGGTACTTCCAATTGAAGCTTGTAGGCTTTTTACTATCGGCTGCAGCCATTTGCATTCCTGCAACATTGAAACCATTGCTTTGTGTAGAATTGGCATTGTTCATATTTTTTCAAAACTCTTAATTCGAAAACCATTTTGAGGAATAGAGTTTCTGATCATGATCCATTAGATTTTTTCGAAAAATTTGCTATATTAACGATTATTTTTCCAAAAAAGCAAATGATCTCTATTTGCCCTTGAAATGAAGGACTTAAAATATTAAGGTGTTTTTAGTGATACTCTGTGGTGGAGTTGAAATTGGTCTATTATATCAACTTGGCAACTTTGAAAAGATGTATTACAATCTGTCTTAAATCTATCAGGAAAAGGCAATACAAAGATTGCGTACAACGATGACGTCACAACATTTAAAATAAAATCATTAAGTATTTAAAAAAAATTCTATATACTGAATATTTCAATAATATTGAAATTAGTTGCTTAAAATAGACTATATTTTATGAAAAAAATATAAAAACAGTAGGTCAAAAATTATGAACAATCCCCATTATCTACATTTACAGGTTTAGTCGTAATGACGACACCCTAATGCATTTTTTTGGTGAAATAATTAACGTGCTCTGTGTTAACGTGTTACCAGCTATATAATAGTTAAGAATCTTATAACATTTATATAGATCTTCCCGGTTATTTAAAATATTAAGCAATAAATCTATCATGTTAACGTATTAATTTTTCAATTTTTTTCTTAGAGGTTTGCCGCAAGGTTCCTTATTTGGTCCAATTTCGTCCATCACTCAGGCTTGTGCATTTTATGTAAGGCGTTAACATTTTAATTAGGCATTGTCTGTAAAAGGCGGAGTTGTATAATGGATTGTCTGACCAAAATAATTATTTCCTCAATCAGTAAACGCGTGGTAGCGTGGCGGCGAGCTGTGAATTAATTGTACTTAAGGGGAAGCAATAAATAAGCAAATAAGCCACAGGGATTAGAAAGGAATTTTCAGTTTAGCTATTTCATGTGTTACCATCAAATTTTCTCTGTAGCTACTTTATGATATGTCAGGTTTGACCTTTTTTAGGTAATTATTATTTTTGCTGCGTTTGCAGTAAGTTTTGATGAGTTTTCACACAAAAGATAAAATGAGATTTAAATCTTTATTTCGGCTTATGCATATGTATTTATAAGGAGATAAACGATATGTGAGTGAAATAATATTATCTTGAGATTTAACATATCCGACGTAGGATCTGATGTATTTATTTGTATTTTATCAAGAGTCACATGAGTTGGGGAATAGTTGATAATAAGATAATGTAAACAATGTTTTATCTATTGTTTCTGCTAATTATGTGTTTCTAATAGTAATATTGTGTTTATTGTTGATTATGTCATTGGTTTAATATACTGTTAGATCGGCAAATACAAGTTCTTGAACCGATTGGGTTGGCATCAGTGAGATTTTGAGCCGAGTCTGCAGTTTGCATATCTATTTCGGAAGGTATGGCATGAAAATGATTGGTCCAAATTAATAATTTTGTTACATAAATCATAATTCATGTTACAATAAAACTGCTTTCTACGTACGTCTGTTTCATAATATAATTGAAAGATCTTTATTACCTATAAATTCCACATACATACGTCTTATGTATGAGAAAACAATAAAATTACGCATTTTATTGTTTGTATCGGAGTTTAATGTTGCCATGTTTTGGGAGTTTACAGCTTCTGTGGTTATGATTTGTTTGTTGCACATGTGGCCCGCAATTTATTATGAATAATTGTTTTAGATTTCTTACATTTGAAGAGATAGATTTCTTGATATCGTTTGCGATGTGTTGTCGAACTATATAATTTACACTGAAAAATATCGCGGTTTGATTACTTTATGTGCGATTTTAGTACGCGGCTCCACAGTACAGAGCGTGATTCTGTACGAGCGATAATAATTTAAAACTTACTTTGTAGGTGTCCGTGAACACAACAATAATAATAATATATCAACTAAACACTGCACACTGCCATTTGCCCATCTAAACATTTATTAATCACACGTGCACGAAGGTTCTAAGTATTATGAACCTGACCCTTTAGAAGGACCAGAAAGTATTACACCAACTTTGGAGTAATGTTCTTAAGTTTTAAGTACATATCTACAGAATTTATAAAAAAACCAACAAGACCAGACGCAGATTTTAACCAATACCTATCACATTGGGAATTTCCAGATATAAAAACGATGCAAATAGGTACATAAGTTTCTCATAGTTAATATTATTTTAATTAAAATGATCTTCGTCGCTCGCCGTCGTCGTGACGCTGAACACAATTTAATTGCCAGTAGCGACGACACAAGGCCAACGTCTTTATTACTCAATTGCCAGTCAGTTCTTTATTATCTCTAACATTTTTCTACATTCATATTAATTTGTCCGTCTCATGAACGACAATGATGGTTATTGTGTTATTTAATTTCTACTTGTGTAATGAAGAATGCGGAATGCAAAAGCTTTAGAATCGAGTTCTTTTTGGTTATTTTAGGGGATTTTTATTGCAATGACAATATGCCAGTCACATTGTAACAGAATGGAGGTCGTGAGTTCAAAATTTGTGTGATGAACATAGATTTTCGTTTCGTATTTTGGTATTTTTTGCAGTTTTACTTATTTTGGCGTGTTAGGGTAAAATGATGATAGTAAAAATTAATTACCATGAAATTAGTAATATGCAGGAGTTGCGCGCACACTGTCGCCCTGAAGTTGGTTACAAACATAATGAATACCGCGAAAGATAAACAAAGAAGTGTACATGTCTTTACCTAATTTATTTGTTAAGTATACACATTTGAAAGAACATTAATAGGTACCTTAGTAAACTGGTGCTTTGGAAAAAACAACGACACGCTTAAAAACAAACATTGCGATGCATGAAATATTCGTATTTTTTCACAATTCATGCCCTAAAACATTCCGTCGATAATGACATATACTCGTAGTATGTAAATACATTTTTTAATAACTCACTTCTGCTGATCATTGTTTTTGTGGAGCAATGTGACCTTGTGCATTATCGGTGACCGTATTACATCCACAGATACATAGATATCTACAGATAAACAGCTTATTACAGATAATATGAAATGGGGCGTAATGGGAGAACGATATGTGGACATTCGCCAAATCTGTCATCTACATACAATACATACATGTCTTGCATTTTGCTGTGTTTACGATAAACTGGAATATTTACATAGTTACAAAATTCTCGTGTCGCGGTTTTAGTGAATCATCATCATTATGGACACCGGCTTACTCCACTATGGGAAGGTTTATTGTCTACCATGCCGTGCTCAACCGGCGTGTTGGCATAAGGTTAACACAGAGGATTTTATATGTATAATAATAATTATAAAAATAAATAAAAAGCCATTTATTTCATTTACAGTAACAGATTAAAAAATAGTTATTTTACAACTTATCTAATATATAAAATTCACGTGTCACAGTGTTAGTTACCGTACTCCTCCGAAACGGCTTGACCGATTCTTCTCAAATTTTACATACATATTCAGTAGGTCTGAGAATCGGCCAACATCTATTTTTCAAACTTTTTTTTTGTATGGCAAAACAACGTTTGCCGGGTCAGCTAGTTATTATATATAAAAACTAAATGATTATTTTTAGACGTAAAGATATTTTTTATTTCTTTTTTTTATTATTTTTATTATGTGTTACTGCAAGAATCCCCGCTGCGGGTGTAGGCCTCCTCCAGAGATGTCCACTCATCTCTTTGCTGCGCTATTTGAAACCATTTGGGACCCGATACTTTTTTAATATCATCGTCCCATCTAGTGTACGGTCTTCCTCTTCTCCTGTTACCCTGAGGTCCATTCCATACCGTTAGTCTTTTCATCCACCTTTCGTCTTGGTGGCGAGAAATGTGGCCAGCCCATTTCCACTTTAAAGACATGGCGTATTTTAATGCGTCCGTACCTTTTGTAACTTTTCTGATTTTTGTGTGACGTATTTTTTGTAGTTTCTTTAAATTTAGCATGCTGCGCTCTATTCCTCGCTGACATGTTACAATTTCAGTTTTTAGCTTATGATTGAACTTCCAAGTTTGGCAAGCATTACGTATGCTTGCCAAACTTGGAAGTTCAATCATAATGTATGGCAATAAACAGGTGTTCACAGCCTTTGTTTTTATGCCAACCGGTAATATGTATAATATGTATCCCTTAACTAGCTTTTACAGCTCCCTGAGAAGAAAATGGGGCTGTGACACTTTAATCCGTCATTTTTAATCCGTCACTACACGTTTATTAATAGTGTCACCTCTAAAATTGGTTATTCCTAGAACAGCTTGGCAACGGACGAGTTTCCTTAGTTGCTACACACTTAATTATTGGGTTTCTACTATCTTAAGTCTTAATTATTGGGTTTCTACCATCTTAAGTTTCTTGAATTTGCAATTTTTTTCTGCAAACATTTTTGTAGGAACAGGTGTGGTGACAATTAAACATTGTTACGAATTTATTAATTGTTAATTTGTCCAATGCCCGCATGGAGCGCCGTCTGTCGATCAGTAACGCTCCATAAACCGCATTTATATCTCGCATTCTGTTCTCTTCAAACACAATTGGTATGTCAATCCTCCGTACATTTGATTATTTATTACTGACTTTCTGCCTGCAGTAGGACTGCCATTTAATTTGATACGATTTTACATTGAAGTTTGTATATAAAATTATATCTCATCACTGTCATTGCGATTTTTAGGGATCCATACCAAAAGGCACTACGAACTCGATTAGCGAGACTTCGCTGTCCGTCAGTCCGTTCCTCACTCTGTCAACAGGCTGTATCTCGGGAACGATGATAGCTAGAGAGCTGAAATTTTGACAGTTTATGTAGGTACATCAGTTGATTCTACAACAACAAATATTCATCATCATCTTTATCTTGGCCTTATCCCGTTATTTCGGGTCCCTTTGCTTGGCGTTATTTGGTGTCGGTGTGACGAATAGATTATTACGATACTAACATAACGGAACCCTTAGTGTGCGAGTCTAACTCGTCTTGACCTGTTTTTGTATTTGCAATTTTGGCTGCAGCTGGGATTTGTTTCAAGTAGTCAAAAAGTCAAGTCAAAAGTCAAGTCTCTCATGTAGTTTTCTTATAGTATCATAGTTTTAGGCGTTTCCTATATGCAATGACTTTGTTCCTCGCCAAATTTTATGACGTAACCCGTAGGTTTTGTTTTCTTTATGCATAGGTCAAACATTATTTTGGCCTTATTAAAATTTCCAGAGACACAGCAACCGAATGTGATTGAGTTATTTTACCTATAAACAAAATTTTATTCTAAATTCCATTCATTTTTACAGCGAGTTTACGAAATTTCATGTTTAGTTAGTAAATATGTCAATTTATTGTAATGTTTTTATGAGCTGTAAACACGTCTAAATTACACCCTGTGAACGATAAGGTCGATTTACGCAAAGTTTTTGTGATAATAAAATATTTATGTTTGTATAAAAAAATATTACCTACTGCTAGATTGATCGCCCGGTGTACGTAATTGTGTTACATTTAAATATGTAATACCTACTTAATTTTTAATAAATTGTTATTGATGAACTTAATTTCCAAATAACATAAAAATCCCTACTAATATTATAAATGCGAAAGTAACTCTGTCTATCTGTCTGTTACGCTTTCCCGCTTAAACCTCTCAACCGATTTTGATGAAATTTGGCACAGACAATCTTTAGACCCCGAGAAAGGACATAGGGTACCTTATATTGGGAAATTTTTTTTCCAAATTCCACGCGGACGGAGTCGCGGGCAACAGCTAGTACTTCATAATCGGTTGACTCGCAGATTTGTATGTAAGTACATCAAAATCTAGTTCTTTAATACTCTTCAACAGAATAGAAAGAAATAAACTAAATTTTATTTTTACTAATCAAATAAACAACAAAAATACTCCTACATATATCTTTTGTCAAATAGTTACTAAGATTCTGATTTAAATATTAAAATACTATACGTACTTCTCATATATTTAAGTATCGTAAATTATCTATACTAAAAATAAAAAGCTGAATAGTTTGTTTTTTGTTTGAACGCGCCAACCTCAGGAACCGCTTTTTTCAGGAAGGCTATAGGCTATATAACATTACGCTGCGACTAATAGGAGCGAAGCATCAGTAAAAACCGTGGCAAAAACGGGGAAAATTTTCTAAATTCCACGCGTTTAATGTCGCGGGCAATATTCTAGTCATAAGAGTTAGATTAACATTGTCTTGTATTTCGTGAAAATAATTTAATTTAAATAATTACTGTATTGGTTTTTTTGTTTGACATACTAAGTGCTAGTATTAGTATTCCTAAACCGAAGTCTCAACATATTATTGATATAACTAAAGCTATTTATATATATAGCACACCGTTACATAGCGATTGAATGCCGGAAAATACTTCCTTTTGCAAATTTGCATGAGTTGAATAATTGTGCTTTATTTGCAAAATTTGTTGCTGTTAGCGCCATATATGTAGGCATCGTTCAGTTGGTACTAACTGGATATTTCCTTGTCATCGTATCGTATATCGTTTATTTATACAATTTAAAAAAATCCTGTAGCATACACATTTCAATGCAAAATGGATTCGGTAATTAATGGGTGTGTACAAATCTCGTTCAAAGATTCCGTTTAAAAAAATATGATAGTGGTAACAAGCGAAACTTATAAAATATAAAAAAATATATACCTACAATTTCGTGTGGTGATTTATCTCGTAAAAGAAATGAAGATGTCCATTTGCTACCATAGAAATAACGTCTACTAGGCGTACGACCACAAACTGTTAGGTTTTTTTAATCAAAATGTAATAAGAGCACTTTTTGGTTATACTTCGTTAAAAATTGTATATTGTAGCAAAAATTGCTGTTTTTGTATAAAGAAATTGGCTTAGTTAATGCCTCTGTGCGTAACCGGGTCGGGTCGCCAGACTATACATAAATGAGTAACTGATTGGTGAGCTTGTAAAATTCAAACATGAGCTAAGTGAAGGCATAGCGGTGACGTCATTACTCGCCCACACTTCCTCGACGCCCGCCATGGAGACAAGTAACACCCCTGTCTAAGGGTTGCTCCCAGTACTTAGTTTGTCTTCTTTGTTTCTTTAGGGGTGTGTTATTTAATTATATAATTTGCTTCCGCCTTCACACCTAAATACAATCCTTTATTTATATGTATAGTATCTTTACTAATGGATTCTTAATAGAGGTTAAACATAGAATCTTGAAATAATATTCCAAATTAATTTAGATTTTTAGAAAGATTTATTCTCACTTAACATCATCATCGTTATTTAGTAAAAAATAAGGCGTTAAAAATGTTACATAGGAATATTCAGGGCCGGCCCTATAGTCCCATGTAGCACTATACCATGTCCCGGTAAGGACAAGAAGGCAGGAAAAAGAAACAGGACTGTTAGCAAGACTTTTAACAAGTCTTTAAAATTATTGACAAATTCGTTGACAAAGTTGAATCCTATTAATCAAAAATAGATAAAATTAAGTCATACCAAACATAAAATTGTTGTAAAATAATTGATACAAAAAAATCATGTATGTGTGTTGGGTAGCCACAAACATATTACCTATTCTATGTAACTGATAAAATTGTTCTCGTTGTAAATAAGTAAAAAATTGGTCAAGTGCGAGTCGGACTGGCGCACGAAGGGTTCCGTACCATTATCTATGCAACATAAGGCAACGTTATTAGTATCGAGCAAGAAACGGTAAAAAAATCATGTTTGTTGTATGGGAGCCCCCCTTAAATATTTATTTTATTTTATTTTTAGTATTTGTTGTTATAGCGGCAATAGAAATACATCATCTGTGAAAATTTCAACTCTCTAGCTATCACCGTTCTTGAGATACAGCCTGGTGACAGACGGACGGACGGACGGACGGACGGACGGACGGACAGCGAAGTCTCAGTAATAGGGTCCCGTTTTTACCCTTTGGGTACGGAACCCTAAAAAGCGATTATTTTAATTATCAGGTTCGTGTCAACCCTATTAATGGGGGTGGTGATTGGCACATATTGTGCGGCGAGGTAGCCTACTGTGGAAATAGAGCGATCAGTGACGTGTAGCGCTTAACATCACTGGACTTACCACACATCAACAGTTCATGAACTAAATCTAACGATATAATACACTACCGCTCTTTACTTCTATGACTTTGTTATAGGGTTGTCATATTTTATTTGGCTGAACAATGAAACATCATGTTTAGGTCTCCGTACCAAAAAAAAATATTAGGTAAACTTCGCTTCTGTGATAGCTAGATAGTTGGAATTTTCACACGTGATGTATTACTGTTGTTGTGAATCAACCCTTCATGGGCGAGTCCAGTTCGTGCTTTGTATTTGCACCATTTTTAAAACCGACATATAATTTCCAATGTGAATGATACCTATGCTATGCATAATGGTAAATTAAATGCAACGTATTTTTTTATGACTTAACAATTTACTTGTAAATTATAATTTTAAACATAAATTAGTTTACAATGACACAGCTGGACGTTTGTCTTATTTCCATTGTTATTATAAAAACTCGTTTAACATTCAAATGACATTGACGATTGGGGTTAGTGGCAAAAACATTGCATGCTTCAGGTGTAAACTGACATTATATATTTCAATTAAGACATGAGCATATTGGAATAACTTATTTCATTTAAGAAGCATTGGGACAGATGCCACGCTGACGCTCATAGCAGATGGCGCTCTATAGTCTCAGCCAACCCTCAAGAGTAAAAGGCGTGATGGTATGGTGATGAGCACATTCACGTGTGTGTGTGTAAAAAATTGACTCTTTTATTTTATTAATTAAGGCTGGTTTTGGTTATGAATAGGTCTTTTGCTTCTGCTGGGCAACACAAATGTGCATGGGCAATGTGCATGCCATTTGCTTGGCCAATTTGTTTTAGGTCTTTTAATTTTGGGATAATCTGATGAATTAATAATACTTGCCGTAAACCAAATCCTTATTTATTTATTAATAGCTATGGCCCGCAACCTCGTACTCGTCGAATTTTAAAACCAGACCCTGACAAATTATACAAAAAAGCCATCCTTTTGAACCACTATCAAACAACCGAATCAAAATCCGTTGCGTATATTTGAAGATTTAAGACGGCACGATACCAAATTATGCTCCATACAAAAGTATGGGTATCGTACTTCCGTTTTTCTTCGCGAAAGTTAAACTGATTTTAATAGTTTTTGCGTTATAGTATTGATAAAGAGTATATCTATCCTTCTATCACTTTCTTTTTTTCAAAACATAATAACTAAAAGAAATATGACGATCCGAAAAACCCACTTTTTTCAGTTTTCTTTAGATAAAGTTGAAGCGTCTATCACACAAATTTAGTAAAGTTTTACCACATAAGAAAGTGATAGAAGCATAGATATACTCTTTATATATAACTAGCTGACCCGGCAAACGTTGTTTTGCCATACCAAAAAAAAAAGGTTTGAAAAATAGATGTTGGCGGATTCTCAGACCTACTGAATACGCATGTAAAATTTCATAAAAATCGATCAATCCGTTTCGGAGGAGTACGGTAACTAACACTGTGACACGTGAATTTTATATATTAGATATAACGCAAAAACGATTAAAACCGGTTTAACTTTCGCGAAAAAAAAAACGGAAGTACAAAACGTCTTTTTTCAAAGAATTTGTAGGTAAAATCTGTTTCATCTATATTTGTCCATTTCAGCGCGGCGCTCGGAAATAGGGACAGCAATACCTTAGGTAAATACCTAAATGAGGAGTACAGTACCCTCTTAAGCTCGTATAGGACGTACATACAAAAATAACGACTTTGTTTTATAATAAGTATAGAGATTTGCGATTCGCCTTTTTCCGTATAAATTACGATAGATACTTAATTATTAACAATTTCTATATAATTGTTTTAGACTAATCCCCTTTAGGGGCGGCTGAGGTTGAAATTATTACAGAATTCTTAATGTTTCCGTGGTTTGTGTGCAAACTAGCTTACATAAAATATTTAACTCTTTTAGTATTCAGGAAAGGCCCTTGAGGTATAAAGAGAGTTACTAAAATTACTTACTTATACAAGTCATTATAATTATTTAGTTTATAAACTGAAACCCGTTGACGAAATTATTGTTGACGCTGAAAATTAATAAATGTCTTTTTTGACTGAGACTTTGCAGTCTTTTGTCATCAGATTTTATCACTAGAACCGTGATAGCTAGAGAACTCAAAAGTTTATATATATCGTTGCTACCACAACTATTATCATTCTCTTGCCGTTATCCCGTTATTAGGGGTTAGGAACATGACGATTAGATACATAGATAGATAACTCTTTATTTGCACAAACACCAATTTTACACAGAATTTTAAAAATACAGTCTTAAAAGCTATTTTGCAAAAGGCGGCCTTATCACTAATGTGATTTCTTCCAGGCAACCGTATATAATGGATAGAATCTAAAATAGTCATTGCGGAGGTTGATGGTGTATTCTACGTTATATTTATATTATATTGAAATTATGAACAAATGCATAAAACAAAAAATAAATAAACATACATATAACAAATGCATAAAACAAAAAATAAATGAACATACATATACATACACTCTTTATAAATACTAAGATACAGATTACATAAACACTATTATAACGATAGATAATAATTCGATAGTTTTAGCTTAAAATTTGTGAGAGACTGTGCTTGTCTAATTTGTATAGGTAGATTATTCCATAGTAATATAGCTTGCACAGTAAAGGATTTGCTATAAAAGTTGGTACTATGCTTCGGAACATTCAATCTCAGATTTTCAGATGTTCTCAGTTTATTTGCATGTGTGTCATGTCGGAACACAAAACGAGTTTTAAGATATTGGGGAGTATTAGGATTAAATAATATGTTATATAATAGCGAAAGAATATGAGTATTCCGACGAAGGCGAATGGGAAGCCATTTGAGCTTTTTTCGAAACTCAGAGACATGATCATATTTGCGAAGGCCAAATATAAATCTTATACAGACATTTTGAAGTCGCTCAAGTTTATCAAGTTGTGCTTCGGTGAGATTGACATAACTGACATCAGCGTAATCTAGAATTGGCAGGAGCAAAGACTGGGCAAACGCTATTTTTGTGGGAATTGGCAAGAGAGATTGTAGTTTTCGCAAGGACCCCGCTGAAGCAAATAGTTTGCGACTTACTACTTGTAGTTGAGGACTCCAAGATAAGGTGCTATCAATAAGAATACCTAAATTCTTTACCTCGTCATTTATTTTCAAATTGATACCATTGAAATTTAACTATGGCAGGGCGGGTAAATTAATTTTAGCTATCATCCTGGATCTGCCGACAATAGTCACTTGAGTTTTAGAGGGATTAACATTTAGACCATAGTTGTTACTCCACTCATTTATACGCTCTAAGTCTATGTTCAAGGTAGCAAAAGCTTGCCATAACGATTCATAAGGTGCATGTGAATATATTTGTAGATCATCTGCATAAAGGTGGTAGGAAGATTATATCATGATAATGTTAATGTACAACTTGGCCGATTCTTAAAAACATTAACCGTGGCATCTTTGCCATTCAAATTATAGATTCATTTAACATTTTACATTCGACTCTGTCCGTGGAATTTAGAAAATTTTCCCCATTTTTGCAACATTTTTCACTACTGCTTCGCTTCTACTGGTCGTAGCGTGATGTTATATAGCCTAAAGCCTTCCTCTATAAATGTCCTATCTAACACTGAAATATTTTTTCAAATCGACCCAGTGGTTCCTGATATTAGCGCGTTCAAACAAACAAACTCTTCAGCCTCATAATATTAAGTCATCATCATCATCATAACATCACGCCTTTTTCCCATGGGGGTAGGCAGAGACTATAGAGCGCCATCTGCTACGATCGAAGCAATATTAAGTATAGATTTAATTAAGTATTAAATTAGATTTAATTCAAGATTTTATAATGTACACAAAGAAACGTTTCATAGAGTTGTATATACAAATGTCTAATAGATTATTCTATAGATATGTACATATTTACAATACATAATATTAACGTAGGCGTCACGTAGTCGCGTGTTCGCCCCTACCCAGGGCCTTTTGTCTGCCCTACATTTTGTTAGCAGACGCGACGCGGGGTTACTGTGAATGGCCGCAATAAATCATTTCATCAGTAAGAGATTTTTCTTAGAAGAAAAATAGCCTAATTTCTGTTGCTATGTCTCACGAAATGGTTTTGCTGTTGACTTTTAAAGTACATTGGCATGTTTGTGCTATTTTTAACGTTATCCAATGCTCTTAGTGAGTAATAGGGTCGTTTTAGACGAATTAATTCTTATATATTTTTAGTTTTTATTTTGTTGTTCGAAGCACAAAAGGTTATCTAGTTTAAAACTAAGCGTTTAGCTGGTGCTAAAACGCGAACATGATACTCTTTTCAAGCCTTAAAACGGAATAGAATAAGCGATATCGTGTTTAAAAGGAAATCTGTTCATTTTAGTTCCTATTTTAAATAGCAATATTAGAGTTTATGTTACGTTTTCATACGAGAAAACCTTTGCGGACAAGTTTCTTGTCTGTTTACTTTTTTTTTCTTATTCTCAAAAAAAGAAAGGTACTAAATATAATTAGTCTATTTATCCATTATTTGTGTTTGCATTGAGTAATACCTATTTAAAATTGTATAGAAATCTTATCAACAGATATTCAAAGTACACAACTACACACTTATACATAACAAATGAAGTACCAATACAAAATATGTATCAAAAATCCGTTGTTTAAATATTATATAATCAAATATTTGCTTGCACACGTTGCTATTATCACTATATCGCTATCACCTTATCGCTGCTCTATCTATACCTATAATATTAAGAATACATGATACCTTATTTATTGCTACTTCACAATTGATCTCAGAACTTGCTTGTGTTCTGTCATACAGCAACGGTTTATATGATACTAGCTGACGCGGCAAACGTTGTTTTGCCATACTAAAAAAAAAGGTTTGAAAAATAGATGTTGGCCGATTCTCAGACCTACTGCATACGCATGTAAAATTTCATAAAAATCGGTCAAGTCGTTTCGGAAGAGTACGGTAACTAACACTAACACGTGAATTTTATATATAAGAAGATTGAATTCATTCACCTATAAAACCAAGACAAAAATCGCAAATTTACACGATCTCAGTCAATATAATGGGAGATGTTTTATTTTTAATTAAGTACCTATCGTATTTTTCCCATTCACTGTGATAAGTGGTGCAACTAAAAAGAAGTATAAAATCATCTTTAAGGTTTCTATTACAAGATCGTCTCGAGTGTGTCGCCGAACAAACATAGAACATTGAATTGTGTCTATGAAATGTTACTACTTACTAATATATTAAAACTACAGTAATATACAAAACATCGTTCAAACAAATTTTGTATGTTAGTTCTTTGTTCATTTATATACGAAGATAAAAGTATTATAATAATCTTGTCTAAAGAACAACAAATATTCAGTTGTTTACCATGTTTCTTTACAAAGCACACGACGACTTTCAGGCGTCACCTCAATATTATTTCTTTTACAAATAACTATCAGTTTTGATAAGAATTCTTCATGAGTCATGTTCTTTTGAGTAACAATAACACTAAAGAAATGTCATGAGGTCGACGAACTATGATTATTTATGTAAGGGATGAGACTAAGTACAAAAACGTAATAACAATGCGGAATATAGCTTGATTCTACTATTGACATACTGAATTATGTCTATAGGCTCGCTCGTTCAAATTAGTTAAATTATTATTCATAGGTACAAAAAGTTCAGTTGACAATTAGCCCTAAACTTGTGTGTGCTAAACGCTGCAAAGAAAAATAAACAAGAAAATAAAGCAATGCGAGTTTAAACCGCAGCCAACAGATTTTACGCAGTTACAACAATGTATTTTTCATTGTGTATATTTTTTTCAGTAATGTTAACTTTTTAGAATGGTTGCTAGGTTTTTCCGCTCTATCTGTTGTTGCACAATTTTTAATCTTGATTTGAGACTATGTTATATCTTATTGTAATAAAAAAATACGATTAAGAATAGCTTGGTTTGACGTGCTGTGTATATTGCGTGTGTACTACTTTCCTAGGCATAATCGCGATACAGTTAGGGTAGGTTCGCTTCACTATAACTATTTATAAATACATACTATGTTTTTATATAAAAAGTGGTCAGTGATAAATATCAACGTTAGGTACATACAATAAAGACGGCTAGTGCCAGAGACGCAAATAAACGCAAAGTGGATTTTTTGTTTGTCAAGCTGCCAATTGAGAAATTTTATGGTTGATGTGCCCAACGTGCACTATTTTCGGCGTTATGTTAGACTAAATTAGTTATTTGTTTTCAAGAATAAAGTATTTTTAGGGTTCGTTAAAAACGGAAACCTATTTATGCTTAGTGTTTCTCTGCCTGTCTGCCAATCTGTCGCATCATACGATAATACGATCGACAAATAAATAAATCTCTCTTGAAGACTGGTATCATATTAAAACATTACTGTTACTCTTTTCTTGATCTTTCCAGTCCGTCCCACTGTTGAGCACGATCCACTTTGGGAGGAGTTATAGTCTACGCTGTCGCGCTGACGAGACTTGTCGGCACAGGATTTATTTTCGATATTTCCATCTTTCACATAGGATTTTATCTGTGTACAATATCCCTTAGCCATAGTTTTTACAGCACCCTAGGAAGGAAAGGTGGAAAGGAGTGGTGACACATGTATTCTTAGTCCGTCACCATACGAATAATTACTCTTACCTGCCCATAAGTCTCGTACACAGAATATAGATTTTTTTTTAATTATTCTGTGGTCTCGTACTACTGGGCATGACCTCCTCCATAACCATAGTTGTGGTTTGTGATCTACTATTTGATGGTGTTCTTCACGTTTTATTTGTTATACAATATAGGGATTAGTATCGCGGTTTCCTTCTGTTTTAAACATTAGATATTTATTTAGTATTTTACTATAACTGACACTTGCCGCACCCGTAGGAGGATAATGATTGGCGACATGTCATTGTGTATTTTTAATTTAGCGCTCTTATTATTATACTGTGAATTATAAATTTCTATTGTTAATTCAATATATTTGTAGCAACTCGATCCTTCATATTGTATGATTAGTCATGTTGGTACATTGTCTGCACTCGGTGACCTCTGAAGGTCAACAGGCGATCTAATTTCTTCACTAATTCGATTAAGTTTAAGTAATACCAGCTTGTTCTCGCCACATATAAGGATTTCTAGTTTACGGTTGAATTATTCGTGTTTTTTTTTATAACTGAGACGAAGGTATTACGACAAATATTTTTTTTTTTAATTTTGAATTCATTTTGCGGTATATACATATTACGATTTCCTACATAATACATTTATAATTAAAAAAAAACTACTATTAGCAAACGTTTAAATAGACACCAAACATACATAACAGATAAAGAAAATAAATAAAGAAACTAAAAATGCATATCTTGAATTTTGTTGTAATTAATTATAAACTATTTATTTCAAAATGTTTACAAACAAAATTGTTATTTTCTAACACTTGCTCGACTCATCTGTTTAAATAAAACTACTTTTTACGGATTTAGACGCGTATATTTGTTTTAAATTTTGGCCCGACGTTTCGGAGACTTTGCAGTCACCATGGTCACGGGTGAGACTACAGTGAGTGAGTTAACAGTTCTTGATAATTACTTTATTATCAATTAAATAAAATAATATAGCGGAGCTCGTTTACTACAATGATATTCTTTTTTATTCGAGTGAACAGAAATTCTTGCAAAAATTCGCTTTAACATTCGCTACATCTCTAACAATTGTGAGTTTAACTCGTGCATGATAGATAGATAGATATTTCGTAAAAATATTTTCATTTTATTTTCAGCAAACTTCCCTATCAACCAAAGTGGCACAACGCATGTCTTTCGGTCTTCTTGGCAGTAAGGCAGCCGCGCGTTGCGAATTCGTACGAATGAAGGGTCCCAGTGGCAAAGGACATGCTGAAATGGCAGTGTCCAGGCCTCGGGCAGCAGGGTTAGACACACCTACGTCTGAACCGGGGGTTTCTGCCACTGATATGTGGGACAGTGATTGGGATGAAGATCCGGAAGAAATGTTCATGTATAGACATCAGGTAAGTTGTACTTCTTATTTGTGCGAAAGAATAAGCCAAAAGTATGTAGTTTCTGTCTAGATAAAGGCTAGAATGAGCAACAGAGAACTAATTATTATTTATGCGAATTTAACTTGCGAGGACTGATACAGTACCTATCGAACAATTTTGGCAGGTCGGTTGACTAAAACTCTATAATTATACACAAGTATGGTCAGAGATCTGATTTATAAAATCAAGAGAGACCTAATTTGATTTTTAACCTGTGGTAAGTTTTTTGAAGAACTAACAAGAAACGTCATTATCTTTTACTTGAACTTGGCTTGACACGCCAGCCCGTGTGTAAATTCCATGTCCCAAAACATTTCTACAATTTATAAAGATATTGTGTGAATTGTCAAAAATGTGACGATAAGTGTCAAGTAAGTAGGAATACCACGGATACGAATTCGCGGGCAACAGCTAGTATGTAATAATCTAGGTTAATTTTAAAAGCATTTGAAGTTTCTAATTTTGACAACATGTAACGTAGTTCGATAGTGTCTCTGATATTCTGGATTATTTAAGAATCCTACTAGGCACTTTCTTCAACTTAGGCAATCAGTCTGATCTGAGATGCCATTATCAGTGTAGCAAAATTAGCCAAAGATTGTAAATCCGACTTTAAAATATTTAAATTTAAAAATTTCAATGTTCAAAAAAATTCGTACATAAATGTTTCAGCGTCGTTTAAGCGATCCATCGGCAAATATAAACAACTTTGTACGTGGAGGTTGGCGTACAAGAGATTCTCGTGATAAGTCGCGTTCTGAGAATGAGGGGCTCGACTCTTTGGTTAACGGGATCACAGAAGTAGAAGCCGGAGACCTTAGGGATGGTTAGTATACATTTATCTATTTGACTAAATTAGAAACCAATAATTATTTACATATTTATACTCTATCCATTACCAAAATATAAAGATTGTTTTTTACTGTTCGATTAGATTATACGAGTCGCACAGCAAAAAAAAAATTACTGACTATATGATATTGCACTTGTATAATTGCGTGACTCCGAAATAGTAAGAAGTAGCAAGTATTTGTTGTAAAATTTGGATATGCTTTCGGCTATATTACCTTGAATGTTCAGTTTCCTCTCCTACCGACCCTCTACAGAACTCAACGGAAAAATTCGGGTAGAAAAAGGTATAATACCTTTATGAGTTAGTAGCGAGTTTATTATTTTCTATTACATTATGTTAAAAATTTTGTAGCGTCCTTATAATGCATGTAATTTTATATATTGCTTGTATTTCTAGCTCTATAACTCTACATATAAAATTATCAATGCTCGTAACCCCACAAATGCCGTAACTATTTATGTAGGCAGTCGGTTACCCCCGGCCTATAACATTCATTTGGTATCAATCAATAATGTATTGTATGAACCTTTTGCTACTAATTTATTCACCACTTGTTAACTCTAAACCTAGTTATTAAATAACTCTTGGTTGGGGGAATTTGGAAAACATTTTTCATTTATTTATGAAGAGATTACATCAAAGAAAGGACATATACACACATATACACACAATAGTTATTTACCTAATGCTTGCCTTATAGTATTAGGAGTGCCTATCACCAGCAGTGGACGGAGAAAGACTGATAGATGGACAGAATAATATATTCTTAATTACTGAACTGAAATCCAGTATTTTTATTGATTTAAAATTTAAAAATATTTCGTACGGTTTTAATAAGTGGCACCTATACAATTAATCCAACTGAAATGATTAAGTCCCAGACAGAATGTGTTTGATTCCTCTTTATTATTGTAACTTTGGAATTTTTATCGAATTGTTATGACATTGGACATTTAAGAACAATAAAGGATCGTAATATATTATTGTTGATATTGAGCTACAACGAATTCCGCAATAAATAACGTCATGCGCGATTGTTAAATGCTTTGATATGCTAAATATAAGCTTGCATGTTTTGGTGAATTTAAACTTTGCTTCAAATAATATAATGGTTTAAAATATTAAGTTTAAATCCACCATTAGTGGTAGCCTCACAGCGTTAATATGGCATGCATTGGTAGTGAACGCTCGGAGGAAGCCAGGTGTCGCACGCCCTGTACACTCGATATGGACTTGTCGCTGTAGACATACGTAGACTGAAATGTTGCTAATCTAGTGTTGCCAGATAACAAATAAATAACTCAAAGATATTATTTGGTTTAACATTGACGTAAATATAAAAATTTGTGAATATCCTGGTAAAAGGATATGAAAATACTTTATAAACGGGATTTTATTTGACTTAAATCCTATCAATTTAAATATTCACATGGGTTTTAAAATAAACTTAACACCCAATATGAATGATAAATGTAAATATCTGGCAACACTAGTAAATCGAAAGTACCGGGCGAGTCTCTAACGGCGGGTATATTGTCCGTAGAGCGGCGCACACAGGCTTCCTCTGCGGCGCACATGCGGGACGTGTACCGACGCGCGCCTGATGACGTCAGCTCCCCCGCCTGCCTGCACACCGTCACGCCAAGGAAACGCAGCGTGCGTGCCGCGCCCGGCCCGCCGCCGCTACGCCGCGTCCACGCAACTAACACGCTCACTAGAAACGACTCGTGCGAACTGGCCACTGATGCTCTAGGAGACCTCATTACAGTCACCGCTGAGTGCACTCTGGTCTTAAACAATACAACAGTTTGTGGTGAAGAGGAACTACCGGCTGAAACAGACGCTGGACCTAATCGTGGTGCACGCGCCTACTGTACTCTACCGCGTAAACTACGTGGAGTAGCAGCGGCTCTGTTCCACGATACAACTCTCCCACCACGGCGTACTACTCCAGACGGGACCGATATATATTATTGGTGTGATGTACCAAGACATCCGAGACATCGTCGCTCTGGTACTTTTCATTTCATTTGCTTACCGTGCATTATTAAACAAACACCAACTTTGTACAATTTGTAGTGCTATCACTGTTGCTAGCGATATTATCTCCATATATTAAGTCCATCTAACACAGCCTCATCACAAGATGTCATGTTCTATTTGTTTCGAGTTTTATTCAAATTTATTTGCAGTAAAATTTTAATTTTTGTTTTAAGTGCAGATATATATTCTCCGTAATAAATAAACCCGTGAATACCATTGCCAATGACTTTAAGCTTATGACAATTCTCAAAATTAGTTGTGTAGTACTTTAGGTTGATCAATATTTATTGTCATTTACAGAATTAGACGATGGTGCATACAATCCGTTATGGGCGATGCGTGGCTTTACGCAAACATTCCACCTCTGGAAGGAAGGAAAACGGCAGCAATCAACGCCATTGAATGCCTATCTAACATACGTTACATTACCATGGTGGAGTATCGCAAAAGGTATATAAAAATACAACAAAAATCTATGTACATTTCAAATAGATCAATGTAAAGCTTTTGACATTGAGGCAAAACTTAGAACTTACTCATGAAAATCTCAGTTTTTTAAATACTTTTTTACGAAAACTATTTTGTTTTACAGTATAAAATGTTGTTTAGTAGCAAAAACTTTTTTTTTATAGTTAACAGTATGGCGTACCTCAGGGTTCTAATCATGGACCGATACTTTACGGTTACATAATTAATCCTAATATATTTTTTATGATGTTTCAGATATTTTGGATCACCGTGAAGAACCTGTACTTACATTCTAAAGCTAGTCAAACTAAAGTGTTCGATATGTACAGTAAACTAACAAACCTGCGTTGTTTCTATGGACAGCAATAATATAATATACCTCATACATAACGTATTTTGAGAAAATTAGAATAAGCTATGCACAAATGTTGTATATTTGAAAGACAAAGTTATTAATTGATATTTTTAGTATATTAACTGGTATAAAATATTATGTAAGACCATTTTAACACGCTTTTATAAGTTAGGTATGTAACTATCAATGTATTAATCTGTGTAACGGAATCTTTGAAAGCGATTTTCAGCCACTTGCAGTAGACGGATTAATCTGAAATTTTGCAGACCTAACAAGGACCGATGACAATGCAATAATTTAAAAGAATAATCCCAATTCCTTAATCAGAATTACTAGAATAGCATGTTGAAGTATCACTATGACCACACTTGTATTTTTAATTATACACGTAATAGTTTAATTGTATATGAGTAGACTCACCTATATTATTGTTTCTACGTATGCCTTTCATATACAATCAAATAATTTCTCATAAAAACGCTTTGTTTATAGAATCAGGTAAAATTATAATAATTGTTTACTTGTGTTTACTACGATTGTGACAACATGTGACAACAGAAACTTATGTCTCTGACAACATAAACTGTCAACGTTTTGTAAGTAGGTAGCATAGAATTGAGTATTGATGACAAAGACAATGCAATCATAAAAAATATTCAGGATATTTAAGCGTGTTTGTTAGTTTTTAAACTAAGTAGATTATTTAGATATTTGTTATGAAATATTATTTCACCTCTTTATGCCAGTAAATTTTATACCACGGCCCTAATTCTCTGTCGTCTTGAAACTGTACTATGTCGCGTTATATGCATTTATGAACGGATATAAGAGTATAAATGAAGCCAAGATAATAAGTTTACATCGTTTTATTCAAAATAAACAAAGGAAAAAACATACTGCATAAATAAAATAAATAAATAATTATGATTGCATAAGTTGATAAAAATGCTATGCAATAGCTTTACCGCGGCAGTCCCCGAGTGGCACACATCTTTTTTTATTTATACACTAATAATCGCCCGTGATTTTATGTGAATTTCAGAACCAACGACTTGATCTCGTGTAATATGTAGTTTTTTTTATTTTAAGTAAGACATATAGCAAATAAATCTGTGAAAAACTACAAACCGCAATCAATTTAACGCAGTAGTATTTGTGTGGCCATTTGTGGGTCATTGTAATGAAATGAAATGAAAAATCATTTAATCACGTAGACACAATTTTTCAGAAAAATTATGTGTTTATGACATGTCCAATTTTTTTTTTTCTCCCTACCACCGGTTCAGGACGCAATCTGCTGAGAAGAACCGGCGTAAGAAACTCAGCAGAGCTTTTAATCAAATCAATATTTTTAAATTAAATGTCAATTATACTTACAATATAGAATATGTATTGCTCGAGAGCAACCTACTCCCAAGCTTTATCATCTTTAATATAATCAGAAATTTTATAAAACGCCTTTTTACATAATTTAGTTTTAATGAATTTTTTAAATTTAGAATTATTTAATTCTCTTACATCAATAGGGAGTTTATTATAAAATCGTATACAATGACCCATGAAAGAGTTACATATTTTGTGAAGACGGGTTACATGAGTTACAAGATTGTGTTTATGCCTTGTATTAACATTATGGTGGTCGTTTTTTAGGGTTCCGTACCAAAAGGGTAAAAACGGGACCCTATTACTGAGACTTCGCTGTCCGTCCGTCTGTCTGTCACCAGGCTGTATCTCAAGAACGGTGATAGCTAGACAGTTGAAATTTTCACAGATGATGTATTTCTATTGCCGCTATAACAACAAATACTAAAAATAAAATAAAAAAATATTTAAGGGGGGCTCCCATACAACAAACATGATTTTTTTACCGTTTCTTGCTCGATACTAATAACGTTGCCTTATGTTGCATAGATAATGGTACGGAACCCTTCGTGCGCGAGTCCGACTCGCACTTGACCAATTTTTTTGTAAAATTATGAATGATTGTGCGATATGCTCTACATTATTTTATTTATATGATATTTTGAGAATGTTATAAAAATGCAATTCGTATTTTTTGTCTGTCAATAGAATATATAGAAAACTACTAGCATAGTATCATAATTTAAAATGTGATTACTACCTTAATGCATAGCCAGGAGAGAATTGTAATAAAAAAAGCTAAGTTTAACACGATTTCCGTCAAATTTAGTGCCTTTATGGCTCAACACTAAAAGGAAACAGAATTGACAACCTTTGTCGAAAATAAATCCTTGCTAAGTCTTAATGTTAATTTAATAATGATTTATTGATATTTAACAAAACTCAAAGGAATATCATAATATTAAGTCTATATTAGTGATAAGTGACATTCCAATCTAGATAGTCTAACGAATTCTTCTCATATTTAATTAATTACTAACAATGTGGATCTCAATATTTTAATGCTATACATATTTTTTTAAGTCTACATATAATTTGAATAAATGTAGTCAGAAATATTGTCTTAACTAATGAAATAACTAATGAAATAACTTTAACTAATGAATAACTAATGAAATAACTTTAAAAACATAAGTAACTATTATATATAGAAACACGTCAATCAGAATTAAAATATATTTAGTAGATTTTGAGTAAACAAAAAAAATATCCCTAATTCTTCATTTTCTATACCTACTAGCTGTGTTAATATGTTCATGTCGACGATAATATTGATGTAGGCCCTTAAGATATACTATGGAATTTTTCGATCCATACAAAAAAAAACATTGTAGTTCTATTTTTATTTGTCTAGTCAAAAAAGGATTATGAATTTGAAATAGCTTATTATTAATTAAAATGAAGTCTCGCTATGTTACAGTCTTATGATGCATTGTAATCCTAATTTATGTTGTTATATAACATAACATGGCCCAGTGGCCGTATTATGAGCTCTTATTCCCAGGCCGTTTACGCCGTGAATGGAACTGCCTGGCAAATTCGTATTATGAGTATACGATTGCTAGTGTGTCAGTGGTCACGTGACTTCAGGCTGATATCGGCCCGACTTTTGTTTCACTGGCTGGCGTTAAGTAAGCGTATTACGAGCGCAAATTGGACATGTAGTTGAATGTTTTAACTATCTAGAAGTGACAAGTAAATCCATTCAATAGAAGCTGCTACATTGTTACGTATAATAAATTGTTTTGGTTTATTTAGAATGAAGAGTAACTATTAGCTACATATTAACGATGGGTGATGAATTGGAGGTGTTTGAATTTTTGGAGAGCTACGATGATGAACAAAACACTAGTCGAATGCGAAATAAGTTAAATATAAATAATAATATTATTAAAATAATTATTCATTACAATAATATCGCCATGTGTATTAAAGTTGTAGTACTTTCATGCGAATCAAACAAAAAATATTTTTAAAAAACCCTTAAGAGGATACCAAAATAGCTTCGTGCATTTTTCTACGTACGAAGTTTTCACTGTTACTTTAGATTGAATGGCTAGAGCTCTAATTTTTAAGTATATGTTTTTTCAATATATTATGATCTAGGATCGCATGAACTCAGAAACGCGATTGAAAAAAGTTTTTTCGATAGAAAATCTTAGCGAAACAACCTCTCAAATTTTTTATTTTTTTCATTTGTCGGTCTATTATCGCGTATTAACTAATAAAATAACTTTAAAAACATAAGTAACTATTATAATATATAGAAACACGTAAATCAGAATTAAAATATATTTAGTAGATTTTGAGTAAATAGGAAAAGTATTCCTAATCCTTAATTTTCTGTGCCTACTGGCTGTGTTAATATGTACGTGTCGGCGATGATATACGATAATATTGATGTAGGCCCTTAAAGGCCCGTTCTAGGATAATGAAAAACTAAGCCTATGTTCCCGCTATATCAGCTGACAGTTCAAGTGACGGGTGTCGTTCCAAAACTAATTCCCAAAACACAGATGAATTATATAAAATAAAAAAATCTAAATATGAAAATAGATAATAGTATTACCGTTCTTTTCTTTTCTATAATGGTCTAAGTAACTTGTGTTTAGCAAATATATTATATTTTATAGTATATTGGATACAAAAAAAATTGTAAAATATAACCGTAACTAGCCGATAAACATAATAATTAAGTTTCTGAACGACTCTATCAACAAGCTTTACACGGCCATAGACACTTAATCCATTAAAAAGTCTGCTAGTTTTATGTAAGTATGTCATAATACAAAATAAAAGTCAGGCCGTTTGCCGCTGTCAACAGAATCGCCTGGAACTTGCATGATATTTTGAAAGCTCATAATACGCCTGCAGGCTTCCTTTTAACTGGTCAGAAAATAATTTAAAATGGCTTTTTTAAAAGAAAGAATAAACGACTTATTGCCAATTCGTTAGACTTTTACGACTAATTTTGTAATGTAAAAAATATACTTTTATCTACGAATCTAATGAAAAAGTAAATATGTATTACGAGTGGATATTGAACCCGCGACTCGTAACGTAGTACGGGAAAATCCGTTCTATTACTAATCTCAGCTGTTATGATTTTAGTATATCACGCCATCTATTGAACTTGTGACGCACTAAAACTTGCTAGTACATTATCTACTATTTCATTAGTTCAGAAAAAGGATTTGAAATGTTTAATTACTAAAAAGAAATTAAAACATGTTCTGAATAATTGTTTTAATTTATAAAGTAATAATCTGTAGAGTTATTAAGCCATAAAAACATTCCTACAAGATTATGATAACAGTTCAGTAAAGATATTATTATTATGTACTATATTTTGTAAAATAATGATATTTGAAAATGTATCTAGTCATGAAATGCTTATTTTACATTAAAATTTGTATAATATGACTGAATAAATGAATTGAATGAGTTACATTTGTTTCTATATATCATATGTATGTATTTACAAAAGAAAAGTATTTTATGTAGGTAGTATATCCGTATTCTGGTACCCATAACACATGCGTATTAGCTTAGCTTGGGACCAGAGGACGTGTGAAATGTCCATGAATAGGTATTTATTTATTAATATTTCAATAAATGTGTTTAGTCTTAAATAAAGTGAAGGAAGTGTTTTTAGATAGTGTCATTGAGAAAATGCGTGAAGTTTTAAGTTCGATTCTCACTGAGAACAAATATTTTGTTTGTCACACGCAATCCTCTAGTAATGTGTATATAACAATGTATCAAATGTTTGGTACTTGCTTTGTCTTTATTATTTGTTCTTACTATACCTCAAAAACGATTAAATCGTGCAGTCGTGTGTATAAACAGCTTATTTATTTACCTGAAACAAAATAGGATTTTATTAAATATGTTTTGTACATAAACATACTTGCAACTTTAATTACAGTATACAAAATATGGCTTCAAAAATTACCAAAATTGATTTACATAAAATATTTACAGGAGTTGACTTTGTCAGTTGACCCTTGCTGGAAATTGTACGGGAGCAATGCTCATATCTATTATATACGCACACGGTGGTCACTTAGTGTGTGTGAGGCAAAAGACGGCGTGCGTAGCTACCAATGCAATGGCATTACTTTATAGCGATACTATCCGTTGTCATCAACTTCGCACACGTGGAACTTGGAGACCAAACTCTATTAAAAACACCGCATCAAAATCCATTGCGTAGTTTTGAAGATATAAGCTTACATAAGGACTTACATTGCTTATGTATGTCATACAAAAAGAACGACTTTGTTTTTTAATACCTATTTAAACATTACTAAAGATGTATGCATTAGGTCTGTACTCTGTACCTCTGCACCCCATTTGACAACTGTTGGTTTAGAATAGGTTTTAAATAAGTCTGTCTTTTTAACACCCTTTTATATGTTCGGTATGTATCTATCAATGTATTAATCTATGTAACGGAATCTGAACGCGATTTGCAACCATTTGCAACATTCCGATTGATTTGAAATTTTGCATGCTTAACAAGGACCTAACTATGATAACGCAATTATTCATAAATATATTTAGGATTTTCAAGCGTGATTTTTAAGTTTTTGAACTAAGAAAATTATTAGAGCTTACAAAGAGATACATATTAAATTATTTGTTTGCAGTTGGTTTCTTATTTTATTTAAAAGCGTAAAGGTCTTATCATGAAAATTAATTATCATGTATTGAAAATCGTAAACAAGCTGATAAGGGGACATCGTAGTCTGCGTGCGGGTCACGATCTTACGCCGGGGCAGATTTATTTAGATTTTTAATTTTTATGCCATTTCTGTAATATTCCTGACGGTATCCCAGGATATTAGATTACATAACTATAAAAATGCAGTGTTGTCTTTTATGCAATTACATTATTTAATAAATAATACGGTGATTGAGGCAGAAACGAAACGTCGGGCTAAAATTTAAAACAAATATACGCTTCTAAATTTGTTTGATTGATTTTTTATGGAATTCTAAGTACCGTAATGTTGCGCTAACTGCCTTTAAAGGCTCGGTGATCTACTGATCTCAGTATGCGGGCTGTTTTTGTCTTTAAGTATTTCTGCAAATACAATAAAATTGTAGATCTACTAAATATTTATACACATTGAGAGGGAAAAAGGTTGCCAGGTTCTTTAGGACGACTCACTCACTATATAAGCGATTGTATTGCCCATTGTACACACACATCTCTCAACGTATCTACTGGAACCGTTCATAAAGAGAATTTACTTGGCCGAACAAAGATATCGTCGGACTTGCAAAGAGCCGCCAGATGCAGGTCGGACAATCACGCATGTTATTATTTCAGTGCAGTAGATGGTAGAAGGAATAACTCTACCTCGAGCTAAAGGAAAGATAAGATGCCAAAAAGTATCCAAAACAATTGGACGTAATTATGCTTCCCATTTCAATTTGTTTTCCTAATTTATTTTCAGTGTAAAAATCTAAGGACACGAACTTATAAGATTTCGTAATGTAGGATACGTTCAATTAATTATGTAAGACAATAATAGGGTCCGCGTAATCCCGCAGGCTGGAGCGTAGGCGGGAAGGTATGCGACACGCGCGGGTAATGAGACGATGTCACCGACGGAAACCGTCACTTGTCGCGCCGACGGACTCAGACGCTCATTACTTCGTAGACCTGGTGACGCCAGGAACTGTGCTTACTCTTCATCATCAGAACAATAAATAATACATGTTATAATAATTAAGAATTTTTAAGTAGTTCCGTAAAACGAATGCCGGAACTATAGCATCAACAGCCAGAATACAGATTTGTACCCCTGCACCCAGGAATACGGCAGGTAAGTGATCTTTCTAATACCTAATCATATTTATATGTTTAATTTTGGTTAAATTTATGTTGTTCTATTGATACAAACTCAGAAACGCGAAAATTTTGGTAAATTTATCGCTACATAAGTGGCTTTTTAGCTTTCGACTAATAAATACAATATACACAGAACTAAGAAGACTAAACCTGGAGACTAGAATATAGACTTAAAACTGGGGTTATCTAAACGTACCTACCTTGTATCAATCTGTAAAATGCGTGTTCTAGAAAACGTTACGAATGTAGCACCAGTACCAATTACACCACAAATCCTATCCCGTAGGCTCCTAAACATATATTATGTTTATACAAACCAAGATCTAGTTATACTCAAGAGGCAGTTTTAGATTAGGCCTTTTATAGGTCTTTGAGCACGAGCTTGTTTAGGAATTCTTTCAGCCCAAATCGACGTGATTTTCTAGAAAAGTTTCGATTGAAGCTCTTAATTTTTTTAATATTTAAATTATTGCAATTTAAATAGATAATAATATTTAGGTATATACAATGTTTGTAATCGTGCTATCTGGACATTTAGGCCGAAGGTCGGAGAGGCTTGACCCTTTATCACTAGAGCAGTGCTGAGCTGATAGTGAGACTATTCTACTGGAGACTTGCTCATAACCTGTTGTGTCACTGAAAATTATAATTAAATCGTTTTAAGAACAAAGGAGGGAAACTTGTAAGTAAACTTAAGTTTTGAATTAAACAATTTTTGTTCAAATATTCTCAACAACATTTTTCACACAATATTCAAATATAAACTGGTGATTTCCGTTATAGTTTTTGGTCAGCGTGACATGTCCTATTTTTCCAGGGTCTTCTGCCAGAAAGCAGATTATTACTTAATATTGTTATTATTTTCTACTTAAATCTATGTCGATGTGTATGAGTTTTGTTCTAAAAAATTACTTTATTTTGGACAAACGTGCACAAAGAAATAAAGTTTATACGTTATAATTTAACCACCAATTTTCCTACATACTTTTTCTTTCACTTTTCTTTCATCTTTCGCGTAATGTTGTCTATCTAATTGAGAGTAAAATAATGTACATAGATATACTATGTTTAAAACTATTACAATTATGGAAGGTTCGCGATGTGGCGTTCCCTCATCGTGGTGTTGTTCGCGGTGACGACACATGGCTGTGAATTAACACCTGGTGCTGACTTCGCACCCAAGTCACCTGGCGACAACTTCTATCGTCTGATTGTCAACGGCGAAGTGGAGCGATATGCACCAGGGGAGAGATACGTGGGTATGTAGACTACACTATAAACTGCTATTCTTTGAAATTTGAATTGTTAACGCTGCCTTTTCTGAAATGTCAAGTTTTCCATGGTCTGGGTAGGACTGAGCCAAAAGTGTCCTCTACGATAAGCTGTTGCAGAGTTTATTTTTGGAAATACTTAGTTTTATTTAGTTTATTTAAGTAAGGTCAGAAATTTCTGACCTTAAGAATAACCAAAATTCTGTCCTATATGCTGAATTTTTAGGTAAAATGACTATTATATAAAAATTGCCAGTGTTACTATACACTAGCAACCACATAAATCACATATAAAAAAAAATTATATTAATTTAAGGGGCTGTGGTCAGTGAAAAGGCTATTTTTGAAAAGAAATTTAATACACTTCCACATATACCACAGCTATAAATTTTTGATATGGGGTACTTCTATCCTTTAACTAAATTAAATCTTGAGTGAAAACACGATTGGCAAAAATATCCTCGATAGAATTATTGTTTGAAAATATGCTGCTTTTATCTTTTAATTCAATAGTTACAGAAAACTATAAAGAATACGAATATCAGACTTACGTTATTAAATAGATAATCGAAAAAGCTCTCTTTTCACACGGGTAACATTTTTATCCGATTCCTGTGGATTTTTTAATAAATTTATTTCGAAAAAGCGCCAGATTTTAGGTTAGTTTTCCATAATTTCTACCGCCGCATTTCTACTACGTACGTACGTTACCAATAGTAGGAGAGCTGGCACCAATTTTTGGGTAGGTATTTGAGGCAAGCTGAAAACTTGTCATATACCTCTCCTATTATATCCCAACACGGAATAGCAGACCTGGCTGGTGAGTAGCGGGGCTAAATCAACCCCTAAATTTTAAAAATATTATTTTTTTTTTCCCAAAAAATATATTTGAGGCAATACGCAATTTATATATGTTGAAGTGTAATACTTAATGTATATGAAAAAAAATAAGCCAGACAATTTAATCGAGGTTTTAATATTGCCAGACGCGCGCAAAAATATTTTGCAAAATATTATAAAAAATGTATTTGAGGCAGCTTGAAATTTTAATGGAGTGTTATTTATAACTAAAAAATAAGATTCCCAAAAAGACAAATCATTTCGGTGGGACTTTCTACCTGCCAGGTGATCAAACAAATCAAATAATGGATAGGTACGAGCCTGCGGTGCTATAGACAAGCTGTAGTGTGAGAGAGAGCGCATATCGACAGCTGTCTTCGTTCTTGCTAGTCGCGTTACTATTGGCTCTGGCGAGGCCACGTGACTTACAATACCCATGACGTTACTACTCAGAATTTCGGAGTAAAAAATTTAAAATTTTCATAATCTTTAATCTCTAATTTCTAAAAAAAAATTATTGAGGAACCTTTGCTTAGATTATCCATGTATTTATGGATGGTTACATTAATGGTAATACATAATGGTCTTATTCATAATGACTTATCGGAGGTTTAAACGGAGATTTTATCGCAGAGATAATAAACGTTTTTGCGTAAAAAGACTATTAAGAATAACAAGTTTTGACAATTTTTGCGAACCGATTTTAGCGAACTTTTAAACCTCCGATAAGTCATTATGAATAAGCCCATAAATCTGTAATCTACCATCCAAACAATTCAGTCAGTTGCCTAATGCAGAGTAATTTTAAATTCATCAGGCTGAATAAAATACCCCTAGTGATCTCTAGAGATAAGAAATAAATGGGCAGGCTGTAATACTGGACTACCACCTCTAATGATTTTAAGCACATACATACCAAATACTATACTTAACCAAATGGGTTAATGTTAAATAACAGATCGCAAAGTAAAAGAAAAGAATATCTGCTGAAATTTTAATATATACATGTTGTCGACAAATTATAATTATATTTTTAAATATTCTAGTAACCCTGGTGGGATCTCGCACTCACGATGTAGTACAGCAGTTTACTAGATTCCAAATAATACTGGACCCTCTGGACCCGGCTGCAGCCCGTACACCAAGCAAACAGGGACAGTTCCAACTGTTCGCTGACACATTGACTAAGTTCGATGAAGAGTGCACCAACTCCGTAGTAGAATCTGATGATTTACCAAAGACTGAAGTACAAGTTATGTGGAAGGCTCCCCCTAGCGGTTCAGGATGTGTACTACTTAAGTATGTGCTTAATTTGAAATTTCATTTTTATATCAGTTTAGACAAAATTTCATACATCCAAAAATAGCCCATAACCTGTAAAAGCTACAACCACTTTCCTTAATAAATAAATTAAAAGTAGGTAGTTTGAAAAGTAGAGACAAATCTTGCTTACTGTTGCTTATTATACTAGTTTAAATTAAACTACAACGTTGTTTTCGTATAAGAATACTTCCAAAATAGAGGATCAGCAAAAAAATCTTTATTACGAAATTATTATTCCATAATTTTAGGTTCTGTCTAAATTTTTCTACCCTTGCCCGATTAGTGATTACTTAAGGCCACAATGTCAACTCTTAACTCTTGTCAACTTAAGGCGTCAATGTCAACTAATAACAATTTTTTTCAATACTCTTCATTATTCTCGTGTTTCTTTTGCATTTGGTTGTTCAACAAAATGAGGTCCAAGTTATACAGGTACATAAAGATAAAATATTTTTCCCAGAGCCATGGTCTACGAAGGTCCTAACCAGTGGTACGCTGAGGATGGTCAGCTTACGAAGCGAGTGTGTGAGGACACATCACTCTTAGCTGCGGAGTGCTGTGCCTGCGATGCTGCTAAATACTCTGTGCGTTATATAACATTATTACTTTGATTTTAGAATATCTAAAATAGTACCTATTTAAAAACGTAGGCATGATTTTAATTAATGGGGTATTTAATTTTCTATTTCATTTTAGTTGAGATAAAAAAGAATCAATCACATTTTGAGGTTCAAGTAGGTATTATTTTTGGTATTTCGTAGATAGCAATGTTGTGGAAACACCAAAGATTGAAAGAGGTCCTGTTACCGCCTTACCAGTAATCACATCATTTTAAATATTTTTTAACATGCTTGTGCAGTGAAAGGAAGTCTTACTGCTAGTTTAAATATTTGATTAAGTGGATGGAACCAAGATTTAAAAAGAGTCCATTTTAAAATTTACTTTTCTTTTGACGTTAAGTAACTACTTCAACTTACTACAAAATATTTTATTTTTCCATAGATGGTATTTGAAGGTCTGTGGTCACCACAAACGCATCCAAAAGACTTCCCAGTGAAGGCGTTGTGGCTGACTCATTTCTCTGACGTCATCGGAGCCACGCATCCCAAGAATTTCAAGTTCTGGGGCGAGGGAGAGATCGCTACTGACGGATTTAGGTATGCTACATGAATGTACTTCTTATGATCAACTCAGGTCTATTATTCTTTTACAAATAAGTCTCTGTATACCTTCGAACTTAGAACGTGCAGTAGGTACAAATATCTGTGTTCATTGTACAAATAATTTACTCAGTATAAAATCAAAGACCTCGTGAACAACAGTCCGTGACACTACAGCACTAAAAGATCCGCCGAAAAACTAACCAATATCAAATAATGAATATGGGAAATGTGCAACAGCAAGTTATTTAGAAGTTTTCTTTTATAATCTTTTGATTTACAACAATTTTTTTAGGTCATTAGCTGAATGGGGATCAGTAGGTCTGTTAGAACGTGAGCTTCGTCAGCAGGGCTCCAAGTTACGTTCCATCGTCAAAGCCCAAGGACTGTGGCACCCACGTGTTAACGCCAACACATCAGCATTCTTCACTGTAGACAGGAAGAGGAATAGGCTCTCACTTGCTTCTATGTTTGGTAAGTTTAATGTTTGAAATACATTGGTAATAATTCTACGTGCAAAACTAAACTTAACTAAAAACAAAATGAATAGTGTTAATAACACCATTCGGAAATGTCAACTGAACTTTCTTATTATAAAAACTGTGTGTAATAGACTAACGATTTAAATTACTCTAAAGATATCAACTAGAAAGCACTTATTTTGATGCCAGATACCACATGCACCTACTTTTATACTTGTTTCAAAATATTTTTACTACAGGTCCTTCTCCAGATTGGGTAGTTGGAGTGAATGGTCTGGATCTGTGTAGAAAGGACTGCACATGGGAAGAGTCTAAGATCATAGACCTATTTCCTTATGATGCTGGCACTGATAATGGGATATCTTACATGGTGAGATTTATTTATGTATTAGTTGGAACAGATTTTTGCAAGGTTAAGAACTATATTTCATAATTAAAGTATATACCTACCTACGTACCTATTAACCTTTAAAAATTTATACCATCTTATAGTCATTTAAATAAAATCGCTTCAGAATATCTAAAAGAATCGATATTGTGACATTACAGCATCGATAATATCACAGACTGTAGGTACTAGTGCTCACTGGCTGTTCTACGCAGTTTTTGCCCCATGAGGGTAGGCAGATATTACAGAACGCCATCTGCTGATCTGAATTAAATCTGAATCGACTAAATTCTTTACAGTCACCAAATGCGGAGACAAATCCTCGTGAGAAGATGTACCGCATCACCACCATGTACCCTGAGGATCCTCGCGCTCCTTTCTACAACCCTGGAGCCAAGGAGATCGCTCCGATGGCCAGACTGTACCTGACCAGAGATAAACTGATCCCAGGGTCTTGTGATGAGGAGGTGTTACTCTCACAAGTTGTCGAAGTTGAGGAGAATACACAAACTGTTAATAAACGTAAGCATAACTTAAAAAATCTGATATTTCAGGAAAACTGAGGTAAGAAATCAGAAATACAAAAAATGCCTGATTCGAAATTTTTTTTGTAGAACATTATTAAAAACGCTCTGAAGTATCTATCTATCTCTACTATGTATTGAAACTTACACTCTAAATATGTCTGTCTATCTGTGTCACTTTACGAGTTTCACAGGACATTTATTTGTGTATGAAACACAAATAAATGTCCTGTGTAGGGATCGAACATGCGAACTCGTAACCTGTAGTCAATTACACTATAGCTGTAATACGAAGCATATCCCCTAGATCTGCTTTCATAAAGAATATTTCATTGTGATTGTTTTTCAGCTGAATGTGGTGTGACCGACTGGAGTGAATGGTCTCAATGTAGCGTGTCATGTGGCAAGGGTCTGCGTATGCGCACGCGTCAGTACCGCCTGCCACAGAAGGCTCAGATGTTCCAGTGTGATAGACAACTTGTCTCTAAGGAGATGTGCGTCGCTCCTGTACCTGAATGCGAGTAAGCATAATCTATCTTCTTCTTATATATAAAAATCAATTGCTGTTTGTTTTTCTTGCTAAAACTCGAGAACTGCTGAGCCAATTGTGCTGATTTTAGTCTAGGAATATTCATGAAAGTCCAGGGAAGGTTTAAACGGAGTCAAAATATATGGGGATCTTAATTCCATGCGTTTGAAGTAGCGGGCATGAGCTAGATTTTCATTTTAATAAATAGGTAAAGCTTGTAATATGTATGTAATACATACATACAATCTGTGTGGTTATGGATTAAGAATACAAGTGTCATCACCACATTTCTACCAAAGGGTGCTGTAAGAGCCAGCTAAAGGATATTATAAGCAATTAACTTCTACTGTGAGAGACGGAAAACTCGAAACTAAGCCCTAGGCCAATACACCTGGTCAGAGAACCTTTCCACCTCCAAGTGAAAAGGGATTTGGTGACACTAGAATCCTTAATCTTAATTTGGATAGAACACTGCCTTAAAAGCCTAAAAGGCCCCAAAAGGCGGTAGAACGCACTCCGACGAGGTCAGAAGGCATTGACAAAAGTTAATGTTGATATATTTCTTATTCTCTCTAATATAATCTCTAGAACTACCAATGAAGCAGAAGATACAGACGCTATACCGGCAATAGACCCTGGACTAGACAGTGAGTTCTGTAAGACTACAGAATGGGGATCCTGGAGTCAGTGCTCAGCTACTTGTGGTATTGGAGTTAGTATCAGACGAAGAAACTTCCTCAATCATATGGGAATTAAGAAGTGTCCACTCGTGCAGATCGGTAATCTTTATATATATAAATCTTCTGTACGTGTGTTTGTGTTTGTAATTGAACTCCTCCTAAACAGCTGGACCGATTTTGATGAAAATTTTTGTTGTTGATTTATACACACAATTGTATGGCAAAACAACGTTTGCCGGGGCAGCTAGTAATATATTTATTTATTTTTTAGCCATATTCGTTCCCACAGCTGAGTACCGATCTTTCAATTTTGGCTCTGATTTAGACTTTAATACCACTTTAATAGTAAATTGGTACTAGCTGTTGCCCGCATTAGTCGCAGCGTGATCTTATATAGCTTATAGCCTTCCTCGATAGATGTACTATCCAACACTGAAAGAAATTTTCAAATCGGACCAGGGGTTTCTTGAGATTAGCGCGTTCAAACAAACAAACTATTCAGCGTTATAATATTAGTATTGATAGGGTTTTGTTAATTTTTACAGAGAAGATATTATCTACTTAGTTTTTCTTATAATTTAAAGCACCTCTGAGATATAAAAATTTACTTGGACGGAATATAAAGAATGTGTAATAAATAAATAAATATTCATGGACATTTCACACAACATCCTCTGGTCCCAAGCTAAGCTTATATGCTTGTGTTATGGGTACCAGAATACGGATATAATACATAAACTACTTTTCTTTTGTAAATACATACTTATAATACATAGTAAACACCCAGACGCTTTACAAACATTTGTATGACAATTAAAAACATCTCACAAATGATTGTCCTGACCGGGAATCGAACTCGAGACCCCATGATCGCACTACACCACGAGGCCCGTCAAGATAAAATAGATACCAGATACCATAGATATCAAATAAGATCAAGATACCTCCCCGTGTGGTGACGGATTAAGAATACAAGTGTCACCACCCCATCTCCTCCCAAGGGTGCTGTAAAAGTCACCTAAGGGATATTCTACACAGATAACATCCTCTGTGAGAGACGGAGTACGCGGCACAGTAGACCATAATCCTTCCAAAGTGGAGGAGGCCCGTGCCCAACAGTGGAACTGTGGAAATGGGCTGGAGAGAGAGAGAAATAGACACAAATTTAATGTTCCACAAATGATTGTATTACGGAAATCGAATCCGCGATCTCGTGAACGGCAGTTCTCTGCCCAATATTATCTCCAATTATCCCATAGTTGGCTTTCACAGCTCTCTTGTAAGGAAATGGGGTGGCGACACTTGCAACCATTACCACATGGATTGTTAGTTGTGTAATATTAATCTTGAATCTTCTTATTATTGAATGCAGGTATAATATTTCAATAACTAAGTATTATTTGATACGCAGAGGAAACTCGTAAATGTATGGAGCCACCTTGTACGGAAGAGCAGCGTGATGTTTCTGACCCATCCTGCCCCACTACTGAGTGGGCGACCTGGTCACCATGTTCAGCTTCCTGCCATCGTGGCGTCATGTTTCGAACTAGACTGTTACTGGTACCGGCCGATAAGCAACAGGAGTGTTCAGCTAAAGTGGAGCTGATGCAGCAGAGAGCTTGTCTAGATAGGGAGAGTTGTACCATCGATATGTTGACAGCTAAACGTGAGATTTTTTTTTTGATTATATTTGCCATCAGTCTTTTATCTTTCATATGTTTTAAACGAGTGTTAATGTTATATTTTATCAACCACCCATTGTATATATTCAATACCCATTAAAGGCTTATATCTTTAAAGTTCAAAAGTTCCATGAATGTTACACATATATAAATCAAATCTGATAAATTATGACACTCTTGTTTAACTAAGTCACCATTCTCATGCTCTTATACCTTTAATTGGGGTCGACGCAACATGACTACTTGTTCAAGTATCAATGTGATTTGGATGATAATCAAGACCGGCCGCCTGCCTGACGTTGACGTCAACCCTCCTTGGGTACGTTTGCAGTACGATGCCCGCGGACAAGATGTGGGGAGATGATACTTGTACTCTTGCAACATTCTTCACTGATGCTTCACTCCTATTAGTCGCAACGTGATGTTATATAGCTTATAGCCTTCCTCGAAAATTAAATTTCCACCATGGGAAGAATTTTTCAAATCGGACCAGTGGTTCCTGAGATTAGTGCGTTCAAACAAACAAAAAAAACTCTTCAGCTTTATGATATTGGTATACTCGTAGATAAATGCGTGTGAAGCCGCTGCCAATAGCAAGTATATTTATCTAAATTGTTATGTATAATCAGGTATCTGCATGGAAGAAGCAGACCAAGGTCCATGTCGCGGCGTCTACCAGCGCTGGACATTCGTGGCGGCCAAGGGAATGTGTGTGCCCTTCACTTACGGAGGGTGTCGCGGCAATCAGAACAACTTCATCACCCAGGAGGATTGTACCAAAACTTGTAGTGTTATATTTGGTGAGGTTATCTTATTTTTAAACTTTAGAAAATCTGCTTAAATACGGACTTGATGCTAAGCAAAATAATATACAGACATAATGAATATATCACGGGTTTATCCCATAGGAGTGGAGACTATAGAGCACCATCTGCTACTATGTAAACATTCCCATTCATCTAGTCTCAGGACAACGCCTGTGAGTGCACTTGACCCTTTTGAAGGACCTCGCCGCTGACACCACCATGTTTTATATATTTTTGGGGCGCCTTCTTCCAGTGTTTCCACTTATCTCCGCTGTCCGCCTTAATCGTCTATCGTCCATCCTCTCTACATGACTAAACCACATAAGCATACTTTTATCTACCATAATCCCTACACCTTCTTTCATACTACAGCGTTCTCCTATGACTTGATCTTTTAAAGTGTCACCACCACACATACTTCTCAAAGAGTGCATTTCTATAGCATTTATTCTACTTTCGTGCTTCTTTTGCCATATCCAACATATTTGCTTTTATACATAAACCTTTTAAGGGCCTACATCAATATCATCGCCGACACGTACGTATTAACACAGCCAGTAAGCACAGAAAATGAAGAATAAGGGATACTTTTCCTATTTACTCAAAATCTACTAAATATATTTTAATTCTGATCCACGTGTTTCTATACTATGTATAGAAACACGTAACTATTATGATAGTTACCTATGTTTTTAAAGTTATTTCATTAGTTAATACGCGATAATAGACCGACAAATGAAAAAAATAAAAAATTTGAGAGGTTGTTTCGCCAAGATTTTCTATCGAGAAAACTTTTTTCAATCGCGTTTCTGAGTTCATGCGATCCTAGATCATATATTGAAAAAACATATACTTAAAAATTAGAGCTCTAGCCATTCAATCTAAAGAAACAATGAAAACTTCGTACATAGAAAAATGCACGAAGCTATTTTGGTATCCTCTTAACTACCGTACATTAATAATGCCAATTTTGTTTACTAAATATGACAAGCATTTGAAAGCACATTACGATGAAGTTCATTTATTTGATATATTTACCAAATTGAGCTTAGTAATAACAATACCGTGTCCTTGATCGAAATCGTAACCACTAACTAGGGCACGGCACTAATTTGGCGCAGTGGGAATCATGACACAGTATATATTTGCTAAATCAGTATGGAAACAATGCTATAATAATGATTAGAGCCGCGACTATGTTCGCCTAAGCACTTAATTATCATTTTAATATCTTTATTATTTCATATAGGTAAAACAAAGTCGTTATTTTTATATGTATGTCCTTAAGTGAGCTTAAAGCTTTAAAACTACGTAACGTATTTTGATGCGTTCTTTTTAATAGATAGAGAGGTTCAAGAGGATGGCTTTTATGTATAATTTATTTTGCGGGCGTCGCTGCGGGCGACAGCTTGTAGCATAATACACGCCAGAAGACTATAACTTCTTATTAGTAAAAAAAATAACGATCAGACCTCTATTTTCGGAGAGATCCCCCACATACATACTACAAACTTTAACTCTATACTAGCCTAGATGTATAAACGACTGCTGCGATTTAATAGATAGTTTACAACATATTTTGTATGTTATAGCCACTAATCGTTATCGCGGCAAAATTCTTTTCGATGCGATTCTATGTGTGCTGTTTTGAACACGCTGTTTCTATTTTCCATGATTCCTATTGATCAAGTATGTTAAAGATGTCTATTTCCGGTACATTTACATGTACGGCATAAAATGCACTCTAAATCTAGATGGCGTTGTTTACTAGCGTAACAACTTGTATAAAATGAACGTTGCAATAAGATTTGTCTCGAGTCTCGACAGAAAAACAAAACTTAAATTAAACTTCTAGTACACGTTTACTTTTTTTTGGTATACTGATCTGTGGTGATTCCATACTGCTTACGTATACACTGTGTTGATGAGTTTAGTCGACCTGGTGACCGCAACCATTGCGTCATCTACCGTCACCTTAGAGTGTTGTGAGGTCACTCCACGCAAGTCTAGGCCGAGTTGTGTGTATACTATTTTACACCCAACATCAATGTGAATGTGTGTCTGTTTATGCGAAACAATAAAAGCAATTTCATTTCCGTATATCAGATGTAATGTTAGGTTTCCTAAATCCACAGACATTTCTAACATTTTTGTTGTTATTTGGTCCAACCTCCAAGCTTGAAAGTTCTCGCTAATATTTTGGTTTTGTAAAGTTTGTCATAGTCCAGGGAAGGTTTAAATAGTAAGAAGAAATACTCGTAGAAAGAGAAATATTGCGAGGAATATAGTAAAAACGGTTTTTCAATGCAACTGAAACTAGTATTATTTATACTGCTATTCTAATATTATAAAGCTCAAGAGTTTGTTTGTTTGAACGCGCGATTTGAAAAATTCTTTCAATTTTGGATAGGACGTTTAACGAGAAAGGCTATAGGCTATAAAACGCTGCGTTTATAAAAGCAAAGCATCTGTGAAAAATGTTGTAAAAACAGAGACAATTTTCTAAATTCCATGTGTTCGAAGTCGCGGGCAACAGCTAATTATACTTAAAGATTACTTTTAGATGTAAGCGGCAAATCATGGCACAGTATTACTGAATCGTAATTAAACAAAAAAAATTGTTAATGGATTACCATTAACATTTTATGATTAATTCATTAAACAATATGTCAAAAATTTGTGTATCACCATTACTCACTGTATACATGTTGGCACAAAGCCAGAAATCGAACTTGTGACTCATTGCGGGGACGCCGGTAAACACCTAGTGAGTCTTTCATCTTCTCATTATAAAACTTTCACTATGTAGATGTTAATACAGATTTTTATATCAAAACAACTTCCTAATAATTTCAAATTAAGTTTCTTATAACATACCTATGTTCAGGAATCATTAATTTAACACTAATAGCTGTAATGTCCGATGTGGGCACCAGCACCCTTAACACAAGTTTATTTAACTTAGCTAGGGTTCTGGTCTTGACACACTCCTTTTTATTATCAGTTTTACTTGTGTGTGCCAATTAAACAAATATTTAGTGTATTAGTGACGGGCTTCGTGGTGTAGTGGTTTATATTGCGGACTGCCGATCAAGAGGTCGCGGGTTCGATTCCCCCTTCATTTGTGTGATGTTTATAAATGTCATACAAATGTTTGTCCTGCGTCTGGGTGTTTCTATGTATTATAAGTATGTATTTACAAAAGAAAAGTAGTTTATGTATTCTATCCGTATTCTGGTACCCATAACACAAGCATAATAAGCTTAGCTTGGGACCAGAGGACGTTGTGTGAAATGTCTGTGAATATTTATTATTTATTTATTTATTATTAGTACTAAGATACCTTTTTTTTTTAATAAATAAATATTCATGAACATTTCACACAACGTCCTCTGGTCCCAAGCTAAGCTTATATGCTTGTGTTATGGGTACCAGAATATAGATATAATACATAAACTACTTTTCTTTTATAAATACATACTTATAATACATAGGAACACCGAGATGCAGTGCACACATTTGTATGACAATTAGAAAAATCACACAAATGATTGTTCCGAGCGGGAATCGAACCCACGACCTCTTGATCGGCAGTCCGTTACATGAACCACTCGACCACGAGGCTCGTCCTGTTTAAATAAAAAAATATTATAAAAAATTGGTAATTTTGAATTATAATCAAACCTATTAAAACACGCAAAGACAAGGCTAGTGCCATCTGAGCTTAGAAGTACGTTATGCTAAATTTCAAATTGCAAGATAATGAAATTCTAATACAGCAACGTACAGTCGTTAATAATTTGCTGAGTTTTGTGTAAAAAATTGCTTACGTATTTATAAATTACTCTCGTAAAAAAGAGATAATTATACATATACATACACTAATGGTCTTATTCATAATGACTTATCGGAGGTTTAAAAGTTCGCTAAAATCGGTTCGTGAAAATTGTCAAAACTTGTTATTCATAATAGTCATTTTACGCTAAGACGTTTATTACATCTTCGATAAAATCTCCGTTTAAAACTCCGATAATTCATTATTAATAAGGCCATTAGTATATCTCAGGAATCGAAAGATCACCACTGTCATTTTTACATACCCAATCCATATCTTTTAAAATAAATCCTTGACTTTGATTATAAAGTGCTTAACAATGTCATTGTTCTCATGGTAGCTGATCCCAATAATCTATCTAATCCAACCTTGAGTGGATGACGTGACCGACTACTTATGAAGTCATATACACAAAATACTGAGACAATTTTTCCGCGTCTGTAGCGGATGTTCTAAAAATTTTTTGTTTGATCCCATTGTCTTGAGTACGCTGCCGCTGTATTTTATTACATTTCATTGTTTTGAGTACATAAAATGAGTTATTAAATATGTCAAAATGTTGATTTAAGACTATTTTAAAATCGTTTAAATTGTACCTTCAGATCTTTGACGATATTTTTAAACAAGAAAACATTTATTTATCTTAAACTAACTGTGCCCTGCGTTGTTACCCGCGATAAAAAGGATAAAAAATCTGTTCGTTTTTTAGTATCCCAAGGAAACAATTCCGGATAAAAAGCAGCCTATAATGTTATTCTGATGTCTAAGCTTCATTATTACAAATTATGCAATGTCCAGGAGGTGGAGCCGCGCCGACTGCAGGTAACCAGGTCCCAAGTCAAAGCATCAGCACTAACTACCCAGGGCTGAGCGTCAGTTCTATTGTACCTGTCTCCAATAGTGTCAACGGTATAGTACATATTGTCATGTTATGTCTGCATTCTTGAATTAAGCGCTAAAAATATTAATAATAAGTTTTGTGTTGTGAGAGCAAAACTTTTCCAATTTCAGGATTATCGATATTGGTTAAATTATAAAGAAAATTGTCAAAATATTTTACAACTATACGATATACTCGTAGCGCGCTAATTCTAAGGGTAAAATAGCTCAAAATTGAGGTTTTTCGAGTTTTCTACATAAACGAAAATAACTTTCTCAGGAGAATAAGTACAATCTAAAAGCTTCATAGATACGACAATACTGTGCGAACTAAACGCTCTACCTACATCTTTACTTCTTATAAAACATAGTCATTATTTTTGTATGTATGTCCCTATGTGAGCTTATATCTTTAAAAATACACAACGGATCTTGATGCGGTCTTTTTTAATAGATAGAATGGTTCAAGAGGATGGATTTTTTTGCATAATTTGTTGGGGTTTGCTGTATATTGGACGAGATATGATTTAATTTGCCGAGAAATCCGGACGCGTGCGAACTATAAATGAAAACGCTGCCTTATCTATGTGAGGTACAACAAACTAATGTACGGAGGAATTGTTTGTTACCTATAGTTCTTCAAAAAAGTCCGCGAGGGCATATGTCTATCTTTTAAGGGAAACCCGCTATACCCATAATAATGTTAAAAAAAAATCTCAAATTCAGTAGGGTGTTTTCAAAAGCTATTTACGTATATAGCAATATTTTTTATCAAATTAAATAGCTTAGTTAGCTTACGCAATTAATATAGATTATAACTGCTCTTTACAGCATGCAATTTAAATTAATATCTTAGGAGATATAACGAAAAAAGAATTACGCGCGACAAAATAAAATACTTAAACTGGTGGCTGAGCAACGCGAACGTTTCCTCGGTCTTCTATCCATAATGTTTATTGTGCTTTCAGGTAAAGGATACTGGATGGATTTTCATCAAACTTTCGAATGGAAAATGGAATAGAAAACGAACTTATTTTTTATCCTTTTTACCGCGGGTAGCACCGCGGGGCACAGCTAGTATAATATAAACAAACAAACGAACATAGGTTAATTTATGTCCAGTATATTTTTCAATTTAACTTATATTTGAAAATAGCTAACGTTGTATAATTTTTTGTTCTGTTTAGGTAACACAGGCGCGAGTGATGCAGACTGTCAACTAAGTGCATGGAGTGAGTACTCCAAATGTTCAGTATCATGCGGTACTGGTTATCAAGAACGTAGTAGAACTATATTGGTAAGTCACAATAGTAATCTTTAGATTATTTATATGCGGTGATTAGCACAAAAAAAGACTACATTTGTCGGAAATAGAGTGAAATAAGTTTTGGCACCATTTTGGACGTTGTGACTGCGCCCATTTGCTTCTTAACTTATTTTAAACAAAGTCATTTTTGTATGTATGTTGCTATGTGAGCTTATATCTTAAAAACTACGCAACGGATTTTCGATGCGATTTTGAATTGATGGTGTAGTTCAAGAGGATGGCTTATTTGTATAATTTGTTTAGGTTAGGTGTATATGGTGTTTCTATGTATTATAAGTATGTACAATTTACAAAAAAAAAGTAGTATATGTATAAATAAAACTACTTTTTACGGATTTAGACGCGTATATTTGTTTTAAATTTTGGCCCGACGTTTCGGAGGCTTTGCAGTCACAATGGTCACGGGTGAGAGTCGCGCAAGTGTTAGAAAAAAAAACAAAACAGGTGTATTATGTAGTTTATCCGTATTCTGGTACCCATAACACAAGTATATGTATAAGCTTAGCTTGGGACCAGAGGGCGTTGTGTGAAATGTACATGAATATTTTATTTTATTTATTTATATTTAAAATTCTACTCGTACGAAGTTGCGGGCAACAGTTAGTATTACATAAATCAACGTATGAAGGTTATTAATCACAGACTGAAATATGTGAGCAATAATTAAATTACTCGAGTAATGATATAATTTTGACAGGTCGTGTACTTGACACCAATGCTCAGATATTATTGGTGTCAAGTGCGAGACCTGTAGCCTATGTAGGTATGCGTGTTAATTGATGACGTGACCAAAACATACAAATTGATACTTATAGTAACATCATCGGGCAAGAAGTCTCATGACTTGTGAACACGTGGATTCGATTATCACCTACGACAATTTCATTATTTTCTAGCTAATGCCTGTGGTTTCCGTGGATGACGGATTAAAAATACAAGTGTCACCACTCCATTCTTTTCCCAGGATGCTGTAAGAGCGAGATTGTTAACGTCTACTGTGAGAGACGAAAAACTCGAAATGAAACTCAGCGTAGAACAGGGACCATAATCCCTCTCAAAGTGGAGGAAGCTCATGCTCAGCAGTAAATAAATACTCATGGACATTTCTCACAACGTCCTCTGGCCCCAAGCTAAGCTTATATGCTTGTGTTATGGGTACCAGAATACGGATAGAATACATATACTACTTTTTTTTGTAAATACATACTTATAATACATAGTAAACACCCAGACGCAGTACAAACATTTGTATGACAATTAGAAAAATCACACAAATGATTGTCCCAAGCGGGAATCGAACCCGCGACCTCTTGATCGGCAGTCCGTTACCAGAACCACTACACCACGAGGCCCGTCATAGGGCAGTGGGAAGTTAAAGTAAAGTAAAGTAAAGATTTATTGCAATAAAAACAGGTTTATACATTTATGTTAACTTAGATATACATATTTTTTTTTTGAAAACCCAGTGGCTATATAATTATGCAAACTATTTCCCGTACTAGTTTTAAAACTGTATCACGGTGAAACAGGCTTCCTCATACATGCTTCCTTAGTTAAGGGGCTGAAGAGGAAGAGAGGAATGTAGGACCGTGATTTCACCCGCGTTTACAGCTTCTGCCCCGCTCTTTGGTTTCAAGCGTGATAATTTATAGCCTAAGGATGGGCTATTAAGATCGAATTAAAGAAAAAATATCGAAAAATCGTTATATTTTCCAGGCTAACCCACGTCCAGGTGGTCGAGCTTGTCCAAGAGTACTCTCTCGTCGTCGAAGATGCTACAGACAATGCTAGAAGCTATTATAATTACTTTTAATTGCAATAGCAATTATTCGTGTGTGACCACACACGAATAGTTAAATATAAAACTAACTAAATAACTGTTATTACATAATACTCACATTTTATAACTTAATATTCTCTAACACACATTACGGATACACGTCTTTTTCAATATTTTGTTTTAAATACAGCCCGACGACGTTTCAAAGAGTTTGGATATGAAACAAAATATCTAGATCCGCAAAATTGATTTTATTTTAGAACTTATGAAAAAATAACAGTTTAAGAAAAGATGGTAGAGTTTTGTGCAAGTCTGTCGTCCATTCAGGAACAGATCTTCTATTGTTGGCCTATTTCTACTTAAATTAAGGCATTTACATTTATATATACTGTTTATATACCTACGGAATCAGATGTAGCGAATAAATTATAACAAACATACGAAGTAATAAATGATTTCAATTTAACTTGTCTTTAATTTATATACAAATTACAACAAAGTTACAACTCCTGCTGTTATCATTAGTAGGTATTGGTACCAATTCTACGCGCACAACTAAACTTAACTAAAAAATGAAATTTGATTGTGTCAATAACACCATTCCGTAATGTTAACGATTCTTTCTTGTTAGCAAATCTGTTTATTATAGATTAACGATTGTAATTAATATAAAATTACACAACAAAACAGCCAAATAATCAATATACAGCAATAGTTGTTTTCATTTTTTAGTTAAGTTAAGTTTAGTTGTGGACGTAGAATCGACACCATTATCCTAGTAATCCTATCCTAACTGACTTCCTATAATCCTACTTATTAGAAAGAAAGAAAACTTACAAGAAAAAAGAAAATTACAAAATTTTAAGCCGAAAAAGGTCCTTACCCAGCGAATGCTGTAGCAGCAAGCTACTAGATTTTTCAAGCGCTGGTTTTCAGTAAACACCTACGGTTTATTGAGGTTACTACAAATATCGTATGCGTAAGCATGATAAAAACATGAATATTTATAGTTTAAGCTAACTGTTCCTCGATTTGCCATTGAAATGTAACACGCTTTTATAAATAATAGCGGTCCCATTCCATTTTCTCCCCAGGGTGCTGTAGAAATCAGATAAGATATAATACAACTCTAACATACTCGAACCGGAAATCTCAGAACTAAGTTGTAACCAAACCAACACGCCTGGTTAGCGCGACATTAAATACCAAACAGCTTTTCAAAGTGTAGGAAGCCCGTGCCCAACAGAAGGACGTAATGCCCTGGGAAAGTTGAGTTGCATTTTTTTTCTTTTAATTTAGTTCATAGGAAACAGATATGTAAGCACAACTACGCATAACTGTACGATTTTTAAGGTCAAAGTGAATACCTTCGCTTTACGCCTGTAGAATAACATGTGTGAACTAATGTATCTGTTATTACTGACAAGTGACAGTTTATATTGTTTACCACACATTATTGTGAACAAAAAAAATATAGAAATCAATAACATGATACATTTGAAGGTCGCGGAACTTAAATAAAGTATTATTTTTAAGTACTTTTATATTGACGAACTAATGGAACTAAGGCTACCTATTACATTTGATATGAATTTAGGTACCTAAGTATATTAAAACACATAAGTTACGTCAGAAAAGAAAACGTAGAAAAGACCAGGTTTTATCCAGCAGATCAGGCTGGTGTTAATATAAGGTAACCAGGTTTAGAGATTCAAAAAAACCCAATAATGTCGAAAAGATTTAATAAATATTTTCTTAGACAAAAAATATTTAATATGTAATATTTTCTAACACTTGCGCGACTCATCTGTTTAAATAAAACTACTTTTTACGTCTCACCCGTGACCATGGTGACTGTAAAGTCTCCGAAACGTCGGGCCAAAATTTAAAACAAATATACGCGTCTAAATCCGTAAAAAGTAGTTTTATTTAATATGTACTTTGCATCTATCAGTTTCTGTGTTTTTAACATAAATGGGTAATGAAATTCTCAAAATGACCTCATCGATTCTTTTCGGTCACTCGGAAATTGACTATGTGCATATATATTACAGGTTACTAATATTAACACCTTAAATCGAACATATTTTGTTTCTTTTTTGGCTTGTATACTAGATCAGTATCGATCCGAAATAGGTACATGTATGCGCATAATTTCCGAATGACCGCCACAATTCGGATCCCTCTTTTCTAGTATAAAAAAAATTAATTCAGAAATATTTACATAATCAATATCAGAAGTCACTAATGTTAGCTAAAATTTCTTGTTGAAGAAAATGTTAAACAGGTTAACGTAACACGATTAGGTGTTAAATGGTAATGCATAAATTATTAAACCACTATATAGGTACCTCCTGTATGTCATAGTAAGCCATAACAAAAGTTGTTTGTATTTCAATTGAGTTTAGTTTTTATCACAAAATAATCGGTACCATTGTCTTACGTTATAAATAAGTTAAATAGATGTTAGATATCAAATGTTGTATGTATGTCAGTCACGTATTACCGCCGCACACCTGGCCGTGTGGTATATTTCCTTAATCACTGATGTAAATTATTCTATTTTTTTTTTGCAAACTTGTTGAACAATATTGTATTGCTTCGGCATACGGATGAAGTTTTGTTATATTTTCATCAAATACAATAGAGATTAACAATTCGCCTGTGTTTTTTTTTTGGTTTACAATACAAAGAAACACAGGTGTCTCTGAAACTTGGTTTCAAAGAAGTAGGTATTACAGAAACTGTTGTCTTACGTTAAAAAAGATTTTATAAAAGTTTAAAGTATTTTTATACGCCTAGGGCATAAGTAGGTTCCAATAAGTAAGAAAGTGAAACTGCGGGCCGCAACTAATCATCTATAATAATATTAAAACACTTTAAATGCGCTAATCTCAGGATCCTGGTCCGATTTGAAAAATTGTGTGGGATAGTACATTTATCGAGGAAGGCTATAGGCTATATATCATGACGCTGCGACTAATAGGAGCGAGGCATCAGTGACAAATGTTACAAATACGGGGAAAATTTTCTGAATTCCCTGCGTACGAAGTCGCGGACAACACTGGCTAGTTATTATATAAATAGTTAACACACTAATGGTCTTATTCATAGTGACTTATCGAAGGTGTAAAAGTTTGCTAAAATCGGTTTGTGAAAATTTTCACAACTTGTTAGTCATAATAGTCTTTTTACGATAAAACGTTTATTATCTCTCGGATAAAATCTACGTTTAAACCTCCGATAAGTCATTATGAATAAGGCTGAAGTAATTGCGCTTGCTTAGTGAAAAAAAAAGAAACACATCCGCACAGGTGAACAATTAACTAAATGAGTTATATGATTTAATTTATTTAATTGTGTGTAGGTTTTATGTATACGGTCGTGCTACGTCGACGTCTTTATGGTAGAGATAGTCCTTAATTAACTATCATCCAACGAATGGCGAACACGTTAGTACCTACATCACAAAACGTAGGTACAATATTTTTTGCAAATAATAAATAAATAAATATAGATGAACATTACACACAACGTCCTCTGGTCCCAAGCTAAGCATATAAGCTTGTGTTATAAGTACCAGAATATGGATAATATATTACTTTTCTTCTGTAAATACTTACTACATAGAAACACCCAGTTAGTTTAACTTTAGTTGGGGGACATATCGGTATTCGCGGTATGACATAACTATTAGGAGTTAGCCAGGGTCAATGTTAGTGCCTTAGTAAACCACGTCTTACGTCATCGAACTCAATATTATATCGTAAAAATCTATATCACGGACATGCCTATACCAGACAAATAAGCTAGACATATGTGTTAAACTGATGGTGGCAAGAGAAGGATGATGTGATTGAAGTAATGGTGCAGGGTATGGTGTAGTGTATTATGTTGGGAGAGAGACTATGAAGTACACAAGGTTGACCCGGTTGTGAATGCCACTGAATGCAAGCGTCGCGATATCACGTGTTTTGGCGCTTTTAAAGCGATTTTGTAGCCTAAAATAAAAGGAGGTCTGATCAATAATTTTCTCATATTTTACGGACCTAGAAACTAGTGTTAAGGTTTCATTCGGATCCCAAGGACCGATTATGTATTGAAAATGCCATTCTCTAAGCAGTTGTTATCTTCTTTTGGCAATATGAAAATTGTCTTTAATTTCTGGTAATGATTGGGGATGACATGAATCAGTTTCCTAATCCCAAATACTAGCTCAGTCCTCAATATAGTTTACAGTCAAGGCTCTAACATTTATGAAAAAAACTGAAACCAAGCAGTGAAGTTAAAACAAGTTATTCCATTTAAGCATTTTTTTGTTTCTACGTAGTATTGTGCATAAACAAAGTGTAACCTTGTGCTTCCAAAATAATGCCGTTTAGGAAGTAACAGGTAGGTATGTATGTATGAAGGCCGCTGCATACAAATGTATATTATTGTTGTTTTGAGTTTTGTAGTCTAGTTCGTTTGCGTCATTATTGGAAATTGTATGTCAAAAAGCATTATTAAGCGCCTACATCAATATCATCGCCGACACGTACATATTAACACAGCCAGTAGGCACAGAAAATGAAGAATTAGGGATACTTTTCCTATTTACTCAAAATCTACTAAATATATTTTAATTCTGATCCACGTGTTTCTATACATAATAGTTACCTATGTTTTTAAAGTTATTTCATTAGTTAATACGCGATAATAGACCGACAAATGAAAAAAATAAAAAATTAGAGAGGTTGTTTCGCCAAGATTTTCTATCGAGAAAACTTTTTTCAATCGCGTTTCTGAGTTCATGCGATCCTAGATCATATATTGAAAAAACATATATTTAAAAATTAGAGTTCTAGCCATTCAATCTAAAGAAACAATGAAAACTTCGTACATAGAAAAATGCACGAAGCTATTTTGGTAGCCTCTTAAACCAATAAGCACCGTAGAACTAAACCTATAAACATCAAATCTAATTTATTTATTTGTCTACATAGGTATTAATTAACAATATAAATATAATAATAACTTATGGTATTAAATAACAATATAATTTCTGATATGTCCTGCCAAAATATGGCGAACAAATATAAACACAAATAATAATATTTTTTTTATACAATAGTCAAATAAATAGTAAAATAATGTCAAAAAATAATATTAGTCGACCGCACACGTGACCAGAAGGCTGGTCTGTACCTGGCACAAAGGATAGCAATTGCTATCCAGCGTGGTAATGCGGCCAGCCTTCTGGGCACGTTGCCCATGTCGATGTCTATCGATGCGGAGGAGTTTTTTGATGCGTGAAATATATTTTAGATTCCTCCCCTTTTTTTTTTATTTAAAATTTTTTATTACCCTATTTTATGTTTTGGAAATAATATTGTAAATACTACTGATGTATAAAAAATTTTAAATGATTAAAAAAAAATGATATGAACTTGACGGGCTTCGTGGTGGAGTGGTTCATGTAACGGACTGCCGATCACGGGGTCGCGGGTTCGATTCCCGCTTGGAATCAATCATTTGTGTGATATTTATAAATGACATACAAATGTTTGTACTGCGTCTGGGTGTTTACTATGTATTATATGTATGTATTTACAAAAGAAAAGTAGTATATGTAGGATATCCATATTCTGGTACCAATAACACAAGCATATAAGCTTAGCTTGGGACCAGAGGACGTTGTGTGAAATGTCCATGAATATTTATTATTATTTATTACTTTTAACACCAGCAATAAAAAGTATTCACTTACATACTAGGTTCTGGTGTTTTAGCATATTTGAAATATTGTTGTTCTCTTCACTGAAATACATAAGATTTTCTTTTTTGATATATTCTTTTAATTATTTGTTTATTAATTATCTATTTTGACGGGCCTCGTGGTGTAGTGGTTCTGGTAACGGACTGCCAATCAAGAGGTCGCGGGTTCGATTCCCGCTCGGGACAATCATTTGTGTGATTTTTCTAATTATCATACAAATGTTTGTACTGTGTCTGGGTGTTCCTATGTATTATAAGTATGTATTTACAAAAAAAAAAGTAGTATATGTATTCTATCCGTATTCTGGTACCCATAACACAACCATATAAGCTTAGCTTGGGACCAGAGGACGTTGTGTGAAATGTCCATGAATATTTATTTATTTATTTATTTATTGTACTTTACTTATTATACAAGTTATCATTTTTGTATGTGTCTCCCTAGATGATTTTATATCTTCAATCAATCAATCCTTTATTTTTGTAAATATAGGATATAAGTTGTTATAATTTGTGTTACATACTACACAACGGATTTTAATACGTTAATTTAATAGATAGTGATTCAATGATTTGAGAAGGTATTTTTTTATTTTCCGCGCTATAAAGTTGCGGGTAACAGCTAATTAAAGGCAAATCTTATGTGAGTGAAAAGTGCGATTAAAGATTCTTCCATATAGATTCGAAGCTAATAAAAACATGTAAAGGGTATTCAGTCAAAAGGCCATTTTTGAAAAGAAATTTAAAATACTTCCACATATACCACAGCTATCAATTTTTGATATATGTTACTTCAATACTCTAACTAAGTTTTTAACATTAGTGAAAATACGATTGGCAAAATAATCCTCGATAGAATTATTTTAAAAAAAAAATGCTGTTTTTACTTTTTAATTCGATTGTTACAGACAACTATAAGGAATACGAATATCGAACTTCCGTTATTAAAATAGATAGTCGAAAAATCTCTCTTAGTACTTTTAACTTAACTTAGTAAATATTTTATCCCATTCCTGTAGAATTTTTAATAAATTTATTTCGTAAAAACGCTATTTTTGGTTAAAATGGTTAAAATTGTGTTTGTGATTTACAATAAATCTATTTTAGTATTTATTGTGGATACAATCTATACTAATATCATAAAACTGAAGTGTTTGTTTGAACGCGCTAATCTCAGGAACCACTGGGCCAATTAGAAAAATTCTTTCAGTGTTAGATAGGGCATTTATCGAGGAAGGCTGTAGGCTATATAACATCACGCTACGACCAGTAGAAGCGAAGCAGTAGTGAAAAATGTTGCAAAAACGGGAAAAGTTTTCTAAATTCCACGCGGACGGAGTCGCGGGCAACGGCTAGTTTATAATATTGACTACTAAACTTTTATGATAGATACTGATCTGGCATAGCCTTGAGTATTTTTCATGATGATTACAGAGCATTTTTGTGGAACTAATTTTCTGCTTGGATGATGTGAATTCGCATTAGCCTTTGATAAGTACTGAACGATATGGCGACCTTCCTCGGTGGTACAATTACTACGGAAATAGGCTTAATTACGCAGGCCAAATATTATCTGATAAAACTAAATGACTGCGGGAAAATTAAGTATAATATTATGTTGACTGATCTAAATAAGATAATTTAGAAAATACGGGTATCAGATTCTCATTAACTGTCCCACTGGTGGGCACAGGCCTCCTCCGCTTTGGGAGGTATTACGGTCTACTGTGTCACGCTGACGAGGCGTTTTGTTTATTTTTGAGTTTTCCGTCTCTCAACGACGATTTTATCTGTGTACAATTAGCTATAAAGCACCCTGGGAACGAAATGGGGTGGTGACTCTTGTATTCTTAATGCGTCACCACACGGACATTTTGTACACAATCATTATTTATACTAATGATAAAATACCTAAAAATTAAGACGATGTGTACCACTGTACCAGCTCAGATTAACCAGATGTAGTGTCTATGGCTACATCACTAAGTCGGCTTGAAGCCACATTACATATATATCTATGTGTGCGTGAAATATGTCTATGATACAGGCTATATGTCATATGAAACATTATGAGTATATGAAGTACGATTTAGCCAGGCTAAAGTTAGGCTAAACTTTATAATGACTTTTCGAAGGTTTAAACAGTAAAATAATGTCACTTTATCGGAGAGATAATAAACATTTTATCGTAAAAAGACTAATAAGAATAACAATTTTATCCAATTTTAGAAAACTTTTAAACCTCCGATAAGTCATTATGAATAAGACCATAAACATTTTGTAATCTTCATTAATACCTCATGGTTTTATTCCAATACTCTACGTTTTAAAACACGTGATAAACATACGTATATCACGTTAGAAATATTATATTATATTACCGGCTAACACTCACTGTTTTGGGATCGAAGATGTCGTTCCAGGTTTCGAGCATATCCGTGCGTGTATCGTATCATATCATAGGCGTGCACTGCGGGCGACAGCTCGTACAGCCCGCTGTGACAGTGCGAGGGGTGGAGGGTCTTGAGGTGGTGGGGGATTTTTGCACTGCTGATGTTCACCGACCCAGGTGATGAGTGGTCGATGACACAAGGTGATATTATCTTGCTGTCGGCAATCACTATGTCCTGGTTAGCGCGAGTACCATCGCACACACTGCTTGCTGTGTCGCTCTCTAGATCAACCACTTTCTTTTTTGAGGTCGCATTAAGAACAGGTATCGAAGAAGGAGATAGCGTCCACCCAACATCTCTGTTCATGTTTGGATATCGACGAATTTCTATGGCCTCGCGTATTTTACGAGGCACCAGAAACTTTAGGCTAACTAGGCTCGGTTGGAAGAGCTTCGGGACGGTATTCCGAGGAGGGGATAGGTGGGTTCAAGTCCCGCTTGCGGCAGTCAATTTTTCCACCATAATTTGATTTATTAAGTAAAAAGCATAGCATGTCAATTGCAAAATTAATAAATTACTTTTCTCTTGCTAATACGGAGCCTTTGTCGAACCGGATGTAATGATTTATATCCGTGAGATGTGCGTGTTCCGCCAGATCTGATACGTTCGTGTCATTGTTCTTAATGCACCTTATGTGTTCCGTTAATCTAGTAGCTATATTGCGTCGAGTCTCTCCGATGTAACTCTTGCCACAGTCGCACGGTACTCTGTACAGTCCTGGCACATTGAGGTGGTCTCTGTCCTTTGGTGACCGTAATAGTTGTCTGATTTGACCAGGTGCGCGGAAGAACGTTCTGATGTCAAACTTGCGTCACAACAGGTAACCTATTTTGTCCGTTATTCCTCTTACGAACGGTAAGTACGTTGGAGAACGATCCACCTTAGTTGGTCTCTTACGCTCACTCGGATTTGTCCATCGGCAACATTGTCTCCAACTGTAGCCGTTGTCCTCACCCACTCAGGGTTGCACAGTCTAAGAGCACGGTTTATTAGAGACCGTGGTACTGAGGACAGGTGTGCAGGATGATGGTGGGAGCTAGCATGAAGATATCGATCCGTATGTGTAGGTTTGCGATAAATCGTATGCGTCAGTCGTCCAGTCGGTTCTCGAATCACTCGTACATCCAAAAACGCTAGCGTACCTTCTTTCTCTTCTTCCACGGTGATCTGTATCTTTGGATGCAGTCCATTCAGGTGATCAGTGAATTACTGTAGACTGTTTTTCACACACATCTTCGATCCCAAAACAGTGAGTGTTAGCCGGTAATATAATATTTCTAATATGAATATTATGATTATTTTATGCGTCTATTACAAGAAGATCTCGAACGATTTCAAGAATACTGTACGCTCAATAGGCTAGATCAGAATGTATCGAAGTGCTACGTGTGTTCCTACTCACGCAAACCTGACCCAATTCTGCAAACCTATACTTTTAGGAATTCTACCATTGACAGAGTTAATCAGATAAGAGATCTAGGCGTTATATATGACGCTAAATTAATTTTCGAAGCTCATGTTGAATCCATAGTAAAAAAAGCTACACAGTCTCTCGGATTCATTTGTCGAATAGCGGCTGATTTCAGAAGCATTAAGACTATAAAAAATTTATATTGCTCTTTGGTACGGAGTCCTCTATAAATATAAATATGCCTCTCAAGTATGGAACCCTCGATATGATATCTACCTAAATCGTATTGATACAGAGAAAATTTGTAAGGTATCTACAATTTCACACAAATTGCTACATAGCAAACTATGAAACGCGATGTAGGAAGTTTCACTTACTTCCCCTGCATGAAAGACGCAGAATTGCTGATATATCATTTTTGATCAATTGTGATCAATGGTGAACAAAATAGGATTGTGCGCACCGCCTACTTTCCGGCGTAGGAATAACATTTTACACTTACCTGCGGCAAGTACTAATTATCGCCAGAACACATATTTAATTAGAGTTGGTCGTATGTTTAACGAGGTGTGCCGGGATGTAGACATCGATATTTTCAACACCAGTGTTGCAGAAAGGCTTAAGAAAGTTTGGAGCTGTATTTTCTTTGAGGATGGTCGTGATTGATTGGTTTGTATTTTTTGTTATTGTTGTTGTTTTGTTTCTTTTTAATTTATATTTTATCACTGTAATTTTTTCTTAATTTTTATATAGAGATATCCTTTGACATAATTTTTGTAATACAATCATTAGAATGAATTTAATAATAAGCAGAATTGTACCTATATTTGTTAAAACTTTTGATTGGCCATATTCTTACTATTTTGTTTTTCTATATAAGTATTTAGCTGTAAGTTTTCCATGAATTGTAAAATAAAATAAAATGACTCAAACTCACGAAAATTTCAATACGTATGTCACGTGTTTATAAATAGCATATAAATTATTGAAGCAATTAAAAAGAAATTTAGTAACTATTATAATAAGTTTGGTAGAACGTCAATCTAATAATGTATATATGTATTAATAAAAATAACGTATAAATATTTGATGACATTTTAGGGTTTGATAATATAAAATATTTAAGGACCTAGTTGTATGTCTGTCAACCAACATATCCAACCATAATAAAGGCAGCCACCCTTGCCGGGTCATGGTAAGGCTCAAGGCACCACGGTCTGCTAGGGCAAAGAGAGAGGGAACAATAGGAACATAATGTAGTAGAACCGAAATAAATAACTAGGCTTTTGTCAAGGCAAAAACACACTGATGCAATTTAAATTCATTCTTTAAAATTATTACATTGTCATCGGTTATTAAGGGCCTACATCAATATTATCGTATATCATCGCCGACACGTACATATTAACACAGCCAGTAGGCACAAAAAATGAAGAATTAGGGATACTTTTCCTATTTACTCAAAATCTACTAAATATATTTTAATTCTGATTTACGTGTTTCTATATATGATAGTTACTTATGTTTTTAAAGTTATTTCATTAGTTAATACGCGACAATAGACCGACAAATGAAAAAAATAAAAAATTTGAGAGGTTATTTCGCCAAGATTTTCTATCGAGAAAACTTTTTTCAATCGCGTTTCTGAGAAGCAATGAAAACTTCGTACATAGAAAAATGCACGAAGCTATTTTGGTATCCTCTTAATGCAAAATTAGAAAAATAAAAAAAGCTAACATCATACTTTCGTAATTTACTTAATTTAGAATTTTCAAGTCACATATTATATGACGGAGCGACAATTAAAATAAATAAATATGAACGTATAATTCGTTAACGTAAAGAATTGTAGACAAGTCGTAACACGTGATTACCCTACCACGTCCCCACTTTGCAATGAGTTTAAATACGAGACAGCCACAGAGCTAAGAGTCAGTATCGTTTGAGACGTTAGACAGGGCGAATCTCTGCCCGACTAGTTGCTCACTCACAGTAGTGATAAAGAGTTTATACCGGTCATAATCGCGAGTGTATAATTATAAAGTGTGTATTTGTGAGAAAGTGTAAAGTGACGATTGAGAGGTGATGTTTTGTGTGAACATCATTATCTTGGTGGTAGAGGCGCAGGTTATAGGGGGTTTGGTTGGAGACCTGCTGTGCAGCCCTTTTATGTGTGAAAGAGAATGACAGATTGATGTATGAACATCTTAAAAACAGCTTCTACAATTTGTAGACCAATTATAAACCAAAGCAATTCCATTCTCTATTATGTTACTCCGACATATATGAATGAAATAGTTTTATATTCTCTCTAACACTTGCCCGGCTCGATTGTTTGATATAAAACTACCGTGACCATGTTGAAATAAATAATAAATAAATAAATATTCACGGATATTTCACACAACGTCCTCTGGTCCAATTTAAGCTTATATGCTTGTGTTATGGGTACCAGAATACGGATATACTACATAAACTACTTTTCTTTTGTAAATACATACTTATAATACATAGAAAACACCAAAATAATAATGTTTTTTTTGTTGTCTCTGAAACGTCGGGCTAAAATTTATAACAAATACATGCGTCTATATCCTTAAAAAGTAGTTTCATTGAATTAGTTTTATTTTAAAAAGGGGATTAATACGTATAGTAACTAAACACCCACGAATTACAACAAAAATAACTTTAATGTCATATTCATATTATTATTAAATGACCAAAGTACATATAGCAAAGTATTTAGCTTAGTAACTATCTATTGCAACGCTCTGGGGCTTTTGTGGTGATGATGTTTGTATTACATATGTAGTGTTTACAGATTAGAGAGTCCAAAGAACGACCATTAGTGTTGAGTCAACATAATTTGTAATGATGTTTACTATATTAATTTTGTATAATTATTAATGGGTTGTTTTCTTTTCCAAAGAGATAAAGACTGCAAACACAATTAGGACTGTAGACACAATTAGTTATTAAATATCATTAGATTAATGGGATATTGAAAGTAGAAGCCGAAGTTCCTCCTCATGCGTCAGTCACGAACGATTAACTAGTCACGACCAATCACTAGTATAGCACTAGTCACGACGGATCAACATATCACTAGTCCAGTCTAGTACTAGTTACGACAGATCAAGCAGTAACGAATTATCTACTAGTCACGAACGATCTAGTATTCACGACAGATCTAGTCACGATAATTTCTGTAGTTACGACCGATCCAAGTTCTTGTATTGTGTGTGATAATTAAAATAAGTTGTACTCAACGCCGTGGTTTCAATACCCATTCACCGACACCCGACCGTAAACATAATAATATATTGTAAACTAGCTGTTGCCCGCGACTTCATATGCGTGGAAATTAGAATATTTTCCCCGTTTTTGCAACATCACACAATCTTATATATAAAAATCAATTGTTGTTCGTTAGTCTCGCTAAAACTCGAGAACGGCTGGGCCGATTTTGGTGATTTTGGTCTTGCAATATTCGTGAAAGTCCAGGGAAGGTTTAAACGGTGACAAAATATATGGGAATCTAAAATTCCACGCGTACGGAGTAGCGGGCATCAGCTATCTATAATAATATTATAAAGCTGAAAAGTTTGTTTGTTTGTTTAAACGCGCTAATCTCAGGAACCTCTGGTCCGATTTGAAAAATTCTTTCAGTGTTGGTTTTGTCCATTTATCGAGCAAGGCTATAAGCTATATAACATCACGCTGCGACTAATAGGAGAGAAGCAGTAGTGAAAAATTTTAACGGGGAAAATTTTCTAAATTCTACGCGTACGAATTCGCGGGGAACAGCTAGTATCTTTATAAATTATAGCCTATGTGTTATTCTGATGTATAAGGTGAGCTACAATATAGTAAAGTTTCATTAAAATCCATTCAGTAGTTATTGCGTAGAAGAGTAACAAACATCCATACTCACCAACTTTCACATTTATAATATTAGTTGGATTAAAAGGTATAAGGATACAATAACACTAGGAAGTAATATATTATGTGGGTAATTTGATCATGTAAATGTATAGTGTCCCATAAATAATGATGATAATGATAGTGATAGCAATGTTAACACGCTCTTATAGATCAATTAGTTAAGTTAAGTTAGTATTTGTATATTGTATTAAGTATTTGTTATTAGCATAACGAATATACGTATCATATAATAAGGAACTGCATCGTGGATATAATTATGTAATAATAATATGCGTGTACATTTGTTCGTTGACACTTGCCCATGACCGCGCGGTGAAAGTGGATGACTTACTCTCGAAGCGCATTCACCTTTGAAAGTAAAGAGATCAAAGTACGTAGCGAGCCTAACAAAAAATTATTCGAAGAAAATTATATAATGATGTTTAAAATATATATTAATGCGTCTTTACGCATGAATTTTAGAAAATTTTCCCCGTTTTTGCAATATTTTTCACTGATGCTTCGCTCCTATTAGTTGCAGTAGTCTTCCTCGATAAATGTAGTATCTAAAACTGAAAGAATTTTTTAAATCGGTCCAGTGGTTCCTGAGATTAGCGCGTTAAAACAAACAAACTCTCATGCTTTATATAATTAGCATAGATTTATTAATACCGGAAGAAAAAAAACTGGATATTTTGAGACTACTTTCTGCAAAACGTGTTTCCTAACCTATGGTCACAAAATATTATGCAAAAATAGAAATCTCTGCATTTAAATTAACCAATTAACTATATAACTAAATAATATTCAGAAAAAAACATTATTTAGCATAGTTCGTCCCAATTATTTCATTAAATCACCTATGATTGGCTGTAGTTTCGGTTCTTGATATCAAAATATTACCTGTAACAAAAAATAAATTGAAATGAAAACATCTGCACACTGCTTAAGAGGGCACGATACCATATTATGCTCCATACAAAAATATGGGCATCGTAGTCCCCTGTTTTCTTTGTGGATATTGCCTCCAGAGGAACGAATCTATTTATTTCATAGTATCTAGATCTTATATATCTATGCTTCTATCACTTTCTTTTTTTCAAAACATAATAACTAATACATAGAAATATGACCATCCAAACATCCTGTTTTTTCGGTTTTCTTTAGATAAAGTTGCAGCGTCTATCAAACAAAGGTAAGGTTTTACCAAAAATGAAAGTGATAGAAGCATAGATATACTTTTCATCTATAATATAGCGTAAAAGAAATTAAAATCGGTTTAATTTGCGCGAAAAAAAGGGGACTATGAAACGTCTTTTTTTTAAGAATTTGTAGGTAAAATCTGCTTCAGCTAAATTTGTCACTTTCAGCGCGATGCACGGGAATAGGGATAGCAATACCTAAAACCAATACCTAAATGAGGAGTATAGTACCCTCTTAACGTCGAAGGTTGTTAGTGTCATCAGAACATTTCAGACACCACGCAAGCTGTTTACAAACTGTCTATCACTTCCTGAAAGCTCAATTTCATGATATAATCCATAGATTACTTACACAGATTACTTTCATATCAGATTATTAACTAACCTGTTGATACTTCCGTAGTGCTTGTTACATAATAATATATTCATTAGTGATAAGGCCGCCCTTTGTACAATAGCTTTTAAGACTGTATTTTCTTTTCAAATTCTGTGTAAAATTGGTGTTTGTGCAAATAAAGAGTTATCTATCTATCTATCTATTCAAGGAATAAGTCTACTTAATTCTTTGATTGCTCAGTGCCCTGATATAAATAAATAAATAACTACAATATGTTCAACGCAGTCGACTTACACTGTTAAGGGCCTACATCAATATTATCGTTGACATGTACATATTAACACAGCTAGTAGGTTTAGTAAATGAAGAATTAGGGATATTTTTTTTGTTTACTCAAAATCTGCTAAATATATTTTAATTCTGATTTACGTGTTTCTATATATAATAGTTACTTATGTTTTTAAAGTTATTTCATTAGTTAATACGCAATAATAGACCGACAAATGAAAAAAATAAAAAATTAGAGAGGTTGTTTCGCTAAGATTTTCTATCGAGAAAACTTTTTTCAATCGCTCTTCTGAGTTCATGCGATCCTAGATCATATATTGAAAAAACATATACTTAAAAATTAGAGCTCTATATAGCCATTCAATCTAAAGAAACAATGAAAACTTCGTACGTAGAAAAATGCACGAAGCTATTTTGGTATCCTCTTAAGGTACTGTTAAGTCAATTTTTTTTTTAAATAAATAAATAAATATTCATGGACATTTCACACAACGTCATCTGGTCCCAAGCTAAGCTTATATGCTTGTGTTATGGGTACCAGAATACGGATAATATAATACATAAACTACTTTTCTCTTGTAAATACATACTTATAATACATAGGAACACCCAGACGCAGTACAAACATTTGTATGACAATTAGAAAAATATAAATTACAATTAGATAAAACTGAACAGTTTATTTGTTTGTTCAACAGTTTATTTGTTTGTGAACAATACATCATTAAATTATTGTCAACCATATAATTTTAGTGTATCACTTCAGTTTGAACTGTGTTTTTTTTATAATGGCCTCTATGTAATAATGTAAGTTTTATAAGGTTATGGGTTAGCTCGCTATTTAAATGCCAAACACATGCAATTTATTAAATGGAAAGGCGTGGCATGTTTCGGGTCCACATGAATGGTAGTAGGTATCCATATGTCAACATTATGTATCATATAGACGTCGTGGCGAGTCAATCATCGTTCAACTATGTATCTCAATATATACACAAAGTATGTTTATATTTGTTGAAAAAGTTTGTTAAAAAGAATCGCGGTCACGATTTAGCCTCTTTGATGCAACTCGGTCGAAACGTCGGGAGCGAAGGTATTAAAACTTTTTAACAATAATTAACGTGATTATAGTCCCGGTAAATTTTTTCCTACTATTCCGTCTATCAGAAAACCAATCATGGTACCTCTATGTAACTTACCAACGTAGGATAACGCGAAGGATATTTAAAATGAAAATTAGCAATGTAAATAAATAAATAAATATTCATGGACATTTCACACAACGTTCTCTGGTCCCAAGCTAATCTTATATGCTTGTGTTATGAGTAGGGTTGCCACGCGTACTTTATAATAAAGTATTGTACGTTATTTCAGGTAATTGTACTTTATACTTTATGAAAACAATAAAGTACGCGAAAATACTTTATTTTGCATGATTTGATTTTTCTTACCTATAATAACTAATATACTTTATCTGCAAAGAAAAAAGGTGGCAACCCTAGTTATGAGTACCAGAATACGTATAGAATACTTAAACTACTTTTCTTTTGTAAATACATTCATATTTTCATTAAATTCAATTATTTCATTTATCAAAGAGAATTAATTTCCCACATAACACATATACTTAATATATGTCTTCATAAAGTACAGATGCTATATACAAACACGTTGATTTGCTTGTCAAGTATGTTTAAAATGTAGTTGTCGTCTATAGGTCTTAGGGCCTCGTTCACCATCTTCAAGTAAAGCGTTGATTAGTTACTTATCGATTAGCGTTAAGAGGATACCAAAATAGCTTCGTGCATTTTTCTATGTACGAAGTTTTCATTGTTTCTTTAGATTGAATGACTAGAGCTCTAATTTTTAAGTATATGTTTTTTCAATATATTATCTAGGATCGCATAAACTCAGAAACGCGATTGAAAAAAGTTTTCTGGATAGAAAATCTTGGCGAAATAACCTCTCAAATTTTTTATTTTTTTCATTTGTCGGTCTGTTGTCGCGTATTAACTAATGAAATAACTTTAAAAACATAAGTAACTATTATATATAGAAACACGTAAATCAGAATTAAAATATATTTAGTAGATTTTGAGTAAATAGGAAAAGTATCCCTAATTCTTCATTTTCTGTGCCTACTGGCTGTGTTAATATGTACGTGTCGGCGATGATATACGATAATATTGATGTAGGCCCTTAATTGTCAAGTAATAGTTACGAGTATCTTCTGTCAATTTCAATTTTTTAATCTTAAGATTACTGCTACTCGAACGTCGTGAACGTCGCACGTGTAGTTACTGGTGACTTTAACTAGTGATTAGTCTACTTGGCGCTTTACTTGAGAATGGTGAAAGAGGCCCTTATACTCTTATTTATTTATTTATATTTAACTAAACAGTGAAAGCAACTATGGTGTATTTTGATAAATTTTCTATTTCGTTGTACATATGCTTTAGTACATAGTTTTTAACCGACTTCAAAAAAGAACGAGGAGGTTCTCAATTCGTCTGTGTTTTTTTATGTTTGTTACCTCATAACTTTTAAGTGGGTGAAGCGATTTGAATGATTCTTTTTTTATTTGAAAGCTGTGTCCCATAAGCACTAGATCAGGATCTGATGATCTCCTGAGAAATCGAGATCTCTCAAATTTCAAACGCACATGAAGTCAGTTGAACTTTTATTTTAAAATACTCAATCCATACTAATATTATAAAGCGGAAGAGTTTGTTTGTTTGTTTAAACGCGCTAATCTCAGGGACTACTGGTCCGATTTGAAATTGAGACGTGATCGACCTATTTCTTAGGTAAGAAGGGGGACGGTTATGCAATGTGTTTTAGTAGTTTTCTACTATTTTAGTAGGGATTTTTACTATTTTTACTATTTTTTTTACTTTTTTAGTAGGGATATTATTAGTAGGGAGACGTTCACACGCTACTCGAAGCTGAGCTGCGTACATGTTCATTCCTGTATCAAGTACTAGAAACATTTGGCGTTGAATGCTTCCCCTCATGGAACTTGCGAGTGACCGACCAAAGTTGGTCGCGCGATCGACCGGTCGATCGCGATCGACTTGTTGGCCACTCCTGCTTTAGGCTATACAACATCACCCCGCGACCAATAGGAGCGAAGCATAAGTGAAAAACGTTGCAAAAACGGGGAAAAGTTTTGTAAATTCCACGTGTACGGGGTCGCGGGCAGCAGCTAGTTATTATAATAAAAAGTTAAATTACATTGCGCAATCGTGTTATTGATACTATAAATTTCATATTGTATTTAAGTTTAGTTGCGCACGTAGAATTGGTACCATTATCTAACTGTTAGTACGTTTATTAGGTATGACTGGTACCTCGGTAGACGGCACGCGATACAGGGTCATTGACACAAACTTATAAGTGTTGATTGTTTTTTTTTGTTTTGGCCACAAATTGCTGTGCAGTTATATTCTTTAAAACTAGCTGTTGCCCGCGACTCCGTCCGCGTTAAGATAATTTTCCCCGTTTTTGCAACATTTTTCACTACTGCTTCGCTTCTACTGGTCGTAGCGTGATATTATATAGCCTATAGCCTCCCTCAATAAATGCCCTATCTAAAACTGAAAGAATTTTTCAAATCGGCACAGTACATAGGTCATAAAGTAAGCACATGCTTACTTTATGACCTAGGGGCATAGAAATAGTTTCTACATTTCCTACATATAATATATTGAGATAAGTATCATAAACAACATTTTCTGTCTATGAATCATTGACAGAAAATTTCATAACAATCTGTCAAGCCGATTCTGATTTTATATTTTGTTTATGATATCTACTTATTTTCCGAGTACCTACACTCATAAAACTATGTCATATTAGCCTTAACTCGTGAATATTCTTTGTCTATGATATTAAAAGCTATTAACTTTAATGTCCCAAAGATAATAAACTATGTAGGCTAATCTTTAAACAACAAGTACCTACGTATAGGTACATTCCATATAAACGTTTTTTAATTAATTTACACACTTAATTTTCTAGAATATTTTGTGGAAAATTTATATCAAAGTTAATGTGTAGTAACATTTACTTAATTAAAAATTGGTCAAGTGTGAGTCGGACTCGCGCACGAAGGGTTCCGTACCATTATCTATGCAACATAAGGCACGTTATTAATAAATGAGCAAACAACACACACAATACTTAATTAATCACGTTTGTTGTATGAGAGCAAGAAACGGTAAAAAAATCATGTTTGTTGTATGAGAGCCCCCCTTAAATATTTATTTTATTTTTAGTATTTGTTGTTATAGCGGCAATAAAAATACATCATCTGTGAAAATTTCAACTCTCTAGCTATCACCGTTCTTGAGATACAGCCTGGTGACAAACGGACGGACGGACGGACGGACGGACGGACAGCGAAGTCTCAGTAATAGGGTCCCGTTTTTACCCTTTGGGTACGGAACCCTAAAAATAGCTACATATTGAACGACTTATTACGAGTTAGACTCTTAACTTAACAACTCAATAATTACGGGATAAACATATATTCATTTATTTATTTAATTCAATAAAATTTGTTGGTTCAAGACTACTAACAATCAAATACACTATGAACTATTTACTTATTATCCCAAACAATTTACATCGTATATAATTATTAGCGTGGTCTAGTGGTCCATTTAACGGACTTGCGAGGTCTCGGGTTCGATTCCCGCACGGGACTATCATTTGTATGTATTTACTGCATCTCTGTGTATTCTATATATTATAAATATGTATGTATTTACAAAAGAAAAGTAGTATAATATGTATTCTATCCGTGTTCTAATACCCATAACACAAGCATATAAGCTTACCTTGGGACCAGAGGACGTTGCGTGAAATATCCATGGCTATATGTAAAAAAAATTCAAAATATTGTATCGTAGAACTCCTCCCAACCCAGGAAGCTGGCAGCATTGCTACGTTTAATGACAAAGCTTTTACACTGAGCGAACTAAATGCCAGCTTTCTGTTCATCTGAAATGTCTTAGATGATCAGAATGCTGGCAGGTAAGACGCTTAGCTATCTCTCTATACAGGGTGTGGTGTAAATGGTGGTCCAACGCTAAGGTGGTTATAGTTCAAGTATTCACCTATCATATAAAAAAAATTAATCATTTTTAGCCATTGGTTTCGGAAATATGATTTTTTTTATTTTTTTTGTAAAACGTCGATAAATATTTTATAAATGAGAATGTAACTTCGACAAATGACATTATTTATGAATACTTGATCTATAACCACTTTAGCGTTGGACCACCATTTACGCCACACCCTGTATAGCGATCGAGTATTAGAACCACCAAGGCCCAAGCGTTTCGACCCCAAACTGCTCCAATAAGTACCTAATCTCTTACAAGACGAATATGATGCCTTATCGTAGTTTCTATACTTAGAAATTAAACCTTGGTTACTTACTGGAGACTTACTGGACATAAAACACGTAATATAATACACAATGCATTGTTTATTTTTAATCCCGTTGCACGCGCTCCATTGCTTTATCTAAACAGAATCGACCATAAAACATTCCATGTCATGACGTCAATGTACTAACAACACGATACAATAATTTACATAATTATATTTTATCTATCAACAATGGCAAATAATTTACAATAATTATAGGGAAGTAGGCCAGTTTTATAATAAAGGGCATTATTAAAAACTTTCTATATAAAGTAATTTATTAATTTTGCAATTGACATGCTATGCTTTTACTTAATAAATCAACCCAATCGAGTGACGAATGTGGTGACCTAATTTGATTACTGAAAAGCACGACCGCAATAAGCTCAGTTGGAAGAGCTACGGAACGGTATTCCGAGGTCGTGGGTTCAAGTCCCGCTTGCGGTAATCACTTTTTCCACCATAATTTGATTTATTAAGTAAAAGCATAGCATGTCAAATGCAAAATTAATAAATAACTTCAGTAATGCACGTCGCGTCATTATTTTCAACCCATTTGTATTCTGTAAAGAATACTAGGTGGTTAGTCGAGATTGTTGCAAAGCAATCTTGATAGATGGCGTTGTACGTAAAAATATTATAAACTCAATCGAGTGACGAATGTGGTGGCCTAATTTGATTACTGAAAAGCACGACCGCAATAAGCTTAGTTGGAAGAGCTACGGAACGGTATTCCGAGGTCGTGGGTTCAAGTCCCGCTTGCGGTAATCATTTTTTCCACCATAATTTGATTTATAAAACTTTCTATTTAAATATTTAAATGTATATTTAAAACTTTCAGCACAATTAAGTACATGGGCTTAATGCTTAAAGCATTATCTACCAGTCAACGTAGAGTGATGCAGAGACAATAATTGTAGTAGGTGCTTTACGAACTTAAAAGAAACAGCAATGTCATTTTTATACTTAGTAATAGAAATTTTACAGTCGAAACGCTGGGCTCATGGGGTCCGAGTGCTAAATCTTTATATTATGGAGAAATTTCTATAAGAAGGACCGCATACGTGGCCAAAAGGCTAGTCGTTTCTTAAAACAAGGACTGGCATTGCCATTCAACGTGGTAATGCGGCCAGCCTTCCGCATGGATGTGGATGCGAAGGAATTATCTACTATCTACTTGGACATATCAAAACAGGCCCTCTAATAAATGGTACCTTTTCTAAGTCCAATCACGTGCAATTATGTTAAGTTGTGCAGTGCATGCTGAAATGGTATCATTATTTTTTTAAATAGAGCTAAAATTAGTCAGCTAATAGCTACAAAATTTTAACAAGATATTGCCTCTAAGCAGGCTATAGGCATGGAAACTCTTATGTTAAACGACAAAAACTGCATCTCGGTGTTTCTATGTATTATAAGTATGTATTTGCAAAACAAAAGTAGTATGTGTATTCTATCCGCACTCTGGTACCCATAACACAAGCATATAAGCTTACCTTGGGACTAGAGGGCGTTGTGTGAAATGTCCATGAATATCAATTTATTTATTTAAAGGAAAGAAATAAATAGTATTTTTTGTAACTATTCATACAATAAGGACGCACTTAGATAAATAATTACAGATAAAAAGATAAGTAGTCACAAATACGGACCCAACTCAGCACAATACTGGTTAAGGGCCTACATCAATATTATCGTATATCATCGCCGACACGTACATATTAACACAGCCAGTAGGCACAGAAAATGAAGAATTAGGGATACTTTTCCTATTTACTCAAAATCTACTAAATATATTTTAATTCTGATTTACGTGTTTCTATATATAATAGTTACTTATGTTTTTAAAGTTATTTCATTAGTTAATAAGCGATAATAGACCGACAAATGAAAAAAATAAAAAATTTTAGAGGTTTTTCGCTAAGATTTTCTATCGAGAAAACTTTTTTCATACATTGAAAAAACATAATTATACTTAAAAATTAGAGCTCTAGCCATTTAATCTAAAGAAACAATGAAAAATTCGTACGTAGAAAAATGCACGAAGCTATTTTGGTATCCTCTTAAGGGCCGTATTTGGAGGACAGACATAGAGAGAGTCAAAGACTGTAATTATACTAAGTATCCAAGCTGTTACAAATATCATAAGATATAACATAGTAATTAACTAATGAAATAGGTGCGGTATAAAGAAAGACAAGGTCGTACAATATTAAATTACCAAAACAATGGAAATATTTTAAATAGATTCTACGATTAGTTTATAGCTGTTATTTATGTTAATTTATGGCATTCGCAAACCAATCGAATTAATAGGCAATTAATTTAGCAGTGTGACATAATAGGTGTAACGTTTGCGTGAGAAATGACTGTGTTTCATATAAATTATGATTAAAAGAAGCATAGAGGGCGCGGCTTTGACGCATAAAGTCGCGGTTGCTTATCACGCGAAATGATAATTCATACGCAAGTCAAATTATCTTCACTTTGCTTATGACATAACAGCCAAGGATAAGTGTTGTGTGTATGCTGATTACTATAACATACCTAGTACCTAGACGAGCACTGTATGAGAATTATTGACTATTTTTATTTTTTGGCAATCTGATGATAGTAAAAGGAGAGGTGCATGTTTGTAAGTTATTGGAAAAACCGGCCATGTACGATTGGACTTACACACGAAGGGGTATTATCATCCTTGCTTATTTAAAATTGCCCGCAACTCCATACGCGTCGAATTAGAATTTTTTCCCGTTTGTTGCAAAAATTTTCACTATTGCTTCGCTCCTATTGGTCACAGCGTGATGTTATATAGCCTATAGCCTTCCCCTATAAATGGACTAACCAAGAAAAAATAATTTTTTAAATCGGTCCAGTAGTTCCTGCGATTAGCGCGTTTAAACAAACAAACAAACTCTTCCGCTTTATAATATTGGTATAGATTAATATATTCGTCTTCCTCCTCCTCCTCTCCAGCCCATTTATTTGTTGGCACAGGGTTTATTTTTGAGTTTTCCGTCTCTCATGGAGGATGTTATCTGTGTGCAATATACCATAGCTGACTTTTACAGCACCCTTGGGATGAGATGGGGTGGTGACACTTGTATTCTTAACCTGTCACCACACGGAGAGACTTTTCGATATACCTACGTCTTACTAACTACAAATAACGGGACCTGGAATCTCATAAGCGTAGAAGTAGCTACAGCATAGCTACATCGAGGCTAATTGCCTTAATCTGTTCTCTGTTATGTATTCATGTATGTATGTAATTATTTATGTGGATGTGTATGTATCTATTCGTATATAATTATGGTTGTATGTATATGTGAGTTTACTGGTATATAATGTTTAAGAATGTATTCTTCTCCTTCTTCTCCAGCCCATTTACGTCCCACTGTTGGGCACGGGCCTCCTCCACTTTGGGAGGGATTGTGGTCTACTGTGCCGCGCTGACCAGGCGTGTTGGCACAGGGTTTATTGTCGAGTTTTCCGTCTCTTACAGAAGATGTTATCTGTGTGCAATATCCCTTAGCTGACTTTTACAGCACCCTTGGGAGGAATTAGGGTGGTGACACTAGTTTTCTTAATCCGTCACCACACGGATAGTATGTATTAGAGTGTTATATTTTCCTTCTAATATTTAACTATTAACAAATTTTTATTTTTAATCTTTTATCCTTACACACCTGCCTTACTTAAGAAAATGCCTAAGCCTTAGGCCTTTAGAAAGTGATAGAAGCATAGATATACTCTTTATCTATAATCTAACGCAAAAACTATTAAAATCGGTTTAACTTTCGCGAAGAAAAAACGGAAGTACGATACCCATAGTTTTGTATGGAGCATAATTTGGTATCGTACCGTCTTAAAAGTCTTTGTAATTCTAATCGTGTAATTAATTCGTTACACGCCTGTTCACACTATGTGTGTTCGTCCTTGGGAAAACAATGGAACTAGGATTACCTAAGTTTATTGTAGATACAAAAATAATTAGGTGAAATAATGCTAATATATGTAATAACTAGATGTTACCCGCGACTTCGTACGCGTCGAATTTAGAAAACAAATGATAATTACATTAATTTTTTAATTTTTGCAATTGACTTGCTATGCTTTTTACTTATAAACTAAATTATAGTGGAAAAAATCATGATGATAGCTCAGTTGGGAGAGCAACGGAACGCTATTCCAAGGTCGTGGGTTGAAGTCCCGCTCATGGTGATCATTTTTTCCACTATAATTTAGTTTATTAAACAAATGATGCTTATAAACCATTTTGCAGGGCACGCAACAGAAGAATATAGATAATTTTCTTCATTTTAGAAAAACGTTTCACTGATGCTTTGCTCCTAATGGTCGCAGCGTGATGTTCCTATATAGCTTATAGCCCTCCTCGATATATGTACTATCCGAAACTGAAAGAATTTTTAAATCGGACCAGGATTTCCCGAGATTAGTGCGTTCAAACAAACATACTTTAGAATAACATACATATGACTAATGATAAAATTTGTACCATAAATACATTCATGCATTTGGGGCCGTTGAATGCAAGTATCCATCCATCCGTCAAATTTTCCCGTCCACTGTTGGACATAGTCTTCCCCTTAGAACGCCATAACGCGCGGCCCATTGCATCTAATCCTCATAAGTATAAACTATTAAAATATGGAAAAACTAGAGGTTTTCTTAGTGTACAGGACAAAAAAGAGACATACTTAAAAAAACAAAAGCGTTGTTTTATAATACATAAATATGTTCATTAGTGAGTTCCGAATATCTTTAAAAATAATGTGCTGGCAACCCTAATAGCAAAATAACTAGGTGATTTGTGGAAACATTCCTAACTACATTTTGATGGTTCTGTATAAATCAAGTTATAACGCAATGTAAACTAGGAAATTCGCTATGAAATCAACATTAGGACTCGCCGAATGCAACATGGCAACATTATAGTCCATTGTCATTGGTACTTACTAAAGTAACTAATGCTTTTTTTGCTCCCTCCGTCCATACAAGAGGGTTGGCTTCTCTTTGGATTTGCCAGCGTCAAAGTCAGTAACTGATGCTTTATGTAAATTATGTCCTAATTTGCAAAATGTCAAAGTCGAAGATTTTATATTTCGAATAAAGATAAACACGCTCTTTTAAAAAGTCAGAAGCTCGGCGTCTGTTTCAAAAGTGAATCATATGGAGAAGAACAGACAAGAAACTACATGGATTTCTTTTTTCATTGACATTTTTTCAATTCAATATACATGATAATAAGTAGTTAAGTATTATTTTTTCAATGTTGTATTATAATTTGTTTTTTTTTAATTATAATAAAATATGGTGAAAATTTTCATGATTGGTTGGTTGCATCAAATCTAAAGTTATCTCTAGAGCGCTAAGTGGAACACGGAACATATATATATATAGCCCCAGAAGTTAAGCAGTTTATTAGAAGAGATTATTTTTAATTTTTTATTTTAACTCCATAAATATTCTGTATGGAAAGGGTTTTCTTTTTTTACTGACCAACGCCAAAGGGTTGATCTCCAAAAGACAGTTAATATTAATAACTCAGAGTACCTGTTTCATCCCTGGTCAATTATGTAAATATCGTCTCTTAAGTTACAAAATTTCTGTCTGACCGAATAAAGTCATTCCTTTCTTTATACCCTTTCGTTTGCCCCAATATAAAATAAACCAAGGCCATGTTAGCTATCCAAAGATGACGCAACAAGTCTGCCCCAGCTATATTGATGTCATGGAGGTAGTTATGTCGGATCACCTGATAGCTGGACAGTCGGCTGTCGGCGCACCCTTCCTGGCTAGGTCAAGGATGCGCGCACTGACCGACTCTATGTACCTGCTATATATAGTATAATCTAGGTGAATTGTCTGACTGCATGTCAAGTGGATTTATAGCTGTTATAAATTATGTTCACGAATATTTCATTTCATACGATGTCTTTTACAGTACAAGTGGTATGGATTCCATATTCATTCATTCATGGACATTTCACATAACATCCTCTGGTCCCAAAGTAAGCTATATTTCTATGCTTTTTTTATGGGCACCAGAATACGGATAGATTACATATACTACTTTTATTTTGTAAATACATACTTATAATACATAGAAACAACCAGACGCAGTAGGTACAACATTTGTATGACAATTATAAATATCACACAAATGATTGTCCCGTGCGGAAATGGAACCCGCGACCTTGTGAACGGCAGTCCGTTACATGAACCAATCGACCACGAGACGGAAAAGTGTTTGGAATAAATCTAGGACCATTCTTCTGTTTCTTTCTTTCTCCAGCCCATTTATGTTCCACTGTTGGGTACGGGCCTCCTCCACTTTGTGTGCTTATTTATCCTTTAGCTGACTTTTACAGCACCCTTGGGAGGAGATGGGGCGGTGACACTTGTATTCTTAATCCGTCACCGGAGACGAAAACATCGTCTGTCGGTCTGTATTGTCATATAGCAAGGACAAGGTCGTAGACGAGAATTTATAGTATGTGTGTAGTGTGATGGTTCACACAAGCTATGTAATTATCTATATTTGCGCAATTTATCAGCTATGTAGTTGATTTTTAAAACAATGGCGTAGATTCTATTGCGCTCGAAATTTGACTAAATTGTTAAAAAATGGAATCACTTTACCATTGAAATTTCATTTAGCAAGGTCATTGTGCTCATATAATATGCATACGCTGTTTAGTTTTACCTTATTACTATATATTATAAAAAAATCAATTAGTACGGATCTATGTGATGTTTACAAGGTGTTAAAAACATTGGGAAAATATAAAGGTTTCAAGGAAATAGTAGTTAATTATCGTACCACGCATTACGTACCTACACCACGATACCTATTTAACATTACATGATGTCTATAACATCGATATAATATACATATTAGATAAAATAAGTACTAGATACTGTTCTAATATTATCGTTCCCGACGGGCCTCGTGATGTAGTGGTTCAAGTAACGGACTGCCGTTCACGAGGTCGCGGGTGCGATTCCCGCACGGGACAATTATTTGTGTGATGTTTATAAACGTCATACAAATTTTTGTACTGCGTCTGGTTGTTTTTATATATTATAAGTATGTATTACCAGAAGAAAAGTAGTATATGTATTCTAGCCGTACTCTGGTACCCATAACACAAGCATATAAGCTTAGCTTGGGACCAGAGGATGTTGTATGAAATGTCCATGAATATTTATTTATTATTTATTTATTTATCCCGGAAGAATGGCACTGGAGATAAAAAGTCGCAGATTATTTTGAATTTGGTGACAGATTAAGAATAAGTGCTTTTACAATTATTGCTGTAAGAAAATAAATAAGGAATCAGGCATTATCATTTACATCTAATGAGAAAGAGACAAAAAAATTTTACCAAGGCGTGTTGATTTTTCGCGAACCTATTTTAGCGAACTTTTAAACCTCCGATAAGTCCTTATGAATAAAGCCGTTAGTTTTTCCGTTTAGGTAACTGCAGTCCCCTTTATGAAGGAGGCACGTGCTCTACAACAATAGGTTTACTGAGAAAATGTAGTTATTTAATAAATAGTTCTAAGTATTTCCTAACATAACGTAAATTTTAAAATAAACATACTTAACACGAATTTCATAGTAAATAGACACATCGCAGACAACGTATTCGATGTTTAAATAAAACAATATTTGGTAAGGACGATGATAAGATGTAATTAGTTATATTTTATGTATATTTGGACATACTAATTGGCCACAGAATAGCTATAGAGTACGGTTAAACGCAAACGATTCGTTCTCGTATGCTGTCCGTCACAAATTGCGAAATGATTCGGCTCTAAAGCCAAATATTGTAGCTATGTTTTTAAAACACACTGAGTGCGCTGTTTAATGTTTGTAATAACACATTACAATATACGTATATTATGTCATTGTTTAATTTAAGATGTTATTAAAATAGTTCAATTAGCACATTGACTTACTATAATAATTGCCTCTTACGAAATTCTTATGGAATGAGAGAAAGGAAGTTTACAAATAAGTTTATAAGTGCTAGGTTATGCAGAAATTTGTATAAATAGTTTTGTTTTACGTGTGGAAAGTACTGCAGAAATATTGTTAATACATTTTTTTTATGTTTAGTGATCTGTATCTACCAAATACTCGGTAGTCCTAAGTCACTTAAGAGGGTACTGTACTCCTAATTTAGGTATTTGCCTAAGGTATTGCTATCCCTATTTCAAAGCGCCGCGCTGAAATACAAATATAGCTGAAGACGATTTTACCTTTAAAAAGACGTTCCGTAGTCCCCTTTTTTCTTAAGAAAGTTTAACTGATTTTAATTGTTTTTACGATATATTATAGATGAATAGTATATCTATGCTTCTATCACTTTCTTTTTTGGTAAAACCTTACCAAATATGTGTGATAGTCGCTGCAACTTTACTTAAAGAAAACCGAAAAAAACGGATTTTCGAATGGTCATATTTCTGTTAGTTAATATGTTTTGAAAAAAATAAAGTGATACAATCATAGATATACTCTTTATCTATAACAAAGCGCAAGAACAATTAAAATCGATTTAACTTTCGCAAAGAAATATGGGGAGTACGAAACCCATATTTTTGTATGGAGCATAATTTGTTATCGTGCTCTCTTAAGGATTTAAGTAAATTGCAGTTATACCTAGTAAAATATTTTAAAGAGCTTATAGTAATACGTATAGTAACAGAAGAATAATATACTTATCAATTAATGTTCTAGTATGAACCATCACTATACAAACAGTTAAACTTATAAACTTCTAATATTACACTTTAAACACCTGCTAAAATTATCACAAGAGTTAGGCCAGTCCGTTGTTTATTGTGATAAATCTGGCGTCGGCTTCAGATCAAAGTGTTTACGTCATACCCGACAGATTATTGACATGTGTAAGTATTTCACACATACGTGATTTATACCTCTACATATATCGATGCCTACATGTATCGATGCTCGACTTTGCTACCGATAGTGTATTCCATCGACGTAAACTAAACGTCAGTCATTTGGAATTTAGGAACATGATGTATTACAATCCGACAGCTGTTTTCTAAACTGGTTTTGTTTGAAGAATTAATGGTACGAATCTGAATCTGACTAGTTCAATTTTACGATCGCAAAACGAGTGTTTCGAGTTTACCTATGTATTTTTGCGAATTAAAAGCTCCAAATCTGTAGAACAGATTTTGATATATGTATTTTGTTTATCGGTCTTAATCATAATGACTTATCGGAGGTTTAACAGTTCGCTAAAAACAGGTCTCGAAAATTAATAATAGTCTTTTTACGCTAAAACGTTAATTATATCTCCGATAAAATCTTCGTTTAAACCTCCGATAAGTCATTATGAATAAGACCGTAAGTTAAACGTGCATAGCACTTACAACTGTCAGGCATGTATGATCAGATGTAGGTATGAGTGTGGATGAATTCAAGGAAGTATGTTTGGGTCGTAGCAGATGGCGCTCGATAGTCTCTGCCTACACTCATGGGAAGGCGTGATGTTATGATGATGGTGATGATGATGAATAGCTAATTCTTGATGATAATGGATTAACAAATATTAATATTAGGGGTGACTAAGAATAAGCCTTGATAAGAAATAGCCTATACTGCTCCTATCTGGTTGTCATTTACAAAACGATTTGTTCCAAATCCCACTGGTAGATTCAGAGATTAGCAAGTTTAAACAAAATTTGACTCTTGCGCTTTGTATAATTAGGTATGGAACGGATAACACGCGGACGTATTAAACCGTCTCAGTAGATGAGATCTTGTATTGAAAGCCTAGTCCTATTATCAAACGCACACGCCTATACTTTTTTCTCTGCAACTCAATACCACTAGAACTTATTAAACTTTAGCTTCAAGCACAACGATATATATTATACTAGCTGTTGCCCGCGACTCTGTCCGGGTAGAATTTAGAAAATTTTCCCCGTTTATGCAACATTTTTAACTAATGTTACGCTTCTATTCGTCGTAGCGTGATGTTATATAGCCTAAAGCCTTCCTCGATAAATGCCCTATAACGTTGAAAGATTTTTTCAAATCAGCCCAGTGTATCCTGAGATTAACGCGTTCAAACAAACAAACAAACAAACTCTTGAGCTTTATAATATTAGAATACAAAATAAATTAATATTAAGTACAAAATTATAAATCGAATGAAGAACGATTGCCTATTAAGGCTCTGACTAAAACACACCATAATTCTTTGAGAATCGCATCTCAACGTGCTTCTATTAAATATTTATAGTACGTCTTAACATTTATCTCAGCCTTCTATTAATTAGTAGCCAGTGTTCTAAAGCAATTTAATATTTAATTATTTAAACTATAGTTTATGGCAAGATTATACTGACTTCTGCCGGCGTATTATGAGCTTTTTAAAATCATTCAAGTTCCAGGCAGGCCGTAAACTGCATGGCTAAATTAGGTATTATGGCAAAAATAAAACTTTTAGTTGAACATTTTTAGTTAGTACTTTAACTTTTAGTTGTATCTTCTCCTTAAACATATTAATGTATGACTCGTTTAGCGAACTGACTGACTGATAATTTTGTTCATAATACGAATTTGCCAGACAGTTCAATTCACGGCGTAAACTGCCTGTAAATAAAAGCTCATAATACGGCCGCTGGACTTCGTAGTTTCATACGCGTGGAATTTAGCGAATTTAGAACATTTTTCCCGTTTCCATTCCCGCTCCTATTAGTAGCAGCGTGACTTTATGTAGCCTATAGCCTTTCTCGATAAATGTACTATCTAACACTGAAAGAATTTTTAAATCGGACCTATGGTTCCTGATATTAGCGCGTCCAAACAAACAAAAAAACTCTTCAGCTTTATAATATTAGTATAGATTGAGACGCGATCGTTATGTAAAATATCCCTACTAATATTATAAAGGCGAAAGTAACTCTGTCTGTATGTCTGTTACCTGTTACGCTTTCCAGCTTAAACCTCTCAACCGATTTTGATGAAATTTTGCACAGACAATCTTTAGACCCTGAGAAAGGACTACCTTTTATAGTGAAAAAAAAAATTTCCAAATTACACGCGGACGGAGTCGCGGGCAACAGCTAGTTAGGAGATAAATATATTATTATTCTTTGAAAAAACAATCTTGAAATACAAAACATTCGAGGGTCGCAACACTCGCAACCTTACGACATGCGGAAAACAATTGAAAAGTTATTACTATACCGGATCCAAAGCGTCAATTAAACAAGCAATTTTGTACAGGTAATATTTACAAAGACTGTTTTATTCCCGCATTATAAATATTACCTGTGAAAAATTTAAGGAAACATTTACGAAGATTGTTTAAGATTCATTGTTTGTTTATTCGCATCAGATTGAAACTATTTTTGGCAGTAGGAATGTCGGTATATCTTTCTAATATTTTTATAGGTAGGTTTTAGATTATCTGAATACATATGCATAACTAAAGTTAACTAAAAATTAATATCGATAGTGAAACACAATAACAATAGTTAATTTTATTTTAATCGAATTCGGATAGTTTAATTGGTTCGCTCTTAAATTTCAAGATTTGGGGATGGCAATCAACATATTTTTTTTAAATCAAATCGTGTGTGTTTATTGCAAAACTACGAGTTTATAAAAAAACTTCATTTGAATGTTATAATCTTTTTGATCGAGAATCAATCATAATACACAATTTTTATATTATAGTTTTATATTAAAATAAAAGTTAATTGCATAAATTAAAAAACAATACATATATTGTACCATATTACAACGATATTCGGTATTGTATATATGAATAAAAAATATAGCATAAGTTACTTTATTTTGGAATTATTAAATGTGGTTTTTCACTGTAAGGTGAATAGTATATACCGCGATTATATCTGGATTTGAGCGACCTTCGCCTGAATTGGCAGCGCAGTAAAGTATTTTAAAGTTTGTGTTTGATAAGTGCTTGTAAAAGAATTAACTTTTGAGGTCAATGGCCAAACATAAAATTTTAATATTATAGATGTAGTTTACACAGATATTGGTAGACACATCATCTTAATGTTAATATTTTTGTAAAATATTTTTCATAAAATTCCGCTTTGCAAGCTAATCAATTGAATTCGTTCGAAAATCTTTAAGGCATTTCCGAAGAAGCAATTCTTTTATTTTTATTTATGTTAAGAATCTACGAAACGGCTTTAAGCTAAAGGCTAAAGAATTAAGAAAGAAAGAAAAAAAATTCAAATCAAATCAAATCAAATCTTTATTTTGCATAATACAGGTATGTACATTGTGTTTTACAGATAAATATATTAAGTATCACTGTATTATACCGTCACAGCGGTATGCAAAAATTACATAGAAATAAATTACATAGAAATAAATATTTTATAAAACTAGTATTTAGTAAAATCAAAAAAAATTTAAATATTAATAATCATTGGTGTCATAATAATAATAATAATTCTAGTCATAATTAAAATACATGCATTTGTGTGTGTCAAGAACAATAATAAAATTTATAAATCTACATGCAGTAAGTATAATTGATTACTAATACAGCAATTGTTATTCTAAATACAAATTGTTTTTTTCTTTCTTTCTTAATTCTTTCTAACAAGATTTTAAGGATGATTTATTGGTCTGTTTTGTGTAATGCTAAGGAAAACATAGATTTTCTGTTTTCCTGTAATCTTATTTCATCTGGTAATTTCGTTCACGTTTTAAATAGTATGAGCTTGGTGGAATTGTGGTGATACTGTATTTTAATAGCGAATTCTAAATTCTTAAATTTGAATCACAAATTCATACATACTTTACTTCCTTTGAAAAAAAATTTACATGTAGCTTTTCGCCAAGGTTGCAAATATGTATTAACAATACCAGATTGTTTTTACACTTTTTATTAACACTAATTGATATATGTATTAAATAATAAAAACTTTTTCAACTTCGTATCAAACACAAGGTAAGTTTGTAAACAAAATAAAAACGTTTTCGCAAAATTATATTTCATAATATTTTTGCGTAATTTCGCGAGGTAATGAAGTGTTGTCCGCTATCTGGGGTAATTCACACGACTGACAGTGAAGGGTTAAATTACATCAATGGAGTATAGACGTAGTACATAAACAAGGCAGTATGGAAACAAAAGGTACTTTTTTTACTACGCTTAATAGCTCCTTTAGAATCCCACTTTGATTTGTGTAAAACCAAAAGAATGTTGTAAAGTTACAACATAACGCTGTACGATCGAATCGAATTGAAGAATTGATCTACAATTCGATTGATTCGGGCTGTTCTTGGCAGACTCTATAGCGTTCCGAGAAGTGGTTCCGTACATACATATTGTGTAACGGATTGTAAACAATCTTTCGTGTGGCAGCAGATTTTCGCAATAATCTAGATACTTATTAATAAATCACTACAATTTGAAATTCTAGATAAAAAACTTTATATCTTTATGCTGTGCTAATTAATACTGAATACAGTACAGCGCTATGTTGTAACTTACAAAATTCTTTTGGTTTTACACAAATCAAAGTGGGATTCTATTCTATTCGAGATTTTAGATCAATGCATTTATTTATCAAAGTCAAAGTCAAAATTTTTTATTTCAACATGGCATTTGTACAATCTCTGTTGAAACTTTAGAAGCTAGTTCTCTGTTCCAAACACGAACCCTATGGAGAATAACAGACAAGAAACTCTATGGATATTTTTCTCTTTTTTCTATTCGTTTTTTTAAATGTTGTTTTACTTTAGTTTATTTATGTGATTATATCATTTGATCGATTTGTACCCAGTTTCCATACTGACCGGTAATGTTTAAACTGTGGTACGGACGTCCGGCGACAGGTGTGTTCTATCTTCATGGACATCACTCAGCCATGACCCACATGTGGAGATAATGTACATTATCAATGTTCACAACACATAGCTCAAAGACAATAATATCACGTGATGTGGTGATGAATGTCCGTGTGGTGACAGATTAAGGATACAAGTGTCACCACCCTATTCCTTCCCAGGGTGTTGTAAAAGCCAGCTAAGGGAAATCGTACAGATATCGAATCGAACATCCTCTGTGAGAGATGGAAAACTTGAAAATAAACTCTGTACCAAGACGCTTTGGTCAGCACGGCCCATTAGGCCATAATCCTTTTCAAAGTGGAGGAGGCTTGTGCCCAATAGTGGGACGTTAACGGGCTGGAGAGAGATGTGGTGTTAATTATTTACTATTTTGCGAACTCTATAAACGCTGATCCGTGAAAAGTTGTTAATATCTTTGTACCTAATCAAGTCTGCGAGCCGTGTACCAAAACAATTGTGATTTCTTTTTTTTTAATACTTTTCTTTAGCTCTGGAAGAATGACCATATTACGTAAGTAATTGTTTCTTTTCATGTGGTGGCAGATTAAGAATACAAGTCCCTTCTCTTTATTTTCTTCCCCAGGGTGCAGTTAGCATATACTATGAGAATACAGCGGGGCATAGTAGACCAAAACAGTCGTGAACTGGAAGAGGCCCGAGCCCAGCAGTGAGACGTTACTGGTCTGAAGAGAGGAAGAGACATAGTTGTTAGTATGTACTTACAAACTTGAATTAATATTGCAAACGCTGTATTATCTAAAATACTTTGGAGACTATTGTAATCTCTCTATATACTTAGGGTCTTATTCATAATGACTTATCGGAGGTTTAAACGGAGATTTTATGGGAGAGACAATAAACGTTTTAGCGTAAAAAGACTATTATGAATAACAAGTTTTGACAATTTTCGCGAACCGATTTTATAGAACTTTTAAATCTCCGATAAGTCATTATGAATAAGACCATTAGTAACTATGTCAATCATAATAAAATTATACGTGAATAATATAAAACATCGTAAATAGCTGAATGTAATGGTATTCATTCAATATAAGCGATATAAATTTAGATAGCACGACCTTCGTAGGTATCAAAGAAATAATTTTTTGTTTATAGCTTCTAGAGTATTTCCGTACTACATAGTACATTCTGTGAGTGTTCATTGTACCAATTAGTTACCGAGTTGAAATTCCAATACGAATTTAGATCTAATTTAATAAATAAATAACACATTTTTTACTGACTTACTGTTGTGTGAGATGTTCTTTATCATTGTACGTAAAAAGATTAGGCAGTATTCTCTAACACTTGCGCGACTTATTTGTTTAATTAAAACTACTTTTTACGGATTTAGACGCGTGTATTTGTTGGGGTAATGTGGGTAAGCCCTGTAACAACTGCACAGTCTCACCTCTCTTTACAGCTCAGTCTCACCTGTCACCATGGTGACAGCAGTCTCCGGAACGTCAGGCAAAATTTAAAACAAATACACGCGTCTATATCGGTATAAAGTGATTTCATTTAAACATATAAGCCGCGCAAGTGTTAGAAAATGCTAATTAGGCAGTGTTTTATATTATTTTAATATTGATATATTTTTGGGTTCTGTATAAAAATAAACTTTTTGAGGTCAGAAACATTTTCTTGTCTATCCTTCTATCAATCAAACAATTTCACGGTCATGCATTTAATTACAATTTTTTTTATGGACACCTTTTACCACATGGGCGCATAAGGATTTCTTGAACTGATAACTATACCATCTTAAACCTCACTAAGACTAAGACTCTCTAAGCTAGGTAGATATTTATCACATATACCTAATTGGATTTTTACCTTCAAATTTTGCTGTTTCTAGTTGCCATTCTTAGAAAGCCGTTAACTCGTTCAATCAAAGTAGTTATGATGTCGTCTGCTGCTTTAGATTAGACCTATATTCTATAACCTAGGAATGAGTTCTAGTCATACTCTTAGACTATAATCAAGGTAGGTATCTATATCTGGGTAACATGTTGTACAACGAACTCATGGCTAAATTGCGGTTAAACCGTCATAACTATTTTTATATTGATTTATTGGTACCTATGTATTAAACATTCTAATGATGGATTTATGTGTTTGTGTCTATCAAAAGTTTGACTCATTGGATATTTCTGTCATGTATCATATGACGGAACGTCATTAAAATATTCCAAAGAAAATTACACATCAATAAATATTCTCATTTATAAAAGTCTAAATGTATTTACAGGTTAGTAATAAATATCCTTAGCTCAGTAATGAAACTTGTATTTATATTAGCCATGATAAATCAGATAAATACCCATTCCCTTCCGGCTTACTACGAGAAATACTTTTAAAAATAAAATTACCAAATTAATAACTCAATATCCAATATCCCAAAATTATTTCAGGCCTAACACAGGAACAATATTATAGGTAATTTATAACTAAATAAATTCCACAGCCAGCCCACTGCTAAATTGATGTAAGATTTTTAAGTTAAGTTTTTAAAATTAAATGTGAGATTTTGCAGATCGTTATGATGTTTACACTTTCACCCATTATTAAAAATCAAACTCCATTTTTAATTAAGTGTCGACATTTCTAATCAAATATATTTTTCTTAGAAATCCTTCGTGATAACGGTTTTTGATCATTTACTGATTGTCTTTACGTGGACTATCATTTCCGGAGTTAAACTAACACATACAGATAGACATACAGTTAATAAGTGATAACTGTGATAACATCGTCGTATATAGAGCACGTATATTGCACTTTACTTATATTTTAAACAATATAGCCATGAGGCAATGTACTGTTACATAACACTGTAAATATCAAAGTTTGTTACTTTATAATAGAAAGCGAAATAACCATTCCCAAAAAGTTTCATTTATACATAAAATAATATTTCTATCTCTAACCTTGGATATCTTTATGATTATATTAAGTTAATAGGTAGCTAGCTACATGGCAATTTGATAATTAAGTTTACAGGTTAAAAATAACTAATAAAAAATATAGGATATTTTTAATTTATTAATTTTTGCATTTGACATGCTATGCTTTTACTTAATAAATCAAATTATGGTGGAAAAAGTTTTTTATATAATATAGTTTATGTATAGTTTATGTATATATACATATGCTAGTCTATATTACACAGTTTTTTTAATAGGATGTTCACTTAACTTGCCCGATTCGTGTTAATTTTCCTTCTTTGTCATGTTTAGTTCTTGCACGTTTAAATCAATGTTTCTAAAAACGATTAGTTTGGTTTCTAAAGACCTCAAAGTCCAGATTACGACTAAGTACTTAATTAGACTAGAGAGTAACTAAAATTAATCGGATGCCTAGCCAAATGTAACATACCTAATTACAGGTCGATACACTACCAAAGTAGAAGCTAATTTCCATAGTTATCTTTGTTATTGTGTGAATGAACCTGTCGCTATCAAGAACGTTGTCGTTTTTCTAAGAACATTACGAAAAACCTAGTTGCGTATTTTCTTCTATTATGGTGTAACCACTTTACGTACACGCATAAGTTGCGAATAAATGGAATCGTTTATTTCCAGCTGCAAGAAATGATTCATTTAAAAAAAAAGTACGTTAATTACGATACTGATCTGTATACTAAAGGTTCCGTACCTATTATAACTAACACGGCGCCTTATATTAGGCTGTTGCCGGCAATTTCGTACGTGTGGAATTTAGAAAACTTTCCCCGTTTTAGCAACATCTTTCACTCATTAAACTAAACTAAAATTAAACTAAATCTCCATCTAATATACAAATTCTCCAAATTTTTCGCTCCTATTAGTCGCAACGTGATGTTATATAGCCTATAACTTTCTTCGATAAATGTACTATCTTACACTTAAAGAATTATTTAAATCGGACACTGGTTTCTGGGATTAGCGCGTACAAACAAAGAAACTTTTCAGATTTAGGATATTAGTATAGATAGGTATATAATATACAAAATTAACGATATTATTATTAAAAAATAATAGAACTTTTCAATTAATATAAGTAATGGCCTAAATATGCATTTGTAAAGACTTCAAATGTGTAAGTACTTATCTATTAAGAATTCATCTCACCGACAAACACATGAAAGTAGTAGTTTCGCTCATCATTCGACGACGGAACCCTAAAACCAAACAGTTCAATTCGTACCGTTTTTATAAACGTTTTCAAGGCGAGTGCGGTTTTGAACAATGCTGACCTAGACATTTCAGATTTTTTGTTTCGATTTTACAATCTACATAAACACTTGGTTATAAGTTTTTATAAGTATATGTTAATTATAAGTTTTTATTCTTTAACCAGATATTTATATTCCGACACTTGCGTTTTAATTGTGTTATTTTACAATATTGCTATAGGTAGCCCCAAGTCTGTTATTTGTTATTTATTACAGTCAAATTAAACTTAACTTAAATATCGTAATGGCTGATTGTGTTCATATATTTTTAGTATAATAGGAGTTTTAGAACATATAGGAATGACACCTTTTGTTCCCGTGACTCCTGATTTTAATTTTATGTCGACGATTAAAACGTAGACGAATTGCGAATGTAGTGTATTATGAATACATAATATAAATAATACATTATTAACCTGATTATAGATCCAGTATATTTAACAATTATAAATATATTGGGGTTTTAGATGTGCACATGTGTGTAGAGATAAATGATAGTTACTTAACTGGCGCAAACTTAACAAAAAATTAAGCAAAATACCCGCAGACATATTTCTCATGAAAGGACAAAATATTGTTTTTTTTCGGTATAAAGGCAAATATTGCTTTAAAAATAATTTAATTTACTTCACTGTTCTGTGGGTAACAATTTTCTCAATACTTAACCTAGGTTACGTGCTATAAACGTAGTATTAAGAGAGAGATTCCATACAAAAATATGAGTTTCGTACTCCCCATTTTTCTTTGAGAAAGTTACCCGATTTTAATTATTCTTACGCTATATTATAGATGAAGAGTATATCTATGCTTGTAACTCGGTTAAACTTTCGCGAAGAAAAAAGGGGACTACGGAACGTCTTTTTTATTTCAAAGAATTTGTAGGCAAAAACTGCTTCAGCTATATTTGTCCCTTTCAGCGCGGCGCTTGGAAATAGGGATAGCAATACCTAAGGTAAATACCTAAATTAGGAGTACAGTACCCTCTTAAAGTTATGTGCACGATCGTGTGCGTTAGAAAGCGAACTGAGATGAGAGTGCCGTCCGCATCTCAGCGTTACGCACTCAAAGAGAAAGGCTTTCTCCAACGTTTCATTTATTTTTAAAACTATACTTTAACGCAATTACTAAATAATATAAATAGAAAAGCGTTACCTACACTAAATTGTACAATTTAAAAAATGCATTTATAATTTATATGAAAGATTTCATCTCATGTTGTACCTATACAAGGGTTCTATCGCTAAAGGCAATCTCTTCCCGACAACTTTTTGATGGAGATAAGTAAGTGTACCTAAGAGAAAGAAAATGGATAGTCTTCAGTAAAGCAAATAAAATAAAATTATGCTCAATCTTATTTACATTTTTTATTTACATGTTATTAAATGCAAATGCAACGTTTTCATGCAAAATTGTGGATCAGAATTTGAATTAAAGTTTTAGATATTTCAGATTGCAAAAACGTAAGTAAGAAGAATATTTCTCCTTATATTAATGAATACGAAAGACTAGATCTGGAATAAAATATGGTAAGCTATGCGAACGGGTTCCGTAGGCTTGTTCGATAGATACTTTAGAAACTGTGGTCAAACGTGATCCTACAGGTCGTGATAGCAAAAAAGTGAGCGGTTATTGAGATACAAGATGTGACTATTTATACATTTTATTTTGTCACTAGAAATCTATACAAATATTATAAAGCTGAAGATTTGTTTGTTTGAACGCCCTAATCTCAGGAACCACTTTTAAAAACTCTTTGAGTGTTAGATTAGTCGCAACGTGATGTTATAAAGCCTAGCCTTTCTCGATAAGTGCCGTATCAAACACTAGAAGATTTTTTAAATCGGACCAGTAGCTTCATATATTATTATATTTATGATTAAACTATTTGTCGTCCGCGACTCCGTACGCGTGGAATTTAGAAAATTTTAACCGTTTTGCAACATTTTTCACTGATGCTTCGCTCCTATTGGTCGCAGCGTGATGTTATATAGCCTATAGCTTTCCTCGATAAACGGACTATCCAACACAAAAAGGATTTTTCAATTCGAATTAGTAGTTCCGGAGATTAGCGCGTTCAAACAAACAAACTCTACAGCTTCATAGTATTTATGATCAAATGAGTTATTTTTTAACTCGCTTATTTAAATTCGGTATGTATCTATCAATGTATTAATCTATGTAACGGAATCTTTAAAAGTGATTTTCACCTACTTGCAGTAGTCGGATTACACTTATGGACACAATAATAAAAAAAATATTTAGGATTTTCAAGCGTGTTTTTTAGTTTTTGAAATAAGTAGTTTTTCTATACTATATTTATTATACTTTCGTTATTGTATCATTTACGCTGTGGTAGTATTATAAATATAATATGAAGGTAAAATAACTTTATCATGTTTGTACAATCAATAGATAACAGTCGCGCCGTCTATTAAGCAATGTATTGTTTATACGTTTATAGATACTTCTTGTAGAAAAGTTATAACACCTGTATTTTCGTTCGTGTTCATAATGACTGCCCTTCCATGCTTTAGTAGCGTGATGCTATTAGCCTATGTGTTATTCTTATAGGAATCTCTACCTAAATTATACATACACTTATCTATATATACTAATATCTAGTTTATATTACAAACTCGTATCTTTCTAAGACTCTATTGGTCTTATTCATAATGACTTATCGGAGGTTTAAACAATAACTTTATCGGAGAGATAATAAACATTTTATTGTAAAAAGATTATTATGATTACCATTTTTTGTAAATTTTCGCGAACTTATTTTAGCGAATTTTTAAACCTCCGATAAGTCATTATGAATAAGACCATTAATATTTGCATGGGCGTAATGTTAAATACTTTTTCACACAAAAACTACTGGATGAATTATAAACTGACTGTTTACATCAGACTGACTTACTAGATACGGGGGCTGTATATCTATCTCTACAGTAATTTCATAAGCTGAAGATATTGTTTGTTTGTTTGTTATAACGCGCTAATCTCAAGAACCATTAGTCCGATTAGGAAAATTCTTTCAGTGTTGGATAGTACATTTGTCGAGGAAGGCGTTAGGCTATATAACATCACGCTGCGACCAATAGGAGCGAAGCAGCAATGCAAAATGTTGCAAACACGGGAAAAAATTTCTAAGTTCCACGGGTACGAATTTACAAAGTCGAACAACTAGTTGCTATATTATGCCATTGAAATAGTAAAAATAAGCTAGTTTGGTTATAACTACTGTTAAAATATGAGGACTAGAATAATCAGATCAAAAATACGCCCTTGTACACACATTTACAATATCATTATTGCTAGTAGAACCATTTTAGTGACCACCTACACAGAGATTTAATCGTCGCGAAATTTTTGAGAATCAATTTTATCATTATGGTGATGTTTATCAAACAATATTTCTTTGTATACTCACTCATATATTTGTATTAGAAAGTGTGTTAATAATTTATTATGTCGTGTCTGTTTAACAGACAAACTAATGATACAGTGATGAGCTTCGTGATAATATATGTAGGAGCGTATCATGTTGTATTTTTATTGATTTTGGTGTCAGACAAGACAACAGTTCAAGAAAACACATGAAAAATATTTCGTTCAGTATAAACGTTAAATCGGCTGTTGAATAAATAATGTTTACCGGGAATTTAACTCAATTCACTCAGCAAAAATCTGATTTCAAGTCTCATATCTAGTATATCTATATCGATCTTTAAATATTCAGTCATGGCTTATATTATGTACATCCTAATAAAAAAATAGATTAACTCGTTATGTTACACATTTCAAGAAATAGAAATATAAACAAGTTTAAGACTAGGTACAAATGATGGTCTTATCACATAAAGTGATGTCTTCTAGGCAACCGTGCGTATAATTATGTGCATCTAAAGAGTTCATATCTTTACCGCAAAAAGTTAAAAAAATTCTAGTACATGAACTCATCGGGCACGATATACACTAATGGTCTTATTCATAATGACTTATCGGAGGTTTAAACGGAGATTTTATCGGAGAGATAATAAACGTTTTAGCGTAAAAAAGACTATTATGAAGAACAATTTTTGACAATTTTCGCGAACCGAATTTAGCGAACTTTTAAACCTCCGATAAGTCATTAGGAATAAGACCATTAGTCTTTTTAAAAATAATAGTAATAAATAATAAATATTCAGGACATTTCACATAACGTCCTCTGGTCCCAAAGTAAGCTATATTTCTATGCTTGTACATATTATGGGTACCAAATACGGATAGACTACATATACTACTTTTCTTTTGTAAATACATACTTATAATACATAGAAACACCCAGACGCAGTACAAACATTTGTATGACATTTAGGGATATCACACAAATATATATTTTTATGAAGCGTAGCTGAAAACGTCTTAAAATAAACGGCTCGCAGCTCATTTCAGTTATTTGATTTTATATTGTTTAGCTAATATCTGTGAGATATCCTTCGATTCAAGTTCGTATTGATTAACACACATTATACAGCCCCAAAAATAACTTCTCATTGAAAATATTAGTACCACATCTTCTATATTTCAAGTACAAACCAAGTTTTGGTTTATTCTTCTGTACTTAAACCTAAAATATAACAAAAAAACACTGCTTCGTCATATTTACCATCTCATAAAAAGAGTTCACTTGATGGGTTTGAAGTCTTTGAGTGCTCGAGACCCACTTTGAATACGGTTGACCTAATTTTTTTTATGTGGAACGTACTAGAAACATTTCCATAGTGGCACTAATTACATTGTTATATATACTTATATTGTTTTTATAATCATCATCATCATCATAACATCACGCCTTATTCCCATGGGGGTAGGCAGAGACTATAGAGCGCCATCTGCTATGATCCAAACATACTTCTTTTCCTTTTTATAATCTTGGTGTAATATACAAGTAAGAATAAAAGACGCTAGGATACTGCAATTTTGACGCTTAAATCTTTCATGCTAGGTACCTACGCAGTTTTTAGCTTAAAATGTTTATAGCTCATCCTAGTGTTGTGTACCAAATACCCATCCAAAGAGAATATCTTAATATGGGTAATGATAATACATTAATAATTTTTGGCCTAAAAATTGTCTGTATTTCTACTGATTCCGTATTCCTTTTGTTCCCCAAACAAATAGAAATACAATTATGATCTAAAACAGGACACAGACGGATGTAGACGGTTTGGTATCGCTGGTTCAAGCCCCGCACAGTACAATGGGCATTGTTCATTTTTTTTTTAAACTCTTATCATAAAAACCATTTCGGGGAATAGAGTTTCTTATCACGATCCATTAGTTTTTTTCGGAAAATTTGCTATAATAACGATTATTTTTCCAAAAAAGCAAATGATCTCTATTTGCCCTTGAAATGAAAGACTTAAAATATTAAGGCATTCTGAGGGATATACTACTCTGTGGTGGAGTTGAAATTGGTCTTTTATATCAACTTGGCAACTTTGAAAAGATGTATTGCCATCTGTCTTAAGTCTATCAGGAAAAGTCAATACCACAGAATAGATAGAAGATACTACGTATCAGAAGGGAAACTTAAAAGAACGGGTAAATTATAGAGGAGGGGTATTTTGCATTCTGACAACTGTCATTTGACTGTCATTTGATTGTCATTTGACTGCTCAACTGTCAACCTTCTGTCAACTGAGTACAGCCGTAATAATTAAGCCATGTTAGATATTAACCACATGCTTAGACCACATGTTATAGCTATGTAGCCACATATTTTACACAATAGATAATTATTTAGAAGCAAAAATAAAATTACAACTATGTGGTTACCGAATAATTTTATTGTAAATGACAAAACAGAATGAACATATCTACGAAAATACACTTATAAATATAAATATTATATAGGTACACTTATTATCAAGGTCAGAGCAAGCCAATATACTTTTAAAAACTAAACAATATGTATTGCCCCAGAACTACTTACTCCAAAGATTTATTTTATTATCATTAACATAGTCGAGTTACATGCATTACAAGATTGTGCTTATGCCTCGTGTTAACAAATGGCGGACGATTATTTAAAATAACAATTTTATTTTTTATAACGTACAATAAATTTTCGTCTCTGACAGAGGATGTTATATGTGTACAATATTCCTTAGCTAACTTTTACAGCACCCTAGGAACAATTAAAAAAACTAAAAAGCACGCTTTATTTAATCGAATTATTGCATTGTCATCGGTCTTTGACAGGTGTGCAAAATTTGAATAGAATCTGACCGTTTAAAGTGGGTCAAAATAGCGTCCAAAGGAGTCGGTTACAAACATACAAACAAACATACAAACAAACATACAAGTGAAGCTAATATAAAGCGTGTAAAAAGGGGTGGCGACACTTGCATTCTTCACTATACGGACAACAGAAACAGAAACAGAATTTACAACAGTAAATTGTTAACTTTAAAATTACCTAGCTGACTTAATAAATTAAATTAAAGCAGAAAACCCGGGTACTAACTGACACCCTGAATAGCCGATGGGCCTTGAGATTCATAACTAGTAGCAAATGCGTCAGTCTCAATTTCCTCTTTTAAGAATATAGTAGAATATGAGAATTGCCAGCGTCGTAACAAATCGTAGTTCAAAGTGTTTGTTACACACATATGACGATCTTACTTGATCTTCCGAAAGGCCCTTCAAAAGAGCAGAGTCAATACTCTAAATACACTTCTTGGTGACTGTTTCTCGAATCGGAAATTGGTGCAGAGCCACATTCTTTCGCTTGCTTTTGCATTTAGGAATACAGCATGTCATCTTCATGATAAAACATATACGGAATATTGCAGTTTCGATGAGAGAAGATATGCTCGCAGAATATACTCCTGATACATTCAACTTATAACTAAAATTATAATTAATACAAATAAGATGTAAAAAATTGCTAATTAAAATAAGGGCAAATTATACAATGGTGACAACCATGTGACGACACAGGTGACAAGTTAACAAACGGCGACAGTCACAGAAAGAATAAAGAAACAAAAGTTCTCTAAAAAGCTCTTATTCTTCCACTACATCACATAGGGCTCCTTAAAGAAACGCCGAACTTCGAGACCCTGCGCCGTTTGCACTCCTTCAATCCCAAGACCCCAAATAAATCATCACAATGTATGAAACAAAGACAAAAATCGTGTCACCCCTTTTATAATTAGATTTTTTGGAGAATTTAATTTGATGAATGAATTTAGTTTAGTTTGAGAGGTTAGTTCTTTGGAGGAGCCCTATGAACCAGAGGTGGTTCCAAGGCTACTATCAATCCTCGTCTCCCGGTTTGTGGCCGCCGCATATGTACTTACAAATTTGAATCATGGATCAAATCTGTGCTCTTAAAACCTATCACAGAAAGTTTAGAACATATTAGTCTGTGCTGAACAATGGCAACACTAAAATTAATGTCATGGACATACATGACGCCTTTCAAAACCTAAGTTTCCTCAAATTTCCTCTGACGTCCGCTGTCACAAAATAGTTGTCTATGGTTTCTTCTAAGATTCCGGGCAGTGGTCAATACACAGATTGCGTACAATGATGACGTCCCAACATTTAAAATAATATCTAAGTATTTTTTAAAAATTCTATATAGTGAATATTTTAATAATATTAAAATTAGTTGCTTAAAATAGTCTATATTTTCTAAAAAAAATATAAAAACAACAGGTCAAAAATTATGAACAATGCCAATTATTGGTGTGATATTTGATTTGCCATATGTATTATATCCGTATTCTGGTACTCATAACACAAGCAAATAAGCTTAGCTTGGGACTAGACAACTTTGTGTGAAATGTTAAAATACTTTCGAGACCAGTTTTAGCATAGCAGACCGTAATTATGTACCTACTGTGTTATTTACACAGATGATATTTTGTTGTAAAACAATAACTAATGTTTAATGCATTGTTTATTTAAATATTAATATAAAGTCGTGTAAATTTATATATAGCTTGATATATTACGCTTGCATTAGTATTTTATATGTTTATAACGTTTTGTTTATATGTCTAATAATATGGAATTATGTCTAAGTAACTGTCTGTAAACTAAATTATATTCTTTAACACTTTTGCGACTCGTCCGTCTGTGGGTAAACCCTGTAACAACCAATCGTAGCACGTTTTACAGCTCAATGATTTAAATGTGACTAAATCTGTAAATTACCTAAATGTTTAACATGGAAACACTATGCAATCATTTAAAACTAATTAAGTTGTTTGACAAGACTTAGAATTTTTACGATATTCTGTTCTGGGTTTGACCATTGAATAGTAATTAGGACTCTTTGGTCTTTTCTGTGTATAATTTTACAAATAAAGTAGTAACTACATGTATTATGTACATAGTCTGTTACTGACTACACAAGTACACAAATATTAAGCATAGGATATGATCAGAGGACATTATGTAAAATGTTAATTAATATTTTTCTATTTCCGCAGTGTAGTTTATTATTCCACATACCGAAGTTTAGTTTTAAATTCCATTCTACGCGCACAACCAAATTAAACATAACCAAAAATAAAATTTGATAGTATCGATAACACAATTCGACAATGTTATCGGAACTTTCTTGTTATAAAAACTGTATATTATAGTATTTTCTAACACTTGCGCGCACCATTCGTTCAAATAAAACACCTTTTACGGATTTAGACAAGTGTATTTGTTTTTAATAGACTAAAGATTTCAATCAATATAAATGTGCACAACAAAATAGCCAAATAATCAAAATACAGCAATAGTTTTCATTTTTAGTTAAGTTGTGCACGTAAAACTGGCACCATTATAAGCGCCATAAATCGTAGTTTGGTTAACTTTGGTTTTAGTAAAATATTAGAGAATATTATTAAATATTTAGTTTTATATAAATCACGACAAACAAAAGTAAACATTACGCGTATTGTAATGGTGATCGCGTACTGTTTCAGTAGTAAACTCGCTCGTTTGGTGGCCACTGGCCAGAGCGGCCCCGGAGCCTTGACACATTTACCTTTACGAATGTCAAATATATCGACAGGTTAGGTTAAGTGTTACAGTACTAACGTTACCTGAATATACACTCATTTATATATTACTGTCCGGTACTGAAATCTCTACTAAAATATTATAAATGTGAACAGTTTGTTTGTTTGAACGCGTTAAACTCAGCAATCACTGGTCGGATTTGAAAAATTGTTTCGGTGTTGGATAGTACATTTATCGAGGAAAGCTTTAAGCTATGTAACATCACGCTGCGACCAATAGGAGCGAAGCATTAGTGAAAAATGTTGCAAGGCAGGGAAAATTTTCTTAATTCCACGCGTATGAAGTCGCGGGCCACAGTTAGTCATTTTAATAAACGCGAACATTTGTAACAATGTATGAATTTGAAGATGTTTGTTGCTCATTCACATAGAAATTACTGAATGGATTTTAATGAAACTTTACATATGTATAGCTTATATATCAGAACTTTACTATACGTGTCATACATATATCAGAACGCGTGGAATTTAGAAAAGTTTCCCAGATTTTGCAATATTTTTCACCAATGCTTCGCTCTTTTTGGTAGCAGTGTGATTTATTCAGCTTTCTTCGATAAATGGACTATCCAAAACAAAAATAATTTCTCAATTCAAACCAGTAGTTCTTGAGATTAGCGCGTTCAAACAAACAAACAAACTCTTCAGCTTTAGAACAGACACCTAGCTGACGTTTCTAAAGAGCTTGTAAAACATGCCAACTTGAAATAAAAATCTTTGACTTTGATTTTATAATATTAGTATAGAACACATAGGCTAAATACGATCACGCTAAAAGTCAAGGAGCCTAACTAACTACATACTTATGCTGTTATAGTCAGTTAAAAGAAAATCTAAACAGATGATATTCTGCGAGTGAGAAGGAAGGAAGACTATGGCCTAAACTCCAACACGCCTCTATTATCTTGCCCCTTTTGTCAGCGGCTAACTTTCGACTAACGACGTCCTTGGACAGGTATACAGCAATCTTTTAGAAGCTTAACGAAATAGGTAAGTACTAATAAGTATATTTCTATTAATAAATAAATACCATACTCACGATAACGATATGATTCGTGATAAAATCGTTGATAATCAAGTGCACTGTTTAATGTTATAATACCTATGTTATTTTACCCGATGACGTTAGAAGAACAATTATGTTTTAATCAAATATTTATCAGTTTTTATAAATTTAGTGGCTCTGAGGGGATTCACAGGTAAATGCGCACAATGATTTAAAAGAACAGAATTTTAATTAAAATCCAAATTAAACACGTAATTTAATTATTACGTTTTGTCATAGTTAATAAAAACGTTTCGGAGACTTCAGTCACTATATGATCATTGGTGAGACTTAGCTCAAAGGTGTCCTCTATGAGCTGTTTTTACGGGGCTAAAATTTAAACCAAATATAGGTAGGTACGCTTGTAAATCCGTAAAAAGTGGTTTTATTACCCGACTGTACGACGAAAAGAGTGGTGATGTGTTTATTTAAACAAAATGAGTCGCGCAAGTGTTAGAAAATATTAGTTTATTTATTAATCAACATAGTTACAGTCGAAATAATAAAATTATAGAACCATTTCTTTTATTATTCATTAAAATAAAATGTTTTACGTTTTTATGTTATTATGTAATAATTTATTCATGCCACACTTAAAATTCTTGAAAATTTATATATTTTCCAAATTAATTTGTTAGTATTAAATTCTGTACTCATTTTATGATCGTCATAATCCAAACTGGTCTAGAAGTTTCGTCAGGTTTTGAGCTCAAGAGTTCTGACTTTTATTGCTCTATCTCGCACAATCTGTGGCATCTCTGGTTGCGATAGTAACTCGGTAACATCCAGACAGCACTTAACTATTGGACCTATGTCTTCAGCCTGAATCCGACTTAGGTGGCTAACATTAATTACTTACGTAACTTGCCAGTCTCCATAAAAACGTGACTGTATTTCTAGACTATAATTCTTTTTCAAATATGCCGGAGACCGCTGGATGCAGTTAGCGCAGGACTGCGCGTTGTGACGTTCTATGGGAGAGGCCTACGTCCAGCAGTGGATGGAGAAGGGCTGTGGATGGATGAATTATTTTTCTATGGGTCTACATTTGTTAAGGTTTTTTAAGGGGTTTGTATAAATAGGTAGATAATTTTTGAAACATGATCTGAAGTACCTATTGACTTCTAGCTTGAGATTTTAAGTTAGTAAGATTTAGTTGTTAGCGAAACACTTACAAATTATAAGAAAGTGTTATCGACATAGTGAACAAACTCGCATCTTTTTTTCAGTTTCAAAAGTTATATCTTTTCAGTTATAAAGTCTAATATGACTCAAACTCACGAAAATTTCAATACGAAAATAAAGCTTAAAGTTTGAAAATCATCGATTCAATATAATATACAACTGACTAGGTATATATAAACATTAACAACAGTATTATATTATATTATAATAAAGGAAAATCACTGAGCAGAGAAAATATACCGTAGATGTAATTTCCTTATAATCGCTCTACTTTTAAACCTTGTAATGGCGAGATTTTCCATTGATTCATCGATAATTTATTTACCTATTCTGGGAAATGAAACGTTTTAGAGTTACTGGGAAACATAGAAACATAATTTTCATAAGTAAACTATATTCATTTTAGTCATTTTATTAAAAGTAGTGGTTAAAGGACTTATTACACTACTAGCTATTGCCTGCAACTTAGCACGCATGAAATTTAGAAAATTTTCCCCGTTTTTGCGAAATTTTTCACATATATGATATGCTTCGCTCGTATTGTTCGCAGCGTTATGTTATATAGCCTATAGCCTTCCTCGATAAATGTACTATCCAACACTGAAAGAATTTTTCAAATCGGACCAGGTGGTTTTTGAGATTAGCGCGTTCAAACAAACAAAGTCTTCAGCTTTATAACATTAGTATAGAATTAACAATAGTCTAGGTATACGTTATTTACTGCCGCACTCAGAGACATTTAATGGTTACCTAAGGAGCTCTTTAGTATTGATTTAAAAAAGTTTTAACTTAACTTTTCCTTTTTTAAATCAATACTAAAGAGCTCCTTAAGTAACCATTAAATGTCTCTGAGTGCGGCAGTTAGTGTCATTTCGTTAGTGATTTCAGATTAAGATTAAGAAATGTTTGGAACATGGTTTTAAGTGTTTGCAAAACATCATCATCTTCCTCCTGCCCTTATCCTATTATTTGGGGTCGGCGCAACATGTCTTTTTCTTCCACAGTCTTCTATTAGCCGTCATGTCTGTGTCAACTCCTCTTTCTTTCATGTCCTCTTTCACACAGTCCATCCATCTTTTCTTAGGTCTTCCTCTAGACTTTTTTCCTTCCACATTTATACTCAGAACTCTCCTAACGACATTACTTTCCTCTCGTCTCATAACATGCCCATACCAAGACATCCGCTCGATCTTCAATTTTTCAGTCACTGGCATTACTTTCAGACTTCCTCTAATATATACATTCCTTATTTTATCCATTCGCGTGATGCCACACATCCATCTCAACATTCGCATCTCCGTAACGTGCATTCGTCTTTCATCCATCGCTTTTGTTGCCCAGCATGAGGCGCCATACACGACAGCAGGTCGCCATACACGACAAGTGTTTGCAAAACATACATTGATTAATTCGTATGCCAAAACTTTTACACATAACTGTTTCACAAATCTATTCGATACAGAAAATACAATTTTACTTCTAGATTTTAACAACATCGGTCTTAATATAGTATAATATAGCATGTTGTTTTTCAAATAAATCAGAAGATTATGTTCAAATATGTATACATAATATACATATAAGTACTTATTTATTATGTAAATAATTTTTAAAGCGTGTTAAAAATTATATAAATTTAGAGTCACGAGTATTAAACACTTAAATAAAAGCGTTAAGGGCCTACATCAATATTATCGTCGACATGTACATATTATGAGGATACCAAAATAGCTTCGTGCATTTTTCTATGTACGAAGTTTTCATTGTTCCTTTAGATTGAATAGCTAGAGCTCTAATTTTTAAGTATATGTTTTTTCAATATATAATCTAGGATCGCATAAACTCAGAAACGCGATTGCAAAAAGTTTTCTCGATAGAAAATCTTAGCGAAACCTCTCTCATTTTTTATTTTTTTCATTTATCGGTCAATTATCGCGTATTAACTTATGAAATAACTTTAAAAACATAAGTAACTATTATATATAGAAACACGTAAATCTGAATTAAAATATATTTAGTAGATTTTGAGTAAATAGGAAAAGTATCCCTAATTCTTCATTTTCTGTGCCTACTGGCTGTGTTAATATGTACGTGTCGGCGATGATATACGATAATATTGATGTAGGCCCTTAAGATCTGTTTACTGGCTTAGATAAATATTATTAGCCATTTGGGAAAACCTTAACAACACGGTATTAAGATCACAATACACGTAATACAATTTTCTCTATTGTTTTATACGTTTAAGAGGATACCAAAATAGCTTCGTGCATTTTTCTACGTACGAATTTTTCATTGTTTCTTTAGATTGAATGGCTAGAGCTCTAATTTTTAAGTATATGTTTTTTCAATATATGATCTAGGATCGCATAAACCCAGAAACGCGATTGAAAAAAGTTTTCTCGATAGAAAATCTTAGCGAAACAACCTCTAAAATTTTTTATTTTTTTCATTTGTCGGTCTATTATCGCTTATTAACTAATGAAATAACTTTAAAAACATAAGTAACTATTATATATAGAAACACGTAAATCAGAATTAAAATATATTTAGTAGATTTTGAGTAAATAGGAAAAGTATCCCTAATTCTTCATTTTCTGTGCCTACTGGCTGTGTTAATATGTACGTGTCGGCGATGATATACGATAATATTGATGTAGGCCCTTAAGACTATTATTTTATAAATGATATAAAGATTATTGCAACAATTAGATTGTATTTACTGTCAATATTGTATAGATAATATTTCCCGGCGTTATAATACGTATAAATAACTTTATCATATTGCAAACAAGCTTATCTAGAACTTACCTTTCCCGTTTAGTTGGGTTTTCAATCTGGTCAGCTCTCTAGATCGGCTGCGGCTTCTCCTGTTGGCGGATATTCGTCTCGGTGAGCGAGCCATGCTGGACAAGCTGCTGACACTTCCGTCACTGTCAGGAGGTGAAGCTCCCTGTGCAGACACCATTCAAACACCAAACTATTAACGAACATCTGATCCACACATATCACATAACACAACACATCACACTACAAACCAGCTGACATCGTAAACACACGAACACTGTTTGTAAACAAAAATTTGGCGCGAAATTTGTAACAAATTTTTTTATAAACTTATTTTAGACCTAATCTAAGAAGTCGTTTAAAGGATTTTTATAGTTAAGAAGTATTTATCGAAGTCGATAGGTAAATAAGGCACGAGCGTCGTGGTGAAGGCACTGCCAATGACTAACGCGAGTTGTGCGTTCTGTTTCGTGGTGCAAAGCGGCAATACCACGCGATGTCGTGTGGCCATAAAATAATATAGATTGAATCGTAGCCAGCTCGTCTCATGGCCACACCTGTAGACTGTGATTGCGTAATTGATAACGTGATAGCTCACTCTCGGCTATTATTTGCCATTCGTACTGCTTTCACATTACGACTAATGAAAAGATACTGGCAATGGAAATTAAATTATGACGGGAGTTTTTTGAATATTCATAATTTGCTTACGTTGGTTTTCGCAGATATCTATGTTATAGATAGATAAGTAACAAAGGTACAATTCTTACCTAACTAAACCTATTTTCTTTTCTAAAGACATTCATTGGTAGGTAAACCTGATAAACAACAGGAAAATGTCCTAACTAGGAATTGCCACCACTAGCTTTCACGCTAAATCCAGCAATACCAGTAACTACATCAGGCTGCATAAAAGACGTGGAACACGTTTTTATAGTTTACACATTTATTTATTTTACTTTTAGAGTTCTATGTTCGTCATGTATGAAAAAAAAGGTTTTTTTTTGTATGCCCACCTATGGCATTAATAAGGAAATCTGATCAGTAAATATTATCTGGAATGTTCGACGTATGTAGTCAACTGTGGTAGTCAAGTAGATTGGTTTTGAATGAATAGGATTTTTATTTTCATAGATATTTTTAAAATAAAGTCTTAAAAATGTACAGAAATATTATTGATTTTAAACTTACGCTATTTGAACTTATAATTTGTTAATATTACCGGGACTATAAACTCCACTAACTCCAGTCGACCCGTGACCACGATCGATGCAACTCGGTCGAAACGTCGGGGGCAGAGGTATTATGCTTTTTTAACAGTTAATAACGTGAGTACAGAAATATTGTCAGCTTTGTTTTTTAAGTCAGTACATACATATTATTTTTGGTCGCGGTTTTAGGCCATGCGTATGTTGGTATCTAGAAATTTGTATTTATTATATTCAAGCTAATTACAGCCACGATATACTCATAAAGGCTAAGACAAAACTAATTATACCGGTTCCGTGGATGTGACCATAATCATTGTAATAGATAGGTATATAGAAAGTACTTTCCGTATGTCGTTATTTATTACATAGGCAGTCGAGCGGGTACCGGCGTACAGTGGAAAACATGCTACTCCATATTGACTGGTTTCATTCAACGTGTCTTGTACGACCTTGACCGTACCTATCCCCACCAGAATCATACCGTAAAACTACAATGACATGTGCTTACACCTCAGGTACTCAGGCTTACACAAATTTAAAGTAAAAATAAAGATCCATCGAAATAAGGACTTTGTCTATATTTGAAAGTCGGTTAAGACCAGAGACAAAACAAATATTTGTTTGCCTGGTTCAACGGATACATTTTAGTCTTGAGCGGAATCGAATTCTAATCTTTGAAGGAATAACTATCGTCTACACAACAACACGGCACATACAATATTTCACAGTTGGGCACGGGCCCTCCACATAAAAAAGAGTAGGTATTTGTTTTACTTATAGCACGTAAACCAAGCGTGTTAAAATTGGTTAAAATATAGTTTAGTTAAGTTTAGTTTGATATACTACACTTCCTTCTCCTCACAGACAAATTAAGGGCTTCATAAATGGCATATTTTCATTACTGGGTGTTTTTTAAAGAAAGAAAGAAAACATTTATTGCCACAGAACCAAAATATACACCGATAATATTTACTTACACATAGGCAATCATATAATTAAAAGCTTAAAAACAAATATACACATACTACATATCTTAATAACGTAAGGTACAGTAGCAATGGGTGCCCATTTCAGCATTATGTCAAGTCCATAGGACTTGACGCTGGTTTTCAAATGGACCCCAATGTTATATCTATATTATTATACTCTTTGACCCCAATGAGTGATGTCACGGATGCCCAACGAGAAAACAAGCAATTGTAAATTCACAAACGAGGTCACACACATATTTTGCACATTATTAATATGATTATTACATAAAAAGTAATATAAATCGTGGGAAACTATTCACAAAATATGTATCTAAATTATATATAAATAAATACAGTGTAAACGACTTTACACAATTGTAAATATAATTTAGAATATAGAGTTATTATAAAGCATGAAAGAAGCCAGTAAGTGCAAATCAATAACGTAATAATAAATTAAATAAACAATAAACATAAATAAGACTCATGTAGGGCTTAAAAGTAATAGTTTATACTTTGATATTATGAATATAAAAAAACAAAATCAAACACTATAACAAAAAAAACTTTTACATCTCTTTTGTAACTAGAAAAACATAATTGTTTTTAGTTGCCTAATTAATGATCATTACGTAATTAATGTAATAAACTTATGTTTTAATATTTAAAAACACTACCAACACAATAAAAAACAAAATTTTGGGTTTTAAGTACTGGAAATAGAGGTTTATAAGCCAGAAATAAAATCCAAATATATAAAAAAAATATTAAAATAAATAAAGAAATTAAAGAGGTACAGCTATAAAAATTCTATCTAAATCTCCTATACTGCGTATGCGTTCAACTTGTTCTCCATCATCTCTACGAGCATATATTTTGCCATGCTTACGCCATATATATTTCCACTTATGCTGTTCCCCGTTTTTCCTTGCGAGGTAGAACATCCTCTTATTATGCGGTGTCAGGCGTTCATTGACATATATTTTTGATTGTGTACCCGTTACACCTATATCTGCAGAAGTAAGGCCGCGTTGAATACGAGCTGTTCGTAATAATTCTCACGTGTCAAGCGCCTTGTAAAAGTGACTGCGATATTCCGTGGTCTCGGAGCTTTGGTAGTATTGGTGTTTTGAAGATGAGAGACTGAACCAACACGTTCGGCATGTGCTATTTCTTGTTCATCAACGTCAACGCCCAGCTTATTGGAGACCAGTTGTACAAGTTGGTGTAAGTTTTCACCTGCATTTTCTGGCACTCCAGCTATTTCTATGTCATTTGCTAAGACTTCCTGGTGACGTTCGTTAATTTCACACTCCAACTCGACAAATGCTTCATGGATGAGTTGTCGTTCGACTTCTCCTCTAGTGATGTCAATCGAATATCCATTGCGTGTATTGAATCCTTGCACAAATTCAACGTAGTTTTAAATTCGGCAATCTCATCGCGATAAGCACGTACCTCAGATCTCAATGCACTTAACTCGTCTCTAAAACTACGAATTTCAAGACCCACATCAATAGAAAAATCTTTACGAAGACTCCTTTGAATAGCATCTGGGGGGTTGTTTTCACTAGGAGTAACTTTATTTAAACAACATAAACAAATCCATCCATAAGTAGAAGCGTTTTCGGACAACTTAGCGCAATGACGGTGATGTGCTGCAGAACACTTGCTGCACTTGACTAGGGCAACAGCTGCTATGGTTTTACGACATACTTCGCATTTAGCCATGATGATGTAAGAAATATAATAACAATATGGTTTTCACGTAAAAAACTTGATATTTTTGTTTTAATATTTTTATGAGGGTATTTCTATATTAATCTCTGAAAGTTTATGTTTTAAACGTAAATTTAAGTATAAACACTTCTCACATCTTATAAACTCCAACGTATGTTATTTTATGCACTTTTAACTCCTTTTTCACACCGTAATTTTTAAGTCTAACAGTCAATTTAATAGTAAATAATAATAAAGTTAACGTTATACGTTAGTTTTCTATGTATTATAAGTAGGTATGTATTTACAAAAGAAAAGTAGTATAAGTAAGTATTATAACCGTATTCTGGTACCCATAACACAAGCATATAAAGCTTAGCTTGGGACCAGAGGACGTTGTGTGAAATGTCCATGAATATTTATTATTATTTATTATCTTATATATAAAATTCACGTGTCACAGTGTTAGTTACCGTACTCCTCCAAAACGGCTTGACCGATTTTTAGGAAATTTTACATGCATATTCATCTTATTTTATATATAAAATTCACGTGTCACAGTGTTAGCTACCGTACTCCTCCAAAACGGCTTGACCGATTTTTATACAATTTAACATGCATATTCAGTAGGTCTGAGAATCGGCTAACATCTATTTTTCAAACCTTTTTTTTAGCATGGCAAAACAACGTTTGCCGGGTCAGCTAGTATTAATATAATATTAATATAGCAAAAAGGGACAGATGTTTATAGAAAAAAAGACGAAGTGAGAAAGTGACAGATATATCAGTTGGTAACGTCATACGCACAGATACATCTCGCTATATTAATATATCGTAATATGCCGTTGATGGTCTGCTTTAAACAGATAGTTAAATTAATTTTGAAGGTTCTACAAAAATCTCCATAACAATCACGTAAGGCGAATACAAAATGATTGTTGCTCTATTGAACTGAATAAGACGAAGTTTTAACAGAAGTGTATTCATAATTCAGTGGAAATATGAAGTAATTAAGATTGTTTAATGAATTAGTAACAGTTAGCAGATGCCGGCACGAACACAATTAGCTTAATCTTCACTTGCTGTTCAATATTTGTGGAAATAAACGTAATGGCTCGCTTTCAAGGACAATCGAGGTCGTTATGAGGTAGTCACTCATCGTAATTAGTAAGTTATATCATGATGTACCTTAGTGATATACCTATAATTAAAACGTTAATACTCAGGGGACATATGTATTGTGGCCGACTCTAAGCATTAATCCATCTCAAAAGACTACAGAATACAATTTGTCAACGTACCTATGGGTTACCTAACACTGAACGAATTAACCTGTATTGTATTAAAACAGTAATTTAACGTATTTATTTATCCCACTAACAACTTATCGTTTAATTAAATGAAGTATTTTATTAAACCTGCAGATATTAACGGTCTTATTCATAATGATTATCGGAGGTTTAAAAGTTCGCTAAAATAGGTTCGCGAAATTTTTCAAAACTTATTATTCATAATAGTCTTTTTACGGTAAAACGTTTATTATCTCTGTTTAAACCTTCGATAAGTCATTATGAATAAGACTTATCATAAGTATGTACCTAGCTATCAGTACAATAAACCGAACATTGCGATTGATCATATTATAATTACTTTAATAATTATTAATATTCGACATAAATTAATGAGTAAATAACTTACAGGGTTTTTACGTTATAAACAAAACCGCGGAATTAAGGTGAAGGGAAAATTAAAAACAACGTGCCTAGTTATATTTGCTTTACGAATCAAAATCAAGTGTGACTTAGACGGGCCACGTGAATTAGGGCCGACCGCCGAAGTTCGATTTGCACGCAGGATAATTATTTGCGTATTAACATATTTGTCACACAAATATTTCTATTGCCTCTGGGTATTTTCAATGTTTTCTATTTAATTTAAATGTATATTTACAAAAAAAAAACAATGAAACAATGCTAAATATCAGTATTGTGGTACTATAACAAAAGCTTAGCTAGTGACCAGAGGACGTTGTGTGAAATGTCCATAAATGTTTTATTCATAGTTCAGATTTGTTTGCTCCTTTTTGGGTAAAGTAATCCGAAAAATCTAATACTTACCAATAATTTCTATGCAGGTATAACGTTATAGGTGATCAGCATATCAGATTCGGTAGAACTAATATCTTTCTTGGCTTTAAGTTGCTATTTATATACACAGCACCAAAATCCTAAAATTCGACCTTTTTACTTTGCGGTTCGAATCTGTAACTAGTCCGGTATTTTACAATGACACATGAAATTAAAATCAAAAGTACTTATAAAGGCGTTTAATTATTGTCTCTTAAACCTACTTATTTAAAAACAAAAAGTAATTCACTAAAACCATGATCAATGCTAAAACTAAACATTTGACTAAGGAAAATCTATTTTAAATGGATTTTATCGTGTTTGTTTTCCGTTTATATTAATCGCGACGTTGCAACCATAATGGCCAAGGACTGAGATGTGATTAGGAAAAGACAGATAACTACCCACATGTTATATAAAAATATTTACCGAGCATTGAAGTCGTTACCGAACGGCGAACGTTACATAGTTCACAAACAATTTTGTACTGCACTAGACTGACTGGATTTTAGGTATCAATTTCATAATCATTGCCCTGTTCTTATTCCATTCTTTAGGGTCGGAGCAATAAGTCCTTTTTAGGGTTCCGTACCCAAAGGGTAAAAACGGGACCCTATTACTGAGACTTCGCTGTCCGTCCGTCCGTCCGTCCGTCTGTCACCAGGCTGTATCTCAAGAACGGTGATAGCCAGAGAGTTGAAATTTTCACAGATGATGTATTTCTATTGCCGCTATAACAACAAATACTAAAAATAAAATAAAATAAATATTTAAGGGGGGCTCCTATACAACAAACATGATTTTTTTAGTTTCTTGCTCTCATACAACAAACGTGCCTTATGTTGCATAGATAATGGTACGGAACCCTTCGTGCGCGAGTCCGACTCGCACTTGACCAGTTTTTTTCTATTTACTTCTCTTTGATTAAAATAATGTCTTCATTATTTATGCATTAATTTTTGAAAGTCGTTTTATCACATAAATCATCAACAAAACTTTACACAACGTAAAACTTGCCGCGAACTATCAACAATTAGTCATTATTTTTGTTAATTATTTACAGAATGTAACCATTAAAATACTAATACTTTCATGATAAAGTACACAATAAAAATACCGAAATGCGAATAATTATAACGCTCACAAGAGTTCGGCATTCTTTTTTAAAATTTCTCTTACTTATAGACCGTACCTATTACTTTTTAGCCGACTTCAAAGAAGGAGGACGTTCTGAAATCGTTTCTTTTTTATTTCTTGAAAAGTTGAACGCAAGTTGACTTCTGCTCAGGTACCTATAGGAAAATCAAAATGGAATAGAATATAATTCGTTATCATAATCTATCTGAATATTATTGGTACCAACCGATTTAAGGTGCACAACTTAACAAAAAAAATGAAAATTCATTGTATCAATGACACAATTCGGCAACGTTATCAGAACTTTTCTATTAGAATATCTGTATAGTATAGACCAACGATTTTAATGAATAAAATCGTGCACAACGAAATATCCAATTATTAAAAATACGCCTTAAGTAGTTGTTTTCATTTTTTAGTAAGTTTAGTTATGCACGTGGAATTGGTACCATTGTATTTGTTGTTATAATGACAACAGAAATCTATACTATTATAAAGCGGAAGAGTTTGTTTGTTTGTTTGAACGCGCTAATCTCAGGATCCACTGGGCCGATTTAAAAAATTCTTTCTGTGTTAGATAGGGCATTTATCGAGGAAAGCTTAAGGCTATACAACATCACGCTACGACCAGTAGAAGCGAAGTAGTAGTGAAAGATATTCCAAAAACGGGGAAAATTTTCTAAATTCCACGCGGACGGAGTCGTGGGCAATAGCTAATACAACATAAGTATGTGAAAATTTCAACTATCTAGCTATAACGGTTCATGATATACAGCCTGGTAATAGACAGACAAACGAAATGTAGGTTTAGTACCTAATAGGTTCCCTTTTTTACCTAAGCCCAAAATAAAAAGAGTTTAGTATATCTAGTATTCTAATTAAGGTTATAAATAAACACAAAAATATAACGTTGTCCAAATGTTTTTATTTAAATCATAATTTTAATCAACAATAAACAGTAGATCTTATACAATTAGAAATATATGTATATATGCTAATGCTTGTGAATTAGATACATCGCTTAGCGCGTTCTAAACGCGGAGATTCATGTTACGTGCATTTTATCAAAATATTCGAATTAGTTACAATACAGTATATAAAACATTTACTTAATGTAAAGTGTGTATAATAGTTAAATAAATAATAATTATATTATATAATTATTTACATAAATTACATAAATAAAGCAAGCTCATATTGGTAGCAATTCTACATGTACAAATAAACTTAACTAAAAAATTAAATTTGATAGTGTGAACATCACAATTCGGTTATGTTAACTGGATTTTTTTGTATAAAAACTAGAGATGAAACGGATATCCGGTAACTATCCGGTATTTGGCTTTGTTTTCACTATCCGGCCGGATACCAGATAGTAATACCGTATCCGGCCGGATACCGGATAGTAATACCGAATCCGGCCGGATACCGGATGGTAAAATTTTAAAAAATCTCATCTAATTCAAACATAAAATCACGACGACAAGTGATAAACAATGAAATAATTACAACAAACGAACTGAGAAACAAACACAAAATGACATGCGCGATAACACTCGAACGCTCCCGAGTCGACCCGATCTCCGCTTACGTGCGACCCGAATGCGCCTGAATATTTCCGATCTCGTTCACCGCGCCAATATTCAAATCAAACTGATCGCGTCAACGCAATAAAGGGCCGAATATCCGGCGCTCCGGCCTAGTAGCTTGCCGAATATCCGGTATCCGGCCAAACTACTATCCGTTTCATCTCTAATAAAAACTATATATTGTAGACTAACCATTTTAATTAATAAAAACGTGTGCACCAAAATAGTAAATAATAGACATAATGACACTAGCGATTTTCTTTTTAACACGCTTAAATATATTCGTTAGGTATCTATCAATGTATTAATCTATGTAACGGTATCTTTGAAAGCGATTTTCACCCACTTGCAGTAGTCGGTTTGATATGAAATTTTGCACACCTAACAAGGACCGATGACATTGCAATAATTAAAAAAAACATCCAGGATTTTCAAGCGTGTTTTTTAGTTTTTGAACAAAATAGATTATTTTAATTAAGTTTAGTTGTAAACGTAATTGTTACCATTAGCATGTATAAAATACTTATATAAACTATGACGTAGATATTTTCAATAGCAATAAATATATTAATATTTTTGTACTTGTTAGAAACCACGAAAATAATGCATAGCTTTATATAAGACTATTGCTCGCTATATTTGTATTTCCACATCAAAATGAAGCCACAATGATTCTCAAGCTCTCGAGTATCTTGTGTATCAAATTTCTTTTATATTTAATAAATTAAATTATGGTGGAATAAGTGATTGCCGCAAACGGGACTTCAATGACTTGCAATCACTTTTTCCACCATAATTTAATTTATTAAGTAAAGCATAGCATGTCAATTGCAAAATCAATAAATTACTTTAGTTTCTTTTATATTTTTCAGAAGTTTTGACGTAAAACAGCGACAGACAGACTTTTGCATTTATGTAAAAATTATCAAGAAAGCTATCTAGCATACAATAATAAAATCTATCTATATATATAAAAATGTAACCCGTTTTCCGTTGTCACGACATAGCATGAAAACGGCTTGACCGATTTTGATGAAATTTTTTGTTGTTGATGTTAGAACATTTTACACAGAACGTGGGACAGGATAACGTCTGTCGGGTTCGCTAGTATATATGTATATAAAACAACCTATACAATAGTTAGTTCAAAACTGGTTCAAATCAAAAAGTAGCTATTTATGATTAAATTGTAACATTATACAACTATTAATTAAATTAATATTTCAAATGTACAATAAATGAAATAATTACAGCCGTGAAAATAAATAATATGTTTAAGAATTAATTATTGGTGTTTTGTGACCTAAATACAATAGGATAAAAATATGTAGTAGGTAAAAACAATAAAATCTATGGAGTTTCTTGTCTGTTCTCCTCCATAGGATTCGCGTTTGGAACAGACACCTAGTTTCTGACGTTTCAAAAAAGCTTGTAAAACATGCCAACTTGAAATAATCGTTTTTGACTTTGACTTTTAACTTTGTATAAAATAAGACATATTTAATTACAAGCGTTATGGTTATTAAATCTATTTGAATAAACAATCGATGCGTGACGGTGCAAGTTAAGCTTATATAAAGCGCATAAAATACACCATTATGGTTTTACAATTTTAGTTTTTAGACGAAAATCCAAATATTACGAAATAAATTACCCATCAAAATTTGTTATACTTTTTAGTATTTACGAGCCAATATTAAAACAGATGCAAGTCAAACACATAATCTTGGATTTCGCAGCAATCGGGTAGCAACCAATTTCAACATATCCTTTTCAATATCCTGTTATTTTAAAATAGTGATTTTCCTACCTAGATACAATATATAGCCAAGCTTTCTTAGTACATTAGGCAAATAAAAATTGTGAATAAACTTTTGTAGATATAAAAAAGATTTAAATCTAATTTTTGGTCTAGGATTAAAATAATAATCTCCCTGTGACCGAAAGTGGTAAAACATTAAAAATAGAATACCGCAGATGTATATCATCAACAGTAATATATAGTTTGTATGTATATAGTTATAGTATTAAATACTTAATCGTTACTATAATTATGTATACAGGATGTTCGTTAAGGGCCTGCATCAATATTATCGTGCATTTTTCTACGTACAAAGTTTTCATTTTTTCTTTATATTGAATGGCTAGAGCTCTAATTTTTAAGTATATGTTTTTTCAATATATGATCTAGGATCGCATAAACTCAGAAACGCGATTGAAAAAAGTTTTCTCGATAGAAAATCCTAGCGAAACAACCTCTCTAATTTCTTATTTTTTTCATTTGTCGGTCTATTATCGCGTATTAACTAATGAAATAACTTTAAAAACATAAGTAACTATTATATATAGAAACACGTAAATCAGAATTAAAATATATTTAGTAGATTTTGAGTAAATAGGAAAAGTATCCCTAATTCTTCATTTTTTGTGCCTACTGGCTGTGTTAATATGTACGTGTCGGCGATGATATACGATAATATTGATGTAGGCCCTTAATAGACACATCTTATGCAAAGATGACATACCAGACATTATGATTATAAAGAAAAGAACAATATTTTCGTATTTAGAATGAAAGAAAATATTTTTATTACCGCTAAACCAACACATACAATACACTTACATAAACAGGAAAACATAAATAGATAAGATATTACATTTAATGCGACTATCTACATAAGTATAATGTATACGCGGCAGCAATAGGTCCCATTTCAGTATATTGACGTTGATTTTCGAATGGAACCTATTTAGCAGTTTTTATAGTAATTTAGTTAAATATGTACTATAGAACTCGCCTGATAGTGAATGGTTACCTAAGACTAAAGACGTTTGCAACACCAGAGGTAAGTATCACTCGCGCGTTGCCTTGTAAGAACCTTTTAACCCCCTTTTTGAAGACCCCTTGCTGTAGTTGTTTGAGAAAGCCACGGCAGGTAGTTCATCCCACTTTTTGATAACAAGTCAGTCATCTTTGCATTAAGCCAGTTATACTATATAGCAAAACATTTTTTATATTATTAATTCATATTTACGTGATACATAAATCACCTACACATTAAGTACAGACATTTAACATTAACTAATAACATGTCATGGATGATAAATAAAATACATGAAAACAATAACAGTGTCTCTAAATATCTGTGAAATATTTAAACAGAGTGGTAAAAATTATTAAGAGCGGTTAAACAAAAACTCTTAGCAGCGCGTGTGATTTAATTAATATTTATCATTTCTAGTCACGCGCTCAGATTAGTGCATATGTCCGCCACGGTTGGATTGTCATTAATTTATTGCGGACACTGAGCCGTAAATCAGTGCGTGGTGCACTTTGCTCGTGCTGAACAGGCTGATTTCTTTTCATTTATTGCCAATTATAATTATGTGGTTTAAAGATATCAAAATTCACCGTGCGAATCAGTAGCGGTTAGGCTTAACTAATGAAAAACTAACCACGATTTGAGTGTCTGAACAAAAACATAACAAACACATAGAAAAATCTTCACTACGCTACTAACAATATCGCATGTAACCGCTCTGCTTTTAATAATCTAGAGCTGCTTTATGTCAGCAGCACAGGACCTTTTCGAGGTTCTCACTGTATCGAAAAGTTTTATAACAAGAATAACGATGTGCTTTAATGACACGTAACAAAAGTTTCACCACCCCCGGCATCAAACAAAACGTATTCCATCTTTCGATAGATAGTTGCACTACGGTAACCCATCAGTTTGCTAACCTAATAGGGTGTCCAGCCTATTATATGTCTATTAGTTGTTTATTATGCCGTGAAAAGAGTAACCCGGGTTGGTTTAGTTTGATACAACATTGATTTACGAATAGTTTTGTTCAAGAATATATAGTCACTTATCACCGACTAAATATAGGGCGCACAGTGGAGATTAGCCTGTTCTGGACACCCTAATCACAATAACGCCTGCAAAAGGAACATACATTATTAATATCCACAGATCAATACATAGTGCAGTATAACATCGCTAGTTTGTACTTTAGCGCGTCGTCGCACAGTCGTTTTATCTTGTGTATCGTTCTTAACATATAGTGAAGAGCGATGCGCGTTGTCGCGCCGGGTCAGCTCAGGAGCGCGCGACTCTCGGCTGACTCGTGTCGTACGCGCGGATAACATCCGCTTGCGACACGCTGCCGCCTTCCTCTTGGGAGAACGCGAACCCATCTGTGTGTTTACACAAACCACATTTTATAATTCATTTTTAAGTCAGTGACAGCACAGAACCAATAAAAACAATATTATAAAAAGTTAAAATTTTCTTTGATAAAAGTACTTGTACTATTTTTTCATGTTAATTGTATCTTTAAATACAATTAATAAGTATTATGTTTTAATTTATGATAGAAGAGGAATTGTGTTTGTTAATGTATCAAAAACATCTAAAATATGTCTTGATACAATTGAAAATTTCTCTCTCTATTATTTTAGTATTCAAAATATAAAAAATAACCTATTTTTAAAAGTATTAACGTAAAATAATGAAATTTATACTGTGCTGCCACGGTATCGAAATTAGTCATAAAGTGATGCAAGTCTTAGGTAATATGGTATTTTATGATACAAATGTGTGATTAAAAAAATAATGATAAATGTACATGTTTTATCAGCGTGATCACACTATACAGTAGTGGTTTAAGAACACAAACGTGATATAATAAATTATATCAAAAATTGAATTATACCTGTGTATTCCTTGATAGCTCTGTTTTTGAGATAAAATAATGGTGTGTGTGGAGTCTATGTGTGGATCTTTCTACTACGCGTCAGCAGTGCGCTAGTGTATACTGTTTGTGTTGGGAGCGGAATAGGGTTGCCAACAAAATCAAACATTAAACAATTTATTACATTATCATAAAATTAGAAATAATTTATCAGTGTAACTATAGTGCCATTTTGCGATTCAACCTGATTTTTGTAATTATAATTGAATAAATAGTAACTAACTGGTGATAATTTTGATAGCAAACGGATTCTCAAACAATTTTTTTGTACGAAATAAATTTAAAACATATTTTTTCGATGCATTTCGAAATGTTATTTCTTTTGTTGAAATAAAAGCTGGCAACCCTAATTACAATGATACTTACGTGATAGTTCTAGCTCCATAGTAGCGCGCGTAGCAGAGCGACGACTGAACACGGAGCGAACGTTCTGCAGCAACCGCGCCGTCTCCGTCAGACTGCCACAAGGAGCGCGTCTTGTCTCAACACTATCCCGGACCCCAAGTATATACCAAGTCGGAGTAGGAACTAACGCTTTTTCTTTAATATTTGTTAATAAATACTTCGAATAGATAACCACAAAAGACTAATTTGACATACCTTTTAAATACATAATTAAAGTATACGTTTTGAACTTGTCTACATAATTATTATAAACAAATTATAAATTAAAAATATTTTTAAAATAAGTAATTGTATGCTAAGATTCAATATCATCGGATCAATATGTAATAAAAACGATAAGAGAAAATTATAAATATCATGTCTAACACGTTTCTTTTAAAATGCAATATTTTGTGATCACTGATGCAAAGCAGTAAGATATTAAAATTTTTCGTTCCTAATCCGATGGTTATAAATAAAAACCGGGGGTATTTTCTTAAAAATATAAATCATCAAAAACGTATCGATTATAAAAAGCGTTGGGTGTTTGCCTGTTTAGTATCGGCATTCCCACTTCTGATAATTTCAATGCAACTTCTGCAGACGTGTAATCAGAAGTGAGATTCAATTGTGGTTAAAGCGTGATGCTGAAGCCATGCAAGCGCGTTTACCGTGGTTCTAACACCCGGCACTAGTACTTACACTGAGCCAGCCTGATAAGGGCGTGCCTGGTGTCTGCCGCGCTGTGTCGAGGAACAATCACCAATGTTAGTCACATAACCCAGTTACTTTCTCATGCCAGTTGTACCAAAATTAGTTATACACCATACGTAATACCGTAATGCCCATGATATAACTATTTATAAATGTTAAACACAAGTTATATAAATATGGTAAATTCATAATTAAAATAAGACATCCAAGGAATACGAGTTAAAACTAAAAAGACAATATAAACTTACATTACTTGAATGTCCACTATAATTATAAAAGCTTTCCCAATACATTGCTTTAAACCCCATCGCACTGTTTTGTGGTTATTTATTTTAAGCTCAGAGCCATAAATAATTATTCTTCAATAACACATTAAGTTAGTAAGAAACAAAGTAACCACATTAAATAGGCGTTAAAATGTTTAAATTAGAATAAACATTTAGAGAAAATGTCGTATAAATATAGGGCATTACGATAGAATTGTTACTTATTAGTAATTTTAATAGCATTCTCAAATAACACCATCACCTGAAAAAATGCTTAGTATACGATTCAGTAATCAATATTAGGTATTAACAAAAATTATAATCGCATACAAAGCATAAATAAAACAAGCATTATTTTGGCTCATTCAACACTACATAGAGAACACAGAATAAGTTTCAACAATTTTATTAAAACGTTCAGTTCATAAACAAGTCGGCGAATCAATACTTACTTACAATAAATAGTTTATACAATTATTTACTTTGCACACGAGAACAAAACATACAAAATAACTAAACAACTATATTAGCGATATGTCGTAAATTGGAAATACGGTCACTTAATAACTTGAAGATGCAAAATTTATCAATCATTCATTCAAAATGTAAATACCTATATTTCCCAAGAACTATGATCCTTCTATGAGACCTTCATTACAATCCTCAGTTATCAATTTGTAGTAATTATATTTGTTTTAAAATTATCTAGATATATAGATAGATACGGGCGTATTTAGAAAATTTGCGCCCCGGGGCATAAAGGTTTGCCGCCCCCATAAAATAGTTGATATTGAGCAAAATACTCCACCAGACGTCTATCTTTGTCTGTATGTCTGTTCTTAATAAACTTAAAAACTACTGAATGAGTTTTCATGCAGTTTTAAGTGTGTAATAGAATTTTAAATTGCAAGTGAGGCTTGCTCCGCCCCTAGCAAACTAGCCACCCCGGGCCATGGCCCCTTTGGCCCTAGAGTAACACAATAATAATTATAATTTCCGACTTATATAAGGGTAACTCAATGAGTCCTTTGCTAAAAGCATATATAAATAAATCAGTGTTAATTCCAATAGCATGTTATTTACCGTATTGTGCGACATTTAATACGGTAACCATGTATTTTAAATATGTATAAAATATACATATATTTTCTAACACTTATTATAATAATAGAATGATTTTATTAGGCCTTTGTTTCGCTAATATAGTCGTTGGTTACGAAATGGAAGAACTTTAGCTTAAAAAGGTTTTAAATAGAAAAATGATGACAATTTACAAGACTGGTGGAAATTACCATCGGCCGGCGTTACGTTGACTATTAAATATAACAATGTATATTTAAAATAAAAATACTGATAATGTAAAAAGATATTTAGTTAATATTTACATACTTTTAAAGTAAAAAATAAATTATTTTTTTGTATTTGGTATTAAAATCAAAATGTATCAGTTTAAGATAAAAAACAGGCTTTTAAATAAAATCCAATATGTAAATTATTGTGTGTTGTTTTAAAATAAAATGTTTTCCATAATATTCAGAATAATCGGATAAAAATGATAAATATTTACAATTATTTTTCTTCAAGTAACGCCAGCCAATCATAGACAAAACTGTAAATGAAGAAAAAGAAATAAAATAGGCAAACTAATAATAGCAAGGAAGGTAAGTATATACAATTATTTACAAACTAAAATTATTATCAACATTCAAGTCTATTACTGTTTAATAACATCAAAATTGACAAAAATAGTTTTTTTTTTACATTATACATAAATAGTTAGGAGATTTATACTTTTCTCAGTTCATTTTTTATGTACTATATAATAAGATTCTTACAAACATTGTTTTTATATAATATTTTAAAATGAGTCAAAGAATGAATTGTTAAAAAAACGTTAATAAATGTATACAAAAGTAACTTACTAGTATTTAAATTGGTATATCGTTAATGGCCGAATTACCGTGTGACTATCATAAGAATTAATAAAGTAAAATGCTTACACGTCTTTAGGTAGACTTTGATAGCAATATTTTGGGAATCAATATCACGACTACTGGTCCAAGCCCTTCAAACAAATTATTTACGTAGGTACTAATTTATGATGTTAACTATTACTAATAAGTATAATATTAAAAAGCTGAAGAGTTTGTTTGATTGTTTGAACGGGCTAATCTCGGGAACTACTGGTTCGAATTGAAAAAAATCTTTTTGTGTTGGATAGTACATTTATCGAGGAAGGCTATATATAATAATAATATTAAATTTTATATAAATAAATATATAATATTACACTGCTACCAATAGGAACGAAACATCAGTGAAAAATGTTGCAAAAACGGGGAAAATTTACGGCGTACGGAATCGCTTGGAACAGCTGGTTAAGAAATTAAACAAAATTAGCATTACATGGATCGTTTGGAATATTTAAGTGCATTTCACAAATATACTCTTAAACAGCTTCAAAAAAGAATGAAATTTTGTTTATGAATTATTTAAGGTAGAATAATAAGACATACTGTCTCCAAATAGGATTCAATTAATTAGCACTTATGATAATCCTAAACACATAATGTTATTGTACATTTCCCACAGATAATTAGCAAACAAGGAAGCCGAGTATAAATGAAATCATGGAAGACTAGCTGGTATGTATTTCACAACGAGTCATGAACACAAACTAACAAGAAGGCAGTGTACAACAATCATAAAATACTAGTGGCTTTTAAAAATGACAAAAGATTGACAAGTGAAAGTGCGAACTAGCAAAAAAGTGCTCACAAAGTCGGAAAGTCAAAACCTCCTGTTTTGACTTTCCGACTTTGTGAGCAAAACAAAATATTCCGGAACAAGTTGCAAAGATCACGACAGCAATAAAACGACAACGGGAAATCATCTAGTGATTATTACTTTCAAGGATAAACATTGTGTGAAACATCAATAACAAAATTTAATTTTTAGTTTAGTCTAGAATAGATATATAGTTTAGAATAGATTGATCTTCGTTTTCCCGAACAAAAAATCAAGAATACGATAGAAAAGGAAAGCGTGCTACGCAAGTTGCTGGACAATCTATATTTTTCTATTTTAATATTTTAAAGCTGAAGAGTTTATTTGTTTGAACGCGCTAATCTCAGGAACTGCCAGGTCCAATTTGAAAAAATATCTCAATGTTAGATAGTACATTTATCGAGGAAGGCCATAGACACATCACGCTACGGCCTATAGCTCAATTAATGAAAAATGTTCCAAAAATGGGGAAAATTTTCTTTCGTTTTAGAAAGATTAACTGTTGATTAAGTATTTTGAGATAAGTCTGTCTTTTAGTAAAAATATAATGTATAATTTCGACGAATTACATCACAGTAAATTATTGTCCCAATAAGATAATAAATATTTTCGAAGACTAAAAACAACGTTTATAAGACCTTACATTAAACTTATGATTATATGCCGAGATATTTGCAATAAATAAAAAATATGTAATAAGAAAATAACTGTAACATCGTAAAAAAATTTAAAACAATTGTAATAATAAGAACTTAACCCTACGATGTCTGATTTTTACCTGGTATTTTAAATGCATAGTTAAGTGGACAATTGTAGAGAATAGGAACCTTCTCACGAACTAATTAATTATTATTAACATTACGACGAACAGTCTAATTTGTACTTAAATTATGACTTTTTATAGGACATAATATTGTAACTATTTTTTATTTATTTATGCAAATATCTCGATTGTCAACGTACTCACTCTAAGTTAGATATCGTAGAAAAATATTTACATACACTACCATATAAAACCGTATACGGATGTATGAACGTATAAATACGTCTATAGAGCGAATTCTGTACTTAGGTCATTAATATTGGGGCATTTTATCGAAATTCTTGCAAAATCTAAAACAACGACTAACGAAAGTAAAATTTGTGCACTACACTTCTACATATACAAAAAAAAATTTTTTTTTTCTTTATCAATAACTTTTTCTTTATGAGACTACAGCCTGAATAGTAATGACGACTTCAGTCGTTACGTACATTAGACATCCAACATTATATTTTGATCAAAATCTAAAGTCGAATGCACGCCGAAAAGTACCTACCTAACTAAAAAATTTGCCATTAAAATATAGACAGTAAAATTAACAAGCATTGCAACATCTGTTCAATTAATTAATAAAGCAATGTGTACACATTATATATCACACTAACGCCATTGACCGTTTGAAAAGTATTAGAAAATTGGTACAATTAGACTTAAAACTTTTCACAGGAACAAACTAAGCCAACCAACTCTTTTAGGAACATTTCGACTAGCTACACAACTATTTCTAATATTTATGGCACACAATATTCTTTATAAAAATACCAGGAAGTGTAGTAAAATTATTGTACTATAAATATTTCCTTAATAAAATACATTATAAATATAATATCATGTATTTCTTTTACAGAATTCCCTCTACGGACGTATTCGTCGTTAGTAGGCCATGATAGGCAATATACCTAATATATTTTTATATAATTTGTGCTAATAAAGTCTGGTATATGACAATATGTTTATTTAATTATAAGCATTGAGTAGTACTTAACGTTTTATAAAATTTAATCTCATTTATTTACACCTAACCTATTATAGCCTACGATTCCAGAAGTTTTAACTGTTTGTTGAATTAAACTAGCATAATATGCAATATGTAAATAAAGCTAATTTCGATAAATTAACTATTATAAACTGATATCAATAACTGAAACGATAATAAAACAATAATTCTATGATAAGGTGATTTTTTAATATAATGTTTTGTTCAAGTCAATACATATAATATCGTTGACAAAGAAGCTGTTGGAGTTCGTTGAACTATAACCGATATCTTCAAACTAAATCATTAACAGATATAACGTATTATTATAATACATTAACGCAATGTATCAATTCCTTTATCAATGCTTGTAATTAAATAAACATTCCGTATTTAACATACATATAGATGGACTTCTAATTAGCATTCAAAAATATCTTAAAAGACCACAAGGTAACAATTTATTACTTTTATGCCCATATCTAAATTTAATATTGTGTTATATTAAATCCATTATTAATTTAAATACATAAATACAGTCACGCCATCCCAGATGAGGATAGGCAGATGCGATAGAGCGCTTTTTGTTATGATCTGAACACAAGGCATCAGTGCTAACCCTCTGTCCTTTACATAGGACATCGACATTGAGATTAAAATATGTTCTCTAAGGGCGCATTTATTATGTATGGAATGTCAAACTAAGATACAATTAGTAGAGAATTAATAATAATTATTATTATTTGCATTTCGTATAAATTTATTATCGAAAATAATTTACTACCTAACCTTCTAAAATATCAATTTTATCCTATAAAAACAATTTTTAATTTTATCATTGTTTCACACACTAACGGATTGCAATTCTTAGAACACTGTTATAAAAATTATAATAAAATGATCTATAATATGTGCACGCAATAGGAATATTATTTCAACACCTTTCACCTGACTGAGGCAAAAGATGATAGTTATTTTAAACTAAAAACACCTTGTATTTAAAATACACGACTATATTTAAATGCTCTTTTCTGATAATTGCAAGGAATAATGATAAATTCTGTTATCAATTTCGTACACCTGCTAATCAAACATCACACGTTATATAAAAAATAATTTACTTCCTAGCTAATACTTCACAAAGAGTTAATATAATAGAATGGAATACTTTTAGCCTGTATACTCGTTAGATATTGGAATTCAATGATATCGAAGATCTAATGAGAAGGAAGATCAATTTAAAAATTCTAGCTGCTATATCGGGCGTACTCACTTAAGTACTTAAAAATTTAACTTCTCCTGTAATTACCAAAATTCGAACAGTTTTTCTACTGGATCTGGAATGATTAATTTTATTAGCCTCATGCCGCTATTGTTTCATTCCTCAGTCTTTTTAGGAACTGTTACCATTTGGATATGAGTTTTTATTAAATTCTAAAGTTAAATTTTAAAGTAGCCATAGTGGCATAGCCTTTTACAAGAGAACTACTTCGAATACTCACTTATTAAAACTATTAAATATTTACCACTTAAGAGCACTCCGCTTGGTTATTACATACTTTATGTACGTCCACCTCGAATAAAACAAATAATTTTAATTTTATTTGGATAATATAAAGTTTGGAATGTCCCATAGATCGTACATTGATAGGGGAATATATTATAATTATGCCTTATAGAATCTCACATTGCAACAAATTTATTATTATAGATTTTTCAGTCACTATGGGAAAATGAAAATGTTAATTGTCCTTTGCGGGTGATCAAGGACATCTTATTCGTGAATGTAGTGGTTAAAAGTCTACAAATCATAAGTGGTGGTAAAAGGCTTTTAATCATTTGATAGATTCGCCATAAATCTCTCTTCTCGATATTTTAAAATCGATATGTCAGTATTGGTAATATAAAGGCACCATCATTTATTTATTTTTATTACTTAATTTAATAATTGTTTGACGTTCCCGAGTTATATAGTACAGTACACTAAATCGTTTTATTCGCAGAGTTAATTGCAATGTGCGATTCTTTTACGTGTGTGTTAGACAACTGAGAGTGGTATCAACGATAGGTGTCGCTTTGAGCAGTAGTTGCCGTCGTCATACAAGGTGCGAGGCCCGAGTCCGGCGCGGGCGGGGCGCGCGCGGCGATGCGCGGGGCGAGGGCCGCGTGTCCTCGGGCGCCACCACGGAGCGTCTCCAGCGCAGCCCCACGGGCTCCCCGCGCTGCTTACTGTACCCGCCACAACACAAGTTACTGCCGCCGCGCGTACGCTCGCGACAAACCTCTGCATTTACTAACACTTCAAACACTTCTATTTACTCACACCGATTAACAATAGGATTACGCAATTCTATAAATCCAAGAAAGAAAATTTTGCACGTTTTGAAATCATAACTATAAAACAGGTACTCCAAATAAAGTACAATCTAAGGCATACAAGTAAGGTATTAATATATAATAATATTTAAAAAAAAAGACTCGTTCTTTGCCATAAATAGTGTTATTAAATATAGATTATTTTGTAACTAGTACCTAGCATTAATCATGCCTTATAATCTCATTGTTAATCAGCGGGTACACAAAGTCACAAGGCAGGAAGGTCGTGGCACGAGCGTACGGGTAAGTGCGGGGAGGGCTATGCGAAGCAAAACAATACAATTATTTTATATCTAACGTTGCGTGCGTAATATACGTACAAAAATACATGTGACAAATACAATGCCGGCTGAACGCCACTTCAACCTTAAAAGGAAAAGAAGGTGCTAGATTGGAAAGTATATTTTTCTTTAGTTGTTATTTTTTTGTTAAAAAAGAATTACTCTAAAAGGGTAAGTCTAATAGTATATTAATAAATAAAGGAAGAAAAAAAAATCACCGGTTCTTTAAATAAAACGGTTTAAATTCTTCAATAACGTTTCAAAACTTGTAAACTGGCAGGCTTTAAATGCCTCTAAAGAAATTAGATATCTGCTTTTTTTAGTCAATATATAATCATTTTAATAGGAGAATGCGACATCATTTATTTAAAAAATCATTAAGAATTGCTTTCAATGTACTACAAAAAAGACAACTAAAGCAAAACATCACTATATAAAAAACAAAGCTTTCTAATATGTATTTACAAAATTTTGAATAGAAAATAAATGCCAATGTGTAAAAAATCTAATCAAATACATATCTACAATATGTCCTAAATTAAGTACAAAATTTATAAAAAAATAATAATGGTTATCAACCGGCAACCGGACGTAGTACACAATGCATACGAAATAATGGATGGTATGATATAGACGACTAAGACAGGATATGAAATACAGTCTAACTATATTATTCTCAGCGAACACAAACACAGACAAAAATAATTACAAAACAACAAAAATACGAGCATGTATGTAGTATATAATATTATGTAATAAATATTTTCTTATTTTTTTATTTTGAAATAGTACATTTAGGGCATTATACATTTATTTAATTCGGAATTATGTCCTATTAAAAGGACAAATTCTCTCTAAGGAGATCCACAGCTACTGGAGGGTTGCATATTATAAGCAACAATTATAATAACATTTCAAGTAATTATTGCAAAACGATAAAATTTTAAATAATTAAATTAAAAGATCTTTGCGCAGTAACTACACAAGTAAAATTAACAAAATATCTCTAATATAACCGAATGCGGTGTACACTAAAAAATGAATGAAAGTAATTTTGAATTGAAATAATTTTTTGCACATATAAAAAATATCTACTATATACATGCTCGTTATGTTACAGTATACAATCTATATACATATATATACATACTGTAAAACTGACAGTACAATTAGTCGGTCAAAACTCAGTCTATGTATGTTCATACCAAAATAATGCATTATAGCTTGCACACCACACGCAAAATTGAATCATTCAAATATTCACCCATGGAACTACATTATCAAAATACGTTATTTAAAATATCTGTACTACAATTCCCCCTGGATAAGTTATTCAATTGAAATGTTAAAAATACTCCTTGTTAAAAAAAGCTACAAAAAGTCTTTCATATTCATATCTGTTTAATTATTTTGATGTCAAATATTATTCAAGAACTCAAAATGTTATACAAATAAAACCAGTTTTTATGAATTAGACGCATAGGTATATTTGTTTTAAATTTTAACCCAACGTTTCGGAGACTCCTCAGTCACAACGGTCACGTGTGGGACTGGTGACTGAAAAATCTCCGAAACGTCGTGCTAAAATTTAAACAAATATACGGGTAATCTTCTAATATATAAAAGTCACGTGTCAGTGTTAGTTACCGTACTCCTCCGAAACGGATTGACCGATTCTTATGAAATTTTACATGCATATTCAGTAGGTCTGAGAATCGGCCAACATCTATTTTTCAAAAGCCTCCTCCCCCCAACTGTCATTTGTATAGCAAAACAACGTTTGCCGGGTCAGCTAGTATATATATAAATGTGGTGTTATTTGAATAAATGGGTCGAACAAGTGTTGGAGAATATTACTAATTAATGTTATGTCCAAAAATCAAGGCAAAATAGGATTTAAAATAAAGTTATTTCACTCTAAAAACATAACTTATCCAAAGTTATTATTGAAATCACATACCATGATCGTTCGAATAATATTTTTTTTCTAAAATCTATCTTATAATATAGAGTTTTGGTTACTTTCAATACGAAATTAACAATAAATGTGATTTCAAATATTTGAGTAATGTAAACCGGTATATCCTGAACAAATTGAGCAGTATTTATTTTTGTAATAAAAATTCTCTGTCACGATTATAATTTACTTAAGATGGTCAGTTCTCTCGCATAAAATATATAGTTGTTTATAATACAACTTTTAATCGAATTTTGCATCACTGCACTCTTTAAAGGAAATGTAATAAGCGCTAATACTGAACTCTCTGCTATTAGAAAGGTAAAAATCTTTCTATTCTATTACCAATTAATTTCAAATAAGATTAGAAAATACGCCTTCAATATAAAAAAATAAACAAATTAAAAAAATATGGCTCATTTTCATAAAAAATATAAAGTGACAAAGAATTTGTGGGTATTTTGATTTTTTTTTACTAGCAACATCGTTTTTGTGGGTAGTTAATAAATATCGGGAGAGACAAATCTCTCAAGTTATATTATCTGTATGTACTTACGAATGCCTCGGTTGTGCGAGCAGTGCGGCAGGATCACGTTGTTTTATCTCGCTCTCGCGTACTGCTTCTGTCATCGACTTAAACGCTGAATTATGAATCCTGAAATGTTTATATAAAAATATATTAAAGTAATTAATTAATTTTGCAATTGACATGCTATGCTTTTACTTAATAAATTGAATTATGGTGGCTTAATTGATTACTTAAAAGCACGACCGCAATAAGCTCAGTTGGAAGAGCTACGGAACGTTATTCCGAGGTCGTGGGTTCAAGTCCCGCTTGCGGTAATCACTTTTTCCACCATAATTCAATTTATTAAAAATATATTGTTAAGACCATTCATATTGTCCTTTCTTCTTCTCTACCCAGCCTATAAACATCCCACTGTTGGGCACTGGTCTCCTCCCCTTTAAGGGGTAGGGTATAGAAAAAATCCAAAAACTTTGTAATTTGTTATCACAGCCTATGAAAAATTTTTTTTATACTAAAATTAACTTATGAAGCAGTTGAAATGTACGACTCCCTATATTTCAACTAGAAAATTAAATTGGGGAATTAGTTTTAACATAACTGTTTATTTGAATACAGTTATTTATGTTATTCAATCTAGTAGGTTCCCCTAAGTGTGCGAGTTTATTTCACACTGGAGAGGATTTTTTTAGTGTAGTAGCAACACTTTTCTATGTAATTATTGTATGAAGCTAACCTCAGAAGACACTAGAAATATGAAAGTCTTTCCCATTCGGTCTTCTCAATACAGTTTTCCTCTTCACATGACTAAAATTATATTAAAATATTAGTAGCTATTTACAGCTTTTATTGCTATGTTCGTCGCGGATTCAATTCCCGCTCGGGACAATCGTTTGTCTGATATTTATAATTGTCATACAAATGTTTGTACTGCGTCTCGGTGTTTACTATGTACTATAAGTATGTATTTACAAAAGAAAAGTAGTATATGTATTCTATCCGTATTCTGGTATCCATAACACAAGCATACCTATTATAAGCTTAGCTTGGGATCAGAGGACGTTGTTGAATTGTTCATGAATATTTATTTACGAATTGGAAAAACACTATCTACACAATATTCTCTAACACTTACGCGAATCATTTGTTTAAATAAAACTACTCTTAAATTTTAGCCCGACTAGAGATCTGGTGAGATTGAGCTGTAAGGTGTCCTCTACGATCAGTTATTACAGGTTTTATCCTCCAAAATTGAAAACAAATACACGCGTGTAAATCCGTAAAAAGTGGTTTTATTTAAACAATTATAGTTGTCATATACATATATTTAGATAATAGTATACTTACACAGTGATCAGTACATCAGGTATGAGGGTAGCAATAGGTATGAGTATCATACCCAACCAGAATATGATGGAGGTGAACAGCATACGATCCATGCCTCTCATCACAGCGCCTATCAACACCATTGGGTATATATTGCTGAAACAAAACAAACATTATCAAAGTCAAGTCAAAGTCAAATTTTTTTATTTCAAGTTGGCATGTTTTACAAGCTCTTTTGAAACGTCAGAAGCAAGGCATCGATGGTACCAATTCTATGTGCATGACTAAACTAAAAAATGAAATATGATTGTGTTAATAACACAATTTGACAATGTTAACTGAATTTTCTTATCATAAAGACGTACAGTCTTTATGATAAGAAAATTATAGAATAACAATTTTAATTATTGTGAATGTGTTTAGTGAAATAGCTCATTATTCAAAATACAGCATAGTTGTTTTTATTTTTTAGTTATGTTAAGTTGTGCATGTAGAATTTTTGAATATCTTAAGAGGTTTCATTATGGTGACGGATTAAGAATACAAGTATCACCACCCTTTTTCATTCCCAGAGTGCTGCAAAACCAAGCTAAGGGATATTGTACACAGATAACATCCTCTGTGAGACATGAAAACTCTAAAATAAACCCTGTACCAACACGTCTGGTCAGGCACAGTAGACCATAACCCCTCCCAAAGTAGAGAAGGCCCGTGCTAAACAATGAGACATCAATGAGAGAGATAAAGAGAGGTCTGAAGAAACTTTTATCAATGACCTGTGCGAAACCAGGAGCGGATTTGTTAAATAAACATGTCAAAATAAAAAATAAAAAATTTCAAGTTGGCATGTTTTACAAGCTCTTTTGAAACGTTCGAAGCTAGGTGACTGTTCAAAACGCGAATCCTATGAAAAAGAACAGACAAGAAACTCCATAGATTCTTTTCTCTTCATTTCTATTCATGGATTAGTAAAAACATAGATAGATAGATAGATAACTCTTTATTTGTACACCAACACACAAAGAAACAAAATTACATTATTAGCTTTAATATTATTGTACAAATGGGCGGCATTATCGCTAATGCGATCTCTGCCAGGGAACCTTGGGATGGATTGGAATGTATTTGACTGACAGAGAGGTAGTCAATTGGTGTTGTATCAAAGTCAAAGTCAATTTTTTTTATTTTAAGTTGGCATGTTTTACAATCTCTTTTAAGACGATATACATTTAAATAAATACACTCTAATCTAACATAGAATATATTTACCTGTATATGAGTATAAATATGATCCACATGGCGACTGAGCCCCATATCGCTAAGTGTGTAACCCATGTCCATGAATGTGTTGATAGGCCCGCCTTCAAGCACACCGTCAGCACAACGTACTGTAGAAAAATAAACATTTTTTAATATAAATAAATCTCCTGTCACGATGTTTGTCCGCAATGGACTCCTAAACTACTGAACCGATTTTAAATTTGATTTGCACACCGTGTGCAATTCGACCCAACTTGAAAGATAGAATAGCTTACATTTAAATTTATAGACGCAATATTATTTTATTGCAAATTATTTGTCTACCCCTAACATTTGTATGGCAAAACAACGTTTACCGGGTCAGCTAGTTTTTTAATAAATATCAGGCTAAGAGACAGCAGTGTCTATACACAGTGAGTATGAGCATTGCTCTTGTAACTATATAGTGGAGATCGCTTTATAATGCCAATTCCTGATGGGTTAAAAAGCCACATCAAAATCCGTTGCGAAGTTTTGAACATACATACAAAAATAAAGACCTCGTATTGTAAGATGGTTGTCTAACACTTTACTTGACTCATTTATTTAAATAAAGCAACTTTTGAGGCGATTGGGTCCCACCCGTGACCACGGTAACTAAAAAGTCTTCGAAACGTCGGGCTATAACTTAAAACAAATATCAAGTACCACAATATAAAGTAGTTTGTAGTAAAGATGAATGTTTTATTTGTATGATATTTAAAAAATATGTAAATAAAACTACTTTTTACGGATTTAGACGCGTATATTTGTTTTAAATTGAGCTCAGCTCAGTCTCACCCGTGATCACGGTAACTGCAGTCTCCGTAACGTCGGGCCTAAATTTGAAACAAATATACGCGTCTAAATCCGTAAAAAGTAGTTTTATTTAAACAAATGAGTCAAAAAAAATTTGGACATGTCATAAGCACATAATTTTTCTGAAAAATTGTGTCTATATGATTAAATGATTTTTCATTTCATTTCATTTTCATTTCATTTCAAATGTAAAAATTTGTTCGAAAACTAAAAAACACGCTTAAAAATCCTGAATATTTTTATAAATTATTGCATTGTCATCGGCCCTTAATAAGCATGCAAAAAATTCCAAATCAATCCGACTACTGCAAGTGGGTGAAAATCACTTTCAAAGATTCCGTTACATAGATTAATACATTGATAGATACTTACCAAACTAATATAAGCGCGTTAATGAGAGAATCTTTACTTATTTATTACTTACAAAGTCGTTATTTTTGTATGGATTTCCGTACGTGAGCTTTAAAACTGCGCAACGGCTTTTGATGCGATTTTTTTATTAAAAAGAGTGCTTCAAGATAACTTTGCGTATAAATTGTTAATATTTGGTTACAAAATTTAAAGTGTATGAAGTTAAGGACAATAATTATTAAATAAATACGGGCTTCGTGGTGGAGTGGATTCTTTTAAGTAATGGACGAGATGGATCACGAGGTCGCGGGTTCGATTCCCGCTCGGGACAATCGTTTGTGTGATATCCATAAATGTCATACAAATGTTTGTACTGTGTCTGGGTGTTTACTATGTATTATAAGTATGTATTTACAAAAGAAAAGTAGTATATGTAGTCTATCCGTATCTGGTTCCCATAATACAAGCATAGACCACTTACTTACTTTGGGACCAGAGGACGTTGTGTGAAATGTCCTGAATATTTATATTTTTTATTTAAATAAAATAAATAATACTAACAGTATATACAAAGTTTCCCATAACAAGATAACCACCATCCTTCCCGTCCGGCCACAGAACATGATGACTGACCAACAACATCGGCAACCAGAACAACAGAACTGAATGTAGGAGAGCATTCACAGCCCATATCCAGAACACACGAACGTTGAACAGCAGACCTTGTTGAGATGGAATGTATAGGACTGGATGCTGGAACAAAACAAACATTAAAAAAAACACATACTTGTACCGATTCTACATGCACAACTAAACTTAACTAAAAAATAAAAATTGATAGTGTCATTTATTAATTTTGCAATTGACATGCTATGCTTTTACTTAATAAATCAAATTATGGTGGAAAAAGTTGATCACCGCAAGCGGGACTTGCAAAACATTCTTGATAGATGGCGTTGCACGTCAAAATACGATGTAAACTCAATCGAGTGACGATTGTGGTGATCTAATTTGGTTACTGTTAGCACGACCGCAATACGGAACGGTATTCCGAGGTCGTGGGTTCAAGTCCCGCTTGCGTGACAATTCGGAAATTTTAATGTGAGACGTCCATGAATTTTTATTTTTATTATTTTATAATGCTAAAAGGTGACACACAAGAATACAATGACATCCCGGTTGATGGTATGTTGTTATTATGAATTAGTGTCAAATATAGCTTAATTTGGGACCAGAGGACGTTGCGTAAAATATCCTTAAATATTTTTGAAAAACATGTTTTCAGAGAGAGTGTTTGGGGTTAGTAAACCCCTCATTCCGTGAGATTTTACATTCAATATTAGTTTGAAATACATACCCTTAACATAATTTCAGGAGAACACAACTTGTCGAACAGCCCAATAGCGAATGGTGGCAGTGCTGTGAATATCACGTTGTAAAAACCTATCGTCCATCGCTCGAATAAGATCTGACCTGACCTGTTTACAAATAAATTATTATAAGAAATGTCCGCAAATTGATAACACTTTTCAAATATTGCCCCACTACTTGGTACGCGTGTAAATCATAAAATTTTCCCCGTTTTTGCAACATTTTTCACTAATGCTCCACTCCTATTAGTCGCAGCGTGATGTTATATAGCCTATAACCTTGTATATAGCCTATAACCATGTACGTAAAAAAAAAAATAACTCATTCGAGTAACAAGTATGGTGGTCAATTTGAAATGTTGCAAGTAGACCGCAATAAGCTCAGTTGGAAGAGCTTCGGAACGGTATTCCGAGGTCGTGGGTTCAAGTCCCGCTTGCGGCATTTCACTTTTTCCACCATAATTTGATTTATTAAGCCTATAACCTTCTTCGATAAATTGACTATCCAACACAAAAAGATGTTTTTAATTCGAACCTGTTCCTGAGATTAGCGCATTCAAACAAACAAACAATTCAGCCTTATAATATTAGCATAGATTAATTCAATAGTAATCATATTGATTGCAATAATAGGTGTTACTTCGAGAAATTCGTGCAATTTTTGTATTTTCAAAGTTCCCTATTTTTCTTTAGATAGAATCTAAAACTCTAATTTTTAAGTATAATGTTTTTGAATATATAATTAAGGATCGTATAAAGCAGAAACACGAGTTAAAGAAATTTTCTTAGCGAAAGTGCCTCTCATTATAAATTTTTTTTTTCTGGGAATCACAATTAAATAATAAAATTAATTTTTAAAACATAAAAAAAGATTAACTCTGGGACCCTGTAAAGCTGAATTGCAATATATTTAATAGTTTTGAAGTAAATAGGATTTTTAAAAAATCTCACCAAGCCGAGTATATAGCGAACCATAGCTCGATGACATACAGACAGATATTCTTGTAGAACGAATACAATATTAACTTGCTGATGCGAGAATAATTCCAAGCTCCGTGCACCAATAGCAGTCGCAGTAGAAAACGGAACTATAAACAAAACATCGTATTAAATTTATGAGTAAAGGACACCACAAACGGCATATTATTACCATATTAATATAGAGTGAAAGAGACAGACGTATACAGAAAAAAGAAGAGGTGAAAAAGGGCAGATATATATTAATATGCCGAGATGTATCCATACTTATGACGTCACCAAAAGATATATCTATCTCTTTCTCGCCTCACCGTTTTTTTATATACATCTGTCTCTTTCTTGCTATATTAATATAACAATATATTAATATGACGTTTGGGGCGCCCTTAAAGAAAAAACAAAACTAAAGTGAGTCGTCCTTACAGATTTCCCAAATGTGGCAATAATAGGAATGTAGAAAGGCAATCACCCAACCTGGTATGACCACGTGATGAGGAGAGGTAAAATAGATTTCGGTATGAAGGTCAACGAATATAAATGATGATGACCGGAATAGAAGAAAATAGAAGACCAAAGAAAAGATGGATGAACTGTCTGAGAGGAAATGGAAGAAAAAAGAGTTCTCTAATGAGGATGAGATGTTAGAAGCAAAAAAAACGTGTGGAATCTAAATATATTGTACTAAGGGCAGGAAGAAGAATCCAATTACCTGTGCGATACTGTAGTCAGAAGCACACACAGCCTGTAGTCCTTCGACCCCGGATATCCCGACCCCGACAGATGCTCGCTGTATCATCGCCACATCATTAGCTCCGTCACCGATAGCAAGCGTCACAGCACCGGTCGCTTTAGCCACTAACTCTACCACCTGGGATGAAAAATCAATATTTATTCACCTCTTAACATAAAATACATAATACCTTTAAGTATTTAACCAACCGGAGTAGTTATGGACGCTGTTTATTATTATTATTATTTATTTATTTATTTTGATAAGATTCTTTATTATGAGAAGATTTACAGTCTTATTCATATTGAAACGCTTATGGAAGGCTTAATCCTATATTAGTTAAAACGTCTTTTAGGCTTATCAGATGTCAGATAAAAATCCTTATTCATATTCGTCTATTATACTTCCGATAACTATAAAATGTCTTTGTTGCCATTTCGTAGAAAAATGGTGAAATATGAATGGTAGCATTTTTCTACCATTCAAATTTGTTATGAGTTTTATCCATGGTTTTGATACAAGTTAACAAAATGCATCTTTGACGCTGTTTGTAAATGTAAACAAACTTATTTGTTAATAATCTTATTATTATAAACTATTATTAGTTTTGATTTTCATTCATTACATTAAGGTGCCCATTCACGATACGTCCATCAATCCAAATGGAGTGGATGTCTTCCAAAATCGTCCCATGAATGGTAAAAAAATATTCCATTTGGATAGACGTCAGGCAGCTCTGGATTTCCAAACGGATTGAAATCCATGCGTCCAGGCCAAATGGACGTCATCCGCGGCCGTCCGTCAATGGCAGAAACGTGCGCCACGCCATATGGAAGCAGTCCGAATTGTCCGTGAATGGGCGAAACGGCGTCCATTTTGTTGAGGTTATTGTTTCAGTTTATGTTTTGATGTCGATGGTGGTGCATGTGCTGTGTATTTGTCAATGTATTTCTATTGTCAATTATTTAATGTATTAATTGTATTTCAACCAATCCTTCATCCACTTTCTCTTAGGCTTTTTTTGTCTTTTTAATAAAATACACAGCTGCTGCCACCAGTAAAATATTGTTATCCATAGTATTATTTATTTCCGTTCCGTACGATTGCAAAGTTCGAAGTGACGCCATGCATCCAAATGGAAGTATTGTGAATGGTACCGTATCTGGATAAATTTCCATTTGGAGTGCATCCAAAAGGAAGTCTACTAAATGGAAGTATCGTCAGTGGTAGCCTTTAGTTTTTCTGTTTCTTATTTTTTTTCTTGATTTATTTCTTTTGAGTATAATTTTTTATTTTCTCACTTAGTTATTTTAGTTTTATGAATCATTTTGGTGGTATGTTTCTTCCAAATAACAAAGCCATAAAAATTTCTCCGTGTAGTGACGGATTAAGATACAAGTGTCACCACCCCATCTCCTCCCAAGGGTGCTGTAAGAGTCAGCTAAGGGATATTGCACGCAGATAACATCTTCTGTGAGAGACGGAAAACTCGAAAATAAACCCTGTGCCAACACGCCTGGTCAGCGTGGCACAGTAGACCACAATTCCTCCCAAAGTGGAGGAGACCCGTGCCCAATAGTGGGACGTAAATGGGCTGGACAGAGGGAAAGCAATAAAATAAGAAGAAGAATTTGTAGTTTCGTAAACGTAACGTTCACTTTTCTGCGCGGATTAAAAGCAAGACTTTCAATCACCGCAATACTGTGTAGGATTTGTAAGGCTTGATATTTAAGAATTATAATTGAATGTAACAATCTTAATGGCTTTTCTTTTCAACTTCTTTGCAAACATCAATAACTAGATGATGAAGATCGGCATAATCAAAAATTAAAGCATAATCCTATATTAGTTAAAAAGTCTTTTAAGCTTATCAGATGTCAGATAAAAATCCTAATTCATATTCGTTTATAAAACGTCCGATAGCTAAAATGTCTCTAATTTACAGAATGTTACCATTTCGTAGAAACATGGTGAAATATGGATGGTAGAAAAAAAAATCTGACTAGTTGTCAAACTTGACATAGCGTTTATAAACAAACAATGTAATTTACACAATATTCGAGAAGTGTTAATGTAGTAAATAAACTACAGCAGGAAAGTGAAAATCTGGTAATCTTTAATGTATGATACAGTAGAGGCACCAGCTCATCCAACACCTGCAGATTTGCTGGATCCACTAATGTCTTGAGATTCGCAAGCGCTGGGTCCAAAACCTACAAACATAATAGCTATGATGAGAATAAAAAAATCTGAAAATTTTAAGTTGGAGCAAGAATCACTCAAATATAAAATAGAATATCTACACCCCAAGCCACTCACACCGGTGTTCTTCGATGTTCAAGTTACGGGCTATTTCTATTAAAGAATTTCTTCTTTAATAGAAATAGCCCGTAACTCGGTAAATGAAAAACAATAAATTTATTAAATCAATCATTTTATTTTGTTTTATTTACTTGCAAGTAGGGTGAACTTTGTTCATTACAAGGCCTTGCAATAAAAGTTTTCAAGATTGCGGCATTTCTACCTCACATATGGTTTGCATTTACTTTAATTGGCTGTTACATTAGCCCTTCTATAATGGGCTCATTGTCCTCCATCGCATTGTAAACTACCACTTTCAGAATTCCTCATCTTCCAAATAAAATATCTTACTTCTTTAGCGGTACACTTTTCTTCGCCGATTGTTAACAAGATTGTTAATGCCGCAATGCTTTGCAGGGTTCATAAGACATGTATAATTAAGCAAATTCCGTGTCGGATATTTATCGTGATTTATGCACGTATCACTATAATATAAAACCTCGTTAGTTTAATAACTTTTTGGTTAATTAATGTGACTCTATGAACAACACCTTTGCAAATGACCGGGCAAACGTCAATATAAATAATCAGCTGATGAATATATACGCCATTTTTTTCACTAAAATAGGCGTAAAGTAGGGTCGGAGCTTGTTTAAAATAATGTCACTTTATGGGATGGTTATAGAACGCTTTAGTGTAAAAAAGCTATTATGAATTACATTTTTGACAATCCGCTTATAGCTAACTTTTAAGCCTCTGATAAGTCATTACGAATAAGACCGTAGTCGGAATAATGTCACTTTATCGGATAGATATAGAACGCTTTAGCGTAAAAAACTATTATGAATTACAATTTTTGACAATCCGCTTTTAACGAAATTTTAAGCCTCCTATAAGTCATTATGAATTAGACCGTTAATCTTTTAAACTGCGCAAGGAATTATGATGCAGGTGGTTTTAATAGAGAGTGGTTCACTGGTATTTTTGTACGATTTGTTAAGATTTGTTTTCTAAAATCCACGAGTACGAGTAGAGATAGTTGTTAAATATACTGCAAATTCGGTGGAATGTCGAAATGAGTATGAGCACTGCTCTCGTGACTTATTTGTCAGACAAGGACGCCAATTCTGATGCATTAAAAACCTAAAGTACCTTAACTAAAATGAATCCTACTGTGACATATATTTTAATAGCAATTCTGAAGCTTATTTCGTGGCAGACATTTATATAAGTTAAGAGCGTTAATCAAATTATGCAATTTTTATAATAAGGAAATTCTGTTAACATTACTCAATGATGTTATTGACACTATCAATACTTATGTATTAATTGAGTAACGTTTAGTTGGTCTGGCAGAGTCGGTACCACTATCAACTCCTGTTGCAATACTGCTCTAAGGATAGTAGAAGTAAATTAAAAAAAAAAACAATAATACTAACCTCTGCCTTCTGTATCGGTGAGACTCTACAGCACAGAACAACTTTACAAGATATACACAAGTCTAAGAATTCATTCTTCAAATCACATCCCATTGCATACTTGAGTGTTTTACCATCAATTATTAGTGCCACTTCGTTCTGTTTACGAAGATTATCACCAAACTCTACACCGTGACGGGATATACTTTCACGTGTACCCTGGAAATATTTGTTGTATGTAGGATATGCAATACCCATAGAAGAATAACTATTATACAGTAAAAGGATTATGAAAAAAAAATCAAGATATGTGCGAATAGTATTTTCATATTATACTTATCTCTATATCTAACTTTTAAAAATACTCTCCGTGTGGTGACGGATTAAGAATACAAGTGTCACCACCCCATCTCCTTCCAAGGGTGTTGTAAAAGTCAGCTAAGGTATATTGCACACAGATAACATCTACTGTAAGAGACGGAAAATTCGAAAATATCGCGGTCCCACTGTTGGGCACGGGCCTCCTCCATTTCCGGAGGGATTACGGTCGTCTTTGCCGCGCTGACCAGGCGTATTGGCACGGTGTTTAATTTCGAGCTTTCCGTCTCTCATAGAGGATATCATCTGTGTAATCCCTTAGCTGGCTTTTAGAGCACCCTAAGAAGGAAAAGGGGTGGTGGCATTTGTATTTTAAATCCGTCACTTCACGTTGTTTATTACTAGTTAGGCATTTTTACCCATGACTGTACATAAATATTGCAAGTGACTTACATCAAGGCTATCTTCGTTAAGTATAATTAGAGGCATGGCAGCATGTATAAGTCTCGCTGAATGAGCTATATTGATGGCAGTCTCCTGCTTATCCCCTGTTAACACCCAAAGATAGATGTTGGCTTGTAGTAACGATGCTATCGTCTCTGGAACACCGTCCTGTAGGAAAATAACCTCATCACTATGTTACTAAATAATATTGCCTACAAAATATCTGTTTACTCAGAAATCAAGAATTCTAATCTGTAATTTGTAAAGGATTTTTTAAATAACTGTAAAACAACGGTACCAATTCTACGTGCACGAAAACTTTACAAATATTATAAAGCTGAAGAGTTTGTTTGTACGCCCTAATCTCAGGAACCACTGGCCCGATTTGTAAAATTATTTCAAAACCAAAAATCATTTATTCATGTAGGTCATTTTTTGCCAAAAAAAGTTCCTATGATAAATAAGTGCAATTTTTTTTCCCTACCACCGGTTCAGGACTTTGTAACTTACTAACTTAGATTTATTTAATTCTTTCAAATCATTAGGCAGTTTGTTATAAAACGTATACCATGCCCCATAAAGAGTTTCAGTGTTGGATAGTACATTTAACGAGGAAGGCTATATAACATCACGCTGCAAGCGATAGGAGCGAAGCATTAGTGAATAATGTTGCAAAAACCAATCTTTGAACAGAGGCATTTGGTATAGGACCATACAGGGGGAGCTTCCTCGTGTACCATGGTTTGACGGCGCTAATTTAAATAGGAATTATATAAAGTTGATGCTTAGGCTTAGATCTGGACACATTCCGTCAGCAAAATTTGCATACTTAATGTATAAAGCAGATACACCAAACTACACTACCTGCAATAAAATAGAAGACGTACAGCATTTGCTGATGGAGTGTGCCAGAAATGAAGTGGAACGCGATTCATTGATGAAGGATCTAAAGTTAAATAAATTTGATGTAGGCCTTGTTCAGAGTATCTTAGCTGAGCCCCAGTCCATAGAGGCAAAAAATTTATCGGTAATTTGGCAATGATACTTCATCAGCGAATCGCACCTGAACTATCTAACCAGAATATGAAACAATTGTAGAAAAAGGTACAATGGGGTTGACATGTCCTTGTCGGATAAAAAAATGTTGCAGAAACGGAGAAAATTGACAAAATTCAACGCGTACGCAGTCGCGGGAAACAGTTAGTGGTATAATAGTTAAACACCACTAACCTGTAGTTTATCTTCGATAGCGGTAGCACCAAGTAATCGCAGATTATTCTCAATAAGTAAAGCAGCCTCCTCTATCTTCTGTTCACGATCTTGTATAGCTATACTCGCCTTGTGGTATGTGTTTGACCATTCCTGACAATATTATCTTTACATTATAATAAATTTGAAAGTGAGTTTTATTAGAAATATTATATTCAGTGCACGCCGGAAGGTCGCAGACGCCGCTGCGCACTCGTCGTGAAGATGAGCATCGGATATGCTCGAAACCTGGGTCGACATCTTCGATCCCAAAACAGTGAGTGTTAGCCGGTAATATAATATTTCTAATATGACTCAAACTCACGAAAATTTAAATACGAAGAAAGTGAGTTTGTTTGTTTGTTAGTCTCAACAATTATTTTTAACCAATTTCAAAAAAAGAGGAGGTTCTCAAGACATTTCACACAACGTCCTCTGGTCCCAAAGTAAGCTATATTTCTATGCTTGTATTATGGGTACCTGATACGGATAGACTACATATACTAATTTTCTTTTGTAAATACATACTTATAATACATAGAAAACACCCAGACGCAGTACAAACATTTGTATGACATTTATGGATATCACACAAATAATTGTCCCAAGCGGGAATCGAACCCGCGACCTCGTGATCGGCAGTCCATTACATAAACCACTCCACCACGAAGCCCGTCAAATCTCAATTCGACTGTATATATATTTTTTTATTTCTTATGTTTGTTACCTCATAACTTTTTGATCAAGCGATTTTGATGATTCTTCATTAATTTTAAAGCTGGTTGTTTCCGTTTGGTCCCAATAGCACTGGATCAGGATATAATGCTTATCTCCTGAGAAATCGAGGAAAACCCTCAAAGAACAATGGGCGGTTTCGTCCCAAGTGTTGTAACATTTTTCTACCTACATCATTTGAAAGATCTCAACAAGTGTTATGTTTTTTTTTGTATGGGCATAACTCCGTATCTCGTGCAGGGAAACTGTTATAATGGTATTATTAATTTCATAAAAATGTTAAATATATCTTAATTAATTAGTCTTATAATAACTATAGGACTTTTGTATTAGACAGAGGTTTTAGAGACGCCATATCAACCTTAAAAACTTGGGGCTATCAAGGCCACATGCCTCCAACAAAACTTAGAAGTGAAAGTCAACTGAGTACAGTAGAAGCTAATAAATCAAGATTAGTTACAATCGTGAGATGGGTTGTAGAGGTCGTGAATGGGTGGATTAAGCACGATTTTAAAATATTCAGACGAGAATACTTTAATCGGGCAATGACGCATTTATTCATTGATATACGCATTGCTGCTGCTCTTTTAAATACTTTTAGAGAGCCTCTAAAAGACCATCCTCGAGCTCACGAAATAATAGAAGTGCTAAATAGGAGAATTCATATGGCTAACAGTTTAAGTGACTATGTTATCGAAAATAATATAAATCGACAGCGAGCTTCTTTTTGTACTATCACCGCAGATGACAATCAATTAATGCAATTTCCAATATTAGCAGAAGAAGACCTTTTATTAATTTCATTAGGAACTTATCAAATAAAACTTGCACGGTCTTATTTGAGTGAACACATAAGAAACGGCATATACACAATAGAAATATGCATAGGAGCTATTCCAAACCTTGTGCGATACAATATAAACATTTTAGATGGTATTCTTTTGAGGGGGCGAATAAAATCGCGACACGTATCTGGTAGAATTTATTATTCGTACATTTTGATTAACAATAGAGCAGCAACACCGAGAGAATCAATTGCTCATTATTATTGCTCTTGTTTGACTGGGAAGAGAACAGTAGGTACTTGCGCTCACATAATGAGTATCATTTGGTACCTTGGCTGGGCAAGATACCAGCCAAGCATATTGTTAACGGCGACTTTTTTGGACGACATTGTTGTAGATAATGTCCATTATTAAAGGATAGGTACTGTATACTAACATAAATAAATGTAAATACTGTGATACGATAAAGAAACTGATTGTTGTATCACAAGTACCAGTGTATAAAGTGCATTGTTTAAGATAAGAGAATTATGCAGCCATAATTGTATCATTTTCAACTGTGTGTTTATTAATAACTGTCTAAAATAACGATTACTGACTGTGATTACTGTACAATTATTATGAACGTAATAAGTACCTATGTGAGTATGTAACACAAAATGTAAAAAAGTCTGTAAAGCATTATTTAATACAAAAACTGTTTTTTTCATTTACACCCCAGAACTTTTCACCTGCACACAATTATAATAAAAACTTGAATTATTTATAAAAAAAAACTTAAGTGAACATGTTTAAACTAGTCGCAACATGTTACAAGGGTCGGGACGCAACCCATACAATAATGCCCATTGTTCTTTCAAAGGCACATGAAGTCTAATAACCTTTTTTTTTTAAATACTCAATTACTAATTTATCGAATTATAGTATAGTATCGATTTTAATGTTAATTTTGCTATTGACTTTAGTATCAATTTTAGTATTAATATTAGTTCTGGTTCTACTATTTTAAACTAGTCAGATTAGCTAATAAGTCTTAAAAAAAGAAGTTACTATTGTATTGAAATAGTGTTGGTAATCCCTAGCTATATCACCCTGTATTATACAGCATACATACCTCATAAACATGTTCCGATATGTCAGCGACAGCAAAAACCAATGTCCTGAGTCCATCTGATGCGAAGTGTTCAAGATGAGTGAGGGTAGCGTCCGCATATTTAGCACGATCAGGTCCGCCATACAGACGAGGGTAGATCACTGAGTCAGCACCCTTACAATATAACTTTATTTGACCTGACAACAATAGAAAAAGTTTACATAAACAATATACATAGCTTACACTACAAACATACACACTTAAGAGGATACCAAAATAGCTTCGTGCATTTTTCTATGTACGAAGTTTTCATTGTTTCTTTAGATTAAATGGCTAGAGCTCTAATTTTTAAGTATATGTTTTTAAAATATATATGTTTCTGTAGAAAAAATAGCAAACGAGGCGGAACGTGTATAATGTTAAAGAATGGATATGAATACCGAAATATACCCGAAGTAACAAATTTAGCGATAAGTGGCAGTTTTGAATGCTGTGCCGTTGAACTCATAGCTTGCAATATGGTTATAGTTTGTTTATATAGAATACCTAAAATGGACAATATATCTGAATTCTTTAACCGTCTGGAAATATTGTTAAAATTTTTACGTAAGAAACCTAATAGGGGTGTTATAATCGCGGGTGACTTTAATATTGACAGACTTACTCGTAACAATAATACGTTAGAATTTGAATGCTTGTTGCAAAACTATAATCTAAACTTAGAGATAAATAAACCTACTAGACTGTGTAGTAATACTTGCATTGATAACTTTGCACACAACTATAGGAAAAAATGTACAAATGAGGTAGTTGAATTCGCATTATCTGACCACACAGCGCAGATACTCAAAGTTCCGGTAAAAACAATGTACTGCCTCGATCGTTGGTATGTAACAAGGAGGGATTATAACGAAGACAATCGCAGTAAATTTAGAGAGTGTATACAAAATATATCGTTTTCTGAAATGTATCAGAGTGATGACCCAAATTTGGCATATGACTTGTTTATAGCCACTTTCAAATTATTTTATGATTTATGCTTTCCATCTAAGCAATATACTATACGACTAACAAAAAAAAAACCACGATGGATATCTCGAGGGATTAAAATATGTAGTAAAAACAAGAGGGCCTTACTTTGGAAATATAGACTTAAACCGAACGACTATAACTTAAAAAAATTCAAAAGATATGCTTCTATTTACAAAAAAATAATAAAATTAACACAGTATGCCCAGAACAATTATAAAATTAATCAATCAAAAAATAAATCAAAGACAATCTGGTCAATAATTAATAATTACAAACAAAATGTACCAAGGGATTCTCTTAATAAATTAAAAATAGACAATCGTACTATAGCTGACACTCAAGAACTAACACAAATATTCAATGATTACATTATTGACCAAATCAAGCCCATTACTCAATCGGAGAGTCAAGTAAATCACGATATACCAACGAATAGGGATTCTATGTTTATGTATCCAAGTTCACCAGATGATGTTCTTAAATTAATAAACTCGCTAAAAAATACGCCTAGTGTAGGGCACGATGGCATTTGTACTAAAGTTGTAAAAGACGTGGGTGATATTGTATGTAATCATCTGAGCTATATAATAAACCTATGTATTAGTACCGGTACCTTTCCAGAAAAGCTAAAAGTCTCTATAGTGAAACCAGTATTTAAAAAAGGCAGTAAAGATGACATAAATTGCTATAGACCAATATCATTAATACCTATATTCTCCAAAATAATAGAAAAATATTTTTATAATCAAATTTATAACTACCTTGAAAAATACAATATTCTGCTTGGAAACCAAAAGGGATTCAGAAAAGGAAAAAATATCAATACGGCAATTTATGAATTTCTCTATCATGTTATGGTCAAAATCGATTTAAAAATACCAGTATGTGCCATCTACTGCGATATTACGAAAACATTCAATTATGTCGATCATAGCACTCTTCTAAAAAAATTAAATGCATGCGGAATACGAGGCATTGTTTTGCAACTAATTGAGTCGTATCTAAGGGATAGGCCACAAAGTACTAACATTACAAAAATTGATATTAATACAAAACAAGAGCGACTATTTTCATCAAACCTTCGTAACAACTTATATGGAGTACCACAAGGCAGCGTATTAGGGCCCTTATTGTTCCTAATCTATATTAATGACCTTCCTTTAGCAACTAAGTACCCGATGTCACTTTTCGCGGACGACAGTACCGTAATAATTGATTGCAGAGATAAGCTAACATATGAAGACGAAATAAACGAAGCTATTAAATCAATTATGGTATTTCTTGAGGAAAATAACCTTAAAATTAATCTAAACAAAACTAAAATCATGCATTTCAGCCAACGTATATCAGCTCCAAAGTTAGATATAAACTATGAAAATAATTCATTAGTCACGGTAGATTCAACCAAGTTTTTGGGTTTGGTTATTGACAGGAATTTAAACTGGAAAGATCATACAGAGCAACTTATCAAAAGAATTAGTTCCTCGGCATATGCCTTATATAAATTAAGACCAGTTCTTAGTAAAAAAGGTCTACTCATAGCCTACTATGGTATTGCTGAATCTCTGCTAAGATATGGAGTTATCTTCTGGGGTAACTCCACAAACAGGGACCTTGTGTTTAAGTCACAAAAAAGATGCTTAAGAGCGATGTTCGGCCTACGGGTGATGGATAGTTGTCGACCACACTTTATTGATAATGACATATTAACCCTCCCTTGCTTATATATTCTGGAAATGGCAATTTTTATTAAAACGAACGCTAACCATTTTAAAAAGCTAAGCGATGTAGCTGTTCGAAATAGACGGGACAATGACCGATTGTGTGCTCAGAAGGCAAAAACGTCTCTAATGAATAAAAGTGTATTTTGTATGGCACCAATGGTATACAATAAACTACCAAATTCATTAAAACAATTAAATACTATAGCATTTAAAAAATCTCTAAAAAAGTATCTACTAAGAAAATGCTATTACAGCATTCAAGAATTTTTTAATGACAAGTCACCCTGATTATGACATGCCTCTTATTCTTATTAATTCTAGCTTAAGTTGACACAAGCAATTTAGACATTTATTTATAATTCGAGTTTAGTACATGTTTGAAGTTGTCTAAAATTATATTACTGCTAACGACTATAACCTATAAATGTGATTTATTCTTTTATAGCTTATTATTTGTGACAAAATTAAATGAAAAGTGAACAATATGATGAAATGTAATTGAATGAAATTTGTACGCCGCATGGCAAAATATAATGGGACACTTTTTAAACTATGTAACATCGTAACATGTATAATTACCTTATATTTTACAAATAAACGTTTTGATTTGATTTGAATATATGATCTAGGATCGCATAAACTCAGAAACGCGATTGAAAAAAGTTTTCTCGATAGAAAATCTTAGCGAAACAACCTCTCTAATTTTTTATTTTTTTCATTTGTCGGGCTATTATCGCGTATTAACTAATGAAATAACTTTAAAAACATAAGTAACTATTATATATAGAAACACGTAAATCAGAATTAAAATATATTTAGTAGATTTTGAGAAAATAGGAAAAGTATCCCTAATTCTTCATTTTCTGTGCCTACTGGCTGTTTTAATATGTACGTGTCGGCGATGATATACGATAATATTGATGTAGGCCCTTAAATAATTAGATATTCTTTTAAAAAGGTTGAACCGAGTTCATGAGACCATCTCGGTAGCCTACTCTTCGATTATTTAGATGTGTGTGTCTTCGAAATTTAACGAAAGATAACCACCAGATTCAATGCGAATGGAACCACACGGGAAGCACTATAAAGAAAACTTACTTAAATCCGTTGCATACTCTTGAAGATTTAAGTTCAAATAGGGAAAGTTCATATACGTATAACGACTTGGTAAGTAAAAAAAAAAAAAATACCTAACTTAACTTGTATTACAAACATACACACAAATATAGAAGCATATATAAACAATATGCCAAACCAATTGACATTATGTAATGTTCTAATGTTGTGACATACATTTTTGCAGAAAAAATAATTTGTGAAGTATTCATTTACGTATGTTTGGAAAATACCAAATACTTATTAGGCATTTTTACACTGATTTGTAAAAATTATAATGCAAAAATAATTTTACGATAGCTTAGTTGGTCTACCAATTGAGCTATCGTGGCACCCACAAATGTCTAGTGACGGAACGATACCTTTTTGAGACATATCCTTACTAAGGCAAGCTATGTAGCTTGCCTAGCGCCCAAGCTATCGTCGATGCCATCTCTATTAATAATAATCCAACTGCATGGAGGCATTTGGTTTTCGAGAACTTAAAAATATTTATCAGTCATTATATCAAGCTATTTAAACTATTGCGCTTTAACATGGGGCTCGGCGGGTAAAAGTCATTTCACACTTATAGAGCGTGCTCAAGGAGCTTCATCAGTCTTAAAAGTTATACTTAATTAACTAATCAATATTTTATTGATGTTAAATCTTAACCAACTTTGTGATGAAGGGTATCCTAGTGTAGGGTCTTAGTGCTTTTTCAATACTTCTATGTACAATTTTATAAATTTTTTTATCTCATCTTAATTATAAAATGTATATAAACTAACCTGTAGGTGTTCTAACAATGACCGACATCCGTTTCCTAGCTGAAGTGAAGTCAATAACATTAAGTACTCGGTACTCCTCGAGCGTGTCCGTACTACGTATACGTATCGTGACTGATTGTGGCGTGCGCGTATCGAACACGTAACCGAACATTGATGCACCCAGTACAAGAGCACGTTCATCTGGAAACAATAATAATTTTGTTAGTTCAGAAACTAAAAAACGCGCTTGAAAATCTTAAATATATTTTTAAATAATTGCATTGTCAGAGATTAATTTTAAAGAGAAGAAAAAAATCCCGTGATATTTTTAATAAAAATTTCAATAGCGACTGATTTAGTAAGGAAAGTATTCGCTCGTATTTATAAAAAAGGCGAAATATGCGTATGAGAATTTGCTTAAGACATCAATAATTTGTATTGTGAATTAATGTAAACTAATAAAAATTGTATGTTAACTATCTTTGTTTTATTTGTCTATTTCTGAGATTTTTATTATTAATTATTCGTAATACTGTTGGCCACACGGGATTGTCTATTAGAAATCCCGGGAAGGTCCACATTAATATCAACATTTCGATGCAAGTAAATAAATAACTCTACCTAATTCCGACCTATGATTATAACACCACACTGCGACCAATAGGAGAGCGAAGCATCAGCGAAAAATTTGCAAAAACAAGGAATTTCTTGAATCCCACGCATACGTAGTCACGGGCAGAAACTAGCCTGTAATATATCTGTAGACATTCACAATGTCCTCTAGTGTTATGGGTACCAGAAAACCCTCCCAAAATGGAAGACGCCAGTGCCCTACAATGGGGCGTTACTGGACCAGGAAGGTAATCAGAACAGTATTCTGGTATACGGTACATTATACTTTCTTCTTTTATAAATGCATATTCAAAATACCGTCAAGGCCTTTTTTTCATGGTCGTAATTCGGTTATATCTTTTAAATGCGTAGAGGTTAAAGGTTGACTGTATTTTTTGCAGCAAAGGACCGCATAGATCTACATATCGTATGAGTTTCAAGTTGATACAGCCTGAGTAAAAAAAGTTTGACAGACGGACAGACAGACAGACACCGGAGTGATCCTATAAGGGTTTGTACGAAACTCTAAAAATACAATAAATCTATTTTTATTGTAATTAAAAATAACATGTATCTTACCTGGCGATGCGGCATGATAATTGAACTTGCCATTCACCCGTTCAGGTATAACAGTGTGACAGATAGCAAGCATGGTCAAAAACTCTTTTATAACAGGAGAAGTCGGGTGATTTCGTTGTAAATTCTGGTACAGTAATGTATCTTCTAACTTTTCGTTAGGACCGGGACGGTTGTATATTATCTGAAAAATACAAAACATTCGATATTAGTTTTATTACATTTTGCAAGAACAAGCCGAGATATATCATAATAAAAAATTTTTTTATGCCTGTTAAGCTTAAGACCTTAAAAATACTAGCATTTTAACAAACATCAAAATATCTTGTCTGTATGTTATTTTAAAGTAATCCCCGGATCAGTTAGACCGATTTTGATAAGACTTTTACTGAGAGATAGACGTTACAGAGAAGGAGCAGTCTTAGTCGCAACGCACAGATAGTTATTAATAAATATAAGGGCGATATAGTCGCAAAGCGACCAAGCCTTTTAAAAAAAATTAAAAAAAAAAAATATATATATATATAACAGGCTTCGTGGCGTAGTGGTTCATGTAATGGACTGCCGTTCACAAGGTCGCGAGTTCGATTCCCGCATGAGACAATCATTTGTGTGATATCCATAAATGTCATACAAATTTTTGTACTACGTCTGGGTGTTTCTATGTATTATAAGTATGTATTTACAAAAAAAAATTGTTTATGTATTATATCCGTGTTCTGGTACCCATAACACAAGCATAATAAGCTTAGCTTGGGACCAGAAGACGTTGTGTGAAATTTCTATGAATATTTATTTATTATTTATTAAATGTTATGAGAGTGGATAAAACTCTTGAGAATAACGACCAGTTAATCTATCGAAGTGTAGAAGCTCCGTGTCTAAGGTTCGGTCAACACGGCGAGTTGCGTTTACTTTGCGTTGTGGCAACGGAGATACATAACGCATAGGTGGTCACACGAGCATTGCGCCATCACAGCGTCATTTAAGTGGCTGCAAGTTCCATCTAATGTGTATTGCGTTAACGCAGCGATTCGTATGAAAACTATTATTTTTAGTATGGAGACGCAGTCACAGCGCTCTGACGCAACGTGCCGTGTAGACTAAAACTAATAGTATAGTATTATATTAATATCCTAAAAAGTAAAATTAATAATATATACCTCAGCTATAGTACACTTCATAAACTCCATAATATTACAAGTAAGTGTGCCAGTCTTATCGCTGAAGATGTACTTCACCATGCCCAATTCCTCATTCAAGTTGGATGTTCTAGCCATCGCTGGAGTGTCAGTCTCTTCGTGGTACATCTCACTATCCATAGCTATGAATTTAGCCTAGAATAATTATAACAAGGATATGTATATTGAATTTAATGAGAAATTGGAATTCTATTGAGTTTTTCGTGATAAAATATTTAAGATACCCTCTAGCCCAGTAAAATAAAACATGTTGCGTTGGCCACAAATAATTATGGATGACGGATGATAGGATAACAAAAATAGCTATGAAAATCAATGATTAATACTATGTAGTTATACTTACTTGGAAAAACCTAACAATTTCAGCGGTGACTTGCAACGATATTGGTATTAAATTGTTGTACAATATTAAAAATGTTAAAAAGTTGAAACCGAAGTGTGCATTCTGAGCCTCTGAAACAATAACGACAGAAAATTAATGCCAGTAAGGGCCGTCCACAACGCAACGCTGACGCAAGGCGCCGTGTGAACCGGCTCTAACAAGGGGTCTATGACTGGACTAATAAAGTACCTTTTGTTAGTTAAAAGCCCTCTTATTTCAGTAATAGTATCTGCCTAAATCTCAAAAATTAACACATATTAACGATCTATTTAAAAAAAAAGACAATTTTTTTTTAAATAGCTGTGAATGAGTAATCTCTCTTAAACCATCAGAATCTAGGTGTCGAAGAATAGCCATGAAGCAGATGAGAAACTTTCATTTTCTTATTATTATGGTCTTATTCATAATGACTTATCGGAGGTTTAAAAGTTCGCTAAAATCGGTTCGCGATAATTGTGATTGTCAAAACTTGTTATTCATAATAGTCTTTTTACGCTAAAACGTTTATTATCTCTCCGATAAAATCTCCGTTTAAACCTTCGATAAGTCATTATGAATAAGACCATTAGTGTTTAAAAATTTAAAACAGATCATAATACTAATTGTATTGTATATTGTATGTTGAAACTTTTTACCCTTGATTTTATTCAAACAAACAACAAACAAACAAAACAAACTCTTCAGCTTTATATTATTAGTATGGATAGTAGAGATACATACCACCAAGTCCAATATACCAATCGTTGTGTGTCCTCATCCACAGTTCATTGAAGCCAGCACTTAGAAGAGATAGTACCAGTAGAATCATAAACAACATTAAAATATGTGTGTTGGTCTGTTTGTCTATTGATGAACGCTTAAGAGGCGCTGAAAAAGTAACAGATACTTTAATCTTAGACTAATAAATCAAATTATGGTGGAAAAATAAATAAATATTCATAAATATTTCACACAACATATTCTGGTCCCAAGCTAAGCTTATATGCCTGTGTTATGGGTACCAGAATACGGATAGAATACATACATATATGTACTAATTTTCTTAGGGAAACAGGCGTGGTGATATGATGATTATGAATGATAAGGACCTAAGACAGTATATTGAAACGGCGCTCGTAGTGTGTCAATTAGTTATACATACATACTATCACGTCTTTTCCCATGGGGGTAAGCAGAGACTAAAAGTAATACATAAAACCTAACTAACTTTTTGTACATGTGGTGACGGATTTAGAATACAAGTGTCACCAACCCTTTTCTTTCCTAGGGTGCCGTAATAGCCAGCTAAGAGATATTGTACACAGATAACATCCTCTGTGAGAGACTGAAAACTCGTAAATAAACCCAGTGCCAACACGCCTGGTCAGCGCGGCACAGTAGACCATAATCCCTCCATCCCTCTAAGTGGAGGAGGCCCGTGCCCAACAGTGGGACTTTGATAGGAGAGAGAGAGAGAGAGAGAGAAATAACTAACCTTTAGTAGAGTTCTTCATAAGTTTGGTCTCATGTCCAGTATATATGACCACACCATATATCCAAGCTGTGTTACGTAACATCGCACCACGTAGTAACATCTGATCCAAACCTAACGGCATCGTTCTGTTAACAAACATTATATTAATAAATAAATATTCACGGACATTTCACACAACGTCCTCTGGCCCCAAGCTAAGCTTATATGCTTGTGTTATGGGTACCAGAATACGGATAGAATACATAAACTATTTTTTTTTGTAAATACATACTTATAATACATAGAAACACCCAGACGCAGTACAAACATTTGTATGACAATTAGAAAAATCACACAAATGATTGTCCCGAGAGGGAATCGAACCCGCGACCTCTTGATCGGCAGGCCATTATATGAAACACTCAACCACGAGGCTCGTCAAAATAAAAATAATTTAAAAATATAAATAATAATTAAAAAGCAGAAGAGGTTGTTTGTTTGTTTGAACGCGGTAATCTCAGAAATTAAGAAATTATTAGATCAAATCAAAAAAATCTTTCAGTGTATGATAATATGCTTATCGAGGAAATCACGCTGCGATCAATAGGAACGAAGAATTGGTGAAAAATGTTGCAAAAACGGGAAAAAATTATAAATATTCTTATAAATTGGTTTCAAAAAGTGTGTTATCACGTAAAAAAAACACATAATATGTACTTACTTTCCATTACTCTCCTTAAGTAATCCATTAAACTCATAAAGATGTCTGTTCGGTTGTTCACATTGTACTGTAGCACTGAAATCTACCAGGTTGTATGTATCAACTAAACGTGCTGTCTCCGGCTGTGCTTGACGGATCTTCAGGTTCGTTTCCCCGTCCAAGTTGGAAGTCTCAATAAATGATATACCCTGAGGTTCACTGCAATACAAGCATTTCTCAAATTTATAACAAATATGTATACGCGTTTGAATTGTCTGAATATGCGTCTGGATCCGTTCCAGACGCGTATCTTTCTTTTAGACAAAATCCATTTCAGACCAAAATCACCACAATTTTTGTTGACGTTGTGTGAAATGTCCATGAATATTTATTTAAAATCGGCCTAGCCGAGTTTTAACGAGACTACCGTACAGCGATTGATTTTTATATACCTTTATATAGGTACTAGCTGTTGCCCGCGACTTCGTACGCGGTAAATTTAAACAGAAGTTTCCTTTACCACTCAATAGATGGCGTTGCACAGTTTTTTAAATCGCACTATGGTTTGGTTACACACATTAACACTTAAGCTCGTCAAAAGGTTTTATTCCGTTCTTTACTTTTATAAATTAGTAAGGATATAAAAATCTATGGAATGGAAGAGATTCAATTCTGCCACTAATGCGTGCGAAGCCGCGGGCAGAAGCTAGTGAGTAGTGTTTAATAAAAACAATAGATACACAATGAAAGTTTTATTAATAGTATATACAATTATACATACCTAGATGAAAGTAACAGTATGTCAGCTGGAAAAAACTGGTTGTTAAGAACTTTGCATATATCACCGACTTGCAGATCCGACCAACGCACTGAATGCCATCTACCTTCACGTAGCACGTCTACCTTCCGTCTGTTTGTCTCATCGTCCGCTCTGTGCCGCTTCTGTATAACAATAGGAATAATTTTTTAAAGAAGCCCATATACAGCGCGGTACTGTCTTAAGAAACAACGGCATCTGATAAACCGAACCTTTATCGAAAAAGAAACCATAATAACACAACTAAATAGGCTCAACCAGTTGCACTATATACCTACAAAAACAGTACCAGTAATAACCCAGAACAAATTAAAATTATGCGTGTGGTGACGGATTCAGAATACAAGTGTCACCACTCCATTTCTTTCCCAGGTTGATGTAAAAGCCAACTTAAGAATATTATACACAGATAATTTCCTCCGCGAGAGACAACAAAACTCGAAAGCCAAGCTTGTGTCAATATGCCTGGTTACCGTAGCATAGTATAACAAAAACACTCTCGATGTAGGAGATATCCGTGGCCAAGAGTGGGACGATAAGGAAAGGAATAAAGATTAGAATTCTGTCCCCACCCCTCCAACCCATTAACGTCCCACTGTTGGGCTTTAGCCTCCTCCACTTTGGCAAATATTGTGGTCTACTGTGCCGCGGTGACGAGGCGTCCGTTTCCCGTCTCTCACGGTAGATGTTAACTGCTTGTAATATCCCTTAGCTTAAGCTTACAGCACCCTGGAGAAGAAATGGGGTGGTGATACTTGTATTCTTAATCCATCACCACACAAATACCTTAGAAACTTAAATTAAAACAGAAATTAGTTAAAACAAAAGTACTTTTTCAAGGTAGTACACGACACCATATCAAAATATTTAACACGCGGTTTTTCCTATTTATAATGTAAATACAGTTTAGTAATTGTGATAAGGAAACGTATGCTAATTACTAAAACACACGATATGGTATCACGGACTAAAATAGCTTATCAATATTAACGACTAAAACGAGAAAATCTTAAACAGTACAATTAACTAAGATTAAAAAACCAACAAGAGCAGGTATATGCGCTTTTTTCTTTGACGAATATACTGCCGCATTGGTGGCGAGCAATTATTAAGTATAATGCCGTTTTCGTGGATGATACTTAGACAATTTTTGACAAACTATTACACAAAAACTAAACAAACAATTTTTTTTGGAAATTGGATATCCTCTATTTAAATGTGTATCTATTAGATTTTTTAATAAAAATGGGCACGTCTGAAAAAGGTCCTGTAAAACACATTGCGGTGTAATGCACACAAAAACTGCAACATAATTTTAATGGTTACTACGCACGCCCCACCCAAAATCGCTTCACGCACATTGAGGGATGACAATATACAATGAGTTGTTTGCATTGCTTCTCGTACCTTTTTCAGCGGGAGTCGAATTATAATGTCAACTCCTATTCTATTAATGCTCTAAGACAGCAAATTAAATTAAATTCTGAATATAAATATTACAGAAGTGTCAATTAAGACTTTGACCCGACTGATCGATAAGTGCAATGTACCAAAATACATAGAAAAAAGTACAATGTACAGAAATTTCAAAAAAGCTTTCGACGCATGCGCCTCAAGACCGCGGGTTGTGTATGATAAAAAACTATTTACTATTTAGATACAGTACAAATAACTGTGTTTATCACACAAATAACTGCCTTGATATGATGTACTACGAGTACTACGACCTCATAACACTATTGTCAAATAGATGCAAACGGTACAAGGCCATGTATTGTAGTTTTAGTATTGAAAAGTGGCACTTGATTGATTTAAACGAAGCCGCGAAACCATAATTTAAGAAACAAGCAATTTAAAAAATTCAGTTTCGGTATAGGAATTGAAAACCAAATTATAGGACCGAGGTTCGAACCTAAGGCATCATTAAATAACTATACATAGGTATATGGTATTTGCGCCATAAGCTAAACTTTAGCTTATGCCAAAAATTTACGAAACTAAGTGTAATTTTTTAGGGTTTTTAGTTATTACTTTACTTTATCTAAAAAAATACGCTTTGTTTCGTAAATTTTTGGCATCAGTGGCTGAGATTTATGGTCTTATTCATAATGACTTTACGCTAAAACGTTTATTATCTCTCCGATAAAATCTCCGTTTAAACCTCCGATAAGTCATTATGAATAAGACCATTAGAGTATAAATGAAAAAAACACAATTATAAGAGGAGGAGATGCCACGCTGCTCAGGGGTAGGTTTGGTCCAGAGTTTTCCGTCTCTCACATAAGATGTTATTTCTTTATGATATCTCTTAGTACCCTTGGGATAAAATTGTGTGGTGACACATGTATTCTTAATCCTTAACCTATCTGGAGATAAAAATGTGTCTTTCTTTTTAGCTCCAGATCATTAACGTCCTACCGTTGAGCACAGGCGTTTGCGGTTTAATTTCGAGTTTACTATCTGTTTGCAATAAGAATATTGTAGTCAGATTGGCTGGTTTTTACAGCATCTTGGGAAAGGAATGGGGTAGTGATACTTGTATCCTTAATTCGTCACCATACGGACGAAAGAATAAAAAAAAAACAATGTATAACTACTTACAAAATCTTCAACAATCTCTTTGATAGCGCTGACGCTGAGTATAAGAATGAGTGGTGTGAGTGTTGTCCATCGTCCGGTGGGAGACACGTCCGGTATCTGCTGCAGTAGAGCAATCAACAGAAAGAAGCAATTCGAGTAGCGCCGGAATTGTTCGAACAGGAACAATGGGATGAATGATGGTATACTGCGGAACAAATTTATTAACCATTTATTAATTTGGTTGAAAGTTTAAACACATGTTATAGGAGCACACATATTAAAATAATTGTCAAATGATATGACAAGATAGTTCATTGTATATTTAAATACTTAGTTTAAAATGACTTGTCGATAGTAAATCAAATAAAAAATTCGCTAATCTTAAAAATATGTTCACTTTAGATTTTCATTGATCTTCGATAGTTAGGTGTGCAAACTTTCAAAACCGGATTCGAGGGATTGGTTGGCCAGACGGAAAGAAAAAGTAAAGAAAAAGTTGTACATAGAACAGTCCTTTCACTATCAGAATCAAACCCATAGCAAATTGTTACACTGTCTATACTAATATGTATTATAAAGCTGAAAAGATTGTTTGTTTGAACGTGCTAATGTCCGAAACCACTGTTACGATTTGAAAAATTCTTTCACTTTTAGATAACTAGTACATTTATCGAGGGCTATAGGCTATATAACATCACGCTGCGTCTGAAAATAGCGGAGCAGTGAAAAAAATTTGTAAAAACGGGAAAAAATTTCTTAATTCCATGCGTACGAAATCGCGGGCGACAGTTAGTAGGTATAACATATTCATGATGCGATGCCATTTATAAACGTCCTTCTAGCGACAACTAGTTAAACAGTTATTTAAAAATATTATGATTCACTGTTACTTTTATTACAATTAAAACATAGTTTATTAATGTAAGAAGAGTATTAGTCGAGTCTAATTATATAATCTAACATCGCTTTGGAACATCACGTCTGCTCGTAAAACTATAATAACCAACAAACATTAATATTTACCGTTTTCATTATCATACAGTTACTATTTAATATTAAAATAATAATAATAGATATTCATGGACATTTCACACAACGTACTCTGGTCCCAAGCTAAGCTTATATGCTTGTGTTATGGGTACCAGAATACGGATAGAATACAAATAATACTTTTCTTTTGTAAATACATACTTAGAATACATAGAAACACCCAGACGCAGTACAAACATTTGTATGACAATTAGAAAAATCACACAAATAATTGTCCCGAGCGGGAATCGAACCCGCGACCTCTTGATCGGCAGTCTGTTACATGAACCACTCAACCACGAGGCTCGTCAAAAGAAATGTAACTATAATACATGTTATATCATACCTGCATAAATACGCCACATATCTGGCTAATTTTCAGTAGCTATAACTATTTCAGTTGAAGTTTTAGTCACAATTACGTTCAGTAGCGCGACTCTACAAAATTGCTTTTATGAAATTGTATAGGGATCACGCTTCGGGATTACGCAGCAGGCCGTCAGCTGTGTGACACTTTTCGACCCATCAAATCAATTACAATTTGCTGCAACCGCTTTATAACCTTATTTACGTTCAATCAAAATCGGAATCTGAACCGATCAAAGTAGCGCAAAAAAAGTCACATTAGAAACGAATGTTGCATGAATAGTGATGAAATGAAATTTTGTATTATTAACATATTATTAAGGGCCTACATCAATATTATCGTATATCATCGCCGACACGTACATATTAACACAGCCAGTAGGCACAGAAAATGAAGAATTAGGGATACTTTTCCTATTTACTCAAAATCTACTAAATATATTTTAATTCTGATTTACGTGTTTCTATATATATTAGTTACTTAAATTTTTAAAGTTATTTCATTAGTTAATACGCGATAATAGACCGACAAATGAAAAAAATAAAAAATTTGAGAGGTTGTTTCGCCTAGATTTTCTATCGAGAAAACTTTTTTCAATCGCGTTTCTGAGTTGATGCGATCCTAGATCATATATTGAAAAAACATATACTTAAAAATTAGAGCTCTAGCCATTCAATCTAAAGAAACAATGAAAACTTCGTACATAGAAAAATGCACGAAGCTATTTTGGTATCGTCTTAACTATTTATTCTCTAAAGTAATGTGTGTAATTTGCAACAATTATTTAAACTCGCCAATTGATGCGACGTCGCGTAACAGTATCATTTTTAGGGTTCCGTACCCAAAGGGTAAAAACGGGACCCTATTACTGAGACTTCGCTGTCCGTCCATCCGTCCGTCCGTCTGTCACCAGGCTGTATCTCAAGAACGGTGATAGCTAGAGAGTTGAAATTTTCACAGATGATGTATTTCTATTGCCGCTATAACAACAAATACTAAAAATAAAATAAAATAAATATTTAAGGGGGGCTCCCATACAACAAACATGATTTTTTTACCGTTTCTTGCTCGATACTAATAACGTTGCCTTATGTTGCATAGATAATGGTACGGAACCCTTCGTGCGCGAGTCCGACTCGCACTTGACCAATTTTTATCAGTAATTAATTCAAGTACCTAAATGACACAATTACGAAGTTGCCTTTCAAATACGGTGGCCAAAGAATTGTTTATGTATTTAGGTAATTCTATAATAATGTTAACTCAAACTAATTTAAATTTAGTCCCACATAGCTATTGCAAAATTGCGTTTGCCGAATAAATAAAAGCGTAAGTGTAATTAACGAATTCGAGCAGTTAAAAGGAAGCATAAATGACAGATTCATTTTCGTTAAAGTTATAACGGAGACCACTATGTACTCATTATGCAGCTGAGATTTCGTTCAACCGCGATGTTCTTTTTTTAATATTTATTCATTGCTATGATTTAAATTAGCAAGTCTAAAATTAATTTGCTTCATGACAACAGAATTGACAACATCTTGTAGGAAACACAACTTGTTAACACGAATTAGCTCTTTCCATACATGTTGATCAATGGCACGGCCCCTATATTAAGCATAGTTTAAGTATACATACACTACACTTGACATGCTATGTAAGATAAGTATGAATCATACAAGATACTGTATTTGGTAAGTTATGTCGGAGGATCTTTCTAGAGACTACATTGAATAATTCCATCGATATTAATTAGTTATTGAGAATAGCATTGCCATTGGACTATATAATATAATATTATTAGGCATGGACCTTCACAATCTGGAGAGGGTCTGGTCTACCATACTAGGCAGGCAGTCCATGTTGGCACTGAGTTAATTTGGGGCGTTCCTTCAGTTAAACATAAATTATAACCTTGGATGCGTCAACTATTACAAAGCAACAAGAAGAAAATGGAGTGCAATACTTACATCTTAATCCGTAAATATAAGAGAAAACCCCGCAGAAACTCAGACTGGTAAATTATTCTATTAATTTCTATGACTGCTATACGCGTGATGAATAAAGAATTAACTAAAACGTTTTTTCAGAGAGTTGATAACGCCACATAACTTAGGTTTAGACTAACCTAAGTAATGTGGAATCCTGAAATTCTGAATGCAAGCAATAGAAGTTAAAGTCCCAGTTACTATGGTGATGCGTAAATCGAACAATGACATCAGAATATACGATATTCGGGCACTTAGCCAACTACCCAGTCGGGATAACGTAAACAAATACAGAATGTATACAAAGCCCCTTTGCTATTATGACAAGTATTTGTGACACTATGGGTCTATGTTTAGATAGTGATGAGTTCGCTAGTTTAATATAGGCATTTTCTAAAATAACCTTGAGTTAATTTATTTATTTATTTATTTCATTATGTATGAATGGCGGATTGGTTGCAATATTTCCAATAACTAGTTCTCTTTGATCAAAACTTCCACGAGTTTTAAGACTTCTACAGAACAATAATGAACGTTTGTGGAGAGTAGTGTCGACAGAAATAATACCGATAGTTGTATCGGTGAACAGTATGGTAACAAAGAGCCTGCCACAACACCTCGAGGGGCTGGGCGTCAATAGCAAGTCAGTGACGGCCCAGATGCAGAAAGCAGTCTTGTTAGGCAATGCCCGTATAGTTCGTCGGTTTCTCTCCTATGGCTCCACCACTCCGGCCGCCGACTGTTGCCAACCTCGTCGGAGTGCGTCCTGCCGCCTTTTGAGGCGAGGCACTGTTGTATCCAAACGTTTGTCATCGTCTAAATCTTTTCAATGATAAATAAATACTAAAATACCTAACATTTTTGGACTTTCGCAATAATTCATTTACCGTTAATTGATCACATTTTTAGCTATTAAGTTTTGATAATTAGTTAGTCACGGAAACACTAATGTGCTATGTTAGTTATTATACAGACTGGTAAACAAATACACACGTATTTGTGAAACTGACCTGTATTTGGCCGTGCATATCCTGTTGTTAATGAACTTGATGGGTTGTGGTCTGTTAGCGAAGATGATGCGGTTTTGTTCCGCGGGCGCTCCATCTGTCAGTCCTGACGTCGTTGCTTCATCCTCATCTGGAAACAACAAACTGGTTACAATACTGAAAGTAACTAATATAGATTACGATTTCTAGCATCAATCCAAGGATTTCGAAATTAGCTTTAGGAATCTGGAATTGAAATATTCGTGAATTGGAGTTTTGACTAGTTACGATTTTAAAATATTATAAACGTAATGTAAGGATGTCAGTTACTCTTTGAAGCAAAATCTGCTGAATTTTTTATTTTATTTTAAAGTTTTTGAAGTTTTTATTTTACCTAATCCAAGGTGAAATAAAAACTTCACAGTCGTATAGATTTGATAACACGTAAGCTAAGAGCGGGACAGTAACTATAAAAGCGAGTGAAACCTTGGGAATCAGCTAGTAATGTAATATTTTTTAGTAAAACCCATATCTCTAACTTTCCTCTCTGGCTATTTTGGTAAAGATTTACCTTAAAAATACATATTTATGTGAAGATAGAGTTGTATCCGAAAACAGGTCGAACAGCTGAATCATCGTTGTCTTTAAATACAACACGAGAGATCGCGGCTAAGGACACTGTGTTCATTCATTTTTAGGGTTCCGTACCCAAAGGGTAAAAACGGAAACCCTATTACTGAGACTTCGCTGTCCGTCCGTCCGTCCGTCCGTCCGTCTGTCACCAGGCTGTATCTCAAGAACGGTGATAGCTAGAGAGTTGAAATTTTCACAGATGATGTATTTCTATTGCCGCTATAACAACAAATACTAAAAATAATATAAAATAAATATTTAAGGGGGGCTCCCATACAAAAAACTGATTTTTTTTACCGTTTCTTGCTCGATACTAATAACGTTGCCTTATGTTGCATAGATAATGGTACGGAACCCTTCGTGCGCGAGTCCGACTCGCACTTGACCAATTTTTAAATACATAGTTATAATCGATCCGTCATGTAATTTTATATTAGCAGCGCCATTGTCAATGTTAAGGCGAAGGACATGAAGACATATGACCTTGACGACTACCACAAGTATTTCCAACAAACAAGTAAGGAATAAAAACAAAAAAAAATGCATGTTCCAATGCAGGCCCGTCTTTCATCTGTAAGAGACCATGCGGGCTGTGGGCGTATTATGAGCTCTTATTTCCAGGCAGTTTTCGCCGTGAATTAAACTGCCTGGCAAATACGTATTATGAACATAATTTAGTAGCCCTAATCATCGCGAGGCCCCGACAAGTGTTCGGTGTGCTTTTTGAAGGAGAGGGACGAGACACACTATAAGCTAAGATAAGCATTTTAGAAATAATAATTTATTAGGAAATGATCAAAAAACTATTTGTTTATCATTTTGTCACTTTCCCTTTTTGTCTTCATAATGTAAATTATTGATGACTTCATTTGCCGTAAGAGGAGTATATTACGTAACGTTTATATTCTAAATGTTAAAGTACAATATTTATCATGAGATCATTATTTTGTATGAATATATTGTAATATATTATTATATTGTATAGCTGTTTCCCGCAACTTCATACATGTGGAATTTAGAAATACATGAAACAAAAACCACGACTTTATTCTATAGCAAGTAAAGACAAGTAAAGATAAAGAAACTGTCACAGACCATAAAAAAAGAATTCTTATCAAAGCGTGTTACTAGAGAGGCAATTAAAAATCTGTCTCCTAAGATAATAACAAATAGACGGAAAACGATTACAATTTTTATGCGTCTTTATTCCGAGAACGGTTCGTAAATATTGTATTTAATATGTTGATATTATGAGGCGACCCCCACTAAAAAGGTATGATAGCAGTGCTCATACCCTTGACGGCATTTCAAACCAACGTCTCCATACTGCAGGAACTCCAAATTACATCACGGTTGTCATCCGAATGCCTGCGCAAGATAACTACTAGAATATTTCGGTGAAAATTCTATATAAAAATGACAAGACAATGCTAAAGATGACAATAACCTTGAGAGACTCATCGTGACTGGAAAGGTGGACGGGAAAAGGCCTCGTGGACGCAGCTCAATGTAGGACCAGATCCGGACGGAACTCAATTCAACCATGCACAACGCCTTACACACCACCAGAGATAGAAATAGATAGCGAAACATCGTGAAAGCGAAGATCTTGCAGAAGGGTGGTATTGACCCTTGCCTTGAGGAACACGATGCGAGGAGGAGGAGTGCTCATACTCATTGCGTATGGACACTGCCATCTCTTAGTATGCTTCTCTTACAGAGAAAATTATCTGTGTAATATCACAATCACTTAGCTGGCTGAAAGACCTGGGAAAGAAATGGGGTCGTAACACTTGTATTCTTTACGGAACGAACGGTAGTTTTTTACATAGTTACTAACAATATATTTAAGACGATACCAAAATAGCTTCGTGCATTTTTCTATGTACGAAGTTTTCATTGTTTCTTTAGATTGAATGGCTAGAGCTCTAATTTTTAAGTATATGTTTTTTCAATATATGATCTAGGATCGCATCAACTCAGAAACGCGATTGAAAAAAGTTTTCTCGATAGAAAATCTTGGCGAAACAACCTCTCAAAATTTTTATTTTTTTCATTTGTCGGTCTATTATCGCGTATTAACTAATGAAATAACTTTAAAAACATAAGTAACTATTATATATAGAAACACGTAAATCAGAATTAAAATATATTTAGTAGATTTTGAGTAAATAGGAAAAGTATCCCTAATTCTTCATTTTCTGTGCCTACTGGCTGTGTTAATATGTACGTGTCGGCGATGATATACGATAATATTGATGTAGGCCCTTAACAAAACGGTGTCATAATATTAGTTAATGGACCAAACACCCAATCGTAAAGTACCAGTAGTAAATTGCTACCTAGATTGTAATCTAGCCCAAGTTTATAAGTGGTCATGGTCATGTTAACTATAGAGATCAAAATATTCTCAAGGTAAATGTTACCTTGTTTGCGGTGGTGGATTAAGAATACAAGTGTCACAAACCCGTTTCCTTCCCAGGGTGCTGTAAAAGTCAGTTAAGGAATATTGTACAAATAATATTCTTAAACACTTGCGCGACTCATTCAAATAAAACCATTCTTTAGGAGTGTATTTGTTTTATATTTTAGCCCGACTGTAGTCCTGTGGGAAAACCATGGCAGGAAGTTCATTCCACAACCTGATTGTACGTGGAATAAAGTTGCGCTGGAACCGTACAGTACGGGATGGTAACGGTTCTAGGGTGTGACAATGAACTCGCTGTAGTGTCCTCTACGATCCTCTAAGTTCAAAACAAATACACACATCAAAATCTGTAAAAAATGGTTTTACTTGAATATTGTACACAGATAACATTCTCTGTGTGAAATGGAAAACTGGACCATAAATTCTGTGCCAACACGCGCGGTGTGCACGGCACAAACAACATTGGGCGTTAATGGCTTGGAGAGAGAGAGAGAGAGAGAGAGAGAGAGAGAGAGAGAGAGAGAGAGATAGAGAGAGAGAGAGAGAGAGAGAGATGTTACATTGGACCTAACCAAACTTTGCCACGTATTACCTAAATCATCTATCTATCCATCCTCCAGTTTGTTTTCACCCCTGCTGGACATAGGCCTCCCTCGTAGAACTTCTTCTTCTCCAGCCCACTTACGTCCCACTGTTGGGCTCGGGCCTCCTCCACTTTGGGAGGGATTATGGTCTACTGTGCCGCGCTGACCAGGCGTGTTGGCACAGGGTTTATTTTCGAGTTTTCCGTCTCTCAGAGAGAATGTTATCTGTGTACAATATCCCTTAGCTGAGTTTTACAACACCCTTGGGAGGAGATGGGGTGATGACACTTGTATTCTTAACCCGTCACCACACGGAGAACACCACACCCTATTATTATTATATTACACCTTATTTAATGTAGATGCGTCACTGGTATCACTCTTTATGTTAATGTAACAACTTGAACTCATCTGATAAAAGTATTAAGAAACACTGACAGCAGATAAATATTACAAGAAATCTATACTGATATTATAAAGCTGAAGAGTTTACTAAAGTAATTTATTAATTTTGCAATTGACATGCTATGCTTTACTTAATAAATTTTCAACCCAATTGTATTCTGTAAAGAATACTATGTGGTTGGTCGAGATGTTGCAAAGCAATCCTGATAGATGGCGTTGTACGTTCATGAGGTCTCGGGTTCGATTCCCGCTCGGGACAATCATTTGTGTGATGTTTATATTTGTCATACAAATGTTTGTACTGCGTCTGGGTGTTTCTATGTATTATAAGTATGTATTTACAAAAGAATAGTAGTATATGTAGTATATCCGTATTCTGGTACCCATAACACAAGCATATAAGCTTAGCTTGGAACCAGAGTATTTGTGTGAAATGTCCATGAATATTTATTATTTAGCAACTATAACTAAACTTGACCTTTATACACTTGAACTTTATAAAGATAACCATGGTAACTGTTTATTATTATTTTTTTACTTCTCTAGACAACAAACTAACACATAAGCAGCTCAATGGTAAGCTTAGATGGGTGTTTGCCTACATTGCCTACCCAATACAGTAAACTTTAAAAAAAGTTATTTATTTTAAAAAATAAATAAATAAATATTCAGGACATTACACACAACGTACTCTGGTCCCAAAGTAAGCTATATTTCTATGCGTGTATTATAGGAACCAGATACGGATAAAAACTACATATCAAAATCAAAAATCATTTATTCACGTAGGCATATTCTCTTTTTGCCAAAAAAATAAGCTCCTATGATGTGTCCAAAAATATACTACTTAAAATTAAAATATACTACTTTTCTTTTGTAAATACATACTTATAATACATAGAAAACACCTAGACGCAGTACAAGCATTTTTATGACATTTATGGATATCACACAAATGATTGTCTCAACCGGGAATCGAACCCGCGACCTCGTGATCGGCAGTCCATTACATAAACCACTCCACCACGATGCCCGTCAGAAATTAATTCATAGTTATAAAATTTTGTCACTTCATATCAGATAGATATAAAGAAAAATTACAAAAAATAACATGGACCACAGACATACCAGATGTAGTGTCTACAACTACATTACTCTATCGGCTTGAAGTCACTTGCATGTGTGTGTGAAAATGTTTCTATGTGTGTCTATTATAAAGCCAGATAAGTCATAGTTCTGTGAAATATGATTTGGAAAACAAAATATTTTCAAAATTTGTGCATGACCAAGACCAAGGGAAAAAGCTGAGTACGAGTCAATCTGTCTATCGAAAGTTCTAAAATTCTATGATAGTGTTGCCATCACTATCATAGAATTTTAGAACTTTCGATAGACAGATTGACTCGTACTCAGCTTTTTCCCTTGGTGATATTTGTAAAACACAGGTAGGAGGTATATAGCTTGATATGTGTTCCCGGTAAACATAAGGTAAATGATTTATTCATAGTATTTAATTCAATTAAATAGAACAATACGATAATACAACAAATGGGTGGTTGAAAATATTATTATATATTATGATATTTTTCAGGTTTAAAATTATTTTTTATTGTTTTACTCTCAATAGGGCCATCTAACAAGATGATAGTCACCATTCCATTAATTCTTTTTAGAATTAAGTTTTAACTGTACAAAACTGAAGTATAATCATCTACAAAATTTAGAAGATGAATTAGACATATAATAAATAAGTATAAAACAAAGAATACTACTTTGTTATCTGCTATTATGATGCAAACAGATTGAATGGAAAAAATAGGCAAGCAAGGTTCTTCCTAGAACTAGGTAATTATCATCTTAGTAGTTTAATTAGTAGTATAAATCATAGTATCAGTTCAGTATACACTCACGTTGGTTAATTTTCAGCACCATGGCCCTGTAAAATCTGGATAAAGGCGCCATCACGTTGCGCGTTTGAAAAAACTGCGATATATGCTCTCTGAAATCCATCTCTGATGATCTCCAATTAACTTCCTCGTAAAATCTATGATCAACACTTCGTACTAACTAATAAAACACTATATTTGACACTCATTATCACCGGACAATATAAATAAGAAAATAAATAAACTCTCTTAAAATACTTAATTACGCCTTTTAAATCGACATTTTCGTTTCATTTCATTTGTTGTGTATACAAAAACGGTTTTTAGACAAATAAAAAATTAGGATTCACTGTGGTTTCACTGCTTTTCAACTTTACAGATTTATTTTTAAATACATTTTATTGACATCGCTACACATAACCGGTCGAGCCGTCTCACACCGCGACTTTCGTTTCGTCCGCCAGTGTTGCCAGAGTGATTTGGTCGAAAGTTACGTTGGCATCCATGAAAAGTTACATTTTTAAACTAAAACTTACGTAGTGGTAATTTTATGAGTGTGAATGTAGCAGCCATCAGCCAAATTTATAATTATTTACAAATAGAGTAAATAATTAATAAAATATATTTTTTTTAAATGCGCATTTAAAAAATTTTCTAATTAATAAATGCATTTTTTATAAATATTATTTTTTAAATTATTTACTCTATTTATTTGTAGTTTGAAATTTTTCTGATGTCTGCTACATTCACGCTCATGTAATTTTCAGCTCGCAGATCAAAAATTATTATTATTTTATATTTTCTTGTACACAATAATTTAAAAAAAATTATATTTATCAATATAATTATAACTTTTTTAATTTTTTGCGGTAGTTTTTGTTTTCATTAAATAAATTTAGATAAGAATATTTTAATTTTTCAAGATTTTTTTTCATTTTTACCTCTTTTGTAATTCTTGAGAAGTTACATATATTTAACTAAAATTTTTTCTTACATACATGTTACATGAACTGATCAAAAGTTACGTAAAATGTAAGAAATGTAACCTTCTGGCAACACTGTCGTCGGCAACGTCTACGTCATCGATCTTTTCATTACAACAGTGTTGTACACAGTAGACGAGGTTTAAGTTATCGATAGTAGCAGTATTCTGTTCTTTCACTAATAAAAAGACATTAATATTTTATCTAAAGACGTGAACTGGTCGAAAACATGTGTAAGAAATATTAGAAACAACAAACACGCCACATTACGTATTCAATAACATGATCTCAACAAAGTTTTCCACAATAATGTAATGGCTGTGAATCACAAAATTAAAAGTTTTATTATGTATGACGTAAGTATTGTAAGTTAAATGTTGATTATTGTAGTTAGGAAATAGTGTAAAATTATAGTTTTTGATTTGTAGATATTCTTGTAGTACTTAAGCCCGTAATCTAGCAATTATACAACAAGTGAAAACCTAAGATGTTAAAAGCCGGTTAAACCATTTCGGAGTAGTTTAATAACTTAATAAGTAGAACCGTGACACGAGACTGTTAGATTAGATATAGAACACAGAAATAATTTAAACACTGGATAAAGTTATGTATGAACACGCAACGCGAAGGTAGTCATGAATAATTATCGATAACAAGTCAGTGAGCCACACTAGACCAATGACAAAACGTCAGAATGTTTCCGAACGAAATTGACATTAGAAAGGCTATATTGCCAGTTGCAAAATAAATGTTATTTATTTTCTCTTTTGTTTATTCTGGTAATATGAGTAATTCTAATACCTCTGGCTGGGCCATAGCTGGAACAAAACAAAAAAGTATAATGAGGAATCCTTAAAATCAAAGGACATAAAATTATAAAGCTCCTTACTCTTAGCTCACACTTCGAAGCAGCGTGGGTAAGACTAATTTTTGTAAAGAAAGAAACCTATTGGTTTTAGAAGCCGCTAACCTACCTACTAATTATTCAGGATAAAATGAGGATCAGCTATTCAGAATCACTAGGATGCTGTAACACTCTCAATTAGATCTAATGAAACACGTCTAATCATACCATAAAAACAGTAATCTTCAATTAGGTAGTAGGTAGATACTGTAGATACACTGTAGATAGTTATGTATACCTAATAAAGTATATTGGTATGGAGTAGGGCTGACATCCGTATATTTTGAAATCACATTTTAAAATCTTATAAAAATTTATCGTCATTCATTATCATACCGACACGCATTTTCTTATAATATTGGGCAGAGACTAGAACGCCACTTGCTACAGTTTAGATACACTTCCTTGGCTTGATTTACACACAGGCATCTGGTTTTCAAAGATGTTCCATCCATCCATGAACCGTTCTCAGTCCACTGCTGGACCTTGTTGAGGGCCGCCCCACGCTGCGTCGTCCGGTGCGTGGTCGCCACTCGAGGACCTTCCGTCCCCAACGGTCATTAGATCGTCGAGCGATGTGGCCTGCCGCTCATTGCCACTTCAGCGTGCTAACTCTTCGGGCTATGTCGTACACACCGGTCATTCTACTACATATAACTGCAATACTGTCATAATATAACAAACATGTATATTTTTCTTGTTTCCTCTTTACTTGCTCCAATTATTATATGTTGCTTACTTGCTATTATATCATTATAAACTTGTATCATAAAATATGCCGAAAACTGTTACTTAAAATACAGGTCTAACCTAGTTTAAGTGATAGGGATTATCTCAAATGTATGATATATTAGTTATAAATCAAAATATTCTAACTGCTACTTAATTTGGCAATACTATGTATCACTTTTGCTTAATAAATTTCATTTCATTTCATTTCATATCATTTCATTTCTACAGCCCTCCGCATTCCGGATTTAAAAACGTAGTAAAACACCGAACATAGCCCTCTCCTCTCTTACAACCGTCGGGCTGGTATGACCAGATGAATAAGTGTATATGAAGCCAAGGAAGTGTGTTTGGCGCTCTCTTGCCTCTGCCTACCCCCATGGGGAAAAGGAGTGATGTTATGATAATGATGCGATCGGAAATTTCGATAATGGCAGCCCTAATACGAAGCAATGATTCTGTGTTAGTATTAGTAACTTCATTAATATAGCTTTATTGTCGTCGCTGAGAACGTTGACGGACAGCAGATCAACAAGATGACACGTTTCTCAGAAACCTGCACTGTATACATGGGTCTCTACCTACCTACTTGTAGCTAAGCATAATAGTATCGTAAAATATAACTAACTAGCTGTTTCTTGCGATTTCGTACGCGTGGAATTTAGAAAATTTTCAACATTTTTCACTAATCGTTCACTCCTAATGGTCGCAGCGTGATGTTATAGAGCCTACAGCCTTTCTCGAAAAATTTACTATCTAACACTTAAAATTTTTTTCAAATCGTGTCAGTGGTTCCAGAGATTAGCGTGTTAAAACAAACAAACAAACTCTTCAGCTTTATGATATCGGTATAGGTATACATTTTTCTACTAACTTTTATCTAATTGAGACTTGGTCTTCTGGCTAAGGCTCTAGCTACGGCCCAAAGGAAGACCAGCGCTGAGTTTTAATCAGCATTGTGCTGAGTTGGGTCCGTATTTCTGACTACACACATTGTTACTTTTTGGTTACGTACTGTGTTTTACTTTAAAAGTTTTTTTATATAAAACATATTTCTTTCATTCTTTTAAATGTAATAGCGCTACCTAACAGGAGAACCAGCCTTCTTCCACATGGGCATGGGGGTTGCCAGGTAGGCGGGTACATTGTACGTAGGTAGATAACGTATAAGTATACGCGAGCCCTTATAAATTTCTACCAACAAATATCAAACACCGGTCAAGTACGAGTTGGACTTGCACACGCAGGGTTCATATTATTATCACAATATATTTGTCATACCTACCGACCATCCCAAATAACGCGAAAAAATGGGAAATGAGCAAAAAATGCTGATTTGGAGTATAAAATTTGTTGTTGTAGCATCAATACACAAATTTAAAACAGAAACTGAAAATTTCAGCTCTCTGGCTATCACCGTTCTAGAGAGACAGCTTGGTGACGGATAGATGAACAGCAAAGTGTCAGTAATAGGGTTCCGCTTTACCTCTTGGTTCAGCATCCTACAAAACACACGAAATAATAAAAATTCACACACTTTTTGTGATTATAGTGAACGCACCTTGGTATGTCACCAATGACCGACTTCACAAGGATCTTGGCATTAAAACAGTCAAGGAAGAAATAAGAGAAAAGGCCAAAACATATAGAAATAGATTACTGCAACACCCAAACATGCTAGCACACCACCTTATAGATGACATATTTCCAAGTTCCCGGAGACTAAAAAAGAGAGTACCACAGGACCTATTCTAAATTAATAAATGCAATATCTGCAATAATTGGCCACAAGAATTATTAAATGTCTCCCAGACAGATTGCAATACAAAGGGTATTAAAAAAAAACTTTTTGTGATACCTAGTTAAAATTGTAATCGTTGTGCATGTGCATACACCGAGCGACCAGCCGAGCTCACGTGTTAATTACATGACTGTATGTTGGTTACGCTTCCATACCAGTCGATATGTGAACACCAATCAACTTGCGTATCTAGGACGTGCTATCGATTTGCTTTTTAAAGTTGTCATAATATAATGGCCGTGCACCGTAGTTTCGCCTTCGTGTAATTCTGATGAAAAGCTCTATTATAACATACTAGCAGTTTTCACAGATGCTTCGCTCCTATTGGTCGTGTGTCAGCGTGATGTTATATACTATAAGCCTTCCTCGATAAATATAATATCCAACACTGAAAGAATTTTTCAAATCGGACCAGGGGTTCTAGAGATTAACGCGTTCAAACAAACAAACATGCTTTATAATATTTTATAAAATATGGATATAAAAATAGTTGTCATATTTGCAGATCTACTGAATATACCAACACAGAAGCATAAGGATCGTTCAACCCGTTTCGGAGCAGAATTTTGACTAGTCAATAACCTTAGCCGGATTAACCCGGTAGCAAAGGTAGCAGATGCTACAGGCCGTGCTACAGCATGGATAAATAGGGGTAATAAAAATTACCCGTATCGCTATCCCCTCCCGATTAGTGGAATAGAGCTGCCCCCCGCCCGGGTACGCTCATGAAAGGGCCCCTTTACCATATTTAGGCCCCGCGCAGCCGCTGTCTTAATCCCGCACTGACAATAACTCAGAAAGAACAGCGTAGTTGTTTAAAATTCACATTACAGGCTTCCCTGGCCATTGTTTAAATACGGAAACCTATAAAAATGTACAAGTATGAAGTAAATTTAACGATTTTGTTCAACTTAAGAATATGAATTACATAGTCTAAAATTTTCCTTTTAGGTAAAGCGTTTACTGTTGGCCACACGACCGCTAATGTATTATTCAGTCACCTACCCCATGCCCGTCCTTCGCCTACATCGGTATTATTCAACAAGTTACTTCACCCCGTACTCGCTATATAAATACATTAGAATCCATACAAATGATAGAGTAAACATCATTTATCATTCTATCACATGTTTACATATACACAAGACATAATAAACAGACTGCCTTCCACTGAATTTACTCCGTATTACCTTGTAGGCATCCTTTCAAGTAGTGTTGCCCAAATGCAAGAACAAGACGAGACTTAGCCAGTCTTGGTCTTGGTCTTGCGCCAATACACCCTGGTCTTGGTCTTGGTCTTGGTCTTGCGCTCCCAGTCTTGGTCTTGGTCTTGGTCTTGCAGCAAGAGTCTTGCAAGTCTTGCAATTACCTATTAGACTATTGCTATTTATTAAAGTTTACTTTAGATCTTAGAAAAACGTATTAGAATTGGAACATTGTGAGCTTGAATTAACATAGCCATAGTAAAGAACAATCAGATTAATAAATGTATGAAGATTTGATGAGAAATTCGAAAAATTAACTGCCACATGGTGATCAACTGTGCTATATGCCGTTTTCCATGGGAGTAACTGTTTCTTAATAAACATTTACGCTTTATAAGCTTACATGTGCTAAAAATTAACTATTATATTACTTTTTTTATAGTACATTTCCTTGCTTTTTACCGCGCCGCCTCGGCACGTGCTGGCTCTAAAATAATTTTTGTCATTACCTAGGTACCTATAATACTGTAAAAGGGTTGTGCTCATGCACTTTAGCTATGCCCACATACATATCGATATTATGGTAATTCGATACAATAGAATACACTTAATATTTGTATCGGTAAAAACAATACTATGTGTTAATTATGTGCTATCAAATTCATATATTAACCTACAATTTATTACGAAACTTCTCCTGAAATCGTATCTTAGCTACAACCATATTGTGTTTGCAATTTGAGTAACTATTACTAGAATGTAAAAAAGTTTATCGGATTTCAATGGAATGAAATAAGTTTATAAGAAAATGTTACAACGAATAATTATAAGCCAATATGAATAATATTTGTTGTGGACAGACCATGTTTTACAATACGATGTTTATTAAATAAACACCAGCGATACGATACGACGATCACTTTATCGTATGATCTAGTATTTTACCCCGTTCGCGTTGTATTGATTTGATACAATAAAATATAATAAAATACCGATACATAATAGAGATGACCCATCTCTATGTACACGTGTCTTCATGTCGGTTATTCCCCGACTATCGGAGCGGCGCGGGCGGCACATTGACATCAATGGAAGTCGGTTTCTTTTGACAAAGGTGTCGCTCTTTACAAAGGACTCAAGTAGCCAATCAAGTAATACAATTGGTTGACGTATTTCTAATATTAACCAATCACGATTCGTCAAAAGTGATTAAATTATTTAGAGTGGACAGTCGCATATGTGACTTTTTTACCTAACATAATTTTATGAAAAATTATAAGTATCATCGTTAATATGCCAATATCTTCGCTCCCCTCGTCACATTTTGCTAGTAGTTGACACTTAACTTTTCCTCAATTCACGTTCGTCATCTTCGACATGCAATTATTCATTATTTTTTCGGTAATATTACTCCTCAAAAAAACTCGCTCATTTTTATATTCTTCTCCTCGCTTTTCTTCCATCAACATCCAACAAAATTTTCTTCACCATCATGGAAAAATTTTAAACAATTTTCCTCACAGAGGCAATGAGCAGTTAGGCATATTACGTTAATCTCTATTACGGGACATGATCACTATTAGGTCAAATAAAGTTCATAAAAACAGCTGATTAGGGTTGTGCAACGTAAAAATTTTGCAAAAACTTACATCATCAAAAATCGTATTAAATTATAATGCAAGTTAATTTCTAACTTCACGTAGTCATTACTGATGACCTAAAGAATGCTTGGTTTCAAGCATAACACAGGAGTTTTGTTTCACGTTGTATAAGTGCTTGAGTTTCACGAATTAGATCGACTATAATTTGGTCTTCAAAATGTAGGTGCCGGGTAACCAAAGGTTCATGTCGTAAACTTTTATTGTCTTGTGTTTATTTAATTTACGTGTTTTTATTAAAATATTAGTAAATTACTATAAAATAAACATACTCAAACACTTTTATAATTAAAATACGTATTATAAAAACAAAATTGCGAATCTGATCGACCTTTTGTTAGAGCAGGCGCCTGGACGCTAGACGTGAATTTGATTGTTTTTTTTTATTAATTTAATTAATTATTAATATATGCATATCAAAAGAAACGGCAATAAGCCTAGTTTCACGGGAACATACGTTGCTGGTAAAATAACTAGTATTCCTTGCATAAAATTAGGATTAAAAATTAAGTTTTTTATACAGTTTTGATACAGTTTATTGCGTCTCATAGAATTCCTAAGCGTACCTGTACACCGAACTGTTATACCTAACTACTCCGTGAAATAGCGCTAAGTCCTAGCTGCAAGACGCAAGAGTCTTGCCGGATTAGTCTTGTTCTTGCTCAAGTCTTGCACGGTCAGTCTTGGTCTTGGTCTTGCTAAAAATACGCGGTCTTGTTCTTGGTCTTGGTCTTGCAAAAATGCAAGAACAAGACCAAGACTGCAAGACCAAGACTGAATTTGGGCAACACTACTTTCAAGCATGAAATTATTGAATTTGAAAAAGTATTTCGTAGTATCATATAATTATTTTTAATATGTTAGTATATATGTACACAGATAAATTACTAAGTAACATTATATTATTATGTCTTAGAAAAATTCCGTTATTTTCTATGTATATCGGCTGTTTCATTCAAATCACGTTTTCAGTATAAAAATGTGGCAGATAATGTAAGCTTTATTTCGCATTCAGATTATAAAAATATATTCATTATAGCTTTAGTTCTTAGTCTACAAAAGTTTAAGCGTTAGTTATGTTCTTTTACTTATGGGCCTACATCAATATTATCGTCGACATGTACATATTAACAACACAGCTAGTAGGTATAGAAAATGAAGAATTAGGGATATTTTTTTTGTTTACTCAAAATCTACTAAATATATTTTAATTCTGATTTAAATGTTTCTATATATAATAGTTACCTATGTTTTTAAAGTTATTTCATTAGTTAATACGCGATAATAGACCGACAAATGAAAAAAATAGAAAATGAGAGAGGTTGTTTCGCTAAGATTTTCTATCGAGAAAACTTTTTTCAATCGCGTTTCTGAGTTAATGCTATCCTAGATCATATATTAAAAAAACATATACTTAAAAATTAGAGCTCTAGCCATTCAATCTAAAGAAACAATGAAAACTTCGTTCGTAGAAAAATGCACGAAGCTATTTTGGTATCCTCTTAACTGTGATTAAAAAAACAATGTGACGTATTAAAATATTTTCCACTCCTTATGCAAACGTATTACTATTGGAAGGAGGATTACATTAGAGGAAGTATGAAAGTAGCACCCGTGAATGAAAAGTTGAGTAGCATGCGTCTGTCTTGGTATGGTCATGTGATGAGACAGAATGAGAGCGGAATTGCCATGAAAGTTTTAAATATGAAAGTAGATGGATGTAAGGCCAAACGCAGACCAAAGAAAAGATGGATGGACTGTGTAAAAGAGGATATGAAGAAGATGGATGTAAATTCACAGATGACGTGTGACAGAGGAGGAGGAAAAGAACATGTTGCGCCGTCCCCAAATGATTGGGAGAAGGGCAGGGAATGATGATGATGATTATGTAAACGTATTAATATAGCTTCCTCCATAACGGGAGTTTATTAAAATTTGGTCTAGTATAATGCTGAATGTTATAAGCTGTTGCCCGCGACTTCGTACGCGTGGAATTTAGAAAATTTTCCCCGTTTTCAAAATATTTTTCACTGCTACTTCGCTCCTATTGGTCGCAGCGTGATGGTATAGCCTATAGCCTTGTTTGATAAATGTACTATCCAACACTGAAAGAAATTTTCAAACCGGACCAGAGTGGTTACTGAGATTAGCGCGTTCAGATAAACAAACAATCTCTTCAGCTTTTTAATATTAGTATACAATAGTACAGAAGTGTAGATAAGACGCTACCAAGCTCCTTATTCTCTGCTGGGCACATGCCTAGGGCCTCCAGATTATTAGGTCCCCTAGTCCCTAATTAATCATAATATATTGTCTACTTAAAACAAAAGTCGTGATTTTTTTTTTGTAAGTATAGGTCCCGGCACGAATCTTGAGCGCTCGGTGGTAGTGGGGATCGCTTTGCGCATCGTATACTTCATTGCAAAAAAATGGGGATGATTTACTTTATAATTACATTCTAAAATTAAAATACTTGTGTTATTGTCTATTATTTATATCATTTTAGGGATAATAATTATTTCTAATTAAGAGTAAATAGTAATATTGTATAATTATTGCGTTTTAGAAGGGCGTTCTTAGCCGAAAATTTTAATAATATAAAATTAACAGAATAATATGTTGTAGAACTTTTTAATATCTCTAGACACTATAGCTCTATTCAGAATATCAAAATATCTTTATCAAAATTTTCTTTCTCTCTATTTAGACGTAATGTTTTTGTTTTCGTAGTTGATAAACAAAATATTTATCAGTAGATAAACAGATACCAAAATAAACGTGATTTTATAGATATTTATAGATAATATCTGTAGATTTTTTGTATTGATAAGATATACAATATTCTCACGAGAACATAAGTTATATTAAATTAGTTGTATTCTGCGACATAGCTTGCTCATCTCTATTTTAAACACGCATGATTGACAAGCTGTTTTAAAACATCAGAAGCTAGGTGTTTGTTTTAAAAGTTAAGCATATGGAGAAAAACAGACAAGAAACTCCATGGATGTTTTTCTTGCCTTTTTTTTCAAGTATACCAGTGTATTTAACAATACTCATGAGTGTGTCTTTACCCTAACCTTTGCATCACGAGGCCCGCCGAATAGGAGTTTATAACTAGTTTTATTACTTTAATTGCTTGCCAAATAAATCTTTTTAGGAAATACGACCTTCCTCGTTGTAAGCTTGAGTAAGAAAGTAATTAAAACATTTCATTATAACGGTAAAGTGCTGTTTGAATCCTACGTACACACAAAGCGATATTCATTACTGTCCGAACTCTCTCAAAATAAACGTAAATGCAATTAAAATGTATGTTGTTTGAATTGAATCCGAATATATTATTATCAAGTCTCTATGTTAATACATATATATTATAACTATATGTGTACTTTATATTAAATATGTTTTGCGCTTGTTTCACTAGTTTAGTAACGAATTTTAAAGTATCTCCTAGGCTAATATTATACAGACCCAGAATTTATATTTAACAAGCTATTACGTGTACTAACACGTGGAATTTAAAACTTTTCCTCGTACTTGCTACATTTTTGACTAATTTTTCGCTTTTATTGGTCGCAGTGTGATGTTATATAGCTTTCCTCGATAAGACTATCCATCACAAAAAGAAATTTTCAATTTCAACCGGTAGGTAGTTTCTGAGATTAGCACGTTCAAACAAACCATCTCTTCAGCTTTATAATATTGGTATAGACATTTTTTGCGATTGTTTCACTAGTTTCACAATGAATCATAATTAATCTTAATTTATTAGGGTTCCGTACCCAAAGGGTAAAAACGGGACCCTATTACTGAGACTTCGCTGTCCGTCCGTCCGTCCGTCTGTCACCAGGCTGTATCTCAAGAACGGTGATAGCTAGAGAGTTGAAATTTTCACAGATGATGTATTTCTATTGCCGCTATAACAACAAATACTAAAAATAAAATAAAATAAATATTTAAGGGGGGCTCCCATACAACAAACATGATTTTTTTACCGTTTCTTGCTCTCATACAACATGATTAATTAAGTATTGTGTGTGTTGTTTGCTCATTTATTAATAACGTATGTTGCATAGATAATGGTACGGAACCCTTCGTGCGCGAGTCCGACTCGCACTTGACCAATTTTTATAACTACCTTTTTATTATATTGTATTCTATTGGTGTACCTACCAACTTATTTGTATTTATATAGAAATTTATTAATTTAAACTTAATGGAATTTAATGTATTTATAATAATATTAAGAATATTGTATGCCCATGAGGCGGGACATGGCTGATCAAATTATCTCTGTATAACAACCTTTTGTACCTATGATCCACAATAAAAATATTTAAATGTTTAAAGTATCTCCCAGCCTTTATCTATACCTACAGACCCAGGTCCGTCTTCTTCACTAGGCACACTGTGTGCGTGCCCAGGATTTTGCAGTTATTGGGGGCCTCTACTCCCCAATTCCTCTTACTTTTAGGGTTCCGTACCCAAAGGGTAAAAACGGGACCCTATTACTGAGACTTCGCTGTCCGTCCGTCCGTCCGTCTGACACCAGGCTGTATCTCAAGAACGGTGATAGCTAGAGAGTTGAAATTTTCACAGATGATGTATTTCTATTGCCGCTATAACAACAAATACTAAAAATAAAATAAAATAAATATTTAAGGGGGGCTCCCATACAACAAACATGATTTTTTTACCGTTTCTTGCTCGATACTAATAACGTTGCCTTATGTTGCATAGATAATGGTACGGAACCCTTCGTGCGCGAGTCCGACTCGCACTTGACCAATTTTTATTTTTGTACATAAAAGTGGGATACTTAATCTAATAAATAAATATATGTTTAAAATAAATGTTTCTTTCTTTCTTTCTAATGTGCATAGGAGTCTAGTAAGTGAAAGACGGCTATTTACAGACCTACATATACCATAGATTATAAGTCGAAGCACTTAGCGAAGTCCATTGTGTATCGTACGAGGTCGTATAATCGAATTCCATTCAAGCTAATTAGATTGTTAGTACCTTTAGGTGTTTTTATGTGCAAAATATGTTTTTTTTAATTTTTGTTGTTTATATATACAACGTGTTTCAGAAAGGTGTAGTCATATTTGACCATCGTTACACATGGCCGGTGACTAGGCACTAGGCATGGATGAAATTACAAATACTAGTTATATTATGACTTTTATGTGTTCATAAAAGTTTAATTAATTTATTAAATTAATCGATCTTCTTTAAATACAACACTACTATGAGGTCATCTTTTATCGTAAAGTTCAATCGTATTCAATAAACCGTAAACAACTCATAATTTATGCGTTTCTGTTAAAATAGTAGGCAATAAAAAAAAAACTTACCAACTGTATTTTTCTATGTGTACTGTAATATTTATAATATTTAAGGCCTATCTAATGCAACTTTAAATTATGACTACACCTTTCTGCAACACGTTGTATAAAACTGTAGTGACATAGTGTTAGTTGTAAGTCTGTTTCAAAAGGATTGAACCGATTGAAGTCCTGAGACCTATGCGTCTCCAAAAAGGATGTAAATTATTATATCAGTATGTCTTAAGTATCCCGCACCAAATTACAAGCAAGTGAAAGAAGAGAGTTCGGAAAAGTAGGTACATCTCAGTTCTCTTCTTTCATTTCTCAAAGTTCAGTTTCTCTCGTGCCACTGTTGGGCACAGGCCTTCTCCACTTTGAACGGAATTAGAGTCTCCTGTGCCGCGCTGACTAAGCGTATTAGCATAGGATGTGTTTTCGAGATTTCTGTCTCTCACAAAGGATGTTAACTGTGTATATTCCTAAGCTGGTTTTTACAGCACCCTAGGGAAGGAAAGAGACGATGACACCAGTATTCTTAATCCTTAATCAGACGGACAAAATTTAAGTTAGTATTTACTTTTCATTTAAAGTAACATCAAATTACAAGCTATAATATATTTTAGCTACATCAACGCTACATAGCGTCGCTCCTGTAGGAAATAATCTGTATGTTATATTTCCCTTGCGCATGTGAAAAATTGGTTTTTATTTAGCCGTAATTTTTTTACTGTATTTTTCTTTAGAAGTTTTTTATATCAAGGTATTACAGACAATTATATATTCGGTATTATATTCAGATCGATACTTTTACGCGTTACTAAGCAACGTTTTGATAGACAGATGGACAACAAAGTGATTATAATTTTATTTTTAAGTTTCCGTACAAAAAAGGAAATCTCTATAGTATCACACCGTTGTCCATCTGTCACTTAAACATTTGTTCTCTGATTTTTTGACATCAAAATTGACCTCAATGTTTTCTCACAAACATTCATTGCGTATTTATTTTATACACTATTTATTTTGAATCTATCAGTCTGCTTTATACAACTATGTGTGTTTTCTTTAACGTATAACAACCAGCTCACATGAAACGAAGTTACATTTTAATTTCTATTAAATGTTATCAAGATATACAGTTCGTGGATTTTTATTTTCGTAGCGAAATGCTACGATGTAGCGGTTATAAATAACATTTATTAACCAACTTTAAAAAAAAGGAGAAGGTTTTCAATTCGTCTGTATGTGTTTTGTTTATTTTTTATGTTTGTTACCTCATAACTTTTAACTGAGCGAAGTGATATTGATGATTCTTTTTTATTTGAAAGCTGATGGTTCCCGATGGTTTGGGTCCATTGGATCAGGATCTGATGGTTATCTCCTGACAAGTCAAGGAAAATCCTCAAATTTCAAAAGCACATAAATTCGGTTGAACATTTTTTTAAATATTCCATTATTTTACCATTTTGTATTATTCAAAGCTAGAATTACTTTTGTAATATATTCTGCCACTATTATAATAAATAAATAAATATAAATAAATATTCATGGACATTTCACATAACGTCCTCTGGTCCCAAGCTAAGCTCATATGCTTGTGTTATGGGTACCAGAATACGGATAGAATACGTAAACTACTTTTCTTTTGTAAATACATACTTATAATACATAGAAACACCCAGACGCAGTATAACATTTGTATGACAATTAAAAACATCACACAAATGATTGTCCTGACCGGGAATCGAACCCGAGACCTCATTATCGGCAGTCCGTTATATGAACCACTCCACCACGAAACCCGTCAATGATGTACACATTATGTTAGTTTAATTTATATACAGAAGTTGACGCTGCTATATAAACTAATATTATAAAGCTGAAGAGTTTGTTTGTTTGAACGCGCTAATCTCAGGAATCACAGTTCAAATTTGAAAAATTCTTAATATTTTGGATAGTACATTTATCGAGGAAGGCTATAGGCTATATATCATCACGGTGCGAACAATAGGAGTGAAGCGTCAGTGAAAAATGTTGCATAAACGGGAAAGAATTTTCTAAATTCCACGCGTACGAAGTCCTAGACAACGGCTAGTCACAACATACGCTTCAGGGAGTTTCGGTTTTCGTAGCGAAATGCTACGTCGTAGCAGTTAGTTATACTGGTTATACGTAGCTCATTATAAATAACATTTATTTTACCTTATTTTACCATTTTGTGTTATGGAAAGCAAGAATTATTTTTGGAATATATGCTACTATTAAAATTTGTGCTTAGATAGTTTAATTTTTACACAGAAATTTCTGTTGACGCTGTAATAACAAATAAATTAAAAAGCAGAATATAATAAGGTCGAGGGTTCGATCCACGCTCCCTCCAATTATTTGTGCGCAATTTATAAATGTAAATTTTTAGTCATTTATAGAAATGTTTGTACTGCGTTTGGGTGTTTACTATGTATGTTAAGTAGGTATTTAAAAAAAAAAAGAAAATATGTAGTATATCTGTATCTGGTACCCATGACACTAGCAGATTTTGGTACAAGAGGACGTTTGGTGAAAAATCCAGATATTTTTATTTATTTACTATATGTATTTACTTATTATAAAACAGTCGTTATTCTTGTATGTATGTCCTTATGCGAGCTTATATCTTTCAAAGTACACAACGAATTTTGATGCGCTTTTTTTTATTTAAAGAGCGGTTCAAGAGAATGGTCTTTCGTTTAATTTGTTAAAGGTTTTCTGATTTCTAGATTCCATACGTATGAAGATGTGGCCAACAGCTAGTTTTCTATAAATTGGTGTTACTAAAATTTACTTACCAAGCTTTTTAAAAAAGAATGTCACTTGAACGTGTCTCCACATTGTATTAACACTATAATCATTTTAATACGATCTAGAAAATGTATAATCAGAGTACAGAGAAGTAATAGTCTATAACATGAGCGATATAAAATAATAGGCAAGTGCCTATATACATAAAGACAAGTATTTGTACCAACATGATGTCCAATTCACTACCAAGTATTAACTGGTGACGAGTGGGCTCTGGGCAGCGAAGCTCTATAAGTTTGAAGGTGAATGCGAACAAAACCAATTACATGATCGTCTTTAGTTAACTGTAGTAATAAACTGCTAAGCTCATCATTTGCAGACATATTGGTTTTATTTTCTTTTAGTCTAGTTATTATGTAGTCTTAATGTTTCCGACTGCCCTTTACGTGATCACCGCTTCAAACTGTGTGATAAGAAAAATAATAAATAGAAACCTAATAAAAAGACGTGTGTCACTTGGGGACTGCCGCGGTAAAGCTATTGCATAGTATTTTTTATCAATTTATGCAATTATAATTATTTATTTATTTTATTTATGCAAGCATCTAAATACCATAAACTAAAATAAGATTAATAATCCTTATTTACTAATGCTTACATCTGTCCATTGTTTATGGTAATTATGATAAAATAGCGATTGTCAATGAAATATCAATAAAATAAAAACTAACGCCAAAACTGACATGAGTCACCAGCGCACTATTTACTTCGCATGCTATCTTCTATCTATTCTGTGCATGCTATGCATGCGCAGTAGCCCCGTGTGTAGTTGACGACAGACGTTGGACGTATAGCGAAGTCTCAGTAATAGGGACCTGTTTTATATTCTAATACGCTTTGTATAAGAACCTTATAAAGGTCTTAAGTGGATCTTCCACTTTCATTCGCTTGTCTTGGATTAGGTCATAATTAGAACAATCTACTTAAAGAACGTATAAGTAGGTATCTTATTGTTACTGTTTGTTATAAAACTCCAAAACTTAATGGTGTTTTTTTTTGTTAATTTAGCAGGTTACATTCCAGAGTCAATAAGTATTTCTAAAGCTATAAAATAAATAAATAAATATATAGTCACGGACATTTCATACAACGTCCTCTGGTCCCAAGCTAAGCTGATATGCTTGTGGTATGGGTACCAGAATACGGATAGTATACATATATTACTTTTCTTTTGTAAATACATACTTATAATTAAAAAAAAATAAAAAAATCATGAATTAATTGTTATCAACTGCACTAAGTATTTCTACATACAACAACGTGCTCATAAATTTAATAAACATAAACAAATAAGTACCGTAACAATTATACCGTCAAGAAATCATGTTATTTATGCAAGCATACATAACTCAAAGTTATGTTTGATAACTTTACACTTCAAATAGGCAGTTAACGGCACAATATAACCGTTACTGTTAAGGCTTCATACAATTGAACAGCCTGTTAACAGAGTTACGTCACAACGAAATTGTATTTTACTAATTTAATATTAAACTGTACTAAACTACTCTGTACTGTTCTCTAAGTATGCAATATTTTGTTTAATCCGCAGACACCTCCCTACCTCAAACAACGTTTTAAATTTCTATATAACACCCACTGTAAGCCTCTGAGATCAACAGAGAATTTGATGCTAATGACACCTAAACATTCCACTCAATTTAAATATAAATCGTTTGAAGTACAGGCAGTTCTATTGTGGAATGCTTTGCCTGAAACAGTCAGGAAAGCAAAATCTCTGCGAACATTTAAAACATTGGTCAAAGGACACTACCTTTCACTATAATTAATTTAAATATGTGTATGTATGTGTTTTAAGTATTCGTATGTAAGTGTATGTATTCATATGTATGTGTATGTATTCGTATGTATGTGTATATCATAGGTACATATTTATTTATGTACATTCATTTTATGTCATTATTTATTCATACAATCAATCTCTCACAATTTTACACTCTTATCACACTACCACACTGATTTCTCACCACCAAATCCATACAGTTGTCTGGAAGAAATCGCCGAGTGCGATAAGACCGCCACTTGTACATCTTAACTAGTGTTCCTGTTTGTCTACCTTATGTAATCCTTGTGTGTACAATAAAGAGTGAAATAAATAAATAAATAAATAAACTACTAACCTTTTTTTAACCAGATAAGTTACCTAATTTACCTAAAATTTATTTAAATTACCTAATTTATGTTTATGTTTATATATTTATACCTAGCGTCGCCAAGGTGTAGAGTTCGATTTCCGAGCTAGTTACGAAAACCAGCTACTGTGATCGTCATAAAAAAAACTTAAACTAAATAAACAAAAAAAATTAAAACAATACCTATAAATTAAAAGTCTTAGATTTAAAAAGCAAAAATGAATAAATAATTAACAATAACAGCAAATATTAATAATATTTTGTGGTCAATTACTAATCATGTACAATTATGTACCTATGTTTACTTAAATTACAGGTTTTCTGGATGGTTTCGGAAATAAGAAAACACTTACTTGTCCTCAGCTGTCCTTCATCGATTCCCGGTTTGGGCACTGCTAACTTGTTCACATCACTTGAGACATGTTGTAGAGGCAGGTCTACTGTATCTGAGCCACCAGGCCACGCCATGTTCACGAATACTATACATCACTGTCTTAACACCATCATTATATTACCACGCACTAATCAAACCCGCAATGTATATAAATTTTATAGTTTTGAACACATTTGTACTTTGCACCAACGTCCAGTCTTCAAGTTACGTATTTTAAGGTTCTTCTAGTGATATTTTAGGGATTAACTAAGCATTTTCCCTGCGTTAACTGAGTAGGTCTCTCTAGATAATTGAATTAAACAATGATTAATGGTCTTATTCATAATGACTTATCGGAGGTTTAAAAGATCGCTAAAATAGGTTTCGCGAAAATTGTCAAAACTTGTTATTCATAATAGTCTTTTTACGCTAAAACGTTTATTATCTCTCCGATAAACTCTCCGTTTAAACCTCCGATAAATCATTATGAATAAGACCGTCAGTCTATTTGCAGTAGGTACGTGTGGTAGCGGATTAAGATTATAGATGCCGATATTCTTTTAGCCATCCACTTGCTTACATATATCGCTTCTTCCTACAAACGCAAAGGTTGCGCTTACTTAAGCTGTCTGCATGCAGCGGTTCCCTGCGATTTTAGTTACATTAGACCTAATAAATAAAATTATAGGCGAAAAAGTGATCACCGCAAGCGGGACTTGAACCCACGACCTCGGAATACCGTTCCGTTGCTCTAGCGACTGAGCTATTGCTGTGCCAACAGTAACCAATTTCTCCACTACAATGTTACTCGAATGAGTGTACATAGCATTGGATGTACAATATGATCACTTTTTCCACTATAATTTTATTTATTAAGCAACTAATTTCAATACTTTTAAAATATTCACTATAAAGAATTTTTAAAAATACTTAAAGATCTTCTTTTAAATGTTGTGACGTCATCGTTGTACGCAATCTGTGTATTGCCTTTTCCTGATAGACTTAAGACAGATTACAATACATCTTTTCAAAGTTGCCGAGTTGATTTAATAGACCAATTTTGACTCACCATTGAGTAGTATATCCTTCTGAACGCCTTAATATTTAAAGTATTTTATTTCTAGGGCAAATAGAGAGCATTTGCTTTTTTGAAAAAATAATCGTTAATATAGCAAATTTTCCGAAAAAAAACTAGTGGATCATGATCAGGAACTCTGTTCCCCGAAATGGTTATCGAAATAAGAGTTTTAAAAAAATATGAACAATGCCAATTGCAAAATTAATAGATTACTTTACATTAGACTTCTCAATACTATTGGAGCCGCTGCCGCGCTGGATGGATGCGGATAAAGCAGAGCAACGCGTTGTGGCGTTCTATCGGGGAGGCCGCTGTCTAGCCGTGGGCGGAGAAAGACTGATGTATAGATAAATGGAATAACACTGATATATTTTTACTTATTTGTATTTCTTTTTGTGTATTGCATTTGTGTGTGGTGTACAATAAAAACTCAAGCGTATATCTTTATTAATTAATTGGAATATAATTTTTTTTTTATAGTGTATTATGATTTATTGTTGGTTTCCAGTTTTATAGCTCGGATGTTAAATTGGTTGTTGTAAGTTAGTTGGTACTAGGGATGTTATTCCCGCGCGTCGCCTCACTGCTCCCTAAGGACTAAAACCGTACATATTTCACTAGAACGAGTTAATAAAAGATTTTGTTTCGTTGTTTTTCTTTTGCATAAATACGTAAGTATGAGGTTACAATAAACTAGCCCGCAATACCGTACGCGTGAAATTTAGAAAATTTTCTTTTTTTTTCTTTAGAACGTTTTAGCAAGATTTTTCACTAATGCTTAGCTCCTATTTGTCGCAGCGTGGTGTTATATGGCCTTTCTCGATAAGTGAACTATCTAACACAAAAAGAATTTTTCAAATCGAACCAATAGTTACTGAAATAAGCGCGTTCAAACAAACAAACAAACTCTTCAGCTTTATAATATTAGATATTATAAATATTGATACCAATTCTACGTCAACAACTAAACTAAACTTAACTAAAAAATAAAAATAACGATAGCGTATTTTGATTAATTGGCTCTACAGATTTGCTAATAAAAAAGTTCTGTTAACATTGCCGAATTGTGTTATTGATAGTATCAATTTTCATTTTATTAGTTAAGTTTTTTGTTTGATAAAAGTACAGATTAATATATTATGCTAATCTCGCTAATAACTTAAGTGTGACTTCATTGACGTTCATTGAACCGATTTTATAACCACCTTAAAGAAAGTATAATAATCACTTTGAATTCACAGTTAAATAAAATTGTTTACCAATATTTACTATAAACATCACTGGATTAATATTGGTTTTAACAAACTAAATACCTAATAAATCAAATTATGGTGGAAAAAGTGACTGCCGCAAGCGGGACTTGAACCCACGACCTCGGAATACCGTTCCGAAGCTCTTCAAACTGAGCTTATTGCGGTCGTGCCTGCAACATTCAAATTAACCACCACATTTGTCACTCGATTGAGTTTATATATTTTTACGTACACTTGCTTGCGGCAGTCACTTTTTCCACCATAATTTTCTTTATTAAGTAAAAAGCATAGCATGTCAATTGCAAAATTAATAAATTACTTTAAACTAAATACCTTTATAGTTCTAGTACTTTTTTAAACATCCATTTAACAGTTACTCACTTAACTATTTAGCTTATTCTGGCACTTTAATCTTAAACTTATAAATCTATCACAAACTGTTCATCATAACAATATTCTAATCTAAATAAAACAACTTTTTACGGATTTAGACGCGTGTATTTGTTTTAAATTTTGATCGTCTTTTAAATACGAGTATAATATTAGATATTAGTATCGCCTCTTCAATGCGATGTCTTGAACTGTGTCGGCAAGATTACAATTTGAAGGAGTTCCCATTGATAACTGATCGTTAGCTAATAGATAAGGATGATAAAGATATAGAACATCGTTGACTGATATAAACTTATCACATAGTTAAGTAGATTCGCGGTCTTTAGACGCGCGACTTACTTTCTTTACCATCATTTATTTGTGGTTTTTATTAAAATAAAAACAATAAATAAATATTTATGGACATTTCACACAACGTCCACTAGTCCCAAGCTAAGTTATATTATGGGTATCAGAGTATCTATGCGTGTGTTATGGGTATCAGAATACAAATACATATTTTTTTAATGTTCTGTGCGGGGATCGAACCTGCACCCTGTGACCGGCAGTCCGTTACAGAAACAACTAGACCACAAGGCTCGTGTTTCAAAAGTCCATAAATTTATAAATATTTCAAGAAAAATGAAATTAAAAAGATGTAGTTTCACTTAAGTATATTTATAGAGAGAAATTTCTTTAAAATTGGAATCCTTTTGAATTGCATACCTATTGAATAGCCACACAATATTTCATAAAAATCGGTCAAAGCGTTCCTAAAAGTGAAACGTTCTCTTTTTCTCAGGCTCTAGATTATCTATGTATCAAATTCCATTTAAAACGGTTCAATAGTTAAATGTTAACGAAGGTTTAACTTGTCCATTTATAAATATACCTAAATAAGGATGGAGACATCTATGCAGTAAAAATTCTGACCTACGATGTTTTCCCGACGTTTCAATCAAACACTATCGATCGTTTGATTGGTGAAATGTAGGTAGGTGATGGATTTGCAAACAATATACATTATCCTAACATATTTATAAATCATATTGACCCTTTAATCATTATAAATCACGTGTCAGTCAACCTGTCAATCATGGTCAAGCAATATAATGGCGCAGTGAAGGTGTGTTATACAACCTGATAATGACGTCATGTGAGCGTTTACGGAATTGGAATGGGCGAGTTTAAGTGGGTGACCACACTGAACGCAGAACCAGTTTATGTCCTAGCCTTTATTGGTTTGATTTTATTATAATAAGGAGCACCATGTATTCTAAGGTATTCAGGAATTCCAACTTGATATAATTCTAGATTAGTCTAACGATTTTGTCAACAAATCGGGTAGTATTCCTATGGGTTAGTGCTAAGTTAAGGCAAAATGTATGTGTACCTACACTGTAGGCTTTATGAACGATTTGAAGATCAACGGATCATGAAGCCCTCGTTGTCGGAATTTAAAATACACAAATGTACCACTTCGATGTCCCCTTTTGGAAGTAACAAGCGTCAATTACGCTATACTAGGTTCTATGTCCAACACATGCATTTTCGTGATTTATTAAAAAACGTGTAAATAAAGATAACAATGTATGTAATAAACTCGTATAAAAATTCAATTATGTAATGTATGTCTATATCATACAAAAAATTAAAACGTATAAATTTGTAACGCAGATTTTTCTATTCAAAAAGTTTTGAGATTTCATGTACACAAAAAGTCATTTATTTTAGCACGACTACAATATCGTTAGCAGTAGTATTAGTATTTAGGTTTATTACTCGTAGAGAATTGTGGCAGTGGTAAAATATTTGATTGTCCACAAAATACTAAATGTGTGGTCAATACAAATGAAGGGTGAACATTCCCATGATGTAACGTGTGGTCACTCCCAACGTTTACGAGCGGTAAAGGCCGAGCTGTCTGTGATTAAGTCCACTCTGGACTCTAATGAGCTCCACACAGGCGACTGTTCACTTTAAGGCCACATATAAATGCCACAAATGTGCATCATTATAATTACTTTATATGACTGTATCACTTGATATTATTGTTATTTTCCGCATAAAAGAGAAGAAGTGACTATTTTCGTTAAATTAAATAACGTCTGGAAAATTATATGTTGCGTTGTAGCTTGGTTTGTACTTTGTGGTGATACGAAATTCTATACACCAAGTAGATTCGAATTTCATTCAATTATTTTCGTTAAGGACACAGATATATTTAACACGATTTTATTAGCTCGGTACTTAAATATCAATATATTAATATATATGTCGTAGGAGTTAGGAGACTTGATTAAAATAGTTTATAAAGGATTTTTAGATTTAACTTAGGTTCCAAGATTGTGAAGTAGGTCCTCAAATTGTGTCAATGGTAAGTAATTCGTTTATTTGGTGAGTTTAAATGGTGACCCGTTGAATACTCATAAAAGGATCCTTCCAAACCAGTTACACGTGTCGTAAGCCACGGATCAATCTCATCGTAGTTAAGGGCCTACATCAATATTATCGTCGACATGTACCTATTAACACAGCTAGTAGGTATAGAAAATGAAGAATCAGGGATATTTTTTAAATTAAATATTTTTTATTTTAAATTAGACCTCTAGCCATTCAATCTAAAGAAAAAATGAAAACTTCGTACGTAGAAAAATGCACGAAGCTATTTTGGTATCCTCTTAATAGAATGTTGTAGTTAACGTAGTTAGCCTGTCCAGTACTACAAGGTCTTTAGATTTATGACTGCTCTAGCTGTAAATACAGGTAATTTCTATGATATTTTTCCGATATATATATAACGGAATCTTTGAATATGATTTTCACCAACTAACAGTAGTCCGATTAATCAAAAAAAAAAATGCACACGTATTGAGGCATTATTAAGAACCGATATCAGAGTAATATTTAAAAAGAATATTTAAGATTTTTAACCGTATTTTTTAAATAAACTAAATTATAATGGAAAAAATGATAACCATAAGCGGGACTTGAACCCGCGACCTAGGAATGCCGTTCCGTCGCTCTCCCATCTGAGCTATTATGGTCCACGCAAATGTTTACCAAATTTTCCACTACAATCATCTCCATAATAGCTCAGATGGGAGAGCGACGGAACGGCATTCCGAGGTCGCGGGTTCAAGTCCCGCTTATGGTTATCATTTTTTCCATTATAATTTAGTTTATTTAGTAAAAGCATAGCGAGTCAATCGCAAAATATTAATATATTAACGTATTTTTTAATTTATGAACTAAGCTTTACTGGCTTTTTGGGTTGTATTAACTTCGTAAACTGGTCCTCATGGGATAAGAATTACTTAAATGTAGTTTGAAAACAAAGAAGTTCGTGTGAGCTGACTGAGGAAACATGATTTCTTTGATCCAAATTAACTTCTATGAATTTCTGTCTAATTGTTTTATTATTCACGTATGAGCTACTGAGTTATAATGGGTAAAATGTAACACTTATGTAGGTTTTAAATTTGGCATAAATTTTCAAAGCCTGCTCGGGGCAGAGCAGTAACCATTGTAGAACTACGGGCTAGTATGATAACAATTCGACAATATCCTGTACTGTGACGCGTCCCTAGGGACAGGAAGACCGACAGTATAACCATGAATAAGTGCCGGATATTATCCTCCTACTATTACTCAAATAAATGCATCAAGATAATCAGGATAATATGACCATATTTCGTTTATATTCTAAGACGAGCTATGCCCACGACTCCGTCCGGGTGGATCGATTTTTTTAGATCGACCCTATAAATTTTTTGATTCTTTTAACCGCTAGATGGCGTTTCAAGTGACCAAATTGAGAAATTTCGTATTATCTAAATATCTCTTCATTGAGTGGACCGATTGCGATGAAATAAAGACTAAGTAATACCTTGTGTTGTGTACAATTTTCACGTATAACATTTAAATTTATAAGTGTTGTACATTTTACGTGATGCGTGCACAGACAAAAATAAACAGACAAAAAGACAAAAATTTCAAAAATACTGGAAGTGGGTTCCGTTGGTTATTCTTTAACCATCTGGCTATTTTTTTTTTAAATATATTCAATGTACAAAAATGTTTTTTCTACAGGTTCATTATATGTATAGATACTTTCTGGAATAAAACCCTTGATAAGTGAGTAGGTAGTAGTACCTATATTACAGTACTTAGTTTATTATTACTAGCTGTTACCCGAAGCTTCAAACGCGATTATGAAATCAAATTATACAAAAAATCCTTCCTCTTGAACCACTATATCATTCAAAACAAACCACATCAAAATCCGTTATGTAGTTTTCATGATGTAAGTTCACATAGGGACATACATACAAATGAATGAACTTTATTTCACTTAAAATAGAGTTAACAAAGGTGTTACATAAATTAGTTACAATAGTCCGTCTATTTACCCAGAAAGGCATGTGAAAAATGTAAGTCCAGTCACGAAAAATAACGACTTCGTTTTAATATATAAAATAAAAAAAATCTGAATTCCACGTGTACAAAGTCGCGGCAACAGCTAGTGTAAGTATATAACGTTAGGAAGTTAGCGTGGTAAGAATGTATTTATATAATATCACATTAAAACAAACACTGAAAACATATAAAGTAGAATGATTTCGAATATTAACCAAAGCTAAAATTATTCGAATGAGATGTATCCATGTATCGAATGAAATACGTGAACGATTCGATATGCCTACGGTATTATCGCAATGAGTATGTCAGGAATTTTGAAGCCTGCATTTAATTCTACTTTATTTTATATCTTCTTTAATACAATTTAGACAAAACTTTTACGAACGAACATCAATTTACTTTAGTAACTCGTATATTATAATGTACTTACTAGTTGTTGCTAGTGCTAGGGAATTCGACCGCGTGAAATTTAGAAAACTTCCCCCGTTTTTGCAACATTTTTTACTGATGTTTTGCTTCTATTTGCCACAGCGTCATGATATATGAACTAAAGCTAAAAACAAAAAAGCCTTCTTCGGCAAATGTACTACCAAGACTGAAATAATTTTCAAATAAGACCAGCGGTTACTGAGATTAGCGAGTTCAAACAAACAAACATACTCTTCAGCTTTATAATATTAAGTAGGTATATATGATGGAATAGTTATTTGTGTCTCTTCTGAGTCTGCTAACAACCTTTGTTTTACATATGCCTAAACAAACTAAAAAAATTTTTCGCAGAATAATATTTGCTGTTGCCGGATTTATAAGTTAGATTTATTAGTACCAAAAATCTTCAAAACTACTACACTGGTAAGTTCTATGTAACCTAATTATGAAACGAAGCTCGTTCACCTTGGACACATTTAACGTCCTCTGGTCCCAAATTCTAAGTAATGTTTGTGCTATGAAACCAGATTATGTTACTGTTTTAGGGTTCGGCACAAAAATGGAAAGAGGGAACCCCTTGTGATTGTGCCCCTTTTTCAACAATGTTAAAATGAGTCTAATTAATAATCCTTCCATACCTACGTATGCATTCCTATATTGCGAAAAATATAATGAAAAATATATTATATGTTGCCAATTCTACATGCACAAACTACCTAAGCTTAACCAAAAATGAAAACAACTTTGGTGTATTTTGAGTGTCTTGGCAATTTCGTTGTACACATTTATATTAATTTTAATCCTTAGTCTATAATAAACAGCTTTAATCGTAAGAATTTTGGCCATGTTGAGCTTTGAGACTATCAGTTTGGAATTTTTTGTTGAGTTTTGTTGTGCATGTAGAATTGGTACTGAGTCAACGCAAGTATGGACAGTAAGAGGTATTTCTTTGTATAATTGTTTAAGCTTTGATTTGAGGGACTTAAATAGGTACCTACTCACTTTCTTTTTCAATCAAATTAAAGCAGAAAATGTAGTTATTACGAGCAAGACATCTAAGTATAACAAGTCATTTGCAAAATATTTAACGAGTTGTCCGCGTGGTGACGAATTTAGAAAGAAAGAAAGAAAATGTTTATTTCTAACTTGCAAACAAGGTTACATAAAAAAAAGAAATCACATACATCAATACAATTGAATAATTAAATATTAAGAAATATTATCAATTCATATTTAGAATACAATTGTCATTATCCCATTTTCTTCCTAGGATGCGGATTAATAAGTGTTAATAAAATATTTTGTAATGTGCTGTTACAGAGCACATTACAAAATATTTTATTAACACTTATTAATCCGTTTATTAGGTACGGAACCGTCAGTCTGAGCGACTACTTCACTCTTATCTGTGTTGTAAACACATAGTATAAAGAATAAATATCTAAAAAGTATATATATGACGAAAACTAAAAATTTAATAAAGTGTAATGAAATGCAAGTCAAAGTTATAAGCCTTGTAGGTATTCCATGTGACTTTATGTTCGACACGACCGCGACGATATGCGCACGTATTTCATTGCATGCATTTTATATAAGAGTTATATTAGATTTATTTACAAACAATTTCCATCACTTGTTACCTAATATTGGTGCTATTCATTGATATTTTTAACACGCTTTTATAAGTTCGGTATGTATCTATCAATGTATTAATCTATGTAACGTAATCTTTGAACGCAATTTTCACTCACTTGTAATAGTCGGATTGGTTTGAAATGAAGGACCAATGACAATGCAATTATTTAAAAAGATATTTAAGATTTTCAAGCATGTTTTTCAGTTCTTGAACAATTTTTTTTTTAAATTTCTGTAGACTATAAAAAATTAGTTGAAATTTATACTTCTATACTGATATTATAAAGCTGAAGAGTCTGTTTGTTTGTTTGAATATGCTAATCTCAGGAACCACTGATCCAATTTCGAAAATTCTTTCAATGTTGGATAGTACATTTATCGAGGAAGGCTATAGGCTATATAACATCACGCTGCGACTAATAGCAGCGTAGCATCAGTGATAAATGTTGCAAAAACGAGAAAAAAAATCTAAATTCCACACGTACTAAGTCGTGAGCAACAGCTAGTATTAAAATAAAAAGGTGAAGTTACGTTTTTATTCAGAGTCAAGAAGGTTATAAATAGGGAGTAACAACATAGATTTGTTCCGAGGCAGGGCCGCCCTGTTTATGGTTTAAAAGTAAAATAGTGAATAGTAGCCTTGCTTTCTCTTTTACTCCCGCTTAAAAAGAAAGAGTTAGAAAGGCTACTAAATCATTTATTTTTCTTAAGGGCCTACATCAATATCATCGCCGACGCGTACATATTAACACAGCCAGTAGGCACAGAAAATGAAGAATTAGGGATACTTTTCCTATTTACTCAAAATCTACTAAATATATTTTAATTCTGATCCACGTGTTTCTATACATAATATTTACCTATGTTTTTTAAGTTATTTCATTAGTTAAGGGCCTACATCAATATTATCGTATATCATCGCCGACACGTACATATTAACACAGCCAGTAGGCACAGAAAATGAAGAATTAGGGATACTTTTCCTATTTACTCAAAATGTACTAAATATATTTTAATTCTGATCCACGTGTTTCTATACATAATATTTACCTATGTTTTTTAAGTTATTTCATTAGTTAAGGGCCTACATCAATATTATCGTATATCATCGCCGACACGTACATATTAACACAGCCAGTAAGCACAGAAAATGAAGAATTAGGGATACTTTTCCTATTTACTCAAAATGTACTAAATATATTTTAATTCTGATTTACGTGTTTCTATATATAATAGTTACTTATGTTTTTAAAGTTATCTCATTAGTTAATACGCGATAATAGACCGACAAATGAAAAAAATAAAAAATTAGAGAGGTTGTTTCGCTAAGATTTTCTATCGAGAAAACTTTTTTCAATCGTGTTTCTGAGTTTATGCGATCCTAGATCATATATTGAAAAAACATATACTTAAAAATTAGAGCTCTAGCCATTCAATCTAAAGAAACAATGAAAACTTCGTACGTAGAAAAATGCACGAAGCTATTTTGGTATCCTCTTAATACGCGATAATAGACCGACAAATGAAAAAAACAAAAAATTTGAGAGGTTGTTTCGCCAAGATTTTCTATCGAGAAAACTTTTTTCAATCGCGTTTCTGAGTTCATGCGATCCTAGATCATATATTGAAAAAACATATACTTAAAAATTAGAGCTCTAGCCATTCAATCTAAAGAAACATTGAAAACTTCGTACATAGAAAAATGCACGAAGCTATTTTGGTATCCTCATAATGTGTTCAACTAAAAAAAGCAGCAGGCCGGATCCGTTGTACCGAGTGTTACGTCTAGATCTATATCCTAAGTCTATGTTCAGAGTAGTGAGATATCGAATGACAAATAAAAGAAGTTTTAACTTTTGAAGTACCTTTACATAGTTTACAATCATCTGATCATATACAACAAGCTGTAGAGTGTAAGTACTGTAAGTGTAAATACTAAATACACATGAAATATTTTAACCATGCGTTTTTTGTTTGTATTTTTAAATTCTTCAGCTAAATATTGGTATCCTAATCCTAATCCTTACTAATTTATAAATGCGAAAAGCGGTATAATAACAAAAAATGTTGACGACTTTAAATGTTAATGTGTGTAACCAAACCATAGAGCGATTTAAAAATGTACGTACAACGCCATCTATCGAGTGGTATAGTAAACTTCTGTTTGTTAAAGTTTGATTTCCAAATTTCACGCATAAGAAGTCGCGGGCAACAGCTAGAAATATTATATGTGAAAGTTTGTGATGATGTTTGGTACTCTTTCACGGAAAAACTACTGAATGGATTTTAATGAAACTTTACAATAATGTACCTTTTACATCAGAATAAAATATTAATAGACAAGCCTTGTGGTTGAGTGGTTCATGTAATGGACTGCCGATCAAGAGGTCGCGGGTTCGATTCCCGCTCGGGGCAATAATTTGAGTGATATTTATAATTGTCATACAAATGATTATACTGCGTCCGGGTGTTTCTATGTATTATAAGTATGTATTTACAAAAGAAAAGTAGTATATGTATTCTATCCGTATTCTGGTACCCATAACACATAATAAGCTTAGCTTGGGACCAGAAGACGTTGTGTGTAATGTCCCTGAATATTTATTTACTTATTTATTTAAAGCTCTAGAAATACTTATTGACTCTGGAACTGGTAAGCTTACAAAAAAAAATACTACTTTTAATCCCGAAAGAATGCAATGTTCCCGTGGGATAATAAAAAACGAACAGATTTTTATTCTTTTAACCATGGGTAACACCGCGGGGCATAGCTAGTAGAAAGTATATTATAAGTTATAGATTTTCAGACTTTAATAACTACTGGCTGTGTGTGTCCGCGATACCGTCTGCATAGAATAGTGACTTTGTGTGGCATTTTCATTTGTGCACTGCCCCTATTGGTTGTGGTGTGATATTAAATATCCTACAGCTTTCCTAAATAAATGGACTATCCAACACATTGTTTTTTGGGTATTTGATACATTATTTATGATACGCTGGATCCAGCGTCAAACTGTATAATATACATTCAAAATGGTATTTGCTAGCCCCCCTTCCCAAGCATAAGTGAGCACAGCTCCCCACGAGTCCCTGGATATTCACCATCATTTAAATTCTAGCTCCAGACCTGTCCTGTCCTGTCACCCGGGTCTTTCTGACTCAGCTGATCCGACCTTAAGCTGATCAGGGTGCTGTATCAGCTGATTGAAATTAAACATCGTCTGTGAGAGATGGAAATCTCGAAAATATACCCGATGCTAACACGACAGGTTAGTGCAGACCTGAATCCCTCCAAAAGTGGAGGAGGCCGGTGCTCAACAGTGGGATATTAATGGGCTAGGGAGAGAGAGAGAGAGAGAGACGGTCGTGTTAGCATAGGAATTTGTTTAAAAGATGTTATATAAATATAACAACCCTCAGCTGGCTCTTACAGCATTCCCGGCAGGAAATGGGGTGGATAGCAGGAGTTGCTATTCTTATTCACCACACGGCTCTAAGGATGCTAGGTAAGAATAGTATATGTATAAAGATGTTCTCCTTCTCGATGGAAGTTATAAGAGATAGAAAAGATAGAAAAGATAAGAGATAGAAATAAGTTCCGAACGAATGCATGAAATAAAATTATGATTTTGTTGTAGGTATTCCATACTGTATAAGAATAAGCTCTGTACTAATAATAAAATAAATAATACAAAAGTAAAATAAATAAAAATCCTTTGCTATGAACATAACAATAAATAAATATTCATAAATAAAATAAATAAATATTCATGGACATTTCCACAACGTCCTCTGGTCCCAAGCTAAGCTTATATTGCTTGTGTTATGGGTACCAGAATACGGATATAATACATGTACTACTTTTCTTTTGTAAATACATACTTATAATACATAGTAAACACCCAGACGCAGTACAAACATTTGTATGACAATTAAAAACATCACACAAATGATTGTCCTGACCGGGAATCGAACCCGAGACCTCATGATCGGCAGTCCGTTATATGAACCACTGCACCACAAGTCCCGTCAAAATCACCAAAAATCAATCAAAAAATCACAATAACCAAAATCGGTGAAAATGTTTAATACGCTTATGAAATTTTGCGAGTTAGCTTGATACTTATTAAATATATTTTTATTTTGAAGTAATTGTCAAGGCATTTTTTATTTCAAAGTAAGTAGGTTTAGAAATAAAACTTTTCAAGTAGGTATATAAGTAGAAAAAAATGACAAAATTGGCTAACTAATATCGTTACCGTACAAACTTACCGATAGAATATTTTACATATTATAATCTTATTTATTTTACCTAACACACTATCATAAAACTTTTATAAACAACGATATGTATACGTGATATTTGTTAGGGCGGGCGGGACGTGCGTCCTCCGCGGGACCTCCGCGAACACTACTTAAACGGCCCTAATTCACCGCCCGCCCTACAAAGCATTAACTCACCTGAAAATTCTAAAATAATTGAATTTAACGAATTTCAGTTAATATTTATTTAGACGGGAGATACGTAATAGAATTAACGTTGAGCGAATCTTTCTTAATAATCCATTTAACTTTATATTTGTTTGGTGTTACACATAATATCCTCATAAAACACAACAATGTACAGTTGCTGAAATCATGATATTGATAATGTCATCATGAGCTGCTGCATGTCATTGCTGTAATGATGATGATGCAGCATACAAAATTTTTAGGCCAAGTTTTAAGAGCTCTCTCTTAAGTATTTAAAACTTGGCCTAAAAGTTTACGAAATCTTGGATTAATTTGTTAAGATTTGTCAGTCTTTTTATATAATTCTTTGGGGACAAAATACAATAACCAACAGAAATAAGAGTCCTGTTGGTTTGAGTGATTTCTAGTAGTTAAAATTGTTTTTTTTTTCTAAACTTTTGATTGAGTTTACGGATTTAGATGCGTATATTGACGGGCTTCGTGGCGTAGTGGTTCATGTACTGGACTGCCGTTCATAAGGTCGCGGGTTCGATTCCCGCTTGGGACAATCATTTGTGTGATATTCATAAATGTCATACAAATGTTTGTACTACGTCTGGGTGTTTTCTATGTATTATAAGTATGTATTTACAAAAGAAAAGTAGTTTATGTATTATATCCGTATTCTGGTACCCATAACACAAGCATATAAGCTTAGCTTGGGACCAGAGGACGTTGTGTGAAATGTCCATGAATATTTAATTTAATTTAATTTAATATTTGTTTGAAATTTTGGTCAGAAGTTTCGGAGACTTTGCTGTTACCATGGTCACGGGTGAGACGTAAAAAGTGGTTTTATTTAAATATTTAAATAAATGAGTCGCGCAAATATTAGAGAATATTTTGATTATTTTATAATTAAAATATAGGGCCTTAAAAGATCTGTACAAAAATAATTAGCAGGTTTTAGAGGGGATTTAAATCAAATGTGTGCAGTAAATAGTTGACTACGTAGATACAAGTGTATCTATACCTACCCGCTGACCCGGCAAACATTGTTTTGCCATACAAATGTCAGTGGTGAACAACCCTTATCACTTAGGGGTATAAAAAATAGATAGTAGCCGATTCTCAGACCTAATGAATATGCATAAAATATTTCATAAGAATCGGTGAAGCCGTTTTGGACGAGTATGGGAGCGAACATTGTGACACGAGAATTTTATATATTAGATTGGTGTTTGTTTGAACGCGCTTATAACAGGAACCGATTTGAAAAATCCTGTCAGTGTTACATAGTACATTTATTGAGGAAAGCTATAGGCTATATAACATCACGCTATGACTAATAGGAGCGAAGCATCAGTGAGTTATGTTGCAAAAACGTGGAAAATTTTCTAAATGCATGGCGTACGAAGTCGCAGGCAACAGCTAGTCTTTACAGAAAGTGTTCCTGTATTCTGGTACATTTCTATTTGCATAAGTAGTTATTTGCATATTTTAGTGAGTATTATGTGCTTGAACAGTTAACACAATAAACTTTGGTTAACCGTTTCGTTAAATAGATGCAAAGGAGTTTAAACTTTTAAACTAAGGTAGTATTTAGATAGAGAGAAGATATAATAAAGTTATGTTAATAAAATAATACAATAATTTATTGGGAAATAATTTTAATTAAATATAAAATAAATAAATATTCATGGATTGGAGTGATTTTATTTCACAGGTGAACACTAGCCACGGCCTTACTTTTGTATGGAATCCATTCACCGTCTTTCTGTGTCTTAAACGCGTTTTTAGGGTTCCGTACCCAAAGGGTAAAAACGGGACCCTATTACTGAGACTTCGCTGTCCGTCCGTCCGTCCGTCTGTCACCAGGCTGTATCTCAAGAACGGTGATAGCTAGACAGTTGAAATTTTCACAGATGATGTATTTCTATTGCCGCTATAACAACAAATACTAAAAATAAAATAAAATAAAATAAAGATTTGAGGGGGGCTCCCATACAACAATCATGATTTTTTTACCGTTTCTTGCTCGATACTAATAACGTTGCCTTATGTTGCATAGATAATGGTACGGAACCCTTCGTGCGCGAGTCCGACTCGCACTTGACCAATTTTTTTATTAATTCCCTACGTATCTACATCATCATCATCAATACATTCATCTATGTAACGGAATGTTTGAAAGTGATTTTCACACAGTTGCAGTGATTGGGTTCAACTAAAATTCTAAAAAAGGTCAGGTAGTAGTCTACTAAGCTTCGTATTTGCAGAGGTGTATTTACCCTAGGGTCATAGGGGCCATCCGCTGGGGCGGCCAGCCTAAAAAGTGCGGTGAAAGCCTTCAAATTTAAAATTTACCTCTATCTCTATTAATTTATAGGCGGCTAATTAAATTGGCCCGGGACGCTTATTTTCATAATACATTTCTGTGTGTTTGGAAGGTAAATTTTGATTCACTATACCACGTGGAACAAATGGCTTAAACTTTTATACTATTAACACAGATAATAATAAATTAATTAAATAAAATTGGTCAAGTGCGAGTCGGACTCGCGCACGAAGGGTTCTGTACCATTATCTATGCAACATAAGGCAACGTTATTAGTATCGAGCAAGAAACGGTAAAAAAATCATGTTTGTTGTATGGGAGCCCCCCTTAAATATTTATTTTATTTTATTTTTAGTATTTGTTGTTATAGCGGCAATAGAAATACATCATCTGTGAAAATTCAACTGTCTAGCTATCATCGTTCTTGAGATACAGCCTGGTGACAGACGGACGGACGGACGGATGGACGGACGGACAGCGAAGTCTCAGTAATAGGGTCCCGTTTTTACCCTTTGGGTACGGAACCCTAAAAATTAATAATAAATTAAGATAAGATACATACACTATTCTGATCGTTTGCAACCGTCATTCATTCAATTTATTTCTTTCGATTCATTCAAATTACGAGTATTATAACGAAATAAACATAAAATTCATTTCAACTGTTTTCATTATTTATTAACGGATTGAGCCGATGCATGTTTAAAATCAAACGTAGATAATTAGTAGAACTGTTTGTTTTATGAATGTAGCTTTTATTAATTGATTTCCAATTAAAAGTGTACAATACATTTGTCTACAGTATAATATATTCGTATGTATTTATATATATTTATGTATTTGTACATTTATACCACTTTCCACTACTATATTTCAGTCTTTTGTCCATCATAAGGATGCCTGTAAGGGATTGCATATAGCAATAAGACCGCCCTTTAAACATTTGTTACTGTACTTAATAAATCAAATTATGGTGGAAAAAGTGAATGTGCTGCAAGTGGGACTTGAACCCACGACCACGTTCAAGAACGACGTTCAAGTCCCACTTGCGGCACATTCACTTTTTCCACCATAATTTGATTTATTAAGTAAAAAGGCATAGCATGTCAAATGCAAAAATTAATAAATTAATTTGTTACTGTAATTTATTTCTTATGAAATGTAAATCATTAATGTGCAAATAAATTGTTATCAGTCTATCTCACTAAGCTCTTTCTCTCTCCAGCCTATTTTCGTCCCACTGTTGGGCACAGGCCTCCTCCTCTTTGGGACGGATTATGGTATACTGTGCCGTGCTCACCAGGCGTATTGGCACAGGGTTTATTTTTGAGTTTTCCGTCTCTCACAGAGGGTGTTATATGTGCGCAATATCCCTTAGCTGACTATTACAGCGCCCTTGGGAGGAGATGGGGTGGTGACACTTGTATTCTTAATCCGTCACCACATGGAGATCAGTCTATCTATCTATCTACAATTGCTTATTCAAAAAAACTTTCTTGCAAAATCCGTAATAACAAAAGCGGTCTTCATAGTCCAAGATCCGGCTGCAGAATTACTACAATCATCGCGTATTTGCTAAAAACCAAATTTTTGCGCATATTTATGATTAGGAGAATGTATATCACCACTCGCAAGAGATTTGGTTTATTCTGTTTAAGATCACGTCATATGAGTTTTTATAATCAATATCCCAAACGCCAAAATTGTATCGTTCGCAGATGACAGTGCCGTAACATTCTTCACAAAATCATGGTTAGAAACACAAACTGCTGCAAAAAATGGATTAAATACTGTGCTAAACTGGCTTTCCTTACACAAATTACCTTTAAATACAACAAAAACTTATTATACGAGTATGTCCTACTCTTTAAACGCAACATCACAGCCTGTCACTCCTCTTACTCTCATAGCCCACTTATGTTCACAAAAGTTAAATTGTCAATGTCTTAGTTTGGAATCGGTAAAGCAAATTAAATATCGTGGGGTTATTCTCGATCAATCTTTAAACTTTCGGTCCCATATAAATACTCTTTCAAGTCGCGTTCGGAAGCTGATATACCTACATTTTTAAAATTTTACGAAATATCGCAAATTCATTTGTAATAAAAAAAGTATACTACGGACTATGCCAATCAATAGTTTCTTACTGTATCTCCAGTTTGGAGGAACTATATTAAAACCATTGGAAATAGCCCATAGAGCGCTACTAAAGGTTGCAACTTTTCGGCCTATACTATATCCCACGGTTGAGTTGTACAAAGCTTGGAATGTTCTTAATATCAGACAGCTTTTCATACTTCATTTAACACTACTTAAACATTCTCGAACACCTTTCAAACCTATTACCAAGCGGAGAAAGGATAGAATATGTACATTGTTAGCTCCACGCACGACTTTCATCAAAAGATTCGCCATCTATCTGGGACCACATATTTACAATAAAATTAATAAAGCTTGTCCCATATACGGACTGTCCTACTTTGGCTGCAGGAAAACTGTTAAAAAGTTTTTGCTGCAGCTAAATTATGATGAGACCGAGTGTTTCATGGTCGATTAATGATATGTTTACTTTTCTCTCAACTTCATCTTTATCTTTAATTCTCATGCACAATACACATATACAAATGCACGCACACATTCACACACATATACACACACGCAAAATCGTACACATACGAAATGTTTAAATCAGTTTATAAATAGTATCTATGTACAAAGAAAAGCCTATGTAGTTAATATAATATGTATACCTTCCTTTAATGTTGGATATCCCTGTGGGGGATGGGCACTGTAAATCCTTAACACAGGCTGCATTGTAGCCTATTTAGGAGTATAGTTCACTATCCGCTACTATTGTACAATTTTTAATAATTAACTTGCCTAATGTCTACAACAACTACGATAGATTATAGTGAATTGTTACAATAGATTTATTTCATGTATGTAAATATATAAATAAATAGAATATGTATATAAACAAACATACAAACATTTGAAATATAAAACTTTGCCCAGAATTTTCAGTAACAGTTTGTAGAGCTTAGAATTATGTAAATTAAAATATTGTGTCGAAGAAATGCTATACAAAATTATTTCATAAGGAGCCCTGTTGGGCCTGGCTTAGATGTAATCCTGACCCAATTCCTTGGAGCTACAGATCTCGTCCTAAATAAACTAGATCTATTTTGTATGCAACATACATGCAATGTTATTATATTTTGTTTTCTACGCCTGTTTAAATATGATATAACAGTAATCTGCCTCAGCTTAACAAGGGTCAAATTATTCAAAAAATTGAATGAAATAATTATAGCCTATGATAACCGGGCGTAATGTCGTTTTTAAACGGTGAATTAATATTTACATAACGTTTCAAAGTTAAAAGGGCCTATTGAAATCAAATAAACAATAAAATCTTTTCTCTTTATAAGTAACTAGCTGATGCCCGCGACTCCGTACGCGAAGTATCTAAAAACTAAACTTTAACAAATTATTCAAAAAACATTTTCGTGAAACACTGTATTTATTGAAAAAAAAACTGCATCAAAATCCGTTGCGTAGTTTTGAAGATATAAGTTCACAGGGACATACATACGAAAATAAAATAATGACTTTGTTTTTGCTTTAGACTGGATTTTTTCATGTTACTTTGTCCGCGGAAACGGAGATTTCATAATTCAAAAATGTCTCTTATTAAGGTGCATTTCAAAATGTTTTGTACATCTACTTCGATGTACAATAGTCGTTACATTACAGTAATGTAACGACTATTGTACATTCATTAAACAGTTAAAATTTATGATGTTCAAAAAATAGCAGCATTTAATTGGAGTCACATGAAATAGGGGACCACGGAAATAACATACAAAAAATGGAAGTGACAAAAAAACAATGTACGCAGGTCACAACCTTGACTTATTTTAAAATCAATCGATATTTGTAACTCATACGTATTTATAACAATTGGAGTAACCATGACCTTTTAACGATTGGCACTTGATTGAATTTCGATTTTCTATAGGGATCATTCATTAACCACGTAGAAGAAAAAGAAAAATGTTTATAAGCTGTTATTTGAATAAAGAATCGTTACAAATTGCCATCGATACTTAAGTTATTGAGTGTGGAAACGTTCTTGATAGCTGGTCAATAAAAAAAAATACAGAATACTACAGTTTACGAGCCTGGTAATTCTCGGACTCTAGTCACGGGCCTCATGATCTAGTGATTCATGTAACGGACTGCTGTTCACGAGGTAGCGGGTTCGATTCCCGCATGGGACAATCATTCGTGTGATATCTATTTATAATTGTCAACAAATGTTTGTACTGCGTCTAGGTGTTTTATTTTTATTATAAGTATGTATTTACAAAAAAAAGTTTAATTGTATGTAGTATATCCGCATCTGGTACCTATCCATAACACAAGCATAGAAATATAGCTTACTTTGGGACCAGTGGACGTTGTGTGAAATGTCCATATTTTTTTTAATGACGCTATCAATATTCATGTTTAAGTTTTTTGGTACCACTAATAACTCTTGCCGTAATAACCTGATATTATATTAAGTAGTAAAGACTATTTCTAAGTTAAACGAAATGTAAAATCCACAGCGGTTAGTTATGACAATAAAGGATATAATCAAGCAGTGAACGAGTGAGGTCACTTAGGGCGGGCGGCGTGGCGCGCTAAGGGCGCGGACGGAAGCTGACGCGCCCACACTGCCTCTGAAACTTCCGACCACCGACATACTTTGTTACTTTTAAGCTATAACACATCGCTTACATGTGTTAGCAGTTAATAAATAATATAACTTAAAAATAAATAAGTAGCTACTGGTCCTGACTTCACAGAGCCAATTTTTGATTAAAAGTCATTATTATCGCCATTCTAAGGACCCGTCGTTATCTCCGTGTGGTGACGGATTAAGAATACAAGTCCCATCTCCTCCGAAGGGTGCTGTAAAAGCTAAGGGATATTGCACACAGATTACATCCTCTGTGAGAGACAGAAAACTCGAAAATAAACCCTGTACCAATACGCCTGGTCAGCGCGGCACAGTAGACCACAATCCCTCCCAAAGTGAAGGAGGCCCGTGCCCTAAAGTGGGACGCACATGGGCTGGAGAAAGAGAGAGAGGGACCCGTAGCAAAAGGAAAAGCGGTCCCTATTACTGAGATTTTACTGTCCATTCGTCCATTTGTCTGTCACCAGGCTGTATCTCTGGAACGGTGATAGCTAGAAAGCTGAAGATTTCAGTTTATATTATCATCGGATGTCACCTGTACGGGACACTTCGTGTGTGAATCTCTCATATCGTACTTGATCGGTTTTTAATGTTGTTGTTGTTATTAAATGATTGCTTGTTGGGCATCCGCGACTTCACACAAGGGGCCCATTTGAAAACCAGCGTCAAGTCCCTAAGACTTGACATATGCTGAAATGGGCACCCATTGCTGCTGTCCCAAAACTAATTATAATTATGTACCTGTTGTTTTTATTAGTAATTTTTTACTTTTTATTAAGTCATATCTTTGTATATTGTATGTTCTAGTGGATACTGCAGCAATAAACGTTTTTCTTTCTTTCTTTCTTTCTTTCTTTAATTAACAACTTGTCATATTTCAACACATTGATAACCTTAACGTTTACCTAACACGGACAGAATTTTTCCCGATTTTGCAACCTTTTTCACTAATACTTCGCTCCTATTAGTCACTGCGTGATGTCATATAGTCTGAAGCCTTCCTCAATAAATGAAATATCCAACACAAAAAGATTTTTTCAATTTATAGTAGTTGTTCGTGAGATTAGTGCGTTCAAACAAACAAACTCTTCACCCTTACAATAAAATTATGTGAAGATATTGGTATTAATTTACAAATTAATAATCTCGCGCTTGAACGAACACTTAAAAGGATACCTAAATAGCTTCGTGCATTTTTCTACGTACGAAGTTTTCATTGTTTCTTTAGATTGAATGGCTAGAGCTCTAACTTTTAAGTATATGTTTTTTCAATATATGATCTAGGATCGCATAAACTCAGAAACGCGATTGAAAAAAGTTTTCTCGATAGAAAATCTTAGCGAAACAACCTCTCTCATTTTAATTTTTTTCATTTGTGACCGACAAATGAAAAAAATCGCGTATTAACTAATGAAATAACTTTAAAACATAAGTAACTATTATATATAGAAACACGTAAATCAGAATTAAAATATATTTAGTAGATTTTGAGTAAACAAAAAAAATATCCCTAATTCTTCATTTTCTATACCTACTAGCTGTGTTAATATGTACATGTCGACGATAATATTGATGTAGGCCCTTTAAATGAATTTTATACATTTAGTTGTTCTCTTGTTACCAAGCTTACGTTAATAAAAACATTAATTAGACTTAAAACTTCTATTACAAACACACAGACAAACATAATTCTAGTTCAATACTTACAACAATAGTCTGAAATATTTATAGACTCGCCTCAAGTAGTAATTTAATTATACAATTAGTAAAACGAACACAATAGTTAATTTTAAACAAACTAATTTTGTTGTTTATTGAATAGCCATTGTTTATGTACAAATGGAGACCTTTTCAATAATTAAATATGTTAGTGCGTTGTTAATTTAGTTACTTAAGTGTGTTTTAAATTTTGGAAACTTAGAAAATCAATACATTTTATTATGTGGAACGTGAACAAAGATTTTTGGCTTAAGATGTTTTAAAGCAGCTACAATAATTTGATTAGATCCAAAATTATAAAACACGCTTGAATATTCTGAATATTGTTCTACATCATTGCATTGTCATTGGTCCATAATGTGTACAAAATTTCAGACCAATCCGACTACTGCAAGTGAGTGAAAATCTCTTTCAAAAATTCTGTTACTGAGATTAATAGATTGATAAATAGACTAAACTAATAAAAGGGTGTTTTAAGCTCTTGCATAGCTTCTATCGCGGGTCTTGAGCGTGGAGACTAAATGCACAAAATTCGAAATTTAAATTCCGTAACAAAGATAGCGTAACAAAAAAATACTACACACGGCGTTTCACTGTTCGCGCTGGTGACTCATGTCAGTTTTGGCTTTAGTTTTTATTTTATTGACAATCGCTATTTTATCATAATTACCATAAACAATGGACAGATGTAAGCATCAGTAAAATAAGGATTATTAATCTTATTTTAGTTTATGGTATTTAGATTCTTGCATAAATAAAATAAATAAATAAATAATTATAATTGCATAACAGCCGGACGCTTATGGGCAGGAGAGAGAGAGAAATAATGTCGTGTTAAGAGTGATTTATTACTAATTTTATATGCCTAAAAAGGTATATTATATTAAATTTTTGCTCCTTATGATATATTTCCGTGAGTAGAGTTATGTTAGGATGGCTACTGTCCGTGATACGATGGCTGCACGCAATATCGCCGCGCCCAATACGACAGAGTTGACCTTTGCCTTCGTATCTAATAAAAACTTGGATTATTTGTTAGTATATACTAAAATGTCCGCAATACTGTTGTTGATATATCGCTACAGTGACAGTTTACTAGCGAGCTGTTTTCTTTTTAATTAAAAAGAAAAGATTTTGATTTATTTTTCGAACAAAGCAAAGTGATGAAACTTAATAAAGTGAAAAACCAATTTCGTAGAAAGTGCTACAACATAATATTTAAGCAATGTATTCTACATGTTTACTACTTAGTCCGGTATTGTTTATATTTTATTGGTATACATATAAAACGCACAACTTTTTAACACGCTTTTATAAGTTTGGTATGTATCTATCAATGTATTAATCTATGTAACGGAATCTTTCAACGCGATTTTCGCCCACTTGCGATAGTCGGATTAAGAGGATACCAAAATAGCTTCGTGCATTTTTCTAGGTACGAAGTTTTCATTGTTTCTTTAGATTGAATGGCTAGAGCTCTAATTTTTAAGTATATGTTTTTTCAATATATAATCTAGGATCGCATAAACTCAGAAACGCGATTGAAAAAAGTTTTCTCGATAGAAAATCTTAGCGAAACAACCTCTCTAATTTTTTATTTTTTTCTTTTGTCGGTCTATTATCGCATATTAACTAATGAAATAACTTTAAAAACATAAGTAACTATTATATATAGAAACACGTAAATCCAAATTAAAATATATTTAGTAGATTTTGAGTAAACAAAAAAAAAATATCCCTAATTCTTCATTTTCTATACCTACTAGCTGTGTTAATATGTACATGTCGACGATAATATTGATGTAGGCCCTTAATGCATTTATTTAAAAAGATATTCAGGATTTTCGAGCGTGTTTTTTAGTTTGTGAACTGAGCAAATTATTTTATTAAAAATTTAACAGATGTTAAGTGCAGTGCTGCAATGCTTCGGGGATGTTTTCAGCAGCGCGTACTGATGGCTTTCACGCCTTAATTAGGAAGAAGACATGACATGATGACACATTTTGCTGTGAAGGGTGCAGGACAGTCGCAACAGCATCCTAAACATCGTAGCATGGAGTTACAATGATCCAATCTTAAAAAAAATATTTTTAGAATACTAACCACTACTAACATTAGGCAATAAGATAATATATAAGATACTAACATTTTTACTAACACATAATTAAATAATAATTGAATTTTTAATAAAAATATGGATCTTTGATGTCCGAAATAAAAGTTTTATTTATTATTAATACATAATACTACAGATATTAATATAATTATTATATGTATACAGAAATTAACAGGTATGATACAACAAAATTTTCATTTAACAAGCAAAAAATAAAGCAAACTTTTCGTACATATGTATTTATGTAACCATTTCATAATTTAAGTAAAGCTTCATTAGACAAAACATATTATGTTTCGGGGCCAGAATGAGTTGGCCTCTTTATAACAAATAAAATATTTAACATTTTGTGGAATGTCATGGCGTGACATGATATTTGCATAAAATGTACTTATCTTCACGACTATAGAATGGCAAAGAGATATGTAGAAGTGAATTGGTAACTACTATTGCTTAGTAATGTGACTAGACTGCTAAAGTACATAATATGTGTATTTACAATGTATATGTCTTATAGGGGATGGGGATGTATATGTCTTATTGTCGTACCCTGAAAGTAGCATTTAAAAAAGAAAAAGCCTGTTAAATTCTTAAGAATGAAAGACATTGGCCGTGTGGTGACGTATTAAGAATACAATGGCCAACACAATCGGGAAGCGATGTTCTCCTCAGTGTGCCGTAAAAGCCAGATAAGTGATATTATAAGCAGATAACATCCTCTGTGAGAGATAAAACTTTTGACACATTGGCAGAGCAGCATAGTACCTAAACCAAAAACTCAATGAGAAGAAAACGTGTGCCCAACAATTCGACGTTAATAGGCTGATAAGACGAAGAACAAAACACACTCTTGTCAAGCAAGATTCTTAAGAGGGTACTGTACTCCTAATTTAGGTATTTGCCTTAGGTATTGCTATCTCTATTCCCGAGCACCGTGCTGAAAGGGATAAATATAGCTGAAACAGATTTTACCTACAAATTCTTTGAAGAAAAGACGTTTCGTAGTCCCCTTTTTTCTTCGCGAAATATGAACCGATTTTAATTGTTTTTACGCTATATTATAGATGAAGAGTATACCTATGCTTGTATCACAATTTGTTGGGTAAAACGTTACCAAATATGTGTGATAGACGCTGCAACTTTACCTAAAGAAAACCGAAAACAAAACGGGATTTTGGTCATATTTCTTTTAGTTATTATGTATTGAAAAAAAGAAAGTGACAGAAGCATAGATATACTCTTTATCTATAATGAAGCGTAGAAACAATTAAAATCGGTTTAACTTCTGCGAAAAAAAGGGAAGTACGATACCCATATTTTTGTATGGAGTATAATTTGGTATTGTGCCCTCTTAATAGCGACATGGTTTGTACTAGCGATAAAAACCGAGCACTAAAACAGTTTATTATTGATGAATATAAGTAAATAGTATGTAAAGTGTATGTATATAGTGTCAACGAAGACATTACTATGTTCACGGGGACGTAACAAACACATTTTTATAAATGCCAGTAAATACCAAGGGCGGACATTTTTATTGTGTTAGTAAAGGGCGCCCGCCAAAAACATACCATTAATTTCTATTTAAAACAAAAATGTACATATTCTATGTTGGTATTTCTATACAACGTGTTTCAGAAAGGTGTAGTCATATTTGACCATCGTTACACATGGCCGGTGACTAGGCACTAGGCATGGATGAAATTACAAATACTAAATTAAAACTTTATTATGACTTTTGTGTGTTCATAAAAATTTAATTAATTTATTAAATTAATCGATCTTCTTTAAATAAAACACTACTATGAGGTCATCTTTTATCGTAAGGTTCAATCGCATTCAATAAACCGTAAACAACTCATAATTGATGCGTTTCTGGTAGTTATTTAATAGTAGGCAATAAACAAACAAAAACTCACCAACTGTATTTTTCTATGTGTAACTGTAACATTTATAATATTTAAGGCCTATCTAATGCAACTTTAAATTATGACTACACCTTCTGCAACACGTTGTATAACTTGTTTTAATAAATGGTGACTACTATGCGTCCCACTGTTGGGCACGGGCCTCTTCCACTTTGGGAGGGATTATGGTCTACTGTGCCGCGCTGACCAGGCGTGTTGGCACAGAGTTTATTTTGAAGTTTTTTATCTCTCACAGAGAATGTTATCTGTGCACAATAAAGGAATATTCTACACAGCTGGCTTTTACAACATCCTAGGGTAGAAAAATGGTGGTGACACTTGTATTCTTAATTCGCTATCACACGGACCATACGCATGTCATCAATATGTGTTTCCTATAAGTACCTACTGATATGTTGTAATTTAAGCTTAAATTTAACTTCTTTTGTTAGAGACTGAAAATGGATACCATCACACACATCCAGTCTGATATTACGCCTTATTACTATATTGCCTACCCCGATGGGAAAAAGACGTGATGTTATAATATTATCTAATTTTGCCACAATAACCGCACAAGAGACTACAATACATGCTACCGTACCGTTCAGACCAAAAATGATCCAATAGGTATGTAAGATTGAAGTCTAAAGAGTTTCGATCTAGATTAGACCAGAGCATGTCCGTGGCTCTTACAGAGCCTTAACCATTATTTTTCTTAAAAAAAAAACTTAGCGAAGCACCTGCTTTGTAAAACCAAGCGAGTTAATTGTCACTCAAAAATTTTATAGAAACGTCTAGAAATAGCGCGTCCTTCACGGAATTCAACCAATGTACCTAAAAGCAAAGCTAACAGAAAACTGTATAACATGTATAAAACGACACATCACACCCTACCGTCTGTTGCTAGACGGCAGGCAGCACGCGAGGCACACCCGTTCAACTAAATTAAAACTGCCTCTATCCACTGACTATAAACATATACTATGCCGTTCAAATGAGAATAGGATTGACCCCGCGTCATGTTGTGACGTCATAGCTGTCAATTAGAACAATTTTAGTATGGTCAGTAAAAAAGATATTTTTATAATATAATTTATTTATCACTATATCATCATCGTTTACTCATTTTCGAGCAGTTAGTGAGATAAATACAATTTAAAAACAATAGCAAATCGAGACAAAATGGCGGCTGATAGTTGAACATGATATCAACGTTTCCAACGACGAAATATTGAAATAAAATAGTCTTCTTTTTTAAGAATGTTAGAAGTATTATCACTTAAAAACTTTAGACATTTTTTCACTTAGAATAACTGAGATTAGATAAAACATAAAAAATAATTTATTAATTCGCAATTTAGAGTTTCGTTGCTGTCAGTACTTTTTAAATCATTTTTGACAGATAGAGGTCATTGCCAATCCTATTCTCATTTGAAACGTATAGTATTTACCTTCAAACTAGACTAAATGAGATGACCACTACAATCCTTTCTAGCCTACTTAGAAATTGGTGGCAGCGTGATGTTATATATGCCCATAGCCTACCTCGCTAGATTGACTACCCAACACAAAAAAAAAATTAATTCGAACCAGTAGTTCCGGAGATCAGCGCGTTCAAACAAACAAACTCTTCAGATTTATAATATTACTATAGAAAATATCCCATCAATACTATAAAGCATATAATAATATTAGTCAAATCAAAAATAAGTAGGTATTAAATCCTACGTAAAGAAGTATTACTTTTTAATTTGTGTAACATAAACCATTAACAGATCATTAACTAACATGGTTTTAATATCAAATTCACGGCTGAAATCCTCAAGGGACCTTTATATGTAAAGCATTTTTCAGTCTCGTTATAAAATATTAAAATTGTTGGTGGAATCCCATCGCGTGACGCCGCGTGCGTGATCCTATCTGAACGTACAGTGAGCTCATTACATTAACAAAGTGAATATTAAAAATTAACATGATGTAAAAGGCTTTTTGAACAGGTTTTTATATAGACAAACTGTTTAGTTTAAGGAAAGACGCAATAGAAAACTCTAGTTGTCGTCCATTTCTCGTTACAGCAAACTCTACACTTATTCACTGATGCTTACATCTGTCCATTGTTTAGGTATGGTAATTATGATAAAATAGCGATTGTCAATCAAATGTCAATAAAATAAAAACTAACGCCAAAACTGACATGAGTCAGCAGCGCTAACAGCGAAACAGCCGTGTGGAATTTAAATTTCGAATTTTGTGCATTTAGTCTCCACGCTCAAGGCCTGCGATAGAAGCTATGCCATAGCTTAAAAATTAGGTACATTCGCCTCGTCCTGGGACCCCCAGGTTATGAAATTAAATCGCTTGCATGAAACTTCGTTATAAAAAAATAAATTAAGAGGTTTATGTACTTGCTTAATTATAAGTTAAATAGGTATAGGTATTGCCTAAATACAGAACAGAAGCATAGTTATTTATGTTTGGCGGGCTTCGTGGTGGAGTGGTTCATGTAACGGAATGTCGTTCACGAGGTCACGTGTTTGATTCCCACTCGGGACAATCATTTGTGAAATATTCATAAATTTCATACAGATGTCTGTACTGCGTCTAGGTGTTTTCTATGTATCATATTATGTATTTACATAATAAAAAGTAGTTTATGTAGTTTATCCGTATTCTGGTACTCATAACACAAGCGTTTAAGCTTAGCTTGAGACCAGAGGATGTTGTGTAAAATGTCCAAGAATATAAAAAAAATAAAAAGAATATATTGTACAGAACTATACAGATTTCATAAAAATAGAATTTTAGTTTACATAATTCAGTCAGGCTGTCAATCAATTTTGAGCGTTCGTAGCTCTTCATAATTTTTTTTCTAAAGTCACAGATTTAACAGATAGTGAATACGTGTTCATTTTTGAAGACACGTCACTTTAGCCTGGCTAAATTGTACTTCATAGACTTCTGTTTTATATGTCGTACACGTACAGCATGTATCAGAGACACACATAGATACGAATTTCATGCACACATAGACATGTAAGTGGCTTCAAGCCCGCTGACACACCATCTGTACGCACTATCTGGTAAACAGTAATACATGTCATATAGATTAGGGGTCTTTGGTCCTTCAAATTCTCCTGGCTACCTGAAATACTTGATAGCATTTAATAAACCTCTATTCATTTTGTTATTACAAACAACCCTATCATAACATTTACTTTGAAAACAATCACATTGTCACCGATAACCACGTCTGCATTTACAGCTCCGACCTTCCTCCTACCGCTGCAAGCACTGACGGGGAATACAGTGCTTTATTTATCTGTTACTTTATCCGCATACAAATCCCTCGGGGACGACTCTGATGCGACATTTAAGGGCCTACATCAATATTATCGTATATCATCGCCGCCACGTACATATTAACACAGCCAGTAGGCACAGAAAATGAAGAATTAGGGATACTTTTCCTATTTACTCAAAATCTACTAAATATATTTTAATTCTGATTTACGTGTTTCTATATATAATAGTTACTTATGTTTTTAAAGTTATTTCATTAGTTAATACGCGATAATAGACCGACAAATGAAAAAAATAAAAAAATTGAGAGGTTGTTTCGCCAAGATTTTCTATCGAGAAAACTTTTTTCAATCGCGTTTCTGAGTTGATGCGATCCTAGATCATATATTGAATAAACATATACTTAAAAATTAGAGCTCTAGCCATTCAATCTAAAGAAACAATGAAAACTTCGTACATAGAAAAATGCACGAAGCTATTTTGGTATCGTCTTAACAGTTGAAATTGATGGTTAATTTACCGATTGTCACTCAATAAAGTACGGCCATTTTCATTATCTATAATTACGTATAGATTGTTATTCTCATTTAGCAGTAAGTTAGGGTCTACAGGCAGAGAATTCTTTTAGAAATATTATGTAGACCCCTACACCAATGCTCTCATAAATGTATTTACTAATATTGCAAATGTCTACAATATGTTAATTAAATAAACAAAATATTTCTATCTCTTGTCAAATTTTCAATAGAGCATGCCGTCATCCATGGGCGTGCGCGCCATAAAGGCAGAAAAGCGCTGATTTACTTGCCCATTCACAGATATTTTAATAAAACGTTCGTATGTTTTAGATGACTTTATTCATTTATTTACTATTAATTAAACAAAATATTATAACTTAAAAACGCCTAATAATTCATAAATAGCACCAATATGTGCTTGCAAATTGCTTTTTGCCAGGCGTTTGGCGAAGGAATAATATCGGTCAGACGTAGCGTAGGACAAGCTCGACACCATGCCTGCCATGAGTTCATATGTGTGTAGAAATTTTGGTGCCGTGCACAGTTTACAAACGCACACAGGCTTGCATATTGAAGACGCCTTGAACCGGAACTCCTGCCGTATGCTTTGGCGATCGGATATTTCCGCGAGTATTCGGCGTTCGTTCGTTACCTATTATAATCCGAATAAATATAATAGTCGGAAGTCTAATAAATCACGTATGCATTTTTGTTTAGTAAGGTTTTATTTATTTAAATAGCAGAAATATTTTGGTTCGACGGAGGCCATTTTATTTTTTCGTGTGATTCATTGAACTGTTTAATATTGAGTTTCTATAATTTAATAATTGTATGGATTTTCGTTTGTTGATTTTAAAATGTTATTTGATTGTGAAATGTGTGTTGATAGTGTGTGTTTGTTAAAAAGTAAAAATAACAAGTTCTCACAATTGTCATTCAGTGAAAAAATTCAATTGTCTAGAGGACAACTAAGCCAGCAAAAAGGTAGGTAATGTAACTCGAAAATTTCATGTTAAAAGTTATGAAACGTATGTACATACGTACATGTACGTATGTATGTACGTACGTAGTTATTGTTTAGTAATTCTAGTACAGTGTGGACTGATTCGGGATATCAGATTTAAATTTGTTCTGTTGGCATGGTTTCCGACTTAGAGATCCGTCGCGTGGCTATGCTAAAAATCTATAAAAGAAAAAGTTTTTGTGACTGAGTACTGCTCCGCATACCCTGAGTCAAATTCCTGTGCACGCCACTGCCGTCATCAGTAGCTTATTGACAGATATGCAAATAAGTATAAAGCCTTAGATTGCTCTGAAGAATCGGGGATAGATATTTTATGGAAAACGGAAGATAAACGGTGTCCGATTGTTTGACCAAAAGTCATTTGGCAAAACTACACTTGACAAACAACGTTTGGCAAAACAATGAATTCGCCTGTTGATCATTTTACTACTGATCATTTTACAAATGTTTCATTTTGCCAAATGATCAACACTTAAATTTACATTTTATAAATAATATTCATCATATAAGCAGTTAATATCAGTTTGAGAAGAAAATTTCAATATTGAGAAAATTAAAGCATTTGCCTACATTCCTGATCATCGTGGAATAAGTAATACTTCGTGTGGTGACGGATTAAGAATACAAATGTCTCTACCGCATCTCTCCCCAAGGGTGCTGTAAAAGCCTGATAAGGAATATTATAAGCAGATAATATCTTCTGTTCGACAGACAGAAAACTCGAAACTAAACCCTATGCCAACACGCCTGGTCAACACGGCGTAGTAGACCACAAATTCTCCCGAAGTAAGGTCTGTGTTGAATAGTAGAACGTTATTGGTTTAAGAAATACTTAGCTAGGTATTTTTATTTTTATTATTTATTTCACACAACGTCCCAAGCTAAGCTTATATGCTTGTGTTATGGGTACCAGAATAACACACAAATGATTGTCCCGAGCGGGAATCGAACCCGCGATCTCTTGATCGGCAGTCCGTTACATAAACCACTCAACCACGAGACTCGTCGAGTTTAATCTTTTCACGATATTATTAATCTTTTCACGGTACAGAATACATGAGTTATATTGGTCAAGGAAATGTTTTAAAAATGATTAAAGCTAACTGGTGGAAAGTGTGACCATTAATCAAAGTGGCGCACCCTATTCTTTATATTTACAAAGTTTCATCAATTTTTTGTTTCGTGTGATTTTTGTAAACAATACGGTTATGTCGTAACCAGATTGTTTAGCCGTATTTTGTAAAAACACAGCCAAGTAAATTTGAAGCAAATTGTTAGAATAAAAAAAAACCTGCCAAGAGTGAGGCAAACTCGCACACTTATGGGTTCCATACCTCCTAGAGAACGAATAACATAACCGCAGTGAAATAATCTGTTAATTAAGCTTAAACCAACTTACCAACTTAATTTTGTTGTTGAAATATAATCGCCTACATTTCAACTACTTCATAAGTTGGTATTAGCATAAACACTTCTTTCATGTGATGTGATATTAAATTACATGTTTTTGGATTTTTCCCTATATCAGCACTATGTAGGCTTGGTCCATGCTAAATTTCAAGTCTATAGGGCAACGGATTTTGATTCCCTAGCGTAAGTCAATGGTCGTAATTTGGTTATATCTTCTAAATGCGCTGGTGTGAGTAACAGGTTGATTGTATTTTGTGCAGCAAGGGACCGCATAGAACTACATATCCTATAAATTTCAAGTTGATACCTTTAGCCGTTGCAGAGTAAAAAAAGTTTGACGGACGGACAGACAGACAGACGGACACCGCAGTGAGACTATAAGGGTTTGTACGAAACTCTAAAAAGTACATATATTGCATTAAGATATTTTAATAACTTACTGAATATCTGCCAGGGACTCGATAAATATTGTAAACGTCGAACATAGTAAGATACTCGTCTCTTAAATTTTTTCATTTTCAGCCACAACCACCATCTTGGCTTCGCTGTTTTCTTTCCTGTGAATGATAATAAATACCTATTGAACATAGTCTGGGAGCTTTGTCCGCTACTAAATAAATAAAGAAAGAAAAACCTACAAATTGTCGTGCGTATGGTGACGGATTAAGAATTCAAATATCATCAACCCTTTTCCCTCGCAGGGTGCTATAAAAGCCAGCTAGGCAATATTGTACCAACACAGATAGTATCCTTTGAGAGTGATGGGTAACTCGAAAAAAACCCCTGTGCTAACACGCCTGGTCAGTCCGGCACGGTAGATCTTAATCTTTTCCAAAATGGAAGAGCAAAACTTGCCTTTCAAAATGTTAACTGACGAAAAGCACATAAAAATCCGTTCAAGAGTTTCTGAGTTAATCGCGTACAGACAGACGTGGTGTGGAACTTTTTTTAGTGTAAAACAGGATACAGATTTCTTGTCAAAATCCAACAGTGTTTTTTAAAACCGGATTTAAAGGCAGTGGCGTAGCTGGGTAACCAAGGGACCTGGGGCAATTTAAAAAATAGGGCTCCTCTGCTATGTAAGCTGAGGTTCTATCAAATGAAAATTTGATATACCTATACAAATATTATTAAAATGCTAAAAAGAAAAATAGCTAGTTTAGTTTGATCAAGATTTCCGATAAGGATTCGAGGGTCCCTTAGCTTGAGGGCCCCGGGGCACTGCCCCGCCTAGTCCCTTGTTAGCTACGCCACTGTCTAAAGGAATGTATGTTTAATTTGTAATGTAAACATAACAAATCGTTATGGACGCGATATATGATTAGATATCTGATAAAATATGTAATATACGGCAGCTCCTTCTATCTGTCGAACATTATCAGTAATTTATTTAGATTCACATCGCATTTATTTATGTATCATAGAAAGTAATTGGCTTTATATTTACAACACAATTGAATCAAATTTTATTATCTTTATACAACTACCGGAGAAGCAATTTTAATATTCTTTTGGCTACGCTTGCAGCTGCTTAATCCGAATGATCTTATTCATAATAACTTATCGGAGGTTTAAAAGTTCGCTAAAATCGGTTCGCGAAAATTGTCAAAACTTGATAATCTTAAGTCTTTTTAAGCTAAAACGTTTATTATCTCGCCGATAAAATCTCCGTTTAAACCTCCGATAAGTCATTATGAATAAGGCCATTAATATTTAGTTGCTTTATATGTATAAACGAGTCCTGAAGTATTAGAATTATATATATTTTGCATTTTCTTTACACATACAAACTGTAAAAGCACAGTATAAGGAAAAACACTATTATTCCCTGTGAACTCGTTCCATAAATAACCTTATTTAAATAGTCTTTTGTTTATTAATGTAATAAGAGTATTACAGCCTCATTATACTAATCCATATCAAATATATGTCGTTTCCTAGTTACCTGAACAAACACAGAACTGAAAATAGGTATAATTCTATAAATCTGTTCATCACACAAATATTTGTCTTGAGTTGGAATCGAACCCTAAAAGCTATACCTATTGACAAAACCGCATATTTTTCATCGCAAAGCCATCTTTGGTAAATAATTTGTTTTAAAAGTATTTTTTTATACAAACAATTACATACTGACCTTAAAACAAGTAATAAACTGTAATATGATGATTAATTCTATTGTTCAGACAATAACTTTACAATATTTGCTGTGATTTGCGTAACCAGGACGCGCTGTTTGATAACTCGACCACAAAAAAATGTTTTTTCTTACCTTCATCTAAGCTTTCATAGTCCCTTTGCCGTGGTATTCTCTCCATCAACATAGTTTAGTCCATACACAATATTTTACGTATAAAATCAAACAAATAAACAAACACCGACCACTACTTACACAAGTAATAACAGACTGAAGAGGCGATGTCGGTGACGTCATCGTGTTATCTAAAACGATGCGTTTGTTTATATGTACCTATTATGTTTGTATTATAAATGTTAATGGCCATTTTAATCCGTATTACCTACCTACCTAGTAAATATTTATTTGTCATATTTTTATAGTACGTCCTCTAGTTCCGAACTAAACTAAATGCTGTGGCTAAACGCTTGTACTGCGAATATCAGATAATGGTACCGATTTTACGTGAACAACTTAAAAAATGAAAACATCTATGTATTTAAATAAATTGGCTATTTTGTTGTGCATATTTATATTAATTAAAATCTTTAGGCTATAATAAACAGTTTTTTATCAAGAAAGTTCAGTTAATATTACCGGTGTGTGTTAACGACACTATCAAAATTCATTTTTTAGTTAAGTTTAGTTGTGAATGACAATTGATACGAATTTAGTATATTTCCAATCTTTTAAAATACGCACCCAAGAGCAATCAAATAAGTCTGAGCCTTGGATCAAATCCGGAACCTAGTGAATGAAAGTCAAGAAACCATCAGCCTTTCTCCGTCCACTGCTGGCCATAGGCCTCCTCCACAGAACGCGCGGTCCTACCATCGACCAAGTATAACACTAACTTATCGATGGTCCTACGCTATCTGCATTAAGAGGATACCAAAATAGCTTCGCGCATTTTTCTACGTACGAAGTTTTCATTGTTTCTTTAGATTGAATGGCTAGAGCTCTAATTTTTAAGTATATGTTTTTTCAATATATGATCTAGGATCGCATAAACTCAGAAACGCGATTGAAAAAAGTTTTCTCGATAGAAAATCTTAGCGAAACAACCTCTCTCATTTTTTATTTTTTTCATTTGTCGGTCTATTATCGCGTATTAACTAATGAAATAACTATCAAAACATAAGTTACTATTATATATAGAAACATGTAAATCAGAATTAAAATATATTTAGTAGATTTTGAGTAAACAAAAAAAATAGCCCTAATTCTTCATTTTCTATACCTACTAACTAGCTGTGTTAATATGTACATGTCGACGATAATATACAAATGTTTGTACTGCGTCTGGGTGTTTCTGTGTATTATAAGTATGTATTTACAAAAGAAAAATAGTATATGTATTCTATCCGTATTCTGGTACCCATAACACAAGCATATAAGCTTAGCTTGGGACCAAAGGACGTCGTGTGAAATGTCCATGAATATTTATTATTATTTATTTATTATTTAATATTGATGTAGGCCCTTAAGGGAAATCATGATGATATCGCAAATCTATAAGTCACTAAAATAATATTATCGTAAACTAGGATGCAAAGTTATCCATTTAAAATGAGCTTCGATTGAAGTCTCACATTTTCAATTAACATATTATCAAGTAATAAAACTATTTTTCAGAAACGAAATACGCTATTGAGTCGATACAAACGAGGACAAATCTTTTACAAATTTTGAATTAAATTATATTCCGTAAGCAGTCTTCATAGCTTCGGATGAAAACAATAAACCGTAAATAAACTTATATTTTCTACTTGAGAAGTAAAATATTCAAAAGGGAATAGAACTATACTAACTTTAAAAACATAAGTAACTATTATATATAGAAACACGTAAATCAGAATTAAAATATATTTAGTAGATTTTGAGTAAACAAAAAAAATATCCCTAATTCTTCATTTTCTGTGCCTACTGGCTGTGTTAATATGTACGTGTCGGCGATGATATACGATAATATTGATGTAGGCCCTTAAATAAAGAAATATGTTGATGGAAAATAAAAGAACGCGTATCACATTTATTAGCGATTTATTAATTTTATAACTTACACAAAATTAAGTGCTTCGTAAACATCTTAAAAACATTATCTGCGCCAAGTTAGAAATAAATAATTTTCTTAGTTCAAAAACTAAAAACACGATATTTTCTAACACTTGCGCAACTCATTTGTTTAAATAAAACTACTTTTTACGGATTTAGACGTCTAAAGAATTTAGAGAAACGTCGGGCTAAAATTTAAAACAAATTTACGCGTCTAAATTCTAAAAAACACGCTTAAAAATCCCAAAGATTTTTTTAAATTATTGCATTGTCATCAGTCCTTAATATGTATAATAAACTACTGCAAGTGGGTGAAAATCGCTTTCAAAGATTCCGTTACATAAATTAATACATTGATAGATACACACCGAACTTAAGCGTGTTAAAAAGAAAACTAAGCATTACCTACTGTCATTACCAAAAAAGTTAGGAAACCATAAATAGAAAATATTAACTACCGATTTACAAAATACTGTTGCAGGTTTGGACTAAATATACTGATTTTTTAAATTTAATTCTATTGAGTTACAAGTAATGGTTCAAAATCTTCTGCTTCCGAATTTTCATTGTCACTGGGCACTGTAAAAGAAATAATTTAATAAGCATGGATAAATACAGTAATTTAAGAGCAATAAATAAAAATATAGTTAAAATAGACTGCACAGCGCCATCGACGTACACCCAATTGAACTAATAACTTCTAATAAACACTAAAACCCTTTAGTTTCTAGATAAATAAAAGATGAAAAATAATCTAATAAATTATATCTAAAAGATGGTGTGAATGAAAATTATAAGAAGTTTTAAATAAAATTTAGCAGACACTTGCAACATAATAGATTAAAACTAAATAAACAGAGCAAGAACTAAACACAAGCATCACTGACCTTGAAAATCCATAGCGTGTAGCTTCAAAGTTAAATTCTTTTTTCAAAAATATTGAGCATTCCAAATTTGAAATGTACATTCTTTTACCATTTTTTTTTGTTATTAATAAGGTAAGACTGTCATCAGTCTACAAAAGATTTGGTGTTACCAGAAATAAAAAGGTAATACAATAAAACAATTTTCAAAATGTACATTTGTTATATTTCACATAAAAATACATATAACAGTATGATACAGCAGGCTTGCACAGTGTAACATCAATATTAACACTTATATACACTTAGCACTAAAACACCAAAGAAGCTATAAAATATTTTTAATTTGTTTGTGGAGTGTTCTTGCTTGCTCTGTGCAAATAAGACTATTATTACTTGACGGGAAAGAAAACTATAGTTCTAATCAAGTTGCAAGCGGTCATACTAAAGTGCGTTAAACGAAAAAAATGTCCTTTTTAGCAAAGTAGAAATGTTATGACCTGGCAACACTTTTTATTTAAATTTTACACAGTAACTAGGAAATACACTAAAGGAATAATCTCATAGATCACAAATAAATAGCAACATTACATTTAGTAGAAGAAATGTTAATTAGAAATAACTACAGGTTAACATTTATGATAGTAAAGTCTATTTTTTTTTTATAATAGATCATAGAGGTAACCATAACCTATTGAAATCGTTACCTTAAGTTTTTATTTTCACTACCCTGGAAAAGAAAATACGACACTTAAACAAAATTATTTTGCCCCATTAAATAGCCTATTCTTTATTACGAGTTAATAATTTGTCTAATATATATTTCATAAAAAACATAACCATTTCGTTAGTAATACATGCACAGTAAAGTACTTGATAATTGAAATATTTAGCTAAAGATTTTTGCTATTATTGGTTGTACAATATTTAGTATTTCAATTTCATATAATCTACTATGTACATACATAATAAAATTATCGATATAAATATGTATTGTTCTAGCTGTCACATTTCGTTGCTGGCATAATGCAAAATGTATGAATTAGAAAAAAAAAATGTTTAAAGTTTTAATTCGAAATGGCGCTGCAGTCACAAAAGACAAGAAAACGTCCTATCCATTAAATATTACATACAATAATATTAACATACTAGCTTTAAACATAAATAAATATACTACATAGAATACCCCCTATTTATAAATTATAGACATAGCATAATAATAAAGTCTGGATAAGAACTTAATTTTAAAATTATAACAATATTTAACAATAGTATCAATTCTACGTGCACAACTAAACCTAACTAAAAATTAAAACAATTGGCTTTATTCATATTTTTATTAAACTCTTAATTCGAAAACCATTTCAGGGAATAGAGTTCCTGATCATGATCCATTAGTTTTTTTCGGAAGATTTGCTATATTAACGACTATTTTTTCAAAAAAGCAAATGCTCTCTATTTGCCTTTGAAATGAAGGACTTAAAATATTAAGGCGTTTTTAAGGATATACTAACGGTGAGTCAAAATTGGTCTATTAAATCAACTCGACATCTTTGAAAAGATGTATTGCAATCTGTCTTAAGTCTATCAGCAAAAGGCAATACACAGATTGCGTACAACGAAGACGTCACAACATTTAAAAGATCTTTAGTATTTTTTAAAAATTCTTTATAGTGAATATTTTAAAAATATTGAAATTAGTTGCTTAAAACAGTATATATTTTGTAAAAAGAATATAAAAACAGAATTGATCTTTAGTCTATATTTTTTATTCATCAATACATAAGGTTTTATAATAAGAAAATATTGTTAAAATTTCTGAATTATGTAATTAACACTAGGAATTTTAACTTTTTGGCTAGGTAGTTTAGTTATGCACTTAGAATTAGTATATACAGGTTTTAAAAAGCATTTGTTATTTCTTTATATAAGTTACTTTACAGGTTAGATAAAAATTACTGAAGTACGCAAAAGAAAAAAAAGAAGATAAATACGGTATCCTATTCTTTTAAATTTATTATGGATCGTAAGCCATAAATAAATTTAGTATGGAATAAGTATTTTTTTTCTATTGGTTTCGCTATTTGTTTGTTTACTTTATTACTTTTATTAGATTTATTTATTTGCATAATACAATTTTTAGAGAAAAAAATTTAAAAGGAATAATTTAAAATTGAGAGCGCAAATAGGGAGCGATATTTTAAGAACAATGGACTTACTACCCTTCAAACTACTCAATAAATTCTATAATTTGCTTAGTCCAAAAACTAAAAAACACGCTTGATAATCCTGAATATCTTTTTAAATAATTGCATTGTCATCAGTCCTTAATATGTATGTAAAATTTCAAATCAATCCGACTATCGCAAGTGGCTGAAAATCGCGTTGAAAAATTCCGTTACATAGATTAATACAAGGTACATACCGAACTTATAAAAGCGTGTTAAAAAGAATTAATTTAACAAACTTGCTTTACATTGCTGGCAACACTAAATTTTATATAAGAAAATACTGCTAAGAGAGCGAAAACTATTAACTAGAAGTTATTTCAAAGAAAGAGACGCGACGTGCTTGTGTCTCCAGGCCCTGGCTTATTGATCGTCGCTCCCTATGAATATGTGATAACTCGCCTCATCTACAAAAATTACCAACATTATGCTAACCGCTTCATAATAAATAGCCAGCCACCATTTTAACAAGAGCACCACAAAACAATGGCATACACATGTAATTTAAAACAGAAAGCAATAAAATAAAAAAAAATAAAAATCGATCGTTTCATATTCGAAAAAAAATCCATCTGTCATTCAAAGTGATGTCAAAGTTCATAATGAACGAAACAACACAATTCGATATCGTAAGTTAGAGTTAGAGCTAAGACTAATATGACGTCATTGTTCAGGCCAATGACAATAGGCTTGTAGTTCGAATTTTAAAATAATAAAAAAAAATTTTATTACATGCGTAGACCGCGTATTGTTACTTAATTAAGGTGAAATGGAAAAATATGACAAGTGAAAACTTAGCGGACAGACATACAAGAAATAAATTAAAAATAGTCCAATTTAATTAATGCCTAACAAACTTCAAACTAGCATCAGAAGTGGTGGATATTTTATTTTAAACTACTTATTTGTAAGGCAGCTTTACAAACGCATTGCACCGTTTGTTGGTATTGCTTCAAATAATTCAAATGATGTATAGATATACAAATGAAATTCAATAACATCACAATAATCTGTAGGTTGGGCATTCTAAATAATATGTATGTATTTAATTTTGCGCATCCATGACTTGCATTCATCATAATAATAATATAAGTACCTACGTTTTCTAGTTGACACATTCAAAACTTATTGTCTTAATAACTCACATACGGAAACTGTTATTTAATGAAACGTTTCGAAAAAGAAATAAATAATGCCAATTGTTCGTTTATAACATACGTACCTACATAATTTTTTTTCCATTTGACTTGTTAAGCTTATACTTAAAACAAATTTTAGTGGGAAAAAATATCACTATGAGCGTGACTTGAACCCACGCCCTCGGAATACCGTTCTGTTGGTCTCCCAACTGAGCTACCATGGAATTAGCACATGATCGAGTTGGTGCAAACCGCTCGATAGATGGCGCTGTACAAAAACATCGAGAGATGTTTAACTCACATTGAGAAATATTGTAGTGGATTGGTTATCATGTGCTGGTACCATGGTAGCTCAGTTGGGAGAGCAACAGAACAGTTGTTATTATATGATATTAAATCGAATTTACTTGTCTTGAATGGCATTTTTTAAAACGACGCAATTTTATTTTGGGGTCAATAGGAGCTTAACCCCCAATTTTGTGGGGTTGCCGCTCTTATCTATAACTTCTTGTTCGGTTGTTTCTTGGAAAAAGGTTGCAAACTCCTTTTTCGTGATATCTCGAAAACTATTACTCTAACAAAAGCAATGTAGCTTTTCCTTGGACTAATTACTAAAAGTTAATAAATCAAATTGTGGTGGATAAAGTGATTACCGCAAGCGGGACTTGAACCCACGACCTCGGAATATTGTTCTGTAGTTCTGCCAACTGAGCTTATTGCGGTCGTGCTAACAGTAACCAAATTAGACCACCACAATCGTCACTAGATTGACTTTACATCGTATTTTGACGTACACAGACGTACGGAACGGTATTCCGAGGTCGTGGGTTCAAGTCCCGCTTGCGGCGATCACTTTTTCCACCACAATTTGATTTATTAAGTAAAAGCATAGCATGTCAATTGCAAAATTAATAAATTACCTTACTAAAAGTTAATTCGTGGGTAGATCAATAAATGAAGCAATATTTTCCCAACAATGAAACCAGAAGACCCTTAGATAGTATTAGCAAGAACAAGTTAGTAGTCTAAATACGGAGAGTCTAGTTTATAAATAAAAGATTTTTACTACGTAATAAATTAATTTTTGAGCGCTGCTACTAAAATATAAGTAGAATCATCAGACGTTCATCAAATTTGTAAAAGAATCAATGAAAAAAGTGAAGAAATTTTACACTGAACCAATCTCACCATAAGAAAAAGGCTTAACCAAACTGGGTTTAACATTTCGCTGGCTTTTGCAACACAGTTCAAACTTTGAAGTCATAGGGGAAGTAATTTAAACGCATTACGCCACATTTTGTGTATGTTAATTTTTAGAAACATATATATTTTAAGGGTGTTAAATAAGAATTAGTCTGAAATATACTTTATTTTACTGAAGCGACACTACTTGAGGCTGAGGAATAAAAACAAGGACAATCAAACACCATTTTAACAATAAACTAATGCTGGAACTTTATTCTTTAACTTTAAGATGAATGAGAACTATTTTACATTCAATAGCCTACATATTGATAAAGATAATATTAGTAACTTTTACTTATATTGTGTAGGTATATAAAACAGCTATTAAAGAAAAACCAATAATATATATTTCCATATTATATAACCAAGTCGTTATTTTTGTATGTATGTCCCTATTTGAGCTTATACCTTTAAGTCTACGCTATAGATTTGAATGCCTTTTTAGAGCAGTTTAAGAGGATGTTTTTTTTGTATAATTTGTTTAGGTTTAGTCACTAAATTCTAACGGTCTTATTCATATTGACTTATCGGAGGTTTAAAAGTTCGCTAAAATTGTCAAAACTTGTTATTCATAATAGTCTTTTTACGCTAAAACGTTTATTATCTCTCCGATAAAATCTCCGTTTAAACCTCCGATAAGTCATTATGAATAAGACCATAAGTGTATGAAGAGAGAAGAGAAGCTGTTAGTAACAAATATGGAGGCATTCTTTAATAATTCTTTATGTTCAAGTTTATCCTTTAAGAGTTGAAGTGAAAGTATTATACTTTGTATAGAGATAAGTAGGGGGCAAATTGTTTATATTCACTTTACGTCGAGGTGAATAGGGGGCGCACATACATTTTCACAATAGTCTAAAGAGAAATTAAATATTGCATATATAGTGCTAATATTTATTACAAAACACTATATTAAGGGTTTAGCAATGTCACTTTACACTGAGATGGGGAAGGGGCGACTACATTTTCATTAATAGTTTAAAGAGGTAATAGAGTTTAAATTTATTACAATGCATAACATTTAATGTATGCAAGGAACGTTATCATCACACCGTCACGCCTTTTTCCTAAGAAAGTAGGCAGAGAACGGTGTTAACGACATCACTTCGCACTGGTATAAGTAGGGGGCAAATATTATCAGAAATTGAAAAGAGTAACTACTGTACATAATTACTAACAAATTGTAAATAATATTGCGATAAATAGATTTGTTGTTACGATCCTGATGTTAGGTTTTGTTTTTAGTTATAATTTACAGACGACGAGACTGACGAGGCGATTCATATAAAAAAAATAAACAAATAGATTTAGGTGCAAAACAATAGTGTAGCTTTAAGTTGAGATGAGTGAGGTGCAAATACATATTCACACAAATAAGTTTCAACAAAAATATTTAGCAATTACTGCGCTTTTAATTTATTACAGTGCATGTAAAAATTGGGGGTGACAAAAAAAACTTTCACTTTACATTGAGATGGTTAGGAGGCCGCCCCCTAACCATCTCGGTATAAAGTTAGGTAAATTAACTAGCGGATCAGTAGCAGCGCTCAAATATATAGTTGTATAGACTATGAATGAGTTGAATGTTGTCTCTTGGCGTGTCTCGCAGAAGAGCGCCGCGTACCATTGCGGTCCGGTGGTGCTGGTGGCGCCATCACGCTAATGCGGAAAAGATGGATCTTCAAATGATCGCATATCTCCAGGCAAATCTGGCCGCAGTATCTGATGAGGTCCGTGCATACCCATATCTGTAATACGCATATTATTATATTTTTTAAATTAATTATACTTCGCATGTACAAAATATTTAAACAACATTATTACATGTAAAAAAATTTTCGACAGACAGTCAGATGGACACTGAAGACGGATTGGTTTTATTCGCAGAACCCTAAAATATTTGGTATAAAAAATTAACAGTGACCCGCAGTTTAATTTGTGTGTGATTCTGGTGGAGACTACTCTTTAGAATATACAAAATAGTTTGCATGTTATTCGTAGATCTGCTAAATATACACACGAAAATCAAAATTCATAGGTAAAAATCAGGCAAAACACTTTGGAGGGAAATGGCGACAAACACACAAAGTGATATTTTAAAATTCTATTTATAAATAGTTTTCAGGTGTCTTTCGGGTTATTTTAAGTAATTCTCTGTTAATACAAAGGCCATTAAGGCCATTGCCCGAGGAGACTATAGTTAATATTACTTACCGTGCAAAGCCACAACACATAGTACTCAGGAATGGCATTGTTGAAATACTGGTTTAGGAACAACATAGCTGGCCCTAGGAGGGACCAGTCGTAGTAATCCATTTCGCTCTTGGTCATTTGAGCCACCTGCAATAGTATTAGAAATGATCAATCACTTGTATAAGTGATACAAGTATATTTATTGAAGTACTTCTTTAGGCGAGTTGGAGAAAAATTGGGAGTATTTTTTTACGTTGCGCGCTTATCTTTACAAAATTCCGACACCATGAAGTTATTCGCAACTACCTCAGATTTGGTGAATATTTCATCGCTTGAGGAGAGAGGGGGCAAATGGGTATATAGCATAAAATGTGAGTTTGACATTCAGAATTTCAAATATACCTACCCATTTTGCTTCTATAACGAAAGTATATTTATGATGCACGCTGGGCAGGGATGTTTTCAAAACTATTCCCTAAGATGTGGGAATCTAATATCTGTATTCTTAATACACAAGGATAGATAAACAATAACAACTTACCACAAGTCTATTAGTGACTTTAGCTGCGACCATACCAAACGCCAGGATATACAGAGACGGATGGTTCTGATACACGTCAGATTCACTCTTCTGAAAGATGATAAACGCTGGCACTACCACCAACGTGAACGGAATCACTGGTGACACGATGCTGGTACCCTAGGAACAATCAAACGGTGTACCTTGGTCTCTCGAGGAAAAATTTAAGGACAAGCGGGTAAATTTACATTTATTTTTAGCTAGCCAAAAAGCACTCGTATTTGTGCTGATTTTAAACTTTTACAAAATAAGGGATACACAAATATAGCTTCTTATAAACTAACATGCAAAATAAGCAACAAAACCATGCGTACTAAAGCTAATACATGCGTATGAAAGTGCGGATGCGTGATTTACACAGCACAACACTACAGGAAGATATCAACAGCACAAATGGACGAGTAATTGAGCATTGTTCTTGCCGGCCTCACGACTGGCGTGAGCACAGTGATAATACACTTAAGTGCAGCGCTTATTCTTGTTAAAAGTGTTATTAATACGGCACAATGCTATTTAAAATAAAAACTCTTACTGCAACAGTTGAGCCATTTTTCCCGACTCCACCCTTCATAATGACGCTAATATAACTGGCGACAAGATAGAGCGTCATTAACACGACTGCATAGTTCGATATCAGATTCAAACTGATGTTAAGTGTCGGCAACTGTAGTGTTAGACCGTGATAGGCGATGATGGCGAGTGATGATGAACGTCATGCAGTTATGTCCAGCGGAGTGACGCCAGGACAAACAGACGTAGCGCGATGTCGGCCATAACAGAAAAAAGAAACACATACATGCCATTAATTAAGAGAAATGTGGAACTTAAAATTTTGAGGGAGGAAACTAAACTAAAATGTGCTGTCTTCACTCGTTTGTGTACTATTTTGGAATCTAACAATACATAAAACTTATATACAAAAATAGCTATATATATTTTATTCACGTTTACGTACCTACTATGATCGTTTATTATACTATTCAGATTCCTGTAAAATTAACGTCTTACAAGACGATGAATTACAAAGTAACCTATAAAATATTAAAATTTGATAACAAAAACAAAAAACATAATTTGTAAATAAACTATTACATTATGAGTGAACGAATCTACGAATGCACGCTCGTAAGAACGCACGTATATACGAATTAGCACACATATTAATTTTTTTTTTGCAAAATTAAAAAAAACCTGCTGTAAGGGGTCCTAGTATAAGTTCATTATATTTTGGAATCTTTGTTTATTGTATGAATGTTATACCTAACATTTCACTGAATGATGTCTGTGTTTTTTAACAAATAGGAAGATATATTACGGCCAACGATCGGTGCGTTATTTACATGACTATACATGATTATATAATATGCTTTCACATTGAAATAATGTGACGATTCAGTCGTTGCCTTGTAATATATACAAAATTTTTGTTAGAAACGTATTTTCGAAAAATTTCTCGCGCGCTCGTGAATTGTTCTAATTTTTTTATTATCGTTGCGTCCTAAAAAATAATGGCTCTATGTTAAGCAGTTCTTTGAGGGTAATTAATCAAATTGTATGTACGGTACGGTACCTATAACTTAAGCGGAATTTGAGACAACGCTTTAATCAATCTTTTTGTTTCTTTTTTTCTATTATTTGATATCAAGTTACACCCCCAAAACACCTTCCATTATTTTGAGAGCTGACTGAATCGCCGCATGCACCATTGCCACAATATAACAGAACATAATCTTACAGCGACAGTTGATCCATTTTTGCCGCATCCCCTAACGCGGAATGTGGTAAAAAAACTGAGTAGAAATATGAAAAATGCGCCGTTGCAACCAGCTATGACGATCGACCACCATGGCAGGCCCAGCACTGGAATCTGCGGTATACATTGGCCATAATACTACACGAACAATTATTATACCATAAGACTCTGATGTGCCTCGCCTAAAATGTCGAATAGATCTGCAAAATTCTGTACTGCGATCGTCGTAATACATTTAGTAAACCGGTGTAGAAAGATTTGTCCTATATATAGGACATCTGTATATAATGTTGTGAAGCCATAATCAAGAAGTCAAGTCTATATATATCTGTGTGTTTATTGGAACGAAGTTCCTTATCGTCAGTTGCGAAAGGTGGCTAGACCGAAAAAATTAACACCAAAAGTTGTAATGACACTTTTTGCTATAGTTGTAAGCAGTGCGGCGTTCGCGTGTTTCTCTGTCTGTCTCTCATAACATGAATGAAATAATAATATATTAACTGAATTGTCGAGTATCTATTATACTGTATATAATAATTAATTATAATTTTTTTTACAATTCTTTTACTAGTCGAAAGGACCTTAGTTCCATCCGGGTGTCCCTTGACACCTCTCAACTTTTTTTTATTAATGCTTCTATTTACTAGGCTTCTATAAGAATCAAATTTAGATTTGTTTAGCTTTATTAAAGTTGCGTTTCATTTTAGCTGTTTATTAATTTTATAGCAAGTAAAGGGGGCAATTTAAGTTGCATCCAAATGAGTGAAGACATTACATTACAATAGAATGAAAACGCAACAGCTACAAATATAAGAAACAACAAAATATCATTAATTTTAACGAGCAACGTGTTCCGAGCTGCCGTTTGTTGAAATAGAAATTAGTTTTTAATAAGATTAGATGTCTCAAGTTTTTGACCATGTACGGAAGAAATGTATCAACTCCCTAGGAAATTAACAACGAAACACTCCATGGAGTGTTTCGTTGTTAATTTCCTAGGGAGTTGAAAATCCACATAAATATCATGATATTTATGTGGATTTTCACTATAGATAAAGATACCTACACAGTAGTAATTAAAGTGCACGTGATGAAACCAGAGTGGATATACACATCACTACAAAGCATTGATGGCATTGACCAGTAGATGGCATTAACTTTTATTTAATGTTGAATCGCGATACTAAGATTTTAAAAGTAACACTTTCGTTTAAGCGAAATCATGATGATATCGCAAATCTATAAGTAACTAAAATAATATTATCGTAAACTAAGATGCAAAGTTATCCATTTAAAATGAGCTTCGATTGAAGTCTCACATTTTCAATTAACATATCAAGTAATAAAACTATTTTTCAGAAACGAAATACGCTATTGAGTCGATACAAACGAGGACAAATCTTTTACAAATTTTGAATTAAATTATATTCCGTAAGCAGTTTTCATAGCTTCGGATGAAAAGAATAAACCGTAAATATATATTTTCTACTTGAGAAGTAAAATATTCAAAAGGGAATAGAACTATACTATCTACCTACTAACTTAACCACTTATCATACGATTATTAAATGGAAAACTATATATTTTGACAATATCGTGCATATTTTACTTTACTTACTCGTTACTTGATATAACAGAACGGAACTAATGAACTAATATTAATATAATCGGTACATGCTATCAAAAAAACCCACATGATCATAAGCGATGGAAACAAATATATCGAACAAACCAAAGCGAGACGTCTACAAAGTACTTACATCAATAAAAGTACTTAGAATTTCCATACATTTGCTTAAAAATTGAACAATTAATGGAAGATGAAATTTAACGGTAAATGTAGAGAAAGTTATCTTATATTTCAGCCAAGTTGTAAATTCGGATCTTTAAATCTCGTTTTTTTATTTTAAACTTTTTACCTTACCAAAACATGACACGGTCATAAAATTTGCTAAATATTATCAACTAATGGAGCAACCGTTAGCATGATTACGCGAAAAAGCGAATGAAATAGAAGAAGTGACTGACTAAAGACAAAAGACTGACAAAAGGAAGACCTATAAGTGAAACATTTTTCACGAATAAAACGTTATTTACCGATAGGGCAGAGCTGTAATGCGTCTTGGTGATCGGTTATTACGGATCCTTTAACAGTATCTTTTAGAAACTGAAAAGCTACCAAAATATCTCCATAGACGTAAACTAAACGCGATTAACTTTAAACTTTTCAAGCAAATGTACGAAAAATATAATACAAGTCAATAATAAAATTATTCATATGGGCTATCTATAATGTAAGTACCATGCCTAGAGCTATTTCGTAACAATTTAAAGCGGTATTAAAAAATGTATTCCACCAATGAACTGAACTATCAAAAATATATAACCCAACATATTAGCCCAAACAAGATCGCTTCTGTGAGAGACAAAATATAAAAAAAAAATCTCAAAATTGTGTGATTAATAACATATAACTGTTCTATAACAATCAAAATTACAATAAATGTTTCCAAAGTAATTACTGTCTATCCAGAAAACAACTAATATAAGCAGATAATTTATTCTTTCCTTAAATTAAAATTTTTTGAGAGAAGAAAATCTCGACACTAAACGCTATACTGAAATGAATGCTTAACAGTTAGAGTAAAAGACGCCAAAGTACACTAACTTTTCATTTTAGGGTTCCTTGTAAAAAAGATAACCTGGTAGGATCGTTTTTCCCTTTCCGGATTATTTGTCCGTTTGTCTTAGAGTCTCAAGATTTTTTAATTATCTTTTAATAAAATTTGTGATAATAATTAAAAAAATTCACCTACTTCTGAAACAATATTGTAATTTTATTCGAATAGAATTTCATACTTTTGGTCACGCGGTAAAATACGACCAAGTTCTATAATCTCTCACAGTTAGTGATCTTTACAAGGGACTGAAAAAATTCTCACAGCAACTGTGGAGCCATTCTTGCCCACTCCCCCGGAGATGATAGCAGCGAACAATGTTCCTCCCGCCATAAACACACCAGCTACGGCAGCCAACGCTAGTGAATAGCGCAACTCGCAACCAACACCCACCTAATACGAGCATTTATTCGCCAAGTTTTCATACAGAAGTAAAAATATTTTCCATTTTTACATGATATTCAGATTATTGAATTAAATAAATAGGTATATAGCTACACATTTAATTGCATTTTTTTCTAAAACTGCCATTAAATATTTTGGCTTAGTTCCAAATACTGTGTCACCATGCAGTACTTGGAGCCAATAATGCGCGTTTACAACCTAGACATTACCAATCAACATTGTTTCTATGACATTGCAATTGTTTCCGGTCTATTAACAGAAAGTAGGTACTGATATCTTGAATTTAATTTAGTTTTTTCAAATTACCAGTTACTGAACTCAGCTCCTTAGCCAATTAGATTTGTTCATAATTTTTGATTCTTTATATTTTTTTCAGAAAATTTGTCCATTTTAAGAAACTAATTTAAATATTATCAAAATATTCATTAAATTGAATTTTTAAAAAATACTTTAAGGAGATATTTTTTTCAAATATTGTGACGTCATCGTTGTATGCAGACTGTGCATTGTCTTTGCCTAATAAACTTTTAAAACACATTAATCTATATCTTGTCAAGTTGATTTATTAGTCTATGCGGAAGTCAGTCACATAAACTTTTAATTTGTTTTATTTTTATCTAGTGTTTCTTGTCTATTTTTCTAGTATCCTTAACATAATAAATCTCCTGATTTTAATTACTTTTACTTTGTACTTTTTTATAAATTTTTGTCTTAACATTGTTTACTTGTTTTTATTTTTGTTTGACAGCGCTGAGTCGTAACCACAGACTAGTTGTAACTGTATCTTTCAAAATTGTCATTACAACTTTAATACAGAGTAGCGTGTCTCTAAGTACGCTTAAAAATTGTAAGTCCTTCGAGGGCAAACAAAGGATATTTGCTTTTTTTTGAAAATATAATCTTAATTATAGCAAATTTACTAAAATAAACTTATAGATTATGATTAGAAACCCTATTTCCGAAATGGTTTTCGAATTATGAGTTTAAAAAAAAAATGAACAATGCCAATTAGCTTTCATTTTTACAATATATATCATGATAATACTAATATTTGTTCCGAGTAAGAATCGAACTCACGACTTCTATCTAAAATATCATGTAAAATTTTGGAGCAGTTATTAATTTATTGTATTAAAATCTTGAAGTTAACAAAAGGTTGAACTTGGCTGTGACACTGCTTGATTGTACTACATACAGGCCAATATGAAACACGAGTCAGGTAGGTCATATTACACCTGATAATACACTTGTGACTTGTATATCACAAGTTATTGAATGCAATGTAGAAATGAATACCTACGCAATCAGGCTTGTACGACTGAAAAGTGTCCGATCAGGACAACCGAAACTCCGATAATCAGAATACCCTATTAAGAAAAAAAAGCTGCTTACTGCTTCTAACTAAAATTCTAATATTGCATAAATTAAATTAAAAATTATTGAAACCTTTGAATACCTAAAAACAGTCGAGCTAATTTATACTACGTCTCACATAAATGAATAAAATGATAAAATCCGACACTTTTTAAGAACTTGGATTGGACTCTGCATCAAATTGAACGTCAATCTGATAGTATGATACTAGCAACAAACTGAATGACAGGATAATAAATGGTAGAACTCATGTGGGTTTTTAAACAATAACCATAACATACTATTTTTTTATTGTTTTTACATACAGGTCCCAAGAATATAAGTTTAGCTTGGGACCAGAGGACGTTCTGTGTAATGTCCGTGAATATTTATTTATTTATTATTTTATTTATTTACTTTTGTTTCAATAACCGATATGCCTCTTAAAATTTACTAAAAATCGCATCGATGTTTTTGTAAAACGCCGTCTATTGAGCGGTTTGCACCAACTTGATCAATCGATCGTTTAGTGTTCTTTACGGAACAGTATTGGACCTAAATAATGACTGTACATGTATTTCTCCAATCATTAGCAAATTTTAGCAATTGACTACTATTTAGTTTATTATCTGAAAGTATAGCAAGTCTAAATTAATGTTGATTAAAAACATTAGAATTTCGAGGTTTTTAGGGTTCCGTACCCAAAGGGTAAAAACGGGACCCTATTACTGAGACTTCGCTGTCCGTCCGTCCGTCCGTCTGTCACCAGGCTGTATCTCAAGAACGGTGATAGCTAGAGAGTTGAAATTTTCACAGATGATGTATTTCTATTGCCGCTATTTATTTATTTTATTTATTTATTCTTTATTGCAGATTTTACATCCATATTGTTAGTTACATTGTACTTATATGCTATGTTAGTATAATTTGCATGAACTTAAACCAAAAATTAAGCTGTTATAATGCCCGTTCGAAGCACTTAATTGGCTTATGTAGTCCGGCCCAGTGCTCCATGAACGGGCTATCCAGCCTGTTATATAATGTCCTCAGGATGCTGTTGGGAACTCCACATAGTCTTTTCATCATAGACGCTGCCCTCTTTCTGATAACGGCGTAAAAGTCATCAATGTGAGCGTCCGCAAACATTTGTGATGCGCTACAGAAGCGTGGAAATCCCATCAGCACCCTGAAGGCATTATTGTATTGTACACGCAGGGCGTTGTAAGTCCTCCGCGTATATGACACCCACAAGGCGCACGTATAAAAATTTTGACAATACGCCTTAAAAATCGTCACTTTGACATCCCTGCTACAGCGCGCAAACCTCCGAGCAAGCATATTACAGCGGACTGCCAACGCCCTGCGTTCTCTCTCTATGTCAGCATCATCAGACAAAGTATCAGTGACTATGTGTCCCAAATATTTAAATTCTGTCACTTGCGTTAGTGCTGAACCGTTTAGATAAACAGGTGGAATGTTATCTGGATTATTAAGCCTACTTTTAAAAACCAGTAGCTCACTTTTTTTTTCATTATACTTGAGACCATGAGATGCTGCATAACGCTCACAGATTTCAACTAATTTTCTAATAGCGCTGATTGATGGACACAGCAGCACCATGTCATCAGCATAACTTACATTATTTATCATTTTACCATCTATTGTACATCCGACATTGGTGCTACTGAGTTCATCAATCAGCTGGTTGACATAAATGTTAAACAGGGTCGGTGACGTTAATCCACCCTGTCTAACTCCACAACTTAGTCTATAACAACAAATACTAAAAATAAAATAAAATAATATTTAAGGGGGGCTCCCGTACAACAAACATGATTTTTTTACCGTTTCTTGCTCTCATACAACAAACGTGATTAATTAAGTATTGTGTGTGTTGTTTGCTCATTTATTAATAACGTATGTTGCATAGATAATGGTACGGAACCCTTCGTGCGCGAGTCCGACTCGCACTTGACCAATTTTTTATTTTATGTTCCGTGCGATTTTAAATAAAAACTCATTCTAATTTCTCTGTTAAGCCAGTATTATGTACCTAGTAAAAATTCGACGATTAGAATTTCTAAAAAAAAGAATAGCCATTACGTAGAGTGTAGTACAAATAGTATAAAAAATTTCCTAGAAAAAATAACATTCGCTTATACATATTTTTAATACTTAAATACCTAAAAATATAAATTTCAACAGCGCTACAATAGATATACAAATACTTATAAAAAAACAACTACGAAAATGGCATCACTACAAAATGACTTGGCAGTTTTTATTATCATTTTCATAAAATAATAATCATCGTAAAACCCACAATAATGGGTTCTTGTGATAAATAAAAATGCTTAAAGTACACGTAAAACGATTTCCAAGTCATTTTATAATTCACTTTAAAATAACGTATGCTAAGAAGATAGTGTTTATATAGTTAATTTCACCTATTCCAATGAGAAAGTGGCGTAGTGTATTTCAATAGATTGTAGTATATCCAAGTACTAATTTGCGTCGCACTTGGCGGATCCAAAGGGGTAAAAGTTTGTACGTTTATATGTAGGACTAGGGGGTAATCTCCAAAATTAGGGATGATCCCTAATTTTGGAGATTACTCCCTAGTCCTACACCTGTATAAACCGTTACATAAACTGTTTGTTGGTGAAAAGAAAATACATTTATCTTATGTTGTTGTTAATAGGCTGGTCATAATAAGATAAGATTTTTGGCATCAATACAGTTAATTAGAACCATATAATAGGAGTTAAAAGATAACATTTATGTGGGTAATTTACAGATTCTCCCTCATATTATTATGATAAAGAAAACTAATATGTACACAAATCTTCTTAGCATAGGAATGTTTTAAAAGCTTGATGATATATTTCAAATGATTACATTACCTGAGTGGCCCAGAAGTCAGGTCCTAGTATGGCAGACACCATGTGTATAGCCATGATGGAGTACTGTGCTTCAGTCACATCTATCCGGCCCATTTTGAGCGTACCAGTGACGTACGCCTGCCAGTGAGCGCAGTAGAACAATGTCATGGCGCTAAAACACTGTAAGATAAAGAAATAATATGGTGAATATTCATAATAGGAATTATCTACAATATTATCTATACTAGGATTAATAAAGAAGTAGTTTGTAATAACTGTCCGTGTGGTGACGGATTAATAATACAAGTGTCATCACTTGTCTTTCCCAGGGTGCTGTAAAAGTCAGCTAAGTGATATTGTACAGAAATAACATTCTCTGTGAAAGAAAGAAAACTCAAAAATAAACCATGTGAAAACGCCTGGTCAGCGCGGCACAGTAGACAAGAATCCGTCCCAAAGTGGAGAAGGCTCGTGCCCAACAGTGGTACGATAATTGGCTTGAGAGGCTAGTCTCCGAAAGTAATGGTAAGATCCTAAAAAAATACTAATAATAAGCTACAGTCTCCAAGAGTGCTGTATGCTGTATATTATGTGTAGGTATACGTAGTGATGCGAAATTCAAAGCGTACGTATTCTTGTGTACTTGCTAGTTATCTAACTTGGAAGATTATAATTCTAATAAACAATCAGCTAAGTAAGAGTCTAAATAGTCTCGAACTGTTCAGAATCATCATTATTAGATACTCAAATCTATATTAAAATATTAATATTATAAAGCTGAAGAGTTTGTTTGTTTGAACGCGCTAATCTCAGGAACCACTGGTCCGATATCAAAAATTCTTTTAATGTTAGATAGGACATTAAACAGGAAGGCTATATAACATCACGCTGCGAACAATAGGGGCGAAGCATCAGTGAACAATGTTGCAAAAACCGTGAAAATTCTTTAGTTTTGACGCGGCCAACAGCTAGTAAGTATATAAAGTTCTAACATAATATAAAGTTTCTGTATGTACTCTACTTACACTTGACCATGAACATACTCGTATAGCACCATAATATCGATTACTAGATTATGAATAGTTATAACTAAGCCCTACTATAGATTAGGTACTTGTTCATAATTGTTTGCAACATTAACTAATTAATTTGCCCATCTATCCATCAACATACACATTAGTGTACGCCTATATGATATATTATATGATATTCCGTTAGGGCAAGGACTTTCCCCCAAAGAAAGACAAATCGCGATCCTAGTTTCGCTACTGGCATCCAACGACAGCAGTTCTCATAGTCTACCTAATGAAAAGTATCTAAAAATGTTGAAGTCTTTACAGATCTCAGAACAGCTGAATAATTACCTAACATATTTATATTATGTGACATGAAATCCATTCGCCAAAATTTATTCGTCTAAATGTCTGCCAAAATTTGGTAAAACTTAAAATAGTGGTCGGATTATATTGGCGTGAATCCAGTAGAGATAGTGCGGTATTGGCAATATACCAAATAACAGTATATACAGATAACAAGCTTTGCCTTGAACAATGTGTGATATGCCACTGAATCGGCAATTACACTAGCAACACGAGGCTTGCTGTTATTTTGTTTTGTTTTTTCAATTCCTCAGTTTCCAAACTACGTAGTCGTAAGGAAATCCTATTCAATGATTAAAATGGGGTGAAATATTGAAGAGGGGATTCAATTTAATACATCATTGGTCACAGAAAAGTAATAATTATTGCAAATTCTTAAGATTTCGAAACTGTAAGATTTAGAGATAAATGCTGTAATTGCAATAGTGAGAGTTTTACGAGTTTAAAACAAAGTAAACTCATATAACTACAAATACAGGTAAAATTATTTTACTTTTACCAGGCACGGCATATTTACAGTGACTAGGAGCTACATTAAGGTTAAATGCTGCATTGCCAAATTTTATTACTCTTAACACTGACTAAATCGAAGTAACTAGGCACATTTCATTCATTAGACACGTGTTCACAAAAATATGTAATTAAAGCCGTACGTAATGTTATGGCGTTCTATAGGGAACGCCTAGCATTGGACTGAGAAAGGCTAATGGATAGATAAAGTCTGTGTTCAAGTGTATATTGAGTGCATTTGACGTCAGATTTATCTCAAATATAGGTTTTTCACTTTTATCACATGACCTAAATCTGTTATGGATACGATACTATAGTAACTACGATATATATAGTATATCTATCAATACTTATCATAGGTAAGTGATATATATCCGATATTCATAGATAAGAGGTATCTATACTACTGGATAAAAGCATGATTTGCGTATACAACGGAACAGAAAACTCGACATTCAAATAGAGAAGATAGCCACATTACCAAGTTATTTTTTCTTTGTAACAGAGCCCTGAAGTGGCACAAGTTTAAAAAGTGTGTGTATTTTGTCTATGACATCGTAAATATTAAACGGCTGGACCAATCTTCTATTATCTTTCCTACAAAACTAGGATCCTTTCTTGCAATCCTATGATATTTATCTGTCTGGCTATTTCTTTTTCTGAGTAACTCTTCAATCTATGTCATAACACTAATATGATCTACTATTTTTACTAGTTCAAAAAAAATACAAGTTACAACTAGACTTAAATACACTTAAAATTAAAATATACTTAACAACTTTCGGTTTAAAATGGTTTGTGAATATTTAAAGATGGTTTTCTCTATTGCTTTCTTAACATTTAAAAATTATCATAGTGCTCATTCATTAATTGTGAAGCCCATTAAATAGCCATTTAAACACATAATGCATTAAGTATATGTTGTCCTCGTTTAGATCACTCGACCCAAATACTTACATTACAGGTTACATTCAATTGATACATTGTCGACACACCCATAGACAATTGTTACGTTTATATTAAAATTGTGGCTGAATAGCCAATAACTATGCCTCAGAGATTAAAAAATACTTTTCTAAATCAGTATTATTCTGAAGTAATTGTCACCAGTCCATTTCCTTCCTAGGCTGCTGTAAGATCCAGCTCAGAGATCATAATAAAATATGAGATTACATGTACTGTGAGATACGGACGCCTCGAAATTAAGTCCTATAACTTTGACGAACAAAGGAACAAAAAGGGGCTGTAAAGAATATGTTAAACTGGAACACATATTTAAAAAGGGGGGAATAACGCCCACCACTTAACCGCGAAAAAAAAAAATTTATTAACACGTAGGTAATGTTATTTTTTTTGTAAATAAATGACCTGGGTAATAGAGTCTTTTAGGTATTGCAGGTTGAGACAGTAATCAAATGCAGGACGACAAGAAAGAGTAATCCGTAATTCTCCAAAGGCAGAGGCGTATTTTTAAAATTAGCGCCCTGGTCCATTTGATTTGACGCCCCGGACCAATTTAATTAGCCGCCATATACAGTCGACTCTTTTTAATTCAAACCTGCGATAATTCGAACCTCTCTATAATCCAAAGTTATCACGAGTTCCCTACAAAATCTCTTTATATTTCGAACTAAATCAATACATTTTTATGCACTTGGTAATTCGTACGAAAAAATCATTGCTATATAACAAAACCACGCGTTAATTCGAAGTCATCGGCGTCCAACACTCGACAATTCTAAGTTGCAGAGAGAAAGAGGCGGAATGATTGTTAGTACATATAACAGAGTTCTTTCAAAAGATTAATTAATTCACATTATAAATATTTATGTACGTACATGTATGGACACGAATCTACCTATAAACTTTTGTCATTATTATAGAACATGTAGCAGTTAACAAATAACAATTGATCAACACTTTTCGAACCATTTGATATTTCAAACACTCGATAATTCGTAATATTTTAAGCGTCCCTCGAGTTTCGAATTAACGAGAGTCGACTGTATATTAATAGAGATAGAGCAAAATATTAAACTTGAAGGCTTTCGTCGCCCTTCTCAGACTGGCCGCCCTGGGCCATGGCCCATATGGCCCTAGGGTAAATACGCCACTACCGACAGGACTACAAACTATTTTCCAAAAACTATTCCGCAAACAAAAGTATCGTATACATACGAGTATATCGACACATCTCTATTCTAATCGATGCATTTTCGAAATGGCTAGACTACAAGTGAGTAGTAGACTAACTTATAATTAATTATTTAAGGCATAATTAACTTTATCAGTTTCACTTAAATGACATCAATCAACAGTTGGTGACATCGAATAACATGGTATGTATACAGCATCAAGCATAAATCTGCGAGCGAAGCATGCCAGTAGCTATAAACGCGAGTTCAACTTTTTTTAAATAGAAATTATAATCGCAACTTACTATACTAATATTAAAAAGCTGAAGAGTTTGTTGGTTGTTTGTCTGAATACGCTAATCTCAGGAACCACTAGGCCGATTTCAAAAAATTCTTTCAGTGTTGGATAGTATATGTCTCGAGTAAGGCTATATTATAAAGTCACGTTGCGACTAATAGGAGGTAAGCATAAGTGAAATATGTTGCAAAAACGGGGAAAATTTTTCTAAATTCCACGGGTACGGAGCCGCAGGGCACTGCTAGTTTACAATATTTACATACTATAGTTACATATTCCGTGTGGTGACGAATTAAGAATACAAGTGTCACCACCCCATCACCTCCCAGGGGTGCTGTAAAAGTCAGCTAAGGGATATTGCGCTAAGATAAGATAACCCTCTGTGAGAGACGGAAAACTCGAAAATAAACCGTGTGCCAACACGCCTGGTCAGCGCGGCACAGTAGACCATAATCCCTCCCAAAGTGGAGGAGGCCCGTGCCCAACAGTGGGACGAAAATGGGCTGGAGAGAGACAGAGAGTTATATATTAATTTATATTGTTTAATATTCATACTCGTATCATAATTGTATATTTTTCTATATTACATAAATCAATACGGAAAACACTACCATTGTAATTGACACTATGGTTATTATATTGAGTGATATAATACAATACTGTCTTTAGAAACTATATGCTAATTGTGAACAAGCGACTTGAATGACAAACACACATAATAAATTGTCGTGTCGCAATACAAAAAATGGCGAAAGTGCAATTTGTGCTTAAAAAGGTGAATGCCTCAATTTTATAATTTGTTCAATTATGATACTGAGAAGATACTGCAAAGATATAACTAGATGGATTTAGATATGCAGACAAAATTGGTTTGATTTTTTTAACGAAATGGTTTCCAAAGTCGTGGGTTCAAGTCCCGCTCATGGTGATCATTGTCTCAAGTATAATTTAATTTATTAAGTAAAGGCATAGCAAGTCAATTGCACAAATAAATAATAATAGCCATAACTAAACAATAGAATAAATTTCAAAATAGGCATACTAATTAGATTGTATCGGACACAGATTCTACTCGAAATACAGCAGGGCGTACTCTGACTAGCTATCATCCTGCACTTGTCAGTAACCTTATCCAAAATCCATAACACAATGTTGACATTTATTACGAGCGACAACTATCAATTGTGTGTTGGTCATAATATAAGGAAGGCATTGTTTTGGTAATTCGATGCGATTGTAACATTGACAATGACCACAATGTATTTTCCGTATTGTGTCAGTGTGGCTACTGATTACAATAATACTTTAGTAACGTAAATCCTATCACAGAATGACAATAGATAGCTATTGTCATTCTGTGATAGGATTTACGTTAAAGTTAGTTGCAGCCTTTTTAGCCGCTTCTAGCCGAAAAATATACTAAGACTAGCAATTTATTACATTTATGATCTTATTCATAATGACTTAACGGAGGTTTAAAAGTTCGCTAAAATCGGTTCGCGAAAATTGTCAAAACTTGTTATTCATAATAGTTTTTTTACGCTTAAACGTTTATCTTTGATAAAATCTCCGTTTAAACCTCCGATAAGTCATTATGAATAAGACCATTAGAGTATTCTTCAATGTGACATAGAAATAACTAGTTCTTTTAACGATCTCATAACATTTAAACTTCTTGTATTACGGTAACATGTCCCCAACAAAACCAATTTCGACGGGCCAATTTCAATTCGAAGGGCTTCGTGGTCCAGTAGTTCATGTAGCGGAGTGACGATCTCGAGGTCTCAGGTCCGATTTCCGCACGGGGCAATCATTTGTGTGATATTTATAATTGTCGTACAAATGGTTGTACATTTCATTTACAAAACAAAAGTAGTTTATGTAGTATATCCGTATTCTGGTAACCATAACACAAGCATATAAGCTTAGCTTTGGACCAGAGGATGTTGTGTGAAATGTCCATGAATATTTGAATATTAATAATTGTAGCAACTCTTCAAGCACTATAAAAGCTATTTAATTCTAGTTACATCTAGTTACTGCTAAAATATTAATGTATCACATACCTGGAAGAACATCCATGTTGGATACTCTCCTAACTTAACAGCTATACAGGCTCCTAATGCAATAAACACTGTTGATATGCTGTCACAGCCGTGGTCGAACAACTCTCCAAGCGGTGACTGACTGCCCGTCCGTCGGGCTTGTTTCCCATCTATAGCATCTAAGCTTTGGTAGATGAAGACCCCTAGAGCACATACCGCGCAAGCCCATCTTGGAGGATCTTGCCGCGCATCCGGACTATACCTGTAGCAGAAATTACATAATTAATTTCCAAGATAATAGGTACATGCTCAGACATTTTTAGAGTTCCGCAGCGAAAGGATAAAACAAGGCATTATTCTTCTCTAGCCCAATCAAGTTCCACTGCTGAGCGTGGCCCTCCTCCACTGGAGGAATTATTGTCTACTGTGCCATGCTTACCAAGGTTTCGAGTTTTTCGTCTCTCACAGCAGACGTTAATTACTTATATTGTTTCTTAGTTAGCTCTAATAGCACCCGAGGAATGAAAAGCAGTGGTGACACTTGTATTCTTAATCCGTCACCACATGAACAATTTTATTAACTTGGCTGTTATGTACAATGACGTTAATCTTCTGTGTAAGATAGCAAAATGTTTAAAAAATTTGGCAACGTTAAGGCTAGGCGTATGCTGGGACGCAGGCGATGTAGCGCAGCACAGCACAGATTTAGCAGCGCAGGGCAGGCGAGACAGACATAGGCCTCGAGCGTATACCGACACGTGTCTGCGTCGCCTGCGTCTCAGCATACGCTTAGCCTAAAAATCTATACTAATATTATGAAGCGGAAGAGTTTTTTGTTTGCACGCGCTAATCGCAAGATCCGCTGGTCCGATATGAAAAATTCTTTCAGTGTTGGGGAGTACATTTATCGAGGAAGGCTATAGGCTATAAAACATCACGCTGCGACCAATCGGAGCGAAGCATTAGTGAAAAAAAAATGTTGCAAAAATGTGGAAATTTTTCTAAATTCCATGCGCATGAGTCGCGGGCAACAGTAAATAAAGAGTTTAGAAATAAATTTTAACACAAACATCTAGCTATTTAATTTATCTGCAATTGTGTTGTAACTCTTTCAAGGCCTAAGATATAATTAACACACCTCAGTTTTATAACAAACTATTATTGAGACACCAGTTAGTTATATTTGATAATGTATTTGGAGGAATCAATTCTTTTGTATGTCTTTTTTTTATATTTACACACGCAGGATTCTGTACAATTATTATTGTAAAATATTTGCCATACCGACCCCAAATAACACCAAATAACGGGCCCCAATAGGATAAAAGCAATGATGATGATGAGTATTTCTTTCTGTAGCATTAATTGATATAGTTACACAAACTGTGATATTTTGAGCCCTGTAGCTATCACCATTCCTGCGGGCCAAGTGTGCTATTGAATATTGTCACAATGATAGTTCAATGACACCATTATAACCACAAAAAATTAACAGTAGACAGCCAAACTTGATAAGATTTGCCATTATGCAATCAGTTTTTGCATTTGTTGAATGCATAATAGAGAACTTTATCAAGTTTAGTAGTCTACTGTTAATTTTTTGCCACAAATGATGCCAATATGGCGCCATAATGGTGCCATCGAACTATCATTGTGACAAGATAAAATAGCAGACTTGAGCCCCAGAAATACAGATCCCGTTGTAAAAAAATATTTAAATTGAATTTTGCTTTACAAAGATTTATTGTTTTAAATTGCAAATAAGAAAACGAAATAACTGATAACAAGTCTACTAAGTTAATATATTTTATTACTTTTATAGTATTTTATTTATAAATTACTATTTACACACAGTACACACTGCAAGTAATCAATGACAGTGCAAATTATCTAATCTTGCATAAACTTTGATATAACACAATCTCATAATTAAATTATGACTAAATCAAAAAATACTTAGCAGATAAGTAAACAGGAAGTGTTTCATTATTGGTTGATATTATTAAATATTTATATTTTATTTTATATTTATTTTATACTAGCTGACCCGGCAAACGTTGTTTTGCCATACAAATGTCAGTGGGGGGGAGGGGTTTGAAAATTAGATGTTGTCTAATTCTCAGACCTAATGAATATGCATGTAAAATTTCATAAAAATCGGTCAAGCCATTTCGGAGGAGTACGGTAACTAACACTGTGACACGTAAATTTTATATATAAGATTTATATTTATTATATATATTTTATTATTTATATTAAATATTTACTCCAAAGCGTTTGATAGTTTGAAACACAAATTTATCTGGTGGAGCCTAAAAAAACAAGGAGTCGAAGAAGTCTATATAGAACTAATCAAGAACATTTATGAAAACATTTATAAAAATAGTAAAAGCAGTATTAAACTAGAAACAAAAGGTGACCCCTTTCCAATAAATCGAGGTGTGAGACAAGGAGACCCACTATCTCCCAAATTATTCAATGCTGTGTTAGAACATATTTTCAGAAGATTGGACAGAAAATACATACAGAGTAGGTACTTAAAGGTGCTCCCTCACCGGGAGCATTCACGTGTAATGTAACGTTACAGATTTGAGCATTACATCAGTGAAGGAGGAGAACTGAGCATTACAATGCGCACCTTGTAATGATACAATGTGTAATATCCTGATACAACTTGCGCTCCACTTACCCCGTAAATAACAATGTCGAATTAATATTGCCGCACTCAGCACAACGACCACTTCGTCTGACATCTTGCTATGAAATGCTCAAAGTCGAATCAATATGGTACATTACACGCAAATGCTCGTAAGTCAGGGAGGTATTATTGTAATGTAATGCTCAAAGTCGAATCTATAATGTTACAATACACGTGAATGCTGCCGGTGAGGGAGCACCTTAAAAATAAAAGGCATTTACACAGGCGAGCTTAATTCAAATATGAATTTTCTTCCAGCAAACCTTTTTGGGATTGAGATTTGAGGAAGAGGGGTTAATAAAGTGCACAACAAAATATTTAAGAGACCTATTTAATAGATAGACTGGTTCAAGAGGATAGCTTTTTTGTATAATTTGCTAATGTTAAGTTTTAAATTCCACGCATACGAAGTGGCTAGTAACAGCAAGTTAATTCTATTTATGTGAATTTATAAGGCATAGCTACTTTTCATACAACAGTAAATATTATAAGTATAAAATCATATTATAGTTAGATTCTTAAGTCAACGGTTAATCACCTTAAAAGGGTAGCAAGATCAGATTAATATAAATTGATAAAACAACGTATTATTGATAGCAGTGTGAATACAGACAAGTTCAGCTGACATACTATCTTATCAGTAAAAACTGGCGCGATGGACATTCAGCCAATAGCGAACACGTATTTTTTTTTATTTAAATGTTGTAAACACGAGTAAATTTTGACATAACCAAAGGGTAAAAAATTTATTAACATTATGAAGCAATTACACATAGGACTATAGCTAAGACAGTTAGAAAGTTACGGTTTTAGAGAAAATGAAAGTCGTTACGGTTCGACTAGATCTGTGACACAGTTATTTCGCGTAGTATATAACCTAAAATGTTTACTTACCAAACTAAAATAAGAGTGGTGACTATATTTACTACTAAACCTAATATTGTGATGAGATTCGGCGCAAGCCATAGAGGCGTCTTAGACACTAGCCAACACCACCACGGCTGTAACCACGCATCCAAAATACTGGCACTTGTGCAAGAGTATTTGTGTTCACTAAGTCTTTTTAACTGTGCCGCATTGAGTATTCTCTCCTTATGAAACTGCATTTTTATCACTGTCACGACATTACACTACACATTAAAATTACACCATTAACTATTTCCACGTTAAAAATTTGCAAAATTACGAAAAACTGCTAGCAAATTCGCAAACCACTTTCACATCACATCACAGCCCCAGCCACAATTTGACAGACATAGGGATGCCCATGTAATATCAGATTTTAGAAGAATCGATTTTTTTTTATATCGACAAACAATTCTGAAAAAACTCAATGATTCGACATTTTACATAGGTAACATCAATTCAAAACATGAGTCTTTACGTTTATATAAACAGCCAGCGGATGACCAGCCCTGGTTTCAACTAGCATGATGCTGAGCTGCGACCATTTACTGATGGATTCATTAATTTACATATTTTTAATAATCCAGGGCCCTGAGTCGGGTATTTCAACGGTGTCACAACTGTACCATTATTGTACCGTTATGGTGCAATAGTAAAGTTTTTGGTAGTCTACTATTATTGTGTCGTCATAACGACTTCATCATTGACTTACAATTGTCAAAGTGACATAAATTTGCTAGTCTCGTACACAACTGCTTCACAATTGCAATTCAATGACTGAAATGTTTCGGTAGTCTGCTATTTTGAATTTGACAGTAATATATTTAAATTGTCCTGTGTCGACAGATTGCCATAAATAAAAAATAGATAGATAGAAATATTAGAAATTGTTCTTTGTAATTTATTGCAATTTACTAATCTCCTAAACGTCACATTGCTTTTTATACTAATAAATAGTATGTACAAATATATTTAAACGAAGTCTAGCATGATTAAATGTTTAAATTTATTAGTAGTTTTTCGAAAATCACTTCAACTAACGCATTTTTTAAAAACGGCAACACATACATACCATTCTAACACAATCCATAGATAAAAGAGACCGAAAATTCAATGCATAGATAAAAGAGATCGACAATTCTATTACCATTGAAAGACCGTTATGACGGCATATAGCAGACTACGGATATTTGACTTCAATTGCAACGGTATCGTGCCGGTATTGTGCCGGTATGACAATTGTTCCAAAATAGTGGACTTGAGCACCTGAATTACATAAAGGTCAATGACACGATCAAAACATAAAGTTTGTAATAAAATGTTGTTTTAAAAATAAAAGTTCGATTAATCAATAGATATTTCAACAAATAAATCCTCAAAATGAATTACTATAACGAACAGTAGTATCAATTTATTTTTAATGCGTTTTAAGCATTATCAATCTATCGATACAAATTTTCAATAATTTTAATGACATGGGACATCCTTAGAAGCCAATTTGTCACTTCTTTTGTCACTCGTATTAGTGTTGCAAACGTAAATAATAAAAGTTCTACCAAACAAAGATTAGTAGATTTATAGTCTACTACTTAGTTACCACCGCATCGCAAATTGAAAAAAGTGGTCGCAGTATTTAGGTAAATGTAAAATAAAATGTCTCCGTGTGGTGACGGATTAAGCATACAAGTGTCACCACCCCATCTCCTCCCAAGGATGGTAAAAGTCAGCTAAGGGATATTGCACAGTCATACAGATGGCATACTCTATGAGAGACGGAAAACTCGAAAATAAACCCTGTGCCAATACGCCTAGTCAGCGCGGTACAGTAGACCAAAATCCCTCCCAAAGTGGAGGAGGCCCGTGCCCAACAGTGGGACGTAAATGGGCTGGAGAAAGAAGAAAAAATAAAATGTAAAGCACGTATAACCTTGGTTTAGCTTTAAAATAAATACAGTTAGTTTTGTCCAAAGGGCAGCTACTAAGTGTATTAAAATTTGTTTTGTCTACGTGAGTTTATAAGATTGGCACAAGAGAATGTTTTATTATTCAGTAATTTTGAGTTTTTTAATTATGTTCCAAGTTTAATGTGTTATCTGTGGTGTAGGGTGAGTGTAGGTAATAGTTAACTACTTATGTACAATGATTTTAGCCATAATAATTTTAGCTATCTTTAAAACCACGAAACGGATTTTGATACGGTTTTCATTTGAATAGATAGTGGTTCATGAGGATGGTTTTATTCTATAATTTGTTAATTTCGTTTATATTGGGGGAGGGGGTCTAATGACTATAATCATCATCATCATCATAACATCACGCCTTTTTCCCATGGGAGTAGGCAGAGACTATAGAGCGCCATCTGCTACGATCCAAACATTTGCGTTTATAGTCATGATCCATTTTGGATCATGACTATAAACGCGGGTGAAACCGCTGGCATTAGTGGGGGATTTTATGGACTGTATGAAATAATATCTGGGTATTTTGTAATCTAAGAAAACTGCCAACTTTGGATTAGCATGTATTTTTTAACACGCTTATTTTGCAATATATTGCAATTTACGCAAAATTTGTTACAATGTATCTATCAATGTATTAATCTATTTAACGGAATCTTTGATGGTGATATTCACCCACTTACAGTAGTCGGTTTGATCTGAAATTTTACACACCTAACAAGGACCGATGACAATGCAATAATTAAAATAAATGTGCAGGTTTTTCAAGCGTGTTTTTTAGTTTTTGAACTAAGTAGATTATTTATTGTTCGTAGAGCAAGTGAAGTAGACTAGGTACAACTAGGTATAAAGAAAGTTCGTGGAATTTATTGGAATGAAATTTATAAATTTTTCTCCGTTTTTACGTTTACCACTAATGCTTCGCTCCTATTGGTCGCAGCGTGATGTTAAATAGCCAATAGCCTTCCTCGATAAATGGATTAACATATACCAGTAGTTCCTGAGCTAATTAGCATGTTCAAACAAGCAAACTTTTAAGCTTCATGATCATGAATGAATTATACCTTTATCGATGTTCATGATGTTAGTACAGACGAAAGCTACACAAACACAGCGTGAGACATTGCATTAATAATTCCGTAGGCGCTGCAGTAATCGTATTCCAATATATTTTTTTACAACTAAGTGCACACACGTTGGAAGAAGGCGCGTGTTGCGAGGTATGGATTAATGAATTATTATGGATCGTAGCGAAATTACACCCCGAGTTCCTATCGTAGTCGAAGTCATAGGTGAGAATAGCAGTATGCGTTGTTCGCCTTGCGTGCGGAATCTATTCGGGGTGATCTCTACTTTCTCTATTTATATTCGCTGTGCTTATTAGCGAAATCTCTACAAATATTATTTCAGATTATTGTGACAGATATAATACACGACTGGGGGACTTTTCAATTTCATGTATAACAGTTTAGATAATCAAGGACATTAAAAAATCTAACAGGGGTTTCAATAACCATTGGGTCGTGCCAAAAAAATGAGACATGCTACAACACAAAGCTTTATTTCAACAATAATTACAATACATTCATTACAAAAAAAAAACATGTTTTCTATTCCAGTCATAAATTATTTCAATGTTGCCACAAAAAACAAAATACAAAATAGGAAAACAAAATTTGTTACAAAAATATTTATAAATCTACATTATTTATCCACATAATCATAACATAAGTAGTTAAGACTATTTAATTAGTAACATTAAATGAATTAGTCATTACATACAAGTCAAATTAAAGCATTATAAAAATTATTTGGAAGAATATTTTCACCTAGCCACTTAACAGTGAGCAGCCTAGAGCATAATATTTAATCTAAATACAAAATAAGTAAAATATATATTTGAATAAATATTTTTTAATGTACCTAAGTAATTTCGAACCAATTTTGTTTATTAAGTAGTAGTTTACAGTATTGCCATACAAAAATATTAAGAAACTTACTAGTTCTTTTTTTAAATATATTTCTACAATACTTAATATTTTTAAAGAATAAAGTGTTTATCTTAAAGAATATTATCTACTTTTCGTTTGACTTTTCCTCGATTCAATTCTTTTTTGTAAAGTGATTAAAAGAGCACCTAAAACATTATGACCTGGTAGACGTTTACCAAAAAGTAATCTCTTCACTGAATCATCATAAGTAAGTAAAGCTACCATGTTCTGGAGTAAGAATCCTTGGCAATATTCCAAAAGTTGAGTAGCACCGTAAACCTGAAAGAAATAAATTTTAAATTTATCAATTAACAGAATTTTATAAAATGCTAATTAAATTAAGTATCTTATTTATAACTACCCACTAAAAAGTTTACAGGCTCTGTTTATGCGTGCCTGTTTGTAGGACTTTAATAAAACTCCAGATTTTACTTTACTTATATATTATAGTCCTTTGTCCGTGTGGTGACGGATTATGAATACAAGTGTCACCACCCCATTTCTTTCCAAAGGTGCTGTAAGACCTAGCTAAGGGACAATATAAGCAGTTTACGCTTACTGTAAGAGACGGAAAACTCGAAAACAAACCCTGAGCCAACACGACTGGTCAGCGCGGCACAGTAGACAATAATCCCTCCCAAAGTGGAGGAGGCCCGTGCCCAACAGCGGGACGTAATTGGGCTGGAGAAGAAACATTATAGATAGGCAATAATAATATTATTGATATTATAATTGTCATCATACTAAAATCCAACAAGCGGGTTAGTAATTAAAAACGCCGTGGGCCGTTGAGACCACGGTTCCAAATTCATACTTCATTATTTCTATAGATGTGATATGTATTTTTATTTCGTGTAATTTTTCACGAATATTTTCATTAGTTTTCCATTTCATGACTATATTCAAAGCACCAACGGAGCGTATCAGTGTATTCTGGAAGGTTTCCATTCTCAACAACATCGTCATATGACGTCACAGTAAAATTTTGTAGGAGGCTTATAACTTTAAGTAGCCTTTGTAAAATGTAATGCACCAAAGATATCCTGTTTAATATACTACATAATGTGTATGTAATAAAAGCTATTGTTACAAACCTTAGCATGTATATAAACAGATACAAGATTATGTAAGTCCACTGATTTAGCAGCTCTCGCCTCACAGTGTCTTTGTAGAGGTAGTAGCTGGAAGAATGAAGCAGCAGCCAGGACTTCTAACACGTCTGTCTCTGGTATATCCAGCCCAGTACATCCACCGGAGTAGAGGTATTTCATAACTTGCTGGAATAGAAACAAATCGACAAAGGTAATAACAGGCGATTAACGAAATGTCGAATGAGGTACATGCCAGGGATGGTTGGATACGCTGCACTGACAAAAAACAAAAGAAAACACATACTTCAGTAATGTGCTGCGACAGGAACAAATGAGTAACAAGCAGGAATAGCAGGCGAACTCAGAAATTTCATTAATTTTTTCAAGGTACAAGGGCAAGGCAAGTTCCGGAAAAGCAATCATGAGTATGGTATTGGCCCCTGACTTAATCCGGTACTGACTATCGTGCATGTCACATTTTATCAGATGGTCCATATTCCAGAAATGAATTGAGGAAGAAGTGTTAGAAAATATTATTATAAATTATTTGCTTACCTCAAATATATGATATCTTATATCGTTAATCTGTACAAGAGGTGGTGTTGAGTTTGCCGGCGGTAAAGCTTCAGTAGAAGATCTAGGTGGCGCTAACATCACTCGGAGACGTGGGGACTCTGATACTAACACTATTTTGTGGCCGTAAAATAATCTACCTTCCACCCTGAAAAGATAACAAAAAATAATCTTACTAATATTATAAAGTTTGTGTTTTTTTTAATACTTCTGAGGTGGCGAATAAGCGTACGGCCCGCCTGGTGGAAAGCGGTTACCGTAGCCTATAGACGTCTGTAACACAAGGGGCATCACACGCGCGTCGCCGACCCTGCAGAAATCTGTTCACACCTTTTTTGAAGAACTCCATGCTGTAGTCCAGTGGGAAAATCTCGGCAGGTAGTTCATTCCACAACTTTATTGTACGGGGGATAAAATTCCGAAGGAATCGTACGGTACGTGATGGCATTGGTTCTAGAGTGTGAGAATGAACTCTCTGCCGTTGACGAGAGGTGCGATGATAAAAGGAGGCCGTTGGCACCATTTCGACTTAACGAACCGTTCGTCAGAACAGAGCCCATTATACAGGCGGTAGAACACACACAGGGAGGCAAAATCTCTCCTAAGACTTAGGGGCTGGATACCGCCTGTAATCACAGGATCGTCGACCATCCTCACAGCGCGTCGTTGGATTGAGTCAAAAGGCCCAAGCTGATATTGCGGTGCGCCCGCCCACAGATGGCAGCAGTACTCCATATGGGGCCGAACCTCCGCCTTGTACAGGGCAAGTATTTGCCCCGAAGTGAAGTACCGCCTTGCCTTGTCGAGCACACCTAGCTTTTTCGATGCCAGCTTGGCCTTGTCCTATAGATGACAACGAAATTGGACGTCACTGGAAATGTCAACTCCTAGGATCCCGATGTGATCAGAGATGTCCAGGGCTGTGTTCACGAACTGTGGAGCCACAGCGAATGGAGCTTTTTTAGTGGTGAACGCGCAAACTTGAGTCTTAGTGGGGTTAAATTGGACTAGATTTCGTCCCCAATCGGATATTCTGGCTAAAATAGTCTCGATTTCGGACACAAGTTTGCTCCGACTTTCCTCGACATCGGAACGAGGGATATTAGCACGTGTGTGTGTGCATAATTGTTACTACTAAATTTAGGTATGAATCGAGGCTCGTGTGAAAGATTTCTAATTTATGTAATAGGTGGTAATAGGTAGGCTTCCTTTTTTCTTTTTATCTCGCGTGTTTAGAAAGTGTCATTAGATATGTGATTATTTTGCCATAAAAATAATCCGCCCACGGTAGAATTTAAACCTAAGTCTCCAACTTACTTTACCTTATTATTAACAGTCAATAGATAATCGCAAGTTGGATAAAAGCAATTATTGCCAGCAGACATTCTATAATTAGACCACGCCTAATAATTATGTACCTACACTTAATAAAAACAATATGGTTTCCTTATTGAAATAAACTTACCTAAAAGTAACATCAGCTAATGAAGGATTATTAACATACGAAGGGTCCACCCTGGCCGGTGGGGGAGCCTGTGGTGGAGGAGGTTGTGCCACACTAGGTACTGGCTCTCTTCCATAGCACGCGCACAAAATGTCAGCCAACAGTAATATTGTACCCTCCTTCTAAATGAAATTATATGTTATAGTTGCTTGCTATATAACATTTACTGAATGCACACCAGATTGTGCTGAGTCAATTTGGTCTACGTGCAGTTTCGAGTTTACCATATCTCACAGATAGCTTTACCAGCATATTCTGGTAAGTAAATGATGTAGTGATATTTGTATTCTGTTATTCTCTGTGATGTGGAATATTTGATATCTTAAAATATCCATTAGTTAAGCAAGTCAGGTGTCACTTTACGTTCCTTTAAAATTATATCAAACTAGCAGCTGCTCGCGACTTCGTACGCGTAGAAATTTAATAAATTTAAAATTAGAAAATTTCCCCTATTTTTTAATGCAACTTTTTTCACTGACGGTTCGGTTCTATTGGTCGTGGCGTGATATTATATAGCCTTCCTCGATAAATGTACTATCTATCACTGAAGGAATTTTCTAAACCAGATTAGCGTGTTTAAACAAACAAACTTTATATCTTTACAATATTAACATAAATAAAAGTGACAATGGTACCTTGCTGTATCTTAATATGTTGAACAGCAGGGGGAGGCATTCGTAAATAAACTGCTTGCTGTAATGACTGTCGTCTGATGGGCACACCTTCAACATATAAAATGACATGTTATAGGCATGGTCGATAGAAAAATTATGATACTGATATAGGTCATTAATCAAATTAAAAAACTACCTGTAAAAAGTCTTGTAACAGTTGATCAATAATACTATCGAGTCCAGCGTCGGCTGCTGCTGCCAGAGACAGAGTCCACGCGTGGAGAGACCACGGCACTCCCAGGGCGTGTAATTCCAAAGTGATATCTGAATATATTACAATTTACTGCTGTATTATTACAATTATAAATATTACAATTTACTGCTTTACTTTACTCACTAGCTGTTTGGATCTAAAAAAAACCTTTTTTTTATATAGGTATGCAATTATTTACCTAAATGATCAGTTTCAGCAGCACAATACATAGCATCGTGTAGTGCCCTCTGCTGTTGTTTAGTGAAGGTGGGTGGTCTAGCTGTGGGGGCGGCTCCTTCAGCCAGGACTTCTTCTAGGGACAGTACAGCACCAGCTCCTCCACCGCGAGCTCCGCCTCGTACTGCAGCCCGGAGACAGGCGCGGCGACCGTGGGTACAGCATACTGCTACAGCACTATCAACAAATGCACCGATATCGAACGATTAAAACAGACAAAGGAAGCTTCTATTACAATAATTGATGTTACTTTAATTAAAACTCAAAAATGAGGCAACGAAGACAGGTAATAAAGAATCAAATTAATGTTCTATGTCATTCTATCACAAGAGATGCTGTTGAAATATTGTCTAATCTTTTTAAAGCAATGGACCTGTCTAAATAATAATTCTTTATTGATACAAAATATACATATCACATTTTTTGGATACCCTAGCACCCGCGCTAGTTAGAACTGTGTTGCAGGCGCTAGTTAGTATTTAGTAGTTAATATTGTCTAATCTTTTTAAAGCATTGGACTGTCTAAATTACGGCACACATTATACAATTACTGCATATTCTGAGCTCCCAGAGCTTAGTGATTGTAATATTGTATATACTAGAAAGAGAATCACACGTACAGTGATATTAATATGCTATGAATCTGCCTTCAATATGGAAATTTATATTATGGATTTACTAGAGTGACGAGTCTAGGTGTACCTCAAGGTTACATTTTTGGTCCCCTTTTTTTGCTGACAAGCTAGCTAGCAAATGATAGTGTTGTTTTATTTTAGCATTTATATATTTTCACGATTATCTTACCTATAACATCCATATTGTGCAGCCGCCGAGTAGCAGAGCGCATCGTTAAGTTGTGTGGAGAGGAACGGGTCCGCTCCGTGAGACAACAATAGTTGTACCAACTCTAAGTTACCAACACCACACGCCACCTGTAAGTAAACATTACCAAGCTTACTTCTACTTTTGTTATATTATTTGTCCGATAAAATAAATCTTTTTATAACCAAGAATATAAGCAGTTACAATACATCAAACTCGACAACCATTATTAAAAAGTATATTACCTGTAGCGGTGTGAGTGTGCACACATCATCTCCCCTGGCAGGAGCTCCGTCAACCTTCGCGCCGGCAGACAGCAGCCGCCGAGCACACTCGACCGCGCCGCCACCCGCACAGCTGCAAGCGTATACCAGCGCGGTCCAACCTGGGGACGTACGAGTACATAGGTTCATAAAGGCTGGGAATAATTATTGAGGCACTAAATAAGAAAACTATAGAACTAGACGAAGAAACGATTATGAATATGAATGTCTCGTACTACCATATATTTCGGGAGGGCTTCAATAGTATCTACTTTTATTAGTAGTCAACACGTCCAAGGGTTTTCCTATCTTCAAAACCCGCCAAGAAAAGCTAAGGATCATATTAATTTTTAACAAAAAGTTGTGTTATTTGTATTGCAAATATTCCCTCCTACTCTTGAAACGAACCTTTCCTCACGCAATAAAATTTTGACTACTTGATAATCCTTTCCAGGCCATTTACGTCCCAATGTTGGGCACGGGCCTCCTCCACTTTGGGAGGAATTAGGGTCTACTGTGTCGTGCTGACCAGGCGAATTGCCACAGGGTTTATTTTCGAGCTTTCCGTTTCTCACAGAGAATGTTATCTGTGTGCAATATCCCTTAGCTGACTTTTACAGCACCCTTGGGAGGAGATGGGGTAGTGACACTTGTATTCTTAATTCGTCACCACACGGATGGAGGATAGGATAATTAGCAATTCAAAAGACGATCATTACCAGCAGTAGGTGGTGTATAAGTAGGTGTGGTTTGTGTAGCAGGTGAGCGAGGGGACAGTGGGAGAGCACAGTGCGCACCACTCGAGCCTCCTGTCTCCACGTTGGGGTCCGCACCACCTTCTAACAGCATCTGGAACCAAGAGGCTATCGGGTAATGAAACGCAGGTAACACGGGGTTTTCATTAATAATTTACTATAATTAAAATTTAGTTTGGTAATTAGTATCATATTTTGACACTTTTTTATTAGTTTCGTTTGTATCTAATTATCTACAAAAAATATGTAATGGCATGTTCCAAACAAATTTTCAGTGTCTTCCAAATGTCAGATTCAATTAAAAATTTATTTTCGCACTCATCAAAGACTCGATAACAACTTGGAAATTAAAAGAACCGAGGTTAAAGAACTTATATTTTTTCCAACTTAATCCTATAGAGAAGATAATATAATTATTATACATGTATCATGTTAAATTACTTACAGCAACGATTTGTTCATCTCCAGCGAGTGCCGCTTTCATAAGAGCCGTAAGACCAGAGGCATCAGGTGCGTCTATACCAGCTGGAGGTAGAAGAGATCTGACACCACTCATTAGCTCTCCTCTGCCGCTAAGTAGCGCCTTCTGTGCTACACCTATAGCAGCTCGGTTCAGTTCATCCGGGGTCCGAGTGCAACGAGACCACACTGGTTCTATGGCTTCTTCTGACCTGTTGCATGTAAAATACATTATAATTTTTTTTTTATCCATTCCAAAAGAACCGGCATCAGCGGCTATAGAAGAGATTATTTTAAAAGTTTAACTGTAAAAGGTACAAAGTCAAGGCGTAGGACGACTTTCATATCTTGGGCCGTTTTCCTGTAACGTTTTGGTAAGATAGACAGACAGACAGACGTAACTGTTTGATTTAAATACAAATCTTACGTTATCGGTCTTGGTGGGCAGTCAGCGTATGGTAGTAGAAGTCTAGCAGCTTGCATGACGTCATCTGCATCAGGTACTCCAGGAGGAGGTCTGAGTGAGGCGTGCGCTCGTATAACACGTACCCATTCCCCCAGTGGGGGTAAAGCTCCCGCACCACGCTCACCCCATAAACCTGCCCCACCACAACTGCCTCCGCTTGTGCTAGAATGCTCCAACTATGAAGAGAGAGTAAAATATTGCTTCTTATTATAGACGAACTTGAAGAGTTTGGTAGAAGCAGCACCATACAATAACTAGATCCAAATGCACCACATTCTATAACTTGTATAGTAGAGCAAACACACTCTTAATAAATAGGAGGTCTCTGACCTTAATTTAATTGACAGTTTATGGGTCAAGATGGATTCGAACCCGCGGTATTTTGTACAGCTTTCGATATACATCGGTACCGACTAAGACATGAGACTTATTTGTCTAATAAATGCTCTAAATATTTATGTCACCTGTGAACATCTCATAAAGTAATAGAGTGCTCGTTCAGCAGCAGGAGACAGTGGAGGTAGTCGAGGATGTACTCTTCTCAACACAGCTCGCAGCTCCGTGGCAGAGCCAGCACACGTCGTCAGCAGCACTGATGCTGTGGAACCCGCTGAGCTGTTGTTTGACTCAGCTGATGTTCCGGAACCACCTAGACATGACATCACAATTATTGTATGTTTACGCGTTATAAACCAAAGCCGTCATTTTTTTATGTATATCCCTATGTGAGCTTATATCTGCAAAATATGCAACGGATTTAGATGCTGCCTTTTCTAATCGATGAAGTGTTTGGTTCAAGAGGATGTTCTTTTTTGTATAATTTGGTAAAGTTTATGTTCTGAATTCCACGCGTACGAGGTTGCGGGCGACAGCTAGTTAAGAATAATAAGAATCACCTACTTACAGGTGTGAAAAATTCGCTAATTAGAAATAATTTACTTTTCGCTAATGACAAAAGATAAAGGAAATGTCTTACCAGAACCATTAGTAGTGATGCCAGAGTCATGGCTCATTCCTAATTGTCTGTGCTCTGGTCTAGACACGCCTGATGATGAACCGGACCCTAAAGAACTCATCGACTCCCATCGAGACAATGATAGTGCTCCTGTAAAAATAATGTTACTTAATCGCTTTTTAACAGCTTAGGAAAACTATAATATACTATTTTAAAACCACAAGAAATCCTATTGTCATGCCAGTACGTCCTAGTCAGAAATTTCAAAGTTTGTGATATCGACACCAGTGCCAATTACCGATTCTTCAAAGCTGACGAAACATATCGAATAAAAAATAAAAATTATCTTAGCATTACCTGACGCGACTCTTCCGGCGTTCAAATGGCTATATGGTTGCAGCAAGCCCCAGAGGTCAGCGCAATGGGCGACCGCGTGGTCTACGGTGGCGGGAGTGATGGAAGCGTTTGAGGGACCACTGCCTGCGATCAACGCTATTTCTTCCAATAGAGTCTCCATACCAGCACATAGGTAGATAGCTGCATATCTAAATGACAATTGATTCAAGAGATAGATTATTATTAATATAACTAGATCTTGATATGAGCAGACGTCTTTTGTAAACCAATCTTAGTGGAAATGATGTTTTGTTGTGTAGGCTATTCATGCCTAGAACAAAGGCCTAGTAGGACGTTTGTGGACTGAGACCACAAAGACACGACTTAATAGCTGTGGTTCTACTGGTGTTTATAGTTACTGCCTCACACTGTTATAATGTGTTAATAAAGTTACATAAAAATATTTTTTGGTATGGCCATTGAGTAAGTATAATCTTTGGTATGACTATAAACCAGTTGGACATACTTAATTTAGCCAAAAGCGTCAATTATTAGCTTACAGGTAACTTGTTATTTGTGAATGTATGAAGGTACCTAAATACACTTACTCATGTACAAAAGAAGCGACGCGTACATTGAGCATCCACCTCTGGAAGCGTCCCGGCGCGAGGCAGGTCCGCGCACGCGCCGCCGAGCCCAGCCGTCGCGCTGCGCCGCTAGATGTCGCATACATCGTGGCTGCGCGCTGACAACCCTACATACAACAAAAGTTTTCTTTTAGTAAGTTTCAGCTTTATTCGTTAACTACGCCATGAGCAGCCAAGCTTTTACTCCTTTACTCCTTGTCACAGAATAGATAGGTACAACTTATTACATTAGGTATATGGAATTTCGAGTCTTAAGTGATCACACCCCACTTTATAGAGTGGCATTGAACTTGACAGAAAAGTATTACACCACAAAATCTAGTTAAAATAAACACACAGCACTTGTACTGCCTTGGAAAAATTGAGTAAAAGAGAAATCTAGGGATTAAGAAAGTAATGATAAGGATATCTAAATCTAGATATAGCCTATAGAAGTACATAATACATACTTTGATACAGGCGTCAGCGAGCGGCGTGCTCAACACTATTCTGAATGCACCAGCTACTTCATGCTTCGAGCACAAACCGAAGTTTTGGGAGAGCCGTTGTGCTTCGCGCGATATCCTTACTAATGCTCTGGAAACAGCACACGAATCATAAATAGGCCATATGAAATCTGATTAAATACAAAACATACATAACACAATAAAGCTAGATAAACGCTTTCACTATCCGACCATAATATGGTAAAATTGGATCATTATTTAAGAACATCGGTACAAAAATACCGACAGTGTTTTGTAAAGCTATATCAAATAATACGCGCACCTTTGTAACAGATATGCAAGCCTTGAAGGTGTATCCGGAGCCATTCTCGGTGCTATATCTCTGCATCTACCAGCTTGAAGGGTTCGACTCACCTCGCTTGCTGTCCACGGTACACATCGAAGTTCTACTAATCTGAAATCAAAAGCAATCGGGATGTTGACTCATGTAACAAATGCATGTAAAATAATGTTTTATAGATTGAAGACAGTATTTTGATACCTAAAATATTGTTTTGACAGTTTAATATCTTGTTAAAATTAAATAAAAATGAATTTAAATTGCATTAATTTGTATACATTATCACGTGACTGCAAACACTAATCTGGCGCAGTGACGTAAATAGACTAGATAGCCAAGGATGTCGGAATTGAAATCTCGAATATATCGAGGAAAAGTATCGATATGTCGATATATCGGTAAAATTTCCAACTAAATTGTAACCAACTTAAAAATAGCTGAAGCTCTCGAAAAGCCGTAACCATTTGTTTTTTATGTATGTTCCCCGATTTCTTGGACACACTTAGATCAATTTGGGAAATTCATAAATTTTATGTCTATTTTATAATAATTTATCAATGGAAATTGGATTATATTTTACACAACGCCCTTTGGTCCCAAATTAAGCTATACTTCCTTGCTTTTGTTATGGGTAGGTACCAGAATACAATTATATTATGTTCGAAAGTATATGTGTATGTATACTTTTTTTAAGACAGTGCAAATATTTTTATAACAATTAGTATTGAATACTGATTATAAAAGAAGTTAGATCTATTATTTTATAAAAGACTAAATTAATCGATAAAAACATCGATCTTTTTTCTAAGTGGACACCCCTACTATCAGGCTTCTGACGTAATCGCCGTCAATTGACAACTTGGAGCGTTTTAGCGGTAATTTTTAAAATAAATCTAATTTTTGCTTTTTTATACTGAAAACATGTATTTTTTAAAAAATTATAATGTCATGGTGTTCACGTAAGAGCTATCTACAAAATAAAAGCTATTCCATAAATAGTCAACATCCCTATTACTTTGTGTACTAATGGCTACTACTTTTATTTTCCTGCTAGTCTTTGTACCTACGTGTTTCTATTAGTCAGACTTAAAAAGAAAGGCGCTTGGGCTACCATATCAATGAATAATGATTTATTCTGTGATAAGCTTATACCGATAGCAGTAGATCACTAAGCAAGAAACTTTAGATTGCGGTCCAGAAGTTTTGAATAATGTATGCGTCTTTTAGTCACTAACCTATGAGCAGGACAACAAGAAAGTATAAAACAGGGTAAGTACCTATTGTGCGAATCAACCCAGACAAACTCATCGGCGCTGGTCACGTTGGTGCAGACAGTATCCAGGGAAGGCTGGCGTACTAAGGGTGCTCTTCTCCTGCGAGCTTCAGCTGCACTGCCACTTTCTGGAACATTCGATTCAGTACCCGTTTAGGAAATTCGTTACTAGTTAAAATTTTTATTGAGTTACAATACATTTTAAAGCCAGATAAAGACGTTAAAAGTGACAATTTTGAAAAACATCTGCCTTATAAAATTAAGATATTACAGGCAGTCTATTGTCTTAAATAACTGCCCAATTTCCAAACTTCCGCTTTTTTATGTAATATTTACTTGAATATGGTCATTATTCCGTGTATAGCGTAGAAGTTTATTACCTGGAGCTCCATTGTTGCTGCCTCCACCAGCACTGGACGCTCCACTCGTGGCAGTACTGCTGCTATCCCTGGATCTTAACGTCAACTGTTTGATAGCTGATCTAATGTCTTCCAATCCACCACCTCCTGGCCATGGAGACTGTAACTGTACGCATGGATATACGGCTGAGATTACAAGAGGGTTTATAATAACTAAATAAATAATAAATTCAAAATGGTCGAGCTTGAGATTAAAGATAGAATAGAATATCCACAAATCTGTGTTAATATCTATATTTATTTACAACTCTAAATGCGGTTTAGATTTGTAATTAATTTTAACACGCTTTTATTGGCTCGGTACGTATCTATCTTGGATACATTACTGCCCAAAAATTGATTTAGGATAAGTAACACACACAGGTTTTTTAACGATTCAGTTTTTCTTACCTTATTGTGAGGTCGATGTTTGGTCCTTGCATGAGGTGGTTGTCGTGATCTCCTAGGCTCGTCTCGACCAGCCTCGCCACCGCCACCGCTGTCCGACATGGACGCGTGACCTGATGACCTGTTCTCATCTGAACTGCTGTTGCATTCACGGACTCCATTCTAATAGCAAAATGGTATATAATTAGTGAATACAATATTATTAGGTAGGTACACTCTTTTTCATTTCTTTACAAATAATGATAGCACAAATGTGGAGATGGATTAGGAATATGGAGGTTTCTGCCTCATTTTTCAATGTCATCTAAGGTATAGTCTATGAAGGTAAATTCTATACCAATTTGTACAGGCATAGGTCAGAGCTGTGTCTCATTGAGTTGATCTCAAATAGGGACAGGTGTTTATTGCCACACGAAGCCACAGTGGAAGAAGAAGAAGATTTAAGAAGCTTCTGAATTTATGAGCCTATTAAATAAAAATTTTATTGTACCGAAACCAGTAACTACCATTAACATAACTAATTAGCATGTCATAAAACTATTATGAAACATACAAAGATGGCCGCCACTGTCACAGATGCTTTCGTTTTCAACAATATTTAAAGTTTCCCACCGATTACGCTTTTCTTTATCAAGAGATCGTGGGATGATTTTAAAAACAATGGTAATTTTTTTTGTGACGGCAACACTTTCGCCTCGTCACGCTCGGATAATTATCATAATGGGTAACTTCGATGTGATCGCGAATAATTAACTAACAAATGCTTGGATGAACGTAATAAATGTAATATTAATTGCGCGTACAACTTTATCTAACAAAAACTATATTGTTAAAAGTGATACCATGTTTAATCTTTTTGTTTCCTCAATTAGAAAGGAAAATGATATTTATTTATTAATAGTGAAAGAACCACAACAGCCAAAAGAAAAGTAGTATATGTATTATATCCGTATTCTGGTACCCATAATACAAGCATAGAAATATAGCTTACTTTGGGACCAGAGGACGTTGTGTGAAATGTCCAAAATATTAATTTATTATTTATTTTATCCGTTTTTATGAACCGGGTGTCTAAATCTGGACTTGTAATTTACACCATTATTACGACGTGTTTATGAAGTGAAACAATAAATAATATCAAGCATTGTAATAAATACGTATATGACTCAATTTCTCAACATGTAATAAATTTTGAAACAATTCAATATACAAAATCCCGTAATGTTAATGATATTTTAGCGTGCGTGCGGCAGTTAGCGACCCATTGACATTCTCATTTATTACTTGTAACACGCTTAGTTTTTTTTTAACAGGCCACCTGATTGCAGAGGTCAATGCCCATAGATACTTATGACACCAAAAGCTAAGTGATTTTTGTAATACTGAACAGCCGACTGTCCGTGTGGTGTCATCACCTTTTTTCCTTCCCTATCTGGGTTTTACAGCAACCTGGGAAGTTCCCAGGTTGCTGTAAAACCCAGACAGATTAGATATTCTCTCAGGGCAATCACTTCCTTACTAATTTATAAGTGCGAAATCCGGATCATAACACAATAATAATAATTTTGACGAGCTTAAGTGTTAATGTGTGGAACGAAACGATAGCGCGACTTAACAAACGTACAACGCCATCTATTGAGCAGAAGAGTAAACTTCTGTTTGTTAAGGATTGATTTCTAAATTTCACGCGTACGAAGTCGCGGGCAACAACTAGTTGTAAATAAGACTACACTTATTTTTTTCTTGAGTGAAGATTATTAAGAACTTCTTAAGTACTGCCATATTCAGTAAGATTAACTGAAACTGTTCAGAGAATAGATACTTAACTGCATGTAACGTCTAGTCGCTTGTCATGAACCGTTTCAGTAACTAGTGGCAGTAATGTAGACTAAAAACTATTATTATATTGCAGTGTTTACTAGTACTCAACCCGTATGTCAGACAACCAATGCCAGCCAGTTTGCGGTTAGTCCGATAATTGGTCCCTACGTATGAATTTAGGCTGAATTTCTGGAATTGCTGCACTATTAAAATAATAATATAGGGAAAGCAATTTATTTTACCTTTTTTATTATAAATCATAGTCGTTATTTTTGTATGTACTTATGTCCTATCTGAGCCTAGATCTAACAAGCTATGAAACGGATTCTGATGCGGCTTTTTTAACGGATGAAGTGGTTATAGAGGTTGGCTTTTTGTATTATTCGTTAAGGTTTAGTGTATTCCATATACCACGCGTACGACATTGCGGGCGTCATCTAGTTGCTTAAAAAGGTTTTGACACTGCCTTTCTAGATCTTGACCCATGAACGTCCTAAACGGGTCTTTTTCGCAATGGGAATGAATTTCAGTCTGATAACAGTCTACGGAAAAAACGCGGATCATATCGGCGAACATTTTTTTGGTTGGCTAGTTTATAATATTCAGACTCTAAGACTTCTATTTCTAAGATTTCTATTTCAAATAAGTTTAGCTTGTAGTAGATTGGGTCTAACCTGTACAGGCGGTGATGTCTCCACAGGTCTATGATGATGGTCATGCTTAGCAGGTCTCCGCTCGAGCGCGTAACTGGCCTGGGCTGGGGCGCTTCTGACAGGCGAGCTGGCTACTGTTAGCTGGGAGACTGCGCTCACTGGTTTTAGTTGCGCACAGCTTGGACCTTCAGTGGACGGCGGGGGGGCTTCTTCGATGTTTGCTGTAACAATAAATGTAACAGTGATAAAGTGTTGTGTTTACGTGTTCTTTCTCTCAGTCCATCGTAGTCCTAATGACATAGGCACGTCAGCAATGATAGCGTCATAGGATAGCTTTATCACTATTTTTTATTCTAACCTACTTATCTTTACTCCAGATTGCTTACAGGTTGGGTAGCCAGAAAGAAATTGAAGTCTGCTTAATAAGAAGTAATATTATGAACATTGTGGAATAAATCCGATTAGAAAGGATTTATTGGAATAAATCCTTTTAAATTTAAAAAATTACACAAATTTAGGAACGTTGTGGACAACGTTCCTAAATTTGTGTAATTTTTCTAAAAAACTCCAATTTTTGTTGCAGATAAATGTCCTACACTGTCTACTTACGTTTAGTAGGTGGCGCTGCAGGTGTGGGCGGCGTGGTAGCTCTATGTGCGTGCGGCGGAGGCGACAGAGGGCGCGCATGTGCCTCGCCGCCAGACACACGCACACGCAGCGCACGTGCGCCGGACACGCCGCCCGGCCACGCTACCTCCTCGCATGGACGACTACCGCTTGATGGCCTAGTTATGTAATATTATGTAATTAAAAATACAGAAATAGCTTTTTCTTAATCCGTACTAAATAACTCTACACGTGAACCACGTGAACCCGTTTAAATCTTATACAAACAATTTTCATATATTCACAACTCGCGGATTTTTATGATTTATTTTGTGAGACTTTGAGTTGTTTGTAAACTATTGTCTTATATACCTAAGTTATAAGAGGACCTCTTCATTGAAACTCCGGGGCACAGCTACAGCCACAGCTAAATGATGGATTGAAGGATATATATTTTTAATAGCCAATTAATAAAATTTCAAAAAATACAAATCGACTTCTGCAAGCCTCAGGATAATTTACAGTTAATATTTTCGAAATACATTACAGTTTGATTTTATTACAGATGTTATGATAACAACTACTTCAACTTTTATCAAAACATTCTTTGTTAATAGAACGATGACAATTTGAGACGTATAACTGTCGCTTAGCAATTGGATTCGATGCACTGAAGGCAGAATTAACCTGTAACCTTGTAACGGAGATTGGGAGTCAACGGCACTTGTTTGTAATTTACAAGACTTGTAATGTAGTGGTAAAATGATTGACTATCATTTAAAAGGACGCGGCTTCGATTATTTGTGTGATGAACACAGATATTTGAACTAGTCTTAGATGTTCTCAACATATTATAGCTAATGCTCCTAGTTTATGGTGACTGTCCTGCTACTTGACTTTTTGCTTGATAATATATAGTTTGTGTATTTTATCTACACTAAACCTGTAAAGTTTCATTAAAATAATTAAAATACTTCAGGAGATTTTTTCCTGAAAGAACAACAAACATCCCTACGTCCATCCATACATCTATACTTTCACGACGAGAAGGCATCGTGTAAAATATCCATAAATATTTTAATTAATTTATTGCGATTCTATCAAATATTTGTATCGCAATATCGAAATAAATGTTCATATTTTTTTTTAGAGTTTCACTTCCGTTTTTTGTTCACAATACAGTACCTACAACAACAACGAGATAGTACCAGAGTCGGTATTATCGAAGTGTTAACAATATCCGTAACAAATGGATTTACAATAACGGTGGTTAAAGGTTACGCCAAGGATTTTTCATTCATCACTCGCCGCAACACATTATGTGCTGGCTGTATATTAAAGAGTAGGTTGTTCTTATGCCGGTTCTTCTCAGCGTATTAAATGTCCTGAACCAGTGGTAGGGAAAAATAACTTGGACATTTCATAAGAGCTCATTTTTTTGGCAAAAAAAAATTGTGCCTACATGAATAAATGATTTTTGATTTTGATTTTTTTTCCAGCGATTTGGATTAACTAAAGTCCGATTTTTCTAACACTAAAAAAAGCTAGCTTTGTTTATTCTAGCGTTTAATTAATTCAAAAATATTTATAAAATATTTCCTCACACCTCAAAGTTTGCAGTTGAAATCTTTTTCTAAATAAATCGTAGTCGTTCTTTCTAGTTAGTTTTTCGATTTCACGCGAACGAAATTGCGGGCAACAGCCAGTTATTTACATAGCCGAGTGTACCTGATTTAAATATGGAGGTACATATTACGTGATTGAAATCTATGTCCTCATTCATATTATTATGATATCTATAAACGTATTCCTTGTTTATGGCCACTTACACCCTTGGGAATCTACATAACCATTCAATGAATATTATTAGCACACAAACACAGAAGAACAAATAGACTTTATAATAGGTTCTAAATATACACATACGAGTTGAAAACACAACCTAGAGAACAGTGTCGTGCACAGGAATTTGACACTGGGTATGCGGAGCAGTACTCAGTCACAAAAACTTTTTCTTTTATAGATTTTTAGATTTAAAAAAAAAAAAAGTTGTATATGTATTCTATCCGTATTCTAGTACCCATAACACAAGCATATAAGCTTAGCTTGGGACCAGAGGACGTTGTGTGAAATGTCCATGAATATTTATTTATTTATTTAGCATAGCCACGCGACGGATCTCTAAGTCGGAAACCATGCCAACAGAACAAATTTAAATCTGAATATCCCGAATCAGTCCACACTGTACTAGAATTACTAAACAATAACTACGTACGTACATACATACGTACATGTACATTTAAAAAAAAGCGGAGCTTCTCAATTCATCTGTATGTTTTTTTTATTGTTTTTTATATTTGTTACCTTATAACTTTTAACTGGGAGAAGCGATTTTAATGATTCTTTTTTTATTTGAAAGCTGGTAGTTCCTGTGTGGTTTCATTGGCACCAGGTCTAGGATCTGATGGTTATCTCCTGAGAAATCGAGGAAAACCCTCAAATTGAAAGGCACATGAAGGCGGTTGACCTTTTTTTAATGAAGTCAATAATACTCAATTATATATATAGTTTAAATACTCTGTAACGTCTTCTAAGAATAGGTAGGTTCTACTATTTTAAGAACGTATTCTTTAACTTCCACGAATGCTTGAAATTCAGGCATCAAAATCTCTCTACTTAACTAACATAGTTTCAGTTTTATAGTTTGATACTTACCAACTTGAAATCAGCTGTTTATTCTAAAGCCATGCACACAAAGCCTCATAAACTAACAAAAGAGTAAACATGATTACCATCCGTGCGTGAATATAATATAACGCGAAAACCTAGTTTTAAAGTAAATTTGAACTTTATGGTGTTTAAAAACGTACGCAACTTGTGGAAAATTATTGTGATGTTTTACATAATTATATGAACGTCCTTGGTCACCCTTCACGGACATTAAATATGTTATTGATGGTTTCAATGTCAGCTCACAATAGATTCCCTTAGTACATAATTTTCGCTGAGAAATACAGGAGTTTTACTAATCAATGTATGGGTGTTCCCTATGTATTATAAGTAAGTTTTTTACAAAAGAAAAATGGTCTATGTATTCTATCCGTATTCCCATAAGAGAAGCATATAAGCTTAGCTTGGGACCAAAGGACGTTGTGTGAAGTGTCTATGAATATAAATTTAATTAATGTTTTAATTGCGTTATTGTGTCTTAAAATTTATAATCTGTATTAAAATTTATAAAATACATACTTATAATAGATAGAAACACCCAGACACAGTACAAACATTTGTATGACAATTATAAATATCATACAAACGATTGTCACGGGCGGGAATCGAACCCGAAACCTCGTGATCAGCAGTCCGTTACATGCACTACCGGACCATGAGTTTCGTCAAACTTATAGCAGGAACTGAAGTAGAGAAATACCTATGTATTGTTAAAGTTACTTATTATGTGAGTATATTTCTCAGTCTAAATATAGAAACCACAAAAAACATCGATACGTGACTCAAACGCATATCGTCAAGTTAAAAACCACAATGCGGGGTGGTTATTATAAACGTGGGTATAACCATAGATGTTATTGTAGCCAATTATTGGCCAGCCAGTAATCAAAATTCACATTTTAAGTCTCCTTGTCTCCGAAGGACATATTGAATGTATTTATTTATTTCGAAAATACGGTTGCGCACTGATGTGGTGATATTCGAAAAACACAACCCCTTATAATTCATACAATACGTCCAGTTTAGTTATGAAAGAATGATTAGCTAACAAGGTATAACTAATAATACATTTAGCAATCTGTGCCCCTTTATCCATTAACCTTGGATAAAAATGTATAAATTGGATTCATCCTGGACCTGTCGTAAGTGTGACAACCACGATTGTCATTTGACTTAATTGCAACATCACGTAATGTTGGAGAACAAGGTCGTTCTGGTATGATTATGAGTGAAGACAATAAATATTTATAAAGTAACTATCATGACCTTGTAAGCATATTTTAAGAGGGCACGACACCAAACTATGCTGCAAACAAAAATATGGTCCCTCGTTTCCTTCGTGGATATTGTCTCCAGAGGAACGAAATATTTGCACAGTATTTAGGTTTCTATCACTTTCTTTCTTGTTGCAGCGTCTAGCATCGGTAAGGTTTTACCCAAAAAGAAAGTGATAGAAGCATAGTTATACTCTTCATATGATACCGCATAAAAAAAATCGATTAAATTTTCGCGAAGTAATAAAGGGGACTACGAAACGTCTTTTTTCAAAGAATTTGTAGGTAAAATCTGCCTCGACTATTTTTGTCCCTTTCAGCGCGGCGCTCGAGAATAGGGATGGCAATCCCCTCATAAGAGTCCTCGGATTTTCTTTGAAGGACTATAAAGAAACACACTTGTTCAAGCCATTGTAACGAGGTAATTAAAGTCGCGAGAGGTTGATCCATTGAACTCGGAATGAAGATAATTAGGGTCGCGACAAATCATTGACAGGAACCAAGACAGGGTCAAGTGCTAGAGAACTCCTTAAGGATTATGCATTCTGAATCATTCATTACATTAACAATGCACGCGAGCACTAATTTTAGTGTCAACGATTGCTACCTAGAGTGATTATTTTTTATCAGTTTTGCCTACCTTTACGTTTATTCGTTAGCGTTATATACAAATTGGTACCATGTTACAGTGAAGCTACAACATAAACGTTTACGACTTTCTCTTGTTTATCACCAGTAAGTTGAATTCTCGCCATAATTACTGATATAAGATCTCCGCGTATTACGACACAGAAGCCAATTTGATATACATCACCGTTCTTAATTGAATTGTAAACATCGGTTTAATATACATTGTATTTTATTCTCAGGGAAGTCGCAATGGTAACGGGACAAAAAATGATTCACACTACAGTAGAAGCTGTTATCGGTAGCTGTTATTGCAATTAGCCTATGTTTTTTTTTCACACCAATTCCTCAGAATGATAAAAAGAACCTGTTCTTAATGACGTTAGTTCACTGGCAATAGTGGTAGGCGAATATTAATTACCAAGATATCAATCACTTTTATCATTCTTGTCTCTGCAAAGATCAACGATACCATCAAATATGCAGGGAGCCGCTGGATGCAAATAGCGCAGGACCTTGCGTTGAGGTGTTTTGTGAAAAGGCGGTGGACAGTGGACGGAAATAGGCTGATAGATAGATGGATGGAAATGTGAAATTTTGTAACATACTCTGCAGTTAATTGCAGCATACAGCAGAATAACATGTATACCAATAATATTCGTTACCTCAAAAGCCAAAGTCCAGATCTTGTTAAAGTGAACAACGTTACCAATCCAATTCAGAAGTGCCCTTAACTTTTGGGTACATACTTATAACAAAAAATATTACCTATATTTTAACTACAGTAGTATGATACGCACAGATAAACAATAATGGTGTTCCTATGGGTTTAAGAGATAAGTATCTGTACGTAGAAACAGAAGCTCGCACGGGTTCAACAACACTCAATTGTTATCGTAGGAATCGCACCGCAATTAAGTCAAACGTCTTCCCTAACGCATGCAGTAAAAAATATGGTGTTTACATCCGTTATATAAGGAAATGTGTGAATTAAACTTGTTATTACAAGTAACAACGGAAATCTCATTATTTAAGAATACTAGATACGCTTTCTCTTGGTGTGAGAGCAAATATGCCAAATGATATAACCTAATGAATTGCTAGACATCATTCTTAATGATGCATCATATAATAATTGTCATTCAACATTCAATTGTGCGTGGGAGACAACTTAATGCATTATTTCTTCCTTGTAGATTCAGTTCCAAGACGCAAGCTCTTATTTGGACATAACTGCAGCTTTGTTATAGTTCTATTGTTTGAGTTTTTACATAATTTTAAAACCGACATCAAATGACATAGATTTTTTAACGTTACACGTTAACACACGAATAACGTTTACACTAGTTAGTATGGCCTGCTTCGTATACAATTAACAATTACTACCGCTCTCAGGTCCCATTATAACCGTTCATAATGAATACTGCGATTATAAAACAAAGCAAAAGTGATCCAGGTCATCTAGTCTAAAGATTAATCTTATTATCTTACCGCTTCCTCCAGTCCTGGACAAAACTCCAGTCGCATTGCTCGTCTTCATCCAACACGGTTGCTTCATGGTGGTCTAGACTCCCACTTCCATGCACTAGCTCTACTAACTGACGAGCTCTTTCAAAATTACCTTCAAACTGCACTACAAGAAACCCATCAGACCCCATAGTTTCAAAAACTTCTTTTTTATATGTCGCATCATTGATAGTCACAACTTCAGACACGTTTCTGCTATTATCTGCCTTGATTTCGGAATAAATAGCTTCAGGAACTTCTATTTCAGATACCATATCTGCGCCTCCTCCCTTGTCCACATCTCTGCTGAGTCCCAAGTTTGCTGTTTCATCTAGAAGGCGATTAGCATAAATCACTTCTTCTTTAACTTCCTCTCTTTGTGACTCTTTTTTCTGTTCATTATGTTTACGAATTATTGAATCACCAAAATAAATTACAACTTTGTTATTATTTTGTGTTATCTTGTTTGCTAGACCACCTTCGGTCAGCGGAAGGTTAGCCTTTTTTGTTTTTTCTTGAGATAGTCTCTGAGCTAATTCTTCATAACACGGTAGGCGATTACTAAATAGTTTTTTATCAGAAGAGCTTTTACTTAGTTCTTCTTTCCTCTTCTCCACGCTCTGGTAGACAGGGGGTCGGCAGCATTCGTCGAACTGGGACGGCTGGGAGGTTCTTACAGACTGTCTAGGTTCACTGTATATATGTTCCACCGGAGAAGACACCTGCGGCAAAGGAATGTATTTTTCATGAACGTTTTTGTAACTAGATTTTTCAGATTTTCTAAAATTTAAAACATTTCTTCGTACTTTAGATTCAGAGGCATCACTATTATTTACTTTTTTTGAACGAGCATTTCCAAGCAGTTTGAAGAGTGGCTTGTGTTCTATTTGCTTCATTCTGTCACTGCTCGGAGCTCGACGGATTCCAAACGGTCCTGACTCGTCCTCGGACGGATGTGGGTATAATTGCTCGCAGCTTGTCGACTTGTGGGTGTTAACTCTAGTTTTCGATGATGTGATTGGTTCCCTACTCTGCCAGTGTCTTACGGATAGCCTGGCAGCTCCGCGGATAAATTTCATAGGTTCCCAAGCCTCCGCTTTCTTGAGTATGAAGTTGTCGCACATGCTGTGTTTCGCGTTAGGTTTTCGAGCATCAGCCGCTCGGCAAGACTGCAGCTCCCTGCAGAGGAAGCACGAGCAGCGGGCGGGACACAGCATGACGGCGCGAGTGTGCCGGCCGCACTGAGCGCGCGAGGTTTCACCGTTAGCCCTCCAAGAAGCATTGTTGCCGCCACCGCCCCGCTACAATATCTCTCACTTCAATTATTGTCGACACACGCGTTATCCATGGATTAACGTTACCGTTTTCACAAAAGCTCAAGTCGTGTTCGAACTTCCATCCAGCCATCTCTAATTGATCTTACGGTTGATTGAAAAACATCTGCTAATAAAATCGATTGGTATTTTTGTCTTAACAGTATTCTGAAGTGTATCATTGCAATGATCAAGGCCTGAGTGCTTCAGTTGTTTATTGGTTTATATACTTGTACACAAACTGGTCTATATCCAATAAGAGGTGAATGAAACCATAAGTTGTATGAGCTAAATATAGAGCACACTTGAATCAAGGGTCTTATTGCTGAATCACTCGTATAATGATACACTATAGCTCCGTGAACCGCATCTGCAGTTTATTTCCTGTGGTGCATAATCAACCAGTGTACTGCTATTAATCCGTAATTATTCCGAATTGATTAAGTTACTGAAGCTTATTATTAAAGTGGACGAATTATAATAAAATTTGAAGTAAATTATAGTTACCGTAACATGTTTGTTCAGATTTTACGTCACTAAATTAAGATTCAAGATAAAAAACAGTATTCAAAGGATATTTATTATTTCTGTGAATTTTACAGTCATCACAGTAGATAGGAACAAAAAATGATCAACCATCATGCTAAAACTGCACCTATGAACAGTGGGACTTGTACCATTAGAGGATTCGTTTAAATATCACTGCTTTTCTATCGATTGTGCCACGAAGCCTATGTACCGATTTTAAAAATAACTAATCATTGCGCCAATTCGTTGGAATTTATATATTTTTTCGGTTTTTGCTACATTTTCATAAATGCTTCGCTACTATCTGTCGCACCGTAATGTTATATTGCCTATAGCCATCCTCGACAATGGGCTATCTCACTCAAATCGAATCAGCAGTTCCTGACATTAGCGCGTTCAAACAAACAAACAAACTCTTCAGCTTTATAATATTAATGTAGAAGTATAGATTATACAAACATTGCTTAGTGGGAAAAATTAAATAACAGTTTTTAAAGAGCAGGAAGTAGTTATTTCTTTTTCTAATTATGGCGAATCCATAGCTTAACAACTCCCGTATTTCTCCTTATAACAAATTTTCCGAAGGTTCGTTGTTTTTTGTGGTTGTTTGATTGTATTTGATAAACTGCTCTATTTTCATCCCACGCTATACTCCTACAATTTATATTGTATATTTCTTGCCTTCTGTAATACTGGTAAATGTATCGAACACTTTGAGAATACTTCTCTTCTATGTTATGATACAATTTTATGATACGCATATTATGCGTTTCCGCTACGGTAACAACATTAACAACATTTAAAACCACTCTGTGTACTGCAATAGACGTGGCGCGCAATTTCCGTTGAAAATTATATATTTTATGATAGTAGTAACATAGCTCTAATAATGAAGTTTAACTTCTTTTGGCACTCTGGGGAAAAATAATGATAGTAAGTAATTTTCTACGATGCGTGAGTACACCCACAACAAAGGTTAGAGTACCCATGCATGTATGGGTTAATAATAAAACAATATTACTTATTTGTGAGATAATTATAATTTTGTACGCTGTGTGTTGAGCGTTTTTCAAGGTTTGGCTTATGTTTTATTTTTATTATTTTTGAACCGTAGCTAATGGCGCTTTATAGTCTCTGCCTACTCCCATGGGTAAATGGCGTGATATTATGATGATAATGATTATATTTTATTATATTTATTTTTCTTATTGTCACAAAATAAAGAGTGAAATTTAAGGTAAAATAAATCTAGATTTTAAAAATGCTTCCCTCACATAGAGGTACTTAATATTTATTAAGATCTACACATTTTCCCATATATCATATAAATATCCTTATTAATTTATAATTGTAAAATCTAGCTGATAAAGTGACATAATTTTGACGAGCTTAAGTGTTAATGTCTGTAACGAAACCATGGTGCGATTTAAAAACCTGTACAACGCCACCTATGGAGCGATATAGTAAACTTTTTTTTGTTAAGGTGTGACTTCTAAATTTCACGCGTACGAAGTCGCGGGCAATAGCTAGTTGGTAATATAAAAATTGCTGGAGTAATTTCAAAGCAGTTCAAATAGCTAACAGCAGTTATTACATTTTTATGGTTTCATACCAAAAGGTAAAAAGGTATGCCATTACGGAGACCGCGCTCCATTCGTCCATCCGTCAGGCTGTCCCTCTGACTGTCATCAGGCTGTATCTATGCAACGGTGTTAGCTAGAGAGCTGTAAATTTCACAATTTGTGTATGATAATAAATAAATAATAAATATTCAGGACATTTCACACAACGTCCTCTGGTCCCAAAGTAAGCTATATTTCTATGCTTGTATTATGGATACCAGATACGGATATACTACGTTATACTACTTTTTCTTTTGTATCCAATGTTAATAATATCTAATAATATATTAAGTAATATCCAATGTTTTGTACTGTAGCGACATCTAGTGACTAATAGCTGTCACTACATAGTACAGCACAATAACAACAGATGGCTTTAAATGTCAAAAATGTGACGTCACAATGAATCCTACATTGCGAAAGCATGATTTGCATACGAGTTAAAATAGCTACAACATCTGAACATACAACAGTGGGGCGAAAGCCCTGGCCAGTGCTGAACACCTAGCCTGGTAGGAGAATTCTCCATTTTGTGGTTAGAGGAGCCCGATCACCCATGCTTCTCTAAAGTACGTTATACTATTATTTCTTTTCTATTAATATTATCTATTAATATATTAATATCTAATGTTTTCAATACAATTTGTGTATCCCGGTATTGGGTGATGTTTTTGGTCGGTTTGACAAATATAATGAAAACGTATATATACGTACGCAACCTTCGTGTGCTAGTCCAATTCTTACTTGACCGGATTTTTATTGTAATAAACACAGATAGCTTTATTAAGCTTTATTTAAACTCATAAACTATGTTCTGGACACTGTCCAGTATTGTTACGGTTAGTTTACGGTTGTCATCGTGAACTATGATTTAATAACATCGATTTAAAATACATTTTACATTTTACATGTGCCTTTATTAGAAATGTTATGCTTTTTAGACAGTTATTATGCCCTAACTTATATCGCATGGTGACTTGCAAGTTCCAGGTACAATTCTGATTTTGTAAAATACAATATGGTGGAATATTCAATAGAATTACAAACTTATAATACTAATAAAATGTTTGTACTGCGTCTGGGTGTTTTCTATGTATTATAAGTATGTATTTACAAAAGAAAAGTAGTATAATAATATGTATTCTATCCATATTCTGGTACGCATAACATAAGCATATAAGCTTAGCTTGGAACCGGAGGACGTTGTCTGTAATGTCCATTATTATTCATAACAAAAATCATGTAACATGCTTTATCCAGTAATCCAGACAGACATGGTGTGCCAACCCCGTGCCCAACAGTGGGACGTTCACGAGTTTGTAAGGAGGAAGGGTTTTCCAGAAAGTACGCAAATGAAACCGCAGAACACAGCGTTCTAAAATTAAGTAAGAAAATAAAATATGCGTCGTAAGATAAATACATAAAGATAATAAAAATGCGTAATAAATTCAAATTTATAAAATCCCACGTAACAAAAAAAAAACAATTAAAAGTTTACATAATAATAACTAAAAGCTTATTACGAAAACTAGTGAAATTAACATGAAAAGTAATAGTTACTTTCATTGCATAAAATCGCGAGTATTGTTCCAAGTCATACTTTGTTCCCATCCCAGATGAGAGAAAGTCATTTGGCTGATAAAAAAAACATATATTTTCCATTGTTTTCTATTAGTTTTCACATGGAAAATGTTTATTATGAATTATAGGCGGCGTTTACTATATCTATTTACTTATATCTGTTTACTATGAATACGGATATCTATACTTATAATAAATCTGTAGAGAGGTCAATTCTGTACATGAAATATATTTTCAAAATAACTATCAGGGGGTGATTAGTGATCGATACTGATGCCAAAAATGCAATCAGTAAAATTTTTGTCTGTCTGTCTGTCTGTCTGTCCGTCTGTATGTTCCTTATAGACACAAAAACTACTCGACGGATTTTAACGAAACTTGGTACAATTATTCTTCATACTCCTAGGCAGGTTATAGTATACTTTTCATCACGCTACAATCAATAGGAGCAGAGTAGTGAAGGGAAATGTTGGGAAAATGGGAAAAGGTGGTCCATTTTTTAAGCTTCCGTCGCGTGTGCAGCCTTCATGGTTAAAGTTACATAGAAATCATGTATGACGGAAATATTCTACATAAAATTGTCTAAAAAATATCCCTAATATATTTATGGTATAATAATATATTTTATGGTTGACTCACAATAACACGTGTAACTCCTGATAGCTTAGCAGTTCGTTCAATCTGATTATATTTGTTTACTCTTACGTTTATAATACTCTCACTCAAGCAGTAGTTAAAAATGTTGCAAAAACGAGGAAAATTTCCTAAATTCTACGCGGACGGAGTCGAGGGCAACAGCTAGTAATACATAAACTACTTTTCTTTTCTAAATACATACTTATAATACATAGAAAACACTCAGACGTAGTACAAACATTTGTATGACATTTATAAATATCACACAAATGATTGTCCCAAGTGGGAATCGAATGAAAAAAATGTTCCAGACGTATTAATTTGCTTCAAAAAGATCAAAATATTTACAAAGGAAGTATTTTTTTTTCCCTTGAAACATTAAAACGGTATGAAAATACAAACAAAATAAACATGGCCAAGAAGAAGTTTTACTATAAAGAACTATACGTTTTGGTTGCATTTTACCACTGCTACAGTCTGCAGTTCTACTATTTTATCACGATTTGCATTCATTACCCAAAATAATATTTTTAAAATAAATGAGTCACGCAATGTTATTTAATATTATTTTCTTTTTATAAAAATAAATAAAGCATTAATCTATATCGCGCTTGATAGATTTATTTTTAACATTATCTTTCAAATCGTTAACGTGCAAAAAGCTTTACATTTCCGTACAAAGATAAACTCTATCAAATCGTGTGAGAAATTAGCTTCCTAGGAAAAGTATTCCGATACACATAGTAACTATTTACATTATATAAGATGTTTGAATAGGAAACTGTCGATGATGTAGTTTATTTATCAATTTATAAGTATAGTATAGACATCCATGCCGATTTCGGCCACGGTAACTCTTTCTTAGAAGCTGTTTCAGGCGGAGCTACTCGGAACTGTACGGTTACGATCATGAGCTCGCAAGTGACTTACATATCCTATCTTGGCAGAGAATGCACGCGGGTACCTGGGGCAGGTCAAAATGCCATTAACGTAGTTGTATGTAATGTTAGAAGGTGGTCTGTTTTTCTGTCTGTCACGCTTCAAATCCAAATCACACATTCTTTGATCCTCGAACTCGCGTACACTTTGCTTTACCAGACGTCTCCATTCCATCCGATTACTCGCTAGCTTGTCCCAACCAGAAGGTTCTATATTACATCTCTTCAAATGTCTTTTTTGAACATCTTTATATCTGAGGAATTGGTCGCCTTGTTTTCGCTAATATTAATACTAGTTACCTCCTAGGTTTGGGTCGTACAATCTCATGCGGCTGCGGATGTCTGCGCGGTGTCCAGGCGGCGCAGGCGCAAGCCCGCTCGCTCCCGCTACCGCCCCCGCTACCGCTCAGCGGCGCCGCCTCCGCTCGCGGCGTGCATACATCCTCACTGTAACAAACATTAAAATTATAGCCACAGCAACAAAGTTATCTAAACAAATAAAGCTAAAAATAATTTAGATAAATCAGTCAATTATTATTACACATAGTCAGAACAACGATGAATGACGGTATTTTCAACTTCGTGGCTTTTTGACTTTCAACGGACTGCCGTTTATGAGGTCTCGGGTTCGGTTCCCGCTCGGGTCAATTATTTGTGTGATGTTTTAAATGTCATTTAAATGTTTCTATGTATTATAAGTATGTATTTACAAAAGAAAAATAGTCTAAGTATTCTATCCGTATTCTGGTACCCATAACAAAAGCATATAAGCTTAACTTGGGACCATGTGAAATGTCCATGAATATTTATTATATTTATTATTATTATATATTTATTTAACTACGGCAGAATGTGAATGTACCTGTCAAAGTGGGTATTATGTTACAGTTTCTGTAATAGTTGATTGTCTATTCCCATACAATGACGCGTAACGGGTAGCTCTTGGTTTTCACGGAACCGTAACGTTATAATCCTCATATTTTAAACAAATTAAAAACTGGCAGCGTTTTTATTATTTAGTCACTTTACGTTACTACAAAGCTTTCATCTATCACTGCTATCGTCAATATACAACAGACTGTTGCCCGCGACTTCGTACGCGTAGAATTTAGAAACTTTTCCTCGTTCTTGAAACATTTTTCACTGATACTTCGCTCCTATTAGACGCAACGTGATGTTCTATATTATAGCTTTCGTCGATAAGTGTACTATCGAACACTGAAAGAATTTTTCAAATGGGAACAGTAGTTCCGGAGATTAGCGCGTTCAATCAAACATATAATAATTTATTATATTAGTTTTCTTTCATTGTTAGATAGAGCATTTATCGAGGAAGGCTTTAGGCTATATAACATTACGCTATGACCAGTAGAAGCGAAGCAGTAGTGAAAAATGTTGCAAAAACGGGGAAAATTTTCTAAATTTCGTGCGGACGGAGTCGTGGGCAATAGCTAGTTTGTTTATAAATACTATTCAAAATATGAGTTATCTTAATTAACAAAACACTGTTAGGGAAAAATACTGAAACTGTTATGTTTTGATAAATCATATAACTTGCTAAATTCTATAAAAGACAAGTATGCGTAACTTTAAATACTGTAGGTCCTACGCGCTTTAGAAGTTATGTAGCACATTCTTTCAATTATACAGGGCGCTTTGTACTTATCGCTCTTCGGTACAAAAAGTCCCTTGTGGCAGCTAAGTGTGCCGACATTAATATGCGCTAAGTAGCTTGTTGCCTTAAGGGATATACCTACTTTTACCGTTTCATACCTAAGTAATTTGTGCTAGTTTTCAATAAGTAGCAGGATGTGCTACGCCAGAATGTATATTTTGTTTATTTCTTGTGTTGCCATAATTAACATAAATTTCCAAGCTAAGTTGGATTGCCCAATAACGGGATGTATATGCGCTAAGAAAATTTTTTTAACTAAGTCCTAGTACCTACTTAAGAGGATACCAAAATAGCTTCGTGCATTTTTCTACGTACGAAGTTTTCATTTTTTCTGTAGATTGAATGGCTAGAGCTCTAATTTTTAAGTATATGTTTTTTCAATATATGATCTAGGATCGCATAAACTCAGAAAAGCGATTGAAAAAAGTTTTCTCGATAGAAAATCTTAGCGAAACAACCTCTCTCATTTTTTATTTTTTTCAATTGTCGGTCTATTATCGCATAGTAACTAATGAAATAACTTTCAAAACATAAGTAACTATTATATATAGAAACACGTAAACCGGAATTAAAATATATTTAGTAGATTTTGAGTAAACAAAAAAATATCCCTAATTCTTCATTTTCTATACTTACTAGCTGTGTTAATAGGTACATGTCGACGATAATATTGATGTAGGCCGTTAAGATAACAGGAACACTCGTACTGCCTGCGTTAATAATATGTTATGGGCTCTCCGCATTAGTGCAATCTTGGCACTTTTTGTAAATCCTCTTGCCTTGTAACCTAATCCGCGAAGGTATCCAATGAAAAGTTCGATGTACTTGAAAGTAATATACGACGTTATTAATGTAAAGTTTAAGGTAACAATATGGGGATAAACCGGTTGAGTAATCAAGGGCTGGGTGAAATGGCACGCGACGTTCCTATTGTGTATACGGCCCAGCGGGTAAGTGGGCGCGGCTTCCTTCCTCCGTACTATTTATGTTAAGTGTTCATTGACCATTAAGCCATCTGATTTTAAATTGAATACAGTAGTGGTATTCAGTAAGAAAAAGTGAAGTGAATTTTCGGTGAATCTTGATCACGTGACAGCGCTCCTCCAATAAAAATAGAGGAGCGCTGTCACGTGATCAAGATTCACCGAAAATTCACTTCACTTTTTCTTACTGAATACCACTGCTGGCATCAATGTTTATACTTTTTCTTACATCAAATCTCCACGTTTGTGATGGTGATTCAGACTGTATATGAGCTTAAATGAGACTAAAATTAATCTATTGTGATTACGATTTAGTTCCGCTCCGTCACTGTAAAGAAGTTCAGGGTTTTCTAGATCAAGGCAAAGCTTTTTACAGGATAAACAGAAATAACAGAAATTAAGGTGGCACTTATTTAACATTTTTCTCTTTTAAATAATTATGATTTCTCATAATACACTACGCGTAGCTCTTAGGGTTTGGAGTAATACATTCATTTCGTTGCAGTATTTCCTGACTCTTACTGCATTCATAGCTGGAATGGCTTGGGTACATAGTATAGTTTACATGACTGATGTAATATTATAAAGCAATGCGGTTTAACTGTACAATCTGCCATCTGCCAAACAACTTAAACATACTACTTCAAGTCCCGGGAAATGCGCCCGAAAATTCCTTGTTAAAAGGCATGTAGCTTAGTCATAGCATCACAGTGGCAGTTAATACTGTGCCACTAATTGCTTCATTAGGTGTGGTTGTATAATTAGAGCACTAACCTGTGTTACCAGGCTCATTAAAGCGAAATACCCATCCATTTGTGTAAAAATGTAGAGCTTTCTAAGTGATTGCATTTATATTAACTTTGCGAGCGAGTATGTCGTATATGTATTAAAAAATCTGTACGTATCTGCTTAGCCTTGCGTCCCATCAAAATTGATCAATTCCGATCTTTTCAGGCGTCTTAAATATTGTTCTAACATTGTTTTCCACCTGCAAATTATTACTTTTTAACACGTTTTTATAAGTTCGGTATGTATCTATCAATGTATTAATCTATGTAACGGAACGTTTGAACGCGATTTTCACCTACTTGCGATAGTCGGATTGAGTTGAACTTTTGCATACATATCAAAGACCGATGACAATGCAATTATTATTTAAAAATACATTCTGGATTTTCAAGCGTGTTTTTAAGCTTTTGAACTAAGCAGATTATTTCTCCATAATGTGTAAAGGTATTAAACTGAATAACCTACGATAATATACTACTAACCCTATTCTGCGTGTTTTTGAAGAAGGAATTACAATATGTTCAGATTTACTTTGCTATACTTATTCGTTACTTATTTCTTGCATTTGCTAAACCTCTACTATGTGTGCCGGCGTCAACCTGCGTCAGTTACAAAGTGTTACAATGTTTAAAACTGGTACCTATTTAATAAGGACTCTTATAAGTACGGTACCTTATGATTATACCAAATTTCTGTGTAATCTGTGAGAGATTCGCACTTGACTTAACGCGATGAGCGCGTCAATTTATTTGTAAAACCTGAATGTTCACTTTTGTATTATTAAAAATCTTGTTGCAGTTTTCTTTTCAATTATTTATTTTTACATAATACCACACAACGATTATCATCGCACGACAGCTTAGACGGTAGAGCTAGCTTGTGTTCCGAGGTCGTTGGTTCAAATTGATTCTAAACCCTTATACTACTGTGTCTGTCTATTTGTTCTTCCACATACTTAAATTAAAAATGGTTTTCATTGCGCGTTCCGTCCAACTGTCCAATTATCTCACTTTGGATTATTTTTCTTGCGATCCAGGTTTAAATTAATATCGTCCAAAAAGCGCAAAGAACTACAGAATACTAATCACGATATCGTCATGCCTTTTTTGCATGGGGGTAGCAAGCGACAAAAGGGCGTCATTTGTTACAATCTTAACACACTTCTTTAGCTTTATTTACACTCATACTCATACATCTGGTCATTCATGCACTAGTGAATACTTTGTTTTAATATTGAGTTCAATGACAATAACACCAAATATAGACGTATCAAGAGTACTCACGAAATAGACCGGCCACTCACAGAGGCACAAACTTCAATAATTCAAGATAATTTGTTAACATGTCCGCTTCATAAATCATTCGTCTGACACTTGCCCTAATAACAGGATGTTTAAATTACTGACACCGTACGGCTACTGTGTTTCACTAAAATGATATAAGACATCAGCATTTTATTTTAGGAGTAATATTTCCTTTACTCCTGAAATAAAATACTCATGGCTGGAATACAATTCTGCATTATTATTTTTTATATTAACAGCCCAATAAATATAATATCACAGGACTCTTTCAAGCACTGAGGAATGAACTGCAGATTATTTTCATGTACATAAAATATGTAAATTGTATTATAAAATAAATATATCAAATAAGTAAGTACTAAAGTAAATAGGTAAGTACTTATATAAATTTTATATCGGTACTAATTCTATGTGTATAATTGATTTTAACTAATTTTGACGGGCTTCGTGGTGGAGTGGTTTATGTAATGGACTGCCGATCACGAGGTCGCGGGTTCGATTCCCGGTTGGGACAATCATTTGTGTGATATCCATAAATGTCATACAAATGTTTGTACTGCATCTGGGTGTTTTCTATGTATTATAAGTATGTATTAACAAAAGAAAAGTAGTATATGTAGTCTATCCGTATCTGGTTCCCATAATACAAGCATAGAAATATAGCTTACTTTGGGACCAGAGGACGTTGTGTGAAATGTCCTGAATATTTATTATTATTATAATTTCTCTTTATTTATTAATTTTCTTATTTTTTACATTTTTAAAAAGATTACAAAACAATCGCACAAAATTAACATAACTAAGTAACTTAAAATAACATAAAAATAAAACAAATAATTACATACATTATTATTATTATTATAAGTAAACTTTATTATGTTGTTTCTTATTATAAAAAATGGGTAGGTACTAACGATTTTAATTATAATAAATGTGTACAACAATGTTATCGATTAATAAAAATAAAAATACACTAGAACTGTTTTTATTTTATTCAGGTTAACTTTTTTGACTAATTTTGTAATTAATTTGTAAAACTTCTGTAATGTTACGATAAATAAAAACAGCACCATTCTCACTTCTCTGATAAGTATTACTTAATGAATAAAGTAAATTATTTTTAATAGTAAGTAGATAATAGTCCATTAATGAAGTAATAATGATGATGTAAATATTAATTGTGTGAAAATACGAACGTCGCACATGTTATCTCTAGTCATTTAAAAATGAGATAAAAACCCGTGGCCATTTTTTTGGGTGTAATATTGTGTAAAGTTTGAAATCAGAAATCAGAATCACCTCTTTGAGCTGTAATATTACGTAGTAGGTACTAAAACAGATTATATAACGTCTTCTGGTCCCATATTCAGCTAATATTATAATGCTTATGCTATGGATTTTTGATTAAGGACATAGTATTTAAACACTGTCCGTGTGGTGAGGGATTAAGAATACAAGTGCCACCACCCCATCTCGTCCCAATGGTGCTGTAAAAGTCAGCTAAGGGATATTGCACATAGATAACATCCTCCGTGAGAGACGGAAAACTGGAAACTAAACCCTATGCCAACACGCCTAGTCAGCGCGGCACAGTAGACTATAATCCCTCCAAAGTGGAGGAGGCCCATGCCCAACAGTGGGACGTAAATGGGCTGGAGGAGGATTTAAACATACCAAGGTACCTATACTTTAAAATACGTTACCTAATATTTTCTAACACTTGCGCGACTCATACGCGTATATTTGTTTTAACTTTTGGCCCGACGTTTCGGAGACTTTGCAGTCACCATGGTCACGTAGGGCCAAAAGTTAAAACAAATAGACGCTTCTAAATCCGTAAAACGTGGTTTTATTTATACGTTACCTAAATTAATGTTATTAATGACTGCGTAATAGCTCTTTTAAAATTAGCTATGTTTACAATATGTTTTCTCTCCGTTTTCTTCCATAGGTGCTTTATGAAGCAGGTAAAAATAAATAAACTTATTACATGTTGCGTGGTGTAGACAAGCACCATCGACTAAAACTTTTCCTATAAACAATTACTTCATTAAATACGATATTTTACAAAAATATAAGTGTCAATATTTCTTGATTCCGTTTTATTTTAACTTATGTCAAAAAAATTACACTAGACGAGAGTTTAAAGACTTTAAATCCACGTGAAAAGATTGCAAATTAAATACGTTTTGTACAAGACATCGAGCGGGTCCCGAAGGCGATCCTGCCTTATACCTGACACAATGGAATCCAAAAAAAACAGGACAAAAAATTCCAATGGACGATTTATGTACCCTTTCGAATACCTTGCGTTCTTGAGTTTATGCCCCGCGGCAGATGGCAAGCTGAATATTTTAGTGTCATCAAATGGTATTGTTAATGTCAAGTTATCAAGCTACCGAATTTTAAGGTCGTTGACTTGAATTAATCTTTTGTATTTTAATAGTAACTAGCTATTGATTTAAACCTAAAACCTTAACAAATTATTCTTTAACACGTGCGTGACTCATTTGTTCATATCAAACTACTTTTTACCACTTTTTACGGATTTAGACGTGTGTATTTGTGGGGTGGTGGGCAGTCCCACATTCCCAGTTTTCCGTGTGGTGACGGATTAAGAATACAAGTGTCACCACCCCATCTCCTCCCAAGGATGCTGTAAAAGCCAGCTAAGGGATATTGCACACAGATAACATTCTCTGTGAGAGATGGAAAACTCGAAAATAAACCTTATGCCAACACGCCTGGTCAGCGCGGCACAGTAGACCAAAATCTCTCCCAAAGTGGAGGAGGCCCGTGCCCAACAGTGGGACGTTAATGGGCTGGAGGAGGAGGAGGAGGGCAGTCCCACCTGTGACCACGGTGTCTGCAAAGTCTCTGAAACGTCGGGCTAAAATTTAAAATAAATACACGCGTCTAAATCCGTAAAAAATGGTTTTATCTTAACAAACTATAATAAACCTTTCACCTAAGCTATTCTCTCTTTGTGTAGTTTCAAAGATTATTAAATCTCACATCTCACAGAAAAAAAAACGCCATTTTTTATAATTAAACTTACTATTTCTATAGTTTTTTCTATGATTGATAGATCAATAATAAACATACTAGTGTCACCATCCTCATAAATATTGGAAAAAAGAGGAAAGATTAACGTTAGGTACATTCTACAAACTTAATCAAGTACAACTTGCACTTTTAATGACAAGTATACAGTACTATAATTACTTTTTCTATAACAAAATCTGTGAAACGGCTTAATCACGCTATGTTTATTTTTCTAGAAATTATACACAATAATTTACCTCCCATGAGAATACCATGCTTAATGCAAAAACCATGAGAAACTTTAACATTGTGCAGCGAAAGTTATTGTGATTATTCTTGTTCGTTATAGATGTTGTAATTATAAGCATGATATAACATTTAAAATGGAAATGGCCGGATTTTACTAGCGTTTAGTAGTCCCTAACTACTAAACGCTAGTAAAATCCGGCCCAGTATGAGTTAGGCTTGTACACGAAGGATTCCATACCGTTATTATCATAATATTTATGTTTTAACGACCCCAAATAAGGGGATAAGAGCAGGAAAATAATGATGAAAGAAAAGAAAGAAAGAAAAAAATATTTATTTACACTCACGGTACGTACAGAGTATATCTTGATATCTAAAATAAAACTAGAAAAAATATATAAAAGTAGTATTACACTGGTTAACCCATCCGTAAACGGGAAAAAGGTACAGCAAAATGTTGAAAGGGTATCCATAAGATAACCTACGAGTAACAACGCTGATTTTATGCGATATCCTAACTGACACATCATAATTATGATAAGTATTTGTTTAATTTGAGATGTTGCAGGTACGACCGCAATAAGCTCAGTTGGAAGAGCTTCGGAACGGTATTCCGAGGTCGTGGGTTCATGTCCCGCTTGCGGCATTTCACTTTTTCCACCATAATTTGATTTATTAAGTAAAAAGCACAGCATGTCAATTGCAAAATTAATAAATTACTTAAGTATTTGTTGCTTAACTGATATACACAAACTTGTGTTTTTAACTCTCTAGCTACCACCGTTCTGAATATATACTAATACTAGCTGACCCGGCAAACGTTGTTTTGCCATACTAAAAAAAAAGTTTGAAAAATAGATGTTGGCCGATTCTCAGACCTACTGAATATGTATGTAAAATTTGAGAAGAATCGGTCAAGCCGTTTCGGAGGAGTACGGTAACTAACACTGTGACACGTGAATTTTATATATAAGATGTATATAGCCTGGTGACGGATGGACGGACAGCTAAGACTTAGTAAAAGATAGATTTATACTAATAATATAAAGCTAAAGAGTTTGTTTCTATGTTTGAACGCGCTAATCTCAGGAACTAATGATCCGATTTAAAAAATACTTCCAGTGTTGGATAGTACATTTATCGAGGAAGGCTATAGGCTATATAACACCACGCTGCGACCAATAGGAGCGAATCAGTAGTGAAATATGTTGTGAAAACGGGAAAAGTTTTCTAAATTCCACGCGTACCGAGTCGCGGGCAACAGCTAGTAATTGAGTCGCAACAGCTAGTAAAAAAGACGAGTCTCGTGGTTGAGTGGTTCATGTAGCGGACTGCCGATCAAGAGGTCGCGGGTTCGATTCCCGCTCGGGACAATCATTTGTGTGATTTTTACACGCTTTATATTAGCTTCACTTGTATGTTTGTTTGTATGTTTGTAACCGACTCCTTTGGACGCTATTTTGACCCACTTTAAACGGTCAGATTCTATTCAAATTTTGCACACCTTTCAAAGACCGGTGACAATGCAATAATTCGATTAAATAAAGCGTGTTTTTTAGTTTTTTTAAACTATTTCTATGTATTATATAGTATATCTATCTATATCTATATAGTATGTATTTACAAAAGAAAAGTAATATATGTATTCTATCCGTATTCTGGTACCCATAACACAAACATATAAGCTTAACTTGGGGCCAGAGGACGTTGTGTGAAATGTCCATGAATATTTATTTATTTATAATTACTAAGCCACATTACAGTTTTTAAGGTTCCATACTTTAAAAGACATTACAAAGACGTCGAGTCGCACTTCTCATCCAATAAGATAAAGCTTAAAGGTGGTTTCCAGATTAGTACAAGGATTACAGAATATATGTATGCAGGCTGTAGACATCGAAAATAGCTACCGAACCGCTGCTTGTACGTGCTTCATGCTGTATTTAACTACAATTTATTTATTTTTTTTGTATTGGCATAATCAAGAATATTTAATTGTATGCAAATGAAACTGCGGAGCACGGCTAGTGTTCATAAAAACATCTTCTTTTTAAAATTAAAATCCAATTACACTCATTGGTATGGTCGAGTGCATCTCAATTTAAACAGTCTGTATTCGTTCGTGAGTTATGAATAAATATCAAGATTTCATATGTCCTGATGTCAAAATGAAAATAAATTAAAGATATGCATCAGATATCACTGTAAAATACTTGTGCTTATTTCTTATGGCACTGCTAAGAAGCTGTCTTTATGGGCGCCGTTTTGAAGACAATAAGTTTCTGCATGTCTGTACTTTACAAGGGTCAAGTACGAGTTGAATTCACATACGAAGGGTTCTGTGCCGGTATTATCATAATATATATCAACCTATTCGTCATACTGAACCCTAATAACACCAAATTAAGGGACAAGGGCAGGAGAAATGTTGATTATTGCTGATGATCAGTATCTGTATTTGTTGTTGCAGTATCAACTGATGTACTACAAACTATGAAATTTTCAACTATCACCGTCCCGGAGATACAGCCTGGTGACAGACGGAAAGAAAAATCTCAGCCCCGTTTTACCTCTTGGTACGGAACACTAGATAATTAATTTATTTAACAAACCTTGTACTGTACAATAGTTTTTAGAAAAACATCTAATAGTTTTAGAATTTATCACAAAAAAATAGATGACGCGACGCAGTGTGTGTCTTTCTTAATTAGTGGCATTTTTGAGTGATCTACCAAAAGTTAAGTGTAAGTTGATAAGCAATGAAGACTTCTCTTAAAAAGCTGGTTCAGTTCTTAAGTTCATGATGGTTTCAAATTTACCTTTGAGACCCGTTTTAAAACGATTTTTATTGAAAACTCAATCTTCCCGTATATTGCGGACAAAATGGTTAAAATTCCTAATAATTGCATTACGACAATTTGGAACGGTTGTTTTGAATAAAACTGAACAGTTTTGGAGCTAATTGAGTTCGGAATGTTGCCGATAAAATCTTGAATGAGCTCAATTTATGTTTAAGAGTAAGTGGAGCGTAACTGAAGATGTAGGGCGTGGCTATAGCTTCCGATACTCTAATCATATTAAGTAACGATGCTTGAAATAATGCATTCGATAAAGTATGAAAAATGCTCTATTACTAGAGAGCAGCCTCGTTTTTATGGTCATACGTAGGCAATATGATGATACTAAATGACTTATGGCCGTTAATATTAACCAATCTGCAATTGAAAAGATTATTTACGTTTGTCAGTAAGATATTATTTATAAACAGTTCAATTTTAGAGAAGTAAAGAGAAGTCCTAAGAAAATTCCATATTTACTTAAGTTATTCTCTATTGGACAGTTTGTAAGCTGATATAAAGAGGAGTTAACACTCCTTTTTATGACGTCAGTATGACGTCCTTCAGAAGACTATGGAAGAAAAGATATGTTGCGCCGACCTCAAATAATGGGATAAAGCCAGGAGAATGATAACTTCCATTTCATCAGGAAATGCTGTCCGTCAGTAGTGAGAACAAAAGCTTTCGTTTATCTATATTTTGTAGCACCAACTGAATCAAATTTCTTCTTGTATATAAATATCCCACACAATAAAAATTACAAACAGCGAACTTCACCGAAGTGATCCTATAAAGGCTTTCAACTGACACACGAACCCTAAGAAAACACGACAGAAATTCTGCGGTAAAACTCCACATCATTACCAACAGCTTTCCATAAAACTCGGCAGTTATAATTATTCTTTAAATTACGTCTTTATGGTTTATCGATATAAATAAGAGGTAACAAACTAAAATGATGTTAATATCAGTGACAGATGGAGATTCCAAGTCTCCGACATTTCAAAATCAGCTCAAAACCGGTGCGCTCATTAGCCGTGTGCCGATGACATCGACCACTTGACGCCAAGATAAACATATCTGTTACAAAAGTGCTTCGTAATTTTATATATAAACTAGCTGTCCCGGCAAACGTTGTTTTGCCATACTAAAAAAAAGGTTTGAAAAACAAATGTTGGCCGATTCTCAGACCTACTAAATACGCAAGTCGTGCAAGTGTTAGCGAACATTATTTCAAAGTTCGTTGTACATATCTGTTGAGGTTTTACGATTGATTAAAACTGTTATAACATATTACTACTTACATTTGGTTAATTAACTTAACGTGATTACTACGAACTAGTTATAGTAAACAGTTATTTACCAATGACATGACCTGCGCAGACACAACCGCGTCGCTCTGGGACGGCTCGAACTTTGTTTTTGACTATTAATTAAGTTATGGTGTTATATTTTTACTGTTCAATTTTGTTTCAATACTGTTAATTATTTTGAGAAACTGTTCTATGTTCCATGTGATAATGGATTAAGAATAAAAGTGTCACCATCCTATTACCCTATTACAACACCACCCTATTTCGTTGTTGAAGTATTGACTAAAGGGTGAATAAGCAGATAACAAATTCTGGAAAAGTTGAAACTGAAACCTTTACAAAGATGTTTGGTCAGTGGTTTAGTAATCTACATCATCCGATGCAGGCCAGGCCTGCGGGTATCCAATGATGGGTCCTTATTGTGCTGAGGACGAAGTAATAATGAAGAAAAACTTTTGTTTTTAATAGTAAAATTAACTAGTTAAGCTACAAATTTAATATTTTTGGCTTCTCAAAAATTGGATAGACTAATATATCTTCGATAGATAGCAAGCTATCGAAGATATATTTAAAAAGGGTTTATCGTGATTTGATTTAATTTGTTAGATAAGATTGATAACATGGCCAGTACTCTTTTAACATAGAGTAAAAGACTTTGCCCTACTTCGGGACTACAAAACGTCGGGTTATACACTAACCAATATTTACGAGTCTAAATCCGTAAAATGTAGTTTTTATTAAATGATTACGGAGTGTTAAAGTATATTAAGGTACGTTAGACAAGTATTCAATAGTTATGTGGATAAGTGAAACGTATATATATAACTACTAGCTGCCCCAGCAAACGTTATTTTGCCATACAATTCTGTGTAAAAAAAATTTCATCAAAATCGGTCCAGCCAATTGTGATTCTAAACCATCCTCAAACCCCCTTGAATACACACAACAAATTTCATCAAAATCGGTCCAGTCGTTTAGGAGGAGTTCAGTCACATACACACGCACACAAGAAATATATATATTAAGATGTATACTTGAATGTATGTATGTACTTTCTTCTTAGGCTTAGCGGCTTTCAAACTGTTGCAAAGTTTTAATTAAATAAGTTCACTACTTAGGTTTTATCATAAATATATGAGTGGAATCATTATTTTTGAAAGTATCTAATGTAAACAAATTTTCTAATGCAAACCATCATTAAAAGTTGTTACAATCAGTGTTATTACTACAACACATTACATATTTTATCGACAGCTATGCATATCTACAATGTTCCAAGGCCCTACTACGATAAAACAGAATACTTTCGCCTTACAACACTAACTACAATAGATAGTCCCCCACTACTGTGAGAAACATTTTTTCTACTGTAAAAGCACTGTTTACCTAGCCATCCATTGAGGTATTACTTCACGGTCATTACACTGCACTGTAAGTTTTACAAGTAATGTATTATCAACACTTCACTGAAAAACTTTTACTTTTTCCCGGTTTGGTTCGCGCATGCGCAAACCGCGGTGCGCGGACGCTTGTGGACCTATCTACACACTGCCGCTACCCGCGCCCGTCACTCCTATAAATTCTTAACACGACTCGTGCCAGAGCTTGGCCCTGTACAGTCAAACACACATGTGTATACGCCCTTAGATAAATGAACTCTGGAAATTTACTCCTTTTAAAAATGATAGTCAAAGAGATTTGATCGAATTTAAACTGAACTACAGTATTAAAAGTTAAGGTACTTATATTTTCCATACAAACAGACGGACAATCAAATAATGCTATACGGGTTTTGATAATGCTTGTATAAAACTCGAAGAAGAAATTACTCAACGGCTAAGACAATAAGTAGATACCGTACAACATTCTCACAATTAACACGAATTTAATTATACATCATATTATTATCTCGTAATATGTTTAAAATAAAGAGTTTTATAAAATATTGCTTAACAATGTTCAAGTAAATACAGTCCACTCTTCTTCCAGTTAGATCTAACAATTTTGTGAGTTAATAAGCAACGACTTATTCTAATTCTTGGGTGATAACTATCTTGGATAAACTATAAAAATATTATCACAGCACTCCACTGATCTAAATGACTAGTAAATAGAATTTTTACCTACAGATTTTACGTTCGTTTTAGCAAAAAAACTGTTAAGAAGACCAAAAAAAATAGAAGATAACATTATATTACAAAGAACGCCCAAGGTGAGAAATATCCCATATTTTAAGCCGCATTTTTTGGTATCAAGATATAATCTAAAGGACCACGTGGACATAAATATAAAATTAAGCGCAGGATTGTACTACGGCGCGCGCGCAGCCTCCGGTCGTCGCTCGAACAACCAGTCCGACAGCATTTAATACCCTCCCCGCACTCTCATATCCCAAACTTTAAAACTCACGTACAAAAACGCACTCAAACTAACCATATTAAAGCCTAATATCAAGTAAATTAAAAACAAACATATAATTATTCGGTACTGGTATTAAATACCTCTGCTATTTCGTATAAGACAGGGTTCTATACATATTTGTCCAAATTTGGTCGGTCTTGGACCGTATTTAGAGGGCATAAGACCGAATTCATGGCTATAAGTTGTAGAATGCACCTGCTTTTGAGACGTAATACCAATCAATGCACTCCCATTATTATTGACTCGATGTTTTGCTGCTGTAATTTGATGGCAGATCACGTACAGATAGTAAAGTCTTCTTCAATTAGTTTAACTTGTACTTTAAACTATAAAACTTTGATACATTCATGTAATGGGAATTTAAAGAGAATTTAAGAATAGGTACAATTGTCATCACTCCGTTTTCTTATATGGGTTCTGTAGGGGGAACTAGCTCAGGGATAGTTTAAACAGAGTAGGTATATCGTCAGCGAGAGATGAAAAACTCAAAGCTAAGCTTTCATGTCTATGTTGCCAACACGCCAAGTCAGTGTGGCCTATCAAAGCGAAAAAGGTCCGTGCCCAACAGGAGGGCATTAATACGCTGAGATGATGACAGTTATAGTGCTACTGTAGGTACTAATACTATTAAACACTAACAATACAGAAGTATTGTCGTTGATCCGAATCCAAAATATTCGGGGGATGAATACAGAACCACATTATGATTATATTTGGCTGAGAAAGTACATCATACCAACAAAACGACGGGCTTCGTGGCGTAGTGGTTCATGTACTGGACTGCCGTTCACAAGGTCGCGGGTTCGATTCCCGCTTGGGACCATAAATATCATACAAATGTTTGTACTACGTTTTCTATGTATTATAAGTATGTATTTACAAAAGAAAAGTAGTTTATACATTATATCCGTATTCTGGCTTAGCTTAGCTTAGCTTGGGACCAGAGGACGCTGTGTGAAATATCCATGAATATTTATTTATTTATTTATAAAAAAAAAAGTATTTAGAAAATTTGCGCCCCGGGCCATAATGGTTTGTCGCCCCCATAAATTAATAGAGATTGAGCAAAGTACTCCACTAGACGTCTGTTTATGTCTATGTGTCTGTTCTTGAAAAACTTAAAATCTACATAATGAATTTTCATGCAATTTGAAGTTGTAAGAGTGTTTTAAGATATAAGTGCAGCCCTCTTAGACGGGCCACCCCGGGTCATGAGCCCTCTTGGTCCTAGGGTAAATACGCCCCTGTATACCAAAAAGACAAGAAGATAATCAAGAAATCTATTATTTTTCTGTGACAGTTCTTGATCCCATAACCAAAAATTGTCTACTTCCTAATATGGTTTGTTTGTAAACAAAAACCATGACTAAATAAATAATTTATTAGGATTCGCATTCTATTAAAAATACCAATAATGAGAGGACTATGCTAAAGATTTAAATAAGCACGTACCTATATCATAGAAGATAAACTTTGAAATAAACATTAGGTAGTACTCAGGAAACACAGGTGGGAATTAGGATTTAGAAGAGACCAACATGAGATCAAACTCATCTTACTAACTTTCTTAACCTTGTAGTTTGCCTCTGGCGCCCTGTAACATTGCCCCGGCTAATATGACTAGCAGTATATAGATACGTTTAGTTCTGTTCTAGTTAATTCTAGTCTTGCAGCAAACATTTTTTGTTAACTTTATCGTGATTTCAGGTGATGATATTCCAAATCCTAGAGGCATAATAAATAAAATGTTTATCTATTTTGTTCAAGCAGTTACAATATACCTGATGCTAGCACTAACTTTGTGGAGTTCCGCATACATTATTATAACAAAGGCATGTATGTAAATTAGTTTCGTACCAAAGTCACAGATATACCAAATGTATACGCCGCATCAAACAATCGATAACCGCTGGCTAAAACAACATTAGTACCGATTCTACGCGCACAACTAAACTAATTACTTGTAAAAAATGTCATTCGCAGTCATTTCACAGATTTACGTATGTAAATTAGCTTCGTACCAAAGTCACAGATATACCAAATGTATACGCCGCATCAAACAATCGATAACCGCTGGCTAAAACAACATTAGTACCGATTCTACGCGCACAACTAAACTAATTACTTGTAAAAAATGTCATTCGCAGTCATTTCACAGATTTACGTAGTCGACAATACTACGGACAACGCCACGCTATTTAAGACTGAAAAAAAATCTAAGTATTAATATCCATAGTCTGGCATCTAGGCATCTAAAAAATCCATATTACAAAAAAGTCCGTGTGTAAAATATCAATGTTATTTTATATCAATAGATTTAATTATTCCAAATAGAGCTGGACGTTTAACACTCATAGGAAGACTTCCATATTCACGGGTGCTGCCAGACAATGGTCCTAACAACAGAAGGTAACGACAAGTCAACAGCTACGGCAAACCCACTTATCCCAAGCTAAAAATACCCCAACGTGGAACGAAAACCTTAGAAAATTAATCAAATTAAACAGGGTTTCAATCACAACTAGGAACTTGTGTTTGGAAGAGTCTTCTACTCCTTTACTGGCTAAGACGGCGACAGTATAAATTGTCATCCATGACCAGGTTCCCTTCTCTCTAATAATGCACGGACCTTCGTTCATACCCGCCCTTTGAGTGGATTCTTCGGGTAATAAAGCAAGAACTTAACTGCTTAATGATGTGAGTACAATTTTTGACAGATCTAGAAGTGGTAACAGCACCTTTCACCTCCCTTTTCGATAACCATGATATATTTCTTCTCCATTCATTAATATCCCGCGATTGGGCTTCGGCACTGACCTCCTCCTCAAGAGGATTAGCTGCATAGCATTAGATAAGCCGCTCAAAAAAACAACGCCTACTATCGCCTAGTACCTATCACTGCAACCAGATAGATCTATTGTGATCGCCATTAAGGGAGGATACTTCAAGAGGATACTCATTACCCAGTCTTATTTTTCGCGTGTTGGCATTGAGTTTGGTTTCAAGTTTTCTTTCTCCCACAATAGATATTTTTCTACTCATAATGTCCTCTTATAGCGACGTGGGAAAGAAATAATACTTGGATTTCTAAACCATCATCATATCAATTAAACATATTGGTTCTTTTTTATTTCACTTTATCAAACATTAAGTTTAGTTTTGGACTAAATTAGGTAGGTACATTAAATTTCTATAAGATTTTTGCGTCCACTCAAAGACTCAAACGCGCGTGCATATTTTAGCAAGACCATTTTAACCAAGAAAAGAAACTTAGTACGGTATATATAGGTATTTCTGTGAAGGAAGAATCATAAATATGAATATTTACAAATAACCTCTATATAGGTACGCGCAACTTTCTGGTATTGGTACAGACAAAACATGAAAACGAAAAGACATTGACAATAAATACAAAATCAATGCTGTCTAATTTATAAAATTTTATAGAATGGATGCTAAATTATTTGTTTTAAAATCGTTATGAAGTATATCTACGATTATGAGTACCAGGTCCGGTGGACCAAACAGATCAAGTAAGTGAGCATGGGTCTTCACCGAAAAATTAGAAGTCGCAATCCTAACCAAGTGTATTTGGTAAAGTCTACTACTTAAGTAAACAATACAATCGTTATTTATTTGCTGTTATGTCTGATGTATTTTTTCTCTCGTGTAATGATGAACCGAAAGCTCTTTAACTAAACACTATACCAATCTGCCTGGTCAGCGCGACCTAATAGACCAAAAACTGAGAAGTAAAAAGGGCTTGTATTATATGGCCTGGAAAGAAGTATTTTCTAAAGGTGAAAACTTATAGAGGTTAATTTTTGTAGTAATGTGTCGTGTATTTACTTACCATGGTTCGGAATTTGGTAAATAAGATTAAATTTGTTTTTAGGAGCAAGCGAAGGTCAATCTAAAATTAGTATTTTAGCAGGATTAGCTTTAGTCCCTTGTTTTGCATTTGGCTTGTTCAAATTATTCTGTAACAGGAAAAAGCCAGAACAAAAATACACCTGTATTCCAATAAAACATGAAAAGATCCGATGGCTGCCAAAAGAACTGATAGACCAAGAGCCTGAGGAAGAGATTAAAACTAATTTCTTATACGATTTATACAACAAATTCGTAGAGGCATGTCGTGAGGCAGGTTTAATGGAGTCACGAAAAAAACCAACTATGGGCGTCACAACTCTTAATCCTGCATACAGATGCGATTTTGAAATAGACGAGGAATAGCTGGATATTATCAAATAATCTTAAACTAGTTTAATTATACACGATACAATAAAAGTTGTTTATTCTTATGAGAACGTATATTTAATAAACTAAAACTATAAATATACCTACTTCAAGTATTATGCAGTTCTTTCGAATCCATATTCAGCGTTTCCAGCCGCCCTCCATCCCTAGCGCAGGTGAGCGGGTGCCCCTGAACCCCTGGGTATATACCATCATCAAATTTAATCTCGAGCCCCAGACTTATGGTCAGCCACCTGGGTCCTTTCGGCTCAGTCCGACCTTGTCCATATTATTTTATGCATATACTGACTGCGTGTTGCTTTCCAATATACGCATATCTATTCCCTCTTTAAAAATTAATGGTATGAGACTTAGGATTTTCAATAATACGTATAATACTATATAATAATTTAGTAAGTCGGTGAAGGCCCAGATGCAGAAAGCAATCTTGCCAGACAGCGCCCGTATAGTTCGTCGGTTTCTCTCCCATTAGGTTACATCACTCCGATTAACAGTCGGCCGGAGTGGTGGAGCCTAATGAAACTGAATAAAAAACCTCGTTGGAGGGTGTCCTGTCGCCTTTCCAGGTGAGGCAGTGCTGTATCCAATAAGGCTAACATTATCTGCAAAATACCCTATTTACGAAACTAAACCCTAAACCTTCACGATCAGATAACTCTCGTTGTGGAAGGAAATAATTTCAAGCTCAAAAATGGGTCATTTGTTCAACAAATGCTATTTATTCTACCAAATAGTGATATGCGTATTCATGATGCTGGGGATAAAACACAGCAGATAGGTTCAGGGCCGAGTTTCACCTAAAACAGACCCTGGCCATTTTCGAGTTACAAATCGGACAAGGATCTGCCACATGTAAGGCATGATCCAGATCAATTTTTTCGTTATTACATTCATGTTAGAACAGTCCTAAGAGTTGCTATCTGCGTCGCATGTTTCTCTTAAAAAAAGAGGATATTTATGATATAAGGATAGATACAGACACGGCGTTCTATGGGGAAGACCTATGTCCAGCAGTGGACGGGGAAGGGCTGATGGATGGATAGATACAGGTTCGATTCTATATACCAGTATTTTAACTCAGGTTTAGGAAACTGCAAAGATTTCATCTTCCATACTATTCACGCAAGAATATTCATGGCAAACACAATGATATCTTTGGCCTTATATTTACAGAATAATTAAAACATAATTTTCATAATACATGATATTGTATTTGGAACAATGTATCTCTCTTACCGCATAATATAAATAATAGCTTGGTGATACTTCACTCATACAAAATATATAATAATTAATAATTATTATTAATAATAATTTATAGGTACGTCTCGCACTTTGCGCATCTCCTACCAAAGTTGATTATAGCCCGACTAAATGAAAAGAGTGCATCCTTCCACTAAATCTTCTTATATATAAAATTCACGTTTCACAGTGTTAGTTACCGTACTCCTCCGAAACGGCTTGACCGATTTTTATGAAATTTTACATGCATATTCAGTAGGTCTGAGAATCGGCCAACATCTATTTTTCAAACCTTTTTTTTTGTATGGCAAAACAACATTTGCCGGGACAGCTAGTATTGTTATACTTTTAAAATACGGAGGCTAATTTTAAGTAATTTTAACATTCTGAATGTCTGTTAATTTCTGGTATAGGTACTCGTATATAGGCCATGTAAATAAGTTTTTTCTAAGATTTTTCCGACATCGATGTCTCTGGTAGTGACAAATATAGACAAAAATATAAGTCCAATGCTCTAATACGAAAAAAAAACAAGCACTGATATAAGAACTGAATGCTTACATTTACTTAAATTTATTTTATTCTTCTATCTTGGGCATCGGTAACAAGTAGGTACTATTTTTACCAGACCTTAGCATTAGTACGGGATCCGTAGTACATTTTTTCACTTGATTACTATCAAGCTGATTTTCCGTGAGTAGCTTTATTATGACGAGACGCCCAATAATTTTCTATTCCAAAATCTCGATTGTGGTAGCTAACAGGGGTAACAAGGATAAAATATCGTACTGTTACTGGAAGAAAGCAGTAAGTGATTTTTTTGAAATTTTTGTTTGAAATTTTTGACGCAAGTTCACTTACGCCTTTTTTTTACGGGTATTACGATATTTTATCGTTGATATCTCTGTCACCTACCACAATCGAGATTTTGGAATAGAAAATTATTGGGCATCTCGTCATAATAAAGCTACTCACGGAAAATCAGCTTGATAGTAATCAAGTGAAAAAAATGTACTACGTATCCCGTACTACATCTGATACCTGTGAAATAGTCGTATTTACTTTTTTACACTCTCTCCAGCCCACTGTTGAGCATGGCCCTCCTCTGCTTTAAAAGGAAATACTATTCTATCCTATACATTTTGTCGTTGAGAAGGTAAGTTACGTTTTACACCACTTGGATCTGGGTCTACAAGAACCACACTTAACCAGATATTTATTATTTAGAAAAAGAATACTGTAATATTTATTGTAATATAATTTTGTAAGTACATCGCACCAAACTAATGCATTTTTAAATAGTTCATTATATTTTAGCATATTATTATCATAGTTTAATAGGAAGGATGCACACTTTAATGTTGAACGGACTGTACTAAGTATAGTCGTCGCCTTAAGATATTTTATGAGTTACAAAAACATAATATAGCGATTGAAAGAATGCGTTCTAAACAGATATTGTAATAATTTTTATGTAAAGAATGTTTACAATAAAATACTTTTTACATTAGGTCTTAATGTCAATGATTTCATAATCATTGCAAGTTGATTTCGAGTAAGAAATAGAATTATTAAATTATAATAAAGACATTTATTTCATTATTATATGAGAACGTTGCGGTCTGAAAGAGGATGTAGTGACTAAGGTGGAGAAAAGTATGCTTAGGTGGTTTGGTCATGTGGACCAGATATATGAGTGTGGAAGAAGCAAAGGAAGTATGTTTAGATCGTAGCAGATGGCGTTCTATAGTCTCTGCCTACTCCCATGGGAAAAAGGCGTGATGTTATGATGAAGATGATGACATTTACGTATCGATTACGTTATCTGTGTAGCAACGGATTAATCAGGGTGCTAATATTCGCACCCTTGGAATGAAAGAGACCTAACCCGAAAATTACACAAATCTAGACACGGCTTAAACGACGCTAAATGTTATTGTTTTTTTATTAGATAAATATTATATTCACATTTCGTGTCCATATAATTTTGAGTTAAGTCATTTTAATTTTAAGGATGCGGATTACATGAAATGCATGACAATTAATGTCACGAACGCATTCTCTTTCGCCATATTATATTAACGACACAGAAGACGCAAAACAACAATTGTTAAAGGTAGGCAGAGACTATAGAGCGCCATCTGATACGATCTAAACATATAGCTTAGTTTGATTAGACTCTATAAGCTCTGCCTATACCCATCTGAAAAAGGCGCGATTATATGTAAAATATTGTATTTTAAATCAATTCATGATATTAATAATTTCATAAACCTATAATTTAATATATTGCGAAATAAAGACAAAACGATCAAGAAAGATGTAGAATGTTATAACTTGCAGACTATACAATCGATTTAATTCAAAAACAGATGTTCGACATCTAAAGTATTGCTAATTTTATAACTAATGGTACCAATTCTATGTGGACAACTAAACTTAACTAAAAATGAAAATTGATAAGTGTCAATAGCACAATTTGGACATGTTAACGAAACTTTCTTACTATAAAACCTGTATATTATATAGACCAGGTGTGGCCAACTTTTGTGAACTTATGATCTACTTTTTATTTTAAAATTGAGTAGCGAATAGGCTAAAGGTTTTTATTAATATAAATGTGCACAATGAAATAACCAATTAATCAAAATACGCCAGAGTTGTTTTAATTTTTAGTTAAGTTAAGTTGTGCACGTAGAACTGGTATCAATGTATGGAGAAATCAATTTACGTAAATCAAGAAATTTTATTCTAATTATATAAACATTTTGGGCCTTAACACAATCTTTTAGGAGTATTAAAGTTATTAGTTGAAAGGCAAAATATATAATGTAATTTATTAATTTTGCTTGACTTGTATGCTTTTACTTAATAACGTCAAATTTCAACGTTGTACGTCAAAATGCGATGTAAACTCAATCGAGTGACAGTTGTGGTGATCTAATTGGTTACTGTTAGCACGACCGCAATAAGCTCAGTTGGCAGAGCTACGGAACGGTATTCCGAGGTCGTGGGTTCAAGTCCAGCTTGCGGTGATCACTTTTTCCACCACAATTTGATTTATTAGGCAAAATATATTTTTTAGAAATAAAATCCAAGCTCCAACTTGCAAATACATCTACATTTTAAAGTAGAAGTTTTCAAATATTCTCTAAGAGATTGTGTTAATACCTAAAGTGTAAATTTAAATACCCAAAACATATCCTAGTTTCCTTTATACCACAGATTATTCCATTGAAAGGCAATGGTACCAATTCTATTTGCACAACTAAACTTAATTAACATTTTTAAATTAAAAAAAAAAAATTGATTGTGTCAATAACATAATTCGGCAATGTTAAACTGAACTTTCTTATTATATTATTATACAAAAACTATGTATTCACTAAAGATTTTAACTAATATTAATGTACACCGCGATATAGCCAATGAATCAAAATACGTCCTAGTTGTTTGAACTTTTTATGTGTTTTTTTGTAATTTTTTAGTTAAGTTTAGTTAGCGAAGTAGAATTGGTACAGTTGAGTGAATTTCATGCATGTAAATAAACAATCATACATATTAAAAAACATCTCAGATTTGAATGGCTGCCACAGTATACTTCAAAATCAAAGTTTGATTCACATTATCTTTTAACAATGCTATTTTGTCTCTGTCTATTACATAGGTACCTCTCTTTCACTCTTAAGGCCTATCTATGAAATATCCGTTACACCTATGGTTGACAATTTTAACTAAACATTCATGTATACATATATAAACAGCGAAGAGTTTAGGCGACGACATAGACAGCTAAAACTAATGGCGTTATATACGACTATATTAACGTCTGTCCATCACACTCACACACTCAAGCCTTAGTACTTATCACTTGTACTCCAACACATTATTACCTGGAATTTAGAAAAAAATAAGTTATTATCTTTTGCATGACAGTGGAACTTTAAAATGGAATGGAAATAAGCATAAGATTCCTAAAATATAAATCTACCCGACACTTTACAAAATAGTTAAATAAAGAAGCTTAAGGTTCGCCTAATGGTAAGCAATGGCCACAACCTGTGGACGTTTGGAACACCAGATGTAGTATTACATTAAAAATTAGATAATTTTTGAATAAAATAATTCGTGTGTCTTAAGAATATAGATGTCACCACCAAAACTCAGAAATCTCGAAACTAAACTCTTAAATATTTTTTGTTTTTTTTCTCTTTTGGTTATCTGCAACATAGCAATCTGTTCAAGAACAATGAGCTACTCTCTTGTCTGATGTAACTCTGGAATGTGGTTGCATGTGGATTAAGAGCCCATTAGCCCCTTAAATAAATAAACCATAAACTTTAGTAGAGCTGATTACTTCAAAGTCCAGAGTTAGCCCCTATTCAATAGTAGGGCCTATAGGAGCTGAGATAATACTCACCATCCGTCAGATGTTATTTCCTAGCTTGCAGTGCATTGGAGAGCCAATCCATCGCTTGATCGAGTCCCTCTCCACGTACAGCCGAAGTTTTGAATATCTGGAACGTTCTATCGCGCAAGGCATCTAGCCCTAAGGCCTGGTGGACTTCGGCTACTGTCAAGCAGCCAGCCATATCTTGTTTATTTGCTAGGACTACTAAAATAGCGTTAGCTAGTTCTTCCTCCTGGAAAATAAAAAAAAATCTCTTTTAATAAAAGTGAACATCGAAAAACGGCACTAGATTATCGGCATAGAATAATACCTACCTCCACATTTCTTTTCAGGAGTGTTGTAAAAAGCAACTAAGGGTGCACCGAGAAATCTACTATGGTCATCACTGCCTGCCAAGTATGGCTTTTTATGGCAATTATTTCCCATATTGGGGGAGCCTTCAGAGGGGCCACTGCTTAATATGTCAAGCAGTAACCAAAGAAAAGCAGATGAATAGCTTTCTATCCTTGAAGTTCGAGGAATATTCCTATGGTGATAATATTAAATATGCGAATTACGGCATATCGGTACTATTTGGCTACCATGCAAGACTTCAATTCAAGCATAGCAATTCGAGTGATGAAGTGAATGAGGAAGAATTTTTATATCTGGGTGTTTTCCATTGATTTTCTATATATCGCATAAGTTTAAAATCAGTAATAAGTGATATGACCGAAAACAAGGAGTGGACAACAATGGAGTCATGATCATGACACACAATATACACATAAACCTATATACAACAAGGAAATAGGATACTTCCAATAAATTAAAATCAAGTTTAAAGCTGTTAGTAACTGATTACGATCTATATATCTATTTTTGTAATGTAAGACGGTTATCGTCGATATCTTACCATCATACACACATAATACATTAAAAGTATGTTTATCAATATGTTTAATGATTGACAGTTTGACGACGAAAGGAAATAGCATACTTTTTATCACGCTTCTATACCAAAGGGACAAGCAGAAATGAATTAGCAGTTATCATATACCTAAAACAACAGTGACCTATCTGAAATAACATAAGACAGCCGCCGCTTTCTCGACACAACTCAGACCAGACGAACGTCTAATCTAGCCAATTTCTACCAGAAGAAGACATAATGATATAGATCACACTAAGAGCAATACCATAGCGGAGACCATTTCCACCTTTAACCACGCCCACTTTTCATACAACGTATTATATGGTCGCGCTCAGAACCGTTAAAAATCGAATCGTATTATCAACACGCTCTACAACCAAATACAAGGATCAAAATAGTTGCTTTGAGCTGTGAACCAAGTCTTTAAGGGCCTACATCAATATTATCGTATATCATCGCCGACACGTACATATTAACACAGCCAGTAGGCACAGAAAATGAAAAATTAGGGATACTTTTCCTATTTACTCAAAATCTACTAAATATATTTTAATTCTGATTTACGTGTTTCTTTATATAATAGTTACTTATGTTTTTAAAGTTATTTCATTAGTTAATACGCGATAATAGACCGACAAATAAAAAAAATGAAAAATTTAAGAGGTTGTTTCGCTAAGATTTTCTATCGAGAAAACTTTTTTCAATCGCGTTTCTGAGTTTATGCGATCCTAGATCATATATTGAAAAAACATATACTTAAAAATTAGAGCTCTAGCCATTCAATCTAAAGAAACAATGAAAACTTCGTACGTAGAAAAATGCACGAAGCTATTTTGGTATCCTCTTAATAGAAATTAATTAAGAAAAAAATATCAATACGCAGCTTAAAAAATATACTATGGAATTACCAACATTCGTAATACCTATCAATTAAAATATGAAATTTAACTATGGCTATGTTCGTTAATTTTGATAATGTTTTGTTATCAGTTTCCTATAATATTTCATATTTTAAGCACAATTATTGTGGTTGAGAGAATGGGTTCCTAAATTACAAGATAAGCATTTTATAGTATACGGGCTGTTGGCGCGAGTCCGTACGCGTAGATTTGAAAATATTTCCGTTTTTTGCAATATTTTTTACTACTGTTTGACTCCTATTGGTCGCAGAGTGATGATATAATATAGCCTTACTCGATAAATGGACTAACCAATAAAACAAAAAAAAAACAATTTGAACCAATAGTTTCTGAGATAAGCACGTTCAAATAAACAACTTTACTATAGATTCAAGCCAAGTAGTAAAGATCAGAGGATTGATGCCCGAAGGACAATATAAATAATCAATGCTCAAATATGACCACCGGTCATATATCACAGAACTTTAAGGTAATACATGGAAATTAAGTGTAGTTAATGCAACAGCTACCTTTCAATGCTGATTATAAATTTAATTATTCTCTATCTCCTTTATTCCAAGGTAATTAGGGTCGGAGCAGCATGTTTTTTCCTTCTAAGCTCTCATAATCTAGTGGTTCAAGAAATTACTGCAGTTTACGTGATTGCAGGTTTTATCCCCGCATAGGACTAACACTTATGTGGTAGTGCTTTTTAATTTGTCTGTCATTTGCATTACCCCTTTTGTCTTTTTTAGTAAAAATTAAAAGCAGTATTATTAGGACATTATTTTTTTATGTTGTGGCCAATTGGGCTATAGTTCGTCTATTATCTCTGCGACCATGATTATTCTATCATGATACCCACTTTCTATAGTTTTCAGTTTAATCTAAATAAATATTCAGATATTAGAACCACAACATTAGTTATTATACATACCCTTAACATGTGTACAAGTTCATCTTTGGATATTCCTATTCGATCTCTATCTGCAGAATCCACTACATATATGATGGCATCTGTGTTTCCATAGTAACATCGCCAATATGGCCTGAAATATAATAATAATAAATTAATAAGATTTTTATATTGTTAATTTGATATTAAAATCCATGTATAATCCATCCATTCAAAACATATGTTTACTATCAGAATGCAGAATGAAACAAGTAAATAAAACACATGTTTATTTACACATATAAAGTATTTCTTCCAAGTATTATTGTATCTGTATTCTGGTACAGATAATATAAGCATAGAAATATAGCTTGGGACCAGAGAATGTTGTGCGAAATGTACATAAACTGGGTTTAAAAATAAAAAACTGAAAATAAAGCACTTTTACCAAAGATGTAGTTCATTTAAGTTCATAAAAGAAAAACAGCGTAAATCATTCAATACCAATTGCTGTCCAATTGCACAACATAAGCTACAGTCAATAAAAATATCAACTAAGCAGGAAAACGAACCTAACCTATACAAACTAACAACTTACCTAATGCTGGTTTGTCCACCAAGATCCCACACTTGAAACTTTAAGTTCTTATATGTAACTTGTTCTACGTTAAAGCCAATCGTTGGTATGGTAGTAACAACCTCGCCTACTTGCAATTTGTATAATATTGTCGTCTTTCCGGCACCGTCTAAACCTAGTATTAAAATCCTCATTTCCCTAGCTCCTAACAGTCCTCTGAAATAACTAAATAGACCACCTGAAACAATGTGTTATAATACATGTATTAACTCATATTAATATCGTAAAATACATTTATGAGACGATTAAAACCACTTACCCATTTTCTGATAAGTTTAGTCTATTTTAACACATTAGTTGTTATGTCTAAGGAATGATTTAGTGTTCTGATCTGTGTTACAAATGTTCCTAATGTATTTAGTTATTATTATCTACTACTAACTACACTTTAAAATCACTTATTTAATCACTTTTTGCGATAATTATAGACATTTTATTGGAAAGAAACCCGAGAAATCATTTGACGCACAGATTTGACGTGTAAGCAAGCACTCAAATTTTATTGCCAGTAAGAAAAAAGAATTCAGGCAAATGAAGCTTTGAGATTAGAGTACTACCCCGTTTTCCAATTACAGCACAAGAGCGCATTACGCGGCACAATGCTCAACGTTGAGTGTTCCAACTACAGCAACGCATCGCACAATCGAGCACTCTCAAAAGTGATGCGTGCAATCCATACCAACTTCAGCGACAGAAAATTAACAAGTATTTTTTCTTTAAATTGGCATTGATTGAAATTTTATTTTTAAATTATCGTTAGTAATATTATTTATTTTTAAAAAAATTTTTAAGGCTTTCATTTCGTCGGAGTTTCTGGAAATAATCAATAATCAATTTTTTTTTTTTTTTTTAATTCATGTTCCAATTATGCGTCAGCATAGTTCAACATTGTGCGGCACTGAGTCGCTTTATGCTCTGCAATTGGAAAACTAGCCTAATGTTTTAATACATAATTTACACAAAAAATAAATAATTTACCAGATAAATAAAATAATACCATATATAAAGTACTAATAGTATATAATTCATTCATGATAATACCTACCAATTAAAGATAAAAACATTAAGTTTGCTATAAAAATACTTGAAATTTTTTTTCAATTTGATGACTGTTGCTTTTATAATAGGTCCTCTGGCCCTAAATTAAGCTTATAGTTTGTGTCACCAGTTTGACTACTAATGTGTGTACGGTGATTTACGAGATTACCTTACATAATTGTCGTATATCAATAAAACTATGTGAAATTATGAACATAGTTTTACCAAGCTCCTGTCTATTTATAAGTATTTTAGTTAGTCCTATGATTGAGGCTGCCATTTTAGTATATATTATTATGTTATTTCTTAGGAGTTTATTAGATAAATAAGTTGTGATAATATATTGGTTAGGTTACTTACTTTACTTTACATAGCGTAGCTGGCATAGCCTTGTTAGGACTAAAAGCTCAAAAAGTTAAAAGTTTAAAATTAAAGTTTAAGTTTAAAGTGAAAAGAAAAGACAAGCTCCTGTCGTCGTAATTACTGTATGAAACGTGTCTTGCTCATATGAAAATACTAGGCACCGATAGTTTAAATACTTAGTAAAATAGGTATCTACTAAAAAGTATGACCAAAAGTTAAATACATGAAAGTAGATGTCACTACTAGACACTACACAGTTTAAAATACTTTTTAATGTAAAGTGTAACGATACAGGCTTTGTGGTTGATTCAAAATAGTAATAACAACCTATATTACTCTTTGAGTAATAAGTTGTAGGCCTTTTGCGAAAGATGTCGCGTCCCGTTCTCGTACGCCTTGTAAAAACTTTCGAGGCGTTCTGTGACTTGGTTGAGGTCTTGATTAAAGGAAGTTGTCCCTTACGTTCAGAAGTTTTTTTTAATAATTTTAATTTGCTTTTGTTGTTAATGCCCCGCCAAATTCTTCGAAGGCCAACCGAAGAGTAACCGTCCATTTCATAGAACTTGGAAGGAAAGAGAAAAGTTTATTTACTCAGTCCATAGTTACTAGCATGATAGTGTATGCATGAATGGTCCAATGATCCTTATTTAAAGTTACCAAGTCAGTTTATGTATTAACTAAATTCATTCAGGAGATTTTACGAGTTTATATATCAGTCATAAATATAACAGTCAGAAAGAGGCAGATTACCTAATTTTACAAACTATCACAGAATAATTTGCATGTCTTTTGCAAATTATTCTGTGGTTTTTAAACTATAAATATATGCAAACTCTTCTTAAATATAGAAAGAATGTTGTTCTAACATCATAATATAATTCAGCAACAATAAAAAACCGGAAACAATTATAAGATTTAACTACATAATGTGACTGAAAGAGGCACACGCTAAACGATTGGAAAACCCCTCGTAATTATATTTATCTGTGAGTCACATAGCAACTAACTATATTACATAAATCATAAGATATAATTAGTTATTAATGTTATTATGAGCTTAAAGTTATACAGATTTTGTTTCACCTCTTTTAACATAATAGCTACATATTGTTAGCACAATTTGAAGACTTGGCCCACTTTTAACGATATATACTCTTTAAGTCCACTTTTTAGTAAAAGAAGTAAGAGTTTATCCAGTCGCGAGTTAGGTGCCTGTGCACATAATGCTTTCAGCCTATTAGACTTACATAACTAAAATCTTTATAGAGTGTTTTATTTAGATTTTAATCGTTACTTTATTATTGTAACGTAACCTTAGCTTTTATACAAGTAAAATCTGTAAACAAAGTACATTAACTATGTAAAAATAACAATGGGCCAAGAAAAGAGCCCTGTGGGACGCCCAATTGGTCTCTAGTTATCTACCTACTTAGTGAAGATTTCTTAGCACTATTAAGAATTGTATGAATAAATGAACAAGTCAAAAGTTTAACACCACAATAGTTTTTGTAGTTTTATTATTACAACAATGAAGTATGAAATACAGTTAGGTTATTAAAAGACTAAAGCTATTGCTAATTGTAATAGATAGATCTACTTATCAAATATATAATTATATAAGGTCTTATTCATAATGACTTATCGGAGGTTTAAAAGTTCGTTAAAATCAGTTCGCAAAAAACGTATTATCGTAGCAGAATAAAGCAGATGACAGCGGTTTTATCAGCATGACGTCTTTTGACGTGGGACCTACTAATAGGTCAACATAACCCAACCTACATTCTTTTGTGTAATTAGAACCTATCAACCAATCACTCATGATATTATGGTAATTGATTGAGATAGTAGGTAATGATTAAGGGGTTTTTTAATTGGTTTACTTTTGCCTTCTCTCTAATTAGATGTTGTCCAACGTCATTAACTTTAATTTTATCTAATACGTGACGTAGCTTGATTTAAAGGGGCTCTGAATCAAAACCTGTAGAGAGGTCAAATGGTGTCTTTTTTAACAAATGGATGGAAGAGAAATAAAGGTATGTCTCATACTGCTGATCTTTTCTAACTGCAGCTCAGTGTGTAGGTATTGAAGGGCTTACCCACTGGGTCCCGACCAATTTGAATATATTTTTGTCTGTATTTTAGGTTTTTAAAATAATTGTTCTGCATTATGATAATAAAGTAGGTGCCTAAATTACATTTTAAGAGAACGCAAAAAAATTAGGTGTTTTTAAAGTGATAAAAGTATTGTTACTTTTCGCCCAGTGCCTAGATACAAAAATATAAAAAAAACGATATTTTCGAAAAGAAATTGTAATAAGCAATGAGTAGTGTAAATATTTTGAGTTTCTAAAAGCCTTTTTAATCCCCTCATGCCATAAACGTACATCAATATATTGAAAAAAAAAATGCACAAGCAATAAAATGTAAGCTTTTTAAAATATTTTTCTGTATTTACTAACGATCGCCAGTTCTAAAACAACTGCTCAAAATAACACGTTCAATTATTTTTAAACGCAAGGTTTGCTTAATATACACAAGAGTTTATTTTTAAATTGTAAATGAAAACTGGGTTATCAGCTAATTATAAACTAGAACCATTTTACAATAACCGTGCAACATTTGAAATGGTACACAGTATGTACGGCGTGGTTATTCGGTGATTCAGATTACTAATTTCACACAAATATTTTTGTTTATGGCGGGAATATTTTGAATGATGATTTTTACCGTTAGAATACAGATGATAATGTTAGATGAATCATGGTAAATTTACGCAAATTGTACTAGAACACGTTGTTACAGGTACGTTATTATTTATGAAGATATGGACGTTTTTGAAGTATTTTTGATCCTCCTTTTTTTTGCTTTGGTCGGGAGAAATGCCTGAACGAACACCCCTCTGTCCGGGGAAGACTGAGAAGGATAGTGTGGGGCCCTCACCCACTAAAGTCGCTGTGTGCCTACCTCGGCTGGGGACTGGGCACCGGTACTGCGGTGGTTCCGCCATCGGTCAGTTGCCCAACCAACGGCTGCTCTGAGAGCAATTTTTGACCCTCCTGCACTGAACTGTTCCAATTATATATCTGCTATTTCAAAATTTGGGCTAGACTATGTTTGGAAGTGAAGTGACTCGCATTCTGGAACAGTCACTGGACAAAACAATTCGATTAAATCCTTTTACAAGGTCTATAAATTCATTTTGCTTTATTATGCTCTCATCTCTGGTATTTTTTTATTATTTAGGCGGAATTCGTGGGCTAGTGGTTCATCTAACGTACTACTTTTCACGATGTTGCGGGTTCGATTTCAGCTCGGGACAATCATTTGTGTGATGCTTATAAATGTCATACAAATGTTTTTTTTTTTGCATCTGGGTGTTTCTATGTATTATAAGTATGTATTTACAAAAGAAAAATAGTATATGTTTTCTATCCGTATTCTGGTACCAGAGAACGTTGTGTGAAATGTCCAAATAAAATACTCAAGAGTTAGTAACATACTGTCTTGACTATAGCTTAAAGATAGTTCTAAAAGTGTTTTAAAAACCATTAGAAAGAAATTTAGTTAAGTGTTACTTGCACTCAACTGTTAAACGGTAGCTTAATTTAGTACTTTTTATTGAGAGCTAAACGGATGCGCAGACGGACCTCGTCTCAATTACAATCAGAGCGAGAGGTAAAACAAATCGACACACAACATGACGTTCTAACATCGAAATCTCCGACTAGAGGGTCCATACTCCTAAAAAGTAAGAAGCAATATAAAAGTTCGTTATTGTCTTTGTTGAAATTATATTACAATTTATACTTGCGAAACAACTGAAAAATAATTCTATAAGTTAAAAAATTTTAAACACATAATTTTTTAAATACAAATTAGTGCTGACTTTTTTAAAATTAGAATTTCATTGTGTTTCTTGACAAACATACTTTCAAATAAGCCTTGATCTTTTAAAAAGGGATAAAATATATCTTTAGAGATAGGTAGGTACATTGTATACGACATAACTTAATAAATAGATAGATATGAACGAAGGGAATATAAGCGTTTTAATAATGTAATAAATTATGAGGATAATTAGGCATGACTTATGACAGATTCATATCACCGTTTTTTTTATGAATTTTACACATTTAGATAATTAATATAATTTTATACATTTAAAACTCTCTCTCTCTCTCCAGCCCATTTACGTCCCACTGTTGGGCAAGGGCCTCCTCCACTTTGGAAGGGATTATAGTCTACTGTGCCGCGCTGACCAGGCGTATTGGCACAGTGTTTATTTTCGAGTTTTCCGTCTCTCACACCCTTGGGAGGATATGGGGTGGTGACACTTGTATTCTTAATCCGTCAGCACACGGACATTTAAAACTATTTACACGGAATTCCAGAAATCATAATTAAATAAAAATTTAATTCCAAATAAATAAAGAAACCATGGTAACCCTACAGCGGACAGTTTGGGCTTTCCGAATCACATTGTCTTCGTGTTGCGTTGACGCAGATAATTAGTTAAATTGTGTTATGCTAATTCAATGAGTTCTACCTACTCACTTTGTACTGGACTTGTCTTACCTATATAACTGTGGTTATTTAATTATTACATTGTTATTTAATTTATAGATATAATATACATATTTATGACAAGAATAGAACGTCGACTAGCCAGATACTTTCCGTATCTGGCTAGTCTGTTTTATCTCTTATCTAATATCTATATCTTATCTAAAGGTACATATAAAAAAATCTGTAGAAAAAATAAATTTTGTTCATTGAATATATTTAAAAAAAAATAGTCCGATTCCAGCTTTTTTGAAATTTTTGTCTGTTTATCTGTTTAGATGTTTGTCTGGGCACGCATCACGTAAAATGTACAACACTCATAAATATAAATGTTATACGTAAAAATTGTACACAACTCAAGGTATTACTTAGTCTTCGTTTCATCGCAATCGGTCCACTCAATCAAGAGATATTTACATAATACGAAATTTTTAAATTTCATTAGATGCAACTTCATTTAGCGGCTAAAAAAATAATCAAAATATTGATTGGGACGATCGAAAAAAAGTCGATCCAAGCGGACGGAATCGTGGGCATAGCTAGTTAGGTAATAACCATTATTTTTGCGGTAGTCTAAATGCACTTTGGGCTGCATTTGTAATAACATTTTGCATATATACCTACAAACTTATTAGAAAAGAACCCTTTTCGTAATGTCCTACTAATATTATAAATATAAAAGTTTGTGAGTATGGATGTTTGTTACTCTTTCACGCAAAAACTACTGAATGGATTTTAATGAAACTTTACAATAATTTAGCTTATACGTCAGAATAACATATAGGCTACTATTTATCCCGAAAGAATGCAATGTTCCCGTGGAATACCTACCTAATAAAAAACGAACAGATTTTTTATCCTTTTTACCGCGGGTAACACCGCGGGGCACAGCTAGTTATCAAATAAATCAGAAAACCCTCGAGTTAAGAAACAGAGTTTCTGAACAAACTTTTTTGTTTTATTTGATTTGTCAAAATAAAGTTTTCTAATCATATCTTTCGCAGCATTTCCATCAGACATGCTTAGATAAGTAAGAATCCACTTAAAAATCAAGGTCAAGTGCCAGTTGAGAGGTTAAAAATCCAACCGATACAATGGGCACAGAGACCAAGTTAATGTTTTTTAAACTTACGCGGCTTGCACACATATTAATATATTGTCATCACCGGGTCTACTTACTACTATCGACTTGTATGGATACAAGGTCGATCGAAACGTCGGGAGAAAAACAGGTATCGTACCTAAAATAAATTATATTTCTCGCGGAGTAGACCCGGTGATTATACAACGCGTTGCAGAAAGGTGTAGTCATATTTTAAGGTTGCATTGGATAGGCCTTAAATATAATAAATATTACAGTTACATATAGAAAAATACAGTTGGTAAGTTTTTTATTGTTTATTGTCTACTAATTAATAACTACCAGGAGCGCATTAATTATGAGATGTTTACGGTTTATTGAATGCGATTGAACCGTACGATAAAATATGACCTCATAGTAGTGTTGTAATTAAACAAGATCGATTAATTTAATAAATAAATTCAATTTGTATGAACACATAAAAGTCATAATATAACTAGTATTTGTAATTTCATCCATGCCGAGTGCCTAGTCACCGGTCACGTGTAACGATGGTCAAATATGACTACACCTTTCTGAAACACGTTGTATATTAATAAGAGACCAAGTTAGTAGGCAAATACTACTACTACAACTACTACTACTACTTTTGCCTAGGCAAAAGGAATCCTGCTAAGGAAGACAAACCTTCTCACTGTTCATTTATTGGCCCTAATTAGACTCTTAACTCTTGAACCAACTTTTTATGAACAACATGTTATAAATCTAAAAAAACTTTTAACAAGCTTGTGCCGAATTGAAGGCAGCCGCTGTAAATAGTTTGGGTTAATTAAGGGTTCATATAGAGTTTTCCGTCTCTAACAGAGAATTTAACTTATTCCTTAGCTCTTTCAGCACCTTGAGAAATGGGCTCACACTTCTATTCTTATTTCGTCACATCAAGAATAAAAAGGTATTTATATCTTTGCAATGGACACTCTTTCCTTCTAACTAAAACGGACTTGTTACCTACACGTATCCATAGTACATTATGCCTCTAGTCTATAGGTCCTTTATTCCTACCAGGCTCCTTTGACGTCAGCTCTTTTATCATTAGGTATAGTATCTATTTCAGATAATAAACTGTTTACTTTTAACAAAATGAATCATTTACTATGCATATTTGTTGTCTGTAATGGCTTTAAAAACTATTTGCAGTTTATTCACGTGATTATTATGTTTACAGTGGCCAACACCCCATGGGTTGAATGACGTCATTTGTGACGTAAAACACGAATTCCAGATGATGACAGCTTACAATAAAACTCATGCTTATATCTGTTGACTTTTAGATTATTGTGTTTTTCTGTTAAAACGCCTTTTCACGAATATTTAGTACTTTATTAAATTATACACTGGCTTTATTAAAACTAACCTACTATGTAATACTGTTTAATAAAATTGTAAGGGTACTATACTCTGTATGAATAGATAAAAATGGCAAGGTTTTTAACGACTTCAAAGAAGAAGAAGGTTCTTAATTCGTCTGTATGTTTTTTATGTTATATAAAAAGTAAACAAACTACAAATACAGTTATATAGTTGTATTGAACAAACTACTTTTATACATAAACTAATCAAGCTGAAAGCTAAAAGAAGTAACTTTTTAAGCTTAAAACTTAAACGTTGATCTATATGCAAGGTAGTAGTGATAGTAGGTATAAATATTGACTTATTTCTCATGCATAGTCATCAGTCTTTGACAAAACTAAATTTTACATTAAGGGCCTACATCAATATTATCGTCGACATGTACATATTAACACAGCTAGTAGGTATAGAAAATGAAGAATTAGGGATATTTTTTTTGTTTACTCAAAATCTACTAAATATATTTTAATTCTGATTTACGTGTTTCTATATATAATAGTTACTTATGTTTTTAAAGTTATTTCATTAGTTAATACGCGATAATAGACCGACAAATGAAAAAAATAAAAATTTGAAAGGTTGTTTCGCTAAGATTTTCTATCGAGAAAACTTTTTTCAATCGCGTTTCTGAGCTTATGCGATCCTAGATCATATATTGAAAAAACATATACTTACTTAAAAATTAGAGCTCTAGCCATTCAATCTAAAGAAACAATGAAAACTTCGTACGTAGAAAAATGCACGAAGCTATTTTGGTATCCTCTTAATCCAAATGTTTAGAAACGGTAACGTAGTAAGATTTCGTTATTTAGACATATAAATACATATAGATAGTAGATAGATGGAGAAGTTAACAAAAAGCTTAAATTAGTTTTCAAGTTGAAATCTTATGGTCTGATCTATATCCACACTAATGGTAGGGGAGCCCACGATGCTAAATGGGGATTTACTCGAGCGTCATAGAGACCTATTGAGTTGCAAAGCTTAGATGATAAGAAGAAAAAAATGTTATGTGATTTTTCACTTTTATCGGTGGGGAAAGCGGCTATAGATTTTTAAATATGTAAAAAAAAACTGTTGCATGGACATCCTCGAGCGCGTCAGATATTGATAGCATCAATGCCCTACGTAATTTTAATAATGTACGTATGTTAATCTGATCGTTTGCATGATGCGGGTGGTTGTATTTAAGGGTTGAAAATGAAAAAAAAAAAAATTTTGTCGAGCGCGTCAGATTTTCTAAGGGAGTGTTAAGTGCACCAAAAAAAAGCTCTCATTCACTAATCTGACGATTTCGATGGGACGCAAACTCACGGCCAGTTTCATAATGTGCAAAAAAAATTCGCCATTTTGAAATACTCAAGCGCGTCAGATTAAGATATATATGGTTCATCTTTATGTTCTAAACGTACTGTCTCATAATCTGACGATTATCTAGAGGGGTTCGCCTAATCTGACAAAAAAAAATTCGAAAAACGGTTCACCTTAAAGGCTATCCCTGCAACTTCCCGCTAATTCCATTCCTGGGCGCTTAAAATTGTACTTTGAACTATATTTTGAACTCAGCGGGTCATTCCCAGTCCTCCACACCCCGTCGTCCACAGTGTGGAGGTATGGGAATAGTGTGGACGAATGGGAATAAAAAGGGTGAGGAGGGAAAGGTGCCGTTTATTCCCAGTCCTCCACACTATAGTGCAGGAGCCGACACTAGAAAAAGTTAAATTTCAAAAAGATGAGTTGGACTTCTAAATGTTTAATTAGGACTGTTTATGAGATATTAAGCCATCAAAATATATCGTAAAAAAAGTTGCAAAGTTATACTGTCGGCTTTTATATTGTTAAATTTACCAGCTGCTCTGTGTCTAGCCAACCGGAGTCGCCGATAAGAGATAACAATAGATTTTAAGGACAATAGAGTCGTAAAATCTCATCTCCATTGAATCATAGCTAGACAAGAAGCACAATTAAAAAGCTCTTAGGAATATTTATGAGTATGTTGTAAAGATAAATCATACAAATTTTTAGACAAGTATAAAATATTATTTCTATTACAGCGTGATTTGCGAAAAATAAAATTGAAGCGACTATATTCAATACTAAAAGAAAGTTAGTAACTTCAACGTTTCCTTGTGTACCAAATACTTACACCTCAAAAGTAAATAGTTTGAAGAACGAAAACATTAACGAAAGTATTTACACTTTCAAATTATTGTCCATTATGTGATAATACTATTCTGTGATACAAATTATCTTAGGTCATAATATTTACTTTCTTTTTAATTGTTGTAAATTATAAATGATCACGCTGTAATAGAAATAATATTTTATACTTGTCTAAAAATTTGTATGATTTATCTTTACAACATACTCATAAATATTCCTAAGAGCTTTTTAATTGTGCTTCTTGTCTAGCTATGATTCAATGGAGATGAGATTTTACGACTCTATTGTCCTTAAAATCTATTGTTATATCTTATCGGCGACTCCGGTTGGCTAGACACAGAGCAGCTGGTAAATCTAACAATTTAAAAGCCGACAGTGTAACTTTGCAACTTTTTTACGATATATTTTGATGGCTTAATATCTCATAAACAGTCCTAATTAAACATTTAGAAGTCCAACTCAAACAAACCCAAATGTAGGCATCACGCAGCTGCACGCATTTAACTTTATCGACGAATTTTTGTTATTTCGGCTTGCGGAAATTGTCAGATTATATATTTTTCATTATTCTTGAATTATTACCTTCAAAATAAAAAAAAATTAGCTACGCTCGAGAATGTCGAGATGACGTTTTTTTTTACAACTTTGTTGCCCTCCCCTTTTTTTACGTCACTCTCAAATTGTCAGATTAGTGGAATATACACTTTTTAGGATGTAATTAACTCACCCTACCTTAATCTGACGCGCTCGAGAATTTCTGATGGTCAATTTTTTTTTACTAATCTGATCCTGTATCCTTCACGGGCGGCCTTATATATGGGTCTCGTATTTTGTGGCGGTACTTAACCGGGTACAAGGTATCCTCCTGTATATTAATCTGACGCGCTTTAGTAAATCCCGAAATCCCCTCTTCGGCTCCCCTACTATAAAAAAATAATTTGTAGAAAATAAATAGGTATATACAAAGTTCCGTTATCCCTTACTTATATAAAATAAAGTCGTTATTTTGGTATGTATTACTATGTATGTCCCTATGTAAGCTTATTTTTTGAAAATCCGCAACGGATTTTGGTGCGGCTTCTTTCTTTAAATATAATGATTCGATAGGATAGCATTTTTGCATGATTTGTTAAAGTTTGCTTACTTACTTTCACACGCACGGAGTTGCGGGCAACAGCTAGTTATAATACCTTATAAATGCGTTATATTTCCCATCCCAAATAAGGTTCCCAAATTCGTTGTTATATCATTAACTGATATACATAAGCTGTGAAATTTCCAGCTCTCTATCTATCACCGTTCCAAAGACTAGCTGGTGACAAACGAAGGGATTAACAATGAATTTTCAGTAATTCCTGTTTTACTGTTTGCTACAAAACAGTAAAAATTAAGAACAAAAATGTATGCAACATAGCACATAACAATATGTACCTAATTATACATAAGTATAACGAACAAAACTATAAAACATAAGCGGTTAGTCATGGTCCGACGACTGTACCCGGATGAGGGTATTCCCCCAACATACGATGGTACAACTACACGATACATTAAAATCACATATTTTATAATATCTCCTTTATATCTTAATGCGCTTTGCAGTTAAGAATCATAACGTGAGAAAATCACACTATTTTGAGTATTATTATAGTCTTTGTAGGCTTCCAGTATTCTATTTTCTAGTAGGCATGTTTTTTATAATTGCTCTTATAAATAATTTATTTGTAAAGGTAAAAGAAATTTAAAAAACCTGTCAAGAGCAAGGTAAACTCGCACTCGGTTTCGTACCTACTAGACATATAAACTTATGTAACTTCATTCAAATAATCATTTAATTAAACTCAAAACAACTCACCAACTTAATTTTGTAGTTGAAATATAGGGAATGGCCTACATTTTAGATACTTCATAAGTTGGTATTAGTTTAAATAGTTTTTTCTTGTGATGTGATGACAAATTACAAGTTTTTGGATTTTTCCCTATATCAGCACTATAAAGACATGGTCTGTGCCAAATTTCAAGTCTCTAGGGCAACGGGAAGTAACCTGTGAATTTTGATTCCCTAGCATAAATCGAAAACTCTTGAAAATGGTCGTAATTCGGTTGTATCTTTTAAATACGTAGAGGTAAAAGTTGATTGTGGACACCGTAGTGAGACTATAAGGGTTTGTACGACACCCTAAAAAGGTAAAGGTAGGTCTAAAATCCTTCCTTTTCCAGCCTAATGTTGTCCTCTATTGGGCATGAGCCTTCTCCACATTGGGAAGGTACGTAGTCTTCTATGCCTTCTACAAGATTTTCTTTATTTATATTCCTTTAATGACTATTACAGCATCGTTGGAAAGCAATGGGGTAGTGACCGTCAACTTTGTAATCAGTTGATTTAATTAATACCACCAGACATTAAGTCATCCGTTCCCAAATTTAGCTATCAGCTTACACATTAAGCAGCAGATATAATACTTTTATTGTTTTATTATGATGTTTGTGATACAAACATTATCTACAGCTGCTTGGAGATTGGCAGATATGGCACCATGTTACATCTTTTGTAATGAAAATAACAGACAAATATATATTATCTATCAAGTAATATTTGTGTTCACTCCTCTTTCTTTCATATCTTCTTTCACACAGGCCCTCTGCCTTTTCTTGATTTAAAGTTTAATTAACTGCTGCCCGCATCTACGCGTGAAACTTAGAAACTAAACATTATCAAATTGTACTAGAAAGTTAAAAGCCATCCGCTCGAATCACTCTATCTATTAAAAACCACATCAAAATCCGTTGCACAGATTTGAAGATATAAGCTCACATAGGGATATACATACAAAAATAACGACTTTTATTAATAATGACGATTTGTGATCAACGCTATACCTATGAAAAATATTTATACACGCACGTAAAATAATTAGTTCTTTGTTAATCCTTCGCGGTATCCTAACTTAACTAGCTTCATGGTATCGGATGTTTATGTTGGTCGTAAAAATATTGTACAAATTATTACTCTTATAATCTTTCCTTAGCACGTGAAAAGAAATCAATCTTCATTAATACATTCTAGCTATGTGCTGATGGCCATAACACAAGCATAGAAACAAAGCTATCGAGAACAAAGTATGATGTGATGACTACAGAAACTGAACAACCCCGCCCCCTATATCCGCCCCATAGATATTATATACATGTGATAAGAACGTGATAATACAACATTTAAATAATACAATTGAGTCACACCTACAAATTATAGATTCATTGAATATTATCTACTCATTATGTGGTCTCGTGCTCCACAGATAATTGACCTGGCAACAGTTATCAGTTGTCACTGTCTGTTGCTATAAACAGGGGAATATCACTACTTTATTGACGTCATCATTATACAGGGTGTTGCATTTGGAAAAAGATATAATAATTATTGTATAAGGACATTTCACACGATGTGTATTGTCTATGGGTCCAAACTAAGCTTATTAATTTGTGTTATGGTTACCTAAATACATTGTATATACTCTCTCTCCAGCTCATTACCATCCCACTGTTGGGCTTGGGCTTTCTGCATTTTGGGAGGTATTTATATGGTCTAGGGTTGGTTTTCGAGATTTCGTTTCCTCACGAAGGATGTTATCTGTGCACAATATCCGTTAGCTGGCTTTAACAGCACCCTGGGAAGGTAAATAGGATGGTGATACTTATATTCTAATTCGTCATCATGCGGCTATCCGCAAGATCCAAAGTATATCCAAAATTAACAAATTTAGCTGTATACGCAAGATGTAGCTTAATTTGTTATATTTTGATATACTTACATTATGTTATACAGTAAGTAGGAAACGTCCAGTCCAGACACACACTGTTGTTTTTTTTAACTAATAATTATGCCAAACATATAAAAGTCACATATCATATTATATGATTATCACTGCATATTGTGAAATAAAATCCAAGTACAAAATACAAAGTCCATTGGTTAGTTCCGATCGCGATATGTACCTAAAATTTCAATTCAATCCGACTATCGCAAGTGCGTCAAAAACGCGTTGAAAGATTCCATTACATAGATTACTACATTGATAGACATACATAATATATACCGAACTTATAAAAGCGTGTTAAAAACTATAACATTTTGTAAAAATAAAATATGTGTATGTAAATATAAAGCACTTTCAGTTTTAGCACGAGTATTTCGCTTGACTAGGGCTAAAAGTGTTAGAAGACGTGTGAAATATCCACCAATATTTACTACAAGCTGATGTCCGCGACTTCGTACACGTGGAATTTTGATAATTTACCCATTTTGGCAACATTTATCACAAATGCTTCGCTCTTTATGGTCGCAGCGTGACGTTACAAATAACCTTTTCAGCTTTATAATATTAGTATAAAAGGCCCTACGATGTTGCCCCAAATAATTGTGCTAATTCTAAAGATCCAATTTGAGGATTTGTTTTACACAAATCTATGTTAATCCTTGATAAATGTGGAAAGCTCCTCATTAATGTACAGTTTTAAAATGGCTGAAAATATGTCTAAAAATTCCGTTACTCTGTCTAAGCGAGCTAATAATAAAGGCGTTTACAAAGAATCGCTACAAACACTCTAGACAGACTGGTGCCGTCAAACTATTTTTAGGCAACATCGTTGTGTACGACAAACTGGCGGTTTTTTTTATGATTCATAAATAAATCAAATGATTGACATTCTTCACTAAAAATAAAACCAACATGTCAATAAAAATGTGGACATAATAATCCCACTTGTAAAACACGTAAGTGAAGTCGTGTGCAAATGTTGTCGATGTATTTTCGGATCACCCACGTTCTGATGACCCCAGTATAGCAAGAATGTGTTTTAATTGATTTATTATGTAAAAATATGTATGACTCATGTATTATACCAAATTGCGCAACTGAGGAGGACGTTATCGTGTTCAATGACTTCTGGAATAGGTACCTAAGTATTTGTCGAACAACGTGATTGAATAAATGTTCAGACGTGGTTTAGACTGACTACATTTTTAAATTAAATAGTAAATACCTATTACTTTCCTAAAATCTACATATAAAGCTTTGCAGCTTACCAAAGGGGTTAGGTTTCAAAGTTTAATCTCTTTTGGAATATCTAAAAAAACACCTAGATCTGACACTACCTTTAGTGCTTGCTCATCGAGTCCCTAGGGATAGTTCGATTGATCCCGTTCTTAGATAGCCAAACCCATTAGTCTCTATCACATGCAAAACTTTTGCTCTTATTTTATTAAGGACCACTTCTTTTTATCGCCACAAAACATCCTCTGGTCCCAAGCTAAGCTACTATATTATATTGTGTTGCATCGATCGTTCGCGATTTACATATTTAAACATTCCTTATGCGGCTTTTTATTCTATGAATGATAAACTACTTAATGTAAATTCAATGTACTACGCTATGAATAGGCAACTCTATAAATAGACTTAAAAGATAATAATACCGAAATGAGGACAAAAATAGCTGTACATGATGCAATACCAAGATAACGGTATCCAAGAGTTGTTGGTTTAACCTTCATTATTCAAACAGCTCACTCATATATGGAAAAATTGACACAGTTCTTGATAAAATAATTGACACACACGCAAAAATTACTTATTTACATATTAACTTTTCCATTGTTGAATTCATGACTTCTATGATATGATATTATGATTTTCAGAAGGCATCTTTGATCTTAATATGTGGTTATCGCAAATGGATGTGCCAAGTTTGGATGAAGAGAGAGTGATGAAGCCAAGGAAGTATGTTTGGATCGTAGCGGATGGCGCTCTATAGTCTCTGCCTACCCCCATGGGGAAAAGGCGTGATGTTGTGATGATGATGGTTATCGCAAATGTGGAACCCTAAGGAATTTCATCATGTAGGCTTCAAGACTAGATATAGGAATGGATGGAGAAATGATACAATCAAATAGTAGGTACATACCTATTACACACCGATCACTTATCCAACATCAATTACTAACTAAATAGGATTTAATAATAAATACTTAATAAATACTTTGGACAATTAACACAAAGTCCTCTGGTCCCAAAGTAAGCTATATTTCTATGCATGTGTTATGGGTACCAGATACCGGTATACTACATATACTACTTTTCTTTTGTAAATACATACTTATAATACATAGAAAACACCCAGACGCAGTACAAACATTTATATAAGAAGTATAAACATCACACAAATGATTGTCCTGACCGGGAATCGAACCCGAGACCTCATGATCGGCAGTCAGTTATATAAACCACTAGACCACGACGCCCGTCGATTACCCATGTAATACTTGGTAGTAGGTACCGTAATGTACATTTCTAGATCTAATTTGCTATCAATAATTTCTGCGACAGGAAAATAGCAATACATTTTTTTCCAACTCCAGGTATCGCTTATTACACAAGGCAGGTAAAAATCACGTCATTTCCACTAACTAATACTGCCATAATAATGATAATAATTCTATAGATAATACTGACGTCTTTAAGATAACAAGACATGATATATTATTTTTGGGTCAGAAGATTATTGGATTTGATTAAAAGAATTTCTTAGAAATACTAAATTATCAACATGTGTCTTATTACTTTTATAAACTTAGGTATTAATGAGATATTTAAATGCATAATGTATTAAATAACATAGCTTAACAGAATACTGGACTTAAGCTTGATAATTTATTTGGTTGTTTATGCAATTGTTTATGCAAATGTTTATGCACAATACGGGCGGACAAGACTAAGACTAAGACTAAGACTAAGAATACAAGACGGGCTTCGTGGCGTAGTGGTTCATGTACTGGACTGCCGTTCACAAGGTCGCGGGTTCGATTCCCGCTTGGGACAATTATTTGTGTGATATTCATAAATGTCATACAAATGTTTGTACTACGTCTGGGTGTTTTCTATGTATTATAAGTATGTATTTACAAAAGAAAAGTAGTATATGTATTATATCCGTATTCTGGTACCCATAACACAAGCATAATAAGCTTAGCTTGGGACCAGAGGACGATGTGTGAAATGTCCATGAATATTTATTTATTATTTATTTATTTATAATATGTTGTGCAAAGGTGATCTTAATGTCTAGAGAACTTCTAACCAGTAGCCTGTGGCTAATCCAGAAAATAAAGATAGAAACTAGAATTTATAAAGTCTTTCTTTTCGGTTAAAACATTGCTAACTATTTTAAATATGGTAACGATCACACAACCCTAAAAATCATGTAGAGAACTCAAACGCCTCAAACTACTTAATGTTCTTAGGGGCTTTAGGAACATTTAAGTAGTTTGAAGCGTTTTAGAGAAAGTTTAATCTAGTTGTCTCAACAGATTACTGGACGGCCCGTGCAAATGGCCCGGACAACTGGTAAATATTGTTTACACTAGATTAGCCCACTTCAATCAAATTCAAGTCCTGACCTGAAACATGCACTCGATCAATTGATTCGTTCTCATAAAAATGTCGAGGAAGTTTAAATTCAAATATTTGTCCAAATGACATCATCAAACAAATATTTGACAAAAAGTGGGGGAGATAACAAAATGAAGACAGGCGTTAGGTTTTTTTTTTTTTTTAACGTAGGAATGCTTTTTACGCACTTACCCTCCGGCCGCAGGGGCAGCCTTCGGACGTCGTGTTGGACTCCCGGGGAGAAATCTCGACCCAGCCTACCAACTAAACCTACGGTGTTCTCCTCACCCGTTGCCGGGCCACGGTAGTTACTCAGGTATTACCGCGACCCGACACGGGGTGGCCCCCTAACGGTGGGGGCTCACTGTGACAGGGGTGAGCGGCGTGCCCACCCCCGTCGGACCGTCACCCCTCGCCCGAACACGGGGCGAGAGGTCGTCCGCCACCCTAGCGACAGGCCCCCTGGCCTGCCGCGTATGGCCACGCGGGCCGGGGCCGCCGGCAATTGTGCGCCGACGACCCCTACCCGCGGCCCTGCGGGGGGGCAGTGTTGCGCCCGAGCGCTCACGCTCCCGCAGGGCTTCTCTCTTCGCCGCCATCACCTCGGATGCAAACGAGGCGACGGCGGCCCAACACTCTTTGCTGCCGGCCATCGAAGCGATGACGGCCGGCAGCGACAAATTAACGCCGATTGCGCCAGTGAGCCTGGCGCGCTGGACAGCCCAGGCCGTGCACACGACCAACGTGTGCTCGGCCGTGTCCACGGCTCCAGACGGGCAGCTCTTGCAACCGGGTGCGGCCTCGATGCCCACCAGCTCCCACAGGTACTTGGCGAAGCAGCCGTGACCCGTGAGGAGCTGGGTTAGATGGTATGTAGGCACCCGGTGCGGCGCCTCGACCCACTGACGCAAGACGGGGCGCACGGCGGAAAGTAGCCGCGCGCCCGACGACACAGAGGTCAACCTATCCGCCCACCTCCCGAAGAGGACGTCGCGAAATTCGCCTCTCCAGCGAGCGACCTCCTCGGGGGCGGGCTCATTTCTCGCCTCGATGCGCATCAGAGCCCTCTTTCGGTAAACCCCCGCCAGGACCTCAGCTTCGAGGTCCCAGGGGAGGCTCCCGGCAACGACACAGGCCGCCTCCAGTGACACCGTGTGGTACGCCCGTGCGGCCCTCTGCGCCATCACACGCTGCGCGCGACGCAGCAGCGTGGAGTTCTCGGCGCTGAGAGCCACGGCCGCCCAAATGGGCGCTCCGTAGAGCGCCTTCGAGCGCACCACCGTGTCGTAGAGGCGACGACCGACACAACCGGCCCCCCCGCTATTCGGGAGCAACCGGGCGAGCATTCCGGCGCACGCCACTAGCTTCGGCGCCAGCGCCCGGAAGTGCTCGCCGAACCTCCACCGACTGTCCAGAACCAGTCCCAGATATTTTATTTTATTTCCGACAGTGATGGAGGCCCCTCCCACTACAATACTGTAGTCTCGGGGGGGCCTCGCCCGAGGCCCGTGGAAGAAGAGGGCCTCGGACTTCTCGAGGGCAACTTCGAGCCCGAGGGCCCTGATGCGTCTTACTATGTGCGCGGTGCCTGCAGTAGCCAGGACACCGGCGTCACGAAAAGAAGGGCCCTGCGCGGTCACCAGGGTGTCGTCGGCGTAACAAATGACGCCGACTCCCCGAAGATTGGCACCGCGCAGGACCCAATCAAACCCGATGTTCCACAGGAGTGGGCCCAGCACCGACCCCTGTGGAACACCACACGACATGTCCCGGCGGACTACACGATCCCGGGCCGGGTAGAAGATGGCCCGGTCCGTAAAGTAGTCCGCCAGGACCCTCCTGAGGTACCACGGAACTTTGTGGTACCTCAGGGCCTCCTTAATTGTCGCCCAGGGGAGGGTGTTGAAAGCGTTAGCAATGTCAAGAGACACTGCCAACAACACCCCCCCCTGCGAAACCGCTTTCTCGACTCGGTCCCTCAGTCGGGACACGGCGTCAATCGTCGACCGCGCGCGGCGGAACCCGAACTGAACGTCGCTCAGGTCCGGGCCCACCGTCTCCAAGTGTCGGACGAGGCGTGCTGCGACGACCCTTTCGAAGGTCTTGCACGCCTCGTCAAGAAGGACAATCGGACGGTAGGCCGACGGAGAGTCGGGGGGTCGCCCGTGCTTTTGGAGCAGCACGAGCTTCCCAGACTTCCACCGCCGCGGGACTCTGCCGGACGCCATGCACTCCGACATGAGGGACAAAATCTCCTCTTCCAGGACCGGCGTCACGCGGGCGAGAACCCGCCCAGGAACACCGTCCGGGCCCGGGGCGCGGTTCCTCTCTTTGAGTTTGAGGACCGCAACCCCCAACTCGGCCTCGGACACGGGCGGCACTTCCTCGCCCGCAGCCGGTCCCTCATCTTGTGTCGCCGCCGCCATCCTCGGCGGCGACCACTCTTCTCTCGCCGGGAAGAGCGAGCTGACCACCCTTTCAACGAAGAGTGGCTCGAGGGTTCTCGTCAGCGGGGGCGCCGCTGGACGGAGTTTCTGCATTACCGTCTTGTACGGGCGCCCCCATGGATCTCGATCCACGCTCTCGAGCCACTCCTGCCAACTCTCGGCTTTGGCGGCCTTGATGGCAGCGGTGAACGAATTTCTCGCAGCCCGGTACGCGGCGAGCAATACCTCCTCTTGGGCGAGGTCTCTATTGGCCCTCCTGCGACTGCGGGTGTACCGGCGCCGAGACATTTGGCACTCGGTGCGGAGGCCCTGAAGATGGGGCCTCCACCAGTACACCTGCTTGCGCGGAGGGGTCGGACCCGCCCGGATCATCGCCGCGTCGCAGACGCGAGAGAGCGCTCCAGAAAGCCGCTCGCATCTCGCGTCCACGTCCAGGCCGCTCCCTATATTTACGCCATGGGTCCCATTGGGACCCGCGATCCACCGCTCCACTATAGCCGCCTCGGTGGCCAGCTCTGGGTCCAGGGTGTTAAGTCTCCACCGAGGACCCTCTCCCGGCAGGGGACGGTCCAGCTCGACGGCCGGGGCGTCCGTGGGGGATGGGACTAGGTCGAACCGGATGTATCGGTGGTCCGACAGCGTCTCCACCCCCTCCTCCACCCTCCACCGCCTCGCGCGGCGGGCCAGGGCGGGACTAGCAAACGACAGGTCGACAATTGACCCGCCCGTGTGCCGGACGCACGTCAAGACCGTCCCCGTGTTCAACAGCACCAATCCGGAGGACACCGCCCACTCCTCTAGGGTGTCACCCCTGGCATCGGTCGCCGGAGATCCCCACGACCGGGATTTGGCATTGAAATCTCCGGCGACCACCACAGGGGTGGGGTGCACTTCCACCACGAGGCCGCCCACCTCAGTGAGAAGACGCTCGAACTCGGCGAGCGTCCTGTTGGGCGAGAAGTACACCCCGACTACTGCAACGTCGCCCAGCGACGCGAGTACGCACCCGTGGCCCCTTAACACCCTCTGAAAGGGACGGGGGGCAGCACGGCGCCGCCAAGCGACGATAGCCACCGAACCGTCCAGATCGCCCACCCAGTCATCACGGGCTTGGACGCGGTACGGCTCAGCGACTATGGCTACACTTACTTGCCACTGCGCAGCGGTCTGGAGAAGAAGATCCTGAGCCGCTGCGCAGTGATTAATATTCGCCTGCAGTATTGACACCCTGTTGGCCATTTAATTGGCGGCGGTGTCCATAGCCTCCGGGGCAGCACCAGGCTGAGGTGCTACCGAAGACGGGGCGGAGGGTTTAGGATTTCCCCCACCCGTCTTTCTCGTCGCTTTCGGCTTCTTGGCCATCGCTGGGCACTTTTTATGGCCCAGACGATGGCCGGAGTCAACGCCCTCCGACGCGCAGATTGCGCACGAGGGCTCCGCCGAACAGGCTGCCGCCTTGTGGCCCGGTTGCCCGCACCGGAAGCAGAGCGCACTGCGGTCCACTGCGCACGTGCACTGCACCCCAACGTGCCCCGGTGCGAGGCAGCGGAAGCAACGCTGCGGCCGCGCGTCCAGAAGCGCGGCCCGGGCCGTCGACCAACCGATGGTGAGACGTCCACCATCGGTGACCTTTTTGGCCGCCGGGACAGGGCACTTGACCCAGACGGTCCCAGGGCGGCCAGGTGGGCGGGTGATGTTGCCCACCTTGACTAAATCGGGGCGGCAGCCCCCCACGTTAGCGACAGACGCGGCCACTAGATCGGCAGTGACCGCGTCTCCCAGACCGGAGATGCGCATCTCGGCGCACTGCTCCGGCCTGGACACTTTGGCGACGTCACCGATGACCTCGCGTATTTTGGTCGCGAGGTCATCGGCCTTTTTAGTTTTTTCGGCCCCGGAGACTTCCAACACACGGCCCCCAGTCCGGGCCGTGCGGAATTTAACGCCAGTTATTCCCAAGGCGGAGAGCTGGATGGCGCCCTCGGCCTTGGCCATGACCTCGGCATAGGTCCGAGCACTACCCTGCGGCAGGGTCACGACCACCGCAGCCGTCTTGGGGGCGCGCAGTTTGCGAGCGCGCTTCCCGTTCTTCTTTTTATTTTGTTGTTGTTGCTGTTGCGCTGGAGCAGCAGGCGCAGCAGCAGAATTCGCCGGCCGTGGCGCTCTTGGCTTGCGCGCCACGACGTTCCACGCCTCCCTCTGTTGTGTTTGGGGAGGCGGCGTCGGCTCGACGGTGGCCGTGTTCTTCACCGGCTGGACGGCGGCGGCGTTCTTCGCCGGCTGGACGGCGGCGGCGTTCTTCGCCGGCTGGGACGCGGGTCTTTCCTGGGCAGCAGCGGGTGGAGCAGCTGTCTGTTGGCGGGCGGCCTGTGTTTCTTTGGCTGCCAGGGTCTTCTTGGGACCTCTCTTCTGACAGGCGTTAGGTTACGTGTGATACTTCGATTAGACAGGTCGGAACTTGTTGGGCGTGACGATATTATCATGGATCATGGCTCGTGCCTACTTTGAAAAAATATCTGTCATCATTGACATCTCATTTTGCACTTATTCTTCAAACTATTTCTTCGTCACTACTACTTTATCTGTACCATTAGGCTTCGTGATGCGTCCAATAGCCTTTAATGACATTGACTCCGCTCACGTGGGTTCGGTTGCCGCATTAAGTTATTATTTGTGTAAGTACCTAAAAGTTTTCTATATTTAAGTTAGTACAATTTTAACAGACAAATAAAAAGAGATATTTCTACCTACCAGATAATTGTACTGCTAGTAAATACTAGTCATACTACGTCTGCTGTCTATCTACGTAATGTATGTGTAGGTACTTACTTTCTTCATATAGGTATATGATAACAGAGAATGATCTTGAAAGTAAAAAACAATAAAAGTGCGATAATAAATCAAATTTTCTGACATTTGAGAGAGTATCTCCTACCTCCTCCTCCTCAGTACATTTTTGTCCCACTACTTGCGTTTGGAGTTTTCCATCTCTCACAAAAGATGAAAGCTTATAATATTCCTTAGCTGGCTTTCATAGCATCCTTGGAACAAAATGAAGTAGTTAAATCCTTCAATTCTTAATCTGTCACATCACGAACGCCTTTTGCTATCTTGCCTATTGAAAAAGAAATGAATGGTCTATAAGAGCATGGTTCAGCAAGACTGTTTTCTGTATCTATGCCGTCACCAACTTACAATTGACGGCGAGCCTCTCAAGATGACATGATAAAATTATTATCATTATTATCTTTATCATCACATTACGACATCATGATGATATCGACTTGAGACATCTGTAATTCTTATTTAACACCAAGGTCAGGTGAATGTGAATCATCGTACGATTATTCAATAGTTTATTAGAAATTTCTTAACATGACCATGATAATGACCTTAATAATAATGACTGACATACGCATACCAGAAGATTTTCGTAAAAACTGGGCCGCAAAAAAACTGTTGAATACAACTTAATAAAGCCCTGCGTTCTTTGCCATTGTCTTCTTGAATATTGTTACGTATAAAATTGACCATTCATCCATCGGTCTTTTTCCATCCACAGCTTGCTTGAAATGCCTATCATTTCACAAAATCCCCTCACAAAATTTTCTCGGCCCCAAGTGCCAGATCCCAATTTACATCAGGCAGTGATCATCCATGTCTATACTCAAGTCATTATTTTTTACTTTACCTACCTAGACTTCTTGTTTAACTTGTGTTGCCTGTTATCAGTGTCTCACGAGGTAGGTGAATGTGTATAATATAATATTGTATTTTAGACTGTTTGTAATTTCATATGATTAGAAAATAATAATGACGTTGTTCACAAAATATGTGTGAAATGTAAAGACATTTATTTAATGTTTTATGTGAATTCCATCGCTGATTTATCGGCATTCATATAAAATGTAAAATTAAAGGGAGAATTTATATTTTTATATGCCCCTAACAATTACATTTCTAATAATTTTTATCCAAATTGTTATCTTCCTGATATTATTTTCAGTTGAAATCTTAAAAACATTCACAATGTCATACATCCTACGTAATTTGCTGATATTATTTTGGGATAGAGCCATTTATTTAGTGTCGAAGTTTAATTTTGTTGAGATAAATTTAATAACAACAACGATGGAATTAGAATAAGCTTTATTAGGGTTGCGCATAAAAATAAATCTTCACAGATGTATTTGCCCGGCAAATTATCTAATATTTTTTTAGATCAATGTAGAGAAGAAACCTGCTCCAGAAAACACCGATCCTCGACATAAAACATGAGTTCCTGTACTTCATGCATTCTTCAAGATCAGAGAATCGAATAGGTAGTATCTTGTTAAGGGCTACACTACGTCAGTCTGTTAAACGATGTGGCTGGCGTATTATTATTTCAGTGTTCTAACGTATACAACTGTTGGATACACCCCGTTCTTATTTTGTAGAGTAACTTGACATTTGGGATAGACAAAGGCTTTATTTTTTTGCTAGATTTCACCGCATTATTTAACATAGGAATCCCTAGGACAGTTTCTCCTGTTCAAAGATATGATATAGGCTGGATTAATTTAGAAATAGGATATTTCTTTGTACTTTCAATGGGTCACCAGACGTACAATAGCCTGAGCAATAAGATATTTACCTGACCAATAAATATTCCATTACAGTGATAACTTGTGGCCCGCTTAGATTGCTTCAAATTCCATTCGTTGATTCATATGACTTTAGGTAGTTCACGACGCTCTACACTGGTTGTTGACCTTATTAGACTTGGAATGTAATTTATATTATAATAGTTTTATAATCTATTTTTTATATACACTAGAAGCAGAAATATATGTTTTAATTTAGGCCCTAGTCTATTCACTGGTCAAGATCACGCTGAACTAACCCTGGCAGGTTTAGATTGTATCCCATATTTCAATCTTTGCACTTTGTTGTAGAAGAAATAAGGAACACACTTATATTCTTGTCTGTTATCCACCTTATTGTAATATATCCTCACTTTTGAGACCAAACAAGGGCATAGCACCCGTCGTAGCAGTGATACTAGGCTCCCAAACTACAGAATATAATATAAACCTGAGTAGAGGAAGCCTATTACGATATTTTTTCATATTTTCCTGTCTAGATTGATGACAAGTAGTTTATAATCAGCAAATTCACACGGAAAATATACGCAAAATGATTATAATGATGAATGGTGTACCTATGTACGATATATTTTTCAGAATTGTATTATCAAGAATCTACGAGTATGTAAAATTCTTGGTTCAATGAGTACATATCAATGCTTTGGTTCTTTTGTTGTAAGTTCCTTTTCGAACTCGGTTCTCTGATTTAATGACGTTGTAAGCTTGCGGATACTAAAACGGATACTGATGACTTAATATTTATCACGTCATCGTTCCCTGACATCATTTATTACATATTAATCTTTGTAATAATATATTAATGATTGTAGATTGTTGAGATACAAAAAAAATGTGAAATTACCAATATTTATGCGTCAAATGGATTACAAAGCGTTAAAACCCCTTATCTTTAGACACGATTTTAATTTAATAGTTTGTTACTATCAACACTTTAAATTACATTAAAAGCTTCAGCTACTTAAATAGATACTTAAATAGGCAAAAATATAATACTTTATCTTCTAAGAATTGCAAGATGCATTCGTTTTCTAAAGAAACACTTGCAGCACATGTGTAATAATAACATATATTTAAATTAGTAAATAAAATCATGTATATCTTTAGTCAAATTTATATTGTTTTTAAACAATAGTACCCAAACTTCAAACCAAAGCTTTAGAAAGATTAGATTTGTGACGTTAGGGGAGCTCTATGTATATTTTGGATGGCAAAAATCTGAAAGATAGTTATCATACAGTGTGTAATAACACTATTTTGCTCACTAATTGTGTAATAGTAATTTTGTAAACAAATCAGCTGGCCTCGACCTTCGTTCAAGTGATTGACTAACGGTGGGTAATTCTCTAAATTCTCAATGAACTATGAAAAAAACAAACGATGTACTTGAAGCTAATTAAACTACAATAAATTGGCGTAAAGTTAAAATAACGGATGTGTTTTTAGGTAGGTAGGTTTGTTTTTAGGTAACTTATAGTACGTTTAATTGCTGCTAAAAGAATACGCCAATACAGGGTCGGATCAATACTATTCTATACAAATATTATAAATCTAAAAAGTTTGTTTGTTTAAACGCGCTAATCTCAGGAACTACCTATTGGTCCGATTCGAGAAATTTTTTCAGTGTTGAATAGTACATTTATCGAGGAAGGCTATTTTACTATCACATTTTTTTCAGTTCGGTCGCGCAGCAAAATCCCTATCTCCTCCAAGCCTGCCGTAAGGAACTTCGTCCCAAAATGTTTTTCATATAGCTTTCTCCATACTTCTTTCTTTGGTGTCCTAACCAAAGAATAGACAAACCTTTAACTCTATCTCCAAAAGAGCCCCTCTACACATGTTTACCACTTGAACCTTTTTCCAATTCATCAAGCAAAATGATCGGCCCACATTTAATTGCTTGTATTTCCTACACTCACTTTTAAAATCTGAACTCTTTGGAAATCGGTAAAGCTTAAAACTTCAAGGCAGTTTATACTGTTTAAATTCCAATCAAATACAAAATAAATGTTATTATTGTGAAAAGAGCAATAAAAGTAAGCTCAGAAATTATGGAAGAGTAACTTTGAACAGCACCTTCTGCATCAAAAGTTTTTATAGCGGCTTGCTGCTGCTTGACGTCGTATGTAATAAATTAGCTATCTTTTAATCTATAACATATTTGAGCATTAGACGGGCTTCGTGATCTAGTGGTCCATGTAACGGATTACCGTTCATGAGGTCGCGGGTTCGATCATTTGTCGATATACACAATCTCAATCGATATATCAATAAAAATCCTTTCAGTATATTTAGCGTGAAGAGGTAACGACATTATAATTTCCACCTAACCTCCTTTTCGCTGCACATCTAGACGTATTTATTAAGCATTATTACTAAAATAACTTGGATTTCTATGTACGCACTTCGAGAAATCCCCTTGCACTTGGAAACACCAATGACAATAGAAAGAAAAAAAACATTTATCTATTGGCTGAATATTTTCACAGAATTCATAGCCAAGGTCTAGTGCTTTACGTGTATCTATTAAACGAAATATCTCTGACGTAGGTGCTGTAACTAGGTATACATCCGCAAATGCTTGTAACTAAGAACTAGTTAAGCTCCACTATGATAACGGCGTTAAAACCTTTGAGGAAAGGAAAAGGATAAAAAACGCGTATAAAGTATTATAAATAAATAAATATTCACGGACACCTCACACAACGTCCTCTGGTCCCAAGCTAAGCTTATATGCTTGTGTTATGGGTACCAGAATACGGGTATAATACATAAACTACTTTTCTTTTGTAAATACATACTTATATTACATAGTAAACACCCAGACGCAGTACAAACATTTTTATGACATTTATGGATATCACACAAATGATTGTCCTGACCGGGAATGGAACCCGAGACCTCGCGATCGGCAGTCCATTACATAAACCACTCCACCACGAAGCCCGTCAATTGATATAAAATGGAGGATATTTAAGCACCATATTCTATTCCAAACAATTGGATCATTTGGACATGAAAAACAAACGTACACACATACAAACTTTTATATTTCTAATATTGTTGTTATTGGTAGTAGGGTATTGTGATAAATACTAGATGGTAGTACTAATAGTTAGAATCATCCGTGTGGTGACGGATTAAGAATACTTTTTAACGTAATTCTTCTTCCCCTCTTGGATTATGCCGATGTCTGTTTCCTTGATGCTAACGAGGAGCTCTTGGATAAACTTGAACGACTGCAGAATTTATGCATCAGGTCCATCTTTGATCTTCGGAAATATGACCATGTGTCTAAATTTCAGGCCCAGTTAATGTGGCTACCCATTCGACGACGTGTCATATTCTTTTCTTACTCTATTCTATCCTTCACAATTCTAATGCTCCTACCTACCTTCTCGAACGCTTTGAATACCTTATAACAAGAGATAAGCCTTGTCGGACCGCTACGTCTCTCCTACTAAGAAGTCTTAACTACTTCTCATACTTCAAGCCGATATGGTAGCTCTTTCACCGTAGGTATCTGCTATTCACCTGTGGAATTCTCTTCCTCACACTATTCGTGCTAGCTAATTCTTGCAAATTTTCAAAAGAAGAACTAAAGATTATTTCCTATCACTAGCTTAGAATGTAGGTATATGTATGTTTATGTAGTATATTATTATAAGTATTTATGATTAGGATATTAAAAAACTTAATATTTGAATGTATGTTGCTCATATTTATTATAATATAGTTTAAAGTAAGTGTAATTTAAGCTTTTGTTGTACACTGCCATGATCCCTTATCATGAAATTTCTATCTCGCCAAGGATTGCTGGTAGAAAATTCATTTATGAATTAAGCTCGCCTCTGTACATATATTAACTAAAATGTAACTTTCTTTTATGTAATTTCTGTGTGCAATAAAGAATACAAAGAATACAAGTGTCACCACCCCATTTTCTCCCGAGGTTGCTGTAAAAGCTCTGTCAGAGAAGAAAAAATCAAAATAATACCTGTGTTAACAGGTGTAGTCAGTGCGCCATAGTGGACCATGATCTCTAAAATGGAAGAGGCTATCGCGTCCGTAGGTCGTTAAGAGTATTCTCAAAAATATGGGACTTTTTTTCTCTCCCTATTATTTAAGATATATCATCATCATCATAACCACACGCCTTTTTCCCATGGGGGTAGGCAGAGACTATAGAACGCCCGACGGTTGTAAGTGCTACGCACTTGCCCCTTTTGGAGTCATGCCCGGCATGGATGACATCGGAGTATATTTTTCTCGGGTGTCCTCTCCCAGCATTTCCACTTACCTCCGCCGAGTATATGCCTTTTGTTAAGCGTCTCTCATCCATCCTCTCCACATGACCAAACCACCTAAGCATACTTTTCTTCACCTTAGTCACTACATCCTCTTTCAGACCGCAACGTTCTCTTATAACTTCATTTCTTAATCTATCTTTCAAAGTCACACCACACATGATATAATTATCATGATACATAAATTTTACGAAAACTTTGTAACAATATAAATGAAGCGTCTTAAGGTGCTCCCTCACCGGGAGCATTCACGTGTATTGTAACATTATAGATTCGACTTTGAGCATTACATTACAATAATACCTCCCTGACTTACGAGCATTTGCGTGTAATGTAACATATTGTCATAGCAAGATGTCAGACGAAGCGGTCGTTGTGCTGAGTGCGGCAATATTAATTCGACATTGTTATTTATGTAAAAAAAAAAACAGATGAAACGATATTGGTGTCATGATTTATTTCAAAACCGGCAAAATACAGGTGGTTTGGATATTTTAGAAAGAATCAACAGACCCATAAGTTAACTTAAAATGTTTTTAAGAATCTCTTCTTCGGATTTTGAACATTTAATAAATCTCATTACAAGGTGCGCATTGTAATGCTCGGTTCTCCTCCTTCACTGATGTAATGCTAAAATCTGTAACGTTACATTACACGCGAATGCTCCCGGTGAGGGAGCACCTTTATGTCAACAAAACTTGCAAACAGTCACCGACTACGCGACAAATATATTAAATAAATATAAAGCAAATACTACTCTTATACAATAGTTACAAGAAACATATAATATGACATATTATGAGCTATTATAATGATATGATAACATACCGTGAGAAAATGATATTATCACATACATATTGTAACATAGCAGTATGACACATGCTATATGTTATATCCACGTTATATCATACAAATATAGAGAGTAATGTGTGTGTCTCTTTGTTACATTAACGGCTAGACTCTCCACGTCTCTTCCCAACTATTTTTATTTTAATTGCTGGTAGGGTAAGCATTTTCCTGTTTCATTATTTTCATTATGACGCTTTCGTAGCAAAATATAACTAGCTTCCTATGGTATTATTCTAACAACCCACAACAATGTGAAATAATATTGAAAAAAAAAAATAGAAAAAAGAGAAACAAAATCCATGAAGTTTATTGTCTGTTCTTCTTCATAGGATTCGCGAATGCAACATGCCAACTTGAAATAAAAAAAATTAACTTTGACTTTGACTTTGATGCCTTTGGGTTATGCCGCTTGCCATCTTAGTATCGATCCATTTTTGTATCTGTGACAAGAGAAAGAATTAAGACATAGTAGGTATACTTTTAGGATTCCGTTATAAAAATTAAAGACACATGAACCGTTGAGATTCCCTTGCTCATTTGTACTTTAATTAATAGTGTAGAAAATGGAGTTGGTGACATAGATGTGTTCTTAATAAAAGTAATAAAAAATAAGCTTCTGTTTGCAGTTGGATTAAGTCACCGGTGACTTAATCCAACTGAAAACAGAAATAGAAAATTTAGAAACATTATATTAAAAGCTAGTAATATTATTACGACTAATATTTTGATGACGTAATCCATATGTCGACAGTAACTTGTAATATAATTAAATTCTTATCACTTGTACTTAAGAAACATAGTCAGCTGATGTTCGACAGGTGCTTGAATATAGTAGATGATGACAAATCAACCGACGTTCGTTTCGCTAACAGTAACAACTTACTGTTATTAAAAAAATAGTTAAGTTAACCAACGTTAGCTCAAGTTGTGTAACTAAATCTAAGAATGATTCATACTATATCCTCGTGGTTTGGTTGGCATCGAAACTGAATTTATTCGAGGTCATGGGTTCGATCATTACCAGGGAAACACAAATACTGTCGATAAGCAATAACGGAAACGCAGTTGTTTTTAAGTGGCTAAAGCCAGAACAGAGGGGTGATGGTTTTAATCATAATATCGAACAGTATTTAATACATATTTAGTAATTAGAGTGCTAGAAAAGATGACAATAACCTTGAGAGACTCATCGTGACGGGAAAGGTGGATGGAAAAAGGCCTCGTGGACGCAGCCCGATATGGTGGTCTGACCAGATCCGCACGGCTCTTAATTCAACCGTGCACAACGCCCTACACACCGCCAGGGATAGACACAGATGGCGAAACATCGTGAAAGCAAAGATCTTGCAGAAGGGTGATCACGACCCTCAACCTTGAGGAATACGATGCAAGGAGGAGAGGAGTAATTAAATAATTAAAGAAAATTCACATATTTACACTGAATGGCCATTACAGATAGGAAACCTTGCTCTGATTTTGTTAAAAATTTAACCTTGAGAGATTAAACTCCTTGATTTCAATGGCAGTTATAGTATAGAAAATTCCCTCCTATTTGTATAAAGGGAGCCCGTACCTGATAGTATACGAGTTTATAGGCTCGGTAATAGTTTCATATTTTAAAACATTAAGTTTATTTTTGGAAAATATTTGGAACGGAAGTGCTTTAAGTAATTTTCCATTGACACACATCCGGTGAGTAGCTTTGCCAAATATGTCACTCTAGCTCTGGCTGTAATCCACGGTCACTTCGCCTTAAGATATATTTAATAATATTTCTGTTCTGTTGTCAACTGATTCCGATCACTTTCTCTCTCTCTCTCTCCAGCCCATTAACGTCTCACTTGTGGGTCACGGGCCTCTTCCACTTCAGGAGAAATTATAGTCTATTGTGCCGCGCTGACCGCGCTGAATAACATTTATAAATATCACACAAATAATGTTCACGTGCGGGAGTTGAACCCACGACCTCGTAATCGTCAGTCCGTCCGTATCGTCAGCGAGGCCACGTGGCCCTTCAAAGTATAGTTTAACTTTTTATCATAAAGCTTACTAAAAAGACATCGATGAGTTAATAATAACTACTCCTTGATATTACTCTATTTCTTAATCTTCTCAGACATCACCTGTCGTATTTGCATCAGATAATGTAAAGATAAGTGACACACTGATTTGATTATGATATAGTCATACACATTTCAATAGATAACATGTGTGTTTAACGCGTGTCATGACTGCAAGTCATTCAGAAGCGGGCGCCGACTACAATGTGGGAGTGACATGAATCAACAATCCATGTTAGTTTGAAATTTTCAATCACTCAACTTGAAGTAATGTTGGTTAACATTATTATGCTAAACGTCTCGTGATGTATCGGTAGTTTAACCAACTTATAACAAGAGGTTACGGGTTCAATCACCGCACAGGATAATAGTTTATGTAATAATCAAAAATATTTGGCATGTGTAATTAATTGATTATTATTGTTTGTGTTAAAATATAATTATATATCCGTAAGCTAGTAGTCTCAGCACATATCTACATATAATACGCGTGTAATTTACAAAATTTTCTCAGTTTTTACAACATTTTTCACAACGCTCCTATTATTTACAGCGTGATGTTGTATAGCCTTTAGCCTTCCTCTATAAATAGACTATCTAACACTGAGAGAATTTTTCAAATCGGGCCAACGGTTCCCGAGATTAGCGCGTTCAAACAAATTAACTCTTCAGCTTTATGATATTAGTATTAATGCCATGCGGTTAAGCAAAATTTATAGATCGCCACCTGTTACGATACTATATTTTACAAAGACAAACACATGCCGAGCAGTCTGAATAAATTATCTCGTACCGGCGATTTACTAACATTAAAAAATTTGTGATTATTATTGTAATTATTAACATTATTTTTGAAGTCACTGAAACATTGATCGAGTTGTTTTAATCCTTTAGATTGATTTTAATTAGATATGTCTAAAAACTATTACTGAAAAACTTATTTTTAAATTTAAAAACACATACAAAATAGTCCATGATTATAGGAACAACGATGTTAGCCATAACAGAGCAGTTAAACACGTTGTTTCGGAAATAAAAAAGGGTTAACTTTGTAAAAAAAAGTTTACCTTCCTTAACCCTCCACAAAAGAAGTGTTAAATCTTAGTTATTTTCCTTGTTCCGTCTTTCTCAATAATGTACCTTCGGTATTCCAAGTTCACACTTGTCAAGTATGTACAATAGATCAATTCTTAGAACCACTTTCACTGGCTGACGAAAATTTTTGTTACATCGCGTCATCACGTTAAATATCTGTCAATATACTAGGTAATTATACAAAGTACAATGATCCTTCTATGAATTTATTGAAAAAAATGTATTGTATTCGTTACGTAGAGACTCATCTATATTATATTGTAAAAGATTGTGTAACATATTACTCTAACGGACAATATGAATTTTGTAATAAAATGATTATCCTTACTAATTTATAAGTGCGAAATCCGGATGATAACATAATAATAATTTTAGCGCGATTTAAAAAACGTACAACGCCATCTATTTAGCAGAAGAGTAAACTTCTGTTTGTTAAGGTTTGAGTTCTAAATTTCACGGGTACGAAGTTGCGGGCAATAGTTAGTGTGCTATGAGAGACAGCTGCAATAGTTTAAAGAATTAATCACATTTATAATAATAATAATGAATATTCATGGACATTTCACACAACGACCTCTGGTCCTATGGTAAGCTTATTATCTAATATATAATAATAATAGTATAGTAAACACACAAACGCAGTACAACGCAGTATAAATATCACACAAATGATTGTCCCGAGCGGGGATTGAACCCGCGACCTCGTGAACGGGAGTCCGTTATATGAACCACTAGACCACGAGGTCTATAGAATGGGAACACCCCAAAATTCCGAAAAACATTATTCCGAATTTTGAAATCCCGATTTTCAAAAGTCCGAATTTCATAATACCGAAAAATTGTAATGTCTATTATGCAAAATCACGAAAAACATTTTACCGAAAGTCAAAAATCCGATTTGTTACTTTTCCGATTTTCATTTGTTCGAAGAGTCAAATGCTCGAAGGGTTATTAGTCCGAAAAATGAAATTCCGATTTTTAATACATACTTCGAATAAACTTAAAATAGCTACAACATTTTGTGACTAAACGAATCGCTGCAAAGCCGATTTTACGTAGACTTGTTTGCCCTACCCTAGAGTGCAATTTAAGCCCGCGTAGGCGCGGAGGGGTGTGGCGGCCCGTAAGCTGAGGAGCAAGTGATTTGAAGGCTCGTCGTAGTAAGCCGAAACAGCGCCGGTGAGCCTTCAAGTCATTAGCGACGATAATCTTGCGTGGGGCCGCCTATACCCCGCAGCGCCGGAGCCGTGACATAATAATGCTTGCTGCATGTTGCATGGCGCCTGGCATGCTGCATGGCTGCTTGCATGCTGCATGGCTGCTTGCATGCTGCATGATTGTATACTGCCTGTCTGCATTTTGCATGCTGCCTGCATGTGTGTTTCGTGCTTGCCTGCTTGTTTGCATGCTGCAAATCCCCTATGTTATTGATGCATCGCTTAGGTTATGTTAGGACTCCAAGGAAACAAAATATTTTTAATCGAAACAAAATGCTTTTATTAAAAAGTAAACAATCATATTTTTAAATGACAACCAATGCACTGCAAAAAGTGTACTTCATCATATAGATTTTTCTTTAAAATTAATTGTGTTAACGGTATTATAATAATCAGAATTCATATTATTTATTACGTATTTCGAATTATTAATAATTCGGATTTTTTATTATTCGGCCTTTTGAAGTTCGGAATTTTGAGAATAGTAATTAAAATCGTTAGGAATATTGAAGTTTTGGAATTATGAAAATCGGAGTAATGATACATCGGAGTTGTTATATTCGGAATTATGAAAATCGGTATTATGGAATTCGTATTTGTGACTTTCGGAATAAAGGTTTTCGTCTTTTTGTAGTGTATCCCTATAGGATAATATATAATAATAATATTCTACACGAGACGGAATAATCTAAACTATGTACTAACACAAACTATACTACGGGAGCGACATAGTGACTGTGTGCGTGAACCACTACACAAAAATAAAGAAAAAAAATTACCAACTAATAATATTGTTGAACTACGAGTATTTATAGCTAAAAATACACAAATCGAGTACAAGTAATCTAATAATAATTGAGATTCGTATGTCTTAATGTATTAAAATAAAAAAAGAACTAAAAAATTGGAGTGGGGATAGGGGCGCTCGCTTAGTGTCATACTAATTGGGGACTCATAATTAGTATATAAATGGAGTTTCAGCCCTATTGCGTCATACGTTTACGAACACTCGCCTGCTAAACACGTCAATCCGGAAGAAAACTGAAACTATGGAGAAAATTGAACACCGTGCGGTCATTAAATTCCTTACCAAGCAAGGAAAGAACGCTCAGACCATTTTGAATGAAATGGAAACTGTTTACGGGGAACAGTGCCCTAGTAAATCAATGATTTACAAGTGGCATGGTCTTTTTAAACATGGTCGGGAGTCGATTGAAGACGACCCCCGCTCAGGAAGGCCAGTTGAGGCCACCACATCAGACATCGTCGAAAAAGTGGAAAAAATTGTACTGGAGGACACCCGTTTGAAGAAAAAACAGTTATCTGCATTAGTTGGAGTATCAGATACCACCATTTTGCGAATCCTACATGACCACCTGGGTATGACAAAAGTCAGTGCAAGATGGGTACCGAGAATGCTCACGCCGCTTCAAAAACAGCAGCGCGTCGAAGCGTCAAAACATTTTTTGGAGTTGTGTGGCGACGATCCTGGACCGATTTTGGAGCGAATTGTTACCGGCGATGAAACATGCGTTCATCACTTTGAGCCTGAGTCCAAACAAGAGTCCATGCAATGGCATAAAAAGGGGACACCACCGCCAAAGAAATTCAAAGTGTCGGAGTCGGCTGGAAAGTTGATGGCTACTGTTTTTTGGGATTGTGAGGGGATAATACTGATTGATTATAAAGAAAAGGGCAGGACCATAACCGGAGAATACTACGCAACAATACTAGAAAAATTAAAGGATGCCATCAAAGAAAAACGTCGGGGAAAATTGACAAAGGGCGTGTTGCTCTTGCAAGACAACGCGCCGGTTCACAAGAGCAAAGTTGCAATGGCTGCTCTACACACGCATGGCTTCGAATCACTAGTCCACCCACCCTATAGTCCAGATCTGGCCCCAAGTGATTTTTATTTGTTCCCCAATTTAAAAAAAGACTTAAGGGGAAGGAAATTTTCCGACGACAATGAGGTAAAGGAGGCAATTTTGGCTCATTTTGAGGGAAAAGATAAAAAATATTTTTACGATGGTTTAGAAAAATTAATTCATAGATCTAATAAATGTATTCAGCTTAAGGGTGATTATATTGAAAAGGAAAAATAAATTTACTGTTTCATTTTTACTAAAACCCTTTCATTCCACGAACTTTTGGACCTCCCCGCGTATAATGAAATCTGTGCCAGTAAGGCTTCGTTATCAAGGCCATAGTTTTTGCCACAATACAACATGTGTGCTATGATTATTAGTAAGTAGCTAATTCAAATCAAATCTTAATTACTTTATGATTTCTTCAGTAAATATTCTTATATTTTTATTCAACTAAACTTACTCAAAACACTTGGGGATTTGCGTTTTGTTTGAGTTAAAAAATCTTCGATTTGTGGATGAGGTATAAAATATATCGTCTTCTTCTTCTCCAGCCCATTTACGTCCCACTGCAGGGCACGGGCCTCCTCCACTTTGGGAGGGATTTTATTCTACTGTGCCGCGCTGATCAGGCGTGTTGGCACAGGGTTTATTTTCGAGATTTCCGTCTCTCACAGAAGAAGTTATCTATGTGCAATATCCCTTAGCTGTCTTTTACAGCACCCTTGGGAGGAGATGGGATGGTAACACTTGTATTCTTAATCCGTCACCACACGGAGATATATACAAAATATATATTTAATAATATTATATTTTGTGCCTTATCCAAAATTGAAAACGTTTTAACAAAACTTTTGATGTTTTATATTTGAATACAAAAGAAAACTTTTCATTGCAGTCACAAACGGTAGCGCAGTAGTTCTTAACTTTCTTGTTATTACGGACAACTTTACTAATTTTCTGCCATGCCAGGGACAAACAAGGTTGTCCTTGTTTGTTATGTGTATGAAAACTATGATTTTTTCACACTCACTTGTTTATTACGACCATGGCTTCGTGGACCACTTGGAATTAGGGACCACCAGTGGTAGGTTAAGAACCTATGCTCTAGCGTATAACTGCATTAAAAAGGTTTTCTTTTTGTATTCAATTATACATCATCATTAATATTGTCGATTTAGATAAACTTGTTTAAAAATAAGTTCTTTATTACATTGTCACCGGTCATACGCAAAATTTCTGATCATAATTTATGCGCAGGTAAGTCGGTCGAAATCGTGTGTTAAAAGATTCCGTTACATAGATAGCGAGTGGTCCTTTTCCGTGTTGGATAGTCTAGCATTTATAACAATTTTTTTACGAAACTTATGTGTTTTCTTTTATTTTCACGTATTTTTCATACTAAAAAACACTATCTGCTTCGACCTTGGCTTTATCTACATTCATACGTCTGGTCATACTTTCAACTGACACTTGAAGAACATTACTAGTATATTCTTCGAATCTAAATTTAAATAAACTCGAGTTCACAAAAGACGTAATTATTATAACAATGTACATATTATGTATACATGTTCCTGAATGTATGTATCTATGTGTAGACGTTTCACTAGACATAAATCATTCACCAACTGGATCTCACTGTCAGCCGCTGACATCCGCTAAGTCACCTCATCACAAGGCCAGGGCCTCTAAAACACAACAATTAAAACAATAACTTATTTTTACCTTTACTGGGTTGAAATTACCATGCCAATTTAAAAAAGCGCTGTAATTTTGTACAGCCTTGGAATTTGAACTTCAAAACAGCTGGTGATTATGGTTTACTTTTGTGTTTTAAATAAAGGAGTTATGACTTTTAGTAGTTGAATATAGTCATTCATTGAGAAAAGTGCGAACAAGGTCTTTACGTACTACAAAATGATGACGTCATTACAATTAGATAAGCACCGGCCTCTTACAGATAACGCACATATATTAGTTATTAACATTATAATTAATGACATAAATATTAGATAGGCTTTCTTCTATATCGACACACTCGTAGAACAATGTCGGATCTACAAAATATCAACTTTACAGGACAGCTGTTTAAAGTTTTGAAATTATATTTTTCTGTGTAACTTTTTACATACCCAATAAAATGGAAATGTATTTTGTAATAGCTATTTGTCTTATAAAAATCTGCATATATACATTTAAAATATTACATTTCATTAATATATTTAAAAAATAGCCGTTTTATATATACATGCGACGTTGTTCTACGTTACTAGATTCAATTTATTTGGTCTGGCGTGACTTTGCGACGTTGTTCTACGGAATCGGCTACAACGAATGTATACATGCCACATTGTTCTATGGAGATTACAATAGATTAAAAGCCGTATATTAAAAGTGGGTACAATAAAACGTAGTAATTATTAAAAATATATTTATTTCTAAATTGCAATCAACAAATTTGGTTATATAAAATAATATTTGAAGGGAAATAAGTATGTACTTCTACAATAAAAAATTAAATTAAACAAGTTTTTAACAAATTAATGCTTAAAGTTATTTTAATTATAATAGGTTATAACAGAATCACAGATTATTATAGTTTCTATCAGTCGCAATAATTAAAATCTATAATTATAGGAAACAAAATAATTTGTACTTAAAAACTCGAGATCAAGAATCATAATATTAATTATAATTTAAATAAAAATAACTATAAATATCAAATAACATAAGCTATTAAAAATAAAAACACGGAAATATTCAAGGCGACTTGACTTGAACAAAAAACAAACAAAAAAAAATAAAGGAAAATAATATTATATCACATTTCTCGTAATGTTTAAAAACGTTTTTACTGTTCATGTGAACAGTAAAAACCTAATTATTATTATTATTAGATATTACTAGCTGACCCGGCAAACGTTGTTTTGCCATACTAAAAAAAAAGTTTGAAAAATAGATGTTGGCCGATTCTCAGACCTACTGAATATGTATGTAAAATTTGAGAAGAATCGGTCAAGCCGTTTCGGAGGAGTACGGTAACTAACACTGTGACACGTGAATTTTATATATTAGATTTTATTATAAAAATAAAATTTGTAAGTATGTAGGAATTGTGTATTGGTTACCTACATTAAAAAATAATATTATATTATCACATAATAATTGTAATAATTTCACATAATAATAGTATACTCAAAATCACATTGTCATAGTTATTAAACTTAGCCTAATATAAGTTTAAGAAAACTAAATAAGACACTCTAAAATAAAATGTAATTTTAATAATGCTACAGTAACCCAATTAGAAATTAAGTCTGTAGTAAAATGTTAAACATCAATCAGCTAAACACCATAGTCTATTCTGAATCGGTATCATTATTATTTGAACTAGTACGAGTATTATTATCAAAAGGTAGTGATCTAAAATAATTGCTGTGTTCAGAAGTAATTACTCCAGTGTTGCACATACTAATAAGATCATTATATTTATCTTTAGAAATTTTATATAGAACGTTAGCTACAGGTCTTAAAGGTAATATTGCTGAAGAGTTTCTAGTACTCGATCCTAAGACTAAACAATCGTTTGCAACATTATCATCTAGATCATATTTATAATATAACTTATTTGGTTCAGTTTTATTTACATGTACTTCTTTTATACGATTCCACATAATTTTTTCTTTTTGATTATTTTTACTCCATAACTTATTATTAACCTTACTTTTGAAATCAAAAAAACCAGTTTGCTGCATATTTTGTACGCGATAGGGATTACCATCGGTCTTTGCCCATCTTACGAGAGTACGCCATTCGTCAGGAGTGTAAATGACTCGTGCCTTAGACACACGCTCTATGAGGGCATGGACACTGTCCCCTTCATTTTGCGTGTGCCCTTTTTCTAAAAATCGATGTGTTATTGATATATTATACAATTTCGCGGCATACATATAAAAATAATATACAATCCTGTTTCTATTTTGGCCGGAACAATTATCCGACCAAAATCTAATCTCTTCAGCCCCATCATTAGCCTTTTCTTTAACAAAATCTAATAAACAACTACTGACTTCATTCGCCCCCCTTTTTGATATAGTTTCATCCCAAATGTAACAGATACCTTGTTTATTGCCCATATCGAATACGGTAAAGTTAAAGCATGATAGTTTTCTTTTATAGTAAAGTATACTGATTTGGCCCTGAGGACAAGAAAGAACCTTTTGAAAATCAAAAACTGCTGTTATTATTTTGTTATTAGAATGGATTGCTGCATTTTTGTCGTCTTGTTTTAATTTACGAGCATAGTTTTTATTGCGGATATGGTTTTCGTATAATGTAATCTCTTGTTCAGTGTAGTTAGTTTTATTTCGGTGACTATGACAAATATCACAAGCATCCTTTTTAGGGATGTGAAATCCTATGTTAAAGTGTTTGGACACAATGTCCTTATATTGCCGTTCAGTCAAAGCTTTGTTCTCATATTTTGATGGATCAAACCATTCTTTGTAAAGAATAAACATGCGTGTGAAGCTAAGATTACCGTCTAAATAAAGCTTGTTTGATCTCTGTCTTACGTAATGAGACTCGACTGGGGCAAATGATTTGACATGATCACATACACTGCGTTCCATTTCTTTATCAAGGACTACCCTATGATTAGTATGGCGACCTCGTCGATCTATGTCTACATCGGAAACACCATCGAATTTTTTGAAAGCAGTTTGAACGAGTCTTTCACTGACGGACAGAGTATTCAAAAACATTGTTTTACATACAGGAATAACTTCAGTCCCAGAAGTGTCTGATGAAGAGGTTATGGGTAAATTGTATTTGTAAGTGAACTTTCGTGAATTAGGTTGATCGGTATTAAGACATTTATATTTTTTAACTTTAAGAATAAACTTGATTACAAATGCCCACTGCTTTTCTCTACTACCTAGACTCCAAAATTTTGTAAAGCATTGCAGTCTTTGTGTATCATTAATTTTATCAAAACATTTAAATCTACATTTGCAAGTCTCACCCATAACCTTTTCATCAACAACTTTGCCCCTTTTTGTCACATATTTTTTTCCTAAATTAGTTAAACATTTTCTTTTGATATCTGACCACGCATCCTTACACTTAATACGTTTCTTTCGGCTTGGAGACGACATGGGACTGGTGTCTGAATCAGACATGGAACTTGTTCCTCTTACAGTTACCGGTGAAGATGGTAAGTCCTCTAACCAACTTTCGTGTGCACAACAAAATATATCGTCACAATTCTTATGCAAGTTAGTAGGCGAAGGTATAGGTGTAGGAATTCTCAGTGGCGATTTGGGTGTACCTACGACATCATCGTTTTCAAATTCCGGTATAATGACAGGTGGGGTGGCCTCAAAGCTGCTGTTTGCATCTTCAATACTAAATGGCGAACTAAAAATGTCGCGCGCTATATCACCCATTTCGCTGACTATCATGTCGGCTCCTAGTGGTAATGGTGATTCAGGAATAGGACCTACAAAAATGTAGAAAATATTTAATAAGAATTGATTAAACAATACAAACAAACCATAAAATTTATCTAATTTTATATAAATAATGATTAATTAGCTTTAAAAATTACTGAATAAAGTCGTATGTGAAATTATGTCAAAGAACATTGTCAGTTCTCAATATGGTGCATAAAAAACTTAATCGTTCTCCGCAGTACAACATTGTATGTTTTTAAGCGACTCGTAAACTTAAAATATTTTTTGAAGTACAATGTAATATTTATATATACGACATAATAAAATGAAAAGTAGAAAGTAAATAATTTAAGTACATAACTAAATGCTGTAAAAAATAAGGCCTGTAAATAGTGTTTTATCAATCAAATTAAATATACTTAATTTCCGTAGAACAATGTCGGTTCTGCATAATATGCCGTTTCGTATGTGTAAAAACGACATTGTTCTACGGATTTTTCAATATTTCATAAAAAATAATAATTAAAAGGTTTAAAATCAATAAAAACATATTTGATGCCACTTATAATTATTTCAGGAAATAGATTAATAGCATAACTTACCTGCTTCAGCTGTATTTATTTGCATATTCTTTGAATTACTCTCCTCAACAGAAACTTGCTGTTGGTTTTCATTTGTATTATCTAGTAATTTTAATATCCTTTGAGACCGAGACAACATTTTTTAATTAATATAAGAACACCTCACTTTAAAACTAACGGAATAAAGAAGAAATTCACAGGTTTTGCAATGTTTTTATTGTAAACACGTATTGAGTAGCGTACGCCAGGGCTTACCGGCGAACACTGACGCCACTCACGATAGGTCGGGAGGAGACGGCGCTCGCGCCCGACCGACAGTGACGTTATGGACTTTACAGCTGTGTTCTTCGGAACAATTTACAAAACCGACTTTGTTCTACTCAATATCTCGAGAAATATTAGGGAAATTCTGGTTTTTCTTGGGTATATCGATATATTATTAATTACTGAAGACTATTTTACAATAAAAACGATTTCGTAATATCGTTCCATCCGACATTGTTCTACGAGTGTGTCGATATGGCCTTCTTCTTTATGGAGTTTCTTGTCTGTTCTTCTCCATAGGATTCGTGTTTGGAACAGACACCTAGCTTCTGATATATCAAAAGAGTTTGTAAAACATGCCAACTTGAAAAAATAATTTTTGTCTTTGACTTCTACTTGTCACTTACAACCGCCGGGCATGTATGACCAGATGTTTGAGAGTGGATGAAGCCAAGGAAGTGTGTTTCGATCGTAACGGACGGCGCTCGATAGTCTCTGCCTCACCCCCATCGGACAAAGACGCGATGTTTTGATGATGGTTATTCTCAGCCACTAAGCCCTTCTACTGGACCCTTCTCAATGACAGAAGGGTTATAATTAATGGCATTAGAGGATTTAGATAACACTAAGATACGACACAGTAAATTTTTTTACTGCGGTCGAAAATTGTTAGTTGTGAACGAATTTTTCTTGTGCAAAACTTTAAGTTGATGGGTCCCAACAAGTCAATGGGATGTCCCAACAAGGTGAAGCGACGATATCGTGAAAGTCGTGGGGAGCCATTGGATGCAAGTGGCACAAGACCGCGCGTTGTGGCTTTCCATGGGGGACCGGGAGACCTATATCCGACAGTGGACGGAGAGAGGCTGATGGATGGATTTAATCCGTAATGTGGCTTCTCGTATAAAAGGTGTAGCAATCACTGTATTAAGTGTGACAACTTGCATCAGTTCCCATGACCATGTAGTTACAATGTCTTCAAAATACATCTCCGCCTACCCATTTAGGTCTAGACAGCCGTGATGCCAAGTAACAATATAAGTATGCTAAACAGATTCCATCACGTATCACACTATAGTACACTCCGATACTTTTACAATAGAACCGGTTATGTTAGGTGCAATTGTTTTATAGTTTGCATCAGACAAACGACATACATATTGTCGATACATGTTATTGAATATTTTAAAATAACACGACACATCCAATCTAAGTCTATATTTGTGAAAAACTCAAAATACTAAACGGAATCTTGTTCGATTTTAATGAATACAGGTTTATACACAACACAAGGCAAGTTAAAATCTATAGTATCTACTATATAAAAATAAGTCGGGTTTTCCTTCCTGACGCTATAACTCCAGAACGCACGGACCGATTTCCACGGTTTTGCATTCGTTGGAAAAGTCTCGGGCTCCGTGAGGTTTATAGTTCATTTTTTTTTAAATTTTATTTTTAGGGTTCCGTACCCAAAGGGTAAAAACGGGACCCTATTACTGAGACTTCGCTGTCCGTCCGTCCGTCCGTCCGTCCGTCCGTCCGTCTGTCACCAGGCTGTATCTCAAGAACGGTGATAGCTAGAGAGTTGAAATTTTCACAGATGATGTATTTCTATTGCCGCTATAACAACAAATACTAAAAATAAAATAAAATAGATATTTAAGGGGGGCTCCCATACAACAAACATGATTTTTAGGGTTCCGTACCCAGTATCTCAAGAACGGTGATAGCTAGACAGTTGAAATTTTCACAGATGATGTATTTCTATTGCCGCTATAACAACAAATACTAAAAATAAAATAAAATAAATATTTAAGGGGGGCTCCCATACAACAAACATGATTTTTTTACCGTTTCTTGCTCGATACTAATAACGTTGCCTTATGTTGCATAGATAATGGTACGGAAGCCTTCGTGCGCGAGGTCGACTCGCACTTGACCAATTATTTTTACTTTTTTTTTGGTATGGCAATACAACGTTTGCCGGGCCAGCTAGTAATACTATAAAGCTGAAGAGTTTGTTTGTTTGTTTGAACGCGCTAATCTCGGGACTGGTCTGGTTTGAAAAATCCTTTCAGTGTTGGATAGTATATTTATCGAGGAAGGCTATAGGCTATATAACATCATCCTACAACCAATAGGAGCCAGGCATCAGTGAAAAAAGCTGCAAAAGCGGGCAACAGCTAGCCTACAATATTACACGCTTTATATTAGCTTCACTTGTATGTTTGTTTGTATGTTTGTTTGTATGTTTGTAACCGACTCCTTTGGACGCTATTTTGACCCACTTTAAACGGTCAGATTCTATTAAAATTTTGCACACCTGTCAAAGACCGATGACAATACAATAATTCGATTAAATAAAGCGTGCTTTTTTAGTTTTTTTAAACTATTTTTAATTATTACATGTGCGAATTTAATAGAAATGGATCACTGTATGTAAATTTAAGTTTCTTTGTTTTTTGCTTGACAACTATATTGAAACTTTGACTATCAAATTAAGATAAAGATTATATAATATCACTAGCTGTTTCCCGCTACTTCATATGAGTAGAATTGAGAAAATTTTACTCGTTTCTGCAACATGGTTCCTGAGATTAGCGCGTCCAAACAAACAAACATTCTTCTCAGTCGTTCATTCTTGGCAGAATGGTCGTGGCTGATGATGCTTCATTTTCATTAGCCAGTGCAGCTCCCGCGATGCGTCTCCACTTGTTGCGGTCCTTGGCGTCTCGTGAATTTTGGACAAGCCTTGTCCAAACAAACATACTCTCTAGCTTTTTAATATTAGTATAGACTTACACTATAGCCACGAAATGGTTAAACAACCATGATGTGAAATGCTGTTACTATCTGTAGAAAACTCCGTCTCTGACCGGCTGATATCAAAGTACGTGATATGTTACACGAATATTTTGACACATCATATCTCTATTTGTGTACGATAGTTTAGTTCTTAAAACATGTAAAATATCTGTTTACTAAAGATGATATGTCAGATCTACGAATTCTTACTATTATTATAAATCTAATTTGTTTTCTAATGTGTTTGTTTGTTTGAACACACTAATCTCAGGAACCTCTGGTTCGATTAGAAAAATTATTTTAGTGTTGGATAGTACATTTATCGAGTAAAGCTATAGGTTATATTATAACATCAGGCTGAGATAAATAAGGAACGAAGCATTAGTAAAAAATGATGCAAAAACGGGAGATATTTTCAAAGATCCTGGCTTACGAAGTCGCGGGCCACAGCTAGTTCCTTATATAATAATAGATAGAAAACACCCATACAATAGATATTTGTAATATCTGTTTACAAAAATATATATAATCAAATAGGAATCTATGGAAGTTACACACAACCAATTGCACCACAAAACCTATTAAAATAAATGCGTGTTTTTTATCGTTTAATGCCAATAAACTTAATAAGTTAAGGTAAATAAAAACTACAATAACTTTAAGTTACGTGTCCTATATATCAAGTAATTTCATGCTAACCGTAATAGTTTCCTGAGAGTATATGACTCAAGTAATAATGAAAACACAAAATGACGTGTTTGGCGTGTTTCTATAATATAAAGTAAGAAAAATTGTATTTGAATTTCACACCAATCAACAGTGTGAACAGGGGAATTCCATCAATCAGTTGATATGGAGAGTTTGTGAAATATATCTTTATAATATTCAATTGTATACTAAAATTTTATAAGTCTACTTTTATCAGATTTATTATGGTTAACGATTGCTGCGTACCCGAATAGAAAATCAAGGTAATACAATTGTTTTTGTTGTCAGACAGTTCTTACATATAAGTTTCTATTTCAATCATCCTTCTTATCCATCATCCTTTTTATCAATGTCAGAAAAAGTTAATACTGCTAATTTTATGTGACTGTGAACATTGTAATAAGATCGGGTAATAGAAAATAATACATAAGTTTCATGAAAAAATACACATTTACAAGAACCATCTACTCCCAAGCATAACCATACTCTTTAACTGAGTGCTTAATAAGGAATATAGTAAAATGCGCAGATACAGTACAAATATTTATGTCCATCAAAATGACTGGTATGGGAATCGAATCTTCACATGCCTGTATGGCTGTTCACACACACGTTTTTCAGTTCTAACCTTTCAACGTATTAAGTTCCGCACAGACGTAAACTAGAATGCGTGATATTGCGCACGGCTGCGAATGATTGATCGCAAATTGATGGGATCAGTGCACCCTTGAGAACATCAGCTCAGTGACCTGTCGCTTGTGATTGCAATTGTGTGCGGCATCGAATGAGTATCGACGAATTTGTGCACTGCATCACTTAGAAAGATGAAAACTATACTAACTACTATTTATAACGATGTCCGTCCGATAACGGAATAAAAATACAAGACTTACCATTCTATTTCTTCCTCAAGGTGCTGTAAGAGGCGGCTAAGTGACAATACAAGTAGTTAATATCGACTGTCAGAGATAGAAACCTCAAAACTAAACCTGCCAATACAACTGGTTAGCGTGGCATAGCAGACCATAAATATTCCCGAACTGAAGATGGTCCGTGCCCAACAGTTGGGACAATAATAGGCTGTAGTGAGAGAGAGTTTTATAATGATGGTAGTAATGTCTTTTAGAGTATACTTAGAGACTTCGCTCGTGATTGGCTTTTTTCCACTGCAAAGATTATTCTTATGATTAGAAAGAAAAATAAAAATTTATACTAAATAAATTAGCTTAAACTAAGCAACCGAACGGGAAGATAGACTACAGATGTAACGGTAAGTTGTAGCTATTAAACTGTGTAAATCATAATATTTTCTAATGTGTAAATCATTTTGAGAAGATTTTTCGTATGGGTGACAAATCACTAAAGATTATCGTTCAACGGTAAAGTAATTCCGCATTGATAAGTAGAGCGCAAAATCTTACAATATAACATTGATACGTGTGTATTACACATATAATAGAATTATGAACGTATTAAAAAATGCGTAACCACCTAAAAATCAAATATAAGAGTTGTTTGTGGACGATTTACTTTCGTATTGCTCGTAAAACTATATCATTTAATATTAATTGTTTTGTGAGTGCGGCTTCTTTTCTTTCAACTGTCTTTGTTTATTATTTAATAGTACTAATATACTTATTATAGATTTTCTAGATTGTTTAAACCTAAATGATTTCCTGTTATTCTATTTTGGCGGGAATTACCTCACAAAAAAAGTACCTGAATAAAGCTTATTTTATAAACGATCTATTTTTAATCCCAAACATTTAATTAATATATTTTTAGGATTACATAAAAGGATTACAATGAAGGATTATGTACGTAATCAGTTCAATCACGTCAATAGATATAATCCGTATAGATTAATAAATAACTATTTTATCTATACACAATCTTATTTCCTACTTAACTTACTAATGTTATAGAATCACTGTAAAAGTTTAAAAGATTGTATGGGAGGATGAATTTAAATATTAAATATTAATATTCATGGACATTTTACACAACGTCCTCTAGTCCCAAGCTAAGCTTATTACGCTTGTGTTATGGGTACCAGAATACGGATATAATACATATACTACTTTTCTTTTGTAAATACATACTTATAATACATATAAACACCCAGACGCAGTACAAACATTTGTATGACAATTAGAAAAATCATACAAATGATTGTCCCGAGCGGGAATCGAACCCGAATCCTCTTGATCGGCAGTCCGCTATTTGAACCACTCAACCACGAGACTCGTCAATATAAATATAATACATATATAATACATACTTATAATACATAGTAAACACCCAGACGCAGTACAAACATTTGTATGGCAATTAAAAACATCACACAATTATTGTCCTGACCGGGAATCGAACCCGAGACCTCGTTGTCGGCAGTCCGTTGTATGAACCACTAGACCACGAGGCCCGTTGAATGTATTTTTATTGCTTTTTCGAAAAAATAATACCGAATGGATTTAAGGAAACTTTACACATATAGCTAGAGTATCTAATATATAAAATTCACGTGTCACAGTGTTAGTTACCGTACTCCTCCGAAACGGCTTGACTGATCTTTTGATAAATTTTACATTTATATTCAGTAGGTCTGAGAATCGGCCAACATCTATTTTTCAAACCTTTTTTTTTAGTATGGCAAAACAACGTTTGCCGGGACAGCTAGTAATAATATATATCTAGCTTATAAGCTAGCCTATGTGTTATTCCGATCTATAGATCAGAATAACACATAGGCTAAAAGCCAAAAAACGAGACAGTAACTAAATTTGCTTAGTTCAAAAACTAAAAAACACGCTTAAAAATCTTGAATATTTTTATTATTTATTGCATTGTCATCTGTCCTTAATAAGCATGCAAAATTTCAGATCAATCCGATTACTGGAAGTGGGTGAAAAAAACTTTCAAAGATTCCGTTACATGGATTAATACATTGATAGATACCTACCGAACTAAATAAGCGTGTTAAAGACAGGTACAATTTGAAACATTCTATTACTCGTTTGATTACTGTCCCACAGGTAGGCATGCGTTTCCTCTACTTCTAGATTTTTGATCTACCACGTCGTGCTGACCAGGTGTGTTGCAATAAGTTTTAGTTTCGAGGTTTCCGTCGCTCACAATGATTCTGTTGCTTCTAATATCCCTTAACTGGCACTAACTCTTACAGCACCCTAAGGAAGAAACAGAGACTGTAAATTGGAACTATGTTCCTTCTTCTCTTCTCCAGCCCATTTACGTCCCACTGTTGGGCACGGGCCTCCTCTACTTTGGGAGGGATTATGGTCTACTGTGCCGCACTGACCAGGCGTGTTGGCACAGGGTTTATTTTCAAGTTTTACGTCTCTCACAGAAGATGTTATCTTTGTGTAATATCCCTTAGCTGACTTTTACAGCACCCTTGGGAGGAGACGGGGTGGTGACACTTGTATTCTTAATCCGTCACCACACGGAGAGTAAGTGTAAGAGTAAGGGCCTCTTTCACCATTCTCAAGTAAAGCGCCAAGTAGACTAATCGCTAGTTAAAGTCACCAGTAACTACACGTGCGACGTTCACGACGTTCGAGTAGCAGTAATCTTAAGATTAAAAAATTTAAATTGACAGAAGATACTCGTAACTATTACTTGACAATTAACGCTAATCGATAAGTAACTACTCAACGCTTTACTTGAAGATGGTGAACGAGGCCCTTAAGTGTAGGAGAGTAAGGTATTTCTGCAATAAAATGCACTAAATTCTTTATAACGATCAATCCTATTAGTAATGAAGTAGTATTTTTTTCCTAGAACTATTTAAATATGGTGCGTGACCTTTCCTCGTTATTATTATTATATTAAAGAAAGGTAAACGTTCTTAGAGGCACGAGCCGATGAGTCAAGCTTGTATGTAGCTCCGTTCGGGTAATATCTCGACTATAATTTATGAATCTTTCTTAGAACCTGAGTCACTTCAGTCGCAAGGTGTTAGTCTAGATAAGAATCTCTACAGTATACAATAACAGTAAGGAATGCTTATTACTTACTTGATAAAAAAATATATAAACACTAACCTTTTTCCCTATGATTTCTTTGCTTATACATTGACTAGCAGTGCCCGCGACTTCGTACGCGTGGAATTTAGAAACGAAGAATTAAATGAACTAACAATAACGCCATTTTACAGCTAATTAATAAGTCGTCCGTTAGGTTTTCTTTTTTTGCACAATTCTAAAGAATGCCCCAATGTCATTTTAGTAAATGATATCTCAGAGTTTTACCATTTTAGGGCTTCGTACAAACACTTATAGTCTCACTACGGTGTCCGTATGTCTGTCTATCGGCCCGTTAAACTTTTTTTTACTCGGCAACGGCTGAAGGTATCAATATGAAACTTATAACAAATGTAGATCTATGCGGTCCCTTGCTGCAATAGATACAATCAATAATTTAGATCTACGCATTCAGAAGATATAACCGAATTACAGCCATTTTTGAGTATTTTACTTTAGCTAGGGAATCAAAATTTACAGGTTACTTCCCACTATCCCGGAGACTTGAAATTTGGCATGACAAAGCCTACATAGTGCTGATAAAAATCCAAAAAACTTGTAATTTATTACAACATCAAATGAAAGATTTGCTAAAAACTAACGCCGACGCCGACGCCGATGCCGACGACGACGCCTATAAGAACCAACTCAGCACCGATACGTACGTCGGGATTTGAGCAGCGTAACGACCATACGCCGACGCTGACACTGAAGCCTATAAAAACCAACTCAGCGTCGATACGTCGGGATTTAAGCAGCGTAACGACCATACGCCGACGCCGACGCCTATAAAAACCAACTCAGCACCGATACGTCGGGATTTGAGCAGCGTAACGACCATGCGCCGACGCCGACGTTGAAGCCGATGCCGTCGCCGACGCCGACGCCGACGTCGAAGCCGATGCCGTCGCCGACGCCGACGCCTATAAAAACCAACTCAGCGTCGATAAGTCGGGGTTTGAGTAGCGTAACGACCATACGCCGATACCGACGCCGACGCCTATTAACACCAACTCAGCGCCGATACGTACGTCGGGATTTGAACAGCGTAACGACTATACGCCGACGCCAATGCCGATGTCGATGGCGACGCCGACGCCTATAAAACCAACTCAGCACCGATACGTCGGGATTTAAACAGCGTAACGACCATACGCCGACGCCGATGCCGATGGCGACGACGACGCCTATAAAAACCAACTCAGCACCGATACGTCGGGATTTGAGCAGCGTAACGACCATGCGCCGACGCCGATCCCGACGCCGACGCCCATAAACACCCACTCAGCACTGATACGTACGTCGGGATTTGAACAGCGTAACGACCATACGCCGACGACGACGCCGACGCCTATAAAGACCAACTCAATACCGATACGTCGGGGATTGAGCAGCGTAACGACCTGTAAGCTATATTATTAAAAAGTTTCATGATAATCCATCCAGCAGTCTTTACCTTTACATGAAAGAACCACAAACATCCTTACATTCATACATCCAACATTAACCAAACATCAATAAATTCGGGTATGGATAGAAGACCGAGGGAACGTTCGAGTTGCTCAGCCAACAGTTTAAGTATTTTATTTTGCCGCGCGTAATTCTTTTTTCGTCATATCTCCTGAGATACGAGTATGTATTTAAATTGTATACTGTAAACAGCAGTTATAATCTATATTAATTGCGTAAGCTAACTAAGGTATTAAATTTTATAAAAAATGTTACTAAATACACATAAATAGCTTTGGAATACACCCTACTGAATTTGATAATTTTTTTGACGTTCTTATGGGTATTTAAAGATCTATAGGTAACAAACAATTTTTCCATACATTACTTTGTGTAACTCACATGGATAACGCAGCGTTTTCATTTAAAGGTTGCGCGCGTGACTATTTTCCCCGTTTTTTGCAACATTTTACACTCATGCTTCGCTTCTATTGGTTGCAGCTTGATGTTATATAGCCTAAAGCCTTCCTCGATAAATGTACTATCCAACACTGAAAGAATTTTTCAAATCGGACCAGCGGATCCTGAGATTACCGCGTTTAAACAAACAAACAAACAAACAAACTCTTTCGCTTTATAATATTAATAAGTATAGATTTTTATAACCTCTCTCTCCAGCCTATTCACGTCCCACTGTTGGGCACGGGCCTCCTCCACTTTGGAGGGATTATGGTCTACTATGCCGCGCTGACCAGGCGTGTTGGCACAGGGTTTATTTTCGAGTTTTCCGTCTCTCACAGATGATGTTATCTGTGTGCAATATCCCTTAGCTGACTTTTACAGCACCCTTGGGAGGAGATGGGGTGGTGACACTTGTAATCTTAATCCGTCACCACACGGAGAAACATTTTTATAATATTGTACTAAAAATGATAGATTGTCATAAAAAGTTTGTAGGAAATCTTTACTTATTATAAAATAAAGTATTTATTTTTGTATGTATGTCCCTATGTCAGTTTACATCTTCTAAACTACGCAATGGATTTTGATGCGTTTTGTGTATTGGATAGTGTGGATCAAGAGAATGACTTTTTTGTATAATTTGTTACGATTTCGATTCTAAATCGATGGGCAACAAATTTGAAAAATTATTATTAATTACTCAAACAAAATATTCAATGCTGTTATGTTGTAGGGTCCAATAGATGAAATAATCTCCTGACAATTTGAAGAGCACAATATCTAGTTACGAGAAATTTCAGAGCTGAAAATTCAAGTAAATCTTTAACAATATTATAAAGCTGAAGAGTTTGTTTGTTTGTTTGAACTCGCTAATCTCAGGAATCACTGGATCGATTTCAAAAAATCTTTTACTGTTAGATAGTACATTTACTGAGGAAGGCTATATAGGCTAAATAACATCACGCTGCGTCCAGCAGGAACGTAGCATCAGTGAAAAATGTTCCAAAAGCGGGGATTTTTTTCTAAGTTCCACGCGCACGAAATCGCGGGCATCAGGTAGAACTTAAATTACACGTGACGTCACTCCATTGTGCCCTCAAGATATCTTAATTTTTAATAAAAGGCCAATGATTTGTAAATTAAACAAATATTTTTAACTGCAGACATGGCAATGTTTTCTCAGAAATCTAATACAAGATCCGGTACAATCAATTAATTAAACAATGTAATTTGAAATTTATTATTTAAGAAGTAGTAAAGTGCGACTCGCGAAATGATGCAAAGGGTTTCTACATGTTACTGTAAAACTTCAAAATTAGTTAGTTTCTTTAACTTCTAGTAAAAGCTAAAATTTAATAACTGCATGCCAAATTATATATTATGTGGTGACGAATCAAGAATACATAGTCCGCTTTTCTTCCCGAGGATGCTAGCAATATTATTGCAATTAAATATAAATAAATACTTTTTTTGTACTGATATAAATACTTTTTTTTGTTTTTTTTTGTTTGTACTGCGTCTGGGTGTTTCTATGTATTATAAGTATGTATTTACAAAAGAAAAGTAGTATATGTATTCTATCCGTATTCTGGTACCCATAACACAAGCATATAGGCTTAGCTTGGGACCAGAGGACGTTGTGTGAAATGTTCATGAATATTTATTTTTATTTATAAATAAATAATTGCAGAGAAAACCTGCCTATTACTGCTCCACTATTATCATGAGCCTCCTCCATTTCGGGAGGGTTTGTAGTCTATCACGTCACGCTGAGCAGGCTGGCGCAAGTTGAATATCTCACACAGTTGCTGTAATTATAATATAAGTATTTACAAAAAAAAAATTACTATGTATTCTATCCGTATTCTGGTATATAAATAAAAATAAATATTCATGAACATTTCACACAACGTCCTCTGGTCCCAAGCTAAGCCTATATGCTTGTGTTATGGGTACCAGAATACGGATAGAATACATAATAATTTTTTTTTTGTAAATACTTATATTATAATTACAGCAACTGTGTGAGATATTCAACTTGCGTCAGCCTGCTCAGCGTGACGTGATAGACTACAAACCCTCCCGAAATGGAGGAGGCTCATGATAATAGTGGAGCAGTAATAGGCAGGTTTTCTCTGCAATTATTGGTAATTTTGTAATTTTTTCGTATCTAGTAAGTATATTTAGATTGAAGTATGTTTGGATCGTAGCAGATAGCGCACTATAGTCTCTGCCTACTCCCATGGGAAAAGGCGATGTTATGATGATAATGATTGACGGGCTTCGTGGTGGAGTGGTTTATGTAATGGACTGCCGATCACGAGGTCGCGGGTTCGATTCCCGCTTGGGACAATCATTTGTGTGATATCCATAAATGTCATACAAATGTTTGTACTGCGTCTGGGTAGTATATATGTAGTCTATCCGTATCTGGTACCCATAATACAAGCATAGAAATATAGCCTACTTTGAGTCCAGAGGACGTTGTGTAACATGTCCTGAATATTTATTTATTTATTTATTTATAATGATTATCTTGTTGTTGTCATCAATGGATATGTATTGTTTATTCTCCATTTTAGTCATCGTACGACTACATCATCCCTTTTAAATGTAATATTTTTATTCCAAAATCTATTTTTCTAATTTGTCAATATTGGCACTTTCACAGTAACATGTATTGTATTGAATCACATATTTTATCACATAAAGATATGGTGATAAAATGGTGCTTAACATTTATTGTTATGGTCATGAATACCTTATTATATTGCCCGACGTTCCGATATTTTTGCAATGGTCTTTCGTAATAGTGCTAACTTTTAGGAACACAAAAACAAAGTGCCTTCGCCTTAAATAGAGACAATAAGAAAAGTGTTGATGGACACATTCTTATATATTATTCTATTTAGTAATTTAAGTTAGACTAAAATTACCTATTAGCCTTGATTGGCTAGATTGTAATAGTTTGATGAATGTGGTCTCCAAAGACCGGAGTCATCAAAAAGAAAAAAAAGAAAATAAAAAATAGTAGTGGTCACGCGTACTGTAGTCTGTATGTGACGGCTGCGACATCTTTAAGGTGTATAAAGTCGTCAATTGCTTTTTAAGGACCAATGCACGATAAAACGCAAGCAAACATACACATAACCGTAACACAACGGGGACAAACCTCGGTAAATAGTTTTTTGAGCGTAGCGTCTGTGTATTCATATAGTACATGTGGTGACGGATTAAGAATACAAGTGTCACCACCCCATCTGGTCCCCAGGGTGCTGTACTAGCCTGCAAGGGGATATTGTACACAGACCACATCCTCTGTGAAAACATTGAAAAGCTTGAAACTCAACCCTATTCCAACACGCCTGGACGGCGCAGCATAGTAGACCGCGATCTCTTACAAAATGGAGAAGTTCGAGGAGTATGTGCCTAACAGTAGGACGTCAATGGGCTGGAGAGAGAGACAGGGAGAGAGAGACAGGGAGAGAGAGACAGGGAGAGAGAGACAGGGAGAGAGAGACAGGGAGAGAGAGGAGTCTATCATTCCATACTGACCAGGCAGGTTAACAACGATTTTAGTTGCGAATCTTCCGTCTCTCCCACAAGACTTAATTGCCACAGTTCCCATAATTAGAGCAATAATTTATTGCTCTAATTATTTCTTAGACGTACATTGCACACACGGGTGGAGAGAAATATTACTTCTTGTAGCCCAGTGACGTCCAGTGTTGGGCACGTGCCTACTTTCTGGAGGATTTTTGTAATTGACTTGCTATGCTTTGCTTTAATTGTAGTGAAGATTTAGTAAACATATGGATGAACCATGATAGAGCAGTCGGTAGGGCGACATAACGGTATTCCGAGGTCGTAGGTTCAAGTCACGTTAATGCTGATCATTTTTTCCACTATCATTTTATTTAGTTTATTAAATTAAAAATACTGTTAGTAAAAGTAGCAGTAAAGTATGTTAGTCGCATTACCACCTCAAATACCGAATCCTAAAACACACCTTATAAAAGTAAATAAATATAAGGTTTCTAAACACACAGTACATAATCCTTCATAGTATTTGTGTAACGCAAACATATACCTCTACATGCGTTGTAGTTGCTTCATTTCGTGTTTGATGCAAGCTATTTTCGGTATATGCCGTCATATATAACTTAAAACATAATAAACCCGCTATAGCTGACTAGTTTGACAATAATTTTTAACTACGTCTTAGAAAAAGTACATTCTTCTGTCACATATTTGACTGCGAAACTTTTATGTCGGTGATTATCGGTACCTTTTTATAGCTTCCTGTAAAAAAGAAGCCCTTATTTTCGTTAAGCGTATCTCTAAAGTGTAAATTTTCATGATTCCCTGTACGCGTATAGTATAAAAGAAGATTACAGTTAAATTCAAATGAAACCATATTTTACGGCTTAGACATTTTTAAGCTGTTTTTAGGGTTCCGTACCCAAAGGGTAAAAACGGGACCCTATTACTGAGACTTCGCTGTCCGTCCGTCCGTCCGTCCGTCTGTCACCAGGCTGTATCTCAAGAACGGTGATAGCTAGAGAGTTGAAATTTTCACAGATGATGTATTTCTATTGCCGCTATAACAACAAATACTAAAAATAAAGTAAAATAAATATTTAACGGGGGCTCCCATACAACAAACATATTTTTTTACCGTTTCTTGCTCGATACTAATAACGTTGCCTTATACTGCATAGATAATGGTGCCGAACCCTTCGTGCGCGAGTCCGACTCGCACTTGACCAATTTTTAAATTTAGCCCGACGCTTAGGAGTCTTTTCAGCCACCACTGAAACGGTGGACATGATCCATATATAAGCTTCCACGCCGAGCCGTGCGTCCCTTCACTCCTCGGACAGACTCGCCTGAGTGCAGGCATTTCTTGTATAACTTCATTATGTATTATTCAGTATGTATTTACAAAACAAAAGTAGTTTATGTATTATATCCGTATTCTGGTACCCAAAACACAAGCATATAAGCTTAGCTTGGGACCAGAGGACGTTGTGTGAAATGTCCATGAATATTTATTTATTTATTTATTTATTATTTATTTATTATAATATACCAAATATTTTATACAGTCCACTTGATGATGATGATGAGATACTTTTGTCCCTCATCAGGGACATAGGGCTCCAAGAAGGTGTTTCCATTTCGCTCGATTCAGTGCGACAGCCTCCAGCTCCTCCCAGCTTGGACCAGTTGCTGCAGCCTCTTTCACAACTGTCCGCCTCCAGGTGGTGCGTGGGCGGCCCAATTTTCTTTTGTCGTCCACTTGCTCTAATCAATTAAAATATGCGATAAAAATCGCCTAATGTCTCTGTTGCGTAGTTTTAAATTATCTTAATAATAATAATAAATATTCACAGACATTTCACACAACGTCCTCTGGTCCCAAGCTAAGCTTATCATGCTTGTGTTATGGGTACCAGAATACGGATAGAATACATAAACTATTTTTCTTTTGTAAATACATACTTATAATACATAGAAACACCCAGACGCAAGACAAACATTTGTATGACATTTATAAACATCACACAAATGATTGTCCGAGGCGGGAATCGAACCCGCGACCTCTTGATCGGCAGTCCGCAATATAAACCACTACACCACGAAGCCCGTCAAATATTAATATTCAAAACAACACAATATTATCTGATCTAAATGTCTAGATATTCATGGCGAGCTGTTATAAACAATGAAATTAGGTTTATAATATTGTAAAAAAATTTACAGCCCTTATGATAACAGATTCAAAGCTACTTAAGTGCACCTGAAGGTTGAGATAACATACATATGACTGATACGTGATAGATCTTTATCATATTTTACTGAAGATGCCGATGTTATCAGTCATAGTATTCAGGCAATTAGCCACGAAAGATAAGCAACATACATTGTTTAATAAAGTTGTTTAATTATTGCATCATAATTAGATGTTTACATGTGTATTATAGATTGGATTGTTGCAAAGAAATTACTATGTTCGTTATTTAATCAAATAAGTTCTGTACAAAGTCTTTCACACCGACGACGCGATGGTTGGTGTAGCTTGATTATTATAGACTAACTAGCTGGCCCGACAAACGTTGTTTTGCCATACCAAAAAAAATATTAAAAAAAAAATTAAAAAAAGAACTATAAACCTCACGGAGCCCGAGACCTTTCCAACGAATGCAAAACCGTGGAAATCGGTTTGTGCGTTCTGGAGTTATAGCGTCAGGAAGGAAAACCCGACTTATTTTTATATAGTAGGTATATTATTATAATTATTTTCCTATCTTTAAGTTGTCCTATACTTGTTATTTTTAAAGTGATAGTCGTAAAGTGCATTTAAAATAAAATTCTTATAATAGTTTATAGCGTTCTAAAAAAATTAAAATTTGCAGAGTCAGTTAAACTGATCAAGAACTATAACTGAGTACAAAAAGACCTTAATGTAATGGCATAACCGGTATTGACGCTGCTTGTGGAGTTTAAACTCCTACTCTAAGTAAATCATTTTTTCGAGCTGTTGCTAGTCTCAGCTTGGGAGAAAAATTACTGCTTTTAAAATCAATTTTATTTAAGGAGAGATTCTTAAACTGAAATTTTTATAAATGAAATTTTTTTTTTATGATATGCTCAAACTATATAGCTCCGTGTTAAAAAGAAAAAGTTAAGTATAAACTTCCATCAAAATCCATATTGCAATGTCTAAAGTTGTGATTATGATTGTGGAATATACGGTCTTCATATTACGTAAAACCAGATTCAGATGATAAAATCCTACTTAAGGATCTAAGTTGGATATGTAAATAAATAAAATAAATAAATAAATATTGATGGACATTTCACACAACGTCCTCTGTTCCCAAGCTAAGCTTTATATGCTTGTGTTATGGGTACCAGAATACGGATAGAATACATATACTACTTTTCTTTTGTAAATACATACTTATAATACATAGAAACACCCAGACGCAGTACAAACATTTGTATGACAATTAAAAACATCACACAAATATTTGTCCTGACCGGGAATCGAACCCGAGACCTCGTGTAGCCAAATAATATAAAAAGAATAAGTATAAAGAGAGCTTTATATGCCTATAGGTTAAAGTTTAAAGGATTGTCTGTTACTAAAGGACAAATGCATAGTCATTGAATGACGGTAACAAAAGTCCAAGTATGTTAAATATTCTTGGTATTGTTCCAAGAACAAGGTTCAATCTAAATGACGTCTGTTTGTGATGAAACACGACATGTCTGCATAAAGTTAACAGACTCTGACAGTCATAGCATTGTTATAGGATTTTCTTTTACCGAATAGTTTTTTTTTGTTGTATTACTCATAAATTAACACTATCTTTATACCTAACTAGCATATCGGAAGACTGCTGCGGATGACAGGCGCCGCGTGCCGCAGTATGACACAATTTTTATTACACCTTAAGGAAAACCCTATGAATAATATTTCGGCAGAATGTTAACATGATATGTCACTTATGATTAATATTGAACGATAAATTTTAACTAGATCATGTCGGTCGGGTTTTATGTACTAGCTGTCCCGGCAAACGTTGTTTTGCCATACTAAAAAAAAAATTTTTGACCATTCCCCGGCAAAATTATATACAAAGTCATGTGATTTGGTTGCAATTTTTTAGATATTTTGATGGCAAGCACCGTGTTTTTAAGTATTATCTATATAATCAGCGACAAATACCTTTATTTCCTCAAAATATTTGTAAGTTTGCCAATTCGCAAAATTTGAAAAACCTGTTCACATACAGCAGTCGGATTTTACGCTCTGCAATTTTATATTTGACATTTTACTTCTTACAAGTCAAGATATACCTAAATGCTAAAAAATATAAGTACTAATGTCATCAACCTCATGTCGTGTAAGATTAAAATCAGTATTGTGTCATGACTATAGAAACTGAGCACTCTATCACAATGGATAGTAATGTTACCTATGCAGTTTTAAGATCGCTAGCTTCGTCATCATTATTGGCATATCAGCAAATAAGTCTAAAAAGGCTGATAATATGTCAGTCTATCTAACGGTTTGTAGAGACTATGGTCAAGATAGACACACAAGGTATTCCCACGTTGCATTTTTCGTCCCAACAGTAATCGAGAACTTTCCTGCTCCCTGAATTTAAAAAGTGAAATAATAAAACAAAGTCGTTATTTTGGTATGTGAGCTTAAATCCTTAAAACTACGTAACAGATTTTTATACGGTTTCTTTTAATCGATTGAGTGGTTCACGAGGATGGTTTTTGTTGTTTAATTTGTTAGGGTTTGGCTTTAAATTCCACGCGTACAAAGGGGACCGACCACTTTGTAGGAACTTTGGGCCTAGACATGGACAATTTAATAACGTAATAAAAATAATAGTTGTCAGTAGCCTACACCATGTAGAATACATAATTAAATGAACTTTAGTATCAATCGTAGGTAGGTTTAGTATCAAAAATATATTAAAATAAAACACATTGTTCATAACAATAGTTTATTTTTAAGAGAACTTGATACTACCGGATAGTTATAATTTGTTAACATTACCGGGACTATAATCACGTTAATAACTTAAAAAGGCACAATACCTTTGCTCCCGACCTTTAGACCGAGTGACCGCGATCGATGCAACTCGGTTAACGTGATTATAGTCCCGGTAATATTAACAAATTATGAGTTCAAATCGCGTAAGTTTAAAATCAATTACCGGATAGTTATCAATATTTATTAAATAGCTAGCTGTTTCCCGCAACTTCGTACGCGTGAAATTTAGAAATCAATCCTTAACAAACGGAAGTTTACTCTTCTGCTCAATAGATGGCGTTGTACGTTTTTTAAATCGCGCTAATTGTTTCGTTCCACACATAAACACTTAAGCTCGTCAAAATTATTAATTCACACTATAAATTAGTAAGAATAAGGATTCTAGACGTTTATTTATAATTTACATTACTAACAAATCCGCTGTCCACGTCGAAGCCAGGATTGAACATAGACCTTTGCGGGCAACAGCTAGCGAGTATGTATGTCATTCATAAATGTGAAGAAGTAAAAGGTTTAAGGAACGCTTTCTTTTTGCAATTTTGCCTACCCCATAAAAGTTGTAGCTTGGTGATGAGTCAGTATGATTATATTATATGAGTTATTTAACCTAGACCTGAATAATAATGAGATATAACATAGATGTAGCGTCAGTTCTATTTATTACATATATATTAATATTATCTGGGTTAAAGTGTCAATGTTAAGACATCAACGACATATACATCGTAATACAGAGAAATATTCGTTAGCATTATAGGCTTATGGTCTTATTCATAATGACTTATCGGAGGTTTAAAAGTTCGCGAAAATTGTCAAAACTTGTTATTCATAATAGTCTTTTTACGATAACACGTTTGTTATCTCTCCGATAAAATCTCCGTTTAAACCTTCGATAAATCATTATGAATAAGACCATTAATCTGTAAAACCTATAAAAATACATTTTGTAGTATTTAAAAAGGATATTGTTTTTGATAAAAATAAGCTAATTATTATGCTTGGATCAAATTGTAGCCAGATAATTTGTGGATAGTTTATCAAGCTTTAAGGTTGCACCACTGATAAGGCCGCCTTTTGTGCAACACTTTAAAAGCATATCACGTATCTTTAACATGGTTTTTATAATATAATTTGTCTTACCTACACGTTATCTTCCCTAATCTAATGAATAAAATTCACGTGTCAGTGACACTAACTAACACTGTGACACGGTGCCACAGTGTTAGTTACCGTACTCCTCCGAAACGGCTTGGCCGATTTTTATGAAATTTTACATGCATATTCAGTAGGTCTGAGAATCGGCCAACATCTATTTTTCAAACCTTTTTTTTTAGTATGGCTAAACAACGTTTGCCGGGTCAGCTAGTATTATATGTAATGTTATCCGAAATATCTTAGAATCAATGAAATAAATGATTTATTTTCAAGGTCAGGATAGACTATTTTCTATTTTGTCGCAAATCAGCTTTTGCCTGCGACTTCTTAGACGTGGAATTTAGAAAATTCTCCCCGTTTTCGCAACATGTTTTACTAATGCTTGGCTTCAATTAGTCGTAGCCAGAGGCGTATTAACCCTAGGGCCATAGGGGCCATGGCCCAGAGCGGCCAGCCTGAGAAGGGCGACGAAAGCCTTCAAATTTAACATTTTGCTCTATCTCTATTAATGCATAGGGCGGCTAATTTAATTGGCCCGGGGCTTCAAATCAAATGGCCCGGGGCGCTGATTTTCAAAATACGCCTCTGGTCGTAGCTATATAGCCTATAGCCTTCCTTCATAAATGGATTATCCCTCTATCTTTCCAGCTCAGTTTTTTTCAGCTGCGTAAGGAATTTTCTCGTTAACCCATACCTACTTTAGCTAAAAGTATCTCTTTAGCTTCAAACTAGATGGAGTGGTGATATATATACTTTCAATCACGTATTAATTCACATGTATTAATGTAAATGTGTATGTATCCACACAGACTATGATCTTTGCCGTTTTAAAGTAAAAAAAAATATTTAAAAACCAAATAAAACAACATGTAAATAACAGTAACAATGCTTATTAATTAAATGACTAATCCCTTGCCACGCGTTCACTTAATGATCTGTTCACCATGACATCATGTAATATGTAACATGTAAAAGTATTCGATATAAATATCGATTTGAATAATTAATGAAGTATTCGTATCGTGTCATGCGATCATTATCTTTATTTGGAAGTCAAAAGATAACTATACCGTACCTATTTAGTGCGGAATTTTGATTTTAAGGCTAATACATATATAACTGTCGGATTATGATAATTGAGTAAATTGAATAAAACTAAGATAATTTTTAGCTATTTATAACTAAAACACTAAGTTTTAAATCGTGTTTATTTTATTATTATATTGACGTCTAAGGAAATAAAATTATCAATTAGAAATCAATACAAATATTTTAATTACTTGATAAATTTGATATATTAGCATTTTGGGTTTTTCCAAGCATAGGTGTAATTATGCGTATCATATGACTGAGATAGTCTCCTGATTTTGTGAGCACGTATCATGATAAAGAATTAATAGCTAGATTGGTATTAGGTATAGCTGAAATCTCGTTCTTATTCCAAACACAGCACCGACTCACTATTGGGCAAAGACCTCCTCGTAATAATGTTGGTATAAAAAGTAAAGGTTGCTATCTCTCAATAAGGTGTTATGTTCCTAGACTTAGGCAGATATGCACAGTATCGATGGCAAGAATTAAATCTTTGACATGCCTAAAGAACAATAAATTAAAAAATATACATTCATAAATACTAATGGCCTTATTCATAATGACTTACCGGAGGTTTAAAAGTTCGCTAAAATTGGTTCGCGAAAATTGAGAAAAACTGTTATTCTTAATAGTCTTTTTACGCTAAAATGTTTATTATCTCTTCGATAAAATCTCCTTTTAAACCTCCGATAAGTCATTATGAAGAAGACCATTAGGCTTTATAGAGACTAAGCTACCGGTGGTGAAGGTTCAATAGAGAGTAACCCTTCTTCTATGAGCAATGCCGACGAAATCAAATTAACTACTTTATTAAGTGAATTTATTAAGATGGAAATCAAGGCTTATAATTATAAACCTGCTGAAAATTATAAAAGTAAATAATAAATTTATATTTAATCAATAGTTTCTGACTCAAGTAATGTATTAATTTTGCAATTATCTTGCTATGCTATGGAATAGCCCAGATGATAGGGCGACCGAACGGTGTTACGAGGACATTCAAGTCGCGCTTGCGGTGATCACTTTTTCTACCACAATTTGATTGATAAAATTCAATAATGTTTAAAAATACTTAACATATAATATTAAAAATAACTCAAATAACGAAAATATCGAATAGTTTCAATGAGTTTATGAACATTCCGGTATTGGCATACATCGATGGAGGTGTGTGGGAATTTCTCTGTACCGATGTTTATATTATAAGACTATATTAAAACACCAGTAATCAGTGAAGTATTTCAACGACGCATTACTCACCGTTCGTGTGTACATCACATTCATATTTAGGGCGCATTGTCTTTACACAAACATTATCTACGATCATAATAATTTACATCAGATACGAATGAAGTTGAAAATGTTTATTAAACATCTGTTATGTTATTGGTTTTGAAATTATCATTGGTATTTACTGGACTTTATTGCAGTCTATGTGGTGATAGATTAAGAACATCCATGCCACCATCCTATATGCTTTCATTTATGTAAGGGTCATAAAATATGAAAAAAGCAGTATTCATTCATTCATTCACGGACATTTCACACAACGTCCTCTGGTCCCAAGCTAAGCATATATGCTTGTGTTATGGGTACTAGAATACGGATAGAATACATAAACTACTTTTTTTTTGTAAATACATACTTTTATTACATAGTAAACACCTAGACGCAGTACGAATATTTGTATGACAATTAAAAACATCACACAAATGATTGTCCTGACCGGGAATCGAACCCGAGACCTCGTGAACGGCAGTCCATTATATTAACCACTAGACCACGAGGCCCGTCAGTATAAATAGCAGTAGGTAAATATTAAAAAAAAAGACTTTAAATAAAAGCTAAACTGCTTGATATTTATGAAGTCGTTATGGAGATTATTCTTGGTAACCTATTGACTATCACCCATAGGTATCCATATCCGTAATCTGTATGTGATATATGTATCGTACGTTAAGATCTAAGCTAAATCAGCATGGAACGAATGGTGGCACTTTTAAGCTAAAACCTTCACCATGTCATTGACTGTAATGAGAAATAAACTACAAGTATGTTATTTTGTTAAAAATAATCAGCTAGATGAGAACATAGCCCTTAAAAACAACACGTTGACATTCCACAGTAGTAGCATTCCTCGCGATATGTTTAGAAAATACGAGTATAAAGCTTCAAATAACTCTTTGAATGTGACACATACATCAAAACGACGGAAACACGCACTATAAATTTATATTGGGTGTTATAAAAATATCTGCATATTAATCACATATTTACAGTTTCATATAAATTCTAAGATCTAATACGATGTGACGGAATGTGTTTGTTTGTTTCGCGAAAAATCTACTAAACGGATTCCGATAAAATTTTGCAACTTCATAGCTTATGTGCTTACTTATCAAAATACAAGCTTAAGGCTTTGTTCCAGATTAGAAGCGTTTCTGGAAAAATTCCATCCATTTTTTTTTAAGATAATCTTGATAAATTATTGTGTTAGTTGTTACGTGTTAGGGTTCGAAGGATTTGGAGAGAAAGACCTGCTGACTCTTTTTGAAGACTTTATTCACTAGCACTAGTTACACACTAAGCACTAGGTCCAAACACTAAGCACTAGGTCCAAACACTAAGCACTAACAATGTCCTAGATCGTAGCCAAGTCGTAGGTTTCACTGGTATCACTCTTGATCACTTGTTTTCGCTCTCGAAGTCGCCTTTCTCGTAGCTCAAACTGAACTGCCCGGGCTCGCCTCCCTGCCGCTATTTATATGCGCCGAGACGAGTTCCAGACTATTCCAGAATGTTCCCGACTGTGCGCGAACGTGATCGCCCGGAACGAATGTTTCTGGAAAGTTCATAGTTCCTCTAACGCCATCTAGTATCTAATAGGGGTTTCACTCTGTTCGGTTCTTTAATTGGTTTTACTAGTTGCTGCTAGATGGCGCTAGCTCCTTTGTGTTTTGTGTGTTCGTAACACTACTCCCCTCTTAGAGATGCTCGTCCCGAGCATCGTTGTTACTACCATGGTAGCGCGCCAGACGGTCTATGTGTACCACTTTGAATGTCCCTCTTGGTTGCTTTTGAATCCTATAGGTCACATCATTCAGTCGGGTAACCACTTTGTATGGACCGTCCCACTGGTTCTGCAACTTTGGAGATTTCCCTTTCCGGCGAGTTGGGTTATGCAGCCACACCAGTGACCCTTCCTCGAAGCCGCTCGTGTTCGATTTCCGGTCGTATCTGGTTTTCATGTTCTCACTTGACTGTAACCCATTTTCCCGAACCAAGGCGTGTATATAGCGCATCTTTTCCCTTAAATCGCAGACATAGTCTTGTACAGTCTTTGGTTCCTCCGGTGACCCTCCTGTCAATAGGTCTACTGGTATTCGTAGTTCTCTACCGAAATTGACATACGCCGGGGTAGCTTTTATGCTCTCATGCTCGGCGGTTCGGTAAGACAGAAGGAAGAGTGGTATATACTTGTCCCAATCCTTTTGTTTGTCATCTACCAATTTCGCCAAATGCCTCTCAAGGGTCTGGTTAAATCTCTCAACCATTCCATCAGACTGCGGATGGTACGCGGTGGTCCTCGTCTTATGCATGCCCAAAATTCTGCACACTTCCTGGAACACCTGCGATTCGAAGTTCCTGCCCTGATCAGAATGGATTTCCAGAGGCACACCAAAGCGACATATAACTTCTTCGACTAACTTAGAAGCGACTGTTGTGGCTTCTTGGTTTGGTATGGCGAACACTTCGGGCCATTTGGTGAAGTAGTCAATGACGACCATAAAATACTTGTTTCCCGAATCCGTTACAGGAAATGGCCCCGCTACGTCAACTGCAATTCGTTCCCACGGTGCACCGACGTTATACAACCGCAGGTTCCCACGGCTCCTTGTCTGTGGTCCTTTCACAGCAGCGCAAGTAGTACATTTGCGGCACCAATCCTGTACATCATCTCGACAATGCAACCAGTAGAATCGTTCTCGCACTTTTGTTAACGTCCTCTTGACACCTAGATGACCTCCTGATACGCCATCATGTATTTCACGAAGAACATCTGGTACTCTCGTTCTTGGGACAATTATCTGAAGATGGAACTCTCTGCCGTTAGTCTTCTCCCATTTCCGGTAGAGTATTCCGTTTTGGAGTATCAGACTGTCCCATTGCGCCCAGTACGCCTTAGTGACAGCGCCAGTGGGTGCAACCTCACTCCATATTGGTTTTACGTCACCCCGTTTCTTCCATGTGATGATGTGCCGAAGGTCGTCATCTTTTTCTTGAGCCTCCCTCATAGCATCATTCTCCCAGAGACTCAAAGGATCTGTTCTCGTTAGTTTTAATGTTTCTTCATTGCATTCCTGCTTGACACAATGTTTGCAGTCCTCCGAACACGGCCTTCGTGAGAGTGCGTCGGCATTCCCATGTGTCTTTCCGCTGCGGTGTTCCGTCTTGAAGTCATACTCCTGGAGCTGTTCAATCCATCGAGCTACTTGACCTTCTGGGTTCTTGAATTGCAGTAGCCACTTCAAGGCTGCGTGGTCAGTTCGTAGTAAAAACTGTCTGCCGATGAGATATTTGTTGAAATGTTGTAGCGTCTTTACAACAGCCAAGAGTTCTCGTCTTGTCACACAGTAGTTTCTCTCTGGCTTGGATAAAGATTTGCTGAAATATGCAATAACAACTTCTCTTTCACCCTGTTTTTGAGATAACACCCCTCCAATGGCCGTGTTGCTTGCATCCGTGTCAACTATAAACTGACCTTCAGTTTGTGGATACCCCAGGATTGGTGTTTCACACAGATGTTTCTTCAGTTTCTGAAAAGAATCTTCACAAGTCTCATCCCAACTAAATTGTCGTTTATCTTCTGTCAGCCGATGTAATGGCTTGGCTATCTCTGCGAATCCCTTAACAAAACGCCTGTAGTATGAGCATAGGCCGAGGAATGTCCGCACTTCGGTTTTGTCCTTAGGGGTAGGCCATTTTTGAACTGCTTCCAGTTTCTCCGGGTCTGTCTGGATTCCATCACTGGAGATAATATGGCCGAGATAGTTGACCTTGCTCCTGAATAAATGACACTTTTCCGGGTTCAACTTTAATTTAGCTCCCTCTATTTTGGCGAAAACTCGCTCCAAGTTTCGCAAATGGTCCTCGAAGTCACGGCCGATAATGATGACGTCATCCAAGTAGACCAAGCAAGCCTCTCCAACTAAGCCTGCCAGTACACACTCCATGAGTCGCTCAAAGGTGGCAGGTGCGTTGCACAATCCGAAGGGCATGACGTTAAATTGCCATAAACCTTTACCGGTCGAGAAAGCTGTCTTCTCCTTGTCTTTTGGATGAATTTCCACCTGCCAGTAGCCAGATTTCAGGTCTAGGGTCGAGAACCATTTCATGCCACTCAGGGTATCTAAAGTGTCGTCGATTCGAGGTAACGGGTAACTGTCCTTCTTAGTGACATCATTGAGACGCCTATAGTCCACACAAAATCTCGTGCTACCATCTTTCTTCTTCACTAATACAACAGGTGAGCACCACGGACTTGTAGACGGTTCAATAATCTTATTCCTTTTCATGTCCTCCAAAAGGCCTTCAACTTCTTTTTCCTTTGCAATTGGTATCCGTCTTGCTCGTTGACGAATTGGTCTCTCGCTTCCGGTATCTATCCTGTGCTGAACCATTGACGTTCTTCCAAGGTCCCCTTCTTGACTGGAGAAGATATTCGCGTAGCGCTGCAAAAACTTCTTAGCTTTCATGCTCTGCGAATAAGTCAGATTACTCTTACAGTCATCGAGTAGCTTAGTCACTAAATCGTAGTTATTGCTGTTTGCTGAGTCTGCGCCTGTCATCGAACTACACTTTTTCATCCAGACAACTTCCTCGCACTTTCCGATGACGTCACCTTTGTTCAAGCAGATCTCGTGATCACCAAGATTCAAAACCCTGACCACAGCGTTACTGCTTCCACTAACAAGGGTTCTCGCCGTCATCAGTTTTTGTGACGATGTCTTGGTAGGTGTGTCTTCGATCAACACGCATCTGTTTGACTTTTTCTTTCCAGCTGGCGGCAGTTTCACCAGTACCTGAGCTTCCGCTCGTCCGGGTATGATGACTTTCTTTACACATGCGACTTTCCCGCAGGCGCCTCCAAGAATGAAGATTTCTTCTTCACCACACTTGAAAACTCCGTCAGCGACATTAATTCTGCAGTTGTGTTTCTTCATGAAATCCAAACCCAAGATGCAATCATCCACAATCTCAGCCACGATTACGTTATGAGAGTATGAGGACCCCCCTACATACATCGTAACTGACGTTTCTCCCAGGACGGGTATTGGCTGACCGGAGGCAGTAAGAAGCCGACAGTTAATTCTCCTCTTGTGTCCCGTTGCGTTATTTACCAGATTTGGGTTCACTATTGTTCTAGAGGCTCCTGTGTCCAGAGTCATTTTGCAATCCGTCCCGTTAATAGTCCCCTGAATCGTAAGACTATTCCCGCTGCATGCCTGGGAGATAACAGTTATCGGGGCTCCCTCCGCGTCAGCCAGCACTCGCCCCTTAGTCCTGGCTTTTATTCGTTTCCCTGATCCCGGGCAAGGGACAAAGCCCCCTGCTTCTTCAGAACCTCTATTTGTTCCTCGATTCTGTTCATCCTGGCCATCTGGGTTTCCTTCTGCGGGCAGTTGAGCTGAAGATGGCCCCTCTCACCGCACTTGTAGCACATGGCTCCAGAACTTTTCTTCGTAGGGGCCTTAACCTCCTTGACTTCCTCAGAGACCTCCCGGATCTTATGGGTATGCCGTATGTCATAACGAACAGCCTCGACCTCCAAAGCATGCGCCAATGCTTCTTTTAGCGAGGTATGGTGACGAAGCCTCACTGCAGTTCTGACCTCCAGGTCTTTGATTCCGTCGACAAATGCTTGAACAATATTCGTGTCTACCATCTTGGTGTCGACTCCTGGGTGTGCCTTTCTGACGAGTTTTTCAATTTCCAACGCCCATTGTTGTAGTCCTTCTCCTGAGCGTTGGACTCTGTCACGCAGTTGGGCACGGAACACGTGCTCCAGGTGTCGCTCCCCGTATCTGGATTCAAGTGCCTCCATCAGGTCTTGGAACCCATTTCCTGTATGTGGCAGTGCTTCCAGGACCGACAAAGCTTGCCCTCTGAGCGCAACAGTGAGAGCGGTCAAGCATTGTTCTTCCGTCCATCCGTTGGCAGTAGCAACCGTCTGGAATTGCTGACGATAAGCGTTCCAGGAAGTAGTGCCGTCGTATGGCGGAACTTTCACTCTTGGTCCTTGTGCCACTCCGATAGTTCCACTAGAGATCGCAACTCCCGTGGTTTCAAGGCGCACTACTTTCTTCTGTAGTTCAATGAGGCCGGTTTTCACATTTTCGACATCCAATCCTAACCCGGTAACTCGTTCTTCCACTACGTCGACATCTTTTCGAAGCTTAATCACCGTGTTACTAACATCATTTATAGCACAAATCACTTTATCTTGTGACTCTTGCAAAGCGCCGAGCTTGCGTTCTTGTGACTCTTGCAAAGCGCCGAGCTTGCGTTCTTGTGACTCGAACTTGCGTTCTTGTGACTCTTGCAAAGCGCCGAGCTTGCGTTCTTGTGACTCTTGCAAAGCGCCGAGCTTGCGTTCTTGTGACTCCTTCATTGACCGAATTTCAGCCCTTTGCATCTCTATCAGTTTAATTAAACTTCCTAATTGAAGTTCTACTTGAGGAACTGACGCAACGGTGCCACTGGTGGGCGTGGCTTGTCTAGTGGGCGTGGCCTGTGTGGTGGGTGTGGCAAGGTGGGCGGATCCAGTGGGCGGAGCTTGTCTAGTGGGCGTGGCCGGTGTGGTGGGCGTGGCAAGGTGGGCGGGGCCAGTGGGCGGGGCTTGAGTCTGAGTAGGCGGAGCCTGGGCCTGGGTGGGCGGAGCCCGGTGGGCGTGGTCGGTGGGCGTGGTCGGTGGGCGTGGCATGGTGGGCGTGGCCAGTGGGCGGGTCTAAGGGGGCGTGGTCGGTGGGCGGGGCCTGGTAGGTGGGGCCAGTGGGCGGGGCTTGGTCCACAGCGGGCGTGGCCTCCGCAGCTCGTTGTGCCCTTGTCCTGACGCCCTCGAAGTCCTCTCTCGGAGTCAATGGCATCTCCAAACCTCACTTCCGACACCAGTTGTTACGTGTTAGGGTTCGAAGGATTTGGAGAGAAAGACCTGCTGACTCTTTTTGAAGACTTTATTCACTAGCACTAGTTACACACTAAGCACTAGGTCCAAACACTAAGCACTAGGTCCAAACACTAAGCACTAACAATGTCCTAGATCGTAGCCAAGTCGTAGGTTTCACTGGTATCACTCTTGATCACTTGTTTTCGCTCTCGAAGTCGCCTTTCTCGTAGCTCAAACTGAACTGCCCGGGCTCGCCTCCCTGCCGCTATTTATATGCGCCGAGACGAGTTCCAGACTATTCCAGAATGTTCCCGACTGTGCGCGAACGTGATCGCCCGGAACGAATGTTTCTGGAAAGTTCATAGTTCCTCTAACGCCATCTAGTATCTAATAGGGGTTTCACTCTGTTCGGTTCTTTAATTGGTTTTACTAGTTGCTGCTAGATGGCGCTAGCTCCTTTGTGTTTTGTGTGTTCGTAACAATTGCATTAAGCGATATAAGTGACATTAAATCTAAGATATTACTATCACTACTTGTAAAAGGCTTTACACAGAAAGATACACATGTTATAAAAGTTCAATAGCTTCTGTACGTGTGATGACGGATTAAGAATACATGTGTCACCACCCTTTTGGTGGTAGGCATCGAGAGGTTATCTGAAAGATATTACTTTTAGCGATATGGCCTTCTGATTTAGTTTTCAAGTTTATTTAGTTTCTTGTTGAGTACAATAAAGAATATTTATTCTTTCATTCACCCCATTCCTTCCTAGAGTAATGTAACATTAAGGCAAGGGATATCATAAGCAGAATACATCCTCTTTAAGAGATGAAAATCTCTAAACTAAATACTATCTCTCTCTGTGTCAACACCTGATCAAAATCCCTTCCAAATATTCTCAAATACTTGCGCGAGTCATTTGTTTAAGAGGGTGCCTACTATACTCCTAATTTAGGTAGGTATTTGCCTTAGGTATTGCTATCCTGAGCGCTGAGCTAAAAGGGACAAATATAGCTGAAGCAGATTTTACCTACAAATTCTTTAAAAAAAGACGTTCGTAGTCCCTTTTTTTCTTCGCTTCTTCGCTTTTTTTACGCTATATTATACACAAAGAGTATCTATGTTTCTATCACTTTCTTTTTGGTAACACCTTACTAAATTTGTGTGATAGGCGCTGCAACTTTATCTAAAGAAAACCGAAAAAAATGGGATTTTTGGATGGTCATATTTCTTTTAGTTATTATGTTTTGAAAAAAAAAGTGATAGAAACATAGATAATTTATGACCTAGATACTGTAAAAAAATTCGTTTCTCTGGTGGTTATATCCACGAAGAAAACAGGGGATTACGATGCCCATATTTTTGTATGGAGCATAATTTGGTATCGTGCCCTCTTAAATAACCACTCTCTTCGGAGTCTCCAAAACGTCAGGCTAAAATTTAAAACCAATATACGCGTCTGAATCCGTAAAAAAATAACAGTCCACTGTTATTTTTTTACATTAAGGTCTAGGAAGAATAGCATAATTTTTTCTCTCCAGACCATTAACCTCACACTGTTGGGTCATCATACCCAACAGTGTGAGGTTAATGGTCTGATCTGAGCCTATCACCACTTCGGGAGAGATTGTGGGCTACTATATACCTAATGTGATCAGACGTCCCGTTTTAAACGGGACTGTTCCTTTTTACAACTACGAGTCCCGGTGTCTCCGACACTATCTCTGGGACGCAAAATTGTCCCGTTTTCAGAAACCGAATTCCAGTAGAAAGAGTATTTTCCGTTGGTTAATTTAACAAAAACATGCCCAGAGTATCATTCCTATTTGAAATCATCACCAGTATATATATAATTAAACCTAATATTTTATGATACTACTATCTTTTTGTGAATAAATAACTTAAAAAGTGTTATTTTTTTCATTTAATTTTTAGTTTAAGTACCTATAAACCGATGTCCCGTTTTGAGTCAAAGAAAAAATGGTCACATTAAACATACCTGATGTTAGCTTCGAGTTTAGTTTAGAGTTTTCCATCTCCTATAGTAGCCATTAAGTACTATCCCTTAACTGGCTCTTACAGCACCCTGGAGAAGAAATGAGATGGTGACACTTGTGTTCTTAATCCGTCACAATACAGATAAATAGCTTAACATACTTATATTTAACTTGTTGCTTTTAAACACATACCTGTTCAATAATACTTCTTATGTAATAACTTTGCTGGGGGTATGTTTACGGTCTGACACTAAGGTCAGTGAAGATAAGTGATGGCCTATGAACTAGGATATGTATGATCTTTGAACACCCAACTGTGTGTTTATTATCTGTTGACAATGTGACCTAAGTGTTTACTTGTTATATTGCAAACACATTGAGTAGCGATATACTAATAAGCTTTTATATTCGCTTCACTCCTATCTATGTGACGGAATCTTCCATTTACAAAGTCAGATTGATGTCAAATAATTGAACATAGTTAAGATGGTTGGCAATATAATATTGAAAACTTTAGGAATTTTCAGAATTAATCTGTATTTAATCGTGTTTTTAACACGCTTTTATAAGTTCGGAATGTCTATGTCTATCAATGTATTATTCTATGTAACAGCATCTTTGAAAGTGATTTTCACTCACTTGCAGTAATCGGATTGATCTGAAATTTTGCACACATATTTAAAGACTGATGGCAATGCAATAATATGCCCGTAGTTTTTACCCTCTTCGAATCGGCGCGGCGCGGGCTGCGTTCTGGGCAAAATTTTGAATACTTATCACTTACTTGATAAGTATTCAGGTACTTAGTACGTACGTATTTAGGTACTTTCTTAACTATTGCGTTCAATAATTAAGAAAGTACCTAACCTGGCTTAGATTTTTAAATATTAGCAAACTTAACCTTACTCAACTTTAGTACCTATTGAGGCTTGCGTTTTCAGTTTTGAAATCAATATTGCTATATTACCTACGACTACGTCATCTGATTTAAAACCCGGCGTGTATTGGCTTTAGCCATTACTCATACAAATCAAATCAATCAAAACAAATAATATTTGTTCACATAATTCAGAAGTCATTCAATTTTATTCCTTAAGTTCTGAAATTTGAGTTTAGTATCTACCAAATGATATTTTCCAAGGTTTTCCATTATTGGAAACGTAATCATGGTGACGACATAGTGTAACATCAAGTATTTTACTTTTTATATTGACACCGAGTATTCATAATAGTCAATTATTGACACAAGTTACAAGGATTTTACCAAAGTTTTTATATTTCCTGTGATTCATATTTATACCCAGTTAACTGTATATGGTGTGTTAAAATATATAATGTGGTGTCAACCTAAGAATATAAATGTAACATTATTGTAAAATTGTTTAGGTGTATTATAAATGTTGAGACATTTCTGAAGCCTTATTTTTCTTCCTGCCCTCTTTAACTCTTTTTTCTTTCACATCGTCTCTCACACAAACCATCCATCTTTTCTTTGATGTTCTCACCTTTCCGGCCATCAACATTCATATTCTTCACTATTTAGCTTAAATGTCCTTCACCCCTCCTCATTACGTGCCCATACCAGGACAGACGGTATCTTTTCAACTTTTCTACTACTGGCGCCACTTTCATGCTTCTTCTTATATACTCATTTCGTACTTGGTCCATACTAGTCACTCCACACATCCATCTCAACATTCTCATCTCTGCCACATGCAACCTTTTTTCATCCTTTATTAAATTAACATCTCCATCCATCCATCCATCAACCTTTCTCAGTCCACTGCTGGACATAGGCCTCCCCCATAGAACGCCACAACGCGCGGTCTTGCGCTTACTGCATCCAGCGGCCCCTGGTGTATTTGACGATGTCGTCAGTCCACCTTGTTGGGGGCCGCCCCACGCTGCGTCGTCCTGTGCGTGGTCGCCACTCGAGGACCTTCCGTCCCCAACGGTCATCAGATCGTCGAGCGATGTGGCCTGCCCATAGCCACTTCAACGTGGCTAACTCTTCGGGCTATGTCGTACACACCGGTCCTTCTATGGATCTCCGCATTCCGGATCTTATCACGTAGGGAAACACCGAGCAAAGCCCTCTCCATAAAACGCTCCGAGACACTGAGTTTTGTTATGAGGCCGACATTCAGCAGCCGACAATTAACAACTCGATACTCAAATATTTTCCGACTTCAAAAACAAAATGACTTTAATTAATATAAATGTGCATCGAAATAGCAAATAATAGACATAATGACACTATAGATTTTCATTTTTTAGTTAAGTATAGTTGTGCACATAGAATTGGTACATTATATATAAATATATTAATTAAAATACCCACGATGTTGATGATCTTATTTTAGTCCAAATAAAAATCAAATTATTTAAATGAACGTCCGTCATAAGATATTTTAAGCTCAATTCTGTTAATGAACTATATCACATCTTGAAATAATCTACTAACGTATTTACAAAGATGTGGTCCTGTGACTTTCTTTGCGCACAAATAATATTTACTTACTAACTGTTGCCCGCGACTTCATACACGTGGAATTTAGAAATATATATATTTAAAAAAAAAGTTGATCTAACTTCGTGTGCCTTTGAAATTTGAAGGTTTTTCCCGATTTCTTAGGAGATAACCATCAGATCCTGACCTGGTGACAATGAGACCACACGGTAACCACTAGCTTTCAAATAAAATGAGAATCATTAAAATCGCTTCGCCCAGTTAATAGTTATGAGGTAACAAAATTAAAAAACAAACAAAAAGCATAGAGGCGAGTTGAGTACCTCCTTCTTTTTTTGAAGTCTGTTTAAAATTATCTGCATTTGCAACATTTTTCACTGATGTTATGCTTCTACGCAGTGTGATGTTATATAGCCTTTATAGCCTTTCACGATGTACTATCCAACACCGAACGAATTTTTCAAATTGAACTAGGGGATCCCGAGATTAGCGCGTTCAAACAAACAAACAAACTCTTCAGCTTTATAATATTAAATGATATAGATTATAATTTTTATGACAACCTGCGCCTACGTTGTTAATTTTTTTGAAGAAAACAACTCTAGTTGTTTACAGATTACAGATATGTATGACATACCTTTAAATAAATCGTAATATCTTAGATTCAGTTTTTGGTTCAGGCTTATATGATGATTGAATTATTTACGATGAAGTTCATTAACAGAGTATTTATTATTGAAATTTATTTAAAACCTAGCTGTTTCCCGCAACTTCGTACGCGTGGAATATAAAATCCAAACCGTAAAAAGCTATCCTCTTGAACCACTCTCCTCTCTTCTCTCCTCTCCAGCCCATTTACGTCCCACTGTTGGGCACGGGTCTTCTCCACTATGGGAGGGTTTATGGTCTACTGTGCCGCGCTGACCAGGCGTGCTGGCACAGGGTTTATTTTCGAGTTTTCCGTCTCTCACAGAGGATGTTATCAGTGTGCAATATCCCTTAGCTGACTTTTACAGCACCCTTGGGAGGAGATGGGGTGGTGACATTTGTATTCTTAATCCGTCACTACACGAGGAGAAGCAACCACTCTATGTATAAAAAAAAACGCATCAAAATTGCGTAGTTTTATAGAGATATAAGCTCACATAGGGACAAACATACATACAAAAATAACGACTTTGTTTTATAATAAGTAAATAAATACTTATAATATTAATATTAAAAACCAGGGTAGATAATTGCAATGCGTTTGACTCTCTTTAAAAGACTTTAAGGCCAGAGTAGATGCAGGTAAACGCTTGGCGAGTTATAAATTAGAAAATCTCTAATAACATCTTATATGTAAATAAAACACTCCTGTCACAGTTTCAGTTACCATCATCATCATAACAACACGCCTTTCTAGAGACTAGTAGTGTTAGTTACCTAATTTCTCACCAAAAAGCTCTACCGATCTTTATGAAATTTCGTGTCCATGTCTGTGAAAATAGATATTATATCTATTTTTTTGATCTCAAGTTACAGGGAAGTAAGTTAAATTAATAAGTACGCAACTCAAACTTCGAGACATAGCTTATTTACTTTATTTTTTTGATAGAAAATGCGTTTACCCATTCTTTTGAGCATAGATGATCAAAGGGTATGTAGGACTCGCCCATGCTTATAGGCATCGGAATACCCACTAAAAACTGACTACGACGTCTTACTTCCCGGTTATTATGGGGCACCAGAGGATCTCCGTTCCGAACTCTCTTCGACCCCGTCGAGACATAACTAGAAGATTATGTAATTTTCTAAATTATGTAATTACCAGCAGACATATCCTTGTCAACATAGCTTAATTGTTGACAGAATGAGCTATAACTCTATTTGAAATTTAGTAAACATACAAATCGTAATCTGAGTAAAATTGAGTGATGATGATATAAGGTAAATATCGACACGATATCGATATATCTGTGCACAATGATTAAATATATCAACATCATTACATATATCTAGTTTATTAGAATAATATTTTGTTTGTTTTCTTTATGACATGGGTTGACTGTCGTACAAGTTCATACAATTACGGACATTTCGAATTTGAATAAGGGACACGCAGCATCCTCTGTGAGAGATGAACTTGAAAAAAAAAACGTTGTGCCAACACAGTTGGTCAACGCGGCATTTTAGACTTTAATCCCTCCTAAAGTAGACCCATGTCCAACATCGGGGTGTTAATAAACTAGAGAGAGAGATATTATATTCTTCAGTATGCAAGCGAAGGGCATACCTAATATCATCCGAGAAACTATTTAAAAACTCAAGTGTTAAGCACTTACAACCGCTGCGCATGTATGATCAGATGTATAATAAATAATAAATAAATATTCATGGACATTTCACACAACGTCCTCTGGTCCCAAGCTAAGCTTATATGCTTGTGTTATGGGTACCAGAATACGGATAGAATACATATACTACTTTTTCTTTTGTAAATACATACTTATAATACATAGAAACACCCAGACGCAGTACAAACATTTGTATGACAATTAGAAAAATCACAAAAATGATTGTCCCGAGCGGGAATCGAACCCGCGACCTCTTGATCGGCAGTCCGTTACCAGAACCACTACACCACGAGGCCCGTCGTATGTGTATACATGAAACTAAATGTACTCAGGTTTTAGCATAATTATCTAAGAACTCTCTCTACCTTCCCCAACGCAACGGTAGGTACCGTCACGCCTTTTTCCATGGGGGTTAAGGTCTATCAACTGACATTAGATTGCTGCATTAGACGCTAAACACTTATAGTCTTATTCATAATGACTTATCGGAGGTTTAAACGGAGATTTATCGGAGAGATAATAAACGTTTTAGCGTAAAAAAAACTATTATGAATAACAGTTTTTGACAATTTTCGCGTACCGATTTTAGCGAACTTTTAAACCTCCGATAAGTCATTATGAATAAGACCATTATAATCTATGTTAATATTATAAAGCTAAAGAGGTTGTTTGTTTATTTGCGCTAATCTCAGGAACCATGCACACTGGTCTAATTTGAAAAATTCTTTCATTGTTAGATAGTACATTTATCGAGAAAGGCTATAGGCTATATAACATCACACTGCGATCAATAGGAGCGAAGCACATATAAAAACAATTGAAAAAACGGGGAAAATTTTCTAAATTCCGCCCGTAGCCTTCAGCTAGTTAAAGTATAAAAATATAACAAATTTTTAACATATAATATCATTACCTACAGTGTATAAATAGATAGAAAACATGATATCCGTATTTGATAGCAATCACGTCTTGTATTGCTTATCAAGTTCAGATCGTGACAAGGAGCACGCGATGGACATCCACTTACAGTTTGTCACGCATCATTACTTTACACTATAACATACTACCTCTTTACACAGGTTACTACTTGTCACTACAGAAACCTTAACTTTTTACAGCTTTTTTCACGCTTATGTTAGTTAGAAACGTATCTATCGATGTATTAATCTATGTAACGGAATCTTTAACAGTGACTTTCACGCACTTGCAGTAGTCGGATTGATCTGAATTTTTGCACATATATTAAGTGCCGATGACAAAGCAATAATGTAAAAAAAAATGTTGTATTTTGAAGCGTGATTTTTAGTTTTAGAACTATTTGATACCAGCTTTAGAGTTTAATCTTAAAACCCAAAATATCAATCTGAACATCCTATTTATTCAATATAAAGTTTACTGAATTTCCCGATTATAGACTTATGAAGCACTAATCCAGTAAAAAAGTCCCTTAAAAAACGTCAATGTCTCAAATACGTGGAGAACGTTGCTGCTGCTGATATCGATCTATTTTGCATACTTATCAAGAAATGATGACAATGCATTACTTAAAAAATTAAGCCAAAACTTGTAAAGAGACAACCTTAATCAATCTAAATATCCATAACATGAAAGTACAACCATTTTTGTAATAATTAACATAATAACAAGCTTAGACATGTAGAGATCGCTAGAAACAACTCTAACTCAAGTATTTCACATTCCAAAAATACGAAAAACTAGTTTTTGTCTATTTTATGAATATGACATAATTGTAAGAACTATTTCGTCTTGTGGTGAAATCAAACGATTATCGTACTATCAAAAGTAAATATTTGCTGATTTTTTTATATTTTACTGTTATCTGAACGGACTTTGGTCATAAAGATTTGCTTAGTAGGTTGATGTTTGTTCGTTAGACTGTGACAGCTGATATTAGACCACCAACCGTGTGCTTAGGATTTGTGGGATGATATACTGCTTGTGGATTACATTTTGAGTCATAATATCAATAACACTATTGTAACGGCTTTAATCGCTTGTAAGCACATTATGGCGTTACGTGTGGTTTGTTGTCGCTATGAATATTTGAATACGTGTTTTGTACTGTTTAATAACGCAAAGCATAAAAGCAAACATAGATAATATTTTCTAACACTTGCGCGACTCATCTGTTTAAATAAAACTACTTTTTACGGATTTAGACGCGTATATTTGTTTTGAGCTTTGATATAAACAATGGTATATATCATAGTGGTAAAATGTTCTTAATATTTTAGAAATTATTTACAGCGTTTAACTTTGTAAATGCATGAGTAAAACATAATAATATATAAATAAAATAAATAAATATTAATAAATATTCATGGACATTTCACACAACGTCCTCTGGTCCCAAGCTAAGCTTTATATGCTTGTGCTATGGGTACCAGAATACGGATAGAATACATATACTACTTTTCTTTTGTAAATACATAGGTACTTATAATATATAGTAAACACCCAGACGCAGTACAAACATTTGTATGACAATTAAAAACATCACACTAATATTTGTCCTGACCGGGAATCGAACCTGAGACCTCGTGAACGGCAGTCCGTTATATGAACCACTAGACCACGAGACCCTTCAAATGCATGCATGTATTATGCATGCGTCGTGCACAGATAATGAAATAACAAAAACATTCAATCGTTTAATGGCATGAATAGTGATAATATAATATGCATTTCTATATTTCACTATAACTGGTGTTTATTATCTTAGACAATACAATTGAACACGCTTTATGATATTAGTACCAATTCTACGTGCATAACTTAACTAAACTTAACTAAAAAATGAAGGTTTTTATTAGAAAATCTCTATATTATAGACTAACGACTTTCATTAATAAAAATGTGCACAATGAAATAGCCAAATTATCAAAATAAAATAAAAAATATTCTTTATTCTTTATTGTACAGTGATACATAATTACAAAATATGATTACAGAGTAGGCATGTACATAGGCGATTTAAAAAGTTATGTTTACTTGTGCATGTACAGGGCAAGTCTACTAATAGAATGTTGTCATTGTGACAAAAAATCAAGTTTGGTGTCATAATGACGTCATAATGGCGAAATTTTACCAAATTTGGTAGTCTACTATTAATTTTTTGTTGTAATTACCCCTTTATGGCACCATAATGGTGTCAGTGACTGACCATTGTAATATGATTGTAATAGCAGAATTAGCAAACTTGGTCCCATGTTGGTACCATTTTTTTTCTACATTAAGGTTTCAAACTGCTGGAATCGCGAAAGGGAGCCGTGAACTAAACCATCACCAGCTTGCAGCCTATCGAAAACCTTTATTCTTCAATCGTCGTTTGCTTGTAAAGTTATAAAAGTCGTTATCTTTATATATATAAATCTCCTGTCACGATGTTTGTCCGCGATGGACTCCTAAACTAATGAACCGATTTTAAATTTGATTTGCACACCGTGTGCAATTTTACCCAACTTGAAAGATAGCTAATGATAGCTTACATTTAAATTTATAATCGCAATATTATTTTATTACAAATTATTTGTCTACCCCTAACATTTGTATGGCAAAACAACGTTTGCCGGGTCAGCTAGTTTATTATAATATTCGTGCAATATTCAATATTGCCTTGGTCTCCAAAGGCAATATACCTACACATTGCACTAAAGAAGTCTCTGACAGTGCCTATGACCAGAAATCGGGAGGGAAATGATTTATTTTATTTAGTCTCTATGGCAACTTTTACTTTTGAACAGCCAATTTCCTTGCCCTAAGTAAATTAACCTAATTACTAAACTTACGTCACATAATTGCCACATGTAATTTCTATGAAAACTTGATTTAATTAACGTGAAAAGCTTATAATTACAGTGAAATCGTGATTTCCTTCGTCGACACGTCATAGGTTTTACAGCTGAAATCATGACGTCATTATGACTACACGATTTATATGTTAGTTGAATATTAAGCCTCCCTTAACAGTCGATATTTCATGTGATTACAATTATTTTATGCTATGGTACAAATTATAAGTGAAAGCCAAAATATTTGTATTTTGGATATAATTTAGTTTGGTCAAAAAGGAAGTCAAAGGGTCGGCACCGCGCGAGTTGTCCCTCTAGTGTTGCAGGCGTCCATAGTCTACGGTAATAGCTTGCCATGAGGTATATAAAAAAGGTACAAGATGTGAAAACTGCATTTATTCGCTTAAAGTTTTAGTTTGGAATGACATATTGAACTAGATTATCAGTCATACAAAGTATTGGATATATTTAGATACTATACATATCAATCATAAATAGATGATAACATAACGGCATTGGATATTCGCTGCAATTTTGGCAACGCCCAAGTCTCCACCCAATTTCGCCCCTAGGATGCTGTAAGAGCCAATCGGTTATCGGTTAGGGACAATCTTAGAGTTGAATGTTCGGGAGACGAAAAACTAGAAGCTAGAGCAGACAACTGGTTGGCTCAGGAAAGAATAAATACCTCTTCTCAATATGAGGGTGGTCCAATAACACAACTATTATAAGCGGGAAAAATACAAAAATAATTTAGCAAGCAAAAAGTAAAGATTAGATGAAATCAGAGGCATATTCCAAGAGATTCGAGGTTATCACAAAACCAAGTTTAATAACTCTTTGTTTTTAAAATAACAAAAATCAGTTGATTCTTAGATTCTTACGTATGCTTTTATCTCGCGTAATATTTTGTACGATAAAGTAATATTGTCTTTAAATTATTAAGTTCATTTCTCTGATGGAAGCGTGGCCATCCCATGGGTTCATCACAAGGGATGAGAGGCATAATTGGTGAGAAAGCCAGTCTCTTACTGTAATACTTACTATGATAACAAATGTTAATGAGAGTAGGTACATGGGATTCCTTCACCATCTTTAACTTGGTGATGATGCTCACAAACTAGATGACGGAAAGGGAACAGAAGTGGCCCATTTCTCTTGTTTCCGTTGTTTAAGGAATGCGAAATAACCTTCAACCTGCATGAGCGCTGTAGGCCAACTAGAACTAGAGCCTCCTGCACATAAAGCTGGTCATGTAGTCAAAGCTGTCAGTATGTCAAATACAAAACTACTGCATTTCTTAATCGTTAAACAAATATATAATTTTTATGCAAAAATCGTAAATGAAAAGGTATAAATAAAAGTAAATTGATTAAAATAAAAGAGTTGTACTAATATTCTGTAACACTTGCGCGATTCATTTGTTTAAATAAAACTGCTTTTTACGGATTTAGACGCGTAAATTTAAAACAAATACACGCGTCTAAATCCGTAGAAAGTAGTCTTATTTCATAAGTTGTACTAAATTACAAAATAAAAATTGGTCAAGTGCGAGTCGGACTCGCGCACGAAGGGTTCCGTACCATTATCTATGCAACATAAGGCAACGTTATTAGTATCGAGCAAGAAACGGTAAAAAAATCATGTTTGTTGTATGGGAGCCCCCCTTAAATCTTTATTTTATTTTATTTTTAGTATTTGTTGTTATAGCGGCAATAGAAATACATCATCTGTGAAAATTTCAACTGTCTAGCTATCACCGTTCTTGAGATACAGCCTGGTGACAGACGGACGGACGGACTGACGGACGGACGGACGGACAGCGAAGTCTCAGTAATAGGGTCCCGTTTTTACCCTTTGGGTACGGAACCCTAAAAATTATTTCAATAAAAAAAATCAATTGCAATTAATCAAAGGGGTTCCCCATAATAAGTAGATAGCTATTATCTTAATCCTAGAGTCTGCAAATTAGAGCTCAATACGATTATGTTTATCTACTGTTATCAGGGTCAATTCTACTTTACGATGATTAAATGACACAATAACTGATAATATAACATAACAAATAGTAGTGCGATACTTCCTAATAGTAACAGTGAAGTTTATGTTGTGTAATCACATATGAGTTTGCTTATTATTGTTATGGGTATACACTATTAATGTTAGTTAATTACTTTAATAAATCATATTAATGGTCTTAATTCTATCACAACTCATTTGAAAGACATTATTTAATCCAGGGTAAAACGTTTGTTACTTATTCTCGCTATTGATTTGAGCTTTAATAAAAGCTAAGAGTCACTTTTTGATAGAGAAAAGGCGGAATTGGTTTGTCCAGTCACGTGGTTTTCTACATCTAGGCAGTCACCGTGTTGTCGGTAATTGCTGTATTGTTAATAGCAGTATTTTCGGAGATATCTATCTTTAAAGGTTTGCGATATAAATTATTTATTTAAGCAATATTTGCTATTGAAAATTTCATGTTTCGCCTCACTTTTCCGTAAAAAGAAATTCTGCCGAATTCAATATCTTTACAACTATACCTGCAGCAAATTTTCCTAAAAAGAAGTAAAAAAGAAGTAAAAAAACAGTACACGGCCATGATTTCTACTTGGGCCACAATTAAAAACCTTGGCACACGAAAACTGGCCAGTCATAGTGTATGACGTAGCGGCTGTACCAGCCCCAGAAACTTCAATACGTTATACCCTGTATCGAATATTCACACACCCACCAACAAATATATGGGTTATTCATTAATTATGTAGGTTAATTGCAACAAAACACGACAGTTTTGGCATAACTGATGTGTGAGATAAGGTGATAGATAGCAATTCTGGTTACTGAAAAAAAACCTTAGTACGCAATACCGAATAATACCTTTTTTAACCGACTTCAAAAAACGAGTAAGTTCTCAATTCGTCTATATGTTTTTTTTTTCTTTTTTTATTTGAAAGCTGATGGTTTCCGTGTAGTTCCATTGGCACCAGGTTAGGATCTGACGGTTATCTCCTGAGAAATCGAGGAAAACTCTTAAGTTTTAAAGGCACATGAAGTCAGTTGAACTTTTCTTTAAAAAGTACTTACTCAATTATTTTATCTGCGTATGCTTTTACTTTTGCGGCATAACTGGCCTCTAAGATAAGAAATAATATTATTAGAATACGGATAGATTTTTATTGCAATATCTTTGGCTCTTTATTATATTTGGTCAACAGTGGTATTCAGTAAGAAAAAGTGAAGTGAATTTTCGGTGAATCTGGATCACGTGACAGCGCTCCTCCAATAAAAATAGAGGAGCGCTGTCACGTAATCAAGATTCACCGAAAATTCACTTCACTTTTTCTTACTGAATACCACTGCTGAGCTCGCAGTACTAAAATCCAGTATCTTTATATTAGTTTCTATACCTTGTTTGGTTACGAAATTAAGCTTTTTCAATTTACTGAAATTTTACCAAATATTTTTTGGCTATGCACTATACCTATAATTATCTGCGTTTATAATTTGAATACAATTTTATGAGGGCATAGAACTCCTGATTTGAAGCTTTGGTATTGTCAATAGGTACACATGATGACTGTAAACGACCGAAGTTTCGACCACGCGGCCCGTCAAATTTTCCTAACCTCAAAACTCTCACATTAAATATTAACATTTTCTATGGAATCAGGATATATAATATACATTTATACTGCTTATTTGTAAATGAATATACCTATTTCATACAAAACTTAAAATTTATTTCGTCGAAAATATTTTTACTAAGGAGGAATCTGAACTTATAACCTTATTGTCCGGAAGCACAAGGTTTGTATTGATACGCCACGTGGTATAGTAAATAGCAGTAAATTATTACCACATCAGATGTTGGCCTCATGTAATCAATAATGTTTACATAGAAGTTAACACAATTATCTACATCATCTAGGTACTCGATCAAACGGTAAAATATTAAAAGTTTACGACATTTTACTGATTTTAAAATATATATTTTGTCACACGTACTCATTCATAAAAAGTTACTCATTACATTTCCAATAATATACTACCGAATCATAAAAATCTATTGCAAAATTGTTTTCGTATAGACAACTGAAAAATACAATATATGTATTACTAAAGTTTTGCTTGATAAAATTAGATGATGTGTTAAATCATCTAAATAAAATAAAATATTCTTTATTGCACACCATAGTGATTTACAAGACTTATAACTCAGTTACTCGACCTGTCATAAGTGCAAAATGTGGTCTAATCAATCAATCAATGGTCTGCAGTCTCTCCCAGGTAACCTATTATGTTCTATTGTACTTAAACTAAATAAATCTATAAAGTGGTACAGCAATCTAAGGATGCTCAGCGTTTAAAAAAAGGTTTAATCTGGTTCTGTATAGATAATATATTATTAAATTACATGCCTAATTGTTGAAATATTTTTCCTCCTTCCGGTAATAATTTTATACTCTCGAAATATTGATAACTTTAAGTATTCTCTATTATCTTGATAAATTATCTCGAGTATTACTGTATTGAACTCATCTTACACTCAGATGTTTCAGTTAAATTGTCGTATTTTCCTTGTAGAAGAAAATCTTCTCTTTAGTCACATAAGTCAAAAGTTCTGGTCCAAAATATTTAATGACATTTCGTGGAGAAAACCAACATGATTGTAAGCAGTTATCAAACTAATATTATCAGTTTTAATAAATAATATATAAAATGTCATCTAAACTATCAACAGTTGGAGAAATTAAATAACTCTACACAGAGATTTTTTAACAATAGGTAATCTCAAAATATGACTAATACAGAATAGTCCAGAAATAATAATTACATATCTTACTATCACCGTGACTTGCAAACACATGTAGTATAATATTCTGAATGAACGCTTATGCTAATTACTAATGTCAACAAGAATAATAAGCACGGAATGTAGGTTGCTTCAACGTAGGCGACTCTACATATCACTAAAGAGAAATGTACACCATGCAACCTTAACAATTGTTACACTAGCCAACACCAAACCCGTTACTCGAAATCAAAATGTATACTTTCACTTTAAAGGAAAATCCCTAAAGTTTATTGCATCATGTTATATTATGCAAGGTCTAGACTATTACAAAATTCAAATAACCCTTCCCTCAGTTCTGTGAACTCTAGGAAAATGGCAAGGACGTTGTATGATGTCACACAATTACCGACAACTCGGCAACACTTTGTTCCGTAACAATATTATACTTTCAAACCGGACAATGCCGTTATTCAAAAAGATTGATAAGATCCGTGACAATTATTCTATTTAATATTGATATAACAATCACTAAATGAAGGGAATAACTAACGTTATTGGAAATACAAATGCAGTACTAACAAGATATTGCCGGATTTTAGAAGAGAGTGTTACTCATTTGGGCGATTGTCAGCACCAGGCCCGCCGAAAGCGGGCGCGCAACGCGTGCGCTGAACGCGGCCGGCACGTCAGGAAAACGGCAAATCGAGCAACTCGTCGTGTCATTGAAATCATTCATCGTAGTTTATGTATAAGAAATAAGTATCAAGGCTTGGATCAAGCGGCAAATTGCGAGGCACGACGCAAGCCACACTTCGCTCATAGTAGTCAACAGATAAAGTTAGGGCACCCCTGACTTCCAAGAGTCAAAGCCCGGAGTGGCAGCTTGCATGGTGCAACTCAAGCCGCACTTGAACTGGTGTGAAACAGCTAGCGGCGGGCCTGAGTCAGCATCGTTTATCGGTGACGTAGCCATCAGCTGGGCAAACATGCAACGTCGTCGCGTGACGCAACGAGGCAAGCCCACCTCAGTTAGGCCCACACGTGTTGAGGTTGGCTTTATAACAGAAAACCGAGCGGCAAGAAGTCATACTTCAACAAACCGTCGAAGGAGCAACACGTAGTGAAAATATACTAGTGTCTAAATACCACGTGATTATTGAAAAGATAACAGTGAGCAAATATTGTGATTAAAGTGATAATAATAATAACACGAGTGATAATTTATAAAGTTATTAACAATGGAGAAAATTATGTATATGTTGTTGTGTGTTGTGATTGTGACCGTATCAGGACACAAACATCACCCCAAGTTCCCGAAGAATGCTGAGGATTATATTATACCTGTGCCAAGAAAAGGTGAATAGTTATTTTAAAAATAATGACGCAATAATTTAAAGAGTTCATTAATATCAATTATTAATTAATTTTAAATTATTTATTAAATTTATTGGACTCTGAAACTGTGATTTTAAAATGTATTAATATTTTTGTTCACAGTTGCGTGCTCAGGTGAACATTCTCGCGAACGGGATGACATTATTGAACAATCAAAATGTGGGGAGCCTAAAGAAGTCTTCGAATATATAAAAATGAATGCAGCACACGAACAGGTAATTATTAAATAATTATCAGAACCAAAATATCCCAAAGCTAAAGTTCAAATTTAAACTCATCGTCTTTTAAAGTTCAAATTCTATTTATTTTTCTGACTCTACGTATTCAATTTAATTATAACAAAACAAATAAATTTATTTAGCTTTAGACATAAAATAATTTTATATTTTTAACTGTTCAATTAAATGCTTGGTTCATAGTAACAATATACAAGTACATTTAGAACAATTATAGTCGCGTGAGAATATCCGCAACATAAAACTGACTGACCCTGTGTTTTCCCCAGGTCAGCCCTCGTGCTGTTTGGGTTAAAAGATGTGTTGGACTCTGCGAGTACGACAATGAAGGCACGTGCGTCGCCACTGAAACTGCCATCAGACATATACCTGTAAGTACACAATCTTTATTACCGTTTTCTTATCTATATGAATCTCTATCTGGAATTATCCTTGACCCGGTTTAGGTATTTTAAAGTTGCATGATCATTATACATAATGATAATGACTTTAATAACAAATAAATGACTGAATATAATATTTAACAATTATATATTAGGTTTAATGTTAGAAACAGTTATGTAATACATGTTTTATTGTCAATAGATACGAATATACAACGCCAAGACGAACAAGGAGACGTGTGCAACTTATCCAGTTGTTGAACATGTAAGCTGTGGCTGCTGCGCTCTATCTCCTGAAGAATGTGCCGCTCCAAGAATATTTAATCCTCGTAAGTGCACCTGCCAATGTCCAAATATGGAGGAACGCCGCGATTGTCTCAAAAAGGTTGGTAAGATAATGGATGTCTGTAAAACACTAACGTTAACTGCGCACGCGCATGCCTAGCCGAGTGAGAGTTAGCACTTCCATATTCTGCTATGTTTAACATTCGCTTCTTTTTTATTGTTTTCTTATTTCCTTGATGTTTTTATCTCTTATAATTCACCTGTTTTCTGTAGTTCATTTTATATGTAGTAATTAGGTCAAATGAATCTCGGCTATGTGTAAATACCCAAATACATTTGGTTTATGTCTGACGCTTGATTTATGTCGATTTGTGTGTACTGACATCCATTGTCTTTCAATCTTTTGCTTGTTTTTTTTCTGCACTTTATATTTCAGAACATTTTGCTTTTACGTTTAATGGTGGGACTATAGGACGGTTTGTGATGTTGTTATGTTTAACGCATTGGATCAACGCATTATATGTATTACATTATTCAACTTTAATAGCAAATATGCTTCATACTCAATAAACGCATTATTTAAATTATATTCAAATTCATATTACTTAGTACTGAATTTTAAGTAATTGAAATGAATTTGAAAATTACAAACCTGTGAGCAATGACGTGTGATTTCTATCCTTATATGGATGCTGTAAGAGTGTGATTGACGAAAAACTTAAAACTGAACTTTATATCAACCCTCCTTACAATAAACTTTGAACAAACACCAGTGATACAGTAGACCAATTAAATTATTAATGAGAAAATCTGCTTCCTGTAGTGGAGTCTTTGAGGCTAATTAAATTGTGGGCTACCTTTGAACACATAAATATAGAAGTAAATTAAGCTAGTTAGAACAAAGTTTGCATTGTAGATTTCTTTTTGTTACAGCGGAACCAGAATATGAGGTGGAATCGGTATAAATGCACTTGTGAAAGGAGGCGGAGAGACATAATGCGCCACTTGAAAACTTAGACTTCGACCAAGTAGATATCAAATGACGAAAGTGATATCAGAAACACATAAGATTTCTTAGCACGTTGTGATTAATGTAAATAGTTTTATGACACGCCACCGTGACGTCGACGTCTATTTGATGACTAAAAACAAATTTTCAACGTCATAATGTCACATGAGTATTGTGTAATGAAGATTTTCCTAATCTGTGTGAAACGAGTGAGTCAAATGTACTTATAGTCTAATTTATTATCTAACAGTATTATAGATTGTAAGTAATTTATTTAATAGTGTTTAAGTCAAATTGGGGCCAAAAGGTGCTGTGAGAAGATATTGTTAACTTATTCCATGACTTTTTGGTTTATTGTACTTATTGAATTCACGAACTTAAGTCTTATTAGTTTATAAGTGTATTTGCTGTTCAGTATTTTTGTATGATATAGTTTTATAAGGCGTAGCTTGCGCAATTCCTAAATTGTGATAATTGTTATTCCAATTCTGATTAATTATTGTTAAATATAGTTTGTAAGTGAAATTAGATTTTTAAAGTATTGCTATCTAGTCAAGCATTATTTTCTCTGAATTGTAAGTTAATAATTGCCTCTCTTTTTTATTTATATTAGTTATTAAACACGAATTTGTAAGGCCTCTCATTAGGGACGTTAGTAGCTAGTCTCCGATTGTGCCAAAGGCATACTTAGAATCTCATCGGTTATCCTACTTCTAGTATTATTTATTTATTAAATTATTAATGTACGCCGGTATTTGAGCTTTAAAAGCTGAGCGACGAGCATTGTTAGAATTAAATTTCGTATTTTTTTAGTTGATAAGAAAGAAGTTGCAGAATAAACATTTTTTTTTTATAAAATGTACCTCCTGTTTTCATTTATGATATCCTTACCCTTATATCTAGAAAGTTCCTTTCCAGCGATGACTTACGTGTACATTGTGTTTACAATTTGTAAATTGGCGGTAACCGCCATTGGCATATAAGGTCGCAAAGGTGGTAGGTATGTAAAAAGTTTGGTTAATTTGAGAAAGAATACTGGTAAATATGTAAGAAACTACAATTTTGGAACTACTTTCATATTGGAATCCCAATCTTTCCCATGTTGTCTACACCTATGACGAAGAATAAACCCGAAGCAATAGTTAACGATACAACTATAGTATGACCAATTTTAGTACCTCTGAATCTCTGGCTTTAAAATGTCTGCAAAGTGTGGGGGATATATATGGTGTTGCTAGCGTCTATGGGCTACGATAATCGCTTACCATCAGGTGAGCCGTATGCTTATTTGTCACCCCGATAGTTAATAAAAAAGCATGTAGGCATGTGTGTAGTGACAAAAAATAGTTCACTAGATAGCGCCTATGTACATTTTCTAGGCAATATTAATCGAAAATAATGCAAAATGTAGTCGTGAAACTAAGAAAACATTCACCACTATTCTGTTTCTTCTTATGAAGATTATAAAAGTTGTCTTGAAATTTACGTGAGTTTGAGTCATATTAGAAATAATATACGACCGGCCAACACTGTTTTGGGATCGATGATGTCGACCCAGGTTTCGAACATATCCGATGCTCATTTTCAGGACGAGTGCGCAGCGGTGTCTGCGATTATAAAAGTCAGTTAAATTTAAATATTACTTTTATGTTCTGAAAATAAGAAAAACTTAAAATATCTATGTTCATCATGTGGTACGTTGTGATGTGAAAGAAAAGAGAAATAGTGAGTCTATTTGCTATTGTTGCGCAGATGCTTATGCTATTATGTCAGCATTTCATTGCTATTTCTGAAAATTATTTATGCTTTAAATAAGGATACTTAAATGAACCAAATAGGGCAGAAAAGTTATTACCATGAATAGTATTGGAACTCTGCTGAATTCCTGCCCTGCCATAATGCCTTTGGAATATCGCCCGTTTCTATTTGTAAAGATCCTTTATACGTGGTTTAACAGACTATGGTTAGGTAAGTAAGTAACCGTCATGAAGGTGATCTGTGCCCAATTGTAGGACGTTTTTATGTATGCTAATCCAAGGCCAGTTAATATTATTACTATAAGGCAAACCTATTGAAATCCAAAATCAAGCAATTTAGGAACTCATATATTTTTATAATTACAAAATATTGTGCAATGCTTGTCCATGTTAGCATAGTGAAGTATTATGACAATATTTTTACAACAAGTCTACTATACTTCACTTAATATTTCTTTTACTTTAAGTAGTTTGACTCATATATATGTTGGTTAACAGTAAACAAACAGAAAAAAAAACTTTTGAACGTCCATACATCAACCTTTCTCCTCAGGCCTCCCACATAGAACGCCACAACGCACGGTTCTCCGAATCTGGACGGTTTGGTGCCCCATCTTTTCCCGTTGGTGTCGTAAAAGGCAACTGAGGGAGCACCAGGAGATTGGGCAGCAGCGTTCTCCTGATTATCATAACACCTACACAGGTCACGCCTGACAAGCGTGACGATTATGGCAATAACCCCCCAAATGAAACACACAGTACATATAGTTAACCAACCATGATCATGGTGTATGGTTGAAAGGTACCCGAAATGTAGGGCTAAAATTAGAAACAACTTTATACGACTGAATCCCTAAAAAGTGTTTAAAAAAATGCTTTCTATTTTACAGAAACCGTTTGTTTAAGTGTTTTTTGTCTATCACAGAGGATGTTATTCGTGTACTACCCCTTAGCTGGCTTTTACAGCACCTTTGAGAGGAGATGAGGTGGTGACACTTGTATTCTTAATCCGTCACCACACGGATAGAGTGTTTCATTATGAAACACAATTGTACATAAGCTGCTACGCAACTGCTACGTTATACTACGTTCGTAGCGTAATAGCAGCACGGTAGTGTTGTTTTGAAACTTGTTTTTCGCTGGAAATTATAAATAAATCTTCTAATATAATAAATTCTCGTGTCACAATGTTTGTTCCCATACTCCTCCGAAACGGCTTGACCGATTTTTATAAAATTTTATATGCATATTCAGTAGGTCTGAGAATCGGCTACTATCTATTTTTCATACCCCTAAGTGATAAGGGTTGTCCATCCCCAACATTTATATGACAAAACAACGTTTACCGGGTCAGCTAGTAATACATATAATAAAAATACTGAAAACCTATTTGTTACAGCTTTTACATGTTATTTTCTTTTATATAAATTGGAAGTGGATAGCGAAGTGTAAGTATGTACATTGCTCCTGAATGGCTGCACCTAATTGCACATGGTTTGTGTAAGAAAAAGTAAAAGAAAAAGAGATATTTTTAGAACATAGTACCACCAAATTCTTTTAGTAAGGGCTCATGTTAGCTAATTAAGTAATTGTATCTATCAAATTATCTACCCATCATATTTGCAACAAAAAACAGGAAAATCTAAATTATTGTATCAACTGTTGAATACCACTTTCTACTGAAACGTCGTATTCAAATAGATCATATTTTACTAATAAACTAGAATTACAATATATTCGTAGACAGAGATGGGTAATTGGAAACGGGTCTCTCTCTCCAGCCCATAAAACATCCCACTAACTCTCCTTCAACTTCCAAGTAGAGGACCTCTACTTTGGAAGTGATTATATTCTACTATAATCACTTCCAAAGTAGAGGACCAACAGGCAGTGGGACGTGGGTAAGACATGAGGTGGTGATACCGTCACCAGACGGACTTGAAAACGTCTGTCAACCACCACATTAGCAGCTAACTATTTACCGAACACAGGTTACCGAACTGAACTAAACTGAAATAAATCTAAACAAACAACATTTGAATTAAGTTCTTGAAATAAGTGGTTTAGTGATTTCACAACATTTCTATATTTAATATATCTGTAACCGTCAATTTGATTACCTTAACTAATATCAAATGGCCATTTCAAAGCCACCACATCTATGTCAGCGGTAGCAATCAGTTACTCAACTTCAATTCATATTTAGTGGTTAGAATCTGCATATGAATATTATGAAACATATCTAAATAGTATAAATTAATGGTATTGCAAGACAAGATGGATTCTTATCAGATAAAATAATACTAACGTTACTTTGGGCGTCCCACAGGGCTCCATTCTCGGCCCATATCCTCACATATTATATTAATGACTTACCATACTACGTCGGGAGCGATCATGAGATTGTTTTGTTTGCTGATGATACTTCCTTGTCTTTTGAAATAAACAGACAAATGCGTGATTATGACGACGTAAACAACGCACTCTCAAAGCTTGTACACTGGTTTAATGTTAATAACTTATTATTAAATTCTAAGAAAACGAAAGTAATTAAATTTTCTATGCCAAATGTTGCTCAAGTAGAGACCAATGTACATTTGAGTGGAGCGAAACTGGAACCAGTACAATCAACTGTATTTCTAGGAATCACCATTGATTCGAAATTACAGTGGGGCCCAAATATTGAAAAAATGTCCGGAAAACTTAGCTCTGCGGCATATACGGTAAAAACAATTAGACGACTTACAGATGTAGATACGGCTAGAATAGTTTACTTTAGTTATTTTCATAGTGTAATGTGTTATGGAATTCTTCTTTGGGGAAGCTGTGCAGGCGTTAATCGGATATTTGTGCTCCAGAAACGCGCTGTTAGAGTTATATATAACCTAGGCCCTCGTGATTCCCTAAGGGCGAAATTTAAGGACATAAATATCTTGACAGTCGCTTCACAATATATATATGAAAATTTATTGTACATTCATAATAATATTCAGCACTTTAAAAAGAAAACCGACTACCATAATGTTAACACGAGAAATAAGCACAATCTTGTAATGCATGTTACTCGTCTCCACAAAATAAGTAACTCTCTCATGGGGCATGGTATACGATTTTATAACAAACTCCATAATGATATGAAAGAATTAAATAAATCTAAGTTTAAAAAAATTGTAAAATCTAAACTATGTAAAAAGGCGTATTATAAAATTTCAGACTATGTTAATGACAATAAAGCTTGGGAGTAAGTTGTTCCAGAGCAACACATATTTATATATTATACATAATTATATTTATTTATTAAGTATACATAATTGTAATTTATATAAATTGTAAGAACTTTTATAATAATTATTTTAAAAAAAGATTAATATGACAAAAGATAACGATATCTGCTGAGTTTCTTCATTGTTCTCAGCGGATTGAAAGTCCTGAACCGGTGGTAGGGAAAAAAATTTTTGGACATATCATAGGAGCTAATTTTTTTTGGCAAAAAAGAGAATATGCCTACGTGAATAAATGATTTTTGATTTTGATTTTTGATAACAAACTCCGCCGATCAAGAGGTAGTGGGTTAGATTTCCGCTCGGGACAATAATTTTTCTAATTGTCATACAAATGTTTGTACTGCGTCTCGGTGTTTCTATTAGCGATGAGCATTGAATTAACGAACTAGTTGATCAACTAGTTGACCTCTCGTCAACGTTTCAATGGTTAACCGTTTCGGAATCAACTAGTTGAATTTAATGATGTCATTGAATTCAATGTTCAGTTTTTTTCAATGTTCGTTTTTTTCAATGTTTATGAGTTAAACATTGATTTCAATGTTCAGTTTTTTTCAATGTTTAATTTTTTTCAATGGTCGTTTCTTTTAATGTTTAAGAGTTAAACATTGAATTCAATGTTCAGTTTTTTTCAATGTTTAAATTTTTTCAATGTTCGTTTCTTGTCAATGTTTTCTCAAAGAAATTATACTTCTTAAAACGAAAGATCGTAAGCGACTGTTATGATATAGGTACAATAGTGAACTTTAAAATTACTTAGTTAAGAGATATTTTCCTAAATAATAATGTTATGAGTCACTGTTCCTCCGTGTGGTGACGCATTGAGATTACAAGTGTCACCACCCCATTTCTCCCAAGGATGCTATAAAAGTTAGCTAAGGAATATTGCACACAGATAACATCTTCTGTGAAAGGTGAAAGACGGAAAACTTAAAAACGAGACAGTCCTGACAGCCCTCCGTGTGGTGACGGATTAAGAATACTCGTGTCACCACCCCATTTCCTTCCCAGGGTTTTGTAAAAACCAGCTAAGGAATATTTTACACAGATAACATCAACTGTGAAAAACGGAAAACTCGAAATACTGGAATACTGGTGTCACCAACCCATTTCCTCACCAGGGTTTTGTAAAAACCAGCTGAGGAATATTGTACCTACACAGATAACATCAACTGTGAAAGACGGAAATCTCGAAATACTGGAATACTGGTGTCACCACCCCATTTCCTCACCAGGGTTTTGTAAAAACCAGCTAAGGAATATTGTACCTACACAGATAACATCAACTGTGAAAGACGGAAAACTCAAAATACTGGTGTCACCACCCCATTTCCTTCCCAGGGTTTTGTAAAAACCAGCTGAGGAATATTGTACACAGATAACATCAACTGTGAAAAACGGAAAACTCGAAATACTGGAATTCTAGTGTCACCACCCCATTTCCTCACCAGGGTTTTATAAAAACCAGGTAAGGAATATTGTACCTACACAGATAACATCAACTGTGAAAGACGGAAAACTTGAAATACTGGAATACTGGTGTCACCACCCCATTTCCTCACCAGGGTTTTGTAAAAACCAGCTAAGGAATATTGTACCTACACAGATAACATCAACTGTGAAAGACGGAAATCTCGAAATACTGGAATACTGGTGTCACCACCCCATTTCCTCACCAGGGTTTTGTAAAAACCAGCTAAGGAATATTGTACCTACACAGATAACATCAACTGTGAAAGACGGAAAACTCGAAATACTGGAATACTGGTGTCACCACCCCATTTCTTTACCAGGGTTTTGTAAAAACCAGTTAAGGAATATTGTACCTACACAGATAACATCAACTGTGAAAGACGGAAAACTCGAAATACTGGAATTCTAGTGTCACCACCCCATTTCCTCACCAGGGTTTTATAAAAACCAGGTAAGGAATATTGTACCTACACAGATAACATCAACTGTGAAAGACGGAAAACTTGAAATACTGGAATACTGGTGTCACCACCCCATTTCCTCACCAGGGTTTTGTAAAAACCAGCTAAGGAATATTGTACCTACACAGATAACATCAACTGTGAAAGACGGAAATCTCGAAATACTGGAATACTGGTGTCACCACCCCATTTCCTCACCAGGGTTTTGTAAAAACCAGCTAAGGAATATTGTACCTACACAGATAACATCAACTGTGAAAGACGGAAAACTCGAAATACTGGAATACTGGTGTCACCACCCCATTTCTTTACCAGGGTTTTGTAAAAACCAGTTAAGGAATATTGTACCTACACAGATAACATCAACTGTGAAAGACGGAAAACTCGAAATACTGGAATACTGGTGTCACCACCCCATTTCCTCACCAGGGTTTTGTAAAAACCAGCTAAGGAATATTGTACCTACACAGATAACATCAACTGTGAAAGACGGAAAACTCGAAATACTGGAATACTGGTGTCACCACCCCATTTCCTCACCAGGGTTTTGTAAAAACCAGCTAAGGAATATTGTACCTACACAGATAACATCAACTGTGAAAGACGGAAAACTCGAAATACTGGAATACTGGTGTCACCACCCCATTTCCTCACCAGGGTTTTGTAAAAACCAGCTAAGGAATATTTTACACAGATAACATCAACTGTGAAAAACGGAAAACTCGAAATACTGGTGTCACCAACCCATTTCCTCACCAGGGTTTTGTAAAAACCAGCTGAGGAATATTGTACCTACACAGATAACATAAACTGTGAAAGACGGAAATCTCGAAATACTGGAATACTGGTGTCACCACCCCATTTCCTCACCAGGGTTTTGTAAAAACCAGCTAAGGAATATTGTACCTACACAGATAACATCAACTGTGAAAGACGGAAAACTCGAAATACTGGAATACTGGTGTCACCACCCCATTTCTTTACCAGGGTTTTGTAAAAACCAGTTAAGGAATATTGTACCTACACAGATAACATCAACTGTGAAAGACTTTTGTAAAAACCAGGTAAGGAAAAACAAACCCGGTGCCAACACGTCTGGTCAGCGTGGCTTGGTAGTTTTTTTTTTTTTTTTTTTTTTTTTTTTTTTTTTTTTTTTTTTTTTTTTTTTTTTTTTTACGAGCAAATTTGTTGCTGAAATTAACTAGTTGATCAACTAGTTGACGAACTCCAATTAACGTTAACGTTTCGTTAACGGAAAATCTGTTAACGACCCACCCCTAACTATGGTTTGGTTACACACATTAACATACAAGCTCGTCAAAATTTTAAGTCCTTAATTAGAATTTTCGCATATATAAATTAGTAAGGATAATAAATATTTGTGGACATTTCACCCAACGTCCTCTGGTCCCAAAGTAAATTTACATGCATACTAGGGGTGGGTCGTTAACAGATTTTCCGTTAACGAAACGTTAACGTTAATTGGAGTTCGTCAACTAGTTGATCAACTAGTTAATTTCAGCAACAAATTTGCTCGTAAAAAAAAAAAAAAAAAAAAAAAAAAAACTTACTACCAAGCCACGCTGACCAGACTTGTTGGCACCGGGTTTGTTTTTCCTTACCTGGTTTTTACAAAACCCTGGTAAAGAAATGGGGTGGTGACACCAGTATTTCGAGTTTTCCGTCTTTCACAGTTGATGTTATCTGTGTAGGTACAATATTCCTTAGCTGGTTTTTACAAAACCCTGGTAAAGAAATGGGGTGGTGACACCAGTATTCCAGTATTTCGAGTTTTCCGTCTTTCACAGTTGATGTTATCTGTGTAGGTACAATATTCCTTAGCTGGTTTTTACAAAACCCTGGTGAGGAAATGGGGTGGTGACACCGGTATTCCAGTATTTCGAGATTTCCGTCTTTCACAGTTGATGTTATCTGTGTAGGTACAATATTCCTTAGCTGGTTTTTACAAAACCCTGGTGAGGAAATGGGGTGGTGACACCAGTATTCCAGTATTTCAAGTTTTCCGTCTTTCACAGTTGATGTTATCTGTGTAGGTACAATATTCCTTACCTGGTTTTTACAAAACCCTGGTGAGGAAATGGGGTGGTGACACTAGAATTCCAGTATTTCGAGTTTTCCGTTTTTCACAGTTGATGTTATCTGTGTACAATATTCCTTAGCTGGTTTTTACAAAACCCTGGGAAGGAAATGGGGTGGTGACACCAGTATTTTGAGTTTTCCGTCTTTCACAGTTGATGTTATCTGTATAGGTACAATATTCCTTAGCTGGTTTTTACAAAACCCTGGTCAGGAAATGGGGTGGTGACACCAGTATTCCAGTATTTCGAGTTTTCCGTCTTTCACAGTTGATGTTATCTGTGTAGGTACAATATTCCTTAGCTAGTTTTTACAAAACCCTGGTGAGGAAATGGGGTGGTGACACCGGTATTCCAGTATTTCGAGATTTCCGTCTTTCACAATTGATGTTATCTGTATAGGTACAATATTCCTTAGCTGGTTTTTACAAAACCCTGGTGAGGAAATGGGGTGGTGACACCAGTATTCCAGTATTTCAAGTTTTCCGTCTTTCACAGTTGATGTTATCTGTGTAGGTACAATATTCCTTACCTGGTTTTTACAAAACCCTGGTGAGGAAATGGGGTGGTGACACTAGAATTCCAGTATTTCGAGTTTTCCGTTTTTCACAGTTGATGTTATCTGTGTACAATATTCCTTAGCTGGTTTTTACAAAACCCTGGGAAGGAAATGGGGTGGTGACACCAGTATTTTGAGTTTTCCGTCTTTCACAGTTGATGTTATCTGTCTAGGTACAATATTCCTTAGCTGGTTTTTACAAAACCCTGGTGAGGAAATGGGGTGGTGACACCAGTATTCCAGTATTTCGAGATTTCCGTCTTTCACAGTTGATGTTATCTGTGTAGGTACAATATTCCTCAGCTGGTTTTTACAAAACCCTGGTGAGGAAATGGGTTGGTGACACCAGTATTCCAGTATTTCGAGTTTTCCGTCTTTCACAATTGATGTTATCTGTATAGGTACAATATTCCTTAGCTGGTTTTTACAAAACCCTGGGAAGGAAATGGGGTGGTGACACCAGTATTCTTAATCCGTCACCACACGGAGGGCTGTCAGGACTGTCTCGTTTTTAAGTTTTCCGTCTTTCACCTTTCACAGAAGATGTTATCTGTGTGCAATATTCCTTAGCTAACTTTTATAGCATCCTTGGGAGAAATGGGGTGGTGACACTTGTAATCTCAATGCGTCACCACACGGAGGAACAGTGATTCATAAGATTATTATTTAGGAAAATATCTCTTAACTAAGTAATTTTAAAGTTCACTATTGTACCTATATCATAACAGTCGCTTACGATCTTTCGTTTTAAGAAGTATAATTTCTTTGAGAAAACATTGACAAGAAACGAACATTGAAAAAATTTAAACATTGAAAAAAACTGAACATTGAATTCAATGTTTAACTCTTAAACATTAAAAGAAACGACCATTGAAAAAAATTAAACATTGAAAAAAACTGAACATTGAAATCAATGTTTAACTCATAAACATTGAAAAAAACGAACATTGAAAAAAACTGAACATTGAATTCAATGACATCATTAAATTCAACTAGTTGATTCCGAAACGGTTAACCATTGAAACGTTGACGAGAGGTCAACTAGTTGATCAACTAGTTCGTTAATTCAATGCTCATCGCTAACCATAGTGCGATTTAAAACAACTGCACAGCGCCACCTATTGAGTGATATGGTAAACTTCAGTATGTTAAGGTTTAATTTCTAAATTTCACGCGTACGAAGTCACCGGGCAACAGCTAGTTTATTTATAAATCGTATCTGAACACGTCTGATAAGCACGGCATAGTTAACCAAAAACCCTCATAAAGTTGAGGAAGGCAGTGCCCAGCTGTGGCCGACGTAAATGCGCTGAAAAAAGACTACATCATACATAGAATACTACTTTCTACTGAAAGATTTTCCTTTAAATAATTCTTATCGAATCCATGAGACCGAATTATAGTAGACTGTCTTTTTAATACGCCAACATACGATATTACACATTTCATTAGATGAATTAGATACATGATAATGTTTAAATACTGTTAGTACACAAATGACCAGTGTAATTTAAACAATGACTATGAATGAATCAGTGTTTATAGTACTATTATTGCACTATTTACACATACACATTCTTCATTAGTTACAGAATACTGCATTGTTATCTACATAACGTAGTTATGACGCCTGTGTCGCCACTCCCGTGAAATACTACGTCATCATAATCATTGGCGATGATCAAATAATCAAGAAAATATTGTTGACAATACATGAAACTGTGAAACTTTATTTAAGGTTCTCGCTCACTCTCTCTCTCTCTCCAGCCCATTAACGTCGCACTGTTGATCACGGGTCTCTACCAAGGGAGAGAACAATCAGAATCTCTCCCCTCTCTACTGTGCCACGCTAACCAGGCGCATAGGGTAATTTCGAGTTTATCGTCCCTCACAGAAGATGTTATAGTATCCCTTAGCTGGCTTTTACACTTTTCTGGGAAGAAAATATAACACATCATATTGGCAGAAATTCTATTTAAGATTATAGTGTAGGTAGTTAATTAAACGGCAAACAACTTTGTTCAATCTCTCTCATTAGACCTCACTGCTGCGACCGACTGTCGTCGACCTCATCGAAATCAGACTCTTCGTTCTTGGCGGGTTGTTATGCTATTATATACTTAAATAAATAAATAAATAAATATTCATAGACATTTTACACAATGTCGTCTGGTCCCAAGCTAAGCTTATTATGCTTGTGTTATGGGTACCATAATACGGATATAATACATAAACTACTTTTCTTTTGTAAATACATACTTATAATACATAGTAAACACCCAGACGCAGTACAAACATTTGTATGATAATTAAAAACATCACACAAATGTCCTGACCGGGAGTCGAACCCGAGACCTCATGATCAGCAGTCCGTTATATAAAACAATCCACCACGAGTCCCGTCGAAACTTGGAATAGGCTTGTAAAAAATTTTGAAAAGAGATCTTTTTTATGGCTCATTAGTAGCAAAAGAGAAATAAGAATAACCAAAAAAGGCTAAAGCGCGCTCATTCATGACGTTAATATGTACGGGTTGTTATTTTTGTATTGCAATGTTGTATTTAGTTCAAACCACATTAATAGCACGTTAAGGTGTAAACAGATGCTTTAATTAGCTACAGTTTAACGGTTACACATACGCGTGGGTAAGGAACAGATGAATGCGCGCCCCATGTGTTGTACCCGGCATATACGAAACTTTTACAAAAAAATCTGTTTGTTTTTATACATACAATTTATCGAAAACTAGCTACTGAATTCGGTTTTATTCAATATAAATATTTTTTTTAATATCAAAAACTTCTTCATCTCGTAATTGTGTCATCGTATTGTGTTGTTCACCTAGTATGTTTATATTGTGTGCTTTTATAGGTTTGTATGTATTGTGTATGTATGTTTTATGTATTATTATTATTGGTCGATATATATATTTATGTACTGTGTATTTATTGTATATATTATTTAGGCTTGTTAAGGATCTATGTATGTTTATTTATTTAGTATAAATTTATTTTAACTTAAATAGTTCACCGTATCTCTGTCACCCTACACTACACACCCATGGTCAATCTTTTTTTTTCACAATCTCCTCTCGCGGGTCTACAGGTAGAGATTTCTTTTAGAAATATGTGGATCCCTACACTACTTTTCTTATGTCTGTATTTACTATGGTTTCCTGGTGTAAAATCTTTTAAATAAATAAACAAAAACATTGGTTTATAGTAAAAAGGAGAAGAAGACAAAATAATAAATAGATGTACTGTGTGAGAGATAAGAAAACGCGACTAGGGCGCGCATTCATTTTTAAAAACAAGGATATAAAATTAAAAGAGAGTTATGGTAGTGAGACTAACAGGATGACTGAGAAGAAAAAATAAATACGCCGTCATCAAAACCAGAACAACAGTTGTGCAATTAAAAACTACACGAACAACTTTACAACATATTTCAATATGAAGATTCAGTATGAACGCTGACAGATGTGTTATTCTGATAATTCTCAACCAATTACTTTATATTTTAAGACATAATATATTTACAGAGCTATTTGCACTTGGCTTAATTTAGCTTTCAATATTTTTATTTTTGTGAAATCTGAAATAGATAGAAGTATCTGCGAAATGAGGACAATACTTTGGAATATTTGATGCTGGAGTTTATCTAATCCGTTTTCAATAATAAACATTGAAATAATTCAGTCGTTTTAGTTATTTGAACTTTATTATGTGGAGCTTTTACAGACTTTTACTACGAAACGGATAGTTGGATTCATAATTTAACAAATACAGATTAAAATAATAACATTTTTTTAAATAGGATGACAATAACTTAGTCTGTACATTCACGAGTATGATATAACAACTATAACTCACAAACTTAATTAACTTAATGTCATACAATGGTAAAATGTTTCTACTCTGTTATAGAATTTCTTGACATGAGACACTTCCATTAACATTTTATTTTCTAACACTTGCGCGTCTCATTTGCTTAAATAAAACCACTTTTTACGGATTTAGACGCGTATATTTGTTTTAAATTTTAGCCCGACGTTTCGGAGACTTTGCAGTCACCATGGTCACGGTTGAGACTGAGCTGTAATGTGTCTTCTACAATCAGTTATTACAGGGTTTACCCACATCCAATTTAATTTTACATTGACTATAAAGATAGACTTTCACCATACTATAACTATAACTAACTATGTTCACAGATTGCACACTTTGTATTGCGTCGGTGCTTCACATCAGCTATGTGCTCTTTGACCCGAGTTCTAACAGATCTCTTTGTTTGCCCGATGTAAGATATAATTTAAATTTTCTTTATATTGTTAAAATTTTGTTATATATTTAGAAACTAAGATATTGTTATTAATTTTGTGTAGTCTGAGCACAATGTAATATAATATAGTTTATGGTAAAAGTATATCTTTATGGTCAATGTAAAATTAAATTGGATGTGGGTAAACCCTGTAATAACTGATCATAGAAGACACATTATAGCTCAGTCTCACCCGTGACCATGGTGACTGCAAAGTCTCCGAAACGTCGGGCTAAAATTTAAAACAAATATACTCGTCTAAATCCGTAAAAAGTAGTTTTATTTAACATTTTATTATTGTAAATTTGATTAATAAATGTTTGAGGATATGTATTTATAATTCCGTACACCACTACCTGTGGTCAATTATGTGGATAACAATTAACGATTACCCATATTTTGCGAAATAAATATTTCATTTCATTTCATTTAAAAATTTTTTGCGAGGGTAAATCGTATCTCTGAATGTTATTTTTATTTTGCTGAATCCGTGATTTTGACAGCATTTAACTAAGAAGCAGCACTGCATTACTAAAACTGGTTGAAATTTTGGTCACACGTTTTCTGTTTAGGAGGGAATCAGACAAGCAGATGAACGTTTATTATAGTGCGAATTGGAACAAAATTTATGCTCAGTATTGGGCTTGTAGTAGATTGACTTCAGAGATAGGTAATATTAAATAATAACAAATATTTGTGTGCAGGTATAAAAACCATAATGATGATTGCACACGGTGCGGTATGAGTTCAACAATTTGAAACATACCTATACTATTACTCAGTAAATCGTTAACAAATTCCTTCATGTACACAAATAAATAGAGATTACACAAATAATTTTTAACACCTACGAATTTCGTTCAAAGGAGACGGATGATTCGATGAAAATAACACATTTATTGATAAAAACACAACAGTATATTTAAAAAAAAATAGGGTAATGAAATCATAAAATTTGGTGAAAACAACTAATATTGTTCTCTGATGTTGTTTCGATCCAATTTAGTAGTTGTTTTTACACAAGATGTGCGTTAAAATCCTAATTTACGTCGTAACACATAGTTTTACGTTACGATAAGTGACTTGAAAATTATGAACATGTAAACAGGTCGAACAATAAATGTTAACGATCACTGTCAGTTCAATAGATTTATTGTTTTACAATTGTAATCACGAGTAATCAAGATTGTGAATATAAATAAGGTTATTTTTTTAACTTTGATACGTCTGGTAATTGTTATCTCAGACGGAAAGTCTCTAACTAAAATGTAGAAGCTAGTTATTCGTCAGTACCTTTATTATGCCAAAACTGCCAATAGTTATTTATTATTATTTTTATGTTTATTATATTTTCATTATAGTATTTAAGAGCCAAGATGTAGACTTCTATGGTCTTATTCATAATGACTTATCGGAGGTTTAAAAGTTCGCTAAAATCGGTTTGCGAAAATTGTCAAAACTGTTATTGTTTTCTTACGCTAAAACGTTTATTATCTCTCCGATAAAATCTCCGTTTAAACCTGGGATAAATCATTATGAATAAGACCACTAGTCCTTAGATTGGTAATAATACTGTAACTAGCTCTTGCCCGCGACTCCGTGCACGTGGAATTTAGAAAAATTTCCCTGTTTTTGTAACATTTTTCACTAATGCCATGCTCCTATTGGTCGCAGTGTGATGTTATACGGCCTATAGCATTCCTCAATAAATGGACTATCCAACACAAAAAGAATTTTTCAATTGGAACCTAAGCTGAACCTGGTAGTTTCTGAGATTAGCGCGTTCAAATAAACGAATTCTTCAGCTTTATAATATTAAGTACAGTAGGTATAGACTTTTCCTGAATAAAATAATCTTAAAAGGGAAACCAGGAATTTCTAGGTCAATGCTTTTTAAGGTTTCGTACAAAAAGAAGCCCATATAGAAAATAAGGGCTTCTTCAATTGTCTAGATTTGTCTATAAATGTTAAAAAATACAACTTTTGTACTTGCCTTTGAATACGGAGTACGTGTGCAGTGCGTATTGCGTGTATAGTACGCGTAACGTGTGGAATTAGAATTATGTCACCTAAGTGACGTGCGCATACAGTTTATATATTGGGAACGTTTATTATATACATACATAGGCTTATAGTAATTTATGGTTAAGAGTTAGTGCAATGTTTTAAATAATAAATACACATTGATCGTCGCATGTTTAGACAGAGCATCTACTAACTAATCATGATTGTAATATACATAATATAGTTAAACACGAATAACGTATTCTTAGATATTGACATGCAAGCATTGCAGTCATCGCTCGTACCTAATATTTGCGTTTCAATCTTTAGATATTATTAAATTAAGTCGTTATTTTTATTTATATGTCCTTATGTGAGCTTTAAAGTTCTTCAAGCTCTCCGTGTGCTGACGGATTAAGAATACAAGTGTCACCACCCCACTTCCTCCCAAGGGTGCTGTAAAAGTCAGCTAGCGGATATTCCACAAAGATAACGTCCTCTGTGAGAGACGGAAAACTCCAAAATAAACCCTGTGCCAACACGCCTGGTCAGCGCGGCACAGTAGATCATAATGCCTTCAAATTGGAGGAGGTCATTGCCCAACAGTGGGACGTAATGTGCTGGAGAGAGAGAGCTTCAAAATACGCAGTGGATTGTGGTGTGGTTTTTTAATAGATAGAGTGGTTCAAGAGGGCAGCTTTTTTGGTATAATTTGAGAGGGTTTGGTTATATATGGCAATAGCTGGTTTCTGTATAAAATAAATGTAAAACTAAATAACTTTATCAACAGAATGTCACAGATCATCTCCAATACATAAAACATGATTTTTGAAAATGACTTAATGCACCATCATTGGAGGAAGGCGCAGGCTGCAGGGTATGGCATAATGCATATTCATTGGCTGTAGCAATATCACACACTGATTACCTAGGCAAGAATAGAGGAACATACATTTTGTGGGTGCTGACCACAGTGCATGCGGAACCCATAGGTGATGATATGTGCACAAAGTATGAAATGAACTGAAAATATTAGGAACGTGACTAACATATCCAAAACGGGGTAAATAATTAGAATACTTGGCAGGGAGTCAACCGGAAGCACCTCGGATTGTTTGAAATCTGGAGAGAACACGTCATGTTCAGATAGGTTAATTATTTTATTTTTTTTCAAATCACTTTTGTACTTCTATAAGAAATCTTTATTTTGCATAATACAGGTTAGTACATTGTGTTTTACAGATAAATATACGAGTATTAAGTATCACTGTATTAGACCTTCACAGCGGTGTACAAAAATTACATAAAAATATTTTATAAAACCTAGCATTTAGTAAAAATTAAAAAAATAATCATTGATGTCATAATAATAATCCCATTCATAATCAAAATTCATGCATTTATGTGTCAAGAACAATAAAATTTATAAATTTACATGCAGTAAGTATTCTAATAAGACAGTAAGACCTCTAATAATTCTAATTTTTAATTTCTTGATTTATACACCATTTATTTATTGTTGACTACGATAACATTTATATTTCCTACCACTCGTAAAATACCTGAAGTAAAATAAACAGTTCGAATCCCTAAAAAAGATATTTATTTTTTATGTAAACTTAAGAAAGATATTTTTTTAAATTAGCTCAAGTCTCACTGTGAAGAATCAGAAAACTAATTAGTATTGAAATAAAGCGTGTTAATTCAATAGTAATAAAATAATATTTCATTACAAAAAAATACATTACATAGTCCGGAATGTTATCATCATGATTTCAATCACAGCTTGTTTAGCTTATTTTGTGCTCATAGTAGTAGCTAATGGGAAAGATTATAGCTTGAGTTATCGACAAATAGATGACGCAGCTATCAATGAAAACGCAATCGAGCCAACTAAAGGTGACTACAATTTTTATTTATTGGCGAAAATTATACAGTTGAGACGTTTATTTAGGTGTTTTAACATAAACTTTGAAAGTTTACTGAATATTTTACATATTGATAAAAGAACTTAAAAAATAAATTTAAGCATCATCTGTTATGCATGTCGTAAAGTGGTTAACTTTCTATCAACGCGTTTGATTTAGCTTTTCATATATCGAAGAATAAAAGAAGTTACTCGTAGATTTGCATTTAGCTAACGTAAATGTAGTTTTGTGTGGGGCATGTACACACATAAGTACTGACAAACCGACAAACATTTAAAAAACTTTCTAACAATAATTATTAAAACGGTTATTAGTTCGGTACGTATCTAACAATATTAATCTATATTGTATTTGAAAGTAATTTTCACCCACTCGCAGTTTGCAGTAGTCGGATTGATCTGAAAGTTTACACACTTATCAAGCAGTGATGTTAGGATGACAATGCATTATATAAAAAAATATTCAGGGCTTTGAAGCGTTTTTTTTTTAGTTTTTGAACTAAGCAAATTAATATATGAATAATAGCTATTATTTCTATACATTTAATTGTAATATTTTTATTGACAGTGCAATGTACGCCAGAGTTTTCATCTGATCGTGATAAAGTTGTTGCATATTCAAAGTGCGATATACCTACTCGTACCAAAAGATGTCTTCCAAGAGATGACCACATTTGCAGCACATCAACATGTAATATTAAACTTTAATTTTAAATCCTTTCAGGCTTATACTATTTGATTTCTGACTCAGTTATCATCAAGCTATGTTTCTACAAAGATAGAAGCATAATTAGTACCTATTCAAATTGTTTCGTGCTTTTGATAGCCATAATAAAACCTAAAACCTTATCAAACTAGTCATAAATACCAAATTTATGTAGACGAAAACTAATAAGCATATTATTTGACTACAAATTAATCAGAAATCGTAAAAAATTCATTTATTCATTCATTCATTCAAAAAATAACCTAGCTAGGTGGATTTTAGACGTATTTTTAGTCACTAGCTCTACAACTCTAGAATAACAAATGTTATGTTCACAGCTAAGTCCTCGTGGAGTTTTCGTCAAAAGATGTGCTGGTTCTTGTGAGTTCGACAATGGTGGTGGTTGTGTGGCCACTGAGGTTGTTACAAAGAAGGTGCCGGTAAGTTTAAATGCTTTTTCTTCTCAGCTCACAATGCGTCTCAATATTGGACGAGTCTTTACTTTGTAGGAGGGCAACCAAGTAACTCGGCTTAAAAGAGCCTGGTTTCAATCTCCAGGTGTTTTCCTCTACGGATATGTTTTAAACTATGGCCTTATATCATTAACGTATGAAAATTTCTATATCAGCTGCGGCTAAAAGGATCCTATAATTTATAACACACAATTTCACACAATGTCCTCTGGTCCCAAGCCAAGCTAATACATATATGCTTGTGTTATGGGTACCAGAATACGGATAGACTACATTGTAATCTATCACATGCTAGCCAGACCTTTTAGTTTAGAGGTTTCCGTCTTTTCCCGTATCAAATATAAGTACATTATTGCTATTTTCTTGCTCTTAGTTAAGTTCATAACGGTGTTCCTTCTTTTAAGTTTCAACGTTCCCAGATTACCTTATCACAGAGTAGACCATCCTTTTACATAGATATTTAAATGAAGCTTATAGAAGAAAAACATTAAGATTTTTCAGGTGCGGATATATGACTTGAAGACAAACAAAGAATGGTGTGCGATGTATTCTTTAATCGAACATTTGGGATGTGGATGTCGTGTAGATTCCAGAAGGATGTATGTTCTACACAATTTCACTAATTTCTATTAAATTAGGCAAATTGACCTAGCTTTCTTAAAAATATTCATATATTTTAAAACAGAACTTTTTTTGTTATATGATCCTTAGGTAAAAGTCAAGTTCAAATCCATAAAATCATTATAATCAATGTCTTTAACCCATCCATGATTGGAAAAGCTCAACCTGTTCAATAAATAAATAAATAAATATAAATATTCATGAACATTTCGCACAACGTCCTCTGGTGCCAAGCTGAGCGTATTATGCTTGTGTTATGGGTACCAGAACACGGATATAATACATAAATTATTTTTGTTTTGTAAATACATACTTATAATAGATAGTAAACACCCAGACGCAGTACAAACATTTGTATGACAATTTTAAATATCACACAAATGATTGTCCCCAGCAGGAATCGAACCCGCGACCTCGTGAACGGCAGTCCATTATATGAACCACTAGACTCGAACTCTACATTTATTGCTCTTCTAATAATCGTGCGTACCTACTTCTAAACATGGACGATATTGGACGTCGCTAGAATTTGATTTCGGGAGGAACTCTATAATTATTTGTTTCATTTCATTTGTTGAGAAATTTAGAGCAATACGTGTAAATCTAGTTTAGTTTAAATATTTTGTTCAGATATCTACATTTAGGCTTTAGGATTTAGGCTTAGTTTAAGTCACCAATCTATATTATGCCAATGATTAGGTATACACATCATTATCCAACACCTATACACACCTATAACACCTTTTTACCTGACCTAGAATTTATAGACTTCAAATGAATATAGGCATAAAGGTTACTAGTTAAGTGTCACGTAGAGTGCCGCATAGATACCGACCATTTTTTTAACACAACTTAGCGGATAAAAAGAGTGTTTTGAGCGAGAAACGTGGTTTTGATGAACAAACAATAAATTGTTGTTTTGTGTCGAGTAGATGTCCGTATGGTGACAGATGAAGAATACAAGTGTCACCAAGCCTTTTCCTTCCTAGAGTGCTATAAGAGCCAGCTGAGAGATGTTGTACACAGATAACTAACATCTTCTATGAGAGAACTCAAAAATAAACCCTGTGCCAACTCCCCTGCCCAGCGTAGCACAGTAGACCATCATCCCTCTCAATGTGGAGGAGGCCCGTGCCCGCTAATAGGCTGGAGAGAGAAAGAGAGTTGTGTAATAGCACAGAATATCTGGCTATACAGAATAGTAATCGCTACTATATGACTATTTTAAGTTCTGAAACATAACGAGGGAAGTGTTACGTTTATTGTGTATATTTTTGGTCGTAAAAATACCTATTGAAAAACCTACTTATACGAGGGTGAAGCCGCAAGGCACAGCTAGCATAAGACATAATTAGTATAACTAAACCTGAATGCCACCGTAATGCATTAGAAGGTAAACTAATTACATTTTACTAAATTTCAAATTATTTCTAAAACTAATAAATTAATATTTAATTATGTAAAACTAACATAAATTTTTGTTTTAATTTTTTAATTATTGTGCTGAATATTGTAGTTTTAAAAGCTTATGAAACCTTAGTCATGGTAAATATTATATTACTCTCGTTATGTGTTATGTTTTTGATAGTAAAGGCACAAATTCACGAATATACTAATTTCCGCAGAGCCGCTGAAGATGTCGAAGGTGAAATTTTTGTCATATTTCTGTAATTAATTCAAATTTATTTAGAAAATAAAATATTTTTGATACATACGTAGGCACCTTAATATTTAAATATAAATTAGTTATGGAATTTGCAAAGTTATAGTGACAAGAGAACAGGTACAAAAAATAAAATCTGCTGTCGTATTACCTCCAACACATAAATTATGTACAAGTTGTAATAAGCAACATTGCTCTAGTATGAAGGTACCTATGTTTTTTTAATAATATGCTTTTGCAGTTCTTCGTTGAACAGCTGACATTGATATGGAACGTAACACTATCATTGAGCGTTCCAGATGTAAATCACCTAAAGATATCTACGAAGCTTTACCGCACAAGTCGTACGAACAGGTGAGCACAATCAAGCAAAGCCATAAAGTCACCATCGGCCTTAAGATCCAGTTCTGGTCTTTACGTAAACCATGAACGCGACAACATTGGGACGAAATTGTATTGAATTGGAACAGCGCCGCTTACGATTATAAAAGCAAATCTTTATACATAATAAACCTAACCCTTTGCAAAGGAGTCTGGCGTGTAAATTTATATACTCCACCAGTACTTACCTAAGTATTTCCTACTCTCTCTCCAGCCCATTATTGTTTAACTATTGGACATGGACATTCTACACTGAAATTATGGTCTACTGTGTCGCGATGACCAGGCGTCATTTGCATTAGGTTTATTTTCGAGTTCTCCGTCTCTCACAGAGTGCTTGGGTTAAAAGATGCATCGGACTGTGTTACGACAACAACCCTGGTGGTACCTGTGTAGCTGGTGCTGTTAACGACCGGAAGATACCTGTGAGTATAATAATCTTTTCAAGTCAAATACAGCGACTGTCTTCTCTACGGTGCACATCGACCTGACGATTACTATGTAATAGTCTTTCATGGACGTCGTTATCGTATTCCCTAAGACTTCTTTACATAAAATTCAGCCCTTGTCTACCGCCTAATTAGCTACGTCAATGATGGACAGCCCCCGTGGTAGAGGAGCCCTGGAAGTAGACAAGCAAGGTTTCCTAAAGTAATTCCTTTAGGCCACGCACTATCTATCTATCTACGTTTTATACACATAACACTTGGAGGCAGCGATTACGAGATGATTGAAGATTGAATTGAGATTTTCTCCGTGTGGTGACGGATTAAGAATACTAGTGTCACCACCCCATCTGCTCCCCAGGGTGCTATAAGTCAGCTAAGGGATACTTCACACAGATAACATCCTCTGTTAGAGACGGAAAACTCGAAAATAAACCCTGTGCCAACACGCCTGGTCAGCGCGGCACTATAGACCATAATCCCTCCCAGAGTGGAGGAGGCCCGTGCCCAACAGTGGGACGTAAATGGGCTGGAGAGAGAGAGAGAGAGAGAGAGAAACATACCCAAGCGATAGTAATATTTAAAGAAAACAGACGTGAGCGATTTCAAACATATTATGTGCTTTCTCTAGATCCGTGTATACAATGCGAGAACAAATAAAGAATATTGTGCAACATACCCAGTTATTCATCATGTCACCTGTGAATGTATTTCAATACGTAAAGCAAATCGCAACGAAACTCTTCGATCTTCGTAAGTGTAAAATACATACAATCACGCCTCTTTCCCCACGAGGATAATCAGAGACTCATCAATAATTCTCCTGCCCTTATCATATAATTCGGGGTCAACAAAACGTGACTACTTTCTTAATAAATCAAATTATGGTGGAAAAAGTGAAATGCCGCAAGTGGGACTTGAACCCACGACCTCGGATTACCGTTCCGAAGCTCTTCCAACTGAGCTTATTGCGGTCTACTTGCAACACTTCAAATTAACCACCATATCTGTCACTAGTATGAGTTTATATATTTTTACGTACACCGTGACTACTGACGTGACTACTTTCGTTCATGTTGCAATGTGATATGGCTAATTTTTACGACCTTCGCCTGTTTGATGTCAACCCTCCTTAGGTTTGTGCGCAAGTGTCATGCGACGTGGAAGGACAAACAGAGACTACCTGAGAACACTTCTTTGGCTTAATGACATTTATTTTCATTTTACTGTTAATTTTTTTCTTCATGATATGGTTTTCGAAGACCGAATCTATCATATAAATTACGTTCTCTCTAGCATTCATTGGTCATTCATATCTAGACAAATCTAGCCTGTAGAGGAAGTAATTTTAAACTGACAGAAATTACTAAATAGAATTAAATAAGAATGTGTCCATTAACACGTTTCTTGCTGTCTCTATTAAGGCGAAGTCACTTTATTCATGTGTTCTTCTTTATAATAAGCACTCACTACACGGAGCAATTAAAAAACATAATATTTTAAGTTTCAGAATGAAAATATAAATTTCAAGAGCAAAACAAGGAGTTTCAATTATTTAATAAAAAACAAACAAATATTTCAAAAATGTTATAATTTATTATTAAAATTTATCAATCAGCTAATATTTTTTAAGTAAAAATATTACGCTTAAGTTATTATGTACCTATTAAATATATAATACATTATGTTGCAAAGCATATACATCGTTCAGTCTTTATTTCAGCACTTTTATTAGGTATTTTGACGAGATTATGTTAACACGTTTTCTTGTATAGCCAGTGGTACGGATTCTACCAGCACATCTAAACAAAACTAAAACATGAATATATAAAACATGAATGTATAAGATAACGATTTTAAATATAAATGTGTTCAATAAAATAGCCATTAAACACCATAATTTGTTTCGATTTAGTCAGGTTAAATTTTTGACGCATCAGAATTGGTGCGATTTGCAATTAGTTGAGACAAAATAAAGTCTGTTCCAAAAACGATAACTTTAATTTAATTAGAAATGAAATTTACTTGACAACAGACAATAGAGAAACAAATAAATATGGTCCATACCATGTGGTTCCAAATTAAGCTGTATTATGGGAACCAGATTACTGGTACAATACAAAATAATAATAATATACTGATTTTTGTTAGCAAATACAATTGATACAGAATTCAGAAGCAGTAATTTGAGTTCTTTAAACAAATATTTGACCTGTGCAGGGATCGAAGTAGCGACCTTAAGAATGTAACTCGGTTACAGAACCGATACGCCACTCGCTTTGTCAGTGTTAGTTACCGTATTTTGGGTAACTTTTATTTATTTAATATAGCAACGTCGCGTAACGACGGACAGACAAATGTACAGAAAAACAATCGAAGGTTTTTAACTTTTGCCATATTAAATCGAACGTTCATACTGAACTGATTATACGTTATAGTCTGAGATCCGGTTGCAGAATTACTACAGTTATTGCGTATTTGCTAAAAAACAAATATTTACGCATAGGATGGATGAGAGACGATTAACGAAAGGCATATACACTGCGGAGATAAGTGGAAATGCTGGGAGAGGACGCCTGAGAAAAATATACTCCGATGTCATCGCCGGGATACTTCAAAATGGGCAAGTGCGTAACACTTACAATCGTCGGGCATGTATGACTAGATGTATGAGTGTGGATGAAGTATGTTTGGATCGTGGCAGATGGGGCTCTGTAGTCTTTGCCTACCCCCATGCGGAAAAGGCGTGATGTTATGATGATGATGATGATTTATGATTAGGAGAATGTAGGTATAACCTATCAAAATGTGGCCGCTAATATTTGTAATTAAATTATTGATAAAATATGGAGGATATTTTATGTATATTGCCGTTAAGTGGAGGATATTTTATTTAAAAAACAAAAAACATATCGGAATAATCAATTAGCAATACTTTAATTAAAAATATTAGCGGCACATTTTAATAGGCAACCTGGTAGATATACATTCTCAAATAATCATGCGTATAAATTTGATTTTTAGCAAATACACGAAGAATATAGTAATTTTCTGCAGCCGGATCCTGTACTATTAGTCCGTCAAGTGTGACCGGTCAAGTGCTTTTCTATATATTTGTCTGTTCTGAAGTAACATGACTGGTAATACGCGACACATGTTCAGATATGAACCTTTCCTTTCTTTACACTATTACTAGATCTCTTTCTGTCTGATTAAAAAAAAACACTAAAGAATTTTGTAATTCTTTACTGTTCAGGCTGTCACGGTTATCAAAACTGGTCCTGCCATTCGAGTTTGAAAAAACAAACATACAAACATGCATTTTTATAATATAATTGTGATATATCGCAGTTAAAATAAAAAAAAATCGAACATTATTATAATAAGCGTAAGTTTTATCTTATATGTAACGGAGTGACTTGATTCTATGTACCTAACATTACAATGACCTATTCGCATTATTATTGAACAATGCAAGTGTTAATTGTATGTGTTAAGTAGATAAGGAGATCCGTATTGGTCCGTGTAAAGACGGATTAAGAACAAGTCACCAGCCCATCTTCTCCCCAGGGTGCTGTAAGAGCTAAAAGATGATAATAAGCAAAAAAAACATCCTCTAAGAGAGAAAGCTGAAAATTAAATTCTATGCCAACTAATAGGCTTACAACAACCCAGAATGTGTAGTGAGAACAGCAGGTGTAGTGACATTTTTGAACTTAATCGGTCATACTATAGAATGAAATGCTATCACAGATCACCCCCTATAGATATCGCATTAGAATTCTGTTAACGTCTGTTTAGACGTTAAAGTGTAAGGGTGTCAGAAGCGGTGAACATTTTTCAAGATATAAGAAAATAGAAGAAAACTGAAAATGACCGACAAAATATTAATTGCCAACATGAAGCCTCTCACGATACAAAATGGCGAGAACCATGCGGAAAAATGGAAAGCGTGGAAACAAAGGTTTCAGATTTTCGTCGATGCAAATGAAATCTCAAAATATACGCAACAAAAACAAGTCGCAATATTACTAAACTTAATCGGTGACGACGGCCTCGACATTTTTAATAGTTTCAACGTGGATCGGACACAGGCATCCATCGAAGAAATAATTAAGAAATTTGTCGAGAAATTTAGTCCACACACTAATGTCACAGTCGAAAGGTATAACTTTTTTACCAGATACCAAAAGGAAGGCGAGTCGCTAGAAGATTATCTAAACGTTTTGAATAACATGGCAGCATCATGTGAGCTATCTACCCTAAAAGATTCTCTAATCAAAGATAATTATGCTTGTAATTGGCATCAGGAACCCCGCACAAAACATGGTTGACACCAACGTTGGAGAAAAACGCGGGTTGTGGGGTATGGAATAATGCATTTTTTATTGATTGTAGCAAAACCGTACGTCGAGTTCTCATACACTGGTACCAATTCTAAGTACACAACTAAACTTAACTAAATAATGATAATTTATAGTAAAGTAATTTATTAATTTTGCAATTGACATGCTATGCTTTTACTTAATAAATTAAATACGGTGGAAAAAGTGATTACCGCAAGCGGGACTCGAACCCACGACCTCGGAATACCGTTTCGTAGCTCTGCCAACTGAGCTTATTGCGGTCATGTTTTTCAGTAATCAAATTTGGCCACCGTAATCTCTCACCCGATTGAGTTTATATCGTATTTCTACGTGCAACGCCATCTATCAAGAATGCTTTGCAACATCTCGATCAACCATATAATAGGATAATGTATAGTGTCAATATCTCTATTACCTACTTGCAAGTTAGTTGTTCTATATTACACAGTTTTTATAATAAGAAAGTTCAGTTAACATTGCCAAATTGTGCTATTAATACCAATTATCATTTTTTGGTTAAGCTGTGCACGTCTAACTATGCGAGAATAGCGCATAAGTTCGGTGTGCGTTGAACACCATGCGTGCGGAATCTATAGGGGGTAATCTTTGTGCCGGTTACAATAAACACTTGCATTAAAACGAATACGCCTTACCCGATTACTGATTAATATTTCTAATATAGTGGCGATATATGTAACTAATAATAATTTAACTAACAAAGCAATAAATAACATTATACTAATTACATTTTGGTCGTACATTTTGTGAATCGACCACACCATTATGAATACAGACCAAGTAAATAAAGAAAGACGGAGCATTAAAAATAATAAGATTTACGTTTTGTAACGTCTATATCGCCAAATGCTCTGGGGGCAGCGGCCCCCTTAGCGGTTAGCGCGTTGTGGTGTTCTATGAAGGAGGCCTATGTCCAGCAGTAGACGAAGAAAGGCTGATGGGTGGATAAATGTCTATTATGTTAATTACGTATTTTGTGTAAGAAATTGTCGTAAATTAATAAAGAGAAAGACACCCAAACCATTAAAAACAACTATGAATTATTAAGTAGGTATAGACGTATGGTCCTATTCATAATGACTTATCAGAGGTTTAAAAGTTCGCTAAAAACGTCAAAACTTGTTATTCATAATAGTCTTTTTACACTAAAATGTTTATTATCTCTCCGATAAAATCTCCGTTTAAATCTCCGACAAGTCATTATGAATAAGACCGGTAATCTAAATATCCGCCATGGAAGAGATTTCTTTTTTATTTGATATTTAAACAAATTAGTTAAAGTTAAAATATATAATTACTTATTCAAATGACAACACTGAACAACTAAATTGCAACAACTTAACATATGAATAACTAATAAATGAATATTTTCTTAAACTATTTTTTTTGGCGGTCTGTCTGTCCGTATTTTATGAACTACCTATGTAATTTTACTAATAAAATATTGCATAACATTAAATGCAGTCATCAACAATATACTGCAAAACTCATAGCATAATATTTAAACAGACATTCACAAGAAACGTTAATCTTAATATTATTCTATATCACATATATATTCATAGTAACACTCCGTCTTTATTTATTTATTTGGTCCGAGATTATACTACTTAATGTTCTAATGCGTCGCTTTATACATATAATATTCAACAACAAAATCTGTTTCATAAATCTAAAGGCCTGTTCTTGTAATTAGTGTTAATGTAAGTGTTAAGTGTATTGGTATTATTCATAATGACTTATCGGAGGTTTAAAAGTTCACTAAAATAGGTTCGCGAAAATTGTCAAAACTTGTTATTCATAATAATCTTTTTACGCTAAAACGTTTATTATCTCTCCGATAAAATCTCCGTTTAAGCCCTTGATAAGTCATTATGAATAAGACCGTCAGTGTTTAATGTTAAGTAAACACTTTTAAACTATACACACTGACACTTATTGAACTAAATATGTTTAACTAAACAATTAACACTTGCATTATCACTAATCAAAGAGGGAACATATTTTATTATATTACAAAATTATTCTATAGAAAATTGATATTTATTTAACATCACAATAATGGAAATACAATTTTTATTATTGCTTTTGATCGCAGTCAAGTTAAGAGGCTATTTTAAAGGTAAAAATATTTTATCATTTTGATAAATGGAAAATTGGAAGTGTTAATCTCTTTGATACTTTATGAACAATTAGATTTTTAATTTGTAATATTCCGGGATATTTAAAAAAATATCCTCTGGTCCCAAGCAAAGCTTATTTGATTGTTATGTGTACCAGAAAACGGATATACTACATAAAATTACATGATATAACAAATATTTGAAATAGATTGATAATATTATAAATAAACTAGCTGGCCCGGCAAAAGTTGTTTTGCCATACAAAAAAAAAGAAAAAAATATTAAAAAGAAATGAACTATAAACCTCACGGAGCCCGAGACCTTTCCAACGAATGCAAAACCGTGGAAATCAGTTCGTGCGTTCTGGAGTTATAGCGTCAGGAAGGAAAACCCGACTTATTTTTATATAGTAGATATATATAAATATTCATGGACATTTCACACACAACGTCCTCTGGTCCCTAGCTAAGCTTATACGCTTGTCTTATGGGTACCAGGATACTGATGAAAAATATTGATGTGCTAATTTTGATTCCCAGGGTAGGTAATATCTATGATGGCACATACAAAATTTCCTAATTAGGAATCGAACATAAGTTCCCAAATACCACACTCTTCCATGGTATTATGGATATTGTACACTATTAACGTCCTCTGTGAGCGACGGAAAACTCGAAATTAAACCCTGTGCCAACACGCCTGGTCAGCGCGGAATTCTCCACTTGGGGGAGGGATTATGGTCTCTCTCTCCAGCCCATTTACGTCCCACTGTTGGGCACGGGCCTCCTCCACTTTGGAGGGATTATGGTCTACTGTGCCGCGCTGACCAGGCGTGTTGGCACTGGGTTTATTTTCGAGTTTGCCGTCTCTCACAGAGGATGTTACCTGTGTGCAATATCCCTTAGCTGACTTTTACAGCACCCTTGGGAGGTGATGGGATGGTGACACTTGTATTCTTAATCCGTCACCACACGGGGACCTCTATGGTCTACATAATGCCAATAGCCCAATTTAGTTTGTTTTATTTTGCCCAGCAGTGGGACCTTTATGGGCTGGAGAGAGGTCAGACATTCACGGAGGACTTCACTTTTATGTCATTATGATTATAAGTACGCTTTTTGCTATAGAGGGTAGGCAGAGAAACAAAAAGGTTGTATCAAAAAGAATTATTACAAATAAATTATTACTATTGATATATCACAGTCAAACAGCAGGTATATTGTACATTGCAGTTAATCTTTCCAAAAACCCATTCTCTATAGTTTCACCATTTATATCACTTCTCACATCCCTATCCAAGTGTCTTATATCATTTATCCCTTGATTAGGTACTATAATGTTACTAAACTCTTTACTTTTCTCCACATGAGTATATACTTGCATTTTACCATCCGTATTTTGTCTAAAATCATGTTTTTCAACGCTATCAAGAACATTGTTTTTATACATTGGTGTTAATAACGCAAATTCTCTATCATTTTCAATATTTTTATATATATGTTTATCAAATTGATTGTCTAAATCATCTTTATAATTAGAATTATTAAATTTATTGTAAGTTTCTTGTCGATTATCATATTTTATGTTTGTATATGAAGTATCTATTTCATCTATAGATACATTAGGCGCACCCTTTTTGTTAGAAACTTTACTTTTCTTTTTTGTTTGTTTCTTTGTTTGTTTGTTTGTTGGCGATTTTGTTGTTGATGCTACTGCTATCTTCTTTGGTGATTTATCTTTTGTGATTTCTTGTTTTACTGTTTTTTCTACTACTTTCTCTACAGGTTTAGTTATTTCTATTTCATCTTTAATTTTCAGTTTTTGTTCGTTAATTCTGTTACGTACTTTGTCATGAGTAAGTATGTGTCGTCTTAGGTCGGCTGCAACTCGGAAACATTTGTCACATTGTTGACATTTGTGAGGTCTCTCAGCTGAAATAAAAACATATTTGTTTTCGTTTCACTAATATAGAATTTGAAATTCGTTTGTGCACAATATCGCCAGCATCTTTTTACACCTGATAATATCGAATCACTGCATATATATATAATATATAGCTATAACAGGAGTGGCCAACAAGTCGATCGCGCGACCATTTTTGGTCGATCACTCGCAAGTTCCACGAGGGGACGCATTAAATGCCAAATGTTTCTAGTACTTGATACAGAAATCTTCGAGACGTTCAGCGTGACCATTTTTAGTAGTTTTCTACTATTTTAGAAGATTTTGAACATGGATTTTTAATGTTTTCTAACACTTGCACGACTCATTTATTTAAATAAAATTACTTTTAACGGATTCAGACGCGTTTATTTGTTCAAACTACATTGTGCTCAGACTACATGCAGTCTGAGCTTGTAGTTTGATATAGTTTATGGTAAAAGTCTATATTTATGGTCAATGTAAAATTAAATTGAATGTGGGTTATAACTGACCGTAGAAGATACATTACAGCTCAGTCTCACCCGTGACAATGGTGTCTGCAAAGTCTCCGAAACGTCGGGCCAAAATTTAAAACAAATATACGCGTCTAAATCCGTTAAAAGTAGTTTTATGGATTTTTAATTTTAATTCCCCTGGACAAACATTAGAGAATTTTTATCAATTTTGCAATATTTTTCACTACTGCTTTGCTCTTGTTTTATAGTCTATTCTAAAGCCTTCCTCAATAAATGGACTATCCAACAAGAATTTTTCAATTCGATCCAGTAGTTCCTGAGATTAGCACGTTGAAACAAACTCGTCAGCTTTATAATATCAGTATTGATAAGTCTAAATTTACAGAACATTTGAACACAATCCTTCACACTTCACCTCCAGAAATACTAGATCTATATTGATTAACTTACCTGTATGTATTCTCATATGAGAGAGCCTGTAAGAAGACGCTCTGAATGTTTTGTTACAATATTCACATTTGTAATTCTTCTCACCAGTGTGTATACGACGATGGACGTTCAATGAATATTTACGTGCAAACTCTTTACCACAGAATTCACATTTGTACATTTTCTGAAAAAAAAAAATATATTCGTGGACATTTCACACAACGTCCCCTAGTCCCAAGCTAAGCTTATATGCTTGTGTTATGGGTACAAGATTACTGATAGAATACATATACTACTTTTCGTTTGTAAATACATACTTATAATACATAGAAACACCCAGACGTAGTACAAACATTTGTATGACAATTATAAAGATCACACAAATGATTGTCCCGAGCGGGAATCGAACCCGAGATCTCGTGAATGGCAGTCCGTTACATGAACCACTAGACAACGAACCCCGTCAAAAATGTGGGTAGGTTAATATTTTTTTCCAGTGACATATTAAGAATACAAGTATCACCGCTCTACTTTTCCCCCAGGTAACCAAATAAGACCAATAGATAAAATTCACTGCAGAGACGGAAATCTCGAAAATAAACCCCATGACAACATGCCTGGTCACCGTGGCATAGTAGAACCAAACACTCTTTTGAAGTAGACAAGGCCCGCGCCCACCAGTGAGACGTTAGTGGGCTAGAGATAGAATTTTTTTTTTTACTACGCTACTTTTGATATAGACAGCAGATTCATGGACATTTAACACAACGTCCTCTGGTCCCAAGCTAAGCTTATATGCTTGTGCTATGGTTACCAGAATACAGATATAATATACTAGATTATGTACATAATACTACTTTTTGTCTTGTCTATTATTCCTAAGTCTTTTTTTTCTTTCTCCGGCCCAATAACGTCCCACTGTTGGGCACGGGCCTCCTACAATTCTGGAGAGATTATGGTCTACTGTGCCGCGCTGACCAGGCGTGTTGGCACAGGGTTTAGTTTTGAGTTTTCCATCTTTACCAGGGGATATTATCCGTGTTAAATGTCCCCCAGCTGGCTCTTACAAGACCCTGGGAAGGAAATGGAGTGGTGATACTTGTATTGTTAATCCGTCACTAGATGTTCAGTCCGTCGCCACGCGGGCAAGTCCTAAGTCTATGGCTAACTAACTTAAGCATGGTTATCAGGCTTCCTTGTATTATATCGATAACTAGACATGATAAATATAGTAGTGTTAGGTCGTAGCTTATTTATATAGTCAACTTACTTCATCTGAATGTAGTGAAATTTTATGATACTTGACATCACTCCATTGTCGAAATTCTCGTCCACAGATTTCGCACTTATACGGTCTGTCTCCATTGTGAACACGTTTGTGAATCTGTGTTAATATTTGATTAAAAATAAAGTTTCTATAATAAAAAACGAACATTTTTAGCTTTTCGAGGGCGGCAGAATATTTTTAAATATGACACACACGAAAACAGTGTTCTAAGTAGAATATTTTCGGTGATTGATGTCTTAACAAATATAACTAACTCATAAAATTATCTCTATACCAAAGTAATTTATTAATTTTGCAATTGACTTGCTATGCTTTTAACTTAATAAATCAAATTGTAGTGGAAAAAGTGATCACCGCAAGCGGGACTTGAACCCACTACCTCGGAATACCGCTCTGCCAACTGAGCTTATTGCGTTCGTGCTAACAGTAACCAATTAGACCACCACAATTGTCACTTGATTAAGTCTACATCGCATTTTTGATGTGCAACGCCATCTATCGAGAATGTTTTGCAACAATCTCGTTCGTATTTCTATACCAATTTTTATGCAATTCTAGTCGGTACATTTTGCGTGAAAACGTCACAAACAAACAAATAAACAAAAATACTCACTTTCACTTTTATACATGTATAAATAAGGATTAGGAAATTAGTCTAAACAGAAAATACTTAATAAAACAAATTATGGTGGAAAAAGTGACTGCCGCAAGCGAGACTTGATCTCACGACCTCGGAATACCGTTCCGAAGCTCTTCCAACTGAGCTTATTGCGGTCGTGCCTGCAACATTCAAATTAACCACCACATTTGTCAAAATTTTGTCAAAAAATTTGTCAAAAATTAAGTAAAAAGCATAGCATGTCAATTGCAAAATTAATAAATTACTTTAGAAAATACTTACTTTCAAAGCAGTAACAGTATAGAATCCTTTCCCACACTCCCTACATACATGTTGCTTCCCACTATGTGATAACACATGATATAATAAGCTATTCCTATGATGAAACACACGACCACAGTGTGGACATTCAAATCTTTTCTGTGGTTTCTTTTTACTATTATCATCTTTAGGGGGTTCTTCTGTAGGCGGTGTGGGTTCTTGGGTTATTTCTTCAGGTGGTTCTGTCATTATGTTCGCAGTAAACGCTACATTATCCGTTGCTACGTCGGTTTCAAGTATTCTTTGTATTACTTCCTCTGAAAATTGATTTAAAATACATTAGTTATCATATGCAATTGGATTTTTTACTTCTTAATAAATAATTGTTGCGAGCGTTCTTAAAACAAATGTCTACAAAAAATACAATGTAATAATAATCCAATGATGTATGTAAGCCACGCCCCTTTATTGAATCGCGCTAGCGTTTGTTATCACCCACTATTTAGTAATTTTAACGCTTTACACAGAAGTTATTTAATTTCTGTGCATGCAAATGCAATGTGTTTCATTTTTCTAGGACCCTTGTAGAAGTTATTACAATTAATTTCATGAAAATTTAACAAATACACGCAGCAGGCACGCACCGACGGATGCATAAATTGATTAGTTCGAAAGAGCATATTCAAATTTTTTGTACTATAAAAATTAAACTTGTTAATTATGATAACAAAGACTAAAATTAATTTCAAGAAATATATAAGGGGTAGTTTAAAAGTGGCGCTAGTAATAGAAAAGTTAAACGAGAATCGTCTGCCCTGGTATGGGCCCGTAGTGAGAAATAAAAAAAACATTTAAGTTAAGCGGTGTTGGTGGCTGAAATGGAGAGAAAGACCACAGAAAAGCTGATATGATAAAAATTGTTAATAATAACTAAGGGCAGAAAAAAGAAGCAGAATTAAACATTAAAACATACCTTTAAGTACTTTGAGATGTTGAGGGGACTGTGGCTGTTCTCTAGGCGGAGTTCCATACATACCGCAGTACGCTGTACCAGAACATTGTGTACCGCGAGCGTACCTGCATAATAGCAGAAATTATAGAGAAAAAAATTATTACCCGGGACTTGAACCCACTACCTCGGCATACCGTTTCGTTGCTGACCTGTCATGGTGGCTGTAAATATTAACCATACTTTCCACTACAATGTTTATCAATTGAGTTTACATGGCTGCTATGTACAAAGCCATCTATCGAGCTATTTGAACAACTCGATCGAAATAAATAAATAAACACAAACTAAGACTTTTGAGGCGTGAGGCAGCATAGCGACGGATAAATAATACAATTGTCGGCCCCTTATTTCCTCCTCTTGAGGCTGTAAAAGCCTATTAGAGGATTGAATATCTCTGTGTGAGACCAAAATCTCAAAATAAAACCTTCTCAATACACACATGGCCACTGCCAGTATTTTTTAAAAATAGTTCAACCGACTTCAAGTGCCTTTGAAATTTGAGAGGCTTTCTCGATTTCTCAGGAGATAATCATCAGATCCTGACCTAGTGCCAAAACCACACGGGTACCACCAGCTTTCAAATAATACAATCATATATTTCAATAACACAATCAATAAAATCGCTTCACCCTTAAAAGTTATGAGGGAACAAACATAAAAAAAAAACATACAGACGAATTGAGAACCTCCTCCTTTTTTGAAGTCAGTTAAAAATAATTAATGCGTTACCAATTCCTGGCTGGTTCTTGATGAGGATGTCCATTTTCAACATTGAGATGTGGTAGTAATGTCTGTTCGTAATGATCCCCTCCATCTTCAACAGCCACGTGTATACCCTCCATTAGGTCTTCAGGTTCACTGAACTCTGTCATTTCGTCCAACTGCAAGTTATACTGCGCGATCTAATGTTGCAGTTACATAACACTTAGTTCAGTATATTACATCTTAAATTATTGAAATAAATCTACTATCGACGAGTTTCGTGGTTTATGTAACGGACTGCCGAACATGAGGTCGCGGGTTCGATTCCCGCTCGGGATAGTCATTTGTGTGATATACATATTATTATAATTGTAATTTATTTATATTATAAGAACTATTGTAATGATTATTTAAAAAAAAGATTTATATGAATAAAGATAACGATATCTGCTGAGTTTCTTACTCCGGTTCTCAGCGGATTGAAAGTCCTGAACCGGTGGTAGGGAAAAAAATTTTTGGACATATCATAGGAGCTAATTTTTTTTGGCAAAAAGAGAATATGCCTACGTGAATAAATGATTTTTGATTTTCATTCTACTTGTCATACAAATGTTTGTACTGCGTCTGGGTGTTTTCTATGTATTATAACTATTATAAGTATGTATTTACAAAAGGAAAGTAGTATGTATTTACAAAAGGAAAGTAGTATGTATTTACAAAAGGAAAGTAGTATGTATTATATCCGTATTCTGGTACCCATAACAAAATATTTATTTATTTATTACGTACTTAAGTAAAACAAAAAAAAAATCTTACCTTAGCAGAATGCACTTCCCTCATATGCGCTTCACATTGTTTTTGTTTTCTAAAGGACTTATTACATTTACTACAATTATACAATTCTAAACTTTCATACAAATCGGACTTATCAGTCATCGAGTGTACAGTCTCTTTATCCATACTAGCCATTGAATATTGCACTTTATTTGTTGTATATGTAAGTGTTTTATCACTTGTCGTATAAAGCACGTGTTTATCCATAGTTTGGTGCATACTTTTCGGTACAGTATTTTCTAATGATAATTCAACTATAGAGTCTGGAAGTATTGCTACGTTGTCTACTATACATGTGTTTGTCATCTGAAAAAAAGTATATTTAACTTATTATAAAACAAAGTCACTATTTTTATGACGAGCTTTGCGGTCTAGTGGTTGATCTAACGGACTGGCGTTCACAAGGTTGCGGGTACGATTCCCGCACGGGGGAATCATTTGTGTGATATTTATAAATGTCATACAAATGTTTGTACTGCGTCTGGGTATTTCTATGTATTATAAGTATGAATAAAATTTACAAAAGAAAAGTAGTTTAAGAGGATACCAAAATATCTTCGTGCATTTTTCTATGTACGAAGTTTTCATTGTTTCTTTAGATTGAATGGAGCTCTAATTTTTAAGTATATGTTTTTTCAATATATGATCTAGGATCGCATGAACTCAGAAACGCGATTGAAAAAAGTTTTCTCGATAGAAAATCTTGGCGAAACAACCTCTCTAATTTTTTATTTTTTAGGGTTCCGTACCCAAAGGGTAAAAACGGGACCCTATTACTGAGACTTCGCTGTCCGTCCGTCCGTCTGTCTGTCACCAGGCTGTATCTCAAGAACAGTGATAGCTAGAGAGTTGAAATTTTCACAGATGATGTATTTCTATTGCCGCTATAACAACAAATACTAAAAATAAAATAAAATAAATATTTAAGGGTGGCTCCCATACAACAAACATGATTTTTTTACCGTTTCTTGCTCGATACTAACAACGTTGCCTTATGTTGCATAGATAATGGTACGGAACCCTTCGTGCGCGAGTCCGACTCGCACTTGACCAATTTTTTATTTCATTTGTTGGTCTATTATCGCGTATTAACTAATGAAATAACTTTAAAAACATAGGTAACTATTATGTATTGTATAGAAACACATGGATCAGAATTAAAATATAGTTAGTAGATTTTGAGTAAATAGGAAAAGTATCCCTAATTCTTCATTTTCTGTGCCTACTGGCTGTGTTAATATGTACGTGTCGGCGATGATATTGATGTAGGCCCTTAAGAGAGAGAAAAAAACAAAAGTTTGTGCATGTGTTTTTTTTGTATGTATGTATGTACTAACCTTATCAATACCTAGATCTGAAACAGGATTCTCAATAATGATAGTATTATGTGGTTCGTAGTGTTGTTTCAGATGTTGAAAGAATTTCAACTGTTCTTCACCATAAAACTCTCCGCATAGCTGACAGATAAATATTGGACGAACCTGAACATATAAAATCGGGTCTTATTCTCATGAGGTAGGCAGAGACTGTCTGTCTGTGAGATAAGCTTAAAAGTCAGCTAAAGAATATTGTACACATGATAACATACTCCGCGTGGTGACGGAGTAAGAATACAAGTGTCACCACCCCATCTCCTCCCAAGGGTGCTGTAAAAGTCAGCTAAGGGATATTGCACACAGATAGCGTAACGTAAATGGGCTGGAGAGAGAGAGAGAGAGATAACATCCTCTGTGAGAGACGAAAATCTCGATAATAAACCCTGTGCCAACATTCCTGGTCAGCACGATATTTTCTCTCCAGCCCATTTACGTCCCACTGTTGGGCACTGGCCTCCTCCACTTTGGAGGGATTATGGTCTTCTGTGCCGCGCTGACCAGGCGAGTTGACACAGGGTTTATTTTCGAGTTTTCCGTCTCTCACAGAGGATGTTATCTGTGTGCAATATCCTTTAGCTGACTTTTACACCGCCCTTGGGAGGAGATGGGGTGGTGAGACTTGTATTCTTAATCCGTCACCACACAGAGAGAGCTCAGCACAGTAGACCATAATTCCTCCTAAAGTGGAGGAGGTCCTTGCCCATAGTGGGATGTGAAAGCTATTACCATCCACTAAGGTGTTCAAACTACATAATCACTTACCACTTCATGAGATATATCATGTGGATCCGCTCTAAGATCCTGATGCTGTACAGCAGTCACATAGTTATCTGGTAAGATCTCTTCCTGTTGACCACCTTCAGCACAGTTTATCACCACTATATCCTGAAGCAAAAACAATTACTGTCTTGAATATGAGCTTTACAGACAATTACCTTATTTATATTATTATTGGACAGGCCTTGTTTAGTAATAACAGACTGATCATTAGGTTTCAGGTTCAATTCTCACATAGAAGAATTATTTTTAATAAGTCAAATTATAGTAGAAAAAATAGCAGGAGTTGAACCCACGACCCCGGAATACCGTTCCGTTGCTATCCCAACTAAGCTACAATGGGACCAGCACATGATAACCAAATTTTCCACTACAATATTTCTCAATGTGAGTTAAACATCGTGCGATGTATTTGTACAACGCCATGTATCGAGCGATTTGCACCAACTCAATTAATCGATCACTCAGTGTTCTTTACAGCACACAATGGGATCGAAATAATGACTATACATTGTTTTTACATTATATTTATTAATTTTTTAAAATTGACTTGCTAAAATTGGTCTAACAGTTTTTGAGATCATACGAAAACACAATGTGTGTTTAATAATAAAATAAAAATAATAAATAAAAAAATAAATATTCATGGACATTTCACATAACGTCCTCTGGTCCCAAGCTAAGCTTATATGCTTGTGTTATGTGTACCAGAATACGGATAGAATACATATACAACTTTTTTTTTGTAAATACATAGTACTTGTATTACATAGAAACACCGTCTGGGTGTGCAGGACAAACATTTGTATGACAATTAGAAAAAGAACACAAATGATTGTCCCGAGCGGGAATCGAACCCGCGACCACTACACCACGAGGCCCGTCAATATAATATTAGTATAGTTAAAAAAATAGAAATAAAAAAATATAAAAAGAAAATAAAACTTGAATATCTTACATCGTACGAAGTTACCTGTTGCGGTGTACTACTGCCATTACTTTTCTTCAACTTTCTTGATATTCTCTTTTTATGTGGTAAACTCTTCTTACTTTGTTGTTTACTCAGTATGGGGGATGCAACCCCCAAATGTGACTCTAACACTTGGCTGTTAGACTCTTGTAAAATAGGTGTTTCATCCTAAAAGAAAAAAAAACTTATAACAGGTCACATGCATAGCTCTCTTATTTGGCGTGAATGTTGGAGTGTATGATTTTTGGTACCTATTTGTTGTTATAGTGGCAATAGAAACACATAATTTGTAAAAATGTCAACTCTCTAGCTATTAAGGTCTATGAGACATAGATAGATAGACTACAGACGGCCGGAGGGAAAAGCAAGTCTTAGTATGGTTTCGTTTTCCCTTTAAAGCCACTTCCGAAATTCTCCGAAACATCAGGCTACAATTTAAAACAAATACATATATGCATTTAAATACACAAAAAATGGTTTTAATTGAATAAATGCAAGTATTACAGAATATGTATTAAATTGTTGTCATATAAGTTTAGTTCAGTGATGTGGTAGAATTGAGTCCTATAATAACTTACTTTATGTGATGTTTTCGCTTTACTGTACCAGTCCTGTTGACATCTCTTCATATGCTGTAGTGGTGGTAGAGCAGGCAATGAAGGCACTTGTACTACTATTGGATCCGATGAATGATCCTATAAATAAACGATATTAAACAAATTAAAGGATTTTCGCAATATCAGGCCAAATTTCAAAACCAAAAAGATATCAAAACCTAGAGCTTTCAACAACTTGTAAGTTTTGATATCTTTACACATATCGAAAACGCAAAAAAAAAATTTTACGTTAGTCGTCATAATTTCCTATTCCCTGAACATAGGAGATTGATGACAACTTTTCAATAGGCATGTCATAGAATTTTATAAGCTTTCGTAAAATATAGATTTCATTTGGTAAACAGTACTATAAAAATAGCCGCCTCTTAGCGTCTAAGGGGACAGCTTAGATAATTATTATGGCATGAGTTTTAAATTGATTTCTTAAACCTTTACTGAGAATAACTAAGGACTTCTTGTGTATGAAATTTAGAAATTAAAAAAATATATATATGCAATTTATTGTTACAATAACCAGCGCAGGTCCGCGTGTTGTGGCGTTCTATGGGCGAAGCCTATGTCCAACAGTGGACGGAGAAGGGCTGATGCATAGATGGATGGATAGATGGATTGTTACAACATACATTGTGCTCCACATTTAAAATATGAGTAACTAGGAACATATACTTACTAAAGGCTGCCCACTAAACAGTCTCATGGAGTTATCCAGAATAACAGAAGTGTCAACATCAGTCCGTACTGTCTGCACCTGGTGGTAAAAATTAAAACTATTTAACGAATCTATGACATCGAAAGAATTACGATAATTACTAATTAAATAAACAAAAATAATAAAAATTCTTTGCACTAAATTTGGCATACTGAAGAAACCTCTTAAAAGGTGGTTTCCATATTCCGATAGTATTGCTTGCGAAATATCGTAAAACATCTTGCCAAAAGGTCTCATATTGAAATCAAACCTACAACTTCTAGATCGAGGCCTGTGAAAAGATTTTGATTATACCTTGTGATGTGTTGGTTGCAACTGTCCTCTCGTCTGCTGAGTGATATGTGCCATAAATGCGGCCAACCGACAGTCTGTATCCAATAACTCCTCCCCCCATTGCCCATCTGACACTTGATCACCCACCGAAACTTGCCTATTAAAAAAAATGTTGATTTAGTGGAAAGACTTTGGGCACTAATCAATTACATCACTGTTTACTATAAATTCCAATTTATTCCAATTTATACCAATTTGTACCTACTTAATGATATTTATGCTGAGGTACTGAATATAATTTTGATCAAACTTTAGCCATAGAAGTCTACTATGTCTATAGTAAACTTCATCCTGTATATCTCTAAACCATCAAAAATATATGCATAAAATTTCATCTAAATCAGTTTAGTCATTTAGGAGCTATGAAAAGCTGAAGATTATTCGAGAAACCTGCATCTAAAGGAAAATATATCTTTATCCTTATTACTTCTTATAAAACAAAGTCGTAATTTTTGCATGTCCCTATGTGAGCTTATATCTTCAAAAATACGCAACGGACCTTGGTGCGGTTTTTTTTAATAGATAGAATGGTTAAAGAGGATGGCTTTTTTGCATAATTTGTTGGGGTTTGCTATTTTGTTTCACCCATAAGAAAAACTAAACTAAAAACAAATATTTAACACAACAAAATAATTACAAATAAATAAAATAAAATAAATAACATCCACACAATAATCTTTTAAAAATACAAAAAACAGAGCTCCACTGGCACCGGAAACAAGGTCCAAGCTACCGGTGGTTAGCGCTCCATACAGTACACATAGTACACAGTACACATGAACTTTATTACTAAGATTAATTTCAAGACATATTTTTACAATTAGTTACTACAAGTTCATTACCTGCACAATGCTGTGGAATAACCATGTGAGTGCATAATGGCCACTCTCCCTCCTCCATCATCTTGAACATTTAGTGCAAGGCTGTTGGCATCAACATGCACCACCTGTGCCAAAGGTACATGAAAAAAAATGGTGTCACTCTATTCCATTTTCAAAAATCTGACTTGAAGTAAATAAAATAATAGAAATTAGGAAGAAAATAGGATCATAAACACTGTTGTGTGAAATATTCACACAACAATGTTTATGTATTTGTTAATAGAATGTCTTTAAATTTGTTCATAAAATAATAAGAACTCAATATTATGAGTTATATCAGCAATCAGTGGGACATAAATAACAAAATGCACAGAATGCAATTAAATTCCTTATTGAAATTTTAGAAAATAGAATTTTGATATAACCCCTAAAAGATACCATGTTACTCTATACTTAACATGACCATTTTTTCTTTGACTCAAAACAGGACATCGGTTTGTAAATAACACTTTTTAAGTTATTTATTCACAAAAAGCTAGTAGTGTCATAAAATATTAGGTTTAATTATATCTATCAGAAGAACAAATTTGCTTTACTATATACTCTGGGCATGTTTTTTAATATTAACCTTCATTATCAACATCACCTTTAAAACTGAACTTAGAAGTCCACAATTTGTTCATTACGGAAAATACTCTTTCTACTGGCGTTCGGTTTCTGAAAACGGGACAATTTTGCGTCCCAGAGGTAGTTTCGGGGACACCGGGACTCGTAGTTGTAAAAAGGGACAGTTCCGTTTAAAATGTTACGTCTTGTCACATTATCTATACTCTAAGTAGTACTAAGTGATAGTAATAGTAGTTTTTTACTGTAGCTACGTATAAACATTTTAGGTAAGTGATTAGCACCCACTAAAGAAAGGTTTTATAAAGATGAATCATTAAAAAATAATGAAGGTATTTTTTTTAAACTGTAATAAATGATATACAAGATCAAAGAGATAACTTCAACAATCACGCTAAGGTTTTTAGGACGTCACATTTAATTCAGTGAGGAAAGAAGGCAAGGCCCAAGCAGAATGCGTAATGTACTTGTTTATTTTACGTCAAATACTTTAAATCGAAACAAAGCAGGACATAAACTTGATATAAAAATTGGCTAATAAATGCGTTTTATGTGGTAAATTATAGATAAAATAATAAAATAGCACAATTCAAACATAAATGACGACATAAAGAAAGACAGTAAATAAAACAAACCTCGTCCGCCTGATGAGTATTTATAAAATGCGTCACAGCCTCATCCATTTTCACTAAAGTAGAATTATTAGCACTAGACTTTGATAAAATATTTAATTTCTATTACAATAATTTTGGTTATGTTATTTGACATGTATTGCTTACGCTCAAGGTCACCATTAATTTTATTACAATAGTACACACATACGCCAAACATACTTTAAATAATATATTTTATTGCTAAAATAATAGATTGTTAAAGACTTATATTGCGATAAAATACAGTAAAACTTAATAAAATTTAATTTAAAAAGAAATTGACCATTTCCAAACAAGGAAACATCCATAAAGTATAGAATATAATAAATTTAGAAATTTTATATAAATTTAGAAATCAAAGACATGCCCCGTTTTCCAATCAGCGCACAATTGCGCATTATGCGGCACAATGCTCAACGTTGAGTGTTCCAATTACAGCATCGCATCGCACAATCGAGCACTCTCAAAAGTGATGCGTGCAATCCATACCAACTTCAGCGACAGAAAATTAACAAGTATTTTTTCTTTAAATTGGCATTTTCTGGAAATATTCAAAGTCAATTCAAGCTGTGTTAAAAAATAAATAAATAAGTATGGATGAAGGTACTCGTATATACAATGACTTTTTTTATATTCAACACATATAATGTGAATACAATGTTTATTTTAGAATTTTTTTTTTCAACACTGAATTTAGCGCACTCTGCTGTCGTATTTTAAAACTAATTCACGTTCCAATTAAGCGTCAGCATTGTGCGGCATTGTGCGGCACTGAGTCGCAGTATGCTCTCCCATTGGAAAACGGGGATGGTTGTCATTTGTCACTAATCTAATGTCATTGTCAAATCAAATTCCTCAAACTGTCAATTGTGTTGTTTGTTTGAACTTGTTTGTATTTTTGTCCTTGATTTCACAAATGAATTTTATTGAAAAAATTTTGTCGTGTAATTTTTCCAAATAATAATCACCTAATCAAATACTGAGAGTATAGAAGACATAGAAATGTTTCTTCATAAAATTAGATATAATTTTGTGGGCAGAAGTCATGACGTAAGTTTATTATAACCTCTAGCTTTAAAAAAATATATTATTTGTACGCATTTATGTTCCGCGTTTTCGTCATTCTGGCTGTATTTTTTACACTTTTACAGATCCAAAGATGTAAACATACTAGTAAATTGGATGTAATAAGAGAAAAATTACGAGATGGTCCAAGTTTGGCGGATTTCGTATCTGAAGACCGTCCAAAAAACTGGGAAGACTATGAAGGCAAATTGAAAAGAGAAAAGGGCGAAGCTGAAAGATTACGTTTGCCTCCGTGGTTGAAGACCTCTATACCTACAGGTAGGTGAACTTCCTTGGAGTATATTCATTATTTACTGCTGCCAATAGGACATCCATTTGAATGCAGAAACATTAAACTATAATAATACTTATTATTTATAAGTTACTATGCCCTTGATATGTCTATAGTTATCTGTTATTTAAGATAATATACATATTTGTGGATAACATGATGAAATATTCCTCTTTTTATGATGTAAATAGGCAAATGGCAATGGATTGACCTACTGGATAATATTAAATATAATTATTAACAGACTTAGGGCCGATTTTTCAATCCCCAGATAAACAGTCAGGTAGTACTAATTAGAGAGATAATAAAATATTGCATTTTTCAACCGTCAGATAGGCACTATCTGGTCAATAACGCCCCTAACTGAGGACTGAATCTATCTACCTCTTTGACCGGCAGATAAACGTTTATTCAATAGATACAACTAGATTCCTTTATTGAAAGTATTAATATTTCATTGTAAATAATAATATTGTATAAATTCTGTATTGTAAATAATAGTTTTTAGTAATTTTAGTTTAAACAAAACTACTTTTCATGGATTTAGACGCAAATCTTTATTTGTAAATCCGTGAAAAGTGGTTTTGTTTAAATGGATGAGTCACGTAAGTGTTAGAATATATTATAATATTAGTTTATTTTATTAATTATTTACTGAAACCTCTCCTGAGTTGATCCTATCTTTCCAAATTAAACGTTAAAATTTTATAAAACAATTCTTTTCCTAGTTTTTAATATGGTAAAAGTTAATGTCACAAAGAGAAAAAAAGATTCCATTAATAGCAAAATAATAACAAATCACTGACAATAAATGAAACTAACCCTCAAAAAAGTTCTTCAACAGTTGATCGATTTAGACACGTACTGCAAGGGTTTAATCTTAAATGTACTATAGATAAGCCTACTAGACTCAGTAGTGGCACTTGTATAGATAATATTATTCATAGCATACGAGGTGGTAAAAGTGAGGTGATAGAACTTGCCTTATCTGATCACAGTGCACAGATGTTGACCTGTCCAGTCAAAAGCACATGTACGTTGGACCACTGGTTTATACTTAGGCGAGACTATTCAAATGACAATATTAATAAATTTAAGGAGAGTCTCCAAAGTCTCAAATTTTTTGATGTGTATAATGAGGAAGATCCTATTATAGCTTTTAATATTTTTTACGATATTTTTAAATTGTTTTATGATCCGTGTTTCCCAAAAATTATTTGCAAACAATCAACACAACGAAAACCAAAGTGGTTAAGTAAAGGTATTAAAAACTGCAGTAAAAGAAAACGGGCTCTGTTATGGGAATATCGACGAAATCCAAGTGTTAGAAATAAAATAAAATTTAAAGTTCTGTCTAAGAGGCTTAAAAGAATTATACAGAGTACACGTAAATGTCAAAATGATCATTATATCCAATCTGCCAAAAATATGTGTAAAGCTACATGGAGAGTAATTAACGCAAATAAAGGCAATATAGCACACGATAACATAACAAAAATTCATCATAATAATATAACAATAACAAACCCTTTATTAATAGCGGAAGCATTCAATAATTACTTCATAGATCAAACTAATCTACAAAATACGAATTTGAATATTGATGAACAAATCCTTATAGACAGTCAAACTTCTTCTATGTTTATGGCACCTACAGTTGCCATGGATATTTATCGAATAATAATCGGTCTAAAAAATACGAACAGTACCGGATATGATGAAATAAGTACAAAAATAGTAAAAAGCGTTGCTAGTTTGATAGCACCAGTACTAAGTCACATATTCAACTTGTGTATATTATGTGGCGTGTTTCCGGATCAACTAAAAGTTACAATTATAAAACCTCTTTTTAAAAAAGGTAATAAAGAAAACATGACATGCTATAGGCCTATCGCACTTATACCAATTTTAGCAAAAATATTTGAAAAAGTTATATATAATGGGATAAGTACGTATTTTGAAAAAAATAAAATTTTTGTTGACAACCAGAGGGGCTTTCGTAAGAATAAAAATAATAAAATAAATAAATATTCACGGACATTTATAGATAGATAATAGATAATAGATAATAGATCTATAAATATGGCAATATATGATTTTTTAAAAATAGTAATAGAAAGAATTGACAAAAAGTTACCAACATTAGCACTTTACATGGATATGTCCAAGGCATTTGACTTTGTAGATCATAAAAAACTAATTAATAAACTTAATAAGTATGGTATAAGAGGGAATATATCTCGTCTGATTGAATCATACTTGCATAACCGAAAACAAATAACAACAATATGCAAAGTAGTTAATAAGACAGAGATTTTATATTTTTCAAACAGTAGAGCTGTCAAGTGTGGAGTGCCCCAAGGTAGTGTCCTTGGACCTCTATTATTTATTATTTATATAAATGACTTCCCAAAAGCCACTACATATCCCATGATTATGTTTGCAGATGATAGTACTCTAATATTTAATAATAACAATGTAGGATCTTTAGAAAATGATATCAATTTAAATATTCAAGCTGTGGTTAATTGGTTAGAATGTAATAGATTAGTTATAAACTTAGACAAGACAGTAATTATGGATTTTAAACAGAGAATAACTAGTAATAATGAAAGACATTTAAATATTAACTACAAGGGAAACAGAATTAATGAAGTACATGATGTCAAATTCCTTGGTCTTCACGTAGAAAGTACATTGAAATGGCACAAACATATTGAAACTGTATGTAATAAACTGCATCAATATTCTTATTTACTGCATTTGCTAAAAAAGACAGTTAATAGCTGTGTATTGATAACAGCATATCATGGACTTGTTGGTAGTGCTCTAAGGTATGGCATCATATTTTGGGGCAATGCAACAGGTAAAGAAGACGTATTTAAGGCGCAAAAACGCTGTATCCGTGCTATGAACAATTTAAAGCAAACTGATAGCTGCGTGCCATACTACAAAAATATGAGAATACTGACAGTAGCCTTTTCATTTATGAAACTGCTGTATTCGTTAGAAATAATCTAATGAAATACTCTCATGTTAGCAGTTTAAGACGACAAGGAACATTGCACAATATTAGGTGTAACACTACGCTCCTCCATAATAGTATATTTGCAATGGCTCCGCAGATATACAATCGGTTACCGCAAAATATTAAACAAACTAGCAATATAAAAAAATTTTGGAATAAATTGATGACATTTCTGGTAGATAAAACATATTACTCGATTTCTAGTTATCTTAATGACAATTTAATAATATGACATGTTTATTAGAATCTAAATTATATAAAAGAAAAAATTATAATAAATTCTTGACATTGTTGTGATTTTATATGTATTGATTTGATTTTAGAATTGTATTATTTTTGTTTTTTTAATTATTTGTACACCAAAATTGGTAGAACATAGCTGGTTTTAATGTTTAACGCATGTACTTATTGTAAACCTATGTTCACAAATAAAGAATACTCTGACTCTGACTCTGACTCTGACTCTTGAAAATCACCACACGAGAAAGAAAGTTAACAAACTTTATTAATCCTTAAACGTCAAATAAACGAGTGTCAACGCATTTGCTATCCTCTTTTATCACACAGTACATCATACGCGTGTCTCGCTTCCACAATATTGCAGTGAAGTTGGCAACATAAAATTCACAGATAACTATTTGCTTGTTAACTAGCCATTGAAAAATGCAACAATTTTATTTGTCCTTTTATCAATCAGATAAGTTAATTCCCTAGTTAGTTATTCGTTCAGTTATTCGATTATTGAAAAATCGGCCCTTATTCATATTGACTAAAATAGGTTCACGAAAATTGTCAAAACTTGTTATTCATAATAGTCTTATCACGCTACAACGATTATTATCTCTCCGACAAAATCTCCGTTTAAACCTCCAATAAGTCATAATAAATAAGACCGTTAATCTTTATTAAAATTATATAAAATAGTTGAAATTATTTTATCTTAGTTCAGAACCCCTCATTATCCCCTATTGCTTATAATTTTGTTTATATTTTGCTTGCAATGTGATGTTGCCACTTATATTAATGGTTCTCATTTAAGCAAATAACAAAGAGCTGTGGTGCATTTTTTTTTATCAGGTCTTCTTAACAGATTGCGTATCTTATTAATGTTATTGTTTAATAATTTCAGGTTCCAAGTTTAGTGAGATAAAACAACAACTTAGAGGTTTGAAGTTAAGTACAGTGTGTGAAGAAGCAAGATGTCCTAATATTGGTGAATGTTGGAGCGGAGGCAAACATGGCACTTCTACTGCTACTATTATGGTGTGTAAGAATAATAGCTATCCACTTATTTACCAAATATAATAAATCTGTAGAACATATAATAAATCTGTAGAAAAATATCTTTGTACATTGAATAGTTTTTTCAAAAAGAGATGGTTAAAGGACAACCAACAGAACCCATTTTCAGCAATTTGGAAATTTTTGTCTGTTTGTCTGTTTAGATGTTTGTCTGTGCACGCGTCACGTAGAAGAGATATTTATATAATACGAAATTACAAAAGTTATTTAATAATTTTGCAATTGTCGTGGGTTCGAGTCCCGCTAGCGGTAATCACCTTTTCCACCGTAATTTAATTTATTAAGTAAAAGCATAGCATGTCAATTTCAAAATTAATGAATTACTTTAGTAATGAACGTCGCGTCATTATTTTCAACCCAATTGTATTCTGTAAAGAATACTAGGTGGTTGGTCGAGATGTTGCAAAGCAATCTTGATAGATGGCATTACACGTAGAAATACGATATAAGCTCAATCGAGTAACGATTACGGTGGCCTAATTGATTACTTCGAGCACGACCGCAATAGGCTCAGTTGGCAGATCTACGGAACGGTATTCCGAGGTCGTGGGTGGGAGTCCCGCTTGCGGTAATAATTTTTTCCACCGTAATTTAATTTATTAATACGAAATTTCTCAATTTGGTTACTTGCAAAGCCATCTAGCGCCTAAAAAAATAAAAAAATTGATTGGGTCGATCGAAAAAAAATCGATCCACGCGGACGGAGTCGTGGGCACGGCTATAGTGAATATGCGTTCAATCTTGAAGACATGTAACTTTAGTCTGGCTAAATCGTACTTCAGGGTCTAAAAAACTTCCGAAAACGCATGTCGTCGATCAATACTAACGTGTTTTGACCTCTTGAAAAAAACCGTAAAATCACGTTTTTTCCCTAGCGGGTCACAACCTGTTCCTAACCACACACTCCCAAACAGTAGGGTAGTGTTGCGTAACTTATTTGTTTAAATAAAACTACTTTTTACGGATTTTGGCGCGTGCATTTTACACGCGTGTAAATCCGTAAAAAGTAGTTTTATTTAAACGAAAATGCTTAAATTAATTAGACTCGTATGTTTGTTCTATATAAAACGCTTCAGAGACTTATTGATCCGTTTAAGTGATACTACAAAGGACACCTTGCGGCTCAGTCCCACCGTGAACAAAGAGATTGAAAAATTTCCCAAACGTTGGACTATTAAAACTAATTTACGCGTCTAAATCCTTGTGTAAAGTGGTTATATTGAAAAAAAGTGAGTTGCGCAAGTGTTAGAAAGTACGTAATATTTTTTTATTTTCAGTTAATGGGTGACACATGTACTAGAGGCTGTATGTTTTGCTCTGTGAAGACTTCACGTCGTCCACCACCATTAGATCCTGATGAACCGTTTAACACAGCACATGCCATCAACCAGTGGGGACTCGGTTATATTGTGTTAACTTCTGTTGATAGAGATGGTAAGTTGTTCAACATTATACCATTAAGCCTTGTTCTCATGAAGGTAGGCAGAGACTAAGCGCGATCTGCTACGATCTAAGCATACTTCGAAAGCTGCATTGACTCGTACTCGTTACTCTAAGTCATCTGGTCACTTGCACTTAATGACTTTGGTAAATAACCTGTAATAAGATATCATATTAAATCTATACAAATAAATAAAATTGAAGTGTCTGTTTGTAATGTTCATAACTCAGTGTTTATATCTTTTTTTAATTTGAAGTAATTGCCAAATAGATCGGTTTTACTTCACAGAGCTTTCAATGGAAGATAGATAGCTGATAAATAAATAAATAAATATAAATAATCTTTACAGATTTACCAGACGGTGGATCTTCACATTTCGCTGAAACCGTAAAGGAGATTAAGAGGCAGTAAGTAAATGAAATAAAAATGGTTTTTCTTAGGAATTTTACAAGTTGCTGTACTTAGATAACTATTATTTATAAATAATTTTTGAAATTTTTTTCAAAACTTTTTTTCTAGCAATAATTCACCATATATTATAATATATTATAATATTCAAATATATTGTATCTAATTTGTACAATATAATAGGTATTATGTGTGTTGCAGATAATGCCCGCGTTTATGTTTATCGAGCTCACCCTCCCTCATCATATTCGACATCATAAAAAATTATACATAATGCCATCCTCTTGAATTGCTATATCTATTAAAGAAAACCGCATCAAAATCTGTTGCCACACTGTGGCCACACTAAGAATAATTGCCTAAGACCATTTAGATGCGTAAAATGTGCCGGGAATCACAACACCCTTGACTGCCAAAAAAAGGACAGAAATACTCCAGCTAAGTGTGCGCTTTGTTTTGGCGATCATCCGGCAAACTACAAAGGATGTCAAGTGTTCCTTGAAATTCAAAATCGCAAAGTCACTCAAAAGAAAACAAACAGAGAGCCAAACAAACATGGAGTGCAATATATTGAACAGGATAATGCAGAAACCTATAAAAACAAAGAATGCGCTACGATTGCCCCTGAGGTTCAAAATAGAACTGTCAACACAAAAAAAATAGAACAAAAGTCATATGCAGAAGCTGTTAGACACGACACAACAAAGGACAAACTAGAAATACTACTCACAAAACAAGCTGAAAAGCTGGATTATCTCATAACTCAACTTGGTACACTGATGGGTTTACTCACAACACTAGTTAATAAAATGTTACGGTAAAATGCTTCTGCTAAAAATAGCCGCCTGGAACGTAAATGGTATTACCAGTAGACAAAGTGAGGTTAAAGCTCTGCTACATATGCACAAAGTAGACATTCTTTTGGTTTCTGAAACACATCTAAAAGAACCGAACAATTTCACCATGAAAGACTATACCACTTACTCCACTACACATCCAGACGGTAGAGCGCATGCTGGCACAGCAATTATAATCAGGAGAAGCATAAAACATACCCTCCTACCTGAATATAAAACACCACACATTCAGAGTACCACCATCACAGTTCACGATAAACAGGGACATCTTACTGTCTCAGCAGTCTACTGTCCACCAAAACACAAAGTGACTGAGGGACAGTTCACACACTTTTTCAAGACACTTGGCCCAAGATTTGTGGTTGGTGGAGACTGGAACTCAAAACATACATTGTGGGGATCCCGGCTTGTTACTACCAGAGGCAGAGAATTAAAGCACAGTATGGAAATTAACAGCTTAAAGACACTGACTACAGGCGAACCTACATACTGGCCCACCGACTCCAATAAATTACCAGATCTGTTAGATTTGTTTATCTACAAGGGCCTTTCAACCATGTACTTAAAGGCAGAAAGCTGCTTAGACAGCAGCTCAGATCATACCCCAATCATAGCAACGCTTAGTACAACTATCATGGAGAGGGCTACTAAAGACTCACTGTGTAATAATCACACAGACTGGGATGCTTTCCGAGAGTACTTAGATAGAATCTTGACGCTGAAACAAGCCTTAAAAACAGAGGAAGATATAGAAAAAGCTGCTACGCAATTTACACATCTCGTTCAATGTGCCGCTTGGAAATCTACACCTAACATACTCGATACTAAAAGTACCAAAGATCTACCGAACTATATAAAGGATAAAATATTGGAGAAACGCAGACTCAGAAGAGTATGGCATAACACCCGCCACCCCTCGGATAAACATGCATTCAACAAGGCTGCATCTGAATTAAAGACTTTTTTTAAACAAACAGAGGAAGATACACTACAAAACAAGTTAGAAACTCTTACACCAACTGCTCGCAATGAACACTCTCTCTGGAAATTTGTAAAGTCTCATAAAGCAGCTCCGCAAACTGCTAACTATCCACTAAGACTCAGTGATGGTTCTTGGGCAAAAACAGACCGTGATAAAGCGAAAGCGTTTGGAGAGTATCTCGAAAAGGTTTTTGCTCCTAATAATGGAGATGCAGAAACAGAAAAGAAAATCAAGGAGTTTCTAGCTACCGACTTACAACTTAGTCCACCCTTAAAATGCTGTTCACCGAAAGAAATTCGGTACAATATTAAAAATCTTCAACTTAAAAAGGCACCTGGATATTGTTTAATTACAGCAGAGATCCTTAAACAATTGCCGTCAAAAGCTGTGATGTTCCTCACACATCTATTTAATAGCATCCTAAGAACAGCATACTATCCTGATATATGGAAGGTTTCAGAAATAACCATGATCCCAAAACCTGGCAAACCACAACATTTAGCTTCGTCATATAGACCAATAAGCCTGCTGCCAGTCCTATCTAAATTATTTGAAAAAATACTTTTGAGACGACTCAACGACGTTCTTAAATCAAACGAAACTGTTCCTCTACACCAGTTTGGTTTTCGCTCCAATCACGCAACAACCGAACAAATACATAGAGTATGCGATAAGGTTAGAGAAGCTCTGGAAAACAAGGAGTACTGTTCAGGAGTCTTCCTTGACGTACAGCAAGCGTTTGATAAGGTGTGGCATGATGGCCTTCTTTACAAACTAAAATCTTGTCTGCCGCATAACCTATACTTACTGCTTAAATCTTATTTAACCAACAGAATTTTTCGAGTAAAATTAAACGACGCTTACTCAGAATTTCACGATATAAAAGCGGGTGTACCGCAAGGCTCAGTACTTGGACCAACGCTCTACATTATATATACAGCAGACCTACCCCAAACCTTCAATGTCTTCTCTGCCACGTTCGCAGATGACACAGCGGTTCTCTGTAACAACAAATGTCCTCAGCGGGCATCAGAATTACTACAAGACCATCTTGATGACATAAGCGCGTGGATGGAAACGTGGAGAATTAAAGCTAGTGCTAGCAAGTCTGTCCACGTAACGTTTTCCCTCCGTAATGGAGACTGCACTCCAGTGAAATTGGGTTCAGAGTTCTTACCACAAAAAGATCATGCGAAATATCTTGGTCTCTACCTGGATCGCAAGCAAACTTGGAAAATGCACATTATGAGAAAGCGGGACGAATTAAATAACCGCCTGAGATCACTTGGCTGGATTGTAGGCAGACAGTCACGACTTTCGTTAAACAATAAGATGCTTATTTATAAAGTGATCTTGAAGCCCGTTTGGACGTATGGAATTGAGCTTTGGGGTACAGCCAAAAATTCAAACCTGGAAATCCTGCAAAGATTCCAAAATAACGCCCTTAAAATCATGACTGGTGCACCATGGTTCACAAGAATGGTTGACATCCATAAATACCTCAATATATTCACAGTCAAAGAGGAGGCTGAACATCGGACAAGACGGTACAGAGACCGTATCACTAATCACACAAATGCACTAGCAGCGGCATTGGTGGAACCCATTAGCAAGAGACGACTAAAGAGAAAACATGTATGGGATACACTTAATGAATAAATAAATAAAAATAAATAAAAAAGAAAGGAGTGCCTTTAATGGAAGGCCATAACCTTGCCCGACAATTACACCCAAAACATCTGCTTATGGCCTGAATGCCGATGGCACGAAAAAAAAATAAAAAATAAAAAAAAAAAACTGTTGCGTAATTTTAAATATATGTATAAGCTCACATAGGGACATACATACAAAAATAAATAAGTACTTAGTTTTATAATAAGTAAAGATTGGTAAGAACTTGTGATATCCATAGAAAGATGATTTCAGAATGTTTTTAGGTACCCATATTATTTTACAATATACAACAACGGATGGCCGTTCACGAGGTCGCGGGTTCGATTCCCGCACGTGCTAATTATTTTTGTGATGTTTATAATTGTCATACAAATGTTTGTACTGCGTCTGGGTGTTTCTATGTATTATAAGTATGTATTTACAAAAGAAAAATAGTATATGTATTCTATCCGTATTCTGGTACACATAACACAATCATAAACTTAGCTTGGGATCAGAGGACGTTGTGTGAAATGTGCATGAATATTTATATATTTTATAACAAAAATAACTCTCGCGCTTATAAATTTGCAATGTACCTATTGTCTAAATAAAACTTAAATTCTAAAATATCATCTTACCATATAATATTTCTGTTCCAGGAACAAGGAAATCCTAGTAGAATGTCTAGTACCAGATTTTAGAGGTAATCGTGACAGTATAGAGACTATAGCTCAATGTGGACTGGACGTGTTCGCTCATAATATTGAAACTGTTGAACGATTGACACCATTTGTACGTGATCCGAGGGCTACGTGAGTATTTTCACTATGTTTATTATAAAATAACCACTAAGGGCCTACATCAATATTATCGTATATCATCGCCGACACGTACATATTAACACAGCCAGTAGGCACAGAAAATGAAGAATTAGGGATACTTTTCCTATTTACTCAAAATCTACTAAATATATTTTAATTCTGATTTACGTGTTTCTATATATAATAGTTACTTATGTTTTTAAAGTTATTTCATTAGTTAATACGCGATAATAGACCGAAAAATGAAAAAAATAAAAAATTTGAGAGGTTATTTCGCCAAGATTTTCTATCGAGAAAACTTTTTTCAATCGCGTTTCTGAGTTTATGCGATCCTAGATAATATATTGAAAAAACATATACTTAAAAATTAGAGCTCTAGCCATTCAATTTAAAGAAACAATGAAATCTTCGTACATAGAAAAATGCACGAAGCTATTTTGGTATCCTCTTAATGGACATTTCACACAACGTCCTCTGTTCCCAAGCGAAGCTTATATGCTTGTGTTATGCACGAATACTAATAAATTATATAATATAGAAATTCTCTTTTGTGAATTCATATGTATAGAAAACACTCAGACAAAGTACAAAAATTTGTATCACAATAATTATAAATATCACACAAATTATTATACTGTGGGAGAATCAAACCCGCGATCTTATGAACAGCAGTCTGTTACATGAATGGTCTAGTGGTCACCATTTATGGATCATGACTGATTTATGAAAGGTTCATAGTTGTTGAACATAATTAAACAATGGTGGTGGGTGATTATGGGCGGCGTCAGATTAAATTCGAACGATACAAATAATTAAATAATAATAATAATAAATACTCATAGACATTTCACACAACGTCCTCTGGCCCCAAGTTAAGCTTATATGTTTGTGTTATGGGTACCAGAATACGGATATAATACATATACTACTTTTCTTTTGTAAATACATACTTATAATACATAGAAACACCCAGATGCAGTACAAACATTTGTATGACAATTAGAAAAATCACACAATTGATTGTCCAGGAATCGAACCTGAGACCTCATGATCGGCAGTCCGTTACGTGAAACACTAGACCATGAAGCCCGCCGAAGTCGAATTAAGCAGATATTGAGCGTAACTTGTACTATATATTTGTATTCTTATTAAAATCATCTAAAATATGTAAAAAATATCTCAAATTAAATACTTACCTAATAACATCTATGTTTTAGTTATCGTCAAACATTGAAAGTGTTACAAACAGCCAAAGATATCAATCCTGATTTAGTGACCAAGTCATCAATAATGCTGGGTCTTGGTGAAACAGATCAACAAGTGGAACAAACCATGAAAGGCAAGTATTATTATAGATTACTAGCTGTCCCGGCAAACGTTGTTTTGCCATAATAAAAAAAAAGGTTTGAAAAATAGATGTTGTCGATTCTCAGACCTACTGAATACGCAAGTAAAATTTCATAAAAATCGGGCAAGCCGTTTCAGAGGAGTACGGTAACTAACACTGTGACACGTGAATTTTATATATAAGATTAGTTTGTAAGCTTTAATATATATTCCCTCTCTCTCTCCAGTCCATTTACGTCCCACTGTTGGGCACGGGCCTCCTCCACTTTGGGAGGGATTATGGTCTATAGTGCCGCTCTGACCAGGCGTGTTGGCACACGGTTTAGTTTCTAGTTTTCCATCTCTCAGAATATATATTCACTGAGGTTTTATACAATGGTACCAATTCTATGTGTACAATAAATTATTATGAAATAAAAATTGATGGCGTCATTAACACAATCTGTATATAGAGTACTAGCTGTTGCCCGCGACTCCGTCCGCGTGGAATTTGGAACTTTTTTTTTCGTAACAAAAGGTAGCCTATGTCCTTTCTCAGGGTCTAAAGATTGTCTGTGCCAAATTTCATCAAAATCGGTTGAGAGGTTTAAGCGGGAAACCGTAACAGACAGACAATTACTTTCGCGTTTATAAATTAGTAGGGAAGTAGGTATTATTTTTTTTTATATTTTTTATTTGCAATTACAATTACAACACATACACATTATTATATAAACAGGTAGCCATAAAAACTTTAACAAGTTTGTCTCGGCTACCCTCGGTCCGTTGACAATCACTCGTGCGACACAAGCAAAGTCTTGCAATAAATACACTTTATACAGGATGTAACTTTTATTTTATATATATCATTAATTTATAATTAATTAATATTTATAATATATACTAGCTGACCCGGCAAACGTTGTTTTGCCATACTAAAAAAAAATAAAAAAAAGGTTTGAAAAATAGATGTTGGCCGATTCTCAGACCTACTGAATATGCTTGTAAAATTTCATAACAATTTGTCAAGCCGTTTCGGAGGAGTACGGTAACTAACACTGTGACACGTGAATTTTATATATTAGAAGATATAATATTGTTGGAACGAAGTTCCTAACGGCAGGCTTGGAGGAGATAGGGATTTTGCTGCGCGACCGAACTGAAAAAAATGTGATAGTAAAACCGTAAGAAAAAATCCGTGGAAAAAAGTCCGTGGAATAAAACCGTTAAAAGAGATGTGCGCAGGCGCGACAGTCGTATACACAAGCGAGTAGTGTATAATACCTTTCTCTTTTTCTTTTTTTTTGCAAATTGTGTCGATTCTACATTAGCCGAAGGAACTTCGTTCCTACCTATATCTGTATAAATAGAATTACGATTTTAATTCATAAAATGCGCACAAAGAAATAGCCAAATTATTAAAATACGTCATAGCTGTTTTCTTTTAACACGCTTTTATATAAGTTCGGTATGTATCTATCAATGTATCTATCAATGTATTAATCTATGTAACGGAATCTTTTAACGCGATTTTCACACACTTCCGATAGGCGGATTGATTTGAAATTTTGCATACATATCAAGGACCGATGACAATGCAATTATTTAAAAAAATATTCAGGATTACAAGCGTGTTTTTTAGTTTTTGAATTAAGCAAATTATTATTTTAGTTTAGTTGTGCACATAAAATTGGTTAACCATTAACTTAATAAATTAAATGATGGTGGAAAAAGTGATTACTGCAAGCGGGACTTGAACCCACGACCTCGGAATACCGTTCCGTAGCTCTGCCATCTGAGCTTATTGCGGTCGTGCTAACAGTAATCAAATTAGGCCACCGCAATCGTCACTCGATTGAGTTTATATCGTTCGATTGAGTTTATATAGGGTTCAAGTCCCGCTTGCGGTAATCACTTTTTCCACGTGGTGACATATGGACAGTATTTGATCCCGTTTTATGGTATGGAACCCTAAGTAATAGCTTTACATATTTTATTATTTTTATTATTACAGATCTCCGTGAAGCAGGTGTGGACTGTGTTACCTTGGGTCAATATATGCAACCAACAAAACGACATCTTAAAGTGTTTGAATATGTGACACCAGCCAAGTTCAAGCACTGGGAATATCGAGGCAATGAACTTGGCTTCCTTTACACAGCCAGTGGACCTTTAGTTAGATCTTCATATAGGGCTGGAGAATTCTTTATAACTAGCTTATTAAAAGATAGAAAGGCGAAAAGTTTGTGACCTGGACAAGTAGAATAATCTATACGTAATATAATAAAGTTGTAGAGTTTGTTTGTTTGAACGCGCTAATCTCAGGAACTACTGGTTCAAATTGAAATTATTTTTGTGTTGAATAGTCCTTTTATCGAGGAAGACTTTTGGCTATATAACATCACGCTGCGACCAATAGGTGCGAGCAACAGTAAAAAATGTTGCAAAAACGGGGAATTGGTTTAAAGGTTTCCGTTGTATGCTCTGCGTTAGTGGTTTTTTAGCTGATTCTCAGACTTACTTAATCTAATATATAAAATTTCCATATCACAATGTTTGTTACCGAACACCTTCGAAACGGCTTTACCGATTTTTACCAAAGCATATAAAATTTCATAAGAATCGGTCAAGCCATTTCGGAGGAGTATGGGAATGAACATTGTGACACGAGAATTTTATATCAGCTCAAATCAGCTGATAAAAATAGTATTCTCTATTCCAAATTTGTAAGTACTGTTTGTATAAAATTTAATAATAATAAATAAATAATAATAAATATTCATGGACATTTCACACAACGTCCTCTGGTCCCAAGCTAAGCTTATATGCTTGTGTTATGGGTACCAGAATACGGATAGAATACATATACTACTTTTTTTTTTGTAAATAAATACTTATAATACATAGGAACACCCAGACGCAGTACAAACATTTGTATGACAATTAGAATAATTGGTCAAGTGCGAGTCGGACTCGCGCACGAAGGGTTCCGTACCATTATCTATGCAACATAAGGCAACGTTATTAGTATCGAGCAAGAAACGGTAAAAAAATCATGTTTGTTGTATGGGAGCCCCCCTTAAATATTTATTTTATTTTATTTTTAGTATTTGTTGTTATAGCGGCAATAGAAATACATCATCTGTGAAAATTTCAACTGTCTAGCTATCACCGTTCTTGAGATACTGCGTACCGAACCCTAAAAATCATGTTTGTTGTATGGGAGCCCCCCTTAAATATTTATTTTATTTTATTTTTAGTATTTGTTGTTATAGCGGCAATAGAAATACATCATCTGTGAAAATTTCAACTGTCTAGCTATTACCGTTCTTGAGATACTGCGTACGGAACCCTAAAAATCATGTTTGTTGTATGGGAGCCCCCCTTAAATATTTATTTTATTTTATTTTTAGTATTTGTTGTTATAGCGGCAATAGAAATACATCATCTGTGAAAATTTCAACTCTCTAGCTATCACCGTTCTTGAGATACAGCCTGGTGACAGACGGACGGACGGACGGACGGACGGACGGACGGACGGACGGACAGCGAAGTCTCAGTAATAGGGTCCCGTTTTTACCCTTTGGGTACGGAACCCTAAAAATCACACAAATGATTGTCCCGAGCGGGAATCGAACCCGCGACCTCTTGATCGGCAGTCCGTTACCAGAACCACTACACCACGAGGCCCGTCAATTTCTTTCAAATTTGGTTTCTATTTGAGAATACAACTGTGAACACAGATATAACAGATGTAGTGTCTATGGCCACATCACTCAGTCGACTTGAAGCCACTTACATAATATATCTGTGTGTTTATGATACAGGCTATAATTATATATGTCATATGAAATGTTGTTAATATTATTTGACGAGCCTCATGGTTTAGTGGTTCATTTATCGGACTGCCGATCAAGAGGTCGCGGGTTCGATGCCCGTTCGACACAATCATTTGTATGATTTTTCTAATTGTCATACATATATTATGTTTGTTCTGCGTCTGGGTGTTTCTATGTATTATAAGTATGTATTATAAGTATGTATTATAAGTATGTATTTACAAAAGAATACTAATTTATGTAGCATATCCGTATTCTACATCCAACACGCCTGGTCAGCGCGGCACAGTAGACCATTCCAAAGTAAAAAGTAAAAATCCCTTCCAAAGTGGAGGAGGCCCGTGCCCAACAGTGGGACGTTGATGGGCTGGAGAGATCCGTATTCTGGTACTCATAATACAAGTATATAAGGACTTGGTTTGGGACTAGAGGACGTTGTGTGAAATGTTCATGAATGAATATTATTCTATGAAGTACGATTTAGCCAGGCTAAAGTTATTTGTCCTCAATTTTAGACGTCAATCCACCATCTGGTATGTAACTCTGAAATTGATAGGAATTGTAAGAAACACGTTATAAAGTGTAGTGACGTCACTCGTTATTCAATGTTAAAATTTTTATTTTATTTTAGCCATCTTAAGATTTGGGCTTGGTTTTGGTATGAAACTAAACTTAGTTTCGTTCGTACTTTTTAGTTCCTTTTAAAATTTTGTTTTCTTTTTGTTGAAAATGTTTAACTAACTTCTTATTTTAATAGTTCATTTATTGTGATAATGATATGATTTTTGTAAATATTTTTAGATCTGTATTTATTACTGTATATATGAGAAAATACATTGTTATTTTTGTTGTTGATAATAAATAGAATGACTATTTTATTTTTGTTTCATTTATTCAAAATGTCTTAGACGTTTTTAAGGTTTCGTAGCAAAAAAACGCTTGAAGGATTACTTCTGTGTCTATCTGTTTGTCTGTCCGTCAGTCTTTTCTTAGCGACAGTTAAAGCTATTGAGTTTAAACTCATTATAAATGCAGATCTTTGCAGAGGCGGATTTATCCTAGGGCCATAGGGGCCAAGGTCCGGGGCGGCCAGCCTCGGAAAGGCGGCGAAAGCCGTCAAATTTAAAATTTTGCTATATCTCTATTACTTTATAGGGCGGCTAATTAAATTGACCCGGGGCGTTAAATCAAATGGTCCGGGGCGCTAATTTTCAAAATACGCCTCAGAACTTTGCATGTCCTTTTAACAAAAAACAAAACAAATTCTAAGACTACGCAATTAGAACATCGTTGGGGCTATATTATCAGATCTATGAGTTATGATGATAATGATGAAAAATAATAATAAATAAATATTCATGGACGTTTCACACAACGTCCTCTGGTCCCAAGCTAAGCATATTATGCTTGTGGTATGGGTATTAGTACGATAATCTTTGGTATGGGTACCAGAATACGGATATAATACATATACTACTTTTCTTTTGTAAATACATACTTAAAATACATAGAAAACACCCAGACGTAGTACAAACATGACGTATGTCATTTATGAATATCACACAAATGATTGTCCCAAGCGGGAATCGAACCCGCGACCTTGTGAACGGCAGTCCAGTACATGAACCACTACGCCACGAAGCCCGTCGAATAATACAACCAGCGGTTAGGACTGGTATTCGATATTTTTACAATACGATACTGCCCTGTTTTATTAAGCATTGAAAGGACTAAAGTAAAGAATTGTTTCATGGTTCCGCACCAAAGGCCAAAACGGGACATCATCCATCTCGTTTCTGTCTTATTTTTGTTAATTTTGATAATATAAATTATGTTTATGACGACTGATGTTATTATTATGGCATAATATTGTGATGATAACGGTATAGATCTCTTCGTGTGCGATTTCGACTCGTAATTGTCTGTTTTACAAATCTTACATGATTCAGGAGCTTTTTTAATCTGGGAGCTGCCATGGTCATTTTGATACCACAGCAAGTATTTTGTTTTGGTAAAGAATGCAACTCGGTCTCTGCAACTGCAGTCTCTCTGTTTACTTTATCACGGATTCACCGTGATATTATGTGTTTGTGTATATAATAGTTCATTACCTATATTATGGTCACAAGAGATACAGCGCTGGTCCGCACGACTGCACACGGCGGGAAAAAACCAACACAACGCGCTCTGAATATAGAAAATGTAACTAATTTAACTCGTGACTTCTATTGAGGTAGGATTACGTTTGATTTGTGTTGGATATGGTACTTTAAAATAAATAAATAAATAAATATTCATGGACATTTCACACAACGTCCTCTGGTCCCAAGCTAAGCTTATATGCTTGTGTTATGGGTACCAGAATACGGATATACTACATATACTACTTTTCTTTTGTAAATACATACATAATACATAGTAAACACCCAGACGCAGTACAAATATTTGTATGACATTTATGGATATCACATAAATGATTGTCCCAAGCGGGATTCGAACCCACGACCTCGTGATCGGCAGTCCATTACATAAACCACTCCACCACGAAGCCCGTCAAAATATTTTGTATTTTCGGAAAATCAAGTAGTTATTAAAAATATTGGTACATCCATCCAATATTTTGAAACGCCTAGAAAGGCACCATAATGAAATGCCAGTCCCAACTCCCATCCAAATAATAAGATTATTGTGGTGAAACGGGTATACTCTCAAACTGCAAACTGAGAAATGTACACTTTTAGGCAGCAGGCTTAGTAATTTTATAGTTATAGCACTTTCACTTCGCTACAGTAAAAGGTCAATTTATTTTATGAAACGTAACAAAAAAGGGCTTATAAAATGTTGGTTACGCTCTACGCAAAAGCTATATATTTTCTAGCATAAAAGCTTTTCTAAAAGTTACTTCCTTTAACAAGTGTGATCTGCTAGTTTAAAATGAAATTTAAGAAGTATTTTTGAGATCGTAACAGATGCGTGTCTTTGGTCTCTACCTACTTAAATAGGAAAACCTGACGATTATGGTGTATTTCTCCATTTGTGCTCGCTAAAGATACCGTGTCGTTAACAAGTTTAGTGCTCCATGTAATTGCTGCACGTGTGGTCAGCAAACGGCGTGTGTTTGCCTCGAGGCGAGCTTTTTGTCCATCCGTGCGTTCTGACACACCACACCATTGTTTAGGTACGGCTACGAAAAACGAAATGCTGTCAATATTCTTACAAGTTTCATTTCAGTTCAGTTAAGTACCCCCGTTCTTAAAGAATCTATACTGTATGAATCTATATTGTGTGAACGCGCTAAGCTCCGAAACCACCGTTCCAATTTGAAAAATTCTTTTAAGTGTTGGGAAATACATTTATCGAGAAAGGCTATATATAACATCACGCTCTGACTAATAGGAGCGAAGCATTAACAAAAAATGTTGCAAAACAGGGAAAAATTTACTAAATTCCACGCGTACGGAGTCGCGGGCAAAAGGTGTAATAGATAAAGTGGTTCAAGCGGATGACTTTTTATATAATTTGTTGGTGTTTGATTTTAATTTGCATAAAAAACTATTTGAAATAGATAACAATCGTATTGAAACGCCTAGAATATTGTATGAATGATCGACAAGTGCACAGAGATGTAGCAAAGTGTACGTCTGTCAGTTCCCACACAACTCATCAACTATGCGCCTCTGAATTTTGAGCGTGCGAACAAACACGCTACAAAACCTCCATCGATATTTTGATCATGTACCGTTTAATCATGCGTTAGAAGTGGTTAAATATAAATTAATTCTATTGTGATTGCATAGGACTTACTATATTTAGACATTATTCGCTATGTTTATTCATAATATCTGCATGAAAATTTCATTATCTAGAATACCCAACCGTTTTGAAGTTTATCGCGAACAGACAAGTAAGTAGGTATTGTATGTACTTAAATGAGAATAATTTGTGATATCGACAATGGTTCCGATTCTACGTGCACAACTAAAACTTAACTAAAAAATTAAAACAACTACTTCCGTATCTTGATTGTTTGGCTATTTCGTTGTGCACTTTTATATTATTTAAAATCGTTAGTCTATAATAAACAGATTTTATAGCAAGAAAGTTCAGTTAACATTACGGAATTGTGTTATTGACACTGGTGTCTATTCTACATCCACGACTAAACTTAACTTAACTAAAAAATGAAAACAACTATTGCTGTATATTGATTATTTGGCTGTTTTGTTGTTTAATTTTATATTAATTACAATCGTTAATCTATAATAAACAGATTTTCTAACAAGAAAGAATCGTTAACATTACGGAATTGTGTTATTGATACAATCAAATTTCATTTTTTAGTTAAGTTTAGTTGTGCGCGTAGAATTGGTACCACTATCAATTTTCATTTTTTAGTTAAGTTTAGTTGTGCACGTAGAATTGGTACCAATAGCTATGTGTATTTAGATCAATGCTAAAATCACCCTAAATAGTTTACAATTTAGTCCAAACCAAAATGAATTACAAAAAGAAAATTACAGTATGTACATAATTTAATAATTGATGGCTTACATTTTTGTTTTAAATAACAAATTCAAATATTTTTACTGTGGATCATAAATACAAAATGTAAAATAAATAAATTCAAAATACAAAATAAATTCAAAATACAAGGATAATTTTATTATCAGCCATGTCCCGCCTCATGCGCATATACAATTCTATATATCACGCTTTTTTCAAATTTAATTTCTCTTTGAATATAAAACAATGCAGTCTTACTACAATGCTCAAAATGTAAAGGTATCTTAGTGTTTGTAAAGTTCTCCTGAATATCCCATTTACGTAAAAGACTAGAATCGTATTTTAAAATATAATACCCTTTTATTTTTGGAAATTTCCGCGAGTGGCTCCGGGGAGAGAAAGCTAATTTCAATTTCATTTAGTTCTGGCGCGATTCCATCTGCAGATCATAGAGTAGGCACACGATGCAGAAGAGACAGATACAATAAAAATGTAACACGTTTTATAAAAAAAAATTATAAATATTTTAGTTTTGTGATGAATTGTGACAAAGATAGGGAGGTAATTGTATCAGCTAATATAAGAAATAATTAATTTTCCTATTTACTTATTCTATAATATACACTGTATAAAAATGGTTATAGAGAAAAATATCTTACGAAAGAAAAATAAAAAAAAATAAAAAAAATTAATTATTAAGAAAAATTATCTTATTAAGAAAGCATAATGGGTGGTCCTACGCTACGAGCGAGGGTCTCTACTTCGCTCTACCAGGTCTTTGTAACACGATAATACGATTTAGATTTCCTATGTTTTAAATGAAAATCATGGACTCACATAGACACCATTTTTTAACAAAATATGCTCTTATGATACTTAAATCCAATTTTTTTTCATTAATACTTAGGGCTACGGTATAAAGGCCGATTTCTGTCGCTGTGCCATTACAAAAGTTATTAAGCTCTATTAGTAAATTATACTAATATTAGCTAGGTGTTTAGCAATATGCTTTACATTAACAAGATTAAGATTATACTGGTAACCTACCAAAAAAAAATGTTCCTTAATTTTTATAGAGCTAAAATTGTTAGGTTTACAACAAATTATTTGTATTTGCTCGTAGGCAACAAACTAAAGTTTTCCTCAACTTAATCTATGTAAATAGTGCATCCTAGCGCAGTACTCTCGGGAGCGGTTGGGTTCCGTAGGCAGATTACACCCTGTCTGAGCCCCAATACGCAATTTCATTGCAAGAGGATTCCACATTTTTATCGACGGATCTATACCCCTGTCTTACCCAACCACTTGAGATGCTTTAGGGGGCTTATTGCGATTTAATGGTTGGTAATAGTATAAAAATAATGATAATAATATTGGCTAGAAGTAAGTGTACGGAGAAAGGCTGAGAGATGGATGATAATATGAATATTGGTGTATCTTTATTCTTCTTTTCAGCTCATTAATACTATTGGGCATGAAACTTTTCTTGCAAATGCATCAGTACGTATCTGTTTTACTTTCAAGATTTCCGTTTACACGAAAGATATTTTCTCGTTTCTGCTTATATTATCTTAGCTGGTTCAACAACATCCTGTTACAACATCCTGGAGTTTTTATGGGTGATCTTGTATTCTCGCTAGATCTGTTACCACATGGACAAGAGTAATAATAAGTTGGTTATGTTAGAGACTGTGCTTATGTCAAAATCATTACGCAAAAAATAATAAATAAATATTCATGGACATTTAACACAACGTCCTCGGGTTCCAAAGTAAGCTTTATTTCTATACTTGTGTTATGGGTACCAGAATACGGATAGACTACATATACTACATTTCTTTTGTAAATACATACGTAAAAGACATAGAAACACCCAGACGCAGTACAAACATTTATATGACAGCTATCTGTTGCCCGCAACTCCGTCCTCGTGGAATTTGGAAAAATTTCTTTTTTCGCAATAAAAGGTAGCCTATGTCCTTTCTCAGGGTCTACAGATTGTCTGTGCCAAATTTCATCAAAATCGGTTGAGAGGTTTAAGCGGGAAAGCGTAACAAACAGACAGACAGAGTTACTTTCGCATTTGTTATAATATTAGTAGGGATTATAAAGATCACACAAACGATTGTCCCGAGCTGGAATCGAACCCGCGACCTCGTGAACGGCAGTCCGTTACATGAACCACTCCACCACGAGGCACATAATAAATAGTTTAATGGGTAAACGCGAATGTTAAGAGGATACCAAAATAGCTTCGTGCATTTTTCTACGTACGAAGTTTTCATTGTTTCTTTAGATTGAATGGCTAGAGCTCTATTTTTTAAGTATATGTTTTTTCAATATATGATCTAGGATCGCATAAACTCAGAAACACGATTGAAAAAAGTTTTCTCGATAGAAAATCTTAGCGAAACAACCTCTCTAATTTTTTATTTTTTTCATTTGTCGGTCTATTATCGCGTATTAACTAATGAAATAACTTTAAAAACATAAGTAACTATTATATATAGAAACACGTAAATCAGAATTAAAATATATTTAGTAGATTTTGAGTAAATAGGAAAAGTATCCCTAATTCTTCATTTTCTGTGCCTACTAGCTGTGTTAATATGTACGTGTCGGCGATGATATACGATAATATTAGTAGGCCCTTAAGCTTATAGTAAGACTGAGTCAGTGTTTTGATTGCTTCTGATACCTATACGAAATTTTACTATTAAAACATCTAATGTTATATTTTATGTATTTCAAAACATAAAACAGCAAATTCCTTTAGAAATCAAATTAAAAGTTTCGCTAATCCTAAAGATATCAGTCTGGGTAATGGGATTTTTGTGCTAACTCATTGGTCCTTGATAGGTGTGCGAAATTTCAAAGTAGGTAATCCGACACACGACGTTTTGAAGGGGGTGTCACCAATCACGCACAAAAATTCCATCAGTAGTAAATCCATTTCTAAGCAATTTTGCGTGAAAGAGTATTAAATATATATAAATACATACAACCTATTGCATTTGCAATATTAGTAAGGGCATACTTTAAAAAGATATGAAAACATATACTACCTTCGGAGTTTCACTTCTATCTAAGTTAGGGAAATTAGTTAGGAAATATATAATAACTAGCTGACCCGGCAAACGTTGTATTGCCATACCAAAAAAAAAAGTTTGAAAAATAGATGTTGGCCGATTCTTAGACCTACTGAATATGTATGCAAAATTTGAGAAGAATCGGTCAAGCCGTTTCGGAGGAGTACGGTAACTAACACTGTGACACGTGAATTTTATATATAAGAAGACTAGCTGACCCGGCAAACGTTGTTTTGCCATACTAAAAAAAAAAGTTTGAAAAATAGATGTTGGCCGATTCTCAGACCTACTGAATACGTATGCAAAATTTGAGAAGAATCGGTCAAGCCGTATCGGAGGAGTACGGTAACTAACACTGTGACAAGTGAATTTTATATATAAGATTAGGGAGGAAATTTTACCGATGCTCGCGAACATTAAAATGTCGACACCATGTAAGTTACAAAGGAAGAATAATACGAAGGACATTGCACATTGACTTTTTATAATTCATTCGGTTTAACGTAACTCTGGTACCAATTCTACGTGCACAACTAAACTTAACTAAAAAATAAAAATTGAAAGTGTTAATATATCTATTACTTGCTGGTTCGTTGCACACATTCATATTAATTAAAATAGTTTAGTCTATAATGCACAGTTTTTATAGTAAGAAAGTTCAATAAACATTGCTAAATTGTGGTATGTTAATACCAATTTTGATTTTTTAGTTAAGTTTAGCAGTGTGCGTAAAATCGGTACCATTGAGTAATAAACACGTCGTAAAATGTTACAAAAACAAGCAAAATAATGTTACAAAGTAAGTGTAAAACAACTATCGTAACTAAACTCATCTCTGTTTGTAGTAAGTGTGACAGAGACAATTTAAATTGTCCCACATTCGGTGAAGATATCAAAACCGCCCCAAACACAGTGGATGATTCATATTATTCTCCATCAACGACTTGATTACGCCGACGATATTGTTAAGATGATTATATACTGTGCAATATAATTTAAATATTAATATAATATAACTTTATTTTTATTTATTTTAGTATTAGGCAGTATGGATCTGGCTATTAACAATATTAACCTAAAAACGAATTGACAATTTAAGGAATTAATTTCTAAGTAAAAATTACAACAATATGAATTTCTGAAATGTCATTTATATGTTTATCTCCGTAACCATTGTCCTATGGAGGTGGTATTTCTGAAGAGGCAGAATTTTAAATTGAAATCGAATATTTTACTACGGCTAGGTATCATTATGCTGACGTTACGTTCTACATTGTTCAGGAAAAGAGTGTACCAATAACAATATTAAGACGACCATTCTTCATTGTAAACAATTAAATTGTGTGTAAAAAGTTAATGAATGTTTAGTTTGTGTGTACCTTTTTTAATTACCTTTTTATGTTAAATTCCTTACTGTTGAGTAGTTACAAACAAAATATTTCTTTCCTTAAAATTTTCTAAATAAATCTTCGTTTTGAACCACTCTGTCTCCTAAAAAAACCTATCCAAAAAATCCGTTATGTAGTTTTGGAGATATGAGCTTATATACATACATTACATAGTTCCGTGTGGTGACGGATTAAGAATACAAGTGTCACCACCCCATCTCCTCCCAAGCGTGCTTTAAAAGTCAGCTAAGGGATATTGCACACAGATAACATCCTCTGTGAGAGACGGAAAACTCGAAAATAAACCCTGTGCCAACAAGCCTGGTCAGCACGGCACAGTAGACCATATTCCCTCCCAAAGTGGAGGAGGCCCGTGCCCAATAGTGGGACGTAAATGGGCTGGAGAAGAAGAAGAAGAGCTTACATAAGGACATACATACCAATTACCAACTTTGTTTTATAATAAGTAAAGATTAAAGTAATTTATTAATTTTTGCATTTGATATGCTATGCTTTTACTTAATAAATCAAATTTTGGTGGAAAAAGTGAAATGCCGCAAGCGGGACTCGAACCCACGACCTCGGAATACCGTTCCGAAGCTCTTCCAGCTGAGCTTATTGCGGTCTACTTGCAACATACAGCGCCATCTATCAACTGTTGGTCGAGATGGTGTAAAGCAATCTTGATAGATGGCGCTGTACGTAAAAAAAATATATAAACTCATTTGAGTGACAAGTGTGGTGGTCAATTTGAGATGTTGCAAGTAGACCGCAATAAGCTCAGTTGGAAGAGCTTCGGAACGGTATTCCGAGGTCGTGGGTTCAAGTCCCGCTTGCGGCATTTCACTTTTTCCACCAAAATTTGATTTATTAAGTAAAGATTAACTAAACTATCAGATATTATTGGAACAGGGTTTATTTTCGAGTATTCTATCGCTCGCTGAGCATGTTATCAGTGTAATGTGTATATCAATCACCCTCTGGTTCTTGCAGCACCTTTGGAAGGAAATGTGACGGTGACACTTGTATACGCGGATAGCATCTAGGTAAGTTAATAAATAAACAAGATGATAATTATCGTAATTCTAGTATAAGTAACAAAGAGATAGAGTGAATTAAATATTTGAATACAGAAGTTAAGTGTGCAGTCTCCATAATGGAACCACCTCGTTAGAACTTGATTAGAGAGGCCACAATGCGATAACAAGGCGGGGTTACAAGCCAAAACTTTTGATTATCTCCTTTTTTGCTTGTACAAGTTTTTAAAGAAATGTCTCATGATATTAGCTGTATTATTGTATATTAGGAAAATACCAAGAACAGCTTCACAATGCAAATTGCCAATTTATTGCGCATTAACCAAAATTTGTGATGGTATTGTTTAGACGCTTCGGGGCAATTTATTTTCTTTTTTACAAGAAAATATATTATCTAGTATGTGCCAATTTAAAACTCATATTTCTTCTAATTCAGAGTTCTTATTCTTTTTGACGGGCCTCGTGATGTAGTGGTTCTGATAACGGACTGCCGAACAAGAGGTCGCGGGTTCGATTCCCGCTCGGGACAACCATTTGTGTGATTTTTCTAACTGTCATACAAATAAATCAAATTATGGTGGAAAAAGTGAATTGCCGCAAGCGGGACGGAATTCACTTTTTCCACCATAATTTGATTTATGAAGTAAAAAGCATAGCATGTCAATTGCAAAATTAATGAATTACTTTGTCATACAAATGTTTGCTGCGTCTGGGTGTTTCTATGTATTATAAGTATGTATTTATTTTAATTTTTTTTACAAGCAGAAATTTTAGGAAAATAATGGTTTGAAAGTAGATAAAATTTAATAATTATATCTTTACTTATTATAAAACAAAGTCGTTATTTTTGTATGTGTGTCCCAATGTGATCTTATATCTTCATAAATGATAAATTGGTTTAAAATATAATTCCCTTTTATTTTTGGAAAGGTTCGTTGTACCATAAATATATGTATAGGATCCTATTTTACCTTTTGGTACAGAATTCTTAAATTCAGTAGGTTCCTAAATGAAAATTTATGTTCAATTAATAGCCTCCTGAAACCGCTACTGAAAAATTTCATGAATATTGTTGTAGCCGTTTCCAAGAATTGCCTGAATAATATTTTACAGATAGGATTGAAGTTGTAAGAGCTTCGAAATTGGCATATTACTGGACAATGGCTATGCAATCACAAATGCATTAGTCCACTAGAGCGGGAGTCACTTGGGTCCGCCGCAGTGCCAGTATGCAAACCTACTCAGTCCGTAATCGAACCTCGGCCCGGGGCGTCTCAAGTGATTCCTTAAACTTCAACACGTTTATTTACTTGCTGTAACTAATATATCTACATAATTATAAATAAGCAGTTTGACAAATTAATGTATGTATGTCATTGTCTTTTAAGTAAGTTGTGTAAGTTTGTATGTAGAGATTAAGCTCCGAAAGTAATTATCTAGTTAAGTTCGGTACAAAAATCTTTTTCACTAATAGGAGGCTACATTCTTTGTGTGTGTCACAGGCTATTTATTATGTACATCAGTTCAGATGAAATAAGTTGCGGGTAAAATGTTAGTACCACATATAATATGGGTAGTACCACATGTATAACTATAGTAAAAAAGTGGTTTAATACAAGTAACTACTTGTTAGAATTCAGAGTAAACCTGCATGATTGTTCTAAGTAATACCTACGATTGTATATTATTAGAATTGTGTTTGTGAAATAAAATTATCTCTCTCTCCAGCCCATTTACGTCCCACTGTTGGGCAAGGGCCTCCTCCACTTTGGGAGTGATTATGGTCTACTGTGTCGCGCTGACCAGGCGTGTTGGCACAGGGTTTATTTTCGAGTTTTCCGTCTTTCACAGAGGATGTTATCTGTGTGCAATATCCCTTAGCTGACTTTTACAGCACCCTTGGGAGGAGATGGGGTGATGATACACGTATTTTAAATCCATCACCACACGGAGAAAGAAAATAAGGCTTTTAAATGAAAAAGTTTTTTCAGAGGGTGTCGCAGGATGCAGGCGGCTAAATACTGCACGCTGTAGTGTTCATCGGAAGAGGATTGTTTTGTCTAGCAGTTGACTAAGAAAGGCAAATGAAGAATAGATGGACGGAATAGTAAACAAATTATTACTAAATATGTTATCACATGCTCTCAATGTTGTTTATAAAATATAAGTAAGTTCTATCTAAGCTCATAGCTTAGGAGTCAATTCATCAGACACTCGTAAACTGTAAATACGAGTTAAGAAGTCTAAGACAAATGGTCCACGTTATCTTTGCGAGTTACATAATCAAGACTAATATCTTCACGCTCGCAATTTAAAAGGGTGAGCCCCACGGAACTGTTTAAGACATTGATGTAGATCGCGTATTTACGGAATGAGTTGTTGTTAGTAAGGGTGTACCTAGGAACTGAAAAAACATATCGATATTTTGTATTTTACAACACTATAACGGTATACTACTATAACGGTATTTTATATTTGTAAAAAATATTGATATTTCCTAGCGAGATAGTCAAGGTAAATATCGATATATCGATCAAACCTTTCACTGACTTAAGAAAAACGCAGGAAATTTTAAAACGTCGGAATCTTTTTGTTATGTATTTATGTCCCCGTGATTTCTTGAACATATCTAGACCGATTACCAATTTCTTTTCAATTTAAGTAGATCTATCCATTACTTTGCACGTCAATACGATTTCGATAGCGGATATTTTGTATAGACATTTCGTTTATTGACAACTGGCTCTTAGTCGCAACTTCAAAAAATATATTTATATTGAAATATATAAATATAATTATATTAAAAATATAATTATACAAAAAGATCATCCTCTTGAACCATTCTATTTATTAAAAAACAGCACCAAAATCCATTGCGTAGTTTTAAAGATATAAGTTCACATAGGCACATATATACAACAATAACGACTTTGTTTTGTTTTACGTAAAGATAATATCGATATGTCGATACTTTTCGACAAACCAACATTAATGTAGATCTTACGGAATGAGTTTGTTGTTATGTAGGCTGATCTATGGACCACGTAGTACTGAGATTTAATCCATTGATTTTTATACTTTGTACAAAATTCTAAAGTTTAAATGCTGAAAAACGTAAATAAAATTATCAGTTATATTTCGATAGTCTTATTTAGTCTGTCCGTGTGGAGACGGATTAAGAATACAAGTGTCACCACCCCATTTCTTTCCCATAGTGCTGTAAGAGCCAGGCTAAGGAACAATATAAGCATTGAACGTCAATTGTGAGAGACGGAAATCTCGAAACTAAACCCTGTGCTAACTCGCCTGGTCAGTCCCCATTTTTTCCCCGGGGTGCTGTAAGGGCTCTTATGACCAGTTAACATCTACTATGAGACAGGGAAAACTCGAAACTAAGCCCTTTGCCAATACTTGAACAGCGCGGCATAGTAGATCTTGTGTTCTAGAGATTATTCTCTTCCAAAAAGAAGGAGGTTTATGCCCAACACAGGCTGGAGACAGAGAGAGAAAGAGGACGTGAACTGACCTAAAAATCACTCTAAAAGAAAATATTTTCACTTCCATAATCAACAGGAAAGGTAAGCCTATCTTTTACAGGCGGAATGTAAAGCCAAGTTTAACAAACTAAAGATTTCCGCCAATCAGGAATTTCCCCAGTTAACAACTTACCGAATTTGCATATTTATTACTTTTTAATTTTTATCGCCGTTGACAGCCATGAAGTTTGATATTGTAAATTGGAATATAATTAAAGCAGACTTTATAAATCAGGGTGGAATGAACTCTGGGACGAATTTTACCTTGTAGAGGCCTTGGGCACATTACGATGTTAAATAAGATATTAATTAATAATCATTATTAAATATAGACATACGAGTCCTGGGCATGTGCCCAGTGGAGAAGACTGGCTTATATATACTAAAAATAAATTAACGGTGTTAAATAAAACTACTTTTTTACGGATTTAGACGCGTATATTTGTTTTAAATTTTGGGCCGACGTTTCGGAGACTTCGCAGTCACCATGGTCACGGGTGGGACTACTGGTTGAAACAAATATACGAGTCTACATCCGTAAAAAGTAGTTTTTTTTAAACAAATGAGTCGAGCAAGTGTTAGAAAATAACGGTGTTAAAATTATGATTCATATCATTTTTGTAATTTTTACGCATTCTAGCAGATTTACAGTATTTAATAATAATATAATCAATTATTTATTAGTGATTTATAAGTATTTTTTTCGGGGTCCTTATAGCTTAGCTAGTAGGGCGATCTCAATTAAGTTGCAACATATTGCGATATTAATACGTGCATGCCTAAGTAGGTAATTTAAATTACTTTGTGTAATTGAAATACTACAGGACGATTTTTACTCAGCTTCACAGACCACTGTGGTCACAATTTTGCTATATTTTTCACCGACTTCAAAAAAAGAAGGATGTTGTATGTTCGGCTGTACTTTATTTACTATGTTTAAGGGCCTACATCAATATTATCGTCGACATGTACATATTAACACAGCTAGTAGGTATAGAGAATGAAGAATTAGGGATATTTTTATTTGTTTACTCAAAATCTACTAAATATATTTTAATTCTGATTGACGTGTTTCTATATATAATAGTTACTTATGTTTTCAAAGTTATTTCATTAGTTAATACGCGATAATAGACCGACAAATGAAAAAAATAAGAAATTAGAGAGGTAATTTCGCTAAGATTTTCTATCGAGAAAACTTTTTTCAATCGCGTTTCTGAGTTTATGCGATCCTAGATTATATATTGAAAAAATTAGAGCTCTAGCCATTCAATCTAAAGAAAGAATGAAAACTTCGTACGTAGAAAAATGCACGAAGCTAATTTGGTATCCTCTTAAGTTTAAATTGAGCAAATAGGTCCGCGCAAGCTTTAGACGCGTATATTTTGCAGCTTCGCACAATCCGTGATCATGGCGACTGGAAAGCTCCCGAAATCCATAAAGATGGTTCCATTTTGATTTTTTATACCCAACAATGAAACAAAAATACACTATCATAACTTTTGTAACAGCTATTTCCAGACTAAAAATATCGAAGGTTCTTTTTAACTTATATAAATTGTTCCTAAACTATGGAATATGATAAATTCCAAAACTTAAAAACATATTCAAATGAGTCGTCGTAACATACATAAAACGTGTCGAAATCTTTTTAGGGTCATATCCTTTAGGGTCCCAATGGGATCGAAAATATCGCCGTAGATATTAGCATATGAATTCTGAGAGCGTAATAAAGGAATAATATGCAAATAGAGAGTTAGTGGAATGGTGCTGAGCAATAAAATGGCTGTTGTCAAGCCGTTGTTTTATTATCTTATCATATAAATCTAGACCTCGGTTCTTATTGTGCCTAGGGGAACTATTACATTTGTATTCAAGTTTAACTACCAATATTCATATTTGAAAATGTTAGAATAGAATTATGATTATTTCTAGGACGATTTTAGTATCATATAAAATTTGACTAGTATTAGGCCAGAGTTTATAAAGAAATCTACTGACATTTTTTAAAATTCATGACTGTTATTGTGACTGTATTGATATTTAATGCTACGCGCTACGAATCTAACGCTACGAGATTTCGAAAGAAAGAGATGCCAGGTAAAACTTTCAAATTCAAAGGATATTAATATAGATGATAGAAACTTGATGATAATCCTAAACGACATGATTATGTCGATATGATAAATAATATATTATGACAATAGCGATACAGAATCCTTCGAGTGCGAGGGCCGATAATTTGGGAATTTGTGGCAAAATAATATATCTTTCTACTGATAAACGGCAAGAGTTCTACGACTCCTTTAGAGCAGCTGTTATTTCAGTGTCGTGGGCGTATTGAAACACCTGGAACATTCCAGGCTTATTTTAAAGCCCGTTAATTGTTAACAGGATTTCAGAATTAACAAGAACGGATCACGACGTTTTCACGTTGAATGTATAATTGGCAGAGCGTCTTTGTAAATTTGTGTTACTCTCTCTTTTCTGGAGAAAGCTGCTTATAAATATAAATCTTTGCCTGTGACTCTCGTCACCTGTACACCGATTTTTGTTTTCACATAATTATACTTTTACCCTCCTATCCAACTTATTATGGTTTCAATTTCTAAAAATCTAGTGATCGTATAAAGTGCAAAAAAAACAGCAAGCAAACTTTCTGGAATCCACTGTATCGGCAGTGCTTTGATACGTCATTCAGCCAATGTGTTTCTCTCTTTAGTTTTGTGCTGTATTGGTGTTAATTTATAAAAATTTTGTATTGACCATCGGTTTATTGACGTATTGTCCTGAAGATGAGCACCAGACATTCTAGAAACATTTTCTCTTTTTAAACATCAGATTTCAGTTTAAAGTCGTCATATCCTGATGGCAATGTTTTTCAGCATGTTTCTCAAATATTTAAAGTATTATTTCAAAGCAGCTAATTACTCTGTTATGTAAATATCTGCTACCCATTTACAACTGCAGGTGTTCGCCATTAAATCAATAGTTTCAAAGAGTTAGATTATCAGGAAACGTCCTGGCTAGATTATTTTAACCCTTATATTTTTATATTCAAGAAAATGAAAGTAATACATTTGCCATTCTTATCTTCTACTCTTTTCACAAAGTATTTTTTAGGACTTTCTACAGAAAATAAATAAACCTTTCATGATCACAAACTTATTTATCTGTGTGTAAAAATGTGAATGTTAACTTTTCGTACATTACAAAATGATCAATCACCGAACTGCGCCAGTAATGAGGAAGTACTAGGGCTCTCCAATTAAACTACTGTATTTTGAACTTGCTGGTTGATCTTTCACTAAGTATCACACTAGCGCCTTTATTTGAACTATTCACACTACAATCCTAGCGTAGTGTACGAATGATGTACACACCAAAAATTACAATTATCTTATTTGAATAGACTAATAAAATAACGATAGCGAGATTCAACCATGACAATCAATGCCATCTATCGAGTGTCCATATTATTCACACACAAAGACACATTTTAAAGTAACATGATTTCATTTAATTTTTCTCTTGTAGATTCGAGTACCTTATTGCTCTTCAGTGTTCCTTTTATGATAGTGATGTCTTTGGTAAACCTAGTTAAGTTTAATTTAGTATGACACTGACATTACATAATGCAGTATGCAGTGCATTATGTCTCCCTTGAGAACTAACTTGAGTGATGCACTAGTTTACGTGCTAACTGATTTTGACTTACTACCATCTATTTGTCATAGTTATACTGATGTAGAACAATGTTAAATCAACTGTTAATAAGAGCTTAGAAAGAAGACATGGCTATAACAGTATTTACTATATATGTCCGTACGGCAACGGGTTATAAAAACAAGTATTTCCATCTTATTTTCTATTACGGGGTGTTGGAAGAGAGTGTTTTACTAGATATGGAATATCATACGTAGATAATGCCGACAATAACGCTATATCCGATGCCTCAAAAACTTAACCAAACTTAATTATTAAATTGAATTATGGTGGAAAAAGTGATTACCGCAAGCGGGACTTGAACCCACGACCTCGGAATACCGTTCCGAAGCTCTTCCAACTGAGCTTATTGCGGTCGTGCTTTTCAGTAATCAATTATGCCACCACATTCGTCATTCGATTGAGTTTATATATTTTTACGTACAACGCCATCTATCAAGATTGCTTTGCAACAATCTCGACCAACCACCTAGTATTCTTTACAGAATACAAATGGGTCTAAAATAATGACGCGACGTTCATTACTAAAGTAATTTATTAATTTTGAAATTGACATGCTATGCTTTTGCTTAATAAATTGAATTATGGCGGAAAAAGTGATTACCGCAAGCGGGACTTGAACCCACGACCTCGGAATACCATATCATGTCAGTTGCAAAATTAATAAATTACTCAAACTTAATTAAATTAAACCGACAATGATTTACTGGCTATCTTGGTCTAATGACTATATAAGGTCGTCGTGTCAGTAGAATTGGTAGCAATGAGAAATCCTATGTAAAGTCAGAAAACCCGAAACAAAAAAACGCCTGTTTGTCGTGGCATAAGTAGAGTCAAAGTGAAGGATGTTCTTGCGCAATAGTGAGATATTAATAGACTGAGAAGGAAATAAGTACTAAATTTAATAAAATTATTGTCATGATTCAGAATATATCAGCTTCCTATTTCTTCTTTTCTGTTCTTATTTCTTTTTTTCGGTGTTTTCTATGTATTATAAGTATGTACATATTTACAAAAGAAAAGTAGTATATGTAGTCTATCCTTATCTGGTTCCCATAATACAAGCATAGAAATATAGATTACTTTGGGACCAGAGGACGTTGTGTGAAATGTCCTGAATATTTATTATTTATTTATTTATTCTGGTCTTTTTATCTTTCTTTTACTAGAATCTACACTAATTCAGAAAAGCGATCAAATTTCTTTCTTGTAAATTTAATTAAAACAAAACACATTGAATTTATTATAAACAAAAAACTGTAGTTACCGCGTTGACCAACCAAGCGATTTTATTTTGTAATCCCATAGCGATTTAACGCCGTCCGGTAAATACGATTGCTGGATTAAAAGTCCACAGTTCATTTAACATTCGCCTCTATAATACCGTCAGAGATTATTTTAATACGGCTAATTAGGTAATACCAAATTGTTTTATTTCATGATTTTTTTCATATATCTGAAAAGCTGTTGTCCGCAATATTGTACGCGTAGAATATAAACCTAAACCGCAACAAATTATACAAAAAAGCAAACCTCTTGAACAACTTTATTTGCGTTGCGTAGTTTTAAAGTAGGGATATACATACAAAAATAACGACTATGTGTTATAACATGCGATATATTATGTGTATTTAAAAAAAAAATATTACAGATCTTTCATACCACATTGCCTAGGTCAAGTACGAGTTGGACTCGCCCACGAAGGGTTCCTATAAGGAGTGATAACCCTATAAGGGTAAAGATAACGGTACTCCGTACCGTTATCTTTACTTATTATAAAACAAACTCATTACTTTAATTATCATAATCTGCTGTCCAAAACCAAAACCTAGCAAGTACATTTCAGTAAAATTTTCAGGAGAAGCTTTTTCATTTTGTAATCAACAAGTACGAAGTGCACTTGCTAGATTTATACATGTTCATATCTCTGATTTTATTTAAGATAGAAATACAGTTATTTTTACATTAGACGCAGTAAAAACATTGGGAAATATTGGTTTAAGAAAACGATTTAAAAAAGATGTCCCTTGCTAGGTTTTGATTTTAGAATGCCGTAATGCATTCACCATACCGACATCAAATAACCCCAAACAACGGGATAGGGACAGAGGAATGATGCTGATGATGAGTATTTATTTTTGTAGCATAACTGGTATACAAAACTGAAATTTTCAGCTCCATCATCGTTTCAGAGATACAGTCTGGTGACAGACGAACGGACGGACAGCGAAGTCTCAGTAATAGGGTCCTGTTTTACCTTTTGGTACAGAACCCTAACAAACATACTTTTATTTATTACCTGCAAAACTATCTACATGGGAATCAAACTCACAATCTGTAAACCCACATAAAACTAGATATATAATATTTTACAATATTCAACTAAGTAAATATAAATAGGAGGTTAACGTAAGAAACCTCTCAATATCTAGTACGGAGCAAATCTCAAGAGTACAGGTTGTAGCAAACGAGATGGCCACGTAATTGCCCAGGAAAATTCAGAAGCACTAAGGATGTTATTACTTTTAGTTATATTTTAAAATTTATAGTATCAAATCTGATTCTAAGTAAGTCACACATTTATGTTTAATTAAGGGCATTGTTTTTTACATTGGCATAATTGAATTATTCAATTTCATGTCTTGTTAGGATACACTTACCAATCGGGTCTTTTCAGAATTTAAAAAATTGTAACGACTATAAATACTGGAATTGAAGTCTTCTTTCTTAAGCAATGGTAAAATTCGTATGGTGAAAGCCAATCAATTAGAAAAACGCACATCCCCTGCATCAAGGCCATATACTGACAACAGAAGATCTTATATTATCTGTGATCTAAAGTATTAATATGTTGACCACAGGCCTTCTCCAATTGGAGAAGATATTTATATGAGGCATGTTGTCATAGAATATCGTTACGAACATATTGCGATATTAATACGTGCATGCCTAAGTAGGTAATTTAAATTACTTTGTGTAATTGAAATACTACAGGACGATTTTTACTCAGCTTCACAGACCACTGTGGTCACAATTTTGCTATATTTTTCACCGACTTCAAAAAAAGAAGGATGTTGTATGTTCGGCTGTACTTTATTTACTATGTTTAAGGGCCTACATCAATATTATCGTCGACATGTACATATTAACACAGCTAGTAGGTATAGAGAATGAAGAATTAGGGATATTTTTATTTGTTTACTCAAAATCTACTAAATATATTTTAATTCTGATTGACGTGTTTCTATATATAATAGTTACTTATGTTTTCAAAGTTATTTCATTAGTTAATACGCGATAATAGACCGACAAATGAAAAAAATAAGAAATTAGAGAGGTAATTTCGCTAAGATTTTCTATCGAGAAAACTTTTTTCAATCGCGTTTCTGAGTTTATGCGATCCTAGATTATATATTGAAAAAATTAGAGCTCTAGCCATTCAATCTAAAGAAAGAATGAAAACTTCGTACGTAGAAAAATGCACGAAGCTAATTTGGTATCCTCTTAAGTTTAAATTGAGCAAATAGGTCCGCGCAAGCTTTAGACGCGTATATTTTGCAGCTTCGCACAATCCGTGATCATGGCGACTGGAAAGCTCCCGAAATCCATAAAGATGGTTCCATTTTGATTTTTTATACCCAACAATGAAACAAAAATACACTATCATAACTTTTGTAACAGCTATTTCCAGACTAAAAATATCGAAGGTTCTTTTTAACTTATATAAATTGTTCCTAAACTATGGAATATGATAAATTCCAAAACTTAAAAACATATTCAAATGAGTCGTCGTAACATACATAAAACGTGTCGAAATCTTTTTAGGGTCATATCCTTTAGGGTCCCAATGGGATCGAAAATATCGCCGTAGATATTAGCATATGAATTCTGAGAGCGTAATAAAGGAATAATATGCAAATAGAGAGTTAGTGGAATGGTGCTGAGCAATAAAATGGCTGTTGTCAAGCCGTTGTTTTATTATCTTATCATATAAATCTAGACCTCGGTTCTTATTGTGCCTAGGGGAACTATTACATTTGTATTCAAGTTTAACTACCAATATTCATATTTGAAAATGTTAGAATAGAATTATGATTATTTCTAGGACGATTTTAGTATCATATAAAATTTGACTAGTATTAGGCCAGAGTTTATAAAGAAATCTACTGACATTTTTTAAAATTCATGACTGTTATTGTGACTGTATTGATATTTAATGCTACGCGCTACGAATCTAACGCTACGAGATTTCGAAAGAAAGAGATGCCAGGTAAAACTTTCAAATTCAAAGGATATTAATATAGATGATAGAAACTTGATGATAATCCTAAACGACATGATTATGTCGATATGATAAATAATATATTATGACAATAGCGATACAGAATCCTTCGAGTGCGAGGGCCGATAATTTGGGAATTTGTGGCAAAATAATATATCTTTCTACTGATAAACGGCAAGAGTTCTACGACTCCTTTAGAGCAGCTGTTATTTCAGTGTCGTGGGCGTATTGAAACACCTGGAACATTCCAGGCTTATTTTAAAGCCCGTTAATTGTTAACAGGATTTCAGAATTAACAAGAACGGATCACGACGTTTTCACGTTGAATGTATAATTGGCAGAGCGTCTTTGTAAATTTGTGTTACTCTCTCTTTTCTGGAGAAAGCTGCTTATAAATATAAATCTTTGCCTGTGACTCTCGTCACCTGTACACCGATTTTTGTTTTCACATAATTATACTTTTACCCTCCTATCCAACTTATTATGGTTTCAATTTCTAAAAATCTAGTGATCGTATAAAGTGCAAAAAAAACAGCAAGCAAACTTTCTGGAATCCACTGTATCGGCAGTGCTTTGATACGTCATTCAGCCAATGTGTTTCTCTCTTTAGTTTTGTGCTGTATTGGTGTTAATTTATAAAAATTTTGTATTGACCATCGGTTTATTGACGTATTGTCCTGAAGATGAGCACCAGACATTCTAGAAACATTTTCTCTTTTTAAACATCAGATTTCAGTTTAAAGTCGTCATATCCTGATGGCAATGTTTTTCAGCATGTTTCTCAAATATTTAAAGTATTATTTCAAAGCAGCTAATTACTCTGTTATGTAAATATCTGCTACCCATTTACAACTGCAGGTGTTCGCCATTAAATCAATAGTTTCAAAGAGTTAGATTATCAGGAAACGTCCTGGCTAGATTATTTTAACCCTTATATTTTTATATTCAAGAAAATGAAAGTAATACATTGCCATTCTTATCTTCTACTCGTTTTACAAAGTATTTTTAGGACTTTCTACAGAAAATAAATAAACGTTTCATGATCACAAACTTATTTATCTGTGTGTAAAAATGTGAATGTTAACTTTTCGTACATTACAAAATGATCAATCACCGAACTGCGCCAGTAATCAGGAATGAGGAAGTACTAGGGCTCTCCAATTAAACTACTGTATTTTGAACTTGCTGGTTGATCTTTCACTAAGTATCACACTAGCGCCTTTATTTGAACTATTCACACTACAATCCTAGCGTAGTGTACGAATGATGTACACACCAAAAATTACAATTATCTTATTTGAATACTGACTAATAAAACAACGATAGCGAGATTCAACCATGACAATCAATGCCATCTATCGAGTGTCCATATTATTCACACACAAAGACACATTTTAAAGTAACATGATTTCATTTTGTCTTGTAGATTCGAGTACCTTATTGCTCTCCAGAAAATGTTCCTTTTATGATAGTGATGTCTTTGGTAAACCTAGTTAAGTTTAATTTAGTATGACACTGACATTACATAATGCAGTATGCAGTGCATTATGTCTCCCTTGAGAACTAACTTGAGTGATGCACTAGTTTACGTGCTAACTGATTTTGACTTACTACCATCTATTTGTCATAGTTATACTGATGTAGAACAATGTTAAATCAACTGTTAATAAGAGCTTAGAAAGAAGACATGGCTATAACAGTATTTACTATATATGTCCGTACGGCAACGGGTTATAAAAACAAGTATTTCCATCTTATTTTCTATTACGGGGTGTTGGAAGAGAGTGTTTTACTAGATATGGAATATCATACGTAGATAATGCCGACAATAACGCTATATCCGATGCCTCAAAAACTTAACCAAACTTAATTATTAAATTGAATTATGGTGGAAAAAGTGATTACCGCAAGCGGGACTTGAACCCACGACCTCGGAATACCGTTCCGAAGCTCTTCCAACTGAGCTTATTGCGGTCGTGCTTTTCAGTAATCAATTATGCCACCACATTCGTCATTCGATTGAGTTTATATATTTTTACGTACAACGCCATCTATCAAGATTGCTTTGCAACAATCTCGACCAACCACCTAGTATTCTTTTTAGAATACAAATGGGTCGAAAATAATGACGCGACGTTCATTACTAAAGTAATTTATTAATTTTGCAATTGACATGCTATGCTTTTGCTAAATAAATTGAATTATGGCGGAAAAAGTGATTACCGCAAGCGGGACTTGAACCCACGACCTCGGAATACCATATCATGTCAATTGCAAAATTAATAAATTACTCAAACTTAATTAAATTAAACCGACAATGATTTACTGGCTATCTTGGTCTAATGACTATATAAGGTCGTCGTGTCAGTAGAATTGGTAGCAATGAGAAATCCTATGTAAAGTCAGAAAACCCGAAACAAAACAACGCCTGTTTGTCGTGGCATAAGTAGAGTCAAAGTGAAGGATGTTCTTGCGCAATAGTGATATATTAATAGACTGAGAAGGAAATAAGTACTAAATTTAATTATTGTCATGATTCAGAATATATCAGCTTCTTATTTCTTCTTTTCTGTTCTTATTTCTTTTTTTCGGTGTTTTCTATGTATTATAAGTATGTATTTACAAAAGAAAAGTAGTATATGTAGTCTATCCGTATCTGGTTCCCATAATACAAGCATAGAAATATAGATTACTTTGGGACCAGAGGACGTTGTGTGAAATGTCCTGAATATTTACTATTTATTTATTTATTCTGGTCTTTTTATCTTTCTTTTACAAGAATCTACACTAATTCAGAAAAGCGATCAAATTTCTTTCTTGTAAATTTAATTAAAACAAAACACATTGAATTTATTATAAACAAAAAACTGTAGCTACCGCGTTGACCAACCAAGCGATTTTATTTTGTAATCCCATAGCGATTTAACGCCGTCCTGTAAATACGATTGCTGGATTAAAAGTCCACAGTTCATTTAACATTCGCCTCTATAATACCGTCAGAGATTATTTTAATACGGCTAATTAATACCAAATTGTTTTATTTCATGATTTTTTTCTTATATCTGAAAAGCTGTTGTCCGCAATATTGTACGCGTAGAATATAAACCTAAACCGCAACAAATTATACAAAAAAGCAAACCTCTTGAACAACTTTATTTGCGTTGCGTAGTTTTAAAGTAGGGATATACATACAAAAATAACGACTATGTGTTATAACATGCGATAAATTATGTGTATTTAAAAAAAAAATATTACAGACCTTTCATACCACATTGCCTAGGTCAACTACGAGTTGGACTCGCCCACGAAGGGTTCCTATAAGGAGTGATAACCCTATAAGGGTAAAGATAACGGTACTCCGTACCGTTATCTTTACTTATTATAAAACAAACTCATTACTTTAATTATCATAATCTGCTGTCCAAAACCAAAACCTAGCAAGTACATTTCAGTAAAATTTTCAGGAGAAGCTTTTTCATTTTGTAATCAACAAGTACGAAGTGCACTTGCTAGATTTATACATGTTCATATCTCTGATTTTATTTAAGATAGAAATACAGTTATTTTTACATTAGACGCAGTAAAAACATTGGGAAATATTGGTTTAAGAAAACGGTTTAAAAAAGATGTCCCTTGCTAGGTTTTGATTTTAGAATGCCGTAATGCATTCACCATACCGACATCAAATAACCCCAAACAACGGGATAGGGACAGAGGAATGATGCTGATGATGAGTATTTATTTTTGTAGCATAACTGGTATACAAAACTGAAATTTTCAGCTCCATCATCGTTTCAGAGATACAGTCTGGTGACAGACGAACGGACAGACAGCGAAGTCTCAGTAATAGGGTCCTGTTTTACCTTTTGGTACAGAACCCTAACAAACATACTTTTATTTATTACCTGCAAAACTATCTACATGGGAATCAAACTCACAATCTGTAAACCCACATAAAACTAGATATATAATATTTTACAATATTCAACTAAGTAAATATAAATAGGAGGTTAACGTAAGAAACCTCTCAATATCTAGTACGGAGCAAATCTCAAGAGTACAGGTTGTAGCAAACGAGATGGCCACGTAATTGCCCAGGAAAATTCAGAAGCACTAAGGATGTTATTACTTTTAGTTATATTTTAAAATTTATAGTATCAAATCTGATTCTAAGTAAGTCACACATTTATGTTTAATTAAGGGCATTGTTTTTTACAGTGGCATAATTGAATTATTCAATTTCATGTCTTGTTAGGATACACTTACCAATCGGGTCTTTTCAGAATTTAAAAAATTGTAACGACTATAAATACTGGAATTGAAGTCTTCTTTCTTAAGCAATGGTAAAATTCGTATGGTGAAAGCCAATCAATTAGAAAAACGCACATCCCCTGCATCAAGGCCATATACTGACAACAGAAGATCTTATATTATCTGTGATCTAAAGTATTAATATGTTGACCACAGGCCTTCTCCAATTGGAGAAGATATTTATATGAGGCATGTTGTCATAGAATATCGTTTCAAGTGGTCCTTCATTTCACAAAAGATGCGTTCTGCTTATCACTATACGGAAAATATGACACTACTAGCTGTAGCCCGCGACTTCGTACGTGTGGAATTTAGAAAATCCCCATTTTTACAACATTTTTCACTGATACTTCCGTCCTATTAGTCGCAGCGTAATGTTATATAGCCTCCTCGATAAATGTACTAGGTACTATTTACTATCCAACAATTTCTGAGATTAGCGCGTTCGTTCGTATAATAAATAAAATCTTTAGCTATATAACATTAGTTCTATACTAATATCATAAAGCTAAAGATTTTATTTAATATTCCAATCTAAAATTTAAGTGGAGACATTTTATGTGAACGTTATAAAACAATTCACTAACATTTATTCTCTCACCTCAACATTAAGAAGAACGATACCGATATAAAATTAAGTCAACAAGATCCAACGAAAAATTATTCATAGAAAAAGATCGTAAGGTGCTAAATGTGGGATGAGGCATAGGGATGAAGAAAAGGGAAAAACTTGGATAACTGCCTTCATGAATTGGAAATGTAATTTGGTTTGGTAGGTGTGTATGTGTGTGTGTGCCAATTGTTTTTTCATCTATTGTCGTATTACGATGTTTCTGATTGACGATGCGTGACGACTATTTTATTATCAGCTCTATTGGAGTTTCGTTTCGAAGTATTTCTGTAGTTTTACCTCGTGTAGAGAGGTTATAGTCTTGTAAAGTAAACTTATGATAACTACATTTAAGTGCTGCGTTTATAAGCATGTCTCTATCCATTACTAGACATCGGTTATTGATGAATAAAGCTTCAAACTGTGAACATGTGTCCTTACATCCAGCACCTCTCTGCGATTCTAAGAGAAATGATTATTCTTTCGCCCCATGACCGCTTTAAATTGTCAATGAGAAACATAAATTTTATGTAAACTAGCTAAAAATCTAACTTTGTATCTATTTTTATGTCCATGAATTATTTTTTTTTTTTATCATTGCGAATATTTTTTAAGCTCTTAACTATTAGCAATAGACACGTCTTATAGAGAGGTTTTGTCACCGTAAGTTAATTGTGTTCACTAATTAATATTTATTCTGACAGTGTATCTGCAGATATATCAGATTTGAAGCTAATATTACGTTAATACACAAGAAATTGCGACAGACAAACGGTTGTATTATCATAAAAAATATAAAAGAATACGGTAAAATTGTAGCAATATACAAAATTAAACAGTATAACACTTTATAATAATGCTATGTTCTATTTGACAAAGTGTAAAAAAATCCCATTTGCTGCTCCACGTAAACTCGTTGCTTCTGAAATAGCTTGTGAATAGGGTTGACAATTTGTAAGAAAAATATTGTGTTATGGGATTTAGTTTCATAGGTGAAATTTATAAGATGTTATTAAGTTTATGCAGACCATTTATGTCATGTTTTTGCTATTATTTGTAGGAAGCCTAGATGAATATATCAATCGTCTAGAAGAGTTAGAGTTCTACGAAAAAATGTGAAAGGAAAAGTCTCGAAGAAGATCTAAAAAAGAAGGTTGGACTTTGTGAATGAAAATATGTAAGAAGAGGATTTAACAAGATATGATGTCTGATAGAAAACTATGGAAGAAAAAGACATGTTGCGCCGACCCCATATAATAGGGTGGGAGAATAAATAATTTGAAAGATTTTTTACATATAAAATGAGAATTTTGAAAGCATTGTAAAAAATAAGAGACATACATTTTCTTTCGCAAACCACTCTTTAATGTACAGATATATTATATGACAAGTAATTAGCATGATAACTTAATTTGAATCTATACTAACAATATAAAGCTGAAGTTTGTTTGTTTGTTTGTTTGGACGCGTTGATCTCGGGAACTACTGGTTCGAATTGAAAAATTGTTTTAGTGTTGGATAGTCCATTTATCGAGGAAGGTATATAACATTACGCTGCAACCAGAAGAGCGAAGCATTAGTGAAAAATGTTGCAAAGAAAGGGAATTATTTTTAAACAGTCACGTGCAAAAGCTAGTCAAATATAATAGTCCCTCTTAGACCAACAAATAACGACCACTTTACGATAGTTAGTTCAAGCGCTTGGTGTTTCTAAAATATTTGTAAATGACAACCCTACCATCAATATAAGTGGAGTGCAAAATACAAACACATTCTCAGTCCACGTGGCAGACAATCATATGCCACATAGACAACGGGGGTATGTCTAGCCCCGTAAAATATACATATTACCGATTTATTATACGTTTTATAGAAATGACTTTCTACTAAAGGGAATCTAAATTGGTGTAAATTTTACGCCCAATGTTTGAAGTGAAACGTAATTTATGTTAGCCGATAGCTAGATTTTTTTTGGCTTATGTGATTCAGACATGTATAATGGTGCCAATTCTATGTGTACAACTAAACTTAACAAAAAAATTAAAACAATTGTGGTGTATTTTTATTTTTATAAATTGGCTATTTCATTGCGCACATTTTTATTAATTAAAATCTTTAGTCTAATATACAGACTTTCTAATAAAAAAATTTCAGCTAACATTGCCAAATTAGGATTTTTCATTATTTTTGATCCGCTGTTTATGTTTGTATATTTTTTTTAGAAAATATAGACTATTTTAAGCAACTAATTTCAATATTATTGAAATATTCACTATATAGAATTTTTAAAAAATACTTAAAGATACAATTTTAAATGTTGTGACGTCATCGTTATACGTAATCTGCTTATTGCCTTTTCTACTATTTATTTTATTGCCTTTTCTAATATTATGCTCCCTACAAAAATATGGGTATCGTACTGCCCTTTTTTCTTCGCGCAAGTTAAACCGATTTTTGTTTCTACGCTATATTATAGATGAAGAATATATCTATGCTTCTGTCACTTTCTTTATTTCAATACATAATAACTAAAAGAAATATGAACATCCGAAAATCCCGATTTTTTCGGTTTTCTTTAGGTAATGTTGCATAGTCTATCATACATATTTGCTAACGTTTTACCAAAAAAAAAGTGATAGAAGCATAGATATACTCTTCATCTATAATATAGCGTAAAAACAAATAAAATCGGTTTATCTAACACGAAGAAAAAAAAAGAGTACGAAACGTCTTTTTTTCAAAAAATTGTAGGTAAAATCTGTTTCGGCTATATTTGTCCCTTTCAGCACGGTGCTCGGGAATAGGGATAGCAATACCTAAGGCAAATACCTAAATTAGGAGTACAGTACCCTCTTAAGACAGATTGCAATAAATTTTTCAAAGTTGCCAAGTTGATTTAATAGACCAATTTCAACTCCACCACAGAGTAGTAATACCTAAGAACGCCTTAATATTTTAAGTCCTTCATTTCAAGGGCAAATAGGAATCATTTTCTTTTTTGGAAAAATTATCGTAAACATAGCAAATTTTCCGAAAAAAAAACGAATGGATCGTGATCAGAAACTCTATTCCCCGAAATGGTTTTTTAATTAAGAGTTTAAAAAAAATATGAACAATGCCAATTGACACTATCAATTTTCATTTTTTAGATAAGGTTAGTTGTGCATATAGAATCAGTACCAATGATTTGTTCTGTAATATTTTTTTTGTATTTATAAATCATAACACGCCTGTATTCTTTAAAAACTGTTCACAGCCGAGTTCGAGTTCGCATACGATCGAAATTAAGCTATTTATACGATCTTTACCTCCTCGTCTCTGGAGAATATATCTGCTGGTTGCGGCTGATAAAATGCAAGGCGAAGAACTCCTTCAATATTCATTTCCATCCCCCATATTTTCTATGGTATTATTAATTAAAAGTACATCATTTCAAACTGTATTTTGTACAATAATAGTAACTAAGAGTTTTTACCAACTTAAGAATTTTTGTCAGTTTTATAACTTTCATTTGCTTCTATTTATCAAAATAATCTTAGAATATGCACCATGATAAAACTACTAATATTACAAAAAGTTTATAAAAAACTAGCTGGCCCGGCAAACGTTCTTTTGCCATACAAAAAAAAGTTTTAAAAAAAATTTTAATTAAATGAACTATAAACCTCATGGAGCTCGAGACCTTTCCAACGAATGCAAAACCGTGGAAATCGGTTCGTGCGTTCTGGAGTTATAGCGTCAGGAAGAAAAACCCGACTTATTTTTATATAGTAGATTATGGGTGTATATAGGATGTCCATTACTTCTTTACGCAGAAACTAGGTACTGAATTGACATTAATTAATATTTTTTTCATGCAATTGATTTGCTATACTTTTTCATAATAAATCAAATTATAGGGAAAAAATGATTATCAGGAGCGGGATTTGAACCCACGACTTTGGAATGCCGTCCCGTACATAATAACCAAATTTTCCACTACAATATTTCTCAATGTGAGTAAAACATCGAGCGATGTATTTGTACTACGCCATCTATCGAGCGGTTTGCACCAACTAATTTGATTTATTAACTACTGAACTGACTTTTATGAAACTTTACAACTATGATATCTCACTTTCGCGCCATGGTAAAGTTTCTAAATAAAATAACACGTATACGGATCAAGAGGGCACGATACCAAATTATGCTCCATACAAAAACATAGGTATCGTACTTCCCTTTTTACGTCCCGAAAGGTAAACCGATTTTAATTGTTTTTACGCTATATTATAGCTGAAGAGTATATCTATGCTTCTGTCGCTTTCTTTTTTACAATACATAATATCTAAAAGAAATATGACCATCCGAAAATCCCGTTTTTTTTTCGGTTTCCTTTAGGTAAAGTTGCAGCGTCTATCACACATATTTGGTAACGTATAACCAAAAAAAAAGTGATACAAGCATAGATATACTCATCATCTATAATATAGTGTAAAAACAATCAAAATCGGTTTAATTTTCGCGAAGAAAAAAGGGGAGTACGAAACGTTTTTTATTCAAAGAATTTGTAGGTAAAATCTGCTTCAGCTATCTTTGCTCTTTCAGCACGGTGCTCGGGAATAGGGATAGCAATACCTAAGGCAAATACCTAAATTAGGAGTACACTACGCTCTTAATTCAAACGCTTAGATATATCTTATAAGAAAATCCTCTAAGAATGTGTTTCTTTAAACTAAAAAATATATTGTCTATTTTATTAACTTACTTCATTCTGTTTTTAATTAAAGTTCAAGTTACCGTGAAAAAGTTTCCCGATGCAAATGAAGAAATTTACCTTAGACGCTATCTAGACTCTGCTTTCTTCCTGCAAAGCAAGTTATTAGAAACTACTTTCTTATATGTTTTGTTTACGTTTTGTTTAATTAAATCAGATTGTAGGAAATAATAATGCAGAAAAATGAATAAATGCATTTACAGCGAAAATCATAAAATCATCTATACAAAGCTGAAGAGTTTGTTTGTTTTTTCACATCATCTCAAGAACTACTGGTTCGAATTGAAAAATTCTTTTATTTTTGTATACCTTTTTTTTCATGCTGCGCTCGGCACGAGTCCTCTTTACTTTGTTTGGGCATTTAGTTTAAAATACCATACTGATCAGATGTGTTAGGATAGTTTTGAGGTTTCCATCCTTCACAAACAATGTTATCCTATCCTTCATATATCGCTGGCTTTTAGAGCACTTTAGGGTGTTTATTACTCATGAACAGCCACAAGGGACTATTACATAATCATCAGAATGTTTATAATCTAGAAGTTTCCACAGATTGTGTCCTTTTCATAGTCGTAACATAAACACATTACCTCGAAAGCAATACATTGAAACAAGTTTAAAGTGTTAGCCATTGGGTTGTACCTGACTATAGCTAGGTCCTGGCTACTGCCTATGGTACGACTCTGTAATCAGCCATTCCTATGCAAATTCCCTCGCTGAACCAACTATGACTTTATATAAAGGGTTGCATACCTGTTATGGACATTGAGTTCACTACAAAAGAAAAAGTTTGGAGTAAGAAATGACAACACGATTTCTATATAACTGTGATTGGTTGTATATATCTACATAATATCCTATACTGTTTATTACTAAGAATTCTGTAAGATTTAACTAACAAGGAATTCCAATTAAAACCTAATTAGTCAAGATTTTTAAACCACATGGCAAAGTAAACAGGAACGTTTATTATAAAATAAGAAAAAGAAGAAAAAAAGGACACATAGCTCGATGAAATATGTAGGCCTTAGTTTAGTTAGATATTTATTTTAGGTGTTCATTCGAAAATTCAATTCTACTATTTCTATTTATAGAAGAATAAGCAAGTAACTATAATGTTGTGAACTTATATATTGACGGGCTTCGTGGTGTAGTGGTTCATGTAATGGACTACCGTTCACAAGGTCGCGGGTTCGATTCCCGCTTGGGACAATCATTTGTGTGATATTCATAAATGTCATACAAATGTTTGTACTACGTCTGGGTGTTTTCTATGTATTATAAGTATGTATTTACAAAAGAATTTTATATATAAACTATTTTAGTTTATGTATTATATCCGTATTCTGGTACGCATAATACAAGCATAATAAGCTTAGCTTGGGACCAGAGGACGTTGTGTGAAATGTCCATGAATATTTATTATTTATTATTATTATGTGTTTTTGTATTTAAAGTGGCAAATTCAATGTACTTATTAGGAATTCAGGTTGATTCCAATGTTTGGAGCCGCGTCCGCTATAGGAGTAAGTGAATTTTCTCCTTTATGCAGCCACTTGACTCTTGCTACAGAAGGTTTTATCCTTTGATTACACTTGGTGGAAGTTGCGAGGGATTTGAATGAGGCCCCAGGCGCGAGGATAGATGAGAATCGTTTCAAAAACTTTGTGTTTACATGTCAACGTTACGAGCTACTGACTATTAAGAGGATACTGTACTCTTCATTTAAATTTAATTTGTGGTAAAACTTTACCAAATTTGTGTGATAGACACTGCAACTTTATCTAAAGAAAACCGAAAAAAAGTGGGTTTTTCGGATCGTCATATTTCTTTTAGTTATTATGTTTTGAAAAAAAGAAAGTGATAGAAGCATAGATATACTCTTTATCTATAATAAAACTATTACAATCGGTTTAACTTTCGCGAAGAAAAAACGGAAGTACGATACCCATACTTTTGTATGGAGCTTAATTTGGTATCATACCGTCTTAACGTTACTTAGTCAAATCTTGATATTGGATCTCTTGGAGTGATCTGTTAGTCTTGCGATCTTGCCACCATTATATTGATTCACCATAAGATATTTAATATTACTTGGTGTTGTGGCATCACTCATATAAGCCTAATTAGTATTAATAATGTAATTATGAGTGTGGATAAGGCCTAGAAAGTATGTTTGGATCGTTGCAGATGGCGCTCTCTACCTATCCCCGTGGGAAAAAAAGCGTAAGAATGATGATAGTATAAATAATTTATCCAGAAATTGACTACATACACAATTTAAATTATAGCCAAAGTTCTAAAACTGTGGATTATTATATTTATAAAATGGAATACTTATATCAGGATGTTTATTTTCCTATACAAATTTTAGTAAAGCGTCTTTCAGTAAAGCCAAATCTTCAATCCAGTCACGTGTTCTGTAGCAACCAAAAATTGCAGCCGGAACAACAGTGCCAAGTGACTTCGTTAACAAAAAACTTGTATTGTCAACATTTTGTAGAACACGGCTTTATCTTATATACTTACGTCTTTGCCAAAACAAACAGGGTTTTGGTGGAACTGTGGGTAATTTTCCTCTAAATAGGATTAAAGTATACATTGTTAGTGCTTATTTCAATTTTCTTTCTGTATTTTTCCACGATATATCTAATAATTGCGAAAATGTTTTTCTCTCATCAGCCCATTAACGTCCTCTTGTTGGGCCTCTTCCACTTTGGTAGAGCTTTTGGTCTACTGTGTATAATATTGGTAGAGATTTTAACACAAGCTATACATTTTTTATTTAAGTCTTTTGTAGTTACTGTAGTTAATAACACTTATATTAAAGTTCCTTTCTACCCATTAGTGAACGGCTATGGTCTATAGATGTTATCCTATTTAAACAATCAGCTGGGTTACACCTGAAACCAAAAGAGATATTGAACAGTAGCTATAGATCAATAAATCTTTATGACCCACCTAGTTCCACCTAAACCATTCATTACTAAGTTAATCTTGAACAAGGGACTAACAAATATTGACGACAGAGTGTCTGTCTGTGGGCTCGAGTGATAAGCCGTGAAGGGCCAGTCTTATTGGATAAGCACACAGGCAATCACGGCCGGACATGCTCGCCCAAATGTCCGTCTAGCAACTGTGACGTACTTCTGTGGTGATTAAGATTTAAAATATAGATACGACATTTGATCTCGTTATGGACGTATTAATACGCCAATTGCATTTTAAGAGTTTAATTAAAAATATTGAAAAATAATGCGGATAAATTATTTATCAAAGGGTAAATTTTAAGTTACATTTCTATTAACTGTGAAGCTTCGTCTTATATGTAGGATTAAGTTTTTCTGAACACAAGTTGAATAAAATATTATTATTATTTGAATAAATACCATAAAAGGAACTGTAATGTTAGTTGAACATCTTAAAAGAGATATTAATGATCTGTATTAGGAATGTCGAAAAATTTCTCCAGTTAAATAAGTATCCACTGAACATTTCAACATCATACGTGGCAAAAATCATCATGAAGGTAAAAAAATGTGTAAACAAGGTAGTCACCTCTGCGTTTAACTCTTTGTTATCGAACCTTTAGTAGATTTATTTGCATTGGTAATTCATAATAATGTTATTATTGGCGAGTCGACAACGCGTCCAGTTCCTCTTTGATTGTCACCCTTCGTAATCGAGTTTGTCCGTCCAACTATATTATTGATTTTTGTTATTAAATCATTCGCTTTAGTTGTTGAGGGACTGTATTGACTGTTCCTTTTTGTTTTCATGCTGACCCCACCAATGAAATTACTAATTGTTTGATTTTGTACAGATCGGAAGGGAACCCGTTTGGAAACACAGATGTTGCCGGCCATATATTTAATTACTTACCACTCCATAGTTACATCCGTATTGTAGAATATTTATTTGATACATTTTATAACTTAGTTGTACGCCCAATTACTTCTTAATATGAGATCTATTACTTGCCGTGTTTTTAGTAAAAGATCCTTTTACGTCTTCTGGCAGTAGACGTTATTTCGTTGCATCTTTTTAATAACGTTATCAAACGACATTCATGACAGTTATTAGATTGGTGTCATTTATTCTAAGAACATCATCATACAAACAACAGGCAGGACATTAGCAGTAAATTACAGACAGTAGCATCCTTGATTCCATTTTAAAATATTTAGTTAAGCAAGGAAATCTTACTACATTTAAAAAAAAGTACTATACGTTTCAACTGAGAATAGGATTGGCAATGACCTTTTAGTTGTCAAAAGTGATTAGGAAAGTACTGTCGGCAACGTAACTTTATTTGCGTATCAATAATGTTTTTTTTCTTTTACCTAAGCTCGGTAATTTGAAGCGAAAAACGTCTTAAATTATTTAGTAATAATAGTTAAATATTATTAAAAAAGAAATACTATTTTCATTCAATAATTTCGTTGTTGTATACTACGATAATAAGTTGAATTACCAACCGCCATTTTGTTGTTGGTGGTGAGTTTTGTTGAGTGTATGAATTATAAGGCATTTTATTTTAAATTCTGTTAGTTATGTGGTTGTTTTCCGTTAAAAAATAAATTTATACTTATTTCTCATTCTTTTTGTTTGTTAGTGTTGTTATTTTGAAGTTGTCGTTATTTGCTATAGTTTTTAATTGTATTTGTCTCGCTAATTGCTCGAATGGCTAAATGCTAAATTAGTAAACGATAGTGACAAAGTTTAAGATAAATTATATGACACGGGGTCAATCCTATTATCATTTGAACGGCATAGTACTTGGCTTTAGGTTTCAAAATGAGAATACTCTTTTAAAATGTAAATAAATCCTCTTAAAATATAATTTTCTTACGATATAAGACAGCATCTGTATTTGTTAGAATCAATATTTTTATTAATGTCGTATCGTTCCCGCCATGACACGGCGGCTGGCGTTTGTTTCTCCAAAAGACAAAGCTGCTTTTCTTGTCTAAACCTACAACGATAAATCCATTGATGTCCAGTGCAGCTTATGCGGAACCCCGCTGTTTGTTTTACCAACAAAACAATACAGAAATACACACAAAATTCACCTGTACAATAACATACTACAGTATGAACTGGGTGTAAGGTTATATTTGTATGTCACATCAAAAGTAATTTTATTTGGAAGTCAAATTATTGAAATGTTACTTCTATGTTCAAAGAATTTCAAAGTGCAAGTGAGATTATTAACAATTAGCTTGGCATTTTCACGGTTTTAGCCAAACATTATTTTTATGTATACGTCTGTGTGGCGACGGATTAAGAATACAGGTGTCATAGTCCCTTTTCCTTCCCAGGGTGCTGTAAAAGCCATCTAAGGAACATTGTAAACAGATAACATCTTGCGTGACAGACGGAAAACTCGAAAATAAATCCTGGGCAATATGCCTGATTACTGTGGCATAATAAACCATAATATTCCGTCCCAGAGTGAAGGAGCCTCATGCCCAACAGTGGGACAAAAAAGAGAATAATATTTATGTAATTTATATTCCCACTCGTTCAAGCATTCCAGACACAATGGAATAAATTTTGGAGCTACAAAGATATACTTAAATCAAATTTACCTATTAATCTCAAGAAAAAAGTTTTCGACTCTTGCATTCTACCATGCCTAAGCTACAGATACTACTACTATGTATACTCAAAATAAAATACAAACTAGCCAACGGTCGATGGAACGAAGTATGCTAAGTATAAAAAGGAAAGACAGGATAAAAAATGAAGACATAAGGAACACCACGCAAACCATTGATGCCCTGCACCACTGCAAAAATCTAAAATGGAAGTGGGCGGGCCATGTTGCTCGTATGAGCAACGACAAATGTATGACAAGAAACGTTACTATGTGGAGCGGACCGCTTGGGAAGAGAGGCAGAGGAAGACCAGTGGAGAGATGGAAGGACGAAATAATAAAAGTCGCAGGAACAAATTGGGCAGAAAAGGCAGAAGAGAGGGACACATGGAGACAACTGGAGGAGGCCTTTACTCGTAGAGAGGTCCTTAATAATATCAACTAATATTATAATAAATGACGATTTAAAAAATGTATTTAAGGAAATAAATGAGGCTTTATTATTATTATTATATTCCCACACTAGCTCAATTTATTTATTAGAATAATAACTCCATCCATCCATCAACCTTTCTCAGTCCACTGCTGGACATATGCCTCCCCCATAGAACGCCACAACGCGTGGTCCTGCGCTAACTGCATTCAGAATAATAATTAGTAGGTACTAAATAGCAAATATATACTAAGATTTTGTTCTTTACAGTGCGGTAGTTTTTCCTAACTTCATCGATTAAGCATAACATAGCACCGTCTCATATAATCCGTTCACCGCGTGTAACACTGTAGAGTACAGCTAGTCTCTAGTATAAAGTTGTTTTTTTAAGGGTATAATATGTCGTAGGGTTCTATAGTTAATGTTGTAATTAGCCCTAGCCCATGACCATCCCATTGTAGACTCTATCAAATAGTTTAGGAGGCGTGACGAGACAGAACGCTACATTGAACACGATTTGCGAGCCGACGCGGTTGTCTCTCTTACTACAAGTTAGTGTAATGTTAGTTTTTTGTGATGTTTTTATGTGACTTTGTGTACTTATAGAGGTTTGGACACTCTGTATTGCTAAGCGACAAACAACGTATTTTTCGTATAGTCCAGTCAAATTACGGCTGAGAATGGGAAAAATAATCACTAAAATACCTAGTTTGGGAATTATGAAGGATCGATCGGGGGGTGTATTCTGAGCTTATATTCCAATTTGAGGGAATCTAGGGAGGTCAGCTCAAGGTCATTTCGATGAAAACGCGTTTAATTCGATATCTCGAGAACGGTTAGTGTTAGGCAAAAAATTGTAGGGACCTTTTCTCTTTTAAATTAAATTTACTAACTTTTTTATCCGAAACTTTTTTTATATCATCAATATTTTTCAATTTATTGCTTCTGATAGGCAAAAATTTTACTTTTTTTCCTCCCTTTTTTTATTTTTCGCCATTTTCTCCCCAACCGTTAAATTTTATTAAATTTTACCCGAATACGAAAGTGTTGCTCTTTTAATTATGAACAACTTTATATGTAAACTTTTTTCTGTAATGCCAATACCTTCGGAGTTATATATTACTTTACCGAGCGAAATCCGTGCCACTGTCGCAATATCATCGACATCAGTGGGTATTTAGTATTTGAAAGAAATATTAAAGTATTCCATGATCATTTATTAGCCAACTTACCTGTATCAAAAGGTGAATCGATTAAACTATTAAAAAATTGAACTTCATTTAAATATTAAATATTGTAATAATTGAAATATCATTTAATTAAATATAATAACAATTTGACGAGCCTCGTGGTTGAGTGGTTTATGTAACGGACTGCTGATCAAGAGGTTGCGGGTTCGATTCCCGCTCGGGACAATCATTTGTGTGATTTTTCTAATTCTCATACAAATGTTTGTACTGCGTCTTCTATATATTTTCTTCTTCTATATATTGCGTGTTTCTATATATTATAAGTATGTATTTACAAAAGAAAAATAGTATATGTATTCTATCCGTATTCTGGTACCCATAACACAAGCATATAAGCTTAGCTAGGGACCAGAGGACGTTGTGTGTAATGTCCGTGAATATTTATTATATTTATTATTTATTTATTTAAATATTGTACTTTTTCAATTTGGGTATTTTTTATTTTATTCAATGGGATAATAATGTGAATAAGGATTAGAAAAAGAAGTAAACGAATAATTGAAACTGTTTTACACATATATTGATAAAAAAATAGGTCATAAAATTGGTAAAATTAAGTACGCGAGGTCGATGGAAGTGAATCGTCAATATTAAAGGCCCACACTAATGCACGCGACAGTGTGTCTGTGAATACGCGTCGCGACAGTGGCACGGATTTCGCTCGGTAAAGTAATATATAACTCCGAAGGTATTGGCATTACAGAAAAAAGTTTACATATAAAGTTGTTCATAATCAAAAGAGCAACACTTTCATATTCGGGTAAAATTTAATAAAATTGAACGGTTGGGGAGATAATGGCGAAAAATAAAAAAAAGGGAGGAAAAAAAGTAAAATTTTTGCCTTTCGGAAGCAATTAATTCAAAAATATTGATGATAAAAAAAAAGGTTCGGATAAAATAGTTAGTAAATTTCATTTAGAAGAGAAAAGGTCTCTACAATTTTTTGCCTAACACTAACCGTTCTCGAGATATCGAATTAAACGCATTTTCATCGAAATGACCTTGAGCTGACCTCCCTAGATTCCCTCAAATTGGAATATAAGCTCAGAATACACCCCCCGATCGATCCTTCATAATTCCCAAACTAGGTATTTTAGTGATTATTTCTTTCGGTAATTTGACTGGACTAGTAGTAGAACTTCTTTACGCACTCTTGCTATGGGAAGTAAGCTGGTGATTGGAACAAGATAGAGCTGTGTAGTCTAAAGTACACTCGTTTTTTGCATCGAATATAAACGTATAAGTTTGGTTAGAAGTACTGGCGGGACAGAAATATCTATATTACTCCTTTTGAAAAATAAACGATTAACTTCTAAATAAGTTGATCAATAAATAGCTCATTATCGACAATTGTCAATATTTTATCTATGCTTGATTCTTGCTATGAAAGTCAGGCTAAACTAAACTTTTGTCCTTACTTGAATGTCAATAAAATACCGACGACAGCATCCTCTATAGAAAATTGGACAGATCGTTGATCTGGTTTATCAGATAGAAATATCTAACTAGGATAACAATCTATCCGCAATTTTAGGTTGATTATTAAAAACGCCCGTTAGAGATCAACCTATTGACATGCTTTTTTGCTCCCTTTGCGTAAAGAACCTACTCCATACATATGGAATGGCTTCTAAATTGCTTCTTTTCGTTATTACAAAACAAAGTACAATATTCTTATCTGTTTAGTATCAATGAAAGTTCCACGTACGGGGGTTCATGATACCGAGACATAAATTAAGAGTACAACAAACTTCAGTGAATAATTATAAGCCTGGTGTGTCCGTTCACTTGTACTTTCATTATCTTAGCGTGTGTTTTCATTGTTTTTCGTTAATTTGAATTCTAGATAATCGGAAGGACTTTTGAAGTCTATGGTGATAACGATATAGACTTCATGTCCACTTTCAACTTATGCGTGTTGTGTAAGGAATGTATTTTTACGGTACGGTACGGTATTTGGATTATTCTTACTTACAATAATGAATTTGCTTCTTTTCGTAGCACTCGTAGCTTCCTTTAGTAGCGTGCTTAGAAGCTTTATTTTATTATGTTAAGTTATAGTAATGTCAAATTCAATTAATATATTTAATAATAATATATTTATAATAATATAATAATAATAATATATTTATTCATAAATTCACAATAACAACACAGAAAATGCCAGTTATTCTAAAATAAAATTAAATACTACGGTACCAAAGTTACACAATGTATCTTAAATATTACTACAATGAAAAAATGTTAAGTGAATAAAGTTGTAAGCATGAACACAGAAACTCATTGGTTTCTACACTAGGCTAAGCCTGTCTTGTAGACATATAATTAATATGTACTTATTATTTATATTTGATTATTCTAGAACAATCACTATCATACCGTCACGCCTTGTTCCCATGGGAATAGGCAGTGACTATAGAACATCATCTGCTACGATCTAAACACACCACTTAAGCTTCATTTACACTCTTGCTTTTGGTTATACATGGAGTTCTAGAAGAAACAATTATATTCTATAAAAAATAAATATATATTATAATTGGTTCCAATGTTTAAATTTTTAGCAAACTCTAGATGATTGAAATACAAACGATTAAATCAAAATCGTATCGTAACCAATGGAGACAAACATCCCGGTGGCATAGCAGACGCAGCACGTGTACCTAATGTCTCGAACTGTTTGATTTAAAGGCGCAACAATTGTGTTTATGAGCTACAGAACCCTTCACCCCCATATACCTACCCCACTTAACACAACTACCAATGATAAAGCAACCAAGTTTTGTTATTCACGGCTTTGTTGAAACAATTTTGTTGTAACATTTCGGTATTATAATTGTTTATTCATATTACAAGGCTTGGAGCATTATTCAGCAGGAGTGGACATTGGTACCGATTCTACCGGCACAACTAAACTATACATAACAAAACATAAATAAGGTTGACTGGTAAATAATACCCAAGGCATTAAATCCACCTTTCCACAAATATAATGAACTACTGCGGCCTGGCTGTATATTTTTGTACCCACATCACACCAAAACTGTTGCATGGAGTACGAGAACGTTTCTCATACTCATTGCGTACGGTTACTGTCATTTCTTAATGTGTGTGTGAGATTTTGGACGTGGCGTGTCTAGCGACCAATGAAATTACATTATAGTGTTTGTTGGCGTTACCTCAGCACGCTACTGACGCGGCAGTATATTTGTCAAAGAAAACAATGTGTATAACTACTCCCGTTTGTTTTGTACTCTAATAATTATGGAGATGTATCATGAATTGCAAATATCTATGTATATGCAAGAGATTACAAGGTAAGGGACTAAATGTATTTCACTATAATACGCTAAATGTACACACATTTCTGTACATGTGAAGGATTAAAATCTATATTATGCGTAAGTTGAGATTGTTATAGTAGAACGATTTTGTATATTTATAGCCCTATTTACACCTTCGATCCTTATTTTTTTTATAACTGTAAATGTCACTCTGTCTGCCTCACATGCCAAAAATAATGAACCGATTGAAATTAAATTTTGATAGTAACAAATCATAAATTACTTTCTAAAAGTGATTCTTAGGGCCTCGTTCACCATCTTCAAGTAAAGCGTTGATTAGTTACTTATCGATTAGCGTTAATTGTCAAGTAATAGTTACGAGTATCTTCTGTCAATTTCAATTTTTTAATCTTAAGATTACTGCTACTCGAACGTCGTGAACGTCGCACGTGTAGTTACTGGTGACTTTAACTAGCGATTAGTCTACTTGGCGCTTTACTTGAGAATGGTGAAAGAGGCCCTTAACCTAGTATACTTAGTATTATACATAATATTCTCTAACACTCATATTTTGTTTAAATAAAACTACTTTTTATGGATTTAGACGCATGTATTTGTTTTAAATGTTATCGGAGACGTTGCAGTCAACATGGTCACGGATAAGACTGGTGACCGCAGTCTCCGTAAAGTTGGGCTAAAATATATAACAAAACTAGCTGACCCGGCAAAGGTTGTTTTGCCATATTAAAAAAAAAGTTTGAAAAATAGATGTTGGCCGATTCTCAGACCTACTGAATATGTATGTAAAATTTGAGAAGAATCGGTCAAGCCGTTTCGGAGGAGTACGGTAACTAACACTGTGACACGTGAATTTTATATATTAGATATACCTACGCGTTTAGACGTTTATGGATTTAATTTAAAGTAGTTTTATTTAAATACCTAGTATTAGGTTAGCTAGTATTTCAATGTAAACAACACTGAATAAAAAAAATTACTTCATATATTGCATGAATAGGTACGTGAAGTAAAATTTTTTACTTAGTGTTGTATTGTACCACATTATTTAACCAATTAGGGGAGAAGTGGATGAGAAAAAAGTATTAATTGCAAACAAAGAGCAATGTCTAATGCTATGGGGATCTCAAAAGAGGTTTTATCGGTTCAAATTAAGAGGCTTTTGTGAAACATTTCCATGCCCCATAGAAGAAAATTAATTTAAAGATCCATGGTGCCAATTTTAGAAGTTATCAAAAATAGATAGATCTCTTTACCTTAATATGATATCAGTAATAGAAAAGAAAATATATGGAATAGAATTATTATATATAGAAGAAAAGTAATATACATATATCTGAGGCAACCTGCAGGAATTTGTCTTGTGAAATACTCAAATGAAATATGTATTAAGCCCACGGCCACCGAGATTAAGCTCGTGCCAGAAAGATCAGATATTAATGAGGATTGTTGTCCATTGAAAGCGATAAAACTTATATATAGCAATATTTTGGTAAGATATATTTGAGAAATCAAAATAGTTGATTCTGTAACTGTAAAGCTAAAAGTTTTTTACCTGCCAATGATAGATTTGCACCCTTTAGTAAATATTCTGTTATATCTAGGTACAGCGAGAAATGGAACTTCAAAAAGAAACTCGGTGCTAATTATTTGTTAGTTGATGGATGATTTAATAATGTATGTAATAATTGAAATGTTGGCAATGATAGTAAATAGAAGTAAAAAGTAAAAGTCTAATAATAGTTATCTAAAATTATCAAGATTCTTATACATATTTGTTACTAGGTATGTAAACTCAAAGATGTGTGTAAAGTTTAAGCATTATAATTTCAGCTTAGTACATTCTACATTATGGCCTATAGCCATAGACATTCGAACTGAAAATAAAGTACTGCGCCCTTTCTTTGATATATTATAGCCTGTGATAGCTACCACTGGATTGACACTAGGTGAGCGGGAATCAAAGAATTTAATCTACAATGAAAGAAGTTGGAGGTTCTTTGTGCGTGTCACCCGCCTCCGACCCACAGAGCTGTGGTAATCTTTTACATGGAATGAGAAAGATCTGCGCAATCAGGTATTGAGCCAATATAAAAATATTGCTTTTTTATTACAAAAGAAATTTCTTATACGTAAGCCGTGTAACCTTATAAGAGCAAGTACAGTTATGAGATTATTTACTCTAAACATGGAATTACAATATAATCTTTATATACTAGGCGTAATCTGCTGTTTCACCCACAGTTTTTGCTCAGCCTTATAGATTTTAGCATAATATTATGCTATATGCGTGCAAACTGTGACCTACATTATTCCTAGTTCTAGATACTCGTACAACCAAAGAATTGATTTCGCTATAAGATGCTGCAAATAGCAGGGTGATATTCAGTTCCTTATATTATCAAATAATCATCGTCATTATTATTAGACCACGTCTTTTTCCCATGGGGATAGGCAGAGACTATCTGCTACGACCCAAACACAATGCTTTGGCATCATTTACACTCAATATCAAGTAAGTAGTAAGTACAGCTAATGTTAAAATAGCAGATATATCCGTAAATTTTATTATAATAACTCAGAGGCCGATTACATGTAAATTTGAATTACTTGAAACCGGGAATAATTTTTATGGTGACAAGCTGTTGCTCACGCCTTCCCTACCCATATAAACCGTAGTTTCAAAGATTGAAGCTCACATACGGATATACAGAAAATCAAACTTATTTTATAACAAGTAAAATAGGAGATATATCATCTTCTAATATATCAAATTCTCCTGTCACGATGTTTGTAAATATACTCCTCCGAAATGGTTCGACCGATTTTCGTGAAATTATGTGTACATATCCGTTAGGTCTGAGAATCGGACAACATCTATTTTTCATCCCCCTAAGTGGTAAGGGGTTCCCCCCTGACATTTATTGATTTCTTTCACAAAGGCAGCAGATATAAACAAATACAGAGGCAAGGCAGAGGCAATATACAATATTACACTTTAAATTTTGTATTTGTATGGCAAAACAACGTTTGCCGGGTCAGCTAGTAGTTTAATATAAAATGCCTTCTCCAAAAACTAATGAATCTTTGCCCCTTTCCTTACAATTCAATATGATCCCTTTGTTGCTGGTTTTCTCTTTAATAAATGCGTTGAATCCCGAATTTTGGTTCGAATAATATTGTCACCTCGCGGCACCCGGGCTGTATTAGTGGGACCTAGTTGACTTTCATAGGCTCTTTGAACACTTTTCAAGGGAAAAATGCTATTTGAATAAACTTATATACTGAAATGATTGAATTTCTTTGTATTTTTTACAATATCCTTTTACGTTATCCTGTATTTATACCATTATATTACATTTCTTGTGAATATTGGTTCGTTTTAGCATTGTAAAGCGTTGAATACCAGTATAGACAATTAATTCATAGAACTGACCGAAACTGAAATTCTGGACCAACTGGAAAGTAACGTTATAATTTTAAACGCCAAAAGACTTCAAAGACGTAATTTTGAGACTGGCAAATTTGAGGACTGTGAATGTATTAGATTATGTTTTAAAGGATCTTCTCTGCCGCCTTATGTCGGCGTTCACGGTATGAGGGTAAAGGTCGAACCGTACATATTCCCCGTGACACAGTGCTCTAAATGTTGGAGATACGGCCATTCTCATAGGACGTGTTCGCAAAATCACTTGACTGGTCCTAAATGTGGAAAAGCTCATGCAAATTGTGAAATTAATTCATATTACTTATACTTTTATTCATATATACTTATATATACTTTCATATATACTTCATATTACTTTCAAAATCTTCTGATCTATGACATACTCCATATTTGTTGTCGTGTGGTGATGGATTAAGAATTTGTATTCTTGTCTTCTTGTATCACCACCCCACAACCTTCCTAGGGTGTTGTAAAAACCAGCTGAGGAATGTACACCGATAAAAGGATGCTCTCTGAGAGACAGAATATTGGAAAATATTAATTTAAATAATCTTTTTTTTTTGCTAAAATTTGCATATTATTATATTTGTTATTGTTTGCTACTGTTATTTATTTTTCTTTTCATTAGTTGATTATTTCTTGTTATTATTTATTAATTAGATTTTTTTTTCTTTCCTTTCATACTAACTTTTGTAAATTTCTATCTTAGTTTATAGTGCATGTGGTGCCTACCTGTAATTTAATTGTAAAGATATGTAAGTAATAAAATGTTATTTAACATTCTAAGTGTTAACAATTGTTGGTAAGCCAAATAAATAAAATAAAATAAACTCGGCCAACATGCCAGATCAACACTCAACTCCCAAAATGAGGAGGTCCGTGTCCAACAGTGGAACGTTAAACTGGAGAAAGTGAATATAATATTAGTTTATCTATACTAGTATTTTATAGCTGAAGGTGTTTGTTTAAACGCACTAATCTCAGTAACCACTTGCCTGATTTAAAAAATTCTTTCAGTATTGGATAGTACATTTATCGAAGTAAGCTATAGGCTATATAACATCACGCTGCGACCAATAGAAGCAAAGCATTAGTGTAAAACCGTAACTCGGTTCCAAATTACAAGCGTACGAACAACAGAAACTTCGTACTCATGTAATTTATGTATGTACGTGTAGTTTATATACATTTATTAAATGGTCTTATTCATAATGACTTATCGGAGGTTTAAAAGTTCGCTAAAATTGTCAAAAATTGTTATTCATATTAGTCTTTTTACTATAAAATATTTATTATCTCTCGGATAAAGTTATTGTTTAAATCTCCGCTAAGTCAATATAAATAAGACCAACTAGTATTAGAAATCTAAATAGATAACGAACAATAATGACGCTATCAAATCTCAAAGTACAATATCAAAATCCGTCTAATTCCATTTAATCAATGCAAAATTGCTGACAGTAACGGTTGGCAAGTTTCAACGACGAGTTTTCTTACAAGTTAATTAAAATGTGGTGCGCGAATCTTTGGCATCGGCAATGAGAACTTGGCACTCTCATAGCGTCTTAACTTAGATTGAGAGTTTGCATACTGTGTACTGTTTAACTATTTCATAGAATAAGTACTATTGTTATTTTTAAGCTATTGCATAGCTTCTATTGTGGGCCTTGAGCGTGGAGACTAAATACACAAAATTCGAAATTTAAATTCCGTAACAAAGATAGCGTAACTAAAAAATACTACACACGCCGTTTCGCTGTTCGCGCTGGTGACTCATGTCAGTTTTGGCGTTAGTTTTTATTTTATTGACATTTGATTGACAATCCCTATTTTATTTTCATAATTACCAAAAAGAATGGACAGATGTAAGCATCAGTAAATAAGGATTATTAATCTTATTTTAGTTTATGGTATTTAGATTCTTGCATAAATAAAATAAATAAATAATTATAATTGCATAAGTTGATAAAAAATACTATGCAATAGCTTTACCGCGGCAGTCCCCGAGTGCCACACGTCTTTTTTTATATCAACTATTTTTGATATGGTCGACTGATAAAAGTGCTTTTTAAGGTATTTTAAGATCTTTTTTCAGTTCTTTTATTAGCTTTTTATGTTCAGTTATTTACTTTTACAAAATAACTTTTTTAGGTCTATTAAAAGTTATGGATATCGACTAGTTTTATTTTATTTTATTTAATAAATTTAATTATGGTGGAAAAAGTGATCACCGCAAGCGGGACTTGAACCCACGATCTCGGAATACTGTTCCGTCGTACTACCGACTGAGCTATTGCGGCCGTGCCAACAGTAACCAATTTATCCACTATAATGTCACTCGCGTTGTACATCAAAATGCGATGTAGAGTCATTCTACATCGCATTTTGATGTACAACGCCATCTATCGGGACTGTTTAGCATATTCTCGACCAGCCACTTAGTATTCTTTACAGAAGTAGGTTCATGTCTCGCTTGCGGTGATCACTTTTTCCACTATAATTTAATATATTATGTAACAGCTTAGCAAGTCAGTTGCAAAATTAATAAAATTACTTAAGACCATATAAATTTATGGAATTTAGTGTAGGTAATGTATATTTTAAATCAGCGTTGTGAGGTCACTTAGATCTCATAACATAATGCTGAGTAGCGGCCTGTTTCCCTTGCGGTGAGGTTGCAGGTCTATATGGCACAATTAGGTTAAAGTTTTTATGTCACATGCTTTAGTGTACTGTGTTTTAGTAAGACTTTTCTGTAAGACGAAATAAAATTATTTTCTTTCTTTCTTTCTTTTGTATGTTGATCAAGAACTTAAACTTGCTGTTAAAAAACATCCAGTTTCTTTGTAACGACATGAAAAATCCGTCAACAAAGTGACAAAGTGCTCGAATTAGGAGTCGATTATTGTAATAATTCTGGAAACGCGACTCATTAATCGTATAAGGGCGAAGATGTTGTTGTAATGTTTAGTGTATAATTTGTGGTAGTCACGTGACATATTACATAATCAATATACGCCAGGATACTTGCTGGGGATAGGATACTTTAATATTTGCTGGGTAATAAGAGTCATTTCTATTATATTAATATTTTATAGGAAAAATGGCGACTAAGACTATTTTAACACGCTTTTATTAGCTCGGACGTATCTACCAATCAATCATTCTATGTAACGCAATCTTTGGAATAAAAATATAAAAAAATATTTTACACAGCTACTCTAGAGTAGTCTAGAGCCTGAAAATATAGCTTTTTAGTGCAAAAAATTGAGTTGTCATTCCGAAATCCATGCGTATGAAGTCGGTGGTATCAGCCTGTACAACATATTCATCTATAAGCATTGCAAACATTTTACTTGAGTATGTCTTAAACAAATGGTATTAAGTTTTTAACATCAGCCAAAGGTGTTGTTTCCCACAGTATTAATATACATATGCAGATGTGATCTGGTTCAATATAGGGCTGGCAGTGTCGGTGGGCTCGCAGTACGTTGCCGTTGCAATATTAATTATTCATTGGCTTTGGCGAATAAACCAATTTCACGGTTCTTTGGACGCGAATCGCAGCGATTCAGTACAAGGTATACAGCAGGTTTCAACACTGACTTGCAGTTTTTTTTGTACTGTTTTTTTATTAGATGACATTGGTTAGGTTATCCTATCCAAGTTATACGATAACAGTGTTCTACGTATCTCTCTGATTATGGAAAACATATGTATACACGTGATACAAATAGTAGGTACTATGCCGTTCAAATGAGAATAGGATTAACCCCGCGTCATGTTGTGACATAATAGTTGTCAATTCAAATAATTTTAGTAGGGTCAGCAAAACAAGATATTTTTTTAATATAATTTACTTATCATTTTATCGTTATCTTTTACTCATTTTCGAGCAATTAGCGAGATAAATGCAATTACAAACAATAGCAAATCGAGACAAATACAAAATAAAAACACTAACAAACAAAAACTGCTAAAAATAATAAAAAAAAAAAAATATTTGACGGGGAACAAGCAAATAGCTAACAGCATAAAAAATAAAACTTAGGCAAGCTTCAAAACTCGACAAGGCACAATAACAATGACAAAATGGCGGTTGGTAGTTGAACATAATATTATTATCTTCTCCAACGACGAAATATTGAAATAAAATAGTTTTCTTTTTTATTAATGTTAGAAGTATTATCATTCAAAAATTTTAGATATTTTTGGACTTAGAATAACTGAGATAAGACAAAACATAAAAAATAATTTATTGATTCGCAAATAAAGTTTCGTTGCTGTCAGTACTTTTCAAATCACTTTGACAGATAGCCAATCCTATTCTCATTTGAAACGTATAGCACATACCAATACGTCATTTTTTAATTTAAAGAATCATTTTTAAATCTTTTAATTTTTTAATTTGGAATATTGTTGAATTTGAATTTGGAAAAGCTATGGTACAGGTATTTTCCTTCCAGCTGAATTCAATTAAAAATTAACAATTAATGTCTGTTCTAAATTTAATTTCAAAATAGGAGTACCTAAATAGTTGAAAGTTCATATTTATGTAAGTTCTCTTCTTCTACGAAAATTGATGTTTTGGGAGACGAAGTCACTCAAAAGGCTATTTCATAATAGATAAATGAGTTTTACAGATCAGCCTGTAGATGAACAACTAAACGTATCCGATAAGCCGAGACCGCGCGATCAAATTTGCAGCATCAGCGCACTTGCATACGCAGCTCAACTATGACGTCACTCACTCATTATAGGTACACAAATATTACATTATGTAATTTTATTACACAAATAACTACTAGCTGTATCCCGCAGTTACACTTGCATTCTTACTTGAGAAACCCAGTGGCGTGCACATAATTTTGAAGCAGGGTAGGCTCTTATACTGTAGGTAGTACTCTTATAGATTTTTAGCATAGCCACGCGACGGATCTCTAAGTCGGAAACCATGCCAACAGAACAAATTTAAATCTGAATATCCCGAATCAGTCCACACTGTACTAGAATTACTAAACAATAACTACGTACTGTTATAGGGTCCCTTCTAAATCTTATTTTAAAAAAAGACTTTTATTTAATTAGAAGATTTATTGAATTAAGGAAGGGAACCCTTAGGCAACCTATCTCGCGGATTATGACAAATAGACTGACTACTCGAAGTTGGATGTAGTTTATATAAAGTAAAAAGTGCTGACGCGGTGGAAAGGAAGAGAGCTTACGTGATTACTAATACGGTACATTACAGGGTTATAACACCTCCCCCTTTAGAGTGAACTTCAGGGTGTATAATGAAGTTAACCTTAAAAGGTTGTCCTCAAAGTTGGTGCTAGAACCTCTGGGGTAGTTTGTTCTAGTTCTATAGTGCTAATATTGATTTTAGAAGATTCGCGAAAAGATTTATTACGAAGGTTGCAGCCGGGTTGTTTAAAATACATTATAATCTTATAAGTAAAATACATACTAATGATACACACTGTTATAATAGTCGTGGTAGAATAATGTATCCCATATTTTATAATATGAGGGGAATTAATAATTTTGTTTATTTCGGACAGGAGTTGAGAAGTTGATGTGTGGGAGTAAGTTAATTCTGAAAGATCAAGTTTTTCTATGTGTAGATGGGATAAATTATTCCTAACAGAGTTTAACACAGTTGCGTTACAACAGTTACTACTGGTAATGTGAAATGTAGACAATGTAATTGGTGACGTTATATTTATAATATTGTGTTGTTTGGGTATCAACGTGATACCGTCACAGTAGGCTACACAGTTATTGGGTTTATACAGTATGCCAATGCCCAGAAGGTTAAGTTCTCGGATCTGCTGGTGGTCCTGGCAGTCCAATAATAATTTTACAGGGTCGGATTGTATATAAATGTATTTATTATTTGAAATTGGTTTGAATGAGTTTAATTTGTGAATGATAAATTTAGTTATGCATTGTTTAGGGCTATTGGTTAATGATTTTGATAGTAATTCACTTTCACAACTGGACCTCGAGTTGGTTTTGTAGATTATTGAAATATCGCATAGATATTCAGTAAAGCTTAATGTTTTATAATTTGTTAGTGAGTTCATTTTACAGTAAGTTGTTTTGTCCTTGGTTATAGCAGTATATTTTGAGCTAGGTATTATCAAACTAAAAGTGTCTAGTTGACTAATGTTATGCGGGGTTGGTAATTCTATATTGTTAAACAGTGTGTATTCTTGATTACTTACTAAAGGTATACGTAAAAGGAATACAAGTTCATTATTAAAATAGTAACATAATAAAGTAGAAATCTTAGCGATTATATGAATAGAACTTATATCTAGAGGCACAGGTAAGTACAAATCAATGGGTAGGTGCCTTATGTTATCGGCCAATTCTCGGTAGATAGCTGATGGCGATAAAACGCTCGGATGGAGGATGTTTTGACTACAAAACATTATCGCGTTTATTATATCCTCGAGTTGAAATGTTAATGTAACTAGGGATGTCTCGAAAGTGTTTAGAATAAAATTTAAATAAACTTTTGGGTAAACGGTATTTGAGATGTTAAATAGATTTGTTAACTTTTCCGAGAGTTCGCCGATGGCATCATACAATTTTATCTCATTTTGCTTAATTTTATTAAGAGTGTTATTGAAAGCGGATATTACAGTATTGGTAATTAGGATGTTATTTTTTTACAAGAGATAATATTTTATTTTGGTTATATTGTACAGAATCAATAGCTTGATCATATCTAAGTGTATCATTTTCATCTAAAGTGCCGAAAACTGTTTTTTATTTATCAATTTAGTTTAGTAAAAGCTAACGGTTAGATTACTTATATTTAGTTATTTTAACAGACTAACTTATTTAACTATATTATAAAAATTACAGGTAAGGTATATTCATGTATATAGGGTATGTAAATAATGTTTATATGTATTACAGGTTGTTGGAGATTTTGGCGGGTTTTACTTGATCGTAATGATGACGGACGTGTTTTTTGTTTATCAGTAATGTTAATGTATTGTTACCATGAATCTTAACTATTTTGTACGGGCCCTTCCATTTTGGGGATAAGGCTTTTCTAAGTCTTAAATGGTTTTTTAGATAAACGAAATCTCCTACTTTATACTGTACAGGGCGTGTATGGGAATCGTAATAATTTTTAGATGTTATTTTAGATTTTTGAGTGTATTCGAGGGCTTTGTCGCGGGAATATTTAAGACGGTTTTGAAGCATTCTAACATAGTCTGGGTAAGTGGCACCCAGTTGCTCATCGCATATAGAATTCGGAATGTGGGGTTTATTACCAAACATTAACTCATAAGGAGTGTAGTGCGTAGTGGAGTGTACAGTGGTATTGTATGTTAACATTGCGGTGTATACATATCGGGGCCAATTAGTCTGTTCGTTGTTTACAAATGATTTTAGATATTCTTTCAAAGTCGAGTGACTTCGTTCCAGAGCACCCTGAGTCTGTGGATGGTATGGAGTCGACCACAATTGTTTTATTTTTAAAAAGTTACATGTTTTTTGGAATAAATCGGAAGTGAAATTTGTACCCTGATCTGTTAGGATCATTTTCGGGATTCCGAACACTGAAATGAAATGTAACAAACTTTCGCTTGTCTCTTCGGCGGTTGTACTACGTAATGGATACGCTGCGGAGAATTTTGTGAAATCATCTTGCAATGTTAATATAAATTTTAGTTTTGCGGTGCCAGATTCTGGAAGGGGTCCTACGATGTCTAATGCTATACGTTCACATGGTTTAGTTGAGGAGCTAGTAATCTGCATAGGGGCGCGATTAGTTTTTCGAAGAGCTTTATTTTCTTGACAGAGTTTACATTTTTTCACATATGATTCTACATCACTGCGCATATTTTTCCAATGGTATAATTCTTTGAGTCTGTTATACATACGGCTAACACCTAAATGACCGGCTATTGGTATGTCGTGATTGTCATACAGGATCTTTTTCACCTCGGATGGTGTAGGGTAAACGATATTGTTATGGAAAATGTTTATCTTAATGTTAGTGTTATGGAAGAGGTAGTTAATTATATTGTAAATTTTAATAAAACTATGTTTCTCAAAAGGATCACGGAAATCGGAGATGCCTATTTCCTCGTGATTTCCTGCAATGATTAATTCATTGCGGATGGCTTTTAGCGTTTCAAACATGTCTGGATATGATGTCTGATCAAAATAGTGAACTTTTGTAAATAACAAATAGCACGTTTTGTTCGATAATGTAATTTTAGTAAATTGATATAATTGTTTTTCTTGGGCTAATAATTCTTCTTTATTTTCCAGGTTGCTGAGTACATCTTCTATGTAAGGGTTGGAGGTATCAAGATCTACAGATGTGGGGATTAATAAAACTTTACAGGAGGACTTAAGTAAATTACCATTTTGCTCGATTACGTTTGTATTGAAAGATATTGTTTTGTTAGTCATTTGTTTCAGGAAAGTTGAGTAATCGTCGGACGTCAGTATGGCGTCGAGTTTTTAGTTAGGCTTGCTGGTGTTGTAGGAGAGGTCTCGGTATTTAGGTCTGGTGTTGTAGGAGAGGTCTCGGTATTTAGATCTGGTGTTGTACAATTTTGAAGACTGTCGGGGTTAAGGTCATTTGTTTGGAAAGGAGCAGGTGAGATTAACATATCGAATAGGTCTCGGTCAAGACCTTCTTGGTTTAGTAAGGATTGTTCTAAAGGTGTTGGAGAGTCTAATGCATGTTGGGGATCAGTGGTTGGTTGGATAGGGTTTACTGGATATCGCGATAAAGCATCGGCGTTTGCATTTATTTTACCTTTCTTATATTGAATATCGTACTCAAACTCTTCTAGTTTGAGTCTCCAGCGGATGAGACGTGATCCAGGGTCTTTGCAGTTAAATAACCATTGTAGTGGTTTATGATCGGTTACGATAGTGAAGCGGCGTCCATAAATGTATGGGCGGAAGGTTTTAGTTCCAAATATTATGGCCAGACATTCTTTTTCTGTCACACTGTAATTAATTTCAGCTTTATTAAGGGTACGAGATGCGTAGGCTATAGGGCGATCTTGTCCTATTGGACCTTGTGATAAGATGGCTGATATTGCAAAGTTGGACGCGTCACAGGTAAGTAAGAAGGGTTGATTGAAATCTGGGTAGGCTAAAATGGGCGCTTCAACTAGTTTAGTTTTAAGGGCTTCAAAGCTCAGCTGCTGTTCATTTGTCCAGTTAAAAGGGGTATCCTTTTTTAGTAAAGAGGTTAAAGATTTCGCAAGTTTAGAGAAGTTTTGAATAAAACGTCTGTAATAAGAAACTAGACCTAAGAAAGATTTTATGTCCTTAGGAGTTTTAGGAACAGGATATTGGGTAACGGCTTTGACTTTGTCTGGATTTGGTTTAATACCATGTTGAGTAATTATGTGACCTAAATAGGTTACTTCTTTGCGAAGAAATTCGCACTTTTCAGGTTGTAGTTTTAAGTTATACTTTCGGAGTCTATCGAAAACGGCCTTGAGGTTAACAAGGGCGGAATGAAGGTCAAAATCATACAGGACAATGTCATCAAGATATATGTAACAGCGGGAGCCTTGCAGTCCGGTAAGACAATTATTCATAAGTCTTTGAAAGGTTGACGGGGCGTTCTTTAAACCAAACGGCATTCGGTTGAACTGGAAATGGCCTTGGGGCACAGAAAAGGCTGTTTTGGCTGCGTCTTCTGGCGAGATTAAAAGTTGATGAAATCCTGAGGATAGGTCAAGCGTGCTGAAGTACTGACTCTTACCAAGTTGATCCAAGATCTCAGTGATCTGTGGTATGGGGTAAACTTCTCCGATTGTGATATCGTTAAGTTTACGGTAGTCAATAACTATGCGCCATTTCTTTTGGCCAGAAGCATCTGATTTTTTCGGGACTATCCAGATAGGAGAAGACCAGGGAGAAGAAGAAGGAGTGATGATATCTTGCTCCAACATTTTATTAATTTGAGTTTCCACCTCTTTCTTGTGGCATTCAGGGAAACGATATGATTTTGTGTTAATAGGAGTTTCACTAGTAGTTTTAATTTCGTGTTGAATGGCCGTAGAAAATGACAAAGGTTCATCTGGAAGATGAAATATGTCAGAATATTGTGAACATAGGTCGAGGAGACCTTCTGTTTCTTCTTCATTTAAATGAGACGTTCTTAGTAGATTAAGAACTCGTTTTGTTCGTTCAGACACATTTTCGGAGTTTAGGAGAGGCTGGATAAGACATATATCCACTGGCTCTAGTTTAAGCTTTAAGTTTCGATTGACTTTAACCGCCTTATTAGATATGTTTACAACCGATATATTTATTCGTTTATTTTCTTTTACTCTTACTAAACAGTTCGCTACTAGAACGGTTTCAGAAAGATGTTGATTTAATATGACACCTTCTTCTACTTCCGGATTTGTGACGGTGCATTCAATCACCGTTTCAGATCGTGCCGGTATAATATAGCATGGATCAAAGAAGTGAATTTTTATGTCATGGTTTCCTATTTTTAGGATATCGCGGCTGTAGTCTATATTACAACTGTATGCGGTTAGGAAGTCGTTACCTATGATTCCATCATAGGGCAGATTAATGTCTGTGATGACATGGAATTTGTGGTGAACGATTTTTTTATCTGCGGCCTTAAATTTTAAATTAAAGTGACCTTTGGTTTGAGAAGTTTCTTCTCCAGGGTCAATGCCCTTTATGTTTATGGGTTTCTTAACCACTTTTAATGGAAGTCGGATACTCGATTGTTTCAGAAGACAAATCGCAGCACCTGAGTCTACCAAAAGTGTTAGTGGAATATCTGACACTTGTGATTCCACCAAAATGTGAGGCAGCATCCTCTTTGAGGTATCAATACTGACCTCATAGATCTCATGTTCGAGATTTGATTCGAGGTTCCTGATTTGGGGCTGGTTACCCTGTTGTACAACCTCTAAAGACCTGGCAAGATTTCCGCTTTGGGGCTGGGTACCCTGTTGTATAATCTTGTCAGTTTGTGCAAGGTTTCCGTTTTGGGGCTGGTTACCCTGATGTATAACCTTATTAAGTTGCACAAGGTTTCCGTTTTGGGGCTGGTTACCCTGATGTATAACCTTGTTAGATTGTGTAAGGTTTCCGTTTTGGGGCTGGTTACCCTGATGTATAACCTTATTACAATATTTGGATTTGGATTTTGTGCCGTCTTCGACTGTACGTCCTGTGCGGCACGATTGCAGGACATTTACAAGTTTAAATTATCTTGCTGATTATCTCCTTCGAAATTATCGTATTCGAATTCAACCTGCTCATCGTCGTATTCTTCGTCTAAGAAGTGTACTAGAGGAGGTTTTGGAGAAGGTTGCGACGTCGAAGGTTTATTCAAAGTATCCTTTTGAGGATAGGAAGGAGTAGGACGTCTTTGGAAGGATTTCCGTTTCATACAGTTATTAATATCGTGTCCTACTTCCTTACAGTACCTACATACGAGGTTAGAATTAGGGATATTATTGTTCGGTGACGTACTCGACGGCACGTGTCTCTGCGGTGGTTTGACCTTGACGGTTTGATTTTGAGCGAAGGGTTTCGGTTTGAAACGAGGTTGAGTGTTTAGTTTTTCCAGGGGCGAGCTATTACTACGTTTGTACATCGTTTCTTGAATTCTTTCTTCAGAGACAGCTAGATTTACCGCTTCATTGAACGTTTTCGGGGCCCTACACCTAACAACAGTCGATAGGCGAGGATTTAAACCCATGAGGAAATGATGGAGGGTTAAGTCCTCCATAGCTGCCGTGCGGCCAGGTAGTTCCTTAGCCTTATGGTTAGAGAGCGAGATTTCGGTGAGAAGTTGTGAGAGGTAGGTTTCCATCCTAAGGGCAAATTCGTTGGCACTTTCTGTCTGACCTTGTTTACCTTCCTGGAGGTCGGTAAGTAAATGTGTAAAGTGTTTTCTTTCGGAAAATTGTGTCTTTAGGAACTCCTTTAGTTGCTCCCAGGACGTAAATTCTTTTATTGAACACGCGGTTTCCGCCTTACCGGTTAATTGACACAAAATGTATTTAAAAAGGATAGGCCTTTGGTATTCTGAAGCTAATTCGTAGGCGTTATTACAATTGGTTATGAATGAATTTAGTTTGTCTCGACTGCCGTCGAAAGGCTTTACGAATTTTAATAATATATTTAGGTCCATCTCTGGTGGAGATTGACGCGTTACTCTAACTGACGGTGATGGAATGGGGGATTTATCTTCAGGATATTCAATTATTTCTACTTGTATTTTACTATCTTCAGTTTTGGACACTTTAGGCATAATTCGTCTAAAGGAAAAACACAGTACACAATATAAATTGACACAATAAAATTGACAAAGATATCGGAGACAGAATGAACGATTATAATTAGTGTTACTTGGAATATTGTTCGTAGACTTACTGGAACACGTAGGCGGCGATAAGAGCTAGAGCTTTCGTAAGCTGCATAGCGTCACGTATGCACGGACCACACCTTGTTTTCACAGAACACTCGATAATTAACACAGACACTCGCGGTACGCGAAGCACTTGGATTATTTTAGGATGAAACACTTAATTTATTTAAAACACTCGCTGAAATTGATGCACGTAGGTCGTTTACTAAACTTAAACGTAAGCTCGTCGATACTCGAAGGTCACGCAAAATGCGCTAGGGCTGCCCACTGGTCACTCGGAGAATATGCTCGTTGATCGCAGGACAAAATAAATTTGTGTCTTTTCCTGACACTAAATTGGGTTTTCACCGAACACAGATACACACACTTAGTATCACTTTTATTTTTAAAAAATTTTATTTATTTTATTTTATTTTATGCCGGAGATCACTCACGGTATTAATTGGTTTTGCGGGATACGGAGAGTCTATTTTAGTATTAAAAATTGGTTTTTTTCGCGAATCGGCACTGGGGAATTCCGTATCCCACCGCTGCCACCAGAATGTTATAGGGTCCCTTCTAAATCTTATTTTAAAAAAAGACTTTTATTTAATTAGAAGATTTATTGAATTAAGGAAGGGAACCCTTAGGCAACCTATCTCGCGGATTATGACAAATAGACTGACTACTCGAAGTTGGATGTAGTTTATATAAAGTAAAAAGTGCTGACGCGGTGGAAAGGAAGAGAGCTTACGTGATTACTAATACGGTACATTACAGGGTTATAACAGTACGTACATACATACGTACATGTACGTATGTACATACGTTTCATAACTTTTAACATGAAATTTTCGAGTTACATTGGTGCCTATTCTATGTGCAGACCTAAACTTAACTTAACTAAAAAATGAAAATTGATAGCGTCTATAACACAATTCGGCAATGATCAGAACTTTTTTTATATAAAAACTGTTTATTATAGACTAACGATTTTAATTAATATAAATGTGTGCAAAAAAATAGCGAAACATTTAAGATACAGCAATAGCTGTTTTCATTTTTTAGTTAATACCTATTATACCGTTGTCCGTCCAGCTACGCGTGGCGCTGATTCGATCGGTACCGCGCTCGCATGTTGTAACAAAAAACCTTTATAGCTTCTTATCTATAATACCTAGAGTGAAGACAAATACTACGAAAAATTACTAGAAGACTACAGATGAAATCTATCTATTTTTTAAGATCTGAAAATTTATTTTAAAGTATTAAAAATGAGAACAGAAGAGGACAGAGGAGAAAACATAACAATTCAAAATATAACTCGATTTTACTCTTAAAACTGTGATATGTATGCTATATGTATACTTAATTATAAAGCACAAATCATCTAGTTTATCTTGATGTATAATAATATTAATAATCTATGAACTCATAAATAAAACTAAACTACTTACGACAATCCGCTGGAACTTCAAAACCACTTGTTTACTAAACACAAAGCGTAAAGTGGACTGAAGATAAAAACTGCCATCTAGTGATTATGGATTGTGAAGTAATTCATCAGCTATCTATTACACAACTTATAGACGCAAAAAATAACGCAATTTGTCCATAGATGTCGGTATATCTAATCGTAACTGACTGTTGATACTCGTTTCGATACGAGATTTACCAAAAGTATTTAATTTTAAGCTTTCTTTCTATTTTTTTATATTTTATTCTTTGTCGCGGAATGGAAATTATTTAAATCTGAATATCCCGAATCAGTCCACACTGTACTAGAATTACTAAACAATATGCAAGGGAAACAAAATAATTTATTCGTGTGTACACAACCACATAGCCAGTTATACGTTTCATAACTTTTAACATGAAATTATCTAGTTACGTTACCCTTTTGTTGATTAAGTTGTAACTCGGGTATACATCTACCTATAGACACAATTTGAATTTTTTCACCGAACGACAATTGTGAGAACTTGTTATTTTTAATTTTTAACAAACACACACTATCAACACACATTTCACAATCAAATAACATTTTATAATCAACAAACGGAAATCCATACAATTATTAAATTAAAGAAACTCAATATTAAACAGTTCAATGAACCACATGAAAAAATAAAATGGCCTCCGTCGAACCAAAATATTTCTGCTTTATAAATATTATTTATTCGGATTATAATAGGTAACGAACGAACGCCGAATACTCGCGAAAACTTCCGATCGCTAACTCATGCCGCATGACATGCAGTACAAAGCGTCTTCAATATGCAAGCCTGTGTGCGTTTGCGAACTGTGCACGGACACCAAAATTTCTACACACATATGAACTCATGGCAGGCGGGCGGCGTGGAGCTTGCTCGCTACGCTAATATTATTCCTTCGCCAAACGCCTGGCAAAAAACAATTTGCAAGCACATATTGGTGCTATTTATGAATTATTAGGTAGGCGTTTTTAAGTTATAATATTTTGTATAATTAATAGTAAATAAATGAATAAAGTCATCTAAAACATACGAACGTTTTATTAAAATATCTGTGAATGGCAAGTAAAGCAGAGCTTATAAGCTTGTATAGAGTGCACGCCACTGGAGAAACCTTATGGTTTAGAAGTATAAAAAAAATGGCTAACTTCTTACATACAAAATTTCGGAAGAATCGGTCAAAGCAAGTTTAAAGCTTTTTCGGAGGAAAATGGCGACAAACACTGGGACACCAGGATTTTTTTTATCTATAATTTAAATTAATTATTTTATTGTAGGTCATGTTTTACAATTTATTTACATATAGTAAGATAATATTGTTACGTGTTAGGGTTCGAAGGATTTGGAGAGAAAGACCTGCTGACTCTTTTTTGAAGACTTTATTCACTAGCACTAGTTACACACTGAGCACTAGGTCCAAACACTAAGCACTAGGTCCAAACACTAAGCACTAACAATGTCCTAGGTCGTAGCCAAGTCGTAGGTTTCACTGGTATCACTCTTGATCACTTGTTTTCGCTCTCGAAGTCGCTTCGATCGTAGCTCGAAATGAACTGCCCGGGCTCGCCTCCCTGCCGCTATTTATATACGCCGAGACGAGTTCCAGACTATTCCAGAATGTTCCCGACTGTGCGCGAACGTGATCGCCCGGAACGAATGTTTCTAGAAACTTCGCGCATGTAAGGTAGTTCCTCTAACGCCATCTAGTATCTAATAGGGGTTTCACTCTGTTCGGTTCTTTAATTGGTTTTACTAGTTGCTGCTAGATGGCGCTAGCTCCTTTGTGTTTTGTGTGTTCGTAACACTACTCCCCTCTTAGAGATGCTCGTCCCGAGCATCGTCGTTACTACCATGGTAACGCGCCAGACGGTCTATGTGTACCACTTTGAATGTCCCTCTTGGTTGCTTTTGAATCCTATAGGTCACATCATTCAGTCGGGTAACCACTTTGTATGGACCGTCCCACTGGTTCTGCAACTTTGGAGATTTCCCTTTCCGGCGAGTTGGGTTATGCAGCCACACCAGTGACCCTTCCTCGAAGCCGCTCGTGTTCGATTTCCGGTCGTATCTGGTTTTCATGTTCTCACTTGACTGTAACCCATTTTCCCGAACCAAGGCGTGTATATAGCGCATCTTTTCCCTTAAATCGCAGACATAGTCTTGTACAGTCTTTGGTCCCTCCGGTGACCCTCCTGTCAATAGGTCTACTGGTATTCGTAGTTCTCTACCGAAATTGACATACGCCGGGGTAGCTTTTATGCTCTCATGCTCGGCGGTTCGGTAAGACAGAAGGAAGAGTGGTATATACTTGTCCCAATCCTTTTGTTTGTCATCTACCAATTTCGCCAAATGCCTCTCAAGGGTCTGGTTAAATCTCTCAACCATTCCATCAGACTGTGGATGGTACGCGGTGGTCCTCGTCTTATGCATGCCCAAAATTCTGCACACTTCCTGGAACACCTGCGATTCGAAGTTCCTGCCCTGATCAGAATGGATTTCCAGAGGCACACCAAAGCGACATATCACTTCTTCGACTAACTTGGAAGCGACTGTTGTGGCTTCTTGGTTTGGTATGGCGAACACTTCGGGCCATTTGGTGAAGTAGTCAATGACGACCATAAAATACTTGTTTCCCGAATCTGTTACAGGAAATGGCCCAGCTACGTCAACTGCAATTCGTTCCCACGGTGCACCGACGTTATACAACCGCAGGTTCCCACGGCTCCTGGTCTGTGGTCCTTTTACAGCAGCGCAAGTAGTACATTTGCGGCACCAATCCTGTACATCATCTCGACAATGCAACCAGTAGAATCGTTCTCGCACTTTTGTTAACGTCCTCTTGACACCTAGATGACCTCCTGATACGCCATCATGTATTTCACGGAGAACATCTGGTACTCTCGTTCTTGGGACAACTATCTGAAGATGGAACTCTCTGCCGTTAGTCTTCTCCCATTTCCGGTAGAGTATTCCGTTTTGGAGTATCAGACTGTCCCATTGCGCCCAGTACGCCTTAGTGACAGCGCCAGTGGGTGCAACCTCACTCCATATTGGTTTTACGTCACCCCGTTTCTTCCATGTGATGATGTGCCGAAGGTCGTCATCTTTTTCTTGAGCTTCCCTCATAGCATCATTCTCCCAGAGACTCAAAGGATCTGTTCTCGTTAGTTTTAATGTTTCCTCATTGCATTCCTGCTTAACACAATGTTTGCAGTCCTCCGAACACGGCCTTCGTGAGAGTGCGTCGGCATTCCCATGTGTCTTTCCGCTGCGGTGTTCCGTCTTGAAGTCATACTCCTGGAGCTGTTCAATCCATCGAGCTACTTGACCTTCTGGGTTCTTGAATTGCAGTAGCCACTTCAAGGCTGCGTGGTCAGTTCGTAGTAAAAACTGTCTGCCGATGAGATATTTGTTGAAATGTTGTAGCGTCTTTACAACAGCCAAGAGTTCTCGTCTTGTCACACAGTAGTTTCTCTCTGGCTTGGATAAAGATTTGCTGAAATATGCAATAACAACTTCTCTTTCACCCTGTTTTTGAGATAACACCCCTCCAATGGCCGTGTTGCTTGCATCCGTGTCAACTATAAACTGACCTTCAGTTTGTGGATACCCCAGGATTGGTGTTTCACACAGATGTTTCTTCAGTTTCTGAAAAGAATCTTCACAAGTCTCATCCCAACTAAATTGTCGTTTATCTTCTGTCAGCCGATGTAATGGCTTGGCTATCTCTGCGAATCCCTTAACAAAACGCCTGTAGTATGAGCATAGGCCGAGGAATGCCCGCACTTCGGTTTTGTCCTTAGGGGTAGGCCATTTTTGAACTGCTTCCAGTTTCTCCGGGTCTGTCTGGATTCCATCACTGGAGATAATATGGCCGAGATAGTTGACCTTGCTCCTGAATAAATGACGCTTTTCCGGGTTCAACTTTAATTTGGCACCCTCTATTTTGGCGAAAACTCGCTCCAAGTTTCGCAAATGGTCCTCGAAGTCGCGGCCGACAATGATGACGTCATCCAAGTAGACTAAGCAAGCCTCTCCAACTAAGCCTGCCAGTACACATTCCATGAGTCGCTCAAATGTGGCAGGTGCGTTGCACAATCCGAAGTCCACAGCGGGCGTGGCCTCCGCAGCTCGTTGTGCCCTTGTCCTGACGCCCTCGAAGTCCTCTCTCGGAGTCAATGGCATCTCCAAATCCCACTTCTGACACCAGTTGTTACGTGTTAGGGTTCGAAGGATTTGGAGAGAAAGACCTGCTGACTCTTTTTTGAAGACTTTATTCACTAGCACTAGTTACACACTGAGCACTAGGTCCAAACACTAAGCACTAGGTCCAAACACTAAGCACTAACAATGTCCTAGGTCGTAGCCAAGTCGTAGGTTTCACTGGTATCACTCTTGATCACTTGTTTTCGCTCTCGAAGTCGCTTCGATCGTAGCTCGAAATGAACTGCCCGGGCTCGCCTCCCTGCCGCTATTTATATACGCCGAGACGAGTTCCAGACTATTCCAGAATGTTCCCGACTGTGCGCGAACGTGATCGCCCGGAACGAATGTTTCTAGAAACTTCGCGCATGTAAGGTAGTTCCTCTAACGCCATCTAGTATCTAATAGGGGTTTCACTCTGTTCGGTTCTTTAATTGGTTTTACTAGTTGCTGCTAGATGGCGCTAGCTCCTTTGTGTTTTGTGTGTTCGTAACAATATTCATGTGGTGACGGATTAAGAATACAAGTGTCACCAATATTTTTTTTCCCAGGACGCTGTAAGACCCAGCTAAGGGATATTATAAACTCTATGCCAATACGCGTGGTGAGTGCGGCATAGTGGACCACAAACCCCTTGAAGCTCCTCCACTTCCGTGCCCAACAGTGAAACGTTAGAGAGAAAAATATAATATTCTCCAAAACTTGTGGGAGTCATTTATTCAATAAAATAAAATAAAAATCTACAGATTAAATTATTATTATTATTCATTTGCAAAACTTATTCTGATCCAAAGCCAACAGAACTATTCATTTTAATTTTAACTAAGACCAGTACTATGGCTGTTCTAGATATAAGATATTACGGTATTGTATCTGAAATTAAGAAAAAATACTGTTGTAAAATCGTCCTTCATTACAAAATGAATATATTCATACGTAAATAATACAAATTAACGTCCCTACGTTAAATTATATTAAGCCTTTCAGTTTGAATATGGTAAAGCTCGTTAATTTTTATCCGCTTCGCGCTTCCAATTACCCGGCTGGGTGGTTTCATCATGGGAACCGAGACATCCGGGATTGTCCGGTATATATTTTGGAAGGTATTTGCATTTTCTGAGGAAGCAGTCGACAACATTTTGGTTTTGATACTCCTAAAGTAAATGAAGAGTTTTAGACAAACTTTTCTTGCAGTTGAACAACTTAGCAATCAAAATGTTTTCACCCCCTTACAGTCCCACAGCTGCACACGAGCGTCTTGCACTTCAAGTGTGTCACAAACGGCATATTAATATATATTAATATAGCGAGAATAAGACAGATGTATATAGAGAAATGGCTAGGCGAGAAAGAAACAATATCTTTTGGTGACGTCATACGTAGATAGGTACATCTCGGTATATTAATATATATCTGTCTCTTTTCCCCTTGTCTTTTTTCTATATACAACTGTCCCTTTCTCGCTACATTAATATATATTAATATGCCGTTTGTGGTGCCCTTCAGGAGGATATTCAGTCTATCAGTTCGAGTTCCTTAAATGCGTCCTGACTGACATCACCTGTGGTGTGTGACCACAGGTGGAGTCAGTTCCATTCGCTTAATGCTTGGTGTCAGGTCCAACTATGAGGCGAATACAATTTTTACTTCACTGACACATGAACCTTATTAGCGAATTTACCTAGGTACTACGTGTATAATATTCATTATGATCAATGGGAATATCCTCTGTGAGAGATTGATAACGCAAAACTATTGAAATCTTTCCAAAAGTGAAAGAAGCTCATGCCCAACCGCAGAAAGTTATGAGGTTGGGAAGAACTAAAAAATAAATACGATAAAACATTATACATATTATAACAAATATTGTATTTCATAATTGGTTTTTACCGATACCATATTTTTCTCAGTCTAGCATTGACAAGTGACTTAGTAAATGCAATATATTTTACGTTTATAAAACAAAACAGAACGTTCTAGTACAATTTGTGTGTCAACTCGTGCGCAGCGGTCTGTGAAATGGTCTGCGGCACGTGGATTGAGATTTAAACAGCGTTACTGTTTCTTATGATTTATTATAGAGGATGTTTTACTCTATATTACTTTCTGAAAATTTATAGCACTGTGTGTAAGATGAGTCATAATAGTTGTAATTTTAAAAACATAGTTAATAAATAAAATAAATACATGTTTATCGACAGTTCACACAGCGACTTCTGGTCCCAAGCCAAGCTTGTGTGATGGCTACCAGAATACCGATAGAATATAATTTTCTTTTGTCAAGTATTGTATAATTTTCTTTTGTAAATCACAATTATACTACATAGAAAACACCCAGACGCAATACAAACACTTGTATGACAAATATTTTCTAACACTTCCGCGTCTCATTTGTTTAAATTTAAACTACTTTTTACGGATTAAGACGCGTATATTATATATTCCGATTTAGACGCGTATAGACTACATAAAATTAATTAATGAAAATTTTATGTAGTCTTAGCACAATATAATACAACTAGCTGACCCGGCAAACGTTGTTTTGCCATACAAATGTTAGGGGTAGACAAATTTGCAATAAAATAAACTATAATTAAAGATCTAAGCTATTCTATCTCTCAAGTTAGACCAGACTGCTCACGGTGTGCCAATTTAATTTTAAATCGGTTAAGTAGTTTAGGAATCCATCGCGGACAAACATGGTAAAAGTCTATCTTTATGGTCAATTTTTTTTGGTCAATGTATAGATTGAAAAGTTATAATCGAATGTGGGTAAACTCTGTAATAACTGATCGTAGAAGACACATTACAGCTCAGTCTCACCCGTGACCATGGTGACTGCAAAGTCTTCGAAACGTCGGGCCATAATTTAAAACAAATATACGCGTCTAAATCCGTAAAAAGTACTTTTATTTAAACTTGTATGACGAGTTAAAAGGTAAGCACAGGGTATTAATAAGGTAATTAACTACTATTTAATATTTTAACTAGCTGACTCACACAGATATGTACGCAAAATTTCACGAAAATCGGTCGAGCCATATCGGAGGAGTATAATTACAAACACCGTGACAGGAGAATTTTATATAATATATTAGAATATCAATTTATTGTGTTTACTTATATATACAAAAAAATTTGACTTCCATAACTGAATCATATGTAAGCGATTCTTTTTACAAAAATGGTCTATGTAATATTAAATTAACAACTGTTAGTTATTTAGCTCAGTGTCCAGTCATTTAACTGCAGTCTAATCTAAAATTAAATTAATGAACACTCCGACATTCCCAACTAAGGACCAACTTTCGATTTTAAGGTTTCACGAATTGGTACGTTTGCCTTCGGAGTAGAGATTTAAAAGTACGTTCTAGTTGTTAATTCAAAATTTCATTTGGCATTTTATAGTTTTCATTAAATTTTGTAGCCATTGTTATTTAGGTATTTATGAAACTATTATTTTGGCTGCTATCAGTTCTAAAGTTTAATACAATTTATTGTAGATTTTAATTACTTTCGTTGATGTGGAGATGGATGTCAAATATATTTCTCTAAGAAAAGATGCTCAAAGCTAGACAGATACTATGTGAATAAAACTTAAATACTTTTTCTTTTACTAAGGCTGTTATATCATATTAATTGTACCTAAACTTACTTGTACTGTTTAAAAGATTTCATTAGGGTTTGCTAATAGCAACTTATGGTAGTACTGGCATTTGCTAAAAGTTACTATGCGTTAACCCACAATCTTGTAATGCATGTAACCCGTCTTCACAAAATATGTAACTCTTTCATGGGTCATTGTATACGATTTTATAAATAAACTCCCTATTGACGTAAGAGAAATAAATTATTCTAAATTATAAAAATTCATTAAAACTAAATTATGTAAAAAGGCGTATTATAAAATTATAATCAGAAATTTTATAATACGCCTTTTTACATAATTTAGTTTTTAATAAAGATAATAAAGCTTGGGAGTAGGTTGCTCTGGAGCAATACATATTATTATTCTATATTGTAAAGTTTTATTAGCATTGTAAGTATAATTGACATTTAATTTAAAAAATATTGATTTGATTAAAAGCTCTGCTGAGTTGCTTACACCGGTTCTTCTCAGCAGATTGCGTCCTGAACCAGTGGTAGGGAAAAAAAATTGGACATGTCATAAGCACGTAATTTTTCTGAAAAATTGTTTCTACTTGATTAAATGATTTTTCATTTCATTAAATTTTTTTTTATATATATACTTTACCAATTTTTTAACAGCTATGAAAGTGACTGTTGCTCGCTGTTGCTCGAAAGTGACTCGCTACCGAATACCATGAGTTGAAAATCCTGTATAAGTTTGTATACTCAAATACAATAAAATATACTAGTACCGCTTCCCCAAACAGCGATCATTAACGGTAACTATAATCCAGCTTATAGTGACATATAACAACAACAACTGCGTATACACTGGTACACCATGACGTATACTATAGTATACACATACTGTTAAATAAATGCAGTGTCAAATGATAATGTTAATCCGTCACATGCAATGTGCTGTTGTCGCGTCCCACGGGATTTATCGGCCAGTACAAACGGGCGTGGGAAACGCTGATAAGTACATAAAAACGGCGGGTTTTATTCAATGAGCTAACCTATTACGCCTATAATAATTGGTAGGTGATGTTTGGTGTGTTTTTGTTGTCAATCATAAAGAAAATTAGTATTTTGTGGAAGATAAGCATAATGTCCGTGTGGTGACGGATTAAGAATACAAGTGTCACCACCCCATTTCCTCCCAAGGGTGCAGTAAAAGTCCGCTAAGGGATATTGCACACAGATAACAACAACCTCTGTGAGAGACGGAAAACACGCCTGGTCAGCGCGGCACAGTAGGCCCGTGCCCAGCAGTGGGACGTGAATGGGCTGGAGAAGAGAAGAAGAAGAGAAGCATAATATTGTTTACACTTTGTTCGTACATACAAAGTCATTCAATCCCAAAATAAGCTTTGCACCTGAATCTAAATAAGATTACATAAATTGTTATTCCGTGAATACAAAATTATTTGCATGGCAAAAAAATAGTAAGTGTGCTCCTTACTCAAATCATATATTTTTTAATAATCTCCTTAGTTCAAAAACTAAAGTCACGTTTGAAAATCCTAAATATTTTTTTTAATTATTGCATTGTCATTGATATATGTGCAAATTTTTAGATCAATCCGACTACTGCAAGTGGGTTAAAATCACTTTCAAATGCTTTCAAAGATTCCGTTACATAGATTAATACATTGATAGATACATACCGAATATAAGCGTGTTAAAAATTACTTTGTATAGAGCAGTGTGTTTTTAAACAGAAGGTCAGAAGAACATGATAATCTGTGCATCCAATTGTCAACTTGATTTAAATAATTGTTAACATCAGCTTGATTTAAATTAGTTACCAGCATAATAGACTCATTGATCATTTGTAAGAGTCGAAGTAATATTCGCATGAGCATTAGATTAGCAGTAAATTTTAAAATTTATTACACTCGACTCAAATTATTTATATCAACTTAACAAGTGGGTGAATAGATTAATTTCTTTCAGTTTAAAAACAGATTTGGTCTATGTTTGTTTACGTGGCTAGAAAAACGCTACAACTAAACCGCTCGTCTGCATCAAATAAATCAAAGGAATTTCTGTAAAAGGGGTGCGAAATGACACGTGTCGGTGTGTGCTGATTGGTCACATCACACCCTGCGCACCCCTGCCAATTATATGCAATAAGGGATAAGCGGATCTGTGTCAAATTTCTTTGCCTAAAGGAGTCACGTGGGAGATAGATTTTTCCAAAAGGGGAGAATATTTTCTTTTATATTCAAGGTAAGAAATCACCCCACGTGTGGGTAAGAATACAAGTGCCATTTTTCCATTTTCTTGCATGGGTGCTGTAAGATTTAGATTTAAAAAAATAATATCTTATTTTCGCGTTTCATCAACGTAATCTTAAGCGCGTTCTACACTCGCGGCGCGAAAAGCCGCGATAGCCGCGAAACGCGTGTGTAGTCTCTTCGAGCCGCGGTTCGCGGCGTGAATTCACAGCGTAAATCGCGGGCGAGTGTAGAGCGCGCTTTATGATCCATTTTATTAGTACTTTTACTAATAAAATGGATCATCTATTATAAAAATGCCCGTGCTTCATGAGACTGAGACTGATACAGACTTGAAGTATAAAATAAATATAAAAATAAATATCTTAGACATGTCACACAACGTCCTCTGGTCCCAAAGTAAGCTCTATTTCTATGCTTGTGTTATGGGTACCAGAATACGGATAGAATACATATACTACTTTTTCTTTTGTAAATAGATACTTGAACTACATAGAAACACCCAGACGCAGTACAACCATTTGTATGACATTTATGAATATCACACAAAAAACTGTCCCGTGCGGGAATCGAACCCGTGACCTCGTGAACGGCATTCCCGTTACATGATCCACTAGATCACTAGGCCCGTCTAATATACAAAATTTTCTTTGTGCAATTTTACAGGTTAATCTTTGGACAAAAATAAATAAATAAAATAAACTTGTAAGCAAATAAGGTAACTACAACTTAGATGAACTTATTACAGCAGAACTGGATCCAATTTTATTTAAACGGGGTGAAATGAAGGGTAGGAAAGAGCAAATGTCCGTCAACATATACCTACGAAGGGTCAATTTATTTACGTATTGATAAGCCCTCGGAGCGTGGACCGCGGACAATAGACGCGTTGTGAGATGGGACACGACCAGCGTAATGAAACACATTTACTTACTAATAAAATACTATAAATTGTATTTATTATTAGTTTTTCTTTTGCAATAAATTAAGGATTTAAAACATTTTAAACTAAATTGTTAATTTTACACAATGTAATTTAGTTTTAAACCAGGAGTAATGCGCTATCGGTACTACGCATATTACATCAATTTAAAAGAAATAAGTACAAAATATATAAACTAGATGACCTAGCGCACTTTGTACATAATAAATATAAATTATTTTTTTAACTTGTAATATTTACCATAAGTAGGGATCAAAGTCTAAACATCAAATCCATAACCTTCAGCAAAATATTTATTCGCTATCTAGCTTCTATCAATGAAACTCAGGAATTACTGGTCCAAATTGAAAAATTCTTTCAGTGTTGGATAGTACATTTATCGAAGAAGATTATAGGCTATATTGCAGGTGTAGCCAACTTTTGTGCACTTATGATCTACATTTTATTTTAAAATTGAGTCGCGATCGACATATTTCTTAGGTAAGAAGGGGACGTTTATGCAATGTGCTTTCATACCGCCGCGGCGCCGTGCACACTTGAAAATGGTAGAAAACTACTAAAAGTGGTCACGCTGAACGTCTCTCTACTCGAAGCATAAGCTGCGTACATGTTCATTCCTGTATCAAGTAATAGAAACATTTGGCATTGAATGCGTCCCCTCATGGAACTTGCGAGTGATCGACCAAAATTGGTCGCACGATCGACCGGTCGATCGCGATCGACTTGTTGGCCGCTCCTGCTATATAGCATCACGCTCTGACCAATAGGAGCGAAGCATAATTAAAAAATAAGAGCAAAAACGAGGAATTTTTTCTAAATTCCATACGTACTAAATCGTAGACAACAGCCTGTTTTGATAATAATGCTGTTGCGATCTCCCGATGCAACATTCAAGCAACATCAATGACCAAATGGACCACGTAGGTTCTATTAAGTCCCAACGGGCTCTCATTACGTATTCAATTCGCTTGCAATATGAAATATGCTTTTATATATAAAGTGAGTTAATTACTATAAACGAGCAATCGTGGCCAATTGGTCGACACTTATGTGCTGTTAAATCGTCGCGTGAATATTAATGTATTTTGTACTATTCATTAAAAAAAGAGATTTGCGCGACATTTTAATATTCATATTATGTATTTATATTTTTATCAATATAATTACGTATAACCGTTATCACGTCTTATCATTTTTAACACGCTTTTATAAGTTCGGTATGTATCTATTAATGTATTATTCTATGTAACGGAATCTTTGAAAGCGATTTTCAGGCACTTGTAGTACACGGATTGATTTGAAGTTTTGCACACCTAACAAGGACCGATGACAATGCAATAATTAAGAAGATTAATCCCATTTCCTTGTTCAGAATTACTAGAATAGCATGTTGAAGTATCACTATGACCACACTTGTATATTTAATTATACACGTAATAGTTTAATTGTATATGAGTAGACTCACCAAGATTATTGTGTTTCTACGTATGCCTTTCTTATACAATCAGGTAATTTCGCATCAAAATGCTTTATTTATATAATCAGATAAAAATATTACGTTCGTGGCCGGTAATTTAACTGATAGTTTCGTAAAAAATCACAAAAATTTTCCATACATTTTAGGGACACTGTTATAACCGTACTGTCTTAACATATAATAAAAAAGGTATTCCTGAAGGCAGTACGGTTATTACCGTCATGCGTCGAAGTAACACGCATACAAACACAACGGCAACAGCCGTAGTGTCGCTGTGTGCGCACACATCCCAAACTGACTTCAATACAAATATACAATTTGATCTTGTGCATTACATTTTGACAGTACAAACTTATATTCTTCTCACAGAGTGCCAGTGGAAATGTGTTGTATGTATAACTCACAGTTGTTAAGCTGCTCCTACCGTACTGGCAATAAGGAGAATTTGTAAGTTTACGGCAATAACCGTACTGACGATATTTGCAATACAAAAAAACGGTCATAGCCGTTACCGCGCGCGAACGTGATATCTTAATTGTTTACTACAATTGTGACAACAAAAACTTATGTCTCTGACAACACAAACTGTCAACTTTTTTGTAAGTGGGTAACATAGAATTAGTATAAAACTAGAATAGTGACTCGATGATCGATGACAACGCAATTATTTAAAAAAATATTCAGGATTTTCGATCGTGTTTTTTTTATATATTTATAGCGTTAAAATCTGCACTTATTATTATAGGTAATCAAATAATATATTCGTGACCGCAGATTTACCAGATGTAGTGTTTATGCCTACATCACACAGCTAGCTTGAAGCCACTGGAAGTCACATACATCTGTGTGCGTGAAATGTGTCTATGACACATACTATACGCCATATAAAACGTCTTTATTCTTTAAATACGATTTAGCCAGCCTAAATTTACTTGTCCTCAATTTTCAATGGTGAATCCATTTGGTATATCTGTAGTGACGATTTTTATTTTTTTATTGACTGTCGTATTATTCAATTGTTGAGTTGAATTTAGAAATTAATTACTTCCCTTATTCCTATTAAAATAAACGTGTTGTACTGTAATAAATAAGCTAATTATATAATTTGCGTAATGTTCATAGCTTTAACTCAAACCTTACCATAAATTAAACGCTTAGTTTTTGTGCGACGTATTCGCGTTAATTGTAACGAAGGCGTCTACCACAAATTGTATTACCAACCTCAAAGCTCAGACTGCGTCTATGTTTGTCTATGCTTCACATCATTTATATCTATGGGTTATACCAATTAAGGCTGAATCACGATTAAACATACTTAAAAAATAGGATTACGGTATAACAGTGATACGGTGGTGTGGTCTCCGTGTGGTGACGGATTAAGAATACAAGTGTCACCACCCCATCTCCTCCCAAGGGTGCTGTAAAAGTCAGCTAAGGGATATTGCACACAGGTAACATCCTCTCTGAGAGACGGAAAACTCGACAATAAACCCTGTGCCAACACGCCTGGTCAGCGCGGCACAGTAGACCATAATCCCTCCGAAAGTGGAGGAGGCCCGTGCCCACTAGTGGGACGTAAATGGACTGGAGAAGAAGAAGGAGAAGTGATACGGTTCTATTCTTTTTTCAAAAAAAGAAACTTCTCATTTACAAAAAAATAATCAATAAGATCACTTCGCCCAGTTCAAAGTTATAAGGTAACAATCGTATAGAAAAAAACACACAGCCCAATTGAGAACTTCCTCTTTTTTTTCTAACACTTGCGCGACTCATTTGTTTAAATAAAACTACTTTTTACGGATTTAGACGCGTATATTTGTTTTAAATTTTGGCCCGACGTTTCGGAGACAGTTTCAATGTAGGTATAGTTAAATTGAATGTGGGTAAACCCTGTAATAACTGACCGTAGAAGACACATTACAGCTCAGTCTCACCCGTGACTATGGTGACTGCAAAGTCTCCGAAACGTCGGGCCAAAATTTAAAACAAATATAGTTAATAAATATCAGCTATTTTGTGGAGATTCGTGCCCAATAATGATGATTTAAAGTAAGCACCCTCGCAATATATTCAGTGATAACTTCCGATTTATTTACAGAGTAACAATAATGTATAAAGTAGCTTTAGATAATTATTATCGATAGCTGTGTAATCGAGTTCTGTATAATGATTATGTCAATCACAATACAATGTGTTGAAATAAGTACAATGAACTGTTGATAAAGTTTAATGGGAAATATATAGTTCATTGATTGGTTTTCAATAGGAGATAGGCAGTTTATATATGCACAAATGGGATATTAATATATATTAATATAGCGAGTAAGAGACAGACATATGTTAATATGCCGTTTGCGACGCTCTTGAAGTTTACGGTATCTTTTTATACAATAGATAATTAATTAGGAAACATTTATTGTACATGGAAAGATCAAAAATTAGAAGTTACATACAAGTGACTTGTTCAATCTTTTAGTTATCATAAAACAAAGTCGTTATTTTTGTATGTATTTCTCTATATGAGATCATATTTATATCGGTGCGGTTTTTTTTCTTATGTATTAAATTTTACGCGTACGAAATTGCAGGCAACAGCTAGTATTTAATAAAAAAATTAAAAGGTAAATATTTTTTCTTAGCGAAAACAAGCAAGCGTAATATTTACTTATTATAAAACAAAGTCCTTATTTTTGTATGTACCTATGTGAGCTTATATCTTCAAAATTACGGAACGGATATTCATGCAGTTTTTTAATTTTTGTAAGGATTTAGTTTCTAAATTTCCACGCGTACGAAGTTGCGGGCAACAGCTAGTTTTTCAATAAATTATTTCGTATTTTATGTTAAAATTTAACTAAAAGAGTTAAAAAGGATAATGCATAATTATTGTTGGAATATTCAAAGAACAATATCACCAAATAGTTATTCAAAGAACTTTACAAAGTCAAATTTCCTCCCTCACTCTATAAAAGGATTCTACACATATCTAGCTGAATGCATCTACACAATAGCCAATTTGACACTTTGTCAGAATAAAAAAAGTCACAATTAGTGTTGCTACCGTCGCATTGTGTCATGGAAGCGAACGTTTAAAATTCCATTAAGCACTTTGGATGGAGCGTGTCATAATTGGCGTAGACCTATTGACTTTTAATAACGCACCAGTTAACTAGCCTACAATAAATTATTATTCGAGTTTTAATAGTGGTAATTCATAGTAATTTGTGAGGTAATTAAATTTTTTTTTAATCAAAATTTCCTTGAGTGTTATCAGAGACGACACTGCCCGTATAAATGAGTTTTACTTTTGTACATTTTTCAGAGTGGGTTTTACTACAATACTGACTCCTGTGGAATCAATGCTCTGGGGAAATATTCTTTAAAATAAAAACGCCTGCTGTAAGTAGGTGTAAAAAAATCGTATTTTAGTTTTTCACCGCAGTACCAAGTCTCTTTATTACTTATAATAAAAAAAAGTAGTTATTTAAATACGTATGTCCTTATGTGAACATATGGCTTCCAAAGTACGAAAATTGATTTTGATGCGGCTTTTTTCAAAGATTTTAGTTGAAGAAGATTGGTTTTAAAAGTTTTTTAGCACTAATTTTGTTAGGGTTTGATTTTTGAATTCCACGCAGACAAAGTTGCGGGCAAAAGCTAGTAATTCTACAAAACAATTGAGTAAAATTCGATTGACCAATCAGAAGAAAACTGTAATGTCACATGTCAAATTAGTAACGGTTATGTTCAGCCATATTGCCTTTTTAAAATTTGGAATGGCGCATGATTGGTGACTGTTATTGAGCGCGCTTTCATTTGGAAATGAATGTGTGTAACCAGTAAAATTAAAATATCACAACTTTAGTCATTTTGTTATTTATTAAATTCAGATATTATTACTAAAGTATCAAGTATTAGGTCTCTTCTAGAAAATGCCCAAAACTAAATCCATCAATAAAAATAGAACAAAAGAAAGAGAGCGGAAATTTTGGTTAATAATTATTAAAAAAAATTTACACCAGATTTCTAAAGAGGTTTTACGTAATAAAAAATATTAGATTAATATTTTTATTAGGTCTCTAAATGGATCTATCCATATCTTATTTTAGTTTAGTTGTTATTTTAGATTACGTTCTGTTTACAGTAAAACTCTTATACAAGAAACAAGCTGACCCAGCAAACGTTGTTTTGTCATAGAAATGTCAGGGGTGACCACCCTTAACATTTAGGGGGATGAAAAAAATAGATATTGTCCGATTCTCAGACCTAACGGATATGTACACAAAATTTCACGAAAATTGGTCGAGCCATTTCGGAGGAGTATATTTACAAACACCGTGACAAGAGAATTTTATATATTAGACTAGCTGACCTGGCAAACGTAGTTGTGCCATACCAAAAAAATAGATTTCAAAAATAGATGTTGGCCGATTCTCAGACCTAGAGGATATGTACACAAAATTTCAGGAAAATCGGTCGAGCCGTTTCGGAGGAGTACGGTAACTAACACTGTGACACGTGAATTCTATATATAAGATTAAAGCTTATTTATTCCTTCCTGTGCTTTTATATTTATAAAAATCCAATCAAAAATGCATATTGGTAAAAAAATATTCTCAACGCAACACAGGGCATGCAAAACTTTACCGTTCTTAGCAATATTGCAGTACCTGGGAGGGCAAAGATTATGTATTAATTCAGATGAGGTACACGTTTATATTAATTTAAACTAGTTTACACACAGGGGAAAAATAAAAAAGAATTATCACTTATTCGTGAAAGATAAAACACCGCTAAACAAAAGCCTCTCCAAGGAACACGGCAAGCAATGCTCGGTCTTGCGGTAAAATGTTGATGTAAAGACTTCTCACAACATTAATTAAATAATAACATACTAATAAAACAAGTAACTGAAAAGTATATACCTAAGTAAGTTTTTAATTACCTACACTCGTACATAATATTTGTCTTTGAATACTCATTACCCAGGGCACAAATCAAAAACAGGGACGCTTTATAAAATATCCAAAGATGATATGCAAAAAAAATCGGTTATGAATTAAGCTTGCCTATGTATGTACATAGGCAAGCTTAATTCATAACCGATTTTTTGCCTTCTCCGTAATCATATTTTTAAATTATGTATTACTGTGTACAATAAAGAATAAAGATAAAAAAAATTAAAAATAATTATAGTCAAAAACACATTACCTCTTATATGCAAGTACTAAATAGGTAAAATAAAAACAGAACTGCCAACTTAATCATTTGACCACTTTAAAAAAACTTTGAGTCGAGCACCGGCGGGCGTTCGATGTAATTTAATTTCATGAGTGGCCTACCAGGACTCGTACGTTGAATCGTAATAAGCAAACTTTGAAACAAGTTTGATAAGCTTTCGGGCCAATTACTAAGATTAAATAGCTACCGGTAACAGTATTACGCTGTGTAAAGATACGTTTAAACGTTAAGGGCCTACATCAATATTATCGTATATCATCGCCGACACGTACATATTAACACAGCCAGTAGGCACAGAAAATGAAGAATTAGGGATACTTTTCCTATTTACTCAAAATCTACTAAATATATTTTAATTCTGATTTACGTGTTTCTATATATGATAGTTACTTATGTTTTTAAAGTTATTTCATTATAATACGCGATAATAGAGCCACAAATGAAAAAAATAAAAAATTAGAGAGGTTGTTTCGCCAAGATTTTCTATCGAGAAAACTTTTTTCAATCGCGTTTCTGAGTTTATGCGATCCTAGATAATATATTGAAAAAACATATACTTAAAAATTAGAGCTCTAGCCATTCAATCTAAAGAAACAATGAAAACTTCGTACATAGAAAAATGCACGAAGCTATTTTGGTATCCTCTTAAGACTTAGTTTTGTGATAGCAATTTGGAGTTACGACTTTTTATTTTATTATCAGTAGTTTGTTAAAGTTTGGTAAATTTTAGGGTTCCATACAAAAAAGCAATGTCGCATATGTGTCTATTTAACAATTTTTTTGTAACATTCTATAACACTTGCGCGATTTATTCAAATAAACTCACTTTTAATTTAGACGTGCATATCTGTTTATCCCAACGTAACAGAGACTTTTCTGATTCCAGCCAAATATTTCTTAGTTAGACTTCAGAATATTAAATTGAAATTTATAACAAACTAGCTCTCCTGGCAAACGTTGTTTTGCCATACAATTCTGTGTAAAAATCAACAACAAAAAATTTCATCAAAATCGGTCCAGCCAATTGTGAATCTAAACCATCCTCAAACCCCCTTGAATACACACAACAAATTTCATCAAAATCGGTACAGCCGTTTAGGAGGAGTTCAATTACAAACAAACGTACAGAAGATTTATATATATAAAGACTAGTTGATGCCTGCGACTTCTTACGAGTGAAATTTAAAATATTTTCCCCGTTTTTGCAACATTTTTCACTGATGCTCCGTTCCTACTGGCGTGATGTTATATAGCCTATAGCCTTCCTCGATAAATGAAATACCGAAAGAATTTTTCAAATCAGACCGGTAGTCCCTGAGATTAGCGCGTATAAACAAACAAACAAACTCTACAGCTTTATAATATTAGTATAGAGTATTGTTATGTACCAAACTTAACCTATAGTATCAAGTATGCGCGCGCGCATCCCTAGGAGATGGTAACTTCACTATCGATGACGTTGGGAACTGACCGGTGCATCTGTCCTCGTGGCTCGTTGCCCGCGCGCGCGACGCGGTGACCGAGCGCGCGTTGTCAGTCGCAAAACACATCTTGTTTGCAAATTACGTCGCGATTTGAATGCGATTTGAAGCGTTTTCCTTGCAACTGTTTTTTGCGAGTTAAAATTGTCACTAGAATTAATTGTTGATAAAACTAATTATCCTTGTTGTGTGAATCGATAATTACAATTGAAAACAAAACCTTGAAATGTCACCGCGAAATGTAATCTTCGCCAAATTGTTGGACATAAATGTGTTATAAAAACTAGTGAATTTTGTGTCTCCATACTTAATACGATTTGTGTGTCTATATTTAATGCTATTTAATGTAAATTGAACTATTTTGAAATTGAACTATAATTGTGATGGTGTAATTGTATTGGGACGATTGATGTCATCAGGAGCCCGTGGTCTACCCGTGTTGTGTTGTTGAATAAGCTAGGTAAGCTTGATTATTTATTTTAATATTGGCCAATATTTTAATCGATAGTTATGCAATAGCTAGGGTGACACGGTGAAGACATTGTTGAAGAACAAAACAGGGTAAGTTTGTACTATTATGAATTTGTTAACGCTGTGAAACGCAGATTTTAAGTTCGTTCGTGTTGGCCTGAAGAATTAATACGCTTCCACAAACTAACACATTAAAAATCCCAGGTTGAACGTAACATATTTTTGGTACCCAGAGCGTGGTTTAAACTCCGTTTCTCGAATGTTCCATGTTGAACAAACTATACCCTCATTATTTGTGAAAATTGATTTAATTAATTTAATTTGATTAATTTGGTTGTTTGTTTGTTTAATCTAAATTGTTGGTATAGTTTTGAATAATTAATTTGAGCACTTGAATTGGCAATTAGATTTTAAAGGATTTGATAATTATTTGTGCTATTGCTAATCGTATTTGTTGTTGCTCAGGTTATTATTTAATATAAATTATTATTTAATTATTGTCTAATATTGAACAACGTTATAGTTAAATTGTGGCGTTGTGCGTTTGTATAATACAACATTTATTTTGTACGTTTGTTTGTTTTGTTGGTTACCTTAAAATAAATAATTTAAGTCTTAAATTAATTGCACATTGGCAAGGAATTGTTTGTTTGTTTGATTTAAAATATTTAAGATTTGATGTTTGTTTAGAGTAATAGCGGCTTGTCTCATTGAAAGATATTTTGTTTTTCGCTATTGTAATATTGTTTGTTTGTGAAAGATATTTTTTTTTTTTGTTATTATAAGATTGTTTGTTTCGTGCCGTTTGTGCTTTGAAGATGTCTACCGCCGCGTATAATGTTGTCCGCGAGACATATTCCGGGATTGCGACTCATTTGAGATGGTTCACGTCAGCTGCCGCCTTGGTGAAAAGGGAGAACCGAATCGAGGCATTGTTGGACAGGCATGAGAAATGCCCTACACGACTTCAGGAGGTGGAGGCGCTTTACCGGCGCTTCATCTTGCATCTGGATGATGTGCCCCTGGAGTCATTCCCCCAGGAGCGACGGGACCAAGTCCACGAGGACTACGTCCAAATTATGGACCTTGCCGACGACATCGCCCAGAGCGCGCGGGAGATTTTAGCCTCGCGCGCCGGAGTACCGGCTCACCGGGCCCCCTTGAAGACTCCCGTGGGCCTTTTGACCAGGTTACCCAACTTGGATCTTCCACGTTTTGATGGTCGACTAGACATGTGGATGGGATTCATTGGTTTGTTTGAGAGCCTTGTGGACTCGAGGGACGATTTGGGTCCCTCTCAGAAACTGGCCTATTTACTCTCCGTGCTTGATGGAGAGGCGAGGGGCTTAGTACAGCACCTCCCAATATGTGACGGGAGCTATGGGATCGCGCGGGCGTTGCTCACCAAGCGCTATCACAACCAGCGCTGTCTGGCAGATACCCACGTTGACCAGATTTTGAACCTTCCCGTCGTGAGCAATGCTGCCCAGTTGAGGACCGAACTGCTGAACCCCCTCCTAATAGCCACCAACTCGCTCAACCGCTTAGGACTGCCGGTTGCCAAGTGGTCTTACCTACTGGTGCGTATCGTACTCAAGCGATTGCCGGTGTCTTTGAGGGCACGTTTTGAACAGGGGCACACTAGGGATGAGGCATCTGCTCTCCCTACCTTTGACCAGCTCCTGACGTTCCTGGAGGACGAGTGTCGCATGGGTGACGTCATGGTCGCCGACACGCCGGTGGAAGCATCACGTCCCAGACCCACCAACCAACGGCGCAATGCCCAACCTGCACCAAGAGGAGGTACGGCCGCCCGCTTCGCTGTCGCTCAAGCTGCGCCACCGGACTGCCGTTTTTGCAAGTCGCAGGGACACCAAACGGTGCGGTGCCCAGACTTCGCGGTCCTGCACGTGGCCGCTCGTAGGCGGATTGCCCAGGCCCGCGGCTGGTGTTTCTCTTGCCTAGGGGACCATTACCAGCGCGCCTGCCCCGACACTCACCCGTGTCCTATTTGCGGAGGGCACCATTTGAAAATCCTGTGCGCCAACGCGAATGGCCGTCGCGACCACGCGGGGTCGCCTTCGGGCGGGTATACCAGTGGACACCGGGACCAGTCCCGCAACTTGGAGTCCGGCTCATCACCCCCACGCCGCGCAAACTGCGCTGCCGTTGATCGCCGAGTTGGTTCGGCGCGCAGCCCCACGGGCGGGTATGAAAGCGGGCCCCGGGTTCAATCCCGCACCTTTGTGTCCCGCTCGCCCTCCCCGCTTCCACGTGATCAAGCGAGATCACCTCCAGTAGTGTACCACGATTACCGTGACGCGCGTCCGGTACCACTACCGTCCCCCCCTCTGGCGGAACGTCCCCGTTTGGAGACGCGCAACCCTCGGTACGGACGCTCCAGGCGCTACGAACCGCCGACTATGGCTCGTGGCAGTCGTCACCGAGAGGAGGCCGAGTTTAGGCACTACCCGCATTTTGATTTGCCGTCTCGGGACAACGGCGCTCAGTCGCCGCCACGCCAACATTAGGATGTTGGCGTCTGCCCCCGCTATGCACCGCCCCCCTTTGAGACCGTCCTCTTGCCCACGGCCCATGTCAGGGTCTGGGGACGGACGGGCGCCTCAGTTGTAGTCCGAGCGATATTGGACACAGGCTCACAGGGGTGCATAGCCTCGTCTTGGTTGGTAGGGCAGACTGGCCAGACTATTGAAAAATATTCAGATGTAATAAGGGGTGTCGGGAACGCCCCCGTGGCCACGGTTGAGGGCCGTGTTTTGTTTGAGTTCTCCCCCTCAAATTCTCCACGTCCGACGTTGGAATCGTCGGCCATTGTGATGGAGAATATCTTGGGCAATCACCCGCAAGTTCGTTTGTCTGCGGATGCGGTAAAATTGACCGCGGATTTGAATTTGGCTGACCCTAAATTTGACCTGCCTGGCACGGTCGATTTGTTGCTTGGTGCCGATGTTTTGGGTAAAATATTACTCGGCAAGGATCGTGTTTTGCAGCCAGGTGGCTTGGTAGCCCTCCGGACCATATTTGGGTTCGCACTGATGGGGCCTGTATTGAGGACTCCCCCCCCTGCCGAACTTGGAACGGCCTTAGACATTGTCGCACTGCCTGGGTTGCGAACGCTTGCGCTCGAACGGCAGGACCGTCCGTTCGACCCCGATTTCTTACTTAATCGTTACAGTTCATTGGACAAATTGTTGAGTGTCACCGCTTGGATCAAGCGCTTCATGAGAAATTGTAGACATCCACAGAACAAATGTTTGGAGGCCTTCTTATCGCCACAAGAGCTCCAAGATGCTCTTCTTCACTGGGTTCGTTCTGTGCAAGAGGCACATTTTGAAGACGAGATTGACATCTTGAGGAAAGGCAAATCCAAGCTGTCTGGAGCCATTTGTAAGCTGAACCCTTTTTTGGATAGTGAGGGTCTTTTGCGTGTCGGAGGGCGTCTTAGGAACGCAAACCTCCCTTATGGATCTCGTCACCCTCTCTTATTGCCCAAGAGTGGCCACTTGGTGCACCTGTTGGTGACTGATCGTCACATCAAGAACTCCCACGCTGGCTGTAATGCCTTATTGGCCATTTTGCAACGGGAATTTTGGATTTTATCGGCCCGCCGGACGATCCGTAGTGTGGTCTTTCGTTGTATGCCTTGCTATAGGCTCAAGGCCCCTACCATGCAGCCTATCATGGGCGACCTTCCTTCGGATCGGGTCACTGAGATAAGGCCCTTTGCTGGAGTTGGTACGGACTTTGCAGGCCCCTTTTTTGTTAAGACCTCGACCCTCAGGAACAGTAAAACTGTCAAGGCTTATTTGTGCGTCTTTGTCTGTCTGTCCACCAAGGCGGTACATTTGGAACTCGTCTCAGCCCTCTCGACAGAGGCATTTGTTGCGACGTTAGACAGATTCGTGTCACGACGAGGACTACCGTCCTTGATTCGGTCGGATTGCGGTACCAACTTCAAAGGCACAAACAACTATTTAAAAGCGATGTATGATTTTTTGTCGGCTAACGAGACTGAAATTGCGTCTAGACTAGCTACACGTAGAATAACTTGGAGGTTCAGTCCCGTGTCATGTCCCCACTGGGGAGGAATATTTGAAAGCGTAGTAAAGGTTGCTAAGACACATTTGCGACGGGTAATTGGCGAGTCTGTATTGACCTTTGAAGAGCTCGCAACTGTGTTTTGCAAAATCGAGGCCGTTTTGAATTCACGCCCGTTGTGCCCGATCTCTTCAGATCCTAACGACTTGGAAGCCCTCACGCCGGGCCATTTTTTGATTGGGCAGCCACTGAACGCCCTGCCGGAATATCCCCTTGTTGATGTGAGACCTAATCGTCTCTCGCGGTTTGAATTGGTCCAACAACTCACTCAGAGCTTTTGGAAACGTTGGAATTTAGAATATTTGCACATTCTCCAGCAGCGCGTTAAGTGGACTGACAAGACTGATCCACCTCATGTTGGTGACCTCGTTCTGGTTAAGGACGCTAACTCACCGCCACTGTGTTGGCGCAGGGGGCGCATTCTCAACCTCGTCTTTGGAGCAGATGGAGTGCCCCGTTTTGCTGAGGTCCGGGTGGACGGTTCAATTTTGAAGAGAGCTGTATCAACCTTGTCGCGACTGCCAGTGAATTAGCGGCCAGGTAGTCCTGGCCGAGGCGGGTAGATGTTATGTACCAAACTTAACCTATAGTATCAAGTATGCGCGCGCGCATCCCTAGGAGATGGTAACTTCACTATCGATGACGTTGGGAACTGACCGGTGCATCTGTCCTCGTGGCTCGTTGCCCGCGCGCGCGACGCGGTGACCGAGCGCGCGTTGTCAGTCGCAAAACACATCTTGTTTGCAAATTACGTCGCGATTTGAATGCGATTTGAAGCGTTTTCCTTGCAACTGTTTTTTGCGAGTTAAAATTGTCACTAGAATTAATTGTTGATAAAACTAATTATCCTTGTTGTGTGAATCGATAATTACAATTGAAAACAAAACCTTGAAATGTCACCGCGAAATGTAATCTTCGCCAAATTGTTGGACATAAATGTGTTATAAAAACTAGTGAATTTTGTGTCTCCATACTTAATACGATTTGTGTGTCTATATTTAATGCTATTTAATGTAAATTGAACTATTTTGAAATTGAACTATAATTGTGATGGTGTAATTGTATTGGGACGATTGATGTCATCAGGAGCCCGTGGTCTACCCGTGTTGTGTTGTTGAATAAGCTAGGTAAGCTTGATTATTTATTTTAATATTGGCCAATATTTTAATCGATAGTTATGCAATAGCTAGGGTGACACGGTGAAGACATTGTTGAAGAACAAAACAGGGTAAGTTTGTACTATTATGAATTTGTTAACGCTGTGAAACGCAGATTTTAAGTTCGTTCGTGTTGGCCTGAAGAATTAATACGCTTCCACAAACTAACACATTAAAAATCCCAGGTTGAACGTAACAAGTATAGATATAGAAATATAATATGGCAACATTTTTACCCACTCATGTATTCGATTTTTAAACTGTAACTGAATACACAGGGGGCAGTCAGAATGTCCCAAAGGTAGGCAATTAGTGGCCCTCACGTCTAACGAGTTGTCAAACTTTTTGCTTGCCACCCCTCGTTTGTTTCACACGACTAGACAAACATACGTACGGTATTTTTGTAACAATTTTAAAATCAATACTATAAATTGATACCGATAAATTCTTTTATGTAATACAGAAAACAATCAATTTTTTGGGGGGGTCTGGTAGGACTAAGTTTCCTAAACAACCTATAAGCAAGCTTGGTTTAGTATCACACAAACACACACATGTAGATGAATTATGGAAAACTGGCTAAGTACGAATCTGAAGGGTTACGCGAAGGGTTTTGGACTATCTTATCGTCATAGGGGAGTTCAGTTAATTTCGAGTTTACAAAAAAAAAATGTATTTTTGTAGTGATGCCCTCTTAAATGTGTAATTTATTTTAATTTGGTTTTTAGTCACAGTTTCTATAGCGGCAGAAGAAACACATTTGGGAAAGACGGGCAGACGAACAGATAGCGTTTTTTAACGAAAACTCCTTAAATAATGCATATGCATCAAGACCGACACGATTATGAAAACAATCTCACTCGAATATCACGATATCATAAGATAATAGTTACAAGTGTAAATGAAAGTAGTTTACAAACTATCTGTGGAACAATCGCTGTAGGCTGTATGCAAATGTCTGTGCCTCGCAATGACGAACACAAACTTGTGTCATTACACGTTGATACATACAGTTTGCTTTGTGTACGACACCAAGATGAATATCAAAATTATGCATATTGTCTGATGTTCAGTGCAAATCATACAAATTACTAGATTACATTTAGTTCATAATATTACCTAGTTTTTTCATTTGCAGTGTAAAATTAACGTTTTGTTTTTCAGTTTTTGCTAAAGTTTTGCGAAATATCTGTCGTCATTTGTAATAGTACCTATCTATTTATTATGTTTTGTTTGGCAAATTTTAACCGATTTCAAAAAAGGAGGAGGTTTTCAATTCATCTGTTTGTTTCTTTTTTTGTATTTTATTATGTTTGTTATTGCTTAAGTTTTCAATGTTTTGCTTCTACGATCTACGATTATTATGGGGTCGTAATTTAGCTGCAATTTATCGACAATTACTTTAATAAAAGCTATAGTAGAAAGAGTGATAATCACGTGGGATTTTGGAACACTGTTTAGTTGCTCTGCCACCTGAGCTACGATTTTGGAAAACTGTTTCGTTGCTCTACCATCGGAGCTACCGTGGTGCCTGCAGATGTTAATTAATTTTTCCGCTACAATATTTTTCAATGGAGTCTACATAGCAGCGATGAAACACTTACATGTTAATCACATTTGCTGTTATAATTTAGTATATTATCTAACTAAACCGAAGCAGGAAAAGTCAGAAATTAATATTTTACGATTCCCTTTTTGTAAAAAAAACTATATAAGATAGTATATTTTGCAGAGTTTCGATGTTGGAAATTTTGACAAATATTGCTTTATTTCTCTTATATAGGCTCCCAGATTTAGATAACTTTACCGCTGTATATTTAAGCAGATTGTACTCGTATGTGAAGATAAAACGTTGGTTTTACATTATGCCAATAAATGCATACGAAGCCAGCAAATGAACGAGGGTAAAAAGTATATTTTTTTCTTTTATGAATAAAATCGAGTTTTCTATGGGCATTAAATTATTAGAATGTCTTTACCACAGATCGGTGTCTTCCAAGATCTCAGCTGCAAATTATGCAGTGAGAACTTAAGGATACAAAATACGGGATTATGTTAATTTTAAGCTACTTGAGAATTCAAATCCGATCTCCGGGTGCTTGGATTGGGGCGTTCAAAATTCGTGAATTTGTTGAATTTTGTACCTGCTCCAATGTTTATACTTAGAATATTGTCAATAGCCATCGTTATGAGAATTTGATGAATTTAATTAATAATTATTAGTTAAGACATTTAAATAATAATATGTTTTAGACATTTCAAATTTAATTAAATAATTTTTCAACAAAAATAAAATATAAAAAAAGACGTGTGGCACTCGGGAACTGCCGCGGTAAAGCTATTGCATAGTATTTTTTATCAACTTATGCAATTATAATATTATGAAGCTATGCAATAGCTTCAAAAAATAAAACTATGAAATACTTTAAAATAAATACGTCACTGAAAAGTATTATATTTTATCCCTCTCTTTCTTTCCGGCCAATTAACGTCCAATAATTAACGTTGGTAGCTATTGTACACAGACAACATCCTCTGTGAGCATGGAAATCTCGAAAAACCCTCTGCAAACAACACGTTTGGCCGCGTGCGACACAGTAGACCATAATCTCTCCCAAAATGGAAGAGACTCGTGCCCAACAATCGTTAATGGGCCTGGATAGATAGAGAGAGAGAGAAATATTATTATCGGTCATATTACTACAATTTACCACTATCTTGTTTAATAAAATAACATATTTGTCAAGGATTAATGACAAAGTAATAATTAAAAAAAAAAATCCTTAGCATTAGATACCAACTTTTGAATAAATTGTTAATATATGCCGTAAAAATTAAACGTCATTGTTAGATGCTTAATTTTTGTACATGGATGGTGAAGTGACCCGTGAGGGTCCAGTCCAAGCGTTCCAGGAGTCCAGCCACCCTATCATTGGCTCATTTTACGCGTCACTTCACTTATTAAAAGGGTTCCTGATTGCTCACACAGATCTTTTTTACGATATTTTATTTAGTTATTTACTTTTATTTGGTTTGTTAACTAAATAAGTTTAGTTAGATTCTTAACTTGTAACTTTGTTAGTAGTTACAGAGATAACAGATAATAAAAAGACATTAAATAAGGAATAGGGCGGTGACGTGTATTCCTAATAATTCACCATGAACAGTAACAAATAGATATGACATTATGTGTTATTATATCCTAATCCTAATCTTCTAATATATAAAATTCACGTGTCACAGTGTTAGTTACCGTACTCCTCCGAAACGGCTTGACCGATTCTTCTCAAATTTTACATACATATTCAGTAGGTCTGAGAATCGGCCAACATCTATTTTTCAAACATTTTTTTTAGTATGGCAAAACAACGTTTGCCGGGTCAGCTAGTAATATTATAAATGTGAAAGTTTGTGAGGATGTTTGGATGTTTGTAACTCTCACGCAAAAACTACTGAATGGATTCTAATCAAACTTTACAGTAATGTAGCTTAGACATCAGAATAAGTTATAGCCTACTTTCTATCCCGAAAGAATGCAACTATCTACATAAAATATAGTTCATTGAAAACGTTCACCGTTTCCGTAGTGGATAGTACAATAAGATAGTTTAACAGAAAATAAATAATAAGAATACCAAGTTGTTTAAGTAGTTCAAAAACTAAAAAACACGCTTGAAAATTCTGGATATTTTTTTAAGTTATCTATACTGTATTACGGGGGACCTGGCGATCCCCCCGTCGCGTTGAGCTCCCCGTAAAGAAAGGGGGCCACCTTTGCCGGGTCATGGTAAGGCTCAAGGCACCACCATGGCCCGGTAGGGCAGAGAGAGGAGGAAAAATAAAATCTATACTGCATTGTCATCGGTCCTCAGTGTGTTAAATTTCAAATTTTATTATAATATGTGGGTGAAAATCTTTTCCAACGAATACGTTGCATAGATTAATACCCATATTGATTTGAAGATGGAATTAAACCTAATAAAACCATGTTAGAACCAACACCCGTATTCACAAACAATATTTACGTAGGTAAGTACTTAAGTGTTGATGCACTGTGCAAAGGGTAACACTTCTCAGTGCGTTCCGTTCATCGAGCCTTTGTATTCATAGACAAAACTTGGCTATGCGTTCAGTTTAACAAACGCATAGTGCGCTTCACCACTTAAGTATTGTTTGTGAAATGATTTTGCTACCCCTGTGCGTCCATGCCTACTATGAGACCTCACAGTAACGTTTGTGAATACGGCTGTAAAACTTTTGAAACGTAAGTTTACAGTTTCAAAAATAAAAGTCTTTTGTAAATAGTCCTATAACAATGTTCTCTATTCTTTAGTGAAGCGACTCAGTTTATCAATATCCTATATACGAGAGATGAGTTTCCATAATGATGGCAATAGCGAGCTCCTTATACGTTCTTATTGTTTAATGGTCCAAGTCATAAGCGCATTGCATAAAACTTCTATTGGAAACTTGCGTGACGAATGGAATCATGTTTCCGAGGTTCATGGGAGACGCCCCATGACTAGGAAGTGTGGAAGTGAAAGATTTTTGTCTAGCTATGAGAAACTTGGGGCTCGTAATAATAAATTCTTCATACCGGGGCATATTACAATAATACATTCTTCATACCAACCCCAAATAACCTAAAATAATGGGATAAAGACAGGAAAGTGATGATGATGAGTATATCCATCTATGGCGGATGGACAGACAGACGGACAGAAGTCTCAGTAATAAGGTCCCATTTCACCTTAGGTACATAACTCTAAAAGTAAGATCATTTTAATCATGCTAAATTAAAAGGAAATACGCTCTCCACCCTTATTTTAGACAGTACACCCACCTTAAAGCGGTCATTTGTCCGTAATAATCGTGAAGTGTGTATGTGAAAGAAAAGAAAGGCCAGTGTTCCTCTCTTTATTATATTTCGATTGAATTATTGGACAAAATGCCTGTATAAAGTTTAAAGTAACTTCCCACATTGTAAGGTAACTCATGTTCTGGTAACACAGGGGTATGTAGATTGTATTACGTAATTCTGTAATAATGGTACCAATTCCATGTGCACAATTAAACTTAACGAAACTAAAAAAATAAAATTGATATTGTCAATATATATCTATTACTTACTATTTCGTTGTAGACATTTATAGAATAGAATAGAATAGAATAGAATGGAATGGAATGGAATGGAATGGAATGGAATGGAATGGAATAGAATGGAATAGAATAGAATAGAATAGAATACACTTTATTGTACACCATAAATTACATGTCACTTAACTAATGTAACAATAAAACATGTACAATTGGCATTGTTCATATTTTTTTTAAACTCTTAATTCAAAAACCATTTCGGGGAATAGAGTTTCTGATCATAATCCATTAGATTTTTTCGGAAAATTTGCTATATTAACGATTATTTTTCCAAAAAACCAAATGATCTCTATTTGCCCTTGAAATGAAGGACTTAAAATATTAAAGCGTTCTGAGTGATATACTACTCTGTGGTTGGGTTGACATTGGTCTATTATAAACTGACTATACTATAACTTGACAACTTTGAAAAGATGTATTGCAATCTGTCTTAAGTCTATCAGGAAAAGTCAATAAATAGACGGCGTACAACGATGACGTCACAACATTTAAAATAATATCTTTATGTATTTTTCAAAACTTCTATATAATGAATTTTCAATAATATTGAAATTAGTTGCTTAAAATAGTCTATATTTTGTAAAAAAAATATAAAAACAGCAGATCAAAAATTATGAACAATGCCAATTGGCGGTCTTATCGCATATTGCGATCTCTTCCAGACAACCTTTAATTTATATCAATTAAAATCGTTAGTCTATAATAAACAGTTTTTATAATAAGAATGTTCAGTTAACATTGCCGAATTGTGCTATTAACACTATCAATTTTCCTATTTTAGTTAAGTCAAGTCTAGTTGTGCGCGTAGAATCGGTACCAATCTATACATAAAATAATTTGTAGTAAAATTCTGTAATATATCTAGACGTAGCTATTTTTCGCGTCAGTCTGACTATTATATTTAAACACACTTTTATTAGCTTCGTTAACATCTATCAATTCATATTGCTTGGTTTACAATCATCTTTATCTAATTGTCTATCTACTACAATATTATTAATATTATATTCAGATATCTAGATCAAATGTAATTCAATTTAAGTTCATGTGCGGGTGCAGAACAATGACTACAAACAGTTCGCGTCAGATATAGTGTAAACTTGCTACATCACAAATAATACGGCTATAAATTGAATTAGATATTACATTTGATTGATAACAACGTTATACGGGAAAGTAATCAAACTTAGAGATCGAAATTTGAATTAGAGATTAGAAACAATTCGTTGACATCAAGAACTAAATTAAACTAAAATGAAAACAACTATGTACAAAATTAAACCTTAACGAACAGGAGTTTCCTATATCCTCGATAGATGGCGTTGTACAGTTTTTAGGGTTCCGTACCCAAAGGGTAAAAACGGGACCCTATTACTGAGACTTCGCTGTCCGTCCGTCCGTCCGTCCGTCCGTCTGTCACCAGGCTGTATCTCAAGAACGGTGATAGCTAGAGAGTTGAAATTTTCACAGATGATGTATTTCTATTGCCGCTATAACAACAAATACTAAAAATAAAATAAAATAAAGATTTAAGGGGGGCTCCCATACAACAAACATGATTTTTTTACCGTTTCTTGCTCGATACTAATAACGTTGCCTTATGTTGCGTAGATAGTGGTACGGAACCCTTCGTGCGCGAGTCCGACTCGCACTTGACCAATTTTTATATCACACTATGGTTTCGTTACACACATTAACACTTAAGCTCGCCAAAGTTTTGTTACGTCATCATTAGGATTTCACATTTATAAATTAGTAAGGAGTAAGGATTACGTTGTACAGATCTATATTAATTAAAATTGGTAGTCTACAACATCACACAGTTTTTCAAAGAAGTTCAGTCAACACAGTGTCGAATTGGGTTACGGTTAATTTTCATTTTTTAGTTAAGTTTATTTATGTTTGTAGAATTGCTACCATATTGGTAAAGATTTGTGAAGGTCGACGCGTGAGACTACAGTGACCGCATATAATCAGGAGGCCGTACGCTGTCTTAAAAAACCTGGTATAAAAAATGCAACAAAAAGCAAAGCGAAAATTAGCACTAAAATCTAAGATTTTCAAAATTCCTAGGCTGGAAATATATTTGTTTACATTCTAAATATAATCATAAAAATAAAAAAAAACTAAACTTATCTCTGAACGCGTATCAAAAAAAAATTGAAAAAAAAATTCTAGATTGATCTATCAAAAATTATTCGAAATCGGATTGAGTATGTAAGGATTAATTATTTTCTCATCGATATAAAAACTGTTATTGATACGTTGTATAGTATCATGACTATAGTTGGGTTAATCTTTTGCAAGGGTTCCAATCATCGTGAGAATTAAGGGCACTGGAAATCTGTTGTAGCTTATTGTTATTTAATTTTGTAGCTGTTTAAAATGTTAACTGATTTTAGATTACAAAAAAGGGCTTTTGGAAATTGATAAAAAAATATTTTGCGTTATTTTTATTTTTTATTGCGTTATATTATATCTTCTTATATATAAAATTCACGTGTCACAGTGTTAGTTACCGTACTCCTCCGAAACGACTTGACCGATTTTTATGAAATTTTACATGCGTATTCAGTAGCTCTGAGAATCGGCCAACATCTATTTTTCGAACCTTTTTTTTTTCAGTATGGCAAATCTACGTTTCCCGGGACAGCTAGTACTTATTGTTGTATACGTCATGGCACTAAATGAATAAAAACTCGAATCATATGAAATAAAATTCGGTAAGGTTGTATTAGTTCACTGTAAGGTGATATAGCCAACTTTTAACTTTATCATCAGGTTAGCTTTATGATATAATAATATTGCATTGTCAGGCAATATACCTACATAGCTCTTGAAATACTTGCAAGATTTGTTATCAGACAAAACATCAGATTATGTTAAACTAAATAAAAGCTTGTAGGGGCCAAATTTCAGGACCGTTTATAGGCTATATAAGTTTTTAATAATATAATAATAATAACAATACATATTTTACTTTAAAAATATTTAAAATTTATTTATTTATTTATAATAGCCCATAGTAAAGAAAAACAGCTCTGTTTTATTATGTGCAAGATAAATGTGGTCAGTATTATTAGATCTGTCATGCATGTATTGATTTATTTTGCTTGTGTGTGTGTCTGTATACAACACGATACTGCGACCAATAGGAGTAAAGCATCACTGAAATTTTTCAACAAATAACATTATTTTTACCTGTAACAATTTATTAAAAGTATTCAGTCAATATCAGTCTGATTACCGTGACCGCAGCGATCGGTGGTGGCTATAATTTGTTCACACACAGAGCGATATAATGAAGCCAGCATCCATAGTTAATAACCGCAAACAGTGACATATGAAAACGTTGTATAATGAACTACATTTTGTTTGATTTGAAACACATCTCGTTAGCAATACACACAATATTTATATCGATAAATGGGAATGATTTTCTCAATTTGTTATTTAACTTTGTATAGAAAAGAACAGAGTAATAAAGGTATTTTTACAGGTAAGTAAATAAGCATGTAGATAATATAACTGGCCAAGTACAAGTTGAAGTAACAAACGAAGGATTCTGTATCGTTTATATCCTTATTTATTACAAAACAACGTCTTCATTTTTGTATGGATGTGCCTATGTGAGCTCTTGAAAGTACACAACGGATATCGATGCGGATTTTTTAAGAGATAGAGTTAGGATTAGGATGGCTTTTTGGTATAATTAGGACCTCGGGCCTCGTGGTGGAGTGGTTCATATAACGGACTGCCGATCACGAGGTCTCGTGTTCGATTTCCGGTCAGGACAATCATTTGTGTGATGTTTTTAATTGTCATACAAATGTTTATACTGCGTCTGTGTGTTTTACTATGTATTATAAGTATGTATTTACAAAAGAAAAGTAGTTTATGTATTATATCCGTATTCTAGTACCCATAACACAAGCATATAAGCTTAGCTTGGGACCAGAGGACGTTGTGTGAAATTCCATGAATATTAAAAAAAAATTGTTTGGTTTTTAAATTACACGCATACGAAGTTGCGGGTAACCGTTAGTAAACTGTATAGTTCAAGTTCAAGTCCCCCTCATGGTGATAATTTTTTCACTATAATTTAGTTTATTTATTATGAGCATAGTAAGTCAATTGCAGAAATTAATAAATAAATTTCTTTATTTGTTTGTTTATAATACTAAGGACAATATTGACCGCACAAACAATCTCTGGTAACAGCCAGCCAATAATAAAGTTAAGCGTCAAAGCTTTACTTTAACATAGGCTCTGTAATATATTATGTACCATATGAAAGACAGAGATATTCATATGCAAGTCTATTAAGTTAGAAAAGGATGCAGATATGGAGCGCTATTCCTCTTCATTGCACGAGCGAATGCACCGCCTGTGTACCGTTGACGTAAAAAAACAGTTCTAAAATTGAGTCAATATTTAGTTAAAAATAAATAATTAATTTGATTTACATTCACGAACATTTTACATAAAGCCGCCTGGTCCCAAATTAAGCTATGTATCTATCCTTGTGTTATGGGTATCAGATTACAAATATTATGCTACTTTTTTGTAAATACATTTGGTCTTATCACATATCTATAAAAAATATTTAGACGCAGTACAATTATCTGTGTTCCTCACGCAAATAACTGCCCTGTAAAGAGTTGAACCTGTAATCTCGTATTCAACTGTCCTACGTTACCACTGTTCTAAAAAGCCCGTCACTTCGGTTATTTACTTTTCTAAATATTCTTATACTTTTAGAAAAAAAAAACTTCTTTTGTAATGTCTTTGTACATTATTTTAGAAATAAGTCCAAAAAAATCCATGACATACTCTTGAGCGTATTTTTTTCTAAATATTTAGTTTAAACAATTTAACTTCCATCCATCCATCCATCAGCCTTTCTCCGTCCACTGCTGAACATAGGGCTCGTCTTCACCATAGAACGCCAGAATGCAGAACATTTGACGGTGTTGTCAGTTCACCTTGTCTTCCTTTAACTTAACTGTTCCGTTTTATTTAAATAACATTTAAATATTGAACTTTTCGTTGTTGCTGACGCTACAAACTCCACGTGTGGCGCAAACGAGCCGGCCTTATAATGAATAGCCGTCGCCTGCCACCATATTTCAACGAATTAACAAATGACCTCCTGTCATTGTACGCTCGGCGCACAATTTTTCTGTACACCGTACCTAACAGTTTGATGTAGGTGCGGTTGGTAGCACTGTACGCTCTATGCTGTTGGTACTATCGAATTAATGTTGGCTTTACATTGTGTACTACTAGTGGATAGATATAGGTGAAACAAAATCGGTAATTTATACTTTTTAATAAGTTATATTACTGAATAGGAAAAAAGAAAACTCGACTGACTTTTTACGTTTGATTTTAGGGCTAGAGTTGCACTGAGAGATTTTATTATCATAAAGCTCATAAAAAAGAATAAATATTATTATTTAAATTTAGCTGGCTATATTTGATGACGGATTAAGAATAAAAGAGTCACTACACTTTTTCCTTCCCATTATCTGCCTACAGTATTCCTTAGCTGGCTTAAGGAATATTGTACGCAGGTAACATCTTCAGTGAGAGACGGAAATCTCGAAATTAACCATGTGCCAACTGCCAACATGCCAGGTGAACAAGTCTGGTAATTCTGCTATTACAATCATATTACAACGTTGTTATAATGGTCAGGCACTGACGCCATTATGGCGTCATTATACAAAAAAGTAATAGTAGACTACCAAATTTGATAAAATTCCGCCATTGTGGTGTCATAATGACACCAAACTTGATTCTTTGTTACAGATGATGCCACTATGGCACCATAATGGTGCCATAGAGCTGTCATTGTGACCCAATTCATTTACTGGACTTGGGGCCCTGGTCAGCGCGGTACAGTAGACCATACTCCCTCCCAAAGTGAAGGACGCCCGTGCCCAATAGTGGGACTTTAATGAGCTGTAAAGAGAGAGACAAAACCTTAAAACATAGTGAATATGCGTGAATGCATTCGTTCATAATACCTCAAGTAGCCAACACAGACGGCATCAACCAAATTTTTATGTAAAAAAAAAATTAATTAAAAAAAGCCCTAGTTAAAAAAAACAAAATCGATCTTAGCATAATAAGTCCGCTAGACTTATTATGCTAAGATCGATTTTGTTTTTTTTTGTATTTTAATGTAACTACACATTATTCATTTAGTTAAGGTTAAGGATTTGAACTGATAGGGTGATATAGTCGCAAAGCGACCAAGCCCTTTAAAAAAAAACAGACGACATCAGTGTACCTAAACTGTTGTCGTCTGTGTTGGCCACCCCAGTAAAAAATATTGTCAATCCAGTAGTCATTCTTCATGATTTTTAAACTCTACCATTTAACCTCGCCCCAACAATTACGTCAACTAAATGAATATTATATTATTTTGTTCAATCCCTTGTCAATTAGTGTAACTCGTTCTATATTAGGGGATTGACACACTGGACACGTGCCGACACGTGTTACCTTAATAAAGGCAATTGTACATTGTATTAAGATTTTTAACTAGCTGATTTTTATAAATAAAAAAAAGAAACGCTTACTGTTTATTTATTTCTTTTAATTTTTGAATATTCACTTTTTTTTTAGAAAATTTTAACATAATCTGTAATGAAAATTTACTACACTGTTACTGGCCAGTTATAAAGATTTTTATTTAAATTCCTCTAACGTAAATTATTTTGGTGCAATATGTTTTCCTTCTGATTTGTAATAGAATATTACAAAATCAGAATCCAGAAGTCTTTTGCAGTCAGAATGAAGTCAGAATCAGAAAATCAAAAGGAACAACAAATTATTTCAAATATTATTTTGTTAAGAAAGATCTAATGGCTAGTGTAGATTCAAAATGTAAGATGAAGTGATGCGTTCCGCGAATGGATAAAATGAAAAATGAATATATTAGAGGAAGTCTGAAAGTGATGTCTATGGCTGCAAAATTAAAGATTAAGTGGCTGTCCTGGTATCGTCATGTAATGAGACAAGAGGAAAGTAATATCATTAGAACGGTTCTACGAATAAATTAAGAAAAAGAAAAAGGAAGAGGAGAAAAAGGACTAGAGAAAGACCTAAGAATAGATGGATGGGCTTTATTTATTTATGTTTGACTTCACAAGTTTTCACTTTTAATCAAAACGAAAGTAAAACCGGAAAAAAGTACAATTCCAGCCATAGTTTAAGCGTAGTTTCTGAGATTAGAGCCAACAAACATTTATTTGTTACACTTCTTTTCTTATTATAAGACATACGATATATTTATTATGTATGTCCCAATGTGAGCTTATATCTTCCAAACTACGCAACGGATTTTGATGCAGTTTTCTTTAATAGCTAGAGTGGTTCAAGAGCATGGCTTTTTTGTATAATTTTTTAAGATTTCGAACATGTTGAGGGACTGTAGACTCAATAAGTATAAAAGCGAGTGGAACCGCGGGCATTCGATTTTATTATAGATTTTATTATTATAGACGGGCCTCGTGGTGTAGTGGTTCATGTAACGGACTGCCGATCAAGAGGTCGCGGGTTCGATTCCCGCTCGGGACAATCATTTGTGTGATTTTTCTAATTGTCATACGAATGTTTGTACTGCGTCTGGGTGTTTCTATGTATTATAAGTATGTATTTACAAAAAAAAAAGTAGTATATGTATTCTATCCGTATTCTGGTACCCATAACACAAGCATATAAGCTTAGCTTGGGACCAGAGGACGTTGTGTGAAATGTCCATGAATATTTATTTATTTATTATTTTATTTATTATAAGTAAGTATTTTTACTATAAGTAGTTGGTAAAACCTTTATATTTTTACTCTGGTCCATAATAAACCCCTGTAAGCAGTTGGTGTCGATTATAATATGAGAACTCCAAATCAATTGAGAAGTAGAAAGGTCTATCCAGCATCAGTTGCACGGCATTCATGTGGTACGCATAATTTCCCATCATACTTTGGAAAGGCCCTTCCTGATTTGTGGATGATTGAGCAATTCCTCTAGATTTTACACTACACGTAAACTTAAAATAATATTACATTTTTGGCCCAGGATACTCAGACATGGATCCTAGTTTGGCTTAAGATAACATTTTGCTTAATGGATATAATTATTATGTCTAAGAGATTTGTAATATACATATCTCTTTTTTTCTCTAGCTGATTATCGTCCACTATTGAGCACGGGCTTCCTCCACTCTGGGAGGGATTATAATAAAATATGAATAACTATTATTCTAAATCTATACTTCTATACTAATACTAAAACGCTGAAGAGTTTGTTTGTTTGTTTGTCAAAACTCGCAAATTTCTTCAGGAACGGCTTATCCGATTTTAAAAATTCTTTTAGCGTTGGATAGAATATTTATCGAGGAAGGCTATAGGGTATATAGCATCACGCTGCGACCAATAAGAGCGCAGTATCAGTGAAAAACGTGGAAAAACGGTGAAAATTTTCTGAATTCCAAGCATACGAAGCCGCAGACAACAGTTAGTGTTTTATATAAAATAAATAAATATTAATTACCAGGATTAAATCCATATCCACCCACACCAACCTCATCGACTTGAATAAAAGTTTTTTGTTTCACTTTGTTTAGGCATACAGTTTTAGTATTTCGAAAATCTTTGTCTAATACGTTTGACAATCCCGACGAATTACAATTAAAAATCGTAGTTAGGCCCATCTAAGAAACATAATATTAAGTAGTTTAATAGTAGTGGTATAAGTATATCTACATGAAATAAAAATTCAAAGTTACAAAAAGTCTCGTTGACTGTAACTTTGGTTTTTTAAGAGGCAGATAGTGCAAGGAAAACGATTTCAGATTTTTATTGAAGCGGAAACTCTATTGGGCGTCATAAGAGAAAAGACTGAACGTTTAGAATGCCAAAAAAATTAAGGTCTAATGACCATCACGCTCATTTCAGATTTCCATCCATCCATAAGCGTTTCTCCGTCTTTTGCTGCAAAAATTCACAACATACATTTTAGCGCCAATTGTACATTGTATTAAGATTTTAACTGATGATTTTTATAAATTTAAAAAAGAAACATTTAATTTTTATTTAATTGCTTTTAATTTTTGAATATAGAATTCTTAACGGTTTTTTGTGAAAACATAAACACAACAGCCAGCAACTCACTGCGACCTCGAGGATATCATAGCTGCACCTTGCTGATGTCCATGCAGTATGATAAAAGATATTATATAGAAAAGATAAAAGATATATAAAGAAAAAAACAAAATTAATTAAGTAAAAAGATAAGAACGTGGGGATGGATGTGTGAAGTGACTAGAATGGGTAAAGTACAAAATTAGTATATTAGAGGAAGTTTAAAAGTGAAACCAGTAATAGTAAAGTTGAAAGGGAACCGTATGGGCACGTAATAAGGAGGGGTGAAGGGCCAAAAAGGTGATGAATAAATAGGTTTGCTGGAGGAAAATTCCATAGTGAATTAAGCTCGCCTGTAAGCTTAATTCGATTTAAATTTCTAACTCTGTAAATAGGTATATTTTATATGTACAATAAAGAATAAGAATAAGAATGAATATTTTACTGATGGCCGTATAAAGAGAGGAAGACCAAAGAAAAGAGGGATGGCCTGTGTGAGAGATGATATGAGAGAAAAAGAAGTTGATAAGAATATGACGGCTGATAGGAGAGGCTAAAAGGAAAAAAACGTGCTGCGCTGACCCCAAATAATTTGGGATGAGGGCAGGAAGAAGAAGGAAATTAACCGTACCTAACTTTAAATTATATCTTACCCATCTATTAATAAAATACAAAGCTGTGTTGGGCAAATTAAAGGCAACTTTTTCAATAGATACGCCAAATTCATATTCAGAGTTTTTTTTATTAATTCCGGACCAATTTTATCCTCATATTTGACATAGATTTTGTTTACATACGTCATTTCTGCTACGGATAACTTTCTTATGTATTCACTCATTCTTGTATAACAGCCATGCATCTGAAAACGAGGAACTCATAAGAATCATTTAAAGACGAGATTCTAACGCTTATAATTTAGGAGACAGAAGATCAGTTAAGCCCTTAGCGTCTAGTTGGATGATATAGTAAACCAAGTACCAAGTAGTATCTTACCCAAGTATCATTAGTATAACCCAATACTGTCATTAATTCAACTTTGGCGTCATCGGTGGCGATGAACGCTAGTTTACACAAAGGAAACCTCAGCATTAACGTTGAAGCAATTATATTCTTATGCGGTATTACAGTCAGTAGTTTCTGAAAATATTTGAATTATCTGATAATAAATCAACGTGAAATCCTATTCATGCATACAATGATATTACAACCCAAATTTTGAATTGTCGTGGTACTAGAAATCACGTGTGAGTATTTTATTGTAAACTATACTGTTAAATAAATCTCTATTCCTCCAAATTACAGAACTAAGTTTTTTTTTTAAATAAATAAATATTCACGGAAATTTCACACAACGTCCTCCAACGGTACCAGAATACGGATATAATACATAAACTACTTTTCTTTTGTAAATACATACTTATAATACATAGAAACACCCAGACGTGGTACAAACAATTGTATGAAATTTATGGATATAACAGAAATGATTGTCCCAAGCGGGAATCAAACCCGCGACCTTGTGAACGGCAGTCCATTACATGAACCACTACGCCACGAAGCCCGTCAAAGTTATTTTATTATATAACATAACTAAGGTATTTAAAGCTCATATCGAGACTAACACTTCACTATTCTACCATTCGTCCGTTTGCCTGTAACCAGGTTATATCACATAAACGGGCTCTAATACAATAGACAAAGTATGAGACATTCTGTCAAAATGCGATAAAATGCAATATAGTGGTATTATCATATAAAGAAAAATACAATATATTATATTGTATTTTTCTCTGGTTAAAATATCTGGCCCGTAAAAATAACTTGAATAACCTTTAAATGAAAGTGCCTATTGCATATGATTTTGAAGTTATCAGTTTTATAGAATTTATATTAAAAGTCGTGAAAACCTTACTACCCATGTTATTATCTCATTTAAATTATCAAACTTTAATTCACTCCATATTTCTGGCACTAAAACTATGCTAATACAAAATACTAAATATTTCGTTGTAAACATTATTAAAACTATGTGCACTAGACGTCGAGTAATACGACCTATGAGTTGTATTCTATTAAGATTGGTGATTTTATAGCTGCTTATAATTATAGTGACGTGACGTATAATTATACATGAAGGTAAATACACACATTTTTATCCAATGCTCGTTAAAAATCTATAGTAATATTATTAAGCTGAAGAGTTTGTTAGTTTAAACGGGCCAATCTCAGGTACACTCGAGGAAGACTATAGAAAAAATAGGAGAAAATTTGTCTTAATTCCACTCGTGTGAAGTCGCGGGCATTAGCTAGTTTCAATGTACACTACGAAAATCTATACTCTATACTAATATTATAAAGCGGAAGAGTTTGTTTGTTTGTTTGTTTGAACGCGCTAATCTCAGGAACCACTGGGCCGTTTTGAAAAATTCTTTCAGTGTTAGATAGGGCATGTATCGAGGAAGGCTTTAGGCTATATAACATTACGCTACGATCAGTCGAAGCGAAGCAGTAGTGAAAAATGTCGCGAAACCGGGGAAAATTTTCTAAACTCCACGCGGACAGAGTCGCGGGCAACAGCTATATCTAATACAAAGAAAGTGAAATTATGGGGTTTGTTGTTCATACCTACTCGTATTTTTGTTAGACTATAGCAACGTTTGTATCGAAATAGACGGATTTCTAAAACGGTTTGTAACTTGTATATCTTTTGAAAGAAGCACTGTCAGGATAAGGTTTGTATAGAAAAAGTAAATATTCAAGAAAAAATATGGTGGCATGAAATTTTCCGGTGAGCTATTAACGATTTTTAAATGCCTATAGCAAAACGTATAATTTTGTTAGTTTTTTGTAACTAACGATTGCCAATAATTAGTTAAATTACCCTATTGCCAATACACAGTGTTGTTCTAAGAGGTTATTTATCAAAATATCTGATACGTATTAATCATTACTCATTAGATATCAATGAATATTTGTTTTGTATTATGAAAAGTTTGTTATAACAAATATTGCTAATAGGCAAAGAAACTATGTTTTTTTATGGTCTTGATTTTGAATTATTATTCTAGCTACATATAAGTTTGACGGACGAGGCAGCGTGGGGCGAGCCCAACTGTGCCGGGGACCGCTGGAGGCAGTTAGCGCAGGACCGCGCGTTGTAGCGTTCTATGGGGAAGGAATAAGTCCAGCAGTGGACGGAGAAAGGCTGATAGATGGATGGATATAATTTTGTAATACTTTAATTTAAAAAAATACGAACTTCATCTATGACCCAATTTAATAACAAAAGAAACTTTAGCCAATCTAGATATTGTCGAGAGTATTGCCAGGGTAAGCTAGTTAGAAGAGTGTCAGGCGAAGAGATAATGTAACCAGCTCTCGAATAGGACGAGTCGCTTTGACGGCTGAATCAAATAAGTCGTCGGTACTGAGAATAGTAATAAAATTGAACGGAGCGCCTGCCCAGATGTAGCTACGAATTTATCGCTTCTTAAACCCTGAGACACAACGAGAGTAATACATTATGATTTCTTTTTAACAATGACGGAATCTAAATGCCCTTATTAACACCTAATCTTCAAAAAATCAGAAGCAGCATAATTTTTTAAATGATACATTTTCGAGTAAAATATTTAATTTTATTTCCTCTTACAACAACCAGTCAAGTACGAGTAAGACTTGCACACGAAAAACTCCATGCCATTATTATGATAATATACTCACTGAAAAAAAATGTTGTTGTAGCATCAAGTGGTATTTACCAACAAACTGTGGAATTTTCAGCTCTGTAGCTATCACCGTCCACAGTTACAGTCTGGTGACAGACAGACGGATGGACGGATAGCGAAGTCTTAGTTTACCTTTTTGTACGGAATCCTAAAAAGATTGGAAAAATACTAAATACTTATGTATAATTCTATTCCACGTCTTTCTGTGCCAGGGTGTAACAAGTTTAATAAATTTGTCTAATCCCAATATAACTATCCAGTGGCATTCAAACCTCATTCATTCATCTTATCTGACACAACATTTATTTTGTCTATTTATTCCAAAGAATGGTGACACCCAAGATGATGGTGTAAGATAATGGTACCAATTCTACGTGCGCAACTAAACTTAACTAAAAAATTCGTCAAGTGCGAGTCGGACTTGCGCACGAAGGGTTCCGTACCATTATCTATGCAACATAAGGCAACGTTATTAGTATCGGGCACGAAACGGTAAAAAACATGTTTGTTGTATGGGAGCCCCCCTTAAATATTTATTTTATTTTATTTCTAGTATTTGTTGTTATAGCGGCAATAGAAATACATCATCTGTGAAAATTTCAACTCTCTAGCTATCACCGTTCTTGAGATACAGCCTGGTGACAGACGGACGGACGGACGGACGAACGGACAGCGAAGTCTCAGTAATAGGGTCCCGTTTTAACCCTTTGGGTACGGAACCCTAAAAATGAAAATTGATGGCGTCAATAACACAATTCGGCAATGTTATCAGAACTTTTTTATTAGAAAATCTATGTATTTTAGACTCACAATTATAATTAATATGAACGTGCACAACGAAACAGCCGATTAATCAAAATATAGCATTAAGAATAGGTACCCATACCAAATATTTCTTAGTTCCTCTCTAAGTATGTTCCGGCCTTTATAAGTCATCTCCACGCGCTCGCTTACACATTCGTCGAGCTGCATCCAATATGTTTCCTAGCATATTGTCTTTAACAGCTCCATTATACCGACGATAGATTGCGCGGAAACCTTCGCTTCATCTCCACATATTATTGTACGAACAAATCTTTATACACTAGCGCTATGAATATTTTTATACGAATAATACGGAGCATACGCTGTGTTTGTTTGTGATGTATTTGTTTTGTTGTTGAAGAAGATATTATTAATTCGATGGTTTATATGATGACAGCCTATATAAAAACACATCTTACTGACTTTTCTAGCAGTAGACATTGGTAAATGAGCTATGGGAGATCCTAAATAATTTATGTAATATTCTGTGATAAGGCCAATGCCTTAATGCATAGAATCGGTACCAATGTACCGATTCTATGCGCACAACTAAACTTAACTAAAATAATGAAAATTGATAGTGTCAATAGCACAATTCGGCAATGTTAAATGAACTGTCTTATTGTGAAAACTGTACATTTTGTACTAACGATTTTATGATATGAATGTGTACAACAAACTAGTAAGTAATAGATATATTGACACTATCAATTAAAATTTTAGTTAAGTTTAGTTGTGTACGTAGAATTGGTACTTTTGCCTCATAATTACTCAAAATTTGGTATAAAAAATAATGTAGTTCTATAAAATGTAAATAGAAATGTGTAAAGACTTCCAATAGCTCATAAATAGATGCTTGGTGCAACAGAAAAACTGAAAAAGTTAACTCTTTCAGTGTAATTGCGAAATTTAAAAGGGGATTGCTCCGATTCCGTTCCGCTATGGAAGAGCGCGCAAACTTATTAGCAACGACCGTTAGGTTATCAGCCATCTTGTTCTTTTTTTGAACTGATCGGTCCGGCGAGATTGATTGGACGATCTAGATTGGTCGCTGGCCTCGTGACTCATTTTATGTGTTGCCAACTGACAGGTATTTTTAAACGATTACAATTTCCACAAGACATTTTTGTATATCGTGTGGTAATTAATAAGAAATATAATTGTAATATCTGCACCAGGACGAGAATCAGCTGAAGACTAGATTCTGATATTCTTTTATAAGATAGCAAACTCAAAACTAAAATAAACGACACGTCCTGGCGGTGTAGCGTAAGCGTAATGCACCAAATATTCTCAAGAAATAGTATAAGCCCGTGCCCAATAGCAGTAATTAGATACAATATAAACATCAATTAAATAATAAAATTCTCCCTCTTGTTTAAACTGTGCCTAGAAAAATAGATGTAAAATAGATGCCTAGGTATTTAAAAAAAAAATTAACCATGTAGTTCCATACGTTGTATTTAACAGCTGTCAGGCCATTTATTTTATGAATAACTAGCCGTATATCTTCGTACGCGCGAAATTTAGAAATTAAACCCTAACAAACAGTAGTTTACTATGACAGTCGATAGATGGCGTTGTACCGTTTTTTTAATCTTAATATTTCTGTAGTGTTCATTTTTATATTAGTTAGGATTTTATCATACATAATTAATTAAAACAAACATTTTTCATTCTGCTAATCAGATTACTTTATAATTGAAGTCGCTTTGGACGTGGACTAATTTAGTAGACAAGTCTAGATTACAAAATAACTTAATTTAACAAAATGATGGTAAAAATATTTTAGTATTATATGTCTGTCTGTCTAATATATAACGACTAGCTGTACCCCGCGAGTCTGTAATTTAGAAAATTTTCCCCGTTTTTGCAAGATTTTTCTCTAATTCTTTGCTTCTATTGATCGCAGAGCGTTATATTATACAGTCTATAGCCTTTCTTGATAAATGGACTATCCAAAAAAAGAATTTTCTAAAGTTTATAGCGTGTTCAAACAAACAAACTCCTCAGCTTTGTATTATTAGTAGAGATAGGTATATCTATACATATTGTAACATTATTTATTCTTGTTACCTAAAAATATGCTCCACAAATGTGAACACATCTCTGCCAACAATATTAGAATAATTGATTAACTGAACGCAAAGAGAAATAATCGCGATTCAGCATTTTATCAACTAAGGCCGGGTGCACATTTGCGATTAATATTTGTAGCATAAATTGACGTACTTTTTCTTCCGTAATATATCTAGTCTTTAAAGACTTAATAAGCCTAGCTAATAAGTAATATGAAAGTAACTTAAATTGCTAAGTAGAATGTTAAATAAGTACCTATGTGTCCATTAACATCTTTCTTATTGTTTCTAATAAGGCGAATACACTACTTATTTGTTATGTCGTGTTTTTTAAAAATAACTATAAAATAAATTTGTTCAGAACGGTTTTGTTCCTTTAAATTTATTAGATCCGTATTGTCAAGGAGCTGTGCCTATAATATTCGCTCGATGTAAAAATATATTATGATAACAGAAAAATGAGCACGGGTAAAAAACATGTTGTGTCCGACCTTTTTTAAAAGGGACCGGGCAACAATGAGTTATATGAGTTGGTCTCAAAATTATATATTATTAAAACAAAGTACACTATAGATAATAATATTTTTGGTTTAGTTGTAGGCGCAAGAGAATACACACCTTTTTAAAATCTAAGATATTTATGAATACTGTAAACCTTAGCTCTTTATTTATGACTAGCTGTTGCCCTCGACTCCGTCCGCGTAGAATTTAGGAAATGCAACATTTTTAACTACTTCTTGAGTGAGAGTATTATAAACGTAAGAGTAAACAAATATAATCAGAATGAACGAACTGCTAAGCTATCAGGAGTTACACGTGTTATTGTGAGTCAACCATAAAATATAGATATGTGCTGTTTCGGGATATTTTTTAGACAATTTTATGTAGAATATTTCCGTCATACATGATTTCTATGTAACTTTAACCATTAAGGCTGCACACGCGACGGAAGCTTAAAAAATGGAGCACCTATTCCCGTTTTCCCAACATTTCCCTTCACTTCTCTGCTCCTATTGATTGTAGCGTGATGAAAAGTATACTATAACCTGCCCAGGAGTATGAAAAATAATTGTACCAAGTTTTGTTAAAATCTGTCGAGTAGTTTTTGTTTCTATAAGGAACATGCAGACGGACAGACAGACAGACAGACAAAAATTTTACTGATTGCATTTTTGACATCAGTATCGATCACTAATCACCCCTTGATAGTTATTTTGAAAATATGTTTCATGTATTATAGAATTGACCTCTCTACAGATTTATTATAAGTATAGATAGATAAGCTAAAAATAATACGACATACAATATTCAATATAAACTTCCAAATCTACCTTTATAGCTCAGGTCCAAGTTAATAGAGGATCAATTCTAGATATCTACCACTCAGAAATCAACTGAGCGCAAAAATTACAACAGATAAAATGAATTCTAGTAACAAAACTTAGTTTTTCTTCCTATCTTAAGTCAATTTCAAGTCGGCCTGCTATAAAAAGTATCAGAGGTGCCATCTGTAGTGTGCAATCGGCCTAAATATCTTTCGTGCCAGGAAAAATGATTTATAAAAGCCCGCTCCATTGTTGACATCTCTTTCCGTATCACGCGTTTGGCATATTCCCTCTCTTTCTATCCTAGTCCAATTTCACAGGCTGCTGGATGCTTCTATATAAGCTCTGTAGTAATGCCTCTATTGATTAAGAAACGTGAATATTCATCCAATTATATGGTACCGCGGTCCCTGATAAAACTCTCATGGGTTATGGTTTTAAAGGGTATTTACTGTCATTGTTCCAACAGAAAATATTTGATTTAACTCTTCTTCTCTGATTGTAAGATTCAATTGGAAATGTTAGTGTTTAATCTATCATTCTTGAAGTGCTTTTATTTTTTATACTTTTTCTATTTTTTGTTGATCATGTTTCTTGTTACATGTGTATGTTTGTGATAATTCCTAACCCATTTTTTATTAAATAATCTGAAATATTTACCCTAGATCTCATTCTCGACTGTGAATTGTCATATATGTTATTTATTTATATATAAGGTGATTCCAAAAATTTTTTGTGAATTTAAATGTAGTTTGTCTGTAAAAGGTCTTAAAAAGCTTTAAATTTTTGAATTTAACATTCTCTTCCCTGAGAAGCTATTGAACATAGATCTTCTCCAAATAATAACAAAACGTAAGATTTAGGTAATGCCGCTTGCAGCTCGAGAAGTCCCACGAAATGGATAATATTATTATTAAATTAACATCGCTTAATGCACTGTCTGTCCGTGTGGTGACGGATTAAGAATATAAGTGTCACCACCCCATCGCCTCCCAAGGGTGCTGTAAAAGGGAATTGCACACAGATAACATCCTCTGTGAGAGACGGAAAACTCGAAAATAAACTCTGTGTCAACACGCCTGGTCAACGCGGCACAGTAGACCATAATCCCTCCCTAAGTGGAGGAGGTCCGTGCCCAGTATTGGCGCGTTAATGGGCTGGAGAAGAAGAAGAAGAATGTCGGTTCTCCATTCATCGAGGTAAAGATTGTCGTTTTGGAGTGTCAGCTTTAAAAAAGATTTAATATGTGTCGTATCCAGATACCATATTTTAGATTCTATCTCATAAAGAAATATCAAGCATAATCTAAAAGAATACACTCCATTATTTCCTAGACATAGTTTCGAATACCTCTATACATTTTCCATCGAAGCCAATACAACCGTACTAGATAAAGTCGCCGTTCGAGCGAAAAGATACGGACGGGGAGTTTACAAAGAGAAGGCAAGGGGACGACTAAGCCCCTTTCGGACATCACCAGATTTATTGTTTAAGATCGCCGAGTGGACAACTGTATTTACACAGAACACATACGACATCTCAGATCGACTATTTTCATAAACTATATTATTACTATCAATATTTTAAGGGTGGTTGAAAAAGAAGGAGAACGCATAGCGAAAGTTGAAAGGTCTGGTGTTCCAGACGTCTATAGCCGGCAATGACCAGTTATCATTAGGTGGGCCAAATCTTTGTTTGGCATCTTAGTTTTATAAAAGAACTGTCTCAATCTTACTCGAAATTCGCGATCCGATTCTTTGATCATAATGATCATGTTACAGTTACAAGATGTTCAAATTTTAGCCGTATTTTCTATTAACGTACCCATAGCTTATTTTTTTGCCACAATGCTTCAAATACTGCAATTTAGTAAGAATTACAATATAATTAGAAAGATACAATTCAAAAGAAGTAGAACCAGCGTTTCTTCTATGTTGTTTTTGTACGGAACCCTAACGAAAATGTCTCGCAGACACGTCACTTTAAACAACTAAAACATATATTTGATCCCCTCGTACATAATTCCCAGGCCGATTCGAAGAGTATTGAAATTCAAATGATCCTGAACACGATTCGAACTAGTGGAATTGCTACAGTATATGAATGAGCGCTAAGAGGATTTCTCACTGTATTGACTATGTCTGTATGTTTAAAATGTTTGTTTTTGTATGTGTAGAATAAATACATACAACTTTAAGGTTATATGCATATGGATAAATGCAAACATGCTGGTTTGGGGAACTGACGAGCGAAAAACAAAGTCATCAAGTATCACCCATGAACTGGACTATGGATCAAAATAACTTCTTACATCCCTATACTTGTCATATTAAAAAAAAGAAAAGGAACAATAAAATTTATGTAGTTTCTTGTCTGTTCTTCTCCATAGGATTCACTTTTGGAACAAACTCCTAGCTTCTGCCTTTTTAAAAGAGCATGTTAATCTTTCCAAGCAAAATAAATTATTTTTTGTCTTTTCACTTTATTTTAAAAACCACGGTAAATAATAAGTGTTAAATAATTAGACGCATTTGAAATATTAAAATCAAAATAGTCGGATTAAAATGCATATAATATCCATTTCAGCACGCATTTCCCAGCCCAGACTTACAGAATATTAATAAAACAGAAATTAGCAACAATTTAATGAGTTGTACGTAATATGTCTGCATAAGCTGAATGGACGAGAGGGTCAGCTATCAATAGAATGAAACGGCAGCTAATGGTAATAGGCTCATACACAAATGGCTCTTTCATACAGATGCCTTTTATTTTCTAATGAAAAAGACACGATACATTAGTGTATTGGATTTTTTGTTGCTGAGTAGTAAGTAAATAAAATATTATAGGTTTTCTGTTATAATAGGTAATAGTTTTTATGAACTTAAATAATATGTCTTTAAATATGTATTTAGGTGTATAGAAATGGCCTTTAAAGGTGTCGTTTCTTTAAACGTGCTCCGCCAATTACTAGCGGAAAAATAAATTTTCTATCTAGAATTTGGCTAAATTGATGATACGAATATATAATAGGATTGAGAATACAAGTGTCACCACCCCATCTCCTCCGAAGGGTGCTGTAAAAGTCAGCTAAGGGATATTGCACACAGATAACATCCTTTGTTAGAGACTGAAAACTCGAAAATAAACCCTGTGCCAACACGCCTGGTCAGCGCGGCACAATAGACCATAATCCCTCCCAAAGTAGAGGAGGCCCGTGCCCAACAGTGTGATGTAAATAGGCTGGAGAGAGAGAAAGAGATGTTTCGGATTATCCTCCAAAAATGTTATTCTCTTATAAAATAGCTATGCGTCGGTCTGTCAGTCTGTCTGTCACCCATCAGGTATCTCTGGTACGGTAATTGCAAGAGAGCTAAAATTTTCACAGTCTACGTTTATCAGTTGGTGCTGTAACAACGTAAATAACAAGAACAGTAGGTTCTTGTTATTTACGTTGTTACAGCATCAACCATTCTCACATCACCATTATTCTCCTGCCTTTATCCCGTTACTTCTTTTTTTTCTCCTCTTGTCGTCTGCGATCAGTCTTTTAAATATAAACAGATTTGTTAAGGGTCAAATGACAGCAAAGGGAGAGTGTCATCATGGTAGACATCTTCTCCTTTATTTAGTTCTCTTCATGATTAAGGTTGGAGTATAACACGTATTTCCAAGCGTGTTCTGCTGCTGTCTTGTAGTAACTGGACTGCTAATTTATTAGGATGATTAGCGAGTCTCTTTTTGTATCTACATTCAATGTCTTCGCGCACAGTTAACACCCAGATTTTTATGTATTTCAGCATTAGTCACAAACCAGGGGACGTTTGATATTATTCTGAAAATAATTTTTTGAAGTCTCTGTATTATGTTGATGTTTGAGTCGCTAGCACTACTCCACAACTGTACGCCGTACATCCAACTTGGTTTTGAGATCCCGTTACTTGAGATCGGGAATATGACGCATAGATTATTATATTAACGATGCAGAACCTTTCGTGCTTAAGTCAAACTCGTACTTTATCGGTTACTTATCTCACGTATTTAAATTGTTTCTTGGAATGAAGTCCTAAATTCTTGTAAGGTTTTGTCAAAAATACCTATTTTTTTATTTTCAATGTATTTTTTTACGACTAGTTTTCTTAAATACTTACTTGTTTTGTTCATTTGTTTTACACTTTTTTCTTTAATCTTTTTTAATAAGGTTGGCAAAAATATAATTAATATATGAAAAATTTAAATCACAATCTATTTCAAGATCGTAACAAAATGAACGCATAATTTGCCATGACATGAATTGCGTGATATAAAAACCTTTGTCATTTAAGATTAAAGTGATTACTCACAACAATTGAGTGATATTTCAAACGTTACTTGTGTGAATAATAATATCATTTGAATTTAAATATTTTACAATAAAATATAGTGTTATGTGAAATTAAATGGGGTGAAATTGAAAAGGTTTTATTGTGATAGAAATAGGTTTGAATTATAGTGGTATTTCAACGATTATTTGGCCTAATATAACTGAAATCGAGCAATAGATTAATTATCTAGCAATAGAATCTCTGTTATTTAGTACAGCTTTTTAGTAAGATAAATTTTATAAGACATGTTAATTATAGTCACGAACATCATCATCATCATCCCTGAATAAATGTGATGGTTATGGTTTACTGAGCCGTGTTCACCAGGCTTGTTGGCACAGGGTTTAGTTTCGAGTTTTCCGTCTCTCACAGTAGACATTAACCGCTTATATTGACCCTTAGCTGGCTGTATAATAATATGTAGTATATTCGTATACCAGAGGACGTTGTGTGAAATGTCTGTGAATATTTATATTTATTATTTATATTGTAGTAATGCACATTCATGAGTTCTAACAAGTCTTAAATATAATTAAAGTCCTCTGAAAATAGTACCGCAGCAAATACACACAACTTTCTATAAATACTTTTTTAATATTTGAGAGATTAAAAATATCCAAACTGGCTTTAAAACAAATTTGAATATCACGGTCCGACTTTTAAATATGAATAATTATTAAGTACGGTACATTTTAATATTAAAAAAGAATCGAAAAAGATAAATGGAAAAGTAAAATTTCGTGAACACAAATTCTTCTTAATAGAGAAGTTTATGAAGTATTAAATGGTAATATTAAGAAAATAAATCTTCATTTTTTTTCTTTTTATATTTCAAACTTACGTAGCGATTTAACAAGTTAGTAACAATTTACATGATGAATAATCATTATACGCAAATAAACCGAGAAATGCTTTTAAAACTTACCAAGAATTCTTCTCTGGTTTACTTTAATTTTAAATGTCTTTCAATTCCCTTGGTTATAATCAGTGTTTGCTGACAACGGAATGCTTTTTGTATAACTTATACAGATTATATGATGGAAAAACTGGTCAAGGGTGAATAGATTTCGTCTAAGGATTTATTTCAACATGCTTTTTAGCTTTATTTGAATCTATGTTACTATATACATATATTACTATTAAGTATGGGTATAATGGAATATTTGGAAGTAATATTTACCCCTTTCTAAATAGTGGACTAATTGAAAATTTACATATTCCTCAAAGATTGATATCGAAAAAGAAATGGATGTTATAGTACATATTAACTAAAACAATTAATTAATATTAATCTATTACTTAATATTTTATTTTTTAAGTTATTAAACAAAATCGTTATTTCTATATGGCTTTATATCAGCTAAAATTTTCGCAACGGACTTTGATGTTATTTTTGATATTTACATTCTTTCAGTTCATTTATCGACGAAGACTATAGACTATTTAACATCACGCAATAGAAGCGAAGCATTAACAAAAATGTCGCAAAAAGACACAATTTTCTTAATACGTCGCGTACGGAGTCGTGAGTAATCGCTAGTTATTATATAGAGTGGTTAAAAAAAAAGGGTAAATGTAAAGGTGTGGTTTTGAATTCCACGCGTACGAAGTTGCGAATAACAGCTATATCCATGTAAAAAAGTTTAAATTTTCATTATAATATGTGCCCACAATATAAAACAGACCACTGAAATTCATATAGTGGTATTGCTGCTGTAATTTACGAGTACTATTTGTATTTATTCCTGCTTATACATTTGCTGGGAACCGGAAATAGCGGCCATGTCAATATCCGGCGCAGTACTCTGACGATTACGGTTTTAAATTGAACTCCATATGATATTAAAGGTGTTAAAATTTATGAATTTGACATTTGATCTAAATTTGAATAGTTGAGTATTTTAATAAAAAAAAGTTCAACCGACTTCTTGTGCCTTTGAAATTTCAGGGTTTTCCTAGATATCTCAGCAGATAACTATAAGATCCTGTCCTGGTGCCAATATGACCACAGGAGAACCACCAGCTTTCAAATAAAAAAAGAATCATTAAAATCTCTTCGACCAGTTAAAAGTTACGAGGTAACAAACAAAAACAGAATATATAGACTTAGAATTGAGAATCTCCACTTTTTTTAAAGTGTGTTAAAGTTTAGAGACCAATTTTACTACGTTCATTGTGTACTTTTGTTTCTTTTATCAGCTGGTATGATTACAAAAATATGTGATAGTTAATGTCACCCTTTCCCAGATCATTACCATCCGACATTTGGGCACGGGCCTCTTCTGCTTCGGATCTGTATCTGGTCTACTATGCCAGCTGACCTGACGTATTAGCATAGGGCTTAATTACAAGATTTCCATCTCACACAGGTTGTTATGACCTCCCTGGAAAGGAAATGATGCGATACTTGTTTTCCTAATATGTCGCCAGACGAATTTAAAGTAAGAGATATAACAAAATCGTGTCAATGATATTATTATAATAACAGCGACATATATCCCAACTAGTTATATGTGAAGTCATTTTTAAAATGTAATTTTGGGGATATATTTTACAATGACCGAAGAAAGGGTAAAAGTCATAGGAATATATACTATGAATATTAAAATATTTGAACAATAAACATCCAAGTTATTGTCAATAAAACAAAACTAATCCATAGAATAAATCATAACATATAGAGCTGATAACAGAACAGGTCTGTGATACTCTCGGGAACAATAACTTTAAATGAACCATTCCATGTTAAAACATGGTAATGCGTATATTTCTGTGTAGGTACATTATACCTAGCTGCTGTTTAGGGTTTAATATATAAAAGAAAACCTTATAAACAAATCTAATATATAAAATTCCCGTGTCACAGTGTTAGTTACCGTACTCCATCGAAACGGCTTGACCTATTTTTATGAAATTTTACATGCGTATTCAGTAGGTCTGAGAATCGGCCAACATCTATTTTTCAAACCGTTTTTTTTTTTTAGTATGGCAAACAATGTTTGCCGGGACAGCTAGTAATAAATAAATATTCAGGGACATTTCACACAACGTCCTCTGGTCCTAAGCTAAGCATATATGCTTGTCTTATGGGTACCAGAATACGGATATACTACATATACTACTTTTCTTCTGTACATACATACTTATAATACATAGAAATCCTCAGACGCTGTACAAACATTTGTATAACAAATATAAACATCACACAAATGATTGTCCCGTGCAGGAATCGATACCGAGACCTCGTGAATGGTAATCCGTTACATGAACACCACGAAGTCTGTCAGTTTCACTTTGGTGTCCGTCTGTTTGTCGGTCTATCTGTCCGTCTGTCAAACTTTTTTTACTCAGCAACGGCTGAAGGTATCAACTTAAAACTCATAGAATATGTAGATTTATGTCACAACCTTTTAGATATCTACTTAACAAAATAGAAATATTAAGAATGTATCATCCGACTTTCAATAATAAGGAGGTTATTATTGAAAGTCGGATGATACAAAGAATAATAGGTACTTTTCACTTTTTAAGTACATAAAATATAAAGAACTTATAACATCACACCCTTTTCCTATGGTGGTAGGCAGAAAGAGATTATAGAGCGCCATCTGCTACTATCTAAACATCCTTATAAGTCTTTGGTCAACTAAAAGTAAGTACAAATACATCTATTTATGATAAGCTTATATCAGTACTGACACCTGTCCATCATTAAGTTGATCATAACATTCACTTGACACGTCAACAGATTAGCAATCATCAAATGATTGTGTCTATCATTGAATCATTGTAGTGTGTAGCCGACTGGACGAGCCTCTCAATATGCAAATTGCTTCAGCTACCGAAGCCTAACTGGCTATTGAGGGTACGGCCTATATCGGTATAAACGGCTTAGTGAAACTATAGCCTTATATATATATATATGTTTTAGTGTACACTTTGTACGGTTTTTGGTCTAAATATATTTTTATGACACAATCTGATATATTTTCTGAAAATAAAACATTAGTTTATAACTTATGCATCATGAGCGGGGCTTGAACTCACGATCTCGGAATACCCTTCTGTCGCTTTACGGACTGAGCTATCATGGTTCCTGCTCATGTTTACCAAATATAAAGAGTAGAGCAACGGAACGGTATTCCAAAGTCGTGAGTTCAAGACCCGCTCATGGTGATAATTTTTTCCACTATGATTTAGTTTATTAAGTAAAAGTGTAGCAAGTCACTTGCGGAAATTAATTAATTAACTTATGAACCATTTATGGATTTGGAATATAACTATTTATTTCACTTTCCTGTTTTATTTTATGCTTACTGTATGAGTTATGGGATAATTTAACTATGTAACTATCTTCTATCTTATAAACTTTGAAACTAAATCTTATATATCAGCAGTAATAATAATTGCGTATTTTATAAAAAAAGTTGAACTGACTTCAGGAAACCACCTCGGTAGTCTACTCTTTGATTAAAGTAATTTATTAATTTTTGCAATTGACATGCTATGTATGCTTTTACTTAATAAATTAAATTATGGTGGAAAAGTGATTACCGCAAGCGCGACTTGAACCCACGACCTCGGAATACCGTTCCGTAGCTCTGCCAACTGAGCTTATTGTGGAGCAGTTATTGCGCAGTTAGCAGTTACTTTAGTAATGAAAGTCGCGTCATTATTTTCAACCCAATTGTATTCTGTAAAGAATACTAGGTGGCTGGTCGAGATTGTTGCAAAACATTCTCGACAGATGGCGTTGTACGTAAAAATACGATATAAACACAATCGAGTGACGATTATGGTGGCCTAATTTGATTACTGAAAACACGACCACAATGAGCTCAGTTGGCAGAGCTACGGAACGGTATTCCGAGGTCGAGGGTTCAAGTCCCGCTTGCGGTAATCACTTTTTCCACAATTATTTAATCTACTCTTTGATTATTTAGATACATAATATGTGAAATTGATGTGTGTGCCTTTAAAATTTAAGGGCTTTCCTGGATTTCTTAGGAGATAAACATTAGATGGTGACCTGGTGCCAATGGAACCACACGGAAAGCATGAGATTTCAAATAAAAAAGTATCAATAAAATCAAAGTTAAAAGTTATAAGGTAACAAACATAAAAAAACATACAGACGATTTGAGAACCTCTTCGTTTTTTCCAAGTTGATTAAAAATACAAATGAACATCTCATTTCTATGCTTTTTGTTAGGGTTCCGTACCCAAAGGGTAAAAACGGGACCCTATTACTGAGACTTCGCTGTCCGTCCGTCCGTCCGTCCGTCCATCCGTCCGTCTGTCACCAGGCTGTATCTCAAGAACGGTGATAGCTAGAGAGTTGAAATTTTCACAGATGATGTATTTCTATTGCCGCTATAACAACAAATACTAAAAATAAAATAAAATATATATTTAAGGGGGGCTCCCATACAACAAACATGATTTTTTTACCGTTTCTTGCTCGATACTAATAACGTTGCCTTATGTTGCATAGATAATGGTACCGAACCCTTCCTGCGCGAGTCCGACTCGCACTTGACCAGTTTTTTCTATAATCGTCACTTTAGAAGCTTCTATCGTAAAGAACCGATGTAAGAAATTCAACAAAGCTTTTTTGCTTCTCTTCAGTGAATTGTTATCACTGCAATATCTTTGGTAGACAAAGTAAATGTATAGAATTTGTTCCAAATGGTCACACAGAACATCTCGTATAAATTTACTGAGTAGTCCGCTCCGGACTGGCGGACGGACAAAAGATGCATTTACATAACAAATTGAAGGGCTACGAATGTGCTACGTCGATATTCTATGTACAGTGCTACGTCATTTATATGTAGACCTACGCTGTTCGTAGTCGGTCTACGTGGCTACGAATAACGTAGAATTATAACAAGTTTTATAATATTTTAATAATTTAACAATAAATTTTTTATCGCTATATTAAATAATATTAGTGTTATTACATATACTCAACAAAATATTCTATTTAAAATTTAGTTCACGTGACAGTTAATTGATTGCAAAATATTTGTAAAAGCGTTAAAATAGACAAAGCATTTTTTATAAATACTTATTACAGAAATAGCCCGGAGCAGGGATCAAACACCCAAAGACTTGCACAACTAGCACTCGTATTAACACTTATGGTCTTATTCATAATGACTTATCGGAGGTTTAAAAGGAGATTTTAACGGAGAGATAATAAACGTTTTAACGTAAAAAGACTATTATAAAAAACAAGTTTTGACAATTTTCGCAAACCCATTTTAGCAAACTTTCAAACCTCCAATAAGTTATTATGAATAAGACCATTAATGTTTTGCAACCTGAAAGCAATAAAAAAATTATTCATATTCAGATTCTTAATAATTTCTTGACAGAATGTCAATTGATTACAACAGTCACCTCTTTAAATATGTATGAAATAATGGAAAAACATTATTTTTGCCCATAAGCCCACAACTCGGCTTGGGCCTTCTCAGTACCCAGAAATCCTAAGACTTCTGGGTACTGAGAAGACCTTAAAGAATACTACATTTACTAGGCGTGTTAACACAGTGTTAAGTTACAACTTTTTCAGCTATCGCATACTTCATCTATGAGGTCATAGAAGAAATAATACATAGAGAAAGCATTCAGATATTTACAAATCTGTTCACAAAATACAAAAAAACCTAACGTTTTTTATTTGATATATTGGTTATGTTTCCTAAATTATTGTTTCCACATCATTCTCCCCTGTTTTATTCCAATTTTAATGTCTCTGAATGTTCCATTAATAATACCACCCTCTTAACAAATATCTGTTTTATTGGACCATGACGTGTGGATTTTATAGTGCATATAAATATTAATAAAATACTATAATTTATTTATTATTGTTAGATAATGATACATTTTTGAAAAGATTTTAATGTAAAATAAAATAAAAAAAAAATAAAAAAAAAAATTAATTAATTAATTAAAATAAAAAAAAAAAAATATTAATATATATATCGGCGCAACCACAACAATTAGTCTAGAGAACCTAGAATAATTAAGTTAAACCATTTGATTGTTCCAATATTAATTTATAAACCACCAAGTTGATTACTTTAGGGTTTATTACGATGTAAAAATGACGTCATTGTAAGTTCAATACTTAACCTAAAAACTTACGAACACGTGCAGGTACGACCGAATGACATGCACGTGCGCCGGCACTATAAATACCGCCGCACGGTGGGCAATCGAAGCAGTTACACTCGAGCCGCCGTACAGTACGGACCTTCTTCGAATCGTTACGCTGCTCGTTGCTATTTATCTATTTATAGTTAGTGATAAAGAGTTTATTCCGGTCATAATCGCGAGTGTATAATTATAAAGTGTGTATTTGTGAGAAAGTGTAAAGTGACGATTGAGAGGTGACGTTTTGTGTGAACATCATTATCTTGGTGGTAGAGGCGCAGGTTATAGGGGATTTGGTTGGAGACCTGCTGTGGAACCTTTTATGTGTGAAAGAGAATGTCAGATTGATGTATGAACATCTTAAAGACAGTGTCTACAATTTGTAGACTGATTTTAAAACATGGCAATTCCATCCTCTACTATGTTACTCCAACATCAGAAGTGTGGGATAAAAAACCCGAGAGGCGGCCCCTACGACTAACTCAATAAGTGTAAAACGTTTAAATTGTTAAAATCAAAAGTAAAGATATCGTGCAATTTTGTCGTCGTAATAATAAATAGTAGGATGTGCGCATAACCGCGTTCCTACCAATAATAAAAAGTAGTTAAAAACGTGTCTCCACAAGTGAGTAAAATTTATTACTTTCAAATAGTCGTCATAGTAAGCAACGGTGATATTTAAAGCAGCAACTTGTGGCTATGGAACCACGTCATCATACTCGGTAAGCAGTATCATTCTTCTATTAAATAAGAGAGAAAGATAAAAACAAAATTCATTTGCAATAATAAGCTGTGGTGCAATAAAAATACCAAAATTCGACATGAAATTTCATATTGTTATGACATTTCATATGCCTAGTTCATCTTTGTAATAAGAAAATAAAACGTCACGTAACAAAGCTAAGTTTATTGTAAAATTGCGCAATACACAGATTTAATCGACACTTTTTATATTGCTTTGATTATCTTCAAAGTAAGATTGATAAAAACAAGCCACAAGTACTTACCCCATGTTATAACTGCGTAAATTAAAACGTATTCACAATGCTTTTTCACTTCACTTATCTCTTTCCATAAAACTACTCAATTTGTTTAAAATTTATCACAAAACACTTAATTGATAGATCACCACATATTCAGTACACTCATTATTAAAAAAAAAAACAATGTTCTCTAGTTATCTTTTAAAAACTGAATATGTTTCACAATAACACCACGTAATTTTATCGCTTAGATGCGCTTCGTTTGTAATCAACGTTTACACTACCGGTTGCTACACTACCGAAATGAACTTTATAATAGTATGATTTTATTGAACTACCGTCATTAATTTTGACTTGGCAGAAAAGTTAACAATTGTGATGAAATCGATGGATTTTGTATTCGACAATTACACACACATTGTAAAATGATAAACCAAGTTGAGAATTTCATTTTGATAACGAAGACGTTACCGTAACTAAAATATAGTGCAGTTTTCAATCTATATAGATAACGTTTTGATTTATTTTAATTTTATCATCGAGACATCGTTCGAATAAGAGGCGAGTCGATTTGTAATAGCCAATTAAATTAATCTGTTTGAAACCAAACAAAAATCATTTTAACATTAAACCTTTATCTTTTTGTAAGTAATTTTCAAATATTTGTAATTCTAAGAACACTACGAGAACCTCCGAGATTCATTCATTCATTTTATTTCATTCATTTCATTCCATTCACTATTATGTTACCCCGATATCAGTACACAATTACATCTCTGTAATAATAATCTACGAGAACAAAATATCTGGAGAGTGGTACCTCTGAGCTAAACCATGTGTTACCCTTGAGCTAACCACGGATCCTTGATGCATCCACATGTGAACCATGAGATACCGTTGGGACGCCTTGTGGAGCCATGAGTGGACACGTACACACCACAGATACTAAATGAATAAGTCAGTACATTGGAGATGTCTTTGTGTACTGTCCTAACAATAACCCTTTCAAAATGAGCAATATAAGTTGCTTACAGATGTACTACTCAAAAGGAGTTATTTCTCTTCTTTCAGGTCAACGAGAATCGACGAGATCCAACGAAAAGCTACGAGAACCTCCGAGAACTCTAAGCGAACCTTCGAAATCCTTTCGTTATAATCTCCGAGAACCTAATAACCTTACTATACTTATTAACCTCACAATTACATCTCTGTAATAATAATCTACGAGAACAAAATATCTGGAGAGTGGTACCACTGGAGCTAAACCATGTGTTACCCTTGAGCTAACCACGGATCCTTGATGCATCCACATGTGAACCATGAGATACCGTTGGGACGCCTTGTGGAGCCATGAGTGGACACGTACACACCACAGATACTAAATGAATAAGTCAGTACATTGGAGATGTCTTTGTGTACTGTCCTAACAATAACCCTTTCAAAATGAGCAACATGGGTTGCTTACAGATACCGATCTCAGAGAAAACTCTTAATTTCAGATAACATACATCACATCGCAGCCAGGTGCAGAGCGCGCACCGCCTATCAGAATGGCCGTATCGGCGCAACCACAACAATTAGTCTAGAGAACCTAGAATAATTAAGTTAAACCATTTGATTGTTCCAATATTAATTTATAAACCACCAAGTTGATTACTTTAGGGTTTATTACGATGTAAAAATGACGTCATTGTAAGTTCAATACTTAACCTAAAAACTTACGAACACGTGCAGGTACGACCGAATGACATGCACGTGCGCCGGCACTATAAATACCGCCGCACGGTGGGCAATCGAAGCAGTTACACTCGAGCCGCCGTACAGTACGGACCTTCTTCGAATCGTTACGCTGCTCGTTGCTATTTATCTATTTATAGTTAGTGATAAAGAGTTTATTCCGGTCATAATCGCGAGTGTATAATTATAAAGTGTGTATTTGTGAGAAAGTGTAAAGTGACGATTGAGAGGTGACGTTTTGTGTGAACATCATTATCTTGGTGGTAGAGGCGCAGGTTATAGGGGATTTGGTTGGAGACCTGCTGTGGAACCTTTTATGTGTGAAAGAGAATGTCAGATTGATGTATGAACATCTTAAAGACAGTGTCTACAATTTGTAGACTGATTTTAAAACATGGCAATTCCATCTTCATCTATGTTACTCCAACATATATATAATTAAAATATAAATTAATTAAAATTTAAAAAGCATTTTCCTAAGACTTACTTTTAATAAAAACCGAGTTGGACTTGCACAAGAAGGTGTTTGTATCAATATTATAAAAACTTCTATACGTATACTATATAGCTGAAGAGTTTGTTTGTTTGTTGGTCGCAGCGTGATGTTATAGAACCTATAGCCTTCCGCGATAAATGTACTATCCAAGACTAAAAGAATTTTTAAATCCGACCAGCGCGGCAGTAGTTCCTGAGATTAACGCGTTCGAACAAACAAACAGATACAAATAATATTTGTATAAATAAAAACAAAGTCGTTATTTTTTTGTATATCCCTATTTGTGCTTATATCTGCAAAACTACGCAACGGATTTTGATGCCGTTTTCTTTATGTTATATGTGTATAGTGTGGTTTAAGAGGATGGCTTTTTGTATAATTATTTAGTTTGTTTTTTAAATTCCTTGTGTGCGAAGTTGCGGGCAAGTAGAAGTATAATAAAAGTTACGAATTAACTTTTCATCGAAAAACTCATAAGCAAGTTAACAATACACATAAACATGACTCCATTTTGACGAAATAATGACACAAGAGCCGTTTAAAATAGCCTATTTAGCTTATTGTCATTACAGTAAAGCTGGTGATTCAGTGAAATTGAATCGTTCAGGTAATGAGGCAGCCACATCGGGTGCAGGTTCGATACGGTAGCACAATAAAATGAAACTACCCACACGTAACGTGGAACTGTTAAAATAATAGTTTAATGATCATTGTTGTACAGAACTCGGATTGTTCAATTATACATATTTTTATTTATATTATTAATGATAAAGATACAGTTAAGTTCATTATAACAATTTGGTTTGTTAACCGTTGGTGGAAAAAGAGGTATGTTGTTTTTAATCTTTATTATAATTTATCTGATAGTTAATACATAGAAAATTTATCGGAGCTGTAACCCATATTGTTAAAAATAAATAATAAATAAATTAATATTCATGGACATTTCACACAACGTCCTCTGGTCCCAAGCTAAGCTTATAAATGCTTGTGTTGTGAGTACCAGAATACGGATATACTACATCTTTTGTAAATACATACATATAATACATAGTAAACACCCAGACGTAGTACAATCATTTGTATAATAATTATAAATATCACATAAATGATTGTCCCAAGCGAGAATCGAACCCGCGACCTCGTGATCGGCAGTCCAGATGAACCACTTCCACCACGAAGCCCGAGAAAGAAATAAAACTAGAATAAAAAGACCGAGCTATTTTTACGAAAAACATAAAGTCACATAATTGTTAAGATTTTTAGCTAATAATAATGTCTATGCAGTGATGGATTAAGAATATTATCCCTTTTCCTTCCTGCGGTGCTGTAAAAGCCAGCTATGACACAGATATATCCTCTGTGAAAGATGGAAAAGTGGAAAATAATCTGTGCTAACACACCTGGTCAGCCCGGTTTAGTAGACCATAATCCCTCCCAAAGTGAAGGAGGCCCGTGCCCAGCAGTGGGACGTTATTGGGCATATATATAAAAAAATTACCTGTATTTACAGCCAGAGCAGTTATCAATCTAAAGGCCTTGTAATACTGGACAAACTAACTACGTTAACCGCAACATTCTATTGACTACGATGAGCTCGATCCGTGGCTTACGATACGTGTAACTGGTTTGGAAGGAACCTTTTACAAATATTCAACGGGTCTCCATTTCAAACTCATCACTAACTACACAAAATAAAAAACTTACTCACCGTTGACACAATTTGAGGACTTACTTCATAACCTTGGAAGCTATGTTAAAACTAAAAAATCTTTATGTAAACTATTTTAATCAAGTCTCTTACGATATATATATTACAAAGACGGGATTCCAGCTACACCACATAATTTTATCTTTCCATAGCATATCTCTTCTTTACAACTAAGAAAACGTAAATTACACTTCATATATGATGTAATCTTGTAAATTATTTGAAATTTGAGTATTTAAAACAGTAATTTGAAGACAGAAAAAACTAAGTAAACTAAGTTCTAGATTAGTTTTAAACTTAAAATAGGTATGCACAATCAATATAGAGCTGGCACTCAGCGGGCTAACAAGTCCGAAAACAATTTACATTCCAACGCGGCTCGGTGCGGCTTGACATTACCATAACTAATTAAATAGTGAGGCGAACTTGCCGCAGGTGTGGTACAACTACTGCGTTTGCTACTAGCTATGACTACACCGCACTTGACATTGGTCTTCTTCAAAGAGATTTCCGCCGGATATTTTTTTTGCCATTTCTGATCCTGTCATTTGTTATTTCATATTAGCATTATTAATAAAAGTAAACCGTTTTTATATTCATGAATTAGCTGTTGCCCGCAACTTCATACGCGTGGAATTTAGAAAATTTTCCCTGATTTTGCAACATTTTTAACTGAAGCTTTGCTCCTATTAGGCGCAGCGTGAAGTAATATTGCCTATAGCTTTCCTCGATAATTGGGATTGTTCATAATTTTTGACCTGCTGTTTTTAAATTTTTTCAGAAAATATAGACTATTTTAAGCAACCAATTTCAATATTAAAATTTAAAAAAATACTTAAAGATAATATTTTAAATGTTGTGACGTCATCGTTGTACGCAAACTTTGTGTTGCCTTTTCCTGATAAACTTAAGGCAGATTGCAATACATCTTTTCAAAGTTGCCATGTTGATATAATTGACCAATTTCAACTCCATCCCAGAGTAGTATATCCATAAGAACGCCTTGACAATTTAAGTCCTTTATTTCAAGGGCAAATAGAGATCATTTGCTTTTTTGGAAAAATAATAGTTAATATAGCAAATTTTCCGAAAAAACTAGTGGATCATGATCAGAAACTCAATTTTTTTTTTTAACTTTCCGCCCATCATCATCATGGCCCAGCAGGGTAGAAACCCTGCCAGCCACTGCGCGCCAACGGCCCCTGCCCGGGGCCCTGCGGGGGGGCAAAGTGCTACCAGAGCGTTCGCGCTCCCGCAGGGCCTCCCTCTTTGCCGCCATCACCTCCCGAGCAAAGGAGGCGACGGCGGCCCAACACTGTTCGCTCTCGGCCATGGATGAGACGACGACCGAGAGCGACAAGTCCTGACCCAGCACGTTGACGAGTTCAGCGCGCTGGGCGTCTCAGGCCGTGCATACGGCGAGGGTGTATTCCGCCGTATCCACAGCCCCACTTCCACAATCTTTTATTTTTAATTCTAATAAATGATTTACCGTCTAAAGTAGAAAATAGTTATTGTCTCATGTTTGCCGATGACGTAAAATTAGCATTCACTATTAGCACGTAATCCGATTGCATTCTGTTACAGAATGACATTGATAAGGTTTTTCAGTGGGGACAATAGAACAGTCTAGCATTTAACGCCAATAAATGCTCGATTATGACTTATAGCCGCGCAACTAACCCGCTCACACATACATATCACATAAATAACAATGAGCTACAGCGAGTTAATAATGTGAGAGATCTGGGCACCTATTTTGATAGTCGCCTATCATTTGAAGACCATATCACTAAAATGTGCAACAAAGCTCGAAAAAGCTTAGGTTTTGTGTTACGAGAAAGTAGAAATTTTATTAGTGGCACGACAGTGGCCGTTTTGTACAACGCTTATGTTCGTAGTATACTAGAAACCAACGCTGTAATATGGAGTCCCAATACTATACAGTGGACTCAACACACTGAGAGAATTCAAATATGTTTCATCCGGTATCTTTTCAAAAAACAATACTTTTACTATCCGTACCTATACCCAACACTATATATTGTAGGCATGGTTGACTATCATATGCTGGCCACGCGTCGCATTACAACACTGGTTAGATATGTCTTCAATCTTATAAGAGGTTATTCATTCAATTCACTACTCTTGGCACAAATACAACTTAACGTGCCCCACCCTTCAATGACTAGACTACGCGAGCGACAGCGGCCGCTACTGTCGACTTCTGATACAAGAACAAACCTAGGCCGGAATGCACCACTGCCTCGCGCACTACATTACATTAACGAAATGATGTCCTATGACCTAACTTTTGATTTGTTTTCTTGTACAGAGAACCGATTCGTAAGAACAGCGCAGCGATACGATTAGACATTAACCATTGGCAGTAGTATTACTTAATGACATACCCATTTATTGACACACTATATAATTATGTATAATGAATGGCTATTGATTATTGCACAATTGCTTTATATAAATTTTAATTTACATTTTATTATTGTACAATCGCTTTATATGAATTTTAATTTACATTTTATTATTGTACAATCGCTTTATATGAATTTTAATCTACATTTTATTATTGTACAATCGCTTTATATGAATTTTAATCTACATTTTATTATTGTACAATCGCTTTATATGAATTTTAATCTACATTATTATTAAATCTTAACTTAATTTACGAATTTTAAAATGTATTTACATTCAAGAATTTGTATTCATAATATCATATAATATCATAAAATCAATTTTGACACATATTTACACTCAATAACTTTTATTTTGAGATTTTATTATTGTTGTTTTTATTTGAACTATGGTGGATTTTACATACATAGTTGTAATGTTAATACAGGTGAAATTGCTTTATTTTAAGATTGTGGACTGACAAGAATGTATCATTAATGTACCTACTTAGTTTTTATTATTAAGGAATCTTATGAGATGTATCTAGCTATATACTTATTGCGCAAGGTTTGCTGTTAGCATTAAGTAGCCAATAATTGAAATAAAATAAATAAATAAACAATTGCGTCAAACGGGATCTGACTCACCACCACCAACCACCTCCCACAGGTATTTGGCGAAGCAGCCGTGACCTGTGAGAAGCTGGGTAAGGTGTTACGTCGGATCCCGGTGCCTCGCCTCAACCCAATCTCTTAAGACTGGGTGATCAGAAAGATCTCTATTCCCCGAATTGGTTTTCGAACTAAGAGTTTAAAAAAAATATGAACAATGTCAATTGGCATTGTTCATAATTTTTGACCTGCTGTTTTTATATTTTTTTTAGAAATTATAGACTATTTTGAGCAACTAATTTCAATAATATTGAAATATTCACTATATAGAATTTTTTAAAAATACTATAGATATTATTTTGTGACGTCATCGTTGTATGCAATCTGTGTATTGACTTTTCCTGTTAGACTTAAGAGAGATTGCAATACATCTTTTCAAAGTTGCCAAGGTGATATAATAGACCAATTTCAACTCCACCACAGAGTAGTATATATCTCAAAACGCCTTAATATTTTAAGTCCTTCATTTCAAGGGCAAATAGAGATCATTTGCTTTTTTGGAAAAATAATCGTTAATATAGCAAATTTTTGGAAAAAAAAACTAATGGATCATGATCAGAAACTCTATTCCCTGAAATGGTTTATGAATTAAGAGTTTAAAAAAAATATGAACAATGCCCATTGTACTACCCGAAACTGAAAGAAGTTTATTTTCGAGAATACCGTCTCTCACAGAAAATGTTATCTGAGTGCAATATCCCTTAGCTGACTTTTACAGCACCCTTGGGAGGATATGGGGTAGTTACACTTGTATTCTTAATCCGTCACCACACGGAGGAAAGAAAATTATACAGGTAAAATTTTATGGATTTAGCACTGTTATTATTACTGCAAAGGAATGGTCAGAACTCACTTTTTTAAAGTTAAAGTTTCTTATTTAAGTATTTTAATGTTAATTAGGTAGTCGGTTGTGCAATTGATTTACTGTTTTACGTAGCATTAAGTGATTTTCAAAGTTTTAATATTATGCAACAAGGAACTGCGACAAATAGAAAAGTACTTTGCAATCAGTTGCACATAAAAATAATCTAAAACCAAGCAGCATTCGACTGCAACTAGCGAAACGAGGTTTCAATCAAGGTTTCAACTAAGCGGTTCCTATTTCCGCTCATAGATGGTGCTGTATCTATATTCCGATGGTTCGTATCTAAGCGCAATCACGCCTTTGACCAGCCATTGTATTCGAAATACGAAAATGTTCCTCCCTGCCCTTCCGTCCTTTATTTCGAGTTCAAATCACAACGCTTTGTGCTTTCAATTGCACGTGATTTCGTAAATTTCTTTGCGCGTCGACGCAGAAAGCAATAATGGTTAAAGTTATATTGCATCTATTTCAGTTTGTAAAACCTGTAATGGCTGAAATACACATTATATACGTAATTGAATACTTGGGTATTAAAACTTCGAAATGTTTTCAGAAAATATTAATGTTCTGGGTTGGTAAATATTCTCGATTTCATTTGTATCTACTAACAATGATACCGATTCTACGAGCATAACTAATCTTAACTAAAAATGAAAATGGACGGTGTCAATAACACAGTTCGTCAATTTTAACAGAATTTTCTTATTATAAAACTGTATATTGTAGACTAACGATTTTATTTAAATAAAAATATATATAGTTCAAGTCACTTACTTCTAAAGTACGACATTTTCATTGCTTAACAGGACGTTATTTTAACAACTTTAATGTTAAAAACACCAACAGTAATAAAATTATGAAAATCGAACTGTTTTCGATCTCAATTTTATCCACTTTAAATCATCTTTTTCGTAAATTTTTCTTTTATTTATGTTATGGTCCTGATCGGAAATTCTATAGATTTGATCAATTATGGCCACTTTCAGCTAGTAAGTGACAGTGGTCATGTGACTATGTCACTTCTGCATCTAACTACCCACAGTTAAAAGAGAGAAGAGGTTTTAAGTCAGGACAGATCATTAAAGTGAATAATATTGAGTTCGAAAACAGTTGGTAAATTTTAAAATCTCACTGAAAACTCACATTGCACATGCACTATATCATGTGGTAGGGGTTGGTATGCCTACACCTATCCTAGACCTACCATATCAGTTGTTACAGTCTGATAGCCAGCTGAGCTCAGTGCTACGCCACCGTCGTTCACCGTAGCACGTGCTTTTAATATAGACATACGATTTTAAAGTACAGTTTACAAAAGTTTACAAGTACTTTGTCGCGTCACTAACATCTGCTTGTTAAATTAATATTTTCTATGTAAATTTATAGCTTCTTGTTTATTTTTAAAACTCTTTAATATTTAATGTGTAGTATAGTTTAGTATAAAAAAGCTACTCGTTGGTTGTGAATACGTAGTATGTTAAATACATGTGTGTTAGTATGTGTATAGGAACTTTGTATACGATTTTATTGGACTTTGTAAAGTTCTAAGAACTTTGTATGAACTATTTCAACTTTAGCATCTGCAGTTTCTTCAAAGCGGTAAGTTTTGAAACTTATTTGTATTTGTTTGAGCGATTACATAGTTATTGGCTTGTTATCGACGTACTTTCAACTAACATTTCAGTGAATATTTGATATATTCACACTGTTATTCACCTATATACAGCCAGACAAATGTTTATGTTATTATATTAACATTTTTTAGTTCTCATGTTACAAGATTTTTTAAAAAATAAATGTTTTCTCGCCCAGGATTCGAAATCGAGACTTTACTGTAGCATAAAATATAAGCAACATAAATAAAACTACTTTTTACGGATTTAGACGAGTGTATTAGTTTTAAATTTTGGCCCGACACCGCGACGTTTCGGAGACTACTACTACTAGTTTTATTTAAACAAATGAGTCGCGCAAATGTTAGAGAATATGATACAAGCAACATAATTTTATATTTGACGGGCTGCGTGGTCTAGTGGTTCATATAACGGACTGCCGTTCACGAGGTCTCGGGTTCGATTCCCGGTCAGGACAAATATTTGTGTGATGTTTTTAATTGTCATACAAATGTTTGTACTGCGTCTGGGTGTTTACTATATATTTTATGTATGTATTTACAAAAGAAAAGTAGTATATGTATTATATCCGTATTCTGGTACCCATAACACAAGCATGTAAGCTTAGCTTGGGACCAGAGGACGTTGTGTGAAATGTCCATGAATATTTATTTATTTATTTATTTATTTATTTATTTATATATTTTTGTATTATATTTATAGCTATTGAAACGTTTTAATCACTACGACTTTACCAAAATAGCAAAATTAAGAAACTTCACAATCGCATCATATCATTGTTTGGTATTAAAAATTGGTCAAGTGCGAGTCGGACTCGCGCACGAAGGGTTCCGTACCATTATCTATGCAACATAAGGCAACGTTATTAGTATCGAGCAAGAAACGGTAAAAAAATCATGTTTGTTGTATGGGAGCCCCCCTTAAATATTTATTTTATTTTATTTTTAGTATTTGTTGTTATAGCGGCAATAGAAATACATCATCTGTGAAAATTTCAATTCTCTAGCTATCACCGTTCTTGAGATACAGCCTGGTGACAGACGGACGGACGGACGGACGGACGGACAGCGAAGTCTCAGTAATAGGGTCCCGTTTTTACCCTTTGGGTACGGAACCCTAAAAAGTAAAAAGGGGGATTTTAACTGAGAATTCATTGTCTTCCCGTCCGTTTTGAATAATTTGGCCAGTCATAACTATTTCCGGTGTTATGAACCACTCTAAATACATTATTTGTTTATTTTTTTAGGCGCTTTTATTCCGGCTAATAATATTTTGCGTGTATTGCCACGATGTATGGATCACAGCTAGTGCTTTGACAGCGTACTAGCTGTCCTCACGTCTAGATTACTCTTTCACTTAACATCATCCATCCATTCCTCAGCCTTTCTCCGTCCACTGCTGGACATAGGCCTCCCCCATAGAACACAACAACGCGCGGTCCTGTGCCGTTTGCATACAATGTCTCCCCACGACCTTGACTATATACTCCACTTTGTCGGCGGCCGCCCAACGCTACGTCGTCCGGTACGTGGTCGTCACTAGGACTTTTCTTCCCCATCGATCATCAGTCCCACGAGCGATGTGGCCTGCGCATTGCCACTTCAGCGTGCTAACCTTCGGGCTATGTAGCTTAACATCAGGAGGAGTGTAATCATTTTCTAACCGAAGCTATAAAAAAAGCTATGAATACATAGATCAAGATTTCTTCTGCTGTACTCTCTTACAGAGGATGTTTCTCTGTACAAAATTCCTTAACAGGCTTTTCCAGCACCCTGGGAATGCAACGGGGTTGTGACACTTGTATTCATTATCCGTCACCACACGAACTATTATTTAAATACTAGCTGTCCCGGCAAACGTTGTTTTGCCATACAATTCTGTGTAAAAATCAACAACAAAAAATTTCATCAAAATCGGTCCAGCCAATTGTGAATCTAAACCATCCTCAAACCCCCTTGAATACACACAACAAATTTCATCAAAATCAGTCGAGCCGCTTAGGAGGAGTTCAATTACAAACACACGTACCTACAGAAGATTTATTTAAATAAAGATATTTATCAAAATTAGCTTTGAACACAAAATTGAGAACAGAAAAAGAAAAAGAGTAAGCTTCTCGTGTTGTATACAAACAGAATGACATATAAAATAATAAATAAATAAATAATAAAATAAATAAATATTCATGGACATTTTCACACAACGTCCTCTGGTCCCAAGCTAAGCTTATATGCTTGTGTTATGGGTACCAGAATGCGGATATAGTACATATACTACTTTTCTTTTGTAAATACATACTTATAATACATAGAAACACCCAGACGCAGTACAAACATTTGTATGACAATTAGGAAAACCACACAAATGATTGTCCCGAGCGGGAATCGAACTCGCGACCTATAAGATTTAACAGATTTTTTTATTAGATATTTAACGTAATACATGCGATTTATACCGTATTTATAAAATACTTAATCAATATAATATAATGTAAATCTACTAGACAATGATAGGTTTGCTATAAATTGAAATCTTGAAACCTATTCAATTTAATACGAGTGAAATTGCAAAGCACAGCTCCAACTTTATTCAGTTTGTTTTCGCTTCAGGCAACTTTCCACCCTAAGTATGAATAAAATTAAAGCATCAATTTGAATATAATGATTATACTACATGCATATTAACATAGTTGTTGCGTTCAACCTGGTGTTTTAATTAATAATAGGTTATGTGGAAGCGTGATATCTCTCAGGCGCGAGAGGAACGAACATATACTGTATATCACAGCGTTTCAAATTTACAATAGTACAAACTTACCCTGTTTTGTTCTTCAACAATGTCTTCACTGTGTCAAGCCCTAGCTATAGCTTCATTAACTAACTACGATAAATTGGCCAAAATAACGCAGAATGCTAATCAAACTATACTTAACTTTATGCAGGGAGACACGAACTCTTGAAGCCCTCAAACGACCTTTGGTGCGACTCAAGCCGTGAACTTTCACCAATCGTCTCAATGCAATTATACTATCACAATTATAGTTATCAAACAGTTCAACTCACATTAAATAGCATTAAATATAGACACACAAATCGTATTAAGTATGGAGACACAAAATTCACTAGTTTTTATAACACATTTATGTCCAACAATTTGGCGAAGATTACATTTCGCGGTGACATTTCAAGGTTTTGTTTTCAATTGTAATTATCGATTCACACAACAAGGATAATTAGTTTTATCAACAATTAATTCTAGTGACAATTTTTAACTTTTAAAAACCGTTGCGAGAACACGTGACAACTAGTCACAATCGAACGTCAACTCGCTTTCAACTCGATTTTTCAACTGAGGGGCGCTCGACCGCCGCGTCGCGCGCGGGGCCGGACTGCGTCCGCGCAAGGGCCGTACTCCCGCGTATTTATACGATAAGTTAAGTTTGGTACATAACATCTACCCGCCTCGGCCAGGACTACCTGGCCGCTAATTTACTGGCAGTCGCGACAAGGTTGATACAGCTCTCTTCAAAATTGAACCGTCCACCCGGACCTCAGCAAAACGGGGCACTCCATCTGCTCCAAAGACGAGGTTGAGAATGCGCCCCCTGCGCCAACACAGTGGCGGTAAGTTAGCGTCCTTAACCAGAACGAGGTCACCAACATGAGGTGGATCAGTCTTGTCAGTCCACTTAACGCGCTGCTGGAGAATGTGCAAATATTCTAAATTCCAACGTTTCCAATAGCTCTGAGTGAGTTGTTGGACCAATTCAAACCGCGAGAGACGATTAGGTCTCACATCAACAAGGGGATATTCCGGCAGGGCGTTCAGTGGCTGCCCAATCAAAAAATGGCCCGGCGTGAGGGCTTCCAAGTCGTTAGGATCTGAAGAGATCGGGCACAACGGGCGTGAATTCAAAACGGCCTCGATTTTGCAAAACACAGTTGCGAGCTCTTCAAAGGTCAATACAGACTCGCCAATTACCCGTCGCAAATGTGTCTTAGCAACCTTTACTACGCTTTCAAATATTCCTCCCCAGTGGGGACATGACACGGGACTGAACCTCCAAGTTATTCTACGTGTAGCTAGTCTAGACGCAATTTCAGTCTCGTTAGCCGACAAAAAATCATACATCGCTTTTAAATAGTTGTTTGTGCCTTTGAAGTTGGTACCGCAATCCGACCGAATCAAGGACGGTAGTCCTCGTCGTGACACGAATCTATCTAACGTCGCAACAAATGCCTCTGTCGAGAGGGCTGAGACGAGTTCCAAATGTACCGCCTTGGTGGACAGACAGACAAAGACGCACAAATAAGCCTTGACAGTTTTACTGTTCCTGAGGGTCGAGGTCTTAACAAAAAAGGGGCCTGCAAAGTCCGTACCAACTCCAGCAAAGGGCCTTATCTCAGTGACCCGATCCGAAGGAAGGTCGCCCATGATAGGCTGCATGGTAGGGGCCTTGAGCCTATAGCAAGGCATACAACGAAAGACCACACTACGGATCGTCCGGCGGGCCGATAAAATCCAAAATTCCCGTTGCAAAATGGCCAATAAGGCATTACAGCCGGCGTGGGAGTTCTTGATGTGACGATCAGTCACCAACAGGTTCACCAAGTGGCCACTCTTGGGCAATAAGAGGGGGTGACGAGATCCATAAGGGAGGTTTGCGTTCCTAAGACGCCCTCCGACACGCAAAAGACCCTCACTATCCAAAAAAGGGTTCAGCTTACAAATGGCTCCAGACAGCTTGGATTTGCCTTTCCTCAAGATGTCAATCTCGTCTTCAAAATGTGCCTCTTGCACAGAACGAACCCAGTGAAGAAGAGCATCTTGGAGCTCTTGTGGCGATAAGAAGGCCTCCAAACATTTGTTCTGTGGATGTCTACAATTTTTCGTGAAGCGCTTGATCCAAGCGGTGACACTCAACAATTTGTCCAATGAACTGTAACGATTAAGTAAGAAATCGGGGTCGAACGGACGGTCCTGCCGCTCGAGCGCAAGCGTTCGCAACCCAGGCAGTGCGACAATGTCTAAGGCCGGAGTTCGCGGCCAATTAGATTCTGATCTGGTCAACCACTCAGGTCCCCACCACAGAGAGTGCTCAACTAAAGGGGGGGCCATACATCCCCGTGACGCACAATCAGCAGGGTTGACCTCGCCAGGCACATGCCTCCAAACCAACGGGGTCTCCGATTTCTGTATCTGAGAGACACGATTTGCTACAAACACCTCTAAGGTGTGAACTGACGTCTTCAGCCAACATAGCACAATTTGACTGTCAGTCCATGCATATATCGTGGAAACGTCAATTGACGTGCACAAGGTGGACATGACGTGATTCAAAAGGCGAACAAGAAGGGCCGCCCCTGACAACTCTAACTTAGGGATTGTCAAGGCAGTTCGAAGAGGCGCGACCTTGCTCTTCGCCATGACCAACAACACTTTCACCTGACCATCTGTGGTCACGGTGCGCAAGTATACGGCTGCTGCGTACCCACGTTCCGAAGCGTCCGAGAAACCATGAAGGGACGCGGTGTGCTTCCCTGGCGGAAGCAGAGCACGGGGTAACGATATCCTATTGATGGCAGGCAATGAGGAAGCAAATAGGAGCCAGTCCTTCAAAACAGCTTCGCGAAGTGGCTCGTCCCATCCAAGACCTGCAGTCCAAAGTCTCTGCAGGAAGCATTTGGCCCAGAATATGACCGGGCATATCCAGCCATTGGGATCAAAGGTTCTCGCGACAGTCGACAGAACCAGTCGTTTCGTCCAAGTGTGATGCGAATCCAAATTGACATTAAATGTAAAGATGTCCTGGACTGGTCTGTACTGGATTCCAAGCACTGACATCATGGTAGGGTTGTCACGGTTCTCAAATAGGTGAGGATCCTGCTGGTGGTCATCCGGTAGCCCGTCCAAGAGCGCAGGTAAGTTGGAGATCCATTTACGCAACTCATATCCTGCGGAGGCTAGAATGCCAATCAACTCGTCACGCAAGAGCAGGGCCTCTCTCTCCGTGGCCGCGCCAGTGCACACATCGTCAACATATAGGTCCTCCTTCAAAATGGCGGCTGCGCGAGGAAACGACATACGCTCTCGATCCGCGAGCTCCCAAAGCGAACGTATAGCCAAAAAGGGGCTAGACCGCAGCCCGTAGGTGTTCGTGTTGAGCTCGTAGACAAGCATGGGATCTTGCTGGTTTTCTCGCCACAATATCAGCTGGTATCGGCGATCATCCGGGTGAATTACCGTTTGCCTGAACATCATCTTGATGTCAGCCACAAAAACAAATTGATGACGTCGAAACCGCGTGATGACGTCACAAAGGTCCTTCAGCAATTTGGGACCAGGATGCAGACACTGGTTCAATGACACTCCTGAAGTAGTCTGCGCAGAACCATCAAATACTGTGCGTAACTTACCACTTGATGGTTTTATTACAGCATGATGCGGGAGAAAGAAGTGCTCCGTCGAACGCCAATCCAATTTTGACACAGACATGTGTCCCAAATCCTCATACTCCCGCATGAAGTCAATATACTTCTCCTTGAGTAGTGGGTCCCTGCTCATACGGCGCTCCATCGCCAACAAACGCTTCTCTGCAATAGGCCGCGAGACGCCAAGTGGCGGACGTACGGCGAGAAATGGCAATCTTGTCATGATCCGGCCAGAACGGAGATAACTGGTGTTGGTCTTGTAGAACTGCTCACACTCTTCATGCTCCGGATCAGAGCGGGGAGCTTGTGGTGGCTCCTCCACTTCCCAGAATCTCTGCACGGCGTCAGAAAGGGCGGACCCCACCATCAAGGCCGTTCCAAGTTCGGCAGGGGGGGGAGTCCTCAATACAGGCCCCATCAGTGCGAACCCAAATATGGTCCGGAGGGCTACCAAGCCACCTGGCTGCAAAACACGATCCTTGCCGAGTAATATTTTACCCAAAACATCGGCACCAAGCAACAAATCGACCGTGCCAGGCAGGTCAAATTTAGGGTCAGCCAAATTCAAATCCGCGGTCAATTTTACCGCATCCGCAGACAAACGAACTTGCGGGTGATTGCCCAAGATATTCTCCATCACAATGGCCGACGATTCCAACGTCGGACGTGGAGAATTTGAGGGGGAGAACTGAAACCAAACGCGGCCCTCTACCGTGGCCACGGGGGCGTTCCCGACACCCCTTATTACATCTGAATATTTTTCAATAGTCTGGCCAGTCTGCCCTACCAACCAAGACGAGGCTATGCACCCCTGTGAGCCTGTGTCCAATATCGCTCGGACTACAACCGAGGCGCCCGTCCGTCCCCAGACCCTGACATGGGCCGTAGGCAAGAGGACGGTCTCAAAAGGGGGCGGTGCATAGCGGGGGCAGACGCCAACATCCTAATGTTGGCGTGGCGGCGACTGAGCGCCGTTGTCCCGAGACGGCAAATCAAAGTGCGGGTAGTGCCTAAACTCGGCCTCCTCTCGGTGACGACTGCCACGAGCCATAGACGGCGGTTCGTAGCGCCTGGAGCGTCCGTACCGAGGGTTGCGCGTCTCCAAACGGGGACGTTCCGCCAGAGGGGGGGACGGTAGTGGTACCGGACGCGCGTCACGGTAATCGTGGTACACTACTGGAGGTGATCTCGCTTGATCACGTGGAAGCGGGGAGGGCGAGCGGGACACAAAGGTGCGGGATTGAACCCGGGGCCCGCTTTCATACCCGCCCGTGGGGCTGCGCGCCGAACCAACTCGGCGATCAACGGCAGCGTAGTTTGCGCGGCGTGGGGGTGATGAGCCGGACTCCAAGTTGCGGGACTGGTCCCGGTGTCCGCTGACATACCCGCCCGAAGGCGACCCCGCGTGGTCGCGACGGCCATTCGCGTTGGCGCACAGGATTTTCAAATGGTGCCCTCCGCAAATAGGACACGGGTGAGTGTCGGGGCAGGCGCGCTGGTAATGGTCCCCTAGGCAAGAGAAACACCAGCCGCGGGCCTGGGCAATACGCCTACGAGCGGCCACGTGCAGGACCGCGAAGTCTGGGCACCGCACCGTTTGGTGTCCCTGCGACTTGCAAAAACGGCAGTCCGGTGGCGCAGCTTGAGCGACAGCGAAGCGGGCGGCCGTACCTCCCCTTGGTGCAGGTTGGGCATTGCGCCGTTGGTTGGTGGGTCTGGGACGTGATGCTTCCACCGGCGTGTCGGCGACCATGACGTCACCCATGCGACACTCGTCCTCCAGGAACGTCAGGAGCTGCTCAAAGGTAGGGAGAGCAGATGCCTCATCCCTAGTGTGCCCCTGTTCAAAACGTGCCCTCAAAGACACCGGCAATCGCTTGAGTACGATACGCACCAGTAGGTAGGACCACTTGGCAACCGGCAGTCCCAAGCGGTTGAGCGAGTTGGTGGCTATTAGGAGGGGGTTCAGCAGCTCGGTCCTCAACTGGGCAGCATTGCTCACGACGGGAAGGTTCAAAATCTGGTCGACATGGGTATCTGCCAGACAGCGCTGGTTGTGATAGCGCTTGGTGAGCAACGCCCGCGCGATCCCATAGCTCCCGTCACATATTGGGAGGTGCTGTATTAAGCCCCTCGCCTCTCCATCAAGCACGGAGAGTAAATAGGCCAGTTTTTGAGACGGACCCAAATCGTCCCTCGAGTCCACAAGGCTCTCAAACAAACCAATAAACCCCATCCACGTGTCTAATCGACCATCAAAACGTGGAAGATCCAAATTGGGTAATCTGGTCAAAAGGCCCACGGGAGTCTTCAAGGGGGCCCGGTGAGCCGGTACTCCGGCGCGCGAGGCTAAAATCTCCCGCGCGCGCTGGGCGATGTCGTCGGCAAGGTCCATCATTTGGAGGTAGTCCTCGTGGACTTTGTCCCGTCGCTCCTGGGGAAACGACTCCAGGGGCACATCATCCAGATGCAAGATGAAGCGCTGGTAAAGCGCCTCCACCTCCTGAAGTCGTGTAGGGCATTTCTCATGCCTGTCCAACAATGCCTCGATTCGGTTCTCCCTTTTCACCAAGGCGGCAGCTGACGTGAACCATCTCAAATGAGTCGCAATCCCGGAATATGATTCGCGGACAACATTATACGCGGCGGCAGACATCTTCAAAGCACAAACGGCACGAAACAAACAATCTTATAATAACAACAAAAAAAACAAATATCTTTCACAAACAAACAATATTACAATAGCGAAAAACAAAATATCTTTCAATGAGACAAGCCGCTATTATTCTAAACAATTATCAAATCTTAAATAGTTTAAATCAAACAAACAAAACAATTCTTTGCCAATGTGCAATTAATTTAAGACTTGAATTATTTATTTTAAGGTAAACAACAAAACAAACAAACATATAAAATAAATGTTGTATTATACAAACGCACAACGCCACAATTTAACTATAACGTTGTTCAATATTAGACAATAATTAAATAATAATTTATATTAAATAATAACCTGAGCAACGACAATACGATTAGCAATAGCACAAATAATTATCAAATCCTTTAAAATCTAATTGCCAATTCAAGTGCTCAAATTAATTATTCAAAACTATACCAACAATTTAGATTAAACAAACAAACAACTAAATTAATCAAATTAAATTAATTAAATTAATTAAATCAATTTTCACAAATAATGAGGGTATAGTTTGTTCAACATGGAACATTCGAGAAACGGAGTTTAAACCACGCTCTGGGTACCAAAAATATGTTGCGTTCAACCTGGTGTTTTAATTAATAATAGGTTATGTGGAAGCGTGATATCTCTCAGGCGCGAGAGGAACGAACATATACTGTATATCACAGCGTTTCAAATTTACAATAGTACAAACTTACCCTGTTTTGTTCTTCAACAATGTCTTCACTGTGTCAAGCCCTAGCTATAGCTTCATTAACTAACTACGATAAATTGGCCAAAATAACGCAGAATGCTAATCAAACTATACTTAACTTTATGCAGGGAGACACGAACTCTTGAAGCCCTCAAACGACCTTTGGTGCGACTCAAGCCGTGAACTTTCACCAATCGTCTCAATGCAATTATACTATCACAATTATAGTTATCAAACAGTTCAACTCACATTAAATAGCATTAAATATAGACACACAAATCGTATTAAGTATGGAGACACAAAATTCACTAGTTTTTATAACACATTTATGTCCAACAATTTGGCGAAGATTACATTTCGCGGTGACATTTCAAGGTTTTGTTTTCAATTGTAATTATCGATTCACACAACAAGGATAATTAGTTTTATCAACAATTAATTCTAGTGACAATTTTTAACTTTTAAAAACCGTTGCGAGAACACGTGACAACTAGTCACAATCGAACGTCAACTCGCTTTCAACTCGATTTTTCAACTGAGGGGCGCTCGACCGCCGCGTCGCGCGCGGGGCCGGACTGCGTCCGCGCAAGGGCCGTACTCCCGCGTATTTATACGATAAGTTAAGTTTGGTACATAACAATAGTGAATGATTAATATGTTGCGATAAGCGCATATTGTGAAGTTTCAGGAATTATGTTACAAATTTTGCATTGCGTAAGATGTTTTTGTATACGCTCGTAAATTACCTTTATAAATATTTACAAGATACATTTAGTTTGTTGATAAATCAAATTTTTTTTCGAATTTTTCTTACTGCGAACTTCGATCACAAGCTAAGCTTTTAATATGCTTGTGTTATGAGTACCAGATTGAGGATACAATACTTTTACTGTGTTTAATTATAATGGGGGTTCCTGAGATAAGCGCGTTCAAACAAACAAACTCTTCAGATTTATCATATAAGTATTTAAGTATAGATTATAATTGTTTGATCACGTCACGCCGCATTCGCTATGTGTCGCAACGCAGACGATATTATTAAATAAGCTCAATAACAAATTGTGTCTACATAATACCAATTTATAATCCAGCTGACACAATATTCAAATACAATCGTAAAATTCACAATAACCAGTATACAAATCCTAAAAGGAGTTACGGATTTTTTTCATCCCCATATATCACGAGAGCGATTCAGTTTAACTGTTTTCTTGCGACCAAATTTATAGAGGTACTACTCGAATTATAGTCTGCAGGTGTTCGCTATAGTTCTTCACTAGTTATTTTTTGTTGAAATGGAAATTTTTTTTGAGATATGATCGCATGAAAGTAATACAATACACGTAACGATTTATTGTAGCAATTAAAATATGCAAATTAATTCACGTAGAATTAGAATGACAAGTGTCACCACTCCACTTCCCTCCATAAGCCAGCTAAGGAAATAATCCGATAACATGCTTTGCTTTCGCTGCTTCTTCTTCTTCTCCAGCCCATTTACGTCCGACTGTTGGGCACGGGCCTTCTCCACTTTGGGAGGGATTATGGTCTACTGTGCCGCGCTGACCGGGCGTGTTGGCACAGGGTTTATTTTCGAGTTTTCCATCTCTCACAGAAGATGTTAGCTGTGTGCAATATCCCTTAGCTGACTTTTACAGCACTCTTGGGAGGAGATGGGGTGGTGACACTTGTATTCTTAATCCGTCACCACACGGACATGCTTTCGCTTACAGAGCCGGAAATCATGAAAACAAACCTTATGCCAACACGCCTAGTAAGGGTGGCAAAATGAACCTTTCGATGTGCAGGAGGCCCATGACCAAGTAGAACATCAGTGGAGCAGAGAGAAAATATGTAACAATGGATGCAGATTATTGTTTAACGGTATAGAACTTCTTAGCATTCATATTTTTTTAATATGACTTCTAGGACTATAATTACAGTAATTATTGCAAAAAATGTTGAATACCTTTGCTCCCGACGTTTCAACCAAGTTGTATCGATCGTGGTCCGTGTAGACTGATCACTTCTTAGTTTTACCATAAAACAGTTGAAACAAACGAAAAATCGCTATGATATACCCTTACTTATGTAGGCAGCATAACAATTAAGATTAACTTGAAAATAAAGTTTCATTCTTTCAAAATATTTCTTATTCTCTAACAGATGCACGATGGATAAGAATTTTTTACTCTAGTAACATTCTTGTTAATAAATTAGGTGAACACATTATGTATTTCAACTTAATCATTATTGTTACCTTCATTTAAATTTACTTCTGCTTACCTGAAAGATATATAGATAATATATTATATATATGAGGTCCTTTCATTTAAGTCTAAATTGAACGTGGGTTTATTATAGAGCAGCACTTAAAGCTTCGCACCAAATATTTGCATACAGGATGATACCAAATAATAAACTATATTAACACATTCCACTGTCGACTAAATTTATAGCGGGTTTCTAGCGAACCCTTCGGTTTGTATTAGTTTTTGCTAACAAGTGTACCGTATCTTCCTTAAACTATGGTTACAACGTGTGAATATATCGATTGGGCCACGAAATAAGCGTTAGAATATGATTGCGACGTGACTCAAAAAATGGCGGAAAAAAGTTGTATGCTTTTATAATAGATGGCGTGAGTTGTTCTTTAAAAGTAAAATAAAGTAGTAATTTTGTCTAAAAAACAGCTTGTTAATCGAAAAGCGTTAGTTGATTTCTTTATAGTCTTTAATTATCTTTTTTAGGATCAAATATTTGTTGTGAATCGATAATAAAAATTATTTTTAAATATAAATCGACAAAGCAATAAATATGAGCTACTTGAGCAATTTGGTACCATCAACATGACAAAAGATAATGATAAAAGATAATGGTCTCGGGTTCGATTCCCGGTCAGGACAATCATTTGTGTGATATCCATAAATGTCATACAAATGTTTGTACTGCGTCTGGGTGTTTACTATGTATTGTTACGTGCTAGGGTTCGAAGGATTTGGAGAGAAAGACCTGCTGACTCTTTTAGAAGACTTTATTCACTAGCACTAGTTACACACTAAGCACTAGGTCCAAACACTAAGCACTAGGTCCAAACACTAAGCACTAACAATGTCCTAGATCGTAGCCAAGTCGTAGGTTTCACTGGTATCACTCTTGATCACTTGTTTTCGCTCTCGAAGTCGCCTTTCTCGTAGCTCAAACTGAACTGCCCGGGCTCGCCTCCCTGCCGCTATTTATATGCGCCGAGACGAGTTCCAGACTATTCCAGAATGTTCCCGACTGTGCGCGAACGTGATCGCCCGGAACGAATGTTTCTAGAAGATTCACGCATGTACGGTAGTTCCTCTAACGCCATCTAGTATCTAATAGGGGTTTCACTCTGTTCGGTTCTTTAATTGGTTTTACTAGTTGCTGCTAGATGGCACTAGCTCCTTTGTGTTTTGTGTGTTCGTAACACTACTCCCCTCTTAGTGATGCTCGTCCCGAGCATCGTTGTTACTACCATGGTAACGCGCCAGACGGTCTATGTGTACCACTTTGAATGTCCCTCTTGGTTGCTTTTGAATCCTATAGGTCACATCATTCAGTCGGGTAACCACTTTGTATGGACCGTCCCACTGGTTCTGCAACTTTGGAGATTTCCCTTTCCGGCGAGTTGGGTTATGCAGCCACACCAGTGACCCTTCCTCGAAGCCGCTCGTGTTCGATTTCCGGTCGTATCTGGTTTTCATGTTCTCACTTGACTGTAACCCATTTTCCCGAACCAAGGCGTGTATATAGCGCATCTTCTCCCTTAAATCGCAGACATAGTCTTGTACAGTCTTTGGTCCCTCCGGTGACCCTCCTGTCAATAGGTCTACTGGTATTCGTAGCTCTCTACCGAAATTGACATACGCCGGGGTAGCTTTTATGCTCTCATGCTCGGCGGTTCGGTAAGACAGAAGGAAGAGTGGTATATACTTGTCCCAATCCTTTTGTTTGTCGTCTACCAATTTCGCCAAATGCCTCTCAAGGGTCTGGTTAAATCTCTCAACCATTCCATCAGACTGTGGATGGTACGCGGTGGTCCTCGTCTTATGCATGCCCAAAATTCTGCACACTTCCTGGAACACCTGCGATTCGAAATTCCTGCCCTGATCAGAATGGATTTCCAGAGGCACACCAAAGCGACATATCACTTCTTCGACTAACTTAGAAGCGACTGTTGTGGCTTCTTGGTTCGGTATGGCGAACACTTCGGGCCATTTGGTGAAGTAGTCAATGACGACCATAAAATACTTGTTTCCCGAATCCGTTACAGGAAATGGCCCAGCTACGTCAACTGCAATTCGTTCCCACGGTGCACCGACGTTATACAACCGCAGGTTCCCACGGCTCCTGGTCTGTGGTCCTTTTACAGCAGCGCAAGTAGTACATTTGCGGCACCAATCCTGTACATCATCTCGACAATGTAACCAGTAGAATCGTTCTCGCACTTTTGTTAACGTCCGCTTGACACCTAGATGCCCTCCTGATACGCCATCATGTATTTCACGGAGAACATCTGGTACTCTCGTTCTTGGGACAATTATCTGAAGATGGAACTCTCTGCCGTTAGTCTTCTCCCATCTCCGGTAGAGTATTCCGTTTTGTAGTATCAGACTGTCCCATTGCGCCCAGTACGCCTTAGTGACAGCGCCAGTGGGTGCAACCTCACTCCATATTGGTTTTACGTCACCCCGTTTCTTCCATGTGATGATGTGCCGAAGGTCGTCGTCTTTTTCTTGAGCCTCCCTCATAGCATCATTCTCCCAGAGACTCAAAGGATTTGTTCTTGTTAGTTTTAATGTTTCTTCATTGCATTCCTGCTTAACACAATGTTTGCAGTCCTCCGAACACGGCCTTCGTGAGAGTGCGTCGGCATTCCCATGTGTCTTTCCGCTGCGGTGTTCCGTCTTGAAGTCATACTCCTGGAGCTGTTCAATCCATCGAGCTACTTGACCTTCTGGGTTCTTGAATTGCAGTAGCCACTTCAAGGCTGCGTGGTCAGTTCGTAGTAAAAACTGTCTGCCGATGAGATATTTGTTGAAATGTTGTAGCGTCTTTACAACAGCCAAGAGTTCTCGTCTTGTCACACAGTAGTTTCTCTCTGGCTTGGATAAAGATTTGCTGAAATATGCAATAACAACTTCTCTTTCACCCTGTTTTTGAGATAACACCCCTCCAATGGCCGTGTTGCTTGCATCCGTGTCAACTATAAACTGACCTTCAGTTTGTGGATACCCCAGGATTGGTGTTTCACACAGATGCTTCTTCAGTTTCTGAAAAGAATCTTCACAAGTCTCATCCCAACTGAATTGTCGTTTATCTTCTGTCAGCCTATGTAATGGCTTGGCTACCTCTGCGAATCCCTTAACAAAACGCCTGTAGTATGAGCATAGGCCGAGGAATGCCCGCACTTCGGTTTTGTCCTTAGGGGTAGGCCATTTTTGAACTGCTTCCAGTTTCTCCGGGTCTGTCTGGATTCCATCACTGGAGATAATATGGCCGAGATAGTTGACCTTGCTCCTGAATAAATGACACTTTTCCGGGTTCAACTTTAATTTGGCTCCCTCTATTTTGGCGAAAACTCGCTCCAAGTTTCGCAAATGGTCCTCGAAGTCGCGGCCGACAATTATGACGTCATCCAAGTAGACTAAGCAAGCCTCTCCAACTAAGCCTGCCAGTACACACTCCATGAGTCGCTCAAAGGTGGCAGGTGCGTTGCACAATCCGAAGGGCATGACGTTAAATTGCCATAAACCTTTACCGGTCGAGAAAGCTGTCTTCTCCTTGTCTTTTGGATGAATTTCCACCTGCCAGTAGCCAGATTTCAGGTCTAGGGTCGAGAACCATTTCATGCCACTCAGGGTATCTAAAGTGTCGTCGATTCGAGGTAACGGGTAACTGTCCTTCTTAGTGACATCATTGAGACGCCTATAGTCCACACAAAATCTCGTGCTACCATCTTTCTTCTTCACCAATACAACAGGTGAGCACCACGGACTTGTAGACGGTTCAATAATCTTATTCCTTTTCATGTCCTCCAAAAGGCCTTCAACTTCTTTTTCCTTTGCAATTGGTATCCGTCTTGCTCGTTGACGAATTGGTCTCTCGCTTCCGGTATCTATCCTGTGCTGAACCATTGACGTTCTTCCAAGGTCCCCTTCTTGACTGGAGAAGATATTCGCGTAGCGCTGCAAAAACTTCTTAGCTTTCATGCTCTGCGAATAAGTCAGATTACTCTTACAGTCATCGAGTAGCTTAGTCACTAAACCGTAGTTATTGCTGTTTGCTGAGTCTGCGCCTGTCATCGAACTACACTTTTTCATCCAGACAACTTCCTCGCACTTTCCGATGACGTCACCTTTGTTCAAGCAGATCTCGCGATCACCAAGATTCAAAACCCTGACCACAGCGTTACTGCTTCCACTAACAAGGGTTCTCGCCGTCATCAGTTTTTGTGACGATGTCTTGGTAGGTGTGTCTTCGATCAACACGCATCTGTTTGATTTTTTCTTTCCAGCTGGCGGCAGTTCCACCAGTACCTGAGCTTCCGCTCGTCCAGGTATGATGACTTTCTGTACACATGCGACTTTCCCGCAGGCGCCTCCAAGAATGAAGATTTCTTCTTCACCACACTTGAAAACTCCGTCAGCGACATTAATTCTGCAGTTGTGTTTCTTCATGAAATCCAAACCCAAGATGCAATCATCCACAATCTCAGCCACGATTACGTTATGAGAGTATGAGGACCCCCCTACATACATCGTAACTGACGTTTCTCCCAGGACGGGTATTGGCTGACCGGAGGCAGTAAGAAGCCGACAGTTAATTCTCCTCTTGTGTCCTGTTGCGGTTTTTACCAGACTTGGGTTCACTATTGTTCTAGAGGCTCCTGTGTCCAGAGTCATTTTGCAATCCGTCCCGTTAATAGTCCCCTGAATCGCAAGACTATTTCCGCTGCATGCCTGGGAGATAACAGTTATCGGGGCTCCCTCCGCGTCAGCCGGCACTCGCCCCTTAGTCCTGTTTCCCTGATCCCGGGCAAGGGACAAAGCCCCCTGCTTCTTCAGAACCTCTATTTGTTCCTCGATCCTTTTCATCCTTTCCATCTGGGTTTCCTTCTGCGGGCAGTTGAGCTGAAGATGGCCCCTCTCGCCGCACTTGTAGCACATGGCTCCAGAACTTTTCTTCGTAGGGGCCTTAACCTCCTTGACTTCCTCAGAGACCTCGCGGATCTTATGGGTATTCCGTATGTCATAACGAACAGCCTCGACCTCCAAAGCATGCGCCAATGCTTCCTTTAGCGAGGTATGGTGTCGAGGCCTCACTGCAGCTCTGACCTCCAGGTCTTTGATTCCGTCGACAAATGCTTGAACAATATTCGTGTCTATCATCTTGGTGTCGGCTCCTGGATGTGCCTTCCTGACGAGTTTTTCAATTTCCAACGCCCATTGTTGTAGTCCTTCTCCTGAGCGTTGGACTCTGTCACGCAGTTGGGCACGGAACACGTGCTCCAGGTGTCGCTCCCCGTATCTGGATTCAAGTGCCTCCATCAGGTCTTTGAACCCATTTCCTGTATGTGGCAGTGCTTCCAGGACCGACAAAGCTTGCCCTCTTAGCGCAACAGTGAGAGCGGTCAAGCATTGTTCTTCCGTCCATCCGTTGGTAGTAGCAACCGTCTGGAATTGCTGACGATAAGCGTTCCAGGAAGTAGTGCCGTCGTATGGCGGAACTTCCACTCTTGGTCCTTGTGCCACTCCGATAGTTCCACTAGAGATCGCAACTCCCGTGGTTTCAAGGCGCACTACTTTCTTCTGTAGTTCAATGAGGCCGGTTTTCACATTTTCGACATCCAATCCTAACCCGGTAACTCGTTCTTCCACTACGTCGACATCTTTTCGAAGCTTAATCACCGTGTTACTAACATCATTTATAGCACAAAGCACTTTTTCTTGTGATTCTTGCAAAGCGCCGAGCTTGCGTTCTTGTGACTCTTGCAAAGCGCCGAGCTTGCGTTCTTGTGACTCGAGCTTGCGTTCTTGTGATTCTTGCAAAGCGCCGAGCTTGCGTTCTTGTGACTCGAACTTGCGTTCTATCAGTTCAATTAAACTTCCTAATTGAAGTTCTACTTGAGGAACTGACGCTACGGTGCCGCTGGTGGGCGTGGCTTGTCTAGTGGGCGTGGCCAGTGTGGTGGGTGTGGCAAGGTGGGCGGATCCAGTGGGCGGAGCTTGTCTAGTGGGCGTGGCCGGTGTGGTGGGCGTGGCAAGGTGGGCGGGGCCAGTGGGCGGAGCCTGGGCCTGGGTGGGCGGAGCCCGGTGGGCGTGGTCGGTGGGCGTGGCATGGTGGGCGTGGCCAGTGGGCGGGTCTAAGGGGGCGTGGTCGGTGGGCGGGGCCTGGTAGGTGGGGCCAGTGGGCGGGGCTTGGTCCACAGCGGGCGTGGCCTCCGCAGCTCGTTGTGCCCTTGTCCTGACGCCCTCGAAGTCCTCTCTCGGAGTCAATGGCATCTCCAAACCTCACTTCCGACACCAGTTGTTACGTGCTAGGGTTCGAAGGATTTGGAGAGAAAGACCTGCTGACTCTTTTAGAAGACTTTATTCACTAGCACTAGTTACACACTAAGCACTAGGTCCAAACACTAAGCACTAGGTCCAAACACTAAGCACTAACAATGTCCTAGATCGTAGCCAAGTCGTAGGTTTCACTGGTATCACTCTTGATCACTTGTTTTCGCTCTCGAAGTCGCCTTTCTCGTAGCTCAAACTGAACTGCCCGGGCTCGCCTCCCTGCCGCTATTTATATGCGCCGAGACGAGTTCCAGACTATTCCAGAATGTTCCCGACTGTGCGCGAACGTGATCGCCCGGAACGAATGTTTCTAGAAGATTCACGCATGTACGGTAGTTCCTCTAACGCCATCTAGTATCTAATAGGGGTTTCACTCTGTTCGGTTCTTTAATTGGTTTTACTAGTTGCTGCTAGATGGCACTAGCTCCTTTGTGTTTTGTGTGTTCGTAACAGTATTTTAAGTATGTATTTACAAAAGAAAAGTAGTTTATGTATTATATCCGTATTCTACTACCCATAACACAAGCATATAAGCTTAGCTTGGGACCAGAGGACGTTATGTGAAATGTCCATGAATATTTATTTATTTATTATTATTAATTTAAAAAAAAACCGATTAATTGTATTTGTTTGTATTTATTTATTAAATTTTTTTGTTTTGATCGTTTTTAATTACTGGTTCATTTATATGTGTATGTGTAGTTTGTGCTTCTGTATGTGTGTATCTTATAAATGTATTTTATTTATTTAAATTAAAATTTTCCGTTTCATTTTTGCAACATTGTTCACTGATGCTTTGCTTCTATCAGTCACAGCGTGATGTTATATTATATTCTATAGCCTACCTCGATAAATGTACTATTCAACACTGAAAGAATTTCTTAAATTGGTCCATTGATTCATGAGATTAGCGCGGTCAAACAAACAAACAAACTCTTTTTTTAGTATGGCAAAACAACATTTGCCGGGACAGCTAGTCTTATATATAAAATTCACGTGTCACAGTGTTAGTTACCGTACTCCTCCGAAACGGCTTGACCGATTTTTATGAAATTTTACATGCATATTCAGTAGGTCTGAGAATCGGCCAACATCTATTTTTCAAACCTTTTTTTTGTATGGCAAAACAACTTTTGCCGGGTCAGCTAGTATTAGTATAGATATCTACCGTGGAATCGGTGAGAAGAACCAAGTTTAATTATGATATAATTATATCTCTAATTTAGCAGCCACACACTTACGAAATGAACCATTACTTTATAAAGTCGACCCATGGTTAAGTGAAATAGTTGGCGACCTCTGCAATGGTAGTACCCGGTGTGTATACCGAGCTACGTCGAGTTGACATATTCATTGCTCGCCAACACTCGGCTACATAAATTTATTGTTTTAATTAACATTCGCAGATGGCCTTCGGTTTTGTATGTGCTGTTTATGATATATTTGTGAGAACGATATTGACTAACAATTGACTTTATTGTATACAATTTAATATTATCCCTACTAATATTATAAATGCGAAAGGAACTCTGTCTGTCTGTCTGTTACGCTTTCCCGCTTAAACCTCGCAACCGATGTTGATGAAATTTGGCACAGACAATCTTTAGACCCCGAGAAAAGACATAGGCTACATTTTATAGCGAAAAAGAAAATTTTCCATATTCCACGCGGACGGAGTCGCGGGCAACAGTTAGTTAACTATAAATTACCTTTGTATTTTATATATGAAGTTAATTAATAATGCGTTTCATTCATTTGTAAATGAATTGTGTTTTTTTTTTTACTTTTAACTACCTACGTAAAGTTTCATTTGATTTGATTTGAGTATCATGATTTTAATCGGAATCTATGGGTTCTAAAAGTAGTAAGAATCAATAAAAGGAAAAATTTCAAAAAATCAGTATTTATTAATAATAATTCATGTCTAAGCAGCCTAATCAAGTTGATGTGACGTATAGTAGTAGACTTGTAGACTAAATATTCTCAGTATACACAGTAGTACACAAAAAAATATTATAATTTTAATATTTAGCATTTTAAAACGTAGGTAAAAGAAATTACGTAAAAATTTCAGCGTCTGGATACTTTAAATCACTTTAATTGCATCATCAGTTGCGTTCGTGTCGTGCCATGAAGCGGCAATTGTGACGTCATCATGTCCAAATGGAAATGATGTAAATGGAAAAAATTATACTTTTTGTTCAACATAGAAGTCTCTAGTAGTGTTCTGTAATCGTGGTTTTCAACGGAAACTGTGTAATTAGAATATTATTTTAAGTTTTATATATAACTAAATCCACAGACATACAAGGTGATGGGTTGACGTTTAAAATTGAGGACAAGTAACTTTAGCCTGGGCTAAATCGTACTTCGTAGAATAATGACGTTTCATATGACGTATAGCCTGTATTAAAGACACTCATAGATACATTTTCACGCACACATAGATATATAATTGGCTTCAACCAGCCTAAGTGTTGTAGTCATAGACTCTACTTCTGGTATATAATAATATATGCCTGAATGAATCAATAAAAAAATAATTTAAACCCACCTTTGATTTAATTATTTTGATTTTCATTTGATTTTTCGCGTATATTTCTTTGTAATTTTAGCCTGACATTTTGCAGAGTTTACAGTTCCGATCGACACGGGTTAAGTTACGATTTTTAACGGGTTAAGATTTCAAATCTTAAAATTGAGTAACTGAAAAAGTGTTTTTCTTTAAATAAATGAGCAAACCAAGTGCTTAAGAACATCACGATCAAAAATTTAAGAGTAAGGCAGTAACTATACATGCAGGAGAAGCCAGCTACATTGGGTAGTTTTTTATAAATCAGACATCAAAACCAAGTAAATACGTAGTAACCCGAGTGTATAAATAATGATATAATTGCTGTGCTGTTTGACAAATGACTAACATTCCGTTGAGTTCACAAGTTAACTACCAACACATTAATATTGTCACTTAATAATGAGACACAATGCGTTCACTTATTATTTCTATTTATTTATTATATCTTATTATTTCACTATTGACGGGCTTCGTAGTCTAGTGGTTTATGTAACGGAGTGCAGTTCACGAGGTCGCGGGTTCGATTGCGGTGATGTTTATAAATGTCATACAAATGTTTGTTCTGCGTCTGGGTGTTTCTATGATTTTCTATTCATAATATTTTTCCTTTATAATGTAGTACTTCCTCCTGTCCTCTCCAGCCCATTCACGTCCCACTGTTGGGCACGGGCCTCCACCACTTTGGAGGGATTATGGTCTACTGTGCCGCGCTGACCAGGCGTGTTGGCACAGGGTTTATTTTCGAGCTTTCCGTCTCTCACAGAGGATGTCATCTGTGTGCAATATCCCTTAGCTGACTTTTACAGCACCCTTGGGAGGAGATGGGGTGGTGACACTTGTATTCTTAATCCGTCACCACACGGAGGTTGTAGTACTTACTTATTCTTTATTATATTAGTTTATCTAAACTAATATTAGCTATAAAGCTAAAGAGTTAGTTTCTTTGAATGCGCTAATCTCAGGAACTACTGGTCCGATTTGAAAAATTCTATCAGTATTGGATAGTACATTTATTGATGAAGGTAACATAACAATATAGGCTAAATAACATCACGCTGCAAGTGCTGCAAGCAAAGCGTTACTGAAGAATGTTGTAAAAACGCGGTAAAATTGCTAAATTCTACGCGTACGAAGTCGCGGGTAACAGCCAGTATAAAATATTTTCTTATATATATTCCATATTTTGAAGTAAATAAACCAACAAGATGAAATTCTGCGTAAAAAAGGCAGTCTCCATATCTTTATGTTATTTATAGATGCGCTTTAGTTTCTATAGTCATGCTTCAAGAGTATAAAAACAACAGGAGCTGTTCTTCGCGTTGTTTTCTTTGTGAAAAATACTGATAGATCGGTGGGTTACCGAAGTAATGCACACAAACATAACAACGCAATTTCACTACAAAATAACGTCTCCACACAGCGCTCACTAAGAGAAGATACCAGTACAAATTCTTGTATACAATTAAACGTAACTTAACTAAAACATAAATATTCAAAATTAGGCAATGTTAACTGAACTTGTTAATTATAAATACTGTGTAATACTAAAACGTATGGTTGAAATACGTTTCTATAGAAAAATTATAACGACAGTTACTTTACTATTTAACTATCTTAAGATGACAGCTATTACATAGTTCAACGAAATAGCCATTAAATCCAAACATTTACACCATAGTTGATTTCACTTTCGTTATGATAAGTTTTCGAGGCATCAGATCTGATGTCACTGTCCAACATTGGCAACTCCATTGGTAATGCACCTTTTTCAGTGGGGCTAGCCTGTAACTCCTGTTGGATAAATGCTCTAAGGTTTCGTCAGTGAAGCGACAAAATGTTTGTAGATGGTGGGCGATTGTATCCATCTTCCAAAGTAGGTATATGCACATTGATAAAACAAAGGATTTATGTTATGTATTAGTGATAAGAAACCATTCTAGTAGAAAGATAAGCACGTTGTGTAGTGTGTAGAAATAAGATAAAAATATTGTTAAAGTTTCGTTTAGGGTCGTGTGTTTTTCTTTATATTTGTTTTCAAGAGTGGCTAACATTTCATTAACATTAACTCTCTGCTTAACATTTCAGATATGGTCCTTGAAAATAATGTTATATGGACAGAAAGAAAGAGTTTAACACAAGGGAAATAAACAACTAAACATCTAGATTTAAAGTAGCTTGTAATTCAAGCTTAATTGAAGTATAAAATATAGATGTATTTTATCTTGACTTACGGATATTAACGGATATAATCTTATATATAAAAATCAATTGCTGTTCGTTAGTCTCGCTAAAACTCGAGAACGACTGGGCCGATTTTAGTGATTTTGGTCTTGAAATATTCGTGACAGTCCAGGGAAGGTTTAAACGATGACAACATATATTATGGGGATCTAAAATTCCACGCGTACGGATATATATGCCATACAGCTAGTGATATATAAATTCCAACACGCCTTTTTTCTGTGGAGAGGTAATACAGAGAAAACCTACCACAATGAAAATGGTAATATTAATAATAATGGTAATATCTTGCTAATATTATAACTGTGAAAGTTTGTTTGTATGTGTGTGTATTTTTGTGATTTATTCACACTTAAACGGCCTACCGGATTTGAATGAAACTTGGTACTGAGCTTAACATACAAGCTACTATTATCCCCGAAAAAATGAAAGGTTCTTGTGGTATGATTGAAAACAAAATGTTTCTTTTACCGCCTCTTATTTGTATCTTTTTACCGAGAGTAACATTGCAGGGCACATCTAGTATGAAAATAATTATATTTGTAATAATTAAATTGCTATAAATGAAAGTAAACTGCAAATAATTGGTTCGTATAAATTGAAAGTACATCAACAAATACCGTAGTAGGCGGAGTAACCGCAGCTCAGACGGAAACATGGCAGCCTCATGCAATTACATTAAAAGCTTAGCAAATGTTTTAATATGAGATGAACGTCTTTCAGACCGTAATAATACTACCAATATTATAGATAATAACATAATGTATTTACAAGGTTATGTTTGGTCTGTTTGTTACTTATTACTAATATTATAAAGCTGACGGGCCTCTTGGTCGAGTGATGTGGTGGTGTGTAACGGACTGCAGATCACGAGGTCTCGGATTTGATGCCCGCTCGGGACAATCATTTGTGTGATATTTAAAATTAAAATTACTTTTATTTAAAATTGTCATACTAAATGTTTGTACTAGCGTCTAGGTGTTTCTATGTAATATAAGTAGGTATGTATTTATATATTTAAGCTTAGCTTGGCTCCAGAAGACATTGTGTGGCAAGTCCATGAAAAAGAAACTGAAGAGTTTGTTTAAACGCGCTAATCTCAAGAACCACTGCTGCACTGGTCCGATTTGACCATTTTTTTAATGTTGGACATTTATTGAGGAAGCCGATATAACATCACGCTGCAATAAGAGCGAAGTACCAGTGAAACATGTTGCTGAAACGGAGAAAATTTTCTAAATTCCACGCGTACAAAATTTTAGGCAACAGTTAGTGCATTACATAGACACCATTATTCTCCATTATTCATTCACAAATGTAATAGAAAATAAGTTTAGTAAAATAAAGATGATTTTAACTTACACATTTATTTGAACGTAAATTCCGTCTCTCGTTTAACAAAACAAAACAGTATTGTAAAGTTTACGGGGAAGTTGGTAACTGGTCGCGGGTTCGACTCTGTGCAATTTTACGGTAGAGTGGGCGCGCTGCCGTGCAATTTCAAACTTTAAAAAAGTTTCTCTTGTACGTAGATGAATATTACGTGTTAGTTTGTATGATTAGTCAACACGGGGATTTAGAAAATATTTTTACATAATTTAAGAATGTAAACAGGACTCAAAAATTTAACTTTAGCTTATTTATTGGCTTACTAAAAGCATAACCTAAGCCGAAAACTACTACTTAAAATACAGGTCTAACCTAGTTTAAGTGATAGTGTTCCCGATATTGTATGATATATTCTATTGTGTAATAAATAATTGTATATTGCAATGAAATGTATCACTATTTTTGTCAAATAAACAATATTATTATTATTATTTATTTCAGGTTAACTACTCGTACATAGTTATTGCTTGCATATGTATATCCTTAAGCAATATGTATATAGATAGATACATTTATTAGCTTTATCTTTACTCAGTATAAAACAAAGCCGTCATTTTCCTCCTGAAAGGCAGTTCGTTATATGGAACACTGGACCACGAGGCCTGTCAATTGATGATTAAGAAACCCATAATTTTATAAGCGCTATAATGACAACCATTTTTAAACATAATCTACAAATATTGATACGCTATTAATAATGCAGCACTTACTTGAACTATTTCATTCATATTTCTATTAAATACTCCATTTTGTATGAGTTAATTTTCCTGTTTCACTTCAGCTCCCATTGAATGCGGCTATCCTCATTAGTTTGTGGGCTGAATGTGCTCGTTTGCTCGACCTACTGACTCAATGAAAAAGTAAAGTCAGCTTTCCAAGCCTCTCTCATAATGACGTATTACGGAAAAGTCTAATTATTATTTGAAATGAAATACAGAAACTCAATTCGGCTCTTATATTAAGTTGAAGTTGTTTTTATAACCAATCATCGGTGAAAAATGGTGTCGATTCTACGCACACAACTAAAATTAAGTAAAAAATTTTAATTGATAGGTTCAATATCACAATTGCGGAATGTTAACTGAACTTGTCTCTATGTGGGCTTATATCTTCAAAAATATGCAATGGATTTTGATGCGGTCTTTTTAATAGATAAAGTGGTTAACAGGATAGCTTTTTTGTATAATTTCTTTATGTTTAGTATCTAAATTCCACGCTTACGAAGTTGCGGGCAACTCTCTCTCTCTCCAGTTTATTTACGTCCCACTGTTGGGCACGGATCTCCTCCACTTTGGGAGGGATTATGGTCTACTGTGCCGCGCTGACCAGGCGTGTTGGCACAGGATTTATTGTCGAGTTTTTCGTCTCTCACAGAGGATGTTATCTATGTGCAGTATCCCTTAGCTGACTTTTACAGCACCCTTAGGAGGAGATGGGGTGGTGACACTTGTATTCTTAATCCGTCACCATACGGAGGCTCGGGCAACAGCTAGTATAATTTAAAATGTAAGCTCGTAACAGAACTTTACAATTCAACGTAGTACTTATAATAGACAAATACACTCTTTCATAGAGGCACATGTCTATGCAATGGTTACATGCTGTAAACAAAAAGTAACATAATAAACACAATCTACAGGTAAACAAAAACTATATACTTATAGTTTGCTTACTAAAAGCATTTCCAAAATTACCCTTACAAATGTTTCTAGGTTATTAATGTTTACGAGCGAAACTAACCAAGCTTTTACCTAAAACTGCTTATGTTATATACCTACACACAAACACACTTTTTGTACAACTTATATATGTAATCTTGGATCTACGATAAAGAAAAATCATTCAGCCGTTTTATAATATAACTAGCTGTTGCCCGCGCCTTCGTACGCCTGGAATGTTGAAATTTTTCCACTTTTAGTACCTAACATTTTTTGGCGATGCTTCGCTCCTATTGGTCGCGGCGTAATGTTATATAGCCTTAAACCTTTATAAACGTAAACACTGAAATAGCTTTTCAAATCAAACCTGTGGTTTCTGAGATTAGTGTGTTCAAATAAACGAACTCTTCAGCTTTATAATATTTTTTTTTATACGACTTGGGTGACAAACAATCATACGGCTCGCCTGATGGTAAGCGATTACCGTAGCCTATGGACGCTTGCAACACCAGAGGTACCACTCGCGCGTTGCCGACCCTGTAGGAACCTTTTGACGCCCTTTTTGAGGAATCCCATGCAGTAGTCCTGTGGGAAAACCACGGCAGGGAGTTCCACAACCTGATCGTACGCATCGTATTAGTATAGAAGATAAAATATAAACATCATTTCTAATGTAATTTATTAATTTTGCAATTGACTTGCTAAGCTTTTACTTAATAAATTAAATTATAGTGGAAAAAGTGATCACCGCAAGCGGGACATGAACCCACTACCTAAGGAAATATTCCGAGGTATTGGGTAATAGAGACATAATTTTAGTTTTCTCTTTAGTATTTAATGCTATAAGAATAATGCTGACCTACACAACTTGCGTACAATAAGTGAATTTGAACTTTTTTTTGTTATCGCAACAACGGAATATTTTATCGTAACTTTCAATAGACCGGCGATAGTACAATAATTTAATTTATTTTCTCTTGAATTCCATAAAATAATCAATAGAAGTGATGAAGAAAAGCATCGTCATCATTCATGGTATGGCTGAGGTAAATGAATACAAAAATGAAACCAAGAGTGCTCTATAGTTTCCGCTTACTACCACGGCAAAAGCGTGATGCTATATCTTTAGGATTAATAAACTAGTATTTTTCAAAATATTTTTTTATAATTATTTTCAAAATTCAGAAATGATTTTTTGAAGTTTTACGTCTTTAACCCATTGCGGAAAATTTTATAGCACAAATTTACACGATTTTCGTGCAGAGCAACAAGAATAAAACCGACTCCATGAAGTTAGTTACAAATATATATGAAATCAGATCGTTGAGCGATGTGGCCTGCCCATTGCCACTTCAGCGTGCTAACTCTTCGGGCTATGTCGTAAACACAAGTCCTCCTACGGATCTCCGCATTCCGGATCTTATCACGTAGGGAAACACCGAGCATAAGCCCTCTCCATAGCACTCTGCGCGACTCTTAGTTTTGTTATGAGGCCGACATTCAGGGACCACGTCTCAGTTCCGTAAGTCATCACTGGTAACAAACACTGGTCAAAGACCTTTCTTTTCAGGCACTGAGGTATTTTGGAGTGAAGTTTCTTTTCGAAGTTGGGGACGGAAGGTCCTCGAGTGGCGACCACGAACCGGACGACGCAGCGTGGGGCGGCCCCCAACAAGGTGGACCGACGATATCGTCAAATACGCCGCGGGCCGCTGGATGCAGTTAGCGCAAGACCGCACGTTGTGGCGTTCTATGGGGAGGCCTATGTGCCTATGAGCAGTGGACTGAGAAAGGTTTATGGATGGATGGATGGAAATATGAAAACGTTAATAACCAAAGAAGTATAACTTCTAACGTTTTTTAAACACAACATATGAAGTAAAATTAAATAACTTTACATATTAATAGGTACGGAACCACGTTATATACAAGCCCACACCCCCGACATCGTTTATTAGCGCAAGTAATAAGAAAACTTCCGCGGAATCTGCAAATTTGCATTTTATCAGCAGGAGACTACAACTTAACTTTATGGATGGTATTATTCCAAACCGAACCAAATTTAATATTATTAGGTGGCCATTTTATTTATTATTAGCACGTTAACACGCTTTTATTAGCTCGGTAGGCATCTATCAGCATATTAATCTATGTCAAGTGACATTCAAAAGTGATTTTCACCAACTAGCAGTAGTCAGAGAGATCTGAAATTTTGCACACATATTAAGGAACGATGAAAATGTAATAATTTAATAAAAAATTCAAGATTTACGGCTTTTTTGTATAATTTATTGAGGTTTGGGTTCTAAATTCCGCGCGTACGAAGTTTCGGGCAACATCTAGTTTCTAATATTAGTATATCTAGATCACAGTAGATGGCGCTCTTTAGTGTCTTGTGTTTGCTTATCGTCATGGTGAAAACTCGTAATGACTTTTATCCAATAAATTCCTAATAGATACTTATAACATAATACCGTCCTGTGTTACCTGAACAGCGCCGCTATGATAACGTTTTTCTTTTTTTTATCTGTTTTATTATTGCGGCGACAACTATGAAGAAAACTTTTTAATTTACAAAATTAATCAATTAACTGCTCTATATCATAATTAGAACTAAAGATTTTATATATGCCATCCGTATTCGGGCACAAGCATATAAGCTTAGCTTGGGACCAGAGGACGTTGTGTGAAATGACTGTGAATATTTATTTATAAGATAAGCCAATGCCTGTGATTTTACCCGCGTTTGTAGTTATTGAGCTCCTTCTCCCGAAATATACATCAAACCTTAACGAATTGTACAAAAAGCCATCCTCACAAAGCACTCTATGTTTAAAGAAAAATCGCATCAAAATCTGTTTCCTAGTTATGAAGATATAAGCTCACATAGGGACATGCATACAAAACTAACGGCTTTGTTTTATAATTAGTAAAGAATCTACATAAATAATCTTGACCTATTAAAACAAAGTTGTTATTTTTGTATATATGATTGTACGGGCATGCAATCATACATACAAAAACAACATATAAACTTATATCTTTCAAACTACGCAACGGATTTTGATGCGTTTTTTTTTAAACTTATAGTAATGCGATTTTTCTAATAGATAGAGTAGCTCAAGAGGATAGATCTTGTTATCTCCCTCGCGATAGTGTTGAGCTACAAGAGTGAAAGAGACAGCAGCTTCCAACATTAAAGGTAGGTATTCCGCTCTAGTTATCGCGCGAAAACTTTCACCCAATCCGATTACCTGAGTTAATTACTCTCTATAGTATTGGAGCTTACAGTACGTTACTTAAACATTGGCTTAAAATGTTAAGTTTTTATTTAAACACATTAAAATTAGGAATTTTTCATAAACAATTAGGTACTAAAAACCTAAATTCCCGTAATGTCACTAACAAACTGACGGGCCTCGTGGTCTAGTGGTTTATATAACGGACTGCCGTTCACGAGGTCTCGGGTTCGATTCCCAGTCAGGACAATTATTTGTGTGATGTTGGACCAGAGGACGTTGTGTGGAATGTCCATGAATATTTAAAAAAAAAAAAAAAATATAGAACCTGTCCCCATAGAATATGACTATATTGATCGATGTAAGTAAGACAGTCAGACATTTTCAAACGTCGAACTATGAAAGTCAGTATTCAGGTAGAAGATATGAGTAATGAATAGTAAGTAATCATTTCTCTATCCAGCCCATCTACGTCCTACTGTTGCGTTCAGGCCACTTCCACTTTGGGAGGGATTATGGGCTACTGTGCCGCGCTGACCAGGCGTGTTGGCACAGGGTTTATTTTCGAAATTTCCGTCTCTCACAGACGCTGTTAAATGTGTGCATGTGTGTCCCTTAGCTGACTTTTACAACACCCTTGGGAGGAGACGGGGTGGTGACATTTGTATTCTTAATCCGTCACTACACGAAAAAGAAAATCATTTCATAAGATTTAAATCATTAAAACTACATAGGATTCATATTTTGTAAAAATACTACTAAAAACTACTAAAAACACTACTTTCATAAAACAAAGTTGTCACTTTTGTATATATATCCCTGTATGATTTAATATTTTTAAAACTACGCAACGGTTTTGATGCGGTTTTTTTTTAATAGGTAAATTGCATAATTTTTTGAGTGGTTTTTTATTTTGAACATGCCACGCGCACGATTTTGCGGGGAACAGCTAGTTAAAACTAAACTACAAGATAAGCACAAAGCATATCTACTAATATAAATTACGACAATTTACAGTATACGTATTACATTAGTAGTCAGATATTCATGTGTGAAATATCAGGAGTTGTCAAGATCTTATGAGCGAAGGTTCTATGAGTATATTATATACATTCATAGGACGTGTTAATTAACAAGTATTACTATAGTATATAGGTTGTTATTGAAAAGGATAGAAGAGTCTTAGGTTCAATATCTAGGTTAGGAAAAATTATGGTTTTCTTGATTATGTTGTTAGTAGTTTCAATTTTGTCTGTTAGTAACCATTGCCAGTTGTTAAACATAAAAAAAATGCATGTAGTTTTCTAGTCCCATCTATTTTGTGCTACGGTCATCGTCTTACGGACATCTATATAAATATTATAAAGCTAGAAGAGTTTGTTTGTTTTTTTGAACGCGCTTATCTCAGGAACTACTGCTTCGATTTGAAAAATTATTATTGGCTTGGATTGTCCATTTATCGAAGATGCCTACTTAAAACATCACGCTGCTACAAAAACGAGTGAAGCATTAGTAAAATATCTTGCAAAAACGGGAAACTTTTTCTAAACTCTACGCGTACGAAGTCGCCAGCAAAAGCTAGTATTACATATTTTTCCATTAACCAATATATTATACATTTTAACTATTAAGCAAAAATTATTAATATGCTTATATTACAGAAGAAATTCCTAGTGGTAATCGAACTCACCACTCATTAAAGAATTAAAGTCAGTCACATTAACGCCACGAGTCCCGATACTTCTTTCACGATGACTTCAAAGATGTCATCTCATCAATCATGTCAGCTGTTGAAAAGCAGACGATACCATTTATATTCCAAAGACGTCACTACGTCTACAAAACTTTAATGGGCGCCGTAACTCAGATGTAATTAAACCAATTTGAAGATGTGATGCCCTAACTCAACGATAATTAAACTAATATCAAGGACTGCCTACAAAATGTAGGGCCCTTTAGTTTACCCTAAAATTAATACCTTCAGAATACTCTCATAATGAGGGCCATAAAACATTAGTGCCGTTAAACCGCCACAATATACGCCTCTTTACAACATAAAATATAGTTACAAGGAACGTTTTAAAATATATGAGCGTTGGAATTAAACGCACATCTTATTACAAACGCGAGTATCTATCTAATGTGAAGTTAGAAGTAGTCGGTTATATTAGCCGTGTGGTGATTAAGAATTGAAGTGTCGCCACCCTATTTCTTACACCAGGGTGCTAAAAGCCAGCTAAAGGTTTTGTAGACAGTTAATATCATCTGTGAGAAATGGAAAATTGCAAAAATTAACTCTGTTCCAACACGCCTAGTCAGTGAGGCGCAATAGAAAATAATTCCTCTCAAAGGGGGGGCCGTGCCCAACAATGGGAAGTTAATGGGTTGGAGGTAGAAAGATTAGCATAAAGTTTAGTAACGAGGTTTTATGTCTCTCACTGAAACACTTCTCTCAGACTACGTCAGACTTCTCGTAAAGTATATATTATATGAAAGAGGCCCTTATCAGCCACAAACTAAATTATTGATATAAGTATAACTCGATTTTAAATTTTTAAAAATATAAATAATCATGGACATTTCACACAACGTCCTCTGGTCCCAAGCTAAGCGTTATATGCATGTGTTATGGGTACCAGAATACGGATATAATACATAAACTACTTTTCTTTTGTAAATACATACTTATAATACATAGAAAACACCCAGACGCAGTACAAACATTTGTATGACATTTATGGATATCACACAAATGATTGCCCCAAGCGGGAATCGAACCCGCGACCTCGTGATCGGCAGTCCATTACTTGAACCACTCCACCACGAAGCCCGTCGAACTTTATATCTCTTTATATCTATTTATATCTTTATTTTAACTATAATATCGTCGAATTTTATAGTAAACTCCCCCAAAAATTTCACTTTATAAGCATCGTTATAGCTTAGGTTAGGCTAGCTAGGTTTATGAGTTTAATTTTATAATACACAAGTATGTTGAGATCGTAGCAGACGCCCAATAGCCATTGCCTACCCTTTGCGGCAAAAGCTTGATTGTAAGTATGTATTATATTAAGTTTATTATAAATCCATTAAATCTTTAAAATACATTCTTTATCAATAGTCATGTTAGGACAATATTTTCTCTACTTCGGATGTTCTTTTATAAAATTTAAAGAGACGATTCGGCCCATTGTAAGCGAATTGAATGTCGAAAATTGCCCATTACCCGTGAGCACAGCAGTATTGCCTCTCTATCCAATTTATCGTTCTACTTTAGTATATTCAGACAATTGCGATTTATATTTGTGAATGCGAAACTCTTTTGAATACGAAAGATATGAATGTCTAAAGTCTAAACTGTTAATAAAAGGTATTTACCTTATAGGAATGTGTGGTCATTTTGTTTTTATACATTCGTAAATAATCTTTAGGTACTTATTATAAAAAAGTAGTTATTTTTCTATGCATGTCCCTATGTGAGCTTATATCTTTCAAACTACGTGACGGATTTTGATCCGGTTTTTTTAATATATAGAGTGGTTCAAGAGGTTGTTTTGTTATAATTTGTTTAGTTTTATGGTCTTATTCATAATGACTTATCGGAGGTTTAAAAGTTCGCTAAAATCGGTTCGCGCAAATTGTCAAAACTTGTTATTCATAATAGTCTTTTTACGCTACAACGTTTATTATCTCTCCGATAAAATCTCCGTTTAAACCTCCGATAAGTCATTATGAATAAGACCAGAAGTGTATATATTATGTTTAATTTTACGAGTGTTGTACATTCTCGGCGTAAAAAAAAGTGTAACGCTGTCTATAAAGAAGGAAACTGACTGTTTCGATCTGATACAAATAGAACAAAAAATGTTTCAAACGCGGACGCACTTAATGCGATTAACACAAATTGGACCAAAACAAAGAAAAAGAAACAAACAAAATATGGAAAAAATTAAATACATAAAAATATAAAACCAATACAAATCTAATTAATTTGTCTCTTTTCCATAAGAATGACAAGACAGTAGAATAAATTTAAAAAAGAAAATTTAATCTATATGCAATATAAAATAGAAAAAACTAAGGGGGCTTCAGCTTAATATTAAAGGTTAAATATTTATCTTTCTCTACTTACATTTTTTTTTAAATAAAATATAGCCTAAGTTCCCCGGAGAAAATGTAGCCAATCGAGAGTGAAAGAATTTTTTTAATCGGCCTATTCTAAATCTTTTCTCTTTATGATATTATTATAGCTATTTTATACTATATCTTTTAGTTTTTACCAGAGGCATGTGGTTAAATCTGTCAAATATCAAAGCTTATTATGTAAATGCACAAGTTTTCACATAGCTTGTGCCGCGGCTGCTATTGTCGCGTTACTTGTGCTGTGGCTTTCATTGTCTGCATTTAATTTTCCGGTTCCGACTGACGCATCTTTTATAAGATAGTGGAAGTACTGAGGGGTGAAATCTGTGTGGTTATTGCTGTGAAATTTAATTTGTAAGGAAGCGTTAATCCGTATTCGGTTTCATGTTCGGGATTTTACAGGATTGTACCAGGGTTTTTGTGACATGGAGGATAAAAAGTAGTAATTTAAAATATAAATATTTTTATGTTACGCACGTTTGCGTTTTACGTTTGCAAAGAATCTTTACTTCTTATAAAACAAATCGTTATTTTTGTATGTATGTCCCTATGTGATCTTTAAAACTACGCAACGGATTTGATGCGGATTTTTTTAATGAAAAAAGTGGTTCAAGAAGATGCCTTTTTTGTAAAATTTATTAAATTTTGGGGTCTTAACAACACAACTAAATCAAGTAAAATCAAACTCTTATTCAATCGAAGTATAATATTTTTGTTATCATTTCATTAAAACTTTAACCATAATTTTGAACTAACTGACCCGAATTTTGCGTTCTCCCATTTTTGTCCAAAAGTTATACATATACCAATTTTAAAAGAAATTAAGACTTCTATCATCTTCACCTTGGCTTGACAACGACAAAAACTGAATTATCTAATACATACATGATAGGGAGAATTATTTTAATTTATATAGATTTTTATGTATAATTTAAATCTAAACTTAAAAACAGTAAGGTTTATACGTTATATTTTCACAGCTTGCTTTCCTCGCTATAAGATAATCTATAGCGGTAAAACGATGAGGTGTATCGTTGAGTGTTTTGCTGTGTTCTGCACAAGGCGGTCCCTAGCCGCAGAAAGAATGGTTCTTAGCTGAGGTTTCAGCGTCTCATTTCTTCATTTATTATGCAAAACACGAGCGTTCAAAGTGTTATGGATTTTAAGTTATATTTCTGACGATATAATCTTTGTAAACGTTCGAAAGATGGCGTACTTAGCAGCAGAGATATTGATTAGCACTTGTGAGTGTAATGATAGCTCAGTTGATGGAGTAATGCAATGATATTCTAAGTTCCTAGGTGTAAATATCTATCACTGCTGTTGAGTAGTGCTAGGTATTTGAACCCATTATTTTCCCGGATTTTGCGACATTTGTCACTAATGCCTCGCTCCTATTTATCGCAGTGTGATGGTATATAGCCTTCCTCGATAAATAGACTATCCAACATAAAAAGAATTTTTTAATTCGAACCAGTAGCTCCTGAGATTAGCGCGATCAAACAAACAAACTCTTCAGTTTTTTTGTGTTACTAATAAATAAGATTATTTAAAGCTGAAATACCTCCAGATCTATGATATGAGTAGTATTAATCAAATAGAGTACCCATCCAATACATTGATGTCCCTTAGAGAGATTATATTGATGTTTGTTGTAAAATAGAACAACTTGTTAGTTTTATTGGACTTGTTTCAATCTGTGGACTGCTCAAGGCAATATTTTTATCTTAACCTTAAGGATTGCATGCCCTTTCTAACCTGGCTATCAGTAGTCAACAACGACCTGAAGAAAGCCCTAGTAGATAGCACGACGACCCAAGACAAGCGTGTTTGGCGAAGGATGACGAGGAGAGCCGACCCCAAGTGAAATGGGACAAGGTTAGGCAGAGAAAAAGAACCCCAAGGATTGCATACGTAGAAAGGTTTTTTTATTTATGCATGACCCCTATTAGTCATCGCGTGATGCTATATAACCTTCCTCGGTAAATTATATAACCAACAATATTTAAAAAAAAAAAATTCATGACAGGTATTTTGTAAAGGTCGCATCACATATATTACTAATGAACGCGCGACAAATTAGACGCTGTGAAGACAGTTTAATAAACCCACTTGCTTTATGAAGCGCTATAAATCAAATTTATAGTATTATTAAATACACTGTGGTTACCTATATTAACATTTACATGAAATTTAACAAATTTATTTTAACTATATGTAACAAATATATATAAATAAATCATATATGTATACGTATAAATCAAATTTTAGTGGAAAAAATTATAACCATGAGCGCGACTTGAACGCACGACCTCGGAATACCGGTTCGTTGCTCTCCTAACTGAGCTACCATGGTACCAGCACATGATAACCAAATTTTTCACTACAATCTTCTCAATGTGAGTTAAACACCGTGCGATGTTTTTACATGTTGATGTTGATACAACGCCATATATCGAGCGGTTTGCACCAACTCGATCAATCGATCACTCAGTGTTCTTTACAGAACACAATTGGACTGAAATAATTACTGTGCATTATTTCTACATTAATTTATGACTTTATTATTTTATAAGTTAATGTAGTATGTAGCTAGTTTAATCTCAGGCTTAAAATAACGCTGTCAATGTGTCATGAATACGCATGTCACCACCACTCCTTTCCTGCGTGCTGTCAAGAGTCAGTTCAAAGAAAAAATAAGCAGCCAACATCCCTTGTGTGTGAAAACTCTAAAACAAACTTTACGCCAGCACCCTAGGTCGACGCAGTATAGTAGAAATATTTTCCTGTAGTGAAGAATGCTTATGCTATTATTATCCAATGATTAGAAAAAAAGTAGCTTATACCATCTTTACAAATTATTTATTTTTCACTCGATTTCAATAAGTTCTATAGATACAAGATCACCCTCTAGAATTAACGTGCAATTTTCAAACGCTAAGGTTCACTCCATACGGGATGTTACGTCACGTTGTGGGAACGAAGATATGTAATTCTCAGCTTGAGTACATCTTATCATCATTGTGTTTTTCGTTTGTGAAATAACGCAGTGACAACGCTATTTGTCCGTATGGTGACCGATATAGAAAACAAGTGTCACTACATCTTTTTCTTGGGTACTGTAAAAGATACTATACACAGATAATATCTACTGTGAGAGACAGAAAACTAGAAAATAAACTCTATGCCAAGACGCTTGGTCTGCGCAGCACAGTAGACCATAATCCCTCCTAATGTGGAGGAGGTCCGTGCCCAGCAGTATGTCGTTAATGGGCTGGAGAGAGAGAGCGCGGTTGTTGACGCAACGCTGACGCAATGCGCCTTCTGGAGAGGCCCTAAGGAATGAGGGAGTGATAAAAAATCACCATTTTAAATAGGTTTTGTGGCGTCAAGTGATTTAATGGTTTCTCTCGATTCTCATGCAGTGCGTATCTTGGTGATCATTTTTTTTACAATCAATTCATGCAACCCCCTACTTGGATTTAATTGGAATTCTTCACTAGATGTGACTTGAATTTAACGGTTAAGTATAATCGCTTGGAATATTTGGTCTTTGTGTAATGAATATGGCTTCCTGTTTTTGCAGACAATTATTTAAATGGAAAATTTCAAACGGGTTTTTATAATTTTCAGCGATAAGTAACGATTTCCAGTGAGGTGTTTATTCTTTTTCATGGTTGGAAGCTGATACCTGGTACTGCTGTCCGCGACTCCAAATGCGTGGAATTTGGAAAAAAATATCCGTTTTTTCAACGTTTTTCACAGATGCTTCGCTTCTATTAGTCGCTGCGTGATGTTATATAGCCTATAGCCTTCCACGATAAATGTACTATCCAACACTGACAGTATTTTTGGACCAGTGGTTCCTCAGATAAGTGCGCTCAAACAAACAAACTCTTCAGCTTTATAATATTAAGTTTAGACGAAAGAAATTATTTTGCAGGGTCTATTTTAGCATTCATCTATCTGTTTTTCTAACAGAATTAGCTTTATTGTAATCTCACATCAGTTACTTTTACTGTATATTTTAGTATAAAATAACCAAAACCTGTAGCACATAATTTATTACTAACATTTTTTCAGTATTGCCAGTTAAAAATTCCAATAACTTTTACAAATTCTGTGAGTTTCTACGTAAGGGCAACTCTCAAAATCTGAACTGATTTTGAGAGTTTTCGTTCGAAGGGAACAGCGCACTGCAATAGCGAAGCGTTAATTATTATAGTCTACTGAATTTACAAGAGCTGGAGTTGCACGTCTACTTCCAGTTTCAATATTAGTAGGCACGGTGTTAGCTATTTTGATCTTCACATTGGTTATTGGTTTCTATAATTAGTTAAAGGGTTTTACTGAGAGTTCACTGTTCGTCCGTCTATCTTTCCGTCCCTATGTTCATCCAACTGTCATCAGGCAGTAAATCTGGAGCCTAAATCTTCTCTTCTTCAATCTTATCTTACAATGTTCTCATAATGATCACTCACTGATTGTTTAATGGCGAATTTTATCAAGTTTGATAGTCTACTTTTAATTTTGTATCGTAAATCAGCGTCAGGCGTCAGTGACTCCTTTAAAGTGTTAAAGTGCTACAGTGCTAGGAACGTATAATTTAAGAGTTGAACATTTAGCAAGAGTAAATGGCGTGGAAATTTCGATACTGAAAGTCATATTAATAGACAAATAACCATTACATTAGGTTATTTAGCTTAAGATTTTATTGCCTATGATTCACGCATAAGGTGGCTTATAATCAGTCGTTTCAGATACACACAAACATACACACACATATGTACACATTCAATATTACTCGTACACATACTAAAACAACCTATTTTACTGAAATATCTTTAAGAACAATCAGATACCTAGAGGGTTCTATTTACCAAAACTGAAGGTTACATGAAATTTATTTTATATATTTTCCTATTACATGTCCCTATGTCAGCAAGTCCACTATATTCAATAAGTCGTGCCACCAATGAAGTCCCACGGTTCTATGGTTTTATCTGTTTTATTGACTCAGTGGCCGCACAAAACCCCCGTAATTTTACGGTTCATTAAACAGTCTTATGGTAGAAAACGGCGCCTCTATAGATTTGCCATTAGATTGCTCAATAGGGAATCCCACCCTAATAATAAATTTCATCCATATCAAAAGGCAGGTTTTGCTTGAATTATTTTGTAGTTTCTGCTTTTTGATTGTGATGTTTCACTTTCTTTATTTGTGTAATGGGACAGAAAACTTGGACTACTAGAGCAACACTTCGTTTAGGACCAGACGATGATGTATATAATGTTTGTGAATAAAAATTTAGCAAGAATGTACGCATTATATAAGTATTTATATAAGTATATAAGTGAAGATGTTATGTGAATAAGGAAACTATTGCTTTTCAATAAGAATTTTACGAATAAGTGAAAACATACAGAATATATAAGTAAAAAGTATACGTGAATAATGGTGCGACTCATTTATTACAAAAAAGAAAACCATTAACACATTAAATATGAATATGGTTAACATTTTTTTACGTGTAACCGTAGCTGTAGTCTCCAAAACGTGGAAATAGTTATTTATTTAAAGTTCATAGAGTCAATCATATAGGTACTATCAGTTTATATTACCAACATTCAAATTATGATATTAAATAATATTAAAAATGTGTAAAAAAAATACATCGTGACATACTTCGTAAACGCAAGGATATAAAAAATTGGTCAAGTGCGAGTCGGACTCGTGCACGTAGGGTTCCGTATCATTATCTATGCAACATAAGGCAACGTTATTAGTATCGAGCAAGAAACGGTAAAAAAAATCATGTTTGTTGTATGGGAGCCCCCCCCCCTTAAATATTTATTTTATTTTATTTTAAGTATTTTTTGTTATAGTGGCAATAGAAATACATCATCTGTGAAAATTTCAACTGTCTAGCTATCACCGTTCTTGAGATACAGCCTGGTGACAGACGGACGGACGGGCGGACGGGCGGACAGCGAAGTCTCAGTAATTGGGTCCCGTTTTTACCCTTTGCGTACGGAACCCTAAAAAAGAAATAAAATAGGCACACACAAAGGATAAGAATGAAATTGTACAGCCCCTACCAGCGACGCGTGGAGACTTCAATAAGTCCAATAAATCTGGATTATAAACCTATATCTTCACATTGACATAATATTAGATGCGTCATAAAAAGATTTCTTTTTGTTTTTCTTTTTTATTAAAATTTTCATACTCGCAGTAGTTTCCGAATTTAATTTGGTGGGACCATTTATTTAAGAGGGCTCGATTCCAAACTAAAGTTCATACAAAAATATACTATGGTCATTGTAGTCCGTTGTTTTCTTCGTGGATATTGTCTCTAGAGCAACGAATTTCTACACATATAGGTCCTATATATCTACGCTTCTATTATTTTCTTTTTTTTTAAATGTGGTAACTAAAAGAAATATGACCATCCAAACAACTCGTTTTTTACGGTTGTCTTTAGATGAACTTACCGTGTCTCTCACACTTAAAAAAAACTAATAGATATGATAATAATATACTCTTCATCTATATTATGGCGTAAATTTTTTTAAAATCGCTTTATTTTGACGTGGTATACAACAGACTACGAAAAGTCTTTTTTTAAGATTTTATATAGGTAAAATCTGGCTGAACTATAGTTCAAGCGCCGCCCTATCGGCGCGACGCTCGGGCATAGGGATAGCAATACATAACACAAATACCTAAATTGTAATACCTTTAGCTGTTGCCGGGTAAATAATGTCTGACAGACGGACAGAGAAACGAATACTGAAGTGAGACTATACGGGTTTCCTTTTGTGCGAAACCAAGAACGAAGCCAAGTTACTTTAAATGTAGTGTCTAAAAATGTTACAGTATTGCAACTTTGTACTACAAATAAAATTCTTGTAATAAGTTTCAATACATAGTATGGAATCACCTTCGGAAACTGTACACGCGTCATAAAACACAAAACTTATACGAAAGCAAAAGAGAGTAAAAAATAATAATTTAGAAAAACACACTTTGAAACAGATAAAAGGGAATGTTAGTAGGAAAGTTTGTAGCGATCGGGCCGACACGACTCCTAGCGGAGACTTCTTAAAACTACTTTTGATAGGTACCTACTCTCTTTTGTCTAACTTAGTGTTCGAATAACAACTTAAAACTAGATTTGTTGTAAAAATAATAGTCTATATTGTATTAGAAACCTACCAAGTTCTTATTCTCGTGTTATACTGTGTTTTAACACGTTTTTAGCAGCTCGGTACGTATATATCAAAATATTAATCAATGTAACGGAATTTTTTGAAAGGGATTTTCTCATACTTGCAGTAGTTGGATTGATCTGAAATTTTGCACAAAATTTTAATTCAATTTAACTAGAAATTTAGACCCATTTAAATTCATTATAGCTCAATATTCATTGTCTTATTCATAATGACTTAACGGAGTTTAAAAGTTCGCTAAAATCGGTTCGCGAAAATTGTCGAAACTTGTTATTTATTTGTCTTTTTACGCTGAAACGTTTATTATCTCTCCGATAAAATCTCCGTTTAAAGCTCCGATAAGTCATTATGAATAAGACCATTATTGTATAAGTAAAGTTAGCAATGCTTTTGCTCTAGAGAACACAAAAAACGGCTTAGAATTCAGTTTAGTCAAAGTTTATGCTTCTTCACATTTAAACAGTTAATATTTTAGGAATAGTTAATAAAACACGTTTTCACGTAGTCTCAAGAGTTCGAGGTCGGAGTATATCTTTCAAAATATTTCTTTGACAAGCTAAGCAAGCTTGTCGGGTTTTACGCCAACCAACTACCAAACAAGTTTCTAGAATTTGAATTTTTCGAAGTAAGTAAGAAGTTGAAAAACAAATGGCGATAAGGAATGCGAGCCGCGCCCAGCGACAAAGCTTTGACAATCCGGATTCTTTGCAGCTCTGACTCGAGCCAGGTTGCATATCGAACAATTCCAGTACCCAAATAAAATATTGTAAAGAATTAGAACGACTCTTACGAAAGCAATGCCTTCCAATTTTAAATTGTTTAAGTTTTTATTTACTGGTATTCTAAATTTAAAATTTTTAAGCTATTGCATAGCTTCTATCGAGGGCCTTGAGCGCGGGGACCGAATCCAGAAATTCCGTAACGAAAAAAAACCTCACGCTCCCCACTCCGACGGGCACGGAGGTGTGGCTTGAAGGCCGTGCATTGTCTAACGTCGTTTCTTTTCGGCAGTCTTCGACACGGTGTTTGTGTGTTGAAATATCACGCTTGTCTCTTTAGTTCAGCAACCGGCCTCTAGGTGGCATTTCTATGATTTTGTTTCTTTTATTTTTTTTTTAAATACGGCATAAATAAAATATCTAAATAATTATAGTTTCATATGTTGATAAAAAATGCTATGTAATAGCTTTACCGCGGCAGTCCCCGAGTGCCACACATTTTTTTTTCTTTTTTAAAATTAGGCCTTATATTTTTTTAAACTTTATTTTCCGGCCTGATATTAGGATTTATACTGGTGATAATTTTTACTAAATGAGACATCTAATTATATTACTTTAGATTATAATTATAAATATTAGCAACATTAATTAAGTTTTAGATCAGCAAATCTACTTATTTTAATAAAAAGGTATTTCATTTTTAATTTTGTTTCAGATTTTCATGTTACCAGAGCAGTGAGGTAAGTAATCTGGCTGTTTTCAAAGTAAATCTATGTTTTAAGTTAAAGTAAATATTCACTGTTTTATGACACTTTATTAGAATAATTTCCGCATAATTTAATTTAAAAGATGTACACGTTTTTCACTTGTCGTATTTACAGAGTTTTGGAATTATAATTCGTATTCGATTGTCATAATTACCTTTATTGAAACTATAACTATAACTAGGACGGGCCTCGTGGTGGAGTGGTTTATATAACGGACTGCCGATCATGAGGTCTCGGGTTCGATTCCCGGTCAGGACAATCATTTGTGTGATGTTTTTAATTGTCATACAAATGTTTGTACTGCGTCTGGGTGTTTACTGTGTAATATAAGTATGTATTTACAAAAGAAAAGTAGTATATGTATTATATCCGTATTCTGGTACCCATAACACAAGCATATAAGCTTAGCTTGGGACCAGAGGACGTTGTGTGAAATGTCCATGAATATTTATATTTATATAAAAATTCGTACAAAAGTTGACTTTCAATATTTAATAATAACATAAACTGTAGGGACACTATGTATGGTTGCATTGTAGCAAATCTACGAATGTATGTCAAAGACGGTTGTTCTCAAGTTCAAGTTATTATATACAAATATATTATGTATGGATTAATTTTATGCAAGACGGAGCTTGTCAGCAAATTTAGGAATGTATAGAGGCGATTGTTCTCGCCACCTTTATAAGTTATTATTATATTCAAATATATTGAGTCGCAAATAAACGCCTTACAAGTCCGGACGTATTTCATTTTATCCTCTACCGGAGACAACACATCATATACACCTAAAAAACAAATATATAAAAACAAATATACTCATTTTAATACGCAAAAAGTGAGTTTATTTAAAGAAATGAGTGGAAAGTGAGAAATGAGTTACAGAATATTAATAATAACATAATAATAATAATAAATAATAAATATTCATGGACATTTCACACAACGTCCTCTGGTCCCAAGCTAAGCTTATATGCTTGTGTTATGGGTACCAGAATACGGATAGAATACATAAACTACTTTTCTTTTGTAAATACATACTTACATGTAAATACATAGTAAACACCCAGACGCAGTACAAACATTTGTATGACAATTAAAAACATCACACAAATGATTGTCCTGACCGGGAATCGAACCCGAGACCTCATGATCGGCAGTCCGTTATATGAACCACTACACCACGGGGCCCATAACATAATACAACATAATTTGTAAGTACATTTTGCAATGTGTAAATATTTATCTGTGCCCCGGCTAGGCAATTAGCTCCTCAACTATTGAATTTACATTTATAACCCTTCACGAGAGCTACGTTAATATTAGCTTGCTGAATCGACACTTGAAATTCATTAGATCGCTGTATTCAATTAGATTGTAGCTACCTCGCGCTTAAGATGGCCGACGATATTAAAATTTGAGGTTATCTTAAACTTAAGCATTTAAAAGATTAAGCTACAATTAAAAAGGCTTCCGTCCGCTGCTTCCTTTGTGCCATCTTTTATTGTTCTTAAAAAAGTAAAATGAAGAATTATGAATATAATTTGACCCGATAGATTAGTTCCTTTTGTTGGTTGGTTTATAAGCATGTATTAACTCGACGACAACGACTTTGTCGAGCACCGTGGTTAAGTGGTTCATGTAACGGACTGTCGATCACATGGTCGCGGGTTAGATTCACGCTTGGGACAATCATTTGAGTGATATTTCTAATTGTTATGCAAACGTCTGTATTGCGTCTGGGTGTTATCATGTATTATAAGTATGTATTTACAATAAGAAAAGTAGTATATGTATTCTAATCATATTCTGGTACCCATAACGCAGGTTTATAAGCTTAGCTTGGGACCAGAGGTCTTTGTGTGAAATGTTAATGAATATTTTATTATATTTTAACTGAACGTTTAAATGTATCTTCTGATTTGTAATATAAATACAAAAAAAGGAAAATGCCTAAATAACTCTATCTGTCCGCCGTTTTTTTACGCCAAAACGACTTAACCGACCTATGTAAAATTTGGTACACAGATAGTTTAGAGCCTGAATAAGGACATAGGCTAATTTATAGACTACCTAGTGATTGAGACGCAAGCCAAGCTATTCTCTGATTATTAACACTGGGAAAAATGGAATGATAGTGGCATCATGACACTATAATAATAACCTTTACCTATCCCCATGAAAAAAGGCGTGATTGTATGTATGTGTTTTAATCCGTCTTAATACTAACATATAACTACAGAATTCTACTAAATAACTTTACAAGTATATTCATTGAAGCATCATATCGTATTAAGCATAATATGATGAGCGTAGGCGAAGATTAGACGGTATAGTACCGGCTCAACTAATGGTGTTCCTATGTAATCTTCACTATTTAGACCTTCGCACGGCTCTGTCGTACAAGGATTTAAATAATGCCGCTTATGTAGTTACAGCGGTCATATTATACCTTAATTTACTATGTATATGTAGGTATTTATATGGTAATCAGAGAAAAGCTTAGGGATAATGCTTTTTAGGTTTTATTAGAGGAATCTAGACTAATATTATAAAGCTGAAAGGTTTGTTTGTTTGTTTGTTTGTTTGAACGCGCTAATCTCAGGAACCTCTGGTCCGATTTAAAAAATTCTTTCAGTGTTGGATAGTCCATTTACCGAGGAAGGTTATAGGTTATATAACATCACGTTGCGACTAACAGGAGAGAAGCAGTAGTGAAAAATGTTACAAAAACGGAGAACATTTTCTACATTCTACGCGTACGAAGTCACGGGCAACACGGCTTGTTTTATCAATAAGTAGCTGTTGCCCGCAAATTAAAGCTATATAAATAAAACTATCCTCATGAACCACTCTATCTATAAAAGATAACCCCATCAAAATTGCGTAGTTTTGAAGATATAAGCTAACATAGGGACATACCTACATACAAAAGTAGCGACGTTGCTTTATAATAAGTAAGGACGTAAAAGCACCACAATTTGTGGCAATAGAAAAAAAACCTATTATGATTATGCTAGCTAAGGTATTAATAGATATATCAGCTAGCTTTCTTGCGAACTACAAAAGAAAATATTGGGCCCCTGAAGGAGTTCACTGTCCCTCTCACTGCGGAAGTAAAAACAATGTAGCTACAATACAATAAATTGTAGCCGTATTTTTTTATATTAAATGAACCCCGTTAACAATAAACTATAACGAATACGCTTTAAAAAGGAAAGAATAAAAATGTCATATCGTAGGACAAGAATAACAAGAATGAGAAAATGAGAAACACAAGGCAGCGTATCAAGCCAAGTTCAAGCAAAGGAACGGACTAGCTAGCGCCCAGTGCAACATTACACGAACCAATGGTTATAAATTTTAAAAATCAATGATATGTCATAGAAATAAATCGTGCATGCAGATGTGCGCTCAAAAATCACTTGGATTTATTAACCTCTTTACGAGTGCGATCGCAAATGCAGTGATGTACTTTCACAAATAAATCGATAAAGGCTTTCGTTATATGCGACGTAATTGATATGCGATATTTGACGTTTTAGTATTTTAAATATCGATTAAATAATAATCAAGACTTAGTTTGCTTTTTTTATTAGCCACTTTTCAATACACGTTACGTTACTAATATACATTTTTGTATGTATTTGATCAGGAACAAATTTTGTAATAGAAACACTTAGGGAATTTGTAAGTTATATGTGAACGGTAGTAATGTGTATATTTAAAAAATTAAGCTATTATTGATGTGGCTATATGGCATATAATGTTTAATGTTTCTTACTTTAAGATAATTATATCATATAGCTAGCTATAACATATACTAAAGTAAATGATATCAAACAAGAAAAATTAAGACACTGTCAACACTCCCTCTCGCATTTATCTTCACAAAGAAAACTACTTAAAAAAATAACACGTACATAGAAAAATGAAGCACGTTTGTATAAAAGATATCATTTCTTATTGTGTTGAAGTGTATTGTTGCGATGATCGATAGTATTGTCCACTATCTATTAGCGAGGATTGCATCTGATGCGGCCTAGCTGAACCGACCGCGCCATATACGAGCAGTCGTGCGGAACGAATCGAAACTTGAGTGAGTCGTTAAGATTTATCGATTACTTGATAGCACATCACTATTTTTGTAGGGTTGAAAAATATTATTTTGTTTATTCAAAATGTAGTGTAATAATTTACTTAGTTCAAAAACTAATAAACACGCTTGAAATTCCTAAATATATTATTATATTTAAATAATTGCATTGTCATCGGTCTTTAATATGTGTGCAAAATTTCAGATCAATCCGACTACTGCAAGTGGGTGAAAATCGCGTTTAAAGATTCCGTTACATAGATTAATACTTGACAGATACATACCGAACGAATAAAAGAGCGTTAATAAATATAGGGATTCACATAGTCGAAGTCAAAGGAAAAAAAAAATTAAGTTGACATGTTTATCAAGCTCTTTGAAAACGTCAGAAACGGGGTGTATTTATATGAATACTAGCTGACCCGGCAAACGTTGTTTTGCCATAGTAAAAAAAAAAAAGTTTGACAAATAGATGTTGGCCGATTCTCAGACCTAGAGGATATGTACACAAAATTTCAGGAAAATCGGTCGAGCCGTTTTGGAGGAGTACGGTAACTAACACTGTGACACGGGAATTTTATATATTAGACTAGCTGACCCGGCAAACGTTATTTTGCCATACTAAAAAAAAAGTATGAAAAATAGATGTTGGCCGATTCTCAGACCTACTGAATATGTATGCAAAATTTGAGAAGAATCGGTCAAGCCGTTTCGGAGGAGTACGGTAACTAACACTGTGACACGTGAATTTTATATATAAGATTATTTATATTTAAAATAAATATAAATAATATTCATGGACATTTCACACAACGTCCTTTGGTCCCAAGCTAACCTTATATGCTTGTGTTATGGGTACCAGAATACGGATAGAATACATATATTTCTTTTCTTTTGTAATTACATACTTAAAATACATAGAAACACCGAGACGCAGTACAAACATTTGTATGACAATTAGAAAAATTACACAAATAATTGTCCCGAGCGGGAATCCAACCCGCGACCTCTTGATCATCTGTCCGTTACATGAACCACTCAACCACGAGGCTCGTCAACGACAACAAGGTGTCTGTTCGAATCTGGAGAATCTTATGAAGAACAGGCAAGAAACTCCATGGATTCTTTTTTCCTTTTTTTCTTTTCATTTCATTTATTCTTAGATCTAAAAGATATGTTAGATATATGATATGTTTGTTGTATGTGAAGTGAATAAAAAAATTATAAAAAAGACATTGAACCGTTATGTCTAAAGTTAAAGCCAATGTCCTTAAGGCCCATAGCACACGGCGTATTTTAAACGCGCGTTTCAGGAACGCGCGTCTTCGGCGCCGTAAACGCTGATTGTTGCGTTTGCATTGATAATAGAAACGCGCGCATGAAGCGCGTATACGCACATTTGAAGCGAAACAAACGCGCGTACAAAGGAGCGGGGTACGGGCAGAGGGGGGCTGGGATCAGGGTTGCCAACTCTACGTCTTTTTACGTAGATCTACGTATTTTAAGCCTTTCCTGCAAACCTACGAACTTTAGTCCCAGAATCTACGTATTTTCTATCAAAATTGTTCAAATTTGCAAAATAGACTGAATGGGCATAATTTCCTTTACTTTCGCTAAAAAAAGTTAATAAATGTTCCGTTTCATACTAACACACATTCGCCTCTCCACTCAACACGTCGCGCCATTCATTTTAAAAACAAAGTGTCCATTCTATAGAACTGTGACTCATGTCACATGAGTCATGTGACTGTGTAAAATTAAACGTCTTGCCGTAAAAGTGAATCTTAAGGGCCTACATCAATATCATCGCCGACACGTACATATTACACAGCCAGTAGGCACAGAAAATGAAGAATTAGGGATACTTTTCCTATTTACTCAAAATCTACTAAATATATTTTAATTCTGATCCACGTGTTTCTATAAATAATAGTTACCTATGTTTTTAAAGTTATTTCATTAGTTAATACGCGATAATAGACTGACAAATGAAAAAAATAAAAAATTAGAGAGGTAGTTTCGCCAAGATTTTCTATCGAGAAAACTTTTTTCAATCGCGTTTCTGAGTTCATGCGATCCTAGACCATATATTGAAAAAACATATACTTAAAAATTAGAGCTCTAGCCATTCAATCTAAAGAAACAATGAAAACTTCGTACATAGAAAAATGCACGAAGCTATTTTGGTATCCTCTTAACCTAAAAAAAATATTTCAAACTAAGACTTCGAAGGAGTTGTTTAATTTCGATATTTTTCAACTTCCTGCTCAATTTAATTAAATTCAATTATGGAAATAAGCAGTGACAGTGAGGAAGAGCAGAATGTGACTCTTACTAAAAAAAGAAAGCTACATTGAAAATGATAATAAAAAAGGAAGATATATGATAAGTTCGTAGGTTTGCAGGAAAGGCTTAAAATACGTAGATCTACGTAAAAAGACGTAGAGTTGGCAACCCTGGATCGAAACGCAAAAGCTACGCGTGACTACAGCGCGTCTGTACAGCTGTACCTGCGCGTATACGCGCAGTAGAGGCGCGTTTTACAATCGCCCCGTGTGCTTAGGTTACAAGGTTGCGATCAAATCTCGTTTAAACCACGTATACGCGCGTCGTCTGCGCGTTTAAAATACGCCGTGTGCTATGGGTCTAAAACTAACTTTTAAAGTAAATTAACGTTATATTAATATAAGATTATCCTTGATTTAAATTATTTCGTCTCAGAACCTCGCTCAAGAGCGTATTAATACTTCCTAAAGTTTTTTATCGTTTCAACAAAATTGTTTAATAAAGATAAAATTATAGAACTTAATATTTATTACTAACTTATGTTATACCTATATAGCCTGTGTTGTTAAATGTGGATATTAAATTATCAATAATGGTTTGGCCACACAGAACAAACAAATTTAAAAAACACAACATGTTAAGATTTTTTTTTATTTCATCATAGTCATTCCAACTATAAAAAAAAATTGACTTTGACTTTCAAAGTCAATTTTTTTTATAGTTGGAATGACTTACAAGCTCTTTTGAAACGTCAGAAACTAGGTGTCTGTTCTAAACGCGAATCCTATGGAGAAGAACAGACAAGAAACTCAATGGATGTTTTTTTTAATCATCATAACCATTTACTAAACTATCGATATAAAATATTAGGCTATCGTAGGTACGATAATCGCTACAAATAAACCACAACGAAATTAACTAAACACTTATGACAAGATCCATTAACGATTACAATTAATCTGCCTAATGAATGTTTGCTGGGATGTGAGTACTCAATTGAACCAAACATTTGGTCAAACATCACTATGTTTGTCCAACACTACAAATCTAACGAGATCCTTTTGTGCCTATAGGCTACATTTGACATTTGGGGCGACTGATTATAAGTAATTATAACTGATTTATTTTGGACATTTCATTTCACTCTTGGGAAATGCTACATAGTATGATTAAATTTATTGTTTTTAACTATTCATGCATCAGTACTCATCAAGGGTTGGTAGGAATAATTGGTCAAGTGCGAGTCGGACTCGCGCAGGAAGGGTTCCGTACCATTATCTATGCAACATAAGGCAACGTTATTAGTATCGAGCAAGAAACGGTAAAAAAATCATGTTTGTTGTATGGGAGCCCCCCTTAAATATTTATTTTATTTTATTTTTAGTATTTGTTGTTATAGCGGCAATAGAAATACATCATCTGTGAAAATTTCAACTGTCTAGCTATCACCGTTCTTGAGATACTGGGTACGGAACCCTAAAAATCATGTTTGTTGTATGGGAGCCCCCCTTAAATATTTATTTTATTTTATTTTTAGTATTTGTTGTTATAGCGGCAATAGAAATACATCATCTGTGAAAATTTCAACTCACTAGCTATCACCGTTCTTGAGATACAGCCTGGTGACAGACGGACGGACGGACGGACGGACGGCCGGACGGACAGCGAAGTCTCAGTAATAGGGTCCCGTTTTTACCCTTTGGGTACGGAACCCTAAAAAAGTGACTCTTATAGGATCACTTTGCTGTTCATCTGTCTGTTTGTCTGTCATCTCCGGAATGGTTGAAAGATGTAATTTTTTATTATAAACATGATTTTATTAATCTGGTACGTATCTTTCAGTATATTCATCTATGAAACGTAATCTTTGAAAGTGATTTTCATTTACTTGCAGTAGTCGGATTGATCTCCGAGTGGTGACGGATTAAGAATACCAGTGTCACCACCCCATCTCCTCCCAAGGGTGCTGTAAAAGTCAGCTAAGGGAAATATCCCTTAGCTGACTTTTACAGCACCCTTGACCGAGGATTGACAGACCTTGACAGAGGATGTTATCTGTGTGCAATAGCACACAGATAACATCCTCTGTGAGAGACGTAAAACTCGAAAATAACCCTTTCGCAACGCCTGGTCAGCGCGGCACAGTAGACCAAAATCCATTTTCTCCCAGGGTGGAGGAGGCCCGTGCCCAACAGTGGGACGTAAATGGGCTGGAAAGGAGGAAAGGAGTCGGATTGACCTGAAATTTTGCATATAATATGTTCAGAAGAGATGAGAACGCAATAAAGAAAAATTCAGGGGTTACAAGCGTGTTTTTTAGTCAAACTAAGCATATAGTTCCATTATGTTTATGTTTAGGTACTAGGTAATGCTTGCGGCTTCACTTACTTTTGTAGTTACTATTTTCTTCTTAACTTTTAGTGCCATATATAGCCTGTGTGTTATTGTGATCCATCTAGTAGTTTTTGCATTAAAGAACAACAAACATCATACATTGTCATAAATTTTCCGTTATAAGTAATATTAGTAAGATTATTTTTATGTTATCTGATGTATTTCAAAGTCAAGATTCAAAGTCAAAGTCAATTTTTTTTTTATTTGAAGTGGGCATTTTTAACAAGCTCTTTTGAAACTTTAGAAGTCTGTTCCTATCCAATAGAAAAGAACAGACAAGAAACTCCACGGATTATTTTTCCCTTTTTCCTTAAATTTTTTTCAAATTTAAAGATATAGATTTCACGATAAATGACTTTCAATATAATATATCAAATTTGAATAGGAAGTTAGCACCTAATATCATAAATCATGAATACAATAATGTTGAACGATAAATCTAACGTTATCGGTAACTAGCTATTAAGTGGAATTAGATGCAATCAAAACATAAACCATGCTTATATGACCTTTCCACCGGAATTACTGTGATTATTCAAAATTGATCTAGAATTATTCACCTAGACGTTATCCTGAGAATATTTAGATAGGTTACTGACAATTATATTATTACTAGCTGATGCCTGCTACTCCATACGCGTGGAATTTTAGATCCCCATATATTTTGTTACCGTTTAAACTTTCCCGGGACTTTCACGAATAATTCATTACCAAAATCACCAAGACCGGCTCAGCCTTTCTTGAGTTTCAGCGAGACTGACGAACAGCAATTAATTTTTATATAAAAGATCTTGTAGCTTATCTGTTACTAGCGGAATCCAGTGGTTTACCCAAGAAGAATGTATGTAACCTTCTAGTCAAAGTCTAAATCATCATTAGCATCATCATAACATCATGCCTTTTTCCCATGGGGGTAGGCAGAGACTATAGAGCGAAGTCAATTTTTTTTATATCTAGTTGACATATTTTACAAGTTCTTTTGAAACTTTAGAAGCTACGTGTCTGTTCCAAACGTGAATCCTATGAAGAAGAACTGACAAGAAACTACACGGATCAATTTTTCTTTATTGGTAAAAACAATTTTGTAATTTGACCAATACTTTCGGAGATAATACTCTACATACATATTTCAAACTTTAATTCTTTGTTGGAACCCTATAACTTAGATTTCACTGCCTGCCCGTTCGTCTATCTGTATGTCTATCTGTCTGTATCTCAGGAAAGATGATAGCTACAGTAGATAGCTACAGATGATAGTAAGTTATAGAGATAGTTTTCAGAGTCAGATGCTACAACCAATATTCTATCATCATTCTCTTGCACTTCTCCCGTTGTAACTAACATATTTATGATAACAACGGACCCTTCGTGTGCGAGTCCAATTCGTACTTGACCGGATTTATTATGTTATTAAGTGTATACTCCGCCACTGATGTAATTTTTGTTTCTTACCTATTATTGTTTCTATTGGCGAGAACCTATAATTAGCTTTCTGTTGCTATATAGTTTCTAAGTAACTATTGTAAAGCTGTTGGTTCTTTATAATAAATAAATAAATAAATAAACTGCGCGAGTATCTATAATTCTCTCAGTTAAATTAGGAATACAAATAGTATTTCATTATTGCTGGTATAAAGAAGCAATACATCAATGTACTGAGTAAAGCAGACGTTATAGACATCTAAATATCGTGGATCTAAACAGTATTCATTTGTTGGTGCTGTGCCGGGATGCTATTAATCAGGTTACAGTTTGACTTCAGCTTTGTTTACCTACTCTTTACGAATTTCTAAAATATTTTCTATGGATGTGGCATTAATAGTTACTTTCTTTGCAATTTTAGTCTAAATAGGTCACTTCTGGACGTTGTTTGGGTAAATAAAAGAGTGCCAAATTTGGCCAAATAAGCTGAGGCTATAGGGCGCCATCTGTTACGGTTTAAACACACTTCCTTGCTTCCTAATTTCATTTACACTCATACATCTGGTCATGTATGCCCAAATTTTAAAAATGTTACATAATAATATAATATCTCGAGAGATAAACCGCTGAGCTGTCGTAATTTGACTATTGGCGGCGAAATTATGCTTCCTTTTTAACGAAATTATAGCATATTTTTTATTGCACAAAAACATCTAACATTATATCCCTCAGCTAAAACTTTTTTAACCGACTTTAAAAAAGGAGAAGATTCTCAATTAGTCTGTATGCTTGTTTTTATGTTAGTAACCTCATAACTTTTAACTGGGCGAAGAAATGTTAAATATTCTTTTTTTATTTGATAGCTGGTGGTTCTTGTATAGCCCCATTGGCTCTAGGCCAGGATCTGACAGTTATCTTCTGAGAAATCGAAGAAACCTTTAAATTTCAAAAGCACATAAAATCGGTCGAACTTTCTTAAAAAAATACTCAATTATAACGGTACAAATTAGATCTCAATGAATCAGATTTATCTCTTGTTTATAATAACTAAGTAATCAATATGCCTCATCCATTTCCTTGCTCAGATCTATAGTATAACCTCGCTAGTGTTTGTAGAGAGCGCTGTGATAAGAGCATAACAAACAAACTACCGAGTGACCTGACTGCTAGATACGGCTGAGTGATTACCTTGCAAACTTATTGACAACTTGCTGATATTATCTCACACGATTTATGGGATTTATTGACTGTAATTAATATAATTAGATGTTCACATAATTGCAATAATATGCTAAATAGACAATATATTATTATGCTAAAATAATATTCCAAGTTTGTGTCGTGATAAATAAATAAATGAAAGAAAGAAAGAAAATAAATCTATTTGCAACAATCTGCTTGCTATTGTTGCAAATAAATTTATTTTCTTTCTTTCTTTCATTTAAAAAATAAGACTAAATAAAAGGAGATAAGATAATTGGTCAAGTGCGAGTCGGACTCGCGCACGAAGGGTTCCGTACCATTATCTATGCAACATAAGGCAACGTTATTAGTATCGAGCAAGAAACGGTAAAAAAATCATGTTTGTTGTATGGGAGCCCCCCTTAAATATTTTTTTTATTTTATTTTTAGTATTTGTTGTTATAGCGGCAATAGAAATACATCATCTGTGAAAATTTCAACTGTCTAGCTATCACCGTTCTTGAGATACTGGGTACGGAACCCTAAAAATCATGTTTGTTGTATGGGAGCCCCCCTTAAATATTTATTTTATTTTATTTTTAGTATTTGTTGTTATAGCGGCAATAGAAATACATCATCTGTGAAAATTTCAACTCTCTAGCTATCACCGTTCTTGAGATACAGCCTGGTGACAGACGGACGGACGGACGGACGGACGGACGGACGGACGGACGGACGGACGGACGGACGGACGGACAGCGAAGTCTCAGTAATAGGGTCCCGTTTTTACCCTTTGGGTACGGAACCCTAAAAAAAGCAGCTTTAAGGTACAAAAATAAAACAGGGGTGTCCGCCACAAAACGGCCACAGCTCAGCTTGATTGCTGGTTAAGACCAGCGCTGGTCTTCCGCTGGGCCGTTGAAATAATAAATAAATATTCATGGACATTTCACACAACGTCTTCTGGTCCCAAGCTAAGCTTATTTGCTTGTGTTCTGCGTACCAGAATACGAATACTACATATACTACTTTTCTTTTGTAAATACATATGTTGCCGCCATATATCGGCGCAATTATTAATCACTCTTTTTTGTAGGTAGATCTATTTTCCTATCCGTTGCCCGCGCCCTCTCCCCAACCTAATTGCGTACTGACTCTCGTTCAAACCGCCGCCCGGGAGCCACGCTATGCTCTCGTGAGAAAAGAAGTCACGTACTCGCCGCGACACGAGGACTACGCTCTGTTCTCGTGGAAGAAGACGAACAAGAGAAGATTGTGGTGAGTCGCATGTCTCCATTTAATATCCTTCCTGTTTCCGTCTATAGGGCAACGTAGTTTGATCCTCCTTATCTGTATCTTCTTATAATTTAGATCCTAGTAAGACCTACCACAAACCTCTGTGGCTTTATACGGCAAGGGTCTGGATTCCGCACCGCCAAACTCTAGTTCTTCTGGACGAGTTTTGTACCCCCCGCGCACCTCTGTCTTATATAGGCAGGGGCGCTAACAACTTTGGTCCTTTCGAGCCGGACCTGGTTCTTCTGGACAGGAACTTTATGTCCTGTCATTTGTTCCATAGAATCGGGTTACTAGAACCCTCATACTTCGGGTTCCCCCCCCCGCTTTTTAATATTTTCTAAATATAAATTCATATAAAACCCCATAAATTCATATAGGTACATATTTAACTTAAACTATTTAATCAATTATATACTTTAACGTTAAAGATCCCGCTTCGTTAGTGCACCTGTTTACTAACGCATGTTCATTTCATAAAATCTATAAATAGATCGCTGTTATTACCTTTATTCATTCAAGGTTAATCATTTGTTATAACTTTGAAATAATATCGCATTCCCTGTGGTTACATTTTTATCAAGCTACCCGCATTTCAAGCCCCCGCGATTTAAATATCGCTCGCATAGATTCTAGAAACTGATTCTAGAAGTTTCTATTTTTAAATACCTTCAACTTAAGTCAATAGTTATATTACAAATACTATCCGCGTATTGCTTATGTATGTTTAGGTATAATTGCGTAGATATTACAATAAGTAAGCTGTAAATCTATCACTATTCATATTTTAGAAATAACGCATTATTTTCTGTCTCGTTTGGTTATTATAAATTAACATGGAGACTCGCGCGACAAAGGAACGCGACCACAAAGGGCCATCTACTTTGTCAGATGAAATTAGGGATCCGCAACTATCGTTATTGGAAGCGAAGCGAAATATTCTATTTGAACGCGTACAAAGTATATACGATTGCGCTAAAACCGCAAATACTTCCGCATTTGATAAGAATTCATTTCTTAGTTCTTGTATGACAGTCGATGAGATTCGAACTAGCTTTCATAAATTATTAGACGAGTATAATATAAGGTTAATGACCCTTAATCCTACCGCAAAGCCTAATTATCAAGCATATACCTCATTTGAGGATTTGTATTGTTACATAAAGAGGGTAATGTCCACTTTTATGACAGAACCTTCATCTAAACATCGCAATGAGGTCATGACATCTAGTACTCTAAGATTACCCGCTTTAGAGTTAGTCTCATTCGATGGAGACATTCGCAACTGGCCAATATTTTATGCCAGCTTTAAAACTAACGTACACGATAATAAATCGTTAACAGACGCTGATAAGTTGTATTATTTAATGGGTAAACTGTCATTTAAAGCGCAATCGGTTTTCGCAGGCATCACCGCTAATGCGCAAAATTATCCAATAATATTTCAGTCGTTAGTAGATAGATACGAAGATACGCGTACATTAGGTCGCACTTATTTAGATCAAATTATAAATCTTAAATTATCAAACACCGCTTCTATTACAAACTATCAATCCTTTGTTGATCAGTTAATTACCGCAATCGAGTCGCTGAAAAATCTACGATTAGATGATCTCGCTGATTTTATTTTACTGCATATCGCTATAAATAAATTCGATATTGACACAGTCCGTTCATTTGAAATGTCTGTACGTCATAATAAAATACCTACACTTAATAGTTTCGTGTCATTTATTAAAGATCAATGTCGAGTGTACCGCAATACTCCAACTGTATCGCTTAACAATAAAACTGTGATTAATAATAATATAAAAATTTCTAAAAATAATTACAGTCAACCTCCAAACCCGCGCGCTTATGTAGTATGTTCGGATACCGCTAATAATAATTCGCTAACTTGTTTATGTAATAATATTTTGCACAAACATTTATTTAAATGTCCCGCTTTCAATAAATTAACTCCCATGAACCGCTTTCAAATTGTTAAAGATAAAACCGCGTGTGTTAATTGCTTAAGCATTAAACACTTAACAAACAAATGCATCTCTAAAAATAGATGTCGCTTTTGTAACCGCAAACATCATTCTTCCTTACATAGAAATAATATTTCACCGCACCCGCTAATTAATAATAATATTCGCAATCCTACCGTTCCAACCGCTGAGCCTTCGCCGCCGCAGCAGCCGGTCGCATCGCACGCGACATGTACTAGTTCGAATTCTCAACGCGAGGTCTCGCTATGTTCAACATGCATTGCTCGCTCGATGCCAACCGCGCCGTATAATATCGAACAAAACGCGCCGTGTACGACGAGTATATCTACTGTCTTGCTCGCCACGGCCCAAGTAGTTATATACGATAATTACGGTAAGCCTCATGTCTGTCGATGCCTTATAGATTCCGCCTCGCAAAGTAATTTTATTACTTATGATTGTTTTAAACGCCTAGGATTATGGGATAATTTTCAAAATTCTTCCTTACTAGTTAGAGGAATAGGTGGCTCACAAAAATCGGTTAAAGGATTGGTAGATATTAAGATATATTCGTGTTTTAATAATAATATTTGTTATTATTTATCCGCATTAATAGTGGAACAAATTACAGATAACTTACCGACTGTTCAAGTAAATGTTTCCGCGCTTGAACATTTTAAATCGTTACAGTTAGCTGACCCGTCATTTTCGATACCGGGCAGCATAGACATACTACTAGGAGCTGAGCTCTTCCCGCATCTACTGTTGTCTGTCGCTGGACATAGTAGACAATTAAATATGCCAACCGCGATTGAAACAACTCTTGGTGTCATTGTTATGGGTAGGGCACCCATTTTTAATAACGTTATGCATACAGCCTCGTATTGTTCTACCGAGAGCGATATAGATGCGCTTCTCAAACGTTTTTGGGAACTTGAGGAAATCTCCGTTCCTCTCGCTATGAGTTGCGCTGACCGCGAATGTGAAGAATTCTTTCGTGAAACTACGACTCGTGAGGATCACGGACGGTACATAGTAGCCTTACCCTTCAGTGGTGATCCGTATTCTTTAGGTGACTCTTACGTCTCCACCCTACGACGTTATCACTGCTTAGAACGTAAACTCGACGCGTCTTTAAAGTTACGCAACGCTTATAACGACGTCATGCGCGATTATATAAATAAAGGATATTTAAGTCCTGTGATAAGAGACAGCGACGTTAAGCCCGCGTATTATATTCCTCACAGAGCAGTTATTCGCGACGATAAAATTACTAGTAAACTTAGAATAGTGTTAGACGCAAGCAGCCCAACTAGTAGTGGTCTGTCGTTAAATGATATTTTACATACTGGCCCTAACTTACAGGGTGATCTATTTAATATTATACTTATTTTCCGCCTGTTTAAAGTGGCGCTCACGGCTGACTGCCGTCAAATGTTTCTCAATTTAAGTGTACGTGATTCCGATCGCAGGTATCAACGTATATTATATAGATTTGATAAACACGAGCCTATTTCTGTTTATCAATTTAACCGCGTATGTTTTGGATTAACTTCCAGTCCGTACCACGCATTGCGCGTTGTACGTCAATTAATCGCCGACGAAGGTGATAAATACCCCGCTGCAGCCCTAGCGGCGTCTTCCGCGTTATATATGGATGACATCGCTTATAGTGTCATGTCCGAACCGCAGGCCATAAGCCTTTGTGAAGAGCTTATACAGCTTTTCAAGCGTGGTCAATTAGACCTCGTCAAATGGATGAGTAACTCAAAGGTGGTTCTCGAGAACATACCTATATCACATAGGGCCTCTCCTGACATTGTGTTTGGAGAATCCGTACCGCAAAAGGTCCTCGGTTTACGTTGGGACCAATCGCGTGATAGTTTCCGCTATGACGTCACATTACCAAATGACAAATGTACAAAGCGCACAATGCTTTCCCTTGTGGCTCGTTTGTGGGATCTGATGGGTTTTGTGGCCCCCACTATTTTATATGCTAAACTCTTAATAAAAGACCTTTGGCTAGCTAAATGCGATTGGGATGATACACCTCCCCACCATATCGTAGTCGCTTGGAAACAGTTTTGTGCCGAGCTTTCTACACTTAACGAAATCATTATTCCGCGTCATCTTGGATTGGTTGACGGATGTTCTATAAATTTAGTGGGTTTCGCTGATGCTAGCGAACGCGCATACGGTGGTGTCGTCTATATGACCGTAGCGTCCAATAATAATATCTCCGTGAGATTAGTGTGTGCCAAATCGAAAGTCGCACCGGTAAAAACCGTTTCAATAGCGAGATTAGAGCTATGCGCCGCGCTCCTGTTATCACAATTACTGTGTAAGGTAAAAGACACAATTGCGTGCCGTTACCCCATTGATAAAATAATCGCGTTTACTGATTCAAAAATAACACTCGCTTGGATAAATTCATCTCCGCACCGCTGGCAAACTTTTGTAGCCAATAGAATTACAAAAATAATAGAACTTATTCCCGCTTCTTGCTTTAATCATGTCACAGGTGTAGATAACCCCGCGGATTGTTTATCGCGTGGTGTCACTCCCGCTCAACTCATAAGCCATCCGCTATGGCATCACGGTCCTACGTGGCTAACTTACCCCTATTTTCAGTGGCCGATAACTGTTTGCGACCTAGAATCGCCGAGCGCGGACGCACCCGAACAAAAGACCGTAGCATACCCTGTGACGTCATCCGTTACACGGCCTATGATCTACGAACTCGCGCTACGTATGTCCGCGTTTCCTAAGTTGTTACGCGCCATCGTCTACGTTTATAAATTTATTAAAATATTATCCCGCGTTATTCAAATTAAATTTATTCCAACCGCGTTGTTAGAAGTTCACATTAGCTGTGACATTCTAAACATTAAAGATAGTATATCTCATTCGCCCGCGTTAAATAAACTTAAGACCATGCTTATGCAAAATCAAGTATTGGTCAATCCGCGACCGCTTACCGCTTTAAGTAGGTGTCCATCGAAGCTTTACGCTTTGGCTCCGCCTGCAACTCTATAAAGCCCTTATAGACAAAGCTAATTAGTTTAAGTATTTAGTTATAAGTTTTAATAATATTAAATAAACCCGCCATAAAAATTAATCACCTAGTCTAGGTACCTACCGCGTCCGCCGATGGAGTTATTCAATTAAGAATATTCCGCTTCCGCTTAATTTAATCATTAAATCGCTCCGCTTACTTAAGTTGTATTACCTATGCCGATTCGTAGTCGCATAGCCTGTTGGCTAACTATTGCTAGTATTTGTAATATGCTTAAGTTATTTTTCATATTTCTTTCTAAAGTACCCTTTAGGCCCGGGGGGATGTTGCCGCCATATATCGGCGCAATTATTAATCACTCTTTTTTGTAGGTAGATCTATTTTCCTATCCGTTGCCCGCGCCCTCTCCCCAACCTAATTGCGTACTGACTCTCGTTCAAACCGCCGCCCGGGAGCCACGCTATGCTCTCGTGAGAAAAGAAGTCACGTACTCGCCGCGACACGAGGACTACGCTCTGTTCTCGTGGAAGAAGACGAACAAGAGAAGATTGTGGTGAGTCGCATGTCTCCATTTAATATCCTTCCTGTTTCCGTCTATAGGGCAACGTAGTTTGATCCTCCTTATCTGTATCTTCTTATAATTTAGATCCTAGTAAGACCTACCACAAACCTCTGTGGCTTTATACGGCAAGGGTCTGGATTCCGCACCGCCAAACTCTAGTTCTTCTGGACGAGTTTTGTACCCCCCGCGCACCTCTGTCTTATATAGGCAGGGGCGCTAACAACATACTTATAATATATAGAAACACCCAGACGCAGTACCAACAGTTGTATGAAATTTAATAAACTAAATTAATTAAAAGCAATAGCAAGTCAATTGCAAACAATTAATAAATTAAATTACAATTATAAATGTCCCACAAATGATAGTCACGAGCGGGAATCGAACCCGCGACCTCGTGAAGATATTAATATAGAATAGATATCAACATAAATAGCAAAAAAGCAATCATACATCTCTCATATCTCTCGTTCAGATAAATGAAGACATATAATCAGATATAATGGGAGGCTGGCAGCTGGACCATTACTATATGATATCGTACACATTTATTAGACATATGGCCTACATTATAGCGAGTATATAGCAACAGATTGATTCTTATAATTAATATCTAAATATTACGTTTTGTTTATATCATTGTCGGGTCAATTTTTAGGGTTCCGTACCCAAAGGGTAAAAACGGGACCCTATTACTGAGACTTCGCTGTCCGTCCGTCCGTCCGTCCGTCCGTCCGTCCGTCCGTCCGTCCGTCTGTCCGTCCGTCCGTCTGTCACCAGGCTGTATCTCAAGAACGGTGATAGCTGGAGAGTTGAAATTTTCACAGATGATGTATTTCTATTGCCGCTATAACAACAAATACTAAAAATAAAATAAAATAAATATTTAAGGGGGGCTCCCATACAACAAACATGATTTTTTTACCGTTTCTTGCTCGATACTAATAACGTTGCCTTATGTTGCATAGATAATGGTACGGAACCCTTCGTGCGCGAGTCCGACTCGCACTTGACCAATTTTTATTTTTATTGAAAATCCGTGAGAAAATAAGTGTTAAGTAATGTATACTTCGTAGATTTACCTTTCAAGATGGTGTAAGAGGTACTTTGGAGCAAGCCTGTACAATTGGCATTGTCCATAATTTTTGACCTGCTGTTTTTATATTTTTTTTAGAAAGTATAGACTATTTCAAGCAACTAATTTCAATATTATTGAAATATTCATTATATAGAATTTTTGAAAAATACATAAAGATATTATTTTAAATGTTGTGACGTCATCGTTGTACGCAGTCTATCTATTGACTTTTCCTGATAGCCTTATGACAGATTGCAGTACATCTTTTCAAAGTTGTCAAGTGGTTTTAATAGACCAATTTCAACCCAACCACAGAGTAGTATATCACTCAGAACGCTTTAATATTTTAAGTCCTTCATTTCAAGGGCAAATAGAGATCATTTGCTTTTTTGGAAAAATAATCGTTAATATAGCAAATTTTCCGAAAAAAACTAATGGTACATGATCAGAAACTCTATTCCCCGAAATGGTTTTTGAATTAAGAGTTTAAAAAAAATATAAACAATGCCAATTATATTTGTAGAACTATTTTTGTAGATATCACCCTTGAAATTATGTTACTGTATTTTGTTCTATTGTGAGAAATATAGGGGGCAGTAATATGTTGTATTTTATTATTTGGCTACTTCATTGCACACGTTTATATTGATTTCAATCGTTAGTATACAATACCTGGTTTTTAAAATAAATTCAGTTAAAATTGCCGAATTGTGGAAGTAATTGACTCAATCAATGTTCATTTCGGGCTTTGTGGTCAAGTGGTTCATGTAACATGATCACGAGGTCTCGAGTTAGATTCCCGCACGGGACAATCATTTGTGTGATTTTTCTAATTGTCATACAAATGTTTTGTATTCTATCTGTATTCTGGTACCCATAACACAAGCATATAAGCTTAGCTTGGTACCAGAGGACGTTGTGTGAAATGTCCATGAATATTTATTTATTTATTTACTGCGTCTGGGTGTTTTCTATCTATTTTACGTATGTATTTACAAAAGAAAAGTAGTATATATAGTATATCCGTATTCTGGTACCCATAACCACAAATATTTAAGCTTACTTTGGGACCAGAGGACTTTGTGTGAAATGTTCATGAATATTTATTTATTTCTTTATTTTATAGTTACTTTAGTTGTGCATGTGGAATCGGTACCATTAATACCGATTCATACATTGTTTCCCCATAGGTACTGCAAATATACCTACAATTTTATATCAAAGATATATAAAAGCCATCATCGAATTCTTATTATCTACAAACTTTTTCTATGCACAGACTTTCCCCTCTATGCTACCGCAAATTGAGTTACAAAACGATTTACCGGACGACGACAATGTTTCTCAAACTTTTATATATATTATACTTATTATTACACATTTTTTTCTTATTATGAGGTTCGAAATAACCCAAATTTTTTTTACAAAAACTAATGTAAATGTTTACGGTGACAGGACGATTTAGAAGTTTTTAGGGTTTTTGTACAAACCCTTATAGTCTCACTACGTTGTCCGTCTGTGACGTCTGTCCATCCATCAAACTTTTTTTACTCAGCAACCGCTGAAGGTATCAACTTGAAACTCATATCAAATGTAGATCTATGCGGTCCCTTGCTGCGAAAAATACAATAAATATTTTGGCTGTAATTCAAATATATCCATTCAAAGATATAACCGAATCACAGCCATTTTTGAGCAAGTTCGACTTAAGCTGGGGAAATAAAATTTACAGGTTACTTCCCATTGTCCTAGAAACTTGAAATTTGGCATGGACTACGCCTCCATAGTGTTGATATAGGGAAAAATCCAAAAACTTGTAATTTGTTATCACATCACATGACAGAATTGTTTAAACTAATACCAACCTAGGAAGCAGCTGATATATATATAGCTGTAGGCGAGTCTCTTTATTGCAACTACAAAGTTAAGTTGGTGAGTTGCTTTATGCTGAATTAACTGTTAATTTGTATTTAGCTATTTATATTTTTCTGTGAAATAGGTACGAAACCCTAAGGGTGCGAGTTTACCTCCCTCTTGACAGGTATTTTTTTCTTACTCTATATAACTGTCTATATTTACTTAGTATTATAAATGTAAAAGTAGCTGCGTTTACTTCTCTGTCGCTCTGTCACGTCAAAACTACTAGACAAATTTAAGTCATGACTCTGAGAAAGAATAAAGACTACTTTTTATGCAAAAAATGTACTGCCAAGTTGTGATATTTTTGTTAGCACTTTGGGCATCTTTGACTTGCATTGAGCAGGTGATGTCAGCGAATATTCGTTATACGTTGCTTCATTACGACTTGCAGTCGAGGGTGCTTGCAGGGGAACACAACTTGTCAGAAAATGTATTAGAAATTAAATGATACATTTTACTCCGTATTGGCTGTAGGTTTGATTCCTTTGTCAGGTAAAAAAGGGTTGTTGTTGTTTTTAAACGAGTAAAGTCGACTAGGTCTTTCATATTATTATCGTTTAAAATTAAAATTATGACACAATCATGTTTCATTTTTATCAAATATAACTGGTTCTTTTAAGTTTTGTAGAAAAATATTGGTATTTATGTTATTAGATTGAATAAGAAAGAAGAACAATTCTAATACCTACATACGGCTGCATAATCACGGTCAGTGCTCATCAAAACGTCGGGATTACAACATGTAGGTAGACATTGCAGAACTTTTACCACAATTAAATATATTTTAATATTATGTAATTAGTAGATAGGTAAGTATACATTTTATAGGTATATTATTGTGGATTAAGATTGATAAATTTATATGAACTTAACTTATTTTTGTATGAACAATTGAACACAGTAAATAAACCTACATGAAATCTAATATTTTCTAACACTTGCGCGACTCATCTGTTTAAATAAAACTACTTTTTACGGATTTAGACGCGTATATTTGTTTTAAATTTTTGCCCGACGTTTACGTTGTTAATGTATTTTAGAAACTAAAATAATGTTATTGATTTTATGTAGTCTGAGCACAATGTAATATGATATAGTTTATGGTAAAAGTCTATCTTTATGGTCAATGTAAAATTAAAATCGAATGTGGGTAAACCCTGTAATAACTGATCGTACAAGACACATTACAGCTCAGTCTCACCCGTGACCATGGTGACTGCAAAGTCTCCGAAACGTCGGGCCAAAATTTAAAACAAATATACGCGTCTAAATCCGTAAAAAGTAGTTTTATTTAAACTACATGAAATCTTTTTGTAAGGATCCCTAAAAATCCAGAGACAAAAAGGTAAAACTATATTGTTGAGTTTTGCAATACAAGTAACTGTTCTTTTAAACGCTACGTATTTCGCAACAAAATTGTAAGGAAATTTGTATACTTTCTTATAAAACGACTTTCAAATTGATCAACTTACTTCATACAAGAACCATTTCGTCGCCTCCATTTTTGACTTACCAAAGTGAGTTTGAGACAAATTTCTTTCAAAGTTTCATTATATTGGAAGCGAAAATAAAGCTATATCTCCCACAGAATACGTAATCATCGTAAAGGAAGTCAAATCTTCTAAAGATTTTTTATAAAACATCTAATAACGCGGTACAGGGATAAATCGATTGTGTGTTCTCGCGGTAAAATTGGCTGTGAATATTATTTCAAACGTTTTTGTAAAAATGTATCTAAAAGGTAACACACAAGTTAAATTGAGTATTACGGAATTAATTATGTAACTACAAAAACGTTGAATTTATTATTGATGATTCAAACATTTTCAATAATTGTGGTTTTTTAAAATCATTTTAGATGATAGGGATATTTCACACAGATAACATCTTCTGTGAGAGACGGAAAACTCGAAAATAAAACCTTCGCCAACACGCCTAGTCAGCGCGGCACAGTAGACCATAATCCCTCCTAAAGTAGAGGAGGCCCGTGCCCAACAGTGGGACGTAAATGGGCTGGAGAAGAAGAAGAAGATTCAAACCTTTTTTGATAATTGTGGTTTTTTAAAATCATTTTACGCAACCGCTAAATAATGTGAATTTCAGAATAAAGTGAAGTTTTGCAGCAGATAAAAATTACGTCCTATCAATAATAAGCTTTTACTGTAGCTACGTAATACGTTACGAAGCTACAAGAAAAGCGTAATAAATACATTTAATCAGTAATAGAGACCGCAGAGATATTTTGCTCATTTTTCTGCCTACAGTATAATTGACATGGGTTAATAAATTTATTTGTGTGGTGACGGTTTAAGAATACAAGTGTCACCATTCTATTTTCATCCCTAGGTACTGTAAAAGCCAACTAAAGGAAGCGCGGCATAGTAGAACACATTTTTTACCAAAGCAGAGGGTGGCCTGTGGCCAACAGTAGGATGTTTATTGGCTAAAGAGAGAGAGAGAGAGAGATAGATGGAATAGAATAATTTATATTAACTAAACATTTGAACACAAAAATCTTACTTTTGTACAAACGTGTGTGCTTTCAAAAGTTTAGAAACAAAATCGATATATCTCGGGACTTAAGAAGCTCTCAAAGACTCCAAGCTTTTGGCCGTACTGTAGTTTCAAGTTTAAACAACTTTCAAAGCTGTTTATTTTCTTAAATTTGATAGTTTGATTTGTGAAGATCACATTTTCAGAGTTTTAAACTACTACAATGTTGAATAAACCACAAAGTAGTTTTAGTTTCTTAGATTTCGTTTTAAGATTGGTATAAAACATTTTTTTGTTTTGATTTTAAAATTAAATAGTAGATAATATAATATATTTAAAATTTTGGTGATGATATCGATAATAGATTTTTGGGCTATATTACGTGTTAGAAGCTATGTGACCGATGGATTTTGGATATGTTCTAAAGTATTTTTACCGTTAGATTTGTTCTAAAGTAACTAAGATCTGATTATCCTGTTGTATTAATTTAAATTACCTAATGCTTAGTTCCTGACTAAATAATTTATAAGATTGTTTACACAAAACTACTTTTTACGGAATTAGACGCATATTTTTTTTATTATTATTTTTAGGCCGACATTCCAAGATTTTTGAGTGGTGACGCAAAATTTTCAGAGAATTTTAAACAAATATACGCGTTATAAGTTTAAAACGTGGATTTATGTGAATAAATAAGTTATGCAAATGTTAGAGAACATTAATAAGTTAGATATTAGGTATGTATAAAGTCTTCATGAATATAAAATTCTCTTGCGACAGTGTGTGCTTTTGCTTGCAGCTTGATTGAATTTTTCTAATTTTGTGTGTTATTTTAGTGGGTCTGAAAATAGCATGTAAATTATTTTGTAACTTTGGGTCATAATGTAAGGCCAAGTCTGTCTACTACTAGAAATACTTTTTTTATTGTAACAATGACAACCAAAGATAAAAGCTATGTTTAATGCAAAAACAACACTCGATATTCTGACAAGTGAACTGTAATCTCTTAAGCCTTGCTGCCCAAATGTACTGAAACATTTTCAGAGCACATAAAAATTCTCACGGCTACTTTGAATAATTCTGTTAGTCCTACAAGACCTCTAGTCGATCATGCCACGCTTATGTAAATGGGGGTAGATTGAGTTTGAAAGTGTATGCTCCCGAGTGGCCTTTGGAAAAATAAGGAGTTCTACCAATTTATGGAAACGAACCCTGTTATCAAAGTTTATGTATTATGTAGGCCTTTTTGATTCCATTAGTGACTTGGTACAAAAGACTACTTAATATTTGAATTAACTAACTACATTTAAGAATTACCACAGGCATATTACGTTTATAATTATATTCTGACTATAACCTTGTTAGAATTACATACTTTCAAACAACTTAGCAGATTTCTATAACATATAACAGACCAATACTGGCAATAAATTCATAAATTTCACATGTAAATACCCCATTTTATTTATCGGGTAAAGTGGATGAGGCTCGTGCCCCATAGTAGGAGGTCAAATAATCTGGGAAGAAGGTGATGTGGAGGGATTAAATTTTCTAAGAAATAAATATAAATAAATATAAATATTCAGGACATTTCACACAACGTCCTCTGGTCCCAAAGTAAGCTATATTTCTATGCTTGTATTATGGGAACCAGATACGGATAGACTACATATACTACTTTTCTTTTGTAAATACATACTTATAATACATAGAAAACACCCAGACGCAGTACAAACATTTGTATGACATTTATGGATATCACACAAATGATTGTCCCAACCGGGAATCGAACCCGCGACCTCGTGATCGGCAGTCCATTACATAAACCACTCCACCACGAAGCCCGTCAAAATTAAAAGAAAATTTTTTATTTTTAAGATTTGACATTTATTGCGAGTGAAATCACGGTCAACACATATATTAGGTACGTACCTACCTGTACATTATATATTTGTAAAGTAGATAGTAAATAACATAATTTCCATCCAATTATCCGCTGTAGTTCAACACCCGTCCCCATCAGGTACTACGGTTGTTAATAAAACGCCGATTCGGAAAATTATCGAAGAACTGTCACTTTCACTGAGCCCCTCCTCAGCGGGAGTTCCCCTTTTACGTCTAGTTGAACGACTCATTAAAGATATTTAGACAATTGAGAAAAAAACGTTAATTTGTCTGCGTTTGCTGAAACGTACATTTTTTACTGAATTTCGCAGAAAGGGGATGTAAAGATATATCTTTAATTATGTGTCTGGCTGTTTATGTATCTCTCTGCCACTAACAGGTCATTTATTTCTAAGATATGAGAAAAATAAAGCTAGTGAGAAGCATATTATTTGCCCTTCAGGTTACGGCATCTTTAATCTTTAAATATTATAAAACAAAATCACAATTTTTGTATGTATGCTATGTCAGCCTATGTCAGCTTATATCTTAAGAACTACGGGACGGATGTTGATGCGGTCTTTTGTAATATATAGAGTAGTTTAATAGGATGGCTATTTTGTATAATTTGATTGGGTAGGGTTACTAAATGCTACTCGTATGAAGTTCCGGGCAACAGGTAGTTAGCTTTTTTATTTTTCGCAGAGGAATGCATTTACGCACACCCACTCCTACCAGCGCGGTCATCACCGCCGTGATAGGAGTGGGTAGTGTCGGAGTCACTGACGCCTAGGTAGAACCGAACGTCGGAATACCGACTAAATCTGACTGCGGCGCTCAACTCGTCGTTCTTGGAGCGCCAGAGGCTCCCCGTTCCGGACTCTCTCTGACGCTCTGACGGTAGCCTGGTGGCACAACTACCAGAGTTACTACCGTTTACAGAGGGAGAATAGGCGAGCGTATTGACGCCGCCTCCTTCCTATCCTAGGCCAAGAGCAGCTAGTTAGCTAGTTAGCTAAAGCAAACAAATAAATAGAACGAAATAAACAAACTTAATATTTTTATACTTTCGGTTTATGTCACCGTTTACATAGTAATTGTATTTAAATCTATGTAGTTTACGGTAGTATTATGTAAAATAAAAAAAATGTAAAAGCAAAGTTTGCTCTAAAAGCATAGCAAGTCAATTGCAAAAATTAACAAGACCGTTAGCACATTTTGCAGACAACAAGACTTAAAATCCCCTTAGCTTCACTTTAGACCGACAACATAAAGTGTAAAATTAAAATCGAATGTGGATAAACCCTGTAATAACTGATCGTAGAAGTCACATTACAGCTCAGTCTCACCCGTGACCATGGTGACTGCAACGACTCCGAAACGTCGGGCCAAAATTTTAAACAAATACACGCGTCTAAATCCGTAAAAAGTAGTTTTATTTAAAAATAAATAAATTTATTTAATAAATTTATTTGCTCTACTTTCTCTAACCAAATGTCGCAGACCTTTATTTTAGACAAATAAGTTATGTAATGAAGCAAAAAAAAAAAATCTGCGCAGATCTCAGATTGAATGAATATTACCTATTGGTCACCAGATATTAATTAATCATAATTGATGTAACTCCATCTATCAATTAATCTAACAAACAAAATTTTATTTCTTTATTAATTGGTATTAAAAGCAGTAAGAGTCACTCGAACTGATTAGACTCGATGCTTCGTCGTTAATTTGACTGACTATTCAGTCTCCGAGTATCTATAAGGGCTCTACAAAAGTACTTCAGTGTCTTTTATTGTGATTGCCGAATTCTTTTATTATTCTCATTCACTAGATGTGTGCGTGACTTTAGATATATTGAATTTTATATCCAAAGATATCCCTTTGGATTTGTTTTAGATCAAATTTATATATAGAATCTTTATTGCTTACTAGCTTTTATGATCTATACTTACTAATAATATAAAGCTGAAGAGTTTGTTTGTTTGAACTAACCTAACCTCAGGAACCACTGGGCCTAATTAGAAATTCTTTCAGTGTTAGATAGGGAATTTATCGAGAAAGGCTTTAGGTTATATAACATCACGCTACGACCAGTAGAAGCGAAGCAGTAGTGAAAAATGTTGCAAAAACGGGGAAAATTTTCTAAGTTCCACGTGGACGGAGTCGCGGGCAACAGATAGTATAATTATAATGTTATAGAATAATGTTTTAATTAAACTGATGTTGTTGTACAAAGATCTTTTGGATCAAAAGTAATTAAGATTCTTTGTGGCCATAATGAAAAGGTATTGAGTGGATATTATTATTACACAATAACTAGTTTATTTTGGGTTGTGACCTTATATTAGGTATTTTACGTTTAAATTAGGATTTTTATATGGAAATGTTATTACTGTAATTTAATTGCTTTTAAATATAAAAGGAGACTGTAAACAGAATAACAAAGAAAATCGTAAAATCATCCATAAAACTATACTTCTATAATAAACATTATAAAGCTGAAGAGTTTGTTTGTTTGTTTGAACGCACTAATCTGAGGAACCACTGGGCCTATTTGGAAAATTCTTTCAGTGTTGGATAGAACAGTTACCGAGGAAGGCTATAATAATAGGCTATATAACATCATGCTGCAACCAATAAGAGCAAAGCTTCAGTGAAAAATGTAGCAGAAACTGGGAAAATTTTCAAAATTCCACGTGTACGGAGTTGTTGGCAATAGCTAGTTTTTATATCGAGGTATAAGTATAGGATCTTTCTTTTTGAAAACTTTGTTTGTAAATGCTATCATTTTACGGGTTCATCAAAATACAAAACGGAACGCTAATGCTGGGACTTCTTTCTACGTTTGTCTGTAACGAGGCTGTTTATCTGAAACGGTGACGACTAGAGAGCTGAAAACACAGATTATATGTATATCAGTTAATGCTATAACTAAAAACACTTATTATCATCATTTCCTTGCTCGTATCCCGTTATATGACGATAATATTACGATAACTAGTTGTTGCCTGCAACTCCACACGAGTGGAATTTGGAAACGCAACCCTAACAAACTATACAAAGAAGCCATCCTCTTGAACCTTTTTATCTATTAAATAAACTGCATCATAATTCGTTTTGTACTTTTGAAGATATAAGCTCACATTATCACATATGTCCCTATAAACATAAAAAAAACGACTTTATTTTATAATAAGTAAGATAACAGTAATAATTATGATTGTGATATATTAATCTTAATAAATGTTAGAAATAAAACACGTTAATCCTATTATTTTTACAAATTAATTCTATCTTGTAATTTGTATACTACTACAAATAAACGAAAATAGATTTAAAATAATTTCTAGTAGTCTTAATTGTTCAGACCATATCGAGTGTTTTTAGTTACAATGTAAGTGTTCAGTAGACGACACAAAGCGAAAGGCAGTAAGTTCATAATTTAGCAGAGGGCTGGAGGCTTCGATACGAGGCTTACTTACTACATACGACATATGACAGATTTATGGACTCTCAAACAAAATGCGCTCGACCAAACCAATTTAAAAATAACCTACGTATAACATTATTCACGTATATAAATTGAAGTTATACATAGTTTTAATTCACATATTAGAAGTATCTAAGTAATTAACTTTTATCCTTTTCAAGTTATAAATACCTAAAGTAATTTATTATTGACGGGCTTCGTGGTGGAGTGGTTTATGTAATGGACTGCCGATCACGAGGTCTCGGGTTCTATTCCCGGTCAGGACAATCATTTGTGTGATATCCATAAATGTCATACAAATGTTTGTACTGCGTCTGGGTGTTTACTATGTATTATAAGTATGTATTTACAAAATAAAAGTAGTTTATGTATTGTATCCGTATTCTGGTACCCATAACACAAGCATATAAGCTTAGCTTGGGACCAGAGGACGTTGTGTGAAATGTCCATGAATATTTATTTATTTATATTTATTAATTTTGCAATTGACATGCTATGCTTTTAATTAATAAATTAAATTACGGTGGAAAAAGTGATTACCGCAAGCGGGACTCGAACCCATGACCTCGAAATAGCGTTCCGTAGCTCGATTATGGTGGCGTAATTGAATACTTCGAGCACGACCGCAATAAGCTCAGTTGGCAGAGCTACGGAACTGTATTCCAAGGTCGTAGGTTCGAGTCCCGCTTGCGGTAATCACTTTTTCCACCGTAAATTAATTAACGGGAGGGAGTTTTAATAAATAAGTAGTGCAAGTGTTTGAAAATGTTATAATACCAGCTACAGTTAAGTAGCCAATTAACTAAAATACACTATAGTAGTTTTTACTTTTTAATTCAATTTAGTAGTGCATGTAGAATCGCTACCTTTGTCAAATAATTGCGATTTTATAAATACACCAGCTATCCAGAAGTCTAATTTAATCTAACCATTATAAACTAAAAGTTTAACTTTAGAATTAAACAAACCGCAATAGCTTGCAGAAATGTGAAGATAGTCTCCCGTGTAAATACCTGCTCGTCACTAAATGGTATTAAATTAAAATGGAAGCCTACTCCAATGCACTTGGGAGATCGCTCTGATGAAAACGTAAAAAAATGACAAAAAAGTATACCAAGAGAATGAAACGGGGTAACGAGATGGGATTGTATTATACATTATATACATATAAAAGCGGTTTTAATGCAATATGAGATGCAATCTGGGGTTTAGAGTACCGTAAATAAAGGTGAGTGATGAGAACCCGTATGGTGACGGATTAAGAATACAAGTGTCACCACACCATCTCCTCCCAAGGGTGCTGTAAAAGTCAGCTAAGGGATATTGCACACAGATAACATCCTTGTGACAAAACTCGAAAATAAACCCAGTACCAACACGCCTGATCAGCGCGGTACAGTAGACGATAATCTCTCCCAAGGCGGAGGAGGCCTGTGCCCAACAGTGGGACGTAAATGGGCTGGAGAAAGAAAGAAAGAATGAAATAAAGGTAAAACGGGACCCTGATACTGAGACTTCGCTGTCCATTCGTCTGTTACTAGGCTGTAACTCTAGAACGGTGATAGCTAGATAGAGCTAATCATAGCTGGTGTATATCTAAATATCTGTCATAAATATCAGCTAAAGCCTACTGCAACATACAACATATAGACATGTTGCACCGACCTCATATAACGGGATAGTGATGATAATGTTTGTTGGCATTTCACTTTATTTCTGCGGCCACTTTTGCCTTTGCTACTTTCTCTTCCAATTTAGCAATTTGAAAGATATCTTTCATTAAAGTCACTACTACGATATATTTGTCACCTTACACACTTTTTAATTTAACGCAATTGTTTAATTAAATCAAAAATACATTTTTATTTAAAATTATTTTATTTGGAGGAAGATTATGTCGAGCAGTGGACTGAGACAGATTACTGTAACCTGTAACTAATAGTATTTAATATTTACACTTATATTGCAAGCCTAGTTTTCTTTTCTAATTGGCATTGTTAATTTTTTTTAAACTCATCATTTGAAAACCATTTCGGGGAATAGGGTTTCTAATCATAATCTATAAGTTTATTTTAGTAAATTTGCTATACTTATGATTATTTTTCAAAAAAAGCAAATGACCTTTGTTTGCCCTCGAAATGAAGGACTTACAATAAAATTTTCAAGCGTACTAAGTACTACAAGACACGCTACTCTGTATTAGAGTTGTAATGACAATTTTGAAAGATATAGTTACAACTAGTCCGTGGTTACGACTTACGAGTACGTCAGCGCTGTCAAACATAAAAAAAAGACTTGTGGCACTCGGGGACTGCCGCGGTAAAGCTATTGCATAGTATTTTTTATCAACTCAATCAATTTTAATTATTTATTTATTTTATTTATGCAAGAATCTTAATACCATAAACTAAAATAAGATTAACAATCCTTATTTACTGATGCTTACATCTGTCCATTGTTTATGGTAATTATGATAAAATAGCGATTGTCAATCAAATGTCAATAAAATAAAAACTAACGCCAAAACTGACATGAGTCACCAGCGCGAACAGCGAAACGGCGTAGCGCCGTGTGTACTATTTTTTAGTTACGCTGTCTTTGTTACGGAATTTAAATTTCGAATTTTGTGCATTTAGTCTCCACGCTCAAGGCCCGCGATAGAAGCTATGCAATAGCTTAACAAGTAAACAATGTTAAACTTTTATATATGTGTAAAACAATAATTTTATTATGATAAGGATACTAAAAAAATAGACAAGAAACACTAGATAAAGATAAAACAAATTATAAGTTTATGTGACTGACTTCCGCATAGACTAATAAATCTACTTGACAAGATATAGATTAATGTGTTGTAAAAGTTTATTAGGCAAAGGCAATACACAGTCTGCATACAACAATGACGTCATAACATTTGAAGAAAATATTTCATTAAAGTATTTTTTTAGAAATTCAATTTGAATATTTCGATAATATTCAAATTAGTTTAACATGGTCTATATTTTCTAAAAAAAATATAAAAACAGCAGGTCAAAAATTATCAACAATGGCAATTATTGCCTATTTTAGCTCCTATCAATAGATATAAATGTGTTAAATTATAATTTTTGATCGAGTTCCACTAGTAGATTTACAGAAAACTCGTAAAATATCTGCGATATTATCCTTACAATAGGGTTAATGTCTCATGACGTAGATCAAGAGACAGATAGATAGATAGACATTGTGAGACAGCGAGTGTGCCCTGTACAAATAGATTCTATTACTTTCCACAAAGAAATAGATAGATATTGGTATGAAAAAGTATCTTACGTGTCTATTTATCACTATCATATTTTTTACATTTATTCTTTCCATATGTGTGATAGGTCTGACGGGCCTCGTGGTCTAGTGGTTCAGTTAACGGACTGCCGATCGTGAGGTCGTGGGTTCGATTCCCGCACGTGACAATCATTTGTAAGATATTTACAATTGTCATACAAATGTTTGTACTGGGTCTGGGTGTTTACTATGTATTATAAGTATTTACATTTATCCGTATTCTGGTGCCCATAACACAAGCACAAGCTTAAGTTGGGACCAGACGACGTTGTGTGAAATGTCCATGAATATTTATCTATACTTATAATAAATCTGTAGAGAGGTTAATTCTGTACATGAAATATATTTTCAAAATAACTATCAAGGGGTGATTAGTGATCGATACTGATGCCGAAAATGCAATCAGTAAAATTTTTGTCTGTCTGTCTGTCTGTCTGTCCGTCTGTATGTTCCTTATAGAAACAAAAACTACTCGACGGATTTTAACGAAACTTGATGCAATTATTCTTCATAGTCCTGGGCAGGTTATAGTATACTTTTCATCACGCTACAATCAATAGGAGCAGAGTAGTGAAGGGAAATGTTGGGGACACGGGAGAAGTTACTCCATTTTTAGGGTTCCGTACCCAAAGGGTAAAAACGGGACCCTATTACTGAGACTTCGCTGTCCGTCCGTCCGTCCGTCCGTCCGTCCGTCCGTCCGTCCGTCCGTCCGTCCGTCCGTCCGTCCGTCCGTCTGTCACCAGGCTGTATCTCAAGAACGGTGATAGCTAGAGAGTTGAAATTTTCACAGATGATGTATTTCTATTGCCGCTATAACAACAAATACTAAAAATAAAATAAAATAAATATTTAAGGGGGGCTCCCATACAACAAACATGATTTTTAGGGTTCCGTACCCAGTATCTCAAGAACGGTGATAGCTAGACAGTTGAAATTTTCACAGATGATGTATTTCTATTGCCGCTATAACAACAAATACTAAAAATAAAATAAAATAAATATTTAAGGGGGGCTCCCATACAACAAACATGATTTTTAGGGTTCCGTACCCAGTATCTCAAGAACGGTGATAGCTAGACAGTTGAAATTTTCACAGATGATGTATTTCTATTGCCGCTATAACAACAAATACTAAAAATAAAATAAAATAAATATTTAAGGGGGGCTCCCATACAACAAACATGATTTTTTTACCGTTTCTTGCTCGATACTAATAACGTTGCCTTATGTTGCATAGATAATGGTACGGAACCCTTCGTGCGCGAGTCCGACTCGCACTTGACCAATTATTTAAGCTTCCGTCGCGTGTGTAGCCTTAATGGTTAAAGTTACATAGAAATCATGTATGACGGAAATATTCTACATAAAATTGTCTAAAAAATATCCCGGAACAGCATATATCTATATTTTATGGTTGACTCACAATAACACGTGTAACTCCTGATAGCTTAGCAGTTCGGAGCATTCTGATTATATTTGTTTACTCTTACGTTTATAATACTCTCACTCAAGCAGTAGTTAAAAATGTAAAAACGGGGAAAATTTCCTAAATTTTACGCGGACGGAGTCGAGGGCAACAGCTAGTTATTAATAAACGAATCTATCAATTTATATCAATATTAGCTGTTGCCCGACTTCGTACGGATGGATTTAACAGAATTTCCCCCGTTTTTGCAACATTCTCTGTTAATTTGCGCCTATTAGTAAAAGCGTTCTCCGTGTGGTGACGGATTAAGAATACAAGTGTCACCACCCCATCTCCTCCCAAGGGTGCTGTAAAAGTCAGCTAAAGGATATTGCATACAGATAACGTACTCTGTGAGAGACGGAAAACTAGAAAATAAACCCTGTGCCAACACGCCTGGTCAGCGCGGCAAAGTAGACCTTAATCCCTTCAAAGTACAGGAGACCCGTGCCAAACAGTGGGACGTAAATGGGCTGGAGAGATAACCTATAGCCTTTTTTTATAAATGTACTATCCAACACTGAAAGAATTTTTCAAATCTGACTAGTGGTTCCTGAGATTAGCGCGTTCAAACAAACAAACCCTTCAGATTTATTATGTTAGTATCAAAATTAATAAAGAGATACAGTTTGTAATAATGTCCATAGTGAGGAATCTAGGAAAGTAATGTGTGATCCTACAAAATCATAAGCTGCAGTCTCCGTGAGGGGCTATGACTATTGTGAAAATTTTAATTTAGGCAAATGAAGTGTGGGGAAAATTTTAGTCTAAAATATTTAATTTTAAGAGCATCCTGTATAATCTAGTCGTATAACATCGGTGCGCACTAATCAGCTTATTATTTAACGTTTAACACCTGAAAGATTACGTATTGATACCGTTCGACCCCGATAGCCTGCGACAGAAATGTGTGGTCACACTGACAGCGTGTGAAGTGTTTGTAAATAAGAATCTAAAAATCAATAAGTCTCTCTCTCTATACATTCTGTAATGCCCTGAAGAATGATCCACCAGATTTATGCCATTTATATCCAGTGAGTGCCACGACTAAAATTGTTTCAATGTTCCACCTGGAAAATGAGAGCATTTAGCTGCAAAATTAGTTAAAGCAAAGTTCACAATGTCTTGCACTCGTTTAAACATAATAATATGTAAAATAGCGTAAATCCAGCGTGAAATGACCCTACCATTGAAATATTAACTACCAATCAAAAGTCGTATTTTTTTCGAAACTCGGGTTGAATGTTTTAATTTATTTTCTCTAAGATGTATGTATGTATTTGTTTTTATTTATTAGTATGTATGTTTTACTTAGCACTTATAGAAAAAATAGCTTTTTCCTTTAATGAGCAGGCATTTAGAGAAAAAGATACGACAAAACATATACACATTTATAAACATTTGCCTTTATCACGTACATAGCTGACGCCCGCAAGTTAGTACGCGTAAAATTTTAAATATACATGAAACCTAAGCATGTTATACAAAAAAGGCAACCACTTAATTTTTTTTTATATTGAAGAAAGCAGTCAAATCCGGTGCTTAGTTTCGAAGATATAAACGAATATAAGGACAAACATACAAAAATAACGATTTTGTTTTGTAATAAGTAAAGATGAAGAAGTGTGATAACAGTTGTAGCGACATCTAGTGACTAATAGCTGTCACTACATAGTACAGCACAATAACAACAGATGGCGTTAAATGACAAAAATATGACGTCACAATGAATTCTACATCGCGAAAGCAAGGTTTGCAGAACTAAGCTAATAATAGCTACAACATCTGAACAAGAACAGCGTGGCGAAAGCCTGGCTGATCACCTAGCCTGGTCGGAGAATTCTCCATTTGTGGTTGGACGAGCCTGATCACCCACGCTCCTCCACACAGTGTTCTCCGCTGTTAATAGAGCTCCGCTTTAACCATTCGCTTTAGCTTCAGCAACGCATGTTAATCAGGGAGATCACGGCTAATTGGCGAGTCGAGTGTAAACTGCGGGCTTAGATGAAATCATGTGTACGTTATACCTTGATCTATTATGCCTCGTTTCAACGCTACTTATCATTATCAGTAATGTCTAGCGATTTAGTTGACGGGGCCTGGTTCACAATTACTAATGGATAATGAATAGGATAATGGTGTAAATACATTATATTTATCCTGCTTATCATAAACGCGAAAATTTGTAAAAATATCTGGGTGGATGCAAGTATGTTTTTTCACGTAAAAACTACTAAATGCGTAGCAAAATCTAGTCTGAATTTAAATTAGAATAAGTTTTTCATTAATAATGAAATATACAAAATTTCAACGAAAAAGTAAAATCTAAGTAATCCATTTTAATATACAACAATACAATGGTATTCCACTATTGACAAAATGTCATACATTTTAATCTACATCATGAATGCATGTTGTGTGCAAATTTACGCTCTATACTGCACTTATTACGAACAGAACACCTGCGACTCATTGCGTTCAACGTCACGATCTGATTCAGCAACTTGGTGGTACACTTTATTCACCTTGTATGTACAGACAGCAAAATAGAACGAATAATATAAATAAATAAAATGTTACACTAAATGATTTTTGTAGTCAATGGTTTTAAATATTGTTACGTGTTAGGGTTCGAAGGATTTGGAGAGAAAGACCTGCTGACTCGTTTAGAAGACTTTATTCACAAGCACTAGGTCCAAACACTAAGCACTAGGTCCAAACACTAAGCACTAACAATGTCCTAGGTTTTAGCCGAGTCGTAGGTTTCACTGGTATCACTCTTGATCACTTGTTTTCGCTCTCGAAGTCGCCTTTATAGTAGCTTTCGTAGCTCGAACTGAACTGCCCGGGCTCGCCTCCCTGCCGCTATTTATATGCGCCGAGACGAGTTCCAGACTATTCCAGAATGTTCCCGACTGTGCGCGAACGTGATCGCCCGGAACGAATGTTTCTAGAAAGTTCGCGCATGTACGGTAGTTCCTCTAACGCCATCTAGTATCTAAAAGCGGTTTCACTCTGTTCGGTTCTTTAAGTGGTTTTTCTAGTCGACGCTAGATGGCGCTAGCTCCTTTGTGCTTTGTGTGTTCGTAACAATATGTATGCAAAATTTCAAATCAATCCGACGCGTCGTGACGATCACAAGTTTGTAAAAATCACTTTCAAAGATTCTATTATATAGAATCTATATTATAGATTATACATACGTAAATAGATAGATATATACGAATAAAGTTAATAAAAGCGTGTTAATCCAACTAATTTTATCTTATCAGCATTTAGAGGTTGTATTAGTTGATATACTACAATTTAAAAATTGTAATAAAAATTGTTACAATATTGTATTCTGATCTCCTGTAAAGATATTGTTAATGTTTTATAATAAATAAATAAAATAAAATAAATATAATAACTTATACTAAAAGACAACTTTTAATCTCAATTAAAACTTTAATACATGTATTTTTATACTTCGATTTCCTGTTTGTAATCTTTTATTAAAAATATAACTAATATTATTGCTTGAATTTGCTATCGGTACAAAAGACATTGCAGTTCTGGTGGCACTGTCTCGGTCGATGAGTGCCGACTCTAATTGATTCTGGAACCGATCAGACAGATTGGACTACTAGCTGTTAACTGCAAATTATAACTAACATCTTATTTATAATTAGTTAGGTTTTAGAATTTTCAGTGAAGAGAATAAATAATTTTAAAAAAGTTTTGGCAATCTTACTTCATGGTGATATTTCGATCACAAATGTGATGAAATTTTCGCACGTTCTTTCATTTCATTCATTCATTTTCATTCATTCATTTCATTCATTCATTCATTCGAATATATAGCGCTCTTCAAGACTGTAGCTTATTATTACTAAAAAAAATTTGAATCAGACCATTATTTTCGGACATTATACTCTACACCCATATAACAAACTGTACCTCTTTATTAATAGTAGTGATTTACTTCACAGAAATATAGTGGCTTTTCTAACCAAGTTACAAAGTTGTACGATCTAAAAAATAGACTAAAACTAACTATAAAAGTTCTCCTAGGACACTTTTGAAGTAACTATATTTTTTAACAAGTAGTCGTATTGCTTTAGCGATTGCATCGTCAATTGCACCCGGATGAGTATTCAAAGAGATCTCAGTATTCAGAGATCATGTTCGTAGCCGACTCTTGTGGAGTATGGTACAAGATAATAGCGATAGCGTGTGAGTTTATAATATTATTTAAATTTTGTTTATACATACACTAATATTACACAGGTGCAATATGTTAATATTTGTAATTAAAATGGTACCAACCTAAAAATTACGTTCCATACATAAAAGTTGCTTTTAATCCCGGTAAAATATCATAATCCCGTGGTAATCCAATAACACGAGTATAATTTTAAGTTAACCATACACACACATGTTGGAGTTAAATTAGATGTCGCAGTGATTTTGTTCCAACCCTTTCTGACTGTGCCTTGATTGTGTTTTTCTATTAAAATTTTGAACGCATGTGTAATACATACAACTAACTGCGATATATAGTATTATAGGTCGCAGCTAGTTGTATATTTATATCTCTGTATGGTAACTTGAATAATTGGTCAAGTGCGAGTCGGACTCGCGCACGAAGGCTTCCGTACCATTATCTATGCAACATAAGGCAACGTTATTAGTATCGAGCAAGAAACGGTAAAAAAATCATGTTTGTTGTATGGGAGCCCCCCTTAAATATTTATTTTATTTTATTTTTAGTATTTGTTGTTATAGCGGCAATAGAAATACATCATCTGTGAAAATTTCAACTGTCTAGCTATCACCGTTCTTGAGATACTGGGTACGGAACCCTAAAAATCACGTTTGTTGTATGGGAGCCCCCCTTAAATATTTATTTTATTTTATTTTTAGTATTTGTTGTTATAGCGGCAATAGAAATACATCATCTGTGAAAATTTCAACTGTCTAGCTATCACCGTTCTTGAGATACTGGGTACGGAACCCTAAAAATCACGTTTGTTGTATGGGAGCCCCCCTTAAATATTTATTTTATTTTATTTTTAGTATTTGTTGTTATAGCGGCAATAGAAATACATCATCTGTGAAAATTTCAACTCTCTAGCTATCACCGTTCTTGAGATACAGCCTGGTGACAGACGGACGGACGGACGGACGGACGGACGGACAGCGAAGTCTCAGTAATAGGGTCCCGTTTTTACCCTTTGGGTACGGAACCCTAAAAAAGATTAACATCTATCGAAGATATGGATTATAGTCGCAACGCTTTATTGGGTTCTGTAAGAGTCAAGACTAGCGAAAACATATTCTGCAAGAGTCGAGAAGCGTTCAGGTTTAGTTAGTTTCTGTAATGACATCGCTATTTTTATAAACTTGGGCCACAACTACTATGAATCGAATCCGGATGACGGTGAAAAAAAAACTATGTCTAGCATCGGTAACAATGGGTAGAGGTGGCGAGAGGTGCTTCGTAAGCCACTGTTAAATTCACAAAGATATTTCCTATTTTCTTACTATTCTGTGCAGACTTGCATTTTCTAATCTGATACTTTCATAAATGAATTTGTGCAATATTTGCTGTATTAATATAGGTATTGATATTTTTGACAGCTCTTTTCTTAAACACATAATTAGTTTTTAGGGTTCCGTACCCAAAGGGTAAAAACGGGACCCTATTACTGAGACTTCGCTGTCCGTCCGTCCGTCCGTCCGTCCGTCCGTCTGTCACCAGGCTGTATCTCAAGAACGGTGATAGCTAGAGAGTTGAAATTTTCACAGATGATGTATTTCTATTGCCGCTATAACAATAAATACTAAAAATAAAATAAAATAAATATTTAAGGGGGGCTCCCATACAACAAACATGATTTTTTTACCGTTTCTTGCTCGATACTAATAACGTTGCCTTATGTTGCATAGATAATGGTACTGAACCCTTCGTGCGCGAGTCCGACTCGCACTTGACCAATTTTTTTACCTATTTAAAGGCATTACTTGTGTTTAATAAGAATGTGAAATAAGAATCACCATACTCTTTTTTCTATCAAAAAGTGACCAATATGTTTTTCATGTTCTATATTATTAGTGTATCAAATTTCTTTTAAATGTGCTCAGTTGTTTAGGTGTGAACGAGTGACAAACAGAGTTACTTTCGCATTTGCGATGTTAGCGAGAAATAAAATTATCATGATATTTGTACTATGGATAATATTATTGTTTAAAGCTTACTTAGGAGTTTATTTGAAGTTAGTATTAATATCCTTTTTTATTTCATATTTATTCTTTTGCCAAATTTATAAAATTACAAATAATTACATTTTTTTACAGTTAAGTACCGTTGTCCGTGTGGTGACGGAGTAAGAATACAAGTGTAACCACCCCACCTCTTCCCCAGGGTGCTGTACAAGCCAGGTAAGGGATTTTTTACACAGATGACATCCTCTGCGAGAGACGAAAATCTCGAAAATAAGCCCTGTGCCAACACGCCTGGTCAGCGCGGCACAGTAGACCATAATCCCTCCCAAAGCGGAGGAGGTCTGTGCCCAACAGTGGGACGTTAACGGGCTGAAGTGAGAGAGAGATTTACAGTTTTATAATCGATACGATATCAACAAAATAAAATAATCTCATTTATAATCAAGTATGTTACTACAATTTTCTTCTAGTATGCATTCAAGTTTCAATACCGTGTATGTGTGCGTGTGTATGTGTTTTCAATACGAGTCTGAAATGAAAAATTCCTTACCTACATTCTCGTTAATGAACACCTGTATTCACAGTAAGCCGTAATGAGCTCCAACTCAAAGAACTCTGAGGATTTTCTAGAAATTTCTTTTTAAATAAAACCAGTCTGAGACGTTGAATGAATCGGCTTAGACGCAACGAGCATGCCATAATTGTATGGGGTGGTATGAATAGCGCAAGTACGGTTACCAACCAGGTAGGAATCTTTGCTTAATTTCTAGGCGTTGACTTATATTATTATCATTTATGGCGCCTCATGCTGGGCAACAGGAATGGATGAAAGACGAATGTACGTTGCTGAGATGCGAATGTTGAGATGGATGTGTGGCGTCACGCGAATGGATAAAATAAGGAATGAATATATTAGAGGAAGTCTGAAAGTGATGCCAGTGACTGAAAAATTGAAGAATGAGCGGATGTCCTGGTATGGGCATGTCATGAGACGAGAGGAAAGTAATGTCGTTAGGAGAGTTTTGAGTATAAATGTGGAAGGAAAAAGTCTAGAGGAAGACCTAAGAAAAGATGGATGGACTGTGTGAAAGAGGACATAAAAGAAAGAAAAAGGGAAAGAAAAAAAAGAAAAAGAAAGGGTTGACACAAACATGACGGCCAATAGAAGACTATGGAAGAAAAAGACATGTTGCGCCGACTCCAAATAATGGGATAAGGGCAGGAGGATGATGATGACTTATATTATTACTGCCAGCTTAATCGAAATGAAACGAGTGTTGTTTTATTGTATGGTCAAATATTAGTTCTTGTTATCTAAAATGCTACATCGCTCAATGAGATAACCACTTTTAGAAAAGGAAGGCTTTAAAAGTGACTACATATTGGATGGAGTAGCGTGTAACGACGATATTGACTAGCCTGCACGTAGCTGATAGTAGTGGTGCAAAACTGTTTTATGGGAAAAGCCTATGTCCAACAAACGATATAGGCAAGTTTAAGGATAAAATAATCCTAAGGACGTTTCGTGTAGAATGTAAATCGACAGGCAGAATTCGACGGGCCTCGTGGTCGAGTGGTTCATGTAACGGACTGCCGTTCACTACACGAGGTCGCGGGTTCGATTCCCGCTCGGGACAATCATTTGTGTGATCTTTATAATTGTCATACAAATGTTTGTAGAGTGTTTACTATCTATCATAAGTATGTATTTACAAAAGATAAGTAGTGTATGTAGTCTATCCGTATTCTCATAACACAAGCATAGAAAAAGGTCACTTTGGGACAAAAGGACGTTGTGTGAAATGTCCATGAATATAAAAAAAGAATTTTGTATGCAATATATTGATTAGCACTCATTCAAAAAATATCTTAATTTTTACAAAGTATTTTCTTATCGTACAATAAAATGAAATAAATAAAACTACGTTGAATCTATTTATAATACCCAAACTATAGAAATTGGGAATTCTAATCCGTCTAAGTTTCAATCCGTTTGTTATTAGCGCATTTCACAATGTCTAAACTAATTGGTCTCCACGGAATTTGGTTTAGGATAAAGTTGTAATGTGGACAAAAATTATTTTATTTTACAATACTAATTTTATAAAGAGAATTTTTTTTATTTTTGTATCTTTGTAACGAATGACCTCAAAAACTACTGGATATATTTCGATAACTCTTTTACCATTACAATTATGTACCTTTCGAATTACGTAACCCTGAGTAACAAGGTCTATATTTTACAAGTATGAGGCCGAGACGAACGGCTTGTATGATAATGAACTTAAAATATACATAATTATTTCAAATAAATTAAGAAATTCGTTACTTGTATATCTAATGCGTGACATCTAAATAGGTATTATGAAACATTTATATTAAAAAAAAAATTCTTGCTTGTTAATAAACTTATTTCATTTGTTACAGATCATTTAGACATATTTGCAGAAATTTCTAAGGTTAGTAAAGTTAGTTGTGTTTTTTTATATTTTTTATTTTATGTATTAGTAGATAATTTTAACAAAATGTAATCTGACGTCTAATTTGAATTAAATAATGTCATTCTTAATTCAAAATAATGCCTTTAATTACAGAAAATAACTTAACTAAATAAATATTTGTTTGTTAAATTTGAACACTGGTGTATCTAATACATATATACGTCATGTAGGTACATATCGCAAATATCGTTCTAATGGTCCGGGAGCCAGGTACATTTTTGGTCAATGATTTCTTCTCGAGTGAAACTTTGTAAAATGAATAAGGGACTTATACTATGAATACACGCGACCGTCAGCTGCGACTCCGTGGGTGGGGTGGGCAGTGGCAGCCTCCCAAACATGGAGAAAAAAAAATTTTTTTCTGTCATTTCCTCCTATTTGAAAATTCGTCAGATTATAATTTATCGAGTGCTTTGATAGAAAAACAAAGTTAGCTGACCATAACACGGTGGATTATACGTCAGCTGGCTACATGAACATGAAAAAAAAATTTATTTTCAATGATTTCCTCTTAACTAAAAATTTACCTGGTGATTGTTTATATACTACTATGAATAAAAATTAATGTCAGCTTGCTGTATCTTAGTGGAGCTTTAGATTGAGAAATTTACACATGCATATATGTAAGTTGCTCTTTTATTTATTCTATCTATTCTGATCGGACATTTCGTTTAATATCACTGTCTGATTAAATAGCAAAAATATGAGTTGCTATTTAATCCGACCGAATCAACAATTTTACCTGTAATAATTCTAGGGATCCTCCCTCTTCCAGAAAAATATAATAATGAACACAGCTAATGCCATTTGCAATAAAAATAAAGCAATTTCTTGCAATTTGTGGTTTTATTTATTAATTTATGAATATCAAATAATGTTAAGTGGTGGGTACTACTGGGTACCTAGTACCTAGTATGACTAATGAGGAATTATTTATTTTAAAACAATTTATCTATTAGCCCATGAACAAGAACTGTCATACTAGCTAAGTAGTACTTAAGAGGGCTCTATACCAAATTATGCTCCATACAAAAATTTAAGAGTAGAAGAGTGTATCTATGCTTCTATCACTTTCTTTTTGGTAAACCTTACCTTACCTTGGTGTGATAGTCGCTGCAACTTTACGTAAAGAAAACCGACAACAACGGGATTTTTTCGGATGGTCATATTTCTTTTAGTTATTATGTTATGAAAAAAAGAAGCAGTGATACAAGCATAGATATACTCTTCCTCTATAATATAGCGTAAAAACCATTAAAATTGGTTTAACTTTCGCAAAGAAAAATGAGGAGTACGATACCCATATTTTTGTATGGAGCATTATTTGGTATCGAGCCCTCTTACGTACTACTAATCGAGTATGAAAGTTCTTGTAAATAGGCTAATAGATAAATTGTTTTAAAATAAATAATTCCTCATTAGTCATAGTAGGTTTTTTTCTCCATGTTTGGGTGGCTGTCACTGCCTAACCCACCCACGGAGTCGCAGCTGACGGTCGCGAGTGTTCATAGTATTAGTCCCTCATGCATTTCTCGAATTTTTGATTGGGAGGGACTTGGTCATGATAATCTGTCACTGGCTCCCGGACCATAATATATTGTACTATGTACGGACCTGAAGACTATTTAATTGTTCTCTTATAAATTTTTATATAAACCTCGTCTCACACAGTTAGAAAATCTCTCACTTATGTAAAAACTGCGTCAAATTTTCTAATTATATTCTACAGAATTATTCAAATTAATATGCAAACATTAAAACTGATTAAGTTTTAAAACAACACTAATAAGTTTAATTAATTCATACAAAGAAGCTATAGACACCTCTGAATTCGAACGCAACGACTTTACAACAGCAAATAGAACAAGATTTATATTCTAATCAGAGTTTAATCAAGGCACGAGAATATCACGCGAATTAATTTGAAATTAACGTCGTTAAGAACCGTACAACGAGCCTTAGAACAATGAACCAGTGAGATATTGGACCCTTAGAAAATTATTTAAGTGGGCGGAACGCTGATAAATTTTCACTTTAACACTGGAAATTTTCTTTAGTGAAATCATCGATTTTATTTCATGTAACTAAAAGAAATGAAGGATGGACTTTGTGAGAGACGGAGTTGATACGAATGTGACGGGGACGAAAGAACGAAAACGAAACAAAAGCAGTCAAGTACGAACTCAAATAAATAAAAAAATAAAATAAAAAAAATAGAAATTTAAATAATAAAAAAAAAATAATAAATAAATAAATTTAATAGAATAATAAATAATAAAGAAATTTAATAGAAAAAAAATAGAAAAAGAATAGAAATTTTATACCACGTACAATTAGGTTGTGGAATGAACTACTTGCCGAAGTTTTTCCATTGGACTACAGCATGGGGCTCTTCAAAAAAGGGATTAAAAGATTTCTGCAGGGTCGGCGACGCGCGAGTGACACCTCTGGTGTTGCAAGCGTCCATAGGCTACGGTAACTGCTTACCATCAGGCAGGCCGTAAGCTTGTTTGCCACCGTAGTGGTATAAAAAAAAAAAAACTCTACTCGCACTCTAAGGATTCCATACCGTAATATTCGACAAATATAGACAGATAGACAGCGAGGTTTCAGTAATAGAATCCCATTTTACCCTTTGGTACGGAAACCTAAAAATACCTTACGTAAAAGTCAGAAACAATATGAAAAATTATACATGCTATACTTAAAATTATAAAGCTGAACAGTTTGGTTGTTTGAACGCGCTAATCTTAGGAACTACTATTCCGATTTGAAAAATTCTTCCAGTGTTGGATAGTACATTTATCGAGGAAGGCTATAGGCTATATAACATCACACTACGACCGATAGGAGCGAAGCATCAGTGAAAAATGTTACGAAAACGGGAAAGTCTGAATTCCACGCACTCAAAGTGCACGACGGGCTTCGTGGTATAGTGGTTTATATTGCGGACTGACAATCACGAGGTCGCGGGTTCGATTCCCGCCTAGGACAATCATTTGTGTGATGTTTATAAATGTCATACAAATGTTTGTACTGCGTCTGGGTGTTTCTATGTATTATAAGTATGTATTTACAAAAGAAAAGTAGTATTTGTATTCTAACCGTATTTTGGTACCCATAACACAAGCATAATAAGCTTGGCTTGGGACCAGAGGACGTTGTGTGAAATGTCTGTGAATATTTAAAAAAAAATGGAACCATTCAATAAACACATAGCTTTTTGATTTCAAATTTAATAAACGTTTAACGCTTCAAAGCTTGTGTAAAGCAAATTGTTGTTAAAAACACCACAGTTCTGGCTGCTGCAAGGTAATTGCTTTATACTGTTGAGGTATATATTAATTAGTTTTGGGAAACTGTGCCTGCTGAATCTAAAATTATCTGTAAAAATAGTGTCTATAGTTAGCCACTTGTTGTGTCCCTCACTCTTTTTCTCTCCAGCCCATTTAAGTCCCACTGTTGGGCTCTCCTCTTTTGGGAGAGATTATGGTCTACTAAGCCGTGATGACTTGACATATTGGCACATGGTATATTTTAGAGATTTCCATCTCTTACATAGGATAGTAATCTATAATCTGTATACAATATTCCTTAACTGTCTGTTACAGCATCCTAGGAAAGAAATGGGGTGTCGACACTTGTATTCTGAATTCGTCACTACACGGAGAACCATCAACTATGGGACTGAAGTTCTTAATTTCCAATTTTTTTCACTTTGTCGGCTACTTCACTTCCGTTAACGTATTTTAAAAACGTAATAAAATGTTAGAACTAATTTCCGTTCTATAGGAAAGTTCCTAAGGAACTGAATCTGAAAGTTTGATGAACTATCTCGAACATTGGCCACTCAGAATTAATTTTACACTTAATAAGTTTCCTTAGTCTTATATTTAAAAAAGAATAGTTTAGTCAATTGAACTCACGATATTAAGTTGTGAATTACAATATTGAGTAAAAAACGGTCCGTGTGTAAAAGCGTAGCTTAGCCATTCCATGAATACACATGTCATCTCTCAGCCCAAAATGGTACACAATAAAATAAAAATTTTCATTATTAGCATAGAAATATAGCTTACTTTGGGACCAGAGGACGCTGTGTAAAATATCCATAAATATTTATTTATTAGTAACTGTGCCCCGCGGCGTTACGCGCGGTAATAACGATAAAGTCTGTTTGTTTTTTATTATCCCATAGGAACATTGCATTCTTTCGGGATTTCGGGAAAAAGTAGCCTATAATTTATTTTGATGTACCCATAAGCTACATTATTGTAAAGTTTAATCAAAATCCATTCAGTAGTTTTTGCGTGAATGAGTAACAAACATCCATACAAATTTTCACATTTATAATATAATTAGGATTAGGATTTATTACAATCGGGTACTTAACTTAATATATAAAAAAAATACCTGAACTTAAGATAACATAATAATACTCTATATAATATTGATATTGTATTAAAACTGAGCTGCAGTATACTGCAGCTCAGAATTTACCCTTTAGTACGGAGCCCCAAAAACATCAGGCACTTTCAAGAAATCGTGAACAATAAATAAAAACACTCCCATCATTTGAGGACTTTTCTTTTATGGTAGTCGGTTAAAATCATAACGAAATCTACTATCATGAAAACGTCACATAATTCAATAAATGCACATATAATCCACCACGTGCGAACATTATACCAGTAACACAATGTAAGCATTTGTATGTATTGCAAAATTCAATAGGATAGCTTATAACATAGCGGCCTCATCGCTACCATTCTTCGGGTTATGAAATTGGATCCTGGGACAATAAAATACATAATTTAGGCTGGCACCCCCCTTCTCACCCAACTGAGACACTGCTGTGGGTAAACTGGGGTGAGAAAGCCAACTTATTGTATTAGACATAGTAAATTTTCTTAGGACACACGTGTTGACTATGATTGTAACGGAAATTGGGTAGGTACTAATATTTTGGGCATACGTATAAGAGGCTAACATTGGTTTAGGGTGTAAAATTTATAGTTCTTAGGGTTCTGTATCCAAAAGGTAAACCAGGATACTATTATTTCTCAGTCTGTCCGTTATCCGTACGTCTGTCTCCAGACTGTATGTCTTGAATTAGGATAACTATTTATGCAGTATCGGGGATAAAACAATGTATTTTAAAAATAACAATATGGAATGGAACGACCACTACTTAATTTCTTAAATATTTATATTATGTTACTTTTTTAATGTGTCAATGAAACAAATAACTACGTACATAGAAATCGAATCCACGAGATCTTGCACTGTATCTCTCTCCAGCCTGTTGAGCACAGGGCTCCTCTAGTTTAGAGGGATTATGTTCTTCTGTGTCGCGTCGATCAGGCGTTTTGGCACAGGGTTGATTTTCGAGATTTCATATCTCGCAGAGGATGTTATCTGTGTGCAATATGCCTTAGCTAGCTTTTACAGCACGCTAGGAAAGAAACGGTGTGGTGACACTTGTATTCTTAATCAGTCATCAAACGGAAGGTCCGTTAACAAATGCTGAAGAAAATTTATATTAAATAATGCTTATTCATTTAATGAACTTCGATAGATGGCGTTGTATGGAAACATCGATGCGATGTTTAACTCACATTGAGAAAAATTTGTAGTGGAAGATTTGATAAACATGTGCAGGAGCCATCATAGCTCAGTCGGTAGAGCGATGGAACGGTATTCTGAGGTTTAAGTCCCGCTCATGGTGATTAAGTAATAATTGGTCAAGTGCGAGTCGGACTCGCGCACGAAGGGTTCCGTACCATTATCTATGCAACATAAGGCAACGTTATTAGTATCGAGCAAGAAACGGTAAAAAAATCATGTTTGTTGTATGGGAGCCCCCCTTAAATATTTATTTTATTTTATTTTTAGTATTTGTTGTTATAGCGGCAATAGAAATACATCATCTGTGAAAATTTCAACTGTCTAGCTATCACCGTTCTTGAGATACTGGGCACGGAACCCTAAAAATCATGTTTGTTGTATGGGAGCCCCCCTTAAATATTTATTTTATTTTATTTTTAGTATTTGTTGTTATAGAGGCAATAGAAATACATCATCTGTGAAAATTTCAACTGTCTAGCTATCACCGTTCTTGAGATACTGGGCACGGAACCCTAAAAATCATGTTTGTTGTATGGGAGCCCCCCTTAAATATTTATTTTATTTTATTTTTAGTATTTGTTGTTATAGCGGCAATAGAAATACATCATCTGTGAAAATTTCAACTGTCTAGCTATCACCGTTCTTGAGATACTGGGAACGGAACCCTAAAAATCATGTTTGTTGTATGGGAGCCCCCCTTAAATATTTATTTTATTTTATTTTTAGTATTTGTTGTTATAGCGGCAAAAGAAATACATCATCTGTGAAAATTTCAACTCTCTAGCTATCACCGTTCTTGAGATACAGCCTGGTGACAGACGGACGGACGGACGGACGGACGGACGGACGGACGGACGGACGGACGGACGGACGGACGGACGGACGGACAGCGAAGTCTCAGTAATAGGGTCCCGTTTTTAGGGTTCCGTACCCAAAGGGTAAAAACGGGACCCTATTACCCTAAAAAGCAAGTCAATAGCAAAAATTTATAAATTAATGTAGTAATATTTATTCGATAAAATACTCTATTATATATGGCAATTCAAAAAGTTTCTGAAAACTACGCGTCAAATGCGTTCCTTATAGCTGAGATGGAATCTATTGACAATTTAATTAAATGTAAAGTTGTTAGGTAACGTTCATAATGTCTGTATTGACATGGATGCTTCAAAACGTCGGCTTCGGCACAGCTGTTTAATTATCAACCATAGTTATGGACGAGTTTGGTAGACAACTTGTTCTACCAATTCAGCGTTCACCACCCAATTGAGGTAAAGAAGCAGTTACAGCGTTTAGCGATTTTTAAAATATCATTATGATTGATTATGAAAATAGTGAAAATCTGGTTAATAAATCTATTATTAGTAAAGTAATACAAAGTGTGAATAGAGCCAATACATTTTAGGAGTTAGCTTATGAGAAAAACAATCGGATATTTTTACACTTTAGGATAAGTGAAAAAATTGAAGTTACTTGTTGGAGTTAGATAAATTATTATATCTTTTTCGCAGCTACCATAGTCTGATGAACAGAACTCAGTTTATTTTTGTATTTCCATCTCCTACAAAATTTTTGCCTGTATCGGTAATCTCTTTTCTAAACCAATCACCAACACAAAAGCTCTGTAAATCGTTGATTTATTTATTAATTTATTAATTTTCGGATCGCGAACAAATGATACACATTCAAAATCACAGTATCAATTATAGATACTTCTTGCCTTGTATTCATATTCAATATTTTTTTACTTTTTAAAAAGAACGTAGATTGAAATGCATTACGGATAATTACAAAGATAGTTACTATTGATGATGATGTTTAAAAATTAAAGTCTAACATCTTTGTTTCCGCTGTCAGTGTGACCACACCCTGCCTCATCTCATGGGCTAACCGCAGCGGCTATAAATTCGACACAATATTTCGACGGTTGTCTCTATCGAACTACCAATACCGTTACATTGACTATCAAATAATATTATATATAATATAATAATATCTATAAATAACAATTATATTGTTAGGTTGTTTGTTTTTTAATATTTTCAACCCCTCGTTCGTATGATGACCTAATCTGTGCTGATATTATAAAGCTGAAGAGTTCGCTTCTTTGAACACGCTAATATCATGAACCGATGCGCTGGTCCGATTAAAAAAATTCTTTGACTATAATAATATTAAGAGGGTACTGTACTCCTATTTTAGGTATTTCCCTTAGGTATTGCTATCCCTATTCCCGAGCACCGTGCTGAAAGGGACAAATATAGCTGAAGCAGATTTTACCTACAATTTCATTTAAAAAAAGACGTTTCGTAGTCCCCTTTTTTCTTCGCGAAAGTTAAACCGATTTTGATTATTTTTACGCTATATTATAAATGAAGAGTATATCTATGCTTGTATCACTTTCATTTTTAGTAAAAAGTTACCAAATATGTGTGATAGACGCTGCAACTTTACCTAAAGAAAACCGAAAAAAATGGGATTTTCGGATGGTCATATTTCTTTTAGTTATTATGTATTGAAAAAAAGGAAGTGACAGAAGCATAGATATACTCTTCATCTATAATATAGCGTAGAAACAATTAAAATCGGTTTAACTTTCGCGAAGAAAAAAAGGAAGTACGATACCCATATTTTTGTATGGAGCATAATTTGGTATCGTGCCCTCTTAATAGGGGAAGGCTATAGGCTATATAAAATAACGCTGCGACCAATAGGAACGAAGCATCACTGAAAATTGTTGCAAAAACGGGAAATTATTTTTAAATTTTACACGTACGAAGTCGTAACAATATACATCTGAACAATAAAAAACCTGTCAACAGCGAGACAAACTCGCACCCTTAGGGTTTCGTACCTACTAGACATATAAACATAAGTAACTGCATTTAAATAATCAGTTATTTAAACTCAAAACAACTCACCAACTTAATTTTGTAGTTGAAATATAGGGAATCGAATACATTTCAGCTACTTCATAAGTTGGTATTAGTATAAGCACTTTTTTCTTGTGATGTGATGATAAATTATAAGTTTTTGGATTTTTCCCTATATATTATTACAGCACTATATAGACTTGGTCTTTGCCAAATTTCAAGGCTCTAGGGCAACGGGAAGTACCCTGTGAATTTTGATTCCCTAGCATAAGTCGAAAATTCTTAAAAATGCTCGTAATTCAGTTATATCTTTTAAATGCGTAGACGTAAAAGGTTGATTGTATTTTTTGCAGCAAAGGACCGCGTAGATCTACATATCGTATGAGTTTCAAGTTGATACCTTCAGCCGTAGCTGTGTAAAAAAAGTTTGACAGACGGACAGACAGACAGACAGACACCGGAGTGATCCTATAAGGGTTTGTACGAAACCCTAAAAAGGTTGGTTTATTCTGGTTAAGCAAAATCTAAAGCTAAATTGACGTCCTGCGATAGGCGGAAAACTCAAAACAAACCCTAAAAACCCTATCATATCAAATTTAAATGCTGTTGCAGTGACCATTGAAATATTTGGATAGGAGAAAATATGTAGAGAAGTACATGGAGCATTTTATTCCATAATAATAAACTTACAGACAGACATAAGTATTCAGGTGTATGTATATATAGCTTATGCAGCAAACTTGTCACATTCATCTTTACAAAAGGCTTAAAGGTTTCTAATTCCAAAAATTAAGGAACACAGCCTTAAGTTATTTGTAACCAATTACTTTTTTAATAATTAATTTGTTATCGTACTCTGTATTATCTAAACTCACATAGATACAGAATATAAAATTACAAACACGAAGATAACTGGATGGTAATTTATCAAAACGTCGGGTTTTTTAGCCCCGCGGCGTTGACCCCTTGTACTAAATCAAGACAGAGACAAGAATTATCATATAACTCAAGATAACGAGAAATATAACACTGTTTTTTATTTTTATGAGTAAGATAAGAAAAGATAGTGTCGTTAAGATTAGAATAATGTAAAATTTTTAATAGTTTATACAATGTTAGGGTTCTGTAGGTATATTAAATACAAGACCAAAATAAATTCCTTGAACTTAAAAGATATTGTTAAAATTTTACTTTTATGGGGCCTTGGAAAATGGCAGTGCTGATGAAAATTAATTATAACAAAGCGACTGAAACCTACTGACCACCATTTTTGGTACCAATTCTATGAGCACAACTAAACATAACGAAAAAATGAAAAAAGCTATGGCGTATTTTGATTAGTTCACTATTTCGTTGTACACATTTTATATAAAAATCATCTTACTGACAAAAAGGGATAAGAATCTATCTGTGTTAATAGTGTCCTATGTCACCCAGGTGGGGCAGAGGGCGTCCACAGTGATTCGTCATCACGATCGATCTTCAGCTGCACTTTTCATCTCGCTCCAAGTCTTTCCGATGTTCTTCGCCTCGTCAGCAATTGTGCGTCGCCATGATTGCTTGGGGCGACCACGCGTACGCTTGTTATGTAAAGTGCCTGTTTACGAATGTGATTAGAATCCCTACGCAGTGTGTGGCCGATCCATTTCCATTTGCAACGCTTGATCTGCTGGTCGAATCGGTAGATCTGGAAAACACACGTTAATTACAAGACGTAAAAAACCAAGAAACAAACCTTCTAGCTTAGACACGTACACATTTTTTTAAAGATCTACTTGTAAAACAACGCTATAACATGAAATTTCATCTCAGTACCAGATATAGATCCTTTTTTTCAAGTAGAATTTATTTTTAGGCTTATTAAGTTTAATATTTATCACATTTTGTGACAAGGCCAGCTATTTTGTACAAGCCTTGTTCAATTTGTTATACTCTATCTAATATTAAAACGATTTATAATGTCAATCTTCAGTTATAACGGTTTCAAAGTTTCATAAAGTAAGTGTACCGTAACAAATGAAAATTGTTGTTAGCTATAACAACAATATACCAAGAGAAGTGACCTATCAACCGTGGTCGGGTAATAAGGCGAAAAGTCAACAGTTTTAAGAAAATATTGGTGTTAAGGATGGTACACAAAATATATAACCAGATAAATTGTAATGAAAATTTAAAAGCAATGTGATCTAACTTCACGTCTGAGGTATCTAATTCTGTGAACATTATAAATGTGAAAGTTTGTGAGTATGGATGTTTGTTCCTCTTTCAGGCAAAAACTAATGAAGGGATTTTAATGAAACTTTACAATAATGTAGATTATACATCAGAATAACTCATAGGCTGCAATTTATAAAGATATTGTGTGAATTGTCCAAAATGTGTCAATAAGTGTCAAGCAAGTAGGAATTCCACGTGAACGAGGTCGCGGGCAACAGCTAGTTGTTAAATAAATATTCAACTTTAATTATAGGTACTTCTTCTTCTTCTCCAGCCCATTTACGTCCCACTGTTGGGCACGGGCCTCCTCCACTTTGGGAGGGATTATGGTCTACTGTGTCGCGCTCACCAGGCGTGTTGGCACAGGGTTTTATTTTCGAGTTTTTCGTCTCTCACAGAAGATGTTATCTGTGCGCAATATCCCTTAGCTGACTTCTACAGCACCCTTGGGAGGCACACGGAAGGTATTATAGGTACTATATTGTCAAAATTTAATAGGTTGTAATCTGCATTGTACTGTGATAGTAATTTTAAGATGCAGCGTTCAATAACTTGTAAATGTAATGCTTATTATTGTATTTTTTATTATTATATAAAACAATAATAAAACTATTACTACAAGCAACAAATTAATTAAACATAAGTAATTAAATACCTTGTGAAACCACAATTTTCGTTATAATATTACGATGAAAATTAACTTGCAAAACATCATATCCAAATAAGTTTGTAGTGTTCGTCTGCCGAGACGTTCTTCATTACACCTCGGAGAGACGAGGTAATTGCAAGGCCGACACACGCGAACATAACCTCTTAATTTATTGAACGAAACTAATGAAATTCCTGAACAAAGTTTATTGCATGAGACAGCCCTGTTTTGTGCTAACAACTTTCAGGCTTTCACAAGGGCTGAAGTGTTCTAATCGTTTCTTTAATTATTTCACAATTAATGTTAGTGTTGGAACGTTAATTTTGGGAAAATATGTTGCTTACTTTGTTGTAAAACATGTCTTTCTTGTTGAAAATACGACGATATAACTTTTTTATAATTTATGTTACTGAATTTTGAGTTTGTACTTTATCTAAACATGCGGCAGCGTGACAAGCCGAGGTCAAATAATTGGTCAAGTGCGAGTCGGACTCGCGCACGAAGGGTTCCGTACCATTATCAATGCAACATAAGGCAAGGTTATTAGTATCGAGCAAGAAACGGTAAAAAAATCATGTTTGTTATATGGGAGCCCCCCTTAATTATTTATTTTATTTTACTTTTAGTATTTGTTGTTATAGCGGCAATAGAAATACATCATCTGTGAAAATTTCAACTGTCTAGCTATCACCGTTCTTGAGATACAGCCTGGTGACAGACGGACGGACGGACGGACGGACGGACAGCGAAGTCTCAGTAATAGGGTCCCGTTTTTACCCTTTGGGTACGGAACCCTAAAAAAGGATCTCTTTTTAATATTTCTGTTTTTTGGTGAGATTCATTTTCTTACTTATTATCAAGTTGTGATTTTTAGGGTTACGGAGTAAAAGGTAAAATACCCTATTACTGAGACTTAGCTGTCCGTATGTCTGTCTGTCACCAGGCTGTATCTTTAGAACGGTGATAAATAGAGAGTTCAAAATTTTATAGTTTATTATAATAACAAATACTCATTATCATACTCTTGGCCTAATCTCCGCCGTTATTTGGGGTCGACAATATTGCGAATATATTATGATAATATCAATAAAGAACCCTTCGTATGTGGATCCTACTCGTACTTGACCGGCTTTTTCGTATACTATTGTGTTTGCTTTTCAATTAAATGATTAACTAGTACAAAAAAATCATCGTCGTATTTTATAAAAACGTGAGAAATCTGCTGTTTTAATAAAACTCTGATAGAAGATAGAAGATATGTATGAAAGTTCATAAAACATCGAGAAAAGAAATTCCAGAAAGAAATTAAAATAAATGACGTGATAATGAGACCGTAATTTATCACAATCAACTGTAATATCATCAAGAACTTTCGTTTCAATTTGAAATTAAACGTTTAAAGTATTATAACGAAGATTCTGTTCTATTTAAACAAAAGATCAATATTTTTTAATGAAAGAGTAAAGATTCAATTATTTAAGTACTCGGAAACTGCAGTGGTAACACAAAACTAATTGTTATTATAAGTTTTTACGGACAAGCTTTTATTGTTAGTCTTTTTTTCATTTAATTTAATTACACAAAAAAGAGAACTATTCTCTGACTTTATTTTATTTATTTAAACACTTTATGTACATAGTAATTAACGGGCCTCGTAGTAGAGTGGTTTATGTAACGGACTGCCGTTCACGAGGTCGCAGATTTTATTCCTGATTTAATTTTTTGTATTACTTTGTATCTTCCAAAGAGATGGATAGATTTTGAAAGTTATGGGATCTGTAGATTCATCTTAACAACATGAGCATTTTCGAAATGAAAACCCGAAGGCTTCATAGTTGTGGATCACAGAAAACTTGGTCAATTATTTGACTTATATGGTTTTTTTATAGCTAGGGTAGGCAATAACCACACTTCACCTAATGTAAAATGTCGTGTAATCAAAATATGACAGCTAGAACAATATAATGTAGGCGTTCTCACCTAACCGGCCCGCTCCAGTCTCGCTTAAGGGAGTACTGTACTCCTAATTTAGGTATTTGCCTTAGGTATTGCTATCCCTATTCCCGAGCGCCGTGTTGAAAGGGACAAAAATATAGCTGAAGCAGATTTTACCTACAAATTCTTTGAAAAACAGACTTTGTACTTCCCTCGGTAAAATCGGTTTAACTTTCGCGAAGAAAAAAGGGAAGTACGATACCCATATTTTTGTATGGAGCATAATTTGGTATCGTGCCCTCTTAAGAGATCTAAAAAGAAATGTTTTAACTGAAGGTATTTGATGTTCCGTAAGCATGTGTGATGCCTTTAAAACCACAAACATATTAAAGGAAAGATTATTATCTATACTTATAATAAATCTGTAGAGAGGTCAATTCTGTACATGAAATATATTTTCAAAATAACTATCAGGGGGTGATTAGTGATCGATACTGATGCCAAAAATGCAATCAGTAAAATTTTTGTCTGTCTGTCTGTCTGTCTGTCTGTCCGTCTGTATGTTCCTTATAGAAACAAAAACTACACGACGGATTTTAACGAAACTTGTATTGTATATTTATTTTATAGTATTATTGTATAGTATACTTTTCATCACGCTACAATCAATAGGAGCAGAGTAGTGAAGGGAAATGTTGGGAAAACGGGAAAAGGTGCTCCATTTTTTAAGCTGCCGTCGCGTGTGCAGCCTTAATGGTTAAAGTTACATAGAAATCATGTATGACGGAAATATTCTACATAAAATTGTCTAAAAAATATACCGGAACAGCACATATCTATATTTTATGGTTGACTCACAATAACACGTGTAACTCCTGATAGCTTAGCAGATCGTTCATTCTGATTATATTTGTTTACTCTTACGTTTATAATACTCTCACTCAAGCAGTAGTTAAAAATGTTGCAAAAAGGGCAAAATTTCCTAAATTCTACGCGGACGGAGTCGAGGGCAACAGCTAGTGTTTAATAAAAAAGGGCAGCCTTTCATTCAACAGAGTTGGGAATAGAAATAACATTTTATTACAAGTACGAAACAAGTAAGAATTTTAGTTTGTTTTGTCCATTATCGTTGGTAGACTGTGAATGCACTCAATATTGTTTTCTTACAGACTTTACATAGTTTTAGATTCGATCTGTTAGTTGAAATTTGTTGACCCATGAAATTTTAAGTCAGTCTAGATGTTACAACAACTGTTTTTATAAGGTCTATTGAATTTGTACATTTGAAACATGTTTAGACTTTCAAATGCTCAAAAATGAAAAGATTTAATGTTTTATTGAGTTTCAAAGCTATTTTATACTTGGCCAGTTAAATGAGTTTATAAAAATAGAATTAAAGAGCCAGTCAAGATCGAGAAAGGCTATTAGACCGAAGGCATACAAAATATGGCCACAAAATAAAGCTCTTTTTAAGTGCGAAACGTTTTTGGGTAATTTCTTGGAAGGAAACTTTACACGGAATCTTTCAAATTCAATGAATCAAAAAACCTTATTGCAATCCACTGCTGCAGGTAGATCTCTCCCAATCTTCGCCACAATATCTGTTCCTCCACTTTCCTTATCCAATCTCACGCAGTGACCTTCTTAAAGTTGTTGATCAACCTAGCAAGGGGCACAATACCTTACAATTGCGGAGTTGCGGTCTCCAGTTTGGAACTCATTTGCTCCATCCACCATCAGTTTTTGGATAAAAATCTTCCACTGACCGACCCTTTAGTGTACTAGATGGATAACTTTTTTATTTTATCCCTCATAGATACCCCAAGCATAATTTGCGTCATATATTACTGCTAGCTGTTGCCCGCGACTTCGTACGAGTGGAATTTGACAAATTTGCTCCGTTTTTGCAACATTTTACACAGATTCTTCGCTCCTATTGGTTGCAGCGTGATTTTATGTAGCCTATAGCCTTTCTCAATAAGTGTACTATCCAACACTGAAATAATTGTTTCAAATGGAACCAGTGGTTCCTGAGATTAGCGCGTTAAAACAAACAAACTCTTCAGCTTTTAATATTAGTATAATTGAGACTGTGAACTAACACGATAAAATATCGTATTCAAATAGAATGATCATCTAGGTATCATTGTTATCTGGTTATGAAACCTACATGATATCTGTAGAACTGTATCTAGTAGTAATCTAATAACGTATGTTAGACGGAACAATTTCAGACGTAGCACGTATATATATATACGTTACGGTATGGGCAGTCAAGTGACGGCTTCTAATCTGAGTGATTAATCCTTTGATTGTGCTAAATGCTGTGTGAATGTGCACTTTGTCTTTAACCATAGCTTATATGAAATGGATTGCGTTTAAACTCTTCTATTTTTAACACATTCTTATTAAATCAGTACGTACCTATCTATCAATGTATTAATCTTATAGTAGTCGGATTGATCTGAAATTTAGCACACATATTAGCGACTAATGACAATGCTTTTATAAAAATAATATTTAAAATATTATTAGATAATAATATTTTAACAATTTAAAGTAATATTCAGAATTTTTGTTCTAAGCAAATTGTTTATTACGTTTCCAATAACTGAACTATACAAGCCAAGCAAGTTACGTCTGTAATAATTTTTTGCCAATAACTTATTATAAGTTAATATAATAAACATGATATCAAATAGGCGATCACTATAATAAAGTTTTAGGATCATTTAATAAATACCGTACTATATGATAACATACTTGGGAAAAAAATAGGTGCAAAAGGTAAAGATATCCCCTTTTTTTGTTGAACGTGCCCATTACGTTATTGGCCGTTTTCGTTTGACGTCAGTATAAGTTAGAAGACATAGCGAAATTAGGCATTATTTAATTTATTTGTTTGTTGTGTGTGTTTATTCAGGCATATTACGACGACTCCAAATAAAGGGATAAGGGCAGGCCAATGATTATGATGATGTTTATATACGTTAGGTAAACTCGTGCCTATCGGTTCCGTGTCAAGCTAAGCAGCATAAGAAACACGAATAATAGCGCGGCTGGTACCCATCTAATTTCTGTTAAAACTGTATCTATTTAATAGGTATTAAAAATACGCTGATCACATTGTATAGTACTTTTTACCACGCTTATATTAGTTCGGTATCTATCAATGTATTGATGGACGGAATGTCCATTAATACATTGATAGATACTACGGATCTTATGTAACGGAATCTTTGAAAGTGATTTTAACCCACTTGCAATAGTCAGATTGATCTAAAATTTTGCATACCTAACAAGGACCGATGACAATGCAATAATAATAAAAAATATTAGGATTTTCAAGCGTTTTTTTTTTTGTTTTTGAACTAAGTAGATTTTATTAAAGCTAACGGCCGTTTTGTACCTTATTATTTTTCTTTTTGCAGCTTCATTTAATTTAAGTAGTATATTTTTGTTTTTTTACGAATTTTCTATGGGTTGGCAAAAATACTACAATTCTAAGGTATGCATTTACATTTATAAGGTGGAAGTATATTATATTTGTTATTTAAGAAAAAAAAAATAGAATTCTCGGAGTTTCTTATCTGTTCTTCTCTATAGGATTCACTTGTGGAACAGACGCCTAGCTTTTAATGTTTTAAAAGAAATCTTGCCTACTTAAAATAGAAATATTTGACTTTGACTACAAGCTTTGAAAAATCAGGGAAACAAAATCGCTTAAGCTTTTGAATTATAACTTCACATCAGGGTTTGGAATAGGCATGTAAAAAGCGAGGGTGCAATGCATGCCAATTCGTCCACGCCGGGCATCGTCCGATGTCTAGTACCGATAGCATAATCAGTCATTATTTTTCACTTATTAATAAACTACTAAAAAAATATTCTTGGTGCTATTGACAAAGGTATTGTTATCGGATACAATCACTATTTGAGCAAAGTTCTATTTCATTTTTCGGCTCTAAAAGTTCTGAATTTTACACGTGTATTTTGAAACTTTACTAGTAAGTTTAGCTATACGGCTTTTAATAAATTCAAAATATATAAGAATAGTGAATATTCTCTAACTCCTATTCGAAAACATTACCGGTGACTACAATAGCTGAAAACTTAGAATATTACGACACTCGGAGATGTTCTTTACACGCTTCTAGCCGTGACAAAAATTCTGCTGCGTCAGTGGGGTGTCAAGGTAAGACACACGAATATTACAACGTCGTTTTATAAGTCGCTGCGCATACGCCGCCCAAAATAGCCGCACGCACACTAAGACACGACCGTGTCCGTACAAAATGAATGTGTTCATTGTTCTCGTAACTTTTTCAGCGGGGGTCACCTCATAATTCCAACTTCTTTCTTTCTAAAGCTGAAAAGGTTCTGAAACGTATTGAAATCCTTAAACGAGTTTAAAAATGCTTAAAAGTTATGATTAAATAATTCTGCTATCCTTACTTCCGTCCGGTCGTGACCGGTGTGTGAATCTAATCGGAGGGAAGCTTTGCCTAAGCTATTGCTAGCTCTCTCTCGCCTACGTTCGTCTCACTTTCTAGAACTTTTTCTTAATGTGGATAATTGAGAAAGCTAATAGGCAATTTACATCTGATCAAACGAACTCTCATTACATAATCATTGTCAGTTTCTCATTGGTTTCTGATAAGATTACATGTTTTTTTTAAATAAAAAAATTGTCAAATGTAAGTAAAGTTCTCTGTATTCACGTGAACAAATATTTTAATGTTGATTTTATTTATCCTCGTTATTAGCTTTTAATGAAGTAAAGTAAGGTTATCTATGATTTTTTCTAGATATTCTTACGCAGATGATTAATAAGTTATGCCAAAATCTTTTTCTTTTATGATTGCTAGTCCAAGGACTAGAATATAGAGGAGGCCTGTGCCCAACAGTGGGGCATTGCTTGCTTGTCTTTGCTTGCATTGTGCATGTTTTGCTTGTAGAAAAAATATAAAGTCGTAAAGTATGTTTAGATTGTAACAAATTGCATTCATTAGCCTCTGCCTACCCCCTAAGTACGTATGTATACAGACCTAGTACTGCAAAATTTGTTCTCATTTAAATAAATTTCGAAAGTATTTCAATATAAATCCTTGATTTTCTACTGAATTTGTGAAATCGAAGATTCAAAATTCTCTTTAAAATTGTATCAACGGTTGAAAATTTTAAAAATATTCACGACATCGAGATGTATGTTGGTGCAGTAAATACAATATTTTGCTTGCTTTTGGCATTTTACGATATTCACCCTACATTTTAAATCCAGGGGATGATACGAAAAATTTTAAAAGTTACCATAAATAGGAAATTTTCACGTTTCTTCAATTCATGAATAATATATGATTTGATGTTTTATTTTTTTATAAACGGCTACTATTTACGTAGTTATTTATAACAATTCTACGTGCACAACTTAAGAGGATACCAAAATAGCTTCGTGCATTTTTCTACCTACGAAGTTTTCATTGTTTCTTTAGATTGAATGGCTAGAGCTCTAATTTTTAAGTATATGTTTTTTCAATATATGATCTAGGATCGCATAAACTCAGAAACACGATTGAAAAAAGTTTTCTCGATAGAAAATCTTAGCGAAACAACCTCTCTAATTTTTTATTTTTTTCATTTATCGGTCTATTATCGCGTATTAACTAATAAAATAACTTTAAAAACATAAGTAACTATTATATATAGAAACACGTAAATCAGAATTAAAATATATCTAGTAGATTTTGAGTAAATAGGAAAAGTATCCCTAATTCTTCATTTTCTGTGCCTGCTGGCTGTGTTAATATGTACGTGTCGGCGATGATATTGAATAATATTGATGTAGGCCCTTAACTTAACTACAAAATTAAAATTGATGGTGTCAGTAACACAATTCGGCAATGTTTACTGAATTTTCTTATTATAAGAACTGTGAATTATAGACTAAATATTTTAATTAATATAAATGTGCACAATGAAACAGCTAATTAATCAAAATACACCGTAATTTTTCTCACTTTTTTAACACGCTTTTATATGTTCGGTATGTATCTATCAATGTATTAATCTATGTAACGGAATCTTTCAACGCGATTTTCACCCACTTGCGATAGTCGGATGGATTTGAAATTTTGCATAAATATCAAGGACCGATGACAATTGGGATTGTTCATAATTTTTGACCTGCTGTTTTTATATTTTTTTTAGAAAATATAGACTATTTTAAGCAACTAATTTCAATATTATTGAAATATTCACTACATAGAATTTAAAAAAAATGCTTAAAGATATTATTTTAGATGTTGTGACGTCAATGTTGTACGCAATATGTCTCTTCAAAGTTGCCAAGTTGATATAATAGACCAATTTCAACTCCACCACAGGGTAGTATATCCCTAAGAACGCCTTAATATGTTAAGTCCTTCATTTCAAGGGCAAATAGAGATCATTTGTTTTTTTTAAAAATAGTCAATTTTCCGTAATATAGCAAATTTTCCGAAAAAAAACTAATGGATCATGATCAGAAACTCTATTCCCCGAAATGGTTTTCGAATTAAGAGTTTTGAAAAAATATGAACAATGCCCATTCAATTATATAAAAAGATATTCAGGATTTTCAAGCGTGTTTTTTAGTTTTTGCACTAAGCAAATTATTTAGTCAAGTTTAGTTGTGCGAGCAGAGTTGGTACCATTATCTAATTACGTAATTAAGTACTATATAATTATAACGCATTAACGAAACTCAATCTTAAGAGAAATTTCAAAACTGCTCCAATTCTAAGGTATTACAATGATTAATTAAAGACTTATGTACACAGAAATGTGCCTGTTGCAGCCTCCTATTGTCACAATCGATCTTTGTCTAACTGAACGAGATTTACGACTGACACGATGCATATTACCAGTACAGTTGACAGTAAAACCTGACGTATGCTAACACAACGAGCAATGAATGGTAAATACGTGTGATATCGCATAAATGTCTTTAATTAGGGAGCGATATGTCTACGAGCAAATAACTAAAGTATTATATCACTTTTTCCAGTATCTCTATTCTAACCAGGACAGACTTCCCCGTTCTTCTAACGACCTTCTACTTTCTTGTATACCCCATGGGACTAACTTTATCAATTCTTCTTTTCCCGTCCAAGCTGTCATATTGTGGAACTCTCTTCCACATGAAATTAGATCCGCCAAAAGCCACCTCACTTTCAAAAAAAGAGTCAAACATATTATGTTGTTACAAAGGTTAGCTGAATTATCGTAACTATAGATTATGTAGTATTTACTTTATGTATCTTTGTATGTATGTATATGTACCTATTGTGTATCTAGTATGTATTTTGTATGTATAGCGTACTCTGTATGTATGATATATATATTTTAGTAAGATCATTGTGTATTGTATGTAGTCTATTGACAGTAATTATAAAATTTATATAATATCACAGAATATACACCTACTTTATTTGTTTCTGCACTACCCAAGGTTGACTGGTACAGAATGCCTACGGCATTAAGTCCGCCTTTATACAATCTGTTTGTATATAAAGTTTGAAATAAATAAATATATTTAGAAAATACTTTATTCAGTTAATTATGAGTTGGCATCGCACACGAAAGGTTTCGTAATGTAGTCATAATATATTCGTCATTAACCTGACCCCAAATCTGTACTAATAATATAAAGCGGAAGAGTTTGTTTGTTTGAACGCGCTAATCTCAGGAACAACTGGGCCGATGTGAAAAATTCTTTCAGTGTTAAATATTATAAATTTATCGAGGAAGGCTTTAGGCTATATAACATCACGCTACGACCAGTAGATGCGAGGCAGTAGTGATAAATGTTACAAAAACGGGGAACATTTTCTAAATTCCACGCGGTCGGAGTCGCGGGCAACAGCTAGTAACGGAATAAGAGCAGAATAATTATTATGATAAATTGTTGTTATAGCATCAACTGATATTCACAAACTGAAATTTTCAACTCTCTGTTATCACTGTGTCAGAGATATAGCCTGGTGACAGACGGGCGAATGAACAGCAATGTCTCAGTAATAGGGATTTACCTACTGGTACGGAACACCAATAATTAGAGCTTGGGCGAACGAAGTGGTGAAAAGTAACTAGTTTGCAGTACAGATATATTTTTCATAATTCTATTTACTGAAATTCTCTGTCTTTCTGTCTCTCTCACCAGCATATTAACTGTTGGGCGCGGCTCTCCTCAACTTCGGTTTGCGGTCTATTATGCCCCTCCAAACAGGCGTGTTGGCATAGGGTTTAGTTTGGAGTTCTCCATCTCTCGCTGTAGATGTTAGCTGCTTATAATATCTCCTAGCTCTAACAGTACCCTGGGGAGGTAATATGGTGGTGCCACATGTATTCATAAGCCATCACCACACGGAGAAACTGAAACTACATACTTTAAATTCTAACATTTAGGTTTAAAAAAATATACATTGTATGTTCGAACTAAAGTGCGCATAATATCACGCTTTACGAGTTCAAAAAGGTACACTGCATTGCAGCGATTCTAAAGTCACGTACCAAATTACAACTCACTGATTTTATTTCACTATTTTAAATGTTATAGAACATTCTTTATTTCTATAAGAAACCTTAATGTTTTTCATTTAAATTATGTAAAAAATATAACAATTAATTTTAGTTAGTGTATGTAATAATCTTATGTGAATATTAATAAACAAATAAATATTTTGGACATTTCACACCACGTCCTTTGGTCCCAAAGTAAACTATATTTCTATGCATGTGTTATGCGCCCCAGATACGGATATATCATAACATCATCAAAGTCAAAGTCAAAGTCAAAATTTTTTATTTCAAGTTGGCATGTTTTACAAGCTCTTTTAAAAGGTCAGAAACTAGGTGTCTGTTCCAAACGCGAATCCTATGGAGAAGAGCAGACAAGAAACTCCATGGAATTTTTTTCTATTCTCTTCATTTCTGTTAATTTTTTTTTTCCAAAAATATTATACATTGTTATATCAGAGTGTGAGAATGATGCCGATTAGTACCTACAATCAAGACTAACTAAAACTAACTTAATAATAAAATAGCCTTGTTGGAGCAAGTCGACCAGTCCCAGCAGAAAGCACACGTTCACGAGTATAACGCACACATCAGCCCCGCACAGCTCGACCGTGCGACCCGACGTGCAACGCTACCAACATAGAGACATTTGAGTAAGCATGACGAAGTTGCTCTATGGCACAGTACACAAAGCATTTTAGACACAATAGGCATGATGACAAATTTTGAAAAACTGTTAAATGAGTGATTCTCCGAAATTGCGTTCTTTGTCTGATTCATATGGGCAATTTTTTTTTTCACATTTAGACTTATAAAACATATTTTTACGAAAGATGACAACCTAAGATACAATGTCTGAAAAAGGCACACTTTTTTATAAAATGGTTTCCGAGATAATTAACTTTAAAATTTTTGGGGCCATATGAATCAGAATCTGTGACATATGAATCAGAATTAGGGATAGAAATGAAACTCTAGTTAGAAAAATCAGTCAATTATTTATTAAAATCACAGTAAATGCACGCGATGCTTATCATAACACCTAAATCTAGTCAATCACAGCATGATATGGCACTTGACAATATCAATTATCATAAGTATTTTTATTATGAACATTTTGCTTTTTATAAGCTTAAATCTAGTCAATCACAGTATTATAATTATGATACTCGACAATATTAATTATCATTACCTATATTTTTTGTGTAAGTATCTCGTTTCATAAAATATAAAAAAAAACTAAAAATCTACATAAATTATTATCAAGTACGTTTAAACTTTTAACAATAACCAAAATTATGGCAAAAAGTAAAATTGAATATAGATAAAAATTAATAAATTTTCTTCGCCAATGATATCGTCAATCTAATACGTTCTGCAATTTTCTTCTTCTTTTTTTTTCTTCCTTAGATAGTACTGGTGGCATTTTTGTGTACTGTAATATAAATACGAAGATAACAAATTTATTAATAGTTATACCTAAACATGCCTTTAAATAAGACCGTCTCAATTTTGACAACATGCAGGCATTGCTCACTACAGTAGGTATGTACTCGTATACAAATAATACACTGTTTGAAACATGACTGAAATTTCAATATTTTAAGGGATTTCAAGTTACAGATAATTACTAGAAAAGTGGTATATATACTTTATTATTGACTTGACGTTTCAACCCAATTACGAATAATCAATATTTCACTACATATACAAAGTGGGTAAAAAATTGTAAGAAGAAAACTCTTGAGCGGGAATCGAACCCACGACTTATCACGTTACGTTATAACGGTCTTAAAAGTTAATAATTATATTGTTACAGTATATTATCCTGTTCGTCTAAGTAGTAGTTTGAGCCTATAAACTACCGCTAAAACTAATAGTTAAGTAAGTAGGTAGTTTCATTAACCACTCGTTATTGTTTTATTTATGTTAATAGTTATTTTAATTTTATTTTTAAACTGTCATTTAAAAAATAACATTAGGTTCATACGAAATGACTTGTTACAGGCGTAACATGCCGCAAATGTAACGTTTCATTAACAATATGTGTGACATTCTGATGAATATGGTATTTTTACCATATGAATCAGACACATATCAATCATGATTTTGCCCATTAACATTGATAAATCATCACACGTATGCAATTAAGGATTGTTATTTATACATAGGTTTCTGTTCCCCACTGCCATTATATTTCCCGCAGATTCAAGTTTGAAAAGCATTTACCTTCATTATAAAAACGAACATACTAATCAGAAACACAGGTGTACCAAGGCTATATGAATCAGATATTTACCTTTATATCTCCTCGATGACACGAACCAGCCACACGTCACGTCACGACCACGTCAGCCGAGCCCCTGGCTACCGCCAGCATGGGGAGGGGTCGCCTGATGTTTCGTATTTAGCTGGGTACGTTCGAGTGAAGCGCGGGAATATGAATCAGACCTTTGTGCCGGACACTCACAATTTTTTTATTTATAAATAAACTATCGTAAATATTAGTACAATTTTTTTTGGTGTAAAGAAACAACTAATATACTTTCGTAATAATTATAATTCACATCAATTTATGAATAAGAAATAATGTTATTGTTACTAATGTTCAAGAAACTGGGTTACGGACACACCATATTAGTCAGAAGAACTACTTTTAAATATTTTTTTGAAATATTTAAATAAATATTATTAAAAAAAATTAACTTGTGCAAGATAGGCAATAGTCTGAGGTATGTTTTAAAATTAATTGCAGACTGATTTGTCAGTTATTTACAGAAATAAACCTCAAGACATCGAAAATTTAGGCTTTGGAGAATCACTCAAATAATGTTCAAAAATGTATGTATATTAATTACGAAAAACATAATATTTCTGCTGAAAATTTAGGTTTACTATTCAAAAATTTCTTTTTAATTCATAAATTTTAAATTCGTAACAAAACGCTTCAAAGTGTCATGTCATGCCTATTATACATAACCAAAGGAAATACACTAGGTTCGGAATAATACTCACACCTTTACAGTCTTATTAATAAATAATTACATTATCTTATATGTATATAAAATTCACGTGTCACAGTGTTAGTTACCGTACTCCTCCGAAACGGCTTGACCGATTTTTATGAAATTTTACATGCGTATTCAGTAGGTCTGAGAATCGGCCAACATCTATTTTTCAAACTTTTTTTTTTAGTAGGTATGGCAAAACAACGTTTGCCGGGACAGCTAGTAGATATATCTAATATATAAAATTCACGTGTCACAGTGTTAGTTACCGTACTCCTCCGAAACGGCGTGACCGATTCTTCTCAAATTTTGCATACAATATTCAGTAGGTCTGAGAATCGGCCAACATCTATTTTTCAAAACTTTTTTTTTTAGTATGGCAAAACAACGTTTGCCGGGTCAGCTAGTATAAATATAAAGTTTCTGACAACATACACAATCATTTAGTCAAATAATACTTGAAATCATTAGCGGTTACAATACGATATTAAAGAGTACTTATATAACAGTAGTTATCATAATTATCTCACGTCAGCAAAGCGAGAAAATGCTAATAGAATTATGCAGACAAAATATTTTCCGTATCAATAAAATTATTTATTTCATTGCAAGAGGGCCGCCGCGAAATGAAGTTAATCATCATAACATCACGCCTTTTTCCTATGGGGGTAGGCAGAGACTATAGAGCGCCATCTGCTACGATCCAAACATACTTCCTTAGCTTCATCCACACTCATACATCTGGTCATACATGCCCGACGGTTGTAAGTGCTACGCACTTGCATCTTTTGGAGTGTAAGTACTGGCGATAACATCGGAGTATATTTTTCTCGGGCGGATATACTAGACTACACTAGCTGTTGCCCGCGACTTCATCCGCGTGGAGTTTGAGAGTAGAAAATTTTCCCCGTTATTGCAACATTTTTCACTACTGCTTCACTTCTACTGGTCGTAGCGTGGTGTTATATAGCCTACAGCCTTCCTCGATAAATGCCCTATCTAACACTGAAATAATTTTTAAAATCGGCCCAGTGGTTCCTGAGATTAGTGCGTTCAAACAAACAAACAAACAAACTCTTCCGCTTTATAATATGTATTAGTATAGATATTGTTACGAACACACAAAGCACAAAGGAGCTAGCGCCATCTAGCGTCAACCAGTAAAACCACTTAAAGAACCGAAAAGAGTGAAACCCCTTCTCAATACTAGATGGCGTTAGAGGAACTACCGTACATGCGCGAACTTTCCAGAAACATTCGTTCCGGTCGATCACGTTCGCGCACAGTCGGGAACTTTCTGGAATGGTCTGGGACTCGTCTCGGCCCATATAAATAGCGGCAGGGAGGCGAGCCCGGGCAGTTCAGTTTGAGCTACGATTGAGCGACTTCGAGAGCGAAAACAAGTGATCAAGAGTGATACAAGTGAAACCTACGACTTGGCTACGACCTAGGACATTGTTAGTGCTTAGTGTTTGGACCTAGTGCTTGTGAATAAAGTCTTCAAAAAGAGTCAGCAGGTCTTTCTCCTGAGCGTTGGACTCTGTCACGCAGTTGGGCACGGAACACGTGCTCCAGGTGTCGCTCCCCGTATCTGGATTCAAGTGCCTCCATCAGGTCTTGGAACCCATTTCCTGTATGTGGCAGTGCTTCCAGGACCGACAAAGCCTTGCCCTCTGAGCGCAACAGTGAGAGCGGTCAAGCATTGTTCTTCCGTCCATCCGTTGGCAGTAGCAACCGTCTGGAATTGCTGACGATAAGCGTTCCAGTAAGTAGTGCCGTCGTATGGCGGAACTTTCACACTTGGTCCTTGTGCCACTCCAATAGTTCCACTAGAGATCGCTACTCCCGTGGTTTCAAGGCGCACTACTTTCTTCTGTAGTTCAATGAGGCTGGTTTTCACATTTTCGACATCCAATCCTAACCCGGTAACTTGGTCCACAGCGGGCGTGGCCTCCGCAGCTCGTTGTGCCCTTGTCCTGACGCCCTCGAAGTCCTCTCTCGGAGTCAATGGCATCTCCAAACCTCACTTCCGACACCAGTTGTTACGTGTTTAGGTTCGAAGGATTTGGAGAGAAAGACCTGCTGACTCTTTTTGAAGACTTTATTCACAAGCACTAGGTCCAAACACTAAGCACTAACAATGTCCTAGGTCGTAGGTTTCACTTGTATCACTCTTGATCACATGTTTTCGCTCTCGAAGTCGCACCGATCGTAGCTCAAACTGAACTGCCCAGGCTCGCCTCCCTACCGCTATTTATATGGGCCGAGACGAGTCCCAGACCATTCCAGAAAGTTCCCGACTGTGCGCGAACGTGATCGACCGGAACGAATGTTTCTGGAAAGTTCGCGCATGTACGGTAGTTCCTCTAACGCCATCTAGTATTGAGAAGGGGTTTCACTCTGTTCGGTTCTTTAAGTGGTGTTACTGGTTGACGCTAGATGGCGCTAGCGCCTTTGTGCTTTGTGTGTCCGTAACAATATTATATACTTTTTTTGTAAATACATACTTATTATACATAGAAACACCCACGCAGTAAAACCATTGGTATGACATGACATAAATATCAGACATAATGATTGTCCCATGCGTGAATCGAACCCGCGACCCTCTTGAACGGTACTCCGTTATATGAGCCACTAGACCATGAGGCCCGTCAAATCGTTAACTAAATACGTACGGAGAACCCCGGTGAGGATTATGTGTACGAAAATTATGCCAATAAACCCCAAAACGCGATGTCTACTACTTACGTATGCTAGCTACAGATATATCTTAGCGATTTTTCTGTTAAGATTTCCTTGTATTTTCATTGAATGATATTTAACAACGATTTGTTATAAAAAGGATCGATAATCTTCTGTTAGTTTTTATAGTTTATCGCTACAATATAATATTGTTACGTATGTAGTAGGCATAAGTGGACAAAAAAAAATGTCAGTTGGATGAAACACAAAAAATATGATACTGTGCAAGTAACGGATAACATGAAACCGAATTCTGTTAATCTTACTATTCAATTAATATGTTGTTACTATATATTCATTACGATGAAAGCTTTGCTGAGTTTCAGGATACATCTATGGTCATTTTCTTGTTTTTAAGCTATTGCATAGCTTCTATCGCGGGCCTTGAGCGTGGAGACTAAATGCACAAAATTCGAAATTTAAATTACGTAACAAAGATGGCGTAACTAAAAAATACTACACACGGCGTTACACTGTTCGCGCTGGTGACTCATGTCAGTTTTGGCGTTAGTTTTTATTTTATTGACATTTTGATTGACAATCGCTATTTTATCATAGTTACCATAAACAATGGACAGATGTAAGCATCAGTAAATAAGGATTATTAATCTTATTTTAGTTTATGGTATTTAGATTCTTGCATAAATAAAATAAATAAATAATTATAATTGCATAAGTTGATAAAAAATACTATGCAATAGCTTTACCGCGGCAGTCCCCAAGTACCACACGTCTTTTTTTCAATAAAATTACGTGGACAGTGTTTGAAATTGGAACAGTTTAAAATTTGAATTTAGAACACACTACCGGTCATGGGACATTCTAAATTCAAATTTTAAATTCTTCCAAATTTCAATTTACACGAACGAAATGAATAAACATAGTTTTTTTTACCTACCAGTACCAATTAGTTTTCTTTATTACAGAATATTGTTATAATATCTGTGTGGAGTTATTATGAGTGGCACACATTCATAACAAGACCGTCATAACAAATCACAATGTATGTTGATTATTTCCATTTTTTACGAGCGACGACAGCCGTGAAACGAAACTTATTTCCGTTTCATAATACAAGGATCAAAATAATTGAGTTCATTGACTGTTTAGATGTTTCTGTCGGCATTAGTTTAGTAATATTATACATGTATTTTAGTCGTAACTCATATTAATTGTAGCGCTTAATGTAAATAAAATAGTCGTTTATATTGGTGTTAACAAATTAGGTGTGTTATGTATGAAATAAAATTAATTGAAAATCATTTAATCATGTACCTATACATAATTTTTTTAGATTTTAGATTAGATCAACATTATTTTTTAAGTACTTTATAACAAAACTACGTTTTACGGATTTAGACACGTATATTTGTTTAAATTTTGGCCCGACGTTTCGGAGACTTTGCAGACACCATGGTCACAGATGAGACTGAGCTATAATGTGTCTTCTACGATAAGTTATTACAGGGTTTACCCACATTCGATTTTAATTTTACATTGACCATAAAGATAGACTTTTACCATAAACTATATTATATTACATTGTGCTCAGACTTCATAAAATTAATAACATTATTTATTATTTTGGCTTCTAAATACAAAAACAAAATTATAACTATTTAAAGAAAAATTAAAGTTATTTATAGATAAAATATACGTATAAAGTCTCCGAAACGTCGGGCCAAAATTTAAACAAATATACGCATCTAAATCCGTAAAACGTAGTTTTATTTAACCGAATGAGTCGCGCAAGTGTTAGAAAATATTACTTTAAAACAATTATACATAGGTACAGTGTTAATAAAACGTTACAATATAATAATATGTACAATATGTATTGCTCTGGAGCAACTCCCAAGCTTTATCATCTTTAATATAATGTGAAATTTTATAATACACCTTTTTGCATATATATTTATGTCGGTAATAAAGTGTATGGTATGGTCCTAAACTAAGCATTATGTTTGTACAAGATTAATTCTATTGGTACCTATACTCCAAGCTTTCAAAGTATTTTAATTATCAAACAAATTATTTATGTTTAAAAATATAAAAAATACACGATATCAAATGCCATAAAAATACGATTTAAAAATAATTAGGCTCAATCCTGCAGCCGCCGAGGCGGGTCGAAGCGACCAGGTAATTAGTAAACTGGTTGCGACAATTTGTCACAACTAAGCGTACACCTCGTGTGGGACACAACTTTTTACTGCCACTGTCACGTGTATTTGTTCCGTAACAGATTAGGAATCGCACTTATATTACGTTTTATAAGAATGAACCGATCTTTGTTTCTATTTCCCGCCAAAACTTTGTAATAGATTTCAATTAAACATTAAAGTTGCCTTACTTATGGATCAGAATAACACATAAGCTATATGTTATAACAATAAAAGTTGATATGAGAGGTGGTAGGTAACTACCGTAGCCGTGCATATATGGCCAGATTGTACGAGTATAAATAAAGCTAAAGAAAAGTGATCAGATCATAGCAGATAGCGTTGATAACCTCTGCCTATCTCCAATATAAAAAGGCATTACGGTATGATGAAATTTACCACTTCACCATAAGTCCATGAAATAACCACTTACCCTCTTATCAAAACCCTCACGTACAAAGTGATTGTGAAGAATAAAACAAATTGCAACAATTGTTTGTGAGTTTCGTGAAACAAGAGGCGGTAAAGTGTATTGTTACTTGAAACCACAGATCACACCACATAGATTCCGCATGCAAGACAATAAGCGCTGTTCTCGCATCGGTAATGTGTAAAAACTCAGTGTGCGATTTTGTTACGACCAATTAAAATGCATTATTCCACACTCCACAATCCGCGTCTTACTATAGTGTTAGTGCGTTTAGTCGCTAAGAAAATGTCGTCGTGCTGTATCTATAGAAAGTGATCTGTGGTAAAACTCAAGTTATGGACCACCGCCATAGACAATACGGCTATTGTCATAATCAGGGTTCACACAATTATATCCTTAACACTAGTATTTTTGTACATATACGATGTTATTGGTTTAAAATTTTATCAAAATTTTTATGTCGCAGTGTTAGTTACTTTACTATTTCGAAACAGCTCAAATAACCATATTATTATAACACGCAATATCCACGCAATGGATTTTGATGTGGTCTTCTTATGTCTATTTGTCTAATTCTTCTGTGTAACAATATGCTTTTTGAAGTCTTATGAATAAATTATTTTCTTTCTTTCTTATATATATAATGTTTCTTATGGATAACTTTCTGTATAATTTTAATAAGTTAAGGTTTTTATTTTCTAAATTCCACACATACGAAGCTGTGATATTATGTACATAAAAAGTAATATTTTGACCGATAAGCACTTACATAATATTTTCCCTCTCCAGTCCATTAACGTCCCACTGTTGGGCACAGGCCTCCTTCACTTTGAGAGAGATTAAGATCTACAGTGCTACCATAGAGTTTATTTTAGAGTTTTCCATCGTTTACAGAGGATATTATCTATATACAATGTTTACTTTTACAGCACACTGGTAGGAAAATAATCCAAGAAAAATTAAAAAAAAATTTTTTTCTATTTTCTTCATCTCTTAAAATTAGTTCACAAACATCCTATACTTATGAAATGTGTATAATAAATAAGTTAAATCATCAAATACTTAAAGTGCTTGTTAACCATGTTTAACTTTAAATTGTACCATTAAAATTTAAACATTTTAAAGCTCATATCGACTACATTCACCAGTAAATCATTCTATTGACATACTCATTAACAGACGTTAACAAATAACGCAAAACAAATCTTGAAGACGTCAGCCTCTCATTCAATCATTAGAAATGAAACAAAATATTTAATAAACATTTTAAACTAACAAATCGGGGAGGCTTCGCTCCGTCTAACCCGTAAATTGCTCGCTCGCCCCAAAGACCCGGACTCTTAAAACTCTGTAGAAAACTTTCGTCTCACTGAATATATTTTCTTCGGCGCCTTATTAATAAAGACCGGGTGATTAGTAACTTTTGATTCTGACTTTCCGGGGCTGCGATGAGGAGCAATTATTTGACATATTGATTTATTGTTCTACCCTCGTAAAGTTTCAAACAGATCGTCCTTAGTTTGTAAACATACGGGAGGAAATAACGAGCGGTTGTATTACTTTAAATGTAGAGTGCGTATTCATATTATAATGGCATACAAAATTATTTTTAAAGAAAACAAAGTATATTTGTTGCATGACTCGAGATCGGTAAATTATATACAAAATGACATCGCTGAGCAATACAGAAGGCTACCGAAATGAAAATGTTCCTTGTAGCTACAGCTTATCTTTGATACTGGTATACAGTTCTTTATAATGTTTTAAAAAAATCTAGTGATCTAATACAGCAGGTGTTCAATTTTCATAGATATTTAGTTAATGAACAAGCATTCGAAATTAGAAGTCATTCATCATTTAACATGAAATAAAAATAACAAATGTGTTGGATTATCATATTTAAAACGGCTAAATCAAAATGAACTTACATTCAAAACATTATTCAACATTTACTTGCAAGAATTCAAAGGCAATTATAATAAACACATCTAGATTCACACAGAGGTAAAGTTTCTAATATGTATGTAGGAGTAATCTCTAAAAGTAATGAGCCTAATCTAACATGTTTTTACTAACAAGAAGCACATTTTTCTTTTTTCATTGCATTGATTTTCTAAAAAAAAAAAAAAAAAAAGTCAATACTTACTTATTTTATATTTTATATTTATTTATTTTCTCACAAAATATTGCGCTTTATTATATTTATTTATTTCCTCACACAATATTGCGCTTCTTTAGCAGCCGAGTGCCCGTTAATTCTAATAAACCGTATGTTTCCACAGTTAGAAAGTTTCCTATCGGCCCTTAGTAGAGACGATGATTTCGCTCGTATAAAATATTGGTAGACGCTTTAATAACTTTTCTTAACATGGAGTTTGTTATCTGCCGTGATATGGCACGTTCTGCCCAAAGCTGGTGATACTTTTTTGAGTGTTTTGATATCTTGTCGCACTTATCTCCGTACTTGTTTCTTGTTGGGAAGTTTAATCGGCAATTCTTGAATAGAAATTATTTTGTTTTTCAATACAATAGTTACTCCCATTTTGTATTGAATGAAATAAAAAACATTTTACATTAATATGACAATATATTTAAACACACACACAGATGAAGTTAAAAAAAGGTCTAGAAAAATGAAAATAGCCTTTTATTTTTAGGTTGATTCGTGATGAGATTAAACTTATTTGATGGACATTTTTATAGCTGATGTTAATTTTCAAAGATATTTTAATGATTAAGGAAATTTTGATTTACTAAAATATTAATATAGAATCTATATAAAAACAGCGAGCGCATTTAGTAAGTTTTAAAATTCATCTTAAATGGACAAACAAATAAATTTGTCCAGAGATTTTATTTAATAATGGAGTCATTTGACATCCGTTTTAGTTTAGCATTTTAATACACATTGGCGTCAATTCTACATGCACAACTAAACAACTAAAATATGAAAACAACTATGGTGTATTTTGAATAATTAGCTATTTTGTTGTGCCTATTCGTATTTATTATAATCTTTAGTCTATAATACTCAGTTTTTATAATAAGAAAATGCAGTTAATATTGCCCAATTGCGTTGTTGACACCATCAGTTTAATTTTTTTATAATATTTTCTAACACTTGCGCGACTCATCTGTTTAAATATAACTACTTTTTACGGATTTAGACGCGTATATTTGTTTTAAATTTTGGCCCGACGTTTCGGAGACTTTGCAGTCACCATGGTCACGGGTGAGACTGAGCTGTAAAATAAATTAGTAAAGTAAATTAAATTAATTTATTAATTATTAATATTAATTATTTAGTAAAGTAAAGTAAATTACAGCTCAGTCTCACCCGTGACCATGGTGACCGCAAAGTCTCCGAAACGTCGGGCCAAAATTTAAAACAAATATACGCGTCTAAATCCGTAAAAAGTAGTTTTAATTTTTTTAGTTAAGTTTTGTTGTGCCTATAGAATCGGTATCATTGTGGACGAGTTACAAATATTAATATAACGTATTGTTGATGGTTTTTTGTGTGTTTTGTTGTCCTGAGATGTGATGAATAGATAATTTGAACGATGTATTGTTCTTGTATAAGTTCTTCGTTATGAAGACACGTCTTGTGTACCTATTGTCTATAATAGTCTGTATTTAGATATCGGTGTCTAAGAAAAACCCACATTGTATTATTGTAACATTTATTTCGATGTTATTTATACTTAAAGTTATTTGTAACTATTTAAACACTGGGTAAAAAACCTATAACATTTGAATTTTGACTTGAAATAAAATATTTTGACTTTGACTTTGATAGATATTTAAATAAAATAAAAAATTTAAAACTAATTGAAACAGGCAGGTTCACATTAAAAGTTAAAACACATTTTTTTAATGTAAAATATTTAAATCAAACTTAACATAATAATTATTTAATTTCATTCCGAAAATTTTTAACATTCCCATAACAGGGTCCGGTATTTGAATCTTAAGACTTAATAATCCTTACTAATTTATAAGTGCAAAATCCGGATGATAACACAATAATAACCATTGACCATAGACTATAGTTTATTTTTTTGATGCACTTTAAGAATTCAATTAAATTATTTGTCATGAATATGTCTCCTTTTCTTTTATTTTACGGATTGTTTGTTATTTTATACCTTATTATATTATCCTAAGTGTACGTATGTTATTTTTATTGTTGTTAGGTTAGTTGTTTATTTGAATTATGTTGTGCATTGTCATAAAATTATAAGTAATGCTGCTTTCTATAATTATGTCAAACTCTATATGTATGTAATAGGTATTAAGTTGGTGTGTTAAGTGTTAGTATGTTAAGTATTCATATTATGTGTATATTGCTTAGTATATAGTTGTTTGTGGAATCGGGTGACGTCCTCCAAATACGGCCCAACGGAAGACCAGCGCTGGTTTTTAACCAGCATTATGCTGAGTTGGGTCCGTATTTGTGACTGCTCACATTAATATTTTGTAATTATTTTTATTCACTTTTACTGTATGAGTAGTTACAAATAAAAATTTTTCTTTCTTTCTTTCTTTCTTCTTTAATAATTTTGACGAGCTTAAGTGTTAATGTGTGGAACGAAACAATAGCGCGATTTAAAGAATGTGCAACGCCATCTATTGAGCAGAAGAGTAAACTTCTGTTTGTTAAGGATTGATTTCTAAATTTCACGCGTACGAAGTCGCGGGCAACAGCTAGTATGTATTATAAAAACAAGGTCACAAAGCCATCAGGATTCCATTTATGATGAAAAATCAAAAAAACAAAATGTCCTTACCTAGCTTTTGAAAGCGTTGAAAGCTTATAGGCTAACGTTCTTGTTAAAAATGATATTTTAACTGGAACCGACTGAGAAACGTCAATTAAACTCGCATGACTAAAGTTAAGTTTACACCAATACCTTTGACCAACGTGATATACGATATACACTTATTACGTCTAAGTGACGGGATATTATAGTAATAACATAATATCACAATGTCACGCCTTGTTCACACGAGAGGGTAGGCAGGTATGAACAAAAGTCTATATACATATTTAAAGTGCTCATCATCGAAAGAAATGAAAAGAGTAACAAATTCAAATTACTCGCAAACATCGGTTGAACACACACGTACATGAAAAATAGGTAATATGGTTTCTACGAAAAATCTTTAAAAATATCAGTACATGTTTTACCTTTAAACGAGGCATTCTTTGGCCAACTAAACTATAAGAAAGCTTCTTGGGAGAGGTACTCTCGGTCTCGGTCTCTCCAGCCCATTTACGTCCCACTGTTGGGCACGGGCCTCCTCCACTTTGGGAGGGATTATGATCTACTGTGCCCCACTGACCAGGCGTATTGGCACAGGGTTTATTTTCGAGCTATCGTCTCGCACAGAAGATGTTATCTATGTGCAGAATCTCTTAGCAGACTTTTACAGCACCCTTGGGAGGAGATGGGGTGGTGACACTTGTATTCTTAATCCGTCACCACACGGAGAATGAGAGGTACTACTACGTAACTACATTACTTCCATTTTTGTAACATTTTAGAAAATAAGAACATTTTAACCAAAAATATAATGTATTTTTTTATTTTGTATATCATAAATATTAATGTTACCATGTTTACGATCATGTATAGAAAAATGTAATACACAATTTGTTACAATTTAACCCTGTTTCGGCTACGTTTGATATAAAAATATTAATCTCGACGTCCCGGATCCCCAGTGGCGACAAATATAATTTGAGTCCGGAGCGAATACAAAATGAGAAACAAAATTGTTCACGACTAAGAATGGAATAAAATCGTGCAATAGCAGTTTAACTTTAATATTTCTGTAGTGTGTCAAATATTTTTTGCTTTGTATTTTAATATTATTTCTTTTTTGTGTTACTTTGTAGTAATATCATGCGTATACATCTATAGTTACTTAAGTATATCTAGGTATTACATATTAATATAATGTATAATACTTCTATTCAACTTCAAAACGTAGCGGTATTAGATTCTCTTTCACGACCAAACTCTGATCTGATCTCTGTCATAGAGTATTCTTTGTCAGTGTGGTGAAGGATTAAGTGCTCAAACACGTTAACTCGCGGGCGCGGTGGCGGGCGCGGCAATATCAAACGCGTGAGATGTTTGCGTGTGTTCACGCACGTCGAACTAGCGGCGGAGCGCGCGATTCACTCGCGACGTCAGGTAAGCTCAACCTGCGGCCCAACATTTCGTTGGCTGTTTTAAGGTCACTGTATACGTAACGAGATATTACCTCGGACGGGACGTGAACGGGACGGGGACGTGACTGCCTCGTTCAAAACGGGAACGTGATGTTAATGCATACGCACCGTGACAGTGACTCGGATCTAACGTGCTAGTATTGTGAACAAAGAAAGATGGATTTTTCATTTGAAGAATTGGCTTTAATTGCTATTGCTCTAGGTGACGAAGTAGCTACGACCGTGAACAAGAAAAGGAGATTTTCTGTACATTCTACATGGCAGAATAGAGAACAAGAAGGAGAATACCACACTATCTACAAAGAACTTCTGGATGATGAGACTCAATTTTATCAGTATTTTCGAATGCCAAAAGAATGTTTTGCTTTACTGGAAAATAAGCTAAGCCCTCATGATTGTGGATGTGACCGTACACACTCGATTAGTTTTTCGTCGTCCATTTTCGACACTTGCGGCATCAAGACGTCACTAGTACTCTCTCCGGAACGAACGGAGTGACTGTGCATACGTAGTTACGTAGCGGAAACACGGACGGGACGGGGCACGTGCGGGGCGGGACGTGCTAAACATCGTCGGCGACGATGTTTAGCACGTCCCGCGAGTGCCACGTACCCGTCCCGTCCGTGTCTCCGTGAAGTATGCACTTCCCTATACATTTTGTATGAAACGATGTTTGCAAAACTTCCCGTCCCGTCCCGTCCGTATAAAAACCCGTCACGTATGCAGTGGCCTTTAGCCGTTTTGTTGTTTTCTCTCAAATTACTATATAAAGTATGAAATTCACAATACCGTTCTCTTTCTTTATTAATTTCGTGCACACCAATTCTAATTTTTGTCATTTCCCACTTTAGATATGAATTTTCGGTTCAAAATAAAAGATCGTCGTCCATGTTTACATTCTCTGACAACACGTCAAACTTGCGCAAACGCCTAGCGGTCAATGTGAACACGAAACTGCCACGTCTCCGCGCCCGCACCCGACATCCACCGCGCCCGCGCTTTTCAACAAGAAAAATGTAAGTAATATTATACTTAAATTAAGTCACCGTCTACTCTTGGTTAGGTCCCATTAATCTGGTAAAAGGGTTGGTACAAAACCGGTTACCGCTCACAAAGCAATTTTTAATCTCACCTCACATTGCATCTTCTTTGATGCTTACGATTGATTTACAAGAAAATGCTGGCTTTGAATTTTTATACCGTATCTACTTTTAAATAAAATTTACTTACAAAAACCAAGAAACATATTTGAAAATTCCGTTTTACCGTTTGACCCTAAAAATTTTCTTATAGCAAACTGGATCTTCTTTAAGCGATATTAACATAATATCATATTTTTTACAATGGTCATAAGGAAAAATGGGATGGTAACAACTAAATAAATAAATCCCTAAAAAGCGAAACCATTGCCACCAACCAAATTCAACCCATTTACACAAAGAAAAATGTTCGATCGTAGACGGTATAAGATAGTCAAAGTAAATTCAGTGTCTAAAACCGCTAATACTTGTTTATTACTGTTGGTAAATATAAAAAGCCCTAATTAACGAATACTAGTACTCCTAATAGATGGAATGTGGGCCAAGCATTGCCGCAACTTTGTTTTAAAACAGAAAAACTATACTTAGGTCGTGTAATTAGAGTTGCGGTGCCAACTGTACTTATAATTTAATTGAGTCTACTTAGAGCGCATATTTGGAAGATATTTTTAATTTCCAGCAAGGAATACAAGTGATATAAGTTTGATTGTTGTAGATCTGTAGCTCTCAAATAAAGTGAATTAAATCTTTTTTGTAGAATATACAAATTAAATAAATTTGCTAATGCCTCCAAATTTGTGCATGTAGAGTTTGAAGCCAATAGTTTTCTTCGTGTCATTAAGATGGTCAAAACAGCCTGTATTTTAAATTAGACCCTAAGAAAATAAATAAAAAAGAAACTCATTACTTAAGACGGTGAGGTTAAGGTTTTATAAAAAAAAACCTTCTTCTTTTTTTCTGAAGTCGGTTAAAATACGTTGTTTTGGTGCCTGTTCCACTTTATTATTATATTCCTCCAATATTTCAAGAAACTGTCATCGATTTGTTATATTTTTATTTTAGGATATGGTTTAATTTCCAGCTTGTTTAATGCAGATTTAAATTGTAAGATATTTAAATAGATTGGCCAGCGGAAAAACAAAACAAACTGGCGTTGTAAAATTATAAAGTCGACAGGTCTAAGTTGGTACTGCGACAGATGGTCCGGGTGAGGAATTAAACAGTCTTGGAGACACCCTGTGGAACTACGCGAAGAAAGACAAACACACAAACTTAGCCTCGCTCTTGTAAAGATTATTAAATTTCGTCTCGCTATAAACTTTGGATAAACTGAATGTGAAATTGGGATTATTCATAATTTTTTACTAACTGTTTTTATATTCTTTTCAGAAAATATAGACTATTTTAAGCAACTAATTTCAATATTATTGAAATATTCACTATACAGAATTTTAAAAAAAATCTTGAGGATATTACTTTAAATGTTGTGACGTCATCGTTTTACGCAATATGTGTATAAACTTTTCTTGATAGACTTAATACAGATTGTACTTTATCTTTTCAAATTTGACAAGTTGATATAATAGACCAATATCAACTCCACTTCAGAGTAGTATATCCCTAAAAACGCCTTAATATTTTAAATCCTTCATTTCAAGGGTAAATAGAGATCATTTGCTTTTTTGGAAAAATAATCGTTAATATAGCAAATTTTCCGAAAGAAACTAATGGATCATGATCAGAAACTCTATTCCCCGAAATGGTTTTCCAATTAAGAGTTTTAAAAAAATATGAACAATGCCCATTTTTGAACTAAAGTTATTTAGATGTAGATGATAATATTGTATTTTATAAATAAACTAGCTAATACCCGTGATTTAATCTGTGTGTTTAGTTATTGCGCCTTGCAAAATATACACCAAACTTTATGTCCTGGTTTCGATGTCATACATGCTACAAAATTGTTATTAACAAATAGGTAACGAAATAAAGCAGAAAAGGTGTGTACTACACGGTAAAATGAACCCACGATCTGTGAAATACCTACCATTTTACTGCTCTCTGAAACAACTGAGCTATCGTAACATAACTCGTTAACAATAACACAAAAACATAGAATTTAGTTGCCAATCTTTTGACATTTACGTAAAATAAAATGAATTGAAAATAAAAAATAAAAAATTGGTCAAGTGCAAGTCGGACTCGCGCACGAAGGGTTCCGTACCATTATCTATGCAACATAAGGCAACGTTATTAATAAATGAGCAAACAACACACACAATACTTAATTAATCACGTTTGTTGTATGAGAGCAAGAAACGGTAAAAAAATCATGTTTGTTGTATGGGAGCCCCCCTTAAATATTTATTTTATATTATTTTTAGTATTTGTTGTTATAGCGGCAATAGAAATACATCATCTGTGAAAATTTCAACTCTCTAGCTATCACCGTTCTTGAGATATAGCCTGGTGACAGACGGACGGACGGACGGACGGACAGCGAAGTCTCAGTAATAGGGTCCCGTTTTTACCCTTTGGGTACGGAACCCTAAAAAGCAATTATCATTTTACGTAATCGTTCGATAGCACTGTTCACCCAAAAGTAATGTGTGCCGAGCGATTGTAAAACTACTTCAACAGATAATATAGAATGAGTTACTAAACACATACCGTTTTTCATTAGTTAGTCATAAGATAATTGCATTAGCAATAAATAAGGCTTAATATATCTAGCTCATTAGTACCGAAATGAAAAAAATCTCTTGTTAAATTCAATTACCTACCTACTTGACTGTGGTCTGACTATTGAATTAGCAATAGAGCCAAGAAACTACAAATGTGATAATAAATTAAGTTACAGATGATACAGAATCTTTATTTACTAATTTAATTTGTTACTTTTAAATATAGGTATATAATTTAGCACAAATTAAAGTAATACTACGAGTTTAAAGATACAATTAAATGAAAGTAAAAATTAAAGGTTATAAAAAGTGACAGCGACCCGTCCTAAGTTGGAAAAATAGGAACGCTGATCGGCTATTGTTGTGAGATGGACATACGGCAATCTCACAACGCCGATTTTCAGCAGAGTCCTGAACGTAAATACCTATCATTTGTCGGACGAAGGATGCTAATAGTCGCTAAGATTGTATAAAAAACTACGATTTAAAATATTTTGTTCATGATGTAAATATCCGAAAAAACAAAAAAAAACATTTAGCGTCTTATTCATAATGACTTATTGGAGGTTTAAACGGAGATTTTATCGGAGAGATAATAACACCCGTATTCACAAACGTTACTGTGAGGTCTCATAGTAGGCATGGACGCACAGGGTTAGCAAAATCATTTCAAAAACAATACTTAAGTGGTGAAGCGCGCTATGCGTTTGTTAAACTGAACGCATACCTAAGTTTTGTCTATGAATATAAAGGCTCGATGAACGGAACGCACTGAAAAGTGTTACCCTTTGCACAGTGCATCAACACTTAAGTACTTACTTATGTAAATATTGTTTGTGAATACGGGTGTAAATGTTTTAGCGTGAAAAGACTATTATGAAGAACGATTTTTGACAATTTTCGCGAACCGATTTTAGCGAACTTTTAAACCTCCGATAAGTCATTATGAATAAGACCGTTATACTACAATACAACGTAAAAAAACGCAGTACAGTACAAACATAGAACAAATTTCCTTATCTATTTATTTGACACTACAGAATTAGGAAACTTAATATAATTCGTACTAATTCATATCATCCTATTCCTGTGTACTCCTATTAGGTAGCGTCTCACTATTGGGCACAGGCTTACTTCACTTTGGGAGGGATTATTATCTACTGAGCTCTAATTAGGCGTGTGGGCATAGGGTCTAATTTCAAGTTTTCTGTCTCGCACAGTACATTAAAATACTTATAATATCTCTTAGCTAACACCTACATCACCCAACATCATGCCAACATCATCACAACTATGTCAACAAAGTATAGTTGACTAAATGCTCTTTCAGGTGGACGAGATCCAAAATAAAGAATAGAGAGAAAGAAAAGACAAAAGAAAATCTCTACCGAAAATATATTCGATTCACTTTCACAGTTGAAACTTAGTTAATCTGAGTTTAAGTTCAGACCACAAACGATATATCACAGTGTTTTAGACCTAACCTAGAGTAGCGAGGATTACCACAGATAAGATGGTCGCTAAGCAACGTCTTAATAAGGATTCCATTGTTTTATATTTGCGTCTATTTTAGCTTTAATGTAATTGGACTAAGTACAATTTCTTAAAACAGAAAAAACTGGCAAGTATGACTTGGATGATAACATGGGTTCTGTAGAAATATAATCATAATTTAATTTGTTACATTGTTATTATTTTTCTCTTAAATTTTAGTTTGTGGTTAAAGCTCAAAAAGCGTAAATTTCGAATTATTTCACTTTTTGAATAAACGTGTTTATCATCATCGTAACAATGGTGGCAATTCTATATGCGCAACTAAACTTAACTAAAAAATAAAAATAGATTGTGTGAATTACGCAATTCAGTAATGTTAATTGAACTTTCTTATTATAATGACGATGTGGTACCTATATACTAGAGTTTTAATTATTATACATGTGCACAATGAAATAGCTAATTTATCAAAATACACCATAGGTAGGTACTTATTTTCATTTTTTTGGGTTAAGTTTAATTGTGAACTTCGAATTGGTGCCAATATCATTACTATTATAAGTCATGAGATTATCATCAAGTTACACTGAAAGCGTTTATTGTATGGGATACGCCTTAAATATAAATTTTAATATTTTCGTCTTTGTTGTTATCATAGCCGTCACAGAAATAAGTCATCTATGAAAACGTCTACCGTATCGCTACCATATTTTTTAGAAACGGACAGACAAATTCTATGTCTCATTTATATGACTTTTAGAAATATGGTCCCGTCTTACCTATTAGAACCCTAAAAGCTGTATTTGTCTTTATTTTCGCCAATAGAAGCTCCAAATGGATTATGGCGGTACTAGCATGTCTCGTGAGCTGACATTGTGTCTTATTGCGAACTGTTATTTTTGTTATTGTGTACGAGATTTTATTTAAGACTGGAAACATCGAAGTGTTAATTTAATATGATAAATATAGTTACAGTATTAGACATTATAGACTTATATAATAGACTTTGACTTTGACTTTGAAAATCCTGATTTTTTTTTATGATTTCTCTGTTATCGGTCTTTAATCATCATCTTCCTGCCCTTATCCCATTATTTGGGGTCGGCGCAACATGTCTTTTTCTTCCATAGTCTTCTATTAGCCGTAATGTCTGTGTCAACTCCTCTTACTTTCATGTCCTCTTTCACACAATCCATCCATCTTTTCTTAGGTCTTACTCTAGATTTTTTTTTGTTATCGGTCTTTAATATGAGTGCAAAATTTCAGATCAATCTGACCACTGAAAATGGGTTGAAATAACTTTCAATGGTTACTTTACATAGCTTAAAGGGCACCACTAACGGTATATTAACATAGCGATAAAGAGACAGATGTATATAGTTGGTCTTTTCTCGTCTCGTCTTTTTTTTTCTCTAAACATCTGTCTCTATACCTCGTTTTGATCCTCTACTTGATCTTATGTTATAGTAATTATTATAATTTTATATTAAGTTTTTGTTGTAAGGTAAAAGCACCTATTACCGAGGTAAATCGAGGAAGTTTGACTTTAGAATAAAATATTTGGGGGATCAGGACTTTCCTCGATAAATAAGGATTTTTTTAACGTTTTATAGACTTTAAATTTCGTACTTCTCTCATTTCTTTTTATTTACTTTAAAGCGTTATTTTTATTAAAATTATTTTTAGCCAGCGTTACTACTTCATCTATTACCGAGGTATGCCTTACTATTTTTATCCATTACCGCGGTATATGTCTCCTATTACCGAGTATAGAAGAAAAAATATATCTGCTGTCCTGATGGTTCCGTACAAAATAAAATACACACAACACTGAGCTTGACATGCTGCTGCCCGTGCTATGGTGTTCTTTCATTGACTTAGTCGTCTTTTACGACACCCACGAGAAGATTGGTGGTATTATTCGTAGCCGGCACCACACAGAAATTATTTTAAATAGGTATTCATTATCATAAAAAATAATTACCTACTAAGTAAATATATCTATTCAGAAACGGTACCCTACATACGGATACTGATTGCCTTATCACTCGGTATCGGTAATAGGTTCTGTTCTCGATATATGAAAACTCTATTTCCGAGTACTTGACACTCGGTAATAGATTCTGGTATAATCTATTACCGAGGTATGCCGCGGTAATGGGACTGGAATAATATATTTTAAAATGTAATTCCGACCCATAAAAACTACAAAAGTTTATGATTTTTTGTTGCCAATTCGCAGGAAGAGTTTTCGATCCTAATGAAAAGCAGTATTTTAAATTAGTAAATAGGCCGTATTATCATTATTTTGTCAAATTAATATAGCAAAATTAAATGTTTTATGCCATTTTGGATTTGCAGTACAAAAACTACACTTCAAGTACACTACTTTTTATTATAATTTGATGAAATTTACTGGAATTTGCATACATCGGAAATATATTTTTCGTTTTTAGAATACATTAGTGATGAAATATAGTGGAATGTTCTCTAATAAGATTGTGATTTTGAAAATAACAAGCAAATATCTCGACCCTCAATATTATCCATTACCGATGGTACCCTCGGTATTAGAAGCTACCCCTAATTTTACGCACCTATCACCGCGAATTTTTTTTATCGATATTATTCTGTATTTTTACAAAATTTCGCCATGAAAAGTATGAGATAAAACTCCTAGAAAATCATAAAAACAAGTAAACAGTATCCGTAGACAATTATAAAGTATATTGCTATATATATCTCGTATCAAAAATGTGAGTGCACTTGCATGAATTGGCCCGTGCTTGTATGGACAGAACCTGCACCTGCGCTCCCGCCGCACAAATGGAGTGTTTTTGATCCGTTCGGGCTTTGGTATACTCCCTAGCGCCCGTTGTTACGATGTAAAATACTACAAGTTACAACTTGTCCGAAATAATATTGTGCCGATGTTACTGTTATTAAATTAAAATACGAAAATATCTCATACATCGGTAATTGATGCCGATTTTGCATACCGCGGTAATGGGTGCTTTTACCTTACCTTGATGTTGTAGAGTGATTCAAAATAAATGTTTTTTCTTTCTTTCTTCTTTCTTTCTATCATGCTATAATAAAATGACGTAATATGCCGTTTGTGGCGCCCTTTATTCATTGATAGATACGTAGGTGCCGAGTTTATAAAAGCGTGTTAAAAAATTCATGATCCGTTACTGCAGACTTTTTTAAATTCACAATGAGGAAAGAATCTGCTTACTTTGAAAATAATTCTGTGTAAAATATCTATTATTATGTTAAAAATCATATACTACAGCATACTAAAACAGAGTTAACACTTGATACTAAGCTTCCTTACAACAGTGAACCGCTCGCTACCTTTACCCCAACTTATAATGAAAGGTAATCACATATAATCCAACAAAAGTTAATATCTTAAACTGGTACTAAGTATGAAAGTTTCATCCCCCTTGGTCTCAGATTATCCCATGATAATGAGCTGGCAGACCACTCTGTTTTCATTACTATAACGGCTGGTTTCCGGACGTAATGGCCCATAAACATAGCCACAAATAGACTGGGAAGAAAGCAAGTTCTAGCAATAACCTTGTGTGTGTCACAATGATGGTAGATTGCTGGATACGGCCAGAAGATTCTCTATCAATTCTACACGTTATCTATTCTTCTTTGCTCCTTTTGGATCCTTTAATAGAAATGGGAGTTCATTCTAAAATTTAAACGCATCTCAAATGTAAACGCAAATCTTAATACAAATGTAACCGTTTAGGGAACATACTTAGTTACATTTCTTTTTAAGACTTCGTACACAAAAGAAACTCATAGTTTTCGGCGTACAGCTGTTTGTCAGTCTTATTAAAAAAATACCTAAAGCATAATTCTAATTGTTGCTCCAAACAAATTTCCCATATTTTGATATTATTTAAAGAATGGGAAATTCCATTTGAAATTGAGTGATATTACATTATTAATAATGGAGTTAACAGCTTGTTGTGTAGAAATATTATAACACTTCCAGTGTATCAATATCTAGTGTTAAACTTGAAAGGTTAGTTTTTGACGAAGATTCAAGTATTTTATGACTGTTTGATTACTTCTGTTTGTTTACGAAGTGAAGTGCAAAAGTAGTTTTATGGCTATTCCACGCGATTTATATTAAAATTCGGAACCTATAATTTAAAAAAAAAATGCCCAGTAATAGTTTTAGTAAGAAATTGCTTCATAAAATTATTAAATTTTTCAATAAGCATAAGTGAACACAAAATAGGGGTTAACGCGTAGTAATAAATATGTTTCATTTTTAAGATACTTATACCTAATTGAGTAGGTATTTTAAAAAATGAAGATCCGATTTCATGTGACTTTTCCTCGATTTCTCCATCAGATCTTGACCTGGTGCCAATGGGACCACACGGGAAGCACCAGTTTTTAAATAAAAAAATAATGGTTAAAATCGCTTCGCCCAGTTAAAAGCTATGAAGAAACAATAATAAATAAAACATACAGACGAATTGAGAACTTCCTCCTTTTTTTAAATTGGTTAAAAACCTCTTTTTGAAGTCGGTTAAAAATAAACTGTTTGGTTTTCTAAATCCTTAAAATTAAACAGTGATTAAGTGAAACGACTTGTGTGTTACAAAGTCCCATAATTAGTGAATGTCTCATAATTACTACCAGTAAAATGTAGGAAACACCAAAGTGAACTAATGGTCAATAAACGCGATCCTATGGGAGCGTACAGCGAGCTCCGGGAATTGTTCCCGTTGATCCCATCCCTAATCCCGGGAACGGGACAGTTGAGGCGGATAATGCGTTTAGTCGCATTATGACAGCTCTGATTTAGCGACATTATAACGTTTTATTATTAAAATAGAGACGTCATAGCTATCATACTTTTTATTTTATTGGATAGGTATGCGAGAAATATAAAAGTGATATTTATCGGGTTTTTTAACCGGCTTCGAAACATTAGATGCTAGTTAATTGTTTTATTTTCGAGTGTTTTATTAGACTTTTCAAAAATGCGATCAAAAATATCTTCCCTTATTCTTCTCCCTCCTCCGCTTTTTGGGAGTGATTATGGTCCACTGTGCCGCGTTGACCAGGCGTGTTGGCACAGTATAAAAAAATTAAGAAGAGCAGCAGAGCAGAAAGTCATTTAGTCGCATTATGACAGCTCTGATTTAGCGACACGACAATATAAAGTTTTATTATTAAAATAGAGACGTCATAGCTATCATACTTATTGGATATGCGAGAAATATACAAGTGATATTTATCGGGAAAACCCGAAACTACCCGAAAACTAACCGACTTAGAAAAATTAAAACCTAGTTATTTCTTCTATTTAGGTGTGTTTTATAAAATTTTTCAAAAATGCGATAAAAAATCTCTTCTCTTATTCTTCTCTCCACCTCATTAATGTCCCATTGTTCGGCACGGACCTACTCCACTTTGGAAGGGATTTTGGTCCACTGTGCCACGATAACCATGGTGTTGGCACAAGATAACAAAATGAAGAAGAGCAGCAGAGCAGAAAATGAGCAAAAAAACAAAGTTTTTTGTATGTAGGACGTAGATTTGTCCCTACGTAAGCTTATATCTCCCAAACTCCACAACGAATTCTGATGCGGTTTTTTGACAAAGAAGATAGATATTTTTTATGGATGATTTGTTAAGGTTGTATATTCCAAATTCCACGCGCACGAAATTATAGGCGATAAAACAAGATGAGTTTTATTTTGTATTTTCCTTTTATCAGTACATTTCAAACATTACGAACTCTTCTCGTCTCAAACTAAGCGAAATGCTAGTAATGGAAAAAATTTATAAATTAATCTGACGAGCCTCGTGGTTGAGTGGTTCATATAACGGACTGCCGATCAAGAGGTCGCGGGTTCGATTCCCGCTCGGGACAATCATTTGTGTGATTTTTTCTAATTGTCATACAAATGTTTGTACTGCGTCTGGGTGTTTCTATGTATTATAAGTATATATTTACAAAAGAAAAGTAGTATGTGTATTCTATACGTATTCTGGTACCCATAACACAAGCATATAAGCTTAGCTTGGGACCAGAGGACGTTGTGTGAAATGTCCATAAATATTTATTTATTTATTATTTATAAATTAATCTATAGGTACAAATAAATCTGAAGAAAAAAATTTTTGTACATTGAATATATTTACATAATAGTCAGGTGGTTACAGGACAACCAACAGAACACATATCCAGCATTTTAGAAATTTTTGTCTGTTTGTCTGTTTAGATGTTTGTCTGTGCACGCATCACGTAAAATGTACAAGACTTATAAATATAAATGTTATACGTAAAAATTGTACACTCCTCAAGGTATTACTCTGTCTTTGTTTTATCGCAATCGGTCCACTCAATCTAGAGATATTTACATAATACGAAATTTCTCGATTTGGTCACTTGCAATGCCATCTAGCGGCTAAAAAAGAATCAAAAAATTAATTGGGTCGATCGAAAAAACATCGATCCACGCGGATGGAGTCGTGAGCACAGCTAGTAAATAATAAATATTAATGGACATTTCACAAATAAAGCTAAGCTTATTTGCTTGTGTTATCGGCACCAAAATATGGATAGAATACATAAACTCCTTTTTTTTTGTAAATATATACTTATACATAGAAACACCCAGACGCAGAACAAACATTTGTATGACAATTATAAAGATCATACAAATGATTGTCCCGAGCGGGAATCGAACCCGCGATCTCGTGATCGGCAGTCCGTTACATGAACCACTCAACTACGAGGCTCGGTTTTGTAAATAGAACGTTGAAAACCTTATGTTTAAAATGATGTATCATAATATTTTTCATATGTATGTGTGTGTGTGTGTGTGTGATATTAGCTGAAAATATGAGGCGGTTCGTTCATAATGTCGGCTTCATTTGTCACAGGGTGTGTGCCAAGTGTTCTCCTAGTGTTAATAACCTGCCTCCGTGGACCACTGCCAGGTTGCAGGTTTGGAAACTAAGGTTTAAGTTAAAAGATATTAAACATTATTATATTGGAGTGTTTTTAAACTTGCATAAACTAAAATTCTAATATCGTGTTTGTTATTTAATTCCTTAAAATAACTGACCGTAGAAGACACATTACAGCTCAGTCTCACCCGTGACCATGGTGACTGCAAAGTCTCCGAAATGTCGGGCCAAAACTTAAAACAAATATACTCGTCTAAATCCGTAAAAAGTAGTTCTATTTAAACAAATGAGTCGCGCAAGTGTTAGAAAATATTAAATATTATTATGTTGTTTCATATTATTTGCCTAAATTATCATATGACTGGTTTTTACAGCTCTCTGGGGTACAAATATTGTGGTCATACTTGTATTCTTATTCGTCACTATACGTACCCAACTGTGGTCACGATCGGTATATGCACTGCACACTAGCGGCCGCCATCCGCCGTGTGGATTTCGGTTTTCGCGGTAAAAATATAGACCTTTTTCACATAAAGTCTTCATAAATTGTAGTCTATGTATCATTCTGACGTATAAGCTACATTATTGTAAAGTTTCATTAAAATTCATTCAGTAGTTTTTGCGTGAAAGAGTAACAAACATCCAAACATCCATAGGTACTCACCAACTTTCACATTTTATAATATTAGTAGGACACCAATATGGTTTTGTTTTTTATTGGTTTTGTTATATATATTATAATTGCTAACTAATTTGTGTTGTTCATTTACACGTTTGCACCAAATATTATAGGTATGTAAAATATTTGGTGGATATTTTTCTATTTATGGTTTCTATGTTTCATTTTAAGATCTTGACGATAAAGATCTACATCAAACACAGATTTAGTACCTAGATCCAACGGTCTTCACAACTTGAAATGTATTTATATAAAGGAGTGTGTGTAGGGATTTCTTATTCTTGTGTAATAAATTAAAACAGGCACTGGTTATAATAATTGTATTTCACAGTTTTACAGTTTAAGCAGCACAAGTATAATAGTAAATTAACTGGTATAAAAAGTATAAATAACACTACAACATTGCTTAGGAATACTGACATCCTAAGGGAATATTAATAGTACAATCAGACTGTATTATTTGAATTCTCCATCATGAATTATCATAAAATTACGAAGATATTTAAGAGGATACCAAAATAGCTTCGTGCATTTTTATACGGACGAAGTTTTCATTTTTTCTTTAGATTGAATGGCTAGAGCTCTAATTTTTAAGTATATGTTTTTTCAATATATAATCTAGGATCGCATAAACTCAGAAACGCGATTGAAAAAAGTTTTCTCGATAGAAAATCTTAGAGAAACAACCTCTCTCATTTTTTATTTTTTTTCATTTGTCGGTCTATTATCGCGTATTAACTAATGAAATAACTTTAAAAACATAAGTAATTATTATATAAAGAAACACGTAAGCCGGAATTAAAATATATTTAGTAGATTTTGAGTAAACAAAAATAAATATCGCTAATTCTTCATTTTCTATACCTACTAGCTGTGTTAATAGGTACATGTCGACGATAATATTGATGTAGGCCCTTAAGTTGAAATTTTTACATTCATAATAATTATGAAAATTTGAATTTAGACATGTCAAGTCCGAAACGTTTTCACTACAAAGGTTTAAGTATTATAAGCAAAAAGATTTAATGCAAAAACGTGTTCCTTCATATTAAATGTGTCTCTTCTAACTTGGACTGTAGCATAAATGCAACGTAAGCTACGAGCGCTGTATTACGGAACCTAACAAATAATTTTGACATTGAATAACATCTAATTGCTATAAGGTTTTGATTAATTTAACGATTAAGAAAATATTTATAATTTTTTTGTATTTCAGGTAGAAAGTAATAACAGAAAACCAGCTTATATCAAGTCATAAAAAGTTACTTTTTAAGCTATCAGAGATAGGAGATAACTTCTTCTGTAAGAGACGGAAAACTATAAACTAAGACCCTTGCCAATACGCCTGGTTAGTGCTGCAAAAGTAAACCAAATAGGTACTCTCCCAAAGTGGAGGAGTCCCGTTCCCAACAATGGGATATTAATGTACTGAGAAGAAAAACAACCTACGTAACGGATTTTGATGCGGTTTCCTTTAATAGATAGAGTGTTTCAGGATAATGACTTTTTTGTACAAATTGTTTATACTTCGTGTATTTAGAGACGTGGAGGTAATAAATATAAAAACAGGTGGAACCGCTGGCATAACCTAGTCTTATATATAAAAATAGATTTCAAATCGTGCTCTTATTATAATCCCCTAGTCGTTTAACACAGAAAACCTAGATCGTAAGGTTAATCCAAATAAATCTAGACCGTATTAATCATTAAACTCCATTTAAACAGCAGTTAGAACTTTTAAAAGTAATCAGATAAGTATATAAAAGTTTTTGAATGTTGTTCAGTATGCACTTAAATCTCTGTAGTTTTTATCTATAAATGGCTAACTAGTTTTTAATAGTTTTAATTCCAAAAAGTAAAAGCAATTTTTACAAATAACTTGATAGTAAAAAATGGTAGTAAATTGTATGAACTTCGGTAATTTTTTATAAAATTGACTCAAGTGTACTTACTGTGTTAGTCAGTGATATATTATTATGGTCTTATTCATAATGATGACTTATGGGAGGTTTAAAAGTTCGCTAAAATTTTCAAAAATTGTTATTCATAATAGTCTTTTGATGATAAAATGTTTATTATGTCTCCGATAAAGTTATTGTTTAAATCTCCGATAAGTCATTAAGAATAAGACCATTAGTCTTTATTATATTAAAAAAGTAGGTACATAAAAGTAAATATGTGCAGGAGATGAGAGATGAGATACTTCAAAGGTTATCTAATCTTCTAATATATAAAATTCTCTTGTCGCAATGTTAGTTACCATACTCCTCCGAAACGGCTAGACCGATTTTCGTGAAATTTTGTGTACATATCCGTTAGATCTGAGAATCGGACAACATCTATTTTTCAAACCACTTCCACCCCTTCCCTGACATTTGTATGGCAAAACAACGTTTGCCGGGTCAGCTAGTAAACAATATTAAACTAGCCATTTCCCGCTACTTCGTACCTTTACATATTAAACAAAAAAGCCATCTTCTTGAACCAGTCTATAAAAAAAACCACACCAAAATCCTTTAAGTAGTTTTGAAGATATAAACTCACATAGGGACATACGTACTTACAAAAATAACGACTTTGTTTTATAGTAAGGATAAAGATAAATGGAATTGTATATTTATAATTTTTAGGTCTTGTATACATATAAACTTACTATTTTATCTATTATAAATATTAAAATCATCTGTTGCGAATCACACATTTAATAATTTTGTTTGAAACCCTCAGCTAAACATACTAAAATCGGGCGTACTTTTAAATTTTTTATCACGATTAAGTCCCTATATTTGTTTAAATCGTAATTCATTACAAAAATCTACATTCCAATAAAATATTTCAGCGATACATATAAATTACATTACGGTGGCAATAAAGATTGGGAAGGAAAACAGTTTATTTTTACAATAACGTTAAACAAAAACAAGATAATTCCGTGGATTCCGGGGAACACCCGAGATTTATGTACGCGCACATATCAACCATCTCAATTTATTTTGTTTCACCGCCATTTCTGATAATACGTACCGCATTGAACTATCACGCCATAGGCTTATTTGTATACTAGTTATATCACAAGGATTCTTTTCACAAACTTATAAAGTAAAATATTTTTTCAAATGTTATCAATATTCATGAACATAACGTCCTTTGGTCCTTGGCTAAGCTTATACGCTTGTGTTTACTAGAATACGGATATTCTGCATACGTCGGGAAACAAACTTGCAACGTCATAAACGACAGTCCATTGCATACCATAACCACTAAGCCACGAGCTCCATAAATTTTCACCAACTCATTGTGTATTGAAATCGATTGTTGCTATTTCGTTAGTTTTCGTTTAATCAATGCAACGATAAAATAACCAGGTCGGGAGTTACGTACTAACACCGAATAATTCTGTGTGTACTGATAATGATTCTTAAGTCATTTGATTTAATCGTCTTCATACCCTCACGTGTTTTTTCATGGGGGCAGGCAGAGAGCGCTATCTGCAACGATTTAAACACACTTCCTTTGATCATTATCGAATTTCCACTTGGCAAAAGTGTTTGCGTAATGTACAGAATAATAATTTGTGATTTCATCTTTCTGTGTATACTAATATTTACGCATGTTTTTAAAAAAAAAAATTGGTCAAGTGCGAGTCGGACTCGCGCTCGAAGGGTTCCATACCACTATCTATGCAACATAAGGCAACGTTATTAGTATCGAGCAAGAAACGGTAAAAAAATCATGTTTGTTGTATGGGAACCCCCCTTAAATATTTATTTTATTTTATTTTTAGTATTTGTTGTTATAGCGGCAATAGAAATACATCATCTGTGAAAATTTCAACTCTCTAGCTATCACCGTTCTTGAGATACAGCCTGGTGACAGACGGACGGACGGACGGACGGACGGACGGACGGACGGACGGACGGACGGACGGACGGACGGACAGCGAAGTCTCAGTAATAGGGTCCCGTTCTTACCCTTTGGGTACGGAACCCTAAAAATAGGTAAAAACTTATAACTATCAATATTTTTACCATATTTAGATACTCATAAAAAATAAATCATTTTGGGACCTCATAATGGTTACATTATACCATAAAAATTAGTACCACATAATGGTTACATTATACCATAAAAATTAGTACCACCATGACATATACGCATTATACGCTAATTCAATCATATCACATTCATGATGGCTAATATAGTTCAGTGTTTTTCCACTAGAGGCGCTGTTCAAGTTTACAGCTAGGAGGATAAATATAGGAGGATAAATAATTGTACTGTTTACAGTGTTTGCAAGCTTTTTAAATAGCTATATTATTATGTAAATATGATTAATATTTAAACAACAGACAGACATTTTTTTATGTATAGTTTATTGAATGAATGAATGAATGAAAACTCTTTATTGTACGCCAGAAAATAACTTACAAATATTAATAACAATACATCTTATATTAGGTACAAAAGGCGGTCTTATCACAAATATTGCAATCTCTTACGGACAACCATGAAATGGAGTCGATTATTATGGTCGTATTAGTCGATAAGTGAGAGATTATTCGTTTTGTTAATAAATTATTAGCCTCGATAAGTATAAGCCAAGATATGCGTAGCTTTTCCTTCGAAAAACTGCCTTTAATGTACCAATAATTATATCTTTACTTATTATAAAACAATGTCATTATTTTTGTATGTATGCCCATAGTGAGTTTATATATTTAAAACTACGAAACGGATTATGATGTTGTTTTGTTTAATAAATAGAGCGGTTTACGAGGATATCTTTTTTGTATAATCTCTTAATGTTTGGTCTCCAAATTCCGAGCGTGCGAAGTTGCGGGCAGCAGCTAGTTTTATTTATAAAAATAAATATCTATTGATAATTTAATAAGCACCTCGTAAATAAGCTCAAGGTTGCACAGCGTGCTATGGAGAAGGCTATGCTCGGTATTTCCCTACGGGATAAAGTCCGAAACACGGAGATCCGTAGGAGAACTGGCGTGTCCGACATAGCCCGAAAGGTTAGCACGCTGAAGTGGCAATGGGCAGGCCACATCACTCGTAGGACTGACGATCGTTGGGGAAGAAAAGTCCTAGAGTGGCGACCACGTACCGGACGACGCAGCGTTGGGCGGCCCCCGACAAGGTGGAGCGACGATATCTTCAAGGTCGCGGGGAGACATTGGATGCAGGCGGTACAGGACCACGCGTTGTGGCGTTCTATGGGGGAGGCCTATGTGCAAAAGTGGTAAGTAAAAGTGCAAAACTTTACAAAAGCCAGAATCTTAACATAAGTATTAATAGTTTGTTTTGTAAAAATCATTTATATAACAGGTACTCTTATCTACGTAAAGCAAACTGCGAGCGTAACTCCGAGCCGAGCATTACACTAGACCGGAACTTAAACTTTTAATGGTACTTGACGCCAAAGAAAATGAGGTTAGTTACATTAAAAGGCTTTATCACGATACTTACTAAACATTCTCATAGGTATACCCAAAAACTAAAGAGATAATTTTGTTATAGAGCCTGCTAAAAGGTGAATTTTATTTATTTAAAATTTTTAATGTAATTATTTTACAAATAACTTTTTAATGGTAGTTGAAGCTGTCAAAAATTTTGTTCGAGTTTATAAACGGTTTAAGTACCTATGTGGTCGTTTAGAATTGACATCATTTTTTAATTAAATTACTGCAACCTAACAGTTTGAGAGAATCAAAGTTTAAAACTAAGCACCTACATGGTTGGGCGTAGATTAAATTCCGCTGCCATACTATACCATACTAGCTGTTGCCCGCGACTCCGTCCGCGTGGAATTTAGAAAAATTTCCCCGTTTTTGTAAAATTTTTCACTACTCTTCGCTTCTACTGGTCGTAGCGTGATGTTATATAGCCTAAAGCCTTCCTCGATAAATGTCTTTTCTAACACTGAAAATTTTTTTTAAATCGGCACTGTGTTTCCTGAGATTAGCGCGTTCAAATAAACAAACAAACTCTTCAGCTTTATAATATTAGTATAGCCATTGATAGAAAGCCCGATCTTAACAATGAGAAATTTATATAAATTTACCACTTTTTCGTCCTTTGGAAAATGAAAATACTCCTTAATAGCTTTAATAGTAACTGCTTTGAGTTGATAATGTTTTATGTTTTTTGATAATTGCTATAACATTCATTCAATCAGTCTGTCTACAATGTTGGCTTAAAAACAAAGAGTTTTTAACCCTTTTGTAGTACTCATTATTACATTTAATAAAAACAATTACGCTAAATGAGATTCCTTAGCACACAAAAAGTGTGAATACCTGTGCATTCAGTGCATTGGTGTGCATGTCTCGTCTGCTGAACACAATAGAAGCACAAGACAATACGTCACACCGTCAACAATAAACATCTACACCTATATGTACAATATGTACATGTACTAGGGATTATTCCGTTCTGTTTTAAGATACGTAGTAGTGTTTTTTATCAATTGCCAAAAAAAGCTTTAGTATTTTCTAAAGACGCATAAAGTATCCAAGTAATTCGTTCTTTTTATATTTTCTTCATCTCAGGCCACTAACGTTCCACATTTAAACACGGTTCTTCTCTACTTGAAAGGAGAATATTTGGTCTTCTTATGCCACATTGAGTAGGAGTCTTGGCACAGAGCTTTAGTTTCGAGATTTCAGCCTATCATTGAATATATTAGCTGCTTAAAATATCCGCTAGCTGGCTTTTATTGCACATCAGGGAGTCAATGGGTGGTGACATTTATATTCTTACAGTTGCAGTTGTAGCTATACAGACAAACGTTAGATTGAAATGCTTAAAAAAGTTTATTTCACACGCGAATCTGAAAGTATATTCTCTAGTTAGTATCAACAAAAACTATTTGAATCTACTCCTTAGAGATTCCATGAAATCCTCGCACTTAACAGCCGAATAAACTCAACTAGAAACAGCGCTGTTCATACACATAGCAAGTAATATCGTAAATAAAAGTCGGGCAGCGCCCTCCCGCGGCATTTACCGAAACTAACTGTAATTGTTTAACTGCACGGGTTTAAGGAGCCATCAGTATGTGGATATTTACAACATTGTCACTGTTTGTTTGTCCAGCTATGTATTGTATATTTCTATTTATATAAGAACTAAGTTTTTCTAAGTTTTTCATCTCCAAGTTGTAGAAAGTTCGGTTACTTTTTCTATGTGAAGTTTTTTCAATTCGACTCTCTTTTCATTAGTAAATTAAAACTTTTGTGACTTCTTTTATGTTTTATTTTAGCTACATTTTATTATATATTATGGCCTTATTGAAACATAACAAAATCTTTACTTATTAAACAATATCATTATTTTTGTATGTAAGTTTAAAAACAACGCAACGGGTTATGATGCGAATTGTTTTATAGGTACAGTGTCTTTTCTTTTGATAGTTTTGTTTTAAAATTCCTCGCTTACAAAGTTTTTTATGATAATTAATCACATAAATTATTGTCAGCTTATGTACTTTACATACAAAAGCTTTAGTTATTACTTGACATACTGAATGCGATAATATATTAGTTTCATTTATAAAAATGGCAATCTTAATACAACGCTAAAGACAATCACTATAATAATTTTATACAAAGATACTCGTAGCATAAACTACGTAGCCCTGCAAGCTCCGGTGTAATAAAGAGACAGGTTACTTCTGGTATATAGCGTTATAGCGACAATACAACTGTCTGTCTGTATACCACTATAGGAAGTTTATTTTATTAGGATTGTATAACGAGGTCGTCTGGAGAATCGTCTACAAAACTAAATAGTTGCGTAGAGTAAGGAAATACTACCAGAGTGTAAGAAAAGGTGGTTTTATTCTGGTAATAATTTTTTTTCTGCCTTCATCCGTCTAGTGATACATAATTAAAGAATCTTCTTCTTTTTCTTCCTGCCCTTATACCTAAGCTACTTGGGGTCGGCACAGCACGCTTTTTCTTCCAGCTTCTTCTATCGGCCAAATCACTTCGGTAACTATGTGGCCTCATCAGCGACTTATCTTCCATATTGAGTTTAAATGATTCTGTGTGTGGTATAATAAATTTCTGTGTTAATTTTAAGTTATTAGTTTTTTAATTTGTTCAAGTTATTATCTTTACTTATTATAAAACAATGTGGTAATTTTTGTATGCATGTCTCTATGTGAGCTTATATATACAGTTTTTTAATAGATAGGGTTTTTTTCTTAAGGTTTAGTGTATAACAGTTGGGGGCTCAATAAACATGAAGTAGGTTAGGTAAAACAAGAAAATAAAATTGGCATTATGGACGCTAAACGCCTATGTGATAAAAGTTAAAAGCTAAATTTCTTGATATGTTAGGCTAAGGATATTGATACAAAAAAGGCAGAAAGTGCAGGGTTCATAACAGTAGGTATAAGCAAGAACTAGACGGTTTATATAGTCCTTTATGGTAAGTAAGATTTAGTAATATTATTAGGTCTTAGTTAACAGTGTTTATGAAGACAAATGGTTGTTGTCAGGAGTCGTTTAATTAGCCATAAAGTGGCAAATGATAGCTCTTAGCTGTTGTTTATTATTTGCCACTTATTTGCGTGTCTTGATTGAAACTATGTAACATAATTATCTGTTATAATATTTTTTCTATATTTTGTGTGGTTTTTGATATATTTATAGGTAGGTACATCATTTTATCTGCGTAAAATAACGCTGCATAAAATTCCAAAGATGATTTGTTAAAGTAATCAATTATTTTAACAATTTATTGTTTAGAACTGAAGTTACTTTTAACAATAAAGTTAAAATAAAGTTCAATTTACTACAAATTTTAAAATGGAAATCTGCATTGAAAATTCCTTTATTTATTGAAAGGTACATAAAAAGCAGACGGATTAATATATAATATTTAGGTATTTAAATATTATTTATGTAAATGGAGATTTGCACTTTCTAAGGTTTTATGCTAATACTGAGAATTCGTATTTGCTTGCCTTATCTAAGTGATGGATAGAGGGCACCCCTAGCACGCAAACTATGGTGATAAAACGAAGGCGTTTTCATTGATAACGAATTGTTTTGACGCGATTGCGCTAATAAATTGATTTCCATTAATTTTGTCTAATATACTGCGGTAATAAAATTCTAAATTATTTAGGCCCTATCTGCCGCGCCTTAATCGACGTTACTCGATGTTAAGGTGTGGTACAATTTTTGGTAATAAGTAAATAAAGTATTTCTTTCAGCACTTGTTACCACACCTTAATATTAATATCGTTTCAATTACCAATTTAAAGATTGACATCTGAAAAAAAGTCTCAGTGTTTGTCTTCATCCTTCTTTGAAAAGGTTTTATCGATTCTCATAATTGTTTTTGCTTAAACAGATCCTCTCCGTGTGGTGACGGATTAAGAATACAAGTGTCACCACCCCATCTCCTCCCAAGGGTGCTGTAAAAATCAGCTAAGGGATATTGCGCACAAATAACACAACAACTCTCAACAACTCTCACAGGGGGTCTGTGAGAGACGGAAAACTCGAAAATAAACCCTGTGCCAATACGCCTGGTCAGCGCGGCACAGTAGACCATAATCCCTCCCAAAGAGGAGGAGGCCCGTGCCCAACAGTGGGACGTAAATGGGCTGAAGAGAGAAGAGAGAGAGAGATATCCGAGAATAGGATTTAAATTCCTTTTGATTATTTAAATATATTTTATAAGTTGTATGCAAAAAATTAAAAACTAACTTGAAAATTCTTAAAACCAGTACGAAAATTTCATCCTCATCTTAATAAACTAACAAGTACTTTGCATCTGCAGTAGTTATAAAGTAAAGCTTTCAGTAAACGCTACTTTCTGAATAAAATTTTCAGCTGTTGCAAAAATATTGAAGGCTTAGGCGGGCGGCAGTCAGCCGAGAGTCTCCACGTCAGTCGGCTGTGCGAAAGCTTTTGTACGACTTCTTACTAACTTCAAACGCGAAGTGATGTGTTATTGTTACTTAGTTCATTGAGTTTTTATGACATAATTACTTATAGTTGTAATACAGTTCGGTTATTTGTTTCCTTGTGAATAGTTTGCAAATTGTTTACGGTTATAGGTAAGTTTTATCAGCTTAATTTCCTTAAATTTAATGTTTTATAAGATTAGTTGGGTAACACTAAGAAGTTTAGCCATTTTCTCGTGACGTTGTAAGTCTGTAGGTATATCGTTATGAATTAAGTTAAATTTATAAAAAACCGTTTACTTAGTTTAAAACGGTACCTGCAAATTGACGTGCTCGTTCCTATTACCATATAAAAGGAATAGGAATGTAATTTTTAGATCTTCATATGTCCAGTAGTTTTGGCAATACATTGACATGTCATTCAGTCAGTTGTAACTGCATACCTTCAAAGGGTCGTAGGCTTGTTTGTCACATTGGTGGTATAATAATCAATTAGACAAAATTTTTCAAAAAAATTATGTGCTTATGTCATGTTCAATTTTGTTTCCCTACCACCGTTTCGTATGTTTTGTGATAACTGACTGATCGATTAAAACTAATAAATCTAGAAACCTGAAAACCTCTGGTTTCTTCCGTAAATCTTTGATTTATCCCTAAAAAGGTGAGAAGGTGTTCTTAGCATTTAAGAATAATGAAAATCCGTATATTAGCATAACAAATCGCGGATATAAGCCTGTTTATATAAAAAAATTTTGATCAAATACAAGCAGAGATATTCCTTAAGTAAAAGAACATACCAATAATAAATATATTTTATATGTTTGAACAGAAAGTTTGTCAGTATTTACTGGCGAAGTTGTAGCGACTTTGTCTTTTGTAGGTCTCTATAAATATTTGCTTCGAGCAAATTTAATTAAATATATGGATCGAAATAATGTCTTATTGATATTTTTAGAATATAAAGCTTTTATAAAGAAGTACCTAAATAATAGAAACGTGCTTCTCTCCAGCCCATTAACCTCCCACTGTTGGGCATGGGCCGCCTCCACTTTGGAATGGAGCATAATCCACTATGCCGCGCCGACTAGGCATATTGTTTAATTTTTCCGTCTCTCACAGAGGATGTTATCTGTGTTCAATATCCCTTAGCTAGCTTTTACTTTTACTTGGCTTTTTTATACTGGGAAGGAAAAGGGGTGGTGACACTTAAATTCTTATTCTGTCACCACAAGGACATAATGCTTATGGCTCTAAAAATACTAACTGTTTTGTTGCTCAGACAGAGTGATTTAGAAAGAAGCTCTGAATATATATTTTGTTAAACTTTTGTGTAATTTGTGTGAAATATAACGACAATTGTTTAAAGTGTCAGTAAAAGTCAAATGGAAGCTTTCATTTAAAACCCGTGCGAGGTCAGTTCGTTTTGTTAATAACATGTAGGTACTACTGTTGAAAATAGTAAATGAAAGAAGGTTGATGGATACATACAATGACATACATAATGTAACGTTCTTGAACGATCTTGTGGATGAAGCCAAGGAAGTATGTTTGGATCGTAGCAGACGCTGTTCTCTAGTCTCTGCCTACCCCAGTGCGAAGCAGGCGAATCTTTGAAAGTGATTTTAACTCACTTGCAGTAGTCGGATTAATCTAAAATTTTGCACATACTCGTATATCAAGGATCGATGATAATGCAATAATTTAAAAAAAAATTCAGGATTATCAAGCGTGTTTTTTAGTTTTTGAACTAAGTATATACTATATATATACTCATACATCTCGTGATACATTTACATACACGAACGATGCTTGTAAATGCTATTCACCTTGACCACTTTATTAACAGCTTGGTAGAGGAATAGACGAATGTTTTATAGATGTTTTTCTATTATGTTCATTTCAATCCACGTTCGCTGGTCTCAAAATAAACCCAATTTCTTTAATATTGTCATCATAATATCTTCACGCCTCTTTCCCATGACCTCCATAGCAGAGATGTATAGACTAGGTATAAAGTGCCATCTACTAAGGTTTAAACAAGGATTAATATTCAGAATAATGTGATAAACTAGCTTGCCCGCGACTTCGTGCGTGTGGAATTTAGAAACATTTCCATTATTTTAATTTTTTTCGAAGCGTGATGTAATATAGCTTATATTATTATTAAGTTAGTTTCAGTTAGTCTTGATAGTAGGTACTAATCGGCATCATTCTCACACTCCTGATACAACATAGTATCATATAATTGGAAAAAAAAATTAAAAGAAATGAAGAGAATAGAAAAAAATAATCCATGCAGTTTCCCGTCTGTTCTTCTCCATAGGATTCGCGTTTGGAACAGACACCTAGTTTCTGACGTTTCAAAAGAGCTTGTAAAACATGCCAACTTGAAATAAAATATTTTGACTTTGACTTTATAGCCTTTCTCGATAAATGGACTAGGTATACACAAAAAAAAATACAAAACAGTAGTTCCTGAGATAAGCGCGTTCAAACAAACAAACAAATTCTTCAGCTTTATAATATTTGTATAGATACCGACTACCTACCAGTCCCGACAAAGATATATCAATACCGCTGAAATATGAATATAGCCCATAATCAAATTATATTACACCAAAAATTTCAGAAATTTTTATCGATAAAATTTTAAATAAATATATCGATAAAAGAACTTTTAATGATATTTTAGCTGAGCGCCTTGCTGCTCTGGGTAACATATATAAATAAATTGCTCCTACTTATTTCAACAATCCTGTTTTTTGAGACCCCAGTTAGAGGCCTTTTATCGGCTTTCAGAAACTCTTTATACAATAAACACATTAGCAGTCAAGGAATTATTTACTTTTATACTTAGTTGAAATTATTATTTAATTTCAATATTCCACTCTCTTTAATAGCCAAAGATGTAATTATTCGCCAATATTTTAATAACTTTGCGGGCTCTTGGCATCGTCAATAGGTAGTTCTATTTAATGATAATATCTTTTTGGTAGGAGTTTTTGCTCTTTTGTGATACATTAGTACTGATGTAGTACCGTGTAGTACCGATGTAGCACCGATGTAGTACCGATGTAGTACTCGTGTTGTATCTACTCGTGTCGCACTCGTGTTGCACTCGTGTTGCACTCGTGTTGTACTCGTTTTGTACTCGTGTTGTACTCGTGTAGTACTTGTGTAGTACCGACGTAGTACCGACGTAGTACTGACGTAGTACCGATGTAGTACCGATGTAGTACTGAGGTATAACTGAAATAGTACTGAGGTATAGGTATAGGTGATGTAGTACTCGCTTAGTACACTGATGTAGTACGAATGCCGTATTGAGGATTGTTTATTGTGTTCATCACACAAATATTGATCCGAATGGGAATTGAACCCACAATTTCATTCAAACAGGTTCCGAAATCAATATGACTACTGAACCATGACAAGGTTAATAAAATCGAAATTATAACTACGTTTAATTTGCTACTTCACAAATATCTCTGTCCGAGTGTGACATTTATTCATGACCCATTTTGCATACTTTTTGTACTAAATGCAATTAATACAGTATGTGAATCATGCACATCACATGTGTTTGATTTATAAACAGATACAAATTTAACATCAGTACATTTGCTCTCAACTTATTACATTTTATAGGTGTACACTGTACAGGAATTTACGCAAATAATTTAGGACATAAATTATTATCTGTTTTGTTGTTTAGTTATATTTAGAAGAAAGGTTTAGGCATAGGTTTACCAAATAGTACACATGCGTATAATCTTGAAGACACCCAACTTTAGCCTGACTAAATCGTACTTATGAGTCTAATAAAATATAGCACCTATGTGATGTATAGTTATCGCAAAATGCAAACGTCACTTTTACAAGTAATAAAACAAGAATTCTTATGGAAAGAGACGCATGAAAAAAATTGGTCAAGTGCGAGTCGGACTCGCGCACGAAGGGTTCCGTACCATTATCTATCCAACATAAGGCGACGTTATTAGTATCGAGCAAGAAACGGTAAAAAAATCATGTTTGTTGTATGGGAGCTCCCCTTAAATATTTATTTTATTTTATTTTTAGTATTTGTTGTTATAGCGGCAATTGAAATACATCATCTGTGAAAATTTCAACTGTCTAGCTATCACCGGTCTTGAGATACAGCCTGGTGACAGACGGACGGACGGACGGACAGCGAAGTCTCAGTAATAGGGTCCCGTTTTTACCCTTTGGGTACGGAACCCTAAAAATGAAAAATATATAAGAAAATTGAAAATATGTATACATAATTCCATTACATTATTACTTATCTAAATTAGTATTTATAAGTGACGAAGAATATTTACTAAATCCGAAGAAATAAAAAAGTATAAATTAATTAACTGAATCATTTTAACATAATTAAAAAAGTTCTAAACGACAATGGTAACTTACAAAAATTTTATTAGAAAAATTAGACTTATAAGTTTTAAACTAAGAATGTCTAATTAGTTTCAATTAAAATGAATTGAAGACGTAGGTTAAGTAAGTGAATTAAATAAATAATTGCTTTTATTAATTATTAGTTGGTAAATATGTACAGTACCTTTAAAATAAATTAAATTAAAATTACATTTATACATTGGGGAGGAGTATTTTGATGCCTAGTTTTTAAGTATATATGTAATTTTAATTTAATTTATAATAAATAATTACATTTACTTTATTATCTTTAGATTTAGAACTGTCCGTGACGTGATAGGTGACGCATAAAGAATGCAAGTGTCACCACCTAATTCTAGCCCAGGGTAGGTACTGTAAGAGCCAGCTAAGGGATAATATAAGGAGTTAACGTTTACTGTGAGAGACGGAAAACTCAAAACTAGGGATGGAACCTATAGGAACATGCTTGATTAGCGCGGTATAGTAGTCCATAAACCCTCCTGAGTGGAGTAGGCCCGTGCCCAACAATTGGCAGGACAGAAAGAGAGTGATAATACACTTTTAATATTAATAATATAATTATATACTTTTCAAAAGATATTTTAACAAAACAAATAAAAAGTTTTAGATCTACTTCTTTATTTATTTTCAACTAGCTATTGCCCGCGACTACGTACGCGTAATATTTAGAAATTAAACCTTAACAAACAGAAGTTTACCATATCACTCGATAGATGGCGTTGTGCAGGTTTTTTTACACGCTTTATATTAGCTTCACTTGTATGTTTGTTTGTATGTTTGTTTGTATGTTTGTTTGTATGTTTGTTTGTATGTTTGTTTGTATGTTTGTTTGTATGTTTGTATGTTTGTAACTGACTCCTTTGGACGCTATTTTGACCCACTTTAAACGGTCAGATTCTATTCAAATTTTGCACACCTGTCAAAGACCGATGACAATGCAATAATTCGATTAAATAAAGCGTGTTTTTTAGTTTTTTTAAACTATTTTTTTATTTTTAATTCGCACTATGGTTTGGTTACAAACATTAACACTTAAGCTCGTCAAGATTTTCAGTTTTTAATTCCGAATTTTCGCATTTATAAATTAGTAAGGAGTAAGGATTGATTGTAATCTGGTATTTAATATGTGTTGATAAAGCATCAACAGATAATAATATACAATTGTACCTGTTCCTGAGATACGATTTGGTGACAGACAGACAGCAAAGTCCCAGTAGTAGGGACACATTTTACCTTTCGTTCGGAACCGTAAAAAATTATAACTTTGTAGAAAAAGTCAAGCTACTGAAATGCTTAAGAATTTCTTGATCCACAATAACTGCAGATCATAATACATTTTCCCTTCGTTTTTTTAGGTCCTGTCGTAAATTATAGCCATAAATTAGTGCGGGACACATTCCCGTTTGCCGGGATTAATTAAACCCTGTACAGTTGTTTGTGTGTTAATTATTTATTATAAATACATGTGTGTGGTTGCACACAAATGAGATCGTTTCTTCGTTGCGTTTTATTTATATCTCATGTTCAGTTTATCGGATGAATGACGGTATTTTACGGTTCGTCGATTACGGTTATTTTGTTCGGTTTTTTATTGTCTTAATTTTGATTTTATTTGTTAGAAAGCTTGTAGAGATTTTGTGTTAGATAATTACATTAATGATTGTTTTTCTAATATATTTTTAGAAGGGTGTGTGTTGTTGTGATGTTTGATTATTTTAATTGATTTTGACTACTATAAATAGCCAGGGATTCTCTTACAAAGTTCTGAGAATTTAGACACTTTACCATCCATTATTACTGCTACTTATAAATATAACAATCTATGAAGCGGTCGGAAGAATCTATTGGTGGATTGATCTGAAATTTTCCACATGTAATTAAGGACTGATCACAATAAAATAATTACATAAAATATCCATGATTTTGAAGTGGTTTTCATAAATTTTTTAAACATAGCAAAGCTTTGCTATTGGTAAGCTAAGTAGCAAAAACAATTAGTTTTTAGCATTATTCTACTTCACGAATAAAATTTTAATATTCACACAATCTTTTTTAGACTGTAAACCAGTCTCAATGTAATACAGATCTACTTATGCAAAGTAAATCTACGGTAAATATTGACAGCAAAAATTAAACCAGTGCTCTCAAAGAAATACGAGTAAATAAATGACTAAATATACTTAGTTTTAAAACAGTAATAAAGTCAAGCGTAGCAAAATATTTCATAAAGAAAGGAACCGACTTTATTTGATACGATGCCAACAAAGTATCCAAAATTCATACGGGACACTTTCAGTCGGTCGAATTAGAATTTGACGTAGAAATATCTGATTGAAGATTTTTTTTGTCAATTCACTATTTATTATAACTTATAAGTTAAGTAGTTTGTAGTTATAGAATACTAGCCGTTGCCCGCCACTCCGTACGCGTAGAATTTAGAAAATTTCCCCGTTATTGCAACATTTTTCACTACTGCTTCGATCCGTGATGTTATATAGCCTAAAGCCTTCCCCTATAAATGGACTAACCAACAAAAAAAGAATTTTTCAAATCGGACTATTAGTTCCTGAGATTAGCGCGTTTAATCAAACAAATAAACGAATAAACAAACTCTTCCGCTTTATAATATTAGTATAGTTTCTTGGAAGTTAACAAATAAATGGGTCTTACTAATGATATTTTTGTTAAATTTTAGCTACTTTGTTTATTTATTAGTTACTTTTTCATAAATAGATAATAATAAAATAGATAGGTACTATGGAAACGAAAAGTTTATCATGAGTATTTGATTAGATCCATGAAATTGTTTATAATATTTTAACTGTATTTATGTAGGTACCTGTGGCAGAAAGCGCTGAGAAATTTCTAAAACGACAAAACCATGACGCTACTCTGTCTGTAAAAATAGTTTTATTTTAATAAGTAAGTCGCGCAACTTTGTGTAGTTGTGGATTGACTAAAAGTCGCCTCGTCTGAACACATTCTCTGAAGTCACTCATATGCCAGTGGCATGAATGAAGATGGTTCATCGCAAGTTGCAGTTAAAAATACCAGATATGATTTATACACCAACACAATTCAATTTCAATGCTTGTAGGTACAATTAGTCACTTATAATAAAGAACTTATTTTGTATGAGCTGTCATTTCCAATGACATTAGTTTTTAATAAAGATCTTGTAAGTAATAAGAATAATATTTTAACACCCTTCTTTATTAGTTTAGCCTGTATGTATCTGTCTAACATTTTTTTTTTCTTTTGTAGATTGATTGATTTCGTTATTTGCTAAGCTAAGTTAATCTACGCATCTATGTTCTTTTTTAAATTTATTTTAGGGTTCTATACTTAGCAGATGTAAATGCTTGTATGTAAATATACTTTAAGTTTTAAAGACCTCACTGATGAGATCAGAATATGCCTCCCTATTGCGGTCTACTTGCTACCGTCATGTATCTTGACATGACATCTAACATCATCCTTTCTCTACATTACAAAAGTATTGCTATGATTGGATACATTGATTACAATACTATAGCGTCTTTTAGCGCTTTCTGTAATATTTTCCACGGCGAGTGCTCTGAAGAACTTTTCTCTCTCATCCATGCCCCTTTTTTTAATCGTACCACGCGCTCTGGCTTGAGATTTTAACAATTTACTGGGGCCACCATATCTTTTCTAACAAAGAAATTTTGCGAGCCGTTTATTCGTAAAAGTTGCCAAAAATAAATAATAAATAAATAGGCCAGTCAAAACTGACTTATTTATTTTCAAAATAACCACATGACTTATAACAAAAAATACATACATTACCATATAAATTGTATTAGTATAATCCTCTATAATACCTGTAGTTGTACGAAGACATATTAGGAATACATTTGTCACAGCACACATGCAAATGATTGTGATGGATCGCTGTTTTATGATAGAAACCATGTGGATTTGCCTTTAATTTAGTTTCTGAAAATAATATATTTTTCCCTGAAAATAACCATTCAAAAAGCCTAAATAGCTAGTTAATTGCAACTTTCTTGTCTTTTAAACCAACTTGCAAAAAGGAAGAGGTTATTATATTCAGTTGTATATTATTTTCTATTTATGTTCACCAATTTTTCCGTCAACGGGGTGGTGACACTTGTATTCTTATTCCGTCACCACACGGAAAATATGAGCAGAATAAAGAGCAGTTCATATCAGCAGATATTTAACATATTCTGTAATCCATTAGCAGATTACAAAGTAATCTAAACAATAAAAACCAGTGCAGATGATACAAAAACATGTCGTTCATATAAGTTTTTAGATTGTTATGTTTCATTTATAGAATTCACTACGAGCTCTCCCGTTCCATTACATGATTGAACCGATATCTGACGTATTTTGGACCTATAAAACTATATAGAATCGACACAATATCGATTTAAACACAAAAGGTAAGTAATAAAGATATTTTTATATCGTTCAGCATCGAATATGGTATTTCTTGATGTTAGAAGTTGGTTCGAGTAAAACTTAAGGAAAAAGTGATCACCGCAAGCGGGCACCAACTGAGCTTATTGCGGTCGTGCTAACAGTAACCAATTTGACCACCACAATGTTCCTCGATTGAGACAACATCGCATTTTTAATGTGCAACGCCATCTATCGAGAATGTTTTGCAACAATCTCGACCATAAAAGTATTCTGTAAAGAACACTAAGTGATCGATCGATCAAGTTGGTGTAAACACTCGATGGATGGCGTTGTACAACATCATCAAGCGATGTTTAGATTACATTGAGAAATATTGTAGTGGAAAAGGTTATTATATGCTGGTCCCATGATAGCTCAGTTGGAAGAGCAATTAAACGGTATTCCGTGGTCGTACGGTATTTTTTCCACTATAATTAAATTTATTAAGATCTAGATCGGTTCCTTGGTATTTATTAGCATTTTTTTACATTATATTCGTGTATAATGCATGCAATTATTTTGATTCTATTGTTTTTTTCTAAGTTGTCGTTACTTTTCACATAATTCTGAAATATTTGAAACAAGGCAAACATATACGTAGAAAAAGTTTTACAAGCAGCTATAAACATCCAAATAAAGGCACTCGCTATCAATATCTAATACCGTTAAGAAAATTCGTTACACAAATTATACATACTATGATCTGAATAAGGCTGTAAGCTCCCTTTTATTATTGACGTATATTTAATATTTGACGGATATGGAACTGAATGAATTCACTACGAAATATTATTTCATAAAATTCTGGATATTTTTTACTTTTTTTACCAAGGAAAAAATGGTTACTACTACATTCGAACTAACGACCACGGAAACTATTCTATCGCTCTAATCTGCAGTTATTAGGATAAAAAATATTAGTCTATTGAATTCGGATGAATAAAAGGTTGTTTAAAACTTTGTTTAGGTAAACATATACTCGTATTATTAATCAGTCTGTCTCAAGAGTTTTGTGAAGGTTTTCTTTGAAACCTTAGCAGAAAATTAATCTTTAATTGTGACTCAACTTTGAATAAATTTTTCAACAATATTTATTATAAAGCTGTTCCTTTTAGAGAATTCAAAGTCACCTAGTCTTTATTAGTTTGAGTTATAGGTAGTTTGTGATCCAATAACAGAAATATTTATAAATATTTAATAAACTGGCAACATTCCTTAGTTTTCTCCATCTCCACTAGTGAATAAGTCTTCTTTTAAGAGAACCATAACGCACGGTTCTGTGGAGGAGCGTGGGTGATCGGACTACTCCAACCACAAATGGAGAATTCTCTGACCAGGCTAGCTGGTCAGTACTGGCCAGACCTTTCGCCCCACGATTGCATATTTGTTATGTAGACCTTGTTGCAGTCTTAAGTCGTGTGCAATTTTCACATGTGCGATTTAGGATCTTTGTGACGCCACATTTGTTATTCCACGCCATCTATCGGTCTCGTGATATATCATGGAGTGACAGCTATTCTCCACTAGATGTCGGTACAGTCGTATAGGACTGTACCAACCCCTTCTATCCAGAGACTTTCCGTGATTTTGACGACCGTTCTTTCACCTTATTGAGAGGCGCCATATGCAGTATCATTTATTAAATGGTAGCAATTCGAGAACCTTTCATACTTAACTGTTAGCAGCTGGTCGAGTAGTCAGCGGCAGTTTTCAAGAATCACATTCCTAACTTGTGACTAGATGATCACAACTGTTTTTCACGTCTAGGTTTCGTTAGGACTGTCTTAAAATCAATTGTTTGTGATCATCTACAACGTGATTAGGTTTATTTATCGTATTTTACAACTTTTGCACAAAAAATACCATTTCTTGTATAATGGCTGACTTCAAGCTTCACTATATCAATTGAGTTAATCAAGTATATGACTATTTTGTTTGATTTAATTGGTAGCTATATATTCTATTTTATTTTATTTTATTTATTACCTTTATCAACTCAGTATGATATTTTCTAACACTTACGCGACATAATGTATTTGTTTTAAATTTTAGTCCGACGTTTCGGAGACTTTGCAGTCACCATGGTCACGGGTGAGACTAACAAATTTAAAACAAATACACGCCTCTAAATCCATAAAAAGTAGTTTTATTTAAACAATATAATATGATTACCAATTGTATTGAAACTTTACTAATTTAGTAATTAACTATTGTCTGATTTAGTACAATTTAATTGATTGGAACTAGTAAGTTTGTAGTATAGATGTACCTAGACGTCCCTATAATACAATCATAAGTCCCAGGGAGGGTAACGTAAGGGTTCCCTCCCGTGGGAACGAACGTTTCAATCAGGAACTAGACAGCTTATAATTATACTAATTTGTATGCTCTGTATACCTATGACATACGTAATTATTATGTAGGTACTCGAAGGACCCATAAAAATACAATTTGTTGTCTCCCCTTTTCTTTCTCAGGGTGCTGTAACGCATCGTTGTTTGCTCTGCAGGCCTACAAAATGTAAAATAAAAGGTGGTAAAATTCCAAAAAATTGGGTATTGTGGTTTTTAAGTAGGTAAAAATATGTATATGGATGTACAAATAATTTTATTCTTAAAGTGGGCTAGACCAAGTAAGTTTGTAAACCCCTGTTTTAGATTAATACCTACTATATTATGTAAAAATAGACGCTTATTCAAGGAAAATATAACTAAAGTTTATGAGTTGTACATTAATTTATTAATAATAATACTATTATTAATAAATTAATGTACAACTCATAAACTAAAGAATAGAGGTAGAACATTTAATAAACAACAATCTTATATATAAAATTCACGTGTCACAGTGTTAGTTACCGTACTCCTCCGAAACGACTTGACCGATTTTTATGAAATTTTACATGTGTATTCAGTAGGTCTGAGAATCGGCCAACATCTATTTTTCGAACCTTTTTTTTTAGTATGGCAAAACAACGTTTGCCGGGGCAGCTAGTCTAATATATAAAATTCCCGTGTCACAGTGTTAGTTACCGTACTCCTCCGAAACGGCTCGACCGATTTTCCTGAAATTTTGTGTACATATCCTCTAGGTCTGAGAATCGGCCAACATCTATTTTTCAAACCTTTTTTTTTTAGTATGGCAAAACAACGTTTGCCGGGTCAGCTAGTAATTAATAAATTAATATTCATGGACATTTCACACAACGTCCTCTGGTCCCAAAGTAAGCTATATTTCTATGCTTGTATTATGTGTACCAGAATACGGATAGACTACATATAGGTACTACTTTTCATTTGTAAATACATACATATAATACATAGTAAACACCCAGACGCAGTACAGACTTTTGTATAACAATCACAAACAATTATAAAGATCACACAAATGATTGTCCCGAGCGGGAATCGAACCCGCGACCTCGTGAACGGCACCACGAGGCCCGTCAAAACACTAAAATATAAAGAAGTTGTAACAGTTTTGGTATGGGGTACCTATCAGCAACTTCGTGAGCAACCTTTAAACTTATTTTCTATTTACCTAGTAAAGCCTTTTAGGTAGTATAAGCTCAGTATTATACTAGCAGACGTAAACACTGTAGGTTGTGTGTACATGTGACTTGGTTTTCAACGGCGCGTAAAATATACACGGTTGCAAGTGAAATCTCAAAAGGATGTCGTGAACCAACTGTGTGTATCTCCATAGTACCTAAATATTACTATTTTAGTGCTTTATTATAACTAATACTAGCGACTTATCTTAATTTCTCTTGTTGTTAAAAGTTTTTTTGACTCCTTTTTTCGATATTTTCAGCAATCAATATCTTACATCTACAAATTCACAGAATACTTTTTTTTTTTTTATTCATTATCCTATCATACACATTTTTAAAAGATTACTAAAATAACAAATTCACTCATAATAAGAAACCAATTAAAATCAAACACTTATCATAATAAAATATGTAATAACAAATAAAATAAAATCTATAACTATTACAAATCTTTCTAATAAAACATGCCCTCTTATATTTAAAAAAATATACTAACCAGCTTATTATAAGAAAAAGTTTTATCACAATTAAAGATTGATTTAAAATGCACTTGATAAAGTTATTAAAATGAGACAATAAATTAGTATAATTCTTTGCTCAATCCATCATGTTATAAAAATGTAAGCGTTGAAGTTAGCCTGCGGATAACTCCCTACCGCAAATATTTGACGACCGCTCACCGGTCGCGCGGCTCCATTACTTCGCGATACGATATTCCTTGTCCTCTGAAAAAGTTTGTTCTTTCAATCTGATTTTCTAACCGGATACAAGAACTATATTGCTTTACAAGTACAGAAGTACTCGTTAATATAGTGCTTGTATAAGGACAAATCTATAAACCTGCAGTCCAGCACCATTCTTTTACTGCCGCGGTTGGCCATAGATCTCCAAATAAACAATCTTGTAACGTCATCGTCCATCTGCTCTCCACAACCCTAATTAAATTATAGGTATGCTTCATACAGTGTCACAAACAAACAAACAAACATTTCAGCTATCAGGAGTATATATCATATCGCAGTGAAAAGTCCACACGAATCCATACATAATCAATAATGACGTAGTGTAATGAAAACCGTAAACATTTAAATAGTCTCTGAATTTTGTAAATCCCTTTTCTTAAGTGATGTTCTATTATTATAGTTTCTACATAATTTTGAAGCAAAAATAATTTTCTTTTGAATTGAAGCTATTAGCGAAATAACATTTTAAATAAGTCAAAAGTTCACGTCAAGCTAATGCAATATAATTAACGTAGTTTGATGAATTAAAAGTAAAATTATGTTTAAATTTTCACTTGGTAGGTATTTTAAGAAACAGTTAGTTAGTGTATAAAATTTTGTGCCAAGTTTTTTGCTTTGCTAGTTTTAAAATGGCTTTTTAATTTTATCATTTATCCGTTCTCTATTATACTTGATTATAATCTACTATATAAAAATAAGTCGGATTTTCCTTCCTGACGCTATAACTCCAGAACGCACGAACGTGAGGTTTATAGTTTATTTTTATAATTTTTTTTTTTTACTTTTTTTTTTGGTATGGCAAAACAACGTTTGCCGGGCCAGCTAGTCTACTATATAAAAATAAGTCGGGTTTTCCTTCCTGACGCTATAACTCCAGAACGCACGAACCGATTTCCACGGTTTTGCATTCGTTGGAAAGGTCTCGGGCTCGTGAGGTTTATAGTTCTTTTTTTTTACTTCATTTTAATATGGCATAACAACGTTTGCCGGGCCAGCTAGTATAATATATTTTTCATTAATTAGAACATTGGCTGTCGTTGTTCTTTGCAGGTAACTGGTCCACAATTTCACGTTGACTATGCGAATTGATTTATTTAGACACTGCAATAGAATTTACATCATTTTACACTATAGGCTCATTTGTATTATTATTTTTTGAAATTTTACTCCTTGTAGCATGTTAGCAAATAAAAAATTGGTCAAGTGCGAGTCGGACTCGCGCACGAAGGGTTCCGTACCATTATCTATACAACATAAGGCAACGTTATTAGTATCGAGCAAGAAACGGTAAAAAAATCATGTTTGTTGTATGGGAGCCCCCCTTAATTATTTATTTTATTTTATTTTTAGTATTTGTTGTTATAGCGGCAATAGAAATACATCATCTGTGAAAATTTCAACTCTCTAGCTATCACCGTTCTTGAGATACAGCCTGGTGACAGACGGACGGACGGACGGACGGACGGACAGTGAAGTCTCAATAATAGGGTCCCGTTTTTACCCTTTGGGTACGGAACCCTAAAAATGATCATAGTTAATTTTAAAAATGCGTGCACAGTATTACAAAAAAATCTGACGTCACGAAGTTAATCACAAACATTATACATAGGTACCTAATTATAAATAATAAATTAAACTTTTTACATAGTTATCTAGGATCTAGGTATATTTAAAGTACCTTCTTATTTTCCTTTTTAGGGTTCCGTACCCAAAGGGTAAAAACGGGACCCTATTACTGAGACTTCGCTGTCCGTCCGTCCTAGAGAGTTGAAATTTTCACAGATGATGTATTTCTATTGCCGCTATAACAACAAATACTAAAAATAATATAAAATAAATATTTAAGGGGGGCTCCCATACAACAAACATGATTTTTTTACCGGTTATTGCTCTCATACAACAAACGTGATTGATTAAGTATTGTGTGTGTTGTTTGCTCATTTATTAATAACGTGCCTTATGTTGCATAGATAATGGTACGGAACCCTTCGTGCGCGAGTCCGACTCGCACTTGACCGATTTTTCTTCTTCTGCAGCCCATTTACGTCCCACTGTTGGGCACGGGCCTCCTCCACTCTGGGAGGGATTATGGTCTACTGTGCCGCGCTTTCGCTTTTCGAGTTTTCCGTCTCTCACAGATGTTATCTGTGTGCAATATCCTTTAGCTGACTTTTACAGCTCCCTTGGGAGGAAATGGGGTGGTGACACTTATATTCTTAACCCGTCACCACACGAACACTTATTTTCCTTACTTACCATCTAAAGTTTGCTATTGTAAGTAGCTAATTATTTTTATAAAAACGTCACAGAATACCAATTACGTAAAAATTGTAACAAAATTCTACCCATTGTTAAGTCAAAAAGTAGCCTATTAAATTACAACCCAAAACCCTTTGCGATAAAAAAAAAATGTCAAAAATTGTTCGCGTTTCGTATTAACAGTATTTTGGGGTGACTTTTGTTCAGTTTCTCATTGTGTCGACTATTAACAATCTGGGGTGATACACCCTACAACTATTTTTGCATGCTGGACCTAAATAGTTATAGGAAATCAAGATATCGAGTTATTTCTATCGATATTTTAGATATTGGTATTTCAATACTTGCTCAGTTACGTTCCGTTCTGTTCTTGTTTAATGGCGTCTTTAGATGCGACTTATATGTAAGATTTAAGTCGTGACTCTGCCAGCATCCTTAGTGCAAGTGTCAAAACTACAAGGGTTGTGATGTCCCGCCGGGCTACCATGGTCAGTTATTTGAGTCGGATTATTTCTCATAGATGACATATTATGGGATGTAATTTAATTAAATTAATTTCTATGTATGTCTATTTTAGAAGTAAGCATGTAGAGTATATTAATATTTTTGTGAAATAGATAATCTCTATCTAATATTGTATTTTTAAATTATGATAACAATCCTTTTAAATAAATTCCTTTATCTTTAGTTCGTTTAACTTATTTTCAATTACCTTGCCTTATCATGGATTTTAAAGATCTGGGGTTCTGGAGAACTTTTGCAAATCCTCGTTTAGGTGATTCGCTAAAATTTTGTATTCCCGTATTATCAGGACACCCATCGGTAAAATTTGTTTATCGATAAAATAGTTTTAAAAATCCATCACTAGTGTGAGTCAGGGATGGGCACAAATTGATTTTAACACAATAACGAGCGGGTTTGAATGGCGACCCTATTTGTACGCGACGACTGGCCATCCATCATGTTTGTCCTACAGCTGGTGATGTCACAGATATACATATACGGGATGCATGCGAAATGCATCGAAACAATGTATTCCATGAAATACAAGTTACATTTTAGGAACATATATTAGGAACATACAGTTTAGGAACGGAGATATGGTCAAACTAGGATCAAACATAAGTTCAGTAAGTAGTAGTAGTTCTCGGCCACTGTTATTTCGCATTAATGTTATAAGTGGGATACAAAATGTAGGTGATGACCATTTTCTATAAAAAAAATTGGTTATTTACCAATGTTTTTCAAATATTTTCGTATAGAAGTGTTTTTAATGCCTTCCTCCACATCTTCCTCCACCCTACCTTGCAATGGTGATGCTTGAGCCTTGCCATGACCCGGCCAAGGATGGCCCCTTTATCTGGGGCCTGACTTGACGGGGGGAACATTAGATCCCCTGCGTCGCGTGGCCATCACTGCCACCTTGCCTATTATTTATTTTTATTTATTTATTAAACTTTATGTACAATAATTAAGTTGTACAATGGCGGAGTTAATGCCTAGGGCATTCTCTACCAGGCAACCATTGGTAGGTGGAGAAAGTGAAACTAATAGGTGCTATTAATTAATTGATAGTAATTAAATCTACACCAAAAATATACCTACAGCCTACAAACAATAAAAATTACATATTAATATCATGCTTCTTTTCTATTAGTTGCACGCTTATTAGTTCTATCACTATGACGTCACCAACATGGCCGCCAGGCGCATTACCAATTTGTGTGGCTGATATAAACCTATATATTAATATATATAAAGTTGCCAATATGACGAACGTAATTTAAAGTTGGCAATACTGTAGGTAGTAAATATAGATATGGCATAATAATATTTTTTTTTTATGTATGTATTATAAGGAATGAAACTAAAACTGCGAAAGAGTAAAATTTTTATTTTTTTTACTACTAATATCATAAACGCGAAAGTTTATGTCTATGAATGAATGGATTTAAGGATGTTTGTTGTTCTTTCACGCAAAAACTATTGGGTTTTACAACATTATAAATTAGAATAGCTCATTATGCTAACAATTATAATTAAATAAAGCCAAGGAGTGAGCCAATAAGAATGAACGCAGGTGGTATTAGCTATAAAATCATAAATCATATGTAAAATGAAAATTGTAATGTTTATAATAAACAACTAAGATTGAAATTTCAGCGATTTGATGGCTGTAAATATTAATGTAGTTTTTCTTAAGAAATATTAAAAGGATCTTCACTAATTTATAAATGTGAAAACGAGTCGATGACACAACAGAAATTTTGACGAGCTTAAGTGTTAATATGTCGAATGCAACTATAGCGCGATTTATAAACAACGGTACAACGCCATCTATCGACTGTCATAGTAAACTTCTGTTTGTTAAGGTTTAATTTCTAAATTTCACGCGTACGAAGTCACGGGCAAACAGCTAGTAATGATATATATATAAGATTTTCAAAGTTTTTAATTTAAGGGAACAAAATGGGGATTGTAGTTTGTATGAAGATTAGTTTATTTTTAAACCTAATCAAAAACTACTTCAGAAGAGTCATCAATATAATATATGTAAATAGAAATATATTACGCAAAATTCACTAAACACAACCCAAAAAACTCCTTCGTTATTTGAAATCGGTTTAAAATAATCACAGTATAAACTCGTGACGTCATAATAACAGCATAGCAATATTAAACCAAACATTTGCTGCTAATTTTAAATTTAACATCAGATCCTTTGTGTGATCCCTAAGAAATAACAATTATTAGTCATCGAATTGTAATGTTTATGTGCGCAGCAACGTTGCAACAAGGTCACGTAGCCTACAACATACTGTACTACAATAGAACCCCAATACAAGGTCTATTATAAAAATCCCCTTTATTATTATGTTACAATTTTAATGACTTACGTTACGTTTATGTTTGGATGCTGATATGTAATAATAGGATAAAAAAAATTTGAAAAAAAAAGAGTTTTACTTTAGTTAGTGCTGTCTAAGCATGGCTTCACCATGGTTGGAACACTATTGAGATAGCGACAATAATATGCTACTTATTGAATTTTCCCCTTTTTTAAAAAAACGGAAGTATGAAACGTCTATTTCAAAGAATTTGTAGGTAAAATCCGCTTCATCTATTTTTGTCCCTTTCAACGCGGCGCTCGGAAATAGGGATAGCAATACCTAAGGCAAATACCTAAATGAGGAGTACAGTACCCTCTTAATGATTGTCCCGTGGTGAAGCCATGCTTAGACAGCATGGCTTCACCATGGTTGGAACACTATTGAGATAGCGACAATAATATGCTACTTATTGAATTTTCCCCTTTTTTGCAACAATTTCAAATGATGCTTCGCTCTCATTAGATGCAGCGTGATGATATATAACCTCAAGCCTGTAGCCTTCCTCGATAAATGTACTATCCAACACTGAAAGAATTATTCAAATCAGTCGAATGGTTCCTGAGATTAGCTCGTTCGAACAAACATACAAACTCTTCAGCTTTATAATATTAATATTGATTATTATACATTATTAATTCACATGATTTTTTATTTGTGAATTGTGAAAGATAATGGGGTGAAAATTTTTAAAATAATTAGGTACCTAATTTTACACCAATATTTTCTTATCTCAGTAGTAACTGTCAAATCACGTCAAACTTTATACAAATTCTAACAAAATATTTTAACCTAGTGTCCTAAATTCTGTATTAAATTAGTGTCACCCTCATTACATAGATCTATCTGAATACAAAGATATGAGGGTTGCTAGATACCACTGATTAAATTCGGGATAATCCCCTCCCTAAACGTGGCGCAAGCTTATTGTCACCCCATTAATCCGACGGCTGTTTAATTAGATTTACTTACTAACATTTCGCTTGCCTCCATTATATTATAGTTTAACAATTTAAAAGAAGATTTCATTTTGCTTTAATAAGTGACCTTAGACCGCAAGAACACTAAAACATTGTCGGCCGGCAGCTTATAATTTCGCAGATATAGATAAAAATCTTAATTGACGATTGTTTCTTCAACTTTTCTGAAATTCATCTAATAAAATTAACTCTTATATGAAATAAATCAAGTTTATTTTTAGTGTTTTTTTCTCTAAAAATAAACTAAAGCCTTCTTCAATAAAGATTTTTATTTATTTTTATGTTAAATGGGCTATCTAACACAAAAAGAATTTTTCAATTCGAACCAGTAGTTCTTGAGATTAGCGCGTTCAAACGAACAAACTCTTCAGCTTTATAATATTAGTAGAGAAGTATAGATAATACCTATTTTTATTTATGGACATTTCATATAACGTCCTCTGGTCCCAAGCTAAGCTTATTATAATAAATATTCTTTATTAAGCTTGTGTTATGGATACCAGAATACGGATAGACTACATAAACTATTTTTCTTTTGTAAAGTGAACACCCAGACGCAGGTCAAACATTTGTATGACAATTATAAATATCACACAAATTTAAGACGGTACGATACCAAATTATGCTCCATACAAATGTAAGGGTATCGATTTTTCAAAACATAATAACTAAAAGAAATATGACGATCCGAAAAACCCACTTTTTTCGGTTTTCTTTAGATAAAGTTGCAGCGTCTATCACACAAATTCGGTAAAGTTTTACCACAAAAGAAAGTGATAGAAGCATAGATATACTCTTTATCTATAATATAACTTAAAAACTATTAAAATCGGTTTAATTTACGCGAAAAAAAAACGGTAGTACGAAACGTCTTTTTTCAAAGAATTTGTAGGTAAAATCCGCTTCATCTATTTTTGTCCCTTTCAACGCGGCGCTCGGAAATAGGGATAGCAATACCTAAGGCAAATACCTAAATGAGGAGTACAGTACCCTCTTAATGATTGTCCCGTGCGAGAATCTAACCTGGAGGACGTCGTGAACGGCAGTCCGTTGCATGAACCACTCCACCACGAAGCCCGTCGAATTGTATACCTATAACAAAAACGAGAGACAAATCGAAAGAAGTTTATATTCCCCATATCAAATTACAGCACAGTAGATTGATATCACGTAATATTAGGTATCGATAGGAAGATATAGGGGTGGAAGAAATTAGTAATACGCCCTTGAGTATTACTAATATTAATACCGGCATTATTCTGGCGAAACGGAATATTATAACGGGGATCAAATTGTAGGTGAATTAATAAATGTCGCGATGGAGGTCACAAGAGTAATACCTATTGTGATCTAACTATACCTAAGTATATAAAAATTGGTCAAGTGCGAGTCGGACTCGCGCACGAAGGGTTCCGTACCATTATCTATGCAACATAAGGCAACGTTATTAGTATCGAGCAAGAAACGGTAAAAAAATCATGTTTGTTGTATGGGAGCCCCCCTTAAATATTTATTTTATTTTATTTTTAGTATTTGTTGTTATAGCGGCAATAGAAATACATCATCTGTGAAAATTTCAACTCTCTAGCTATCACCGTTCTTGAGATACAGCCTGGTGACAGACGGACGGACGGACGGACGGACAGCGAAGTCTCAGTAATAGGGTCCCGTTTTTACCCTTTGGGTACGGAACCCTAAAAATTATGTTAAGCACGATATTAAATATTTTATACGTGGATTTAGATAAAAAGAAAACAAAGCTTTTTAAAATATTTCTCTCTAAATCTACCGCATTTTTTATCTTATACCAATATTGTAAAGCTGAAGAGTTTGTTTGTTTCAACACGCTTATATCAGGACCAACTACTCCGATTTGTGAAAATAATTTTATTTTGGTTAGTACATTTATTGAGGAAGGCTATGGCTATATAATATCACGCTGCTACTAATAGGAGCGAAACTGTAGAAAAAAATGTTGCAAAAACGGGGAATATTTTCTAAACTTCACGTGTACAGAGTCTCGAGCAACAGCTAGTACCAAAATAATAAAAAAACGTAAACTCTAGATCAAAATACGTAAAAAAGTTATTTATGTATTCAAAATATTTCTTTCTAAATAACTATCGCAAAACTACAAAAATATAATCATTATAATATAAAAAATAAAACCATTGAAGATATTTGACGGCATAACACAAGTAAATAGCTTACTTTGGGACCTGAGTGGGACATTGTGTGAATTGTCCATGAATATATAATTTCTTTATCTTTATAATTATACTTATTACTAAACAAAGTCGTTATTTTGTATGTATGTCCCTATGTGAGCTTATATCTTCAAAACTACGCAACAGATTTTGTAGTGGTTTATTTTAGTAGATAGAGTGATTAAAGACGATGGCTTATTTGCATATATTGTGAAGGTTTTTAGGGTTCCGTACCCAAAGGGTAAAAACGGGACCCTATTACTGAGACTTCGCTATCCGTCCGTCCGTCCGTCCGTCCGTCCGTCTGTCACCAGGCTGTATCTCAAGAACGGTGATAGCTAGAGAGTTGAAATTTTCACAGATGATGTATTTCTATTGCCGCTATAACAACAAATACTAAAAATAAAATAAAATAAATATTTAAGGGGGGCTCCCATACAACAAACATGATTTTTTTACCGTTTTTTGCTCGATACTAATAACGCTGCCTTATGTTGCATAGATAATGGTACGGAACCCTTCGTGCGCGAGTCCGACTCGCACTTGACCAATATTTTTTAATTTATAAATTCCACGATGCAGCTAATCTTACATAATTCTAAAATAAAAGATTTGTCAATTACTTGTATTTAATATAGCCTAGATATGTTAACTGTCTACTAGACGTCATAATAACATGTATATCAAATAATAAATAAAAGTTATGTAATGAAGGCTTTGCCGCTACGATTCTTAAGATAGTGCCAAGTGTAATGTGGTAGTATTGTGGTAGGAATATTACCGTTCAACAATAAAAACGGAAAAGCTCTTCCGTTTATTTGTGATAATGAACTCTTGCCAGCAATGGAGCTTGCGAGACAACTACTGTTACAGAACTAGGAATTAATAGAAGTGACAACATTTAACTAAAATTATATAAATATAACTACATTTTACGGATTTAGACGCGTATATTTGTTTTAACTGTTTGGCCCGACGTTTCGGAGACTTTGCAGTCACCATGGTCACGGGTGAGACTGAGCTATAATGTGTCTTCTACGATCAGTTATTACAGGGTATACCCACAGAAAAAAAAAAATATTATAATTATACAAATATAAAACTTTTTTGTCGAATCAAACAGACTGTGTTTATAAGTTTCAAAAGATCTAGGGGTTATACAATTTTACTAATTTATAATTGAGTATTTTTTTCAACCGACTTCATGTGAAATGAATGTGTGTGAGAGACTGAAAACTCGAAACTAAACCCTGTGCCAACACGTCTGGTCTGTGCAGCGCAGTAGACCATAATCTCTCCCAAAGTGGAGAAGGCCCATTCCCAACGAGTACAATGATGGGCCGGAGAAAGAAAGAAAACTATAGAAAGACCTTTAAAAAAACGTTCAACCGACTTCATGTGTTTTTGAAATTTGAGGGTTTTCCTCGATATCTCAGGAGATAACCATCAGATCCTGACCTGATGCCAATGGGAACACAAGAGAACCACCAGCTTTCAAATAAAAAGAGAATCATTAAAATCGCTTTGCCCAGTCAAAAGTTATGAGGTAACATTTTTTATTCGGTTAAAATCTACTAAAATGTTTACATGTACTAGTCTTATTCTTGACTACATTGAGTGGTTTCTTATGATTGTTAAACCACATTGTTTTTTTTTATGTTCCACCAGCATTCAAGAACTTTACTTCTGGTTCTACCACTGGTTATTCGAGCAGTAAGTTTTTCCTGCCATTACGCTGTATAATCTTTTAGCTGATATGAATACATTCAATTATCTTACTACTAATGCTAAAGCTAAAGAGTTTCTTTCTTTGAACGCGCTAATCTCAGGATATACTGGTTCTAATAAAAAAAAAGTCAGTGTTGGAAAGTCCTCGATAAATATCGTCCTTCCTCGATAAATATCGAGGAAGGCTATATGCCATATAACATCACGCTGCGACGAATAGGCGCAAACCATTATTGAAAAATGTTGCAAAAACGAGGACATATTTTTAAATTCCACGTGTACGAAGTCGCGGGCAATAGCTAGATTACGATATTTTGAGGATCCTCTGCCAATCCCTTCTAGTTCTTTTTTATATCAGTGTTAAGTACAGCATATAACCATTGAAACAATTTATGTGGCGCGATCTCGACGCTAATTGGTCGTGAGGACGTCTCGTGCACAAACATTGCCTTTTGATTACATCCCGTCGAGATAGTACGACGTTACTGTTCTGATAGATTCTAATAAATGTAAGAATTAAATTATGGCTGTCATATCTATTTTCATAAGTCTTTGTTCCAAAATGGCGAAATTTTTTACTTTTGCCGTCCTATAGAGGCAGAATATACTAAAATCCTTTTTAGTGGTCTCTTACTCAGCTTGTAAATTTACGGTCAGTCGGTCCCACAGTCTTCTCCTTCAACGGCCTATGCTATAGATTTAAAAATCTATTAACTATTATTAAAAAATTTCATTACATAGATCAATGGCTAAATGGGGCTATAGCTATAATCCGGTCAAGTACGAGTTAGATGAGGCGCCTCTAAATAATAAGGGCAAGATAATGATGATTTTTCGTGTTTGTTGTTGGAGCATCAATTGAAATGCGCGAACTGTGAAAATTTCAGTTCAGTAACTATCACTGTTTTAGAGATACAGTGTGGTGACAGACAAACGAACGCACAGCGGAGTCTCAGTAATAGGGTCCTGTTAAATCTTTTAGTACGGAACCCTAAAAAATGGTGTGAATATTATTTCAAATGTAAAACAAAGTCCCAATTGATAGTTGCATTTCACAATAATCTCATTTTCATTTCATTAAATTTTCATTTATTTGACGGATTTAAAACGATAGCAGTTAAACTAATTGACGGAACAATGATTATGTCATTACAATGGCCGAGTCCAATGATCACTGCATTAAAATTTCAGTAGAGCGTCTGTTTGACATGTGACAGTATTGGTTTTAGATGCACATTCAATAAAAGCACGTAATTTTAGTAGCTATCTGTTATACATATACTGGTAAATGAATTGCTGATAAATTATTAGTGTGGTACAAAGGCGGATACAGGCATAAATGCTGCGGACTTCAGGAGCCGTGTATTCAGAAATTTTAATATCCATGGTCAAGTCTAAAAACTGCTCCGTTTATTGTGATGCAATTAGGGGGACCCTTACTGTATTGGTGGCTGCTGGATGCAGTTAGTGCAGGACCGCGCGTTGTCGCCTTCTATGTCCAGTGGACGGAGTAAGGTTGATGGATGGATACTGTATTGACCCAGGCCGAGGGCTACTGGGCACTGCCACTACTGCGGTGATGGATTAAAAAAATGTTTTATATATGCAAGTTAAGTTATGCCAAGTTAGTTTTAGTTGTAAATGTTGAAGTGAATTTAAAGCTGAAGAAGTTGTTATTATATTTACACTAAAACACTCTCGGAATTCAAAATGACTACCGCTAGTTGGTGAAAATTATTTTAAAAAATTCCGTTACGTAGATTCATACATTAATACGTACCGAACTAATATAAGAGTGTTAAAATTCATTGTTGTTTTTTAGAATTCAGGACTAGATTTTATGATATTTACGTTTGTAGGTATAATATTTTTGGCTGTACAATTTATATGTATCCCCTACGGCGTTTCCACCACAAGACTGGTCGCTATCGTGCAGCGTGTCACCTGATACAATGCTACAGTGGAACAGAACGCTTCAGGCAACAATGTCACACGTCACTTATACTGTTATTTTTGCTCAGGTTTTTAAAATATCGGATTTTATTTGTTTTTATTGACGGTTTTTATTATTGATTTTATTTGCAATGTGTTTTCGTGTTTTGAGTTTGATATTTCGTGTAGTATATACATGTTACACATATTAAAGTTGTCTATATCCATCCATCAGCCTTTCTCCGTCCACTGTTGGACATAGGCCTCCTCCACAACGCACGATCCTGGGCCGCTTGCATCCAATGTCTCCCCGCGACCATATCGTCACTCCACCTTGTCAGGGGCTGCCCAAAGCTGCGTCACCCGGTACGTGGTCGCCACTCTAGGACATTTCTTCCCGACGAAAAAAGTTTTCTCAATAGAAAATCTTAGCGAAACAACCTCTCTAATTTTTATTTTTTTCATTTTTCGGTCTATTATCGCGTATTAACTAATGAAATAACTTTAAAAACATAAGTAACTATTATATATAGAAACACGTAAATCAGAATTAAAATATATTTAGTAGATTTTGAGTAAACAAAAAAAATATCCCTAATTCTTCATTTTGTATACCTACTAGCTGTGTTAATATGTACATGTCGACGATAATATTGATGTAGGCCCTTAAGATAGTAATCGTAAAAAGTTTGTGTTATATGTGAAACAAATAATTAGGTTTTTCTTTCTTTCAATTTTCTAATATTCGATAGCTGATGCCCGCTACTCCGTACGCATGGAATTTTAGATTCCTTGGACTTTGCCGAATATTTCAAGACCAAAATCACCAATTTCGGTCCAGCCTTTCTAAAGTTTTAGCGAGACTAACGAACAGCAGTTGATTTTTATATATAAGAAGAAGATATTAATGCATTACAAATATACATAACATAATTACCATACATTTTTCACAACTCTCATTGACGTATTAAAATTTTCTAAATAACGTTGGAAAACCAGTGTTACCAGGATAAGGGTTCGAAAAGCTTTAGGAAAGGGTTGCCAGCCATCATTTATTACCGACGCCTGACGGGATAAGAATTTCTTGTCTGTTTCATCCCTTCAAAGCGTTGCTTTAAGTGAAATTTGAGAGAGTTATAAAAAATCCTACCCGTAATGATACTGTAATTAATCATTAAGATACAGAATACCTATTGTTATTTCATCTCTCCAACGGTGCAGTGGATTAATTGGTCATTCGAAAGCTTTAAGTATTATTTTAATTAGTTTGCCTTATACCTAAACTCCATTTTGATATGTATAACGGTTTTCGCATGGATTTTAGGTTAAATGTTTGTCTTTAAGGGCCTACATCAATATTATCGTCGACATGTACCTATTAACACAGCTAGTAGGTATAGAAAATGAAGAATTAGGGATATTTTTTTTGTTTACTCAAAATCTACGAAATATATTTTAATTCCGGTTTACGTGTTTCTATATATAATAGTTACTTATGTTTTGAAAGTTATTTCATTAGTTAATGAGAGACAATAATGATAGACATATGAAAAAAATAAAAAAATAGAGAGGTTGTTTCGCTAAGATTTTCTATCGAGAAAACTTTTTTCAATCGTGTTACTGAGTTTATGCGATCCTAGATTATATATTGAAAAAACATATACTTAAAAATTAGAGCTCTAGCCATTCAATCTAAAGAAAAAATGAAAACTTCGTACGTAGAAATATGCACGAAGCTATTTTGGTATCCTTTTAAGCCTAAAAACTTGTTAGTGGGTTTCAGTTCTCTTTACGCATGCGATAAATGGCTGTATTTTGACCTTTTTTCTGATTTGATAACATAGACACAAAGGTTTGCTTTTTCTACATAATTGAACTACATATTTAGGAGCAAAAACTAAATTAGTTACGAGGGACTTTTAATTAAAAGAATGTTCCATGTATAAAGTGATGGAAACATAAACAGTTAGACCATATTTATGTACATTTTTAGATAGAACCCATAAAAACTGAATCATGAAAACATAGAGGTATATTTGAAGAATTTTATACAAACTACACTTAGGTTTACATCGTTAAAGTTAAGTAGCCTGTATATATTAACTTCAGAACTCCGAAATAAATATTTAGAGAGTTAAAGAAATCTTGGTAAAAACCAAACGGTTTCGTTTTGCTATGTGTCTGGATGTTAACTAATAAGGAGAGAGCGATCCATCAAGTTGCGAGGTTTTTTTTCCACTTTGCGCCAAAAATTGTGGATTCCTTGCGTGTTTCACTTTCCTCTTGCCATTTCAACGATGTTTTTTGTTTTTGTAAATACACAGAGAGGTTGATTGATTTCGTTTTGTAACGATTTACTTGTTTATTTGTTAGAATTACTGCAAATAAGAGTTAATAAAACTTGATAAGTTGATTTACTTTCGCATTTAATATTTAAATTAGAAATTTAGAATGTCGTGGCTTTATATACACTCGCGTGCAACCGAATCGACTCACCCATACAAAATAGACAAAAAGTGTGTTATAATTTTAAAAAATAAAAAAAAGTATACATAATGTATATTTTTTTAAAGCTTATTCTTTTAGCTTTAAATTGACACATTTACTGTTTTAATCCAATCACCACTTTAAAAAATATCGTGATATGAACCGCAAGTCCGTGTATCCGTGTAGGTGGGTTGTAAAACTTGACTGCTCTATGTGTTTCCGTGTCTCTGTCTGTATGCTTGACTGTGATATGATCAACAAAAAACATGACGGGTTTTGAGTAATAGTGGTATAAGTATTTTTATTCGTTTGTCGTTTTATTATTTATTTATTTAGAAAAACAATATAAGGTAATATATTGTATACACCAAATCTCTTATATCTATACTACATACAACTAAACTAGTTGAGAATACTAGAATAAAAATTTGTATAGCTAATAAAATAAATAATAAATAAATAATAAATATTCATGGACATTTCACACAACGTCCTCTGGTCCCAAGCTAAGCTTTATATGCTTGTGTTATGGGTACCAGAATACGGATATAATACATATACTACTTTTTCTTTTGTAAATACATACTTATAATACATAGTAAACACCCAGACGCAGTACAAACATTTGTATGACAATTAAAAACATCACACAAATATTTGTCCTGACCGGGAATCGAACCCGAGACCTCGTGATCGGCAGTCCGTTATATGAACCACTAGACCACAAGGCCCGTCAAAAATAAAGAAAACTTAAATATTATATAGCTGTAACTAATAACGTTATGTAACTTACTTAATTTTACAATATTTTCATTGTCTGTTCAGATATAAAAATGAATTTTACTAAACAAACTCAAAGAAGCAGGTTCAAAGGTAAACTAATATAAAGCCTAGAATTATACGCTACTAATTACATTATGTGTGGTGACGGATTAAGAATACAAGTGTAGCCACCCCTTTTTAAAACATATCCTGTGAAGACTGAAAACTCGAAACTAAACCCTGTGCCAACACGTCTGGTCTGTGCAGCGCAGTAGACCATAATCTCTCCCAAAGTGGATGAGGCCCGTTCCCAACGAGTACAATGATGGGCTGGAGGAAGAAAGAAAACTATAGATAGACAAATGAGGATCTTTAAAAAAAATGTTCAACCTCTCATGTGTTTTTGGAATTTGAGGGTTTTCCTCGATATCTCAGGAGATAACCATCAGATCCTGACTTAGTGCCAAAGGGACCACAAGGGAACCACCAACTTTCAAGTAAAAAAAGAATGATTAAATCGCTTTACCCAGTTAAAAGTTCTGAAGTAACAAATAAAAAAGAACTGTAAAAACAATCATACAGACGAATTGAGAACCTCCTCCTTCTTTGCAGTCGGTTAAAAACCTCTAGTAGTCCTATAAGATTTTCTATTTTTCTTTTTCTGCCATTGTAAGAAGATGTCAACATGGTAAAGGAATGGTGACTAGTTCGTGAGTTAGCAATGACTTTGTTCATCGGACATGAACTAACGTCATTTAGGGGACAAATGAATGGGACAGTACGCCTATGTTGACAGTCCACCCTTGTCTCAACGAATTTATACTAGCGACCCTTCGTTTTCCCTAAACTTAATAAAGATCAGTGCTCCTCAACAAAATGTTGACAACAATGCAAAAATATCAAACCCTTAGTTATTGTTCTGTCAAACTCTTAATCTAATTACAAATAAATATAAGGATTTTATACATAGTCAAAGTCAAAATTTGTTCAGTTTTGTATAAATAAAGAAAATGTACCTACATCCCACACAACATTTATTTCTTGTTCCAAATCAAATTTCTATCCCTATATTTTCGTAAATATATACTGTAGTAGGTACATAGAAAATATCAGATGCAGTACAAATATTCAACATACAATCGTCATGTGATCTAACCCGTAAATTTAATAAATTAAAAAATTTAATAACCACATTTAGTTAAAATTATTTTACCGAAATGCGAAAGTTTTTTATTTGCCACCCTTTGATGCTGAAGTTTTTGAATAAAACTTGAAAATTTAAATTTTATAAATATTCATGGACATTTCACAACAACGTCCTCTGGTCCCAAGCTAAGCTTATTATGCTTGTGTTATGGGTACCAGAATACGGATAGAATACATATACTACTTTTGTTTTGTAAATACATACTTATAATACATAGTAAACAACCAGACAGAAAGTCAGAATTTCAGAAAACTTTATTATCAGCACACAAGCATACATCATAGACTAGTTTTGTATATTATCACGTTTAAAGCCAAAAAGAAAGCTAGTAAACATACTCTCCTTGGCCTCCAAACCTTACATAATCAGTTCTTGAAGAAGCAAATAATGAATTGAACAAATTTTGTGAACATTTAAAAATTAAAAAGACCCAATGAAGCGTCTCTAATTCGGTGATATTTCTTTATCGCATCATAATAGTGAACGTTTGACACTTTCCAGGAACTAATAAACATAAAACGTCTTTATTACGACTGAATTTCTTATAAAATTGCATTTTATCTCTTCGGTAGTAAGTTGAATTTTCTTTGATCATACTTTGGCTGTTGCGTTGTTATTTTTAAGGCTATATGTGACGTTATGGATGACTGTAGCTCGCTTAGTTTTCTTGTTCGATAAAGAGGTATATAATTACTGTAAACGTTTGTTCTATATTAGGGTTTTATGAGCTGGCTGTACTTTGCCTTACTTTACTGTTGCATCGTTGCATAGGTGATAATTTCGGTACCTACCTATGTATTTAATTGTTTCAACTTTCACTACAGGTGGCTAAATGGTTTTCAATAAAATAATTCTATTAAACATTACCAAAAATTATTCTCTATGAAATAAAATTAATATTTTAACAGTAACAATGATTTTGTAGCGTGTACCTAGTCTACTAATATCTTTTCGAGTTAGGTTTATTATTACAATAACATTTTTCACATTTTGCAGGGGTTACTAGACCTTATAACCTCATGTTTAGATGACAAAATTACTATTAACCAACTCTATAGGTATAACATGTCCTTCTTCATATCTGTTTTGTGCTAAAATTTTTACTGTACTTTGGCAAATATCGATTCAATAACTGCGTATATTTTTTTTAAAGTTGTATGTGCCTTTGAAATTTGAGGGTTTTCCTCGATTTCTTAGGAGATAACCATCAGATCCTGAACTAATGCCAATTGGACCACGCGGGAACCACCAGCTTTCAAATAACAAAAGAATCATAAAAATCGCTTCGCCCAGATACAAGTTAGGAGGTAAAAACATACAAAAAACATACAGACGATTTGAGAACCTCCTCCTTTTTTGAAGTAATTTAAAAACTATATAAATATGAGTGTTCTTTTTTATTTCTTAGTAAAAATATTGTTGTTTATTCGTGCGTTATTCTGTAAGTTAAACTTTACATTAAATGTCACATATATCATACATCGTCCCTCAACTATTGAACAGACGTGGGGATGTTCGTCAAACAATCAATCATTCCTATCAATTCCTTTCAAAGCTTGTTTATGTACAAAAAAAGGGACCTCTCTGTGTAAACGGGGCGATTTCAATGCTTCTTATTTACTGGTTTTATAATAACTTTTACTGATATCTACTTGTAGAGTAGTTACACGTTTCATGTAGTTGTTACTACTGTGTATTAAACATAGCTGTTTCTGCAATGGGTAGATACTTATGTATATCGGTGTCCATTGAAATATCTAATATATATAAAATTCTCGTGGTGTCTCAATGTTTGTTCCCACACTCCTCCGATACGGCTTGACCGATTTTTATGAATTTTTTTATGCATATTCAGTAAGTCTGAGAATCGCCTACTATGTATTTTTCAAAACAGCGTTTGTCGGGTCAGCTTATACGTTTAAATTGTAATTATTGCCTTTGGTGTCACTTTTAATAACGATTTTCGTATCGATTTTAGTTTTGATTTTATTGATGTAATGAAACGAGATGATAGTAACATTGTTAGGAATGTTCTGTGGATGCATATAAAGGGAATCAAAGTTAATGTAAGGTAAATAAAACGATGAATGGATTGTGTAAAAGAAACTATAAAAGAAAGAGAATACAGAAAAACGTCTGACAGAAGAGCATGGAAGGAAAAAACATGTTGCGCCACCTCCAATATAGATATACGGGCAAGGCAATGATGAATGATGATTAGTTTCGATTTTAGTTTCAATTTTGGTTCGGTTTCCGATTCCATTTGAAAACTAAAACTGCGAAGTCGCAAGCTTAAACTAGTATAGAATATACACGGACGCTGTACAAATATTTATCGATACTAATAATGATGGTTGGAATTCAACCCACGACCGGGTACAATGAAGTTACAACTTATTTGTTATTTTCACTTGAAAAATAATGTTAAAATCACAATGACCTTGCTCATATCATATAAATAATAACGGTATCTGTTTCCAAATATGAAAACGTCAATAATTTAATATCTTACAATACTGACAAGCCTTTTATCCTTAATAAAATATACAACAAAGCATAATGTTAGGAAACAAAACATTCTTCACATGATGATATTGTAAAAGCAATACGTAATAATAAAATAAGGGCACATTATTTCCCATAAATAGTGAGGTTGCTCATCAGAGATAAACTACAATAGATTCCGCAAACAAGGCGATTAAGGCACACCTAACATATTCGCTAATGAGCATACTTACGCTAAGAAGAAAAATAAGAACTTGACGTGTGATTTTGCTACTGCCAATAAAATTGCTTATCTGTATATTTCTGAAGCCGCCTTTTGCTCCAATGAATGTGGTGTGTTTCGTGTTAACAAAATCTTGTAATGCACCATCTATAGGATGTGATCTGAGTTGCTCACTAAAGAGGAAAAATATTATTGTCAATCTGACGCCAAGACCCCGATGGCCCTGATATTTAAATTCTCGAATATTCACGATGGCATATCCGTTGCCGGGTTTATCGTTCCAATAATAAATCATTCGCTGTCATGTCTATGGAAATACAGAGATTTTTATTCTGCGTAAGCTATGTCTCAATTTGTGTTTAGATAGCCGGATTGTATCAGACAAACAAATTAATGTTCGGAAACCTCAATATAATCAGTTATTGATCGGGATTATTTCATATTATTTCCAGCAGTAGGAAATATAGACGGACTGTGTGAATGAGGATATGAAAGAATGAGGAGTTAACTGACAGAAGACTTTGGAAGAAAAGGACATGTTATGCTGACCCCAAATAATGGTATAAAGAGAATAATGAAGAGCTTTACCAATTTATGCACTTACATGATTAACTGTCCTAAAACTCGAGATTATTTGAACTAAAAATGTGCATTAGGCATGTCTTCTAATTCTCATTGCCTAATTATGAAGTGACGGGGACAGCCTGTATTGTTGAAATTAAAACCATATTTCGTGACCTATTTTATCAAGGCAATGTATTAGATTGCCGTATTGGACTATTTTTGTCATGAAAATTCTGCTGGTCTACTACTATATGAATTGGCATTGTTCATATTTTTTTAAAACTCTTAATTCGAAAACCATTTCGAGGAATAGAGTTTCTGATCATGATACATTAGTTTTTTTTGGAAAATTTGCTATATTACCAATTATTTTTCCAAAAAAGCTAATGATCTCTATTTGCCCTTGAAATGAAGAACTTAATACATTAAGGCGTTCTTAGGGATGTACTACTCTGTGATGGAGTTGAAATTGGTCTATTATATCCACTTGGTAACTTTGAAAAGATGTATTGCAATCTGTCTTAAGTCTATCAGGAAAAAGCAAGACACAGATTGCGTACAACGATGACGTCACAACATTTAAAATAATATCTTTAAGTATTTTTTTAAAATTCTATGTAGTCAATATTTCAATAATATTGAAATTAGTTGCTTAAAATAGTAAATATTTTCTAAAAAAAATATAAAAACAGCAGGTCAAAAATTATGAACAATCCCAATTGTCTACTACTAAAACTAAATTAATATTTATTGAAACGTAACTTTTACAGGGAATTAATTATCAAAATAGGTAAGTAATATTCTTTTATTTCACGATCGTAACTTGTTATTTCAAAATTAATATTGTGTAATATTTCTTTAGTAAGTCGGCTCCAATGGATGCCTTACAAGTTGTAAATACGTACTAAATATTAATGAATTAGAAATTACAACTTCTGTTTTTGATATCAATAAGTAAATCACTCAACTTTTCTGTTTTATGTTGAGTGAAATCTTTGAGTTTGATGAAATTTTTGATGCCTGGAAGTTTTCAATATTAAATGTTGCTTAGTTGTTGGCGGATCTATTTATTTTTTGTATATCATTAATTTTACAAGTTATTATTTAACTTGCAACTCGATTTTGTAACAGAAATCGTCAATCGATTAAATTAATTATGTGAATGCATGGTTAACTTCATGACGTCATTTTAACGTAAGACTTAAAGTTAAGAAAAACTCGGAAAATAAAATAAAATGTAACTCTTATATAAGCTTACTTTTTAAAAAGCTTTAGAGATATTTAAATCCAGCTCTCAAGACAGTGTACCTGAAAGTCTTTTACAAGGCTTAAGCCTCCTCTAGGATTTCGTCATCTCAGCCTACTTCTGTGCATGAAGCTTAATTTTTCGTGAACGTGGTATTTATCTACTACACCAGGCTTGTGGTCGGTATAGGATATATTTTAAACTTTTGTGTTTCGTGTCGAAGATGTATTTGCTTTTTCTACAACTTCTGTGTGAGGAAATGTGATAGTGACACGTGTATTCCAAAATCGTCATCAAAAAGGCAATTACTTTACGGAGCATTACATATATAACAAAATAAATAAAATCGTAAACCCCGAAACATGTGTAGCAGTACGCACGTCGACACAATCAAAACGAGAATAAAATCGCGCGAGTGCAACGCGACTACACGTTTTATAAGCGTACATTAGGCAGGCTGCACACGTACGACACATTAACGTACACCGCACGACATACGTGACCGCCACTCGATGCAGAGGGGCAACTCGATTCAATAATCTACTCCTTTTTGTTTTTATTTTGTTTACTTGTTTTTTTTTCGTGTGAATATTTTTGTGAGCTTGAATTAACTGTGTTAAAATTTATGATGTGGCAATTTGGTTGATTTAAATTTTCAACGTTCTGTTTAATTTCCTATGTATGTATCCTTTAAACATCATGTAGATTACGCACATATGCATACAAATGTATGTTATTGATTAGAAATTCCGTAAATCGTAAAAAAATACACGTATTAAACACCAATGAATTTAATTACGAGTAAGTTTAGTGCAATACAACTCAGTTTATGTTCTGATAAATGAGTATTTTAAAAAAGAAAGTTAAACTGACTTTAAGTGCCTTTGAAATTTGAGGGTTTTCCTCGATTTCTTAGTAGATAACCATCAGATCCTGTTTTGGTACCAATGGGACCACAAGGGAACCACCAGTTTTCAAATAAATAGAAATAGAAAAAAAAACATAGCGACGAATTGAAAACCTCCTCCTTTTTTGAAGTCAGTTAAAAAGAAGAAAATATAGAAATTGCATAGTACTGGCTATGCATAGACTAAAAGAAATACGCTAACTTAATGACCATTTTATAAAAATATTTATTTAATGATTTTATTCAAATTCCTATGGGAGTTAAATCTGAGCCAGCATTTTGTGCTGTTTTCTTTTTTTTTAATCTATGATAATATTCGTCTTGTGCGGTGGCCGGAAGCGGATGCCGTGTCGGTGCGCTTCTATCAACCAAATTGTTGTTTTACGTGGGATCCTCACAAGAAACGTGTGACAAGTTGACATCGATGATGAGTGACGTCAACGAGACAGACAAATTTATAATTATGGATGAGCTACTAACCTTCTAACATCGACCTTCGCATATCTGATAAGACGCTGTGTAAACCATTTGAGCCAAGGAAACCAAGCTACTGTATTGACTGCACAAAAAAGCCTTAGAAATTCTATTGATATTTTTGTAGATGATTAACGAAAGGCATAAACATATTGGAGGTGCTTAAGTGGGAAAGAAGTCCAAAAAAGACATACTTTGATCTTAAGTTTTATTCTTAAAAAATTCAGGTGGTTATCAAGATTAATATTAAAAAGCTGACGAGTTAGTTTGTTTATTTGAACGCGCTGATCTCAGAAACTATTTGTCCGATTGAAATTTTTTATTTTGGCTGTATAACATCACGCTGCGACCAATAGTAGCAAAGTATCAGTGAAAAAAAGTCGCGAAAACGAGAACATTTCGAAATTCCGTGGGCAAGAGTTAGTCACATATAATAATAATAATAAATAATAAATATTCATGGACATTAACACAACGTCCGCTGGTCCCAAGCTAAGCTTATTAGGCTTGTGTTATGGGTACCAGAACACGGATAGAATACATATACTACTTTTCTTTTGTAAATACATACTTATAATACATAGAAACACCCAGACGCAGTACAAACATTTGTATGACAATTAGAAAAATCACACAAATGATTGTCCCGAGCGGGAATCGAACCCGCGACCTCTTGATCGGCAGTCCGTTACATAAACCACTCAACCACGAGGCTCGTCATATAAACATCATGGATCTATGACCAAATGTATAAATTGAAACTAAACAAATACTTATATTAGTAAGAATAATTGTTTGCAGATGGCGCTCTATAATAATCACTATAGGAAAGAAAAATGTGTGATGCAATGTATTTCTATATTTCTATAGCTTAGTTAAGTTTAAAACTAGGTACATAAAATTTACAAGTCAAACAAATATTACTTAACTTTGTGAAACTTGCCACTTAACTTGTTACTAAGAACTTACAACTAACGAATAGTTTGCAGGTGCGTTTTCATGTTGACCGGTGACGTGTTTACTTCATCTTCATCTACTTTGTATACATTTGTCTACCAATAATAATATTAGGTCTGGGAAAAAGTTTTTTCGTATTTTATAAGTAAAAAGTTACAGTAATTTTTTTGAGAAGTACCTACTGTTTGCATTTGGCCCGTTTATATACCATTGAAAAGAAGATATTTTAGAGAATAGAAAAATAAAAAAGTGATATCCCGCCGCATTTTCTATTGTTTTTAGGGTTCCGTACCCAAAGGGTAAAAACGGGACCCTATTACTGAGACTTCGCTGTCCGTCCGTCCGTCCGTCTGTCACCAGGCTGTATCTCAAGAACGGTGATAGCTAGAGAGTTGAAATTTTCACAGATGATGTATTTCTATTGCCGCTGTAACAACAAATAGTAAAAATAAAATAAAATAAATATTTAAGGGGGGCTCCCATACAACAAACATGATTTTTTTACCGTTTCTTGCTCGATACTAATAACGTTGCCTTATGTTGCATAGATAATGGTACGGAACCCTTCGTGCGCGAGACCGACTCGCACTTGACCAATTTTCTATTGATTAAAATGAGCGAATCTAACATAGAAATTCGATACATTTTGAATTTTTTTACTACTAAGGGAAAAATGCGACACACGCCACGAAAAAGATTTTGTAACGTTTATGGACTCAATGCAGTGCCGGTAAGAGTAGCACTAAACTGGTTCAAGCGTTTTCAGTCCAGCAATTTTGATGTCAAAGATAAGCCTCGCTCTAGCCGACCTGTTACGGGAAAAGTCGATGCCATTTCGAAAAAAACGGAGCAAGATCGGCATATTAGTTTGTACGACATAGCTAAAGAGCTAGGGATTGACCACAAAACAGTTTTAAGCCTTTTGAAAAACTCTGGATATACCAAAAGGCTCGACATTTGGATCCCACACGAACTCACTGGAAGAAACTTAATGAATCGTGTACTCATTTGCATTTCTCTATGGATGTGTAACGACACCGAACCGTTTTTAAAAAGATTGGTCACTGTTGATAAAAATTGGATTACCTACGACAAGAACGTGCGAAAAAGTTCTTGTTCAGAAGGCAAACAAGCTCCTCAGACTTTAGTTAATTAGTTAATTTATTTAATTAGTAAATTTTACTAACCGAATTTACTCCCTCTGCAAATTAATAGCAAAAACCTCATATTTACAACGAGCAATAGGTATGTATTATACTGTTTTAAAATGTGTAAAAAATGCGCATATTTTTTAAACAGTTGGCCACTTACACTTTCATACATTTTTTTTCACCAAGGGCACACAATCTTAAACAAAAATAAAAATATTACAAATTTTCTAATTAAAACTGAAATTAAAATTATTAAAAAAATTATAATACATCAGTTACTCATGTGATTTATTATCTATCTATTGGTACAGTCTATGGAGAATATTATAGCACCAAAAACCCCATAGATTTTGTTTATTTGTAGCCACAGTGTACAATGAGACACAGAAGTGTGAAAAAAAAACATTATTTTAAAAAAATGCCCATCGAGTTATGGGCATTTTTTTTAAGTACTACATGTGTACTATTTTTTTTAATTTTATATTTTGAGTACCCATGAGCTCGGCTATGAGGGGTGTCAAGGTTATCCATTCTTTCTGGGACAGCCTGTATATTATATTCAAATGTAAACAAAACTAACAAAAAACTATCTTGAGTTTATATAAAAAATACGAAAATACTTTCTCCCCGACCTAATAATATAATATATATATTATACAAAGTGGGCCATTGATATCTCTTTTCCCGTAGGAAACGGGACGGGGTATTTATGAAAAACCGACGCAAAAAATCGAGAAAAAGCTGAAAGCTTAAACAAATTAATTTAATATGCACTGTTATTTTCTAATAGTAGAACTTTACAAAAACAGAATCGATAAATATGTATTAATTGTTTTTTTTATTTTTAACACGCTTTTATTAGCTCGATACGTATCTATCAACGTATTAATCTATGTAACGGAATCTTTGAAAGCGATTTTCATCCGATTGTAGCAGTCGGATTGATCTGAAATTTTACACACTTAACAAGGATCGGTGACAATGGAATAATTTATTAAAAAAATATTTCAGATTTTCAAGCATGTTTTTAAGTTTTTGAATCAAAACATTTTTTAATTTGTTAATTGTAATTGTTATACTGGTAATACTAAGAATTTAATCACTATTAAATTTAAACAGTCGATTGTTTTGTGAAACGATAAATAAACTTTTCATTTCGTTACATCACAGTTCAGCTTAAAGAAAACCTACAGAAAGTTTTCTTCTAAAATTCGGTGTACCTACTCAGTTTTGAAGTTTGTAATTAAATTGAACAAGTCTCGAGTCAACATTTAAACACGTTGATTAGCTGACATGCTTCTAGTTTGACAAATAAGTCTGTTTTATTAGTAAAACAGAAATATAAGGCGTAATGTTCTCTAGTAATAATTGATTGGAAAGAAACAGTTTTGTACTCACAGATATAACCAGATGTATAGTCTATGGCCTCGGCTTGAAGCCACTTACATATCTATGTGTGCGTGAAAATGTGTATCGGATGGAATGGAATGTGGCTAGGATACAGGCTATACGTCATATGAAACGTCATTATTCTACGAAGGACGATGAAGCCAGGCTAAAGTTACTTGTCCTCAATATAAACGTTATCATACTATCTGGTATTTCTGTGTTTGTACTCATACATTAGTACATTTATTAAATGAAGTTAACAATAAGACAGCAAACCTGTAGGTTTCTGTAGTCTATGCCTTTGTAGATTTATTCTGTCCCTAGGCTCGTAAAGATATAACACAGTTGACCTAATCACACGGAAAACATTGATTTCCCAGATGCCCTAAGTCATGTGCTTTTAAATTGAATTACGGTTTTAGTCAACCTTTAGGGCAAAAAAAATTCTAGTTTGTAAGGGGTTAAATAAACTAAATTATAGTGGAAAAAATGATAACCATGAGCGGGACTTGAACCCACGACCTCGGAATACCGTTCCGTTGCTCTCCCATCTGAGCTATCATGGTTCCCGCACATGTTTACCAAATCTTCCACTACAACCTTCTCAATGTGAGTTAAACATCGTGCGATGTTTTGTGTACAACGCCATCTATTGAGCGGTTTGCACCAACTCGATCAATCGATCACTTAGTGTTCTTTACAGAACACAATTGGACCGAAATAATGACTGTACATGTATTTCTACATTAATTTATGAATTTTTGCAATTGACTTGCTATGCTTTTACTAAATAAACTAAATTATAGTGGAAAAAATGATAACCATGAGTGGGACTTGAACCCACGACAATAGATGGCGTTGTACACAAAACATCGCACGATGTTTAACTCACATTGAGAAGGTTGTAGTGGAATATTTGGTAAACATGTGCGGGAACCATGATAGCTCAGATGGGAGAGCAACGGAACGGTATTCCGAGGTCGTGGGTTCAAGTCCCGCTCATGGTTATCATTTTTTCCACTATAATTTAGTTTATTTAGTAAAAGCATAGCAAGTCAACTGCAAAAATTCATAAATTTTTGTAAGGGGTTTTTATTGTATGAAACTATTTTTAGCAACTATCAAACACTTAATTCAGTCTATTGCACTCCACATGATAGTCTTATCGCAATTTGCACCACAATACACAGTCCTCCCAACGATTGTACCAATCTATCTATTGTACTTAACTATAATTTCTAAATTTGTTTAATATTAAGTACCTACTGTAATATTGTTAAGATGTTCAACAAAGAGTATTCTATTATTTTCTAACTTAATATTTTCGAACACATACTAACATATTTCCTAACATAATATTTTTATTTCTACTTCTTATCTAAATTCATGTAAAAAAAAAAAAAATAATAATAATAGTAATAATAAAAAAAAATAAAATAAAAAAAAAAAAAAATTATAAATACTTACTAAATAAAATTAGTCATCATAATATTCACCCGTGTGTTTTCACCGTGCGAGCTGCCGCCGTATTCGTATAAGCGGTATTCAGTGAGATAAAAACAATAAGATAACATTGTACCTACCCACAAACTAAACTTGTAACTTACTCGTAGATGTTAATCTTACGTGATGCTAGACAAAGCGGTGATATACATACACTGTTTTGTTTGGCATCATGTGTTATAATACAATATATAAATTTACGTCAAGACGAATACCAGTGTGCGGAAAAACCAATGTTTGGTTTATGCTACACTGTTAATATTAAGTTAGATTTAATAACAACTGTATGTATTTTACTTAAATAAATAAAAATAAATAAATAAATTTAAAGAGTATTCTATTCTATTTTATCACAGTTTTAGAAAGGAAGCATAAAATAGTGGCAGGTTTTCATATCACAACCAAAACGGCGGAAAATAATTATTATTATCTATACTTCTATACTAATATTATAAAGCTGAAGAATTTGTTTGTTTGAACGCGCTAAACTCAGGAACGGTTCGAATTAAAAAATTCTTATTGTTTAGGATAGTCCATTTATCGAAGAAGGCTATAGCCTTCCTCGATAAATGGACTATCTATCTACCTGTATAACATCACGCTGCAATTATAGGAGCGAAGCATCAGTGAAAAATGTTGCAAAAACGGGGAAAATTTTGTAAATTCCACGCTTACGAAATCGCGGGAAACAGCCAGTTCAGTATATCTGGCAACACTCACATATTAAAAAAATTGGTCAAGTGCGAGACGGACTCGCGCACGAAGGGTTCCGTACCATTATCTATGCAACATAAGGCAACGTTATTAGTATCGAGCAAAAAACGGTAAAAAAATCATGTTTGTTGTATGGGAGCCCCCCTTAAATATTTATTTTATTTTATTTTTAGTATTTGTTGTTATAGCGGCAATAGAAATACATCATCTGTGAAAATTTCAAATCTTTAGCTATCACCGTTCTTGAGATACAGCCTGGTGACAGACGGACGGACGGACGGACGGACAGCGAAGTCTCAGTAATAGGGTCCCGTTTTTACCCTTTGGGTATGGAACCCTAAAAAAGTAAAATATACGGAAATCTAAAGCTCTTTACAATATTTATGAATAAGATGCTTACCAATATGTACGTACGAAAGTGTATTGATTTTACTTGATATTTGGCAACGTATTACTTATATTATAATGTGATCTATTGAATATTTTATATTATATGGAGTGTGAACAGCAAGAAAATAAAGGGGTACTTTGGCAAGAGATTATATTTCTCTATGTGACAAAGTGTTAAATATTTATCCAAAGTAGTCATGAACATTTAATAGAAAGTCCCCTGGTAAATTAAGTTCATATTATTGTACTATTAATTTACCAATACTGTTTACATATTTTTTGGAAAATATCGTCATCATTCTCCTGCCCTTATCCCGTTACTTAGTGTTGGGAACATTACGAATAAAGAAACAACACGGAACACTTTGCGTGCGAATCCAACTCGTACTTTACCTTCTTTTTTATTTAACTATTACAAGAATAAGTATGTATGAAGTACGATTTAGCCAGGCTAAAGTTATTTGTCCTCAGTTCCAAAGGTCAACCCACCATCTGGTGGTACCTATTTAGTATGGTGTCCAGTTTTAGTTCAAGTGTTTTTACTAAGTCACGTTAGTAAACAAATTATATTAATGTTTTTCAAAAAATATTTTCCAAGTAGAAAACGTCGTGTGCAGGATCTCGTCCTTGTTAGTGAAACGTTCTCTCAAGTGTCGTTGAAGGAAACTTACGTCTTACCTTCATGGCATTTTCATTTTACATAGTTTTTATATCTTGAGACATTTACTTAAGTTGTTACCTCGGAGGTAAAAAAATGTATCTAAGAATACATTCTTAAGTCTAACATTTCTTAACATAAACATAACACCTTAAATAGTGGAATAATTCTAACAAAACTTAATCATTGTAAGAATAGTATGAATAAATATTCACGGACATTGCACTCAACGTCCCCTGGTCCCAAGCTAAGCTTATTATGCTTGTGTTATGCGTACTAGCGTACGGATATAATACATAAACTACTTTTCTTTTGTAAATATATACTTATAATATAATACATAGTAAACACCTTGACGCAATAAAAACATTTGTATGACATAATCATCATCATTATAAATATCACACAAATGATTGTCCCGAACGGGAATCGAACCCGCAACTTCGTAAATGGTAGTCCATTACCTGTACCACTAGACCACGAGGTCCATAATAAATTATTAAGGCTTAGGGCTTCTTTCTCTCTAGCCCACTAACGACCCACTGTTGGGCACGGCCCTCCTCTACTTTGAGAGGAACTATAGTCTATTAGGCCTGTTATGGGGTTAATTTTACAGTTTTCTGTCTATCACAAAGGGCTTTATCCTTCACCTGGCTTTTTTTTTGGCTGGAAATGGGGTGGTGACGCATGTATTAATTATTCGTCACTATACGGACTAACACTACTAGGACCGCAGCTAAGGGCATAGTGGTTCTTATTTAAGCAGAATTTTAAAGTATCTAATCGATTAAATGATTCCATCAAACTATAAAATAATAATAAAAAAAATAAAAATATATTTATTGGAACAAAAATAACAAATTAACATTAACATTGTGTTCGTTAATAGTAACATTAGTTATAAACTGTGTCGTAACTATTAGCGCCCACCTCCAGGAGATGAGACAGCGTTCCAACTACAATCATGCATTAAACAAAGTTATAATTTTTTTTTTCTTGAGTTTTTGTGTGTGTGTTATGTGTGTGTGTGAGTGATGAGTAATATCGCGAAACCACAGCGAATAATAAAGTACAATTATTCACATACAGATTTCACTAAGTAAAAGCATACAAAAGATTCTGTAGAGTTCATAAAATATTCAATGAAATTTCACATTTATTTACATTACATACTCATTTATCACAACAAACTTTAAAATTCTGTGCAATAACAAAAGGCACAGCGTCGGTACGTACCCTGCTCGATGTGGGAGAAGTTTGTCCAAGTGAGGGTATATTAAACTTTGCGTCTGATTTATTACAATTTATTGTTTTTGTCGGTAGATGAAAAATTTTCATGGTCGCCTTTGGTGACACTATATCAATGTAGGTTATATTTTTATGTGTTGATTTGTTTTTTATTTTGGCCATGATTTTTTTGACAATCGTGTTTAATCTACTTCCAAAAAGGAGGAGGTTCTCAATTCAATTTTTCTTTTCTGTTTTTTAATTTTACCAATAGAACCCTATTCTACGTGCACAATAATTCGGCAATGTTAGCTGAACATTTTTATTAAAAAATCTGTGTACTATACTAACTAACGGTTTAAATTAATAAAAATGTACACAAGGACATAGCCAACATATCAAAATACACGATAATTGTGTCCTTTAGTTAAGGGCCTACATCAATATTATCGTATATCATCGCCGACACGTACATATTAACACAGCCAGTAGGCACAGAAAATGAAGAATTAGGGATACTTTTCCTATTTACTCAATATCTACTAAATATATTTTAATTCTGATTTACGTGTTTCTATACATAATAGTTACCTATGTTTTTAAAGTTATTTCATTAGTTAATACGCGATAATAGACCGACAAATGAAAAAAATAAAAAATTTGAGAGGTTGTTTCGCCAAGATTTTCTATCGAGAAAACTTTTTTCAATCGCGTTTCTGAGTTTATGCGATCCTAGATTATATATTGAAAAAACATATACTTAAAAATTAGAGCTCTAGCCATTCAATCTAAAGAAACAATGAAAACTTCGTACATAGAAAAATGCACGAAGCTATTTTGGTATCCTCTTAAGTTTCGCTGTGCACGCAGAGTTGGAACCACTGACTTCTTTGTAAAATACCAGAGCTCGATTTCAACTCTGTTTAATTATCCAGACCATTGGGGTATAACAATTACATTAACACTAATTATAAAAATCAACTACATAATAATCTTAAAGTTAATAATCTACTAGTATGAACAATACTTTACAACTACATGAAGTAAAAATATAACTCTCAGTTAAAATATCCAATATCAGTTTCTGAATAAAAAAATTATCGAACAACATGTGCTTCCTACAAACAGTTTAAATGCGTAGTATTAAAAAAATCTAAGCCTCGGATTGTACCGTCGTCGTAGTGATGTGTGCATATCGATGTAATATTGTCAGTAAAGGATATCGATAAAATATAAACGTAGTGGACCTCGACACGAAAGTTGGCATGACGCACTCCAACGTGGTTTGTCAGAGCAGTAGAGACTATTGAAATGTATGTTCATTATTATAAAAATTATTGGTGATTATTGTAAAGAATACAACGGCCAGCACAAAGTTACCTGGTCACCTCTCAAAATAATTATTTCTTAGTAATAAAAAAAATATATGAAGGTAATCAAATATTTTTTTTAATTTATTGAATTACTACTATTAAAGTACTCGTAAAAAATATTATAATCTTCAAAAGTTTTCCAGTAAAAAAAAAAAATTTTTATTATTACGTAATATTGATTTTCATTTAAATTAATTACACACAGAAATGTATAAAGAAATCACGTAGAATCATAATTTGTAAGATCAAAGTAATTATTTAATAGCCTTCCGCTTTAAAACAAGTTTGCTAAAGATTATTATAATGAGTTCCTTAAGGTAAACTTAAAATATGTTTCGTCCAATGCCGTTTTTCGAAAATTATCTAATTAATAACGTAAAATTAATTATTTGAATGGATACCTTTGAAGTAGAATAAGGTCGGTAAATATTAATTAAAGCTTCTTTGTTACTATCCTGATAATGCTTACTTGGTTTACATTACGTTACTAAAGTAATTTATTGATTTTGCAATTGACATGCTATGCTTTACCTAATAAATTAAATGATGGTGGAAAAAGTGATTGGCGCAAGCGGGACTTGAATCCACAACCTCGGAATACCGTTCCGAAGCTCTTCCAACTGAGCTTATTGCGGTCGTGCTTGTAGCATTCAAATTAACCACCACAATCGTCACTCGATTGAGTTTATATCGTATTTCTACGTACAACTCCATGTATTAAGATTGCTTTGCAACTTAACTCAACTTAACTCAATCAAAAATGCAAAATCAATCAACCGCTTACGGCAATCACTTTTCCACCATAATTTAATTTATTACATTAAGTTTTTATTCAAATAATATAAAAATATTATTTTTTGTATAAGATTTATTAAAATATATTAAAACAATATTTTAAAGCAAAAGTATGTTTAGATCAATGCAGACGGCACTCTATAATCTTTGCCTACCCTGAAAAAAACATGATGTTATGATGATAATGGTGATTTGAAGCATAAAGTTGCTATAACTTTAGAGATTTTTAATTTGGCATTTTCCAAAAGAACTTCAACTATTGTGGAGTTATCGATATTTCTTATGGTTTTTATTATCCCATCACTAGGAGTTTGGTGAAGACGATAAAGAAGGATGGAAATAATGTAGTGCTTTCAAACATTGAAGCGAAGTTTGCCTACTGAAGAACAGACAAATGACAACTAGCCTTAGGCGGGGTACTGCGATATTAGAAGCCTTTAAGATGGGAAAAATAGCAACTTTTACTTGAGGTAGTTTATGTGTGGTACCCGCGGGAGACGAAGCGATTGTTTGAGTTTTATTATCATTTGTTAGATGTTCAGATAATTAATTTTGTTCCATAGCTATGTAGTTTGTTACTCTATAAAATTAACTTATTATATTATTAAAGTTTGTTTCCTTTTCTTTTGTAGTTTTATTAAAAGTTCTTGGAGTCAATTTCTTGATATCATTTCTGAAACATAATACGTTAACCTTAAGAATGTCATTTATAGATTTTGAACCTTCTTTTGGACCTTAAAAGTACCACATGATTAAGAAGAAAATGCATTATAGTATAGTTTTTGTATACAAGAAGCTCGGCCCAACAGTTTTACTGACGTACTTACTTCCCCTTGAGCTCTAGGAGTAAACAGTAGACCTACCGATATGCACACAAAAAATTGTAACAATTGATAAGACATTTCAAAAAATTTGAATAGTTAACTGCACAACATGAGAATTTTATAATATTACCTTTTAATTGTTAAGTAGGTACTTCGTACGCGTGGAATTTAGAAAATAAAAGAAACTTTTATAAATTATACAAAAAAGCTATCCTCTTGAATCACTTTTTTTGGAAAAACCGCATCGAAATCTGTCGCCCAGCTTTGAAGATATCAGCTCACTTAGGGACATAGGTATATACAAAAATAGCGACTAAGTTTTATAATAAATAAAGATTTATTTCCGCTGCATCCTATTATTTATCCCCCATGCCGTGCATAAGATCGCAGTGATGTTCTTCTCGGGGTTTTCGTGAGAAAGAATTGTCGACGACATTTGTTTCGGCAACATCTCTGATGCGCTTGTTTTGTGAACTTTACTCACAAGGAAAATATCTCCGTATGCTCTCAACTTATTACAATATTAAATTGTATGTTTTATCGCTGTGAAATGTGGGATGCACTCACATTTGTTTGATTTTATCATAGTATTTTGCATTTAAATGCACCATCATATTTACATTAGGAACAACATTGTAAAAAAATTGTTTAACTCAAGCACTTTTCTTTGGTATTCACTGTCTTACTCCATTTGTTTTAGTGTGATGGCCTCTGCGCACCCACACAGGAAAACATGACTGTTTTCCTGTAGGTAACGTATATCTAGAATAACATGGACATTACTCGCGCTTGTAAAATCAGGTGTATGAGTATAAATGACTCCAAGAAAGTATATTTTACACATGACGCTCTATTGTCTTTGCCTACCCAATAGGAAAAAAAGCGTGATAGTAGATATACCTAAAGCATTTTTTTGTTTCAGCTCTAGTGTAAACTGACTTTTTTTATTTATTTGTTTTAGTATAGGCTTAACTTTAATAATATCTCGCTATAGTCAAATATAAATGCCCTTACAGATAAAGAACAATACGTTCAAATGAAGCCCTACAGCGCTCTGACACGGGTAATGTCAAGAATTCAACAGAACAATCGCTTTACAAAGATATACATATCTTATACTAGATGTGTCTACCAAAACTTTTACGTCTTATAACACGTGCTGTATATATTTTTTTGGTTTTAATTTAATTTACTTTCTTTTAATTTTAATTATTTTTCTTCTTATTATTATCATATATTCAGTTCATGTAACGGACTGCCGTTCACGAGATCGCGGGTTCAATTCCCGCTCGGGACAATCATTTGTGTGATCTTTATAAATGTCACACAAATGTTTGTACTGCGTCTGGATATTTTTATGTATTATAAGTATGTATTTACAAAAGAAAAGTAGTATATGACGTATTCGATCCGTATTCTGGTACCCATAACACAAGCATATAAGCTTAGCTTGGGACCAGAGGACTTTGTGTGAAATGTCCATGAATATTTATTTATTTATTTATATTATATGTATTACATAAAAAGTGCCAAAAATAAGGGAGTGAAAAATTGACAGACATATCTGATGTCTGTCAATTTTTCCACTTCCTTATTTTTAGTTATAAGTTTACAAGGTCTTCATCCTAAGAAAAATAAATGTTACTATAATAATAAATTCCGCTCCAGTCCATCTACGTCCCATTGTTGGACACGGGCCTCCTCCACTTTACAGGGATTATGGTCTACTGTGCCGCGCTGACCAGGCGTGTTGGCACAGCGTTTATTTTCGAGTTTTCCGTATCTCACAGAGGATGATATCTGTGTGCAATATCCCTTAGCTGACTTTGACAGCACCCTTGGGAGGAGATGGGGTGGTGGCACTTGTATTCTTAATTCCGTCTAATTTCCGTTAATTCTAATTTCCTAATAAATTAAAATAAACTTTATTTTAAACAAACAGTTTATTTTGCTCTCGGTACCAAGTAAGCATCAAAACGAAATCTGTATATGCGAATGTGCTTCGTACTAATTAACTGACTTTTTTTTTTTAAACTTCATGCACTTTAATAATACAATGGCGGACTTAATGCCGACAATGGCATTTTCTACCAGTCAACCAACGTCGGTGCAGGGACAATTTGGGGCAGGTGCTATTTTACCATAAAATAAAAAAAGAAATAGAATGCTTCAATTTCAACTTATTTACACAATACAAACTTAAATTACATACTAAATTCAAATATATTATTATACACAACACAAATATTAATACTATACCTTCATATATATACATAAACAGATACCATACCATATAAATATAACATAAACTTACATACTAATAGTATACATAAAAATATACTCATATAGTTATAGAATAGTTACATAAACATACAGATGCATAAACACTATATCTACATAAATAATTATAATATTTTAGTGACTTTTCGCGAATCTTCTTAAAAATGATGTAAAGTAGACACTTCTAGTGCAGTATATCATTGTATACATGTATAATATAGACAGAAATATAAAAGTGGCGACAGACGCGTCTGCCTACAGCTTACGAGTTAAAAGGCTTCGGCTAGACGACAGGACTAATTGTCGACACTACTGCTGTTTTATACGTGTTTACAATGTCTCACGAACAAAATATTGTTATCATTACATGACGGAAAAAATAAGATTATTTTTAACGTAATAAATTATGATCTTCAAATAAAACTGCATTTAACAGATTTAGATGCGTATATTTGTTTTAAATTTTAGCCCGACGTTTCGGAGACTTTGCAGTCACCTTGACCCACTGGTTCATGCCTGACAAAATCTTCGCATTACTTAGTAAGTTAATAATCCCTTCAACATATATTATGTTGTAATATTAGTCAATATTGTCCCCATATATTGCACTAAGTATCATTAGTTCGAAGTTGTCATGCTCTGTCAAAATTAGTCAAATTCCCTTAGGTCACAGATGATAGATCATTTATGATGAATTTATAGTAATTAATGCATGTTGTAACTAAATTAAGTCTTGAATCGATATTAGATTATAATTAGTCGATTTCGGCCGAGTTTCGGTGGCAGTTTTGGTTTCGGCCGGAAAACCAGTTTCGGTCGGACACCAATTATAATATTCTCTATCACTTGCGCGACTCGTTTGTTTAAATAAAACTACTTTTTACGTAATAAGACGTGCGTCGGGCTAAAATTTAAAACAAATACACGCGTCTAAATCCGTAATGATATACTTAGTTTAAAAACTAAAAAACACGCTTAAATATCCTGAATATTTTTTAAATGATTGCATTGTCATCAATACTCAATTCTATGCTACCTACTTACAAAACGTTGACAGTTTATGTTCTCAGAGACATAAGTTTCTGTTGTCACATGTTGTCACAATCGTAGTAAACACAAGTAAACAATTATGATATTTTACGTGATTCTATAAACAAAGCGTTTTAATGTGAAATTATCTGATTGTATATGAAAGGCATACGTAATTCTGATCAAGGAATTGGGATTATTCTTTTAAATTATTACATTCTCATCGGTCCTTGTTAGGTTTGCAAAATTTCAGATCAATCCGTCTACTGCAAGTGGCTGAAAATTGCTTTCAAAGATTCCGTTACCCAGATTAATATATTGATAGATACATGCCAAACTTATAAAAGCGTGTTAAAAAGTAGTTCGATATTAGATTGTTTATACTGTTTGACGGGCTTCGTGGTCTAGTGGGTCATGTAACTGACAGCCGTTCATGAAATAGCGGGTTCGATTCTCGCACAGGACTGTCATTTACTGTGATATTTATAATTGTTATACAAATGTAGGCCTGGGTATCAGAATACAGATATACTAAATAAACTACTTTTCTTTTGTAAATACATACTTATAATACGTGGAAAAGACCCAGTCGCAGTACAAACATATGTATGACAAATAAATATGTCACACAAATGATTGCCCCGAGCAGAAATCGAACCCGTGACCCCATGAACGGCAATCCGTCGACCACGAGGCTCTTCCAAAGTTTCTTTTAGATAAAAATCCTAAAAAATAAAATAACAATTTTACTATCGCGAATATTTAGTAGAAGTAATAACAAACTATGTAATTTATAAAAATTAATAACACAGAGTTCTAAACCATAATTGTACAGCCATTATGGCCATTATTCAGATGTGACCTAAGTTAAAAGGGCATAATAATATTTAACCTTACACATAAAAAACTTTTAATGGTTTCTGTAATAATGTCCTCCAAAAAGGGCTAAATACGTAGCTCTTACAACAGTCATGACTGTATGAGTCTAAATGAAGCTGTACAAGTGTGCTTAGATCGAAGTAGATGGGTCCGTATAGTCTGTGCCTACCCTCATGAGAAAAAGGCGTGACGTTATGATGACGATGATGATGATGAGTGACAAAATAAACTTAAGTAAAAAAAACCTTTTGTGATCACGTTTCCCGTATAGATTAAACAATTACACTATTGTCGCCTACCCATTTTCTGCTATTCATCCCGTAAGAGAAAATTCTGGTTTCACCATGAGATGAAGAATTGAAAAGCAAATCTTTCTAACTAATGAGTCGAAATAGGTGTCCGATTGTTTGACCAAAAGTCATTTGGCAAAACTACACTTGACAAACAACGTTTGACAAAACAGTGAACTCGCCTATTGATCATTTTACTACTGATCATTTTACAAATGTTTCATTTCGCCAAATGATCAACACTTAAATTTAAATTTACTAAATGATTATTTTAGAAAACTAACATTTGGCAACTGAGTTATCAGATAAATCTACTATTGGTTAAAAAATTTGGTATTCTTGTTAAAAGGACCATCTTTGGCATATTTTTTTGCAAAGCCACTGCTATGGATTTTCCTAAAAAGAAAATACTATAAGTATTAATTGATATATTTTATTAAATATAGATAAATAGAATGAAAAAAAAGATATTTTACGTTATTTGCAAAATAATTACTTATTAACCCGTTCGTCTTTGGAGATATATAAATATATCTCTTTTATTAGATTGGGTTAGGTTAGGTTAGTACTTTAACCCCAAACGCACGAGCCGAGTGCCAGAAGCCACTTTAGGGCATTTCTCGCATTAATAATGATGCATGATGATAATGATACATTTAAAACAACATAATTTACGAAACATATTATTTGGTGAAATGAAAAAAAGGTCAAATGACATTTGAATACTTTGTCAAGTGTAGTGTTTGCTAATAAATCATTTGCTAAATAAGTTTTTGTAAGATGATACTTTTGTCAAGTGTATTGTTTGCCAAATGATCATTTGGTAAAACGTTGTTTGTCAAGAGATTTTGTCAAAAAAATTTTTGGTCAATCATTAGGGAACCGTCGAAATATGTTAGACTGCAGCCAGAAGAGTCAAGTTGATTGAATGATCTCTCATAGTGTATTTCTCTAAATTCAACTCTTATGGTGGTGAATTTTTGTATGAAACCAAAATTTTACATTATTTATGTCTTTTTGTAATCGGTTTATACTTTAAATACACTGATAAACTATCATTATTGTACAAATATGTCTTTTAAAACTACAGTGACATTATTAAAGAAACTTACACTCAATGCCATTAAAATAGAGTCTAAAATCACAATTTATTTTAAGCGGTTGTTTCGTTTCTCTAGTGAGGGGAAGTGTAGTCAATAAAAGCAGCTTAGTGGTATCGATAACTTTGTATTTTGTGATATTTATGCGCTCCACTTGGCTCCGAGCACCTGTTTGTTTTCGACTTCAGCGTGGGCAATTACTAGAATTTCGTCTTGTCGATTATTGCACAATTTAGCAATGTTCATGATAAAATAAATTCCTTTCCAAAAAAATTTCACTTTTGATATTTTTTTGGAAAGGAAAAACTTAAACATTCTCCAAAAATGTAGAAATCGTGCATTTATTACTTTTAAATCAGATGTGTTACTCTTACTACTATTAAAAAAATATGTTATTATAAATAATAAGTATAGTTCCTATAAATGAATGAAATATATGCGCATTTTCCTCAGTAATTAAGATTAATAATAAGAGATTGTTATTTTCTAGCATATAATAAACTTATGGAATTTCATAAAAAAATTTAATTGCATAGATATATGCAATTAAATTTTTTTCGAATTTCGTGACTGTTTAATATCTTTATTCAACATAACATAAAACACACATGACTAAATTGTGACCTAACCCGTTTCCGTTGTCAAGAAATAATCTAAACAATAAGAATATCGATACAAATTTATCGACATAACAATTAACGAATGCAACATATCACAACCCTATTGCGTACACCGCGCATTTAACAGTATTCATTGTAATGTTTGTTCTGCATAGTCAGTGCGTTAATTTCTATCTACTAGTCTGTATAATAATGCATTGTGATATATTTTCGGTTAACGAACCTACTATCTATTTAAAAAAGTAATTGCGAACGCTCTGGTGGCACTTTGCCCCCCCGCAGGGCCCCGCGCAGGGGTCGTCGCCGCACAGTAGCCGGCCGCGGACCCTCCCGACGAGGCGGTCGCGCGCGGCGGGTCGGTATCCCGAGACCCGCCGCGGCAAATGTGGCTGTCGGTCACGGTAACGCGACAGGGGGACCTAATGCTCCCCCAGTCGGGTCGGGCCCCGATTAACGGGGCCATCCCCCGCCGGGTCATGGTAAAGCTCAAGGCACCATCGTGGCCCGGCAGGGAAGGAGGCGAAAAAAAAAAAACAAAAAAAAAACCTACTATCTATTGTGTATTCTTTACAAATATTTATTATATTTATTTAATACTAGCTGACGCGGCAAACGTTGTTTAGCCATACTAAAAAAAAAAAATTTGAAAAATAGATGTTGGCCGATTCTCAGACCTAGTGAATATGTATGCAAAATTTGAGAATAATCAGTCAAGCCGTTTCGGAGGAGTACGGTAACTAACACTGTGACACGTGAATTTTATATATTAGAAGATATATAGCGTAGCACTTACAACTTATTTTTGTTCTCTCTCCAGCCCATCAAAATCCAAACGATTTCTAATGTCTATGATGTGAATGTTCATATTTATCTTGTTATAGGTGAGTGGTGTTAAGTTCACAACAAAAGAACGGAGATATGAATACTTGTTCATAATAGTATGCTCCATGTGCAAGGTTAGATTACTCGTACATTCTGTTATATTTACATACTTCTATATTAATATTATAAAGCTGAAGAGTTTGTTTGTTTGAACGCGCTAATCTCAGGAACTGTGGTCCGATTTGAAAAATTGTTTAAGTTTTGAATAGTACATTTAGTAATATCGAGGAAAGCTAAAGGCTATATAACATCACGTTGTGACTAATAGAAGCGCAGCATCAGTGAAAAATGTTGAAAAACGAGATTTTTTATCTAAATTCTACGTATACAAAGTCGCGTGCAACAGCTAGTTTTCTGTAAGAATATATAACATACTAAGTAATATCTCTCTCTCCAGCCCATTTACGTCCCACCGTTGAGCACGGGCCTCTTCCCCTTTGAAGGGATTATGTTCTACTGTGCCGCGCTGACCAGGCGTGTTGGCACAGGGTTTATTTTCGAGTTTTCCGTCTCTCACAGAGGATGTTATTTGTGTGCAATATACCTTAGCTGACTTTTACAGCACCCTTGGGAGGAGATGGGGTGGTGACACTTGTATTCTTAATCCGTCACCACACGGATAAGCAATATCTGTGTTTATTAAATTGTCTTCAATTAAAATCAAAGTTAGGTACGTCACGTAATTATGCAATGAATAATTCAAATTTTATCCTTGCACTGATATTTTTCCTGACGGTAAGAATTCTGATGGAAGTTCCATTTGATTGATTTAATAAAATCGATCAAATAGAATATCAAAGTGAAAAACAACTTAAATTTGAATTTATTAGGTATTAATAAATTGGTTCACTTTCTATAAAATAATAGTACCTAAATAGCCAGTAACAAAATATCTGTATATCTAAACGGTATAAAATTAACTAAGTATTGCAGTGGGAGCTAGACGACCGGTGGTTTGGTCGATTTCACACAATTCACGTCAGTATGTTACCACAATTAAAGTCTGAATGAACGCTCTGGGGACACTGCTAGATAAGATTTATATTTTCATAATAAATAGTATTGTAATAGTAATAGTGTTGCATAGTAGACCATAACCCCTCCCATAATGGAAGACGCCCGTGTTCAACAGTTAGAGCTTATGGGAGAGAGAGAGAGAGAAATAAGTAACGATCACATTATTTACGTAATTTTTAACTTTTGTAGTGTGGTAGCGAAAATAATAGGACGTCCAAGATGTTTTGCATTATTTTGCAAAAAAAAAACTGTTGAAATGTTTAAATTATTTTCTTATGATAATATTGTTATAAATTAAATGCATAGCTATCTGAAGAAACCGAAATTCTGGCTACTTTGTACGGTATTTACATCCATCAATCTGCCTCAGCTAGGCCTCCCCCATAGAACGCCACAACGCGCGGTCTTGTGCCGTTTGCATACTATGGTTCCCCGAGACTTTAAATGTAGTTGTTATTATGCGTAGATGTTATCTGTGTATGTTATTATGCGTAGATGTTATCTGTAATACTTGTAATAGCTGGCTTTTACAGCAACCTAGGAATGTAACGGGGTGGTGACATATCACCACCACAATATTCTTAATCACCAGCTATCCAAAATAACATACAATTTCAAAGTTACCCCAGATGACTGCACTTATATCTCCATTTTGATTTAAAAGCTATATTTTATATCTTACAATATCGTAAAGCAATCAGTGTTACACAATCCTGCAATCATGAATAGAATTTACTACCAGTGCAAGGGGTGCCTGTCAGGTAAGGTACGGAGGGTGTAAATAGGAGGTAGTCACGTCCTAACCTTCCCCTAAACGAAGGGTTAACTGATGGAAATAAGTCGTTTTATTTAGGATACCTAGTACCACTTATATCTAAACGAGCTTGTATGTGAGGGGAACCTTAATTATATTTAAATTATGACTTCATATAAAAGAACCTTTTTTACTACATATTTGTTTCTTATATGTAGAGGGTGATGTGAAAGCTATCAATTCGATTTAGTTACGTACGAATTATTGAAAATGTGACATGCGAATACCCGCGGTTTCACCTAAATATACATTAAACATTAACAAATTGTACACAAAAGCTATCCTCTTAAATCACTCTATCTATTAAAAGAAACCGCAGCAAAATCCGTTGCGTAGTTTTGAAGATATAAGCTCACATATGGACATACATACAAAAATAACGACTTTTTTTATAATAAGTAAAGCAGTCATGCGAGTGTCATGAACATGAGTCTATAGTTATTTAAAGTTATTACGAGTTACAAAGTAGTGTCTAATGTAATAACTTAGTAGTAATATAACACGCACTAATATCAACCTTGAACCCATTCAGGTGCTTTTCGCACCCACTTGATGACGCTCCATCCGTCTGAAGTGGTCTGGCGCGAGACACCAAGGGCTACAGTACTTGTATAACGTGTAGTTGGAAAAGATACGACACGGATTTTGTTTTTCACACTTTTAAGTTTTTTAAGTCCATTAATTGTGTTTTTTTTTCAACAATAGTATCGATTCTAAGCTTACTGCTTAGCTAAAAATTGATAGTGTTAGTAACACAATTCTGCAAAGTTAACAGAACTTTTTTATTAGAAAATCTGTATATTATAGACTAAAGATTTTAATTAATAAAAATGTGCACAACTAAACAGCCAATTAATCAAAATACGTCATAGTTGTTAAAAGTTTGTTTGTTTGTTTGAACGCGCTAATCTCAAGAATCACTGGTCCGATTTGAAAAATTCTTTCAGTGTTGGATAGTACATTTACTGAGGGAGACTATATAATACCACGCTGCGACTAATAGGAGTGAAGCACCAGTAAAAAATGTTGCAGAAACGGAAAAAAAATCCTAAATTCCAAGCGTCCGAAGTCACAGGTACCAGCTAGTGTCTACATATAGATCGGCACTTAATTCTATTCAACGTGGTATAACTTACAGATGCAATAACAATGTTCTGTATTTTTTTCGGTCTGATAGCAGATTGTAGGTTGTGCAAGTTAGTCTGTACATACATTATTGAGCGCCACTGAGTGACGAGATGCGAAACCCTGAGCTCTGTTTACACTTGCATGTCAACTGGCTACGGTCATTTTATCATTATAATAATACAGATAAGAATACTATTGCGTATATACATATACGCGCTGAGTTACAAATCTTTTTAATAAAGAAAGAAAGAAAGATAGAAAAGTTTTATTTTTCCAACAGCGTTTACAATATACAGGATGACTTTGCAAGGTGTTGCCAAATTTTTAGGAGCGACTCTGAATCAGTAACTTAATCGATTATTATATTATCGAAACGTAAAGAACAAAATATTTTTTTTCATTTTAATTATTCCTATCCGCTGTTTAAAAATAGTACGCGTGGATAATTTACTTCATTCATAGAAAAATACGCACGCACGTCACGATAGTTTCGCAAAAGTTAAACTGCAAGTGTAGTAGTGATTATGGTGCGCGAAAATAAGCCTTATGCTTAACAACATAAGGTTCGGGCGCCCGCGCAAGCAAGAGGTAGCGGGAAGCGTAGGTAGGAAAGTGAGGGGGAGAAGCGGCGCTAGCCGGGCGGCTCTTTTGGGAAACTTCCTTGCGAATCAGTAGTGACCGTGACCTAATTGCGTAAGCGCATGCCGCTCTTATCATGCGCCGCTCCTGTTGTATCGCGTGTGCAGTTGAGTGTTGTTGTGACTTGTGACACCAATCATGGCGCATAATTATTCACATGCCGAACGATATGAGATGGTGCGTTGCTACATACTTAGTGGAGAAAGTTTACGTGGTGCGCGAAGACTTTACCGTAGTGATAGTTTACAACGTCGAGGAATCACCTCGACTGTACTTTCCACAGCTATAATTTTAGATAAATCCGTGTGCTAGCACACGCGAGGCAGCGCGACGTTTTAACGTGGCCCAATACTACGTTTGGAAGCTTTTAAACTCAAATAATTATCACCCATACCATTATCAACGCGTGCAGGACTTACACGACGGTGATGGACCCGCCCGAATACGTTTTTGTGAGTGGTTACTTGCGATCAATAACAATAACATACTGTGGACGGACGAAGCATTGTTTACGCGCATTGGAATTTACAACAGTAAAAATGAACATTATTGGGCTCTAAGTAATCCTCATGTTATCAAAAGTAGTTACCACCAAGTCCGGATTAGTGTTAATATTTGGGCCGGCATTATTGGAAATGTGATTGTAGGACCAGTGTTTATTGAAGGGTCATTGACCGGTGGCGTATTGATGAAATTGCACCGTATGTGCACTGTATAAGAACTTGTTGGCGCGCTTGTCGTTATGTGGTCTGCATCAGGTCGTTTTTGGCTCTGGTCTCTGATGAATAACGGCGCACGCGGTGTCTCTTTGTTGAGTTACTTTTAAGGACATTTTGAATAGTTTTTTTTTGAAAAATACTACGGTTACAAATAGTTACTACAAAGACGTATTTTAGTATTGTTCTATAGAGCTTATTTAAAAAGTTTGGCAACACCTTGCAAAGTCACCCTGTATAAATACACAAAACAAAAAAAAATAAGCAAAACAAAATTAGTAGGTAACAAGGCTTATATACATAGCAGCGTTCCATTTTTTCCAGCAAGCTATTATATAATAGCTTGCTGGAAAAAATGGAACGCTGCTAATAAAAAGAAAATTCTTACATCAATCACCAGAAAAATAACGAAATTCCTTGTTATGTTGATTTTCCGTTGTTATTTTATAGACTAAACTAGCTGTTGCCCACAATTTCGTTCGCATGGAATTTACAAACCCAATCTTAATAAATTATGCAAAAAAACCCCTTCTTTTGAACCACTATTAAAAGACACCGCATAAAAATCCATTGCGTAGTTTTGAAGATATTATTATAAGTTCGCATACAAAAATAACGACTTTAAGGAAATTATTGTGCGTTTATAAAAAAAAACTAATATGTCTTTTATTTGTGAGGAAAAAATAAAGAAATTTATCATTTATTATTATTTATGTCCTATAGCAATATCTTAACTCGTAGTATAAAATCCACAAAGTCATATAAATTATTCAATAGTAATTATAAAGCTATTTAGTAAGTAGCAAGTATGTAAAGGCAGCACAGTAGCAAGCACTTTGCACCCCTCACGCGCCAGACGCCCTCTGCAGTACTGGTAACGTATAAATAAGTTGGTATACTCTCACTATCAGACATCATAGAGCTGAGGTTTATAGCACGTTGGAATAATAATAATAAAAACTACTGCTTTTTAGGTAAGGCATCAGGTAGGCTCTATTTCTGGAACGGTGATAGGTAGACAGTTGAAAATGTTATAGATGATGTATTTCTGTTGTTGCTGTAAAAACAAATACTAGAAATATTATATTACCCGCTAACACTCACTGTTTTGGGATCGATGATGTCGACCCAGGTTTCGAGCATAGGTATCCAATGCTCATCGTCAGGACAAGTGCACATCGGCGTCTGCGACCTTCCGGCGTGCACTGCGGGCGATAGCTCGTACAGCCCGCTGTGACAGTGCGGGGGATGGAGGGTCTTGAGGTTGGTTTGCACTGCTGATATTCACCGACCCAGGTGATGAGTGGTCGATGACACAAGGTGATATTATCTTGCTGTCGGCAATCACTACGTCCTGGTTAGCGCGAGTACCATCGCACACACTGCTTACTGTGTCGCTCTCTAGATCAACCACTTTCAATTTTGAGGTCGCATTAAGAGCAGGTATCCAATAAGGAGATAGCGTCCACATGGTTAGCCGGTAATATAATATTTCTAATATGACTTAAACTCACGAAAATTTCAATAACAAATACTATAAACCAGAATACAAAAAACATTTAAGCTGCATCGCAGATGGGCTGTTTGGTTTATAATTGTCATACAAATGTTTGTACTGCGTCTGGGTGTTTACTATGCGTAAATATTCACAAAAGTATGTATTAGAAGTATTTACAAAAGAGCACATAAGCATATAAGCATATCTTGAGAACAGAGGACGTTGTGTAAAAATGTCTATAAATATTTATTTATTCATTAATTTAATTAATACGCAGTGCATGTTATTCAGATAAGTGGGTAAATTGTATCATAGCTATTGTATAAGTGATACAGATGTTGATCATACTGATAGCCATGTTCCTATCCATCGAGAACAATCTCCACACGCTGTACTTATACGGGTTGTATTTGAGATATATCAAACAATCTTCTATAACGGTACACATGTTGTAATCTGTAACATAAAAAAATTGTACCAGAAAAGTAAATTCCACGAGAGAGCCTAACCCACGAGCTTTAAGTGCAGTTTCGCTACTCTCTCGGTCGAGCAATCATGGTAACTCCAGGTGGAAACTAATTTCCCATTTATATCATATTATATGTACAACGCCAACTATTGAGTGACACGGGCATATTCTTTGAATAGTAAATGGTATTTTGACTATTTATATTATTACGAGCCTCGTGGTTGAGTGGTTCATGAACCACTCAACCACGAGGCTCGTAATAACGGACTGCCGATCAAGAGGTCGCGGGTTCGATTCCCGCTCGGGATATCATTTGTGTGATTTTTCTAATTGTCATACAAATGTTTGTACTGCGTCTGGGTGTTTCTATGTATTATAAGTATGTATTTACAAAAGAAAAGTAGGTATATGTATTCTATCCGTATTCTGGTATCCATAACTCAAGCATATAAGCTTAGCTTGGGACCAGAGGACGTTGTGTGAAATGTCCATCAATTTTTATTTATTTTTGTCATGTAGGATATTAAATTATAAGTCGCGTCGTTATAATTATGGAATTGTGAGAAAGTTCTATTTCTCTGAATTATCCGTTAGGTACTCAATTGGGTTATACATCCCATCGATGTTTTTGTATAACGCCATTTATTGAGCAGTTTACCAAACTGAAAGCTTTCGAGACAAAAATTTTTAATGGCCTTAATTCATAATGGCTGATTGCAGACAGCGCATAACCGCGTGTTATGGCGTTCTGTGGGACCATCTCCAGCAATGGACAAAGAAAGGCTAATAGATAGATTATATTAATATATGGTGTAATAGTTTACCTTTGCAATTCAAAAGTTGACGTTTTATATACATTTCGATGTCATTCACCTCACGTATAGATAACTCAACGAAGAAAGCTGGCGAACAGAATATAGTCAAGTCCAGAAACGTTTCTAGAAGCTTGGGTATAGGCAAGATCTGTAGGAAATAAATAAAATATTTAATAGGCTTTAAACTTGGGCTATATTATTAATTTCTTTCTAACGGGGGCTTTTCAGTGCTCAATATTTAACAAATATTTTTATTTTATTTTATGTATGATCCATGAAATTAATGAACAGTTTTACTTTCTATTTTTAGTGTTGTTTAAGTAAATTATGTATACATTGTTTCCAATATTAACAAATATCTATATAATATACTCACAGAAAGATAAGCTCTTCCGATGAAGTAATACAACCACAATATTATTTTTAAAGGCCCAAGAACTGCCGTTAACAGTGTCTGAAATCGTATACATGTTTTATATAAACTATCAGCGAAACCTAAGTAACATAATGTTAAGAAATACTGCAATACATGACTTTTCATTTTGCTCATATCCCATAAATGGTATCGGTGTAACTAACACGTTTTTGGAGAACAAATTAAAAACAATCGAAACGTAACGAAACACTTAGCATAATCTTTACAGAAACATGTATCTTTCCAACAGTATCTAAAATGTTTTTATATTTATTTAAGCATTTCCGAAGCTTAGTCCTTACATTAAGAAATTCCTCTGGCTGATGTAATTGTGACAAGGCCATATTAAAATCCTTTTTGAGTGCCCTTACTCTGTACCAAAGTAATTCAAACATCATTATTCTTATAAAATTACCGAGTAATGTCTCAGTAAAATAATAGGCTACTATCCAAAAAGATATTGGTTTAACTTTGTAGAGATTCAGAAAATAAACTTTGGAAAGCCACAGATATTCAAAAAATTCAAACAATAAAGTAAAAAGTAATAAAAATCCAGAAATTGGGACTTTAGTGCCTAAATGTATAGCGTTGGCAATATCTAATTCTTCTAGATTTTCTAGAAATCCATCTATATTCTCTGATTCTGTTAAAAGAGCAATGACGCAATAAATAATATACATGATAGTAACACAAACGAAATGAGTTTTCGCCGGTAAAGATAAACTTTCAGCATAGCACATTAAAAATACCGGTACACCAACACAACATACGATACAATATAGTCGAGTAAATATTGTTATAATTCTGTTTGAACTTGTTCTAAAATATAATCCTCCAACAAGCCTGACGAATAGAATTGTTCTCGGAGACATTATTCTTTTAAATAAACGGCTAAATGCCTCTAAATATCTATGAACCATTTTGACTGTCTAGTTCTTAGAACCACTACAAAGAAAATGAAGCCTCGAGAACTATTTGTAGATAATATATCAAATATAAATTAGTTTAAGTAAGTGGTATGTTTAAAGTGTATTAGAAATTGTTATAAATATAAAGTGCTATTAACTATTTGTATGACAAAAACATATAAAGTAAATCAATAGAAATAAAAAATGGATAGATATTTTCTGATCTTGGTCTGTACCTTCAATATTATATTTAATGGATCTTTATTTTTAACCGACTTCAAAAAAGGAGGAGGTTCTTATTTCGTCTGTGTGGTTTTTAGGGTTCCGTACCCAAAGGGTAAAAACGGGACCCTATTACTGAGACTTCGCTGTCCGTCCGTCCGTCCGTCCGTCCGTCCGTCTGTCACCAGGCTGTATCTCAAGAACGGTGATAGCTAGACAGTTGAAATTTTCACAGATGATGTATTTCTATTGCCGCTATAACAACAAATACTAAAAATAAAATAAAATAAATATTTAAGGGGGGCTCCCATACAACAAACATGAATTTTTTACCGTGTCTTGCTTGATACTAATAACGTTGCCTTATGTTGCATAGATAATGGTACGGAACCCTTCGTGCGCGAGTCCGACTCGCACTTTACCAATTTTTTATGTTTGTTATCTCAGAAATTTTAACTAGCCGAAGCGATTTTAATGATCCTTTTTTAATAAATCAAATTATTGTGAAAAAATTATTACCATAAGCGGGACTTGAACTCACGACCTCAGAATACCGTTTAGTTGCTCTTCCAACTAAGCACCATGGGACCATCACAAGATAACCAAATTTTCCATTACAATATATCTCAATGTTATTAACTCACACATCGTGTGATGTTTCTGTACAACAATCCTTTTTAGGGTTCCGTACCCAAAGGGTAAAAACGGGACCCTATTACTGAGACTTCGCTGTCCGTCCGTCCGTCCATCCGTCCGTCCGTCCGTCCGTCCGTCCGTCCGTCCGTCCGTCCGTCCGTCTGTCACCAGGCTGTATCTCAAGAACGGTGATAGCTAGAGAGTTGAAATTTTCACAGATGATGTATTTCTATTGCCGCTATAACAACAAATACTAAAAATAAAATAAAATAAATATTTAAGGGGGGCTCCCATACAACAAACATGATTTTTTTACCGTTTCTTGCTCGATACTAATAACGTTGCCTTATGTTGCATAGATAATGGTACGGAACCCTTCGTGCGCGAGTCCGACTCGCACTTGACCAATTATTTTTATTTGAAAGCTGGTGGTTCCCTATCACACGGGCACCAGATGAGGATGTGATGGTTATCTCTGGAGAAATCGAGGAAAACCCTCAAAATTTCATAGGCACATGAAATCGGTTGATTTTTTTAGAAATATTCATTACATTAAATAATACAAGTATTACTAGACTTACTTTCTAGAATAACTATTACGTATCTTACTACCACAAATATTCATAGCCAATATTTGGCAACAAATCCAACAGAGTATTCAAAAGCAATACAAAAGCTGTTATAAGAGAGTACCTAAGGTTCTTGTAGGGTGACAATGTTTCATACTTTAAATGGTTGCAAAGAAAATCTATTTATGTTAAGTTTGGTTTTTAATCAGCAGTAATGGTCATGATTAGATATAAGAAAAAAAAATTAGCTGTAAAAATTAATATGATTAAAAAAGTAAGTGATTTGATAGCACTGTTCTAATCACGATGGCATTTCAGTTAGACTAAAAAGTGAAACACGTACAATATAAAATATAATTAGGAATTTTATTCTTGCCCAATAAAACATGTAGGAACCGTAATTACTTCATCGACGGCACTCGGAAGATGTGTACTAAAACTGTTAGGTAGAAAGGGTCATCAAAACGTCTCGTCCATAAAATTGAATCACCCTGAAACAAAATCCTAGTTTTCCGCATATTTTGTGGTTGCCGTACTAATTCCAGTAGTATTTGTTAGAGAGCCAAGTTTAAAGCAACTGGCAAGAGCCCTATCAGATCGCTTCGAGGCCGGGCAGCAGCCCTACTGTATGATAACCCACTTTTAATCTGAAAATGTTATGTGTATGACAGTGGCCCAGATTACTTTCATAACGTGTTGCCGCATGCTTTACTTGATAACGTCGTTAGAAATATTTTACAAGACTTATAAATTATTTAATTTAAATATACATATAGCTTTTTTAGTGGGATCATTAAATAAATATAAATATTAACGGACATTTCACACAACGTCCTTTGGTCCCAAGCTAAGCGTATTATGCTTGTGTTATGGGTACCAGAATACGGATATAATACATAAACTACTTTTCTTTTGTAAATACATACATATAATACATAGAAACACCCAGACGTAGTACAAACATTTGTATGATATTTATGGATATCACACAAATGATTGTCCCAAGCGGGATTCGAACCCGCGACCTTGTGAACGGCAGTCCATTACATGACACTACGCCACGAAGCCCGTCAATAAGTTGAGTTATATGCCTACAAAAACAGATAATGACGTCTGAAGAGGTAGCACGCTGTAGTGCCAATGGCTAGACTAGGTCGCTAGAATAACTCAAAATCGTTGTTGACACAATGTAGGATGTCCTTCAATAAGATAGAGAGATGATATTATTGTCAAAATCACAATGAGACGTGGATGAATTTGACAAAGGACCACGCGTTGTGGTATTCTTTGGGGAAACCCTACGTCCAAGAGTGGACGTAGTATGGCTAACGTTTGCATAATTTCAGATGAAAATAAGTATAGCATTGACTTTTTTTAATCAAGGTCACGGTAGTTTGTTGTTTTAGATATCTATTTTTAATAGATACAAAAAATGTTAGCAGTTATGATATTTTACAATATTCTGGACTTTAAAATAACCTCCCACTACATCTACGTATAGAAACCACATAAATAGCAGCCTGAAGCTCTAACTTTGCTAATAACAATAATTCTTAAAATTTCATACTAGTGCTTACAATTCCACCTTCAGTAGTAGCTACACTTATTGATTATGAACGGACCAGGCCTCAGGCGAGCCGATAAAAACTTGTTCCACTGTAATTTGCAGGAGTATTTCACGATAAGCTACCATTGGTTTACTTGTCTCAATGTTGCTGATAAAACTTGTCCTATTATTTCTGCTGAGCGGCATATCTGCGTTGCTTTAGGCGTTCACAAAGAAACGACGGTAGCAAGCGGCCAACCGATTATCGATACAGTTCTTATATGAATTATGTATTTACTTGGAAAAATTTGTATTATATGTTATCCAAGTGAGATTTATAAGGAAAGTTTTGTTTGTGAGTTATACGGCTTTCGATATATACATCCACATTGGTTATTCAATCACGACTTCGTGTAGTTTCTTCTTTTATAAACTGTTCTGGAAAAATATAGAAAGAATTTTGCTAAAGATAATTTGATAGAACTTTTTGCTTTTGCTTTTTGACAACCTTGACCTTGCCCAACAGTTGCGCAATTCATATTATATTCAAACTAGTTTTTTGTCAGCGATTTCGTAGATATTAATATATAATATTTAATATTCATGGACATTTCACACAACGTCCTCTGGTCCCAAGCTAAGCTTATATGCTTGTGTTATGGGTACCAGAATACGGATATAATACATAAACTACTTTTCTTTTGTAAATACATACATAAAATACGTAGTAAACACCCAGACGCAGTACAAACATTTGTATGACAATTAAAAACATCACACAAATGATTGTCCTGACCGGGAATCGAACCCGAGACCTCATGATCGGCAGTCCATTATATGAACCACTCCACCGCGAAGTATTCTTTACTTTATGTAAACAAAATCAACAAATTTTCGCAAATAGAAATACCTCTTTTTTCCACCCATTAACCAGTCCTTCTCCGTCCACTGCCAGACGTAGGCCTCCCGATAGAACGCCACGACGCGCGCTCCTGCGCTATCCGCACCCCTTTTTTACACTTTTAATAATATAATTGAATGCGAAAGTACAATTAAAATTTTCAACTAAACTGTTTAAGATGATACCAAAATAGCTTTGTGCATTTTTCTACGTACGAAGTTTTAACTTTTTTCTTTAGATTGAATGGCTAGAGCTCTAATTTTTAAGTATATGTTTTTTCAATATATAATCTAGGATCGCATAAACTCAGAAACGCGATTGAAAAAAGTTTTCTCAATAGAAAATCTTAGCGAAACAACCTCTCTAACTTTTTATTTCCTTCATATGAAGGTCTATTATCGCGTATTAACTAATGAAATAGCTTTCAAAACATAGGTAACTATTATATATAGAAACACGTAAACCGGAATTAAAATATATTTAGTAGATTTTGAGTAAACAAAAAAAATATCCCTAATTCTTCGTTTTCTATGCCTACTAGCTGTGTTAATAGGTACATGTCGACGATAATATTGATGCAGGCCCTTAACAACGATTTTTATAACTATAATAACCAAATACAGAAATTCTGTTAGTCTAATTCTGTGTTAGTTATAAATTTTTTAATAGTTTTTTTTTAAATTGGTTCTAATCATTAATAATATAATTAACTAGCTGTTGCCCGCAACTTCGTACGTGTGGAATTATACAAAAAAAAGGGTTCCTCTTGGGCCGCTCTATCTATTAAAAAAAACCATAAAATCCGTTGCGTACATACAAAAATAACGACTTTGTTTTATAATAAGTAGAGATTATCAACCCCGACTGTAATAGAGTACCCACCCAGTAAGTTCTTAGAAAATGTCGGGTAGTGCAAATTTGAGGTTAGATCGTAGAAACCTGAAACTTGAACTGAACATTAATTATTACAGATTCTCATCTTACTGAGATCGAATGGGTTATATTTTACATGAATTTCATGAAAACAATGGTGGCAACTATATTTGAGTAACGGATTATTTACACTTACGTTTACACTGCTGCTGCACGAGGAGGACCGTCATTCATTACGGTATGTCATCATCATTCATTCAGATTGGCCACCAAGCAATCTGACTGAAATGACTGATCATTATGACAACATTGTGATAGCAGACTTGACCCCCAGAGCTACGGCCTGCTGATGGACAAACAGACAACAAAGTCACAGTAATAGTTTCCAGTTTTACCTTTGGTACGGAAAACTAAAAAGTAACTTCTTCATCAATAAATAACATTATACTAATGGATACTATTTACACTACTCTATAATATGATTCTAGACTATATTAACACGACAAGTTGACTTTAGACTGAAAATCTCTTTGTAGAGTAATGACCAATACTGACTCCTTGTAACTTCTAAGTATGGTTAGCAACGCAAATGTTCAATTAATTTATATTAAATTTATTTAGCTTTATATTTTTTTTATTGTGCAATTCACTTCACTTAGGTATTTATTTTTTGTGTTTAAATACTGGTACTCGAATTTGCTGTTATTCTCAAACATACGTGCATCATAACACTCATAACTCATAACGTAGGTACTTCGGACCGGACGACGCAGCATAATGCGGCCACCGACAAGGTGGAGCGACGATATCCTTGAGATCGCGGGGAGCCATTGGATGCGAAGCACCACAAGACCGCGCGTTGTAGCGTTCTATGCGGGAGGCCTGTGACAGTGGATGAAGAAAGGCTGATGAATGGATGGAATACGCGTAGTCATAATCAACAAACAAGTGATATCACCTTATTTCGTCCCACAGGATGCTGTATGAGCCAGTCAAAGGATAGTACCTATACAGATACTGCCAACTATGATAGATGGAAAAATCAAATTGAAATCCTTACAAATGAGTAGCGCGGCTTAAGTATACCGAATTACTTTCTGAAGAGGAAAAAGCAATAGTAAGACGTTAATGGGCTGTCAAGAAAATGTGACTTAAAACAGATTTTACCCAGGTACATGGTATGTGAATATTTCATTTTGACCTTAGTTATGAATTCGGTACCTCTCACATATATTTTGCAAACCATACGTTGCAACAATGTGACAGGCGCGCGCCGGACGTCCGGCGTCGGCCGTCTCGACGCCGGTCCAAACTTATTAATTGCCCGGAGCCACGTCGCGCTCGCTTGCATCCATCCCGCTTCGTAAGTGTTGTGCTGCTACCATTACTTTCGCAATGTTTTGTTGTCATTCAATGCATATTAGTAAAATACTAGCTTTAAAACTTACTATTAATTTACATCTTTTTGGGTTAAATGTCATTTAATTTCAACTTAGGGCAATAATTTGAATGTTACTACTGATTCTGTATTTTCTTATATATTCAGCATGTACCTATAAGTTTTTAGAAAAAAATAATGTGAACTATGCATACCAGCTACGCTATTTAGAGCTTAATACAGAAAATTTGTATAATTTATGCATATTATTAAATTTTAATATACTCTTCTATATCACTTACAGTTTTGGGACCAATGACGTACAAATTTGCGCAATGGTGTCTGCGAATTTCTGACGCACACTTCGCTCGTTAGGTCTCAAGTCTCAAGACCTACCTTTAACTTTCTGGGTTATACACGAACGCCCATTCCTGTATAAATCTCAGTATTTTATTCCATTATTGCCTTGTGCCTATTCCATTGTTTGGGGTCAATATTATAACTTCATCTCGTAAAAAGCCAAAAATATCCCTCCTATTTACGCTGTGTGACTTAATGTTTGAGAGCAACGTTCTAAAACTAGTTATAATTTAATAACTCTTGACATTCATAAAATTAAATAACAACAAAGAATCATAAACAAAAATTAAAAAGAAAATCTCCAACATGGGAGTCATAATTAGTCGGGCTATTTCGGCGGGCGTCGAAGCAGATGCGCGAGCGCATACGTCAAAACATCGTTTTGTTTTAGAAGGAAGATATATTTTACGACTGACTCTGGCACCGACACGATTTTTAACAGCGCCCTCTTTAATTAATGTTAATGTTTGAACGTGATTGGTTATTTTTTTAATAGTGTACAAGGAGTTTTTATAATGAAATTAAAACTCGTAATTTATTTTATAAGTAGATAGTGAACTGTAAGCTATATTACGAACGTTAACATAACTATTTAGTAGATATCGAAATCGTCAAGGTCGCGTAGAGTCATTGGATGCAAGTGGCACAAGACCTTGCGTGTGGCTTGTATGGGGGAGGCTTATGTCGAACAGTGGACGGAGAGAGACTAATGGATATAACTAGTTTATACCGGCGAGCTTAATGCCATTTCGTTTTCTTTTTAGGGTTTCGTACAAACCCTTATAGTCTCACTACGGTGTCCGTCTGTCTGTCTGTCCGTCCGTCAAACTTTTAAGCTATTGCATAGCTTCTATCGCGAGCCTTGAGCGTGGAGACTAAATCCACAAAATTCGAAATTTAAATTCCGTAGGTATCGGAAATAGCGTAAAAAACGTTACACATCGGCGCTACTGCGCAGTAACGCCGTTTCGCTGTTCGCGCTGGTGACTCATGTCAGTTTTGGCCCTAGTTTTTATTTTATTGACATTTGATTGACAATCGCTATTTTATCATAATTACTATAAACAATGGACAGATGTAAGCATCAGTAAATAAGGATTATTAATCTTATTTTAGTTAATGGTATTTAGATTCTTGCATAAATAAAATAAATAAATAATTATAATTGCATAAGTTGATAAAAAATACTATGCAATAGGTTTACCGCGGCAGTCCCCGAGTGACACACATCTTTTTTTTTACCCAGCAACGGTTGAAGGTATGAACTTGAAACTCATATCTATACGGTGCCTTGCTTCAAAAAATACAATCATTGTTTCAGATCTACGCATTCAGAATATATAACCGAATTACAGCCATTTTTGAGTATTTCCGACTTACGCCAGGGAATCCAAATTTACAGGTTGCTTCCAAATGTCCTAGAGACTTGAAATTTGGCATGGAACAAGCCTATATAGTGCTGATACATGTGAAAATGAAAAAATAAAACCAAAAACTTGTAATTTGTTATCACATCACATGAAAGAACTAATACCAACTTATGAAGTATTTGAAATGTAGGCGAGTCCCTTTATTGCAACTACAAAGTTAAGTCGGTGAGTTGCTTTACGCTTAATTAACTGTTAATTTGTATTTAGCTATTTATATTTTTCGGTCAAGTAGGTACGGAACCCTAAGCGTGCGGGTTTACCTCGCTCATGACAGGTTTTTTTTTGCTTAAAGACTGTTATTTTTTTAATATTTTCTTTTATAGACCTTGTTCTGACAATAACGAAAACATAAGAATTAGACTAGAGAGTATTGAGACTGTCTATTAGAAGTTATGCGCAGCCACACATTCGGGCATTTCATTTTTATTTCGATAGATGTAAAAAGCTTATTTACTAAAGATAAGATTGAAATTCGTCGTAAAATCCGTGTTCGCCATTTCAGAACTATTTTTTCTCAACAGTGTTACTAAGTATCAAAAATATGAGAAATTAATACCAAAACTATTTACATTTCTATACTAGCCCCCAGCGATATTTCTGTTTTCGTTAGCGAGAGATTTAGAGTTGACATAGCTTTTGTTATTTTATAGTGACTTTTAATAAATCAGTCTACATTCTACTCTATTAATGGAATGGAAAATTCACTGTTCGAAAGTTTACATGGCCCAGTAACAAGCTTTATATTGTACAGCTGAAGATTTTGTTTGTTTTAACGCGCTAATCTCAGGAACCACTGGTCCAATTTGAAAAATTTTTTTAGTATTGGATAGTACTTTTATCGAGAAAGGCTATAGGCTATATAAAATCACGGTGTTATGAATAGGAGCGAAGTATAACTGAAAAATGTTGCAAAAACGGGGAAAATTATCGAATTTCCATGCGAACTAAGTGGCGTGCACATGCTAGTATTAAATAAATTCTTAATACACGAGCTGTTGCTTGTGACTTCGTACTCGTAGAATCTGGAAATTTAGAAATATTATTAAAAAGTAAAGTCCAAATGTCCTCTCTCCGGCTCTAGCCTGAGAAAAGCCTAATTATATACTCGTAAGTAAAGTTTTTTTTATACTCCACGACTTACTGTTGGGCCTCCACCACCTACGTAGGTTTTATGGTCAACTGTGTCGCGTTAAGCAGTTTTTTTGGAACAAGGATTATTTTCTAGTATCGTTCCGCCTCTCACAGAGGATGTTTTCTCCGAACAATATTCATAAGGAAAAAGGGTAATGACCCTTGGATTCCTAATCCGTCACCACACGAACTGTCTAAATCTTTTATAATGATATGAATATTAAAAATTAACTTTCTTTTGATAACAAAACATCTGCGCTAAATTTGCATAATACTGTATATAATGTGGCCCGGGCTAATGCTCAAACTGTGTTCCGTTTATGCATCGTATTTCAATCATTATTAATTACTGAGTCAGGCCTTTAACGCATCTCGATAACTTACGGTCTAAGCGTACACGGTACTAGCTACAAGTACGGTCAGCCTAAACAATTTTGTTGAAACAAATTAATTAATATTCTACGTTACAAGTGTAATATGCTCTCGATAGATGGCGTTATACGCAATTGCAACAATGTCAAAGGTAAGACCTTCCTTGTTGCCAAGTATTTAAGTATTCCTTTACTTAGATCGGTGTAACATGTTTTTTCTTTCACGCTCTTCAATCCGACGTAAAATTTTGTAAGTAAGATTCAGCAGATATATTTAGTCAGAGCTCAGCTAGTCGTCAGTTAAAGCAAGCGATATTCCAATGGCAAAGGCATTCCTGTCAAAGTATTCACTTTTGCTGTTTCTTTGTATTTGTTACAAGTTAGTTAAAACCGGCGTTACGGAAACTGTTCAGCCACTGTGGTCACGGGTATGTCTGAGCTGTTAGGTGTCTTTTACAATTCGTAACCACGACCTAAGGGTAAATCCTTAGGTATTTGTAAAATCTAGTTTTATTTATACGAGCCTTGTCACTATTAGAGAAAATTATGGTATATAATATTCTATCGGTACTAACCCTTCTCCACGAGGCGGTCTCTATCAAACCGGTATCAGGGTCTAAAACGCCGATGTTCGTACACCCTTACCATACATTATTACTTATGTTTAACCGCCGGATAACTCAATATGAGGGCCTTCTAAACGATTTAAGATCTCGATGGCTCTGTTAAGTTTTCGAACGGTTCGAAGGGTTATTTTGATTAAAACTGAGTGTACTTCGATCGTTTAATGAATTTGAAGTATTGATTGAGTGGTTGCTTCGTGTTATAATATAAAAGATGATTTAATTTTGTCTTATATTGTTATTTGTTGATATTAATTTGAAAGTAATACTTGAGAGGACTGCTTCAAAATTTTGATTAAAATAATAGGTAGCTTACAGCAAAATACTGTGTTAACCTGAAGGAAAATTTGGGTCGTTAGCAGTTTGAAGGCAATGTTAATTTCTTTATACCGTTTGCGATTGTTGAATGTGTTAGCTGCGAAAAAACCTTAAACATTCGAAACTTTCTGAACTTATATCCATTAAAAGTATGATTTCCGTCCATGTAAATTGTTAAGGTCCTATTTGCCAGTCATATTAACTTTTTGAAAGCAAAATAGCCAGTTGTAAACTCAGTTTATTCTGTATAGTCCACTATACGCTGTGTATTAAAGACTTTCACCTCTTCCGCTATGGGGTAAGCTGTTATGAGTGCGTCAGCAAGTTAAAATCCCAAATATGTCATATAGCAATATATGCATTTAAACCCATTACCAACCCCCATTTATGGCCTTTATAAAAAGGCACCCCAATGAGGGTTGTATTACCCCTAAAATCCTGTAGTGTCCAAGAAAGGATTTCTAAAATTGCTCTATGAATAAAAATGCGGCTATAACTCTTAATACCGGTCAAAATATGACCGGATGCGTTTCTTTACGCGGACGCATACTCTAAATTAAGAAGCGTTTACACACGCCGTAAAAATAAAATCGCTTTGCATAGCTCAAAACTTTGTCGCTCGGTCTTAATATCGTGACATACCATTGATGGTATAAGAAAACAGGTGTTCCCTCTACATGGTTTTGTGGTGTAATTAAGCAAGCCTGCCTGTGGTTTATAAAAACAAATGTAACGAGGTATTTATTATTAGATAGACCGAATGTCGAATACATATTTTATTTCTCCGTGACCATTATACATTATAATACATTTATTCTTTCGTTTTCAATCTTTACTTATTATAAAACAAAGACATATATGTTTGGATCGTAGCAGATGGCGCTCTAATGTCTCTGCCTACCCCCATGGGAAAAAGGCATGATGTTATGATGATGATGATGATGATGAAAACAAAGACATTATTTTTATATGTCCCTATATGAGCTTATATCTTCATTCACAACAGATTGCGATGCGGTTTTTTAATAGAGGGATTCAAACAGATGGTTTTATCTTATTACTTTAAACGAGCAATTCTTGTATATATATATATACTAGCTGACCCAGCAAACGTTGTTTTGCCATACTAAAAAAAAGAAAAAAAGGTTTGAAAAATAGATGTTGGCCGATTCTCAGACCTACTGAATATGTATGTAAAATTTGAGAAGAATCGGTCAAGCCGTTTCGGAGGAGTACGGTAACTAACACTGTGACACGTGAATTTTATTTAAAAGATATATAATTGGAATCTCGGAATCGGCTCCAACGATTTTCATAAAATTTTGTATATAGGGGGTTTCGGGGGCGATAAATCGATCTAGCTAGGATTTTTTTTTTCTTTTTGGCCACACCATGAGCGAAGCTCGGTTGCCCAGATATTTTGTATAATTTGTTGAGTTTTTATTTATAAATTCCACGCGTACGAAATAGCAGGTAACAGCTAGTAGTACTTATAAATAATAATAATAATAAATAATAAATATTCATGGACATTTCACTCAACGTCCTCTGGTCCCAAGCTAAGCTTATATGCTTGTGTTATGGGTACCAGAATACGGATATAATTCATATACTATTTATATTTTGTAAATACATAGTAAACACCCAGACGCAGTACAGACATTTGTATGACATTTATGGATATCACACAAATGATTGTCCTGACCGGGAATCGAACCCGAGACCTCGTGATCGGCAGTCCATTACATAAACCACTCCACCACGAAGCCTGTCAAAATAAAGAAAATAGTACTTTTAAATAAAAAACGACCGTTACAAGGCAAGTGGCTGGGAAGTGTACAATCTCCTTAAAACTAAACGGTTGCGTCGATGATCACCGCTGCATAATGTATGAGTATTTATAATACGTCCACAAAATATATTCATATGTAATGTACATCCTTTACTTTATATAACACAACTCGACTTATAGCATTTAGATCAACAATTTCGAGAGCTTTTAGATCATTTCTATAATTCTATAAAACGAAATTTAAGTTTCTTTATTGATATGAACGGAGAAGATTCGGTTTTGATGAGGAGAGACGGGTCTTTGGAATATAATGTTTATTTTTGGTACTGTCCATTGAAACAGAAATATATCGACGCCCTCCGTGGTCCTAGTGGTTTATTTAACCGACTGCCATTTACGAGGTTGCGAATTCGATTCCCGCACAGGACAATATTTGTGTGATATTTATAATTGTCATACTGCTACTAAATGTTGGTTCTGCGTCTAGGTGTTTCTATGTATTATAAGTATTTATTTACAAAATAAAAGTAGTACCTGTATGTAATCTATCCGTATTTTGGAACACATAACACAAGCATATAAACTTAGCTTGGCACCAGATGACGATGTGTGAAATGTCCGTGAATATTTATTATTTTTTTATAGAATACGTTTGCGATATTTTAATTTTTTTTTAAACTTATGTCATTTAGGTCCGTCCATTCTATGTTTTGTATTTTTAAGGTATAACAGATTTGACGAGCCTCGTGGTTGAGTGGTTTATGTAACGGACTGCCAATCAAGAGGTCGCGGGTTCGATTCCCGCTTGGGACAATTATTTGTGTGATTTTTCTAATTTTCATGCAAATGTTTGTACTGCGTCTGGGTGTTTTCTATGTATTATAAGTATGTATTTACAAAAGAAAAGTAGTATATGTATTATATCCGTATTCTGATACTCATAACACAAGCATTAAGCTTAGCTTGGGACCAGAGGACGTTGTGTGAAATGTCCGTGAATGTTTATTATTTATTTATTTATTAAAATAAACATATATTTAAAGAGCCTACCATATAACAAATATTATTTCGTAATCTATTCTAACATTATAAAGCTGAAGAGTTTGTTTGTTTGTTTGAACGCGCTAATCTCAGGAACCGCTGGTCTGATTTGAAAAATTCTTTCAGTGGTGTATAGTCCATTTGTCGAGGAAAGTTACAAATTTCATAACATCACGCTGCGTCCAAAAGGGGTGAAGCAGTGGTGAAATATGTAGCAAAAACGGAGAAAATATTTTAAATTCCTGTACGCGTGTAATTTAAAAAAAGTCGCGGGCTAAAGCCTGATGATAAAACTAGTTTGAATTCTTTGTGGGTGTGTTACACTCGCACTTGTCCAGTTTTTATAGACAATTGTGCAATGATAGAGCTATTACAACAAAAATATCATCATCATAGCATCGTGCCTTTTTCCCATGGGGGTAGGCAGAGACTATAGAGCGCCATCTGCTACGATCCAAACATACTTCCTTGGCTTCATCCACTCTCATGCATCTGGTCATACATGCCCGACGGTTGTAAGTGCTACGCACTTGCCCCTTTTGGACAAAAATATATAATATATTTTAATCATTACAATTAAAAGATCTAATTGCAATTGACATGAGCTAGGTATATGAGGTTTGGTTCCAAAATGTAATTAATTAATGCAATCAAAAGCAACACCAAATGAACCGCAAACCACGTAATTATTATATATTTATTAACAGTACCTACACACTTGGTGTAATGCACACTAGTGTTTAATTGATTAGTGGACAGGTTAGACATTATATATAGCTTACTTTGGGACCGAAGGACGTTCTGTGACATGGCCGAAAATAATTATTTATAACAAATACAATACAATACAAAATTCTTTATTGTACACCAAAAAAAAACAAAACACATAATTTAATTTAACCTACAGCATAATATATGGTATGTACAAGCGGCGGTCTTATCGCTAATAGTGATCTCTTCCAGACAACCTATATGGAAACTGTCGAAGAATTACAGCTAAGGGCAATTTATGTATGTATCCCATCTGGCGTGTAATATTACTATTATAACCTACATAACTATAAAAAATAATACTAACGTAAATAATCCTAACATACACAAATAAAGATAAAAAAAAATTTATTTAATCATAATTAATAATAATTTCTAGTCACAAAATAGCCAAGCCATAAGTTATCCACATCTTCGTACGTGTGGAAGTTAGAAAATTTTCTTCGTATTTGCAACATTTTTCATTGCTGCTTCGCTCCAATTAGTTGCAACGTGATATTTTATAGCCTTCGTCAATAAATAGACTATCCAACACGAAAAGACTTTTTTAATTTGAACCAGTAGTTCCTAAGATTAACGCGTTCAGACAAACAAAAAAAAACAAACTCTTCAGTTTTATTTATATATTTCATTATAGACGGGCTTCGTGGCGTAGTGGTTCATGTACTGGATTGCCGTTTACAAGGTCGCGGGTTCGATTCCCGCTTGGGACAATCATTTTGTGTGATATTCATAATTTTCATACAAATGTTTGTACTACGTCTAGGTGTTTTCTATGTATTATAAGTATATACTTACAAAAGAAAAGTAGTTTATGTAATTATATCCGTATTCTGGTACCCATACCACAAGCATAATAAGCTTAGCTTGGGACCAGAGGACGTTGTGTGAAATGTCCATTAATATTTATTCTATTTATTTATTTTATAATATTAGTATAGATTATGGTCTTATTCATAATGACTTATCGAAGGTTTAAAAGGAGATTTTATCGGAGAGATAATAAACGTTTTAGCGTAAAAAGACTATTATGAATTTTTTTTATTATGAATTTTTTTTATTTTTTTTTATTATGAGTTTTTGACAATTTTCGCGAACCGATTTTAGCGAACTTTTTAACCTGCGTTATGTCATTATGAATAAGGTCATTAGTCTTTATATGCCGTAATATTTTTGTCTAAAGAGGGTTTGATGATGGATGCCATCTTCCAGCTGTGACTAATGTAACTAATTATTATCAGAGACAACAATTACTAAATCAAGATCGATGTTGATACACCTTAAGGTTATCCATCTTTGTAAAGAGGGGATACGAGGAAAGATAGTGTTGTTATGTTACGTTTCTTTAAAGTAGTTTATGTATTATATCCGTATTCTGATACTACATAATACATATTAATAAGCTTAGCTTGAGACCAGAGCACATTGTGTGAAATGTCCCTGAAAATTTATTTATTTATTTATTCTTTAAGGGAATATGTCAAAGTACCTAATCAAAGTACCTAATAAATAATATAGCGTATTTCTTAGTATATTTTTTATAAATCCTTTTTTGTTGTTAATTTAACCCGAATGTTATATAACGACTATAATCTCTGCGAATCCCCATGGAAAAAGGCGAGACGGTAAGATAATAATGAAACCTGACTAGATTAAAATTAATAGATGTTAATTGGATTTGATTGACTCTACGTACGATCGAAGCACATACGCAGTCAATCAAATCCAATCGATCGTAGCAGATGGCGCTCTATAGTCTCTGCCTACCCCCATGGGAAAAAGGCGTGATGTTATGATAATGATGATGACTCTACGTATAAGTAAAAAGCAGGCCAAGTGCGAATTGACTTGCACACGAAGGGTTTCGTATTGTATTTGTCTTCCCGACCCTAAATAACGGCAGGAGAATGATAATGATAAGGGCAGGGAAATGATCATTATGTAAACAAATTGTAGTTATCTGTAGTTAACTGTGGATTTATGTAGTCATCACCGTTCCAGAGATATAGCTTGGTGACAAAAGAACGGACGGATGCACTGCGTAATAGAATTCCGTTTTGCTTTTTAGGGTTCCGTACCCAAAGGGTAAAAACGGGACCCTATTACTGAGACTTCGCTGTCCGTCCGTCCGTCCGTCCGTCTGTCACCAGGCTGTATCTCAAGAACGATGATAGCTAGACAGTTGAAATTTTCACAGATGATGTATTTCTATTGCCGCTATAACAACAAATACTAAAAATAAAATAAAATAAATATTTAAGGGGGGCTCCCATACAACAAACATGATTTTTTTACCGTTTCTTCCTCGATACTAATAACGTTGCCTTATGTTGCATAGATAATGGTACGGAACCCTTCGTGCGCGAGTCCGACTCGCACTTGACCAATTATTTGTATATAGCCTTCCTCGATAAATGTACTATTTAGGACCGAATTTTACTAATTGACCTAGTGGTTAGTACGTGTATTGTTTATGTTTTATATTATTGTATGTAAGTATATCAGTAGTTGTTAGGATGTGCACCACAAGTAGCCCTCTCCAAAGCAATCATGTTCACCCAAAGGTTATTTGGAAGAGATCGCAAACTGCGATAAGACCGCCTATTTTACTAACTATTTTTTGTAATCCTTAAACTTCTGTATAACTTTATGGCGTGCAATAAAGAGTAATCTATTCTATTCTTGTGGTTCTTGAGATTAGCGCGTTTAATCAAACAAACCAACACGTACCTATAGATGATAATAGAATAGAATGTATAGAGTTATTATTATAAAAATCTCTTGTATAGTTCAGATTCAGTTGTGCGCGTAGTTAGTGCCATTCGCTCAATTGACGACATCAATTACTTTCATTACAAAAGCTAACAGAGCATGTATCTCAATTAAGTTCGATTGTCGATTTGTACCTACGCGTTGCTTTTTAATACATATATGTGGAATATTCGTTTAAAACTTATTTGTTTTGCTTGGAAATTAATTATGTTGTAATTACTAATATTAAATGTTATTTTGCAATTGACTTGATGTACTTTCACTTATAATTAAACTATGCAGTAGAAATTATAAGAAGAGTGAATTCTTTAATCGAAACGAATTAGCTCTAAATTTTTTATGTATGTATATCTCTATATGAACTTATAACATTAAAACTGCACAACATATTTCGATACAATTTTATTTCTAATAGAGAGCAATTAATGAGGATAGAGTTTTTGTATAATTTGTTAAAGTTTAGTGTATATTAAAAACTCTACGCGTACGAAGTTGCGGGCGACAGCTAGTATTATTATAAGTATAATACATACCATGTCGAAATGTAGACCTATTTACTAATACGAGGTCTTAAAACTTAACTCCTAAATACAGTTCTAATGTTAGGTATTATTACAAATTCTACGCTTTGAATTTAATCCTCGCAAATACTAAATCGCAGATGTCACAACTAAATGAATTTGAAAGCAAATAATCCCTACGTTTCGTTACAAAACTTTATCTAAATAAGTTCTTGGAGAAAAACGTAGAAACTTTTATTACTAGGATAATACTGATACTTGAAATATCTTTGTTTTAAGATTTATTGTTTGGAGATTACTTAGTTAAGGTTTTACCAGAGACTAACAAACTTATTCATAATGACTTATCGTAGGGTTAAAAGTTCGCTAAAATCTGTTTGCGAAAATTGTCAAAAATTGTTCTCCTTAATAGTCTTTTTACGCTAAAACGTTTATTATCTCTATGATAAATTCTCCGTTTAAACCTCTGATAAGTCATTATGAATAAGGGTGTAAGAAAATAAAAGAAGATAAAGAATTTTGGACAATAATCATAAAGATATCAAAAATATGTGCAAATACTACCTAACGTTTACAAACATACTTTAACCCTCAATTGGGCGCGCCTAAAAAGTTGCATAAGCGGTCGCGTGGGGTGTTTGGCACCCCAGATTTAGGAAATTAAATAAAATACGAAATACATGCAAAATCAGACTTTTATTAATTAGAAATTTGAACTTACATATTAATCAACTTTTAAACGTATTTTAACTTTTACTTTAACTTTCTGTTAAATATGAAAAATATTTTTTTACTACACCTAGTTTTTATCGTCACAATTTTGACAGACTATGTTCATATGGTCATTGCACACATGTTTTTGGCATTTCGAACATTCAGTTTTTGTTTTCCTGTCCTTAGTTCTTGGACATACATGGCACCTTTTGTATGATTGCGATCGGCCTGCTTCAGAAATAGATTCTTGGTCCTGAATTCCATGTTGTGTTTTTAGTCGTTTTTGCAGCGGTCGTGGTAGTGTGGGTATGCTGGTTCTTGATAATTGGTGAGGTTTGACTAAATCAACAGCCAGTCGCTTTAAAAATACTCTTCGGGATATATTAGCGTCAATTTTAGATTTGTATATGACATAGGAATTGATACCTGTGATATTGAAAATATGAAAAAATATCACCATCGGCCATCTTTTGGTTCGTCTTCCTACATTATAACTGGCGCACATTTGGTCGTTTGTATCAACTCCCCCTTTCGTTTTATTATAGAAATGAATAATTTCGGGCTTTCTTTTCTCACCCTCAACATTATCATCGTGGTGCATTGTCGATAAAAGCAAAACTGCTTTTCTTGGTTTCGGTACATATGAGCACAAAGTCATATCTTTTTGGAAACCAAATATGCTAGAAGTCGCCTCTCGTGTTTTATCCGGTAAGAAACAGTTTGGTATTTCGGGCTTGTTTTTTCTTAGTGTGCCCACCATGGTAAGTTTATGTTCTTCTAAAAGCGATTTGGCCAGGGGGACACTAGTGAACCAGTTGTCCATGGTCACATTTCTTCCAGTTCCGGAAATAGGTTCTATCAATCGTTTTACTAGACTTTTGGTATCAGAGGGCAGTTGGAATGGTCCATCAGGTTGCACTCCAACGTAAACTTCAAATTTTTGGAGATAGTATGTTGCGGAGTCCACGAGAGCAAAATGTTTGATCCCATATTTGGTGGGTTTGCTAGGCATATACACGACGCCACAGAATCTTCCTCGGAACGCAGGTAACTGCTCATCAATAGTTACATTCTCAGACATACTATAACATTTTTGGAAATTGTCATTCATCAAATTGCAGAAGTCCCTGATAGCCGCCAGTTTATCCAATGATTGTCTCACTTCCCTTGTTGTTCGTCTGTCAAACCGTAAACTCCTGAGAATAAAAAGGAATCTTTTGCAACTCATTGTGTTCGAAAAAAATTCGATTCCTGTGCCGTCAGTAGCCCATAAATCTTGATAATTCAAATGCGATGATCGAAGCACTCCCGACATATAAAGGAGTCCAAAGAATGCGAGTAACTCTTCATAAGAAACAACTTTGCAATCACGTTCTCTCTGGAATTTGTTTTGAATGAATATTATATATTCGTTCGTGTAAGTCAGAATGAGATCTATGGTTTCCCTTGAAAATATACTCAAAAATGCATCGCTTAATGCCGTTATATCTCCAGCGGGTCCTTTGGGTCCAGCAGTTTCGGTCACAATATTAGAACGTTGAGTTCTTACCATGGAGCGTGGTGGATGTTTGAACCACTTTGTTAGTCTGTTTTTTCCGAGGTAAAATGATTTATCATGACTTTGAGAGGAGCTGGCTACATTTTGCAAAGGGACCTCGTCTTCACTACTCCACTGATCATTCGATTCGTTTTCGCTTTGCTCCGATTCGCTGACATGATCACTTACTATTATGTCATGATCTTGCTCATTTTCAGATGCACTATCGATAGCCTCTTCTTCTTCCTCTATCATCTGTATAATGTCCTGATCATTTAGTCCACGTGGCATTTTAATGGTAACCTAAAACAAAAATATCACAACATAACCTCAAAAATGTCGAAGTATTATAACTGAACACTTTTAACATTTATTACTTGTCAAATTACAATGTTTTAAAACGGATATAATGAAATTAACAATCATCCACTACCTCGGAATTTACACCACACAAACAGTCGCCTGGGGTGTCGTGCACCCCAAACACGCTCTCCGAGCCCAACCGTCCACAACAGAGCGTCGCTCGCAACTGAATCGTGTACGTTTTACGTGTTAACGAAGCTACCTAGAAGGCCAACGCGCTAAATTCAAATTTTAAAAAGTTGTGAGCCTGGAAACCGGCTCTGGGGTGCATGACACCCCACGCGACCAATTAAGGGTTAACAACAAAATAAAAAAAGGCTTTTTGTAAAAACCCCTAATCTTTTATTTCACAAAATAAATCTTTTTGGAGAGTAGGTAAAGCCTTTTTACAAAAAAAAATTGGGAATCCAGTACTATATAACTCGGAATTAGTTAAAGTTATGTATACAAAGACCCGCCGCGGCAAATGTGGCACTCGGCCACGCGAGTGGGGGACCTAATGTCGGGCCCCGGTTAGCGGGGCCACCCCTCGCCGGGTCATGGTAAGCCTCGAGGCACCATCATGGCCCGCCAGGGCAAAAGGCAAAAAGGCGAAAGAAAAAAAAAGAAAAAAAAGTTATGTATAGGTACATTGATGTTTTAAAGGTAGCGGAATATTATCGTTCAACGGAAGTAAGAAGTCTGCAAAGAAAAATCGAACGAAAAATCGCAAGAACATATCGATTCGTGTATAGCCAACTTAACTTATAATATAGTCGAAGTATTATGAATGATGACATGTTATTACAAGCATTATTACATGGAAATTAAAAATGTTAAAGTGATAAAATATGTACATAACGCCCATAACATAGTAGCCATTAGCAAACAGGCTATATGCATTAAGTATAGCCATTACACTCCTTAAATAACCAAGCAGGCAAACACCGCAGCAGGCGATAAATCGATAAAAAAGAAAACAAAAGAAATATAGTCTATAAATCGGACCGCAACGTAATTTACGTCTATTAGGGCCTCCACTCGAAAAGCTGTAAATCTCAAGCCCCCTACTTCTATTTTACAACTTTCACTAGAACCTACACGTATAAAAATACCTAGAAATATCCTTTGCGGTGCATTTGATAAACTTTTAAGGGTGGCTCGGATAGGGCTCTTGGGTTTTGCGAATAGGGGTCCGAACGTCCACCTGATTCATATTAACTTAACCCTCCTCTCCTATTTCGTTAAGAGAATAAAACTAAATTCTGTTTCTTTAAAGGGCTGTATAAAGTAGAATCACGTTTATAGGCAATGTTGGGTAAACTTGGCTTATTAATAAAACAACAGATGTTACCTGCATTGATTTTAAATGACAGTGTACAAGTCCGTGGCTTTTATAATCAACAAAGTCTATCAGATCGAATCCTCTGTATTGGGTATGGGCTTGTAATGAGGAGAGATGAAACGCATTGAGTAAAAGGTTGATGAATATAAATGTTAACGGCTGAAAAAGGAAAGGAAGATAAAAGAAATGTTGGATGGACTGTGTGAGAGATGATTATAAAGAAGTGAATAATAGTGTGATTGCTGATAAGATAGCTTGAAAGAATGAAATGTAACTCGTCGCAATCTTTACTAATACTAGCTGCTCCGGCAAACGTTATTTTGCCATACAATTCTGTGTAAAAATCAACAACAAAAAATTTCATCAAAATCGGTCCAGCCGTTTAGGAGGAGTTCAATTACAAACACACGTACAGAAGATTTATATATATAAAGATTATTAAGCTAAAGAGTTTCTTTGTTTGAACGCGCTAATCTCAAGAACCAATTGTTCGATTTGTAAAATTATTTCATTGTTGGATAGTCCATTTATAGAGCTAGGTTATAGGCTGTGTAATATCACGCTGCGACCAAAAGAAGCAAATCATCAATCATCAAAAATTTATTAAAATTTGTAAAAAACGGGAAAAATTTTCAGCATTCCATGCGTAGGAACAACAGCTGGTAATGATATAAGGCCTGGAAGCAGAAGAGATACTATCAAATCGAGTCAACAAAAATCAACTAACCTATTATATCAGTAATGGAGTGAAAAATGTATAAAATAATTATTGTCTACAGTAACAATAACAGTTAGATTGATTTAATGTTGTGGCAGATTTAATTCAAAGGTGTTTCGGTTCGATGACCGAGTCGGTCCTGGCCCGCGGCGACTCGCCCTACAGATTTATGCGTTCAACTTGAGCTATGTTGTCTAGTACAGAATTATTGAATACTTTGCGTGATAGAGATGGCAAATAAAGAGGTTTGAACTAAAATTCGCCAAAACATGTAGGAACACTTTTTAAATGAATAATCGAACCTATCTTACCTGACTAATGACCTAGAAAAACTTGTGCATTAACTTAAGTACGCACGCCAAAAAAATTTGCTTTTTTGTTTATCTTTTGCGTAACTAATTTTACGTTTGTAAGTACCTATCTAACTTCATTGTGTCGGTTTTTTTGTGAATAATCGCTTATTTTGGAATATTTTCGTTCCTTCATATCCATATCATTTTTCAAAAAAGCACCAAAATAAGTTTAACTTCAAAAATCCCAAACAAAATAAAGATAATGATCTATTTTATTTGAAATATTTATTATTTTAACTTTAAGCTATTAATAACTTGTTTCCGTATATCATCCCCACTCCAGGCGTTTACGTCCCACTGTTGGGCAACGGCCTCCTCTACTTTGGAGGGATTGTAGTCTACTATGCCGCGTTGACCAAGCGTGTTGGCACAGGATTTATTTTCGAGTTTCACGTCTCTAACAGAGGATGTTATCTATGTGCAATATCGCTTAACTGACTTTTACAGCACCCTTAGGAGGAGATGGGGTGATCACACTTGAATTCCTAATCCGTCACCACACATCATCTAAATAATATTACTTATTTCATTGTTCACTTTCCTTTTTCCTTTTCCGTGCAAAAGACTAAAGAAAGGAAACGTAGGTACGTAAAGTTTGTTTGACTTTCTGCAACACATATTTTAATGTTAGTATAAACTAATTATTTTATACAAATGTTTGCCACCTTCCATTCGTAGCTCAGCTCTACAAATTCTCAGCTCATTCGTACTACAGATATAAACTTATGATTATAATTTACAACGCATGCGCGAGCGCGACCCTTCGCCTCCGTTGATCTATCTCCATTGTAGCTATTGTCTATTCGAGATTAGAGAACGACTCGAACTCACGACCTTCCAGGATGGATGCTCCTCTGATATTTCTCAAGAATTCCTTTAAATATAATGCAAAGCTAAAACCTAAACACAACATTAATCTCGCCTTTTTTTTAAGTCTTCGTAGGTAAAGGCAATAATCTGGTATCGCCAATCATTTAGATTGTTTTAGTTCTTTTACCATACATAAATATTTCACCTATTATTTGAGGTAAATGAATTCTAAGACTAAGTACCTATATATTATATCGCTTGCCCGCAAGAATACTGTATTAACTCAAAATTTGGCGCTAACTGAGTTAATGATACAGTTCAGTATATATACAGTAATATTTGAATTATAAACTTTAATCGCTTCTCCTGAAAATGTACGTTTTTTGAGTTAATACAGTATTCTTGCGGGCAAGCGATATGTCTTATTAGTAGTGGTTATAACCGAATTATTTTTTAATACTTACACGACTCATTTATTCAAATAAAACCACTTTTTACGGATGTACGCGTATAAATACGTAAAAATTGGTTTATATGAATCAAATTATATTTAGGTAATGTTTTTACTGGAACCAAAACCGGGACCACAAATTCCAAAATACCAAAGATTCTATGTGTTTTTATAGCCAGTAAAGGATTGTACTATTATAAAAGTATTCTCAAAAATATTGAGTTATTCAACGATCAAAACTATAGATAATAAATTGACAAATAAGTATATTGTAAACTTATAAAAACTAGAAACATCAGCAAAAAAAGTTTTCACAAAAACTGCTACAAAAAAACGTTCCGTTATCGATCCTGTTAACATAAAAACATTTTACAATCCGGAACATTCTAACTTAGCTGTCGACTGTGTCGTCTATATTTTTTAACAAACTCAACATTATAACGTTCATAAATTTATTTACTATTATCATGTCAGTTCTGTTTCCTCATATAGGAGTTATAGCTCTCATAATTTCAACGCAACTCCACACATATGTTTTATTACACGGCGAAATGTCTTTATTAAGTCCATAGCATTTGTCTTCCGTTGTATCTTATCGCTCGCGTGCGCTTCCATCTAAAGTTATATCTATATCATTTAATGTAAGATATGGGAAGCGATACTATGTTTTATACAAATACACATACTATGTTTTAGACAGGAATAAGAGACGATATGAAACTCTATTATTTATTTTTATTATTTATTTATTGGGCCCAATAGTACAGGGTTTAGAGGCCGTGAACTAGAATCAGCCAACGAAATTAAACAGTAAACTAAGTTATACAGTTAAATTATGCCAAAAATATGCAACTATCACACATTTATACAAAAAAAAAACATTTTGATAATAAGCAGATATTGGGATACCTAGTTTTTTGTAAAACAGAATTAAATAATTTATATTACCATATCGCTTTATGTAGCTTTCTGTTAGTGTGGCTACAATCTGTTATGACATAATCTCATAAAACTCATATTTTACGACAGTACCTATAATGTACGCGTTTCATTACTAGTTTACTCTTTACACCTATATTTAGTTATGAACTATACCTGCAATACGAACACTGAACATGTTATGAACTCGGCTTAGTTGTGTTATAAATAAAACCCATAGTAAAAGTAGAAAAATCTACTCATTACAAGTATAATACAGAAAACTTTGAAATATATTTTTAAATATCAATAGATTATCTAATCCAAAGAAAATACCTAAATACCGGGTATAAATATTTATAAATTCTGGTATAAATAATTGCATAATGTAGAAAACGAAGTCTTCACTAGTCGTCTTCGTCTTTTATGTTTTTCATATAGATATATATTTATTTATGTTACGAAATAAATAAATAATGTTCTAAAATAAAAGGTATATTTTACGTTACTATTTCTGACACATTGTTTTGTCAAACAAAATGGTTGCACTCAAAAAGCATTCCTATACAAGAAACAGATAAGAATATTAAAATAAATCCATAGACCATTCATCTTCCTGCTTGCAGTCCGTCATGCTGTGCTGTGAAATTTATTAAGTTATTTAGAGATTAACGTCGATGCGATGTTTTTCGTAAGCCGGAAACGGTTGCAAAGGAAATTGACGTATCCTGTTAATAAGTTAGTTCTAACTTTAATATTTATACTTTCTGTAAAAATTCACATAATGGAAATAAAGATAGCGTATTTAGATCGTAGTAAGACTAGCAGGTAATCCTAAAAGGTTTTTAACTATCATCATTAGAACGAAATCTATGAAAACAATTGCAGAAAATGTGTTAAACATTGATATTAAAGTATGTAATTTTTAAGATAATAATATTTTTTAACTGTTTAAATAATGTACATAGCAGACCGTATTGCAGTCTTGTCACGAATGGTAAGCTTTTAGTGCTGTAAATATCTCAGCGAGTGAACGAGTTGAATGGAATGTGAGTGAATGGAAGAACTATACACGGCTATTAGTCATTACGACTAGCCATTATCATGATGGGATTTCTATCCGGCCCTGTGATTATAATACAGTCATGGATACATTTGTGCTTGTCTAAGATTGTGCTCAACGAGATAATATCATAATGATCGGTGCTCTGATACGTGTATTTTTGATTTTAGTAATTAAACAATAAATTATTTCGTGTTAAGTTTAAATGAATGTATGCCAATGGCCAAAGAAATTTAAAAAATTACATGTTAATAACGTGGTAATTGAAAACAGAAAATAAATAAACCGTTAGGTTCCGTTGTTAAGGTTCTGTAATAAAAGGTAAAATGGGAGCCTTTTAAAGTAATTTATTAATTTTGCAATTGACATGTTATGCTTTTACTTAATAAATTAAATTATGGTGGAAAAAGTGATTACCGCTAGCGGGACTTGAACCCACGACCTCGGAATACCGTTTCGTAGCTCTGCCAATTGAGCTTATTGCGGTCGTGCTTTCAGTAATCAAATTAGGCCACCATAATCGTCACTAGATTGAGTTTGTATCGTATTTTTACGTACAACGCCATCTATCGAGAATGTTTTGCAACAATCTCAGAACTATGGAACGGTATTCTGAGGTCGTGGGTTCAAGTCCCGCTTGCGGTAATCACTTTTTCCACCGTAATTTAATTTATTAAATGGGACCCTTTTACTCATTCTTCGCGCTCCGTTAGTCCATCCATCTGTCTGTCGTCAGGCTGTATCTCAGGAACTTAGAGTATTAAACTAAATCCTTTTGAAATAATGCTCAAAGTTCAGGAATGGAGATAGCTTAAGAGATGAAATTTGTACAGACGCTTTATATCATTTGATGCTATAAAGAGAAATACTAAAAACTAGAATACCATAAATACTTAAGGGGGCTCCCATACAACAAACGTTTGCACTGTAACTTATATAATGTAATTTTCAGCTCTCTACATATCACTGTTCGAGACATATAGCCTGGTGATAGACGGACGGACAGCGAACTCTCAGTAATATGGTCTCGTTTTACCTTTTGGTACCTAAGTCTTTACTTATTATATAACAAATTCGTTATTTTTGTACGTATGTCCCTATATGATCTTGACCTTATGTCCTCAAAACTACGCAACGGATTGCAATGCGGTTTTTTAAATAATAGAGTAATTCAAGAGGATGGCTTTTTCGCGCAATCTGTTAAGATTTAGTATCTAAATTCCATGCGTAGGAAGTTGTGGGCAACGGCTATTAACCCTAAAAATAAAATTATATTTTATTATTATCTCGAAACCTACTGCATCAGTATTATTATATATTGCTAGAATCATAGACCTATTCATATCGATACAAAAGTTATTTCATTCACTCAACATACGTTCAGAATGTAACCGTCCCGTATTTGTATCGAGTACAATCAGATAGACAGTTCGTTCGAATAATCGATTGAAACGCTCGATTCTCCTCACTATACGAATGTACACTGTTGTCGTTACTTGCTGTCCGTTGCGAATTCACATTTGAATTTGAAAAGAGTTTCAATGGGTCAACGTAAATTAGACGGCATAATGTTAGTATACTAAATATTGACTTGAATATTTTTGTAAACGTCTGATTAAAAAATTTATTACTTTTTGTGTGTTGGTCTATATCAAGACAACTCCTAAACAGATGGGCTGATTAAGATTACATAGTAATTACTATGCACATAAGCATCTGATAATTTAACGTTGACTGGCAGAGAATGCTTTTAGCATTAAGACCGCCTTTGTACACTAATGTGCATAAAGTTAATAAATAAATAACCCTGTTTTAGCATGAAGTAATTGCAAACTTACTCAATAATTCAATCAGCCTTATATTTATTACTATTTTATTAAATTAAACTAGCACAGGATTCTGACGTCATAAAAGCGATAACACAATAATAGCATTATGTTTCTTGTAATAGAAAATCAAAGCCTTATTTGAAGGTTAGATCGGTACAAGCAACCTGTGAATTTTTTACTTGACGAAATTTTATTACTGAAAGAAACTTTTCGCAAATTGAAATTTTAATGTATCAAATATTTAATGAAATAAAAATGTCAAAGAGTTACGTAGAGTTTCAATATAAAGTTGAAGAAAGATTTTTAAAATTATAATGTAATTTCATACAGACAAATTTACTAAGTACTTACTACTTAATTTTATGATTTTTGCTAAACAAATTTGGTTACTCCTTACGCCCAGTCAGATAGACCGATTTTTTCATAGTTATGTCTTGTTCTTTTCTCATTATAATAACGACTCACTATTGGGCACATTTGCTTTGGGAGATTATTGGTGTACTATGCCCCGCTGATCAGGTTTTACTTTTCAGTTTTCCGGCTCTCACGGTTGATGTTACTACTTATGTTAACTACATCACTTAGCTGGCTCCTTGCTAATAGTAAACATACATTACATCACATACCAACTAAGTGCTACACAGCACAAGTATTGCATAACGTTTTAAAGACTGAAAGATATTTACACTTCAAAAATAGTTTTAAATGTGTAAAAAGCATACGACTTGTGTGCTATATTAATACCCGGTTTAGCTAAATGTTTTCTGCTCGGTAATATAGGTTAAGAAGTACCCGAGCTATGTATGAAAACGCATAAAAGCAACGTTGGTAGGCCGGCACGCGAGTAAGACACGCGAATCAAGGGCGGCTTTACTACGACGAATTGTTTTTGAATATGAATAAATATTTATACATTTTGCACAAACATTTCCAAATTAGACTATTCTGACTAATTAAACATATAGATTATTCTCTTTAAACGTCCTTAACGGTTGTGCAGTTGCTAGCTCTCCATAATTATAAGACATGCACGAATTTTGTAATGGTTACTGCAACAACTCGCTAATTTCAGAAATGCCTTATAGATACCAATTCGATCACTATTTCATAAATAAATAGAACTTAGTGCAGGTCTTTACGTTAGTATCTATAAATATATTTTTATATTAATAAATACACAATTTTATTTATTTATACAACTGCTTGCTAAGCTTGCAGTTACCCTACGTGTGCAGTAAAGTGTAATAAAAATTTGTCTGCGCCTATTTCTAGAAATCCACTAATATAACATTACGAAAAAAAAGAGGTTTCGTGGAGCCTCTTATAAAACAGTATTATTATGAAAAGATAACAGTTAAGAAATTGGGCACCAAACCGCAAATTAAATGCACAATACAATCACTAAATTCGTCATAACAAGACAGTGATTTACGTACCAACCAGGCAGACATAATGAAAGCTCGAAGCACATTATTTTCCATGCAATTATGAACTACATAGGATATCACGTTTATAGTTAAAACACATTAATTCATTACACTGAGTCTTTAAGCATCATCATAATGCTGCCAGACATAAAACTATAAATAAAAGCGATGTAATGCGTGAAGTGTAGTTTTACCTCTCAATTGGCACTTGACCTTGATTTATAACGGAACATCTGGCACCGCCCCCCGCCCGGCCCCCCGCTAGATAACAATAGATGCATTGTTTCGAAGATTTCACAATGATTTTGTATAAACACCTAATAAGATGTATATATATTTGGCTTGAGTATAAAATTCTTTACGAATTAGTATTTAACAATTCTAAAGCTTAATACATAAATGTTTTTAAAACTTCCGGTAATTAGTAGGGTAATAAAAAATTACGATAAATTTGTATAAAATATGGTATATTTTGAAATTGAAATAGTTTCATATTACAGTGCTTATTTTTTCTTATAGCTAAATGTTATAATTACGAAATGTAATAACCACATAACACGTTCACAAACATTTTTTTTACACCACGGCTATTAAAACTAACGGTACAATCTCTCACAATGGCGGGCACTTAAGAAAAAAAACACGGTAGTTTCAAGTGGCTTTGTTATCGTACGGCTAGGGTTTCGAGTACCTAACATGTGTTGAGCCACAGTTTGGTTTATCTACTGTTTATAATATAAACAACAGATGTTTATCTTTGTTTATTTTTAAATACGATTCAAATAAAGCGACCCATTGTAAGTTTGGGACTCGAATCACCGACTTTACTACGATAATTTTTATTGAGAAATGTATGCCGTAATTCTTATTAGAATTTTTTTATATAAATAGTATATAATATTTTCTACACAATTAAAAACGCTTTTATGTACTTACCATATAAGAATAATTAGAAAATAGCAACTAGAATTCTAGAATTCTAGAATTTTCCATACAAATACGAATGCCATACAAAAATGAACCGTATTTACATAGCGCAACGAACAACTGGCACGCGTCCATAATATGGCCGCTTGCCAGTCAAGGTGCGGAGCCAATTTCGGGATTGTGACATTTGTAACACACACAGAAACACAAACAAAAGGTATTTTTTGGTACACTATTAACACAGGCACAGAATAAATATAGAAAACCACGACGATTTCACATTAAAACCTTTATGAACAATATAAATACGTAGCACTACTAAACACGAACTGTCGCGCCGCGCATTTAAACTTACACTGACCACAGTATAAAATATTTATTACTATGTTAGACCACATTATCGGCTTGCCTGCTGGCCTATTCTTTCCCGTACACATTGCAATAGATGTGAGTAAGAAAAGTATAATATCGTCGTACTTATTCGCTATGTAACGGGACACGGAAACAGCGACCACAATGTGGCCTCTTGCCAGAAGCTCGGAATTTTTATCGACCACATTGTGGTCGCCTGCCAGTCGTGAGGGTAATATTGACAAATTATGAGTTTAAATAAATAAATAAATATAAATAAATAAATATTCACGGACATTTCACTCTGGTCCCAAGCTAAGCTTATATGCTTGTGTTATGGGTACCAGAATACGGATAGAATACATATACTACTTTTTTTTGTATATATAATAATATAATACATAGAAACACCCAGACGCAGAACAAACATTAGAGTGACATTTATAAACATCACACAAAATGATTGTCCGAGGCGGGAATCGAACCCACGACCTCAAGATCGGCAGTCCGTTATACGAACCACTAGACCACGAAGCCCGTCATCGTAAATCGCGTTAGTTTAAAATCAATAAGTGTAGTTTCATTTAAACATTATGGTGCTTTGTTTTATGAAGTATTAAAATTTAGGGTTTTTCCTTTTCTGCTTCTACCGGGCCATGGTGGTGCCTTTAGTCTTACTATGACCCGGAAAGGGTAGCCCCTTCACGTGGGACCCTACTCGACGGGAGTTCATTAAGTTCCCCCCTTAAGATTCCATGGTCTCCAACTAAGAACTATAGGAAGTTGACATCGTGTCTTCACATTTCGTTATTTCTGAATCTTTTTAAAATTTTCTTTTTTGCCGTATTAGAGAAATTTGATAGGCGAAAATATATTTTCGATGCGCTATCCCACCGTTATAAAAAAAAACTTACACAACGAAGTTGTTGAACCGACGACAGTAGGTACATCCGCAAGTCAAGAAAAATCGAATCGAACCTATTGGCACACACAGAAGTCCAAGTAACCACCATAAAGAGCCATGATTACTCCAAAAGATCATGTATCTGTAACTTGAATTTTAGACGACTCTCATTCATCAATCATGAAACCGCAGGCTGATTATCAAACAAATAAGCTTGAGGTTTATCGATAAAATTTATAGTTCGATGTGCTATAAATATCGTATCTACTCATTCGTGTGTGATTTACACACAATAATATTACATCGATACAACATAATTTTATAAAATAGTTGTAATCTTATTAAATAATATGAAAATACGAAAATAAATCTGCCTGTCCCTCTTTGCGCGTGAATATATTGAATGTGAATATGAAACGTGAATATATTTAATTTCATTCAAATGTATTTAATAAATCACCACATTTTTCCACCACAATTTGATTTGTTAAGTAAAAGTCAATTGCAAAATTAATAAATTACTATAGTAAATCAAATATAGTTTTAAGCCAAAAAAAATAATTGGTCAAGTGCGAGTCGGACTCGCGCACGAAGGGTTCCATACCATTATCTATGCAACATAAGGCAACGTTATTAGTATCGAGCAAGAAACGGTAAAAAAATCATGTTTGTTGTATGGGAGCCCCCCTTAAATATTTATTTTATTTTATTTTTAGTATTTGTTGTTATAACGGCAATAGAAATACATCATCTGTGAAAATTTCAACTGTCTAGCTATCACCGTTCTTGAGATACTGGGTACGGAACCCTAAAAATCATGTTTGTTGTATGGGAGCCCCCCTTAAATATTAATTTTATTTTATTTTTAGTATTTGTTGTTATAGCGGCAATAGAAATACATCATCTGTGAAAATTTCAACTCTCTAGCTATCACCGTTCTTGAGATACAGCCTGGTGACAGACGGACGGACGGACGGACGGACGGACGGACAGCGAAGTCTCAGTAATAGGGTCCCGTTTTTACCCTTTGGGTACGGAACCCTAAAAAGACTTTTAAAGCAGAAACAGGTGATTTCAAAGCCATGCACGTAATTGCACGGCGAAACAACTAGTAGAAAAAAGTAGTAGTATTTAGTACTTCAAAATTATTCTACAATAGAGCTTTACCAAACAATATGATTAATACAAATGAAAACAAAAACTTATAAATTAAAATTCCAAAAAGAAAGATGGACAAACATATAAACACGGTTTTTATATGTAAATAATTGTACTATTCTTACACAAAACCAAAAAAACTTTAACATGTTAGTAAAATTTTGTCTGCAAAAAAAACTAGAATAATATCTTAGCGAATATATTTTTTCTGAGAATTTCATATAACCTTTTATATGAATCAGTATTAATTAATGTGTATAGTTGTGTTAATTGAACCCGCTGTCCGTCAGTCTGTCACTGTGATAGATGATATCATGACAGCTTATTGCTAAATCCGTCAACTATTTTAATGTGATTCAGAACTGAGAAATACATCATTTATTATATAAATATTGTAAATTAAATTCTTTGAAGTTTACTCACCATTTAAATAGTTATAAGGTTTTAAATTAAATTGAATAACAAATGAAGTCTGCTAATATAAAAAAGAAATTTTATTTTATAAGTTACAACCCTCATTTTTTTTAATTTATTTATCAGATATTGACGTGTGTGCGTTTGCAGTCATCATGGTCAGACGATCACGGAGATGGTGAGACTCTGAGACCATGGTGACTGCAAAGACTCCGAAAAGTTGAGCCAAAATTTAAAACAAATAAACGCGTTGAAATCCGTAAAAAGTAGTTTTATTTAAACAAATGAGTCATCCAAGTGTTAGAAATTATTTATTTAACTTTTATTTATTAATCGTTGAGAAAAACTAATTTAGAATTGAGTGGCGTTTGTAAAATGTTTGTCAAAGTCACGCTTGACTAAGCATTTCTTCTTCTTTCCTGATCCGTGATGTCCCACTGTTGGGTTAGCCACCATCACTTTGGGAGGCCAAGTCCACTTTACGCTAACGTGTTGCCATAGTTTTTATAAGTTTTCCTTCACTTACAGTTGATTTAAACTGCTTATAATATCAGTTGGCTCTTACAGCACTCTGGTAAAGAAATGGAGTGATGACACTTGTGTTTGTAATCCGTCACCATACTCATCTGAAAATGCGTTTACCAAATTCTATTACTATCAAAATATAACTTTATATTCAATGATTACCACCCACCACTAACAAACTCTACATTTACAATTATCCTAATGATATAAAACATTTTAAAACAAAATAACCGCATAAAATCAATTAATGAAAGTATCTATAAATATTTAAGAACCAACAATTATGATTGATTCGTGCTAGCGCTCTCAACATGACCCAGACCGGGATATTAATTAACAAACTAATGGATACAAAAGAAAAAAACTTTAGCTGTACGGACAGCCGATGACCTTATATAGTACAGTCTGCAAAAAAAAATATTTTATGTGAAATATTGGTTTTCATGATTGACGTAGCTAGTGGGGCCTAGAGGTTCAACCCCACCCCGAAATGCGGATATACCAAAAAACAAGTCAACAAAATCCGACAAATATAGTCTTATGGTCTTATTCATAATGACTTATCGGAGGTTTAAAAGTTCGCTAAAATGGGCTCACGAAAATTGTCAAAACTTGTTATTCATAATAGTCTTTTTACGCTAAAACGTTTATTATCTCTCCGATAAAATCTCCATTTAAATCTCCGTTATGTCATTATGAATAAGGCCATAAGTGTTTTGTTTGACGGGCCTCCTGGTCTAGTGGTTTATATAACGGACTGCCGATCACGAGGTCTCGGGTTCGATTCCCGGTCAGTTTGTGTGGTGTTTATACTTGTCATACAAATGTTTGTTCTGCGTCTTGGTGTTTTCTATGTATTATAAGTATGTATTTACAAGAGAAAAGTAGTATATGTAGTAGGTATATCCGTATCTGGTACCCATAATACAAGCATAGAAATATAGCTTACTTTGGGACCAGAGGACGTTGTTTGAAATGTCCAAAATATTTATTTATTCTTTATATAACCTATTTTATTCGTTTTCTATTCCTATTAATTACGAATTTTTATGTTCTAGCTAATTAAATCAGGAATTAAGACACCATTTTAAGGGGACACAGAAAGACTCTCATCCTAGTTGTAGAACAAGAATTAGCCATGAAAAAACACTAAATATAAATCAAATTCCTGTATAATCATATTTTTCTGTAGTTAGTACAATAAAATATTACAAGTTAATTTTTTTGCTGACGCTACATCCATCAAGGCATTTTCTACATCAGTTCGTTATAAGTTGGGCGTTATCTTATAAAACATCTGAATACCTTAAAATAGTGGTGGTATTTTGTAAACTGTGACGGCAATTAATGTTAGCGTAAACTTTGTAATTATTCAATTTTTTTTTCGTGATAACACATTTACCAGATGTAGTGTCCATGGGTACACCAGTCAGTAGGCTTAAAGCTACATACACATCTATGCGTGTGTGAAAATGTATCTATGTGTGTCTATGAAACAGGCAATACGTTATAAGAAACGTCATTATTCCAGGCTAAAGTCACTCTGTCCTCAATTTAAAACGTCAACCCACCATCTGGTATATTTGTGTATGATAATTGCTGAATTTAGACAAGATTATACTTGGGCTGCTTTTGCGAGTGATGACGAATTATAAACACAAGTATTGCTACCCCATTTCCTCCCTGGGGTATTGTCACAGCCTGCTCAGATAAACTTATACATAGTAACCTAAAATATTTTAACGAGATAAAATCTCTTGAGTCTTGAGTAAGAGATAGAAATTCAAATTCAAACCAGGTGCCAACACCCTCCCAATATGTGATACTCGTGCCCAACAGTGGGACATTAAAGCGTAGATCTAATAATTATGCAATTGAAATGGGGTGATGTCACATATATTCTAACTTTGTTATGATAAAACGCAAAACAATCCAAAATAATGTAGTATTTAAAAAAAAAACGTTTAACCGACTTCAAGTGCTTTTGAAATCTGAGGGGTTTTCCTCGATTTCTCAGGAGATAACCATCAGATCCTGATCTAGTGCCAATGGAACCAAACGGGAACCACAAACTTTAAAAAAAAGTATCATTAAAATCGCTTCGCCCAGTTAAAAGTTATGAGGTAACAAACATAAAGAAAACATACAGACGAATTGAAAACCTCCTCCTTTTTTTGAAGTCGGTTAAATAGATTAAATTCGAGATATCGAGTCAAGTCAAATCAAAGTCAAATTTTTTAATTTCAAGTTGGCATGTTTTATAAGCTCTTTGGAAACGTCAGAAACTAGGTGTCGAGTACAAAAAACCCTCATATTTTGCACATCTCTCCGAACTATCCTACTGACTTTTAACCCTTGTTCGTGCTATGAAATGACGGTTCATCTACTCAATAACTTTGTTACTGTAAGCTAACAGTTATCTATCTTAGTTCATTGACATTACCGGGAATAAGCTGAATAACGTTTCATTAACATAAAGGGTGTTATTATATTAATTTTGCTTGTAAAGTAGGTGCAATTTTCTTTTCTGATCCGTACAAAAATAAAGCCGTATGGTCCCACTTTTTAGGCTTCTATCTGTTATATTTAAAAACACATAGTTTGTGGTAAGACAATTGTTTATCTTTAAACTAGCTGTAGCCCGCGACTTCGAAGGAGTGGAATTTAAGAATTTTTCCCCGATATTGCAACATTTTTACTGAGGCTTCACTCCTATTGGTCGCAGCCTGATGTTATATAGCCTATAGCCTTCCTCGATTTATGTACTATTAAACACTGTAAGGAATAAAGAAAGAAACATCATTCCAGCATTTTTTATAATATATCTAGTACCCTAGTTTTTTTGAAGAGAGCATAATTAAACAATATTCTAATAGCCCAGCCCCTAGCTTACATTAACGGCAGCTTTTTAACTTTTTTACAGTAATTTACGATGGTTGACGCACTGGTCATGACTCAACATTTTCGCTCACAATTTTACATATAATTTTCGCAAAAGCCTTCGAAGGCTTGACGGCGTTACGACGCTACGTTGGCAGTAATTACACCTTTTTGTGATTTTAACCCCCTGGCATAAAACTAGGGGTATTATTAGTTTTAAGGCTATATTTATCTCCTTTTGTTACATAGTTCCGTGATGAATGGGAGTGGTTTATTTCAAAGAGATTTTAACTAGAATGTACTTAGTAATACTTGAAACAGTTCTGCTATTTCATGTTTCTTTTAATGTAGCGACGGTTTATGAATATACTAGCTATAACCCACAGCTTCATATATCATAAATTATACAAAAAGCCATTCTCTTGACTTATCCTATCTATTAAAAAAATCCGCATCAAAATCCGTTGCGTATTTTTGAAAATATAAGCTCACTTAAGGACACATACAAAAATATCAACTTTATTTTATAATAAGTATAGATATTATAAGAGCACCCTATTTTACTTATTAGTATTTGTATGATGACAGCAGACATCTGTACTGCGTCTGGCTATTTGCTATCTACCAAACAGCTGTATTTAAAAAAAAAACAAAGTTCTAAAATCTGATCAAGTCACGCGGTAGCATGTTAAGCCAAGTTCAAGTAACAGTACAAGCGAACAGCACTGTTTATTTATAGTCAGTAATCAGATTTACTAACATAATACTTATTTCTTATTACATACGTTTAATCTTCTTATGATAACAATGAAATTTATAAAAAAAAACATCGCTCCAAAAATACAAACACATTGCAAAAAAATGTCAACTGAAGCAAATACTTAGACTTATTCTATTAAAGAAACTTATTGTTATTTTGACAAAGCGCATTACTTTTATTTTCAAACCTACTGATTCATAAAAATGTATGTACGGCAATTAAAAATGTAAAAAAAAAACAAAATTACTTATAATATTTAAAAAAATTTGTCAAGTGCGAGTCGGACTCGCGCACGAAGGGTCCCGTACCATTATCTATGCAATATAAGGCAACGTTATTAGTATCGAGCAAGAAACGGTAAAAAAATCATGTTTGTTGTATGGGAGCCCCCCTTAAATATTTATTTTATTTTATTTTTAGTATTTGTTGTTATAGCGGCAATAGAAATACATCATCTGTGAAAATTTCAACTGTCTAGCTATCACCGTTCTTGAGATACAGCCTGGTGACAGACGGACGGACGGACGGACGGACAGCGAAGTCTCAGTAATAGGGTCCCGTTTTTACCCTTTGGGTACGGAACCCTAAAAAGCACACTTTTATAGTATGGGATCCCATGGATGAATAACTTTACTCAGTTTCACAACGATGAAATGTATAAGATAAGCTAGTGTTATAATGTGAACATTTTAGGTTAACATTTTAGAATGGGACCGTAAGTCTAATATTGTAATAATAGTTTAATTAATTTAGGATTGCTTGCGGATCATCCCATATCCTGTCATATGTAAAATACAGTTAATTTAATCCGTTCTATAGTTTTTGCGTGAAAAAACAACTAACATCCTTGCATCCATTCAAACATACATACAGCCTTACAAACGTTCATATTTAAAATATTCCATCCATCTATCTGCTTTTCTTCGTCCACCATTGGACATATGCCTCTCCCATATAACGCCACAACGCACGGTCCTGCGCCATCCGCATCCAGCAACCGGCATTTTTGACATTGGTACCTACTAATTCCACAATCACAACTGAACTTAATCCCTACTAATATTATAAATGCGAAAGTAACTCTATCTGTCTGTTACACTTTCCCGCTTAAATTTCTCAATCGATTTTGATGAAATTTGGCACAGACAATCTTTAGACCCTGAGAAAGGACACAGGGTACCTTTTATTGCGAAAAAAAATCCAAATTCCAGGCGGACGGAGTCGCAGGCAACAGCTAGTTTAAAATAAAATTGTCAATATTAACTGAACTTTCTTAATATAAAATCTGTGTAATATAGAACGATTTTAATATAAATGTAAACCGCGAAATAGCAAAATAATCAAAATACGCCATAGTTGTTATAATTTTTTAGTTAAGTTTAGTTTAGTTGTGGACGTGGAATTGGTACCATTATCGTCATAAAAATGTTTATAAATTTGTGACTATTTAGGATTATAAAAAATATTTTAAAATGAATAATTCAAATGACATTGTATCTGAAAGGTCTTCATACATAATCCAACTACCCTCAGAGATTAGTATGCTTATCTGTAATAATAGCTAGCTCTAAGTCTAGACTTACAAACGAAATATACTAATTGCTTATATTGACTCAGTCTAGTTCAATATTGCAAACAGTACTATAATTATCTAAATCCAGTCTATATTATTCTACAAAACTATTGACTTACTATGTTTATTTTGAATATTTAAGTTTTATAAAGCTTTTCTAACTAATCAATTTATTTGTATTTCTTTCTTTTTCCAGCCTGTTAAGGCCCCACTGTTGGGCAAAAGTCTCCTCCTCCACTTGAAGGGTATTTGCTCTGCTACCATCCATAGAGCTTAGTCTTGAGTTTTCCTCACTGTTCATATTAACTGGTTATAGCCCTTAGCTGACTCTTACACCACTTTGAGAAAGAAATGCGAAGACTGTAAAAGTGTGAGTATTATGCCGAACCTAGTGTATTTCCTTTGGTTATGTATAATTGTGTCTAAGATGCTTTGTGTACTGTGCCATGGAGCGACTTCGTCATGCTCACTCAAATGTCTCTATGTTGGTAGCGTTGCACGTCGGATCGCACGGTTCCCTACAAAATGGTCGAGCTGTGCGGGGCTGATCTGTGCGTTATACTCGTGAACGGGTGCCTTCTGCTCGAACTGGTCGACTTGCTCCAACAAGGCTATTTTATTATTAAGTTAGTTTTAGTTAGTCTTGATTGTAGGTACTGATTGGCATCATTCTCACACTCCTGATACAAGAATGTATAATATTTTTGGAAATTTTTTTTCCACTTGTCTGGTGGAAAAGTTATTAAAAATTTCCTAAAAGTCTAAAAGGTTTTTAATAGCGACTTGAAATCGGCAAAGAAGAAGAATTGGTTTTCAAATTATTGAAATTCTAAGCATACATACATACTTGCTGCATTTTCTCGCAAAGTATTAACTTATTTTATAAAAAAAAACTAGAGCATCGACATATTTTTATTACTCAACCATTGTTAATAATAATTCGTCGCTACCTACCTTGTTCAAATATATGAGTGTAATGATAACTAAGCTTTCTCTTGCTTAAATTACAGGCCGTCTCAAGTGTAGTCTAACTTTCTTTTACATAACGTCGGGTAATAAAATGCAAGGTGCAGACGTCACGTATTGCAAGTGGGGATATGCCGGGATTCCTTAGGGATTAGAATAAATGCAGGGGGAAGGCAAACTAGATAGACACTCCATTCCTTTACGTTAAGATTTTTGCTTGAATTCTTTATAGGTACATTCAGGTTTGTAACTGCCTAGTCAGCGGTTTTGTGTTATTGGTGTGTCTGGGAATTAAGAATAAAAAATGCTCAATATTTAGGGATATCGGTAATTGATTATTGCTTCTAATGTTAATCTACACAGTGAAAAAACACACAAACAAGCAAACTTTTACGATATAAACCAAATATCTCAAAAACTAACAATCATACATTATTTGTTCCGATTTCCGCTTTTTATGCTGTACATGTCTTACGGTTCACGGTCGTTCTTCCTAACATAGAGGGGTATTTAAGCCATATGTTATATTTTCTAACACTTGCGCGACTCATTTGTTTAAATAAAACTACTTTTTACGGATTTAGACGCGAAACTGCAAGTCTCCGAAAGATCGGGCAAAAATTTAAAACAAATATACGCGTCTAAATCCGTAAAAAGTAGTCCTTTAATATGTTACCAAGTGAGTTTGTATAGGTTTATTTTCAAGTCTTAAATTTCTCGTAGAACATGCTTGATATCTTGGCTGACTTTTACAGTACCTTACAGAAAGAATGGTATATTCACGCAGTCGTAAATCACCTCTAGACGACAACAAGAACAATTTAATAAAATAGTAAAGTACTTAATTATAATTTGACAATAAATTCAAAGTAAGAAAGCTTTCAAATAAATTAAGCCCCTGTAAATATAAGCAAAGCTATCTTTTAAATTGTCAGCGGATTCAATGGCGGAACGGGGCGATGACAAGTCAACAAATAGGTCGAAAGCATAATACTTTAAAGCTTCAATTCATTATTGTTAATTGGAGACCCTTAATTTTTTCCCCTCAACGAGTCTTTTGGTACCGAACAGCGGTTTCTGGGTCACGATATTATATTTGAGTGAACGCATACAATCGTTGTTATATTATGCATTTATTTTATTTATTTTATTTTATTTTATTTTATTTTATTTTATTGAGGAAAACAAACAACTACATAATAAGAATTACAACAAGTAAATTCTATACATTTACACTTAAATAATTACGTAATCAACACCGTTTTCCGCAAATTACTTAAAATAAAGTAAGTAGCCATAAACATAAAGAAATAGAATATAACATAAACATGGTAAAAGATTAAACTATATACGAGAAAGGAAAAAACAAAATTTATAGAATAACAAAAGAGCACAAAGAAAGCCAAAGCCAAATGTTTAAATACAAGTAAGATACGACGCTACATTAATATTATACTGTACATTAGGTACATACTGCATATCATGCTGTTACATTAGGTCATTACACTTATCCACGATTGCCCTTTTGTACTGTGAAGCAGATAAATGAAATATATCAATGTGAGTGAAATGATCATTGTAAGATTTCATAATTCTTCGAAGAGGAGCTCGTTCGCCAGCATTAGTTTTAGTTAATTTGGGAGCAAATACATTATGTTTATATGCATTACGAATCCTAATTGAATCACTGGGTATGCGAATGTATACTTGATTCATTAATTCATTACAGTCAAAAAGATTGTGACAGATTTTATAAAAAAATGTTTGGTCAAGACATAGCCTACGTAACTTAAGAGTAGGCAAAGAAAATTTTTCAAGTAATAAGTTATATGAAACCCTAGCATGTAAGCACTTGTATGAAACGAATTTCAAAAATTTACGTTGCACTTTTTCTAGTTGATCACTGTATTTGTTATAAAACGGGTTCCAGACAGGTGAAGCGTACTCAAGTTGTGATCTAATAAGTGATTTAAATAATATTAAATAGGTTGAAGGATTTTTAAATTCACTGCAAGTTCGTTTAACTAAGCCGTAAAGCTTGAATGCCCTGTTTATAACATAGTCTACGTCTATTTATAAAAATATAGAAATTTATTTAAATAGCTTTAATGATTATAATGTTTTATTTAAAAACATTCAAATCTGTTGTGTCGTGCACTTAATAGACGGCGTTATACGTCACACAAGTTTGACATGCGCGTACGTACAAATGTACGTAGGTACGAAATGAGTTTGTACGAGTAAATTCCACAATAGTTAAATCTGTAAAGCTATAGGACAGTATTCCAAGGTCATAGATTCAAGTCTGTTCGTTGTAATCACTCTTATTTTTGCCTTATTATTCCAATAACTTAAATATCACTTTCGTAGTATTTTCTCGGAGCTCGGTGTTAATTGTTCTTGGATATTCATTAACAGCATTGCCCAAATTTCAAAACTGAGACTTCCTCAAACACCACATCACTAACTAACAAACATACAAAATAAAATATATTCTGCCAAATAAAATTAATGTATAATACCTACAAGTTAATATTCTATCAATAGAAAGGGGAAATTCTTATTTCTTATAAAGTTACAGGTAAAATGTACGTATTAGCTATTAGGTAAGGTGAATATACGGAACCCTGTACGGCTCCTAATTCTCGTACATTATAAGGAAAGCCTCCTGTAATGATTGTGAGTCCTCGGGCAATTTGCTACAACTTATACTAATGTTAATTAGAAAGGAATTGAGATAAGGGTTTTATATAATGGCGTGTTTTTATTAATTACATTTATATATTTACGAAGGAAATTGTTAGTAAAATGTATAAAAGTATATTGTGTTCTATGAGGGAATAAAAATACATTTGTCATCATCCCATTTCTTTCTATGGTTGCCTTAAGACGGTACGATACCAAATAATGCTCCATACAAAAGTATGGGTATCGTACTTCCGTTTTTTCTTCGCGAAAGTTAAACCGATTTTAATAGTTTTTGCGTTATATTATAGATAAAGAGTATATCTATGCTTCTATCACTTTCTTTTTTTCAAAACATAAAAACTAAACTAAATATTATTATGACGATCCGAAAAACCCACTTTTTTCGGTTTTCTTTAGATAAAGTTGCAGTGTCTATCACACAAATTTGGTAAAGTTTTACCACAAAAAAAGTGATAGAAGCATAGATATACTCTTTATCTATAACATAACGCAAAAACTATTAAAATCGGTTTAACTTTCGCGAAAAAAAAACGGAAGTACGAAACGTCTTTATTCAAAGAATTTGTAGGTAAAATCCGCTTCATCTATAGTTGTCCCTTTCCGCGCGGCGTTCGGAAATAGGGATAGCAATACCTAAGGCAAATACCTAAATGAGGAGTACAGTACCCTCTTAAGAATCTCTTGAAAGAAGTGGCATATAGGTATATTATAAACATTTAAGAGGGCACGATACCAAATCATGCTCCATACACAAAAATAGGCATCGTAATCCCCTATTCTCTTCGCGAAAGTTCAGCGGATTTTAATACTAATAATTTTTACGCTATATTTTAGATGAAGAGTATATCTATGCTTTCATCACTTTTTTTTTTCAAAGCATCATAACTAAAAGAAATATGACCATTTTTTTTTGGTTTTTTGGATAAAGTTGCAGCGTCTATCACACACATTTGATAATGTTTTACAAAAAAAGAAAGAGATAAAAGCAATACTCTTCATCTATAATATAGCGTAAAAGCAGTCAAAATCGGTTTAACTTTCGCGAAGAAAAAAGGGGACTACGAAACGTTCTTTTTTCATAGAATTTGTAGGTAAATCAGCTTCAGCTATATTTGTCGCTTTCTGCACGGCGCTCGGGAATAGGGATAGCAATACCTAAGGCAAATACCTAAATTAGGAGTACAGTACCCTCTTAAGAGAAGGGAAGAACCGACCTAAGGAATCACGTCGGTTCCCTAATGATTGACCACAAAATTTTTGACAAATGATCACCGCGGCACGCTCGCTTTGCTCGCTCAGCTCGTGCGTTTAGGGTTAAAGTTCTAACCTAACCTAATCCAATCAAATAAAAGAGATATATATCTCTAAGACGAACGAGTAAATAAGTAATATATCAATTAATAGTTATAGTATTTTCTGTTAGGAAAATCCAGAGCAATAGCTTTGCAAAAAAATGTGCAAAATGTGGTCATTTTAACAAGAATACCAAATTTGACCAATAGTAGATTTATCTGATAACTCAGTTGCCAAATGATAGTTTTGTAAAGTAATCATTTATAAAATGTCAATTTAAGTGTTTATCATTTGGCAAAATGAAACATTTGTAAAATGATCAGTAGTAAAATTATCAATAGGCGAATTGATTGTTTTGCCAAACGTTGTTTGTCAAGTGTCGTTTTGTCAAATGACTTTTGGTCAAACAATTGGACACCAATCACGTCACATGATGCCTTCACATTATACCCAAGGAGGGTTGGACTCAGGTACAGCACAGAGATCGTAAAAATCAGTCCAAACCCGAGGCAACATGAACAAGAAGTTATGTGACGGGATTAAAGGCAAGAGAATAATAATAATAAGTAATAAATAATATATTTTTGCGATAATTATGTAAATTTTAAGTACTAAAGTTATAATACTTATAATGTAGTCTTACTCTATTGCAACTAAAAGTCATAAACTTAAAATTCACAAACACATTAAAATGAAAATTTCAAAGTACAAGTCGCAATAAAACTCATAAAACCAACATAACAATTTTGGAATAACACGACAATTAATTTTATGGACAGCGAGGGACTCCGCCATATTAGTTTCGGTAGCCCTTTGTCCGTTTTATGTGACAATGTCATAAATTTAGTACGTCAATCTTCAATTAATTTGTAAGCTCCGTAATTAACACATTCAAATGATATTGTATTTGTATTTTCGTATATTTATGTGAAAGAACAAAGCGAGTGAAGGTTATAACGCTCTTAAATAGAGTTGGGAAAATTATAAATGTTTTGGTTTAGAAAAACAAAGTAATCTGGAAGTAACCTATTCGAAAAAATATATAACTTTACTTATTTATGATTAACTACCCGCGCCCGCGACTCCGTCCGCGTAGAATTTAGAAAATGATCCCTATTTTTGCAATATTTTTCACTACTGCTTCGCTTCTACTGGTTGTGGCGCGATGTTTTATAGCCTAAAGCCTTCTTCAATAAATTCCCTATCTAAAACTGAAAGAATTTTTCAAATCGGCTCACTGGTTCTTGAGATTAGCGCGTTCAAACAAACAAACAAACTCTTCAGCTTTATAATATTACTAGCTGTGCCCGAGACTTCGTACGCGTGGAATTTAGAAACGAAAAATTAAATGAACTAACAATAACGCTATTTTACAAGACTACTACTAATAAAATTAACAAATCGTCCGTTTGGTTTTCTTTTTTTGCACAATTCTAAAGAAGTAACACACATGGTCCCAATGTCATTTTAGTAAATGATTACATTACTTTGTTGTAACTCACATGGATAAGGCAGCGTTTTCATTTAAGGCTCGGGCGCGTGACTTTTTTCCCCGTTTCTTGCAACATTTTACACTGATGCTTCGCTTCTATTCGTTGCAGCGTGATGTTATATAGCCTATAGCCTTCCTCGATAAATGTACTATCCAACACTGAAAGAATTTTTCAAATCGGACCAGCGGATACTGAGATTACCGCGTTTAAACAAACAAACAAACAAACAAACTCTTTCGCTTTATAATATTAGTATAGATAAGTATAGATTACTTTTATGTATTTTTATTAATGTATCGATTTATTTATTAACTCTTGCTTTTCCAACTAAGCTATAATGGTTCCTGCATATGTTTACCTATGCAAGCTTAGTTGTAAGGACAACGGAACGGTATTCCGAGGATATGGGTTCAAGTCCCGCTCATGGTGATAATTCTTTTCACTATATTTTGGTTTATTAAGTAAAAAGCATTGCTAGTCATTTGCAAAAAATTATATATTAATGAGTATTTGTTATTATAGTATACTATAACTGATGCACAAACTGTGAATTATCCAGGTCTCTAGCTATCACCGTTCCAGAGATACCTACAGCCTGGTGACAGCAAACTTTCAATAATAGGGTCCCGTTATGTCTTCTGGTACGTAAACTCTCTCTAATTTTAAGCTAAAACTATCGAATTATTATCCATCGTTATAATGGTGTTTATGCAATCTATATCTTAGTATTTATAAAGAGTGTATGTATATTATATTATTATAGTAGTTTTTACTTGTTTATTAGTGTGCTTATGTATATGTATGTAAATTTTTTTTGTTTTATGCATTTGTTCATATTTTATTTATTTATTTATTTATAAACACTTTATGCACAAAAAGGTACAATGGCGGACTTAATGCCGTAGGCATTATCTACCAGCCAACCACATATTTTCACATATTTTCAATATAATTTATATTTAACGAAGAATACACCAACAACCTCCGCAATGTCTATTCTAGATTCTATTCATTATACGGCAGCCTGGAAGAAATCACATTAGTGATAAGGTCGCTCTTTGTACAACAGCTTTTAAGACTGTATTTTTAAAATTCAGTGTAAAATTGGTGTTTGTGCAAATAAAGAGTTATCTATCTATCTATCTAACCCTAGAAACAGACACATTATTACTAATTTATCTCAGTATATTTTTAATAACCACCAAATTCCAAAATAAATTTCTACAATTCAACTCATTTATCTTTTGAATGTCTCCAAATAATTTACAAAATCCTTTGATACACTGTTTTATGAATATTAATAGTTAATATAACGAAACCTTTTGTTCATAATGGGTCATTGGTTCGAGACACGTTCAATTATTAACCATACCTTTGAAGACACGACTAATGTCCGTCATATAAACTTAATGGTCCATCAGTGCTTGATGTATCGGCTCTTTCATTAGCTTTAAACGTTACTGAAATTCCATTCAAAATAAACTTAAAGAAATCTTGATTCTGTTACTGTTTTCTTATTAATATTTTTAAGCAGTTACTGCTTCGAATTAATTATTTTCTATTGTGGGATTTAAAACACACCCGACGTTAGCTAAATATTTTTTGCAAATACGGAAATGATTTCATTATTTTTCTTTGGTTGTTAACATCCAATAGGCTAGTTAATCAGACTTTGACGGGCTTCGTGGTGTAGTGGTTTATATTGCGGACTGCCGATCACGAGGTCGCGGGTTCGATTCCCGCCTCGGACAATCATTTGTGTGATGTTTATAAAAATGTCATACAAAATGTTTGTCCTGCGTCTGGGTGTTCCTATGTATTATAAGTATGTATTTACAAAAGAAAAGTAGTTTATGTATTATATCCGTATTCTGGTACCCATAACACAAGCATAATAAGCTTAGCTTGGGACCAGAGGACGTTGTGTGAAATGTCTGTGAATATTTATTTATTTATTTATTTACACTTTATGCTTAAACTATGCAAAGGCGGACTTAATGCCTAAGGCATTTTCTACCAGTCAACCATAGGGTGGTGCAGAAAAAGGGAAGGTAGAAGTGTAACAAATAAAGCTAGATTATCAAAGATTATAGTTGTTAAAGACTTATTGACATAGATAAATCCTATAAAAAGTACATTACATACACATACATAGAGATACACGTAAATCAATACAATTAAACAGATACATACATGTCATACATACATAATAAATAATATAATAAATTATTAATATAATAATAAATTTATTTATTATTTATTATATTTTGTCAGAATTCAGTAGACGAGCCAGGAATTGAAAAAAGTGGATGAATGGGTATTACATTAATATTATTATCACATAATCTTCTTAGTCGTTCATTCTTGACAGAATGGTCGTGGTTGATGATGTTGCATTTTCGTTAGCCAATGCAGCCCGAATGATGCGCCTCCACTTGTTACAGTCTCTGGCATCTCGCGAACTCTCATCACATAATATTTGGTTAAAATTTACTATATTGGACAAGTCTCGCTATTCAGAAGCCAATAAGCAAATGTGAGACTAAACGTGACCTTGATAAATAGGCGTTAAAAAGTAATTTACTTAAAAAGTTAAGTTTAAAATTGCTAGATTTTATTACGAATTCTTGTTTGTTATTAAAATAATTTATTCAGCTTGTACAAAATTCCATTAGCTTATTATACCAGTTCAATAATTGAATACTAAATGACATGATCGGTCATGTTTGTGCTGTTCCGATCAATTCATGAACAATATTGATGTAATGAAGTAACATTACCCGGGTATTAGCACAGCTAGTATTTGTGGAGCTTTATATTTAGAATATATATAATAGGTATACTAATATTATAAAGTGGAAGTGTTTGCTTGTTTGTTTGTTTGTTTATTTGTTTGTTTGTTCGTTTAAACGCGCTAATCTCAGGAACTATTGAACCGATTTGAGAAATTCTTTTATTGTTGGTTAGTACTTAGTCATTTATAAGGGAAGGCTATAGGCTATATAACATCACGCTATGACCAATAGGAGCGAAGCAATAGTGAAAAATGTTGCAAAAAAACGGGAAAATATTCAAAATTCTACGCGTGCGATGTCGCGGTTGTTAGGAGACTATATTTACTAGGGTAATATCACACACTAATATTGTAACACAGGCAACAGCTAGTTACAGATATTTTGATTGAATATTTGCACACATAGGTATCTATAATGTTGTATAACATAATATCTAGGATTTTCAAGTACTTATGTTTGTCAATTTTAAATTAAGATATTAATTTTTAGATTAAATCCACCAACACTTACAAACAAAAGTGTAAATTGCTATCAGTAGTCTACTCCTGTGACTGCACAGGAGTTAAATCTTAAATCTTAAACAAATTACGCATTCCTCCTCCTCTGATACCTTCGTGCTTCTGGTGCTGAACCCTTACTGAATATCCGACTTGCTTCTAACTGTCTTTTGTTTTTTTGTTATTTAATTATCTGTGATCCAGTGAATCCCTTAAATTGTTACCGATTACTCACAAAATACTGGGTTATTTAACTGCGATAAGCCTTAATACTTGGTAACAAAGTTTAAATTCGCCTTTTAACCACCATAAAAGCCTGTATTGATAAAATCTTTTTAAACTTACTTTTTATTGGATCTTTTGATTATTATCGTGTGAGTGTCGTTACGGATATATTTTATTATATAAATATGCAATCAGTTTTTTTTTAATTAAAAGTTACTAGATAGGTGTTACATTTTAGTTAAATTTGGTCATTAATAATCCATGGTAGTATTAGTAGATAAGATAAGATATTAAGCGGGATTGGTATTAAAATAGTGACAAAAAACCTATTCGACAATTTCATGAGGCTCTTTCTCCAGTAACGTCCCACTATTGGGCATGGGCATCCTCCACTTTGGTAGGGATTATGGTCTACTGTGCCGCGCTAACCAGGCGTGTTAGCACAGGGTTCAATTTCGAGTTTTTCATCTCTTACAAAGGATGTGATTTTTGTACAAAATTCTTTAGCTGGCTTTTACAGCTCTCTAGGAAAAAAAGGGTAGTAATACTTGTATTCTTAATCACCACACGCACACCGTAACTAGCCCTAGACAACTGTAAAAGTTGATACGACGGATATAAAACTTAGTAATACAAATAACCATACAATTAATAGCTAGACTAGGAATCGAACCTAAAACCACAAACAGGTATTGTCACAAAAAACGTTGTGATTTGAATCAAACAGTTAAAAATTTAAAATCTGTTTAAACATTTTTTTTTATTTTGGTATGCTGACACATACCTACATTGATATAAAGAATAATAAAATATTTACTTTAAACTAATGACTCTCTCCTTTTTTGCATCGGTTAATCATTTATTAAAGTAATATTCATCGTTAATTATTTTCTTTGCTACTACATATTCTTACTTTTCCTGGAATTTTAATCATTATCATTATTTAACCAACAAAATCCTTTTTAGGGTACCGTGCCAATATGTAAAACCAGACCCTATTACTGAGACTTCGCTTTCCGTCCATCCGTCTGTCCACCAGGCCGAATCTCTGGAACAGGAATCGCTAGGGAGCTGAAATTTTCACAATCTATACTATAATATTACCAATATTATAAAGCTGAAGAGTTTGTTTGTTTGTTTGAACGTGCTAATCTCAGGAACCACTGAGCCGATATGAAAAATTCTTTCGGTGTTAGATAGGGCATTTATCAAGGAAGGCTTTAGGCTATATATGGTAAGCTGTATTATATTAACATTTTACATATTAGCTTATAATACATGTAAAATCAGCAAACATTGTAACATTACTGAATTTAATAAATAAATAAATAACTAAAATATATAACATCACGCTGCGACCACTAGAAGCGAAGCAGTAGTGAAAAATGTTACAAAAAGGGGAAAAGTTTTCTAAATTCCACGCGCACGTAGTCGCGGGCAACAGCGAGTATAATAAAATTGTAACGGTTACACAACCCTTCTTGTGCGAAACCGACTCGCACTTGACTGGTTTTATATTTCTTTGATGTTAAAAAAGCGAGGGCAACGTGTATTGTATTAATACAATCAGAAAATCAGAGATTTATAAGATATTAAAAACATGTGGGCTCAATTATAAGCTACTTTGAGAAAAAAAAAAGAAAAAAGTAAAGGTCGTGAATAATGAGGCGAGTCCTCTTGTAGCTCCACCGTGTGAATTAATTTAAGGCGAAGCATATTGTTCGTGTTTTTTCCTCAATTAAATAAGAAAATTCGGAGTGCCTCATTAAAATACCTACTCAACTAAAAAAATATAAATTTTCTCAAACAGCTCTTTCCTAGAAATATAATCTTTTGGTATAAAATTGTTTCTAGTATATTTTACGCGTATTTATAAATATTGATCCATTTCTTGTTAAATGGCGTGATAATAATATTATCAGTTCTTTTTTCTCAAAGTATTTACGTCGTATTGCCCATGAATGTGGTCTTTTTCGGTGAAAGGGCGTTTGTTCAAATATCTGACCAGGTGTTTTGTATTAGTTTATAGTGTCAGAGTTTTCTGACTTGTTTAAAGGTAATTAATTATCTTCTAACCGCTTTTTACAGAATTCTGCGGTGAAAACGCATTGAAGACACTTTTATTTCTTATCAGAGACTACATTTCGTTCTACTTATTTAGTTTCACAATAAAAATAGTTTAAAAGAAAGGACTAAAACAGATAAAAAATGAAATGATAAAAATAAATTTTGATATTCCCCTTAACACAAACTGACGCTAATTGGCTATATTATCTATTCTTGTCTCACATTAGTACCTAATAGAAAGAGAAGCAGCTATTTTTAAACGAGTTTTTTTTAAATCTTACAAACGAAGGGAGATAACCAAAATTTATAAAATTTACTTGTTTTAAAAATTCAAGTTATCATTACTATAAATTTTAGTTGTTAATTTGCGATGACTATGTCTCAGACATATCACTAATGTTAATTATACTCGTATCTCGCGGGTTAAGCCTTTTTACTGCTTTTTAAAAAAATAAAAGGGTTTCTAAGTTTATCTATTTATTTTTGCAATTGACTTGCTATGCTTTTACTTAAGGGCCTACATCAATATTATCGTATATCATCGCCGACACGTACATATTAACACAGCCAGTAGGCACAGAAAATGAAGAATTAGGGATACTTTTCCTATTTACTCAAAATCTACTACATATATTTTAATTCTGATTTACGTGTTTCTATATATAATAGTTACTTATGTTTTTAAAGTTATTTCATTAGTTAATACGCGATAATAGACCGACAAATGAAAAAAATCAAAAATTAGAGAGGTTGTTTCGCTAAGATTTTCTATCGAGAATTTTTTTTTCAATCGTGTTTCTGAGTTTATGCGATCCTAGATCATATATTGAAAAAACATATACTTAAAAATTAGAGCTATAGCCATTCAATCTAAAGAAACAATGAAAACTTCGTACGTAGAAAAATGCATGAAGCTATTTTGGTATCCTCTTAACAGACTCAAGTTCAAGTCTCGCTCATGGTGGTCATTTTTAGGGTTCCGTACCCAAAGGGTAAAAACGGACCCTATTACTGAGACTTCGCTGTCCGTCCGTCCGTCCGTCCGTCCGTCCCTCCGTCCCTCCGTCCGTCCGTCCGTCCGTCCGTCTGTCACCAGGCTGTATCTCAAGAACGGTGATAGCTAGACAGTTGAGATTTTCACAGATGATGTATTTCTATTGCCGCTATAACAACAAATACTAAAAACAAAATAAAATAAATATTTAAGGGGGGCTCCCATACAACAAACATGATTTTTTTACCGTTTCTTGCTCGATACTAATAACGTTGCCTTATGTTGCATAGATAATGGTACGGAACCCTTCGTGCGCGAGTCCGACTCGCACTTGACCAATTTTATTTCCACTATAATTTTGATTTAGTCTATTATGAGTTTCTAAGTTTTACTGGATTTATTTTGCTGAAGGCAAAATACAGGAGTTTAAAATACCCTGAATATAGTCGTTACAGAAAGCCGACAGCCTGAAGTTATTTACAAGACAACACGAAGGATGATCAAAGTAATCTTGTTGAACTATCCACCTATGTATAACTTTTTAGGAGCGTATATATGTATAGTACACGCTCACGCTTTTAAGGGCCTACATCAATATTATCGTCGACATGTACCAATTAACACAGCTAGTAGGTATAGAAAATGAAGAATTAGGGATATTTTTTTTGTTTACTCAAAATCTACTAAATATATTTTAATTCCGGTTTACGTGTTTCTATATATAATAGTTACTTATGTTTTGAAAGTTATTTCATTAGTTAATGAGAGACAATAATAGACCGACAAATGAAAAAATTAAAAAATAAGAGAGATTGTTTCGCTAAGATTTTCTATCGAGAAAACTTTTTTCAATCGCGTTTCTGAGTTTATGAGATCCTAGATTATATATTGAAAAAACATATACTTAAAAATCAGAGCTCTAGCCATTCAATGTAAAGAAACAATGAAAACTTCGTACGTAGAAAAATGTACGTTTTTGCAAAAATGCATATTTTGGTATCCTCTTAAATTTTAAGTCAGTCAATTAGTTTCGTTTTTATTATTCACAAATCGACGTATTCACTTATTAGATCAAAGAATCTAAAGTGCAAGAAATAAATAAAAACTGGTTGACATCTGTACAAAAGTAGGAACAAAGATAAGCTTACATAGGTACATACCTACCCCTAATATAAATAAAATTGGTCAAGTGCGAGTGGGACTCGCGCACGAAGGGTTCCGTACCATTATCTATGCAACATAAGGCAACGTTATTAGTATCGAGCAAGAAACGGTAAAAAAAATCAGTTTTTTGTATGGGAGCCCCCCTTAAATATTTATTTTATTTTTAGTATTTGTTGTTATAGCGGCAATAGAAATACATCATCTGTGAAAATTTCAACTGTCTAGCTATCACCGTTCTTGAGATACAGCCTGGTGACAGACGGACGGACGGATGGACGGACGGACGGACGGACAGCGAAGTCTCAGTAATAGGGTTTCTGTTTTTACCCTTTGGGTACGGAACCCTAAAAATAGAATTGTTAAGATTATAATAATGTATTAATTGCATCATGTTTTACGTCCTTTTTAGGGTTCTTTATTAAAAAGTAAAACGGCTCCCTATTATTAACACTTCTATGTCCATCCGTCCATCTGTCACCAGGCTATAACGTCGAACTAGAGTGTTGAAATTTTCACAGACAATGGTAGTAATTCTGGGTGTACAATTAAACTTAACATCACTAAAATTAAAATAACTGTGGTATTATTTTGATTCATTGGCTATACTTCGTTGTGCACATTTATATTAACCATATCGTTAGCCTATAATACACAGTTTTTATAATAATGAAGTTCGGTTAATATTGCTGAATTCTGTTATTAACATTATCAATTTTCCTTTTTTTAGTTAAGTTTAGTTGTGCAGGTAGAATTAGTACCAATGTGTATGTGTAGATATAACAATAAATACTCATCATCATCATTTTCCTGCCCTTATCCCAAACATGACAAATATGTACCTACGACAATAAGGGTACCGGACCCTTCATGTGCGAGTCCGTCTCTGGTCTGGTCCTTTTATTATATTCTATAATTTCTTGGAATGTAAACTTATGAAGTTATTATCAATGTAAGGAATGCTGTTTTTAAGTTTTCCATATCTTATTTAAAAATTTTATTAAAAAGGTGCACCTGTTTTGTGATGTCTTTATAATACTAATTAGTTAAATTACTTTAATTACATTATTACATTACAACTAATGGATTGATCTAATCTTAGTTTCGAAGGAAATTATATTTTTTTCTTGAAAATTTTTACGACTTAAGTATTGCTTTTAGTACAATAAGATAAATTTGTTTTAAGATTTTAAAAACATTATCTAGGCGTTATTACATTGGTATGCTTAAGACGATACCAAAATAGCTTCGTGCATTTTTCTACGTACGAAGTGTTCATTGTTTCTTTAGATTGAATGGCTAGAGCTCTAATTTTTAAGTATATGTTTTTTCAATATATGATCTAGGATCGCATAAACTCAGAAACACGATTGAAAAAAGTTTTCTCGATAGAAAATCTTAGCGAAACAACCTCTCTAATTTTTTATTTTTTTCATTTGTCGGTCTATTATCGCGTATTAACTAATGAAATAACTTTAAAAACATAAGTAACTATCATATAATTATAGAAACACGTAAATCAGAATTAAAATATATTTAGTAGATTTTGAGTAAATAGGAAAAGTATCCCTAATTCTTCATTTTCTGTGCCTACTGGCTGTGTTAATATGTACGTGTCGGCGATGATATACGATAATATTCATGTAGGCCCTTAAATGGCTTGTTTAGTGTTCCGCTTTTCGGTTTTTTTACTCAATTTCAATCGATTTTGGGGTTTTATTACGGCTCAATTATGTTATGCAGATACAATTTTACAGAACATAATTGTAATAAATTGTGAGTTTACAAGTCACCACCCCATTTTTTATAGTCGCTTTATTATAGCTTAGAAAATTAATAAGCTGAGCTAAGATTACAAAATTCTGCTAGGAAAGGAATAGGGCTTCATAAGACTGGTCAATATGGTTTAGCACGATTCAATTTTGAGGTTTAGACCCTTACCCAAAAGGGAGCTAATTACCCTCTTTTCATAAAATAGTAACACCCAAGTAATTGCCTGTTTAAAAAGTTTTAAATATTTTTATCTCATCTTATACTACATTTTACAGCTTCAACAAAATCTTCAAAATAAACTACCAACATTACATAAAATATGAAAATTTCATTGAATATAAAACATTTATTGGTCAACAGAATTCAAGTTTGGTTCCGAGGTTATAAATAAGGCATCGTTTCGTTTACCCACATTTCAAAATTAGCGGGCGATGTTGGCAACTAAAGCTAGATATCCAGTACTGTGAAAGCGATGTTATTAAATATCTTTAAACTGACAGATCATCGCATAAACATTTTGGTAAAGATAAGTGATGTGTGCATTTTTACTAATTCCTTTTATTCAATATTTTTTTAATTTATATCTTTGCGTTATTATAGTAACACTTTATGAAGTGTACTTCGATGCAATCGTTATAAACATCATAAAGATGTATAAACAATAATTGAATGTCATCGGGATGGACAGTATTACATTTATTGTACCTATAATTTTTTTTATTTAATACTCAATTTAAAAATATCTTTTCACATATTTGATAGCTACAAAAAGATTTTTTATTTAATATAATAATATAAGGTATTTCAGCTTCAAATAGTATCGCTACAAGTGGACACTGAGGCTAAGACATAACTACCGATCGTTGTGCAGTAAAACGGTGTTGGATTTATGTATCGTGTAAAATTTTATATTATCCCTCACTCTAGCTCTCAATTCGGTAGTACGTTGTTACGATTGCACAGATCGAGAGAGAGGAACTTAATGTGTTTGTATTTTGAGCTTATTATACTTTTTATTGACACTTAATAGTGGCTTTTAACCTCAATTAGTGGAAAAATAAAATAAGCATTAACGTAGCTTCTCTTAGAGAAGAGGAGGGATATTATTTTGGTGAATTTTATTTGCATTTTCCGGGGCCCTTCTTATAGTTTTTTTTAATAAAGTATATTTGGCCATTTTTCATCTATTTAACCGTAATTTATCACTCTTCAGTATTTCCAAGAATCCCGCAATAATATCTTGAACCTTGAGGATTCAAATACGTCTTCTGTTCATTATCAATTCGTTACTTTATTCAGTAGATCCATACAATTTGTATATTCCGTGAAAATATAATAACAATTAATAAAATGACTAAAAACCCAAACTTTATTATTGCGTTCTAAGTTAATCCTATGGGATTAAACCAGTTAAAGTTATTACGTAAATAAATCAGCGGTTGCAATAAATTTACAGTTTAAAAATAAACCATTTAGCAGTTGCAGTAGTTTACAGTTAGCAATAACACGTGTAGTAGTTTGTGACTGCAATACAAATAGGGATCTGCAATGCAGCCTCCGAATAGTTGAGAAGAACGCCGGGTGCGCCGCGACCAACGAATAATTTCCAAACTTACTTCACCAACCAGTGCTCAATGTACTGTAATTCAAAATTTTAGACCTAAATTGAAATGAATTTTGGTATAAATATTAGATGCACACAACATTATAGTTTGTATATTGTCCTTTATATTAGTAAGCTGTAATTAAATGTTTTTATACACTTTTATGAGCTCGGTAAGTATCTATCAATGCATTCATCTTTGTAACGAAATCTTTGAAAGTGATTTTAATCCACTTACAGTAATCGGATTGATGTGAAATGTACACATATTAAAGACCGATGACCATGCAAGAATTTAAAATAATATTTAGGATTGTCAAGCGAGTTTTTTAGTCTTCTAATTATTATTATTTTATAATTAGCTATTACGTTGTGCACATTTTTATTAATTAAAATCGCAAGTATATAGTATACAGAGTTCTCTGTTCTCACTCTAATAAAAAAGTTCTGATAACATTGCTGAATTGTGTTAATGACACTATCAATTTAAATAAAACTACTTTTTACGGATTTAGACGCGTATATTTGTTTTAAATTTTGGCCCGACGTTTCGGAGACTTTGCTAAATCCGTAAAAAGTAGTTTTATTTAAACAGATGAGTCGCGCAAGAGTTAGAAAAAAAAAAGACACTATCAATTCTTATTTTTTTAGTTAAGATTAGTTGTGCATGTAGAATCGGTACTGCTGACACTTGTATTCCCAATCCTTCACGACACAGATAAATAGATATTTATACTTCAATATAAATATAAATTGTAAAGTATAATATGACAAAGAAACTCATGACATCGTTATACCGAACCAGTGAGGCATGACAACCCATTTTTTGGCATCATACCTACTGTAATACAATTATATTAGAATCGATACCTTTGTTGTATGCGACTTTGATTTTTATAACGTAGCTGTACATTGCTTGTTAAATAATATATTATTTTGATTAGTGATTATGTTTTATCTTATCTAAGTTATTGTCTTAGAAGGTTCTAAGACAATAACTTCGATAAGTAAGCTCATGATTTACAAGTTCTGTAGGTTACAGAGCCTTGTAAATCATGAGCTTACAAGTTACCTTCAAGAAAAGTACATGGCCTTGGTATCCTAAGAAAAGTATCCGTGTTCTGGTATCCTTAACACAACCATATAAGCTTAACTTAAGACCAGAGGACGTTGTGTAAAGTGTTCATGAATATTTATTTTTATTTATTTTATTCTATCACTTAAACTTCGTTAATGTTCTCCTCCGTGTGGTGACGGATTAAGAATACAAGTGTCACCACCCCATCTCCTCCCAAGGGTGCTGTAAAAGTCAGCTAAGGGATATTTCACACAGATAAAATCCTATGTGAGACACGGAAAACTAGAAAATAAACCCTGTGCCAATACGCCTGGTCAGCGCGGCACAGTAGACCATAATCCCTCCCAAAATGGAGGAGGCCCGTGCCCAACAGTGGGACGTAAATGGGCTGGAGAGAGAGGAGAAGTTAATGTTTGGTTGAGGATAATATCAAGAGTACAGTAATATAGGATTATACAATAAATGATCAAAGTAACTACTGTGTCTAATCTGTTCGTTATTCTATTTTTTTTATTGACTTTTATTCCTCTTTTTTTAGTTATTTTACTTATCTAATTTTATTATTTGTCAATTTTCAAAATAGCACTTTTCTAACGGAATCCAAATCTAGGCTAATCTAAACCAGTGATGCATATCTAAAAATTTATATATCTTAAATTACCTTCGGCGAACTATAATAAAACTTAATATGATATGTGCGTTCCACTTCAGTTACGATGCCAACATTTGACAAATATCACTTACTTGCTCCCGGCGTGGCGTGAGATTAAAAACAAATTGTTCCTTTTTTAAAATATTATATATCCATCCATTACATGTTCCCACCCACTGCTGGACCAGAGCAACAGACTGTTCTGCGCTGGTTACATCCAACTGCTCCCTGAAATCTTGTTAGTTTACATCACCACACTTGTTTTGAAACATATGTTTCAAAGTTAATTATTTTAGCAATGATAATTGATAAATCTTGCTCTCAGATTAGCTATGTTCCGTATTCAAAACCTAAGTTAGAAATTTCATTGGGGGCTTCAGCTTAGTCCTAAAGAAAACCTGTGGCACCGAATATGAAAGACACACGAAAACGGGTGTTATGGCCAGTAGAAGTCTACCACGTCATTTGCTCTACATGAGCAAAGGATATCATTGGATGATTTCCCATAAAAAACTATAAAAAATAAGGAGGTGACAACTACAAAAACAAAATTGTGTTATTTTTTTCTGTGATTCAAGGGCACCACAAACGGCATATTAATATATTAATATAGCGAGAACGAGACAGATATATTATTATATCTGTATATATAAATATACTGACATATATTGATACTTATGACGTCACCGACAGATATATTCGTCTCTTTCTCGCTGTATTAATATGTATATATTATATTAATATGCCGTTTGTGACGCCCTTCAATTTAAAAGTCACTAAATAAAAAGCTACGAAAATAAAATTATCATAAACAGATGTTTTATAAGATCACGATTTTATTACATAAAATACAAAGAAAACTATATTTAAAGGTATGATATTAAGATTCATTTTACATTTTGTAAATGACGTGCAAATCGTGATGTGAAGTCTGCTTATCGTCAATCAAAACTCCGACCTTGGGTAATGTGAGTCAGTGAGAAAAAAAAGATACTAATAGTTTAAGAGCTAGTTTGCATTAATGTAATGATACTAACGTAAACGAAGTCACTTTGTAGAAACTTCTGTATTACATATTTTACTAGCTGTTCTAGCTGTTTCCCGCAACTTTGTTCGCGTGGAATTTAGAAAATAAACCTTAACAAATTATGAAAAGCAGTCTTCTGGAACCAATGTATCTATTAAAAAAACCACACCTAAATTTGTTGAGTAGTTTTTAAGATATAAGCTCATAAATGGACAAACATACAAAAGTAACGTTATTTATAGTAAGTAAAGATTTTTAATGCAATTTAAAACAGTGAAAATTTTACTTTATTCAGTAATTTACTTATTTTATTTGACATTGCTTCCAAAATGTACCAGAAAACAATAACATAATAAAAAACTGATTAAAAGTAATAAAGTAATTAACAAAAATGATATTTTGTAACAAAACAAGAATGACTTCAAAAGTATTGTGTCCAGCTATTAGACTATTCCACATGTGGTTACTTGAATAAATAAACAAAACTCCAACTCACATTGGTCATGTTGTAGCCGCAACAAACTAAATATTGGCCAAAATCATGGTTGCCCATGTTTTATTAGAAACTCTATGTGTTACTGTAAAACTGCAAACTTCGGTAAAACCTAAAAATTTTACATCCTAAAGCTTACTAACTGCTCAATGCTTAAGAAAGTACTAGTCCCTATGTTAGGCAGTGATAGATAAAATAAAATTAAAAATATGTCATTTCCCCATTTACCTATATAATAAATACCTATTCTTTTTAAACCTATGTACATATATTACACCAGATTTCATGACCAAGTTTTCTTAGCTAAATAGCATAAAATATTTACTAATAAAATAGATAGTACAATGATATACGTATTCTTAAGCTAACAGCACACTAACCACTATAAACATCTCATTAGTAGCTCAGTCTAGGTAAAAAAAATAATCGCTGAATATTTTAGACATTATGTCTAACATATTTAAGACTAGCTTTTGCCCGCATTATTGCAGCATTTTTCACTGATACTGCGCTCCTATTAGTTTGCCGGGTGATGTTATAAAGCCTTTTCGATGAATTTACTATCCAACACTGAAAGAATTTTTCTAATCTTCAGTTTAAAATATTAGTACAGATTTGATTTGATTCATTAAAACAATACAAAAACACAATAAATAAGTAACCGATGCCAGTACATTGCCTTTTATTCGCACGTGCGGTCAACAATTACCGCCAGCATGTAACTGTGTCCGCAATAAATTGAATGCATTTATAACTACACACTGTAAGCTAAGCTATATAATATAGAAAGTATATTAAATTCTAATTTGAATAGCTAGAGGGTGTTGCAAGTATTTGAATTGAGTGTTCTTTAATTTCTTAATACTAATTTCGCATTTTCTAAATATCACTTGATCGGGTTGGTCGATTGCGATGAAACAAAGACTAAGTAACATCTTGAGTTGTGTAAAATTTTAAGTATAACATTTATATTCGAAAGTGCCGTATATTTTACGTGATGCGTGCACAGACAAACAGACAAAAATTTTACGTCGTAGTTTCTTAACAGATGGTTTTTGACAATAATTATATCAATTAATAGAGTTGTCTCTATCTTCTAGGTGTTTTTAAATAAGTTTTTAAAAACAAAGTTTGAAATAAAAAAAATTGGTCAAGTGCGAGTCGGAATCGCGCACGAAGGGTTCCGTACCATTATCTATGCAACATAAGGCAACGTTATTAGTATCAAGCAAGAAACGGTAAAAAATTCATGTTTGTTGTATGGGAGCCCCCTGAAATATTTATTTTATTTTATTTTTAGTATTTGTTGTTAGTATAGTTGTTAGAATAGTATAGGCAATAGAAATACACCATCTGTGAAAATTTCAACTGTCTAGCTATCACCGTTCTTGAGATACAGCCTGGTGACAGACGGACGGACGGACGGACGGACGGACAGCGAAGTCTCAGTAATAGGGTCCCGTTTTTACCCTTTGGGTACGGAACCCTAAAAAGACCTTATTTATATTAATATTAACATAATATTAATTATCTGTTTTGAACTGGACACATTACTTTATTGTGCAGATTATCCTGACCACACGTAGTGCAAGTGGGCGGGACATATATTTATTTGCGTTATTCTTAAACGCATACACGGCAATTAGCTTTTATGTCGAGGTCAAGTGACTCACGACTTTCATATTTATGCGTTAATTTAAAGATTAAAGCAATTTATAGCTGTTCTTTTACAACAAAGAAGGTGGTATTTATTTCCTATTTATTTGTTCGAAGTAGTTCATGATGGCAAATAGTATAGAACCTATTTACACTAGCAGGTGAACACATTTTTGTGAAATATAGCGTTCCAAAATCCAGACTTTTCAACACAAAAAAGCAGCTGAAGCAGTGGTGGTAGAAGCTGACTCTCGTAAAAAGAAAGACTCTGACGGACCTCTCAACATATTTTTTACTTTGACTTTTGGGCCTAACAATGTATGAAACGTGAATGATCTCCTTTAATTGTTTCACCATCTAATTCTAAGAAGGTCCTAATTTAATTTCTAGTACTTATTCTAAAAAGTACATTTTTAAAATGTCACAGATTATGAGAACATAATCCAATTGAGTTAATCTCAAAATATCTAAACTAAAGCGTCCCACTCAGCCAGTTCATAAAATATGTATTGGGAGCTCCACAAGGACGCTGAAACATTCACAGTGTGTAAACAAGCAAGCACAATATGGTTGAAAAACAAGATCGTCGGGGAACTTACCTCGAGGGAAGTGTGTTTTTCCAACGTTCGGGTTATGCACTTATCATATGCGGACGCACGCTATGCAATATGCCAAGATAAGGCGGACAGCTTTATGTAGCTACCGCACATAGATTATGACTATGACAGAAAACAGATGCGACAGCATTTTTTAATTTATTTCTGATGAGTCTATATTTTATTTTACGTATTATAATTATAATCTTTGCTCTACCTATTTGAAAACCGGCTTAAGATTTTTCTTTTTCGCAATGCGATATGTAAAAGTCTTTCCACAAACTGTAAGTCAAACGCAAGCCATCTTTACCATACATTAAATAATTTTGAGAGTACTAAACAGTTAATTAACGTTATTTTGAGAGTACTAAACAGTTATTAAAAGTAACATACATTTTCGTTTTATATTTTCTATACATTACCTTACATTACATTACCTTTACATTACCTTATTCATAGAAACTTAAAATTGCAACTTACGATCTAATAATGAAATGGTCTCATTCATAATGACTTATCGGAGGTTTAAAGGTTCGCTAAAATTGTCAAAAATTGTTATTCATAATAGTCTTGTTACGATAAAATATTTATTATCTCTCCGATAAAGTTATTGTTTAAACCTCCGATAAGTCATTATAAATAAGACCATAAGACGCTACACAGCAAAGAATAACGAATTATTAATAATAATTCGTTATTCTCGCTATGAAATACATAAAACAGAAATAATTTACCTATTTATATTAGAATCCTATCCACTATTTTGTTCTTTGATATTTAGAGCAGTCTCTCGTCTTGTTTAATACTATATTGTATGTTCGCGGGTTATTGGATGACACTATGATAACTATTGTACAATTGTCACTAAATTTAATTTGTTTATTTTTAAGATACATAAAGATTTGCTGGAAATTTCTATTGCATATCTAATCTAACGAAGATAAAAGGGAAAACACAGTCACTTTACAAGAAATATTTAGAAATATATTTCACTTTTCCTTTTACTTTGTAGGTCTTATATACAAGTTCATAGATAACTATACTATAGGTATTAAGTACATAATTTTTATACCAAGTATTCTTGGAGTTTTTATTATTTGAGTTATTATTTATATAATATTCTATAACACTTGCGCGATTGAATCGCTCATATGAATCTATTTTTTTTTTTATTTCGACGCGTATATCTTATTTAGATTTAAGCTCGACGTTTCGAAGACTTTGCAGTCACCATAGTGATGGGTGGGACTTGGAGGTAGAAGAGGTAATAAATATTAATTAATAATGTCAGAAATTCTAGCACCAGTTGAAACTGCATGATGACAAACGTTAAGGACCTATATAGTAGGCTTAAAACAGTGATATAAATATATTTATAGTAACGAATCCTTTGTAATCCATAAAACAATGGTAACAACAGTTCCTTAGAAATAAATATAGAGTGAAGATAAATAGTTCACGTCTTGTCGAGTTTATATCATTTTGTGCTAACAAAAGGCAATGTGAGCGTCCACCCCACCATTCTGCCACCCCCTCATTTCACGGCTATTAGTTAAACTTGTTACCTACGCGTGGATCTCCATTAAAATGCAAATTTTACGCCCCCGAAAATGTTTATATAATACATTTTTCATTTATTTTTATACTTACGTTGTCAGAAAACGGCTTGTTTGCTAGTTCTACTCTATTTCGATGTTTTTGCTAAAATAGACTTGTAATAATATGTTTTGTAAGGTTCTTAGAAATGATAAATAAAGAAATATTGTTACTCTCCTCACATACAAAAGCCTCACAATAATATTAGGATGGGCTTTGTGGCGCAGCTTTTAACAGTTTTGTCTTCTTTACATGAAGTCACAAGTTTGATATAAATTTAGGACAATTACTTATGCGAAGCTATTTCGTAGTACACATTTATATTAATTCAAATCGTTATTCTATATTACTCCCTAGCGATGATCACCATTGGATGCAAACGGCACAAGACCGTACTTTGTGGCTTTCTTTCGGGAAGGCTTATATCCAAAAATGGACGGAGAAAGGCAGATGGATGGATGACACAATTTTATAACACGAAAATTCAGTTAACATTGCCGAATTATATTATTAGCGCTATGAATTTTCATTTGTTAGTTAAGTTTGGTTGTGCACGTTGGAAAATATATATAGATATATTTTCTAACGTGTGGAAATTATCTATCTGAGGTAGATATCAGCGGACAATACATTCTGATTGCCAACGTCGGTGTGGGTCATAAGAACGCGACCCCTTTTAGCCACCTCCACGGAATGACACAGCGTTCTTTAGAATGGAAAACCCCGACACACTTGCTGGAAGCTTCTGGCTTATTTATTTATTTATTTATTTATTACACATAATTAATGTACAACATTACAGTTTTAAGACGTATATACGCGTTATACATAAAAAAAAAAGAATACAAAAAACATAATGTAAAATCTAATAAATGAACACAAAAAGAAACTAGTAAAATAGGAACAAAAAATAAAAAATAAAAAAAAACAAAATTTTGTAAAACAATGAAAAACGAAAAAAAAAAAACACAAAGATCAGCAAAATACAATAATGAGGATATTATCCTATTAATGACTGTTCATTTGTTCACAATATCTAAGGCATTCACAATGCACATCCGTCCACACTTATGTGTAAATCGTTTATTATTTTCAAACTAGCTGTTGCCCGCGACTTCGTACGCGTGGAATTTAGAAATTTTTCCCCGATTTTGCAACATTTTTTACTAATGCTTCATTCCTATTGGTCGCAGCGTGATGTTATATTGCCTTTTTCGATAAATGGACTATCCAATACAAAAATAATTATTCAATTCGAACCAGTAGATCCTGAGATCACCGCGTTCAAACAAATAAACAGACGCTTCAGCTTTGTAATCCCTACTAATATTATAAATGCGAAAGTAACTCTGTCTGTCTGTTACGCTTTCCCGCTTAAACCTCTCAACCGATTTTGATGAAATTTGGCATAGACAATCTTTAGACCCTGATAAAGGACATAGGCTACCTTTTATTGAGAAAAAAAATTTCCAAATTCCACGCGGACGGAAACGTTCACGTGTCACAGTGTTAGTTACCGTACTCCTCCGAAACGGCTCTACCGATTTTTATGAAATTTTACATGCGTATTCAGTAGGTCTGAGAATCTGCCAACATCTATTTTTCAAACTTTTTTTTTTGTATGGAAAAACAACGTTTGCCAGGTCAGCTAGTATTAGTATAAATATAGATTTTGTAATAACAAATACAGAAAGAAATATCCATTTCATTGCAGTCGTATGTACCTAAGTTCATTTTTATTAAAATAGATAAAATAAAAAACCATGGTGGATATTTTAAATTCTTCAGCTCCTCGCATTGTTATTTTTGTACAAGACGTATTTGAGACATGAATCCCGTCAACTATACACATTGTAGCTATTAAATAAAACTTCTTAGGCTATGCTAAGAATACACATGGCTATTTTATATCAGTGTTTGTCTCGCTTTCCCCCCTGTGATTGGGGAAAGGGGAATCCGTCTCAGGGTGCGACCCTATACGGAGGTAATTCCGTCGCCGTCTATAACAATAGCCGGGGGTGGGGAAGGCTTTGGGAAGCCTGAATAGGGGAAGAATTTTGCTCGGCCAGCCCGGGAGGGGGCGGCGGCGAATGCTCGACGGGGCCTACAGAGGGCCCCGCGGCCGTCGGGCCCGGGGTCGGAGACCCCGCGCTCGACGTTGAAGGGAGGAGTGCGGGTCAATGACCCTCCGGTTCGACCGGCGCTCCAAGAGTCAGCGCCGGGCGAGACAGGGGGCGAAGGACGCCGCGAGCCTATCTAGTCCGCATGGAAGCGGGGGGAGGAGCATGATCTCCTGCCGTGCAGACCGACCGAACGTCCTGCAACGGCGGTACGACCAGGGGGCGACTTGGTCGGAAGTCGACGGGGCGAAGGGGATAAAAGGGCCCTCCCCAAATGTTGAGGGGGGTGAAACAGGGACGAAAAGAGGGAGAGATAGTTCCATGAGGCAAAGGACATGTCAGGTGGGCGAAAGGCGAATCGTAGGAGAAAAGGTATTAGGATGAGAGAGACAAGTTTGTCAGGCGGCCGTGCGTGGTGCGGTAGGGCAGTTGTAGGACATACTCCTGCCCTGCCCTTGGCGCGCAACAGGGAGGACAGAACCTCCGTGAAAGTAGAGGGGGGGGACTTTGTGGGGAGCCGTCTGGGTGACGGTGCCACTTTAGGCCTCTTCCTCGGAAGAGGGGGTGGAGACTTGGGGGCGAGTGGTGTAAAGCCGTGGGACAAACGCCTCCTCTCACCGGACAGGCCGGACAGAACCTCCGTGTCACGCGCGAGGGGGGGTGATTTGGTAGGCAGGTATCGCGGTGAAGGAACTTCACGAACCTCCTCCAATTGTTGAAGAGGTAGCGACGAGGCAACGAGCTCAGTTAGAGGGCGCTCCGAGCCAGGATCGGGGCGCTCAGGCGGTCTAGCATGGAGGGGCAGCGACCCTATTGAGCGGGAAGCGCGAGACTCCATGTTGGACGCGGCGCACAGTGTCAGAACACTGGGCGAACATGATTGCATATTTACGACATCTGGTGGCCTTGTATGTAAAGGCAGCGAATCAGCGAGAGTATTAGGCCACGCCTCCTTGCTATGCGAGCGGGTCAGAACCGCTACAGCGGGGGCGGGGGGGTCTCCACTCGGGAGAGATTGTGGTGATGGAGGAGTGATATCCGCTTTGAAAGGCGGGACAATGGGTCCTTCTGTCCCCCCCAATTGGTGGGGGGACAAAGGGGCCGGGGTAGGGGACGACGGGGGCGCCGAGTTAGAATCGGCGGCCCGAGCTTGATGGTTTTCCGTAGGTGGCGCGGTCTCGGTGTCCTGTTGGGGATGACAGAGGGCTGGCGTCACAGGTCTCGCTCCAGTCGGGACTCTCGTCCCGCGCTTGATGATTCCCATGATTGCAGCTTTGTCTTCCTCTTCTGGAGCTAGTCCTTGACGAGCGCGAGCCTGAATGCGGATTAGAGTAGCCGCCCAGCGCAGCGTGAAGTCGGAAATGCCCATGCTTTCCATTAAAGCATAGTCAGCCTTTTCCTCGGTGGTCGCTTCGCCAGGGCCGCTTGGGGGCAGGTCTCCCCGCGGTGCTTCTGGTAAGTCCATGATGGAGCAAGTAGGGACGCTTGTGTCCAGCAACTAATGAGGTTGTAACAGCATTACTACAGCCCGCGCCCGGGGCTTGCCGCTGGTGGCAGACCGGGGCGGGCCGTTCACGTCGTCACAGCCTCAGCAGTCGAGAGGAGGGTTGATCTTCGCCGCGCGTAGCACGGGCGCGAATCGCCGTTAGTTTTTCGGAAGAAAAACACGGAAGATTCGCTAGGCGAGAGTAGTTCGTACTGAACGCACAGGCAGTCCTATTTTATATCATAGATCACTCCCAGTGGATTCCGCACGCAGGGCGATCGACGCACACCGAATTTATGCGCTAACGAGCATGCGTATAAAAACTAGATGTATGAGAACACGTTGTGTAATTTTACTCTTTCTTTACTCAGCCCACGTCCACTGTTGGGCAAGTGCCGCATCCTTTTTGAGAGAAATTATGGTCTACTATGCTGCGCTGACTGAGGGTGCTGGTGGTGTTCTTTCCAATTTGAATTTTTCCGTTCCTGACAGTGGAATCTATAAATCTATGTACAATTAATTATTCCTTAGGTGGCTTTTACAACAACTTGGAAAGGAAGAGGGGTAATGACACTTTTATTTTTTATCCTTCACCAGATGGACATGCTTTGATTAAAACGTACCATTCACTTGATATACCTGTACGTGGTACTTAAATTTGCACTGCTCCTACTTGTGAGGACTACTTAGGAGGAGATGGGGTGGTGACACTTATATTCTTAATCCGTCACCACACTGACAATGCGTTATCAATCGGAGGTTATCTGTGTTTTGTATAGACGTTGCTATATTTGTCTGTCACACGAATTTTAACCACAAATTTATTTATTTAGAGTTCCATCTCATCTTGTTTCTGTTCTCGGATTAAGTTACGCGTCCAATATTTATTGTAAAATGGTCGACTGTAATGCAACCAAATATGGAAAAACGTGGTTTAAATTGGACATTTGTGTAGGAGTATGGTTCTGTCTCTTGTAAAGGATATAGGAATGAATAGGATTCTTGACACTACATTTTATCTATGCTACTATTATGTCTGAATAGAACAGCTTCTGAAGGGCCACGAGCACCGGCTTACTGCCCGCCTTCAGTAGCTCTGTAGTGATTCCGTCATTGCCCGGTGCTTTACTGTTCTTTAGCTGCTTGAGAGCCATTCTGATCTCGTACAAGCTGACGTCCGGGATGTTCTCGGTACAGTGCCGGGTTAGCTTGGATAGTGGATCTTGAACCAAGCCGACAACAGGAGTTTAGAATATCTTGTACAACTACAACAAGAATATGTAAGGGATAATCTACGAAAATATTTTTTTCACTCATAGAAAGCTACAGTTTCTGGGAGTCCTTGCTAGAGGCTATAGATGTAGGTTTAGTCTATTTATAATTCTAAGCGTACGGAATCGCGGACGACAGCCTTACCGACTGTTTTAGTAATAAATACAATTATTTGTGTAATTAAGTAGAAATTAAAGTGTAATCATTCAGCATCTGCCCCAAATTATCTCTGCACCAACGTAGGTTGACTGTTAGAAAATGCCACTTACACCATAAAATGAAAAATTTTTTCTATTGTGCTATGTAAACAAAACGACAAATAAATTTGAACAAATAAATAGTAAAACTCCTTTTCAAAGTTTATTAAAATAACATTAGCGTGTACAAGAAGGTATTTGAACCAGATACATACAATAAAGTCGTTTAAGAGTCCATTAAATAAATGTTTTGTACATTAATAATACAAAAGGTAACTAATAGGTTCTAATTTCTAATCAGTACCACCCTTTCCATGACTTGCACCGTGACCGCAGGAAGTGAGAATTATCGCGCGGAAGGTGCAAACTCACGATTGTAGGAATACCATCATTTTTGTATTTTCTGAAACAATCCTGATATTTATCTTCTAAATTTAAATAAATAAAATAAATCAATATTTATTTCTCAAATACAAGATTGTTTAGTAGTACAGCTATTTACAAAAACTGTTTATGAATATTAGAAATTTTTTTTCATAAGTACAGAGATGCGAGTGCGGTCCTGCATTACCTAACTAGGCTAAGAGTTTTGCCTGTATTTAGCATACAGTCCCTGACCCCCTATGATTGGCTAGTGCACATATTAAATATAATATACAGTCACATACAATACATTTATTTCTCAAAAGATTACATAATCACTTATTAAGAAAATTTTTACTTAATTTCTAGCGGATATGATTTTTAAATGTAGCAACATAATTTAGTTCTCAAAGATAGTTGGAATAAAATATTATTTTAAGACTAAAAACACGCTGAAATACTAGTCAATTCTGAGTTTGTGATAGTTTTTTTTAATTAACGCAATTTGTCATCGATCTTAAAAAGTATGCAAAATTTCAGACTAATCCGAAATTGTAAGGAGGTTAAAATCAGGTTTAAACATCTCGCTGTACAGATTAATACAAACATTTGGATTATCTATCCATATGTAATGAAGTTAATAAAAACGTGTTTAAAAGCTAAAGGGAACCTAAAACCTAAAAATCACACATATTTTGCAGTGCCAATTTCAATATGGTTTGTTTGTAATGCTTTCAAGCATAAACATAATCGATCGTTATAGAATTTTGTTCACACATTAAAGGCCTAAAAATATTTTAGGCAGTTGAAACTGAATATTCAAAGTTTAATTATCTGTCCTTATTTTAACAAACTCTAAACTAAAATTCATTTTAATTTAGTTTAATTTGTTTGACAGGTAAATTAATTGAATGTTATCTTGAACATAATTAGAATGAAAACTTATGTAGGCATTTATATAATATTATAAGGGTTACTTCACGGTTATTTTTTCAAAAATTATTTAACAATCAGGAAAGTTAAGATTGGTATTTTAAAGTAACGATATTCATTGGAGCCGCGATTTTTCCTAATTATTTTTTTCTCTTTCACCAGCCCCTTAATGTCCAAAGGTTGGGCACGGGACTCCTCTTCTTTGGCGGGGATTATGATCTTCTAAGCTACGCTGACTAGGTGTGTTATCACAAGGTTTATTTTCGAGTTTTCCGTCTCTCACAGAGGATGTTATCTGTGTACCGTATCCTTTAGCTGGCTTTTGCAGCACTCTGGGGAGATATAGACATTCTTTTAATAACTGATCAATTAATATTATAATACTCACTATATTTAAAAAAAAAAGGATTCTGTGCTTTGGTACAGGCAGACGCAGTTACATTTCTTTGTTTATACTTTCAGTTGTTACGTTTTGTTAATAAAAAAATACTTTCATCACTTTCCCTGATGCGCTAAAAGACTTTGGTTAGAAAAAAAGTATACTTGTCCTGCAATTTTTCAAATCATGGCCAACATAACTCACACAAGTGAGTGATGTACCACCGTTTACGAATGTTAACAATAGTATAGTGCCGCGTACTATGAGTAGATACGGTGCAAGTAATCATTTGTATTTGATTCGATGCGCTCTATTTGATTACAACCGTTAGTTGTGAGGGCTCGAGGTCCATTGACATTGAGCCTATTGTTTTAAATATACCATTAAACTAGACAAAAGAGAATGATTTACTATTTTTATGGTTGTCTAACGTTACTTTTAACATTTTGTGTTACGAAAATATATTAAGATCTTCTCAAGGTCGGTCAGGAAAATTATTTCAGCTTACAATAATTAACGCTTATCTGAATGTTTGGTACGAATGCAAAAACTTCCCAATGATCTTACTAATAAAAAATATTTATAAAGAGAAGATTGTTTAGATAATTTAACAATCCATGTAAAGCATAGCTATCACTAACAATTTTCTTGTTTCGCTTCGATATTGAACAGTGGTTTATTTAGTTTTCGACAATAAATAGACAAAGCTGTTAACTTTAACACTTGCTATAATTAATGTAATTTCAATGTATTTTCTATTTGGATGCTTAGAATCTTAATATTTCAAGCGCTATAAGACACCACAATACTTGCCAAGATTTCGTCACTAACCTGTCCTTATTCCATTATTTGTGTTTGTGGAAACATGTTTTGTTTAACTACGAGTTTTACTCTTTTTATTTAACATCCACTTTTTGACAATTCATCAATAATTTGATTTGTTAATATTACCTACGTAACTTTAACAAGCTGTCGAATTATAAAATATATAAGTCACATAACCAACCCATCATCCTCATTTTCGACATCACCTTCGCAAGCACGCAGTACGTACAAGGTGCTGACAATATTGAAGTGCCCATGTATGGCACCGATGGCCTTAATGTGACGCGATAACATTCGGTACAGATAGCAAAGAAAACATGCGTCAGTATGCCTGGAATATTTTTTTTGACTGACTTTCCAAATCAACATTAGAATCATATTTAGGGTTTTGTTCCAAAAGCTAAAACGGGACCCTAGTACTGAGACTTCGTTATTGATCCGTCTGTCACCAGGCTAGCTATTTTCTCAGATAATGTAGTTCTATTGTATTCGATTTCTCAAAAACTACTGTATTTATTTGATATCGTCCTACTATAGGTAACGCATGGTCCTCCTCCATAATTGGAGGGTGTTTACTTTTAGTCTGACACCAAAAGCTATTAGGATTAGTGTCGTTATTTTTATTTGCTTATAGAAAATGTCGTTAAATACATTTTGTGATTAGCACAATGCATTAATTAAAATTCTCATACAAATATCATTAACTAAAATTTTCGTCATCTAACACATGGGCTGAAAAGTCCCGGGCCTAACGAAGAAGACACGGTATTTTTGGTTCGAAATTATCTTTATTCATCAACGTAATCTTCAAAAAAGAGCAATACAATCATTTCCGCGCTGTTCTAACATTCACATACCACTCTGTAGAAACATTTATCTTTTGCCTCGAAACAGGGCTCAGTTTCAGCAATAACCTCTTCATTCGTGTGAAATTTCTTACCTACCACTTTTTGAGGTGTGCGAACAGCCAGTAGTGGCTGGAAGCCAAATACAGTGGTTGTGGGAGCAATTAGATGTTCAATTCATGTAGTTTTGCTATTGCTTTCATTGACTTGTGACATGGTGCGTTGTCTTGATGAAACTAAACTTTATCTTTGCCATGTGCGGTCATTTTTTTTCCAATTTCGGCCTTTAAATGCTCTAATAACGCTATATAATGTTTACTGTTAATGGTATTTTCGTTCTGAAGATAGTCGATGAATATTACACCACGCACATCACAAAATACCGAGTCCTTTCCAGTCGATTATTGTGCTTTCGGGGGCTTTGGACGAGGCTCACTAGTTGCTGTCCACTCAGATGGCGATTGTTTTATTTCCAGAGTGAAGTGATGGATCCATTGTCACATATCGATGCAAAAATTCTAGTTTATTACGTTTAAACATGGCCTAACACTGCTCAGAATCATTAACACGTTCTTGTTTTTGGTCAACAGTGAGCAAACGCGGCACCCACTTTAAACAGAGCTTTCTCATAGAGAAATGCTCATGCAATATAAAGCCAATACGTTGTTTTAATATCAATACAATGTCAGCTATCTCACACAACTTCTTTTTTCGGTCATTTAAAACGATTTTGCGGATTTTTTGATGTATTCTGATGTTACCGCCTAATTTCGATGTCCACTGCATTCTGCATCATCAGTGTCTCAAAGAGTACGTTTGAAGTCAGAAAACCAACGTTTTATTGTAGTTACTGATAGAGCGGAGTCCCCACAACACTTTTCAAGCCATTGCTTTGCTTGAACGGAATTTTTCCTGTCAAGAAGCAGTGTGAAATTAAAACACAAAACTGTTTTTAATCCATTGCCTTGAAAATAATGAAAGTAGCGTCACTCTTGGCACAATAATTCACAAAGTAATAAATAAAATCCCATGAAACTTTACCAGCTGTCTTCTGAAAGTTAGTGCTAACTGAAAAAAAAAATACTGCAATAAAATTAGCGCCATTTATGTCTTAGGCCCGGGACTTTTCAGCCCACGTAATATATTAATGTACACAACTTGTTTAACTTCTCCATAAGATTTCTTTTATCCTATTTATGTCGCACCTTTTTTTAAGTGTACGATAAAAGCGCTACTGTCGCCGTTCAGTTTGAAAACCGAACTAGATTTTAATATTTTTTGGTCACAATTTTGTAATACCTTGTAGCATTATAGTGTCAAACATTTTTATTATTTGTGTCATAGTTTATTTTGCTGACGGTATTCTACAGGCAAGCCACACACCGCAATAACCGGTAACTTACGTTTGCGAAACTGCACACGGGACATATAATATGTGAATTTATTAGACTTTCTTTATGTCTCGCCAACATTATTTATTGTTATTATGATAATACACTAATACATAGTTTGTTAATAAAAATTAAATATGCGTATTTTTGGGAACCCTAATCATGTTATTACCTAATGACTTCATTGTCTTTAGCCTTCGTAAGGGTGCCAAACTGATCTTAATCTGACATGTATAAAGTAAAGTAATTTATTAATTTTGCAATTGACATGCTATGCTTTTACTTAATAAAAGCACGAATAAATGATGAAAAGCACGACCGCAATAATCTCAGTTGGCAGAGCTACGGAACGGTATTCCGAGGTCGTGGGTTCGAGTCCCGCTTGCGGTAATCACTTTTTCCACTGACATATATAACTTTTAAATTATGTAATATTTATGTACAATAAAGAATAAAGAGTATAAGAAAGAAAATAGCGTTATTAGAGTCCGTTAAATAGATTAACAGATAGTCAAGTAGGTACTAAATGATTTAATGGAATCGTGTTGAAATGCATGTTACTAATTAAAAAAAATTACAATTCTCACATGTAAAATTTAATTATTAATATTAGTCTAACAGACTCGTAAGCACAAGATGTAAAGATGTTATAATGTACTAATTTTATAAAACTGAAAAGTATGTTTGTTTGAACGCAATAATCTCAGGAACTACTGGTCCGATTTCATAAATTCTTTCAGTGTTGGATAGTACAACTATCAAGAAAAGCTATATAACATCACGCTGCGAGTAATAGAATCGAAGTATCAGTAAAACAGTTTCTAAAACGGGGAAAATTTTCTAAACTTCACGCAAATGAAGTCACGGTAAACAGCAAGTTAATCAGGCAATATCTATTCCTTTATTAATCAAATCCACAACATCCTCAAACAACCAACATGTGACGTAGGTAGAGTTCCTCAATTATCTAACAAACAAGTATACAATACTAATATTTTATCAAGTTCTAAGCTTTGGTACATGTTAATTATTCGTTACCCCTTATCTGATCTTGAGCGTAAAGGACAAGATATTGAGTGCATCTTACTCCTTACTATACACATTATAAGAGAAGCATATAAGCTTAGCCTGGGACTACGGGACGTTAGGTGAAATGTCCATGCATGTCTTTATTATTAACACGCTAATATATTATGTTCGGTATGTATCTATCAATGTTTTAATCTATTTATTGGAATCTTTGAAAGTGATTTTCACCCACTTGCAGTTGTTGGACTGATCTGAAATTTTGCAACTATATCATGAAACGATAACAATGCAATAATTTTAAAAAATATTCAGGATTTTCAAGCGTATTTTTTAGTTTTTGAACTATGTAGCTTATTTTATATCGGTACATGGTTTAACATAGTTATGACTCTTATGACGTATCTCTCTCTCTCTCTCTCTTCAAGCCATTAACGTCGCACTCCTGGTCACGTCCTCTTGCACTTTGTCAGGATTTTTGGTCTACTATTCCGCGCTGACCGGACGTGTTGGCATAGGTGTCCGATTGTTTGACCAAAAGTCATTTGGCAAAACTACACTTGACAAACAACGTTTGGCAAAACAATGGATTCGCTTGATGATCATTTTACTACTGATCATTTTACAAATGTTTCATTTCACCAAATGATCAACACTTAAATTTACATTTTATAAATTATTACTTTACAAAACTAACATTTTCCAACTGAGTTATCAGATAAACCTACTATTGGTCTAAAAATTTGGTATTCTTGTTAAAATAACCTTCTTTTGCATATTTTTTTGCAAAGCCACTGCCCTGGGTTTTCCTAAAAAAAAATATTATAAGTATTATAGATTTTATTAAATATAGATAGATTGAATGAAAAACAATGAAATTTTACATTATGTATTTGTAAAATAATTACATAATAACCTGTTCGTTTTTGGAGATATATGTATCTCTTTTACTCGGTTGGGTTAGGTTAGGTTAGAACTTTAACCCCCAATGCACGAGTCGAGCGAGCAAAGCGAGCGGTGCCGCTGTAGCGGCCGGCGAGTGCCAGAAGCTAATTTAGGGCATTTCTCCCTTTAATAATAATTCATAATGATAATGATACATTTCAAACAACTTAATTTACGAAACATATCATTTGGTGAAATGACAAAATGGTCAATTGACATTTGAATACTTAACACATTTGTCAAGTGTAGTGTTTGCTAATGGATCATTTACCAAGTAAGTTTTTATAAGATGATAATTTTGTCAAGTGTATCGTTTGCCGAATGATCATTTGTCAATAATTTTTTGGTCAATCATTAAGGAACTGTTGGCATAGGCTTTGATTTTAAGTTTCCCGTTTTCACAGTGGATGTTTATCTATGCTCAATATTCGTTAGCTGGCTCGTACTATCACCACATGGACAATCCATTCATGATTACTAAAGATTTTACTCATAAGAAATGTCAATTTTTCTTCTGCCAGCAATGCCACATGGTACAGGATTTTTCGCGATCCATAATAATATCCTAATAATATCATAATATCGATCCATAATAAAAGCACCTAACCCTATCATAGAAATTTGGTATGAATAAATAAATATTAATGGACATTTCACACAACGTCCTCTGGTCCCAAGCTAAGCTTATTATGCTTCGGTTACGGGTACCAGAATACGGATTTAATTACTTATACTACTTTTCTTTTGTAAATACATACTTATAATACATAGTGAACACCGAGACGCAGTACAAACATTTGTATGACAACTATAAATATCACACAAATGATTGTCCCGGGCGGGAATCGAACCCGCGACATTGTTGACGGCAGTCCGTTACCTGAACCACTAGACCACGGGGCCCGTCGTATAGATCACTATATATTACTTCTCTCTCTCCTCTCTCCAGCCAATTTACGTCCCACTGATGGGCACGGGCCTCCTCCATTTTGGGAGGAATTATGGTCTACTGTGCCACGCTGACCAGGCGTGTTGGCACAGGGTTTATTTTCGAGTTATTCTCTCACAGAAGATGTTATGTGTGTGCAATATCCCTTAGCTGTCTTTTACAACACCCTTGGGAGGAGATGGGGTGGTACACTTGTATTCTTAATCCGTCACCACACGGTACATATTACTTAGCTTATACTAATTTGAGTATGAACTCAAAATAACACGCTATTAGCATTCCATTTCTATAGACATGGCTAAAATGACAATAGAGAATAAGGGCCTTAACCGGTCAGCGAAGCCTTTAATAACATCACTGAAGAAACATCCCTAATACTTATTAATAAGACTTAAAATCGAATAGAGAGTAACATTTCAAAGCCTTTCTATATTATGACACGGGAATTGTGATTTTAAACAGTGTATATAAAGTAAAATTTTGTTTGTTTTGTTATGTGTTCAGTAGTAAAATAATGAAGGCTCTCGGGGTTGTATACCGCATGTGTTTACTGCCTTTATTTATTGTTTAGAATAATGCTACTGTTTGTTCGTTTGTCACTTGATAGTTTAGTTTTAAGGATTTAGTTTTGTTTGCGTCAATTTTTTTTTTGTTATTCACGGTGATTTAACACAACGTCCTCTGGTCCCAAGCTAAGCTGATATGCTTGTGTTATGGGTACCAGAATACGGATAGAATACATAAACTACTTTTCTTTTGTAAATACATACTTATAATACACAGACACACGCAGACGCAGTACAAACATTTGTATGACAATTATAATTATCACACAAATTATTGTTCCGAGCGGAAATCAAACCCGCGACCTCACGATTGGCAGTCCATGTCATGTAACATGAACCACGAGACCACGAAACTTATCGAATATTTGATAATATTCTTTCAGTTTTATGTTAGATATGTATGTATTTGAAGTTACTTGTTAATTTGAATGATTGCTTTATACATGTTGTTACGTTCTTATTTTATTTAGCTATTGCCCACGCGTGGAACTTAGAAATGCTTTCCCGCTTTTGCATCATTTTTCACTGATGCTTCGCTCCTATTGATTGGAGCGTGATGTTTTATAGCCTAAAACCTTCCTCGATAAATGTACTATCCAATACTGAAAGAATTTTTAAAATCGGACTAGTGGTTCCTGAGATTAGCGCGTTCAAATAAACAAACTCTTCAGCTTTATAATATTAAGTACAGACTAGTATAGAAGTTAGATGTTGTGTGAATTTTGTGTTGTAGCAGAAAATTATTCTGTTTTAACTAACAGGGTTCTATTTTGACAGAGAATGCTATTCTAAACGGCTATTAACTATTCTAAGTTCTATGTTAGCTAAAAATATTTATTTGCGCTATATATGCTATATTTACGAATGCAATTTTAATGGTCTTATTCATTATGAATTTCGGAGGTTTAAAAGTTCGCTAAAATCAGTTCGTGAAAATTGTCAAAAACTGTTATTCATAATAGTCTTTTTACACCAAAACGTTTATTATCTCTCCGATAAAATCTGCGTTTAAACCTCCGATAAATGATTATGAATAATACCATTAATATAGAACAAGACTAAAAAGTGATCAGATATAAAGGTACAAACCGGTTGTACCGCACGCGAACGATTTCCGTCTAGTCATCGAGATTTACTAACAGGTGACTCGATTGGTGACCCGTTTGAACAAACTATTTGAGTCACTCAAGTGGTTATTGGATAACACTAACTTGTCACTTAACACTTTTCGCCACTATTGTTGCTGAACTTGGTATAAAAAGCACATTTTTTGGTCGTTTGTAAAACTTTTATTTTTATAACCAAATACTGCCATACTATGATTTATAGTTATGATATTAAAAATATTGTTAATTCTTGGTATATAGTTGCTATAACAATATAGGAATATTGAAGGATGATGACCGTAAGTCACAAAAATCGGAATTTTCTTATTACTCGCATACAATGTAAAAGGAACGAAATGGAGTAGAAACTTTCAGGATCCAAGCTTAGCTAATTTTCAGCTTTTGACAGCCAGATTCCTGCTGATTGATGACAGGTAAATATTGAAGATTACATAATAAGAAACCCTCCAAAAGCGGAGGAGACCCGTGTCCAATAGTGAGACGTTAATGGGCTGGAAAAGGATACTTAAATGTGACCGAAAGAAAGAAGTACATGAATTTTTCTTGCATGTTTCTTTAATTGTTAAAAACTAAATTAGTTTAGTGATAGTAATAATGATTTCTACATGGATCAATGTGAACGCTCCACAGACAGCGAGGGTGTAATACACGATTATTGACAGTCTGCCCGTTGTTCGGACACCCAGTAAACATGATTTGTAGCAATGACAACGCCACGGGCCTTCATGTTCCTTGGTCACAGTTAACAAATAAGCGGTAAGGAAACTAAGAACTAACCTTATGACACGTTATCCATAAGCGCTCTCATATATTGGTATCTTTTTATTATCTATTCTGATTAACTTACTATTGGGCATGGGCTACCATCACTGCGTGTGCGTATCTGGTCTGCTTATGCCACGCTAACCACGCATGTTGGCATAGTGAATTTTGAAAGAATTTTTTATTTGTTCACGTCACATCGAGATTAAAAGATAGCTATAACAATAAATTAACTTAAATAAAAACAAAATGGCTCCAGCTCTGTACAATACCTTATTAAAATTCAGTTCGAGTTAGAAGAATAATATTAGAATTCTACATAAATATGCACTGATATTCTGTTAGAACCTCGAGAGACTTTACGCAATATTAAATTTTTCTTCTCTCGCAAGAAGTATTTTCTTGCTTTATCTTACTTAACGCTTAAAACTCCCTAGGAAGGAAATTATCATGTATTCTTAACCATCTATCTATAGACCATATCAACATTATGAAGAATTTTACATAGAAAGAAGAAAGAAAGAGAGAAAGAAAAGTATTTATTCACCCCCATGGGGACACAAAGCATTCATACATAAAAAAAACACAAAAACAATATTAAAACAAGATGAAAACAACAAAAATAAAAATTATATAAAAAAATCTGAATGAAATAAACCAAAAAAAAATGATTAAACAAAAAAATTAAATATAAAAAAGGAAAATTTGAAACATAAAATAAAGATGAAATTAAAAATATATGTACTATATAAAAATAAGTCAGGTTTTCCTTCCTGACGCTATAACTCCAGAATGCACGGACCGATTTCCACGGTTTTGCATTCGTTGGAAAGGTCTCGGGCTCCGTGAGGTTTATAGTTCTTTTTTTTAAATTATTTTTTTAAACTTTTTTTTTGATATTGACATGATTTGATTGATTTGATTGATATATTATTGAGACATGTACAAATAGGTTAATATAAACCGCTAATAGTACCTACACAAATAACGTAGTCCAATGAAGCTTGGGTATTTATTAGAGACTTTGCCTCTGTTTCCATACTGCTATATTTATATACTATGGCACGGAACCCCATGGTACTTGTAGTCAACGGTAGGATTTGGCTTTACGGCTTCATTTACATATTAAATGCTGGAACATTAGTTTTTATTGTGATTGTGTACCTATTGACAATCGATGTATATTGTGTTTTTATAAATAAATACCATTTTATATGGCTTATCAAATGTTTAGAACTTTTATATATTTAGTGAATGTTGTAACATAGCTTTTTATTTCGGGTCAAAGATCATGTAATTTATTTGATATTAAAATGTTATGATTCTATATAAATCACCACAAAGCTTCGCATTCTTTAAGGTAATACTTTAGGCTTATGCGTTTTTAAGAGCTTATTAAGGATGTAAGTCACATGAAAATGTATTAGTAGTATTTACAATATTATTTACAATACATCAAATAGGGCTACAAAAAATTTTCAATTAAAAAAAAAGAACCTAAAATATATTATATGCATCAAAAAACTCCTCCGCATCGATGTATGTACATGAAAATTGGTTAAGCAATTTAATATTTAAAGATATTTTGTTTAAGTTAATAAAATTTTTGAATTAATTTTAGCTGTGAGCCGCAATTTTACTGCAGAAGTCCTCTCTTGACAGTTGTAGTTTAGAGTTGTAAAATAGTTTATATTCTATTTACAGATTTTTGAATTAGTCAGGCAGTTTCGCAGTATTACCTATAGCAAAAGACACTGACGTAGTTTTATGTATATAAATTCAAATGATCAATTATTAATGTAAAACAGACATAAAAAAACGTAAATATTAATGATATTCATAAAACAAACTTCGTTACATGCAACGAACCTATTAAATTCGATCATGCAAACTTGATTTCGGTAGTTCGTTGAGATATTGATGAACAACCCTCAGGCAGCACACGTGTCGATAATAGAGTATCAATTATTGGAATAAAAGAACATGTGATATGTAAACATTTTAAAGCATTCAACCATCCATTACGTATCACCGTCCACTGCTGGACATAACTCTTCCCCATAGAATGTTACAAGGCGCGGTCATACTTGAATCCATCTTTGAGTTCTTTATGATATTATACTTCCACCTAGTAAGACCAATGCTGGGTTGTCCAGTATGAAAAATCATGTCGTTTGTAAATAATTAAATCATCTTTATATCGCTAAATATTGATATTTCCACACCATACAATATTACGACCTAACTAGCTGTTGCCCGCGACTCCGTACGCGTGGAATTTAGAAAAGATTCCCTATTTTTGCAACATTTTTTCCCTACCGTTTTATTGCTGCCTCGCTCCTATTGGTCGCACCGTGATGTTATATAACTTATAGCCTTCCTCGATAAATGGAATACCCAACACCATAAGAAAATTCAATTCAATTCGAACAAACAAACAAACAAACTCTTCAGCTTTATAATATTAAGTATAGAAGTATAGATTCATATATCTGATTTACTTGCGTATCTTATTTCAACTAAGTTTATTTCTAAGTCTGTGCGCAACAGATATTTTATCTGCTTCCTAAGATTTTTGGATCCACGTATAAAAGATGTAATATATTTTATTTTTCCTCCGCTAAGAATAACATAAAAACTACATTAATTTATTAATTTTTGCAATTGACTTGCTATGCTTTTACTAAATAAACTAAATTATAGTGGAAAAAATGATAACCATGAGCGGGACTTGAACCCACGAGCCCGGAATACCGTTCCGTTGCTCTCCCATCTGAGCTATCATGGTTCCCGCACATGTTTACCCAATCTTCCACTACTATCTTCTCAATGTGAGTTAAACATCGTGCGATGTTTTGAAGATAGTAGTGGAAGATTTGGTAAACATGTGCGGGAACCATGATAGCTCAGATGGGAGAGCAACGGAACGGTATTCCGGGCTCGTGGGTTCAAGTCCCGCTTATGATTATCATTTTTTCCACTATAATTTAGTTTATTTAACACAAAAACTCTTAAACTAAACTATAAAATTTATAATTATACAAAAGACTTTCTCCTCTCAAGTTTGTTGACAACCGTTAAGTAATATGATCTCCATGCGATGAAAGTTCAATGTTCTCACGGAAGTAATTAGTAAAATACCTGTATGAATGACGTGTTACGAATGAAACCGCAGAACATAACTATATTTGGGCCAAAATGTCAAAACGTCGCTCAACTGGCCACTCAATCATTTGGTTACGCTTGTACCTGACTGCATTTATGGATCTGGTAGTTAAATGTTTCACTTTCTGTTTAATAAATCACTATATTATTATAGAAAAGAAATATCTTGCTGTGTCTGTCTGCTTGTAATAAAAGTAACCAATCCTTAAAAACTAGTGAATAGATTTTTATGCGATTTTTGCCAATGGGTAGAATGATTCACGAGGAATATGTATGGATGAGAAATGATGATTATTAAGTTCCATGCTAAAGGTTAAAACGAGACCCTATTGCTGAGATTCCGCTGTCCATCCATCCATCAGTCCGTCAGCCAAGCTCTCATGACCTCGTGAACTGATACGAGCAACAGAAATACATCATCTCTGAAAATGTCTCGCTACTTACCGCCAGAACAACTAAAATTAAAATGGAATAAAAATATATTATTTAAAGGGGTTTCCATGCAATAAGTTTTTGTTTACCTAGATAATACATATGCTTAAGAGGGTACGATACCAAATTATGCTTCATACAAAAATATGAGTATCGTACTTCCCTTTTTTCTTCGCGAAAGTAAAACCGACTTTAATTGCTTCCACGCTACATCATAGATGAAGGGCACATCCATGCTTCTGTCACATTTTTTTTCAATATATAATAACTAAAAGAAATATGACCATCGAAAAATCCATTTTTTTCGGTTTTCTTTAGGTAAAGTTGCAGCGTCTATCACACATATTTGGTAACGTTTAACCAAAAAAGAAAGTGATACAAGCATAGCCACACCCCTCATCCAGAACGCAGCGCAAAAACAATCAAAATCGGTTTAACTTTCGCGAAGAAAAAAGGGAAGTACAAAGTCTGTTTTTCAAAGAATTTGTAGGTAAAATCTGCCTCAGCTATATTTGTCCCTTTCAACACGGTGCTCGGGAATAGGGATAGCAATACCTAAGGCAGATACCTAAATTAGGAGTACAGTACCCTCTTAAGATTACGTAATTATGATGACAATTGTACGGAACCTCTCGTGCGCCAGTAGAACTTGTACTAGGTCGATTGGACGAGCCTCGTAGTTGAGTGGTTCATGTAACGGACTACCGATCAAGAGGTCGCGGGTTCGATTCCCGCTCGGGACAATCATTTGTGTGATTTTTCTAATTGTCATACAATTAATGTTTGTACTGCGTTTGGGTGTTTCTATGTATTTTATGTATGTATTTACAAAAGAAAAGTAGGTAGTATAATAAATATGTATTCTATCCGTATTCTGGTACCCATAACACAAGCTTATAAGCTTAGCTTGGGACCAGAGCACGTTGTGTAAAATGTCCGTAAATATTTATTTAATATTTATTTATTTATTTTAACCGACTTCAAAAAAGGAGGAGGTTCCCAATTCGTCTGTATATTTTGTATTTTTATTTTATTTTTATGTTTGTTACCTAATTACATTTGGTGGCAGCAGAAGGAAAACCCAACTACGGGAACTTAAGCTACATTTTTAATTTTTAAATTACATTTTTAAATATATTTATTATAACCCATAACTAATTGACCTAATTGATCGGCGATCGACCAAAGAGTGAAGTTTGGTGAAGAGAGGGTTTCCTCATCGACCGACTGTGGGGGTCTTCTTGGTATTGACGTCACTAGTTTTGCATTCCTCACATCGACGAACACCTGGTCATTGATGCTTCACTTGCTGTTGCAATATATTGAGATAGTGCATACGTAACAACCTCATAACTTTTAACTGGGCGAAGCGATTATGATGATACCTTTTTTATTTGAAAACTGGTGGTACTGGTGTAGTCCCATTGGAAGCAGGTCATGATCTGATGGTTATCTCCTGAGAAATCGAGAAAAACCCTCAAATTTCAAAGGCACATAAAGTCGGTGGAACTTCTTTTTTTAAAATACTCAGTTATTTAGAGTTACAACTCAAACCAAATAGCGACAAAGACCTTCTGTTAAAAAAACAGGGATCACACAATCAGAATACCCTCAGTACAAACTTTAAGACATACCTACCTCACTACTTACGTGGAACTTTGTACGGTTCGTTTTTTCCCCGTACCTGCATAGGGGAACAAAGTTTGCAATGGTAACAAATACGGTTAATTCAACCGTAAATGTTGCCCTTTTTTGGGGTAACTGCTCACGTTTCGGGATTTTTTTACGTGAATTGAAATGAAGCTTTTGATTTTTTTACATCACAATTGTCATTTTCAACACAGTTTAAGATACTGAACGCAGTAGCATTCAGTATGTTAAAATTTTTTAATTCTGTTCCCAGTTTATAAGTTATATATGGTGTATGCTACTGTCTCTATTATATATTATTATGTTACATAACTTATGTCATTACTTTATTAATATCTAATACTTGAGTACCTATTTAAAGTAAAAGTTCACCCGATTTCATGTGCCTTTGAAATTCATACAATTATAAGCAGCTTTCATCATTGCCCTGCCCTTATCCCCTCACTTCGTATCAAACGTCATTTCTGTACCTATATACACACCTCTATCTTTCATATCCAGCATATCCTTCTTTACACAATCCATTCATCGTTTCACAGCTTTCGTTAAATAACATAAGATTTGTAGTTTAACCTAGTTTTTTTTATGTATCTGTCTATATTCTACATTAATCACAGTAGTTCTATTAACCCTAGACAGAATTCAAACTGACAACCACCCCATTACAATTTCAATAAGTAATTCTTTCTACTCCAATACAATTCTGTACCACAAATAAAGCTTTAATAAGAATATGTAAAACCAAACTCATAGTTATTCTGTTTTCGTACGGAGATGTTAATCTTAGCTCAACCAACTCCGGAACTGAGTTTGGCGCAATAAAAACTGTCACTATACTTATTTACGATGTAATAAAGAAGATTGAAACAGAAATAATAGGCGCCGCCGGTGCATTCAGCTATATTGCGATCAACCATATTGTTTAACATATTACTTTTAGCTTTAAAATTGTATATGCTAAACACAAATAAACAAGCCAATGAAGTATGTTTGGATCGTAGCAGATGGCGCTCTATGTATAGTCTCTGCCTACCCCCATGAGAAAAAGGCGTGATGTTATGATGATGATGATAATAACAAACAAACAATTAAATTAATGTAAACAAATAATAATAAAAATAAGAAGAATAAAGTCACCACCTCATTTATAGGTTTTCTCCGGGACTTCTTCGACTTACGCTATGCTGGCTAAATGTATGACGATAGGTTTTATATTTTTCCGGCTGTTCATTATAATTTTATTAAACTTTATTGCACTTTTAATACAGCTGTAATAGAGTAGACTTACTATCTAAAAATTATAAACATGGAATACAATAACTGTCCAGTGGAGAACACATTCGCTTAACCACTTTAGATTAGCAAGTATTTAGATTTGGCGAGGATATTTAGTATAACGTACAGCGATTTTGATTATATGGTACAGCGTCAGCGCCGTCGTCGTCACTGTGAAAAATTTTACCTGTAGACAACTGAGTTTAATCATGTAAGTAATGGTCAAATCTATACTAAGAAAGAGGTTTTTTGTGTTTGTTTGTTTAAACGCGCTTATCTCATATCATTTGAAAAATTCTTTCAGTGTTGAGTACTAGGTTTATTTATCGAGGAAGGCTATAGGCTATGTACGGCGTGAATAGGAGCGAAACAGCAATGATAAATGTTGCAAATACGGGGTAAATTTCCCAAGGTAAAGTTCCACGCATTCGATGTCGCGAGATACAGTTAGTGTCATCATAATCATTATAATCTTAAATGTATAAACACAAGTTAATCCACGAAATATCCAATAAAGAATTGCACAAATTCTATAGGACCATTAGTCGTCTATCTAAATAAGGTGGAGGTTCTATTGAAATTAATCTTGTGATGACGTGGCCGAATAAAAATTGTGCCTCAATGAGGGTAGAGGCATTTCTTAATATTTCCCTCGGCTATAGAAGCCTAAACAAATTCTCAGAAAGGAATTCCCTCTTCGAATCCGTCAATCAATGTTTGTGGGATTGTGAGATAAGAAGTGGAAACACACGGGAGTTTATTGTGCAGACATCGATAATTATGGATTAATTTAATATTTACCAATGTAAATATTTAATGAGAAATGATAAAATAGTAAGAAATATCGTTGGTGTGTATTCTCCGTGTGGTGACGGATTAAGAATACAAGTGTCACCACCCCATCTCCTCCCAAGGGTGCTGTTAAAGTCAGTTAAGCGATTTTGCACACGGATAACATCCTCTGTGAGAGATGGAAAACTCGAAAATAAACCCTGTGCCAACACGCCTGATCAGCGCGGCACAGTAGACCATAATCCCTCCCAAAGTAGAGGAGACCCGTGCCCAACATTGTGACGTAAATGGGCTGGAAATATAGAAAGAGAAGAAATATAGGAAAAATTTACACTTAGGTCATTTTACGCTAAAAATCATCTAAAATCTATTTTATTTAGATGGAGGCATCTGTAATTTATCGATGCCTTCATCATTGACTTTTAGCGTAAAATGACCTAAGTGACAATTTTTCCGATATTTCTTATTATTTTGTTTTATTGTGCAGCAAAATACAGCATTAAATAACATATTGGTACCAATTCTACATGCACAACTAAAAAATTAAAACATCTGCCTATTTTGAATAATGGGCTATTTCGTAAATAAAATGGTTAGTCCGTAATATACGGATTTTTTAATAAAAAAAAGATTTGTTAACATTGCTGAATCATGTTATTGACACTATCAATTTTAATTTTAGTTAAGTTTAGTTTAGTTGTGTACGTAGAATCGGCACCATTATCACAGGTTTTATCAACATTCTCTCAAAGCTTAAAAACATAACAAAAATCTAAAAATCTTATTCTCTAAATAATAAAAATGTATTGAAACCATAAACAAAAAAATGAGAAATATTATCTCAAATAGCAATTTCCATATTGGCTGTACTTGTCAGCAAACGGATATACGCTGTAAGCGCCCCCATACATTAAAAATACGTAAAACGTAAATAGAAGGAACGCCATGAGTGAGGACAATCGTACCTTGTCGGGGTCTGAAAGTCTTTTAGAAGCTTGTTTTATACGTAAAATACATTGCAATATTTTTAAAGTGAAAATTTATTTAGCTCTTGGAAATTTTGGAAATGAGATATACCACTGTACTATGTAAAGCAAGGCATGAATGTCGGAATTTTTCTATCATTCTCAGAATGCCTTATTCACCAATACATCCAACAGCCATAGTCCGTTTACTGCTGGACCATGGGCCACGTACACATACCACCACTAGGCGGCTTCCACGGAACGCCACAACGTGCAGTTCTGAAAATTCATCCAGCGGATCTACCTTGACGATATTTTCACACAACGCAGAATGCATATTAAGAGGGTACTGTACTCCTAATTCAGGTATTTGCTAAGGCAAATACCTAAGCAATACCTTTAGATAGCAATACCTAAGGGTATTGCTATCCCTATTCTCGAGCGCCGTGCTGAAAGGGACAAAAATAGCTGAAGCTGATTTTACCTACAAATTCTTTGAAAAATAGACGTTTTGTAGTCCCCTTTTTTCTTCGCGAATTTAAACCGATTTTGACTGTTTACGCTATATTATAGATTAAGAGTAGGTATATCTATGCTTCTATCACTTTCTTTTTTGGTAAAACCTTACCAAATTTGTGTGATAGACGCTGCAACGTTATCTAAAGAAAACCGAAATAGAACGGATGGTCATATTTCTTTTAGTTACTATCTTTTGAAAAAAAGAAAATGATAGAAGCATAGATATACTTTTCATCTATAATATAGCGTAAAAACAATTATAATTGGATTAACATTCGCGAAGAAAAAAGGGGACTACGATGGCCATATTTTTGTATGATTTGGTATCGTGCCCTCTTTATATTACGGTTTAACATAAATTCAATTCTATGTAGTCGTTGGCTATATTCAAGAATGATGATATTCCTTAATTTAATATTTACATATCAGTCTTCCATATCATTTCATATTAAAAAATATTGGTATTAAATAAATATTTTGATGTATTTAGTTGGCGCGGGGATGTCGTAAAGGGCAATGGGAGGGTTAAATCTCATTACTTTATAGCAGATGTAAAACGATTTATAGAGGTAAAACCGTCCGATCATATTTTGTTATGTACCAATAATTCTTTACATTTTAGATTTTGCTTCGGTTAACCAAGGATTCGTTTTAAGCTTGAAAAACACGTGCCTTGGCTGTGAATAGGTAATTTCGGGAAAAAATCTTTTTTACTAAATTGGGTCGTGAGTTTTATGTTTTCGCGTAAACTGTAATAGGCAAGGCCCTTTTTAAATTAACGACAACTACAGTGTTATGGGCGGGCGGGCCTTTCTCCTCGATGTCCTTAAAATATTTTCTAAAAAATCCTGAGAACTTGGAAAAATGTGTTTTGTGTGTTAAGCAAATGTTGAAAGTGTCAACCTAAACATTAACTTTCCTTTTACACACGTTTCTTATTTTATATATTCCTTTATCTTTGTTAGAAAGTTACACGTAAATAGATTTAACTCTCAATTAAACATTACGCAACTTTTGCATATCTTTAGAAGTAAAATAAATTGATCCTTGAATCAAACGCTATAACTTCAATTCTGATATTTTGAATTGTTATAAAATTAGAAGTCTGTTTTTTTTCACAGAAATCACTTTCAGATTTACTAGATGACATTTAAGCTAGCTCTTATCGTGGTAAGATACTATGACAAAGAATGGATAATCACCCACGCCCCTCCACATAGTCAGGCATAAACGATTATGTAAAATAAAAACAATGAATTTAAAATTATAAATAAATAAATAAATATAAATATTCATGGACATTTCACACAACGTCCTCTGGTCCCAAGCTAAGCTTATTTGCTTGTGTTATGGGTACCAGAATATGGATATACTACATATACTACTTTTCTTTTGTAAATACATACTTATAATACATAGTAAACACCCAGACGCAGTACAAACATTTGTATGACATTTATGGATATCACACAAATGATTGTCCTGACCGGGAATCGAACCCGAGACCTCGCGATTGGCAGTCCATTACATAAACCACTCCACCACGAAGCTCGTCAATTTTTAGTTAAATTGACGATAAAGGGATAAAATTGTTTATTTTATCCCTTTATCGTCAATGTAACTAAAAATACATAACTAATATTTACATCTTAACTATCAGTGGAGACTAAGGAATGTTTTCTTATCCCGTTCCCTGGTGCTCAAGTCTACTATTTTGGAACAATTGTCATACCGGCACAATACCGGCACGATACCGTTGCAATTGAAGTCAAATATCCGTAGTCTGCTATATGCCGTCATAACAGTCGTTCAATGGTAATAGAATTGTCGATCTCTTTTATCTATGCATTGAATTTTCGGTCTCTTTTATCTATGAATTGTGTTAGAATGGTATGTATGTGTTGCCGTTTTTAAAAAATGCGTTAGTTGACGTGATTTTCGAAAAACTACTAATAAATTTAAACATTTAATCATGCTAGACTTCGTTTAAATATATTTGTACATACTATTTATTAGTATAAAAAGCAATGTGAAGTTTAGGAGATTAGTAAATTGCAATAAATTACAAAGAACAATTTCTAATATTTCTATCTATCTATTTTTTATTTATGGCAATCTGTCGACACAGGACAATTTAAAAATATTACTGTCAAATTCAAAATAGCAGACTACCGAAACATTTCAGTCATTGAATTGCAATTGTGAAGCAGTTGTGTACGAGACTAGCAATTTATGTCACTTTGACAATTGTAAGACAATGATGAAGTCGTTATGACGACACAATAATAGTAGACTACCAAAAACTTTACTATTGCACCATAATGGTACAATAATGGTACAGTTGTGACACCGTTGAAATACCCGACTCAGGGCCCTGTATTTCCACACGCGATCAAATTAAAACGAGGTCAGGGGTGCACTTTGTTACTAAGGCGGACATTTAAATACCTCCCATAAAACAAGGAGTTTACGTGACAATACGTGTTCTGTTTGCATACAAATTTGTCTTAATTGATTGTAAAATAAAGGTTTGAATTTATTTACGTATTTATATTAAATTACTGCTTAACAAGATTTAGCAGTTTTATATAAAATTGACTTTTATGAAATATTATCAAGCTGAAGAGTTTGTTTGTTTGAACGCGGTAATCTCAAGAACCAAATTCCAATTTTAAAAATTCTTTCAATTTTGTATAGTACATTTATCGAGAAAGGCTGGAGGCTATAACATCACTCTGCGACCAATAGGAACGAAACAGTAGTGAAAATGTTGTAAACGGGGAAATTTTCTAAATTCCACGCGTACGGAGTCGCGGGCAAAAGCTAGAGAGTTATAAATAGGTTCTTATAATGGACTAGCTGTTGCCCTCGACTCCGTCCGCGTAGAATTTAGGAAATTTTCCCCGTTTTTGCAACATTTTTAACAACTGCTTGAGTGAGAGTATTATAAACGTAAGAGTAAACAAATATAATCAGAATGAACGAACTGCTAAGCTATCAGGAGTTACACGTGTTATTGTGAGTCAACCATAAAATATAGATATGTGCTGTTTCGGGATATTTTTTAGACAATTTTATGTAGAATATTTCCGTCGTACTTGATTTCTATGTAACTTTAACCATTAAGGCTGCACACGCGACGGAAGCTTAAAAAATGGAGCACCTTTTCCCGTTTTCCCAACATTTCCCTTTACTACTCTGCTCCTATTGATTGTAGCGTGATGAAAAGTATACTATAACCTGCCCAGGAGTATGAAGAATAATTGTACCAAGTTTCGTTAAAATCGTTTGGTAAAGTAGTTTTTGTTTCTATAAGGAACATACAGACGGACAGACAGACAGACAGACAGACAGACAAAAATTTTACTGATTGCATTTTTGGCATCAGTATCGATCACTAATCACCCCCTGATAGTTATTTTGAAAATATATTTCATGTACAGAATTGACCTCTCTACAGATTTGTTATAAGTATAGATAAACTCGGAATCGTTTTCAGAAATACCTACTACCTACAGGCTTCAGAGATCTTACGTTTTTTTTAAAGGTTTTAGTCACTGAATGTGAAAACCAGCATAATAAGTTAATAACTTAAAGTGGTATATTTAGAATTTTTATATTTGTAAAATTAATAGTTTGCACGAAGTACGCCATGCTGATTTCACGCAAAAGACTATGGAAAATAGTTGAAGTACATCTGCAGCATGGCAACACGTTGCCTCAACCATTAACACAAACGAGTTACAAAAACGCTGCGTTTAAAATTTTTATCCATACTCTAAATAATTTAATATTATAAAACAAAGTCGTTATTTTTGTATTTATGTCATTATGTGAGCAAATAACTTCAACAATACTAAGCAAATTTAGATCCGAGTTTTTTTAATAGTAGTTCCAAAGGATGGCTTTTCTGTATAATTTGTTAAAATTTTTATCCATACTCTAAATAATTTAATATTATAAAACAAAGTCGTTATTTTTGTATTTATGTCATTATGTGAGCAAATAACTTCAACAATACTAAACAAATTTAGATCCGAGTTTTTTTAATAGTAGTTCCAAAGGATGGCTTTTCTGTATAATTTGTTAAAGTTTCGTTACTAATTTCCACGGCCATGAAATTGTGCGCAAAAAAGCTAGTAATTTAATAAACGATCATTAGTTACTGAAAAAATTAAAAATGATTACGTAATTATTAATGGATACGTAAATCAGTTTAAATGTTTGTACCACGTTTGGGTGTTTTCACGGGACAATCATTTGTGTGACATTTGTTACGCAAATGATTGTCCCGTGCGGGAATCGAACCCGCGACCTCGTGAACGGCAGTCCGTTACATGAGCCACTAGACCAAGAGGGCCGTAGAGCGTTTTATAATCGCAATTAGATAAAATTAATTTTATCTAATTGCATTTATAAAACGCTGCAAAAACGCTCATCTATGACTACCATAATCTGTATACAGTCGAACTGCATCCCCAAACTTGTCTTTAATTAAATTTAAAACTTGTGTAACATCGCGGCACGCTTGACAGTGCGTGCTACTCTTCCGGCGTGACGTCACCACAACTAGTTTTAGAACCTTTTGAATATTGCTATAATCTATGGTACGACTGGGCTTTTAATAGGCTAGGTACGTGAATTATTCATATTCTGAACTATCTATTATAAGTAAGTACAAAATGGTAAATGAGCTTCAAATCAAATTTAGGAGAGAGTATTTAGACCTCTGCCTATCTCTATGGGAAAGAAGTGTGATGGTACGATTTATTTTTTATTTCTGGGACTGCTTGCACTTGCGCACCCGAAGTTTTAGAGACAAATTACACGCCTCATTTTTATGACATTTTGGTGTATACTTAACTGTAGGTATACTATGTCCTATCATTAATTAACTTTTAAAAGACAAACCAAGACGAAGTAAAAAATAGATTATTAAATATGTAAAATTTCTTTTTCCTGCAGAGAAAAGTAGACTATAGAGCCCCATTTGCTAAATTGTAGAGAATATACACTTTATTTTATACTCATATCCGTCATACATGCAAGACGCTTGTAAATGCTACTTGACCCTTTTAAAGAAAATCACTGATGAGTTGAGAGAATTTCCTTTTCATTAATACTAATAATACAAAGCTAAACAGTTTGTTTGAACGCGCTAATCGCAGGAATTACTGGTCCGATTTGAAAAATTCTTTCAGTATTGGATAGTACATTTATCGAGAAAGACTATAGGCTATATAACATCAAGTTGCAACTAAAAGGAGCGAAGCATGAGTGATAAATGTTGCAAAAACGGGAAAAATTATTCATATTTGAGTGCTTTCTTTGAGTTAGTGGTATATATGTAGGTATAATTTTTTTTCTAGATTCCACACGTACGAAGTCGCGGGCAAAGGATAGTTCCTAAATACTTACAGAATTTCTTTCATTATAATATTTAGGTCATATCCATATTTCTTCTGTTCATTAAAACTCGGACAGAATGGGGCGTTAGGGCCCTCAAATATCGCGACATCTGGTGTAATTTTTAAATATTGTTACCCCTACAGTTGCTGAGATTAGACAGCATTCGCCTCGTAGAAAAATTAATATTCTTGAATATAGTTGCAATAAAAACTGATCCCTTGTCGAATAATTGTGTGGAAACTTGTGAGGTTTTTTTTTTCTAGTTTTTTTTTTAAATATTTTTTCAATAATTTCCTTAACATATTTTTTTATAAATAAATAAATAATAAATAAATAAATATTCATGGACATTTCAGAAAACGTCCTCTGGTCCCAAGCTAAGCTTATATACTTGTGTTATGGGTACCAGAATATGGATATAATACATAAACTACTTTTCTTTTGTAAATACATAATTATAATGTTATAAAATAGAAACACCCAGACGCAGTACAAACATTTGTATGACTAATTGTCATGAAAGAATCACACAAATGATTGTCTCGAGCGGGAATCGAACCCGCAACCTACCCGCTATGATTTGTTATTAATATCCTTATAGATTAATTTAAACTGTAAAATCGTATTATTATTTTAATTATTTCAAAGGAATAATTCTCTATACTTAGACTTACAGTCTATTATCCCAAAGAAAATCATTCAATCTGCAAGAAACTCATTTCATTCGGAATTATAAGATTGCGATTCAAATCCAATATGGACAAAGAATATTACAATATTTCATTATGGCTGTTTGCCTCCCACCTTCTTATATATCTGGTAACCACTTACCAGGATATAGGCTGATTCATCTACCTTCAATGGCAATAAAAGAAACAACTGTACTAAATCCGATACAATTGACTTCAGAATTTATTATTTCACTCGTTCTTTACTACGACCGTTTCGAATATCTATGGAGATATTATGTTAAGGAGATTCAATAAGGGAGCAATACATACAAAATAAAAGTTACTTTTTTCATTCTTCCAACGTGTCGTAATGCTTCAAATCTTCAAAAATCTCCGTCAGCTTTCGCCAAAATTAAACTAATTAAAAAACTTTTGTAATTATCGTCTTAACAGACACTTAGAGTAAATCGCCTTTAGGCCAAACAACACCTCAGGAATTTTACCTCCCGTGTTCTTAAAGAGAGACTGTCCACCATACAAGCGGTAGCGGGTTTATGTTTTATAATTCAAATCCTTATTGCAAACTAAGTGTGCTACATGATGATAAAATACATAAAAAGTGCTTTTGACTTGGGCCTTTTACAGGTATAGCAATGTTAGAAACATTCGTAAATAAACATTCTTTTAAAAATTAAAAAAAAAATAGTACATAAAGCCAGAAAAGTTTATTTACATCATAGCAGATAGAGTTTACTAGTCTATTTCCATGGAAAAAAGACACGAGGGTATGAAAAAAGCTTATTTTTGCTACTTTTAGATATAACTCTACTACATTCTTTTATCTCAAGTTACGATAATTGGTTCACGCAGTGATAATTTTTGAAGTAAAATTACGAAGCTTGGCAGACCGTGGTCTAATTTTTTTTGGCGTTAATTCTTTTATGTTATATCACACATATAGTAGTACGATTCAGACGAATCCAACTATATAAATACCAATAACTTGAATTTGATATAAATGAATAAGAATATAATGTGAATGTATTGGTAGGTAATGTCTTATCGCATTAGTCTATGACTTGAACCTCTCCCACCACCTCATGTAAGGGGACGCTAGTGTCCAGTAGGCGGTAATGGGCTGTTTTTACTTTTAATACATTTATTTTTCCGGCTTTTCATTATAATTTTATTAAACTTAATTGCATTTTTAATACAGCTGTAACTGAGTAGACTAAAAATTATAAACATGGAATACAATAACTGTCCAGTGGAGAACACATTCGCTTAACCACTTTAGATTAGCAAGTATTTAGATTTGGCGAGGATATTTAGTATAACGTACAGCGATTTTGATTATATGGTACAGCGTCAGCGACCATCGTCGTCGCTGTGAAAAAGCATTAGTTGAAAATGTTGCAAAAATGTGGAAAATTTTCTAAATTCCGTGCGTACGGACTATGAGGTAGCTATCTTACAAAATCTTGCAGTTCCATCTCTAACTGCCGCACTCAGAGACATTTAATGGTTACTTAAGGAGCTCTTTAGTATTGATTTAAAAAAGTAAAAGTTAAGTTAAAACTTTTTTAAATCAATACTAAAGAGCTCCTTAAGTAACCATTAAATGTTAATGGTTACTTAGGGAGCTCTTTAGTATTGATTTAAAAAAGTAAAAGTTAAGTTAAAACTTTCTTAAATCAATACTAAAGAGCTCCTGAAGTAACCATTAAATGTTAATGGTTACTTAGGGAGCTCTTTAGTATTGATTTAAAAAAGTAAAAGTTAAGTTAAAACTTTTTTAAATCAATACTAAAGAGCTCCTTAAGTAACCATTAAATGTCTCTGAGTGCGGCAGTATTGTATGGATTCAAAACTGCACTATACCTACACAAAACATACAAATTCTAGGCAGATGATAGAAATAACAATAAATGTTAAGTAACATTGTTCCAAAGAGCCATTACCTCAGCTCGTACATAATTCTACGGTCTAAGTTTCCGTTTCCTTTGCCTGTTTATGGTAACAATTTGTAAATTTTATATCGTCTTTTGTGATTCAGATGTTGAATTTGTTACATTAGATATTCCCCTATTTGCTGCCTCGGTTATTTATGTTATATATCGGTTCATAAGTTAATGAGTACATATATTATAAGGCATGTTCTTGTGTTCTAGATTATAATATTAGGCTATGATTTGTATATTTCACTTTTTATGATAACTATTTTTTGACATACGATTAGTTATCCGTGTCCAAAGTATAACACATTCTTTGAAAATACTTATTCTGTTGACAAATAGAGACCGGCTTTCAAAATCAATCAAAAATCTATTTTTTTTTTTTATTCTCAGACCTTCTGAATATGCATGCAAAATTTCATAAAAATCGGTCTAGCCGTTTCGAAGGAGTACGGTAACTAACACTGTGACACGTGAATTTTATATATTAGATTTTTTGAAAAATAGATGTTGGCCGATTCTCAGACCTTCTGAATATGCATGCAAAATTTCATAAAAATCGGTCTAGCCGTTTCGAAGGAGTACGGTAACTAACACTGTGACACGTGAATTTTATATATTAGATAAGATAGTCACTATAACTTTATGAGACATATTTAATTAGAAATAAATTTACAGAACTTTAAAACTCATTCACTATTCATTGAAAAACCAACGACGCATTAAAAAAAACACCCAAATAAGATGGTCGTTAAGTAAATTAATACGAGTATAAAACATGATTAAAAAAATTACGTCGACAGCCGATGTAGGGACGCTGTGAAGGGCGCATCCCTATTTCTATGAACGAATGCTTTCTTCCTTTATATACAAACATAAAATTGCAGCTACGAACTAAGATTTGTATGCAAATTCGACATCTAATCCGGAAGATATAAAACTTGTGATTGTTTATTTTCAACAACAAATTTAAGTTTGTAATTGTGTAGCAAGTTTATGTTCAAGTGTTATAAGTTGTAATGTCCCTCACCGGTTTAATATAAGTTGCTTTGGGGGGGTGTGGGGGTGAAACAATGAAAATGTTAATATATACAAACATTCTCTATTTTTACCTTTAGAATTTGTTAAATTGCACACCGGAGTTTCTTTAGATAAGTACTTATTGCACTTCGTTTTCTCCAGTCTTTCTTAACGACATTACAGTGTATATTGTTCTTTTTATTCTTTTTAGGGTTTTGTTAAAATATAAACCCTCGTTTATAAAAAAAATTACAGATAAATTTAGTATTCGCGTGCTTGTCTATAGCAACTCATTATTAAAATACTGATAAATATACGGACAAGCCTCGTGGTTGAGTGGTTTATGTAACGGACTGCCGATCAAGAGGTCGCGGGTTCGATTCGCGCTCGGGACCATCATTTGTGTGATTTTTTTAATTGTCATACAAATGTTTGTACTGCGACTGGGTGTTTCTATGTATTATAAGTATGTATTTACATAAGAAAAAACCCATAACACAAGTATATAAGCTTAGCTTGGGACCAGAGGACGTTGTGTGAAATGTCCATGAATATTTATTATTTATTAAATATCAACTTCTTGAAATTAAGGTTTACGTTTTAAACGTTACCCCAACGTCGCGCAAAAATTAAAAATGTTTGAGGAGTAAATTATAAAAATAATAATTTTGTTGGTTAAAACGGTGTTAACTAAAACGAAAAATAAAACTTAGCAACATTTTATTTACATTGAATGTAGGTAAGTATAGGTGTATAGGTCAATACTATTTGATACTGATAACCTAAGCCTAAATAAAAAACAACAAATGAATATAATAATTTTCTTAACAAATTCCTTGAAGTTTTATCTACATACAAAAATACTAAAGATATTACTCTACATATCTCAAAAATATCATTGTATATAAACAAATATTTGAATACATTCAACATAAGAATACGTAAAAATTTATATGTGAAATACATGTACATACGCAACGACTTTATTAGGACGGGCGTGAAATTGCGAAACGCTCCTAAAATATGCGTAAAAATTCTTACGGACGTAAAATTTCAATCAGTCTCCATACATATATGCAAAATGTAATCCCTTCAACTGTATATTAAGGTGACCATCCAGTAAAAGCTATGTATTAATATAAAAATATACTTACAAGATTTATTCACTAGAACTTATTGATCAAACGTTACTTATAAAATTAATCATTTTAGTTGTTAAAATGTTCAAAAAGGTTCAAGATATTCTTGGAGGTACTCGTAACAGTTGTTTTAATAATGGTACCAAAAAAATAATTTTGATGGTGTGGCTAACACAATCCGGTAATGTTAACTGAACTTTCTTGAAAAATAAAAACTGTTTACTACGGACTAATGATATCAATTCATATAAATGTACACAACAAAATAGCCAACATTTTTTAGTTAAGTTAAGTTTAGTTTTGTACGTAGAATTGGCACCATTGTTGGTTTAAACGGCAGTTATGCTATTACCTAAATGAGGAGATGCGCTTTTGAAGTCTGTGTGAAAAAGTTTTATAAAGTTTTTACGATGTTTAGCAGAATAACTTCTACTGTCATCTAATACAAGATTATCCCTGAACGATACTAGCTAAAATAGGTAAGCTAAATTTTAAATCCATTTTAATTATTTTAATAAATGTTTCTGTTTAATAAACCAAGGCATTTATAGCTTTATTATATTATAGCAACAACTCTACAGAACAGTCCTATATGCAAATATACTATATCCAAGATATTAAAGAATTCATTACAACAAAACAAACTTTTCTGTTTAATTCAGACAACAACAAGAAGAAACTTGAAAAACACAATCAAATTGTATCTTTGTCAAAAATATTAAATTGTATCTGTTTTATTTGGAAATCAAGGGTTTTATTAAAAATCTAATTGAATTTTAAAATTAGTCAATAACAGTAACCACTACGGTATTGGAATAAAACCCTACTTTTTCCTCTCCAGCCCAATATTTATCAGTTGTTTCTATCCCGTGGTTACCTGGAAGAAATCGCTTTACGCGATAAGGTCGCCAATTGTACATAATTTTAAGTAGTTTAAGTTTGTATCATTTAAATCGTACAATAAAGAATTATCTATCTATCTATCTATCTATCGTCCCACTGCTGGACGCGGACCTCCTCCACATTGGTAGAGATCATGGTCTACTATGCTGCGCTGACCAGGCGTGTTGACGTAGAGTTTTTTTTTTTAAATAAATATTCATAGACATTTCACACAACGTCCTCTGGTCCCAAGCTAAGCTTATTATGCTTGTGTTATGGGTACCAGAATACGGATAGACTACATATACTACTTTTCTTTTGTAAATACATACTTATAATACATAGAAACACCCAGACGCAGTACAAACATTTGTATAACAATTAGAAAAATCACACAAATGATTGTCCCGAGCGAGAATCGAACCCGCGAGCTCTTGATCGGCAGTCCGCTACATGAACCACTCGACCACGAGGCTCGTCGGTTTAGTTTCGAGTTTCTCTCATAAAGGAGGTTATGTACAATAATTTACCTTAGCTGGCTTTACAGCACCCTGGGGAGGAAATGAGGTGGTTACATTTGTATTTCTAATCCGTCATCATACGAACAATCAAACCCTACTGTTATGAAAACTACTACATAAATAAAAGAAATAACATTGCTTAGAAACAGTAGTAAAGAAACCTAAAAAATTAGCCCTCTATCGAATTTTTTAACCTTGACATTTTCATCGCTGCGGCCAATACTACAATTAAGAGAATTTACGATAGCCATAATACTCATTGTGCAATAAATTCTACATGACCTACTTATAAAACCAGCTTTTTGTAAGGTAGCGTTGAAAAATTCAAATAGGACAGATGGTTAGCGCGGGTTGGGGGCGAGAGTGCCAGATACGTGAAGTACTCCACTAACCTAAATAAGAGGCTTTTATTTCGCGGCTATATGCACATACTATCTGATTGCTTTTGTAAATCCATTTAAATGAGTACCATGATTTGACCATAATGAATGTGAATGATTTGAATATATGGCGATATCCGTGGTATCATGGTGGATTAAGAATACAAATTCCACCACCCTATTTCTTTCCACAGGGTAAGAGCCAGCTAAAAGACAACATAAGCAATTAACTTGTACTGTGAGAGACGGAAAATTCGAAATGAAACCTTGTGCCAACATGCTTGGTCAGCGCGGCGCAGTCCCTCCCAAAGTGGAGGAGGCCTGTGCCGAGCAGTGGGACGGTAATAGGCAGTAGAGAGAGAGAAAAGGTGGATTAACTTGTATTTTTTTGTCATTGTCAAAGTAATTGTCACATACATATTCCTAATGGAAAAAATTACTGTTAATTATTATTCATAATCACAAAGAATTCTCCTTATTGAATTGTTAGAAGTGCATAAAACAGTTTAAAATCCAATTCGTTCAACCTTGAATACAACTAATGAAGCATTCTAATTCCAATCACAACTATTTGGTCACAAATTAGATTATCTGTAGCGGAAACAGTCAATTTTCCGTCCAAAAACTTATCAGTTGTCCAGATCATTGCCCTCAATTCTGGCTGTCAGAGGTCAGTGCACTTGGAAGCCCTTTTCCCTTACCCTACCGAGTGATTTTACCCCACCTACCCTTTTATTTTTCATTTAACACATGATTACGCATCATTTTTACGCGATAACATGTCACTAACCGCTTTTTATGGTTATTCACATTAAAATTAAGTTATAGCCCGTAAAAACTTTACACTCAACAGTACATAGGTTTCCGGGATATTGTCATTGACGAATTTTTACGATGTTGCTATGCCTTATGAACATACCGATATCATTTTTTTCTTGAGGATATCCTTTAAGTCGTTTTTCATCTATTTATTTTTTAGTTCTACCTCGCTTTAACAGGGCCTTGGTATAGTGCCTTAAGCCTGATTGCGCAAAATAGTGGCCCCATTACTCGGAGCCTGACTTGGTTGGAAGGGCATTAGGTCCCTCCATAGATCACCCTAGATTACTTATAAATATAAATTTTTGATTTTCTTTTCTAGCTTAGCTTGTTAATGCCTAATTTTATTTAACAACCGCGTACGAGGAACGCTTGCATCACCACGATCAGAACTCAGCGACTACGAGTACTAAAGAGTCGATCTATCCAACAAATTATATGAAAAATTGTGTGCTAATTTTATCAAATTAGCAATTAGCAAATTAGCAAAAAAATAATAGCAATTTTGTCATCGCTTTTATTTCTCATAATATCCTTTTTCCCACTTTATGACATAGTACCTTAACATTGTACAAATAGAATAACAAATGCATAAAACAAAATAACAAAAACAATTTTTAATAGAAATTCTATTAAATTTATTATTATATTTAAAACTATGAAATCACCACATAACAATGTTAACAAACGTAATAAAATTAAAAAGTACACAAGTCGTAAGAACTAATTGCGACCCTATCTATAAATTCTATTCACATTCACCCTTCTTTGATTAAAATGTCAAAAGGTAAATGGCATGCCATTTAAACATTCGTAAAGGTGACAATTTTATTGTTTAACACGAAATGTCTCATTAGGGTCCCATACAAAAGGTATTACCAACTACAAAATTGTTTTGTTATCTGCATTGATATTATGAAACCCGTAGAACAGGCCTTATACATACTTTTGATTCATTATTTATTGAAGTGATTAAAATGTCTGTCTGTCTGTTTATTATTAGTACTGGGGTCATTCGGTCACGGTTATTGTTTTATATTTTTTGTGAAGATATCTTTCGTAACAACCTCTGTGAGAGATGGAAACCTTAACATAATTCTTCCCAAAGTGTAAAAGACTCGTGCTCAGCAGTGGAATATTATTGGGCTGGAGAGCGGAGATGTTTTGAATGTCAGCTAATTGTAAAGTAAGATTACATAACGTTTGTATAATATTCTCTAACATCTACGCGACTCATTTAGTCAAATAAAACCACTTTTATATAGACGCGTACAAATGTTTTAAATTTTAGCCCGACACATCCAAGACCTTTCAATCACCATGACCACAGAGGACACCTTACAGCTCAGTCCTATCCGTGACAATTGTGACTAAAAACTATCCGAAACGTCGGACTAAAATTTTAAAACAAATGTACATAGGCATGTGAATCCGTCAAAAGTAACTTTTTTATTCAGAAAACACTCAAATGCCCACTACTTAAATAATTTTCTCAGTAAGAAATGAACTAACGATTTCGTACGTACCGATTAAGCTACGATACCCGAGTATTATTCATTAATCTTATAAACACTTCAATAACTATAATATTTGAGATATAAATAGGGAAAGTCTATTCTACTTGTTTAAAATAATATTCAGCTTAACGTTTTCTTATATATTTAAGAGTTATACATACTCGTAGGTTAGATACCACAAGCATAAGCTCGTAAGATTCTAAACGTGATTATTTAATTCTGGTTATATAAGAAATGGCATAAAGACTTTATAGGAGTTCCTGAAAAATAAATTAAAAAATCCTGGTACCACCAACCTGATATATGAAATTTTCCACTCTCAAGCTATTACTGTTCCAGAGATAGAGACTGGTGACTGACGGACTTATAGACAAAAGAAAAATTTCTCAAACCGAATCGTGTAAGCAAAAGCTGGCATGAGAAGTCACAAGTAAGCTGTAGTATATATCTACATGAAACACGCATGTTTAAGTCCCCTTTCATCTACTGCTAATAATACGTAGAGTAATATAAAATATACAACATAATGCATAAAGGTAAGTATAAAAAGGTTTTTGCTCTTTGTACTCACCTCTTTCATGACACAGATAATATTATATAATGTTTTTCCTTATTTTTACATTATGATAATGATTTATGTTACTTTGTTTTATAACACTGAAGATTTTAGAGAAATTTTCATTGTTTTATTGCTAATTGCAGCTCAGAATTGATAGTTTAGACAGAATTATGTTTAAATGCAGCGCGTTGTAAATGTTTTACTGACCCCTAAACTCTAACAATCCCCATAGGAAAGAGTGATGTTTTAATGATGATGATTTAATTGTGTTGGAGTTAGTTTTTATAAAATGTTACTTTTTCGTCTGTAATGACTAGGTTAAGAATATTTTCTTAACATTCATACCAAAAACAAAACAAAGAGACACAGATTAATTTGATAATTTTCTTACAGTAGATATCATTACGTCATTTTTCATAGGGTATGCAGACAGTATACTCTGTGTAGTGTTTGTGTACTGTAACCATATCAGTTGCTTAAACCCTACATACAAGTCGCTCCCAAAGACACAAACAAGAACAAATTCATTAAACAAGAACAGAACAGAACAGAACCATATTAGTTATTGACAAATACTAAACTCTACACACCTCATGAAAAATCATAGGTTGAAATTACCGATCTAACAAAGTGCCTCCCCCCTCAATCTTTTCCTTTTAAACAACTAACTAATGTAGTTTATATCATTCCTGTACATCCTAGATGGAAGAAACATATATTAAAGTTTCAGTATCGTTAAAATCTATACTAGTATCATAAAGCTGAAGAGTTTGTTTGTTTGAACGCGCTAATTTCAGCAACCGCTGTCCGATTTGAAAAATTCTTTTATTGTTGCATAGTATATTTATCGAGGAAGGCTATAGGCTATATAAAATAACGCTGCGACTAACAGGAGCAAAGCACCACTGCAAAATGTTGCAGAAACTAGCAATTTTTTTTAAATTTCACGCGTACGAAGTCACGAACTACAGTTATTTATTATAAATCCGCAAAATATATTGCAATTAACGTCCATAGCAACTGAATACCTCACGTATATGGGAACTAGTATGATTCACATTTGACCTTCTTATAAATTGTACACGCCCCACTAAAACCTATACTAATAACAATAAACAAATCGCATCTGTTATCTATGACGTTGTTTCTTAGAAAAACAATATCATAGTGGAATGTATTACCAAAGATATTTATTGGCGATAGAAGTGACACATCGTACAAATTTGTGATCATTTTACGTGAATTGTAACCTCGAAATGCTATAACAATCATACACAACAATGGTATTCTATGTTTTGGCTGGAACTCAGAAAAGAAAAGCTCCAAATACAAAATGAACTAAAATGTTAATAGAAGATTTAATTCACTTTCGTCGTCTTGAAAGCCTGTGTGCAAGAGTGGGATAGGTACCTATTTATTAACACGCTTATATTAGATCGCTATGTATCTATCAATGTATTAATCTATGGAACGAAACCTTTAAAAGTGATTTTCACTCACTTGCCTTAATCGGATTGATTTGAAATGTTGCACACATAAGGACCGATGACAATGTAATAATGTAATAATATTAGAAATTTTTAGGATTTTCAAGCGTGTGTTCAAGTTCAAGTTTGTGAACTAAACAATTTTTAGATTAAATAACTTTGAAGAATAGAATTTGAAAATAATAATAGACATAGTTGTCTCTCTTTTTAAATAATCTATGATATTTTACTTTTATTTCTTTACATTTGAAATAAAATTTTTGTTATGAATTGTGCCTAATATCATCTCTGCGACATATTGTATATCTTTGTTATTAGAAATATCCTAAATGTTTTCCCTTAAACATTTTTATGTTGACGGTTAAAACTAAATGTAACATAAAGTTAATATGTTTATGTGCGCGGAGGCTGTAAACCCGTTTGTTCTGACATTAATTTGACGATAACTGGGAATTCGCAGTAACACCCTGATTGTATGGATCTTTTAAATTATTGTTATGATAGTATTAAGGTTTTTGTGGTTGTATGTAAGGATTTGATTGTGGAAAAATGCCGACAATTCCTTTATAGCTATTTGTGACTCATTTTATCGATGTTATAATATATATATTCGTAATGTGTTTTTGATATGCTAATGTTTCCTATATTCTGGATTTGTTAACTATAACATGACATAGAAATCATTTGCTAACCACCCACCGTTTAGTGACCTAATTGAAAATTATTACTTCTTGTGTGGTGGTTGAATAAAAATGCAGATATCACAACCTATTTCCAAGCATGTTTACGGCGAGAGTAAATGTAACTTAAAGAAATATCACTTGCTGTAAGGTATAGAAAACTTAAAACTAAACTCCATATCACAGTTTATCAGGTACTGCCTAGCGAGAGACAAACAGATAATCAGCATTTTATTATATCTTGAAGGCAGTGGAGTTTTAGCCATAGGCTCCCAGTTTGTGAACTGCACTGCGTGTAACATCAATTAACCCCCCTCTCTCTCTCTTTCTAGTACATAAACGTATCACTGTTGGGCTCAAGCCTGCTCCTCTTCGGAAGGGTTTGTGGTCTACTATGCTGCGCTGACTAAGCGTGCTAGCATAGGGTTTACAATGAATGTTAACTGCTTATAAAATCCCTTCGCTGGCTCGTAAGGCACTCTGGGGAAGCAAACGGGTGATGACACCTTCTTAATCCGACACCACACTGGTAATAACGGTGATATCAATTAACTTGCTAAATTAGTTTAATACCAGTTATTACGTTAAATAAAACATTTTAATTGAACTCAATAAATACATAATGCTTTCAATCAAACAATAATAAAAGATAGTTCGTGCAATTAAGTAATAACCCTACATTCTAGTACCCTCGTGTGGAAGGGGGTCTAAGTACGAAATGGGGAAAATCAAGGGAGCAGTTAAAACAATGCCTGCCCTAACGTATGAGAATGATTATCAGCCCTTTTGTTTATTTATAGAGAAAGACTGTCTTTTTATATGGATAAATTGAAAGGGAGGAAAGAGCAATAAACTATTTGTAGGGTGGTTACCGTTTTGATTTTTATTTCATTTTGCATGTTAAAGTGGCTCTTGTAGGTAAAATATCAAAGGGGGCTTTAGTACCTACTTCATGTATATGTTTTCGTCTTCGACTATATTTGAGTGATTAGAGTCAATATGCGTTAATTTTGCGCAATTACTAAAAATAAATAATAATATTACGTACCTAATTTTATCAAAATCCCACCCAAAATGGACGACAATTTTAAATAGGTATAACACGTCACCAAAGAACCCATATCTCAAATTCATTAATAGGTATGGCCATGCCCTCTTAATCTAGTACCATATTATTATTGCAATCCCACTAATAATTTATTTTATTTTTATGTACGCTTGGTATTTTCTTTTGACAATGTCAATGCTAAAGGTCAAATTTTAACTTTCAGAAGATTGAGTAAAATGCCCAGATAAAATATATTTCGCTGGTAATATAATGTACAGGCTTTTCTTAGTTAACGAGGTAATGGACTATTCTCAGTCTGACCTTAATTTGCCTGCCTCTAAGAAATTTGAACTTTAAAGTCGGACACTAACAAGTTTCCAATGTCAAAGAACTAATTGCTATCATAGAGTTTGTTTAAAGCATAAAAAATGACTTTTAAATTATATTGTTTGTAAAATTTTCTGGCAAAAGTATTTACCGTTTATATAACATCTTTTAAATTAGAATTAAGAAGTATATTTGGAAAGTTGCTAACGTATGCCTGGATATTTTGAAGGAAATATTTAGGCCCATATTCATGAATACAATTGTCGATGGTTGAAAAAATGCAATGTCTTTCTTGGATCAAAGATTTTAATCGCACTCATATTACCTACCTAGTAAAATTACCTTTTCTATTTTTTATGCTCCTTTATTTATTTACTATCCTATTTCTTACATTTTTAAAAAGACAGAATATAAAAAAGAACAAATAAATGAATACATACAATAATATTATTTATTAAAAAATACATCTGATCTGCCCTAAAATCACAATCAATAAAATAATTTTTAATATAAATTGCAATTTGAGGTTTATACACTTTCACTACCTAAAACATGAAAATTTTAATAAATGTTCCCAACTGAGCATCTGTTAAGAAGGTGTTATGTATATATATTTATAATTACTACTAGCTGTCTCGGCAAACGTTGCTTTGTCATAAAAAAAAGAAGGTTTGAAAAATAGATATTGGCCGATTCTCAGACCTACTGAATGTGCATGTAAAATTTCATAAAAATCGGTCAAGCCGTTGCGGAGGAGTACGGTAACTAACACTGTGACACGTGAATTTTATATATAAGAAGAAAGATAATGACAAAGTGTGTAATGAATCACCACTATATGTCATTTCTGTATATAAATGTATGTTAGACTATATTCTATTAAACAGTGCAACTAGAACACGGTGACATTAACACAGAGACACGTCCTATATATATCACAATGAAGCTTAGATAACACACGATACCTACGTAATATTGACTTCTAACTACCACTGCGTTCGTATAAACATCTAAAAACTCAGTTTTGGACAATAGAGCGTAGCGAGAATTAAAATATAAGTAAAAATGATGATTGCGAAGCAAATCGTTTGTTTAAAACGACTTCAGATAAAGCCTGAACACAAGTACATTTAACGTAAAAATAACAAGAAATTATATAAGCAATACAGAAATTGCAAATAAAAATTCTCTGCTGCTTTTTCTTATCGCGTTGAACTTTTAAGGGAGCCGTGCAGGGCTCTCTAAAACGGTAATACAGATCGTACGTGAGATGTTTCGACCATAATCATATAAGTTATGGCTGAATTTTAAACCACCCTGTACCCTATTGACCGTGATAGGATAGATCAGAATGAATCTCTCATAAAATATATATATTTTCTTTATGTTTAAGGCCATATTGCACCAAAAATAATTGAAATAAACTTATATACTGGTGAGGTATATTTGAAGGCAGTGAAAAATTTATAAATTAGACAAATCAAGCGACGTTCTGAGAGTGATTTGAAAAGTTACTAATGATATATTATCTACTATATATCGAAAAATAAAAAATCTAATAAAATGAACCGGTGTAATGCGGTACCAACTCTACGAGCACAACTAAACTATACTTAACTAAAAATTAAAATAGTGTAAATATCACAATTCGGTAATTTTAACGGATTTTTTTTTATTATAAATACTATGGATGGATTATAGACTAGCGATTTTAATTAATGTAAACGTATGCAACAAAATAGCAATTGACACTATACATTTTCATTTTTAGGGTTCCGTACCCAAAGGGTAAAAACGGGACCCTATTACTGAGACTTCGCTGTCCGTCCGTCCGTCCGTCCGTCCGTCTGTCACCAGGCTGTATCTCAAGAACGGTGAAAGCTAGCCAGTTGAAATTTTCACAGTCAATTTTCTATTGCCGCTATAACAACAAATACTAAAAATAAAATAAAATAAATATTTAAGGGGGGCTCCCATTCAACAAACATAATTTTTTTACCGTTTTTGCTCGATACTAATAACGTTGCCTTATGTTGCATAGATAATGGTACGGAACCCTTCGTGCGCGAGTCCGACTCGCACTTGACCAATTTTTTAGTTAAGTTTAGGTGTGCATGTGCACGCAATCGGTACCATTATCCTAATTTTATCATATTCAGGTGTTTCAAATTATATTTAGTTGATCAAGTGAAGCTTAATATATCTGTAGAATCCGTTAAAAAGTCTGCTTTTTTATTTCTATAATATTATTATGTAGTTATCAAAATAGACCACGTGTAATATGAGATAATACTCATATAAACTAAGTTATTGCTTAGTACAAAATAATTAATTGTCTTATACAACTATATATCGGATTAGTTTATCAATTACGGCCCCAAAACTGTGTCTTCATAGTACTGTAATTAAATTTACCTAACTCCCAGTTTCAATTAGGTATACATATTGACATTTGCTGGTAAAATTCAAGAACCCGAACTCGGGATCAACACCTTACATTACCATAGTTGATTAAAAGGCCTCCGTTGAACTGTGAAGTTGTAAATGTCATACATACAGTGTCATAAATCATCTTAAGATTATGCCTTACAAGCTAAAATTATACAAATTTTGACTCAAGCACATAACAAAATTTATACCCTATTCAAATTTACAACTCTAATACTTCAGTTTAAGATGGAGATTACGATGTTTTTCATATAGGAATTATGTCATTTTAGTTATTTAGATGAATTTGCACATTTAGGCGAGCTGGCAAGTACTGAATCAGCTTCTAGGTGTTTCTCACGTAATGAAGTTAACTCGAGTTATGATTTATGGACCAATTATGAGTTCATTGATTATTTTCTTGTAATGTTTGTTAATGAGGGATCGCTCAAAGTTGAGTTATTTATTGTTTCAGTTCAGTGAGCGTAGGAATAAGGAATATAATAAATATTCTTAGTTTTGTTAATAGCTGCCTATTATTTAGGCTAGTTGAGCGGTTTATGAGAGAGTTTGTAATCTGTTGTCTTAAAATAGGTAAGTACTTAGATAATGAGTTTTGAGATTCAAATGAATTTACTTACACAAGGTGAGGTGTAAACGATTACTTAAAATTATAAACAGTGATTATTTTTTTTTTTATAATAGTCAAGTTAAAATTTTTTTATTTCAAGTTGGCATGTTTTACAAAACTCTTTTGAAACGTCAGAGGCCAGGTTTGATCTTGTAATAATCTTGATTGTCAAAAAGAAATCCTGCATTCATCAACATTTCTCCATCTGATGCTTCTAAATTCTGAATTTGCTGGACGTAAATATCTACATTCATCACAAAAAATCCCATTCGGAGATTGAACCAGCAAGCTTATGTTATTGTGCTGGGTTTTCTAATGAATCCTGCTGTTTATTGCATTGCATTTATCAATTTACCGAAATAACCCAGTATACAGTCTAGTCTCTTCTTCTTCCTGTCGTTATCCCAAGCTACTTGGGGTCGGCGCAGCACGTATTTTTCCTTTCAGCCTCTCCTATGAGCCGTCATACTCTCATCAACTCCTTTCTCTTTCATATCGTCTCTCACAAAGTCCATTAATTTTTTCTTTAGTCTTCTCCTTTTCCGGCCATCAACATTCTATCTAGTGATTCTTCACTAACTAACTAAATTACAACTTGTGATAAAAAATTCTTAAATCGCAAATATCACTATAAGCCTTAAGTATTGCTTCATTAAAAGTTTATATTCCATCCGGGTTATATTCAGATCTCGTATTTCTCAACTAACTAAGATTATCTCAATAATCTTTGAAGCCATGCTTGTAATTCAAAGCTCAAAGAGCTTGTTACTATAAACTTTCAAAGGGTATTTTTAGTTCTGTTATTTATTCCATTTTATATTTTTTAACTTTAATTACAAGTACTAAGTTGCAACTGTGGTAATAAGAGAAAATTGAAGAAGCCTTTTAATATCAGTAATCATTTATTTTTGTTTGCTTTTGAGTTTTTTACCATTTTTGGCTCTATAAGGCACAAATTATTAATTTAGTATTCGGTCACGCTCTTCAGCATCATACAGGCTTTTATTTTTATGTTTTTTATCTCTGTTCTATATTTACATATCCTTATCGCCATAGTACCCCATAATAGATATATAGTGATAACTGGTGCATTCTTAATCTGTACTGATTGATTACACCTATAAATAAATAAATATTCAAAAACCCATGAATCAACATAAAAAATAAAGTTATAATGTTCAGTCATCCAATAAATTGTAAGCCATGTACTCGTATGTATTTACTAAAACAGATAATACTCCTACTCCATATTAGTTATGTGATACAAATACAAAAACAATCAACATTTGTGATTAACCTTTTATCCAAGATCCACAGATATATAGATATCACAGATGGTAAGTCCAGATGTCCTGACAGGGTCACGCTTTCAATGGGGCATACTAATATCGTCCCACCCTATTAATTATGGTTGACGAGAAAATTTCAAGGCAAGAAATCCTTGCCATCAAACCTAATGCCAAATGAAATGGGTCCGAACTGGACCCTTGTATTGCTCAGCGAGGATTAGGTTCGAGTGATAAGATGCAGCGATTTAAAGTATTATTAAGCCTTCTCTTCTTCTTCTTCTAGTCTTGATAGCACCAAACGGCATCATTCTCACTATAATATTATTGAAAAAAAAAAGAAAATAAAGTAATAAAAAAAAATCCATGGAGTTTCTTGTCTATTCTTATCCATAGGATTCGCGATTGGAACAGACACCTAGTTTTGACGTTTCAAAAGACCTTGTAAAACATGCCAACTTGAAATAAAAAAAATTAACTTCTTTATTCATTAAAATATTGATAATGGGGCCGATTCCTCGTGCACAACTAAACTTAACTTAACTAAAAAATGAAAACATTATGATGATTTTTCGGCTATTTTATTTTGCACTTTAAAATTAATTATAATCGTTAGTCTATAATAAACAGTTTTTATAATAAGGAAGTTCAGTTAATATTACGGAATTGTGTTGATGACGCTATCAATTTTCATTTTTTAGTTAAGTTAAGTTTAGTTGTGTTCGTAGAATTGGCACCTGTGTGACATGTGATATGTCTTTAAAAAAAATGAAAAATACGTTTTTGACAAAAACACCCAGAAACACCACAACAGAAAGCGTAGAAATAACAAATTTCGTTTTATAATAAGTAAATATAAAGAAGATAAGAAAACTTATGATATAACCTAGATAACGCATGTAAATATGTTTACAATCGCTTTATCTTATGAATTAGGACTCACCAGTCATCAAACGGACTCGTAGCCGTCATAACTCTGACCTGTCCCAGATTGAGCAGGCGTGTCGCTTGTATTTCGTGTCAGCTATACTATATACTCGTACCTACCTCATTTGACCGACTAGGCCCGGCTTACACTATACTAACTATTAATACCCAGAAATTGCAACTTTAGTTATGTTTTCATTATTATTATTCAGACTTGTCACCTACTCATATCAATGTTATAGGAAATAATTGCTTTCAACCACTTCCACTACGGGAGGGTCAAGTCTTCTAAGCATCTGTGATGGCAAAGGGTTTAATTTCAAGTTTGTCCGTATCTGTGTATTTTTAGAATGTAATTATCACCCTCTTCTAATAGCAGAATTGATCTGATATTCTACAAACTTTTCAAAAACGCTGTCACCGACAACGCTATAATTTAAATCAAAATTTAGGAAATTTTACCATCAACTTTTTAAGCATATTTTTTCGTTTTTATACTAGTTGTGGAGATTTATGTTGTATCTCAAGGTTGACTGGCAGATGCTTTTAACATTAAGTCCGCCTTAGTACACTAATGTGCAAAAAGTTATTAAATAAATAAAGCTAGCTTCCAGTCCTACAAAAATATTTCTAATCTCCTAAACTATTCGAATAAGATATAAATAAACAAGTTTCTATCTAAAGATAACATAACATAGTGTACAAGTCGTTTACGAAATAGAACGAAACAAGTTAATACAATGGGGACTACAAAGGAAAATTGAAATAGAAAAAAAAATTCGCAAAGGACATGACAGTAAATAGGTACGGGACAATCAGATGACCTACTTGTGGACAATTGGATGGTAGGACAAGATTTATCACCACAAACATACGTATAAGACAGTTCTGTTAATACACAAACTTGATTTGATATGGCTGTTCCGCTGTTTATGTGTATGTTTATCTTATGGATTGCGTTTTTATGTATTTATATTTATAATAACGATGCATTTATTTTGTCTGTAATATAGTCTAATCTTATAACCATAAATATGATATATACTTTGCTGAATTTGCAAACACAGGAAGTCAGTGTTTATTTTTTCCTGACTGCCAACAGAAGTATGTGGTTTTCGCGAATGTTTTACATGTATCTATGTACCTGTATTTGTTATTTTATTTCTTCGTATCTTCTAAAAAAGTGATCTCGGATTTTGGAAGATCAAAATGTTTTTTTATAGTAGTTTACTACTGAATAAATACGGATAAAACCTTATAATTATTGTTACGTTCAACCTGGGATTTATAATTTATTAGTTTTGTGGAAGCGTGACAATTCTTCAGGTCAAGACGAACGAACTTAAAATCTGCGTTTCACAGCGTTAACAAATTTATAATAGTACAAACTTACCCTGTTTTCGTCTTCAACACAGTCTTCACTTGTCAAGCCCTAGCTATAGCTTCATTAACACTAACTACGATAAATTGGCCAAAATAACGCAGAATGCTAATCAAACTATACTTAACTTTATACAGGCAGACACGAACTCTTGAAGTCCACAAAAGACCACTCCTTGGCGCGACTCAAGCCGTGAACTTTCACCAATGGTCTTAATGCAATTATACTATCACAATTATAGTTATCAAACAGTTCAATTTACATTAAATAGTATTTAGTATGGAGACACAAAATTCACTAGTTTTTATAACGCATTTATGTCATACAAAATGGCGAACATTACATTTCGCGGTGACATTTCAAGGTTTTGTTTCAATTGTAATTATCGATTCACACATCAAGGATAATTAGTTTTATCAACAATTAATTCTAGTGACAATTTTAACTCGCGAAACAGTTGCAAGAAAAACGCTTCAAATCTCATTCAAATCGCGACGTAATTTGCAAACAAGATGTGTTTTACTACTAACAACGCGCGCTCGGTAACCGCGTCGCGCGCGCGGGCAACGAGCCACCAGGACAGATGCACCGGTCAGTTCTCAACGTCATCGATAGTGACGTTATCAATAGTTAGAGATGCCCGTGCGCAGACTTGATACGATAAGTTAAGTTTGGTACATAACATCTACCCGCCTCGGCCAGGACTACCTGGCCGCTAATTCACTGGCAGTCGCGACAAGGTTGATACAGCTCTCTTCAAAATTGAACCGTCCACCCGGACCTCAGCAAAACGGGGCACTCCATCTGCTCCAAAGACGAGGTTGAGAATGCGCCCCCTGCGCCAACACAGTGGCGGTGAGTTAGCGTCCTTAACCAGAACGAGGTCACCAACATGAGGTGGATCAGTCTTGTCAGTCCACTTAACGCGCTGCTGGAGAATGTGCAAATATTCTAAATTCCAACGTTTCCAAAAGCTCTGAGTGAGTTGTTGGACCAATTCAAACCGCGAGAGACGATTAGGTCTCACATCAACAAAGGGATATTCCGGCAGGGCGTTCAGTGGCTGCCCAATCAAAAAATGGCCCGGCGTGAGGGCTTCCAAGTCGTTAGGATCTGAAGAGATCGGGCACAACGGGCGTGAATTCAAAACGGCCTCGATTTTGCAAAACACAGTTGCGAGCTCTTCAAAGGTCAATACAGACTCGCCAATTACCCGTCGCAAATGTGTCTTAGCAACCTTTACTACGCTTTCAAATATTCCTCCCCAGTGGGGACATGACACGGGACTGAACCTCCAAGTTATTCTACGTGTAGCTAGTCTAGACGCAATTTCAGTCTCGTTAGCCGACAAAAAATCATACATCGCTTTTAAATAGTTGTTTGTGCCTTTGAAGTTGGTACCGCAATCCGACCGAATCAAGGACGGTAGTCCTCGTCGTGACACGAATCTATCTAACGTCGCAACAAATGCCTCTGTCGAGAGGGCTGAGACGAGTTCCAAATGTACCGCCTTGGTGGACAGACAGACAAAGACGCACAAATAAGCCTTGACAGTTTTACTGTTCCTGAGGGTCGAGGTCTTAACAAAAAAGGGACCTGCAAAGTCCGTACCAACTCCAGCAAAGGGCCTTATCTCAGTGACCCGATCCGAAGGAAGGTCGCCCATGATAGGCTGCATGGTAGGGGCCTTGAGCCTATAGCAAGGCATACAACGAAAGACCACACTACGGATCGTCCGGCGGGCCGATAAAATCCAAAATTCCCGTTGCAAAATGGCCAATAAGGCATTACAGCCGGCGTGGGAGTTCTTGATGTGACGATCAGTCACCAACAGGTTCACCAAGTGGCCACTCTTGGGCAATAAGAGGGGGTGACGAGATCCATAAGGGAGGTTTGCGTTCCTAAGACGCCCTCCGACACGCAAAAGACCCTCACTATCCAAAAAGGGGTTCAGCTTACAAATGGCTCCAGACAGTTTGGATTTGCCTTTCCTCAAGATGTCAATCTCGTCTTCAAAATGTGCCTCTTGCACAGAACGAACCCAGTGAAGAAGAGCATCTTGGAGCTCTTGTGGCAATAAGAAGGCCTCCAAACATTTGTTCTGTGGATGTCTACAATTTCTCATGAAGCGCTTGATCCAAGCGGTGACACTCAACAATTTGTCCAATGAACTGTAACGATTAAGTAAGAAATCTGGGTCGAACGGACGGTCCTGCCGTTCGAGCGCAAGCGTTCGCAACCCAGGCAGTGCGACGATGTCCAAGGCCGGAGTTCGCGGCCAATTAGATTCTGATCTGGTCAACCACTCAGGTCCCCACCACAGAGAGTGCTCAACTAAAAGGGGGGCCATACATCCCCGTGACGCACAATCAGCAGGGTTGACCTCGCCAGGCACATGCCTCCAAACCAACGGGGTCTCCGATTTCTGTATCTGAGAGACACGATTTGCTACAAACACCTCTAAGGTGTGAACTGACGTCTTCAGCCAACATAGCACAATCTGACTGTCAGTCCATGCATATATCGTGGAAATGTCAATTGACGTGCACAAGGTAGACATGACGTGATTCAAAAGGCGAACAAGAAGGGCCGCCCCTGACAACTCTAACTTAGGGATTGTCAAGGCAGTTCGAAGAGGCGCGACCTTGCTCTTCGCCATGACCAACAACACTTTCACCTGACCATCTGTGGTCACGGTGCGCAAGTATACGGCTGCTGCGTACCCACGTTCCGAAGCGTCCGAGAAACCATGAAGGGACGCGGTGTGCTTCCCTGGCGGAAGCAGAGCACGGGGTAACGATATCCTATTGATGGCAGGCAATGAGGAAGCAAATAGGAGCCAGTCCTTCAAAACAGCTTCGCGAAGTGGCTCGTCCCATCCAAGACCTGCAGTCCAAAGTCTCTGCAGGAAGCATTTGGCCCAGAATATGACCGGGCATATCCAGCCATTGGGATCAAAGGTTCTCGCGACAGTCGACAGAACCAGTCGTTTCGTCCAAGTGTGATGCGAATCCAAATTGACATTAAATGTAAAGATGTCCTGGACTGGTCTGTACTGGATTCCAAGCACTGACATCATGGTAGGGTTGTCACGGTTCTCAAATAGGTGAGGATCCTGCTGGTGGTCATCCGGTAGCCCGTCCAAGAGCGCAGGTAAGTTGGAGATCCATTTACGCAACTCATATCCTGCGGAGGCTAGAATGCCAATCAACTCGTCACGCAAGAGCAGGGCCTCTCTCTCCGTGGCCGCGCCAGTGCACACATCGTCAACATATAGGTCCTCCTTCAAAATGGCGGCTGCGCGAGGAAACGACATACGCTCTCGATCCGCCAGCTCCCAAAGCGAACGTATAGCCAAAAAGGGGCTAGACCTCAGCCCGTATGTGTTCGTGTTGAGCTCGTAGACAAGCATGGGATCTTGCTGGTTTTCTCGCCACAATATCAGCTGGTATCGGCGATCATCCGGGTGAATTACCGTTTGCCTGAACATCATCTTGATGTCAGCCACAAAATCAAATTGATGACGTCGAAACCGCGTGATGACGTCACAAAGGTCCTTCAGCAATTTGGGACCAGGATGCAGACACTGGTTCAATGACACTCCTGAAGTAGTCTGCGCAGAACCATCAAATACTGTGCGTAACTTACCACTGGATGGTTTTATTACAGCATGATGCGGGAGAAAGAAGTGCTCCGTCGAACGCCAATCCAATTTTGACACAGACATGTGTCCCAAATCCTCATACTCCCGCATGAAGTCAATATACTTTTCCTTGAGTAGTGGGTCCCTGCTCATACGGCGCTCCATCGCCAACAAACGCTTCTCTGCCATAGGCCGCGAGACGCCAAGTGGCGGACGTACGGCGAGAAATGGCAATCTTGTCATGATCCGGCCAGAACGGAGATAACTGGTGTTGGTCTTGTAGAACTGCTCACACTCTTCATGCTCCGGATCAGAGCGGGGAGCTTGTGGTGGCTCCTCCACTTCCCAGAATCTCTGCACGGCGTCAGAAAGGGCGGACCCCACCATCAAGGCCGTTCCAAGTTCGGCAGGGGGGGGAGTCCTCAATACAGGCCCCATCAGTGCGAACCCAAATATGGTCCGGAGGGCTACCAAGCCACCTGGCTGCAAAACACGATCCTTGCCGAGTAATATTTTACCCAAAACATCGGCACCAAGCAACAAATCGACCGTGCCAGGCAGGTCAAATTTAGGGTCGGCCAAATTCAAATCCGCGGTCAATTTTACCGCATCCGCAGACAAACGAACTTGCGGGTGATTGCCCAAGATATTCTCCATCACAATGGCCGACGATTCCAACGTCGGACGTGGAGAATTTGAGGGGGAGAACTCAAACAAAACGCGGCCCTCTACCGTGGCCACGGGGGCGTTCCCGACACCCCTTATTACATCTGAATATTTTTCAATAGTCTGGCCAGTCTGCCCTACCAACCAAGACGAGGCTATGCACCCCTGTGAGCCTGTGTCCAATATCGCTCGGACTACAACTGAGGCGCCCGTCCGTCCCCAGACCCTGACATGGGCCGTGGGCAAGAGGACGGTCTCAAAGGGGGGCGGTGCATAGCGGGGGCAGACGCCAACATCCTAATGCTGGCGTGGCGGCGACTGAGCGCCGTTGTCCCGAGACGGCAAATCAAAGTGCGGGTAGTGCCTAAACTCGGCCTCCTCTCGGTGACGACTGCCACGAGCCATAGACGGCGGTTCGTAGCGCCTGGAGCGTCCGTACCGAGGGTTGCGCGTCTCCAAACGGGGACGTTCCGCCAGAGGGGGGGACGGTAGTGGTACCGGACGCGCGTCACGGTAATCGTGGTACACTACCGGAGGTGATCTCGCTTGATCACGTGGAAGCGGGGAGGGCGAGCGGGACACAAAGGTGCGGGATTGAACCCGGGGCCCGCTTTCATACCCGCCCGTGGGGCTGCGCGCCGAACCAACTCGGCGATCAACGGCAGCGCAGTTTGCGCGGCGTGGGGGTGATGAGCCGGACTCCAAGTTGCGGGACTGGTCCCGGTGTCCACTGGCATACCCGCCCGAAGGCGACCCCGCGTGGTCGCGACGGCCATTCGCGTTGGCGCACAGGATTTTCAAATGGTGCCCTCCGCAAATAGGACACGGGTGAGTGTCGGGGCAGGCGCGCTGGTAATGGTCCCCTAGACAGGAGAAACACCAGCCGCGGGCCTGGGCAATCCGCCTACGAGCGGCCACGTGCAGGACCGCGAAGTCTGGGCACCGCACCGTTTGGTGTCCCTGCGACTTGCAAAAACGGCAGTCCGGTGGCGCAGCTTGAGCGACAGCGAAGCGGGCGGCCGTACCTCCTCTTGGTGCAGGTTGGGCATTGCGCCGTTGGTTGGTGGGTCTGGGACGTGATGCTTCCACCGGCGTGTCGGCGACCATGACGTCACCCATGCGACACTCGTCCTCCAGGAACGTCAGGAGCTGGTCAAAGGTAGGGAGAGCAGATGCCTCATCCCTAGTGTGCCCCTGTTCAAAACGTGCCCTCAAAGACACCGGCAATCGCTTGAGTACGATACGCACCAGTAGGTAAGACCACTTGGCAACCGGCAGTCCTAAGCGGTTGAGCGAGTTGGTGGCTATTAGGAGGGGGTTCAGCAGTTCGGTCCTCAACTGGGCAGCATTGCTCACGACGGGAAGGTTCAAAATCTGGTCAACGTGGGTATCTGCCAGACAGCGCTGGTTGTGATAGCGCTTGGTGAGCAACGCCCGCGCGATCCCATAGCTCCCGTCACATATTGGGAGGTGCTGTACTAAGCCCCTCGCCTCTCCATCAAGCACGGAGAGTAAATAGGCCAGTTTCTGAGAGGGACCCAAATCGTCCCTCGAGTCCACAAGGCTCTCAAACAAACCAATGAATCCCATCCACATGTCTAGTCGACCATCAAAACGTGGAAGATCCAAGTTGGGTAACCTGGTCAAAAGGCCCACGGGAGTCTTCAAGGGGGCCCGGTGAGCCGGTACTCCGGCGCGCGAGGCTAAAATCTCCCGCGCGCTCTGGGCGATGTCGTCGGCAAGGTCCATAATTTGGACGTAGTCCTCGTGGACTTGGTCCCGTCGCTCCTGGGGGAATGACTCCAGGGGCACATCATCCAGATGCAAGATGAAGCGCCGGTAAAGCGCCTCCACCTCCTGAAGTCGTGTAGGGCATTTCTCATGCCTGTCCAACAATGCCTCGATTCGGTTCTCCCTTTTCACCAAGGCGGCAGCTGACGTGAACCATCTCAAATGAGTCGCAATCCCGGAATATGTCTCGCGGACAACATTATACGCGGCGGTAGACATCTTCAAAGCACAAACGGCACGAAACAAACAATCTTATAATAACAAAAAAAAAAAAATATCTTTCACAAACAAACAATATTACAATAGCGAAAAACAAAATATCTTTCAATGAGACAAGCCGCTATTACTCTAAACAAACATCAAATCTTAAATATTTTAAATCAAACAAACAAACAATTCCTTGCCAATGTGCAATTAATTTAAGACTTAAATTATTTATTTTAAGGTAACCAACAAAACAAACAAACGTACAAAATAAATGTTGTATTATACAAACGCACAACGCCACAATTTAACTATAACGTTGTTCAATATTAGACAATAATTAAATAATAATTTATATTAAATAATAACCTGAGCAACAACAAATACGATTAGCAATAGCACAAATAATTATCAAATCCTTTAAAATCTAATTGCCAATTCAAGTGCTCAAATTAATTATTCAAAACTATACCAACAATTTAGATTAAACAAACAAACAACCAAATTAATCAAATTAAATTAATTAAATTAATTAAATCAATTTTCACAAATAATGAGGGTATAGTTTGTTCAACATGGAACATTCGAGAAACGGAGTTTAAACCACGCTCTGGGTACCAAAAATATGTTACGTTCAACCTGGGATTTATAATTTATTAGTTTTGTGGAAGCGTGACAATTCTTCAGGTCAAGACGAACGAACTTAAAATCTGCGTTTCACAGCGTTAACAAATTTATAATAGTACAAACTTACCCTGTTTTCGTCTTCAACACAGTCTTCACTTGTCAAGCCCTAGCTATAGCTTCATTAACACTAACTACGATAAATTGGCCAAAATAACGCAGAATGCTAATCAAACTATACTTAACTTTATACAGGCAGACACGAACTCTTGAAGTCCACAAAAGACCACTCCTTGGCGCGACTCAAGCCGTGAACTTTCACCAATCGTCTTAATGCAATTATACTATCACAATTATAGTTATCAAACAGTTCAATTTACATTAAATAGTATTAAGTATGGAGACACAAAATTCACTAGTTTTTATAACGCATTTATGTCATACAAAATGGCGAACATTACATTTCGCGGTGACATTTCAAGGTTTTGTTTCAATTGTAATTATCGATTCACACAACAAGGATAATTAGTTTTATCAACAATTAATTCTAGTGACAATTTTAACTCGCGAAACAGTTGCAAGAAAAACGCTTCAAATCTCATTCAAATCGCGACGTAATTTGCAAACAAGATGTGTTTTACTACTAACAACGCGCGCTCGGTAACCGCGTCGCGCGCGCGGGCAACGAGCCACCAGGACAGATGCACCGGTCAGTTCTCAACGTCATCGATAGTGACGTTATCAATAGTTAGAGATGCCCGTGCGCAGACTTGATACGATAAGTTAAGTTTGGTACATAACAATTATATACTGGTGTAGCTTATACACATATTTTTAAACGCGGCGGAAACCGCAGTTCTAACTAGAGATAATTTTTTTTTTGTATGAGTTTACATTTACTACATAAGTTATTTTTGTATAATATCTATAATGTAACAATCTGAGCTTATACAAACAAACAGCTATTTATATCACAAACTATATCAGTCCGCGAAATGGCGTAATCTTATATATAAAAATCAGTTGCTGTTCGTTAGTCTCGCTAAAACTCGAGAACGGCTGGGCCGATTTCGCTGATTTTGGTCTTGAAATATTCGCGAAAGTCCAGGGAAGGTTTAAACGGTGACAAAATATATGGGAATCTAAAATTCCACGCGTACGGAGTAGCGGGCATCAGCTTGTATGTAATATAAAGTGAGTAATGCTCATTGTGTTCTTACGTTGTTATTATATGTATGTATTGTGGTTATTGACTTTTGTATTTGTATATTGTGGAGATTTTACACAGCAGTTCTTGAATTTATGATTTAGTAAGCCATAGTTAAGAGACCAATAAAGGAGAAACACCTCTTAAAAACATTTCAACACGCCTAGTCACCACGGTATAATAGACCGAAATAGAACAGGCCCGTGGCCAACTGTGGGACAGTAAACAGGCTAGGAAGATAGGAAATTATTCATGTACTTCTTTCGAAGCGTTAGGAAAACGTAATGAAAGTAAAATTTTTCAATCTGTGCGTATACATTTCATTGCATTTCATTTCATACCATTACAAAAAACCGAAACCTGAAATTAGCAATAAATGTACTTAGTTAAATAACATAAAAGCGACATATTTAGTACATACATACATAAATATATACATAATATACTTAAGTAGGCACTTTTATTTTCATATTTCTGTCCGTTTTTTTTTTGTGATTTTAAACCAAGTCAGAGTTAATTGAATCCACGTTCATCCGTTCATCCACCAGTTTCATATTACACAATTTACAAAAAACCGAAACCTGAAATTAGCAATAAATGTACTTAGTTAAATAACATAAAAGAGACATATTTAGTACATACATACATAAATATATACATAATATACATAAGTAGGCACTTTTATTTTCATATTCCTGTCCGTTTTTTTTTTGTGATTTTAAACCAAGTCAGAGTTAATTGAATCCATGTCCATAGTTTCATATTACACAATTTCGCAATATTTTAACCACTTGAGAAATATCTTTAAAACGTTAGAAGCATTCAGCTGTCACGAATGAAATCTTTGTAGGCCCACTTGTCTCACGACACCATAACTTGGGGGCCATAAATCAGACCTGCTTAAAACTCGATTCCGCAGGCTATGAGACTATTTACATCACACGATATGTTTATGTTAATATTTAAATCCTTGATTCTATTTTTATCATAGCAGATGACGCTCTATGATCTTTGCCTACTCCCATGGGGACAACGCGTGATGATATGATGATGATCATGATTTAATAATCTATTAGGTCTCCTCATTAAAAAGTTTCGGCGCTTCTAAAACTGTTAGATTTCGGAAATGGCAAACCACATTACTGGTTGATATTAATTCTGCTTCATTCATGTGACATGTAAAATTAAAATCGAATATGGGTAAACCCTGTAATAACTGATCGTAGAAGACACATAACAGCTCAATCTCACCCGTGACCATCGTGACTGCAAAGTCTCCGAAACGTCGGGTCAAAATTTAAAACAAATATACGTGTCTAAATCCCTATACTTAAAGTAGTTTTATATAAAAAAATTAATACGTGTAAAATTAAAAATTATGTGATTTTTATAATAAAAATGTTGAACCGTGACAAAATCGTATCGTTTACGTGTCGTCCACACTAATTGCATCCGCTTATCTGCAAACACATGTTTGAGGGAGAAATTAGTAAAAAATGTCGGCCTTGATTCACTGAGGGTGGTCTGTTACACAACGCGGTAACACATGTTCTTGTTTAGTTCAGTTATTGCTAGCTTTGTGACATTCCCGGAATATAAAAAATAGTATGCACTTTTATTTGGGTTGCGTGTTTCCGTTAATATTTTTGCTAACAAAGAATTCACAGACGCGATTCACATATTTAAATGTTTAGACTCTCGACTCGAAATTATTTCTTTTCTTCTGATATTTTTTTTAAATATTATTAAATACACATATTTATAGAGAGAACGCTTTGGTCGTAGCTGATGATGCTCAATCCATAGTCGCTGCCTACCCCCACAGTAAAAAGTTATGGCAGTATGATGATGAAGTTGATGAATTTCAATTAAATTCTTAAACACTAAAAAAAGACAAAGGTTTAAGCAAAGAATTATATTTATGCTTACGTAGCTCTCAGCTTGAAACATCCAAATCAGGTATATTAGTTGAAACCATTGTACGGTATCTATACTAATATTATAAAGCTGAAAGTTCGTTTGTTTGTTCATTTGTTTGAACACGCTAATCTCAGGAATCGCTAGTCTGATTTGAAAAGTTCTTTCATTGTTGGAAAGTACATTTATCGAAGAAGGTTATGTAATTTCACGCTGCGATCAATAGAAGGGAAGCACCAGTGAAAAATGTCGCAAAACAAGGAAAATAGTCTAAATTCCACGCCTAAAAATACGCTGCGACAGCTAGTCAATAGATATTTGTGTTCGGCACACAAATCACAAGTTGAAACATTATATGTTTCATGCAGGGATCGCCCTGCATGAAACATATAATGTTTCATATGAGGATCAAAATTGTGATTATCTGAACAGTGGTCTACTCCATCTCATTCCTAGGCCTAACAACATCAATGACGTAATATGTTCAATGGAAGTTAATTGAAGGTGAGCAATGGAACTGTTCACAAAACAATAGTTTATTGCTTAGACCCTTCCAAATTAGCAGCGGTCACTTGGCGCTTCTTAATAGAGCCAAGTTTTCAATGTCACAACAAAACTATAAATAACTAAAACCCAACCTTACAATCAAATGACATAAAGTACACATTGATATAATTCAAACAGATTTATAAATACCAATGCAAACAAAAGCTTATTATGTACAAATAGGGTGGAATTTTGGTTTATTTATAGATCAGGATGTCCAGAACTTGTTTTTGTTGGCCTAGTCGTCTCTGGGTTGGACAGAAGTGACAGCGTTGGTTTAACTAAGTGATTTTCTAAGGGAAACTCCGCAAATGCAGGGTTAGTGTCCACTGTTTACATTAGTTTACAATAGCTTAAGGCACGATTGGACTACCTTTTTAACTGTTGTATCGAGACTGCTTACCGAATTTAAAACGGTTTTTTTTTTAATGTATCATCCTCATTATGATTGAACACGATCTGATGTTTATTCCCACTATAATCCTGAATCGATCGTGATTTCATATCTATTAAAAGGTAAAAACTCAATACCAGCTGCAACACTCAATTGTGTAGTTGGTTCTGATATTTAGTGTATTTCTAACAACGAAGTTACTTGGTTAGATAATTTATACTAGGAAAATACGAAGGATAGACTGATTCATGACGAATTTCTTTAAAATTTACTACGTTAAATTTACATAGTATTTATAATTGGTCCATTTGAAATGCGGGCACATAATATATATTAAAATATTTTTTCTATTCTTCATGTAAAAGTGATTGAATTATTCTCAACTATGTAAATTTAAACTTATACAAACCCAAGGCAATATGCTTTGGTTTTGTATAAGTTTAAATTTAGTTAAGAATAACTCAATCACTTTTACATGATAGACAACTCGTTTTCTCTCTTGTTTTATTTTTCTTCCCCTACTTTTTTTAGACTACCCTCCGGAAAAAAACAATCCGTGCAGTAAAACTCCCAGAGTATCCCAGAATCCACTTATTGGATATCCAACTTAGTTTAAAAGTGCCATTAATTATATGTCGCAAGTTATTCCCATGTCGCTAAGTTAGGAGTGGGTTGAACCCGACATTATCACGCTATATCGATGTTCGGTGACGGGCACGTTTGACAACTCATCAATTATATATACCTACCCACATGCATAGTTAAGTATAGCTGAGAAATTGCGAGTTTAGACGAGGAAAACGTTGTGTGACAAACTTGTATTAAAGTTTCACTAATATATTATAAGCGAATTCAACATCACGACTGTTTAGCTTTAAAGAAGCGGACAGAGGTAAACATGTTTAATTATACAGACGTACGACTCATTTTCCCGAGAGAAAAATTGCAATTAAAATTACAATAACACTTTTTACTTAGCTCCGTGTAATAAAATGAATACGCAGCTAATAGGTGCGCCACAGAAGAAGATAAGAGAAGTCCAGAAAAATCAAGATGAACTCAAATACAGTGTTTTTCTCTATGTTCTGTGGTTTGATGGGTAGAGATGATGACATAGTTATCACTAGTGAAACATGAGTTTATCTAATAGAAAGCCGTTTAAACTGCAAAAGTGATATCATGCAAAACTCTGCAGTCAAGATAGAACTTTAACAGGAACAACATTTTCGAAGAACTTACGGTCATCTGTATTTTGACCTCTGTAGTGTAAAGAGATAATGCTATTCTTAGTATACGTCAATCAATGAGATAGTGTTAATATATTGCGCTCTTTATTTATTTGTGTACTAGTTGAGATATGCTATTTCGCCCACACTCAAGGTTAATGCCCTGCTTATTGTATAAGTAATACTACTTCTTCGTGGTCATCTCTACTTGGATTTCTTCGCATCAATAATCAATCAACAGTTTATTAATTTTTTTTTTTTTTCGCCTCCTGCCCTTGCCGGGCCACGATGGTGCCTTGAGCTTTACCATGACCCGGCGGGGGATGGCCCCGTTTGTGGGGCCCGACCCGACTGGGGGAGCATTAGGTCCCCCTGTCGCGTTACCGTGACCGACAGCCACATTTGCCGCGTGACCGCCTCGTCAATCAATAGATGTGATGAAGTATTTCATTTTAATATTAACGATAAATTTTCCTTAAAATATTACGAGAAGAAGTAGTTAAAGATGGGGCAAATATTTTTTTACTGAATTAAATCGGAAACATTCCCTTATATTGGATTTTCCTTGCCCTAAACTCTTAGTTCATATTTTGTGACGGTACTAGATCCCAAAACATGTACTTGGAATTAAGATTATACAAAATAAAACAATATGAATAACCTACCTTAGACACAATCTTGATACGTTTTAGGCATAAATGGATAAAGCAAAAAACGCAAACAAACATTGTAATGTTTTCACACAAACAATACCAAATTGTTTCAAATTGTAATTTTGCTACAGATACGCGAACACTCGTTACAGATAAGCGTAATGATATAAGTAAGTATAGGCATGATCCAGTGCGTAGGATGAAACCGAGGCTACCCAGCCGTGTCGCCTCACTAGGGGTGAATATAGAAATTAAGCAGGGTAATATATTCAAATAGATAAGCTGAAGCCCCATATGGCTCTGTTATAAGCAAAAGAAGTTATTGCCAACAAACAATACTCGACAAAACAGCTTGAAAATATCTATAAAACTTAGAAGAAGAATATTCATAGAAATTAATCTAAATTTATCCATTGTGTAAAGAAAAGGAAAAATAACCACCAAAAAGGCTGCAATTTTGAAGTTCTTCTAAGTTAATCTCGATTAGTAGCCCAAAAATTAAGAGCCATGTCTATCAAGAATATGAACCAAATGTTTATATAGTGCCTTATTAAGGCCTAGAAACTGTCACGCTCACCGAACAATTAATTCAAAGATATTCAACGTATAAATTGGTTGAGCCAATTTGCTAGTTATAAATTCAAAATGCATCCGCCCGGAAAATTGTATTGAGACCCCGGTTTAGTCCGGACAAGTTTGGGAGGTAGTTGCTTTAATCGCTCCTTGTACTCATCGTGTGATACCGGAATTTGTAGTTTTATAGCGCCTAAGCCCGGCTTTTGTTCACCCGACTGACCCAACAATAGACGCATCAGTTTTGGAAAATCTCATTCGTTTTTTAGTTTCATCATATTTTTTTTATTATTAATTGCAGTAATATAAAAATGATGTTCATGTTAAAAATATAGCATTTTTGTTGCAGTGTTCAATCATCTCACATCTAGGTAGTGGTCGCCTCTGTAATTATGACTGGGTATTCAGTGACACTCCACACTGTCCATAATACTGACATCTAGGCACGAATTACAAAAAACAACTATTTATTTTTTTATTTTATTTATTTATTTAAAACTTTTTGCACATACAAAATAATGTACAATGGCGGGCTTAATGCCAATGGCATTCTCTACCAGCCAACCATCAGTGGTGCAGAGATAATAAGAGGCAGGTGCTAATTTATCACTGAGAGGTGAAGTTTTTACCTTACAATAATAATAACATTACTTAAACTATAATAAATAAATATAATCTACATACATAAACAGATAATATAAACATACTTAGTAATAATACATATAATACATACATAATAACTACATATACCTATATAATGAAACAGTGAGGAATTACTCAATGAGTAGATTCCGCCAGTAATGTGATGTAATGGTTGCGAACTTTAATTTTAAATATCTATATACTATTCTATTCTATTCTATATACTCTTCATTTTGTTATTTGGCTGGTACTAAACTGAAAGGATGAAATCTGTTGGTATCATGTGTATCAATAAACTGACACCAAGTGGAGATATTGCAAAATATAGGAGGTATTTGAATTTTTCTTTTGTGTTCTTTGAGGTGAATAAGGTCTAACAAGAATTTTCTATGTAATGATATGCATGTAATGAATAATTATATCATTATATTGTATTGATAAGCTGACATCTCACGTACACTGTTGATTATTTTATTTAATCAAGGGTTCATAGAGTGACAACATAAAGGTATACCATGACTTAACATAAGCACCATAAAAACAGAACGATGCCTCCACACTTACACTAAAATCTGAATTTCTAATAACATTTGTGGAGTGAAATGAACATGCAAATATATCGCACACGTTAATGTTACAGACTTACATAAACTAGATGTGGCATTTATTTTAATCAATGCTAAAAAAACTCATAATTAAAAAATATAGAAAAAGAGAGTCTAGTGCCAGATGTGCTAGGTTTCTCATTTTATTGATTTTTACAATTCTTGTTAGAAGTTTCTAAATATTTATCTGAGTACACTCCTAAACTAACACTACACACTAAAGAACTAAATATTATTATTTCAGAATCTGTTGTACATTTGTGTTTTTGTATAATAACTTCACGCTGATGATGTTATTAAACGAAAGCTTGAATGTTTAGATGGACATACCTCACAGATATCAAATAGAATGTTTGTCACAAGCATAGATTATTGTTTGGAACAGCATAAATATACTATCTATACTTCTAAACTAATATTATAAAGCTGAAGAGTTTGTTTGTTTGAACGCGCTAATCTCAGGAACCACAGGTCTGATTTGGAAAATTCTTTCAAAGAAAGGTATAGACAAGTAAAAATAACTTTACAACCTATTCTCATTTGTAAATCACCTTCAAAATCTTTTAAATTGATCATCTCATTCCAGACATGTGCGAATACAAACACGGTGAGACGATATTACATTTCACAGTACTTCTCGTACCCATTAAGTAACAATTAGAACTTAACCCATCCAGTAAATCTAACCCGTTTAGACCATAGCACACGTAACCCGTTAGAGCCCCGAAATGTTTAATTTCGTCCCCTTCGGAGGGTACAACATACCCTCCCCTAGAAGTCACCCAACCACTTACTTGGTAATATATGATAGGTATAGTGCACCTTAATCACTTATATAATTGTAACATTTATTTTCTTGATTAAAATACTTGTTTTTATTGTATGGTCAGCAAGCGCATGTTGTAAATGATATTACATTATTACATTCATTTATTCATTTTAGTTTAAGTTTACGATTATTATTTTATGACACCTAACTAGCTTCCGGTATTAAAAGTTTATAGGTTGGCAGAATGGTTGTTAATGCTATTAAATTGAATTTTGAATTGAAAGTGTTTTGACTCAATTTTGTTTTTAATGTTGAAATGTGTAACGATTATTAAAAAAAAGTTAATACATGAACTAGCATATTATAAAGAATTTCTCCTTATAGCATTTATATAAATATCCTTAAAATATTAAACAGCATCTATGTCGTACGATTTAAAACCTCTCTTATTTTTTATTTTTTTTATTTGTCGGTCTATTATTGCGTATTAACTAATGAAATAACTTTCAAAACATAAGTAACTATTATATATGGAAACACGTAAACCAGAATTAAAATATATTAAGTAGATTTTGAGTAAACAAAAAAAATATCCCTAATTCTTCATTTTCTATAGGTACCTACTAGCTGCTGTTTTAGCTATTACCTATTAAGGTACGTGTCGACGATAATATTGATGTAGGCCCTTAATAACATAAATTCATCAACTTTTTATGATAAAATAAGGACAAGGAAATAAAGGTTAAAACATAACAAAGTATAAAGTTAATCTAGTTTATAGTACGTATACTAACCAAATTACGGCGCCAACTTCTTCAAAAGAAACTCTTATTAAGTGAATAATATTATGAACTTAATTATTCAAAGAAACTCTCAATGATCTGAAGTTTACAACGAGTTTTAGACTTTTATGCTGCCATTACATACCGTAGAAGAATGTACGGTTAGCAGCGTTCAACGTCGACTATTTAAACGCTCTTACTCTTCGCGAAACTCTAAGTTTATCGTAGCTCCTAACTGCGCGCTCAATGTTGGTATAAAAGACCATATTAAGTTGGGCTACCAACCCCTTCTATTGCTATGAAAATTACGAACTAGGAGTGATACTGTTTCGTAGTTAACAGTTCAAATTATACTGGTGTTTAGAAGTAAGGAATGCGAGATATTAAGCGTCTGTGCATTCATTCGTGTGTTCTTGTTAGTAGGTACCTACTGTTTGGTAATTCTGATGTTCTCAGGAAAATTTGAGCTAACGTTAAAGCGTTTTGTTCGTAAAGGCTCATGTGAATGTATACGATGAACTCTTGCTAAGTAACGAGCACTTTCTTTTTCAACTGAAACATTATTGCACTATTTTTGGAGTAATGTTTTATTTTTGTGATTTACCACCTAGCTTTTTGCCAACGATTTCATATTAGGAGTGAGGCGTATTTATCGTAACAGGTAGATTTCATTGTGAATTAAAGATACCAGATACTAGCTGTTGCTGCAATTAAGAAATCACTGTGATCAAAAATAACAGGCAATACCATTCAACCGTCCATACAAATTATTAAAAAAACAGCTGAGAACAGCTCTGCATGAACTGTGAACAAAGAACAGCTGTCCTTTTTTCACAGTTCATTATTATCCGAAAAATATAGTTGGTAGTTTTTCAAGAAGAAATCATTCTACATATGATACATCCATCTTTGGTTGTGTAATGTGTTATCAGGAACAGCCCGCCAATGCATTAAATATAGTTGGTCGCTTATCAAGAACAAATCCTTCTTTATAAGTAACTTTCAAACTTGGTCGTTTTATCTGTTATTTACTCTGTCTCGTTCACGCTTATTGCATTGGCACGTGCTAAAACGAGATGCAAGTTATATAGAGTATATATATAGAGTAGATTAACATGAGTTGCCAGAACGGAACTTTCTTGTAATTCGAACAGAAAATTGATAATAAAAAAGGATCAATTAATAATCTAATATATAAAATTCACGTGTCACAGTGTTAGTTACCGTACTCCTCCGAAACGGCTTTTATGAAATTTGACATGCATATTCAGTAGGTCTGAGAATCGGCCAACATCTATTTTTCAAACCTTTTTTTTAGTATGGCAAAACAACGTTTGCCGGGTCAGCTAGTTTTATATAAAATTATAACAATTCAATATTTTAAACTTTAATTTCTAGACGAAAAATGCGCGATTTAGAACGTTTTTGTTTGTGTTAATCAAATTTTATATTACAAGCAAATGTAACTTTAACAATGGATGATAAAGGCGAATTTGAATTGATACTTGAATTATTACAATTTTTTTTTAATTTCTCCCTATAAAACCTAAACAAAAATACAGTTGTATGCTGTAATTTCAGTAAAAAATAAATAAAAAAAGTTTTGAGTTTGTGAACTTAATAAAAGGTTTAGTTCTAATAAAGTATAAATGTAATGAAATGATTTAATAATATACATACAATTATAAAATATAGGTACAAGTTTTGTTTAGTTATATCGGCAACATGTCGAGTAAAAAAGTAAGTGCTGCTTGGGACTATTTTGTGGACATAGGTGAGAGTTATGCAACCTGCAACATTTGTAAAATTGTCTTATAAGTCATCAGTGACTAATTTAAAGGTTGTATGTATGTTATTATTAAATTAATAAATAGAAAGACCTGTTTTTATTTATTGAGATAAAATGAAAATGTAGGATTAATTTCAGCTCTTTTTAGTTTTGATTTTCTAGGTTCCATTTCATTTTATTCATTCGACTTGGAAACTTGTGGTCTAAATTCGAAGACGCAGCCGGAAGCTGCTTCTATCTAAATATAACAGCCTGTTATTTAATAACAGGTATTGACACCTGTTTTCTTCGTATAACAGTAACAGGAATAACAGATATCACTTTTCTGCTGTTATAACCCATCGCTATTTCAAATGTCGAAAAATGGATCGCAATGCCTCTATAAAAAGTACTACGAACTTTTATACAAACTTTCTTCGTTCCTTTTGAATGTAAACATGTGGAACAAACATTAATTTGCTTATCCTGCAAATCAACGATATCCTTACTAATTTATAAATTCTAAAACGAGTTGATGACACTAGACAAATTTTGACGAGCTTAAGTGTTAATGTGTCTAACGAAACTATAGCGCGATTTAAAAATATGGTACAACGCCATCTATCGATTGTCATAGTAAACTTCTATTTGTTAAGGTTTAATTTCTAAATTTCACGCGTACGAAGTCGCGGGCAGCAGCTAGTTCATAATAAGTTTACCTAACATTATTTAACACGAGTCATTTACTCAAATAATATCACTTTTTAGCCCGACGTTTTAGAGACTACAGTCACCGTGGTCACGGATGGAACTGACCACGTCTACGCTCTAAATACGTAACAATTGCTTTAAATTTTTAAATTATAAACCTTTATACATATACTTCTACTCTACTTTTCTCCGCTTAGGTCGACTTTAATAAAATGCTGTTTTTGGTCGTGTTTCGTACATGTAGAAATTTTTTTATTATGAAAAAATGTAAGGCCCTACGACCTAGCAATGCGATTCCTCTATTAGCTTTATACAAAAATAACTCAAGTAATACCGCAAATATTTAATATAATTATAACGTAAAAATCAACCCACTCATATTTATAGAAGCTATAGATTAATACTATGTTATTTGAGAAGGCAATATTACATGTAAATATTTCATTACGTTAAAATATAATGGAGCTTAACAGAACCTTTTATCGGAGCCTTTCCATGTATAATATTATGTGTATAGAAAACCTTTTTTCAACGGAGAAATATTAGAAAGGAATAAATATTCATGTCCTTTTGAAAGAGGAAAGTGTTCCGTAAAAAATTCTGTATTATGGACTATGTGACGTCATTTTTAATACTTTTTATTACAGTGTATGTATTTTTTTCTTCAGTGTATGTTCTTCAATTATCTTTCTGTATTACAGCATGGGTTTTTGGATTCAAAACCTGCTTCGTGACTTTCGTCAAAAATACTAACTTATTATAATTAATTTTACTTGATAGGAAATTAAGACATCGTATATGCCTATGATTAGATAAGCCTGATAGTGGTCTGATTTTCGTACCTCAAACATTCCAGACTAACCTGGCACTGAATCTGAATTGTGAATTCAAAGCAGCTTTCAAATGTACATTGACCAGGAACTTAAACTGAAGACTTTGTCGAAATTTGAATGCTTTCCCATCATGTTATTAGGTGCCATAGCAGAACGCACGGATAAAATACATATAAATCTGTCAAATTTATGTCATGTCATAAAATAAAGTGTAAAACATATCTATCAAGAAAATTCGCTTTTAATAGCTCGCTTATTAAAATTACAGCGCGCAATCCATCTTGACTAACATTTGATGACACGGGAGACTTGAAAATCCACGTTGTCCCACCCGACCATAAATCAAAGTCACGTGGGCTCTTTCAATTAATTCTCGGTTACCGCCGTGATATTATATGTAAGTAGTATATTTGCATCAGAATATGTAATCGGCAGAATGTCCATTGTAAGTACTTAGTAAAAAGGGTCAAGTACATTCCGCCCACGGTCCCATTGTGTGGTATACAATATACTTTTGTTTGTCTTTCTCATTTTGGTGGTCGGTTCATATTTGATTTCGGCTCATTTTCTGCACAGTTGCTCAGTTGAGTCTACACTAAGTTTTCGGCTAAAGATTTTCCTTTGATTTTACCATTGTTTTGTTTGTGTATTTGTGTTTGCTTGGCGTATTTTGTGGTTGATATTGAAATAACTTGGCTTCTTTTATTTTCAGGTAAGATTCGGATCTTTTTTCTTAAAGTGGTGTGGTAAGTTTATTGTTTGTAAAGATTGTAATGATACTCCAATGGCTGATACATTTGTGTCAATATCTTGAACTGCTAAAAGGAATATCTGTGAAAATGATACTAATAATAACGATAGTACTATAATGTAAGTAATGGATGGGAGATATTAGAAATCTATTATAATTGTGTAGAAGAAAAGACAAATGTTTCACAAAACAAGACAGACAAAGACAAGTTTGATTTCTAAATTTCACGCTGACGAAGTCGCGGGCAACAGAAAGAACTGAGTTTAAACTTTTCTAGGCCATCATATTTGTCGTGGTGTAACTGCAAGTATAAATAAATATTGTTTATTTTATAAATAAATAAATATTCATAGACAATTCACACAACGTCCTCTGGTCCCAAGCTAAGCTTATATGCTTGTGTTATGGGTACCAGAATACGGATAGAATACATAAACTACTTTTCTTTTGTAAACACATACTTATAATACATAGAAACACCCAGACGCAGTACAAACATTTGTATGACAATTATAAATATCACACGAATGATTGTCCAGAGCGGGAATCGAACCCGCGACCTCGTGTCCGGCAGTCCGTTACATGAAGCTCGTCGCTATTTGATACAAACAAAGCAAATAATGTTGTTTAAATGCAACATAATACATAAACTGTCTCCGCAGTAAATATAGAATATAATACGGACATAGTTGATGGAATAGTTTGACCATTCGCTATAATTGAATCGTCCGCGATTGTGCCGGGGGAGTACAAGGACGATTTCAAATGTTGCCAGAGAGGATAACTACGAAACAGAGTGGCTAGTGAAATGTTATCACTTATTTTTATTTATATTTCTCATGTTTTCCTGTTAAACATCATGTTATGGATTTATTCAATATTTTTAACAAGATATTTATGACAAAAGTGAAACTTTTATTAACGTAATGTTTGTATTTACCTATCCTATGGGCAAAGGCCTGACGTAGGTATGTGGATATGTCAGTATTTTGCTTGACTATGAGACCATGAATTTTAAAGTCATTTGTCGTTAAAGTACGTGCAATATTTTTTATAATATAGTAGGTATTCTGATAATAAGTGGGTGTCGTTTAATGTATTGTACACTCATTTTTTCATGGGTGGTGATACGGAAATATAATGGGCAACTAATTTAAATATATAAGTTGCTACCAGTAAATAAGGCACCTAGACTTTATTTAAAATCTATACTTATAATAAATCTGTAGAGAGGTCAATTCTGTACATGAAATATATTTTCAAAATAACTATCAGGGGGTGATTAGTGGTGGATACTGATGCCAAAAATGCAATCAGTAAAAATTTTGTCTGTCTGTCTGTCTGTCTGTCTGTCCGTCTGTATGTTCCTTATAGAAACAAAAACTACTCAACGGATTTTAACGAAACTTGGTACAATTATTCTTCATACTCATGGGCAGGTTATAGTATACTTTTCATCACGCTACAATCAATAGGAGCAGAAAAGTGAAGGGAAATGTTGGGAAAACGGGAGAGGTTACTCCATTTTTTAAGCTTCCGTCGCGTGTGCAGCCTTAATGGTGAAAGTTACATAGAAATCATGTATGACGGAAATATTCTACATAAAATTGTCTAAAAAATATCCCGCAACAGCATATAATTATCTATATTTTATGGTTGACTCACAATGACACGTGTAACTCCTGATAGCTTAGCAGTTCGGAGCATTCTGATTATATTTGTTTACTCTTACGTTTATAATACTCTCACTCAAGCAGTAGTTAAAAATGTTGCAAAAACGGGGAACATTTCCAAAATTTACGCGGACGGAGTCAAGGGCAACAGCTAGTTTTAAATAAAATGTATGCAAGGATGTATTACATTTATGGCAAAACATTTTAATGATTATCTCATGATTTGAAACTTATAAAACAAATTTCTTGTTGTACACCAATCACAAAAAGATTTTGTTGGCATTGGTGTTACCTACATATTAAGTATTCAGTAAAACGCATCTTATTATGAAATATCGCACTAATTTTACGCTTATCTCCGTCAAATGATCGAACGATTAAAATTCCTATGCAAATTAGTATGTTAAATGTCAGTGAGAAACGCGTGAATTTCCGTAATAAGGACGCTAGAACTTTGACGTCTTCATATTGTCAATGTGGAATTGTGGAAAGAGATTTCAGCTTAGGTTAATTTACGTGATATTGTAGTGGTTAAATAGGAACGTGTAATGAAATCATTGTAAGCATTTTATTTACTAAAAATACAAAAATTTAAATAAGTCTGTTGCATATTTTTGAAGATATAAGCTCACATAGGGACATACATACAAAAATCGTACGTCGACTTCGTTTTATAATAAGTAGAAGATTGTATTTAATCTCCATATGTTACTGTCTTTTTAAGTTTAATTTAATTATACTTAAGGATATGAGGAAGAATTTGCATTTCAGCTCCGAAACATAGATAACGAGATACGAAGACACGAATGAAGCTACCTATAGCGTAAAGCTACCGATTATTAACTATTTGTTAAGATTAATATTATAGTTATTAATACATTAGCGATACTATCAAGTAATGTGCTACTGCGTTAGATTAGATTCTGTGCTATTAACTTAGTAGTCAAGTAACACGTCTCAGAGAAGCTCCACTAAGGAACCAGGTCGCTTAGGTAATTGTACCTGAACTATTATGTTACCTACATCTAACCTTCTTGTAAATGCACTAAACTTTGTTAAAATATTATATGTAGTAAGATTTAACAGCGTGTTGTTTTAAGAAATTCGCTCATTTTGCCTAATATTGGAAAATGGTTTATCTTGACAGATTATTAGGTAATATAATGAATGCAGATGCTCACGAATTCGTGCATGTGAAATGTTGCATAATAATTTAGGATATTCCCCCTAAAAGAACGAAATTTTTAAAAAATCTCGCTGTTATTTAGCATATCCTTTTATGTCTTTATGTACCTACCTAAATTAGGTACCTTTAAATTTAAACAGAAAAAATTGGTCAAGTGCGAGTCGGACTCGCGCACGAAGGGTTCCGTACCATTATCTATGCAACATAAGGCAACGTTATTAGTATCGAGCAAGAAACGGTGAAAAAATCATGTTTGTTGTATGGGAGCCCCCTTAAATATTTATTTTATTTTATTTTTAGTATTTTTTGTTATAGCGGCAATAGAAATACATCATCTGTGAAAATTTCAACTCTCTAGCTATCACCGTTCTTGAGATACAGCCTGGTGACAGACGGACGGACGGACGGACGGACGGACGGACGGACGGACGGACAGCGAAGTCTCAGTAATAGGGTCCCGTTTTTACCCTTTGGGTACGGAACCCTAAAAAGTAAAGCAGCACGAGCAGGATTTAATCGCACGACCTCAGAATATCATTCCGTTGCTCTAGCAACTAAGCTATCATTGCGCTTGCCATTAACCAATTTTTCTGTTACAATATTTCTCAATTGAATCCATATATCGCTTCTATGTACAACAATAGGTACTCATAGATTCTCTAATCACTCTGTATTAATCTTGCCTATTATTGACAAAATGTTCTGATTTAAAAAATATTGCCAATTCAATATTTATTATTAACCGAATCCAAGATGGCCGACTAACCGTAACAATAGAGGTCACCGATAAATTGTCGAATCAGACGCCTCTAGAGGCCTAGGTCCATTTTTCCCCAAGGCCCTGAGGCTAGAATTTACTGCTTACGAACGTGTTACTACAAATTGGTAAATATTTCTTAGATGTGATAGGTTTTGTCCGATCAAGATCCTTTTTTTTAAATATGTTCAGTGTCCATGTAATCATAGGGATAGTGTTTTACATATTTTGAGATTTTGTCTGTTTGTATCGCATACGGGGCTTTATTATTTCATACACTTTATAAAAATGTAAGAACTCGATAGGATAATAATTCACATTGTTATAATATTTCGCAAGAAAAACTATTATTGTTAGGATTCGGGTCGATTTCATATTGCACCCATTGCATTGGGACCAATTCTATGTGCACAACTTTACTAAACTTAACTAAATAATGAAAACAACTATGGCGCATTTTGATTAATTGGCTATTTCGTTGTGCACATTTTTATTAATTAAATTCGTTAGTCTATGTACCGATTTTCTAATAAAAAAATTCCATTATAAAAATGACGGACTTCGTAGTCTAGTGGTTTTTTATATGGAGGCCATTCACGAGGTCGCGGGTTCGATTCCCGCTCGGGACAATCATTTGTGTGATGTTTATAAATGTCATACAATGTTTGTACTGCGTCTCGGTGTTTCTATGTATTATAAGTATGTACTTACAAAAGAAAAGTAGTATATGTATTCTATCCGTATTCTGGTACCCATAACACAAGCATATAAGCTTAGCTTGGGACCAGAGGACGTTGTGTGAAATGTCCGTGAATATTTATTTATATATTTATTAACTGCCGAATTGTGTTATTGACATTATCAATTGTCATTTTTTTATAAAGTAAATTTAGTTGTGCATGAAGAATCGGTGCCAATGTCAATCTAGGGACGGGAAATTTGAAATTACTATAGGGCAGCATAGATCAAAGTATCAAATACTCTCTCCATGTGAATCATGCAAGACATAATAGTTCAATGAAAAGAAAAATTAGAAAGTATTTCGAAAAACTCAAAACATATCCCTTCTGACTGTCGAACAAAACATATGCGTAGCGAAATCACGACACTATATCATATAGGAGAATGTTAAAGTCTATGATTTAAATTCATATAATTGCACATGAACGTCAATATAACTCTTTGTAAATACTAAAATACAATAGCCATCAATAACTTATTCAATTTATGATTACTTAAGTCTATCACTCGAAGTAGAACCTACTATTACAAGAATGTCTATTTTAGTAGTCTAACTTGATAGTATCAATGAAAGTTGCACCACTATTGCACTTTAATGGTCGCTATTTCACGGAAAACTGTACTCGTTCAACTCATACCAATTTAGCACGTGTACGGTTCCCGATTTATAAATTATTAATAAGGTTCTGTCCTACTGTTTACTGTCTACTGCAGGTTTGATAAAGTAAGCTTTATTAATACATTTTTCTGGACCCAACTCATTTTGTGGTTTGATTTATACACAGGGAAAATATTTGTAATAATGTATCATCGGCGGGCTTCGTGGCGTAGTGGTTCTTGTACTGGACTGCCGTTCACAAGGTCGCGGGTTCGATTCCCGCTTGGGACAATCATTTTGTGTGATATTCATAAATGTCATACAAATGTTTGTACTACGTCTGGGTGTTTTCTATGTATTATAAGTATGTATTTACAAAAAAAAAGTAGTTTATGTATTACATCCGTATTCTGGTACCCATAACACAAACATAATAAGCTTAGCTTGGGACCAGAGAACGTTGTGTGAAATGTCCATGAATATTTATTTATTAATATTTATTATCTTTGTTTCTATATGTGAAACTAGAAAACAGGAAATTTGTAAATATTTTATTAAATACTTACACGTATTTTATTCAATAAAATAACTCCATAAGTTTCATTAATTAATTATTTTTAATGATAGTAAGAGAGAGAGAGAGAGAGAGAGAGATCAGAAACTCATCATCATCATCATAACATCACGTCTTTTTCCCATGGGGCAGGCAGAGACTATAGAGCGCCATTTGCTACACTCCAAATAAATACTTCCTTGGGTTTACTTACACTCGTACATCCCATTTATTTAATTAAAACTTTAAAACAAAATTTTACGGATTTAGACGAGTTTATTTTTGTTTTCAATCTTTTTTTAGTTTCAAAAGGCAAAAAATAGTTATATCGCCTAATACTTGTCTAAATATTGTTCTATATTGTACACCTATAACAAGAGTTTCATACAAAGTGCGTTAAATCTCATTTACTTACTGTTAGAAGGTCTCTATTTTTTAAGTGAGTATTGTCATTTAAAGTTTAAAAAACAGAAAACACATTACATTATTAACATAATATTTTTAATGTACTTATCATATTTCTTTTACCAATATTAATATTAACCTATAAATAGATAACCACAATTTCATGGAATGTTAGTTATATCCGAAATTATCTATTCTATTATTAAATTGAACCTTAAATGTATGTAATACAGGAGCTAGTATCCTGAACCCAATAAATAACAAGATAAGTTAAGTGCTTTTATTTTTAATGGCTCATAAAAGTTTGGTCGAACAATAAATAATATGTTTATCCTTAGGAAGGCCATAATGATGGTCGATGCATTATTGTAATGGCGGTGTTGATTTGTAAGCACAAGTATAATCTTATTTGGACCAGCGGGGTTACTCTTGACAAATTGTAAACGTGAACCGTTCGAGTTTAATTCGACTTGGTGACATTTCGACATGGAAATGAAACCAGCATGAATCGGACAGTTACTCTGTTTATAAATAATCATAATCTGTTCCCCTATTGAGAGTTCGAATAGTTTATGGTTTTTGAGTGATTGGAGTCTACATTTTACAAGAATTCTAGTAGTTCCTTTATTGAAACGTGCGTGAAGAAACAAACATTGACGATAAAAACCGGCCACTATCACTGATATTAAGCTTAACATGATTGTATATCTGATTTGGTTAGGTATCAGATGATGTCATACAAATATTTAAATTTAAAGAAAATAGTTTGTCTAACTACGAATTAAAACCATGACAACTTTTAATAATAATTTGTAGTACGCTTAAGTCATTTCATTCTCCGTGTGGTGACGGATTAAGAATACAAGTGTCACCACTCCATCTCCTCCCAAGGGTGCTGTAAAAATCAGCTAAGGGATATTGCACACAGATCCTCTGTGAGAGACTGTTCTAACACGCCTGGTCAGCGCGGCACAGTAGACCATAATCCCTTCCAAAGGGAGGAGGCCCCTGCCCAACAGTGGGACGTAAATGGGCTGGAGAGAGAGAAAGTCATTTGCATTACCAAATGCTTTACGAGGCCTATTTATTGATACACTAGCTAATGCTCGTAACTTCGTACGCGTGGAATTGAGAAACAAAACCTTTACAAATATACAAAAAAGCCATTCTCTGGAACCACTCTATCTATTAAAAGAAACCCCATCAAAATCCGATGCGTAGTGTTGAAGTGAGAACATACATACAAAAATAACGATTTTGTTATGAAATAAGTGAAGATAAACTTAGTAGCGATAAGAATATTGGTATATAAAATGCATAACTGTAAATAATTAAAGAGTATTAAATAAGATGAATCGATTGTGATAAATCACGAATGGGTACAATCGAGTTAGCTGATATCTAGAAACGATAGTAGTGGCTCAGAATTTAAGCCCAGAAGCAGTTAAGACGTTTAGGAGACATGCGGCTGGAATTTTGTCTTTTACTTCTTATGCTGTAAATAATACGATTATCTTTGAATATATACTTATTCATCATGTAGATCGTGTAATGTATCGAGTGAGCAATAAATAGATTTTTACCTACCTGCTTTAAAGGGTATAAAACAAACTAGACATATTTTTTTTATATTAGTAATGTCATCTTATGTGATCGCTTGCTAATATTTTTCAGAATTGAATTTAATTGCCATGTTAAGTTTTTAACCGACTTCAAAAAAGGAGGATGTTTTCAATTCGTTTGTATGTTTTTTTTCTTTTTTATATGTTTGTAACCTCATAACTTTTTGGCGAAGGGATTTTAAGGAATCCTTTTTTTATTTGAAAGCTGCTGGTTTCCGTTTGGTCCCATTGGCACCAGGTCAGGATCTGATGGTAATCTCCTAAGAAATCGAGGAAAGCCCTCAAATTTCAACTTTTTTTTTAAATATACAATTATTGTTATCTTTACTAATATTAGCTGTTGCTCAAAACTTGCAAAAAACAAAAAAAACTCTCCAAATATTATAAATACAAAAAAGCCATCCTCTTGAACCACTCTATCGAATTAAAAAATTACAACAAAATCCGTTGCGTAGTTTTGAAGATATAAGCGCACATAGGGACATACTTACAAAAATAACGAATTTGTTTTATAAGATATAAAAGACTATACATATATATAAAGCTGAAGAGGTTGTTTGTTTGTTTTTTGGTTTGGCCGCGCTAATCTCAGGAACCGTAAACCAGATAACCGTTGGCCAGATATGAAAAATTCTTTCAGTATTGTATAGTACATTTATCGAGGAAGACTATAGGCTATATAACATCACGCTGCAACCTATAGACGTGAAGTATAAGTGAAAAATTTCGCAAAAACAGGGATTTTTTTCTCAATTCTACGCGTACGAAGTCGCGGGAACAGTTAGGTTAGGTTAGTATCTCCTCCAGGAACTTAATAAAACTTAGTTAATCGAGACAATCAAACCATAACAAAACCTAAAAACTGATCAAAGAAAAAGGATGTTAAATATAAAACTGAAATAAAAACTTCTTCTATCAAAAACCACCTCTGAATAATTAATTTTATGTGCTCTTAAAAATAATATCACTTTACTTTTTATAATTCTTTCATATGATGCAAAGTTAATTGCATCGCGGGCGGGCGGGCTTGTAGAAAATGGACATCGTCCTACACATCGTGCATGTTTTATCAAAGCTTCTTTTTGATGAAGTACAAAGTGGCTTAGATACCATTTTGTGACATTACTCACACTTTGGGTAAAAATATATCCTGAATTATCTAAATATAATCATATTTCCTTGCTCTTACATGTACCTACGTAAAATTTAGCTTAAAGGAAGTGTTTTACTGTTTTTTTTTCAATATAGGTAGACATTTAACACAACGTCCTCTGGTCCCAAGCTAAGCTTATAATAATATGCTTGTGTTATGGGTACCAGAATACGGATATATTGCATACACTACTTTTCTTTTGTAAATACATACTTATAATACATAGAAACACCCAGACGCGGTACAAACATTTGTATGACAATTATAAATACCTATCACACAAATGATTGTCCCGAGTGGGAATCGAACCCGCGACCTCGTGAACGGCAGTTCATGAACCATTCAACCACGAGGCTTGTACAAAGAAAATATAAACGAATTTCGTGGAAGAGGATATGAAAGAAAAATTACCATTTTGATACGATACGATTGTGGTCTAGTAGTTCATGTAACGGACTGATATTCACGAGGTTGCGGGTTCGATTCCCGCACAAACAGGTATATATGTGATGTCTATACAACTTGCACCGAAATGAGGAGGATACCTAAGTAACAATCAAATAAGGTTGACTTAGGGGTCAGAGGAGGTTGAGTGAAATGTCCATGAATGAATAAATATCTATTTCCAAACACAATACGACGTCCGCGACGTCGATTTTGACGTCCGACAAAAAAGTATGAAAAAACACCGTAATTAATTATAATGTTTATTAAACTGCTGGACTCATGACTTATAGCAGCGTGGGTTGCTATTCTTCTAGAACACTCGTTTTCATCAGTGGACTGGAAAAGACTAATAAATGGATGGATAAAAATCAGTGTGAATACATATTATTATGTTTATATTTAGTCAATTTGTTAATTTTTTTAGCTTATAAAGCCAAACTGGTGTCCGGATATCCGTAGTTTACCAGTAATAGGTGTATTGGTCTCTCCGTGTGGTGACGGATTAAGAATACAAGTGTCACCACCCCATCTCCTCCCAAGGGTGCTATAAAAGTCAACTAGGGGATATTGCACACAGATAATGTACCGCTATCTTAACCGCTTATCGTAGTCTTCTAGCTTCTGAGCGTGAAGCTAGAAGACTACGATAAGCGGTTAAGATAGCGGTACATTAGGTTAAGGATTTTCAAGATGTTAATTTTAGAAACCGTCAAAGATGACCAATATCCTCTGTGAGAGACGTGAACTCGAAAATAAACCCTGTGACAATACGCCTGGTCAGCGCGGCACAGTAAACTACAATCTCTACCAAAGTGGAGCAGGCATGTGCCCAATGGTGGAACGTAAATGGGCTGGAGACAGACAGGAGACAGGTATATTGTTATACATAATTATATTGTTACAATTCTTTAAACTATTTATACTTTGTATAAAGTATTTTTTCTGTTGTAAGTATTTTCTAGAATCAATAAAGCTGTGTCAACTACGATAAGTTAAATACAAGTAGGTACCTACACCAAAATGTTGATTTTTTAGGAGATTTCTCATAACCTGGTAGTGATTTCCGTCTGTAGTCATAAGTTTCGTCAATATCAATATCAATAATGTCAGTTTCATTTCATATTGACTTTGTATAATTTATACGTAAAGAAAATTCATTTTGACTGTCTCTAGCCTATTATAAAATATTAGTCTTTTGTACGCCAACTTTATACATTCTCCTCAGTAGCCCATTACCGTCGCACTGTAAGGCACGGGCATCCTCATTTTAAAAGAAACTTTGATCTACCAAGTCGCGCTGGCCAGACGTGATCGCTTAGTTACCAGTTTTCCGTCTCTCACAGAAGATATGATATGCTTATCCTATTCCTTAGCTGGTTCTTACAGTAGGGAAAGAAATGGGGTTATGACACTTGTATTCTTAATCCCTCAATACATAAATGGCTTTATACACTAGGACACTATAAATATTAAAGGCAACAGAAGCCATCGAACAGTAGGCCCGAGAGCCTATCATCTCTTTACCGTCTATACAATTGAGACAAAAAGACTCGACTAATCCGACTTGATTTACTCGACTCTGCATTCCCCATACATGGAGAGCTTGATCCAAATTTATTGCGATAATAACCAGTGTTGTAATGGTGCACACTCACTGTGACGTATAAAAAATATCTATTGATCAACTACAGCATCTTAATATTTTTGGACTGCTAAGATTTATATCGACATTAAATTAATGATATCAATACTGTTTATATGTTGATATTATAAAAATTAAAATTATTTTCTGAACGTAGCACTTATAACTTTCGTCGTGCAGTTATGGCAATGGAAGCCAAGGAGTTTGTACTTTGAGAAGACACGTGTCATTAGCCCAATTACCTTTTTATGCCCAGGTTTAGTAAGCCACTCTTTGCTGTAAATAGGATAAATTTATTAATAATGTTTTTCCCTATAGTTAATTAAAGTGATCAAAATTTTATAAGCACATGATCTCCAGTAGGTACGGTTCCTAATTGTAACTAAGTTACAATGTTTAATCTTGTATTTAAAGCGCTCAGCCCACGTAATAGCGCCCAACCTATTCCAAGTTTTACATTAAAAGTTATGATATGTTGTATGGGATTATTATATGTGAGTTTATTACTGCCGACATTTTGGTACGCGTTTAACAAAATATATTTAATATTTGCTAGCGATATTATCTATTAAAAAATATACGATGTACATCTTGAATCAGTAATGCCTATTGTGCGTTTGTAGATTTGAAACAGATTAATAGTTTAAAATAAAATTTGGTAACTTTTAAATAACACACCATGATTGTTTAGAAATCCGTCTGTCTGACGCCTTTTCATGCCAAAATTACCTACGGTACAGATTTAAATAACTAGTTTTGGTACACAAATACTCTAGAATTATATTAGACACAAGATACATTTTTCGCGTTTCACTAGACATACTGATTTCGACGACTAAGAATTTCACAGGCAACAACTATTCTGTATTTAATATAATTGAACTTTTCCATGATTCGACAAAATAAATTCAAAAATCTAAAAGTAAATAAAATTCCGCAAGTTTTGATATAAAGATTACAAGAAGTATAAGAAAACATTGTATGCTCATGTGAATATTAGGGTAAGTAGGTCGCATAAGAATGGCGGCCTTACGACCCGTAGTCATGCAATTCAAATTTATTTATTGTTTGAGTACTTTAACAGAAAATGCAATGATCTTTAACCATTCGAAGTATTGAGGTTGATTGATTGTGCATTTTGAAAGGACTTTTAATGCAACAGTATATATACTTAACCGTGTGTATTTTATATGTGCATGTCCTATCTCATTTTGTGTTTTAACAGTTATTATTGGTATATGCTAAACGCCGGTGTAGCCAAAATAAATAGCTAATCTGTAAATTTTATAGCAGTGTTCCAGTGCATTTCTGTGAAATATCGTTATCAGTAGCAACAACAGTTACGGCAACTGTTCTCGTAAATGATACTGCAGATGGAGCATCACAGGATCAAGGATATTTTTCTAGCAATTCAATTATTAACTATGAGAAAAATAAGGACAGAAGTTGTTTAAATGAACCGTTTATAGACAGAAATCTTAGTATGCAGTCTTTCATTTAATCAAAATTATTTAACTGAGAAACTTTATGTCCAAGGACAAGAAAGTTACTTACATAAAATAAATATACTTAAAAAATATTTATTTATCATGCAGTTACATAACACAAGTAATGTATGTTGAGTAATACACTGTGGAAAAATCGTAATGAAATTAGAATTAAAGCCATAATGTAGTGCAGCGTTATAACGAAGAATTAGATGGATAATAACTTTAATAGTATTTACGAAGACAAAGTTGAGATAAGTCGAAGGTAACATGCAGATAAGTCGACATATTGATACGTTGCGAGGCGTGCCTCGCGCGTGGGACGTACAGAATTGCCCCGGGCCTTTATCTCAACCATAATCACTTTGAACAGCCGAGTGGCTCGCGATTACAATCTTAAATCCCCCGTAAATTTTCTATTCCGAAGGGCTATTATAATAGAAGAACGTCGACGGGTTTGAGGGTAAAAAATATACACGAATAATTTCATCATAGCACTCCCCCTGTTGATTGCAAAATTTCAATCAAGCTCGTAAATGGTGTACAGTTTCGGATCGACACTCGAAACAATATATTTTTTGGGGTTGCAACTGCAAAAACTATGAGCATTCCACTTTGAAAGTTAAAACAATGACAGAAAGATAGGAATTTGATTGTTTTTGTATTGTCCACACATGCATTTAGACGACGATTGCAGTACATAGCGTGGATTTATTTTGTAGTATTGAAATGACATCGCTAGCTTGATTTATTTGTGTTATATTGATTGGATGTAATAATTAAGCAGCGATGAAAAGGGTTGTGAATTATTACAAGATCTGCTGGTAACTTTTATATTACGCAGTACCGTATAAAGGCTAGTTTGAAAAAAAATATTTTGACCTTCTTTCCCAACCCACATATAAATATGCTAGTATATCCAAAAAAAATATTAATAAATCAATTGTTTAGAATAAGTTAACGTTTCCTTACTGCGAATAACGAAAAATATTCTGCATACAACTTAATATCTATTCTGCGAAATAACATGATTGTGAAAAGGATTATTGACAACAGTGACTCCCAAGTCTCCGACATGATATGTTAAAAACTAATACCTACATAAGTAAAAAAAAAACAACTAATGACTAAATTCATAAGGAGAATCACAGTAAAGTAAGTTTCTATTTTCTTAATTATCTACACCTACTTGGGTTCGTTTAATTTCACGTCATATAAAATTTCGTAATTTTATCATCTTAATGCAGGGGTCAAAATACACATTACTAAATTTTATCATCAAGCTTTCGACAAGTCTGTAGCAGTACTTAATGGTGATCAAAACTTGAGCCTCACCGTTATAAAATAATATTTGTTAGGCTAATTTATACCTTCTAACTTCAATATAGCATCGAAAATCGTCGAAACTTTATCGAATACATCTTGAAAATATATTTGAAACAGCATAGTATTAAAGTTTGTACCTTAGTGGTATGCTATTAAGGTGTTTTTATGTTAAAATAATGTTGTGACTTATGAGTTTCGCGGGTAGTTTTGAATGAAGCACGCGTAAGCACGTGCCGGGGACTCCCCGCTGGCACGCAGTCCTTGTTACAACGGCAACTGTTCCTCTCTGTAATTACACACAAATTAGACAAGATTTATAGAGGGGTGGGAACACCTTAGCAACTATTGTAGGTACTAATAACGGTTGGCTAGCCCCAATATTGCGTTTAATTCCGAACCTTCCAACGAAATATATTATAATGTAATCTGGATTAAGTTATATAAATAGTGCAAAGGTTCCTTGGTTCATAGTTTACACTTTTGGCCATAGGTCCATACCGTATCAAGATGGTATTTTGTTTACTCTATTAACCAAGCAAGCACTTCTTTGCTAGCCAAGAAAAGTTCACGAATAAAATGTATCCTATAACATCATGTAAAAATTTTCCCATTTCCCTTCTGTCTTAATTTTACTATTATAGACTTTTACTGCCTATAAACGAATCAACATAAAGCAAGGACCTCGTCTAAAAAGCGGAAAATTTGTTCTAGTATACCATTCTGATCATACGTGCTTTGATGGACACTAGTTTCAAGGTCAAAGTCAAAGTCAAATTCAAAGATTTACATTTCAAGTAGACAAGATAATAATACATGCTCTTTTCAAAAGTCAGAAGCTAGGAGTCTGTTCCAAAAGGGAGTCCCTTTCAAGGAGAGGAACAGTTCATGGATATTTTTTTCGTTGTTTCCTTTTTTTAAATTAAATTCATGACGACGAGTCTCGTGGTCGAGCGGTTCATGTAGCGGACTGCCGATCAAGAGGTCGCGGGTTCGATTCCCGCTCGGGACAATCATTTGTGTGATTTTTCTAATTGTCATACAAATGTTTGTACTGCGTCAGGGTGTTTCTATGTATTATAAGTATGTATTTACAAAAGAAAAGTAGTATATGTAGTCTATTCGTATTCTGGTACCCATAACACAAGCATATAAGCTTAGCTTGGGACCAGAGGACGTTGTGTGAAATGTCCATGAATATTTATTTATTTATTTATTTATGTTCACAACGAAAAAGGGGTGTGAGGATGATACAGGATAGTGCAATGTGTATGTGACGAATACGGGGGCACCCTAACAGAGCAAATCGACCAGCCACAGCAGAAGGCATCCGTTCACGAGTATAACGCACACATTTGTTCGAGATGTAGAGTTGTATTGCGTCACCAGAAGACATCAGCTCGTAACATAGATATTTAAAATCCATCATCACAATTATATGAATATACCTATGTTGTTATAGATAGAACAGTACTATTAAACTAAAGGGCATAAGTCATATAATACAATTACCATACATTATAAGGTTTTATGAGGCGTAAATGTATTCCACGGTGAAATTCAAGCTCGATTTTTTATGGCGTTGTAAAAGAGTTATGTATGTTATGACACCCTTTGACACGGATGTGTGTTGCAGTATTTGACAGGTTCATTTAACAGAGAAGGTGGACGTTTAGCAAACAATAATGGCGTTTTTAGTGCGGCCTTTTCATTTTTATGGGGTGTTTATTGGCCATTACAGGAAGTATGGAGCTCGCTGCTTCGTTTCTGCGGCACACTTAAAATGATTCATCTTCTCAGGTAAGAATTATCTTCACATTGTTCACGTATTGCGGCTTAATAAGTATGAAGAATGTGTTTTAGTTGGTAATTTTTTTCCATACATTTTGGTTGTCACATATATTATATACTTCTTGTTTGATACGTTAAATTAAAATATAACTCTAGCTACTTAAGCTGAGTAGTAAATGCTATAAAAATTGAGTTAGTTTATAGGAGGAATTTGAGTGATGTCATGTGTATTTTAATCTCTCATCTCAAGTACAATCACTATATTAGTCACATAACGTAGGCCTGAACATGGGCTTAGGCATACATTAAGTGGATAATACACATTGTTTTAGATTTCCTCGAAATATTCATTTATTAGTGTTATACACATAGTCTATCCCGACCGCTTTTTCCAGACCAATGGAGCTTAGGCCGAGATATATTCTGTATTGGTCAGTTTGAAGGCTCAATCAAAGTGCCCTTTTGGTTGAGTAATTACCAATACACAAACTTACAAGGTCAGGCGTAGTTATTTATAGAAAATCGATTTTGCAAACTATTTCAATTTATCAGAGAGAGAGTATTAAAATAATCAAAGTAATGTTACCCTAATTTTTCATTTTCTCACGACTCAAGTATGAAACTCAAAAAGCCTAAATAGTTCAATGAAACTTAACACCATAAGATCAACGAGGCAGTAAAGATACTTTTAATTAAATTAGACATTAATTAGTGATGATATGACTTAATTACAGATGTTATCTGCTACAGTAATGCATATCAAATTATACAAAATACCTATTTAAATTACAAGGCACAAATAGAGTCCCATATCTACATATCAGTTGTATATGTCTATAAACAATTCGGAGTTAACGAGCCGAGCCACGTTTATGTCTTTCATTTCCGGGATAAGTAACCACACGCATAGTACAGGTTACTTTTAGAAATATACTTTCTACTATAAATAAATTAAATGACAAAGAATGACTCTACAACTTTCCTGAGATTAAAATAATTTAAGCTTATATATTTAAGCTTATATATATATTATACATTTCGTTAAAAATTGCGCTAAATTTAAACGCAAAATTAAGTGCAAGCCCAAAAAACTCAAACGCGGTTTACATGATTTTGTCATTTTCTCTCTCGAAACAATTTTAAAATCATTTTACAAAATATCTTAAGTCAAATATATTCATAAATTACTAAAATCATTGCAGTTTAACATCTACAAATCTTTGAAAAATAATGGCATACAGTGTTTAATAGAACATCGTAAAACAAATTATTCCATTTATAAAAAATATTAATATAACTTTAAAAGGATTTGTTCTCACAAACTTGTGAAATAAGTAGAAAAGCCAATTTGTATATTTTATTTACTTTGAAATATTATTTTTCTTTCGTAATGAATTTGTATTACGCATAAAAATATAAAAATTGACAGTTTTTATTTGTTTGTTATTGGTTTTAAAGTAGCCTTTATCGAATTTGCTGTTTTGACCTAGTATCTTCTCCCATATAAATGTAGTGTGGATAAAAGTGACCGATATGACGCTTGATCTCAAGTGAAGTCAACTTATACCGATTCTGCGTAACGGACCTTAGCACTACGCATAACTTACGCACACCCCATAGTAAAAAGGTATAATTTTTATAACATTTTCCTATTATTATAATAACTACCATACCACGCCTGTCCAAGCGTGTTTGCATAGAGTTTAGAGTTGAGTTATCCGTCTACCACAGAAGATGTGTATTTGTTTACAATATTCCTCTGCTGGCTTTTACAACTTCCTGGGGAAGAAATGGATTGCTGATGTTTTATATTCTTAACCCATAACCACAGGGATGATAAAAGGTCTCTTCGGGCAGTTAATTGTATTGTATACAACAGTAGAGTCACATTGCATATATAGTGAACTCAAAGCTGCTAATGCATAGATAGAGTACCTCTTCTTATTAGCCCATTAAGGTTCCAATTTTGGGCACTGACCTTCATATTTGGAGTATTTTTAATCTGACCACTGCTGTAATGGAATTTAATTGTTTTGTCAAGTTTTCCTTCTCTGGTAAAAGGTATAATCTGTATGAATTTTCCTTTACATTATTCTTAATAGAAAGTAAAGCGTTATTATATAAAATGATAAGAAATATTGTGAAATAATATAAATTAAAATGTTTAACAAAATACAACAAGTTTTCGACTGAACTAAAACGTATAATTTAACTTGCTTATTTTTATATTTTTATGCGTAATACAAATTCATTACGCAAGAAAAATAATATTTCAAAGTAAATAAAATATACAAATTGGCTTTTCTACTTATTTCACAAGTTTGTGTGAACAAATCCTTTTAAAGTTACATTTATATTTTTATAAATGGAATAATTTGTTTTACGATGTTCTATTAATGCCATTATTTTTCAAAGATTTGTATTTTGTTAAACATTTCATTAAACATCAAACACGCTTGGACAGGCGTGGTATGGTAGTTATTATATTATTTGAAAAATGTTATAAAAATTGGTCAAGTGCGAGTCGGACTCGCGCACGAAGGGTTCCGTACCATTATCTATGCAACATAAGGCAACGTTATTAGTATCGAGCAAGAAACGGTAAAAAAATCATGTTTGTTGTATGGGAGCCCCCCTTAAATATTTATTTTATTTTATTTTTAGTGTTTGTTGTTATAGCGGCAATAGAAATCCATCATCTGTGAAAATTTCAACTGTCTAGCTATCACCGTTCTTGAGATACAGCCTGGTGACAGACGGACGGACGGACGGACGGACGGACAGCGAAGTCTCAGTAATAGGGTCCCGTTTTTACCCTTTGGGTACGGAACCCTAAAAATTATACCTTTTTACTATGGGGTGTGCGTAAGTGATGCGTAGTGCTAAGGTCCGTTACGCAGAATCAGTATAAGTTGACTTCACTTGAGATCAAGCGTCATATCGGTCACTTTTATCCACACTACATTTATATGGGAGAAGATACTAGGTCAAAACAGCAAATTCAATAAAGGCTACTTTAAACCCAATAACAAACAAATAAAAACTGTCAATACTGTTGAGAAAATTTGCTACTATTCCAAGTTAAAGTTCCTGTGTATCTCTTAGAATCAGTTGATAAGGGTACCTATTCCAAAAATCGTCATTTAAATAACATATTAAAATAAAATTTCTCAAAAGACGGCACTTTCTAAAATACATAAGTCTTCAACTTTTGAAAAATCTTTTTTATGTTTAAACTTTAAATAAATGTTACAAATAAATAAATAAAACATTTCACAATAGTTGTTTGTTTCTAAAAAAACTAAATGCTCACCTTCTTCAAAGCAGATTGACACAACATATATAAATCTAGTTTTATCTCAACTTGATACCGACGGACGATTTATTTTTTAGCAAAGGGAAGGACAATGCGTTTGCGTTGTTTTTGTCCTTAAAGACAGGCTTTACGAATATAAAGATGATAAGAGCCCATTACAGATAGGAAAGGGGGTACAATCCGTACAATATAAGGGATTTTTACTGTTATGTCACAATAAAGTACAGGGGGTTGTGAATGTGGATCAGGCATGCAAGCGTTCTGCCGATACCCAATCAATGTAATGGTAATATCGCTCGATACGTTGACTTTGAATCAACTGGCAATGGCTAGTGAAATTTTATAGATTACGTTACGGTAAAGGAGAATTTCTGTTAAACATTTGCTTTAATTATGGCATATAAGTCCTTATTTCTGTAGGAAATCTAATAAGATAAAGGAATAAAATTGGCAAAAATGATTTTTAAGGAATACTGGTAACCATGGGTAGAATTCGTTGCGCAGTCTTAAGTTATCGTTTCAGCACTTTTGAACAATTAAAATTAATGCTTATATTTATGAAACAAAATTCAAAATTCTGACCAACAAATACATAATATTATCAAGAGAACATAATAAAATTTATACACAAAGTTGCCCATATCAAGCAATTGAAAAAGGATGATGGATGGAAAGATAGTTGGAGATATGTTATCTAGAAGTAGAACACAGCCTAAACAGAGAAACAAATTACATACATATTATACGTAGCAATACCTGTCTAAATAAGTTAGAATAGGTATGCGAATCCCAAGTCGTATTTTGGCAAAGCTGTTTAAATATCTAGATAATCTGTCGGCACCCAATAGATTGTATTACGTATTGACGAAGGCCGCAAATCAATTCATTAACAAAACCACTGGGTTTACACTATCTGACAATCGATACAGGGGAGATGGTAGGTGTTCATTTAAGTCAAGATTGAACTGGAGATTAAACAGTGGATGGGTTTGCTCCCTCGCGTTTGTAGTCCAATTGTTGAGATATAACGGTAATTGAATATAACTGTTATGGTTAACTGGCTTTAAACCATCACACCAGAGCAGAATTTATAAAAGTAACTAAAATAAAAAAATTTGCACAAGTTAAAATAAACAAATAGATTAAGAAATGAAGTTATAAGAGAAGATTGCGGTCTGAAATAGGATCTAGTGACTAAGGTGGAGAAAAGTATGCTTAGGTGGTTTGGTCATGTGGAGAGGATGGATGAGAGACGATTAACGAAAGGCAATATACACGGCGGAGGTAAATGGAAATTTTGGGAGAGGACACCCGAGAAAAATATACTCTGATGTCATCGCCGGGATACTCCAAAAGGGGCAAGTACGTAGCACTTAAGGTTGTAAGTGCTAATCACTTGCCCCTTTTGAAGTCGGGCATGTATGACCGGATGTAATATAAGGGGACAATTTCGTAATGATACTTGTGTTCTTAATATATCACAACACAGACAACATTAAATCAGTTGCATAATTTACTTAAACGTAAGTATATTGTGTAAGATCGCGCATATAACATAATACATAAATCAGTACGAAGTCAAAGAGTATTTAAATCGTTATGACGCTTAGTTTCCGAGTGCCTGATAAAAATGCGTGACTGTGTGTGTTCTTCTAACCGCTTGTTCTCAAGACTTGCGCCAAAGATAGCACAGCGGGGCATTATACCTCCTTATCGGCACTCGTTAGTCGCCCCTAATAAAACTCGCCCCTCTCAAGGGCTGCAACTCTCAAATTTAATAAAGGCAACTTTAAAAACAGAAACAATGATGCTGTTTCTTTATTTTGTTGCTTGTTTTTATTAACTGTTCAAATATTTGATTTTTAAACCATCTTTTATAATATAAGCTGATTTAGTTTTAAGAAAAGAGCTACAAATTATCATATAGAAAGAGATAGACGAAAAATGACAGACAGATCAATCAAGAGGAGAGAGGTTGGTCTATAATGTATCTACAACAATTTTTTTATACATTATAGTCCAAATACACAAATTAGTCACAATGTCCTGGCTTTATTCCTACACAACATTTATTTACTACTTTGTTTAATATTACCATGTTCTATTGACGTTGTTTTGCCCCTTCTGACAATATTTCGCATTTATATTTATCGAAGATCTCTGACGATACAATGATTGACTAGTTATTCTCACTGATTTGAATAGCGATCATTACCGTTAGATTTTTTTTTACTGAATAGTGTTTTATGGCTTTTTGTTTTGAAAATAGAATTTCTATTAGTCTAATCTACACAATAGTCATGTAAAATGCTATTATTTTGTTTTCTATAACTATGTAGATATCATTAGCATGTTTACCTGATCAAACTATATTACTTAGTGATAGCGAAATTTCTAGAACAAAGTAATTTATGAAGTTAAAGAAGAGATAACAATTTAGTACGGTTCGTAAGTTGTGTTTTCACAAAAACTTTCCATTTGAGAGTTTATTTTAAATGGGACTTAACAAAATTGAGTAAGAATTTAGTACTATTAAGCAATCCACAAGACTATAGTATACTAGCTAATATCTGCGGTTTTAACTGCGTTTTAACCGCCTTTAATGTGTTAATAAATAGGAGACCTTTTTAACAGACACAGAGAGAACAAATCCTTTTAAAGTTACATTAATATTTTTATAAATGGAATAATTTGTTTTACGATGTTCTATTAATGCCATTATTTTTCAAAGATTTGTATTTTGTTAAACATTTCATTAAACATCAAACACGCTTGGACAGGCGTGGTATGGTAGTTATTATATTATTTGAAAAATGTTATAAAAATTGGTCAAGTGCGAGTCGGACTCGCGCACGAAGGGTTCCGTACCATTATCTATGCAACATAAGGCAACGTTATTAGTATCGAGCAAGAAACGGTAAAAAAATCATGTTTGTTGTATGGGAGCCCCCCTTAAATATTTATTTTATTTTATTTTTAGTGTTTGTTGTTATAGCGGCAATAGAAATCCATCATCTGTGAAAATTTCAACTGTCTAGCTATCACCGTTCTTGAGATACAGCCTGGTGACAGACGGACGGACGGACGGACGGACGGACAGCGAAGTCTCAGTAATAGGGTCCCGTTTTTACCCTTTGGGTACCTACGGAACCCTAAAAATTATACCTTTTTACTATGGGGTGTGCGTAAGTGATGCGTAGTGCTAAGGTCCGTTACGCAGAATCAGTATAAGTTGACTTCACTTGAGATCAAGCGTCATATCGGTCACTTTTATCCACACTACATTTATATGGGAGAAGATACTAGGTCAAAACAGCAAATTCAATAAAGGCTACTTTAAACCCAATAACAAACAAATAAAAACTGTCAATACTGTTGAGAAAATTTGCTACTATTCCAAGTTAAAGTTCCTGTGTATCTCTTAGAATCAGTTGATAAGGGTACCTATTCCAAAAATCGTCATTTAAATAACATATTAAAATAAAATTTCTCAAACTTCTCAGACTTTAAAAAAAAGGAATATAAATACCCCTTAAATTAAAATGTATGTTACACAATTTCTAGATAACTCCTGGACCGATCATGACATTTTTTAGGGTTCCGTACCCAAAGGGTAAAAACGGGACCCTATTACTGAGACTTCGCTGTCCGTCCGTCCGTCCGTCCGTCCGTCCGTCCGTCCGTCCGTCCGTCCGTCCGTCCGTCCGTCCGTCTGTCACCAGGCTGTATCTCAAGAACGGTGATAGCTAGAGAGTTGAAATTTTCACAGATGATGTATTTCTATTGCCGCTATAACAACAAATACTAAAAATAAAATAAAATAAATATTTAAGGGGGGCTCCCATACAACAAACATGATTTTTAGGGTTCCGTACCCAGTATCTCAAGAACGGTGATAGCTAGACAGTTGAAATTTTCACAGATGATGTATTTCTATTGCCGCTATAACAATAAATACTAAAAATAAAATAAAATAAATATTTAAGGGGGGCTCCCATACAACAAACATGATTTTTAGGGTTCCGTACCCAGTATCTCAAGAACGGTGATAGCTAGACAGTTGAAATTTTCACAGATGATGTATTTCTATTGCCGCTATAACAACAAATACTAAAAATAAAATAAAATAAATATTTAAGATGGGCTCCCATACAACAAACATGATTTTTTTACCGTTTCTTGCTCGATACTAATAACGTTGCCTTATGTTGCATAGATAATGGTACGGAACCCTTCGTGCGCGAGTCCGACTCGCACTTGACCAATTATTTAATAATCTCTGCCTATCTCCATCAAAGTATAATAGAGACATATTAATATAAGACTTATCTTTAAAGTTAGTTTACATAAATTAGTAATTAAGATCATAGGTAAGGTATAATAATTTAAATGTTAATAAGAGCAAGTTTAGCAAGTAGTAACACACAGGTTTGGTACACGACTATACAAGCTAATTGCTCTAAGTTTAGTTTTACAGTTGTAACTCTTATCAAGGTTAAGTACAGAATATGGGTGAAATTATAGCTACCAAGTGATTGTATAATTATTGTACTAGCAACTTTATACCTACGCGTGGAATTTAAAAAGATTTCCCGTTTATACAAAATTTATCACTGTCGCGGCTCCTATTAGTCGCAGTGTGATGTTATATAGCCTACTAGCTGTTGCCCGCGACTCCATCCACGTGGAATTTAGAAAATTTTCCCCGTTTTTGCAACATTGTTTACTACTTCTCCGCTTCTACCGGTCGTAGTGTGATGTTATGTAGCCTAAAGCCTTTCTCGATAAATGCCCTATTTAACACTGAAAGAATTTTTCAAATCGGCCCAGTGGTTCCTGAGATTAGCGCGTTTAAACAAACAAACAAACTCTTTAGCTTTTTAATATTAGCATATAAAAAAAATTGGTCAAGTGCGAGTCGGACTCGCGCACGAAAGGTTCCGTACCATTATCTATGCAACATAAGGCAACGTTATTAGTACCGAGCAAAAACGGTAAAAAAAAAACGGTAAAAAAAATATTTATTTTATTTTATTTTTATTATTTATTTTATTTTTAGTATTTGTTGTTATAGCGGGAATAGAAATACATCATATGTGAAAATTTCAACTGTCTAGCTATCACCGTTCTTGAGATACAGCCTGGTGACAGACGGACGGACGGACGGACAGCGAAGTCTCAGTAATAGGGTCCCGTTTTTACCCTTTGGGTACGGAACCCTAATAAATTAGCGAGTGTAGTTATCGGCCATAGATCCGGGTCGATTCACACAACCAATGAATTGAACATCTGTTTGTTCATCTTGTATTATTGTTCTACTGTCGGGTATTACACAAACATATGTAGTACTTTAATATGTTGATATCTTTATGTGTAACATCTAATTATTAACTGCGCTATTTTGGAGCCATATCGAGAGGAATAAATTGAATAATCTTTGTAACCTAGTTTGTTATGGACTTATTCTATGTGGTGACAGATTAAAAATACACACATGTTATCATCCCATTTCTTTACATAAATATTTATTTACTCAAAATTTTTTGCACTAAAAAATATTGTACAATGGCCGACTTAATGCCAATGTAATTCTCTACTAGCCCTGACGGATTAAGAATACAAGTGTCACCACCCCATTTCTTTCCCAGGGTGCTTTAAGAGCCAGCTAAGGGATAATATAAGCAGTTAATGTCTAATATGAGAGTCGGAAAAACTAAGCCTTGTGCCATCACACCAGGTCTGCGCGGCACAGTAGACCATGATCCCTCCCTAAGTGGAGGAGGGCCGTGCCCAGTAGTGGTTAATGGGCTGAAGAGAGAGAGATATATTTTTCACAGTCTCTATATGTATATTCCATAAAACTGGTAAATTTTATAAAAACCTTGTATTGCCAAGTACTATGGCTTAACTATTCTTATAACAGATCAAGCAGTAAGATTGAAAACTATGATAATGGAATCATGATTAATCACGTTCGATTCCGGCCGATGTCCTCACAAAACTATAATGTATTTGTATGTATTGTATGTTGTACACCTCACGTAATGCGTGTACATTTATCTGATACACATTGTACATTTCAATCCTAACATCTTCATGACTCAGTCTTTTACATTTTTAGGGATCCGTAATTACAAAAGTTTTAAGGGTAAAACGGGAACCTTGTTGGGACGCTCTTGAAATATAATATGTAATCAGATCAGCAAATGCTTAAAACATAGACTACAATGGATAGATACCTATGCAAACCCATAAATAAAAAATTTAATTTTATAATTTACACTCTTATTAGCTTAGGCCGTACCTATCTATCGATATGTGTTTATAATCTATGTAATGAATGTTTGAAAACGATTTTTCTGCACTTACAATGGTCGGACTGAACAAAATTTTTCACCAATTGAGGACAGATGACAAAGCTATAAGAAAAATGTTCACTAATTTATTAATTTAATTTATTTATTTATTTATTAATTTATTTGTTTAAATATTTTTTAAGTTTTAAACATTATTTGTATTGATAATGTGGCAATATAATAATAATGATAGGGGACCTTTTCAACTGCAAGTCCGACACGCACTTGAAACTTTTAAAATATAATATTTAAACTGTGAATCTTATAGGCCTTGTAATAAAGGATATGTTTAGTGTAATTTTACAAATGAATTGCCGTTAAAATTGACAGTTTGTAATGTGTATATTGTCATGCTTCTATCTTGTTTGGTTTGTGTTTTATTATTTACTTCTAATGCTAACAACATCACGCTTTTATATTTGTAAAAGGGTAAGCTGAAGTTATTTGGTATGTATGAGTAGAAGCGAATAGTGAAATGTTTAGGAATTAGTTCTATAATTATTATTAATAATGTATTATTTGTATGTGTTTATGCTAACCTAACCTACCTAGTCCTACAAGATACCTAGTAACAATACACCAAACTCTACTTCCATAAAAGTTCCCATTTTAAATAACTGATTAAAATAATGAAACAGTCGCTCTAGCAGCGCTAAATAAAAATTATTATTTTTAAAACAAGTCCAACCGATAACTATCATATCCTGACCTGATGGCAATTAGAGGACCACATGGGAACCACCAGCTTTCGAATAAAAATCATTAAAATCGCTTCGCCCAGTAAAAAGTTATGAGGTAACAAACATAAATGAAAAACTAGGAAAACATACAGATCAATTGAGAACATCCTCCTTTTTTTGAAGTCAGTTAAAAAATAAGTGTTAAAATATCTGTTTTTAAAGAACAATGTCGTCCAGTCTTCTTCTAGAAGAGCTTAAAGCGTTGGATGTCGCATTCTTTCTACAGGTATTTTTTCCTGCTAGACAAAGAAAACATTGTAATAGTTCCCAATAAATGAATCATGTACAAAATTGACCTGTTTTAAACATGATCAAGATATCAAGGTACAAAACGACAATGTGTCATCTCTGATTTGCATTGAATGACAATGCAATCTTATTTCACTGCAAACCTTCTGAGAAACTACTCGACTGTCATAATAAACAGTCATCACTTATAGCTGTATATATATTTGACAGTGGTTGGAATACTTAATACCTGTATTTGTATGCTTTATTCATTTTTAACCGACTTCTTAAAAGAAGAAAGTTCTCAATTCGTCTGTATGTCTTTTCATTTATGTTAGTTACCTCATAACTTTTAACTGGGTGAAGCGAGTTTAATAATTTTTTTATTTATGTATTTGAAATTTAGGTCCCATTGGCACTAGGTCAGATTCGGGTGTTATCTCCTAAGAAATCTAGGAAAACCCTCATTATTATAGGCACATATGACACAATTGTATACAGAGAAAATATCTAAGTTAAGTTATTGTTTTTGTAACAAGCAAAGTGAATTAACCTCGCAATCTGGAAATTTGGTCCGATGTGGTCTGTACGAAATACATAGCTCTTTAAGTACAACCAGATTTCAACCTTTGAAGTACCTATCTGAAACGCATTGAACATGTGCGTAGCGATAGATAAATGGATCGTTGAAAAATGAAGACATAGTTTGATATTTTTTTAAATGTAATATAAACAGATAATGCCTAAAACACTATTCAAATATATACTAATACCATCGATTAAGTATGTTATACTTGGTCGATGCTAATACTAGCTGACCCGGCAAACGTTGTTTTGCCATACAAAAAAAAAGGTTTGTAAAATAGATGTTGTCCGATTCTCAGACCTACTGAATATACATGTAAAATTTCATAAAAATCGGTAAAGCCGTTTCGGAGGAGTACGGTAACTAACATTGTGACATGGAAAATTTATTTAATAGGTTATAAAGCGGAAGAGTTTGTTTGTTTGTTTGAATGAGCTAATCATAGAAGCTATGGGTCCGATTTGAAAAATTCTTTCAGTGTTGGACAGTACATTTATCGAAGAGGGCTATAGGCTATTTAACATTACGCTGTGACCAATAAGAGCGAAACGGTAGTAAAAAAAATTCCAAAAACGAGAAAAGTTTTCTAATTTCCACGCGTAGGTACGGAGTCGCCGGCAACAGCTAGTATCAACATAAAGTAAATGACAGCACATACCTGTATAAATTATACACGATTATGGTATCATAAACTTGAACACATTTTCTCTATCTCTAGCCTAATAACATCCCACTGTTGGGCACGGGCTTTCTCTAACTTGAGAGTGATTTTAGTCTAATATGCCACGTTGGCCAGGCGTTTTGGTAAAGGGTTTAGTTCATAGTTCATCTCTATCGGATTCACTTTTGAAATAGAGGCCTAGCTTCTATTATAGAATTAAAAGAAGAAGATTAAAAGAGCGTGTTAATCTAAGATAAAATAACAATTATCCATTTTGACCTTGTCTTTAGTTGGTTTTTAAAACACCCTAGGAAGAAAAAGAGATGGTGACAATTGTATTCTTAATTCGTCACCACACAGACAGAGTTTATTCAGAATATCAAGCGTTTAATACGTTTCAAATTGTGCTGTAACAGTCTGTATTCAAATACACATCTGACGATTTTAGCATGCAGTAAAGCTATTTGCAAACATAACCTTATTTCCCTCATCCCCCATCCCCCCGAAGAAGAAACAAACAATTTTCTTTTACTGTTGCGTCTTCATTAAAAGACTACCCTTCGGCTTTTAGTTTTAAGAGGTGTGAATATAAATGTTTAATAAAAGGGTTGGGATATGCAGAGCTTAAGAAATTCTTGCTTGCGTAAACATGACTTCAAGGGCAGTTTCTTACGCACCCTTCGACTGCTTATTAATTGGTTTGGATGGGATCTTCGGTGATGGGGGTTCAACTTTAGGGTTAAGTTAAAGTACTTTGTATACAGTTTCAAAATAAGCCGAATAATTATTGTTGTATTTTAAGTTTAATAAGCATGGAAATTTTGTATGTTGATGTGTACCTAAAGAAATAGGTATGGAAGCGAGTTTTTTAAGTTAAAACACATTTTGTATTACTTAGATAGTTTTTTAAGATTCTAGTCATAGGTACGTTTTTATAGTTTTACGTATATGATATTTTCATTTTTAAACGGTAACATGTATGTGGGTGAGAACAGAAAAAATTATATTTTGTTTAACTTCCGCCTTCTTAAGAGTCCTCCTTAAATGAGTTTTGGGTCTCAATATTTATACCATAATCACAATATATTTTACTAGTCGATATTAATTATTATTTTTATTAATCGATTACTCTCAAAAATAAAACTACATAAAGTAGATCAAGCGAAGTCACAGAAATAGCCAGTGCTGTTCTAAAATTTATCAGTATTACACAGAGTGTCTGTTTGTCTGAGCGGATGTAGTAATTCCCGAGATCGTGCACAATCATGTAAACGGAATATGTATAATTTGCTAAACGTATAGAATATTAATATTAGTAGTAACAGATGTAAGTAGTTAAATAAATATGACTTTAATTTTGTAATGTACAGGTCTAGGATATGATTGTTTACTACAGATGGCGCTCTATAGTCTCTGCCTACCCCCATGGGAAAAAGGCGTGATGTTATGATGATTATGATGATGATGATAATTAATCTATACTATAATATTATAAAGCTGAAAAGTTTGTTTGTTTGTTTTAAACGCGCTAATCTCAGGAACCACTGGGCCGATTTGTAAAATTCTTTCAGTGATCGATAGGGCATTTATCGAGGAAGGCTTTAAGCTACATAAAATCACGCTACGACCAGTAGAAGCGAAGCATTAGTGAAAAATGTGGCAAAAACGGGGAACATTTTCTAAATTCCACGCGAAAGAAGTCCCGGGCAACAGCTAGTTTATTATAAATCTGAAGAGATTGTTTGTTTGTTTGAACGCGTTAATCTCAGGAACTTTTATCGAGGAAGGCTATAGGCTGTATAACATCACGCTGCAAAAAGGGGTAAATATTCTAAATTCCACATGCACGAAGTCGCGGTGAACAGCTAGTAGTACACTATAAATATTGGACCTAAAATAAAAAAGCCTTATTCGCGTCATACCCACCTCACGTGTAGCTGACTGCCTTTAATTTAATAAGTTTAAAACTTAAAGTACACTTAGACAAGTTTATTAACCAATATACAAAGATATAGACAGCTCTAAAGACCTATAAGCATCAAACTAAGTTTATAAATGAGCTTCAGTTATTAATCAGATTCAATCTGTTAAATAACGCATGTACTAACTAAGCTCGAAGTTAGCACGGAACCGCTATTTTATGACGCGAAAAATTTTCCGAACATTTATAAGTCTTTAGAAAACTAGGTAATGTTTGTAATGTATCCTATTCTTTAAGAAATTTGTTAACCATAATATAACTATATTATAGTAGCTAAATTTTGGACTAGAGGACACAGTGTGAATAGTCAACAATACTAATAAATTGAATGTAAATCCGACAACAATTACACGTGCCATAACCACATATAATACTACTTTTTTACCATTTTGGCCCATGTATTTCTGAGTACTTTAACTCAACGTTCAGGAGATTTAGCTGCTACCATCTACCATAGCTACAGGTCAAAACTGCAACTGTGATAAGGTCTGAAAAAACTGATAGGCACATACAATACATAGATAAACAAACTTAACATTGCGGTGTTTATGTGTTAGTTTTTTGATTATGTACATTTTAAATGAACTAAAGTTTCAAAGAAACCCGCTGTGATACAATCGATACGAATCGATAGTATCGATATATCGGATAGTATCCGTTGATGACGCCCGCAGACGAAGATGTTTTACTGATAAATCGATTATCAAGTTACAAGAACAATGCTAGAACTTATCTTTATGTATACAACTAAGATCTTTATTATACTGAATAGAGGTTATGTATATTGTGTAATATCTGTGGTAATCTTAATATATATATTTCTTGTGTGCGTGTGTATGTGACTGAACTCCTCCTAAACGACTGGACCGATTTTGATGAAATTTGTTGTGTGTATTCTAGGGGGTTTGAGGATGGTTTAGATTCACAATTGGCTGGACCGATTTTGATGAAATTTTTTTTACACAGAATTGTATGGCAAAACAACGTTTGCTGGGGCAGCTATATTATATAAAATTTGAAGAGTCCTATGAATAGAATTAATAAGAGCGCCGTGGTCGGAGCAATGACATCGTCTAAATATAATATCAAGATGAAATACAGAACAAATTTTCATACTAACCATACTTATCAACGCCTCCTAACGCCGCAACCTTAAATTTTATAAAAATATATTCATATACCTAGAAACAACAAATATATAAAAAATATTTAATATATGATATTATGCCGCACTGACTGGTTTAGTTTCGAGTTTTCAGTTTCTCATATAGGATGTTATCTGCTGCTGCTTATTTTATCCTTCATAGGACCCTGGAGAGGAAATGGGGTAATTGTATTTATAATTCCATAACACATCATAGATAAATAAATTTTACCATTATTACTTTCTTTAAATTGGTTCAGGCTTTAAGAAATTCCTTCAATATGCGTTTGAAATCCTCCTAAAGTCATGACATTTAAAATATCTATAGATTCTATGATGAGATTCAAAAACCAAGGCTAATGCTAAATATAATTTGATCAATTACGTCTTATCCAGTAATGACTCGACTAAGCGTATTCGAATTAGTATGCACAGTCGTACTCGAGTCAATACGAGTCGGCGCGGCGTTGTACAGGCATTGCGAGTTATTGAACTCTAAAGTTTAAAGTCATTCGTGGTAAATGTATGGGTCCGTATGGGCATGTATGAGCACGTATAACGGATGCTATTCCACCTGTTTATTGTAAACTGCATATGTCTCTTAATGAAATCGTGACTTATCCAATTATGCATTAGTGACCACCTGCGATAATTACTTTAAGATTTTTAATTCCAACGCATAAATTTATATATTACTAGCTGACCCGGCAAACGTTGTTTTGCCATACAAAAAAAAAAGTTTGATCTTTATGTTAGGTATAAAACTGCTAAGTTTTATCAAAGTCCATTCAGTAGGTTTTGCATCTTAATTACACATATATAAATTTTCGTATTTTTTCTAGTAATCTAGATTAATGGGTAGGTACCTAGGTAGAAGAAGATGGATATAAATAATTTACTACAGATCTCTGTTTTGTAAATACTTAGGTAAAACACCCAGACGAAAATTTGTATGGAACCCGCGACCTCGTGAATACGCAATCCACGACCTAGTAATATTGTACTTTCTAAAATATTATAATAAAGTTTATCTAATTATAATTAGACAGACTTTGCAAATAATTTACCAAAATCCTACTAATATTATAAAGGCGAAAGTTTGTATGTATGGATGTTTGTTACTCTTTCACGTAAAAGCTACTGAATGGATTTGAATGAAACTTTACCACAATATAGCTTATACATCAGAATAACACATAGGCTACAAATTGGCTGGACCGATTTTGATGAAATTTTATTTTATACAGAATTGTATGGCAAAACAACGTTTGCCGGGGCAGCTAGTTAGAAATAAGTGAGATGATATTTTCAGCAACGATTCCACAATTAAGCCAATTATTATAGTTTCGATAAGAGCTATTTTAATACTCAGTTAGATCAAGCACTGTTCACTGATTCAATTAAAGTGACAATAATAAATTAAGCTTTAAATAGACGCTGTGTATAAAACATTGATCTAGTAAAACAGGATTATTTTCAAAGAGATGCCAAAATTTTCAGAGAAAATACAGAGCAGGTAACGCAATCAATCGTAAAAATCTTTGTTTTTTCTTCTAATATAACTATTACAAAATAATAATCCTGAAACTTGAAGGCTTCGGACACTTATTTTAGATGTCCTGAAGATTTCTCGTTAAGCGTTGGAATATACCAAAATGTCTAGGATGTATAAGATTTCTTATTACAGATCCGATGTAATTATCTTTACATAAAATTAAACAAAGTCGTTATTTTTGTACGTACCTATGTCCCTATGTGAGTGTACGAATTTTGACACAATCCTTAAACAAAATGTTACAGAATGTGTAACCGAATTTTCTTTTACCGCTGTTAATGATATAGACATTATAAGTGCTTTTAGAAAGAATTTTAGGTAAGAAGAAAACCATAGATCTTTGGGGATTATCTGTCAAAACTATTGATAATATTACAGAAATTATTGCCCCTTATCTTGCAGAAATTTTTAATTGTTGTATTGATTTAGGTGTCTTTCCAGATCTCATGAAACATAGCAAAGTGAGACCTTTATTTAAATCAGGTGATACTTCGGATCCATCGAATTTCCGACCTGTTTCTATTCTGCCGTCATTAAGTAAGATTTTTGAAAAAAATATTCTGAATCAGCTCCTTAAGCATTTTAATGATAATAACTTTTTGCATAAGAAACAGTTTGGATTTACGAAAGGATGTTCAACTACAGATGCAGGGGTTGAACTGTTGAAAGGTATACGCGGGTTTTTTTAATGATAGGGTGCGTTCAAAAGAAGGCTTTTTTGTATAATTTGTTAAGGATTGATTTCTAATTCCACACATAAGAAGTTGCGGGCAACAGCTAGTGACTGTATAATTTAAGAACATAAATGGAACGTAATATTTTTTTTATTACGATTAACCGATTCTTTTTTAAAAATCGAATTACAAGTCTTTAAAGTATCCCGCGGTTAACTGTGTATCATTGTTTACGGTATTGTCTATGATTTGTAACGTTCATTAGTTTAAAGTGAGCGGTTATGTTCTATTTTTAAATTGTTTCGATCAGACGTGAATTGTTTTGTTTTATCGATATAATAATCGGTTTTATTGTAATAACGAGTTTTGATTCATTCGATTTGTATAGTATTTATTGAAATGAATAACGGTTCTTGTTATGAAGTAGTGATGTAAACGATGTTTTTATTACTTCTATATCAATTTTTACATCATTAGGGAAATCATAAACAACTATAACAAAGCGACTTGTAAGAAATAATTTATTTTTAAATGAAAACTATATTCTGTGACGTTCAAAGTATCTGTCACAACTGCTTTATACATTTTTTTATTTCCGTTTTATAAAAATTAGAGCAAATGTAAATTAAAATATTGTAATACTTACAAAAATAATGCATAACTATCTGAAACTTAATTCTAATGTCTGTCTGTTCTTTGAAACATAGGTAATTATTTTATGTATGTACTTGTATGTACTTTTATATAGTTAGGACCGCGTACTGTGTATGGGCGAGGCCTATGTTCAGCAGTGGACGGATGGATGGATGTACTTATTAGATTTCGTATTAAAACTCTAGCCTAATAAAATTTTGAACATAGAATAATAGGATTAACCTCTTATAAAAATATCCGCAAAAACTATCAAATAACAAAGTAGTGACAAAAGTTTTGTTAATTTAAGCCGAGTTATTTTCCATTACACTATCTAAAAACTATAAATTCAAATGTAACGGCTTAAATGCTCAACCCTCAAAATGCCGTGCATATTTCCACCGAACCGTCGTCGGTCTAGTAGACCCGCCCACCGCAACCAACGTTAAGATACAGAAAACAAAAGCAGACTTTACAGTATGTCATTGTTTAGTATTCTACGTAATTGTTTTTCCATGTTCACTCGTAATCAGGGTTGGCTTAATCTAACGTTTGCTTAATCGAATCTTCATAAGTCCAAGGGTATTTTGGACCGATAATACACTTTAGGGGTTGAACAATGCTAGTCTGTTGTTCGTCGACGAGAGATATATGGATGTAATTACACGGTTAGATGTCTGCTGCGGTATTTTATGTTAATTTTATGATTATGGCTTCAAGTAAATGTCTTAAGTGAATTTGTTAATAGTAAGACTTGCTTTTCAAAATGGTTTTGGCTCAAAACATCAGAGTTGAAAATTCGCAATGCTGGAGAAATTCAGTTGTAAGTCAATATTTATTTTAAAATTGTAATTAAATTACATTTCATCATTTATTAAATTACTTGGGATGGTGTTAATATAGTTTGTTGGGATCAAACCAGATATTAGATTAAGTAACCTGATGTCTAAAAATATTTGATTTACGAATTGACTGAAATATGAACTGATAACATTGAAATGAATCTCGATAGAAATCAACTCTACATTCTACTCGTATTACAAGAACATGTATTTACATAATTTTATAATAGAAATCATAGTTTTACCAAAGAAGACTTAACTTATAAAAGATCAAAATCATTAATTAATTCCTAAAGGAATTACTAATTTTTTTAAAAGAAATTAATTAAGGAATAAGATAAACACAATATACGTTTTCTGTCTATACCCTCTGCAGTCCAATTAAGTCACACTGTTGGGCACAAGCTTTCCCGACTTTGGAAGGGAATAAGGTATACTGTGGTGCGCTACCAAGGCGTATTGGCACTGGATTTATTTTCAAGCTTTCCCATCTCTCACAGAGAATTTTATCTGATAACATCTCTTAACTGGCTTTTACAGCACCCTTAGGAGAAAAAGGGGGTGGTGGCACTTAATTCGATACCATTTTTTTTGTATTATAAGTATATTCAGATGTATATAAACAGTATAGTCTGTCTGTCGTATAGTATAGTCTCTGCCTAGCCCCATGGGAAAAAGGCGTGATGTTATGATGATGATGATAAACAGTAAATTTGAAAGAAAACACAAAGATAACAAATTACCCTGATCCAAAACAAAATAAACGACACACCATTAAATACTGCGAGCTTTACAAAACATTAGCGACAGCAAATTTTATAATTCGACAGAAGTGTTGGTCGTACAAATTCCTCGGTACCGCTTGATTTATACAGCCTGCTTACTAATGCAATTATTGCAATTTATTATAAAATTAAATAAGATCTTCCCAAGTCTCCCCTACCTCTGAGAGAAATTTATACCCCTTTGTTGAAAACTATGAATTTGCAACGTCAAAAAGACCCATAAAGTAACGGAGAGGGTTAACTTTTAAATTTGAATCAAGCGTCTCAAGGTTCAGTTTTGTTACAACGTCTCTGAAAGGAACGTTACATCTTTTAAGTGGGTAGTTTGCTTATTTTTCTCTTGGCTTATGCTGTCTGAGGTTTGAAGGCGATAAATTATTTGTGCCCCAACACCTTGAAGTAGGAAGGGCGCGGTGATAGCATCATTTTTATAAAAAATGTAATGCGGTTTTCTTGTTGTGATTGTGAGGTGCCATCCTCCTATGGCATCTTTGTTTCACTTTCACTTCTTATTTTGTAAATATACTTACAAGCTGTGATGCATTTTTCTACAATACTTTCATTTTTGCCATGCATTGTTTGCATTTGATTTTAGGAATTATTAAACTTATGGAATCTATGACAGATAACGCCAGATATTTTATTTTGAAGGTACATTTTCGTATTTAAAATTATTCAGTACTGTTTGTACTAATATTATAAAGCTAAAGAGTTTATTTGTTTGTTTGTTTGAACGTGCTAATCTCAGGAACCGCTTGTCCGATTTGAAAAATCTTTCAGTGTTGGACAGTACATTTATCGAGGAAGGTTATAGGTCATATAACAATATGATGCGAGCAATAGGATATCTTGCAAAAACGAGGAAAATTTTCTGAATTCCAAGCTTACTAAGTTAATAAAAAAGCTTAGCCAGTTACCATATTTATTAAGAACACATAGTTAACCATATCTTTTAATCCTTGTTATTTGTGATTAATGAAAAACTGTTGTGAATGTTCCTACCTGACGATGTTTGAACAAGTTGATATTATAAACAAGCTTGGGTGGACACACATCAATCTGTAATGTAATTACCTTCGGTACAGCACCATAGTGGCTCTCTATTCAATAATAACTTACAAAGATCTAATCTATCTAGATGAGACTACACTAATATTAGAGTTTTACAACATACACGTTAAAGTGCAAATTTTCAAAATTCCAGCTCTGGCTAGTATTTTTCTATTACCAAAACCATAAAGTAAATAGTTTTGGGTAGTATATACCTACCTACCTATCATCCACATTTTTTTCTCTTTATGTTTATTTGTTTTTTTTTTAACCGACTTCAAAAAGAAGCAGGTTCTCAATGCAGCTGTGTTTTTTTTATGTTTCTTACATAATAACTTTTAACTAGGTGAAGCGCGTTTAATCATTCTTTTTTATTAAAATGCTGATGGTTCCCGTTTAGTTCCATTGGCACCAAGTCGGGATCTGATGGTTATGTCCTGAGAATCGAGGAATACTCTCAAATTTCAAAGGCACGTGAAACCGTTTGAACTTTTTTTAAAAAATAGGTACTCTCTTTCGAAATAGCCTTGACCAATTTGGATAACTGTTTTGTTTTTTTTTACAAGTGTTTAAATAAGAATAGCAGAAATCGTGGTAAAATCTAATTAAAATTTCTATAATACGTTTCAAACAATTTTCTTATACATATTTTGTACTTATTTGATTTGATTACTTTTTACCTAAAGGCAACTAAATTAAACTTTCTATGTTGCATTCTGTACCTACTGTGAATGTATGTAATGTACCCTATCCAGTTAGCATTATATATAAAGGTCGATACACATTAACGTTGCCGTAATATTGTCCGGTCGCTGCTACAATAATTGGCAACAAATTAAATGATGCGTTTCCGGACAAAATGGCGGACCACTACCTACCTTATATTGACGACCTTTGGTAATAATCAAGTATGGTAATTATAGTACCTATAATAATTAAGGTATTCACAACGTAGATATGGGGTACAGCAGACACGCTATAAATAATTTAAATTTTGTTTCTAACATTAAAAGCATTTTTTTGGTTTTTATAAGCTTTAATCATTTTTAACCTGCTATATATCCCAGTTTTTTTGCATTTATTAAGTCATTGGTATCACTTTAACATGTGACAGGGCTGATCTAAATTTCATGGATTTTGGCACAGGGATAGACGAGTGGAATAAATAAATAATAAATAAATATTCATGGACATTTCATACAACGTTTTCTGGTCCCAAGCTAAGCATAAATGCTTGTGTTATGGGTACCAGAATACGGATAGAATACATATACTACTTTTCTTTTGTAAATACATGCTTATAATACATAGAAACACCCAGACGCAGTACAAACATTTGTATAATAATTAGAAAAATCACACAAATGATTGTCCCGAGCGGGAATCGAACCCGCAACCTCTTGATCGGCAGTCCGTTACATGAAACACTCAACCACGAGGCTCGTCGCATAAAATGTAAGATATTGTGAAACACAGGAAAAAAAAACATAAACAGTATTGTCCGTGTGGTGACGGATTAAGAATACAAGTGCTTGTGCCGACCTGGCTCGTCAGCGCGGCACATTAGACCATAGTCCCCCCCAAAATGGTGGAGGCCCGAGCCCAACAGTGGGACATTAACGGGCTGGAGAGAGAGTAACAGTAAACTAGTTTTGAAGCAACGTGGTTGGATGGATTAAATACGTAAATATATCTCTAAAAACTCTATTTTACATATAAAATAAGTTCAAGGTTCTGTTTATGTATAATAATTATATCAAATAACATTTTTGTCCTTAAAATTAATTATTTGCTCATTTCAAAGACGTCACATACATTACTCATACAAATTACTATGTAATTATCGTTTAAAAGCTTCTCAGAAATAACAGTCATTAGTTTGTTTGACAACACTCACAGATAAATTACTTTCGTTCGTATTTACCTAAAGTAGCGAGCTATGTTTAGTTCAATAACACCGGCTCAATTCATATTATTTTAATCTATTTACGATAATACCTATTTTAAGGGTTACGTATCACCAACGGGTCCCTATTACTGAAACCTCGCTTCCTGTTCATCTGTCTGTCATCAGCGACTTGTCCAATATTAACATCATGTAGCAGTTTTTGCGTTATGCCTATACATGTATACATAGGGAAATAAAATAATTTCTTAACATATAAAACCACTTTTTACGGAATTAGAAGCGTGTATTTGTTTTTAAATTTTAGCCCGACGACTCGGACACTTTACAGCTCAGTCTCACCCGTGACTATGGTGACTGCAAATTCTCCGAAACACCGGGCTAAATTTTAAAAACAAATACACGCGTCTAATTCCGTAAAAAGTGGTTTTATTTGAACAAATGAGTCGCGCAAGTGTTAGAAAATATTAAATTTCAAATCATGTTATGATAGATATGGATAACTTTTTATTTGCACAAACACCAATAATACACAGATTTTTAATAATATCGTTTTATAGCTATTGTACAAAGGGCGGCCTTATCACTAATGTGATTTCTTTCAGGCAACCGTATAATGGATAGAATCTAGAATAGACATCGCGGTGGTTGTTTATGTATTCTACGTTATATATGTTAGTGGTAAGAAGTAGAGTTATTTTTCTAGTTTTTCATCTCCCCTAGATATAAATAACTACTAAATGATTATTGAAAAATGCCACGATTATGTTGTCAGTTGTTCTCATGGACATAACTAAGGAACTGCTTGCTTCAGGCGAATACAATTGCCGTAATGATGCTCAATGCATAACAGCCTCAAGCTTACATATTTTTAGCTTTAAAATATCATTTTTTCACTTAAACGATTCTTTTTACACTTTAAAATGCTCCATTAGGCGTAGCACAGTTTAATGAAATATATTTATTGCTATATAATACATATCTTTCTTATTTCAGACAAGTTTTTGCGGTACATTTTTGACATGACTTCGTCCGCCTAAACACAAATTTTCAAAACAATAGCCTTTAATAGCCAGTTTCAACCTCTTTTTCTTTTCTTTAGGGTATCTAAAAATTATTATAATAATTGAATATTTTGAAACCTCTTCTAAATGCTTACTTACTTATTATACTTATTATTTTGACGGGCTTCGTGGTGGAGTGGTTTATGTAATGGACTGCCGATCACGAGGTCGCGGGTTCGATTCCCGCTTGGGACAATTATTTGTGTGATATCCATAAATGTCATACAAATGTTTGTACTACGTCTGGGTGTTTTCTATGTATTATAAGTATGTATTTACAAAAGAAAAGTAGTTTATTATGTAGTCTATCCGTATCTGGTACCCATAATACAAGCATAGAAATATAGCTTACTTTGGGAACAGAAGACGTTGTGTGAAATGTCCTGAATATTTATTTATTATTTATTTATTTATATAAAATGACCCAGCAAGTAAAAAAACAGGACAAATAATCGGCGATTTCGACTGCATGTTAATTATACGCTAATATTCCGCATTCCTTTATTTTCATATTTAACATATATTTTTTAAAAAGATTATAAAAATAAGACATTCATACTGTATAAAAATAAAAAAGAAACACACAATAAATACACTAATTAAAAACACACTCACACATTTATAATCTAATTAAAAAATATATAAAAAATAGTGCACCACCGGCATCGAGTACAGGGACCAAACTGTCGGTGGTCAGGGATCCAAAGACAGGAACCTCCTCACTATGCGAGCCGTATCGAGGACGACTGCCTTCTGCATCAGACCCTTGACCCAACTGCCTAACGCGAGCCTCTCTAGATGTTGATCGAGGCTCTTGGCTATTAGTCCATTGACTGAGATGACTATCGGCACAATGATCGCCGAGTCCACATCCCACATGTCGACAATCTCGTGCGCTAAGTCTAGATATTTCATTTGTTTGTCTTTCTCAGCTTTCACGAGATTCTCGTCATGAGGAATGGTGACATCGATTATCATTGCGCGGCGCGCTGATCGATCTACCACCACGATATCAGGTCTATTAGCTACAATAGTCCTGTCCGTGATGATAGATCGATCCCAATACAATGTGATACGACCATTGACAATTACCGGCTCAGGTGTATACCTGTAGTACGGCACCACAGTTTCCACAAGGCCGTATCGCAGAGCAAGCTGCTGATGGATAATCCTGGCTACTAGGTTATGTCTGTGCAAGTACTCGCCGTTAGCTAGACGTGAACAGCCGGAAACAATATGTCTGAGGGACTCACCTGGTAGGTGACAAGCACGACAAATGTCAACAGTGCCGTCCTTCAGAATATATTTCCGGTAGTTGTTCGTCATGATAACTTCGTCAGCAATTGCACAGACAAAACCTTCAGTTTCCCCAAAAAGGTCACCGAATCGCAGCCAGGTCACGGAAGATAACAAGTCAACATCAGGCCCGTGTAAGGCCCGATAAAATCTTCCGTGTAGCTCCTTGCTCTGCCATACCTCCAGGCGGTCCTTAGTGCTAAGTACCACAGGCATACGCCAGTTTTCTTTAGCCAAGGTGAGCGGAGTGAGCCCGAGGTCCACTGCCACTACGTCTCGATGCATCTCCGTACCAGCGTGGATAAAATATTCCCTAAGGTTGCATATCTCCCGATTATGTAAGGTCTTAGCATTCAAAAAGCCTCGGCCTCCACATTTTCGAGGGATATACAACCTCATTACTGATGAACGCGGATGATGCATTCGATACGCAGTCAAAAGACCGCGGACCCTCCTATCTATAGCTTCAAGTTCAGTCTGAGTCCACTTGAGTATACCAAAGGAGTACATCAGAAGTGGCATGACCCAACCATTGAAGGCACGCACTTTGTTGCCACCCGACAAAAGACTATTTAGCACTTTTTTCAGGCGGCCACAGAAACGCTCCCGCAACGATTGTTTCATGTCCACTTCATTGATGCACAAGGCCTGTGACATACCCAAGTATTTATAGGTATCAGTTTCGAGGAGAGGTCGGAGATGTACAGAATTCGAGAGCTGAATTCCCTCGGACTCTATAACACGTCCTTGTTTTACATGCATGAAAACACATTTATCCACACCAAACTCCATTTTGATAGATCTACTAAAGCATTCAGTGATCTTTAATAAATCTATCATCTGTGGTCTAGTGGGAGCAAACAGCTTTAAATCATCCATATAAAACAAGTGTGAGATCAACCGACCACCCCGTCGAAGCTTACAGCCTAGCCCTGAACCCTCAAGTAAAGTACTAAGGGGGTTAAGAGCTAGACAGAACCAAAGGGGGCTCAGACTGTCACCTTGAAAGATACCCCGCTCAATCCTTATAGACTCACCACACAAAGAGTTCTGGCGACATGCTGGATAGCACAAAGAAGTTTTCCATTGCCCCATACATGACCTTAAAAAGGCGCATAGAGTTGCATCCACTTTGTACAATTCCAGCACCCTTAAAAGCCATGCATGTGGTACAGAATCATAGGCTTTTCTGTAATCTATCCAGCATGTCGCCAAATCCCTCTGTCTACGGTGTATTTGTTTACAAATGGTCATATCTATTAGGAGGAGCTCCTTAGTACCACGGCCGCCACTCCTACATCCATTCTGAGAGACAGACAAAATTGAGTTTAACTCTATATGTCTTGCTATTTTGGTTCTCAGAATAGATGTTAGCAGTTTATAAATAGATGATAAACAGGTAATTGGTCTATAATTGCTCGGATCCGTGGTACTACCTGATTTGTGGAGCAGATGTGTTGTGCCAGTCGTCATAAATTCTGGCAACGTCCCCAACTCTAAAGACGACTGAAATTGAGCAGCTAGGCGAACATGCGAGCTACGTAGCCATTTTAACCAGAAGTTGTGCAGTCCGTCTGGTCCTGGAGATTTCCAACGCTAATATTAATTATTAAGCTATTATATTATTACGCTATTATTAATCGTACGCTTGTTTCACTTGATATAATCTATCAGCCTTTACATAAGCACTCCTCTACCTTCTCCTTCTTCTTCTATAAGAGAATATTCACTAAAGTTCTTGATGTCTAATCTTCACATAATAAACTTCAGCGAATCTTCACATAATTATCGCTGTGATATGAAATCGGCTGATTTTCTCTCTGCTGCTGCTGATATTAAATGAATTTGGCATTCAATAATATTTATTAAGCATCTAAATATAAGGACCAAAGTTCATATAAGATTTCGATTTTAACAAATACACATTATGTGTAGTTCAATGCAAAGAAAAGTATACACAAACAAAGGCCAGTTTTCGGGATGAAAATGCAAGTCAGCGTGTTCAAGCTAATGCTGCAATGATATAAACTGAGATTATCGACTTAATTGGGGGTTATAGAGGTTATTTCACAGATACTGTTTGTAATTGTTGATCAGATATCAGAGTTATTTGGAAATGCCGACGAGGGTCTTCATTAAAAATATTGAAAAAACCAAGTCTACTATGTTTGACTATGTCATAGTTAAGGTAAATGTTAAAATAGTTACTAGAAAACCTGAAGCTATCATCACGAATATTTTAGAAAGGCAGTAACAAAATTTTTCCATAATAAAGATAACAATTTATTTTCAAAATTTGCATACCCTCGCCATTTCATTCAAAGCTAGACATAAGCTCTACAAGTTTGCTCTTCAAACCGAAATATGAAAAAATACTGCTACTTTGGTTAGGGCGAAATACAAAGCCGAGACCCAAAATATTTACTCACTATATAAAAAGTTCTTTTAATTCAATCATAAAACCAAAATGTTTTTCATTATTATCGTTTATCTTGCTTAATTTTTTGCTAAAAATCGGTTACATTATTATAATATATTGATAAAACATTCTTTAAGAGTTGGGGTCAATATGTCAATGTCGTCTGTCAAGGTTTAGGTAAAAGCGTACCTTTGGGTCTATTTATCAGTTGCCTTCTTCCTAGCCTTTATATATCACGATATTGGATAAAGATCTTCAAAACTCTATCACGCCATGATAAATAATATTTCGATATCTCGAGCGTATTTTACAGCACTTTTGGACGGAAATGAATTGACGACAAGTGTAGTCCCAATCCGTCACCACACAGACAAGTGACGTCGTTAATCATTTACAAAAATAACAATACACAATCGTATTTAACTTTTGAACGAGTTCCATTAAACAATTATGTATTTTTCAACAGTTGCAACATTACGGAGACACGCTAATTACAAGGCAACCCCGACTGCCTGTAAATGCCGGACAGTCCCGTAATGGGTGCAATTACATCACAATTTACACGTCCCATGTCCACGGACAGTGTCGCCTAATTTGATTGTCACCCTATCTAGCGTTTATTTAAAATGTCACTAATGTCATGCAATATAATGGCGGCGTGTTAAATGTCATTTAGTGTTATTAGAATGTTATTTTAACACTTTTGTTACTGTAAATATTTAAATGCTACTTGATTTGATATTTAGTTTTTATTTGTTTATAGGTTTACGACCGCGTGTGACAAATCTAAAAACTACAGCAACAAAACAGTCAATAAAACAAAAAAATAAGTCAAGTGCGAGTCGGACTTACAGATTACAAGTTCCGTGAAAACATTAATCAATTTAATACCTAAATATCGAAATTATTGTTGTTATGTACCAAACGATTAACTTATCATATTTTTGTCTGCGCACGGGCATCTCTAACTATTGATAACGTCACTATCGATGACGTCGAGAACTGACCGGTGCATCTGTCCTCGTGGCTCGTTGCGCGCGCGCGAAGCGGTTACCGAGCGCGAGTTAGTCGCAAAACACCTCTTGTTTGCAAGTTACGTCGCGATTTGAATGTGATTGAAGCGTTTTCCTTGCAATTGTTTCGCGAGTTAAAAATTGTCACTAGAATTAATTGTTGATAAAACTAATTATCCTTGTTGTGTGAATCGATAATTACCATTGAAACAAAACCTTGAAATGTCATTGCGAAGTTGAGTATTCGCCATTTGTATGACAAAAAAGTATTATAAAAACTAGTGAATTTTGTGTCTCCATACTTAATACTATTTAATGTAAATTGAACTGTTTGATAACTATAACTGTGATAGTATAATTGCATTAAGACGATTGGTGAAAGTTCACGGCTTAAGTCGCGCCAAATGTGGCCATTTTGAGGACTTAAAGAGTTCGTGTCTGCCTGCATAAAGTTAAGTATAGTTTGATTAGCATTCTGCGTTATTTTGGCCAATTTATCGTAGTTAGTTAGTGAAGCTATAGCTAGGGCTTGACACAGTGAAGACATTGTTGAAGAACAAAACAAGGTAAGTTTGTACTATTGTAAATTTGTAACGCTGTGATATACAGTATATGTTCGTTCCTCTCGCGCCTGAGAGATATCACGCTTCCACTTAACCTATTATTAATTAGAACACCAGGTTGAACGCAACATATTTTGGTACCCAGAGCGTGGTTTAAACTCCGTTTCTCGAATGTTCCATGTTGAACAAACTATACCCTCATTATTTGTGAAAATTGATTTAATTAATTTAATTTGATTAATTTAGTTGTTTGTTTGTTTAATCTAAATTGTTGGTATAGTTTTAAATAATTAATTTGAGTACTTGAATTGGCAATTAGATTTTAAAGGATTTGATAATTATTTGTGCTATTGCTAATCGTATTTGTTGTTGCTCAGGTTATTATTTAATATAAATTATTATTTAATTATTGTCTAATATTGAACAACGTTATAGTTAAATTGTGGCGTTGTGCGTTTGTGTAATACAACATTTATTTTATACGTTTGTTTGTTTGTTGGTTACCTTAAAATAAATAATTTAAGTCTTAAATTAATTGCACATTGGCAAGGAATTGTTTGTTTGTTTGATTTAAAACATTAAAGATTTGATATTTGTTTGGAGTAATAGCGGCTTGTCTCATTGAAAGATATTTTGTTTTTCGCTATTGTAATATTGTTTGTTTGTGAAAGATATTTGTTTTTTTTGTTAATATAAGATTGTTTGTTTCGTGCCGTTTGTGCTTTGAAGATGTCTACCGCCGCGTATAATGTTGTCCGCGAGACATATTCCGGGATTGCGACTCATTTGAGATGGTTCACGTCAGCTGCCGCCTTGGTGAAAAGGGAGAACCGAATCGAGGCATTGTTGGACAGGCATGAGAAATGCCCTACACGACTTCAGGAGGTGGAGGCGCTTTACCGGCGCTTCATCTTGCATCTGGATGATGTGCCCCTGGAGTCATTCCCCCAGGAGCGACGGGACCAAGTCCACGAGGACTACGTCCAGATTATGGACCTTGCCGACGACATCGCCCAGCGCGCGCGGGAGATTTTAGCCTCGCGCGCCGGAGTACCGGCTCACCGGGCCCCCTTGAAGACTCCCGTGGGCCTTTTGACTAGATTACCCAATTTGGATCTTCCACGTTTTGATGGTCGATTAGACACGTGGATGGGGTTTATTGGTTTGTTTGAGAGCCTTGTGGACTCGAGGGACGATTTGGGTCCGTCTCAAAAACTGGCCTATTTACTCTCCGTGCTTGATGGAGAGGCGAGGGGCTTAGTACAGCACCTCCCAATATGTGACGGGAGCTATGGGATCGCGCGGGCGTTGCTCACCAAGCGCTATCACAACCAGCGCTGTCTGGCAGATACCCACGTCGACCAGATTTTGAACCTTCCCGTCGTGAGCAATGCTGCCCAGTTGAGGACCGAGCTGCTGAACCCCCTCCTAATAGCCACCAATTCGCTCAACCGCTTAGGACTGCCGGTTGCCAAGTGGTCTTACCTACTAGTGCGTATTGTGCTCAAGCGATTGCCGGTGTCTTTGAGGGCACGTTTTGAACAGGGGCACACTAGGGATGAGGCATCTGCTCTCCCTACCTTTGACCAGCTCCTGACGTTCCTGGAGGACGAGTGTCGCATGGGTGACGTCATGGTCGCCGACACGCCGGTGGAAGCATCACGTCCCAGACCCACCAACCAACGGCGCAATGCCCAACCTGCACCAAGAGGAGGTACGGCCGCCCGCTTCGCTGTCGCTCAAGCTGCGCCACCGGACTGCCGGTTTTGCAAGTCGCAGGGACACCAAACGGTGCGGTGCCCAGACTTCGCGGTCCTGCACGTGGCCGCTCGTAGGCGGATTGCCCAGGCCCGCGGCTGGTGTTTCTCTTGCCTAGGGGACCATTACCAGCGCGCCTGCCCCGACACTCACCCGTGTCCTATTTGCGGAGGGCACCATTTGAAAATCCTGTGCGCCAACGCGAATGGCCGTCGCGACCACGCGGGGTCGCCTTCGGGCGGGTATGCCAGTGGACACCGGGACCAGTCCCGCAATTTGGAGTCCGGCTCATCACCCCCACGCCGCGCAGACTGTGCTGCCATCGATCGCCGAGTTGTTTCGGCGCGCAGCCCCACGGGCGGGTATGAAAGCGGGCCCCGGGTTCAATCCCGCACCTTTGTGTCCCGCTCGCCCTCCCCGCTTCCACGTGATCAAGCGAGATCACCTCCGGTAGTGTACCACGATTACCGTGACGCGCGTCCGGTACCACTACCGTCCCCCCCTCTGGCGGAACGTCCCCGTTTGGAGACGCGCAACCCTCGGTACGGACGCTCCAGGCGCTACGAACCGCCGACTATGGCTCGTGGCAGTCGTCACCGAGAGGAGGCCGAGTTTAGGCACTACCCGCATTTTGATTTGCCGTCTCGGGACAACGGCGCTCAGTCGCCGCCACGCCAACATTAGGATGTTGGCGTCTGCCCCCGCTATGCACCGCCCCCTTTTGAGACCGTCCTCTTGCCTACGGCCCATGTCAGGGTCTGGGCACGGACGGGCGCCTCGGTTGTAGTCCGAGCGATATTGGACACAGGCTCACAGGGGTGCATAGCCTCGTCTTGGTTGGTAGGGCAGACTGGCCAGACTATTGAAAAATATTCAGATGTAATAAGGGGTGTCGGGAACGCCCCCGTGGCCACGGTAGAGGGCCGCGTTTGGTTTGAGTTCTCCCCCTCAAATTCTCCACGTCCGACGTTGGAATCGTCGGCCATTGTGATGGAGAATATCTTGGGCAATCACCCGCAAGTTCGTTTGTCTGCGGATGCGGTAAAATTGACCGCGGATTTGAATTTGGCTGACCCTAAATTTGACCTGCCTGGCACGGTCGATTTGTTGCTTGGTGCCGATGTTTTGGGTAAAATATTACTCGGCAAGGATCGTGTTTTGCAGCCAGGTGGCTTGGTAGCCCTCCGGACCATATTTGGGTTCGCACTGATGGGGCCTGTATTGAGGACTCCCCCCCCTGCCGAACTTGGAACGGCCTTGATGGTGGGGTCCGCCCTTTCTGACGCCGTGCAGAGATTCTGGGAAGTGGAGGAGCCACCACAAGCTCCCCGCTCTGATCCGGAGCATGAAGAGTGTGAGCAGTTCTACAAGACCAACACCAGTTATCTCCGTTCTGGCCGGATCATGACAAGATTGCCATTTCTCGCCGTACGTCCGCCACTTGGCGTCTCGCGGCCTATTGCAGAGAAGCGTTTGTTGGCGATGGAGCGCCGTATGAGCAGGGACCCACTACTCAAGGAGAAGTATATTGACTTCATGCGGGAGTATGAGGATTTGGGACACATGTCTGTGTCAAAATTAGATTGGCGTTCGACGGAGCACTTCTTTCTCCCGCATCATGCTGTAATAAAACCATCCAGTGGTAAGTTACGCACAGTATTTGATGGTTCTGCGCAGACTACTTCAGGAGTGTCCTTGAACCAGTGTCTGCATCCTGGTCCCAAATTGCTGAAGGACCTTTGTGACGTCATCACGCGGTTTCGACGTCATCAATTTGTTTTTGTGGCCGACATCAAGATGATGTTCAGGCAAACGGTAATTCACCCGGATGATCGCCGATACCAGCTGATATTGTGGCGAGAAAACCAGCAAGATCCCATGCTTGTCTACGAGCTCAACACGAACACATACGGGCTGAGGTCTAGCCCCTTTTTGGCTATACGTTCGCTTTGGGAGCTCGCGGATCGAGAGCGTATGTCGTTTCCTCGCGCAGCCGCCATTTTGAAGGAGGACCTATATGTTGACGATGTGTGCACTGGCGCGGCCACGGAGAGAGAGGCCCTGCTCTTGCGTGACGAGTTGATTGGCATTCTAGCCTCCGCAGGATATGAGTTGCGTAAATGGATCTCCAACTTACCTGCGCTCTTGGACGGGCTACCGGACGACCACCAGCAGGATCCTCACCTATTTGAGAACCGTGACAACCCTACCATGATGTCAGTGCTTGGAATCCAGTACAGACCAGTCCAGGACATCTTTACATTTAATGTCAATTTGGATTCGCATCACACTTGGACGAAACGACTGGTTCTGTCGACTGTCGCGAGAACCTTTGATCCTAATGGCTGGATATGCCCGGTCATATTCTGGGCCAAATGCTTCCTGCAGAGACTTTGGACTGCAGGTCTTGGATGGGACGAGCCACTTCGCGAAGCTGTTTTGAAGGACTGGCTCCTATTTGCTTCCTCATTGCCTGCCATCAATAGGATATCGTTACCCCGTGCTCTGCTTCCGCCAGGGAAGCACACCGCGTCCCTTCATGGTTTCTCGGACGCTTCGGAACGTGGGTACGCAGCAGCCGTATACTTGCGCACCGTGACCACAGATGGTCAGGTGAAAGTGTTGTTGGTCATGGCGAAGAGCAAGGTCGCGCCTCTTCGAACTGCCTTGACAATCCCTAAGTTAGAGTTGTCAGGGGCGGCCCTTCTTGTTCGCCTTTTGAATCACGTCATGTCTACCTTGTGCACGTCAATTGACATTTCCACGATATATGCATGGACTGACAGTCAAATTGTGCTATGTTGGCTGAAGACGTCAGTTCACACCTTAGAGGTGTTTGTAGCAAATCGTGTCTCTCAGATACAGAAATCGGAGACCCCGTTGGTTTGGAGGCATGTGCCTGGCGAGGTCAACCCTGCTGATTGTGCGTCACGGGGATGTATGGCCCCCCTTTTAGTTGAGCACTCTCTGTGGTGGGGACCTGAGTGGTTGACCAGATCAGAATCTAATTGGCCGCGAACTCCGGCCTTAGACATTGTCGCACTGCCTGGGTTGCGAACGCTTGCGCTCGAACGGCAGGACCGTCCGTTCGACCCCGATTTCTTACTTAATCGTTACAGTTCATTGGACAAATTGTTGAGTGTCACCGCTTGGATCAAGCGCTTCACGAAAAATTGTAGACATCCACAGAACAAATGTTTGGAGGCCTTCTTATCGCCACAAGAGCTCCAAGATGCTCTTCTTCACTGGGTTCGTTCTGTGCAAGAGGCACATTTTGAAGACGAGATTGACATCTTGAGGAAAGGCAAATCCAAGCTGTCTGGAGCCATCTGTAAGCTGAACCCCTTCTTGGATAGTGAGGGTCTTTTGCGTGTCGGAGGGCGTCTTAGGAACGCAAACCTCCCTTATGGATCTCGTCACCCCCTCTTATTGCCCAAGAGTGGCCACTTGGTGAACCTGTTGGTGACTGATCGTCACATCAAGAACTCCCACGCCGGCTGTAATGCCTTATTGGCCATTTTGCAACGGGAATTTTGGATTTTATCGGCCCGTCGGACGATCCGTAGTGTGGTCTTTCGTTGTATGCCTTGCTATAGGCTCAAGGCCCCTACCATGCAGCCTATCATGGGTGACCTTCCTTCGGATCGGGTCACTGAGATAAGGCCCTTTGCTGGAGTTGGTACGGACTTTGCAGGCCCCTTTTTTGTTAAAACCTCGACCCTCAGGAACAGTAAAACTGTCAAGGCTTATTTGTGCGTCTTTGTCTGTCTGTCCACCAAGGCGGTACATTTGGAACTCGTCTCAGCCCTCTCGACAGAGGCATTTGTTGCGACGTTAGATAGATTCGTGTCACGACGAGGACTACCGTCCTTGATTCGGTCGGATTGCGGTACCAACTTCAAAGGCACAAACAACTATTTAAAAGCGATGTATGATTTTTTGTCGGCTAACGAGACTGAAATTGCGTCTAGACTAGCTACACGTAGAATAACTTGGAGGTTCAGTCCCGTGTCATGTCCCCACTGGGGAGGAATATTTGAAAGCGTAGTAAAGGTTGCTAAGACACATTTGCGACGGGTAATTGGCGAGTCTGTATTGACCTTTGAAGAGCTCGCAACTGTGTTTTGCAAAATCGAGGCCGTTTTGAATTCACGCCCGTTGTGCCCGATCTCTTCAGATCCTAACGACTTGGAAGCCCTCACGCCGGGCCATTTTTTGATTGGGCAGCCACTGAACGCCCTGCCGGAATATCCCTTTGTTGATGTGAGACCTAATCGTCTCTCGCGGTTTGAATTGGTCCAACAACTCACTCAGAGCTTTTGGAAACGTTGGAATTTAGAATATTTGCACATTCTCCAGCAGCGCGTTAAGTGGACTGACAAGACTGATCCACCTCATGTTGGTGACCTCGTTCTGGTTAAGGACGCTAACTCACCGCCACTGTGTTGGCGCAGGGGGCGCATTCTCAACCTCGTCTTTGGAGCAGATGGAGTGCCCCGTTTTGCTGAGGTCCGGGTGGACGGTTCAATTTTGAAGAGAGCTGTATCAACCTTGTCGCGACTGCCAGTGAATTAGCGGCCAGGTAGTCCTGGCCGAGGCGGGTAGATGTTATGTACCAAACGATTAACTTATCATATTTTTGTCTGCGCACGGGCATCTCTAACTATTGATAACGTCACTATCGATGACGTCGAGAACTGACCGGTGCATCTGTCCTCGTGGCTCGTTGCGCGCGCGCGAAGCGGTTACCGAGCGCGAGTTAGTCGCAAAACACCTCTTGTTTGCAAGTTACGTCGCGATTTGAATGTGATTGAAGCGTTTTCCTTGCAATTGTTTCGCGAGTTAAAAATTGTCACTAGAATTAATTGTTGATAAAACTAATTATCCTTGTTGTGTGAATCGATAATTACCATTGAAACAAAACCTTGAAATGTCATTGCGAAGTTGAGTATTCGCCATTTGTATGACAAAAAAGTATTATAAAAACTAGTGAATTTTGTGTCTCCATACTTAATACTATTTAATGTAAATTGAACTGTTTGATAACTATAACTGTGATAGTATAATTGCATTAAGACGATTGGTGAAAGTTCACGGCTTAAGTCGCGCCAAATGTGGCCATTTTGAGGACTTAAAGAGTTCGTGTCTGCCTGCATAAAGTTAAGTATAGTTTGATTAGCATTCTGCGTTATTTTGGCCAATTTATCGTAGTTAGTTAGTGAAGCTATAGCTAGGGCTTGACACAGTGAAGACATTGTTGAAGAACAAAACAAGGTAAGTTTGTACTATTGTAAATTTGTAACGCTGTGATATACAGTATATGTTCGTTCCTCTCGCGCCTGAGAGATATCACGCTTCCACTTAACCTATTATTAATTAGAACACCAGGTTGAACGCAACAATTGTTTTTATTTGTTTTGGATTTCAGGTTCTAATAGTTTCTTATCACTATGTATTTCGTGAATATACCATACAAGCTACTTTTTAAATCTTCGTAAGCATTTTGAAAATTATTGCTCATAATGTATATTTGTTGGAATTGGTATAATTTGAGTGTGTGTGTTTGTTACATCTATTAATTTAGGTTAAGTTTTAGGCAACGCCCACTGACTGAGAGATGACCCGACAGACATCAGAGGTACTATAAGAAAACGGGACGTCTCCTAATTAGTTGCGCATTTGGTCTACTATTACACGCTGACCAGATTCTGATTAAAACATTTTGCTCTCCCACTTACTCTATCTGCTTATAATATTCTAGTCTAAAATACAGCAACCTGCGATTGGAATTTCGGTACATTTGAATTTTTTCTTAATCCGTATCCATACGAACCATTTGCATACAGACTCCTAAAAATTCCAATATTTATAATAGCGTCTAATTGTTAACCAGGCAATGCACGGACACGTGTCAAGAATGGAAGATCCTATCATCCAGATAACCTCCAAATTTATCTGATTCAATCTGTTACTGATTGATGGTGTGTCCGTCTGTCGTGTTGTTTCACTTCCAATATGGCGTAATGTTTGTAAGTGATCATACCGATACTATACATAGTATACACCCACGGAGTATAACAGATTCAGTGACGTGATACAAATATTTTTATTTTGTACAAGCAGTTTAATAAACTTAAACATTTAGATACGGATCATTTACTTTTAAAACGACTTTTCTGTTTGATTGTAATGTTGAAACTTCTATATATTATATTATGGTCTTATTCATAATGACTTATCGGAGGTTTAAACGGAGAGATAATAAACGTTTTATCGTAAAAAGACTATTATGAATAACAAATTTTGACAATTTTTGCGAACCCATTTTAGCGACCTTTTAAACCTCCGATAAGTCATTATGAATAAGACCATTAGTCTTCTATATACTTCTATATGTATATTATCTATTACTGGTGATTCATTTGTTTAGATAAGTCCACTTTTTACGAATTAAAATTTTATTTTAGTTAATTTACATCTATCCTGAAGTTTCAGACGTGTGTATTACATAATAGAATGATTGTCGTTGACGTTTTAACTCCTAAATGTTTGAACCATGTTTTAGTTTGTTTTCTATTAAATGTGTAAATCGAATTCACATTAATGTGTCAATTATATTAGTCAAACAGATGGTTAGTGGAGAAAGTAGGTAAATGACGTGTATTAATTCCTGGCAAATTATGACTAAGAACGAACCTACTTGTTAACCACAAAATTTTGTCACCTGAATATATATTTGGCAATTTGAGTAATACAGAAATATACGATAAACTTATATATTACAAGATTTTAAGAAAAAAATAAGAATTTTTGTCTTATACTCAATATTTCTTTTTTTTTTCAGTTAGAAAATAAAATCTATTTTTAGCAAATCAGGGCAGGCCGTTATGTCCGGCGAAGCATTTATGACTTTCTATAGGCTTATGTCCAGGAGTAGACAGAGAATGGCTGACGAATCGATGCTCCCAGCTATTTTGTTTGTATCGTGGTTTGACCACTCTACTCTTCACACGGTGTGTCCGGTACGCGGTTGCCTTAGTAAATTTACAGTTTCCGATGGTTGTCAGTTCGACGAGCTATCTGGCCTGCCCATTGCAACTTCAGCGTGATAAACTTTGCTATGTCAGTAACTGGTATACACCATAATTACCGCTCAGTGGTGACCTACCGTTCACGTCATTCGCAAATGGCTGGTCACTACAGCCAAGTTTAATATAATCGTTATAATTAATTAAAACGTCACTTTAATATGTGGTTTTTTTTAAGGAAAAAGAAACCACTTGACTTTTTAATTATAAATAACCACAATCACTAAACGGCATAAACATGATTATCATTAAGGGTCACTCGAACTAACGGCTATTATTAGGTACTTACTGAAAACTTGGCTATTGTTTCGTTCGTATAACTGTTAAAATATTACTTTGCTAAGCTTTTCCATATAAACTATCAATAAATAACATTTTCGCATCATTTTCTAATATTTACGTTTAGACAATTAACAGACCCGGCAGATGCCACTCCTGCTGGGTCTAACACGGAACAAAAATTACTGTTGAAACTGCAGGTACATTCACAAAAAAACAATCATCAAAATCGCAAAGGATGGATATATTGGATATGTATAGAAGAACTAATATTATAATAATACAGAGAAGAATAATAAACAAGAAATAAAAATACAAAGATGGAAATTCTTTAGTTTTATTTTATTCAAGTAGTTGTATTGCATAAGAATAAGTATATAGTATTTCGAAAATACATAACATTTGAAGAATAATAAACATATTTATGAACTTGGATCAACACAAAATGCTTTTATGTAATTACTTATTACAAAAAAACTATAAAACTTTTAACCAAAAAAAGTTTATAATTAAAATAAAAACGAAATTACAATACGCGTCGAATTTTAAAGTATTGTTTGTCATACATTGTATTTAATTACTATAGACATTGTTAAGGCGAATACACATTCTGAATAAAATAATATCTAGATAACTGCTCGAGATGTGTTTATGAAATTTAGAGCATATTAATATGTATCTCTCATATGAGGCAAACTTGACATGTATATTATAAAAAGTTGTTGAATTATAAGGAAATCAAAAGTCTCTTCAAATAGTCCGTGTAATTTACGGTCGTGCTCGTTTTGTTATTGGCTTGACACGCCACCACGTGTCTACATAGGTTTAAAAAAATCTATGGTTATATTACCTATATCATGTCTTTATTCCAGTCTATAGTGATGCTAATATAGTCTATAGTGATAGACTGTGTGAAAAAGGACATGAAAGAAAGAGGAGTTGACACAGACATGACGGCTGATAGAAGACTATAGAAGAAAAAGACATGTTGCGCCGACCCCAAATATTGGGTTAAGGGCAGCAGGATGATGATATAGTGATGCTAACTTCTTTGCAATAATTTTTAAATTTAATTCCGTTTGAATTCGATTCTGATTGAGGAAAGAAATAACCTACGTATTAAAAAAGCGATAAGTATTGAAAAAAAAACAATAAATATTTAATGAAAAAAAAACAAGGAAACAAAAAAAATTTTTATTGGGATATAAAAATCTTAATTTAGTACGGCGACAGAAATGAAACTAAGAACTTCGCATTGCAAATGCAGTATGTAAATGCAATAACTTTGGTAGCTACTGTATAATCAACACAAAGGCACAAATACGTAAAATAGAGAATAAATTTAATTTCAATATCTTAAAAACATAATTTTATTTAAATAATGTTTTAAATACAAAATATGCTTCAATTAGTCTATCCCTTAACAAAACGCATCGCAGTCGGTCGGCCGCCCACTCGGCTTTAACTACAAGCTTCTAATTAACTGGCTCGTTATAAACCTTAAACTCGATATTCTATAAGAATATATCGACATCCTGAATCGAGAATACATTTAAATATTGGTCATACATTAAATGTTAAAATATTGTGACAATAATTATGAATAAAATAGTAATATTAACTTATTTATGAATGAGTTTGTTATTTATTTTTGTTGAGAGAATAAACAGGTGTTCAGCAGTAATAGTTATGGAAGAAAATATATCATTATACGTATTAGATTTTTATAGGCCTAGTAGCTCAGTTGGTAGTGATTATATCTTCTATATAGTCAGTCTGAACACGAAAATTAGTTAAATTCCTAAGCGAGACAATTATTTGTTTGTATGTTCTCTCAATGTGATCCCTTAGAACTCTGTTCTTTCTGCTTGCCCTGTACAAGATCTTGCGTGATAATTACACTTCAAATGTTAGCAAAGAAGGTAATATAAGATCTTATACGCTGAATTCTAATGTGTTAGCCATTCTTTTCAAGTAAACTATTTTTATACTCCTAACTTCTATGTAACGGTTTCTGTCCAGTAAGTAAAACTACAGGCACAGCTAGTTTCTAAATTTGAAAATCCTAATTCTAAATCGAAAACACAGTATGGAGCAATGGCGACAAATCGACGCTGAGTTTATCTTTGAACAATTAACGTACATGGTTTGTTCCAATTTTGCATAAAAACTTTATTTACTTATTATTCTGAACTATTACTATCTCCTACTATATACCGTCTGTATATAACCTAGGCTTTAATGCTATTTAAAAACACAATATGTCCATATTTCTACGAAATAGTAGAAAAAATTCCGCTCACATCATTTAGCATTGGTTCAGAATGTAAGCGACCTGTTCAGTTCTTTTGTTCTAACCAGACGTGAAATGACCATTCAATGTAAAACATTTGGGTCATTACGCACGCCACTACTTGCTTGCTGTTTATGAACTCCTAGTACTTTTATTGTCTAACTATGATAATAACTGAATCAATTATAGCTCTTTGTTAGTAGAGAATGGTACCGATTCTAACGTTTCATATTCTTCCCTCTGTTTGCCTAAATTATTTATTACAACATAAATTATTTTACAAAGAAATTACCAAGTATTTGTATGAATGACAATCAAACGAGTAAAACATGATGCACGAAAAGAATTATAACAACTGATACTACGGAAGTACCTTTACGTTTCATTTGGCATTATTATTTAGTCAACTTCAACAAGGCTTTTGAAAACAGTAATAACCTATCTTAATCCACATCATAAACTTACTAAACTCATATAATTTTGCCCTTATACAGTAGCACTAAATGTTAACACACCATAATATACCATTAATAATGTCAACACCATAAAAACAGGCATTTTTGTAACAAATTTACGCAACAAAACCACTAATGACAAATTGTAAGGCAAAAGAGCATTGTTTAGGAAATCAGATAATTATGTTTAAATTGATACGCTGAGCACGACATTAAGATATGCTTGCATGGTGCCACATTAAACAGAGTTCGGTAATGTTTTTGTTTACACAGACTTTAGTTAACTGATAACTAACTCTACTTATAATAAAACTAGCTTTTGTCCGCAACTTCCTACGAGGGAAATTTAAATACCAAACCTTAAGAAATTATACAAAAATGCCATCCTCTTGATCCCATCTATCTATAAGAAACCACATCAAAATCCGTTGCGTATTTTTGAAGATATAAGCTCACATACATACATACAAATGAATGAATATGTTTTATAATAAATAAAGTCATTATTTTGACATGTACCTATGTTCCTATGTGAGTTTAAATCTTCAAAACTACGCAACGAATTTTGATGCGATATTTTTAATAGATAGATTGGTTCAAGAGGATGGCTTTTTTGTACAATTTGTTAACACTTGGTGTATATTTGGGGAGAGAGGGTTCAATTACTATAAGCGCGGGAGAAATCGCGAGCATTAGCTAGTTAAGAATAATTCAAAATAATACTTTAAAGAAAATATATCTAAACCTCTTCAAAAAGTGACCATAACAATTTGAAGTATTACTTGAATTCTTTTCTTACAAAAACACCTAATGAAGTACAATTTAGTCTGTGTTTTTCACATAAATATTGTGAAATCGTACCTACATATTCGTAAACTCCAGAAAGGCTCCTAGACTGCACCATGAGGCTATCGGAATACAAACCACTTCTGTATGTAGGCAACTTTGCAAATCTAAACTATCCATATTAAATAAATTACCCTATCTATATAAGCAAGGTTTCAAGATTGAACAGATATATTTAAGAGCCACTGCCTCATTAGGACACAGTGAAGTGATGGAGTGGTTTGTTAACGACGACTAGTACATCATTTATTTATACTATAACTTGAATCACAATGGATTGGGTAAGAACATGGTAGGCGGTTAGCTGTTCAACAGACAATAGACTTATTTATATGTAATTGGCATAATAAACTTACTGTTTTATTTCTGTATATAAAATAACTTTACAAATACTATGAAAAATGACCTAAATAACACTTGTGAGTCTTGAACTCACTTCGTAAATCTTTTGTGTAGAAGCGGTAATTGCCTATAAGTAATTGTTGCATGTTCATTTGTTTTTTTTTAATGTTTTTTTGTTACTATTATTCAATGTTAACAATTGTTGGAAAAAATCATACTTGTGTATTCGAGTTACGAAAACATCAAATTACGAAATCGTCTAAAGCTTTAACACAAATAGAATTTAAAAAACTAATCTGCGGCGAACATAATTATAATTTATGACGGACCGAATCACAATGAAATGAGAAATTTAATAAACATAGCCAAGACGGAAATAACCAAACTGACTTGTCCGAAATGGTCGACTCTAACGACGTCGTTTGAAGACTTTTTAGGTTCGACATGGTGTATTCTAAACAATATAATATATACAGAACAAATATACAATAACACAAAACATTTGATTTAGAAGTTGAATTCACAGCATTCAGTGCGAATATTAATTAGTATAGAATTAAATTCTACCTTAATTGCTCTTGACGAAAAGTTTACCTTAATAAATGTTTTCAGCAATTTCTGTGGTCAATATAAAAGAAATCTAGTCCATAATAAACGTTCGTCCTATATTAGCAAATACAGTATTTAAGGTAAGCAAACTTAGGTAATCAAACGTAAAAATTGCCACAAATGTGACTTGATTCCACGATCTCTGGAAATCAATGCGCTGTGGTACCCTCATATAAATCTGCTATAATGCTTGTATATTACGTCAGTTTATTGATCGTTACAATTAACTACACTTTAGTAAACATAAAAATAACTTTATTAAGCAAAAATTTAACAAAGATAAATAATAAATAAATATTCATGGACATTTCACACAACGTCCTCTGGTCCCAAGCTAAGCTTATATGCTTGTGTTATGGGTACCAGAATACGGATATAATACATACACTCCTTTTCTTTTGTAAATACATACTTATACCATACATAGCCAGACATAGTACAAATGACAATTAGAAAAATCACACAAATTATTGTCCCGAGCGGGAATCGAACCCTCGACCTCTTGATCGACAGTCCGTTACATAAACCACTCAACCAACTATCATGTTACGTATGTCATGTTAGATAACTGAATATATGAACATTCGCATCTCTATTATTTGAGAAAATTGTATCACAAATGCCAACGCCTTCCACTGTAGACGTAGACATTATTTGTACCCAAAAACGTGTGAGAAAACCGTGATTCATTCACATTTTTTTCTAACTTGACTATTCACTATCAACCGTTATCACACAGCTGTTAGTCAGCACCGGCATTGTTTGAAAGTCACCATCATTTAGCACCTCCAGTACTGGCCTACTTTTGGAACGCACAAACTAATATATAAGTTGAATATTGAATCAGCAATTCACGAAGCACTAATGAGTTTCCAATGCAATTAAGAGAACCAAACATTTTAACAAGACTCTGTTAAATATATGAAGAAAAGTAGTGAATTTTGTTGGCGTTCAGTGTGTACTATGTTGATGGTTACACTATACGAAAAATTAGTAGAATTAAAAATTACTTGACTGCCTACCATGGAGGTTTTATAACGTATGTCATGCTAATGCTGTAAACATGGCTTATCTGGTAGTGACATAAAGTCACGACAGGAATGTAATCAGATATTTTATCCATAATTAAAAATAATAGCACTTATAACACAGCTGGTAGCTGCAGTAACACCAAGCCGAGAAGCTCAACAATCTATCTAGGCAGTATTTTCACAAATACTGTTAAACAGATCTCACCTAAAGAAGAAGGACAAAATTAATATAAGAAAGATTCATTTTATAATAGTATTTCTTTCGAGAAACACTTTTGTAAACAAGTATAAAACTTACTTTGTATCAAAAAACACCTACATCTATCGCTTGTATTGTATTCATAAAACAAAAGAAACAAAAACATAAAAGAACATTCCACATGAACAATATTTGAAAGTTGTTACGAGCATTAGATCACTGTTATACGACATTACAACTAAATCAGAACAATATACAACAATACGGACAGTAGTACAACTATTAATCATGATGAAGGATCGTCTTAAACAAAAATAGGTGCATCCATTTATTTCTCTATCGGACTATCCGATGTGTGGGATGGTACACACTATGTAAGAGCCGACACACAACATACCACATTATTTATAACTAGCATTTGCCCATGACTTCGTCTTGGAAAACAATCTTAAACTATCTTATATTCTTTAAGGGCCTACATCAATATTATCGTCGACATGTACATATTAACACAGCTAGTAGGTATAGAAAATGAAGAATTAGGGCTATTTTTGTTTACTCAAAATCTACTAAATATATTTTAATTCTGATTTACGTGTTTCTATATATAATAGTTACTTATGTTTTTAAAGTTATTTCATTAGTTAATACGCGATAATAGACCGACAAATGAAAAAAATAAAAAATTAGAGAGGTTGTTTCGCTAAGATTTTCTATCGAGAAAACTTTTTTCAATCGCGTTTCTGAGTTTATGCGATCCTAGATTATATATTGAAAAAACATATACTTAAAAATTTGAGCTCTAGCCATTCAATCTAAAGAAACAATGAAAACTTGGTACGTAGAAAAATGCACGAAGAATTTTGGTATCCTCTTAATACTCATTTGATTAAATAAAACTACTTTTTACGGACTTAGACGCCTGTATTTTGTTTTAAATTCCCGTGACCATGATGATTGCAAAGTTTTCGAAACGTCGGGCTAATGTTTAAAACAATTCATCATCATCATCATAACATCACGCCTTTTTCCCATGGGGGTAGGCAGAGACTATAAAACGCCATCTGCTACGATCGTAGCACACTTTCTTGGCTTCATCCACACTCATACATCTGGTCATACATGCCCGACGGTTGTAAGTGCTACGCACTTGCCCCTTTTAGAGTATCCCGGCGATGACATCAGAGTATATTTTTCTCGAGCGTCCTCTCCCAGCATTTCCACTTACTTTCGCCGTGTATATGCCTTTCGTTAAGCGTCTCTCATCCATCCTCTCCACATGACCAAACCACCTAAGCATACTTTTCTCCACCTTAGTCACTACATCCTCTTTCAGACCGCAACGTTCTCTTATAACTTCATTTCTTAATCTCTCTTTCAAAGTCACACCACACATACTTCTCAAAGAGCGCATCTCTACAGCATTTATTCTACTTTTGTGCTTCTCCTGCCACACCCAACATTCGCTTCCATACATAAGCGTAGGTATCAACACGCCATTGTGGATCGCCATTCGAGCCTTTTCAGTAATCGCTTGGTTAGCCACAATAGCATGCAAGGCACCATTCAGCTTATTTCCCGCTAACACCCTTCTTTCCACATCAGCATCAACCTTACCATCTCTTGTAAAGACAAACAACGTTTACAGCGTCCATGGTAGAATAAACTCTGACACATTAAATTACTATATTAAACAACGCTACGAAGGCAAATATATTAAAACAAATTACTTAAAACATTTTAAACTCACCTAACAGTCTTAGGAGCACCCTAAGATTTATAAACCCTACTATACATCACGTAGCTATCAATGTTCATATTTGACACATCATTATTATAACTTGTTGTGTCTGTACACGCCTTAATATTACGAGATTCTTTCTTTTCATTATTAACAACAAATATAAAACTACAGTTATAATTATAATTAACCAACTTTATATTTATACAGGTAAGGATTATATTAGAGAAACAAAATGTTTATGAAATGCTCTATTTATTGTTGTAATACGTATGTAGTTATTAATAATATTTCCCCTTTGTTTGGAGCTGTTATCCTTGTAAGTGTTTTGTATATGTGATCGATCCATTGTGTTCGATATATTCTAGTTTTTCACTAAATCTCTTTATTGTATTAACAATAATATACCATCTGTGTTTATTGTGTTATGGATATACACAATGGCTATTATAAGATCAGATTGTTACAAATTAAGCTTTAATAGAAGATTTTCTATTAATCTAATACGCGATTTGGGTAATTAAAAAAACAAGAGTTGAATTTTGAAGGTTTTCCTCGATTTCTTGGGAGATAACCATAAGATCCTGAGCAGGTTCCAATGGGACCACACGGGTATCACCAGTTTTCAAATAAAAACTGAATCTTAAAAGTCGCTTCCACTCAGTGAAAAGTTATAAGGTAACAAACATAAAAAAAAATAATTGGTCAAGTGCGAGTCGGACTCGCGCACGAAGGGTTCCGTACCATTATCTATGCAACATAAGGCAACGTTATTAGTATCGAGCAAGAAACGGTAAAAAAATCATGTTTGTTGTATGGGAGCCCCCCTTAAATATTTATTTTATTTTATTTTTAGTATTTGTTGTTATAGCGGCAATAGAAATACATCATCTGTGAAAATTTCAACTGTCTAGCTATCACCGTTCTTGAGATACTGCGTACGGAACCCTAAAAATCATGTTTGTTGTATGGGAGCCCCCCTTAAATATTTATTTTATTTTATTTTTAGTATTTGTTGTTATAGCGGCAATAGAAATACATCATCTGTGAAAATTTCAACTGTCTAGCTATCACCGTTCTTGAGATACTGGGTACGGAACCCTAAAAATCATGTTTGTTGTATGGGAGCCCCCCTTAAATATTTATTTTATTTTATTTTTAGTATTTGTTGTTATAGCGGCAATAGAAATACATCATCTGTGAAAATTTCAACTCTCTAGCTATCACCGTTCTTGAGATACAGCCTGGTGACAGACGGACGGACGGACGGACGGACGGACGGACGGACGGACGGACGGACGGACGGACGGACGGACGGACGGACGGACGGACGGACAGCGAAGTCTCAGTAATAGGGTCCCGTTTTTACCCTTTGGGTACGGAACCCTAAAAACATACAGACGATTTGAGAACCTCTTTTTTAGGGTTCCGTACCCAAAGGGTAAAAACGGGACCCTATTACTGAGACTTCGCTGTCCGTCCGTCCGTCCGTCCGTCCGTCCGTCCGTCCGTCCGTCCGTCCGTCCGTCCGTCCGTCCGTCCGTCCGTCCGTCTGTCACCAGGCTGTATCTCAAGAACGGTGATAGCTAGAGAGTTGAAATTTTCACAGATGATGTATTTCTATTGCCGCTATAACAACAAATACTAAAAATAAAATAAATATTTAAGGGGGCTCCCATACAACAAACATGATTTTTAGGGTTCCGTACCCAGTATCTCAAGAACGGTGATAGCTAGAGAGTTGAAATTTTCACAGATGATGTATTTCTATTGCCGCTATAACAACAAATACTAAAAATAAAATAAAATAAATATTTAAGGGGGGCTCCCATACAACAAACATGATTTTTAGGGTTACGTACCCAGTATCTCAAGAACGGTGATAGCTAGACAGTTGAAATTTTCACAGATGATGTATTTCTATTGCCGCTATAACAACAAATACTAAAAATAAAATAAAATAAATATTTAAGGGGGGCTCCCATACAACAAACATGATTTTTTTACCGTTTCTTGCTCGATACTAATAACGTTGCCTTATGTTGCATAGATAATGGTACGGAACCCTTCGTGCGCGAGTCCGACTCGCACTTGACCAATTATTTTTAAATCTAACATTCTATTTTTATCTAACACTAGCTTTTGCCTGCGGCTTTGTACGCGTGGAAATTCGAAAAAAAATCCTGTTTTTGCAACATTATTCACTGATGCTTTACTCCTATTGGTCGCAGCGTGATATGATAATTAAAGCCTATAGCCTTTTTCGATAATTCTACTATACAACACTGAAAGAATTTTTCAAATCGGATCTGTGGTTCCTGAGATCAAAAAAACTCTTCAGCTTTATAATATTAGTACAGATTTTCCTGACCATAATCACTACAATAATAATCTCTGGCAAAAATTTCAAATTAATTAACTCTAAAAGCAAGAAACAGTACTTAAAATCAATTTAAATTGACTTCCAGTCATTAGATATGCGAAGACTAACTGAGGATAGACGATTGTGTCTATTGGCTCTATCGTTAATAACTATTAGATGGACGGTCCACCTGGATCTAGTGAACGTGATGTGCATACGATATACCACCATGATGCATACATAAGTTCTGCGATGATAGGTAGGCACATCTTGCAACCTAAGGTATATGCTATGTGCAAAGTGATTACGCTTACAACCAATATGTATGAAGACACAATTATTATTAAGACTATTACTGTTAATTTATTGAGTGTTTATAGAAAAATGAGAAGCAAAGACAAATGACAATTAAGAAAATTGGACCTACCGGTACGTATTATCGAAATTATTAAAAATATTTAAAAAAATAGAGTTAAAAAGTATACAATCTGTGAATATTTCAGCAGGTGAACGACTCTGTCCAGGACCTTGGATAGTATAGACAAGATGCTAATGCTGTCTAGCTATCACCGTTTTTAAGATACGTCCTGGTGACAGACGTACAGCCGGAAGTCTCAGTAATAGGGTGCCGTTTTACCGTTTTGTACGGAACCCAAAAAAAGGATTTTATCTATATATCTAAATCCTTACTAATTTATAAATGCGAAATCCGGAAGATGGCACAATAAAAATTTTGACGAACTTAAGTGTTAATGTGTGGAACGAAACGATAGCGCGATTTAATAAACGTACATCGCCATCTATCGAGCAGAAGAGTAACCTGTTTGTGAAGGATTTATTTCTAAATTTCACGCGTACGAAGTCGCAGGTAACAGCTAGTAAGCAATAAATCGCAAAACTAACAAAAGAAAATATTTCACAAATCTATTGACCCGTGGATAAAATATTGTACACTCCACTGGAAATCCCTGGGCTTTAATTAGAAAAAAAAAACAGCTCGAGTAGTCCGAGACCTATGCACCTTGGGGCCCATTCAAACTGACAGTGTAAAAATAGAAAGCTTCAAGTGGTTGCGTATCACACCGATACGAATGTTATTCTCAATACAGAACATTGTTTTATAAATCAAGAGTTTGTATATCGATATATTGTAACGGTTAAGGTGTTATTAGCCAAGTTTGATTTGATTCCCTAATGCTTATTGAAAGTATAGTATTCATCTGACACGATGTTATTTATTCTTCAATATTTCATATATTTATTATCGGCATTTCTTATACTTAATATATTGGCACCATGAAAAGTTAACATTTTTCAACTTATCATCGTATTTCACTTTTCTCTTTCTAAAGTAGTATTAGCAAACTTAGTTCAGTTTTTATTGCATGAATAGGGGTGGTGTTAATTAGATTAAAAAATTCCACCTGTAATCCCAGGAGCGCAAAACCAAGGGAAGCATTAATCAGATAGAAAAAAGGACTTACTAGATAATTTTGTATGCCAAGGCAAACAAAATACTCTTTTTATCTTTTACAAAACATGTTGTGTTACATTTAGGTGTGAATAGTGTTATTATAAGTGTGCTTGATCTGACCGGACCGGGAACTTCAAACGGGACGCGAGTTCAAAGCGCGAGTGCCTTAGGCCATCGAATGCGATTATATCGTTCAGTTCCTCCGGTGTGACTCCAACTCTCCAGCTTTAATATTGTAATATTCAAGAACTTAATAACTGTAAACTGATGTGCTGTTTTCTTGTACCACAGTTCCTCATCGGACTAAAAGTTGAGATAACTGTAAATATTTTACATTAGAATTTCTGACGGGCCTTGTAACTTCTATGCAGTGGTACTCACTTCTATATATATTTGGAATGGGTTAGCTTATGAAAAAAACAAGACCATGCATTGTGGTGCATATTTGGAAGGGCCTATATTCAGTCGCAACTCTCTGACAGCAGTAGGCTGATTTGATTAATTGAAACCTAACTCAACAGACCAAAGTTCGTATCGTAGGAGACACAAGTCTAAATCAATTATAACCTCGGAAAGAATTCATAAAACAACTAGAATCCAGCACATAACAAACACATTTAGATCCAAAACTCTTTGTAAAGTAAGAGGCAAAATAAATTGAAGAACTTGGTACAGTTAGCTAAGTTAATTGTAGTACTTCATTATTAGATTCTCGTGAGAATTGAGTACCAATAATTAAATGATTAGGACTGCGCACTTGACAAATATTTGAGAACTTACTTTTATGTTGTTAATGAGAGTTGAGTATAAGAAATATACGAGTATATTATTAGACATGGCTTTGAAGTAGTTGGCAAAGGAGAAAGTATTAATTTTATGACGATAATTAAAATATTGCTTCTTTGGTCTAAGAGGCAAATCTTAGTTTAAAAACGCAGGATAAGTAAAATAAATTACTAAATATTATCTGCTACAGAAATCTAGTGACTAATGCTCTTATTTATAATGACTTATCGGAGGTTTAAACAATAAAATAATGTCATTTTATCGGAGAGATAATTAACATTTTATCGTAAAAAGACTAATAAAAATAACAATTTTAGACAATTTTAGCGAGCCGATTTTAGCGAACTTTTAAACCGCCTATAAGTCATTATGAATAAGAGCATGTGTCCAGTAACTATAAACTAACCCTTTGATACTTATTTCGTATTACATACTTAGTAAATAAAACGCCTATTTTAATGTAGAGACTTTACGTGAGTTATTTATTGCTCTCATCTAATGACCTATACCGACCTTTACCGAATTACCTAAACGGATAAGCATTAGAACTGTAATTCCTAAATAACTTCATAAATAAAAACTCTAATTTTTGTTCACAGGTAAATAGAATAAAATTGCCTTCTGACTCCTGTCCAATAATCGTAAGTACTTCATATTTGAATAAACAATTGATAAGATCAAAGAGATTTAAAACGATACATGAATAATGTGAATAAATAAATTAGTAGCAACAAACCGTTACAATTTCATCTTAACTTTTGGATTATGTCACGAAATATTAATGTCAATAATGTAGAATCACAAGTCTGTAACAAAAAGTGTCATAACCGATTTCCGTGAAACTTAGGGAAACATTTCCACGACAAATTTTAAAGTTACATTTTTACGAGCGTCTACAATCAACGATGCGTCACCAGCACCGGCACATACTAGGAAAATATAATAAAATTCAACGAAGGAAATGAAATTTGATGTTGCATTTTCTTATACACATTTTTATGGCAACATTTGCATATGGCTGGAACACTGAGAGCAATGTTGCAAGATAAAATAAACATAACCTGGTCGCCATGCAAAAATTAAAAATAATTTCATTAATTCTGTTTGCTTAATCGCGGCGGAGAGCTTACCTTGTCGCTGGGTTCGTATTTAAAATTTTAATGTAATGCAATGTGAGGTGCGAGATTTTTGTAATTTTCACTTTTGTTTAGATTTGTTAATATTTTAGTCGGTTTTGCAAACTCCTACAAAATTATTTCCTTTTTTCATTTGTGACTGATATCGTCGTTATTAAGTTTACAGATCAGGTAATTAGTACACGCTTTAGTTTCACGGGTCTCGTGGTCTAGTGGTTCAAGTAACGGACTGCCGTTCACGAGGTCGCAGGTTCGATTCCCGCTCAGGACAATAATTTGTGTGATATTTATAATTGTCATACAAATGTTTGTCCTGCGTCTGGGTATTTACTATGTATTATAAGTATGTATTTACAAAAAAAAAGTAGTTTATGTATTATATCCGTATTCTGGTACCCATAACACAAGCATATAAGCTTAGCTTGGGACAAGAGGACGTTGTGTGAAATGTTCATGTATATTTATTATTATTATTATTTATATCTTTTACATATTACATAGAATATAACAAAAAAATTAAAGAATGCTGGTAGAAGACGTCGTATCTGTGCCAACACGTCTGGTGAGCGCGTCACAGTAGACCATAATCCCTCCCAAAGTGAAGGAGCCCCGTGCCCAACAGTGGGACATTTATGCACTGGAGAGGACGAAAGGTAGAAGGCGACCGAAAATGACGTAGTTACTTGGATCTCATCAGTGATGTCGTTCATAAATCGCACCTAAACCGCGTAGCATTCGCAAGTATCCAGAAGTATGACTAAAACCTAGCAGATGGCATCCTTTAGTTTTTCTACCGCCATGGGAGAAAAGCTTTCCAGTATATATATACTAGAAAATTCTTAGAGTTATACATATATATGTATGACTCTAAGAATTTTCTATAGAACATATTTCTGAAATTCATAGACTCAAAAAATGATGTTGCTCCTACCACAAGTAAGTATAAAGGCAGGACAATGATGATAATGATAATCCAAGGCCATCTTTGAATTTCTACCATTATTCTCTATCAAAGCTTGCACTTACAACAAGTTACGTTAATAGTACAAAGCTCTATAGTTTTAACTATTTACGAGCACCGCCTTGCAACGCCTTCAACACCACATTAATTGTTCATTAACTGTCCTGTTTAGAACTTTAATTAGTGGAAAATAAATTATAACAGAACTACCCATCGCAGAGACTAAGTGTAACAGTGTTTGTTAGTTTAATTTTAAATACTTAGTGGTGCCAACTTCTTTACTAGTTATAAAACAAAGTTGTTATTTTTATACGGGACGGACGGGCTTCGTGGCGTAGTGGTTCATGTACTCGACTACCGTCACAAGGTCGCGGGTTCGATTCCCGCTTGGGACAATCATTTTTGTGATATTCATATATGTCATACATATGTTTGTACCACGTCTGGGTGTTTTCTATGTATTATAAGTATGTATTTACAAAAGAAAAGTAGTTTATGTAATAAATCCGTATTCTGGTACACATAACACAAGCTTAATAAGCTTAGCTTGGGACCAGAGGACGTTGTGTGAAATGTCCATGAATTTATTTATATATATTATATAATAATGTGTCCCTATGTGATTTTCTGTCTTCAAAACTACGAAACGGATTTTGATGTGGTGTTTTTAATAGATAGAGTGGTTCAAGAGGATGGTGTCTTCTATAATATGTTAGGGTGTAGTTTTTAATTTACATGCGTGCAAAGCTATGCCCAATAGTTATAGACCTATTATAGAATTAAAGTAAGACTAGGAACTAGGATAAATAAACTCCAAATAAATTCAGTAAAATCTGTACGAGGTAAATACAGAGTACTAATTGAAATACAAAAATTAATGACAAAAACTTTTTTTGGCTACGTCCAAATATATTTGTATGTTCTAAATTATATGTGAACATAGCAAGTCTACATAGTACGTTGACAGTATATCTTTAATTCATTCATCTTGATTTGGACAAGTGCCAAATCAACTCTTGAATGGAAATATGCTCTTGTTTTCTGAAGCCACACCAAAATATCTTTACATTAATCTAGAAAATATTAGACTCCACTAGTTCGCTCTTAATATTCTGGTACAAAAACATATTATGTATGTAATTTATTTGATTGTATCGTTTTCCGGGTTATATTTAATATCCTTACATTATAGATAGAGCATTACCTGGAACTGTCAGCATAGAATTAGTTGGACTATATTTTAAGCACTTAGTATTTGTACTGTACTGTCTTTAAGTATATAGAGTATATGTATTTTTCATGTGTAATTGTATGTATTCTTGTGTATTTTATTGAGTTTATTGATAGTGTATATTATATTTTTATTTTGTATATTTGTGTGTTATATTTTATGATATGTATTAATAGGATTTAAAATATATTTTTATGTATATATTAAAATAATAATATTCGTGCACCGACAACTCTACTCGCTCCTCATTTAGATCCATACCCAGGTTGCCTGGAAGAAATCGCTTTTAGCGATAAGGCCGCCCATTGTACAATCTTGTATTTTATTATTACGTTATATGCTTCTGTATGGTGTACAATTAAGAATAAAATAAATAAATAAATATCCTTATTACTGATAGACAATGTAATGGGACGTAATAAAAGGCGAAGATATTTAGAAATACTGTTCCAAGGCCTTCAGAAAACCATGCCCTGGTCTCATGGACAATATCTTTGAAAACCTTCAGTTACATGTTACTTGCCATAACTGCAACTGCTATTCGTATAAGATAGGTTTTGTAGAATACTAACATTAGCAGATTTTTAAGAGCAACAGAGTCGGATCGCGAAGTTGGCCCAGTGTAATGCCTAAATACAGAGATAATCGGATACTAAAGTGATCCTATAACATCATTACAATATTAATTTAAATAAAAGCTAATTTTATAAAAAATTGTATTAGTAAATGTTAAACAAAAAAATACATTTTTAAAATGCTTAGAGTTAACCTGTTCTAGAGTAACGGCTGTTAGTTTAGGACGAGTTGGATCGATAATTCTAATTAAATTTCAACTTGACTATGAACTATTGTCATCCCTAACGGAGACGTAAGAAGCTCGGGGGAATACCCCTTCAGTGTCCCGAATTAAGTTATTGTCGAGGCTTATTGCACTAATGTGTGGGGTTAGGCCTGATAATGTGTGACGGTTCGGGCGCATCGCTACTTGCTTCTAACTTTATAAGGTGAGAGGGATGCTTACATTTAAAATATTATTGTATTGGATGTGATGCACAACACTTAACAACATTAAATATAGTTTTAATTCAGAACTTCATTAAAAATATTTGGGTCACCTCCGTAAATTACGGTAATTCAAATTATTCAGCTTGTAATTTTAAAAGTTTTTTATGTACTATCAGAATATCTTCTTATATACATAAAATTCACGTGTCACAGTGTTAGTTACCGTACTCCTCCGAAACGTCTTGCCGATTTTTATGAAATTTTACAAGCATATTCAGTAGGTCTGAGAATCAGCCAACATCTATTTTTCAAACCTTTTTTTTTAGTATGGCACAACAAAGTTTACCGGATCAGCTAGTTTTTATGTAAAAATCTCTTAAGTGTTTTATTAATTAATCAACATAATGCTCCATATCCTTAAACCAGACGAGCTTCGTGGTTGTGTGGTTTATGTAACGACTGCCGATCAAGAGGTCGCAGGTTCGATTCCCGCTCGGGACAATCATTTGTGTGATTTTTCTAACTGTCATACAAATGTTTGTTCTGCGTCTGGGTGTTTCTATGTATTATAAGTATGTATTTACAAAAGAAAAGTAGTTTATGTATTCTATCCGTATTTTGGTACCCATAACACAAGCATATAAGTTTAGCTTGGGACCAGAGGACGTTGTGTGAAATGTCCGTGAATATTTATTAAAAAAAAAATATCAAGCATTTGTCTATTCTTTTGCAGATATATAACATTTTGTAATGTCGATAAGGAACTAACACATGATTTTTAGGGTTCCGTACCCAAAGGGCAAAAACGGAACCCTACTACTGAGACTTCGCTGTCCGTCCGTCCGTCCGTCCGTCTGTCACCAGGCTGTATCTCAAGAACGGTGATAGCTAGACAGTTGAACTTTTCACAAATGATGTATTTCTATTGCCGCTATAACAACAAATACTAAAAACAAAATAAAATAAATATTTAAGGGGGGCTCCCATACAAAATAATAATTTTTTTACCGTTTCTTGCTCGATACTAATAACGTTGCCTTATGTTGCATAGATAATGGTACGGAACCCTTCGTGCACGAGTCCCACTCGCACTTGACCAATTTTTACAATTTTCGTCATTATAATACCAGTTTTAGTCCCGACAGCATACAAAATATGTGTGTAATTGAAATTTTAGTTTTTATGTTTTAACTGTGAAAGTCGAAGCAGCTTTGCACAGTGCAAACAATATTGTTTAGAAACTGATTAGGTGCGTTTGTGCCTACATAAGTACATACTTACATTATGTAGTGCCTCAATATGGTATGTAACTACCACAAACCACATCAAACTGTAAATAATTAATTGTCTGACCAATGATCCGGTACTTGTGATACTTTAAACTGTCACAATATTTGCTGATCAACGCTTCTATATGTTTGTAAATTACTACGTTAAAACGTCGGCATTTTCATGGTACTATCATGATCTACATTACACATATTTCTTCTCTCCAGCCAACGTGATGGGCACGGACCTCCTCCTCTTTAGGAGGGATTATGGTCTACTGTGCCGCGCTGACCAGGCGTGTTGGCACAGGGCTTACTTTTGAAGTTTCCGTCTCTCACTGAGGTATTCTGGGGACGAAAAGGGGCGATGACACTTATATTTCTAATCCGTCACCACACAGAACGTCACACCCGTTTATTCCTCTTAAAGTCCCTATTAATAAAGCGGTAAAGTTTGTAATATGTATGTATGTTAAGGGGTAATCTACGAAACTAATGGTCCAACCCTTAAAACTTTTTTCCTAATAAAAATGCAATCTCCAAGAGTGCTACATCACACGTCTGTGTGATTCGAAATCCCAGGTGTAAAATATCGTGGGCAATCGCTAGTGACTAATATTAAACAAGACTTTAAAAGAGTATCTTGGCTGTGCCTTGCCTATGGAAACGTCTGATGCTAAGATATGATAGTTTTTGGATTAGGTTTCAAGAAGGAAGGAAGGTTTCTTTTTGAGAAAAATGTAACAATAGTTTGTATTCAAAATATGGTTATTTATAATTAAGTGATTTTTGGGAGATATTTGGTCATGTGGAGAGAATAGATGAGAGACGATTAACGAAAGGCATATACACGGCGGAGGTAAGTGGGAACGCTAGGAGAGGACGCCCGAGAAAAATATACTCGTCGGGCATGTATGACCAGATGTATGAGTGTGGATCATGCCAATGTTTCGATCGTAGCAGATGGAGCTCTATAATCTCTTCCTACCCCCATGGGAAAAAGGCGTGATGTTATAATGATGATGATTTTTGGGTCTTTTAATTTTTACAATATACTATTGATCATCAAGTAGATCATTCATTAGTCTATAACCATCAGCAATAGAACTGCAGCATACAACATTTCAACAAAATATATATAGCTTTTTTGCACGTTATGTTAGTAAATAACTGAAGTTATATGTACATAGTTTACCAAAACTATTCGCATGTTCACTAGCCAACCAAGTTTCATAGTTGTTCAGTGTTCAGGCTACCGATACGATTCTGAATTAATTATTTGTTACCTTATATACGGCTCTGGTTTTTAACACACCATTAACCACAATAACTCCATATATATTAACTACATTTCAAAATACATGACAGTAAATTAAAAACCGTAAAGAATAAAGTTTAACTAACTACGATAGTAATTACTAGCGCTTGTCCGGATTTTAGAAATCAAACCTTAACAATGGTACAAAAAGCCATTCTTTTGAACCACCCTATTTGACCCTATCTACTGAAGAAAACTGCATCTAATTCATTTTGAAGATATAGGCTCTCATATGGACAAACATACAATAATAACGACTTTGTTTTATATTAAGTAAACATGGTAAAAATTAATACATAACAACGGGGTTCTTTGTGCAGAGTTGTTACAAGCGACTTCCGTTCACGAAGTCCTGGGTTTGATATTCGCATTAAACAAATACCTCTATTTGGGTATTAAACCCTGCGTTTCGGTGTTTTCAGTGTATTTAATGTGTGTACTTACTTATATTTTTACAAAAAGTAGAGTATAGATAAATATGGATTTACTTGGAATACAACGTTATTCCTGCTCTTTCAAAGCTAAGCTTAGCGTGATGCTTGTGCCATGGGTTCTAGATTACACATTTAAAACACCATATTATTACTTACCTTTCTAATCTTTTACATTATCCCAATTCAGAAAAATAATATTTGGGATACTAGGTTACGGATAACAAACTCTATCTTTTTATCTTTATATATCAAATTAAATATTGAGAACACCAAATCTAAGGATTAATATGTATGTTTATCACATACTATATCGTCATGAGCGGAAATCGAAACCACAATCACGTGCAACGAAGCCCGTCAATCTAACCACAATATTTACTTGATTCCTTTCTTTCAATACATTGTGAGTCAGTTAACAAAACTTACAAACATGCTTGACAACCATTGTATTTTGTTTTTTTCTACAAAAACAGACAAAGAAATCTCCTCGAACAAAATTACCATAAGAGCTATTCATTCTCTTATAGAATTACGATATTTATTTACATTCACTTAAAACTATTTTGCTTTTAGTAGCAAGATGCATGTTTATACATATCTTCAATGGTACCAATTCTGATGTGTTAAAAACCTTTGATTTATTAGCCATTCCTTTGTATTGTATTCATTTTAATTAAAATCATTATTCCATATTATATTACACAGTTTAAATAAAGTAAGAAAATTTAGTTATCATTATCAAATTGTGTAATGGACAGTACCAATATTCATGTTTTAGTTAAGGCACTCTCTTATATGTTTAGTCTTATGTACTTCTCAAGAAATCATTGTTATTTACAGTAGACTAATTGTTGTACTTAAATAAAATGACTGTACGTACGATAATTTCATCTAATATATTTTTGAATTAAGCCGTTAGAGCCACCGAAAATAATTGGATCGATTGCATTATCATCGATCGGCATGGTCTAACGTAGGGCCAGCCCTTTGTGAATGCTACGGCACATTAGGTTACAAATTGTGATAAATAACTATACAATATATAGTGACGTATATGATGTATCGTTTGCATTGTATCGTGTGATGGTTAGGGGTGCAAGAACGATTGCGAACAGATCGGCCGTGGTTCATAGATATTAAACGTAAATCGTCAATGTCTTATTCGATCCATAGTGAATTACAAAACTGTACTTGGTATAATCTTCACATGGTATAAACGTCCCTAAAACTAACTTTTCACGCAAGATACACTTGCCACTCGCTAATGACTTTATATAACTTTTATTAACTACATATAAGACAGTGAATGTCTATTTTATGTTACATATACAAAAAAAGAGAAGATTTTATAAGTCATTATTGAATCCTGTTCCCAAGGTTATTGGGTCTAATCTTACTGAAGCACATTTCTTGTCATATTTGTATTGCATTTGCATGTTTTGATACCAAAAATACTATTTTGGGGAAATATTGGTTAGTATTAATTATTAATACTTTCCAAGATAGCTCAATTGGTAGAGCTACGAGTATGAAATGGTGTACCAAAGTTGTGGTTTTATTTTAAAGCATAATTCTATTTGCTTTTCCTGCTTTGTTTTGTTAAAATTGTCGAAATGCATGATCTATGTTTTTGTAAATTACCATCAAAATTAAACCTATATTGGTACCAATTCTAAGTGCACACAATTAAAATTAACTAAAAAATGAAAATTGATAGTGTCACTAACACAATTCGGTAATGTTAATTGAACTTTTTGTTATTATAAAAACTGTAAGGATTTTAATTAATACAAATGTGCACAATGTAACAGTCAATTAATCAAAATACACCTTTCTATGCTATGCTTTCATTTTTTAGTTAGGTTTAGTTGTGGATATAGAATTGGTACCATCGTCATACATAACTAAACTAAAGGATTATAGGTTAGCCATGGATGATACAGTGGGTAAGTTTGTGCCTTTCCACTTCTAATAATATAATTTGATATGAAAGAAAATGCTACTAAGACAGCATCTATTACAGTATTCAAGAATTTTTTAATGACAAGTCACTCTGATTATGACATGCCTCGAAATCCTATTAATTCTTGCTTAAATTGACACAAGCAATTTAAACATTTATTTATTATCTAATATATAAAATTCACGTGTCACAGTGTTAGTTACCGTACTCCTCCGAAACGGCTTGACCGATTTTTATGAAATTTTAGATGCGTATTCAATAGGTCTGAGAATCGGCCAACATCTATTATTCAAACCTTTTTTTTTAGTATGGCAAAACAACGTTTGCCGGGACAGCTAGTTCAAGTATAGTATTTGTTCGACTTATTGACTAATAAAATGAAAATAAAATATGACTATAAAATGATATTATTGTTATCGACTATAACTAACTATGAATGTGATTTACTCTTTTAAAGCTTATTATTTGTGACAAAATAAAATGAAAAATGAACAGAATGAAATGTAATTTAGTGAAATTTGTACGCTGCATGGCAAAATATAATGGGACTTTTAAAACTGTAACATCGAGAAATGTATATTTATATATTACAAATAAAAGTTTTGATATCATTTGATTTGATATGTCTTTCCTTAAATAAAACTAAATTGAATGTGGGTAAACTCTGTAATCTCTGTGTCTCACCTGTGACCATGGTGATTGCAGTCTTCGAAACGTCGGGCCAAAATTTAAACAAATTATTGCGTCTAAATCCGTAAAAAGTAATTTTATATAAACTAACGAGTCGCGCAAGTGTTAGGAAATATTATGTCTTTCCTTTTCATGGCAACATTAGGACCCCAACACAAAAGAAATCATTGGTCCGTATTAAGACCCTACATTTTCAACTCAGTTTTTATACAAATCATGTGAACCATTGTTTATTTGTAACCATAACTTTTAAAATAAAGGTTTATTTACATAAAAGGGATGACATTATTGTTTGTGTATTGATTTATTTTTATTTAACCTCCATGGTATGTATTTGTCTTAGTTTATATCTAATTTTATATTTTGTAAGTGACTTGATATGCTTTATTTATTTTAAGTAATCACGTTTTCTACAACAAGAAAGACTTGTTGTCTTTATAATATAACTAGCTGACCCGGCAAACGTTGTTTTGCCATACTACAAAAAAAAAAAAGTTTGTAAAATAGATGTTGGCCGATTCTCAGACCTACTGAATATGTATGCAAAATTTGAGAAGAATCGGTCAAGTCGTTTCGGAGGAGTACGGTAACTAACACTGTGACACGTGAATTTTATATATAAGATATATGGGTGTTATTGAATAAGTGATATTCTTATTATGGTTACAATTTCTTCAAAAATCACTTTTTTTTGCTTAAATAAATCACGGACACTTCACACAACGTCCCCTGGTCCCAAGCTAAGCTTGTTATGCTTGTGTTATGGGTACCAGAATACGGATATAATACATAAACTACTTTTCTTTTGTAAATACATACTTATAATACATAGAAACACCCAGACGTAGTACAAACATTAGTATGACAATTAGAAAAATCACACAAATGATTGTCCCGAGCGGTAATCGAACCCGCGACCTTGTGAACGGCATTCCATTACATGAACCACTACGCCACGAAGCCCGTCGTAATTTTTAATTTATTTTAATAATACATTCATTTTAATAATACATTCGAACAGGTTATTAAAAAAATGTTTGAAATCCAAAGTAGATCCATTAGTTACTAAATTCGCGATCTCGGGTTTCCATTCCAGTGGCTTAAACCTCTCTGTGCCATCGTGGCTTCCAACTTGTGATAAACAGCTTTTTGCTTACTTCATATTCACTAAAGAAAATACACAACAATTCAATTTCTAAGTAACCAAAAATTAAGTTTTATTTACCAAGAAATAGTCAAAAAAATGTGATGTTTGAATGATGGACAGATTCCTCTTACAATTACATTACCACAGACAATCAGTCATCCATTCTACCATAACCCATCGCCGTCAAACTATCATCACCTCAACTCTACCACTAAATAATAATAAAAAACTAAAACTTTACGCTGAATGACACGTAGATAAGCAGGAGCTATGTTTAACTAACCAGAATAACTTTACAAATGCATTAACTATTTTTGGGTTCCTTCTTTTAAGAATCTTAATGCTGATCTTGGAATTTAAAACAAAAGTCTAATATACAGGTTGGTTTTGAATATTCAATTATTCGCATTCGATTTTTTTTGTGCAGTAACTTTTAATTTATGAATTGATACTATTTTTTATTCAAGCATCGATCTTTTCATTATCACATAAAGTTAACTTGAACATAATTATTTTATTATATTTTAACAGTAATATTTTCGCATTCTACTCTAATATCCAAAGCTCTTTATCATCTAGCCAGGTTTCTTTATTTAGATAAATTTGAGAATATATATTACTAGCTGTTGTCCGCCACTTCGTACGCGTGGAATTTAGAGACTAAAGCAAATTACACAAAGCTATGCTCTTGAACCACTCTATTTATTAAAAAAATATCGCATTAAAATCCGTTGCGTATTTTTGTAGATATAAGCTCACATAGGGATATACATCCTCCGTGTGGTGACGGATTAAGAATACAAGTGTCCCCACCCCATCTCCTCCCAAGGGTGCTGTAGAAGTCAGCTAAGGGATATTGCACACAGATAACATTTTCTGTGAGAGACGGAAAACTCGAAAAGAAACCCTGTGCCAACACGTCTGGTCAGCGCGGCACAGTGGACCATAATCCTTCCCAAACTGGGGGAGTTCTGTGCCCAATAGTGGGACGTAAATGGGCTGGAGAAGAAAAGAGAAGAATATAAAACAAACTCGACATTTTCATGTATATCCCATACATGAAAATGTCGAGTTTGTTTTATAATAAGTAAAGAAATATTTTTTATTTATTATAATATATTTTCTACCAAGAGATTATTACATGCATAACAAATTGATTGTATAACTGACTACCAGCGCCAATTTTAAACTAATCATGATGACACTATTTTTTTTCGTGATTAAAACACCCTAATTTTGAAGCAGCCTGTATTAATACCAGCCCACACTAGTTAAAACTGGTTATTAGAAGTTTTTGTAGCAGTAGAGCAGTCTCTGATAATATCTTCAAACACCTCACGGATGGTACCTACAGTATTAATAGTCATCTACCCACTACCTACGCGTTAAATGTCACGCTTTTAAATTAATATGAAACAAATATTTATCTAATCTGTTATTAAATAACTAGTTTGTGTGTATTTAGTAACTAATTGATTAGAATTATCGAGAAATCAATTTTATTTTAAAGTTACTGTATTGTGAGTACAGATTTACTAGAAGAAGCCACTTAAGAGGATACCAAAATAGCTTCGTGCATTTTTCTATGTACGAAGTTTTCATTTTTTCTTTAGATTGAATGGCTAGAGCTCTAATTTTTAAGTATATGTTTTTTCAATATATTATCTAGGATCTCATAAACTCAGAAACGCGATTGAAAAAAGTTTTCTCGATAGAAAATCTTGGCGAAATAACCTCTCAAATTTTTTATTTTTTTCATTTGTCGGTCTATTATCGCGTATTAACTAATGAAATAACTTTAAAAACATAAGTAACTATCATATATAGAAACACGTAAATCAGAATTAAAATATATTTAGTAGATTTTGAGTAAATAGGAAAAGTATCCCTAATTCTTCATTTTCTGTGCCTACTGGCTGTGTTAATATGTACGTGTCGGCGATGATATACGATAATATTGATGTAGGCCCTTATATATCGATGTGTACGTGGAAATGTAACTGCGTGTGCCTATGATACTGACTAAACGTCATACGAAACGTCGTTATTCTATGAAGTACGACTTAGCCCAGGCTAAAGTTACTTGTCCTCAATTTTAAACTTCAACCCACCGTCTAGACGGGCCTCGTGGTGGTGTGGTTCATGTAACGGACTGCCGTTCACGAGGGCGCGGGTTCGATTCCGCTCGGGAGAATCATGTGATGTTTATAAATGTCATACAAAATAAATGTCTGGTGCCTAAAGCACAGGTTTTGCCTATATTAGGTGCCGGTAGAACCGAATTTTATGTGTTAACTCTATGAATATTTTATATTATGTAATTATTTCTGTACATTTTGTTTTGTTCGAAGTGTAATCGAAAAAAAAAAGTTTGTTTTGCGTCTGGGTGTTTACTATGTATTATAAGTATGTATTTACAAAAGAAAAGTAGTATATGTAGTCTATCCGTATTACCATACCTATAACACTACAGTATGTATTGGATTCGTAAATGTCTTGTAACAAATTTGTAGTGGTATCTAAATAGAAATGACAAAATTAACGACAGAGAACACCCGTAACCAAGCTCACATTAACTACCCTTTTTTGTTTCGGCTTATCTGTGAATTCTTTGGGTTTTATCAATAGTTCTTGATGAGTCCGGCACCGCTCTACAACCGCTCTACATACTCTACATTTTTATGACCAAAGTTATCTCCACATTGTTGACCATTAATGTCACGTTCATTTGAATGTATCCAAAACGACCACTCAAGAATTAAAAATAAAATTTAACCCCCAAACGAATAAGAACAATTTAATGAAATGAAAACAACATTCAACAGTGAACAGGAAACACGAAAACGGAACAAGAGTATCACAAACTCAAATAAATAAACCGTACCGGCCTCTCAACTAACGCTTAATGTAACTTAGCCCATTGAAAAATAAAATAACAACAAAACGCGCACTTCAAGTGTTATTCGCGTTATTATTAGCTGCAGTGCATATAAACAAGGTTACAACTAAACGTCGCTTCCAGGCATATCGATGCGTCGACGGAGCCCCGCTTTGCTGCTTTTAAAAAGCTAACCCGTCCCACAAGAAAAGGACGGGTGGCTAGCACGTGGGAAGTGAATTCCGAACGCACGCACTACCTCTCCCGCTTCCAACTTCACCCCTCGCCCCTTGTTCCTTGCGCGGCGCAATCCAGTCGCGCGCCGACCGTCGCATCGGTAACACGGTTTATGGACTTATATTATTGGACCGCTCGAACGTTGTGTTAAACCGTAGTGGGAACGAATACGTTGTGATTTGTTTTGAGTGTGACGTCACGAGTGCAAGTTGTGAACCCAATTTGTGTTTAAGTGCACTATGAGGTGGTTTACTACGTTATGAATGGCTTGGACCGCTGCTTCTTCGATCAACGTGAGTTAGTTTTGTTATGTTTGGTTCTTGTTGTACGTTGAATTGGGCGGAAATTCGTAAATTGCCTCGTTCGGGCTGCGGTTAGCGTTAGCTTTATTCGCGTGTAATGGGACGTGCGTTGCGGTATTTCAGCATTTCAGCAGCTCTGCGGAACTTCGTGTTAAGATAATATTATTAAAATGTTCCTAAACAAACTCACAAATAGGACTTCACTGTTCATTTTTTGATAAGGTTCTTCATTGCTCCGATAAATTTTTCATTAATTTGATCTGCTGATTGATGTTGGCACCGAAAAATATTATTCAACTAACTATACACAATATTTTTCTATGTTTATTCATAAATAATTAATTTCTGTCTAAATAAATGTTTGAAATATAGTTGTTTTCATTAAACACTGGCTTAGACTCGTAGCTTAATGTAGCAGAATTTACACTGATAAACTCTGCTACGAATGATGTAGAATTTCTGTTAATTAAGAAAATACAAGTTTAACTAATAAATAAATGCATAATTTCCTGCCGTTTGAATAATATTTTAATGGGACGATTAATAAATGCCTAATAGTAGCAAATTTTACTTTTAAAATGGCTCACTTTGATAAATATAACCATCCAAATAAAATAACAACACGAATCAACGATAGACTTACACAATCGCTTTAATACCGGAAATTAGACCGATCATCGATATTGTCCCTTCAATAACAATATAACCAAATTATTGCCAAATCCCAATAAAGTCGTGTCGAAATAAAATTAAATTCATGATAACTAAATTTATACAAAATGCATTTAACAAACATTATAATCAAATACAACAAAGTTTAATACGATTCAAACAACACAATTCTAATGTAGATAGATTATATTAAAGACAGAAGCCGGCGACACAACACAACACTTTTATTTGAACACGATAAGCTAACGACCAACTCAACAAAGTTATTTTGTTTAGATATGAACTCGTACACTTTAAATTGGTAATGATTTGTCCAATTAAGACGAAAGGGCAATCGAGAGAGCATATACGATGACTTGTTGTGAAATCATTGGAAATGATTCGAGGAGTTCTCTTGAAGCTACGTAATTGGTTTAATGAAAGCATTTGATGTGCATATTGCTTGTAGACGTTAAAGTTACTTTAGTAAGTTATTTTTCACAGTGCAATTTACAAAGCATGTTAATTATCTAACCACGTATGTAACATTTGTTCTATTGAACATTTTCATTATTGGGATGTTGGCATAATAGTTAAATTAGATGCACCATAAATTAACAGTTGAGGTAATGGACTTAATTATTGTCCTGTCGCTATAGCCACTTATAGAACATTATATTTCTAACTTAAAAAGGAATGTTTCTAAAATACAACTAGACAACAGTTTATTTTATGCCAGCAAGGAAGACAAATTGTAAAAATTGTTAAACTAATTATAATAACTAGTAAGAATGTAAAAATTTTTGGGATCTATTTTTTTTCGGATATATACGCAATTTAACTAAACACTTGATATAGAAATCTAAACTCCTAGACTCAAAATAATATGTCAAAATATATTTATTATCTTATAATCTAGGATCATACGAAGGGCTACCACCATATCCAAGTCCAACTATAAAACTATAAATTGAATTTTGAACGTGTATGTCGCCTTTTCTAATTATTGTTCGAGGTAATTACCGTTTTTAGAATCATTTAAATTCCAATTCTTATATTTTATCGATTATTCGATTTAACTAATCGGTTAATCATCAACCTTAAAGATCGACTAACTACTAGACGTAGATACGATAATTTGTTAATTATTTTTTCTGTGAAAAGGAATAAATTAATAGGAATATTTTTATTAAAATGCTGACGTTGTTAGTGAGTTTTTCTAGATAATTTATTAAGTTCTATAAGTTCGGAATTCGCATGTTCTTTGTAATCTTGTATGGATTTGCGTGACGAACTTTATTTTTAGTTTTCAATTTTAAGCGAAATTATTTGTTTTTAAACCTTAGGTAGATAGACAAAATCAGAATCATTAAAAACATTTAACATTAAAAAAAAAAGATTTGAATATGATTATCATATCTAATACCATAAGGATCAGAACGGTTATATTGGGCTAACGAAAAAAATATGTGATTGTTATCACCGTTTCGAAATACGTGACCGAATTATTAAATTCTATGTCACAAGTTTAATTTGTATTTTAAGAGGGTACTGTACTCCTAATTTAGGTATTTGCCTTAGGTATTGCTATCCCTATTCCCGAGCACCGTGCTGAAAGGGACAAATATAGCTGAAACAGATTTTACTTACAAATTCTTTGAAAAAAAGACGTTTCATACTCCCCTTTTTTCTTCGCGAAAGTCAAACCGATTTTAATTGTTTTTACGCTATATTATAGATGAAGAGTATATCTATGCTTGTATCACTTTTTTTGGTAAAACATTACTAAATATGTGTGATAGACGTTGCAACTTTACCTAAAGAAAACCGAAAAAGTCGGGATTTTCGGATGGTCATATTTCTTTTAGTTATTATGTATTGAAAAAAAGAAAGTGACAGAAGCATAGATATACTCTTCATCTATAATATAGCGTAAAACAATTAAAATTGGTTTATTTTTCGCGAAGAAAAAACGGAAGTACGATACCCATATTTTTGTATGGAGCATAATTTGGTATCGTGCCCTCTTAATTGCTCATGTAATGTGTTGTGAGTTTTTCTTTCTCAATTGCATTGCCATCGCTTTTAAATAGGTGTATTATAACGTTTGTTGTGCAGCTTATAAAGGCGCATAATTTTTTTTTTACAAAGATCCAGCATCTCTTAACCCAAAAAAAATATTGACCTGTTTAAAAAAATAAAAGCCTGTTTAGTTATGTTATTGATCCAATGCAATCGATAGCCAATAAAGCCTAAACAAATCACACTCATGTTACACAAACAGCCTCGTGTTATACACACATAAATCACCAAATAGTGTTGTGGCAAATAATAAAAAAGTAATATTTAAATAGTCGACCGCGAGTCGGACCACCCGCACGAACCGTCCGGCCTCACCCGGGCCACGAACCCACACATTATACTATCAAAAGATACTTACACACGCCCGATTGTATTCACTTTTTTACGTAATTTACATCTTCCTTATGCTTACGTTTTGTTTGGGACATAAAATATGCACCATCATCCATCTTTTGTTGTCCCATCCTGTTTGTAATGGGATGCAACTTCATTGATTATTTCGTCCGCTTCTGATATGAGTTTATATTGTGTTTATGGATGTATTGTAAATATTGACAGATCTGATTGTTTAGTTTCAGTAATATTTATAACTTACTTCAAAAGATTTTGTAATGTCAAATTGTAATCTAGATGTTAGTAGTCTAAGTTTATATAGTATATTAGCTAGATACTTTATCGTCCGTGTGGTGACGGAGTAAGAATACAAGTGTCACCACCCCATCTTCTCCCAAGGGTGTTGTAAAAGTGAGATAAGGGATATTGCACACAAATATCATCCTCTGTGAAAGACAGAAAACTCGAAAATAAACCCTGTGCCAACACGCCTGGTCAGCGCGGCACAGTAGACCGTAATCCCTCTCAAAGTGGAGGAGGCTCGTGCCCAACAGTGGGACGTAAGTGGGCTGGGGAGAGAGAGAGTTTCTTTATACCCATTGCAGCAGCTTTTGATGTGATGAATGATCCCATTTCTTGAAAACCTTACCTAAAATTAATTGATAAATATTTGCAATTCACTTGTGCTAAGCATAGCAACTTAATTGCTTGCTTGCTTCGACTGGCTTTGTGGCGTAGTGGTTCATGTACTGGACTGTCGTTCACGAGGTCGCGGATTTGATTCCCGCTTGGGACAATCATTTGTGTGATATCTATAAATGTCATACAAATGTTTGTACTGCGTCTGGGTGTTTCTATGTATTATAAGTATGTATTTACAAAAGAAAAGTAGTTTATGTATTATATCCGTATTCTGGTACCCATAACACAAGCATATAAGCTTAGCTTGGGACCAGAGGACGTTGTGTGAAATTTCCGTGAGTATTTAGGTATTTATATATTACATAAACCACTCCACCACGAAGCCCGTCAAAATGCTCTTATTTTGTATTAAATAATGTTGTAATTCATATACCATTATAGTAATATGGTGTATGATGAATAATTCTATGAATTAAACGACCTTGATGCTTGTGGTTACTCTCTGTTACACGATATATCGCAGTTACGCTAGTTTACTATTAATTATTACCATTACAGCTCATATGCTATGTTTATCACACCATATTCATTAATTCAGAATTATTAATGTATTTGTAGATGTTTGTTATATGTACTTTATTTCTGGAATGATAAGCTCAACATGGGAATCAAACTACCGAAATATATATTCTTTTTATATAAATATTACTTAGTTTATACAAATTCTCAGATAAACTCTCATGAGGTTGGTAAGGACTGTCTGAACAGAGAAAGGCTGATGGGATGTACAGATAAATAAGTGGGAACCCAACACTTCACGCACGGTTAGTAAATACACTACGAAGCCTGTTTGATAATTAATATCTTTAAATAATTTCAATTTTGTGTACCTATATTCAATTTCAGATTTCAATTAAAATTGCTATCGCATTTTATAAATATATGTGGCTATATTTAAATAATTTTTTTTATATCTGACATAGTTATTTATTACTAACTAACCATTGTATAACCAAAACTTAACAATTTCCCCTCAAGTTTCCGGTTAATTTAACCCGGCATCGTCTTATGCATCTAAGTTATACGTAAAACAACACAGCCGTTCTCCCACGTGGGCTGAACAAACAACTTCTCAGAAAACACAATGTCATCACATACAAAAACATTGCACCCTAATTGCCTTGTATTGCCACAAACTTCCCAATGATAATTAAGGGCATTCGTCCCAAACTATGTATTTAGTGCATTGTAATGGACGTTTATTATCGTCCCACGGATATGATTATAACTTTGCTAGTAGAAAACTGTTTAGTTTTAGGGATATCTGAATGTAAATAATATTTTTTGTAATTATTAGCGTTTTTGTAACTCGGGAAACAAATGAGTATTTTAAAAAAAAAGGCCAATCGACTTCAAGTCTCTTTGAAATTTGAGGGGTTTCTGCGATTTCTGAGATAACCATCAGATCCTGACCTGATGCCAATGGGACCAAACGGGAACCACCAGCTTTCAAATAAACAAAGAATTATCAAAATCGCTTGGCCCACTTAAAAGTTGTAAGGTAACAAATATAAAAAACCTTTTTTTTTAAGTCAGTTAATAACACTGATGACATTTAACGATAAAAGATATCAACTACATTTCACTATGTATACATATGTATATTTCTTAAATTGCGTAATTCATTGATGGAATACATTCATAAGAGTGCCACTATTAAAGTGCAATATCAAATAATAAGTAGGCGTATATGGGCTGAGAGAAAAAACAAGTTACATATTACACTGGTTACTTAACACGTTCGTAGTCAAGTCACAAGCATACCCAAACACGTTGACAAGTTCATGGTTTAAGTGTCCGTAGAGTAACGCAGGGCTCATGTATCCCATAGGATACATGGACTCAATAATACCGCTGCTGTGTATCATATACGATACATTGGACTCTTAACGGGTTAACGTTGTTAAAGGAACCAGTTTCACTAATCGATGGTAATGATACTCAATGCGGTTAAAATAAAAGAGATCTACATTTTTATGTTGATCAATAAAACAGTAATGTTACGTAAACGTTTCAAAGTTAAAAGTCGTAAAAACAATGCTGTTGCTTGTTGCTTACTGTTCCCACCGCAACCGTAAACTTTCAGAACAATTGGATTTTACGAAACCAATTTCAGATACTTTACATAAGAGTATTCTAAAAGAATTCTGTCACTTTTGTGTTTGCCTTTGTAAGTTAAGTTATAAATAAAAAAAAAATCATTTCAAAAATTGTTATAAAAGCAACTAATTAGTTACATACGTAGGTACCTACTTAATAATTAACATAAATGTATTAAAATGCGAGACAATGGTACCGATTCTACGAGAACAACTAAACTAAGTCAAAGTCAAAGATTTTTATTTTAAGTAGGCAACATATACATGCTCTTTTAAAAAGTCAGAAGCTAGGCGTCTGTTACAAAAGGGAAACCCATGGAGAAGAACAGACAAGAAACTACATGGATTTTTTTTTCATAGTTTCCTTTTTTTTCAATTTAATTCATGTTTACAATGAAAAGGGGTGTGAGGATGATGCAGGGTAGTGCAATGCGTACTAGTATATGACGAATATGAGGGCTACCCCAACAGAGCAAGTCAACCAGTCCCAGCAGAAGGCACCCGTTCACGAGTATAACGCACACATCAGTCCCGCACAGCTCGACCATTTTGTAGGGAACCGAACGACTCGACGTGAAACTAAACTAAAAAAATGAAAATTGATGTTAACTAAACTTTCTTATTATAAAACTTTGTATTATAGACTAACGAATTTAATTAAGGTGAATATGTACCGTGTCTTCGTGTGGTGACGGATTAAGAATACATGTGTCACCACCTCATCTCCTCCCAAGGGTGCTGTAAAAGTCAGCTGTCAGTCACATGTTATCTGTGTGCAATATAAGGGATATTGCACACAGATAACATCCTCTGTGAGAGACGGGAAACTCAAATATAAACCCTGTGCCAACACGCTTGGGCAGCGCGGCACAGTAGACCATAATCCCTTCCATAGGGAGGAGGCCCGTGCCCAACAGTGGGACGTAAATGGGCTGGAGAGAGAATTTGTACAACGAAATAGCAAATAATAAATATACACTATCAACTTTAAATATTTAGTCAAGTTTAGTTGTGCATGTAGAATTGGTACCAGGGCTTACTTAGAATTCCGTATAGAGATAGAACAAAAACATTATGTACAATCTGTAACTAACCGAAAAATTAAAATCAGACTAACTATAAATACTGAAGTTTCCTCTTAAGTGTTTAGTTGTAAATAGGAATTGAATTTACAACCTCATATGTAGAAGCCAACTTCACTGCCCATAAAGACCACAACGAAGTACGAACTAATGTCCCTCACTCCTCAATTTGCGCCATTGTAAAACCTAATTCGTTATTAGGGTTCCGTACCCAAAGGGTAAAAACGGGACCCTATTACTGAGACTTCGCTGTCCGTCCGTCCGTCCGTCCGTCCGTCCGTCCGTCCGTCCGTCCGTCCGTCCGTCCGTCCGTCTGTCACCAGGCTGTATCTCAAGAACGGTGATAGCTAGAGAGTTGAAATTTTCACAGATGATGTATTTCTATTGCCGCTATAACAACAAATACTAAAAATAAAATAAAATAAATATTTAAGGGGGGCTCCCATACAACAAACATGATTTTTAGGGTTCCGTACGCAGTATCTCAAGAACGGTGATAGCTAGACAGTTGAAATTTTCACAGATGATGTATTTCTATTGCCGCTATAACAACAAATACTAAAAATAAAATAAAATAAATATTTAAGGGGGGCTCCCATACAACAAACATGATTTTTTTACCGTTTCTTGCTCGATACTAATAACGTTGCCTTATGTTGCATAGATAATGGTACGGAACCCTTCGTGCGCGAGTCCGACTCGCACTTGACCAATTTTTTCATATTTCCGCTGCCGCTCCCGCATGATATACCTACAATATTCTATCGAAAGCTCTTCCATTTTATTAGAAAAGCATTATGATTCACCTGTAAGAGCTAATTGCCCGCGTTTAATATAATAATATACCACTATTTCGATAAATTTACCATCTTATGTATAATTTTAATTACTACCAAGTAATATTATCTTCGTTAGCAATTCATTAGAGAGGCTTTATTGATAAATCTGTAACTAATTAAACAGCTATTCAATACGTACAATATTTGAGGTTATAAAGAACATTGATTTGATGTAATCGATCTTATATTTATACATTATATTAACTAATGAAACGAGTAAATCCCATTAAATTATGTGCAAAACTTGTGTTATGGTAACACAGATCATTTCCAACAGATAGAGCATTACGAGATTTTGTCATTTAAACGCACTACGGGGTATTGAAAAATGTATTTTCATTAGTCGGCAATAATCATACGCTGAGTTCTCATACATTACCTATACGAGAATAGCGTTTAATATGTTCCGTGTGTATTGATTGTCTTTGTGTGCGGAATTTATTAGGGATAATCTGTGTATGATAACTAACCATGGATATTTGTACTCTAAGCAAATACTATTGACGGATTTTAATAAAATGCTTACGTATTATTTTTACTAGTCTGAAAGTGATGCCAGTGACTGAAAAATTTAAGTACGAGCGGATGTCTGGCGGCTGGTATGGGCATGTTATGAGACGAGAGGAAAGTAATGTCGTTAGGAGAGGTCTGAGTATAAATGTGGAAGGAAAAAAGTCTAGAGGAAGACCTAAGAAAAGATGGATGGACTGTGTGAAAGAGGACATGAAAGAAAGAAGAGTTGACACAGACATGACGGCTAATAGAAGACTGTGGAAGAAACAGACATATTGCGCCGACCCCAAATAATGGGATAAGGGCAGGAGGATGATATGATGATGATGTATTATTTTTACTAGATTAATAGAATTGTATCTAGCCTTTATAAAACATCACGCTTAATTATGGAGCACGGTAGTAATCATCATCATCGGTAAAGTTTAAGTAGATACTCGTACTAGTTAGCACATTATAACACATATTTTTAGCTCATAAGAAGCCTTATCCACCATTTGCATTAGAGGGAGTTACGTCTACCATATCACATTGAGTTGAAATGAGTAAGAACTGATAGTCTAAAACTAAAAAAAACTAAAAACTGTCTAACAAATAAAATGTAACTTACTATGATATTTTAAGAAACTTATTTTAGGGTAAAGTGCGTCAAAGCTTTGATATTATGTCATCAAATGCATGTTGAGTTGCCAGCTGCGGAAATTGTGACCTATTTTTAAGAAATCTCTATTTAAACATGACACAATTATATTATTATATTGAAACAGAAATAAATGTTTTACATTTCAAATAAAAATATTTTTTTACAGAATTTCAGAAGAATATAAATTTCTCCAATGGTTTATGTAGAAAAAGAAAAGATCTGTGTTGTTACTTAACTATACCAATTATATAAGCTATTTATAGGATTTCGTAATTAATTATGCAGGGACGAAACATAAAATAATTACAAATATTTACAGAATACGTTAGTTCTCTTACTATAATGATTTTGGCATAAAACTAAATTATGGGAATTGTTAAATATTAATGTACAACATCAAATATTTTCAATCACGCATTCCGAAAGGGAGCAATTATTTCATAGTCATTACAGTTCGTAATAATAACTGGGAGGGCAATTTGGTTATTATGAATACCACACACAAATGTTTTGTTTTTTTTATTTTTATTTTTGTCGACATGATTTTAATTCAAATTGTACTGTTCAGAATTAAAAAGTTACTATAGATATATTTTAAGTTGTTATTTGAGGAAAATTGATTTTCTAAAATTTGCACGAACCATTTATTATATATTACTAGCTGTTGCCCGCAACTTCGAACCTGGAAAAGAAACCTTAACAAATTATACAAAAAGACATCCTCTTAAACCACTCTATCTATTAAAATAAATCGCATCAAAATCCATTGTGAAGTTTTGTAGATATAAGCTGACATAGGAACATGCATACAAAAATAACGACTTTGTTTTATTATAAGTAAAGATAACCATTTTTAAGGATTAAGGCACGTATATATTTATTTTAAATTTTCATGAGTTTAACTTTTTTCGTTTTTTTCAGTCATCATGGTCATGGATAGGACTGAGCTGTAAGGTGTCCTCTATTATCCGTTATCACTTTGCCTGCTTTGATCTGTTAAGAACAATCTTGGAATCAGTATATTTATGTTAAATAACTGATTTAACAGTCATTTATCATTGATTAATCAGTGATTTAGCAGACAACACTCGGCTTGAAGTAAGTTAATACGTTCCATTAGATTTCACAATTATTTAAATTATTAGATATAAGTGTATATAAATGATGTAATGTTAGTGCACAGGTTACAATGATTCTGTGGGTGGCACACTAACTTTGTGCGTATGATAATGTTACCTGGGTGGCATCAACTTGGACCGGCTGTATGTATTCTAATCTATAATATATTCAGATCGTGTAGTGAGGCTTGTGCGACATCACACGTTGCAGAATCAAGTTCAGACAGTGGTATTACGTTGATCGTAAAGGTTAAGTAAACTTGCTGAGGTTAATCCATGGATGGATTATCGTTTGGTGCTATTTGAATACTGATAGGATTTAGTGTAATTTGATTGCCATTCGCAAAACTTTTCTTTTGCATTTACAAATATATTTGGATTTTAAATTTTCATAAAGAATTTTGGTAGAGGTTTAGTTCATACCTAATTCGTTCAATGGCATTTTAAAGACTTGTATCAAATATCATTAACAAACATTCTGCATTTTTATTAAATTTTAAAATATGGTTAAGTGTAGTTTGAAAAATAAAGGATTCGTGAACTGACGGTCATGATCTAGGTTTGAAAGCAGTGGAAAAATTCTGCTTTTCGTTTAGCAGTTTTAATTTAATTAAAATAAAAGTTTGAGATTAATAATAGAATAACTAATACCGATTCATTAAAATTTTAGTATTCTTCAAGGAGTCAACTTTGTCCTATTCTAAATGTATACTTTATCAAATGCTTTAGCCTAATCTTAGTAATAAAACAGTAAAATCAAGGTAGAATAAATAACAGGATTGTTTATGTAAATCCTAATAGAAATGAAACTAAGTTAATAATGCTCCCAGTTCCACATGTTTCTATGAATATATGAATATAATCGTGTCGTACTATTTTTCAATTTTCCGTGACAATAGAGCTGTTGTATGGATAATTCATTACCATGTGTACATGTTTTCATATCGATGGTAAAAATATGCAGTATTACAGTTATTTATTAAATATTACTTGAATTTATTAAATAGTAACCACTGCCCGTGGTTACAGCAGAGTTTATAATTACTGCTCTGCTCATTTGCTTCTAGCGTGAATGATAGCCTATGTCTTATTTTTATCTATAAGATATCCTATATATCTGTAAAGTTTCAATATTTAACATTGTAATTTTGGTCAATCGACGGGTCTCGAATCGATTGTCGCCATAACGGACAATCATTTGTGTAATTTTTATAGTTGTCACACAAACATTTGTACTGCCCTCTGGGTGTTTTCTATGTATTATAAGTATGTATTTACAAAAGAAAAGTAGTTTATGTATTCTATCCGTATTCTGGTACCGATAACACAATAATGGACGCAGGACAAACATTTGTATGACATTTATAAATATCACACAAATGATTGTCCGAGGCGGGAATCGAACCCACGACCTCGTGATCGGCAGTCCGCAATATAAACCACTACACCACGAAGCCCGTCGTTATTACATTATAAACTGCTTCGCCATATAGCTTAATTATTGTTATTATACATAAAATTGTATCAAAATGTTACGAAGATATTAACACTCGTAATTTATAACTTTGCTGCAAAACTTTGAAGCTTCAAACGTACTTTTACTTTTCAGAGTGTGTCGAGATTGTTTAATTAGCTAATATTTATACTGTTCCCTTAATTAATTGCAATTCTAAATTAAATTAATATTAGCAAACACCTGCAGTTCAGCACGTCTGCTTGGCTTTATGCGTGATGACTAGAGGTCGGAATTAGGTACAGTTATTCATGTACTTACACTGATTTTATACAGCGAAAGAATAAAGTTGATATGCCTCAAATCCCGAGATTAATTTTAATAATTGGTCAAGTGCGAGTCGGACTCGCGCACGAAGGGTTCCGTACCATTATCTATGCAACATAAGACAACGTTATTAGTATCGAGCAAGAAACGGTAAAAAAATCATGTTTGTTGTATGGGAGCCCCCCTTAAATATTTATTTTATTTTATTTTTAGTATTTGTTGTTATAGCGGCAATAGAAATACATCATCTGTGAAAATTTCAACTGTCTAGCTATCACCGTTCTTGAGATACTGGGTACGGAACCCTAAAAATCATGTTTGTTGTATGGGAGCCCCCCTTAAATATTTATTTTATTTTATTTTTAGTATTTGTTGTTATAGCGGCAATAGAAATACATCATCTGTGAAAATTTCAACTGTCTAGCTATCACCGTTCTTGAGATACTGGGTACGGAACCCTAAAAATCATGTTTGTTGTATGGGAGCCCCCCTTAAATATTTATTTTATTTTATTTTTAGTATTTGTTGTTATAGCGGCAATAGAAATACATCATCTGTGAAAATTTCAACTCTCTAGCTATCACCGTTCTTGAGATACAGCCTGGTGACAGACGGACGGACGGACGGACGGACAGCGAAGTCTCAGTAATAGGGTCCCGTTTTTACCCTTTGGGTACGGAACCCTAAAAAGCAGAAAAAAGTCGCTATCAAACCATCCAAGTATTCGCTCGTATTTATAAATAATTGGTCAAGTGCGAGTCGGACTCGCGCACGAAGGGTTCCGTACCATTATCTATGCAACATAAGGCAACGTTATTAGTATCGAGCAAGAAACGGTAAAAAAATCATGTTTGTTGTATGGGAGCCCCCCTTAAATATTTATTTTATTTTATTTTTACTATTTGTTGTTATAGCGGCAATAGAAATACATCATCTGTGAAAATTTCAACTGTCTAGCTATCACCGTTCTTGAGATCCAGCCTGGGGACAGACGGACGGACGGACGGTCGGACGGACGGACGGACAGCGAAGTCTCAGTAATAGGGTCCCGATTTTACCCTTTGGGTACGGAACCCTAAAAAGGCGAAATATGCGTATGAGAATTTGCTGACTATCAATAATTTGTATATTAAGAAGAATTTTACTGTAAATTAATGTAAACTAATAAAAATTTTATGTTAACATACTACATCTTTGTTTTATTTGTCTATTACTAAGGTTTTTATTATTATTTATTTGTAATATTGTTGGCCACACGGGATTGTCCATTAGGAATCCCGGGAAGGTCCACATTAATATAAACATTTCGATGCAAGTACATAAATAACTCTACCTAATTCCGACCCCTGGTGATGACATAACTAGCTCATGTGTTGCTTTATGTACCTACTAGCTAATGCTTACGGTTTCGCTCGTGTTAATAGTCACCGCCCCGCTCCTTTTAGCGTGACGATAGCCTGTGTGTTCTACTCTATAAACTATCACGTGTGATAAGGGCAAGATAATGATAATGATAAGTATTTTGTTGTAGTAGTATCACCGTTCCAGACTGTATCAGTCTGGTGACAGATGGACAGACGTATAGCGAAGTCTCAATAATAGGGTCGCGGTTTACCTTTTAAGGGAGATGAGAGAGATTTGATAAGAGATCTTCATGTACAAACCAAGACCATTGCTCAATAAAACCTGGAATACAGATCTCATCAAACTAACTCTCGTATGATAGTGAAACAATTCGATACACTTATAATAAAGAAAAGAACATTTCCCATCGAAACATCGGCACGTAGTATCGTTCACAAAAACTACCATAACAATAATAACACATCATAAATGTAACAGTAAATGAGTTTTTTCAACAATCTTTAACGTTTTTAGTACGAACGAACGGCTTCTTTGACGATTATATTCGGATTTAAGAATTAAATTGGGTTTGAGAGGGAAAAAATCTTATGAATGAAAGATTCTGTGACGCGCTTGCTTCAAGGTGTAACAAGTTATTGGAAATTATTTACCGTTAGAAATAGAATTTTGTGTATGTTTTATTTAGGTACAAAATAAATATATTTCTAGAACTGTTTGGGTAAACAAAAAGTAAAAGTTAACTATATAATTAATATAAATGGGTTTTAAACCTTATTCGTTAAAAAAGATAAGATGTTTGTTATGCTCATAGCCTTATTTGTAAAAATAAAAAAATATTTTGAATTTAGGATAAAACGATATTTAGCAAGAAATTAATTAACTTATAAAAAGCTATTAGTTACACAGTTTATCTTTTTGTTATTAAAATGACAGGATTATTCTTAATCTATAAAAATCTAAGAAAAATAGCTATAAAGCCATATATAAAGCCATATACCGGGTGCTTCAAAAAAATGTATACACACTTTGAACTTCCATAGAAAATTTATTTACCGTTCTACAAAGTTAAATTTCAGGAAAATAGAAAGCTGAAAGTCCAATGTAAATGAAACATAAATAACAAATGTTAATACTGTTCAAATTGGTGACCTGCAGCATCAATACAATTCTGAGTACGAGTCACCACTGATTCTGTACATCGTATCACACAACGTCCTCTGGTCCCAAGCTAAGCTTATATGCTTGTGTTATGGGTACCAGAATACGGATAGACTACATATACTACTTTTCTTTTGTAAATACATACTTAAAATACATAGAAACACCCAGACGCAGTACAAACATTTGTATGACAATTAGAAAAATCACACAAATGATTGTCCCGAGCGGGAATCGAACCCGGTGGGAATATTAGGTCAAAACATCAATTTAAACTTGCATAAGATCAATTTTCATTGCACTACCAATTTCAGTTGACCTATTTGTAAACTATCTATTGTATCTATGCAGTCATGTCATGTTTAAGTCAAGAAGGGGGTGATAGGTCATGTTAAATTGGTCAGTGGACTAGGGTTGTCTGCTGTTAGTAATCTTCGCGTGTGACGCTTGAGATTAGCCGGAACAACGCAACGGTTGTGCTGTCAATCAATGTTTGCAGCCCTGGCGTTGTGACATGTTCACACATGCTTGAACTGAGAGGATTTCGAAATGACAAAATGGCCGCCTTTTAGCCGGGAATACAACATGTGTTACTTTAAATAAGGATCACAATATTTTTCTTAGCCATTTTAAGTTGTTAAGCTCGGATGAATGCGTTAATAAAGCGTTCAAGTTAAACTGATTAAAAACCCAAAAATATATACAATTAGTGCTATCAATCAAGCATATATTGACCATGTTTGGAAATCATACCCACGTTTCTGAACTAAAGCAAATACTTAGTTAATTAAAAGAATGTTTCACTATTTTCTTTACTTGAGATCTCTTAGAATAGGATACAATTTCGTATCCTATTTTGGGAAAGATTTATTATTCTATCAAAAAACATAATTATAGGAATTTCTTTGTCCTGTTATTAATTATAATTGATAGTTGAGAAATATTAAAATATCTTACGATATAGATCGAAGAGTTTTGTATGAAAGTTACATAATAATAACACATGACAGCTCATTAATCTTAAGTCACAGCGAGCTTTATACTTTGCCTTATACGTGATAAGTTGTGTAAACTTCGAAAGTCAATAGTCCTTTTAAAGATTGAAACATATTGAGATGACCATTCGTGGAGACAGCTATTAATAGTGAGCCATTATTATGCAAGCCTTAGTCTCGCTTGTAAATCATTTTCATGCTTTAAAAGAATTTATGTCTTCATTATTCTAGACACAGTTTAATTTAAAAATGGGTTGGAAAAGAATGGTATATTTATTTTTAAAGCTGGCAGTCCGATAGTTAAAGGAAGGATTAGTTTAACGTGGAAAGTGTATCCGATTTTCGTTTTGTATAGCCATACCTCTCAAATAAGGATTTTGACCAGCTTTTGACCAGCTTGGTTTTTTAATGTAACAATATTGAAACAAAATCTGTAAGTAAGTTTATGCATAACTTAACTGTTTTTTAGACAGTAAGTTATTTAAATTATTTTGTGAAACACTACTAATTATTTGTAAGTCAGGCCAAATTTATTTTATTTCCAAATGACATAGTTATGGTAAAATAAATGTGGCAAATTTATTATTAAGAACCTCTCTCGAACGAAGCCTCTGGAACCACCCTATCTCTAAAGAAAACCACATCAAAATCTGTTGCGTAGTTTTGAAGATATAAGCTCACATACACACAAAATAACGATTTTATAGTAAGAAATGATTAGTAGACAGTAATTCTTGTTCATATTTATTTATTAAGAGATATAAATCCATATAGATCAACGCTAGCATGTTAAATAAATGCTCTCTTTATAGTGTCAAGATAAGACCTTTAAAGCCGAACTATTGTCGCGGCATTGATTAAGAATAATGGTACGTCTCGGCGCACCAACCGACACGTTTCAACATTTAAAATGGCCTCTTTTTCTACCAATCGATAACAGTAAATAACTTTGATAATGTGATATAGAGCGGTGATAATTATACTGTCGAAACACTTGAGGTTATCACAAATGTTTAGACTATGTTTATCATGGATAGTCTATCATTGACTAAAGATAATACAGTTTGACACTTTTCAACTAACTTGTATCTATTAGATTGTGCATTTAGTACGTACAAAATTTTGCAAAGTAAATGTAGTCTTCAAACTAAATGCAAAGTTTAGACTTAGGTGGTTTCCCAATTACAAATGTCTCGTGATTCCAATTGAGAACTTCTGCCATTTGTTTCCTTTAGATTAGAAATAGCTTAGGTATATAATATATGCAGTCCAGAATGAAAATACTTAAATGGGAAACCCGGTTTTTAAAATATATTTCATTTTTTAATAATAATAATTTATTTATTTATTTCTCTCACAGAGCATAATACATTTCATTGCATTAATATTGCGCGAAGTGAGTGAGAGCTGGTGCCTGAAGTAGGTTTAGTGCGTTAAACCTGTGTCACAGGTCACCAGGGCCCACGCAGCTGTACAGCAAATTAGTGTTTAGCGAAAACATTGTGCATGAGGTATATGATAGTAGTATTGAGCTGAGCTCTCAACAACTTAAATACATGGAAAGTAAAAAAAAAGCAAAGAAAAAATAAAACCAAAAACGTAATATAAACTAATAACAGAAAAGGTTGTGAGGAAAAACTGTCCCCTATATTGTAACGGTAGTAGCCAGTGTTGTGTGATCGAGAATGTAATTGGTAATGTTTGTATGTGGTGTATGACTGAATGTGTGACTATAACTGTGTGTGCGTGTGTGGGTGAGTGTGTGTGTGTTTGTTTGTTGTATGTTTGTTATATGTGGTGTAGTCCTCATTATTTAAACTATCCTAAAAAATGAATATTGAATGCGTTAATAACACAATCCGCCAATGTTAACTTAACTTTCTTATTATAAAAACTGTTTATTATAGACTAAAGATATTAATTAAAATAAATGCGCACATCAAAATAGCCAAATACCTAGTCATAATACAGCAATAGTTGTTTTCATTTTTTAGTTATGTAAAGCTTAGTTGTGCATATAGAATTGGCACCATTCTTAACTGAAATAGTTGATACAAAAGTTCATGTTTTTTTTGCCTACGTGAAAGTTTAACAGCATGCGCACGTAATAACTAGTTGAAGTTAGTAAATAAACCATACGAATAAGTATCTCTCAGCGTGGGTCGGTACAAATGATACCGATGAGATCATTGTCTCGAATTGATACATTGAGAGTTAACGAACTAGAACTATATTAGTTCACTGTGTTCACAACTTCCCACTAACAACTTAACTCTACGAGAATGTAATGGACTTTGAAATATTCAGTTTTTTCAAACTATTTTACTGGCACGTATGTAGAGCCATATTATCTCCTGTGATATTCATCTCGCGGAGAATAAATAAAATAAATAAATAAATATTCATGGACATTTCACACAACGTCCTCTGGTCCCAAGCTAAGCTTATATGCTTGTGTTATGGGTACCAGAATACGGATATAATACGTAAACTACTTTTCTTTTGTAAATACATACTTATAATACATAGTAAACACCCAGACGCAGGACAAACATTTGTATGACATTTATGGATATCACACAAATGATTGTCCTGACCGGGAATCGAACCCGAGACCTCATGATCGGCAGTCCATTACATAAACCACTCCACCACGAAGCCCGTCAGAAAGACCATTCTTGTACTTAACTAAATAAACAAAAAAAAATACTATCTTAATCGGTCGCTACTCGCCCCCATCTGCGGGGCCACCCCTTTAGCCGGGTCGTGGTAATACCTGAGTGACTACCACGGCTCGGTTTCTGGGCGCGGAGAAACACCATGGGGTTTAATGGGTAGTCTGGCCACCGCCGGGAGTCCCACACGAATCCCGAAGGTTGCCCCCGCAACTGGATAAGCGAAGTGCGTCAATGCATTACCCGTGTAAAAAAAAAAACATAATCGGTCGTTAAAACTTTGACTTTGACCCCTCCCACTTTGTATCGACTAAACAAATATCTACGTAACCAATTAGGTACTTAACATGCTTTAAATAGTTAGCTTGGTATAGGTACTAGAGTTACACCAAGTACATCCCAGTTTTAAAATGTCCGCTGCCTTAAAAGGATTTAACATTATAAGGCGATTCCCGCTCTAAAAGGTACAAGAGCAATACACATACTCATTGTGAATGGACACTGTCGTCTTTTAGAGTTCGTGAAGCGATTTTGGGTGAGGTGTGAGAATTCTTTTATTAGCTTTTATTATAAATATTATCTAATTTAAGAGCTACCAATATATTAATTGTCCGTGTGCATTAAGAATGCAAATGTCACCACGCCATTTCCTCCCCAGGGTCCTGTAAAAGCCAGCTATGGGATATTGTAGGCTGAGGTCGTGTAGCAGTCCTCTGCGAGGGACGGAAAATTCGAAAACAAACCCAGTGCTAACATAATTCCTCTCAGGTGGAGGAGACCTGTGCCCAACAGTGAGACATGAATGGGCTGGAGAGAGAGAGAGAGAGAATACCAATATTTAATAAATCCGAAGCTTATAATTAATGCAAATCTCAGCGTTTATTAAGTTTAAAATAAATAACCCGTGGCGCTATAAATACGGATGAAATAAATAAAACAAGCTGAAGTGTTTATCAGAAACAAGTCCGGATGTATCACAGCGCGTACAACAATGTTACCCCTGTACTTTACCCACAATTTCGTACTAAATTATTAAATTTTTTTTGGAGTTCCCCATAAAAATAACCTTTAGAATTATTACAATGTCCGTTAATACTTTTACATTAAAGTTTCATGTTATTCAATTATAAAAAACTAGCTGTTGCCCGCGACCCCCTTTTTTCGCAATAAAAGGTAGCCTAAGTCCTTTCTCAGGGTCTAAAGATTGTCTGTGCCAATTTTTATCAAAATCGGTTGAGAGGTTTGAGCGGGTAAGCATAACAGACAGACAGACAGAGTTATTTTCGCATTTATAATATTAGTAGGGATAAAGGCCAATCTAGGCAGCAATCGCAAAATCGGCAAGTTGTAGTTACTTCTCAACTACTAGTTTGTAGTGACTTACTATTTAGCGTTTTTGTATTGTGTAAAGGAATCAAAACCAACAGAGATTTCCCATCATCCTAGAGTGCTGAAATTTCGTACAGACCAAGTGACATAGCTGTATCAAAAACATAGTGTGGATGCATTACAATCTCTCAAAATCTCGTAATATATTACATGTAGGTATATCACATGAAAAGGGTTTGTGTACAAACATACAAACTGGATGCTGGTGAAATGTAGACAGTCTAGAAAACTATATAATAGAGACTTTTGAACTACAACTTCAATTCAATTTCGTTTTTTCAAGTCCCGGACATGGTGATCATTTTTCCACTATAATTTGATTTTGAAAAGCATAGCAAGAGCAAGTCAATTGCAAAAATTAATAAATTAATTCTATTTATTTCAAAACAGTTGACAGGGACGGAACCCTTAATGTGCAGGCCTGCTTCACCCTTAACTGGCTTTATTTTTTGTTGTTGTAGCGATAACATACAGTTGGCTGCGAATTAAAATCTCGCTTCAGGCGCTCACAAAAATGTGTCACTAGTTTAAGGTAAATTGTGCCTGTTTTTTTACTCTTTATTAAATTTGTTAACAATAATTACCTATGAATGCAAAATAACTCACATACTCATTTGAATTATTTCAGTGCGTCTGTATATACTTTGCTAAACTGTCTGTAAAGTCTGTCTAAACTGAATAATAAAACCGTAAAAAGTAGTTTTATTTGAACAAATCATTTGCGGAAGTGTTAGAGAATATTAAGAGATTTAGAATTTCAAAAACCCAAAACTATAGCTTGTTGAAAGGTTATCTCTATAAATGAAATTGAGAGGAGAGGGTTTAAAAATAATAAACGCGGAGGAAACTGCGGGCATTAGCTATTGTTAAATAAATCAAAGTCAATACTCTTTGATCGTTTTTCAAATCAATAAATAGTCAGTAGTGCAGTCCTAATAATAATTTAAAATTATCTAAAGCTTATACTAAGTTAAATAAGTATACACAAATATGGTAGTGATTAGCTGTATTTACGGTCCATCGCCCATACACGATAATTTATACAAAATTATGTACCGCGGTGTTGCTGTACAAATGGAAACGGGCCGCATGTTACATACATATACTTACTGATAACATGTTTACATAATATATTTACATAGAATTTATTTATAAAATCATCATTATCATCATCAGCGTGTTCTCGAATTCATCACTTCGATTACGTTTTTTTTATTTACAATATCGTATGTACAACAATATATACGCAGTATATCCCTATTCCGAAAACATAAGCGTAGAAATAAAACTTTCTTAAGAACCGGAGAACGTTTTCTGAAATATCCATTAATATTGATATTTTACATTATTTGGCTAAACGCTATTTTAAAAACTCAATAACGAAAATAAAAGAGGAAGGTACATTGAGAAAGTTAAGACTCAATTTTGAAAAAAAAAACTAATAATTTCATATAAATTACTTTAACTATTCATCATTCGTTCTATCGCACTTATAATGACAAAACAGTTTAATAAAACACTTCAGTAATGTTAAAAATTCATGACATTAGTGTAACGTGTGACAGTTAACGCGACAATTTGTCATGTAACAACGTATAAAGCCTTACAAACTGACACAGTAAGCCTTAAGGCTCTCGAAACAAATTTCACGAGGAATATTTGAGACATTAGCTCATTACTGGAGTCTAATTATGTTGTTTATGTGACACACTGCTTGAAAGAACATCAAGCCCAGCTATTTGTTGAATCGTAAAATACTTGGTAAATATATAAACTAGTAATAACTATAATATTTCAGTCCCACTCGTGACTATGGTGACTACAAAATCTCCAAAACGTCGATAAATTAATCGCTTACACAAACATAATTTTTTATGTAATGTGAAACGTAACATAGTTATAGATGCTGTTTTTAAAACTATGTTTTGACGTAAAAAAAGGTTGCATAAATATTGCAGGGCAATTACAAAAACCTAAAGCTGTTTAACTTTGTGTTTTAAATCTTATGATATTATCTCAATTACTAGAAATATTATGACAGTTACAAACTAACGTAAAAAATCAGTATCCTGTGTCTTCTTTAAATGTACTGACGTCATGCAAAAAGCACCTTTCAAGTTCATTGTTCATTCAAGAAGTATGTTCGCTATAATAAGACTTAAAATAATATCGTAACAAGTTTGCGTGTTTAAGAGTGTTTTTGGCTTAAACTTGTTGATGTCGTGCACTCAAAGTTATGTATATATATTGTAATAATTATATGTATCATTGTATGTTCACGTAATAACATAATTGTTCTAAAAGTACATGATGTTTGAAAGTTTATGTGAATTGCAGATAATGGAAAATGTAAAGAAAAACAAGTAAAAATCCTTATAGTTAGGGCTACTAATGTAACAAACTCTATTACTCATTCTTAGCCTTGGCCCTACCAAGTAACTAGTTATCATAGAAGAAATTCATAAGAATCAATCTGGCCATTACGGAACAATTCGATATTAAACAGGGTGTCATGATTTTTATATATCCATTAGATTAAGCATATTATATCGATTGATGCTGTAAAAGTCATATAAAGAATAGTTAACAAGGATCTAAGTAGTGACGGTAAACTGCTAATTAACCCTTTTTTAACACGCTTATTTAGTGTGGTATGGTAGACCAAATCCACTCCCGAGAAAATGCCGAAAAGTGGCACTTTACGAGGCGTAAAGAAAACAAAACTGATTCAGAAACGGTGATCTTTTAAAACGATTTCAATTCATTAACAATACATAATCAAATCAGCTTGCATAAAATACGTTAGTTAATTACAAGAGATTACAGTCAAAAACCATTAGTACTATTAATGGTTGAATGAATGAATGAATGAATGAAGTGTTAGCACGGTCGTGTACAATGAATCGTTAATGTTCGATATGTCCCGATTGTTACTCGATTATTTATAGAGATAGAACGATCACTACCTACTGTTTAATAATGGCGAGTCCCGTGGTGCAGTAGGTAGTTAGCGTAGCAGACTGCCATTCATGAGGTCGTGGATTCTGATAGTTAATTATCGAAAAATTCGCGCGATGACAGATGTTTTGAATTCAAAGCAAACGTAATTTTTGGTTAGTTTTTTAAATTCTTGATGTTATGATTTTAACATATTAAGAACTTTCCAGTAGGTCTTGAGTCTTGGTTAACTGGTTCTGGTGGCAAAAGGATCTTATTTTGTTCTTTTTTTTTAATTCTTTTTTTTAATAATTTTAAATAAACTTGAGAACTATTGTTGCCATTTACATTAGTGCGGTGTACGCACTAATGTAAATGGCAACAATAGTTCTCAAGTTTATGAAAATGTTTAACATATTGGCAAACGGGTGTAATCTTATTAACTATCTTTTTAAAGTTTATTTTCTGTACAAACCGTAAAAACACATAAAAAAATGACAATCCTCGTATTATAAGTCACAGCACATACAAACACGTAAGTCTACGTAATAATTGAACAAGATCACGTTTATATGTTAACCCTTTTAATACTTCAGAGGCAGCCAATCATCACGGGCGAGAAGTGAAACAAAAATATAATATTTATTATGACATAGGGAGTGTTAATTTTGTAACATTTGTACCTTCATATATGTAACGTACATCGTACATTTTAATAATGCATCAACTCTAATGAATAAGACAATTTTTTGGATTTTCTGTTAATTATATGGAAACTTGTTTTTGAATGAATGAAAAAATGATTGATTTATGCGCAGAATAAACAACAAATATTTAAGGTGGTGAGGTTATAGTTACAGTAGTTTTTATATTATACCATTGTACTTTGTGGACATATATTATATACTAGCAAAACATCTCCAGTCACGTTTATAGGAACTGTCCCACTTCTTAGCAGTGAGCGTGATGGTTTTGTTTGTTATTTTGCCGTAGGTATAATCTATATAATTCTAAAGTATTTTATTCGTTTTGCTGGAAACGGTAGTTGTGTACTGTCATTATTTAACGTGTTTGTTTCTGTTATGTGTTAAAAAATTGATCATTATTAATGTAAGTCAAAAAGTAATATCAATATAGTATAGAGTAGAACCCTAATAACGTTATTAGTAAAACTGCTGAATACTGCTGAATCTCTTATTGTCATAAATAAGCATAAGCCAACAAGTAAATGGTCTTGGACGTGAATCAAAATCTGTGCGCATAATATACATTAGTAATAACTAGTTTATTTCACTATTTATCAATAAAACGCAGTTGTTTAAATATTATTAATAATTAAAGGAAGTTATATATCTACCTACGTATGTGTTAAAACAAATCTGAAACTCGGGCTTGTGGCCTTGTGGTACAAGTTACAAACTGACAACGGTGCCGGTATATTTGTTTAATTGAAAAAAAATTGAATAGTAAAATTAATCTTTTTATTTTGACGGTCTCTTCCATAATAAGAGAGTGTTGGTTCAAAGATCTGGATAAACAGGGAAATAAGGTTATATAGATATTGTCCTGATCAACAGTTAGACTTAATTCGTGAATATTATCATATTAACTCTAGCATCAGTTGTAAATAGTAGGTTCATACAGAGGCTTACTGTGTTACATAGAGGCAAGCAATCTCTCGTATTTTACTATTGTTAGATAGATTTTATAAAGCGGTATTTACTATCTACGAATAAACAAATGTCATGATTCCTCTTTTATTATTATTTTTAATGATTTAATGATACCATAATTTTAGCTTTAGTCCTAATAAAAATGTAAATAGCTATAAGAGTACTTCAATTGACTTTCTGTGTTAACTTCGTGTTGTATTCGAATCCCCACTTTGTTGGCTCTTCGATTGCAATATCGGTCGACAGTCAACAAGGAAGGGAGTGGTAGTACAAACGGCAGTTCTTAGTGAGCTACCAAGTGAAGAGGTTCTTAGCAAATAAGTAGTAGTAACGTTTCTTTTATGTATAAAGTAATTGTTGCAAGTACTTATTAAGTTCGAATAAAAGTTAATGTTAAAAGGACGAAGTTGTTTCAACCAACTGTAAAGTATACAAACTTCCTTGAGCGACTCATTTATTCGAATAAAACGCCTTTTTACGGATTAGGACGCGTATGTCTGTTTTAAATTTTAGCCCGACATTTCGGAGCCCTTTCAGTCGCCATGGCTACTAGAGGTACTAATCGCAGCACACTTTACTTCTCTGTCCCCGCCGTGACCATGGTGACTAAAAAGTCTAATCATTAATTTATGACAACTTACAGTTAACATATTATTTATATGTATTAATTATTACATTTACTTAATAAATAAATATGTTATCTCAATTAGATTATCAGTAGGATTGCTAACGGCATGTGCTCAAAAGTTTTAGTGAAAGTCGAGTTCAGCTTATTACTTAAGCCGTATCATAAAAGCTTACCCACAGTAAAGCACACAACTTACCCTCCCGTGTACTGCAAATTTACGATGTATGCAATGCACCCTCGTGAAAATTTCGTTACACTTTCTTCGAGAGATTGCTGCTAGTATTTTTACAGCTACACCGTTAGAATTTAAACAATTGTTTAAAAGCAATAAAGTGTGGTGCAAGTGTGTTGTAAAAAAGAGGTTTTTGTGGGAAAATTGGAAGGTGATAGAACTGTGATAGCACTGTTATAGGATTGTGACAGGACTGTGATTGAATGGCACAAATCGTGTGACAGAAAGACCATAGGTTTAAATTAAATATGTCAAGTGTGGTAGAGCCCTAATTCGTTATAAATAAATAGTTTTAGAAATAGTATGTACATTAAAATATGAAATAATAAAATTATAATATTAAAATATGAAAAACAAAAATGCAAGGTCATAAAAATAACATACAACATAATATTAATAAAGTATATTTAGAAGATATTTTGGTGAATTTGTGATAAATTATTTTAATGTTTCACCAACTAAAAGGATGCGCTCCATTTCACAATGATTGCAGAAGCGCTGAGTAGGAAAACATCCAATTTTTCAACACTGAAATCACACTGAACCAGTTTTTTTTTCTTTTCGCATTTCGTATGCTCAGATAATGACATCCTCGCTCTGAAAGCCCTAGTTTTGCCTACAGCGACGTTTTAATTTCGCAACGTCCCCGTCGAAGGGGGATATTATTTTTTTCCCCCTTCGAAATGTTTCGACCGTGACCTACTTTGGCGAAAAGCTTGAACCGAGTAACACTTAAGCTGTAATCGAATATCTGATAATCGATTTATTGATCTTTCTATAAGAGTTGTCAGCGATATTTTCGTGAAAGCAGCGGAAAATACACGGTACAGTTGTTGTAATCTGATTTCAGTATATTGCGTGAGAAATCACTTGTTCTTTCGTTTTTGTGGAGCAAAAATAAACTTGTCCGTGTCAATCATCACGTCCATACACACTGCAGTTGTCGTTGTTTTTATAATCTTTTGACTTTGACTTTCTACAGCTACAACAATCATTCTGAACAAGTTTAATATAAAATCTGTTAATCCTGAGTGATCTTTCTGCCTGAAAATGCATGCATATGGAATTTCCACGTATCTGTTGATAATAAATCAATCTGATTAATTGTTTTATACCCGTAATGCGCACAGGGAGATACCAGGTAGCTCCAATAAATTAATATTTTCATGCATAACGTAATAGCTTGTATGTAATTTAATATCTTGGAGTAGAACCATGTATGAATACTAATACTAACTTATTGAGGTTCTGTATTTAATAAAAAAGTTATTAATACTAGTTTTTTTAGGGTTCCGTACCCAAAGGGTAAAAACGGGACCCTATTACTGAGACTTCGCTGTCCGTCCGTCCGTCCGTCTGTCAATATATAAAAATAAAATAAAATAAATATTTAAGGGCCCCCCTTACAACAAACATGATTTTTTTACCGTTTCATGCTCGATACTAATAACGTTGCCTTATGTTGCATAGATAATGGTACGGAACCCTTCGTGCGCGAGTCCGACTCGCACTTGACCAATTATTCTTATTTGGTTTCGTTTTCACTATCCATCCGACCATCCATCAGCCTCCCTCCGTCCACTGTTGGACATAGGCCTGCTCCTAGAACGCCGCAACGTGTCGCTGAAAAGTGCCGCTTGTATTCAATGGCTTCTGGCGACCTTGACGTTATCGTGTCTCTAACTTGTCGGGGGCCGCCCAACGCTGCGTCGTCCGCTTCGTGGTCGCCGTAGGACTTTGCTTCCCCAACGATCATCAGTCCTACAAGCGATGTGGCCTACCCATTGCCACTTCAGCGCTTTCACTATATTCCTTTCTAATAACTCTAAATGATTGAATCTGCATTCGAGATACCGTGATGTGTATATGGAACGTCCTGATGCGTTGCTTCACATTACTTTCGTGACCTATTTATCAAAAGGGACCAACAATTTTATCTAAGTATTTGTGTGTACATCCGCTTTCCTTCTCACAGTTTGTTTACACTTTTTCTATTGTAAATATATCAGAGAATATTTTGTATTCCAGAGCTTTTAATATAGATAACTGTTTAGTGAAAGCAAATGTTTGTTTAGAATATTTTATTGATGTGATATTTTGGTTTACGATTTGTTTGTGAGTATATTTTATATCTTTTATTTACCTCACTTCTTTTTTAAACAACTGCTACAGCTAAACTATAGACTACTACAGATTCTTGATTGATTGAAATCAATATAACTTTATAAGTAATATGCAGTCGGATTTCACAAAGTCTTAAGAAGATCAGAGTAGACTACGCAATTGGATCCTGTCCGGAAATCGACGGCTGTCCCAAAAGCCTGACTTTTGTCCCCGGAATTGACGCGAAACGCGGGTGCCAGTGTGGGTATTGATCGCTGGCGCTCGGGCCCACTTCGGAGTAACTCGGTAAAGTTCGAGCCACCTTCGTTTTTACTTAAGGCTCGTCAAAGTTAGTGCAACCGCAGACCGAGGACTATTTGGTCAGTCGACGTCTCAACTTTATTATATAGGCATCCTCTTGATTATAAGTTTAATTGGTACAAGGTCACTGCTACCAAGTGTTGTTGTCTAATAAATGAACTAAATTATGCACACAAAATGTTATATTTTGTGTGCTAAATGTATCGCAATAATTACTTATGTATATGGTCTGCCATTTGCACTACAATGCTTAGCTAACTAAATAAATCTACAGTTGGATGAAGATTACTAATTAGTTTATTATAATGAAATGATATTAAGGTCTGTCTGAAGGAATGTATTGCAAAATTTTCTATTAATCGTCATAATAAACTTATTATATTCAGTTTTTTGCAATTAACTGTGTATTTCCTTATAGTGATTTTGACGAGTGTTAATACGTTTCTATATTTTTGTTTCATATGACAGTACTTTATTAAAAACAAAAAAATATTGTATCATAGCAATATTCTGCACGCCTTGTTAATATGTAATTTCTAACTTATTATTTACAAGCTCAGCAGAATCTTGAGTAGGCTCATATAGGTAGAGGTATATTTCCTTATCAAATGACATTGGTACAATCCTCGCGCACATATTCTGATATTCACAAGCTTATTTCTGTCGAAGCCCCTGAGATACCAAACACAATTTAGGTCTGAATGACGGAGAATTGTGCGTTGATAAGCTCAAATATAAGAAGATTGGTATGTCAACTCATGCAAATATATTGTCGTGTAGGTAGCTTGTGCAGACAATTCGATCTAACAATGTTTCCAAACGAATTGATGTTTTGTTGTGACCTTTTTTTATTGAGATACGAAATTTGGCACCCGTAGCGCAAAAGTAGGTTTTTGTTGATGCCACTTTATTTGGAAATAAATAACGGCATATACACATAAAAACATAGATGCGCGACATGAGTAATTCTCCGTTGTGATATTTTAGCCACGTAAGCACATAGTGAACATGCCTTCAGATAAGATCAGTTATTTAAAACATTAAAATTAGGTTTTATAAATCAAATTATGGTGGAAAAGTGAATGTGCCGCAAGTGGGACTTGAACCCACGACCCCAGAATACCGTTCCGAAGCTCCGAAGCACATTCACTTTTCCACCATAATTTGATTTATTAAGTAAAAGGCATAGCATGTCAAATGCAAAAATCAATAAATTAATTAGGTTTTATCTCAAAAACGATCAAAACCGCTATTAGTACACAGAAAAACATCTACGATTGAATACATAATTTGTCTCAATGTGTGCTTATTAATCTCTTAATCGGGTACCTAATGTATTTTTTCAGTATGTGTTAGCGTTTTTTGCCACCGACATTAAAAATAACTTTATTAAAATTATAATTTAGCAAAAAAGGCCATGCGAAAAGTAAACATTGATTTTACGATACCATTCCGCTGCGGCAAAAAGTTTATGTGTGTCGATAACAGGATATTCTTATATTTACGTAGCTTTCATTGTTATTTCAGGAAATAGGCCTATCATAATATACCAAGTAAATACATAAATCTAGAGAATACTGCGTAAGAAAAATACAAAATACTACGTGGGTGAGTGCTTAGGGTAGCGTTAAAATAGAACTTATGTCTTTAATATCCTCAAATATTATTTTGTTTAATGGTAAACAAATAAAATGCCGAAATTTGTGCGTTTTCCTTCACAATAGATATCGAAATATTTTAGTTTTTAACGTCTTGAAAGGCAGTTAGAAGCATGTGTGTACGTACATCTGAGATGAGATGAACAGAAATTATTCGGCATTCTATTTTTTTTTTGCTGTAATACACAATACACAGTGGAAATTGTAAACAAAAAAGGTAAAATTTAAACTTACTACAGAATCCCAAGAATGGAAACGATTTTACAAAAATGGCTGATTTAACTTTTTCAATTAAGCGAATTCGAGGCATGGGCCATTCTAACTCTGATCCGGTAGTAACCGACCTCTGGCCGCATAGAACCAGTTCTCTCCGGTATCCGCCAGTGTGTTGCAGTTTTGATAGCTGTTTGTAGTTTTAGTACCTACATTTTTAAAAAAGTTGTGTTTTATTTTAAGTGCAAACTTGTTGAATGTGAGGAGGGTTTCACTTTTCATAAGTTTGCATGATTCCGTAAAATAAATCAATTAATCAAATCATTTATTTGTCGTTATTCACACTGCTTTTTCCGTGTGGTAACGAATTAAGAATATAAGTGTTCTCATTCCATTTCTTCCTCAAGGTGCTGTATACAGAAGAGAAAATGTAATCTCACTACTAAGGCATGGCATCCTCTGTGAGAGATGCAAAACTTTAAATCTAACTGTACCTAACACGCCTGGTCAGCGCGGCACAGTTAGTGAACTAAAATACCTTCTGGAAGCAGAAGAGACTCGTGCCCAAAAGTTGGACATAAATGAGCTGGGAATAAGTATACTGTCCAATATATTTTGGGTTTGATTCCTAATCATCACCATTACGTATATAGATATTTCAACGTACTTAATATTTTCTATGTATTATAAAAACGTTTTAAACTATAGCAGGTGCTCTTATTATGGACATTAGATACTAAATTGTTAGATTTCTAACACCATCCTTATAATCTGATTTAATTTAGTGATAGATATTGATTTTAATACTCATTAAATTGTATATTGATTTTAAAAAGAGATCTTAATAGTTAAGGTTTTTTGATCATCAAAATATTTCACGGTTAAAGTAGCAGGTGCATCACATCTGTGGTCTTTTTGAAGGTGTTAATTAAATAATCTATTTAACTAACTTGTAATTGTTAATTTAAAATTCAAAAATAAAATTTAAGCTTTTAATTACTACTTTTATTACATATTGATTTTTTTTAATGTTAATTCACACCACGTTATCTACTTCCCAAGATTTGAAATGAGGTTTGAGCTATATAAACTACAAAATTTAAACTTAAATTTAAAATTTTAACTAAAATCACAAAGTTAGAAATGAGTAAGCTTAGTTATAAATAAATAAATATTCACAAAACGTCCTCTGGTCTCAAGCTAAGCTTATATGCTTGTGTTATGGGTACGAGAATACGGATAGAATACATATACTATTTTTCTTTTGTAAATACATACTTATAATACATAGAAAACACCCAGACGCAGTACAAACATTTGTATGATAATTAGAAAAATCACACAAATGATTGTCCCGAGCGGGAATCGAACCCGCGACCTCTTGATCAGCAGTCCGTTACATAAACCACATAACCACGAGGCTCGTCAATTTTGTCAAAGTTGGATTTGACGAAGCGAGTGAAGGTGGATCATAGAAAGTAACGAAAGGGTGGAGTGAAATATAGATGAAGATATAATCTAGCTTCATTATCGAGTTTCAATAGGCTTTACACTATTACTTACTACCGTCGTCGTGCATCTATGTATACCCAAATATACGAGAGCAAAATCACATGATGCCCGGAAAGTCATCCTCAAATAATTTAAGATAAGATCAGAAAGAAAAAGGAGATGTTTATATACATACATGCATATAATACTCATAGAGACCCAGACGCAGAACAAATATTTGTGAAACACAAATTGAATGAAAACCACATTCGGAATTACAAATATGACCGCAAATAATTCTTGAATTTTTTTGTTATAGTTATTAAGTAGATAAGCATCAACAAACCCTTATCCGTGAAGTATCTCCAACAATATCGTGTTACTACAATAGTAACAAATATCAGATACAACAATACACCATGATAATACAAACTGTCAACACTCGAATGTATGATATGGGTCAAAACTACCCGCGCCATTCTTTACTACATTCGCTATTGGAAAAGTTTGTCGTTTATCTTGCTGCTATATGCTATTTTTGTTGTTATTTTTCGTATTTAAAAGGGATTAATAATTTACTTTTATTTTGAACTAGCTGCCCCGGCAAACGTTGTTTTGCCATACAATTCTGTATAAAATAAAATTTCATCAAAATCGGTCCAGCCAATTTGTAGCCTATGTGTTATTCTGATGTATAAGCTATATTGTGGTAAAGTTTCATTCAAATCCATTCAGTAGTTTTTACGTGAAAGAGTAACAAACATCCATACATACAAACTTTCGCCTTTATAATATTAGTAGGATACAAAACAATATTTATTGATTTGCAGAGAAGCTCCTAGAAGGTTTTATCATCAAGAAAGTAAAGGACCTTTGGGTACAGTCAGCATGTTGGCGTCTGATAATGATGAGAAAAAGCTAATAAATAAATGCTAAATATTAGAATTGTATTAAAAAAGAACAGAAGATCCTGTTATCTTGCATAGCTAGAAGTAGCATAGAAAATTTTCCCCGTTTTTGCAACATTTAAAATGCTAAAATAAAAAAGAGGGACTTCGTGGTCTAGTGGCTCATGTAACGGACTGCCACTCACGAGGTCGCAGGTTCAATTCCCACTCGGGACAATCATTTGTGTGATCTTTATAAATGTCATACAAATGTTTGTATTGCGTCTGGGTGTTTCTATGTATTATAAGTATATATTTACAAAAGAAAAGTAGTATATGTGTATTCTATCCGTATTCTGGTACCCATAACACAAGCATATAACCTTAGATTGGGACCAGAGGACGTTGTGTGAAATGTCCATGACTATTTATTTATTACTACATATTTTGTTTTTAAACTTCAGTTTCTCGGTTTTCCCGGTATTATTAAGAGAACACGGGCTCAAAGCCAAGTGTTGTCTTAAGTTTGAATAGAAGGTGCAATGCTATTATCCTGATCTAATTGAAGAAATTTGCGAACTATACGGCATGTGTTTAAAATCGACGCTTTTTGTTTATTACTATTATTATTTTTCATGCTTTGTTCCTGTTAGTCTCCGCGTGAATATAGCCTATAGCCGTCCTCGATAAAAGTATTATCCGACACTGAAAGAAGTTTTCAAATTAGACCATTGATTCCTGAGATTAGCGCGTTCAAACAAATACTTCAGCTTTATAATATTAGTCTGGGTGTTTACTATGTATTATAAGTATGTATTTACAAAAGAAAAGTAGTTTATGTATTATATCCGTATTCTGGTACCCATAACATAAGCATATAAGCTTAGCTTGGGACCAGAGGACGTTGTGTGAAATGTCCATGAATATTTATTTATTTATTATTTATTTATTATTTATAATATTAGTATAGATAGTGGAAAACGTAAAAATAGAAGACGCAACGAAAAAGCATTAGAATAACTACTTAAGAAAATACAAGCAGTTGATACAGCAAACCTCATTCCAGCATTATTATATTTAATTTTAAAATTACTTTTGAAAAGAACGTGGTAACTGTTAGTGACGACATTATTTCAATGTAGACTCAATTTTTTGTTGATCCACCAAAAAAGTTGTATGTTTTATGTGAACAATTTGTTAGTTCATCAGTTTCATTTAGTAAAGTTGTTATAAGTATTGACGTACAGTCCCAGTAAACAAGCCATAAATAAGTTAGCTTATAGTCACACTTGACAAATGGTACGTATTATGTTAGACGACAAACAACATTTCTGTTATACTATAGTTAATAAACATTTATTTTCAGACTTTAAGCCCCGTTGTTACTTAAAACTTAGTTGATATCTTGTAATAAATAGTTAGTTATATACATTTTGTCCGTGTGGTGACTGATTCAGAATACAAGTGTCACCACCCCTTTTCCTTCCTAAGGTGCTGTTAAAGTCAGCAAAGGGCTATTGTACACAAATAACATCTTTGGGAGAGGGAAAGCTCGAAAATAAACCCTATGCTATGCCTGGTCAGCGCGGACTATAATCCTTCCCAATGTGGAGAAGGTCTGTGCCCAACAGTGGGACGTTAAAAGGCTGAAGAGAGAGATAAATTTTACATACTCCGATGTTTTTAGAAATGTCCTTCAAAGGGCTCATGTGCTTATCACTTACGACTTATGAGTGCAAAAGAAGCTAAGATAGTATTTTCTGAAAGAAGTAGGTAGCGCTCTGCCATCTCTATATACTCGCCACTCGCCATCTCTACATACTCTGAGCGCTCAGTCAGGATCTGATAATAAGATTACGGATAAATTCAGAAACTTACTCACATTTTATATGCGTTCGTGTAGAGATTTTCTCATGTTTTCTAATAATTTATTGGAAGTCTGTAATTTTTACCATCATCATCATCATAACATCAAACCTTTTTCCCATGGGGGTAGGCAGAGATTATAGAGCGTCATCTGCTAAGACCCAAACACACTTCCTTGTTAAAACTCGTTTATTTATGAACTAGCTGTCGCCCGCAACTTCATACGCGTGGAATTTAGATACCAAACCTTAACAAATAATACAAATATCTTGAACCACTCTATCTATCAAAAAAAACTGCATTAAAATCCGATGCGTAGTTTTGAAGATATAAAGTCACATAGGGACATACTTACCAAAATAACGACTTACCTTTTTACAATATCATTACTGTACATTAAACTATATTTTAATATTATGCTTTCCATACCATTGGTAGTAATTCCGTTTTATTGTTTTCAAAATCCATTGGCATCGTTAGTTCATATATAAAGCATTAGACTTTAAAACAATTGTAAAACCCGGGTTTAACAACATCGTAAAGTAATCACACGGTGAATAAAGTACCTATGTTACTTTAACTGTTGTTTAACCACTTAGCACGTGTCGTTAATTTTTAATTACCTACTATGCAAATTGTTTACATTTTTAACCCGTTCCGCACTAAAGGGTTAATGACATAAAAACTAAATAATATGTACAATATTTACATGTAATGCCGCATTTTATTCCGCTAAGAGGTAGGCAGAAGTTAATTAGTTGTTTTGACATTTTACTTTTTTTAGGTTTGCATACCAAAGGTAAAACTCGACCCTATTACTGAGACTTTGTTGTCCGTTCGTACGTCTGTCTGTCACCAGGCTGTTCTTCTGGAACCGTATTTTTTTAATCAGGTTCTCATAGCTAGAGAGCTGAAAATTTCAGTTTGTGTTTATTAGTCGATGCTACAATAACAAATACTCATCATCATTCTTCTACCCTTATCCGATAAGAAAATAGCCAATTAATCAAAATACGCCATGATTGTTTTCATTTTTTCGACACACCCTCTATGGTAATAACAATACCTATATGTATGTAGAAACACATACTTATTATACACACATTGAATATCAACCATTTTTATGTCAGTGGTTAAAACAAGGAATAAATTAAAACGATAATTTTGTTCTCGTAGCAAAGCTATAAAACGCTTGCAATAATTTTCATGCAAGAAAATGGTTTTATGTTATTGGCTGAAAGTTATAATTTTATAAATGCACATCGATGGAATATTAAGCAGTTTCGTCACAATTAGTAGGTTCAAAGGGTGGCCGAATTTGACTGGCAAACTTCGCTATTTTTTATGATCTTTTCATTTGAGTTTGAAAAACGGTTCAATGGGTCTCATTAAAACTCTCAGACATTCTAAAAGGAGTTGATGAAAGGAATTCCGTCGGAGCGGTTCATTTATTTGTTCCGTTCATTACTTAATATTTAATTTTTCTCAGAAATAGGGCATTCTCAAAGGCCGCTTCTATCGAAAGAATTTTCCAATAATCGCGGTATTATAGAATAAGAAACTCGGTTTTGTTGAGAGAAATATTATGATAAACAAGTTATTTGTGTGTTTACGTTATTTACTTAAGATTTTTATATTAAATAACGAATAATTATCTAAAAGAGGTTGTTAATATTTGTTGAAAGTCTAGACATTATAAGCTATTTATTTAGATATGTACTACCTTGTATAATAGCATTTCTAAACGGGTTTGACCTTTGTTAAATAGATTGTTCAACACATAAAGGTACTCTCGGTTCGAAATTAGCAACGTGATATTTTATATTTATTAATAGTAATGAATTTTTGATCGTTTTAACTTGTCACCACCTCACTTGCTCACATGGGCAGTAAGTGTTACAGGATCTATATAATATAACTAGCTGGCCCGGCAAACGTTGTTTTGCCATACCAAAAAAAGTAAAAAGAAAAAAATTAAAAAAAAATTACTATAAACCTCACGGAGCCCGAGACCTTTCCGACGAATGCAAAACCGTGGAAATCGGTCCGTGCGTTCTGGAGTTATAGCGTCAGGAAGGAAAACCCGACTTATTTTTATATAGTAGATATCTTCTGCGGGAAATAGAAACATTAAATAAAAACTCTTCTTATAAAGCACATACATGCAACATTCATTAAAATTTTATTCATTCAACATAATATGTAACCCTATACATATAATTTATATGTCGCCGTGACGTCACAAGCTTACTTTAACAGCAGTGCGAGCTGTGCTTAATAATTTTAGCTTAAAAGCTCGTCTCACACCAGCTTACGTGTGAAAGGTCGCCCAACTTTGCCTCACAAGTGTTTTAATCCAATGCCCAGAGTACATTACTTTATATTATATAAATCAAATACAAAAATAGCAAAAGAAGTCTCGGAAAATCTTATAACATGGGAAAGTATATAGTTTAAATGGGTATCCCTCCGGATGTGGATCCACTAAATCACAGATCGGCCGGCCCATGTATAATTCAGAAGGCTGGAAGCGACACCCAACATACAGCTATAACTCGTCCAAACACCGAAGAAGATTCGTACAGTGCACTAGGTTGACCGTGGCGACCAATTTTCCGGTCTGCTGCCCGACCGGCCGATTCAATTTCGGCTAAAATTTTATTCGTCCGAATTCGAGCGTAGAAGCGAAATTCTATCGATGGTGTGTGTGATTCGTTGGACGGTATCTAGTGGCCTTTGGTTGGGTCGTTACTAGATCATGCGTTCAACTCCTTTGATCAACTGTTTGTCTAATTTGTTAGTGTGTAGGTGTTTATTTACTTTCGTAAATTGTATTTCGCCCTACATGTTGCATAATTTAGTAACAGCATCTAGTTTAAGCAATACTTGAAATCACGCTTATAAATTTCATTTAATATGTTAACGTCCAAAACAAAAATAAATCTAAAGTGCATTAATTTATGAATTTTTGCAATTGACTTGCTATGCTTTTACAAAATAAACTAAATTATAGTGGAAAAAATGATAACCATGAGCGGGACTTGAACCCACGACCTCGGAATACCGTTCCGTTGCTCTCCCATCTGAGCTATCATGGTTCCCTCATATCATGGTTGGCTCATGGTTATCATTTTTTTCACTATAATTTAGTTTATTTAGTAAAATCTAAAGTGCTCTTGAAGCAACTTACTTTGACGAGTTTTAATATTTTTTTTATAAATTATCAAGAATCATTATCTTGAACTTATCAAGTTGTATCATTAATCAAATTAAATCAAAATACGATGATTCAACTCAATCATAAGTACCGATCATTATGGAGTTTCTTACATCATTCATTTCACGAACCCTCACTCGCTGTTTCTTTTCAAATATTTAATTAATGACATATCTAAAACACATTTGGGGAGAAAAATTTAGTCATTTTAGTAGAATAGATTGGGGTGTCATCAATATATGTGAAATTATTTCGGCCCCCAATTGTACCATTAATCAAACGTCGAAAACCATTGAATGGGGTGGTGAAAGATGCAAAGCATTAGCTTGTCTTTCCGAACTAAATTTATTGTGTCGCACAATGGTTTTCAAACTTATTGTTTGGCAAAAATATCAGACTGCGACCCTTCGAGAAAATAGACTTTCGACGAGTCTGTTGTATATCGTATCGTATATTTATAGTTTGTACAATGTGTAACAATATTGTCACAGAAAATAAAACTGAAAGTGTTGGTATATTTTTGTTGCTTTTACAGCTTATTTATATGCTGGGCTTATAAAAACAATTGGGGCATGAAAATAATGTACTAATGCTAGGATTTCAATAATTAGTTAGCTGAGAGCGTTAATCAGTTTTCGAGGTTAGTTTTCGCAAACGTCATTGACGTCCTATGTCCAGTAATTCTAACTTTCTTTTGGTTACAAAGCTAATTTATTTTAAATGATCTAATAACTAGGTTAGTTGTTTAAAACATTTCTATTGATCTCGGGTAATGGATAATCCTGCAAAATTTTAGGGAATTGTCGATGCCTAAAAGTACATTAAATTTATTTTTATAAGATCTACTATGAAAGCTTAATAGTATAATTCAAACATGCTTTGCTAGTTTCTTAGAAGAAATTAGAAAAACATGTAGTTATTATGCCTTGGTTAATTTTACTACTTTATTATTTTCATAATTATTTAGTTTCTTTTGTTAAATTTGGCAACCACTGTCTAATAAGTAACATAGAAGATACAATTCTGCTCCCCTCTCAGTGCTAACAAATATCACCCCTCATAATTTAGTTTTTGTTTGAAGTCACGCATCATGAAGCGAAAGATATTTATTTTAGTTATGACTTTGATTTGTAGAATCATATTTTTGTATTATTTGTTTGTTTTGATTTACCTCTTCTAAGAAATACTAATGAAATTGCTTTGAAACATAAATCATATACATAATTATATTCTTAGACAGGTCTTAAGTACTTTATTTTAAGAAAATTTTATTGCAAATGAAATTATAACTAAAAGTTTTGTGAAATCTTTATAAGAATGTGTGTACTAGCTTATGCCCGCGGTTTTTGCAGTTCGTGATACTTGTGTTCTTAAACCGTCACTAGACGGACAGACATTTAAGTAACACATATACATATACAAAACTAATAAATTATAAGTATTGTACAACAAATGATTTCTAAAATGTAACCCTTTACTGTTAATTGTCACAGTAACTGATGATATAGAGGCTAAACTCCCGGCAGTTACAGACATCCGTCGCTGAGTTACAGAGCTAAATGTAATGGACGGTGCAATGAAACTAACTTTCATAAGATCTATGGCAACCTTGCTTAGAAAACTACTAGTTTATTTTGTTGAACTATGTGTTACACTTAAACGGATAGATTTATATAATGTATGAATTGGATTAAAACTAATTATAATAATACATGACTGTAGATTGAATAATCTTGAATATAACCGATTAAGAAATAACTTTAAATTAATATTTATTAAAGTTAATGTTAAATATTCTTCTATTTAGCGGGCCCTGTGGTCTAGTGGATACAGATAGCGCAGGACCGCGCGTTGTCACTTACTAGGAGGGAGCCTAGACATCTGGACATAGGTCCAGCAGTGGACAGAGAAAAGTTGATGGATGGATGGTGGTATAGTGGTTCTTGTAATGTACTGCTGTTCACGGGTTCGCGGATTCGCGGATTCGATCCCCACACAGTATAATCATTTGTGTGATATTTATAATTGTCATACAAGTAATTGTACTGTGTCTGGTGTTTTCTATGTTATAAATTAATATAACTATGTATGTTTTTACAAAAAAAAAAAGGTTTTCAATCTTCGCCCTAATTTTTGACATAATTTCTGGAAAGGTTTCAAATTCTTATACATTAATTAAAAGCAATTAGCCAGTTGTACATTTTTTCATGTAACACATTTTCCTTTTAAACCCGCAATTAAATTATATTAATATATCATGTCTACTTGATGGATATTCTTATTACGCAATAAAACATTTAATATCCAAAACGTCTTGAGGAAAAGGAACAAAGAACCTTACCCCAGCGAACAATTTAAATAGATGTGTGTAGTATAGTATTGTATAGGTTTGTATTAAGGATTCAATCTATCAAAAAAGTAAGCGTATTATAGGAGGATATATAAAACTAAGAGAAGAGGCAATAAAACTACAATTTGACGTCTGAACATTATAATCGACAGTATCGGCTTTTATGGTGACTATATCCTCGATGACAGCGAGCAATATATTTTTATTGTGTCTGTCTGGACGACCTTCATAGACGCTAGTAATATATTATATTAAACTTAGAGACAAGACTCCTCAATCCTTGAGGCTGTTTCAGTCATAAAATTCCATGACCTATAAGTTATTTGCATCTTCGTTTTTATTTTGGACAAAAAGAGTTATGAAATTTTTGTCAGATTAATTAAATCTATATACACTCGATAAATAACTCGCTTATGGGTATTTTATAAAAGAGACCCAAAAAGAGAAATGCAATAACTTAAATCTCTTTTCAGAGACAAAACTCTTTAACAAATCCACTTAAATTTACGTAGTTATAAAAATAATACAGAAATGTTAATAGCACTCCATTGTTAAGCTCGTAAGCACACGGCGCGTATTGTGTAAAAGATTTAGTTGTGTTTAATACACCATGTGGCACCCTAAGGTCATAATTTCTCGTATTTTAGGGCGAAAGGGTTAGCCCAGTTATTTATAAAGCAATTAAAACGTTACTGGCACTTGCAGATAACGAGATCGATGGAAACACCCTTACGGGACCTTAGTTTTCGGACTTGTTGGTCAATTCATTTATTGTACAATCGCCTTTTCCATTGTTTAGAAACTGCCTGCAGTAATGAATTGTTTCTGCGGTTGCGTACATTAAAATCAATCATGTTTATCTATCCGTCCAAGCCAAAAATTAATTTGTCAAGCTCCTTTATTTCCATTTATCCATCCATCAAAGTTTTCCCCGTTTTTGCAACATTTTTCACGTATGCTTCGCTCCTATTGGTTGCAGCGTGATGATATATAGTCTACAGCCTTCCTCAAATAAAGTACTATCTAACACTGAAAGAATTTTTCAAATCGGATCAGAGCGGTTCATGAGATTAGCGCGTTCAAACAAACAAACTCTTCAGTTTAATAATACTAGTATACATAAATTACGTACTACAATGCAACTTTTTAGATTTCTAATTTCACTATGAAGCCTAAAAACCAGTTGGAAATCTTATCAAAGGCAGTAAATCTTGTGGAAAGCCTGAAGCTAAACCGCTAGGACTCATAACATCACCGATTAGCTTAAATGGGGTCACAAGCAAAAAACAGTTGGTCATGAGCGATGCTCTCATCCTTCATAACCGAGATGATTAAGTACACAATTTATTTGTGGGGGACAACGGTTTATTTCACGTATTTTTATCGACGGTCATTTGTACCTGTTTTTGTTTAATTTCTTACACTAAAATTAAATTAAAATGAACTTTTTAGAGCAAACTTTTCGGTTACGGCTTTAAGAGAATATAAAAAGCGAATCAAATTACATAAAACTCGATGGCGTCGTGTTCTTTCATCGGGAGCTTTTATTTAATGCGTATTTTTGAGTAGTGTTAAATTTATTACATTATTTAATAGAAAATCTAGTAATAATTATTATTCTTCCGTTAAAAGCCATTGAAATTGCTTAAAAAAGACTTACACCGCATTTAAACTGACTTTGCCACTTATCACTTTACTATGCCACTCGTGAAGTAAATCGTCAAAAGGAATATAGAGCTTCTTTGCTGAAATGCGCATCTAATGGCAATGACCCTATATAAAAGTTCATGTCCATTGTACATTTCTCAAGTTTTATATACAATCTCTTGATCCAAACATTGCTTTTATTAATTTTTAATATAATAAACATTTCTTTATGAAAATCTTTGTAAATTTAATAACTCAGGTAAAATGAAGGTTTAAAATTGGATGTCGTAACAACGTAATGAATGAAAATTAAATTATAGCGACTTAGAGTTTTAATACAACCATTTAAATAGCCCCTTTTTGTCTCAGTTCACCGTATATATTAACTTGGACAAATCTCATATACTTTATTGTAGGTATACATTTTTAATTAAGTTTGATATTTTGAGGTAAAAGTTAATATTATTACCTCTTCGGTTCCTAAAAGACCGCTATAGACGCAGTAAAGCTAAATAATTTTATCTTAAGATTAAGTAATCCCAATTTCAATTTCATACATAATTAACAAATACCCGATCAGCTGTGATTAATAATTAGTATACTAAACATTATGGCACTAGATATAACACTTACAGCTTATAATTACATACGCCATTTTTCATGTTTTTGACATAACGTAGCTTCGTAGAACTCGTAGCGCCTAGTGCGTAAACGCTACGTGTTGCCGTAGAGAGTAGCTACGATATTGAATTTTAAATATTTTGCAATACTTTTTTTAGGAATAAATATGTAAAGCAATGATTTACAATGTATTAGATTTCAAAATATCGATTTAAATTAAATATTGACACTGAAAAACGGTAAATAACTAATTATGTGCTAATACTAGCTAAACACATTTAAAGCAATCCTTAAAACCAGCGATGTAATTAACTGAATACGTATGGGCTCCTAATCTAGATTAATTGATATGGCTCTGAGTAATGACCTAAATAGTGTAAAGTGCTTATTACATTTTGCTATACTGGATGTAGATGCGAAACAAAAATCAAGAGTTATAATGCGAGATTAGGAGTATCCTGGGTGATATTCAGGCACTCTTTTCCCCCACTCTTTCTATTGTATTTAGTTCGCCGTTAACTTTATAAGTTATGAAAAAAAGTCTCAAACAATATCGTAACATATTTATGTCTTATTATTTGCAGTGGTATCCTACGTTAAGTATAGTATACACTAGTATACACTTGGAGAACAAGATAAACATTATTTATATTATGGAATCTTTGTAGATTATATTAATAGTTTAACAATTAACCAATCTAAATTATTATAAAACAAATTTTTTTTTGTATGTCTCTAAGTCAGCTTAAATCTTTAAAACTACGCAACGGATTTTGATGTGGTTTATTTCATTATGAAAGTAGTTTAGGAGATATTTTTTGTATGTTTTGTTATGTTTTGGTTTTTGAATTGCACGCATACGAACTCGCAGGCAACAGCTATTACATACATATTTTTAATTTATGCGAGCTACGTCTATAATATAGATAAAACTAATTTAACAAAATTTATCGCGTGTAATTTAACGCTATTCTAAAATAATTTAGTTCTTCCCGGCCGGTATAATTAATTTGCAAGCGATAATTACTTAGCAAATTAGTTTTAACTAAGCTATATATTATATTGTTATGTTTTATAGGCATGTTTTCTACATATTTCTTCACTTTATTAAGCTAAAACTTGTCGAAATTTAATGCAAATATACAAGAATGCGGATAGATAGCAATTATCTATTCAGAAAACTAACATTTTCAAACGCTTTTAGAAATATCTCCTTATCTATATATACGTTTTTCTGTTCGGCATGATATTCTGCCATGCAGATCAAGCCAGTTCTATTTTACTCTTACAATAAGCATAATTAGAAATTGAGACGGTGATAATCATCAACAAAATATTTTAAGGCCTCGTCAGATTAGGGAGTACAGAATTCTATTCTCTTCAATTATTCTTCCATTATAAAAAAAATACTATTATCGCTGTTCAAGATGAAATGTGCTGAATGCTTTAAGATTGTTAATAAATTAGGTCAATACCCACAGCTTTAATTAAACTGCTAGTTTCATGGCCACCCCATGGTGTGACAATAGCTTGATGTATCAGAACGTCTCTTTGTCGCAATACGAAGCTGCAATGCAGTGAGACTATGACAAATTGTATTGTGAATTAATTTGTCGTAATGTTGCGTCCGAACGACTGTTCAACTTTATTAAACTGAAAACATATTTATAATACACTTTTATTATGTAAAATAAGTCTTTAGTTATGTTCATCTAATCTAATATATAAAATTCACGTGTCACAGTGTTAGTTACCGTACTCCTCCGAAACGGCTTGAACGATTTTCATGAAATTTTACATGCACATTCAGTAGGTCTGAGAATCGGCCAACATCTATTTTTCAAACCTTTTTATTTTAGTATTGCAAAACAACGTTTGCCGGGACAGCTAGTAGACTATAATATTTTTATGTCAGTGTTTATTTCAGATTTCTAACGTAATGGCTTGGCCAATTCTTATGAAATTTTGCGTATCAGTAAGTCTGCGAACGATTTACGTCCTTTTCGCAAACTTATCGTAGAACAGTTTAGCGGTCCCAAAATATAATAAAATGTATAAATTGATCGTCGCAGTTTATTTGTATCGTACTATTTGCTAATAAAAATATAGTTGTTCTAATTTACCTTGTTAATACTTATTCGAGGTAAATAGTTTACCTTCGACCTACTAGTACCATAATTTTAAATAGCAGGTATTTAAACGTTGCGATTGTAAGTCACGAATGCGATTACGGAAAACGAACATATATTTTAAAGAATATTTATTTTTATAGCGAATAGCGCTTGATAGCTTTATTTTTTACTGGGAAAATGTCTAGGAAAGCAAGATACGATCTAAGATCCGGAACATCGTGTCATCGTCTCGCTTACTAAGCTATGTCATCTAAGTGAGAAATATTTGTAAGAACATTATTTTTTATATTGCTGAGTTAACAAATAATAGTTCCGCCATTCTGAATTATCGAAATATTGGTTCTGGGACCGATTAGTATAAGATGTTTTATATAGAAGACATAATTTCGAAGTCTTGTCTTAATCTTTCGTTATTTAAATATTATAAACTAGTATATTAGACAAAAAACACTATGAATTAAAACATTTACTGCCAGAGCAAGTTTAAATTAAGGTATAATGTCCAAAAATATTTCGCTTGTAATAAAGAAAAAACAAAGCTCCACGAAACTCTTAAAGAAGCATAAAATCGCTTTATAGCTACGAATTTCAGTACTGAAGACAAACTTGAAGCTTACGGCCGCCGTATCGTGTAATTAACCGCCCTGAAAACGCTTCAGGATCCCTTTGAAAAGCTCAAAAGATCCTTTACATAATATAGAGCATGGTCGGCCATTCACGTCGTGATTACTACGTCGAGACGGCGCAGTTCGTTATTTTTGTGTAGGCAACCGTATGTAACTTATATTCGACGCCAATTTTCATTTGCAGCTAACTCACAGCATAACAAACCTTAAATAAAGGCACCAAGATCTGTTTTAACATTCGCTAAGTTTGTGGTAAAGTGCGCGAGTGAAATTTGCACGCGTCGGGGTAATATTTCAAAGAATTTTAGTCCGTATTGCGACGGTGTGAAAAAATTGCTGTCAAGTCCGTAGCGGCGCTCCAGTCGTGCGAATGTAGTTGTATGAATAGCCTCCTTTATTTTAACGTAGTGTGTGAGACAGAGCTTTTATTCATTCCAAATGTGATATTTGGTTTCTCATGTATCCCGGTGGCTCTTTTCAAGCGTGCTGATTACTGCGATATGTCTCAGTACGTTGTTTGTATAAACCAACTAAGTTTTGGTAACATTGATGGTATAACTCGGTGTCAAGTTACACATTTGATATTGAACCCGTTCAGGTTGATTTTGAACTTGATATAAGTGACATCAAGTTTCACAATTATGCTTGGAGAGTGAAGTAGCCGTACAGTGTACACATACCTACTTCCCTGCTTGCCTCCTGATATTGTTAACGTCATTTTATATTAATTTAGTTTCATTTTATTTCATAATTTGCGTTTTCCACGTAATACTAATAAAAAAATGTATTTGAAAGTTTTGTGAAATCATATAAGATGTTATGTTAAATGTTATTAAATGAGCATTTAGGTAAAACTTTGTTTGTGCTTAAAATGCGAACCAATTGTTTATTGAGCTTGATAGAATTAGTAGTTAGTTGAAATGTTAGTTAAATGTTAGTTCTGGTTTCTTATCACATTGGGCTCATTATTCGGTTTACATCTACTTTAACCATGAGTGTGCTTTTTAGAAATATGTTATAAATCCTGTATGATATACAAACAAAAATCGCAATAAAACTTGATTTTACTAATTTCATTTCGGTGTCTCCAGCGTTTAATGAAATATCCATGCTATCAACAGCTGTGAAGTATATTTGAAAGCACAGTAGCCCAGTAAATAATTAATGAAGTAAAATAAACAGTTTTTGGAATGTAGTTAGGTAAATGTCGGACAGATTTATTTAGTTTAACCCGAAATGGGCTAACCGTGCCTCGGAATGTTGGTTTAGGATAGTGAGCTCTATGTTTGAGTATTATTAACTTAATGCTAAGTATTTGATTTTCCACAAAATTATGTAGCTAAAAGTATTTAAACATACAATTTTACTTTATAATAATAATTTAATTCGTTTATAACATTATAAATTATTCGCTGTATATTTTAGGACTAAGTACAAAAAATTTGTCAAGTGCGAGTCGGACTCGCGCACGAAGGGTTCCGTACCATTATCTATGCAACATAAGGCAACGTTATTAGTATCGAGCAAGAAACGGTAAAAAAATCATGTTTGTTGTATGGGAGCCCCCCTTAAATATTTATTTTGTTTTATTTTTAGTATTTGTTGTTATAGCGGCAATAGAAATACATCATCTGTGAAAATTTCAACTGTCTAGCTATCACCGTTCTTGAGATACAGCCTGGTGACAGACGGACGGACGGACGGACGGACGGACGGACAGCGAAGTCTCAGTAATAGGGTCCCGTTTTTACCCTTTGGGTACGGAACCCTAAAAAGAAATATACGTGTGCCTCGCGAATAATTATTTATTGTACATACATTATAATAAGTTGAGAAACAGTACACAAAATTCTGAGTGGACATCTACCCCACGGCCGCTTGCACGGAAGTTGATATGATAATCTTATATATAAAATTCACGTGTCACAGTGTTAGTTACCGTACTCCTCCGAAACGACTCGACCGATTTTCCTCAAATTTTGTGTACATATCCTCTAGGTCTGAGAATCGGCCAACATTTATTTTTCAAACTTTTTTTTTTAGTATGGCAAAACAACGTTTGCCGGGTCAGCTAGTCTTATATATAAAATTCACGTGTCACAGTTTTAGTTACCGTACTCCTCCGAAACGGCTTGACAGATTTTTATGAAATTTTACATGCGTATTCAGTAGGTCTGAGAATCGGCCAACATCTATTTATCAAACCAAATTTTTTTTTTAGTGTGGCAAAACAACGTTTGCCGGGACAGCTAGTATTATTATATAATGATTATATATCCCCAGACTCTTCAAAGTAAAATCGTTTACCAATTCTAAGTATGTAGTATCTATTATTAGTTGGTTGTCTTCTATCTTGTGCTTACATATTAATTATTCTATTCCAATCCAGCCCATTAACGTCTCACCGTTGGGCACGGGCTTCCTCCACTTTTGGAGGGGTTGTCTATTGTGCCGCGCTGACCAGATGCCTCGGCATAGAGTTTACTTTCGAGTATTCCATCTCTTACAGTTGATATTCAATGGTAACAATATTTATGTGCTAGCTCTTACAGCACCCAGGGGAAGAAATGGGGCGATGACAGTTGTATTCTTGATGCTTCACCATATGGAAAGACATTAATTGTGTCTCTAAGGATGCTATAATATGCATGCTATAATATTAGCTAAACATGTTAGTGCTTTAAATATGTTACATCATAATTGTATACTATGTTTATGGCGATAAAATATAAATGAAATTATATGAATGAAAACGAAAGGAAATCCATTATCCAGCAAGACTTTTCCATCCTCAGTTGGACTTAGAAGAATACTGTCACAATGCTCGTTATCGCACCACTTGCTTCTAACGACTCCCTGATTCCAAGTATCACGGCAATATTCAAACAACATTTTTATCAAATCTAAATGCCTTGAAAAGAGCCCTTTAAGGGCAAAACAAGGTTCACAGGAAGCATACATACGGGAACATTGTCGTTGAGACTCTGAACTAAACGCTCAATACCAAGTCACGCTTTTTATTTCCTTTATCTAAGAACGAAATCATCACGACTTCATGCCCTTTTGTTGAATAAAGATACAAAACAAAAAGATTTTAAGATGTTACAAGTGTACGTCAGTTCTGCTTGATGATAGTCGGCATTGGGCTCAATCAGGTGGTATTTTTGTTCTTGATCATTTCATTAAGTGTACATAATAAAACAAATCTTATTTAAATCATGCCCTGACAATAAAAAACACCAAATATTTTTTTTTGTTTTCATCGCATAAATAATTGTAATGTACTATGATCGAACCAGCGGCCTCGTAGATGGCATCCCCATACTCTCTGCGATATATGCTCACACTTATAAAAAGTCCTAGGTACCGTAATGTAAAATCATTTATCAATCTAATGTTTCATTTTCAATACACACTTTCTTAGATCTAAATAAACAAATCAGTTCCAATTTTATCTAAAATCAATCATCAACAAACCACAAAATATATATCTTTACTGTGTATCTATATATAAAATAATAGTACTGTGAGACACTGTGAGTCAAGGCAGCTCGTGCGTAACGGTGCCACGTTCAACAATACAAAATGTTTTTGTTCACAAAACTGTAAACAATATTAACTTGTGTTCAGTTAAAATATCGAAAGTAGAACGAAATCGCTGTGAAACCGATCATTTTGAAGATTAATCTTTAAGAGGGTACTGTACTCCTCATTTAGGTATTTACCTTAGGTATTGCTATCCCTATTTCCGAGCGCCGCGCTGAAAGGGACAAATATAGATGAAGCGGATTTTACCTACAAATTCTTTGAAAAAAGACGTTTCGTACTTTCGTTTTCTTTTATTATTAATAAAAAAAATTACAATACTACTTTCTACGCATGCATTTTTTGACTAAAAAATTTCTATCAAACTACAATAAGAGCAAAAATTACATATTTAACGGATCACATATTTAAAATAATAATACAGAAAGTAGGATACATTAAAAAACCATGACTACTTGTGGGTCACTTTACGACTTTTAAATAGACTTATTGTCTAATATGAGTACGTGAGAAAAAGCGCAATGGTCGTGATAAAGAACAGCCTCCATACCTCACCCCATGAGGACACTGCGGTCAAAAATACAAAGGGTCCAAATGAAATTCCTACCGGCCCATAAAGTATAGAGTTACGTCATTACTTTTTAAAAAGACGACCGCTCATTTTTGCCAGCATTTTCTAGCTTTTGTCATGCGATATTTTTAACTAAGCACAAACAATCGACCTCTTAAATTTTATGTTTTACATCGAAAATATATACCTTTAGTTACATAATTAATAATTGAAAATAATAATTTTATTATATCAATGCTTGTAGTAGTTAAAGGGTACAAAATCTGGTACGTATAGACCCTATAATAGGTACATTATTACGCCTAGATTAAAGATCTGGTATGAAATGTTGATAAAATTGCTTTTAATATCATATGAAATAAGATATTTTTAGACTTCACAAAATATAAGGAAAACCACTTTATTTTCTTCCATATAGTACGAGTTACGAACAAGTTGTTAAGACTCATCACACAAATATTTGTAATAAAGACATGATTCATTGTTGTACGTGACGTCACAATATTCAGTAACTGACATGAATAAATATTGTTTGTTCTGGCATAAAGTTAGTTTTGCGGTTACCTAACAAACTGCTGACCGGAAACTATTTTGTTGGTCACAGTTAAATATTTTGTATGAAAAAATAAAGCGATGAATGTTCTGGAAAATCATATTCTTTAGAAAAAAAACCAGTCAAGTGGTAACCATACTGCCACGCTGAGAATTTTATACCTACTAGATCTAAATCGTACTTAGTTATTTAATCAAAAACGTATGACAGACAGACAGACGGACGCCGATTGAATTATGAGAATTACTTTTTTGTTATGAAGCCGTACAGAAGCTCAAACTTTAAAAATAATAAATTTTTGTTGCGAAATATATTACGGATTACATTTCACATACAACATATTGTTTGTCCTGCTTAAATCTTATAGTAATTATTGTTTTTATAGAATTAATCTCTACTTTACTATTAGGAGATATGTGTATCAAAATTATACGAAGTATAGCATTGTACTGTTCTCCAATATCCATGTATGCTTCTCTATTGTTTTGTATTGTCTTTAGTATTATTGTATGTGTGCTGTTATCTAGCAAGTTAACGTACAAATCTTGCTGTAAAGCAAGAATAACCCCAATATTTACTATTTCGCTTGACAATACTGTAACCCGCAGTACATTATTTACTACTTATTAAATCGTATTATTAAAAGGACTTTAAAAGACTAAAATTTCTGAATATAACCAAAAAAAAACCATCATGTGAGGGCAAAATTAAATGTACTTAAACTGATTCACTATAGATCTATACTTGCGGTGACAATGTTAACTATTTACAAGTATTTTTTAATCCTTTATCAACGTCCTCTGGTCCTTAATTAAGTCATATTTTTTTCTTCCTTTATAAAATTCGTAAATGTCAATAATATTAATATTCATGGACATTTCATAGAACGTCATCTGGTTCCAAGCTAAGCACTTGTGTTATGGGTACCAGAATACGGATTTATTACATAAACTACTTTTCTTTTGTAAATACATACTTATAATACATAGAAAACACCCAGACGCAATACAAACATTTGTATGACATTTATGAATATCTCACAAATGATTGTCGCAAGCGGGAATCGAACCTGCTACCTCGTGAACGGCAGTCCGTTACATGAACAACTCCACCACGAACCCGTCAATGTTGTGTTGATAGTGTTGATACTGACTTTAAAAAGTTCGTATAAGTTTCTAATAGTTCTAATTCTTTATTTTCAGGTGAGTCACAACAACATGGCGACGATTGCGGCTATAGCTATATAAGTGAGTACATAAACACTCATTATGTAAAACTTTAAACAGCTTATTCTTTGCCTCGGTCCATAGTAATAATTAGAATATGCCACGATTTTACAAAAAAAAAGGATAAAATATTAGAAGTACTTACATCCTCCACGTTCCCCAAAGTAACAGATCTAGTAGATTCTTCTCAGTCACTCACGTTACAGTTATTATTTTCTATTACATACTAGAGCAGAGTTACATACGATCATAGAACTTTACTTATTATACAACAAAGTCGTTATTTTTGTATGTATGTTCCTATGTGAGCTTATATCTATAAAACTACACAACAGATTTTGATGCGGTCTGTTTTGTAAATAGAGTGGTCCAAGAGGTTTGCTTTTTTGTATAATTTGTTAGGTTTTAGTATTGAAATTCTACCCAAACAAGGTTGCGAAAACTGTCAAAAGGGCAGAGCGAAAAGTCAACATCTTCAATTTTGTAAAGCTCTGTCCGATTAAATGCTAGGTGCCCAGTGTACTACAAAAAAAATATCACACTAATACTCTAATAACAATCCGGGGTTCACAACTATTACTATATAGATAGAAACTCGAGCCAAGTTCACACTCATGAAGTGGTTTACCAGTATTCTCTAGTTTGACTAAGACTTGGCTTAAAAACAACCTACTTGGAATTTCAAAGAGTTTCTTGGACTTTTTATTTACTTAATTAATACAGTGACGTACTGTTGATATTGATGAATTAGCCAACACCCCTGGTTTCACATACTGCTTTACTTTGAGCGTGTAAATATAATGCCAGTGTTTAAACTGAAATTTAAGGTGAAATAACTTTTATCAAGATCAGTTCTATAGTTAGAACATTACTCGTAAAATAACAAACATATTAAATACCTACTAAGTATTGGAATATAAACATAATTATAAACTTTCATAGCTATACATAATTTGTTTGTTTCTTTGTTTGTTTAAACGCGCTAATCTCAGGAAGCACTGGGCCGATTAGAAAAATTCTTTCAGTGCTAGATAGGGCATTTATCGAGGAAGGCTATATAACAACATTCTATGAACAGTAGAAGCGGAGCAGTCATGAAAATGTTGCAAAAACGGGTAAAAATTTTCTTAATTCCACGTGGATGAAATCGCGGGCAACAGCTAGTTAATAGTATAAAGCTGCTGAGTTTGTTTGTTTGAACGCGCTAATCTCAGTGACTACTGGTTACAATTGAATTTCTTTTTTGTGTTAGATAGTCCATTTATCGAGGAAGGTTTTAGATAGCCTAAAACCTTCCTCGATTGAGCATCACGCTGCGACCAATAGAAGCGAAGCATCAGTTGCATACTGTCATGTTGCAACGGGGATTTTTTTCTAAACTCTACGCGTACGGAGTCGCAGGCAAAATCTAGTGTAGAATAAAGTAGAAACACAAAACAATATTGTTTAAATAAAATCTTATCACGTTAACAGATTTTATAATTACGTGCAAATGGTAGACAAAGCTAGGCATAAACTCAAACTAGGTCTCAACCTGCATCTACGGCTCTCATCCACATTTACAATTCCATTCGCGTCTCTGACTGCCCGCATACCTTCTGTCCTTTTCTCTCCAATACATTTTTTTATTCCGTCTCTTTTAAATTCTATTGGGTTGCAGAAAGCTGATTCCAGAGTTTATTGTCACGTTATGCTCGGTACGGGGCGTGTTACTCATTACGAATGTCACGTGAATGGTACGATGGTTTATTTATTATTTTTGTGATTTTAAAATCAGAATTTTCTGACATTTGTCGTGTGTTTTTTCTAGAGTATAATTTACATTAAAAGTTATGAGAGAGAGAGGTATTGTCATTTCCATAGGAGGTTATGGTGTAATGCCATGTATAAATTCTGTGACATTGGTTAATAATTTAATAATCCACCCATCCTATCATTAGCTTAAATATGTCGTAAAATTCGATGTGCACATAGAACTAGTTATCACGGACTTATTTTTATACTTCGTTCTGCGGGCGTATTATGAGCTTTTTAAAAATCATGCAAGTTCCAAGCAGGCCGTACACTGCCTGACTAAATTATGTATTATGGTAAACATAAAACGTTTAGTTGAAAAATTTTAGTTAATACTTAAACTTTTAGTTGTACCTTCCCTATAAACATATTAATCTATGACTGTTTTAGCGTACTGGATGGCTGGGAGTTATGTTCATATTACGAATTTGCCGGGCAATTCCATTCACGGCGTAAACGGCGTGGGAATAAGAGCTCATAATACGGCCGCTGGAGTTGTTTGATAGTTTTGCAACCCAGAGGTCAAACCTCCTAGCTCTCTACTCTCTTACCTCTTAATCACACACAATAAAATCTTCAATGAAAATATCTTCGACAGAGAGTGGTCTATGAAAGATCATTTCATATTACTTATGCATAATAAAACAGTTTTGTTCGAACTTAGAATATAAATAATATTAGAGCATAATATCACGATCACATCTCCCCCGGGTCAAATGAATAATAAAATAGCGTAAAGGATGTCAAACCGACTATCAATACTAATATTCAATTCTTATCATCACGCTAAAGCTTTTATAGCATATACAGAAAGAATAACGCAAAGTCTATTCTTATTTGAAGTGATGTGCCGCTAATTTGCGTAACAATATGGTCACGAATTAAGAATACAATGTCATAACTCCGTTTCTTATCCAGGGTGCTCTAAAAGCCAACTCAGGGATTCTAAACAGATAAATATTTTCTTTGAGAGACGGAAATCTCGAAACTAACTAACTAGTTTAGTAAAGGAGGCCTTTGTCCTAAGAGTATAGAATAAATAATAAATAAAAAAATATTCACGGACATTTCACTCAACGTCCTCTGGTCCCAAGCTAAGCTTATATGCTTGTGTTTTGGGTACCAGAATACGGATATAGTACCTACATATATTACTTTTTTTTGTAAATACATACTTATAATACATAGAAACACCCAGACACAGAACAAACATTTGTATGACATTTATAAACATCACGCAAATGTTTGTCCGAGACGGGAATCGAACCCGCGACCTCATGATCGGCAGTCCGTTATACGAACCACTAGACCACGAAGCCCGTCAAAATAGGTAGGTAGTACTTATTACTCTAAGCCCGTGCCTAAGAGTGGGACATAAATTTGCTAGGAAGGAAAGAGAATACTGATATCTAAATATAGAAACATAATTTGATTACTTTTATAAGTTTTATTTACGGATACGAAACTTTATAGTTTTCTAAACCACTAGTGCCTCAAATATAAGGGACTCTTTGTCAATCGTCTCACGATTGTGATTCACTCGTCAATTGTTTATTACGTATAAAAATTCGACTCGTACCGATAGCCAAGACGATGTGAATACTTAATGGGAGAGGTGACCTCATGGCTCGCGTCATGACCCTGAAGGATAATGCTTGTGTAACGGTCTATTGGATTGTAAAGTATTTAGGCTCTGAACACGTCACACCAAGTGTTTGTGGTTAGAAGGAAACCATTATTTTAATCAATTATGTCGACTATTTTAGGCAATGGCTGCGTCAAGCTAATTGTTTGTGTATATACAGAAAGAAATTATTGTAATCTATCTTTAATAATGGCTGTTACACGAGGAGGTTCTACTGTATACATGCGTGTACATCTAACTATAAATATTATTATAACTAATCTGTACTGAAAAATTGAGACTGATATCTCTTTACAGTACCTACGCAGTTATATCCAACATTCATATAATATTTTTAAGATTTCATTTAAGAAAATTGTAAAATAGACTTTCCTTGCAAACTTATCTCAAACTAGCTGTTACCTGTGATTTCGTACGCGTGGGACTTAGATTTTTTTTCAAGTTTTTGCATAATTTTTCACTGATGCTTCGCTCCTGCTGTTCGCAGCGTGATTTTAAATAACCTATAGCCATCCTCGATAAACAGACTATCTAACGCTAAAAGAATTTTTCAATTCGACTCGGTAGTTACTGAGATTAGCGCGTTCATACAAATAAGCTTTTCAGCTGTACAATATTAGCATAGATGAATCCATATTCACTATTTTCTTACTAACTCAGATAAGAAATTCAGTTCCGCAGTCTTGTAACACATTGTATGTTTTTAAACAACCAGTTATATGTTATTATTGCCTTACATTTCTAATCACATAATATTTTGAATTATAATTGTAAGAAGAGATTGTAGACGATTTAACATATTCCTTGCGAGTGCCACTCGATTCCCCCCTAAAACTAATGTTTATGTGATCTTGAAATATGTGTTCCGCTTTGAAATGTTAGTGTAACCTAATTTAATTCTCTTGTATGACAATAAACATTATATAGTTACTAGCTGACCCGGCAAACGTTGTTTTGCCATACTAAAAAAAAGTTTGAAAAATAGATGTTGGCCGATTCTCAGACCTACTGAATATGCATGTAAAATTTCATAAAAATCGGTCAAGCCGTTTCGGAGGAGTAGGTACGGTAACTAACACTGTGACACGTGAATTTTATATATAAGATTTTCTTCGCATTTATGAAAGTTTTCTTAAATAGTCAATATATGTATAGGTTTACACTACGGAGTTTTTGATGTAAACTGACTTTAAAACGTCAAATTATTTTGAAATTTACATACCTAATATTGTGACAATACATTGATAAAAGACTAATGGGTTTTAGAAGATTAGCGCAGCTTTTAGCTTAATTTTCTGTTGAGTACTGTTTTCCATTAGGTTTAATCTAAGTGCCTAGATAATATTTTAGGTAATATTAAAATCACGTTATACTATAATCCTTCTTTTATGTAAATGCTTTTAAAATATAATTGTCTTTTCAAATTGCATTCACTAAGCCTAATTATTACCTGAGCCTGACGTTTACTCTAACAAATAGCACATTAAAACGATCCACGTTGATTTAAAGCCTAAACTTACATACAAAGGCCTACCCTAATAAAAAATAGTACCACATAAAATATGTAATTATATTTTTCTCTCGGCTCTCGAAGGCAAAAGTCGTTTTCATTCCACACACCGTCGCAAAATATGGTCTTTCATAACTCCCTGCAAAAAATCCCCTGTAATTTAATGCTTCTACTGAAAATAATATGTAAAAATACGCGGCTCGTCGGGACCACTTTCAGGTTATTTTGTGCCCATTTCGGCCCGGTATCGCCCATTACGGACAACATCCTTGACGCCGTTATCTTGGCCCTAAGAATAAATCAGGATATTATTTTACCCCGACAAAATATTATTCTTCATATCTAATCAGTGAGGCAAGAAATATGGATATGATACGGCCCCAAATTGTATTTATGTGTGAAGGTTTTCATAAGTGTTCTCTCCCCTTCGTGGATACGTGCCCATGGATCAACTGGTATCTTACTATACTTAACATTATACTGTATTGTGTGTATCAGAAAGGAGATTCAGTAATCAAACAATGCTAAGAATTCTTTAATTGAAATATTCAGATCAAATTGATCATGTTTTTAAAGATGATGGGGTAAACAGTCCACCAAACTGACGAGTGAGTGCGATGTAAAATGTCATGCACAATAAAAAGTGACTGATCAGCGACAAATTGTGATATGTTATGATTTATGTTTTGTTTTTTTTTTATTATTCCTCAACCGTAACATCGTACTAGTTAAGCTCTATTATTTGTGTTTGTTTGTAACAAATGCATTTGGTTTCACACTTGAGAGCAAATTACAAAATTGAATGAAACAGTAATAAACACAAGTTATTTACGAGTCGTCACCACAGACAAACGATATCGATTATTTATCGTACAGACGTCTAATCGAATATCGAGTTACGTTTGTGGTTAGTGCGGTGACCCTGTAGCTCCTCGGTACCTCTCTAATGAAATCGTTAAAAACTCTTTAACGTTCTGCCTACTCAAAAAATATCTCTAGTACTTATGAATAAAGATGATATTACGATATCAAGTACGTACACACAGACAACTTTATATTTTATTTAGAGCATGTTTTATATGTAAAACTGTCAAAGATATTTAATAAAATATGTATATAGTAACACAAGACCCGTGGTTTCACATGAATTTACGAGGTTTCATGTCTTTTAGAAGGAGTCATAGAGTATTTCCCTTCCCCAGTCTTTTGGCGTCCCACTGTTGGGTACGAACCTCCAACACATTAGGAGGATTATGATTCCAAGAATTGATCTATTATACACCAGGAGTGTTATTATAGGATTTTGTTTTATGTTTTCCACCTCTCACAGATGATTTTATCTACTTGTGTTTTCACAAAAAAAAGAAAAGTATTCCGAATGAAAATCAAATCCTCGACTCTGTATTGAAATTAGTTACTTCCAATCAATTAGCCTTATAAAATATTTCAAGAAGATATACATACATACATTTATAACAGTCAACGGCATATTCATTTTAAACCAACACAAACAAACAAATACAATAAATCTAAAACCTCAAGAAACTATATCAAAACCTAGAAATTTGTCGAGTCATTTAGTGAACGCTAATGCAAATCTGCCATAAATTGTCAATAAGTCTGTAGGGTTAGTCCTCGATAGTCCCCGCTCAGTGGGCCGTGACGATTTATAGACTAAGTTTTAGATGGAAAAACTTCGTGATCCCTGTCTCCTTACTGCGTCCCAAAGGCTAGCCAATGTCTATAGCCAATTGCGTGAGTGCGTCTTTCTATCTTAATGATAAAATTTTGAACAAAAAATACTTGATAGTTTTCAAATTAATTATTATTAGTACTTATTGTATATTACTACTAACAAAAAATTACTTTTAGTCCTAAAGTAAGCGATTATTATGGAAGCCATCTTGAAAAAATCTACTTGCGAGACGTAAATTTATGTTTACTTTATTTTAAACTAAAAATCAAAACCACCGCATTTAATACAGTGTGCAGACTTTATTACGAAATAAAATCTGTTATAGTCATAACATAGAAATGAATTTATGATCTTAATACTTTATTAAGGAAAAATTCAAAGACAAAATTAAACCATCAAAATTTCTAAAAATTTTGTTTAAAATCATCATAAATTTAAGTAAAATCTAATACTCCCATATACATGCTGTATCATAAACTTAATTTTCCACTAAAAAACTCTAAATAAGACCCCAACAAATTACTTCTCCAATCCCCGGAGAAACTTACATAATACTGAAAAAAGTATACTTAAAATATTGTGAAGTTATCAAAGGAACGTGAACTTAAAAATTAAAGTTATAAGTCACAATACTGCCTGAGGTTGTGAGCTTCCGAGATAAACTTGTTAGGGAGTCATTTTTGACCAATTTTCGTTGTGTATTGAAAATGTTTTATAGAGGCCAACGTTGCAAAGTCAAATGGTACGTATAAGCTTTGTGAATGCTCAATTATTTTGTAAATGTTTCTAGTAAAACATAGTTATGTGGACAGAGTACCGCTATTTTAACTAAAAGTACGAGTATATAAAAGTATTTTATTGGATAAGTGCCTATATAGAAATGGATATTTGCAGACGTTGTAGTGTATAATAATTATAGTAAACACTCAGATAACGTATTGGTGGCATATCTACGTTGTACGATTTTAATACGATTTTAATTGTATTAAGTGGGTACAGAATTGTGGAAACAAAGAAAAACGCGTGGAAATTAGGAATTTTCCCCCGTTTTTTGCAACATTTTACACTGATGCTTCGCTCCTATTGGTCGCAGCGTAATATTTTGCAGCTTATAACCTTCCACGATAAATTTACTATCTAACACAGACTTTTTTAAATCAGACTAGTGGTTTCCGAGTTTAGCGCGTTCAAACAAACAAATTAAGTATAGATATACCTAGTGGAGACCACGACTCGGCAAGCGTAGGGTAGGACGTCCCCCTGCCAGGTGGACCGACGACCTGAAGAAGGTCGCGGGAAGGGACTGGATGCGGAAGGCGGAGGACCGGATATTGTGGCGTGAATTGGGAGAGACCTATGTCCAGCAGTGGACTGCGATAGGTTGATATGATGATGATACCTAGTGGAAAAACCATGTGAATTTTTATTGGATTATTTTCATAGATTTAAAATGGCGTATGAGTATAAAAAAAACAATAAATATAAATAATTAAGATATTAATGCATAATATTAATACCGACACTATTTTTGAAATTTCCAACTACGCCTATCCTACAAAATAGACACTTTCTAGTTACCTTTAAAACTTAATCAGTTAATATCTGATAACCAGTTAATCATAGAACGTAAACACTTAACAATCTATTTTTCCATAATTTTTATTTGTATTTATGTTAGTTTTTTTTTTTCAATTCGTCCCGTCCCAGTGCACGTCGAACTGATTAAATCATTTGCATTCGGACATTCGTAACTTCGATTCGATTCAATTTTATTTATTTTGCTGCGAGAATGAATTAAATATGGATCTTATGTTGTTTCATTTATTTGTCACATCGTTTCAAATTATTTAAATTTGTAGTATGGTTAGTTCCTGTTATTTATTATTTACGTTTTAATAATGTTGTGTTTAAAAGAGTGACTTCTGTACACAAGGTATCAGACAAATATTTGTGTGATAAGCCTAAATACTTTTTCGAGTGTTGATATATCCTTATCCTGACTCATAAATATATAATAATATAATATAAATATTCATGGACATTTAACACAACGTCCGCTGGGCCCAAGCTAAGCTTATATGCTTGTGTTATGGGTGCCAGAATACTACTTTTCTTTTGTAAATACATACCTACTTATAATACATAGAAACACCCAAACGCAGTACAAACATTTGTATGACAATTAGAAAAATCACACAAATGATTGTCCCGAGCGGGAATCGAACCCGCGACCTCTTGATCGGCAGTCCGTTACATAAACCACTCAACCACGAGACTCGTCATGAAATGAAAGTGAAAGTCAGTTTGTTTTTTTGTGACATTTTCACACAAAATCTACCGAATAGAATTGCACGAAAATTCCTATAGAGATAAAAACTCTTTAATTTCTAAATGTACTCTTATCAACCGCAAAAAATATCCAGTTCAAATATCAATCAATCAAAATGAAATCAATGTGGAAATGATACATACAGATATACATCACCACTTTTATATATACGATCCAATTATTTGAAAATCGAATAGATACGTTTTTGAAAGCTCCGCCCTCACGCCGAACATTCGACAACCATTTGATAACGTTTTATTTACGTATAATATTAGATTATAGATTTAATGGTTCTTCATACTGTATTCTGTGTTCGGATATTAAGACTTCAGCATAAGAACTGAAGAGCAGGCCATAAAAATCGACTTCATAAAAAAGAGGAGGTTATTAAAGTTCAAAAGCGCATATTTGTACCAATTCTACGTGCGTAACTAAACTTAATTAAAAAATATTAATTGATTGTGTCAATGATTGTGTTGTTTATTTATTTAATACTAGCTGACCCAGCAAACGTTGCTTTGCCATACAAACAAATAATTTGCAATAAAATAATATTGCGACTATTTTTAATGTAAGATATCCTATCTTTCAAGATGGGTCGAATTGCACACGGTGTGCAAATCAAATTTAAAATCGGTTCAGTAGTTTAGGAGTCCATCGCGGTCAAACACCGTGACACGTAATTTTTATATATAAAGAATTATTATTAATTATAAAATTTGGCAAAGTTAACTGATCTTTCTTACTATCAAAACTGTATTATTAAACGATATTATTTCTATAATTAAAATAATTAATCGATTGACAGCTCTATACGTACAAGGAATAAATATAGAGTTCCAAATATGTTACTAAAGTACTAACATATTCAAAATAGTACATTAAAATATAGCTAATATAAAATACTGGCAACACTGAACGAGTCCCCTGTGTGCAACAGCCGGGATCTTTATATCATCACAACTCCGTGATAAATGTAAAGTTCACTCAGTTTTATGAGCGCAGTGCAATTGTTACAAGTTGATATGCTTTATATGTTAATATATTATATTACTATATTTTATAGATGTGTTTGATAACTTGCTTTATATTTGCCACTTATTTATTATTATAGCGCTGAATTTATTTAGAAGCGAGTTGTTGTTCTTGTTAAACTTCTAAATTATTCCTATTTAAAATAGTAAAAAAACGTAGTAAAATCTCATTTTTGTTAATAATTGACATTACTAGTATTCTGGTACCCATAACACAAGCCTAATAAGCTTAGCTTGGGACAAGAGGACGTTGTGTTAATGTCCATGAATATTTATTATTATTTTATTATTACTATTACATACACATATACACTAAGCTTCGTTTATTAGGGGGTTAAAATGGTACCGATTCTGCGTACACAACAAAACTTAACTAAAAATTAAAACAACTATGGCGTATTTTGTTTGATTTGGCTATTTCGTTGTGCACATTTTTATTAAATAAATTTTGTGTTACTGACAATATAAATTTTCATTTTTTAGTCAAGTTTAGTTATTCACGTAAAATTGGCATTAATATCTTTTAATGATTTGAAAATATATTATATAATTGAATTGAAAATAAACCCTGTGCCACCACGCCTGCTCAGCGCGGGACAGTAGACTATAATCCCTCCCAAAGTGGAGGAGGCCCGTCCCAAAAGTGGGATGTAAATGGGCTGGAGAAGGAGAATGATTTGAAATTGATTTTACGACAAATAAAGCTAGTAGATATATTCAAAATAATATTTATAAAAATCTCAGAAAGAATGTAGCTTAATATTAGCGAGATTATTCTCTACGTGTCCTCTACAAACATATGACAAAATTTCCTTTTTTAATATGTTATTTTCTTTTTATTTATACAGTCTTTTAATTTCCTGCCAGTTCCTTCTTTAGAAGTTCTTCTTTTCACTCCGGGGCAAAGACTTGCCCTGTACAAAGCGCAGGTACGGCCCCATATGGAGTACTGCTGCCATCTGTGGGCAGGCGCACCGCAATACCAGCTTGGGCCTTTTGACTCGATCCAGCGTCGCGCTGTGAGGATTGTCGACGATCCCGTGATTACAGGCGGTATCGAGCCCATAAGTCTTAGGAGAGACTTTGCCTTCTTGTGTGTGTTCTACCGCCTGTATAATGGGCTGTGTTCCGACGAATTGTTTGAAATGGTGCCAACGGCCTCTTTTTACCATCGCACCTCTCGTTACCGGCATCGAGTTCATCCTCACACTCTAGAACCTACCCATCGCGCACAGTACGATTCCATCGGAATTTTTTACCACGTACAATAAAGTTGTGGAATGAACTACCTGCCGAGGTTTTCCCATTGGACTACAGTATGGGGTTCATCAAAAAAAATTGGTCAAGTGTGAGTCGGACTCGCGCACGAAGGGTTCCGTACCATTATCTATGCAACATAAGGCAACGTTATTAGTATCGAGCAAGAAACGGTAAAAAAATCATGTTTGTTGTATGGGAGCCCCCCTTAAATATTTATTTTATTTTATTTTTAGTATTTGTTGTTATAGCGGCAATAGAAATACATCATCTGTGAAAATTTCAACTCTCTAGCTATCACCGTTCTTGAGACACAGCCTGGTGACAGACGGACGGACGGACGGACGGACGGACAGCGAAGTCTCAGTAATAGGGTCCCGTTTTTACCCTTTGGGTACGGAACCCTAAAAAAGGTGTCAAACGATTTCTACAGGGTCGGCTACGCGCGAGTGAAACCTCTGGTGTTGCAGACGTTTATAGGCTACGGTAACCGCTTCCCATCAGGTGGGCCGTACGCTTGTTCGCCAACTTAGTAGTATAAAAAAAAATAGAAAGAATTAAACAATAAGTTGTAAAATACGTGGACACAACATTTTAAGTTCTCAACTTATTACAGACATATTGTAACAATGTATCTGTACTTCAATCAACACTAACGACAGGACATGAACATTTACTGTCGCTTTTATTACTCTAATCTATACTAGATATTTTGTCTTATATTATATTAGTTTTCTTAAAATTCTAGAAGAAAATATACTACAAAAAAATTGTCTCGTGGTTAAAATGTATGAAAAGTTTTGCTGAATGTTTGTGACTAACATATTATTAGAGGTTAACATCGAACCGAGGATGTTGTGATACAGAGAACTCTGTTACTTATATTTTATGTTTACCTATTAAATCTAGACTTGCTTAATAAAGGTTTAGTGACTGTATGCAGGTTTAAGTTCTGTTGTTCTTTCGAAGAGTAATGATATAGTTGTACAATACACTATACGTTATGTAAATGAACAAAAAATGAAAACACAATAGCGTTGGGCCATCAATGGCCGCCTGTTACTAAATAGGGCAACACACAACGAGCCCTGTTCATTGTGGTTTAACAACAAACATATGGACGTTATTTTTAAACTCTATAGAGACATTAAGATAAAGTTTACTACATTCGAATGTTCAGTCTCTTGTCACTCGGATATTTCGGTTTATTGTTTGAAACAAAGGTTTTTAGTGGGCTTTTAGCGGCGCTGCACTCTCAACTGATGTTGTATTTATGACTTTTTAGCCGCATTCGAATTTCAAACGAATAGAATAATATGTTACTTATTTTTATTGTCGCTGTTTATACCAGCCAGTGTCTACATCTGTTTGTGATAAGTTTTTAATTATTCTTCATTAGTCTGTGCTGTGTAATGGGTGTCCATAAAGTGTTCTAATAAATAGACATTTTATTACTATATTCCTAAGTATGTGTGTCGTAAATATATTTAGATATAATATTAAGTGGTTAATTGTCTGGTTAAAGTGAACTCTAAGTGGTGAACCAGATCTCCAACTTTCTCTAGTCTTTAACTTGATATTTTTTTTTTCTTCTTTTTGATGACTCCGGTCTTTGGAGACCACATTCATCAAACTATTACAATCTAGCCAACCAAGGCTAATAGGTAATTTTAGTCTAACTTAAATTACTAAATAGAATAATATCTAAGAATGTGTCCATCAACACTTTTCTTATTGTCTCTATTTAAGGCGAAGGCACTTTGGTTTGTGTTCCTTATAGTTAGCACTCACTGCACTAATTAACAATATCACTATTAAAAAACTAGTTCGAACGGTTTTGTTCTTCGGAACGGACGGAAGTCTTCTAACTAGATCCGTATTGTCAAGGAGCTGGATAGCCTCGACGTTAACGTGATGATGAAGCCTCCGTTCATAGGCTTCGGCAAACTTTTTGATTGTATTAGCGACCGTGTCCACATTTAAGTCTCTGTGAAGGTCAGCATTTAAGCACTTTATTTTGGAACCTTTGGAACCTTTATTTTATAATTTCCTTAATTTAACTTGATATAACACTATTATTTTAAATAAGTTACCACATTACCTCTACTTTTGAAGATCAGCTCTTTACGCGTAGACGCATAACTATATTTTCTTTCCAAATGTAGACCGACGTTCAGCTACCATAGTCACTGGTAAGACTCCATCCAATGAGATTCACGTTGGTCTTCGAAACGTATAAATTCAGAAATTATAAGTTATAGTTACGCATCTAAATCCGTAAAATATGTTTATATATGTTTATATTATCCGCAAAAAAGCAGTTAATAAAAGTGCGGTTAAGTTGCAAAAGTATAACATTCAGATTATCCAAGTAAAAATATATTCTTATCTAATTTAAGAACAAATTATGGCCACAAGCTTGGCCGAAATAAAACATGGATCTTAAGTAATTCCGTATCAAAACATTCTTGTTATTCAAACGATTCCCGACGGCTTTTTGTTTAAATAAAGATCGTATCCAAATAGAATTAGAACTATATCAACCAAATCTGTGAAAGAAAAAAGAAATGAAAGAAAAGATGGGATCGCTTACGCGAATACTCGCGAGCGTAACGTGAACCCATCTTAATAGATATGACGACAGTTTATCGTGACTCCACAAGGATTAGTTTCATTTCAATGGAATTTTTAAGGTTCCTTCGATGGTCCGTTATATCATTATGACAGAGTTTAATTCTTTGAATATTATTCTACTACTTTGATTCAACCTTTATCACCTTAAATAAAGGACTTTTATCATTAGATCCAATTTGAAAACAGAATGTTTTGTTGTTTAAGGTGTTGATTAACATTGAAAGCATATAATCTCTTTTATAAATTATGTTAAATCAATGGCTTTTTATAAAAGTTTGCCAAATTTCATTAACTAAATTATGGTTAAGTAGTGATAGAGTAAGAATCCTTTCTAGATGAAAATTTACTACATCAGATAAGGTTTAATAACTTTTCAGTATATTTTGATTCAAAAATATGTTCAAATGTTTCAATAGGTAATTTGCCTGAATGTGTAAATACATCAAAGCTTTATGTGATAATTATTGGATTTTCTTTAACCTAATTACGTAATAATATGTCTTGTTGCCACAGAACCATTGGCAGACTTGTCCGACTCTTACTTGACGATATATTTTTTATATTTATCAAGATACCACCAACGCAATGCAGCTCTCCTTCATGTATCAGAGTTATAATATCGATAGTTTTAAGTGTATATCCCACGGGACATATCCACGGTTTTATGGTGGCCCTACTTATCACTTTTTATGGCATATAAGGCGGATATGGTGAGCCGTTAAATCACTTACTTTCCATATAAACGTAAATTTCGATTATCTTGAAGATTATATTCTATTATGTTCTACAAACGTAAGTTATTATTTTACAAATTGTTTTGTCGTTGGATATTTTTATTGATGTAGTTTTAATGCTAACACTTCTACTCACGAACAAAAGTGAGACAATTATTTGTAGGCTGGGTGTTTTTATGTACCTATTATACGTACCTATGTGTTTACAAGAGAAAAGTAGTTATAAGTAGTATATCCGTATTCTGTTCCGTACTCATAACACAAGCATATAAGCTTAGCTTGGGACCAGCGGACGTTGTGTGAAACGCCATGAATATTTATATTATTTATTAACTATACTTTCAAATTAAGAGTGTATTTTTTCTAAGACACGCCGACTGTACTTCTGTGTGTATTGATAATAATTATTTTGATTTAGATTTTTGCGCCTGTTACTGATTTTCTTTTCTTATATCTGTTTTTTATTTATTTTTAGATCACGATATCTACTCTAAAACGTCCTTTTTCTCTAATTTTTAATCAAATCAATCATAAGAACACGTCATAGGTTAAAACTGCACACCTTGTCGTGACAATCTTATTGTGGCAACACTAGCTTAGTTATTGTACTAAAATATCTAATCACGCGAAACCTCAGTGGTGGACACGCAACCAACTAACCACTTCATTTATAGTTCAGAATAATTAAACAGATTAAACTGTTACAAGTATAGAGACCTTTTATTAGGGTTAGGTACCATGAGGTAAGACGGCACCCTATTACTGAGACTTTCCTGTCCATCAGTCGGTCACCATACACTATCTCAGGAATTTTCAGGAATTATCAGGAATACATTTTTAAATTTTCAGCTCTCTAGCTATCAAGCTAGAGAGCTGAAAATTTAAAAATGTATTTATATTAGTTGATGTAATAACAACAAACACGGGCTTCGTTGTCTAGTAGTTCATGTAATGGACTTCCGTTCACAAGGTCGCGGGTTCGATTTCCGCATAGGACAATCATTTGTGTGCTGTTTATAAATGTCATACAAATGTTTGTTCTGCGTCTGGGTGTTTCTATATATTATAAGTAAGTAGTAAGTAGTTATGTATTTACAAATAAAAGTAGTATATGTGTTATATCTGGTACCCATAACACAAGCATATAAGCTTAGCTTGGGACCAGAGGACGTTGTGTGAAATGTCCGTAAAAAAAAACATTCATCATCATTCTCCTTCCCTTATCTCGTTATTTAGGGTTAGGTTGGGACGATGACGATTATTATGATAATAAAGGCACAGTACCTGATGTGTTAGTCCAACTCACAATATTGGTTTATAGATAATCGTAACTAAACAGAGCTACAGTTAGGAAGAAACCAATAAATAATTCTAATTAAAACAGAAACTATCGAAGAGCGCGCCGGAGGTAAATAATTGAAGTAATTGTTAGGTCAAAACAGGTCAATTAATCATTGGATGCGGAGTAAAGCCGCATTATCAATGTATAACAAGACCAAATAATACCGAATTGTAACTATTATTGTACTCAGACACTCTTACCTATCATTTTGTTGATAAATACATACTTAAGTTTACTAAAGTGTTCTAATATAGACGTTTAAGTAAAAGTGAATTAGATTTAGATTATATGGATAAATGTTTGTCGCTCTTTCACAAAAAGCTACTGGATGGATTTCAATGAAACTTTGTACATGTGTAGCTTGTAGATTAACACATAAGCTTTATATCATCACGCTAAAAGCATAGGAGCGGGGCACAAAAACACCGATAAAATCGCGGACACTACATCACTGAAATCGTGTGTTGGTGTTAGCTAACCTACAATACGTGAGTTAAGAACACAAGTGTCACTACTCCACTTCCTCCCCATGATGCTGTGAAAACCTGCTAAGGGATATCTTGTATAGAGACCCTCCGTGAGAGACCGAAATCTCGAAAATAAACCCTATGTCAACACGCGTGGTCAGCGCCCATAATCCGTCATAATAAGAACGTCTGTGCCCAACTGTGGGACTTTAATGAGCTGGAAAAAGAAGGAAAGAAGTGACTCCAAATCTACTGAGACAACATAGTTACTTCCACTGCAAAGGTAGTACATAGAAGTTAAATACTGTTAACATTTAAAATCATGTATAAGCTACCAATTTCTCTCTCATCGTAGTTATAAAACAAAGTTATTTATACCGGGGCTATGAGAGTATAAGCTGGCTATTTATCAGCCAACAGCGGCCCATAATCGTGTCGCATACGATCTATTGAGAACTTCATTACTCACTGTGTTAACAAATGTGTTGCTAACTTATTATTTGTTGCACAAATATTTTTATGTTGATTACAAGTTTGTTCAAATTGAATTTATTTACGAACTGACCTTCCCTTTCCTATGTGGCTTACAGATTTACGTAATTATGTACAATTTACAAAAACACTTACGTATACAATGTGACAAGTTCTACTTCTTTGTCCTATCCTATTTGTAACTAATTTCAGAGAGTCAGTGAACCTTTCATCCATACAAACGGTCATAGTATTAATGAAGCCCAAAGTAATAATTTCCTTTAATAAAGTTAGTGTCTTTGATCTATGTTTTTGTCAATGGAGTGGTATTTACCTAAAATTCCAAGTATTGGAAGCCGCACTGTCTGCCCATCAACTAACTATGGCAAGTACATTCGACGTTATATCAAATAAGTGGAGAACCCTTCGAGTACACAACTCAATCAAATCTCAAAGTCCCGAGATTATTTGCTCGTGTAAAACAAACAAAATGACATCGAGTGTATCCTATCCACTTGACCTCGTTTCTCTAAACTGTACCTTCATACAGTCGATCAATACGGCTGCTACGTAAATAAATCACTAAGTTTGAGTTCGGCATACCTACTCTCTGCTCTCCAAACCTACCACGTATAGCAGACAGATTCTGTAATATAACTTGGAATTACTCCCCTGTGTGTAATTGGAACGATGGGATCGCAAATGGTTATACAAACGGACTCACATATATATTTCGCTTTTATATATAAAACACGTTTGGAAATATATGAGTGGCCTAGAAAAAATTATATAAAGCACATATTTTCAAATTTATAACACAAAATTTGGGAATTCCTCTTTTATGTTGCTCTATTTTATTTGTCAAAAACATCCTTAATTTCTATTCTCAGCGTATAAGTGGCTCACTGTTGGCATGGAACTTCTCCATAGTAAGAGGATATTCGCTCTAGTTAGCTAAACAGACGTTAAGGTTTATGGTTAGGTTTCGAGATCTTCGTCTCTCACAGAGGATGTTATCTGCTTACAGCATAGTAAAAATGGGTACGTATAAACTTTACATCTGTAACATTTCATAAAACTTTGACATAATTCGCTATATTGAGTAGTGGACGAAGAAAGGCTTATGGATGGATAGATATATGCAACAAAAAATATTTGCGAATTTATTTTAAAAAAAATTGGTCAAGTGCGAGTCGGACTCGCGCACGAAGGGTTCCGTACCATTATCTATGTAAAAAAACCATGTTTGTTGTATGGGAGCCCCCCTTAAATATTTATTTTATTTTATTTTTAGTATTTGTTGTTATAGCGGCCATAGAAATACATCATCTGTGAAAATTTCAACTGTCTAGCTATCACCGTTCTTGAGATACAGCCTGGTGACAGACGGACGGACGGACAGCGAAGTCTCAGTAATAGGGTCCCGTTTTTACCCTTTGGGTACGGAACTCTAAAATTACAGAATTAATGCTAACTTATTAATATATTTGTAAAGTACTAAGAGTATCGTTTGATGTGAAATAATGAGATGTAAACACAGAGGCCTCGTCTAATTAGCGGTACGCACCGACACACACATGGAAGTCGCGCATCGATTTTCGGTTAGCACTGACTAATCCACTAATTCAGTGGCTGGTACCCTATTAATTAACTGCTACATTGAATTGTTGCTCAAATTACACATACATGTGTGTTACTTCATTATGTCATATTATTCAATGTTATACACTAAATGCAAGAATTTATTTCCATGTTGTCTTGGTACTACTGACATTGTTATTGTGATACTGATTTCTGTCTACCAGTTCTTAAGTTGGATTCGATTCAAGACTACTATTACAATTAAAAAAATGTTACTATTTTTTTTTGGTATTATGAAATTCCTACATAGATATCCTTTCTTCCCGTAGGATTAGACAGACATTATAAGAGTGCAAATTGTTGTGATTTGGTTAACTCTTTTGATGGACATAAGCGATGAAATCAGGGTATCACATCCATGTCCGTCTCAGGTATCCCTTCCAGCGTTAATACCATCCTTCTGGATACAATCTTGCATCACTAGTTGTCTGGCCATCGTAAGAATGAAAAATATTTTGTCTTGTAGGAAAAACAAAACCTCAATTTCTATTTATTTTATTTATTTATTTATTTATTCGTTGGTCAATCAACAATTCATTATACATTACATTTACAAATTTTAAAACATTATTTGAAAAAAGCGGGTACAACAAATTAATTAAAGATTAACACCGCTTGCACAGTTAGCGGTAACTATCGTGTTGATTAAATGTTAAACAGATAAGACAACATGCAGTAGTCAAGGGTAATCCTATTATACCTATGAATCCGTAAACAAAGTATAAACATTTCTCTATTTTAAAATAAAATAATAATTGATTATTAAAATACAATAAAATAATCTAATATATAAAATACACGTGTCACAGTGTTAGTTACCGTACTCCTCCGAAACGGCTTGACCGATTTTTATGAAATTTTACATGCATTTTCAGTAGGTCTGAGAATCGGTCAACATCTATTTTTCAAACCTTTTTTTTGTATCGCAAAACAACGTTTGCCGGGTCAGTTAGTATTATATAAAAATAGTATTTATTATGCAATAGGTCTTGTTGTACCTACATAATGCTACAATTGTATTGTATCGAATCACAAGCTACCAAGAGCACTTACAATAAAAAGAATAAAATCGTTCACCTGATTTTAAAATCGAAGAGCAAGTACATCGTCCAAGATAGTGAATGACCGCGCGGAGTATTGGAGCCCAATTCTGCTCCCTCGAGTGACATACCGTCACTCTCTCTACGTAGCCTGTTCAACGACATATGGCCACACACTAACTAACAAACATCTTAACTACAAAAACAATTTAAATAAAATTCAACTCTCAATCGCATTGTATACAGTACAATCTTGGTTGAAATTGAACTATGAGGGTGTAGTTATGGGGTGAAATCCCAGAGGCGAGGTAAGGCACAGTGCTCATCATATCCCCATTGTCTCGTTAGACAAAAATCAAAAACAAACACTCTGTATTGGGATTTTCGAATCTAAGTTGCGAATGAGTCGCAATGATCGTATGTTCGATGTCTGATTGCGCCTCTGGGATCTAAAGCTCTATAAATTGGAACCGTTCAATCATACGAGATTAGTGGCATACTTGATATTAAATCGCCTTTAGTAATCACAGTTGTCTTAAACTTTGTATTTGATATTTTTAAACTAGCTAACTATCTTTTTAATTAAAACTATGTAGCTACTTTGGTATGCGTTAACCTTGGCTGGAAATGCTTTCGCGTGTCTAGATCTGCTGGTCTTTAATAAATTTGGACAGCGAAAGCGTTCGAAAATAAGGTACACTATATACACACACAATAAATACTTTTATCCCAAATTTACCAAAATGTTTGTGATAGACGTATCTATATACAAACTTAACTCCTGCTACGCATGCAAGGCCAGGGCGAGTTGCTAGTTTAAAATAAAGCTGATGAACTAAATGTTTTCTGACATTGACAAATGAATGTATCGACAAGCCCCTATTGTCTGCTAGACTCAATTATTTACATCATTATGTTTTATTATTATAAGTAAAATAAAGGACAATTTACAAAACATGTACCGTTCGATGACATACACTTAATGTTATGTTATAGCTATATTTATGAAATACATAATATAATAAGAGAACTCATTAATGAAAAGTTTACGATGTGCTTATAAAAATGCCTGGACTCTAAGAAAAGTCCAAAATTTTATTAGAAAAAAATTAACCTAGTGTTCTAGGCGGTTTTAATCACGTTCTGATATTATACGGACTAAAATCACTTCATGGCCATCTAGTCTTAGCCACAAGGTACAAACAAGTCCTTGCCACAAACCACACAATGTTTTGCTAAAATTATCTTTATAAAATACGAAGGTAAACATTTGCCCTTATATTATTTATTAATTTATGACACAAACTAGTAGGGAGTAAGTAAACGTCGCTCCCAACCCCGTTACTAAATCAAATTGACGCTGAATTTTGAATACAAATTTCTTATTTTATATGTTATAGTATTTCTTTATTGTAATATAATAAAATATGTTGAAGACAGGTGTTTCAAAAAGCTCCCTCTATAGGTGTATTCATTCAGTATATGCATTGAATCTCTCCAGATTTCGTCGTGTTTTGGATAAATGTAATTCTTTTCTCGAAGATTGCGCCTTCGTAGAGTGTGGCGTCGCTACGTGACAGCAATGTCTAAGGCACAGTTGTCTCCAGCCTCTATCTTATTTCTATCATTTATTATTACGCCAATACGCAAACATCAGCGTTTGACAAGTACAGTTGATGTCAAATAAATTGTCGGTAGAATTGTAGGTGAAGTAAGTTACGACTGTGGACGGCCCTTCTACTTCGCTTACTTGGCTCGAAAGATTTATCGTTCGTTTTGTTTTTAGAAATTTTCGCCTCCGATAATATTTTCCCGGTATATCGGCAACGCTTATTTTAATCTATCTTTACTTGTGATTTTTTCTTATTTCCGCGCAATTATTAACGAGTTTAGAATGCACATCGGCAGATGTCAATGCTTTCACTGTATTTGTTGTCATAGTTTTATACTTAGTAGTAGGCTTCTTACGCGAAATATGAAAGACTAAGTAGTCTCTTGATACCAGACCCGTGCTCTATAATGGGTCGTTTGTGGGTTGGTTAAGATCAAGCCGCTGATTAAGAAGGATTAGCAGCACTTTGCAATTTTGTGCGATTAATCGTAACGTACGTAAATAATGCGTACCCCCATATTGAAGATTATTTCTAATGCTCAAACTCAAGAAGTAATAAACTAGCGCCATGATAATAAAAATGTTCAGCTTATCCCTCGCGCTCTCGTTGTAAATTTAAACGAGCGCGGCGTAGCGCATGCGATTCTAAACCTTAGCGTATTTTATTAATGTCAGGATAGACATTTTAATTTTAATAAAAGTGAACATCGGCACGGCCGACCTATTTGTCAACCTTCTTTACTTTAGCTGGCATCAAATCATACAGTCTCACTTTGTCTAACTACAACACTATACGCAACGTATCCACCTCGACACAAACCATACTTTTTGATTACAACGCTAAGATATAAATTCGCGCAATAATCCACGTACTATGAAATTCGAAATCCGTGAAATACATCGCGCTGGATTTAAGCTTTTCTCTTTAAAGTAATAAAGGTGTGTTTTATTTGAACTAGTTGGGATTATATTTGGGATTTGGAGGACGAAACACGTAGGCGAACCATCGCTCATGTGACAAATTTGTACGTTTGCCTTAACGCGGCCCAGCGTGTTTAGAATATTATATCTGAGATAGGGACTTTGGGAACTCGTATTGATTTACATAAGGAAAAAAGGGTGTAGAATTATATATAAATGAAATGAATCAGAGATCGGGAAAGGTCGAATGGTGAAAATAAATAACTACTCACTTACTTATTAAAGTGGCCAATTATTTATCGAGAATGTTAGTAAAATAACGCTGACCTTTTCGTAGAAAGTTTGTTTTGGATCTCTCAATATTTGTATTAAATATTACGTAGATTATATCAATTTAAAAACTTTAATCTGTACGATAGAATGTTGAATTGTGTTCATAAAATACACAGCGGCCATTCACAACTTTTAAAAACTATAATGCATTGTATTGAAATAACGTTTTATATTGTTTAACATTCATGATGTAATATTGTTTATAAAATATCGTGTTTCTAAGTTTCTTACTACATTTATATACTAACTAGCTGTTGCCCGCCAGTTTGTACGTGTGGAATTAAGAAAAATTTTTCTTTTATTTGCAACATTTTTCAGGGATGCTTCGCTCCTATTGGTCGCAGCGTGATGTTATATAGCCTATAGCCTACCTCGATAAATGTACTATCAAACACTAAAATAATTTTTCAAATCGGACCAGTGGCAGTGGTTCCTGAATTTAACGCGATTAAACAAACAAACTCTTCAGCTTTATAATATTTGTATAGATTAATTTGGATTGTACAGTGCTCATACGTATCTACGTTTCTAACCTCTACACATAAAATATTGGACTTAATAAGAGGGCACGATACCAAATTATGTTCCATACAAAAATATGGGTTTCGTACTCCCAATTTTTCTTTGCGAAAGTTACACCGATTTTAATTGTTTTTACACTATAATATTATAGATGTCTTCATCTATTTTACTTACTTTCTTTTTTTTTTAAACATTAACTATGAGAAATATGACCATCCGAAAATCCGGTTTTTTTTTCGGTTTTCTTTAGGTAAAGTTGCAGCGACTATCACACATATATTTGGTAAGGTTTTACCAAAAAAAAAGTGATAGAAGCATAGCTATACTCTTCATCTATAATATAGCGTAAAAAAAATTAAAATCGGTTTAACTTTCGCGAAGAAAAATGGGGAGTACGAAACGTCTTTGTTTCAAAGAATTTGTAGATAAAATCTGCTTCAGCTCTATATTTGTCCCTTTCAGCGCGGCGCTTGGAAATAGGGATAGCAATACCTAAGGCAAATACCTAAATAAGGAGTACAGTACCCTCTTAACTGAGATTAGAACTTTTATAAATATCAGTACCTACTCAGCTAAACCTAATTTGTGTTCATTTGAAAGTCGATATTCGACATAGCGTGTCCCCAGGGATATGTACTAACGATACTCCACACATATTTTTTGCAACAATTGCGGCGCACCCCTAGAGAGATTTGTCAGTTCGTTTATGCGACTTTGTCGAATTCAAATAGTAGTTTTTCTTTCTACTACTAACAAACCTGTAACAATACGTGTGGAAAGAGGATTTAACGTTTTATTTTATATAGTTTTTATTTGGGAGCGCCTACGACGTGATTTAGGTAGGCATGCCACACACCAATCGTATATTTATGAGTGCCTATTGTTGACAATAACATTTTGTTGTAAATTTTGAAAGTTAAATCTATTGGGGATTCACTCGTGCAATATGAGAAAGGGTAGCCTAGGACACATCGCACTCATTCACTGCTTTTTGTGTAATGGGCATTGTTCATATTTTTTTTAAACCTTTAATTCGAAAACCATTTCGCGGAATAGAGTTTCTGATCATGATCCATTAGTTTTTTTTCGGAAAATTTGCTATATTAACGATTATTTTTCCAAAAAAAGCAAATGATCTCTATTTGCCCTTGAAATGAAGGACTTAAAATATTAAGGCGTTTTAAGGGATATACTACTCTGAAGTGGAATTGAAATTGGTCTATTATACCAACTTGTCAACTTTGAAAAGATAAAGTGCAATCTGTATTAAGTCTATCAAGAAAAGTCTATACACAGATTGCGTAAAACGATGACGTCACAACATTTAAAGTAATATCTTCAAAAATTTTTAAAAAATTCTGTATAATGAATATTTCAATAATATTGAAATTAATTGCTTAAAATAGTCTATATTTTCTGAAAAGAATATAAAAAGAGTAGGTCAAAAACTATGAACAATCCCAAATTGGGATTGTTCATAATTTTTAACCTACTGTTGTGGCTAACATAACAAAATTTTGTTTATCGTTAATGTCCGAAATACTTCCGTTATAGTTGAAACCTAAGATACATAGTTCCTTATACACAAGATATATAAGAGTTAGAAATAATTTTTGAAAGTTATGAAAAGTAAGATCAAGTAACACAGTTTGCCCACTATCTCTAGGTCCCTATGTTTTCCTTGTATGACACACACATACACGTGCTAATTATAATACATATAATATATTGATGACTCACACATAGATTATACCAAACTATTTAGCATTTAAAACAATTATGAGTTTTAATAAAATTGACCGGTCAAGTGATAAGAGCGCGGACATCCTGCGCCACTCTTCTTATCAACTGGTTTATCATTAACACAGGAAACAGACTCTGTTTTTATTTATATGAGCCGCTCAACACCCACACCATTATAACAGTAAAGTCTACAATAACCCTGTTTTTTGTAACGCGCGTTAATTTTAGTTTTGTGTATTGCTGTGTGAAGGACGAACGTTATGTGATCTTATATTCTGTTTTGAGAATGAAAACGATTATTATTAGATAATATTACGTGATAGTTGATACTGAAATGTTAAGAAGTAAAGTTTTTGTTTGAATAAAAGTTACTAATTAAAAAGTAAAGTTATTTAAAGTTACTTATTATAAGTTTTGACGGTGTAGATTTCTTCAGATAAGTAATTAAGTGAATAATTTGAGTGACTTTAAAATTGTTAAGTGCTTAAAGTGGGGGATTTGGTTTTTCAAGTAACTATTCAAAATACTATTTTTGTGTTCACTAGGATATTTTCGGATTTCTTAGACAGGTATTGATTTTGATATTTATTTATGAAATTGTTTAACCGACTCATTTGTTATCATTAGCGTAACTTGTCTCAAGTTTAATCCCTGAATAGAGAAAAGGTTTTATTGTGTTTACATAACTAACGCGACATTTTAAAGTAGGTGCACTACCTACTTTAAAATGTCGCGTCAACAAATAACAAAAAAAAAACAACAATCACACATAATACATATAAATAGCGTAGTGGCACAGAATAGACACTAGTATTGGGTAGTATTTCTGCCTCCTTTTTCAAGAGATTAGGGTCCGATTCCCACTCAATAAACCCAGGCACTTTGTCCATTCTGTTTGTCCCGTATATAATCGATATGTATGGATATATTGCTTATAATATATAGTTGTATACGTCAATTCAACATATCCCATATTTCATTATTATTTTACCATGAAAATTCACAAAACATTCCCATTGTATAGCCGTCATGTTGGGAAGCCATATTGCTTCTAATTATTTTGTTCCTTTCATTGCGACTCGGCGGTATCTTTTCTTTTGTTCTCTATTATACATATATTACTTTTACATATATGAGATCGTATGCACCTCAAAGTATGAGGGGAGATCTATTTACTAATTAATAATAACATTGTAGACGTCTAGATGATCCACACAAGAAAAAACGTGATTTTTGCACAAAACTTTTATTTGTCAAATACAATAAGTAGGCACTTAAAAAGGTACTTATGAATATGCGTCGTGCGGTTAGGAGTGCAAATATCGACTAAACTGTCATTTGTACAATATTTTAATAAAACAATGTTCGTTACCTACTCCGCGCGCCCCGCACCCTTAACGCATACAGTTACAAACGCAACAACAATATACATATATATAGGTACTTATCTATAATCTATACTTACGAACTAGCTTATGATTACTCACAACTAGCTTATGATACGAACGATTACGAACTAGCTTATGATAACTACAAATAACAATAGTTTTATGTCAATTGGTCAAGTGCGAGTCGGACTCGCGCACGAAGGGTTCCGTACCATTATCTATGCAACATAAGGCAACGTTATTAGTATCGAGCAAGAAACGGTAAAAAAATCATGTTTGTTGTATGGGAGCCCCCCTTAAATATTTATATTATTTTATTTTTAGTATTTGTTGTTATAGCGGCAATAGAAATACATCATCTGTGAAAATTTCAACTCTCTAGCTATCACCGTTCTTGAGATACAGCCTGGTGACAGACGGACGGACGGACGGACGGACAGCGAAGTCTCAGTAATAGGGTCCCGTTTTTACCCTTTGGGTACGGAACCCTAAAAAGTGTGAGACTACGAGATGAACAGAAGTTAATGGATTTTTTTTTTACGTGGGGAATTATTTTACGCACATTGTGTGGGACTCCCGGGGCATAAACGGACCCGGACTACCCACTAAACCCCATGGTATTCCTCCTCGACCCTTGGCCGGGCCATGGTAGTCACTCAGGTATTACCATGATTCGACCGGAGAAGTTAATGAATGAATGTAAGGAAGTTTTACTCCTGTTGTGTGGTGTAGATTCAATTCAAGTATTCATCATGCTCCACTCTTATTTGATTAATTATATGATTTTTCCATATCAGACACTTTATTTTTTCTTTAATTTGTTGTTTAGGTTTAAGCCGACTGCAGCCATACGGCTCGGGCAGCGGCAGCGGATCGAGCAACGGCAGCGGTCGGCGGCGCGCGCGCAGCGGCCTCTCGGACTCGCCGAGCGCGCCCGCCTCGCCCTCCGACCCCTCCGACCTCTCGGACCAGACCCTCACCGACTCCGAGCTGCCTCTGCACCGCTCTGCGGCCTCCACGCTGTTGCATAACGGTCGGTACATACATACATAAACTACTTTCCAATACAAAAAACAGGGATTATAAATTCGGCGGCTTTATTTAATTTTCTTAGCATCGTATCTATTAAACGGGTAAACTCCCTTGCTATCCTTCTTACCATGAACAATATTTATAACTTATAAAATTTTATCAAACACTATACAAATAGTGAGTTCTTCTATACCTACTAATAATCTCAGTACTATACGGACATACATAAAATATAATAACACTAAAGTTACGTAATATTCCATCAGCCACAATTTAAGCCAAAGGGCTGATTTTCCCTGTTAAGGTTTGCGAGGATCCTGCAGTAAAAGTATTTGCTGGGATGCAAAATGAACCATGTGATTGCTTGGGAATCGCATTATGTCGCTCCAGGATATCGATCACTGTTATACTGGAAACGGTTGTATCTATTAAAATATTATTAATTGTATAAAGATGTACCTAAAAATCAACTAAGATACTAAAAATTCGTATTGTTGCGGTGGTAGAAAGTGGTTCACGGAAGCATCTGATATGTTTAGTGATGGTTAGGTATAGTCTGAGATTTGTGTAATATCCTTGAGAAAAAATGCAAAGAGGTTGATATCAGTAACCAAATGGTAATTCTTAGTAGACTTAAAAATTCAAAGTTCCAACTAAATAAAACGACGGAAAAAGATTCTGATAAAGAAACAGACTTAGAAAAATATACACTGGCTATTGAAATCATCGCTACAGTAATATTCAAGGAAAAAATATTGACGTAGTTGTAGTTACAATAATATTAACGTTCACTTTGTTGTGTAAAAATTTTTATCCGTTATATCATCCAGCTAAAGCTTGTAGCAAAATCTTAAGAAGATAATTTTCATAGCAATATTAATTTATCTGTTTTTATATCGCTTCCAGTGGTCCCTACACTCAATTACCAAAGCAGTGTGACACAGAGGCCTCTTGCGCTGCTATCCTAATGGATTTTTATCGTGTCGTGCTTCATGAAAATTGAAGAGGAAATCCTAGGGAGTTCCGCTTTTAATTTGCCAACCATTGGATTCTATAATCGTTCTAGATTTCATTGAAATGCAATTTAATTGGAATTCCGTCGGTCTGCTTCCAATTGATCGGTGTTACTTGGTATTTTAAGACGAACCTCGTTAATTGTTTATTAATTCAATGTTTTATTCTAATCAGAAGTTACCGGCTTATTGTATTTAAAAACTTAAATAACTGCCAACTTTTACCAAACAATTGTGGTTACTATATAGGTAAATAAAGCAACGTCTTTATTAGCATAATGGTCTAAATCATCCGATTATTCAATCCTTATTATTATTATTTTATTGATTTTCTGAACGCAAGCTGTTGTTGCAAAAAATATTTGTAGACAACTTAATTGTTTTAATTTGTCGCAAGATTTTAATCAGAAAAGAGTTATTTCCATATTTATTCGGTGTCCTAATTAAATTTTTGGGGATTGAAAAATATTTTATCTACAAGTATTTATATATTAATTTCTTCACTTTAAAAAACTCTTCTAGCAAGAAAAAGCCACCAAAGCCGCCTAATATAAAATTGAAGGCCAAAACTAAATTAAAAATCACAGCATAATACCTTTTTAAAATATCTTTATAAAATCCTAAAACTTGATGATTGTCTAGATAGCTGGTTTCTAGTGGTATAGATAATAATAAATATTGTAGTAAAGCAAATGATTAAGGCAAACTTCCGATACAGCCGGTGTATTGTTAGCAATGTTTTACTTTCATCCCTCAAAAGTTTGTATTCAAAATTTGGGTCCAATGTTTGTTTACATACAGTTTTTGGGATCCCAATTTAATTTAAACTATCGCAGCTTTTATTTGTCGTTTAGTACAACATTTGTCGTTGGTGCGGTTAGTGCGTAGACCTTTGTTTGTGGTTCACAAATTTATCCACGTTGTTTTGCTTTCACAGAATTCCAAGATAATTTGTCTGTAGGTTTGTAATGAATGTTACGTTTCATCTTTAATTTGGGTCGTCCTGTGTCACCCGAGTTCATTTCCATTCGTTAATTAAACTAAGTAATGCGATCCTACTTAACGTTTTATTTTTACAAGCTGTAGGCATAAGTAATTACTTATACTGGAGGCGAAGCTTCAACATGAATTACATTCCACTGGAACTTATTCAACCTTGTAGAAAGATAAAATATATTTCCTTAGCAATAATGTGATCTACAATATTTAAGCAGGCTTGGCTTTTAAGCTATTGTTTCACCATACAGCGTACATGTGACACCACTAGCTGATACTTTGCTAAACGCATTAATGGACAACTTGGACTTGTAAAAAATAATTATCGTAAATAGATCTATTTATTAATAGAAAAACTATTTACGCTAAGTTTTTGATATAAATTATCAATTACTGCTTATTGCCACTTAAGGTTTAATAAATTACGAAATAAAACATCGAGTTGAGTATTTGAGATTGTAATAGAATAGTTTGTCTTATATTCATGACAAAGCCCAACAACAATCAACAAATGAATTTATGCAGGACTATGTGTATCACAAATGGCGCGTGGGCGCAATAAAGCGGTGACAAGTCGTAAATGTGATCGCGCCCAACCGATGTGTTAAATAATTTGATACGCGGTAACAATGACGTTTTTATGTCGCGATATTTCGGTGCACCGTCCTATTTAATTGCCTCCATTAAAAGCATGCTTCAGACGTATCGCCGAACGATAGATGCGTCCAATCTATTTTTTTTCTTGACTACAAGAAAACACTGTCCCTTTCTCTCATAAAACAAACTATTGCTTTGAAAAGGGATGGATATATAGTGTGTCAGTAAGCGTGGGATAATCGTAATGAAAGCCGGAAATTCGTTAACGAATATGGCAGCGCTTCGTTAAATTTTATGTATGTTTGTTTAATGAATGAATGCCTTTTTAAATTTCCATATGGTGCTGTTCTGTTTTAATGATCACGTAGAGGACGTCGGGCTTAACAAAACAAATGTGGAATGAGCGCTGCCGTGCTCCATTAATCTATTAGTGAATGTGTAAGAATAGAAACGATCTGACTCATTATTTGGACATAATACTATTTTTATAGTAGGAATAGGAAAAAGATTTGTTCTTAGTCATCTATTGCGTTATTTGGTCTTTAAACGTTTACGGTTTAATTCAAATTCTCATTATTATTCAATTTCATTGTAATATCAGAATTTAAACGTTGACGTGTAGAACATTCATAAAGCATTAGCTACTTGATGTACTCGAATTGTAAAAACTGATGTATTCTCATTCATCCATCAAGGGGATACTGTGAAATATTCGTACGTTGAAAACATATTCTTAATCCCCAAGACGAATATCTCAAACTCACGGACGAGGCGAAATACCGCGAGATTGTGACATACTGAAAAAAATATAATTTATCACTTAATCCCAACATGTCTGGGGGTTACTCAAACAAATAGCTTGTATTAGTTGTGACAAGCACAGCCTGTTTTTGTGATCAAAAGAACGAAATTGTTGTGACAAGTGTTATTTTAAATGTTATTTCTCATTTCTCGGAATATCGTTTGCCGCTTAAAATCAATAAGTTATTGGGAATCGCCGATAGCAACGAACTATGAACTACGAAATAACAGTAGGTATTTCAAATTTATTTTCAATATTATTCAACTGATACTTTGAAATGAGCAATTTTTAACAAGTAACGCACGATTTCCATGAAGGTTTCGTGGGCAAAAATATTGAGTTAAAAATTCAGAATTAAAACTAATTAATTTTTGTAAGTGCTCGTCCATAAAAGCCGCCCACGATACCGATACGCAACGACTCACTACCGCAATTTTATAAACTTGCTTAACAGGTTAATTATACACTCAACAGATGGCGTTCGTAAAAAAAATTTAATCACGGTAATAATTTGTAAGTAATCAAGCACGCTTAGTTCCTGAAACATCAATGATAATGATACAGTTACAAACTATGATAATACAGCATCATTAATACCATAGATAGATAGATAGATAACACTTTATTTGCACATTAATGATTTACATTTCATAAAAATTAGATTACAATGACAAATGCACAAAAGGCGGCCTTATCGCAAAATGCAATCTCTTACAGGCAACCTTAGGATGGACAAATAATTGAAATATAGTAGTTGAAAGTGTTACATATGTTTACAAATACATAAAAACGAACATACGAATATAAATAAACGTAAACAAATTCAAATACACATATACATAAATATATACTACTTAAATATATAATATTACTACTTATACTATGTCTGAAGTGATGTGTAATAATGAGTAAGTTCCATAGTTAGTTATCAGTCATTATCACGAATTCCAAGTAATTGGGATGAGATCATGGATGGATGGAACAAACAATAACAAATACCTATTTATGTTTTACCGGCTATCACTATTTTTGGGATCAGTGATATTACGTATTTTAATTTTAAAACTCACTTAAATTCTCGGGCCTCGTGGTGTAGTGGTTCTGGTAACGGACTGCCGATCAAGAGGTCGCGGGTTCGATTCCCGCTGGGGACAATCATTTGTGTGATTTTTCTAATTGTCATACAAATGTACTGCGTCTGGGTGTTTCTATGTATTATAAGTATGTATTTACAAAAAAAAAAGTAGTATATGTATTCTATCCGTATTCTGGTACCCATAACACAAGCATATAAGCTTAGCTTGGGACCAGAGGACGTTGTGTGAAATGTCCATGAATATTTAAAATTTATTTATTTATTTAAAATTTAATATTTATTCTAGTACAGTAGTACTACTAGTGCGCTGAAATGTGGATTAAGCAAAAGGATCAAGTTATGTTACCTCAAGTACTATCTATAGGTACTGTATTTACCACGGTTAGGCAAAAAATTACCAGCGAAGTACCCAATGAATGTTTAAAAATCTGAGGTTCTTGCAGTTTATTCTTTTTGGCAATCTCATCATGATAATAACCAGAAACTAAATTATCTAGGACTATATGTATTACAAGCATACCTAATAAACCACCAAAATCTGCCATACATAATGTACGTAAACATAGCATATAGTTTTGTGCACATATCTATTCATATTTAGTGATCTTATGAAAAACTACATATTATTATGTTACATGTTGACTATGTTGTAGTGTTATCTGGTACATTGGTTCGTCCCAAATAAATCTGTCAGTAATTTGTACGGAAAGCTTTATGCGACAAACTATGAGAGAGCTACAATCTGCTTAGTCTGCTCCAGAGCACAAAGGAGTTCAGTGGCGCGCCCTCAGACCCGAAAAAGTACGAGTCCTTTGAGAGGGACCAATCCTTTAATACTAATTGAATCATAATTTAAGAGACTGGAAGTTTCTTTTTATGCAAATCTTTTTTGCCTTCGAGGGCTTCGCTCTGAGAAAGTAATAATCTTGAATTTGAAAGGATTATTGAGACCACTCGTATATTTCAGATTGAAATAACCATGTTTTTATTCTGAAACTGTGTTGTTATATATTAAAATTACATTTTTATATCCAGTATTACAATATTTTAGCTTTATTTATAAGCTTATAAAATGTTTCAGCTACTATATCGTAAAAGTGTTATTTTATGAGCCGTCAAATGTAAAAATCTCTTTTTGTTTGTTAACAGAATATTCGGTTGAGAAATACTTTCTTGAAATGTTTGAGTGATTTTTCAGCCCATAAGTATTTCATCGTTGAAATTAAAATCGTCGTAAGTCGTTAATTTGAAATTATATCAAAGGCCATGGCCTTTAATACGAGACGATTGATTATATATTACGCAAAACTAATATAATTCATGCTTGGAGATGCATGTATTACATGATGACATATTTATTAATCAATTATATTATCTACCACAATGAGGACTACAGCATATTTTAATAAATAACGTTTGAATAACATGTTATAAGTTTTTTTGCACGTTATTACCCATCAACTCCCTACACCAAAGCGATAATTGCCTATTTATTTATCGATAAAGACACAATAAGCTATTACTAAAAGTAATAGCAGGTTCACTGTACAAACGCACATACACGTACCTACAAACTTCATAAGTCATTCAATGCCTGTGTAATATCAGGAGACAATTTACCTCGGTAACGTTCGATAGCGGCGTCGCGATAAATCTTCAAGACAATTTCCGAAATTTTTCTATCACAAAGATTTACACTCGAGACATGTTGCTGAAAGAAAATCGCACCTACAATCCCATTATCGATCCCTATTCGAGCACAATTTGCGAGGTGCGCGGGCGAGCGCAAGCAATTTTCAAAGTTAAATGAAAATATTCGTTCGCGTAAGACTGTAGGTAAGAGTGTTGGGACGCGACGCTTCTTATACTTGTCGATAGTTCGCTTCCTGTCTGCACCAGACACGATTCATTGTCGAATACCTTTTGTGTATACTTGTACGATGCCTACTTCTTTATATTTATTTTTTATTAAACTTATATATAACGGGAACAGATGTCTTTAAGCCTTATAATATTCTATTTAAGTCTGATTTAACAAAATCTAGTACATTTTTTGTAATACCTATATTTATATTTAACTCACAATACATAAAGTCATAGTTGATAATCAATGATCGGAGTAGGTAGAGCTATTTTGGTTTATTGACCACAAACATTGATGTTAATATGGACATTCCATGGGATAAAACTACTTTTAACGGATTTTATCGCGGTTTATTTAATTGAAATATAACTTGGGTCGTAATCAGACTTCTAGTGACGTTGTAGACGAATCACACTTAGAAACAGACCAATGACAGTTTCATTTAATTATTGTTTAAAAGTAAACATGCTGAGCATTTAAATAAATATCTTGTAAATAAAAATAGTTCAAAGAATAAGGACATGAAAATAATTATGATGAAACAGAAGATAATACTTTGATTTTTTGATGAACATGTTTGAATTAGTTTGTATGTTAATATTATGTTCTTGTACAACTGCAAAATAAAGAAAAATGTTAATGATTGTCGAGTATTGTATAAATATAAAAACTGTTACATAAAAAATATACATGGTTTATTGACTCAACTTATACTATCTTTAAATCCATCCTTATACTTATCCATCGTAAAGTAAGTATATTCTGTCGTTACTCCTTAATCCGTATTAGGTAAATAGCTTTTTATTAATTTACTACTTCAAAAGTAAATCTCGGGATTTTGGGCATATCCATATTATTGTAAAATACGACTAGTACATAAAATAGCTTTACCTATTCCGATCACTATTGATAATGAATACATTCTATAATTTAGTTACTTCTGTGCGTATGTCGCGGACTTGATAAACGCCTAACTTGTTAAAGTGGTCTGCCTATCCCTGTTATGATTTTTAATGAGTGAATATTGATAACTTATTGACTTAAGTAGAACTGAATATTTCTTGAAACAGCACTAGATATAGGTCAATGATTGGAACTATATTGGCTATCTCTACAATTTGATACTCCATTTAAACTCAAACTATGGCGCTATCTAGCGGAAATTTATTAATTTTCCGGTTAGCAAGCTCAATCTTACAATTGGAAGTGGTGCCAAGCAACGCCGTGACCTAATTTTCAAAACACAGTTTAATTTAAAGTTATGGTCATGGCAGTTGCATTGCTTCAGAAATTAAAGGATGATAAAATTAAAATCTTTGCAAACTTAGTATTGTTTTAGTATTACACCAGCTGTTAGGATATTTAAGAAACAAATTCATATCAAATCACCCACATTATTAGAAGATTTAATTTTGAAAAGTGAGACAGCCATGTTGCAGCATATGTCAGAATTCTTTGGTCGTCTCACTAGGTTCTAACAATAGTCCAAAAATTTGTTAACAGTTTCGGTTAGTTTAAAATGTATACTTTGTTTGTATTTGTTTTTAACTTATCTAGTAGTATTACTTGGCACTTAACTGTGTATTTTATATTTTATCAAAAGACAATAGCACATTTCGCTACTGTATGGGTTATATAAAAGCTGTTATGCGACGATCGCTTCGATAACATACGGCATACAATTTGTGTGATAAAATTATCTCAATTACATTTTATGAGATAATTCATACTAAGTATTACTGCCCACAACTGGGCATATAGTTGTTTATATAATTAGGTAATCATCATTTCAGGACTATAATTATTTCCGTTTATTTGATTTTGCGTGTTTAAAATCGAATACCTTTGAGATAAATATATATCTCAAAGGTATTCGATTTTTTCCATAAGAATTAGAAATTTTACCTTTAAACAAGCAATTCTGATATATTTCTAGCAGTATATGCAGATTCTAAGAAACAGTTACAAGGATTTCCATGATATTGTATATACAGAGTTTCGATATAATTCGTGATCATTTTTGACAATCACTAATGTGATTTTATAATTGTCATACAAATGTTTGTACTGCGTCTGGGTGTTTACTATGTATTATATGTATGTATGTACAAAACTAAAATAGTTTATGTATTATGACCGTATTCTGGTACCCATAACACAAGCATATAAGCTTAGCTTATTTGTTTATTTATTTATTTAATTACTTATCTTATTTTCATCCTGGCGTTTTATGTTTTAATTCAATTACTTATTGCCCCACTTTTAAGTAACTGCTCATTTAACAGTTTTTTCCCACATATAATGACCATAAACATCAGGTCTTTAGTTATATGGTTCTCTCTCTCTCTCTCTCTAGCCCATTTACGTCCCACTGTTGGGCACAGGCCTCCTCCACTTTGGGAGGGATTATGGTCTACTGTGCCGCGCTGACCAGGCGTATTGGCACACGGTTTATTTTAGAGTTTTCCGTCTCTCACAGAGGGTGTTATCTGTGTGCAATATCCCTTAGCTGACTTTTACAGCACCCTTAGGAAGAGATTGGGGTGGTGACACTTGTATGCTTAGTCTGTCACCACACGGACAATGTTATATGGTTAACAAAATATTAATTCGCGGAAGTTACAAATTATTGTACATAAAAATATAACGCGTTGTGCACAGTAAGGACGAGGAAAATGGCTAAATATAATGTGTGTACCATTTTTTCGGTTTTATTATCCCTTTTCTTTACAAAAAATACTTACAGTCGCTTGAGAGCAGCAAAAAGATATTTTACTTACGTACCTAATTAATAAACTGTGAATTTTTTGGATTAAAGTGTTAAAAATATGAAAAGAATACATATTACCATGGCTTTTCCATGGGAAGTAGCAGAATGCCATGTGCTTACGAACTAAACATTTTATGTACCTATTCCTAATTCGTTTTCATCTCGAGATTATGGATATATAAAATACGCCATCATGGGTTCAATTTCATTATTCTCACAATATATTATTATATGTCATAGGTTTAATCCCAAAAAACGGGATGAGGGCAGGAATATTATTATGATGAGTATTTGTAGTTGTAGCAATAACAGCAATAATACACCATTTGTGAAAATTTCAACTCTCTTTCACCATTTTAGAGATACAGCCTGATGACAGACGGTCGGATAGAGAACTCTTAGTAATAGGGTTTTACCTTTTGTCAGAAAAACCTAAAAATTAAATAAGTAATAATACCCTACTGATGACAGACGGTCGGATAGGGAACTCTTAGTAATACGGATACAAAAGGTAAAAACCTTTTGTCAAATAAACCTAAAAATAAAATAAGTAACAGTAGGTACTCTACAAACATCCGTAATATAAAATAAGTTTATATTCGAACCTGAATTAAGACTTCTTCACTACAAAGGGATGCTGTAACCGGAAATAGCAATTCTGACGCAATTTTGACTGACGATTTTTTTTTAAACCAGGTGTGATATAACTTAAAAAACTATTTTATTTGAACTTTTACGAAGTACATTAATGTGTATTTAAGCTTGTCATTATGCTTTATGTTCGAATGATTGCGGGTTTGATTCCCTTTCAAGATAAGTCTATGATGTCCGGGTGTTTACTTTGAAACAAATAATATCCCTTAAGGAAATGTTACAATTCAGCAAAGCAACTACCTCGTAAATTTTCTAAGGCAATGATTTTTTTATAATCTCTTAAAGTTTATTTGGTAAATAGGAATAAAATCGACTAGTATCATGACATTGTAGTACGTCAAGTAAAAATTTGTTAGAAGAAGTTGTTAACAAAAATACGTTATGAGCCGAGATGTCTGCGGGCGGCTGATAACAAGAGCGAGGGTACGAGGCGCCCGCGGGACATAGCTCTGTACCTACCTAGTTACTGGATATATGTAGACACACAAATAAACTAACTACAAAATATGAGTTCAAATATAAGCCTTATATGAAACTTTCGTGTATACTTTGAAGGTTTTTGGGAAAAATCTAAACTAATATTATAAAGAGCTGTGTTAATATGTCCATGTCGACGATGTAGTTGCAATATTGATTTTTACTTTATGTATGCTAATTCTTGCTGTAACCACTAACATCTCTTTCAACCCTACTACCCTACATTATATGGACAAGAACTATGTAATATCAAATATGTCATATCTACGTGTAGAGCATAGAAATTTATAGATGGAAACACCTTGGAGTAGAGATGATTTCCTAATTGTCGGATATGAGGAAAACAAAATTAACGAAAAAGAATCTGTGAAAAGTTGTATTTTTACAATAAACAAGTGCTGCAATTTTCAGAATATGTATTGATTCGTTTATGTTATACCTATTCTCCTATATATTTATATTCTCCGTGTAGTGACGGATTAAGAATACAAGTGTTACCACCCCATCTCCTCCCCAGGGTGCTGTAAAAGTCAACTAAGGAATATTGCACACAGATAACATCCTCTGTAAGAGACGGAAAACTCGAAAATAAACCCTGTGCCAACACGCCTGGTCAGCGCGGTACAGTAGACCATAATCCCTCCTAAAGTGGAGGAGGCCCGTGCCCAACAGTGGGATGTAAATGGGCTGGAGAGAGAGAGAGAGAGATACATATTCTTGTAAACTTATCCATATGCTACATAAGCAATATACTCTTCACAAAATTGATTGATATGAAATATATATGTTACATCATTCTATTATATATGTTCGGTATACACTCATAGTCTGTCCTAAGTCAATACATAATTCATAGAGCAATAAAGATATATATATATCCGCACTTCGCTTCAACAAAACTCCATTAAATTTCTTGGCAGTACTCGCTTTTTATTTTTTACATTTTTTCGTCACAAAAGATTTCGTGACCCCAAAAATTGAGTTAATCTTATAACTTTGTACACAAAAGTACAATAAGAAAGAAAATAAAACAAATATGCTTGTAAAACCGTCCGTCTGTGCTGCAACACTTAGATATCTCGTATCTATTGTTGTTACTTTTAATCTTTTAATTAAACTTACTTGAGTTTATTTAGTATCTTTAGGAAACAAGGGAAAGTGATGTTTTTGTTCACTTGAATTTTGTTATAGACGATCAGAAACTTCAAATTTTGAACAAGCGTCATCTCTTTAGATGTCCTATACTTAGGTACTCTTTACCAAGCATGCAGAATTCGTAGACTTCTAGATGTGTATGTAAAAGACATGATTAGTACCGCCCTCTTTGTGACCTATCACAGAATATACTTAAATACTGCCTAGGCCTAGAGGTATAAATAGTATAACAGTATGTAAAATCGGTAGAGTCGTTTCACACACGAAATAAAATATGTAATATGTTTTAAAATATGGCAGTTAGAATAGAATCGATAAAAGTATTTTATAAATTTCCCTCTATATAAATATTTATAAAGTACAATACACATAATTCTATATGTGCGATCGTAGGTACAATGTTACGATTGGACCAGAATTCAAATACATTTCTAGCAAATGTGATGTAAATTTTGAGCTCATTATAGTCGGCGTAACTAAAAATGTGTGGTGACGTCACAAAGCATGAGCCTGCATGCATGCATGCATAACAACTCCCCCCCCCCATAACACCATGCATCATTACGTGCACCAGACACAATGCACCCGCACTCCGCCTGCATCTGACAAAACATTTGCTGGCGTGTGAGCGATGTTCGTAATCAATTTGAAAATTTGCGACACATTTTTGAGGGTGAAAATTGTTATATTTTTTATACATTTTTATAAGATTTAGATTAAATCTATTTTTAAAGAAATTTATTACATTCATTTGTTGTAATGTTATTTTTAGGGTTTCTTTTAAAAGTACTTTTTATATTTAAGAAATATCAAGCTTGAAATGTAAATATGTATTTAACAACGCACACATTCAAGCGCAGCCTGCTAGCGTAAATATATTTAAAGTTTTTTAAAGTTTTTGATCTCTTAACGCCGATAATATCTCCGAATTCAACCACTTTCGTAGTTTAAAAGCGTTGTATAGAAATTGTACAATAGCAAACATCAAGTCAATCCTAGCTCAATATCAGTAGTGAAAACATCATACAATATACCATTACGAGTGCTACCCTTAAACTAACCATTATACTGTACAAATCCCTACTTACATTGCTGTCAATCTCACACCTCAGGCCAAAGAAGGAGAAATCTGGATGATCCCAAATTAGATAGGCGGTAACGAGACGGCTTCCGCAGCAACGATAATGGGTTTTCTTTGCTGAAGAGAAAAACCAATTTCGTAGCTAAAACATCAAAATATCTAAGTCAAGTTGAGGATAATCCTTATGGTAGGCGGTAAGTATCTTATGTTTTCATATTGCTTTGTTTGTTGGGGGAACATGGCGGCGGTTATTCGCGCGTTTTCTATATCGATGATATTGTCATACGTAATACACTTACATGTTTTTTAGATTATTTCGCATTATTACAGGCTATTCTTTTATTTATTTTTTATAAGAATTATCACGTATTCTGTTTTAACTCGATATAATTATCGTTACTAGTTTATATATATGTTTAGTTTTCATTCTAGTGTCACTTCATCGTTTATTTCAAAATCTTTATACTTAAAAATATTATAAATGGGAATGTAACTCTGTATGTCTACCGGTCTGTTGCAGTTTCACATCAAAACTACTGAATCGATTTAAATGGAATTAGTACACGTATAGTCTACAGCTTGAGAAAACACACAATTGCACTAAAAAGTAGTTTTTAGTGCTAAAAAAGAGGATTACTAATTACACTTGTAAGACGTTGGTAGCAATTGGGATTGTTCATAATTTTTAACCTACAGTTTTTATATTATTTTCAGAAAATATAGACTATTTTAAGTAACTAATTTCAATATTATTGAAATATTCAATATACAGAATTTTTTTAAAAATCTTTAAGATATTACTTTAAATGTTGTGACGTCATCGTTTTACGCAATCTGTGTATAGACTTTTCTTGATAGACTTAATACAGATTGCACTTTATCTTTTCAAAGTTGACAAGTTGATATAATAGACCAATTTCAATTCCACTTCAGAGTAGTATATCCCTAAAAACGCCTTAATATTTTAAGTCCTTCATTTCAAGGGCAAATAGAGATCATTTGCTTTTTTAGAAAAATTATCGTTAATATAGCAAATTTTCTAAAAAAAAATGGATCATGATCAGAAACTCTATTTCCCGAAATGGTTTTCGAATTAAGAGTTTAAAAAAAATATGAACAATGCCCATAGCACGGATTAAAATTAATGTACGTTAATAATCAAGTATGTAATATGTTAAACTAGAATAGAAAATTAACCATTACCTTACTAATACATTAAACTAAAACAAAGCGACTATTTATTGTTACTCTACCGAAGAAATCCTGTTTTAATTGGACAAATAAAACTTTTTAATTACTTTCATTGTACTAAAAGAAAATAAAACTAAGTTATGCAAGTATTAACATTTTAGTCCACATTTAAATTGTTTGTTTTTCATTATGTTAGGAAACTTATTATTATTTAATTATCTGTGTTTTTTATTAAGTAGTCTGAAGTTTGACGTTTGAAATATCTTAAAAGATAGTACATTCTGAATTCTAATAAAAGCTCTATGAGAGATACTGGGTTCGATTACCACGATAACAAAAATTTATGTGATGAACACAAATACTTGTATTTCGTTTGGTTATTTCATATTATGATTTTGTTATATTTTTATTAAAAGTAGTATAAATATATAAAAAATTTTAAAAAGAATCCATGGTTACATAAAAAACCAATCTGAGCAAACCGTTGATATTTTATATGAAAAGTTTATAAAAAATATAGGAACTGCAAACGATTTTGATAACAATACGCGTAATATAATTATGTAAGTTTTTTAATAACAATCCTTAGAAATTATTAATTAATATACAAAAATCATCTTCATAACATCACTCCTTTTTCCCATGGGGGTAGACAGAGATTACAGAATAGAGACTATAGATATAAAGATACAAAAATAACAGTCCTTAAATCCCGAATTAATTTGATTAATGTTAATGTTAGTTTCAATTTTTTTAGTTATCTAATTGGTTAATATACACATTTAGAATACGCTTATATAACATAAAGAATATGCTGTCTGGCAATTAGATATATATACGCTAATAATATAATATATAATAATATTATAAAGCGGAAGAGTTTGTTTGTTTGTTTACAGGCTCTAATCTCAAGAATCACTGAGCCGATTTGAAAAATTCTTTCTGTGTTAGATAGGGCATTTATCGAGGAAGGCTTTAGGCTATATAACATCACGCTACGATCAGTAGAAGCGAAGCAGTAGTGAAAATTTTCTAAATTTCACGCGGACGGATTCGCTGGCAACAGCTAGTACGCTAATAAAAGGTCATGAATGTCATGATCGATAACTTCAACGTTGTTCCTAAGAATTTGCTGTTGTTTGTTATTTTGGTTAGTTTTGAAACAATTTCTTGTTTAATCTATACTAATACTAGCTGACCCGGCAAACGTTGTTTTGTCATACTAAAAAAAAGGTTTGAAAAATAGATTTTGGCCGATTCTCAGACCTACTGAATATGCATGTAAAATTTCATAAAAATCGGTCAAGCTGTTTCGGAGGAGTACGGTAACTAACACCGTGACACGTGAATTTTATATATAAGAAGATTATAAAGCTGAAGAGTTTGTTTGTTTGTTTAAACACGCTAATCTCAGGAACCACTGGGCCAATTTGAATAATTCTTTCAGTGTTACATAGGGCATTTATCGAGGAAGGCTACAGACTATATAACATTACGCTACAACTAGTAGAAGCGAAGCAGTAGTGATAAATGTAGCAAAAACGGGGAAAATTTTCTAAATTCCACGCGGACGGAGTCGCGGGCAACAGCTAATTATACGAGTCATGGCTTCATGATCGCTTTACAAAATGTTGTTTTCACTGACTTTGTACACTTCACTGAACACCGTTAGTTTAATACACCATTATATTAACATCGAAACTCAACTTACAGAGTTAAGAACACATTAAATATTCTTAACAACAGAGTACGAAGACTGTCTGCAATGTCGATGGCTCATTACCATTCAAAAACAAACATAAAACCATACTAAAAATATTTCTAAAACACTTTAATAAAATATTTCAGAAGACATAAGACCGCCACGAATATTACACCGACTACTGCCTTTATAAGGCTATTACAAACCGCTATAAAAACAAAAACACAACCCTGCCACCGATACTGTAAATAAAAATAAACCCTGCACTCTTCATAATGGGGTTCAATTTATAATAGACGATATGTTCAGTGTTAGTCCACAGGTGAAGCATCTGTTATTTTGTGAAAATATAAAGTTTTTCGCAATAAATAATGCAACGTTACTTTGAGAGCGTATGTAAATATCAACAAGAATACTTATATTTTTACAAGAGAATTGTAACTGAGCCGCATGTTTATCATAATGTTTGTTTATGTTGTGAAAACAGAGGGTTAAGACTTCTTTAATCCACACACATGTGATACTAGTCACTAGACAAACAATAAAGTAATCATTTATAAGAACTCATTTCACTTACCTTTATAAGATTGAAAAATAAACATTCTCATGAATGAGTAGTGGTATTATTTATAGAAATAGCTGACTTACGAGTATATTATTTTGTTAGATGTTAAGTATTATGTTGTTTTAGGTTAAACTTAATAAAAGTGTGTGATGTCTATGTGAGTTTCTATATATATGTACTAATTACAAGAAAAATATCGGATTAATGAAAACTTTTGTACACGTTAAGGATCGATGAAAATAAACTAAATCAAAAAGGTACCATATAATTCAGACTAGGACTTCCAGGATTACAAAGTTCTTAAGAAAGTTTCCCATTGAAGCGTGTTTTTTAGTTTTTAAACTAAAATTATTATAATATTTTCTAACACTTGCGCGACTCATTTGTTTAAATAAAACTACTTTTTACTTGTAATAACTGATCGTAGAAGACACATTACAGCTCAGTCTCACCCGTGACCATGGTGACTGCAAAGTATACGCGTCTAAATCCGTAAAAAGTAGTTTTATCTAAAATTATTAGTAAAAGTTGGTCCTAAAATTTATATTTTACAGAAAATTTTTTTGTGCCTTATGAAAATTAAACTTTTTTTAAATGAAACTGCGTTGAGTAGTTAGTAGTTAATGAGTTTTTTTTTACGTGCTGTAAATAATAATAGCTATTATTTATAAATTTTGTAATGGTGTTCCAGATGTTGTTGGAAATGGTGTTGTTTTTGATTTCAATCAAATTATAGGAATTATTGCTACAACAAAGTTATTAGAGACACAAGTGTCGCTGAGCGCGCACGCTTCCCATGTGCTGTTTGAACTGCTAACTGGATTGCTGCAGAGCATTTACTTATTCAACACCTCACAGTTACATTAGCTGCTATGATATGAACTAGAAATGTTACTGAGATTCAACTTAAGTTTGACTATCAACACGTAGAATATAATTTTGGCTTTTAATAACTTGGTCTCGAACAGTTTATCGAATTTAAAAGCAAACTATAAAATACATACATATTTGGCAAATAACATACTGACGTATTTCTCATACAGTAATAATAATTGCATGTTTTGTTTTGTTACAGGTAAGTAACTGGTGAACACCCAAGGTTTAAAGAATACCATTAAACTACTGACGATTTGCTTTACATTGGTAAGTTTAAAAAATTTCCATATCATTAGGAATGAAATCAACAATCATACGATTTTCTATTAGTAATTTTGGTTAAAACTTCTTATAATTACGTAAGTTATAAACATTCAGAAAAAGATTATAAATGTTCTATAAATTATATTCAAATAAATAATACTTAAATAGATCCTATAATCTAGGTAAGTAGTTAAGTCAAGATACAATAATTAAAGACCATATCATACACAACAAGAAAAAATTGTAAAGAGGAACGATGAACAACATAATTGTTAAATAAAATAAGAGTTTTATAGATTTAGAGACTATTAATTTGTCAATTTATTAAAATGCAATGAAATGTGCAACAATACAAAGCTTTATCTTTCAATTCAACAGAACTGTTATTACATAATTACAACATGGGACTGTTACTACATAATTACAACATTTATACTCAATATTAAATGGCAGTAGACCGTTGTTAACTGTACCAGCGCTTATCCACCACTGAACCCTAAGCAATGGCGACATCCCATTTTATAGAGAAGTGTGGGGATGTCGCCGCATGATTTTACAACTACCCATATTTTAATATTCTTTTATAAAATGTTTGCATTAATAATTACTATTGTTGTTTTGTAGCTAAGTACTCGAGTTGTTGGCATAAAATAAGATAAAAGTAAGTGTAACATGGCATAATGCTTACATAATGTTACATATATTTAGTCTAAATTATTTAATTTATTGTTATAGAGTTAAACAATTTAAGATATCAAGAACTCCGAGTATATGTTTAATAAAGGCTTCAACAGAATTGGCCGTCGACTCCTGTTGTTGATTAACATAACAGATCTTATATGATAATGTTCTATCAATATGCCTATTGGCATCAGGCCTTTGTATTTATCGAGTGCACATGACATTACCGATTGTTGATTCGTCATAGCGGTTTTGTGATGGAAATTAGATCATTTCAGCTCTATTGTGTTGACATAAATTGTATTTTGTTTCATCATATGTGATGACGTCACCATATTTGAGTGACTAGTGTAGAATACATGTAGAGTCACTTTAAAGCCAACTTTGAACATATTCGAAATCACATAATCTCAAGTTATGCTAGAAAAATCATTATCATTCGAATGTAGAATTTGGATACAATCCAAAATAAATGGCTCAAAATTGTCTTTATTGACTGTCCATGTGGTTTTCTGTGTTATTCTGCAATGTAATGTTATAGAAATTTTAAAAGATATTTCATTTTCATGCGTAGAAATCTGACATCGAACAAAAATTCTGTTACTGTTTCACAAGTTTCTTAATTGGTTAAAGAATAGAAAGTCAAATATTTGTCATTAAAATACACAAAATAAAATGTAAAAGCATTAAAATATTTAAAGCTCCTTTCATTTTAAATTTAATTAGGCAAATAAAATGTAGAGGGCGCTGAAACTTGGTAATTAACTAAGTAGATAAACATAAATATCGAGTAAGATATACATCGCTTAATTAGTTAAAACTTTAAGTATTGACTTGAAATTAGCCGCGATGTCAGCGATAAGTGGATCTTAAGGAAATGCTTAGCTCTGTATTGCGGAGATGCGAAGCCTCTGTTTGTATAACTCGTAATGTTTTAGTAAATTAGTAAATATATAAATCTGTTAGGAATTTTAATTCTTGTTCAAATATTGATGCGTGTGCTTCCGCAGTCCATGTTACCAGCTGCGCATGAAAATGTAAGTTCAATTCTCACGAAGTATTAAACTTTTCTCGTAGAATTAAAATAGTTTCCCGACTTCATATTTTATCAATATCCAACAGTACAAAAGTGTTAACTATTTTGTCAACTATAATATGCGTAGTTGTACCTAGTGCGTGATGCATATACATACAGACAGAAAAGACAAGACAACAAATTATAACCTTATGTTGACTTCAGTTTTGCTAATAAATATTGTTACTTTGAACTATTTGTTCAGATACAAATATTTATTTTTCAGATGTTTAAGTATAGATTGGATGCAAGCGGCACAAAACTGCTGAAATAAAAGGTGTTCTATGGGGGAGGCATATGTCCAACAGTGAACGAAGAGAGGCTGATGGACGGATAGGTTGGAAGTATAGATAAATAATTAATCAGAAACTGAATAAATATATATCTAATCTGTAACGGACTGGAATATGAGAACTAGGCATTATTTAAGGGCCTACATCAATATTATCGTATATCATCGCCGACACGTACATATTAACACAGCCAGTAGGCACAGAAAATGAAGAATTAGGGATACTTTTCCTATTTACTCAAAATCTACTAAATATATTTTAATTCTGATTTACGTGTTTCTATATATGATAGTTACTTATGTTTTTAAAGTTATTTCATTAGTTAATACGCGATAATAGACCGACAAATGAAAAAAATAAAAAATTTGAGAGGTTGTTTCGCCAAGATTTTCTATCGAGAAAACTTTTTTCAATCGCGTTTCTGAGTTTATGCGATCCTAGATAATATATTGAAAAAACATATACTTAAAAATTAGAGCTCTAGCCATTCAATCTAAAGAAACAATGAAAATTTCGTACATAGAAAAATGCACGAAGCTATTTTGGTATCCTCTTAATGCCTAGTTCTCATAACGAGTAGTACTACGGATTAGTTGAGTGTCTCGACCAGACGACCGACCTTCATTATAATCTGTAATTAGATTTTTTCATTAGTAGCGCCTACAATTGGACCGTTGACACTTTCATATTGAATATATCTTAAATGACTAATATATATATTAAACAAATAAATAAATATTCAAGGACATTTCACAAAACGTCCGCTGGTCCCAAGCTAAGCTTATATGCTTGTGTTATGGGTACCAGAATACGGATAGAATACATATACTACTTTTTCTTTTGTAAATAAATACTTATAATACATAGAAACACCCAGACGCAGTACAAACATTTGTATGATAAACAGAAAAATCACACAAATGATTGTCCCGAGCGGGAATTGAACCGAATAATATTATATTTAATATATAGAGATGGGTTTCGTGTGTTGGGCTAACAGTAGGTATATAAGAAAAAGTCGATTGCCTGATGTATTAACGCAAAATCGAAACAATATACATGCTGCTTCCTATCATAATAACCAAAATGGTTTATATTGAAACGAAATCTTTAAAGTAACGGGCTAAGCGAAATTTTGTACTTTAATAAAACATTGACACTTCTTTAACCAGCCATCGCGCGTCGGTGACTCCGACTCGTATATCTTTACATGGTTTTTGAGGAAATGCGAATAGAAATTAAAAAAAATCCCGGTATTTTCAAATTTTTGAAGTGAAAACTTCTTTAGCGGCGTTGAGCACTTTTTCTGTAATGGGTATAAAATCTTAAACTCGCGTCAGGACACGTGACCTGATCGAAAAAGCGTAAGACTACTAGCTAGCTACTATTGATGCGGTCTTTATTAGACATTTAAATAGGTTCGAATCAAAACTGTTCGTTTCTTACTTCAGCTACCATAAACCTATCGTATCAGTTTTAGAGATTGGCGATGATAGTTCTGGTAATGATGATGGTGAAAATGTCGTTGAAATTATGGATGAAAGTTGATTTTTCGGAGAGATAAACTTTTTAATGTAAAATAATTGTAATAGTTTTAAAGTGTTAAATTTTTAATGTAATATAAATTGTCATGTTTGTGTACGATAGCGCAATAAATGAATATTGTATTCTACCACATAAATGATAGTACTTTTATACTGATAAAGCAATTGGTGCAAAATTATTCCCTAACCATTCCAAAATATCAAACATGCTCAACGTTAATAATCAAGTTTTCACTTCTGCCGGCACTCCCGGAGTGCAACCCGTCTTTTTTTTTACTGATGCTTCACCCTTATCGTGATGTTATAATATATCCTAAAGCTTTCCTCAATAAGTGGACTATCCAACACAAAAATAGTTTTTCAATTTGAACCAGTAGTTCGAGATTAGCGCGTTCAAACAAACAAACAAATTCTTCAGCTTTATAATATTAGTATAGAAGTATAGATAATATTATTTAATACAACCTAAAGTTTTAACATATAACAACTGCGTAGTATTACTCTTTTTTTTACTATAAAACAAAGTCGTAATTTTTGTAAGTATGTCCCTATGTGAGCTTATATCTTCAGAAATACGCAACGAATCTTGATGTGGTTTTTTAATAGATAGAATGGTTCAAGAGGATGGCTTTTTTCGCATAATTTATTGAGGTTTGCTGTATATTGGATGAGATATAATTACATTTGTAGAGAAATTCGAACGCGCGCGAGCTATAAATGAAAACGCTGCCTTATCTATGTGAGGTACAACACACTAATGTATGAAGGAATTGTTTGTTACCTATAGTTCTTCAAAAAAGTCCGCGAGGGCTATATGTCTATCTTTTAAGGAAAACCCGCTGTACCCATAATAATGTCAAAAAAATAATCAAATTTAATAGGGTGTTTTCAAAAGCTATTTATGTGTATATAGTGATATTTTTTATCAAATTAAATAGATTAGTTAGCTTACGCAATTTTTATAGATTATGACTGCTCTTTACAGCATGCAATTTAAATGAATATCTTAGGAGATATGACGAAAAAAGAATTACGCGCAACAAAATAAAATACTTAAACTGTTGCGAGCTGCTGAACTCTGTGAGCAACGCGAACGTTTCGTCGGTCTTCTATCTATATACTCCAATGTTTGGATATGTAAGGATGTTTATTGTGCTTTCACATAAAAAAACTACTGGATGGATTTTTTTGAAACTTTCCAATGAAAAATGGAATAGACAATGAACTTATTCTTTATCCTTTATACCGCGGGTAACACCGCGGGGCACAGCTAGTACACATATATAACAAACTTCACAAAGTTAGAAGATCAGCGTTTTAATTAAAATAATTATGAAAATACCGAGAACAATTGTCGAGCTTCATATTACTTTATAATATGAGAGACATTTTAAAATTTTGCCAGCGCTGTATTCGCTAATATATTATATCCGGTTTAAAAGTATTAGATTTTCATAACCTCGTGAAAAAATCAGGGATCAGGACATTCTAAAAGAAGTAACATATGATACGCAAATTACGAGATTTTAAACTCCAAATCTTTCTATTTTCTCCTCAGACCTTTAACGTTCCATTGTTGGGCACGGACCTCCTCTATTAAAGGGTGTTTGATCAACTCTGCCTCTCTTATCAGGCGTGTTGACTTAATGTTTAGTTTTGAGTTTTCCATCTCTTACTAAAGATGTTATTTGCTTATAATATGCTTCAGGTGGTTTTTCACTTTGGGAAGAAATGGGAAGGCGACAATTGTATTTTTACACGCTTTATATTAGCTTCACTTGTATGTTTATTTGTATGTTTGTTTGTATGTTTGTTTGTATGTATGTTTGTTTGTATGTTTATAACCGACTCCTTTGGACGCTATTTTGACCCACTTTAAACGGTCAGATTCTATTCAAATTTTGCACACCTGTCAAAGACCGATGACAATGCAATGATTCGATTAAAATATCCGATTATCCTGGTTAGATTCGCCAGGATTCATTAATCTCTTTCCGGATCCTTTGCATGAGAGTAAGAGAGAGGGCTAGTACGCGAACTACGCATGCGCGCATTTCCAGAGAAACTCTTTTTTCTATTTTTTATTTGGGTTTTCTATATAAAGCGTGTTTTTTAGTTTTTTTAAACTATTATTTTTATTAATACATCACTGTACGGAAAATCTTGTTTATTATCTTTATTTAGTAAAGTAGAATTCCAATGTAGAATCAATAACTTAAAATCAAAAGTAATCACTGTACAATAAGATCAAGTCCTATAGATAAATGTGTTACCATTAGGACAGATAAATACGCACAAATAGGGCGTAACAGCAATTGATGCCTTCATTGAAATAGAACGCTTGAAGCAAGTACCAGGCTATCAGAAGTAGTCGGAGGTGCGCGGCTCGTTTACATTTTCAATAGTGGTAGCAGTGTCCTGTAACATTAACATAATTGCACCGAGCACTCTATTGATTGGCCAGCTTGTATGATACCACTCGCATTTGTTCCATTACCAACATTCTCTGCAATTCTTATTTAATATTTTTTGTAATATTCCTACAATTATCAATAAAGGTTTTAAGTTTCGACGTTTCAAGCTTACGAAGTCACAGGCAACAGCTAGTTTTAAAATAACGAGCAAAACTTTGATCATAATAACCTGTTTATGTCAGTCGGTCAACAATCCTAACTAGGTTATTCTCAAATATTGTAATAAAATATTTATTTATATACTTCTATATATATTTGCCTAATCCCCTCGTACCGCACAAACTTCATTGTTATGTAAATACATTGATATTTTAACACGAAATGGAAAAAGCGAAGTATTTTTAGTTGTATTTACAAAATAAATGTTTGTAAACTATAGTGGAAATGTATCCATCTATGTAGCCTCTATTTAATTTCCTGTGAACGAGTTCGGAGCGACCGTCAGCGCGGACGATTGTTCAAAGATATATACTTAGAGAATAGAAACTATTAGTTAGTAAGTAGACTAGTAGACTAGTAGATATAGCGTTTTTTTTTAGATATTTATATACATTTCACACAACTTTGTCTAGCAAAGCAAGTAACCCAAAGAAAGCTATATTTTTATGCTTGTGTTATGGGTTACCTTTATTTTGTAAATACATACTCATAATACATCGAAAACACCCAAACGTAGTAAGTACCAACATTTGTATGACATTTATCGGTATCGAACCTGCGACTTCGTAAAAGGCAGTTTTACTGTGTGCAAAGTTAGATACTCAGATACTCATATAATGGTAATAAACATTTACACGTCATAATAATATAAATACAACATTATACATAATATAATTTGTATGTATGTATTAAGATAAAATTGATGAGTACATTAATCGATACTAGTTAAAAATAGCGAAAAAATTGCACGTCAATAATAAATAATAGAACGGAACAGTTCAATGTTAAAAAGAAAATTAAAAAAAAAAGAAATAGTAAAAATAAGAAAATTATATACATAGATACCATACCGGTATTCTACTTATGTCATAAAAACAAATTAACATAAGTATTATAAAATAATATTACATTTTGCAACTACAAATTAATAAATTCATCGTAACTATAGAACGTTTAATAATGTAGGAGAATGTATTATTGCACTATCTGATCCAATGTCTGCTGATGCCAAATTATTATACAAACTTGTTAAAGTAGGTTTAGATTTAAGAGAATAATAATTGATGTAATTTAGTTTTAGTGAAGCCTTGTGAGGACGACATGGTCGCTTTCCTTTGCGTACCAAGTCCTTAAATAAAGATTAAAAAAAAAACAATAAACCACTCTAGAACGTTTGCTCTATACGCCAGCGTTTCAATCGCGCCTTAAAAGATGATATGGAGGGTGCTGCAATTACTACATCTGGAAGTTTATTATAGACTTCTGGACCCATAACGCGGGTCAGTTTGCAGGATTTGGCAAATGAACGAGCCACCGGGACCAGCCTATCAGCATGTCAGGTGCTATATGGGTACACGTCGCCACGACGTTTATAAGAGTCTATGGAGACTCTTACATATACTGCGATCTGCAGGATTACAATGCAAGGCAATGTAAGAATCCCCAGTTTTTAGTAAAATGGGGTCGTACAGATGTGCCCTTCGACACCCTTGCCACAGCTCTAACCGCGCGCTTTGCATCCACGCAGCCACTCTGCACATCGGCCTCACAGCTCAGTGCCGTACTGCAGCAGCGAGTGCACAGTGGCGAAATAGCACTCGCGAGCAACATCCGCCGGCACCACGCGAGCCACACGGCTAAGCGCATAGCAAGCGCTGTCCAGTTTCGGCGCACAATTTCTGTATATGGTTCTCCCAAGTCAATCCTTTGTCTAATCGAACCCTAGGAACGTCGCACTGTCGACCTGCTTGATAGTCTTCGTATCTACAACCACTTTAAAAGGCTTACGTTGCCTTCCCGATATGTTGAATGCTATGTACTCGGTTTTAGTCAAGTTGAGGACAAGCCCGTTCGAGCTAAACCACTACGTCATCTGCGTACATTAACACATCTGCCTCTGCCACATTCTTCGGGAGGTCATTCAGCAACAGTGAAAATATGTAGAACATTTGAGACAGAAGATCCTTGTGCCACGCTCTTAGTTGATGGGAGCGGATCCGATCTATTGCAGCCGTCGCCGGCATCAACCACCTGCGTTCTCTGTCGCAGCAGGTCAGTCAGCATGTCATGTGCTAGTCCCCGTATGCCACGTGTTCCAGTTTAATGGCGAGCACACCATGGTCAGCCACATCGAATGCCCGTGATAAATCGCCGCAGAGGATAGCTACATGTAACTTATGCTCCCGAGCAGCCATTACGCGCCCTATCAACTCGCGAGTAAGAGAAGTCGTTGAACACTCCTCCCGATAAGCGTATTGACGGTCGGACAGGGCGCTGGCGTCTAACAGGTATTTACTAAGTCTTGAACTTAGCCCGTTCTCCAATATCTTAGCAATGGCTGGAATGATAGAAACAGGTCTATATCCGTCAATGTCAGTTCATTTGCCTTTACCCTTGAATATCGGCGTCACTTTACTGACCTTCATGGGTTTCGGATAAGATCCTTCTTTCAGGCAGGCATTGTAAAGTGAAATACCGCGATGTGAAATACCGCCTCCGCAGTGAAGGGCTTAAACCGGAGCGAACGGTCCACTAGTGCATGCGCATCAGACAGCATTCGGAGGATATCAGCAGTATCGGGTGCAGGTGCACCGCACGCTGTGGCCGCATTCAAGAAGCGAAAGTTCATGGCGTCAACCGCCGCCTTAGCGTTGTCGAAGGTTACGCCATCATGGTTATGTACTATTTCAGCGAATTTAATTTTGGGAGTGTTATCTGTTACACGAACCACTAGTCCACTAGCCCCATTAAGTTGTTCTCTTTGCATCTTCTTACTCTCAATACCTTTAAGATACTGACTGCCGAATAGTTCGGTGATATGCAAATTTAAAAAGTTACTTATGATGTATTAAGGTCATAGCTCATTAAAGCCACCCGGCACCAACCCCGCACCGCCTCGTCGCACGGCGTCCACTCGTTGTCGACAGGTGTTCCACGGGTGGACACCGTGTTATCACCAATAATCGTGGCGCGGTCAACCAGTGGACCCCGCGCTGCCCGCTGGTGGACGCCGCGTGGTCTACGACTGGAGACCGGTTAGTCCAGGACTTTTCGGGCGGGTAGCGCGTGGTCTGCTTCGGACCAGCGCGTTGGTTATGCGCAGTCAGGGCAAGGCAAGCATGCGAGCAGCGAGTTGTCACCGAGTGGTCAACCCTTGGTCCGCGCGTGGAGGGCTTACGACAGAGGCGACCCGGTGACGCTACGGAGTTGATGTAGTGAGCGCATACCCATACGAATCCATATCAAGAATACTAACCGCACGAGGCGAGGCGGTGCGGAGTGGGTGCTGGTGGCTCTAATGAGCTGTGACTTTTAGACATCTCCTAATTAAGTATTTAGCTAGAAATATTCATGAGTTCTTAATGAGTGTTCGTGTAATACTTTTACCTTCAGGCTATTAAATCTTTCGATATAATTATCCTCCATAGAACACCATACCTTATTATTGGTAACATTATTTTGTTTTATAAAACCAGACAAGTATGAACACAAAAGTCTCGATTTACATGAGGACTTTAATTATATAATATTCCTTTTACCTCTTTAATAATCACATCAACGGACACATTGGTAGGTTTTGTTGCTTGATGGGTTTTACTTTGTGACTTTTTAAATAAGTATCTTTTTTATATTTTGTTTGTAAATAAATAAATATAGAGCAAATCTTTTGAAAAAAAAAAATTTAAAATTAATTAAATTTTGAAATTAAAAATTATTCAAAATTACCTATTAGGTTTGTAATAATTAAATTTGAATTTTCACATTTTAATCCACCTAACCTACCACAATATGATTAAACTTCATAATTATGTCAATCATTCTTACAGAAAATACTTAGATGCGCTACAAACATTTATATGACAAGTAAAAATACCACAAAGATGATTATCCTATGCGGGGATCGAACCTGTGGCCATTGTGAACGGCAGTCTATTACATGAACCATTCTTAACCACAAGACCCGTCTAAACCTATTTTAAAACCACGAAATTGATTGTCTACGAACACTATGTTTATATGTTTGTATTTAAATAAATCCCAGTTTCTTATATTTGTCATCAAAAATCTAAATAAAGGACCAATTTGTAAATGTTTAGGTAAGTACTTGACATTCAAAAAGGCACAGTAGTGCATTACGTCTTGGGGTAGCGGTTTCTGGCATCAGTTAGCACAGGGGACACCGACAGAATTGGCAATTTTATTTGTCTGATTTAAATTCTGTAAGTATATTTTGGTAAATTTAAATAACAAATATAATTAAGTATATTTGGTTTGTTTTTCTTGTGATTAATTAACAAAATATTTTATTTGTGACAGATGTTGAGGTGACAATCTTTACAATATATAAAAAACAAGATTATGTACAAAAGCAGTGTATTCAGTTGAATCAAATTCTCTATTACATTTTTCATTATTGACACTCTTGTGTATCAGAAAAGTGATGCTATCTGATTTACCACAGGACTTGCATTTTACAAAGACCAAGTCTTTTCCGCTACCTTATTCAATACCTATTTATCGGCTATTAGTTACACATAGCACGAAGTTAAAGGCACCCTTATTACGTGATTTAACAAAAATATTTCTGCTGAAGACAGGCTCTAATAATCAATTAGGTTACATAATAGTTTAATATTATTAAATGTGTATTTACTTACTTTATTCTGATACAAAAATATCTCCATGTCGACACAAAACTTCCTTCCTAATATAAAGTTGGCGAAAAAACTTGTAAGTAAACTGCTCTTTCTGATGTTTTCGCTTAATTCCAATACAGAAATAAACATAGAGAATGACATCGGAGGGTGATTATCGATGCAGATATGTAATCTTATTTGACGTGAAGCACCAAACTTTACCAATTCCAACGACCATATTTGTATCCAACATCATACCTACGCTACCCCCACGGTACACTCAAGATTGATTGGAACATCAGAAAGGGAAAATTAAGGCTTCGTAAGGCAATATTTTAAATTTATTTGCTTTTGCGATGCAAATTATGAAATAGAGATGGGGTGGCACCGCTTTTTATTTCCTTCCTTTTAATCGAATGGGGGAATCTTTTGTTGATGTATTTAAGACCGAGAACTGTTTGCTCGACGGTTTTAAGGTGTGTTTTATATCTGGAGGAGCTAATACCGTAAAATGTTATTTGTCTTTGAATAATGGTTCTGATAAAAAAATAAGTATTCCATTAATTTTATTCGCTTGATATTTTATGCTGAGTTTTTGAAATTCAATGTTGAGATTAGATCGTTTATATTTGAACTAGTGAAATGAACTCAATTTTTATGCTGATTGTAGCATATCACAAATGCAAATTCTATCTCAAATTATTGTTATTATAATCAAATAATGGAAATACGTGTTTTAAATTTTATTAGTTTGCACATTTTTCAGAGCTTTGTATTTTAGTGTTGCGTTCTTGAATAATATTATATCCATGTTCATCTTGCTATATTAATATGTACTCCAAGATCAAAAAATAAAACCAATAGCAAAAAATCTATAATTTCTATCAAAATCTCTATTACTGAGTAAAGTCGTGCTGATAACTAGATAACTGAAAGTATTTCCTCAAACAATATTTAATATCAATGTAATAAGTAACAGATAAGAAGTACAATGAAGGGCACGTAACGTGCACCTCGATATTCCCAATAATAAGACGAAGTAATCTAACTGGTGCTCGTCAGATAACATAGGTCGATCCCGCGGGGATCTGCCTTCTTAGCCTCGCTGTACACCAGGCTAGTGTAGGCTTACATGGGACACATCAATATGGCTAACTAAATATTATTGAAAATATACATTCAGGATATGTTTTTTTTTTTACCTCTCTCTGCCCTCTACCTCTCAGGATATGTGTGTGATTTACTAAATCTCAGTGTCTTTATTTTTTTATGCCTAAGAATATGTGTGAGATATATTAATCGGTATTTATAAATAGCATTTTAAAAAAAAAGTTGTTTATGCATAATTTTATCATCATCATCATAAGCATCACGCCTTTTTCCCATGGGGGTAGACTATGCGAGAGAGCGCCATCTGCTACGATCTAAACATTTAATTTTATTTGGCAACAAAATAATCTTAGGCTATAGATATCATTTGGATCTCAATCTATGTTGGTCTTTGGTTGGTTTGGTTTGGTTTATTCTTTCAAAATCTTAAGTTTACGTGTGATTAGTATGAAGATATAATAATACGAGGGTTTTTATCTCTTAATGTAAATTCTTAACATAAATAAATAAATATTCATGGACATTTCACAAGTAATAAAGGGAGCTAGGTAAGGGAAAATGGGGACTAAAAATTAATTTAACTAAAATTTAGCTACACAAATATGTACATCATATGTATAAAAATTATAAATATCACACAAATGATTGTCCCGAACGGGAATCGAACCCGCGACCTTGTGAACGGCAGTCCGTTGTCTGAACCACTAGACCACGGGGCCCGTCATATATTTTACTAGCTCGAATCCAAGCCACAATATATAAACTTAAAGCATCATAGCTACAAACTACGCTGGCGTAGTTTGTAGCTATGATGCAAACTTACATATGACTTATATAAATGACCTTTACAGACTTATAGGTCAGTCTTCTGGAAGACTGACCTATAAGTCTGTAAAGGTAATATATAACCTTTTCAAATATTCGAAATTATTAATACAAATAAATAGATCGTTCTGTTTAAAAAAATACATAAATAGACTCATTACAAAGTAAACAGCGGCGCCCTCTCTCCAGACCTCTCATTATTTAATATATTATTTTAAAGTGACGCTTAAATTTTCTTTAATATTTTCTTTTGAATATAAAATGTGCATAAAATATTCAATATGAATCTGAAACCAATTTGTAATTTTGAATAAGTATGAACACGAGAGAGAACTTAATATATTTAATAAGTTTTTAGAAAATATATGAAATCGTATTTTCGTATTCAAATTTTGTAAAGCTGTTAAACCGATTATTCATTATTTGCTAAATATTTTTTTTTACTTTGAACTTAAAAGAGAATTTTACGAGGTTTTAAATTAACTTTCGAATGCATAGTATACTTAAGAGCTCTGTATCGTCTATTGAAGTTATCTTATTTGTAGTTTAAGTTCATAAACTAAGTTTAGAAGGGGCAGTGTAGCAGGCTACATATCTTAACAAAAACAATTGCAGAAGTAAGATTGTTGAATGATGACCACGTACTGATTGGCGAAGAGTAGAGCAATACAATATAATTGAGGTTGCAGCCACTGTATTCTGGTGGTTTAGGACCACGCTTTGTGTTTTTAAATGCTAGGAGCTTATGTCTAGCAGTACAGCTAGAAGCTAATAAATGAAGGATTGGATAAATTATTTGTGTATTAAATTCATATAGGCCTAAATAGCTTAGCACCATGTAAACTCATACTAAAATGCTACAATTCGCAGTGTTGCTCGTTCTACTAGTTAATACGATTATATCTTTCGGAAAATAGGATCCCGTTTGGCTTTACTACCGACAATTAAAAGGCTATGGATTAGAATTAGACGAGCAACCGAGCTCCGGGCTACTTCATACATTGATCGTTGAAGAAAACTTTTATATATTTGTTGTATGTACAAGCAATTGACAAACGTATCGATAGCGAAGTTTAGTTTCATAAACAAATGTTTTTAGTTTTAACTAGGACTAAAATAAATTAGACCTCTTCCAAAAGTGGTCCCTGCAAATCTAATATTCCGATAGCATAAGTGTCGCGGCATAAGATATCAATAAAAAGAAAATATTTTCTGTACTTTAATTCGTTTTTTTACGTAATTTTGTCTAAATTGCCCCTTAAATCATGTAGTATTATTTGGAAACATCCCATAAATAGGATGTCATTAACCCTTCCACATCCCGAAGGCATCGTAAAACTGACTAGTAGTCAGCAAAGAGAAGATTACTACAAGGGAAGCAAAACTTTGTGCGGAAACCATAAAAAATAGAATCGAATTCGTGAGGCCCATAGTAAGATAAGAGAATACATCACTATCAGAGGAGGTTGGGGTGCAGGCCACACCTTCATATACAATGAAAAAAATGGCAGAACAGTGTTTTGTATACGTTCCATTCACACATGGTCGTTTCTAAAGTCGTCAGCTTGTATCATAGGTAACAGTGAATGTAATGAACTCACGACCTTTTGAAAGACAGCCAGCATCGCAGTAACGAGGCCAGTTTCCTTACATACAAACATACTGTTGAACTGTATGTCCGTTTTACAGTACATACAGATAAATTGTTTATTGTTTTAAATCTGTAAACCTCATATTTTGTTGTACAATGACTAAGATAGTTTTAGTAACCGTGTGATAGGGAGTTTTTTATAGTACTCCACTTAATATCAAGAAATAACATAATAAATTAAAATTTATACATGTGGTGACGTAACATTCACTGATAAAGAAAGGCAAGTTTTAAATAAATTCTATACCAACAGGCGTGATTGGTTATAAATTGACTAGATAGCTTCTGAAGTGGAGGAAGTCCATGCCCAATGGTGGAGCGTTAATGGGTTGTGAAAATTTTTACATAACATTGACAATTTTAGAAATTTAATATGTGTACATCTTAGTAAACTCGCGAGTTGTTTAACATATTTATGTATATGAATGTGCAGCACAAGCTCTTTGGGTCGTCAATTTCTCAGAACAGTTTAGGTACAATTATGAGTTTGATACTCTGACATGATGCTGTAGAAACTGTACGCTCATCACGACCTGCTGTCACGACTCGACTCTCTTCAACGAGCGGGTGTTGTCTGCGGATCGACACTACATGATACTTGCTTTCTTATTATTATATTTACTTACAGACTGTGTAAAATAACACGGATTTTAGAAAGCATAGATATGCTACAGAGATAAATTTAAAAAGTTTCAACATACTTTGTTTAAACTTTAAGATAGTGTATTTAATGTAGGTTTCTGTTTATAAATAGGATAATGCTGTAACCTTTCAAGTCTTTAGGAAGCTATATTTTGTGTAAACGAGCAGAGAATGTTACAACTATCAATTTATCTTATGCTTGGATACACAAATATAATGTAAAGCTACAAAGTTTTATATTCACGCCATCTATCGCACGACTTTATCAACTTACAAATAGTAAATGTTGCAAACATGACCTTTCCATAATAATCAATTTACGTATTTCCGCTCTCCCCACAAGCAATATCTATTATACGAAAGGTTGTACAATACGGTTCTGTTATGTATGTTAATATTATGCAATTACCCCGCCCGCCCGCTTGGGTACAGGTAGTGTCCCACCCGCCCCAACTTCCCCTAATTCCTGCAAGTTGCTGTCACACCTGCGTTCTGGAGTTTTCGTGAAAATTTGCTAATTCCAATGAGAAATGTTTAATGATAACTCCTTGTTTACACATCTATATTTAGATATAGTTAACTTGAAGGAAAACAGAAAATTAAGCTACATTATTTGTTATGAAAGCACTTTTAAGTAATCCTTAACAACTGGAAAGACATCAAAATGTCTACAGTTCAACAAAAAATTAACTTCCAAAGTAGGTATATCTGTTAATAAGATCCTGAACTTTACAAAAAGAGTTTCAAAAATCTATATTTTGTGGGTATTGTATTTTACCCCATTTATTGTATTCTTTTTAAAAATATCTGTATTTGAATGTTTATTTTTGTTACTGAATAAGTCCAGGATAATTCCAAGTCGCATTCCGTCACAATTTATCACAAAGTGTTCCATAGTTCCACCGTCTGACTGAGGCTCATCTGTTTTATTCATTTAATTTATTTGTTACAATTCGCAAACTGTTTTTGTTTGTTTCAAATTTCAATGCTTACATAACATTATTTCAGTACTAGAAGTTGAGTTTTGTTTCTCAGAGAGCTTAGTCTTGCTTCTAAAGCTAGATAAGTATTTTATTGTTATATCAGATTTTCTTGTTCTTATAAAGCTACATTAATGATATTTTATATGAGGACATTAAAAGTACCAACTAATTTAAGAGACACGACGAAATTCTGCAAACTATGTCACCATACGGTTCAGTTCCTCAGACCTCTGGTTGTTCTATGCTTACTAAGACTGAGAACTTGCACTGTTTTGTGCAAGTTCTACAGCCATGATCCTCTTTATTACCTCATCAAACAGTAGCTACCGTATTACAAACACTAGCCGAATATTAAAGTCGAAAGAGCCTTATCTAAGTATGTTTTATTTAAGGCAATACTCTTTCAATTCGTCTAATAGAGATAGATTGCTGATAACCATCAATTACTCCAAATCATATACATGTCAGACACATTTTATTTGTTAGGACATTAAAATAATACAACAACACTTTTTTAACACTTTTATATGATTGATTTTATTTTGTTAGTATGAAACTGATTTATAAATCTGTAAAACAATTTATGATATTGCTTAAGACATTTATAGAAGCGTTAAGTTGCAGTGACAAACGAATTTACATAACAACACAGCACGTATGAGCAAATAACAAACACGGTTGAAATCTTCAACTCCAACAAATTAAGCAAACATCAGTCGTCAGCGCGCTGATGAGATAATTGTATGACAGCGTGAGTACGACACGACACACCTCCGCACATTCGCGTAACGAACGGGCTAATTGTACACCTGATTGTTTTATAGCTCTCATCTAATTACTATCTGTTTGTAATTGACACAGGCGACATCAAACTGATACAATACACCCGGTTATATTTGGAAAATAATGCTTTGTTAAACTCACAAAATAACGGACGTAAAATATTATTAATAGTTTTGAGATAGTGAAATGAAAGTAACTAGCTAAAACGCATATTTTTATTCGAATACGAAAGTACTGCTTCGCTCTATTGCTTTTGATATCTTTAACGATTGGCGACGATTCCAAAAACAAGATTAAGAGATCTGATAAACGTCAAATACTAGTTGTTAATATAATAACAACAATACCGCCTACTTTTACAATTCTATGAAAAACACTTGTATCGTAATGATTATAACTTGTATTTTAGTAGGCGGTATATTTTTGTGTCTTGTACTCCCAAAGGAGCAATTCCTGTGGGCTGAGATCCAGGCTTACACGGGTCCATAATCTTGCGAGTGACACACAGATATTCATTAAAAGAACACACTGTTAATACCTTTTCTTTTTGTTTATTTATTATATGTTTGTATCGTCATATGTTATATATCTTAATATAGTGATACTAGTTGTTGCTCACAGCCATGTACGCGTAGATTTTGAAGAATAAATCTTATATAACTATTTAAAAAAAGTCTTCCTCTTAAACTTCTCTATCTATTAAAAGAAAACGCATCAAGATGTGTGGCGTAGCTTAAAAGAAATAAAACTCACATAGAGAAAACACGACATTGTTTTATATTAAGTAAATATTTTCACTTATATAATTAAAAAAAAATGTGCATCGCCTAATCAATTACAGATTTATTTTCTATCTTTAGGTATACATCGGCGTATCTATAGACATGATATTACTGAAATCGTATAAATTTAATACATTCACTAGAGTATTCTTAAATGTAAAATCATAAAAAATATTTAAAATTACTTTCAACCCTAAATATCGACGCAGATCAATTTTAAAACGACGTGGGTTGATTTTTTCAATCAACCGCATCGTTAATCAAAATAGGGATGCATTGAGGGTGGTTTATAGTTAATACAATAGTTCAATATCGTAACTGATCGACCGGAATTGAAAACCTCCTGGGGATATTGTAATTTGGCCTCTTAAGGCGCTTATACTTCATGAATGAGCTATGGGTATTTTTGTCTAGTACAAAGCGTTGAAGTTTTGTGTGTTAAAAATAGAAGAAATAAAGTAAAAATGTTCACAACTGTATTTTCAAGAAAAGGAGGTTGTAACGTATATTTTTACGCATATTAAGAAGTTAATAGGTATTATTGGCGATGACCTTACATTTAGAGAGGATTTATCACTTCACCAGTACCTAAGACATGTCTAGGGCCATGTTTTCTATATAAATATTATCATAAAATATGTAGCTTTTGTATAATATTTGGATTGCAAGCCTTAACTTGGGTAACTTTATCTCTCAATATTTATCTCTCGATAAGTTCAAAGGCTTGTTAAAAAAAAACATTGTCTATGAATTTTAGTAACAATTGTAATGTTTATTTTTTCAGGTAAGAAACGAGTGTTCATCTTATAACCACAGGCAGGAGGTACACATTAATTGTATTTATGCAAATTTAGTCTCCTAAGTACGTGGGGGATGTTAGATAAACTAAGGGGATCTTTTCACTTTGTAACAACAAAAGTAAGACTTATTATGATTTTAAGTCTGCTAAAAGATATTCAAAAAATACACTTTTGAAATATTATTAAGAATTTGTTATTCTTTTTCATCAACGTTTTACAACACATTATTTCAGTATGTTTTTTTTTAAATTAGGAGTTTTTGCCCTATATAATGCTAGGACATAATATTATTAATTAATGATTTATATAAGTATTTTCACACCTTTATGAAAAACTTTATTTGTTTTTAAAGCATGTGTAATTTAGACTAACAGAGATCCAGATATTTCAAATGATAATTTAATACACATACAAACAAATATTTACAAATCATTATAGCCCTTCTAAAACATTCTTTAAATGTAAATAACTTAATCTAAACTGAACATTAGTAGTTATGATAAGAAACAACGATATAGTAATAGGTGGTGAATATAGCTGCAAGCGAACTGACTACACGAACGCGTGCTAACTTCACATAAATAATGCGTCGACTTGTTAAAAATTCAAATTGTAATCAGTTGAAATCATGATACAACAATATTTTTACCTCAGGTACTTTTTAAGCAGGCTCGAAACGGAAGCGGTTCGTCCGCTGTACAATTTATGGCCTTTGGGGGGGCTCAAATCAGGGGTGTAAATTGGTTAATGCAAGGGTTCCAACTCGTTAGTGTACCGTGGACTAACATTTAGTCCCTACTGGACTAAAAAGTCATTTAAAAGTGATATAGGTAATGTTTGGTTTCAGTTCTTTGCATTATTGGTAGCAGTTAATTTTAACTGCCTCATGAATATAGGGGTGCTGCTCTATTTTATTTATATGGGTGCTGCTCTATTTTATTTATATGGGTGCTGCTCTATTTTATTTACTAGGGATCGCGAGTGCTCGAAATTCAACCAAAATGTAAGGCTTTAGGCTGATATTGGGGATAGGGAACGTTGCATTTCTCTCTCTCTCTCTCTCTCTCCAGCCCATTTACGTCCCACTGTTGGGCGCAGGCTTCCTCCACTTTGGAGGGATTATGGTCTACTGTGCCGCGCTGACCAGGCGTGTTGGCACAGGATTTATTTTCGAGTTTTCCGTCTCTCACCGCGGATGTTATCTGTGTGCAATATCCCTTATCTGACTTTTACAGCACCCTTGTGAGGAGATGGGGTGGTGACACTTGTATTCTTAATCCGTCACCACACGGACTATTTACTCTACTACTACTAATACTACTAATATCTATTATACTTTTTATTCTATAAAAATCAACATTAAAATCAATGTAGCACACAAATATATCTGTATTAAAATGAAACAGTCTAAATTATTCTTGACAAATAATCTATTATTAACATGACTTCTCTATGATAAATTCAATTATTTAACTTATTTCAATAAACTACTCTTTTGTTTTATTACAATTGATATTGATAGTTAAGTAAGTTTGTTACTCGCTGTTCATTTCACAGTAGTTTATTGGTAAATAAATATGTAGTTATTTTTGAACAGGTTTCAAACAAGCCAAACAAAATAATTTGAACACCCAAACTGTGCTCTTCAATCGATAGCCTTTTAGCAAGTGTTGTGAAGTGTTGTTGTGATACACTATTATATCGAGTATCATATAACATACAAATTAATTTATTACTTTAATATTCAATGTTAAATTTGCATGCCTTGAATGTAGCTATATATATATATATATATATATTTACATCCCAGAATCATTTTGGCGTCATGCACAAAGCCCATCAGTACGACGTCCCCGGGTTCCCCTTACTTTTACTAACATGTTTTGATGAATATTGCTTAGTTTTTTTATTTCTAGCTGCGTGGGGTACATCATTTTTTGATATTTAAATTTTTCGAGATATTCGTCATGCAGTTATGCCCAGACATTTTTGAACCCCGAACCATAATGATACATTACAGGCATCCAGGATATATAGGTGGTACTTCAGCCATGGCGTCGATTATGTAACGTCCTGACAGGATGGTAGGTACTTTGGGGAATGCGACGTTGCCAGATTTACTTTTATCATCTCTTTAGATACCTACCGCTTGCTTGTGACACACAATTTCAACATTTCATAATTTAAACATTTGTTAGTTTTATATCTATAATCTACGAGTATATACGGATGCCGGATGCCCCACGTGTAATAACATACGACTACTTGCCTACCTTATAATTATCCTATTATCATATTTAATTCATTATTCATTTATTTCTCTTATAAATTACATTTTTAAATATAAAATAAAATAATAATAATACACTTAATGTTGAATTAATCAATATTACTTTCTTTTTATTAATTATTATTATTTTGGATATAACACTGCCTCGCCTCGAAAGGCGGCAGGACGCACTCCGACGGGGTCCGCAACAATCAGCCGGAGTGGTGGAGCCTAATGGGAAAGAAACCGACGAACTATACGGGCATTGTCAAGCAAGACCGCTTTCTGCATCGGTCACCGACTTGCTATTGACGCCGAGCCTCTCGAGATTTTGTGAGAGGCTCTTTGGGACTAAACCGTTCACCGATACAACTATCGGGATTATTTCTGTTGATACCATCCTCATAACTATTAAACACATAATTAACACATAACTATTAACAATAATTAACACATATTAATTATTATTATCAATTAATGGATTGAATGGTCAATGAATGTCTTATGCCCATCTTTCACGCAACACCTATTGAAGAACTCTAATGAAATTTGGTAAATTTTGTAATTTCATATTTATTATGATTAAAAAACTAAGAAATACTGGGAACCGTGCTTTCTGCTTACAGTTGGTAGCTTACAGTCACATAGTACCGTATATCTTCAATCATGATCATAATTGCTATTGAACGTCCGTATTCTGCAATTGAACGTCCGTATACAGCTATTGGGCGTCTGTATATTGCAATAGGACGTCCGTATTATGCATACGTACATAGCACAAAGCTTTGCGTCAGTTTGACGATACTAAATAACAAATACTGATAGGTACCAATGTACTGGGCGTAACAGAAAGGTGTAGTCATTTAAAACCAATAATCTATCAACGAAACTGGACAAATTTACCATAAAACATGAGATAGATCCCAAAAACCAAATGTTGGTCTCCTATTCAAAAATTTCGATCAGCTGATCAATTTATTATAGGAGTCCAAACATTTGTTTTCGAATTTCAACCTATGTGTCTTGGAGAAAGTTCTTTTTTGTGTTTCATGAGATAATTTACGTCCTGAAAATTGACCAAACCTATCTGTTTCCCCTGTACAATGGGTAGAACGGTTATGCAAACTTCCACCTTTTTTAATTTCCTTATCAAATATAATACAAATCGATATAGCAGGTATAGATTCCCTATGCACACTTCTATTCTCCTTTTACCCCTTAGGAGATGATTTCAGAGATAAAAGTATTCAAAGTTCTTTCCCGAGTCACAAACTAACTTCATATTTTATAAATCAAGTATTTAATGTATCAAATGTGCTGGACAGCATGCTTTAATGAATTGCGAACATAAAGTAAGGTCTGACCAAGTAAAATGTGTTCCCTGGAAAGGAACCACCCGGCCAATTATAAAGTATGCTCGGTTTTCCAAGAACTACTTAAATATAAATACCCATTTATTTAAATATGTGTTAGGTTTACATACCTATCTACTAAAAACGTTAGTGAAATTTGGTAGATATTGTAATTTCTTAATAACAATTTAAAAAAAATTAAAATATACTGAGAACCGTGCTTTCTGTTTATAGTTGGTAGCTTACAGTCATATAGTACCGTCTATCTTCAATCATGATCATAATTGCAATTGAACGTCCGTATTCTGCTATTGAACGTCCGTATACAGCTATTGGGCGTCTGTATATTGCAATAGGACGTCCGTATTATGTGTACGTACATAGCACAAAGCTTTGCGTCAGTTTGACGATACTAAATAACAAATACTGATAGGTACCAATGTACTGGGCGTAACAGAAAGGTGTAGTCATATAAAACCAATAATCTATCAACGAAACTGGACAAATTTACCATAAAACATGAGATAGATCCCAAAAACCAAATGTTGGTCTCCTATTCAAAAATTTCGATCAGCTGATCAACTTATTATAGGAGTCCACACATTTGTTTTCGAATTTCAACCTATGTGTCTTGGAGAAAGTTCTTTGTTGTGTTTCTTGAGATAACTTACGTCCTGAAAATTGACCAAACCTATCTGTTTCCCCTGTACAATGGGTAGAACGTTTATGCAAACTTCCACCTTTTTTATTTCCTTATCAAATATAATACAAATCGATATAGCAGGTATAGATTCCCTATACACACTTCTATTCTACTTTTACCCCTTAGGAGGTGATTTCAGAGATAAAAGTATTCAAAGTTCTTTCCCGAGTCTCAAACTATCTTCATATTTTATAAATCAAGTATTTAATGTATCAAATGTGCTGAACAGCATGCTTTAATGAATTGCGAACATAAAGTAAGGTCTGACCAAGTAAAATGTGTTCCCTGGAAAGGAACCGCCCGGCAAATTATAAAGGATGCTCAGTTTTCCAAGAACTACTTAAAGATAAATACCCATTTATTTAAATATGTGTCAGGTTTACATACCTATCTACTAAAAACTTTAGTGAAATTTGGTAGATTTTGTAATTTAATAAATACAATTAAAAAAAATGAAAATATACTGAGAATCGTGCTTTCTGCTTACAGTTGGTAGCTTACAGTCATATAGTACCGTCTATCTTCAATCGTGATCATAATTGCAATTGAACGTCTGTATTCTGCTATTGAACGTCCGTATACAGCTATTGAGCGTCCGTAACAGCTATTGAACGTCCGTATATAGCCATTGGGCGTCTGTATATTGCAATAGGACGTCCGTATTATGTGTACGTACATAGCACAAAGCTTTGCGTCAGTTTGACGATACTAAATAACAAATACTGATAGGTACCAATGTACTGGGCGTAACAGAAAGGTGTAGTCATATAAAACCAATAATCTATCAAAGAAAATGGACAAATTTACCATAAAACATGAGATACGAGTAGATCCCAAAAACCAAATGTTGGTCTCCTATTCAAAAATTTCGATCAGCTGATCAACTTATTATAATAAACTGATATACTACTATATACTTATTATGATAAACTGACGCAAAGCTTTGTGCAATGCACAAAGCTTTGCGTCAGTTTGATGATACCAAATAACAAATACCGATAGGTATTAATGTACTGGGCGTAACAGAAAGGTGTAGTCATTTTAGACGGTGTATCTATCAACGAAACGTTCGTCTCCTATTCAAAAATTTCGATCAGATGATCAATTTATTATAGGAGTCCAAAATATTATGCAAACTTCCATCCTTTTCTATTTCCTTATCAGATATAATACTAATCGATACAGCAGGTAGATATTTCCTATACAAGCTTTAATTCTTCTTTTACCCCTTAGGAGATGATTTCAGAGGTAAAAGTATTCAAAGTTCTTCCCCGAGTCTCAAACTATCTTCATATTTCATTAAACAAGTATTTAATGTATAAAATGTGCTGGACAGCATGCTTTAATGAATTGCGAACATAAAGTAAGGTGTGACCAAGTAAAATGTATTCCCTGCGAAGGAAACCGCTCGGAAAGTTATAAATGATATATTATTATGATGCAATCATGATCACAATTGCAATTGAACGTCCGTATTCTGCAATTGGACGTCCGTATACAGCTATTGTGCGTCTGTATATTGCAATAGGACGTCCGTATTATGTGTACGCACATTGCACAAAACTTTGCGTCAGTTTGATGATACCAAATAACAAATACCGATAGGTATTAATGTACTGGGCGTAACAGAAAGGTGTAGTCATTTTAGACGCTGTATCTATCAACGAAACGTTCGTCTTCTATTCAAAAATTTCGATCAGATGATCAATTTATTATAAGAGTCCAAAATATTATGCAAACTTCCATCCTTTTCTATTTCCTTATCAGATATAATACAAATCGCTACAGCAGGTATAGATTTCTTATACAAACTTTTATTCTTCTTTTACCCCTTAGGAGATGATTTCAGAGGTAAAAGTATTCAAAGTTCTTCCCTGAGTCTCAAACTATCTTCATATTTCATTAAACAAGTATTTAATGTATCAAATGTGCTGGACAGCATGCTTTAATGAATTGTGAATATAAAGTAAGGTGTGACCAAGTAAAATGTATTCTCTGCGAAGGAAACCTCTCGGAAAATTATAAATGATGATATATGATGAAATCACAATTGCAATTGAACGTCCGTATTATGCAATTGGACGTCCGTATACAGCTATTGGGCGTCTGTATATTGCAATAGTACGTCCGTATTATGTGTACGTACATAGCACAAAGCTTTGCGTCAGTTTAACGATACTAAATAACAAATACCGATAGGTAGGTACCAATGTACTGGGCGTAACAGAAAGGTGTAGTCATTCTAGACGGTGTATCTATCTACGAAACGTTCGTCTCCTATTCAAAAATTACGATCAGCTGATCAATTTATTATAGGAGTCGATACATTTTTGTTTACGAATTTCAATCTATGTGTCTTGCAGAAATTTCTTTTTTGTGTTTCATAAGTTAATTTACGTCCTGAAAATTGACCAAACCTTTCTGTTTCCCCTATACAATCGGTAGAACGGTTATGCAAACTTCCATTCTTTTCTATTACCTTATCAGATATAATACAATTCGATATAGCAGGTGTGATTCCCTATAAGTACTAACTTCTATTCTCCTTTTGCCCCATGGATGATTTCAGAGATAAAAGTATTCAAAGTTCTTTTCCGAGTCTCAAACTATCTTCATATTAATTAACTCAGTTCATTGAATAATAAGTGATGTCATAATACGAGGGGCGCCGAATAGAACGCAAAACCTATGTGTTCGAAGACTTTGTATATTGTATTGACTGTAGTAGATATTGTTTGAGTTATAGTCTTAATGTTATGGCTGAGCTGGCAACGTCGCAAATACGGACGCCAAATAACCGAGTCCGTAGCTAGAAATTCGCTTGGATATACGCGTGTGGATATACGCGCTGCAGCAGCGCCTCACCCGCGCTGAGATTTTTTCGGGAACTTATTAATATTTTTTTGCAGCCATTTCAACGATTTTTTTACTTCCGTCGATATTTGTACTACGGCTAGCTGGGACCAATAGCGTCTCAGAGCAACCGCTCAAAAAAGTGGCGTCCGGTATACGGACGCTCAATGCTGGTGGACGCCCGTTTAAATGCACTTTTTCCTTCAGAGGACGGCCAATCGTTTGCAGGATAAATATATATATATATATATATATATATTATACACTAACTGATGCCCGCTACTTCGTACGAGTGGAATTTTAGATCCCCATATGTTTTGTCATCGTTTAAACTTTCCCTGGACTTTCACGAATATTTCAAGACCAAAATCACTAAAATCGGCCCAGCCTTTCTCGTGTTCCAGCGACACTAACGAAAAGTAATTGATTTTTAGGGTTCCGTACCCAAAGGGTAAAAACAGGACCCTATTACTGAGACTTCGCCGTCCGTCCGTCCGTCCGTCCGTCCGTCCGTCCGTCTGTCTGTCACCAGGCAGTATCTCAAGAACGGTGATAGCTAGACAGTTGAAATTTTCACAGATGATGTATTTCTATTGCCGCTATAACAACAAATACTAAAAATAAAATAAAATAAATATTTAAGGGGAGCTCCCATACAACAAACATGATTTTTTTACCGTTTCTTGCTCGATACTAATAACGTTGCCTTATGTTGCATAGATAATGGTACGGAACCCTTCGTGCGCGAGTCCGACTCGCACTTGACCAATTTTTTTATATATAAGAGAAGAAGATATCTACCACTATACTAAATATACATCATGCCGGTTTTCTCTAAAATTTGGTAAAAAGCTGTCTAATTACTTATATCACTTAAACATATAATTGATTACCCTGGTCCATCTAGCGGGATGAAGTCGGAAAACTTGAAACTAACGCCATCACGCCTGGTTAATGCGGCATAGTAGATCAAAACCACTCCCGAAGTGGAGAAGGTTCGTGCCCAGAGAATATTAATGTTCGGCGGCTGCGAAGACGACGCCATCATCTGGTACAAGAAATGTTAATAACACTCGTTATGTAGAGCGTGTATGTTTGACTTACTCTGAGCTGGTTTTCAGCAACAGCACCCTGGGAAGGAAAACGGGTGGTGACATTTGTATTCTTAATCCGTCACCACACGGACAAAATTACACAAATAACTTAATTTGAGTTTCCCATTTCCACTGTCTTCAAACACACACTCTCTCTCTCTCCAGCCCACTAATGGCCCACTGTTGGGCACGAGCCTCCTCTATTTTGGAAGGCATTGTGATCTACTATACCACACTGACCAGGCGTGTTGGCATAGGGTTTATTTTCGAGATTTCCGTCACTCATAGAGGATGTTATCTGTGTAATATCCCTTAGCTGGCTTTTACAGCACCCTGTGAAGGAAATAGGGTGGTAACACTTGTATTCTTAATCCGTCACCACACGGAAAGACAGGAACACGGGATTATTAAATAATAATGCCCTTTACTAAATAAAAGATTTTAAAATAAATGAATTATACAACACCTAAATAATAGCTAAAACCAAGTTTCACATGTGTTAATGTGATTTCAAATATTTTACTTCGCTTTGATCAATTTAGTGAAATTTTAATATACCACGGCTCACTGAACTAACCTTATATTTTTATATGTACACGCTCACTGAGTTTGAAGTCACGTTGACTTTGGCTTTGTTTAATATTTTATATTTCATTGTATTTTCACTCATTCTGAAGATGATTATTTATAAACAAATAGACCGAACAAAATCCCATGAGATTGTGTGTTGTTTCAATAACATAGTATAGATCTAGAAAGTATCTAATTTAATATTGGATATTAACTTTAGCGCGTAATAACTGAAACAAATGATATCAAAAAGTAAAAATTTTTAAAAATAATACATAAATATTAAATAATATAAAAAAACACTGTGATCATTATTGATAATATCTGTATATTAAACACTAGCTCTAATAAAATGTGAAACTAACAAAAATCTCATATATGACATTACCAAAGTAAATACTCGGTTCAATGTTAAGCCACATTACTGCAAAATGAAGCCGTACGAAAACCGATTTTATCGAATTGAATAGATCGTCATACCAAACTAGATAGGCCGACGTACAAAAGATTGTTAGACGTAGATAAGGGTCTGGGGCGATAGAGGGCGATACTGCCGACTCCGGGAGGGCACCGACTCAACTCCTAACGGAAACGCTTTGTCCCTACGGGTTAGGGATAGCACACGAGCTCGATAAAAGCTACCAAATTATTCTGAATTGAACCTTACTGTATGCGACTCTATAGAAATCCGGATACTAATTTAGTTGAGAACGTTTCGCTTCGTTTAGTCAATCTCTTTTCTATGCGACGGTTGTGGAATAACAGATTCACTTGTATACTATTATAATTGTTCCTAGACTATAGATATGATAGAAGACGATAATACCGCATATGACCTTAAGGGCCTACATCAATATTATCGTATATCATCGCCGACACGTACATATTAACACAGCCAGTAGGCACAGAAAATGAAGAATTAGGGATACTTTTCCTATTTACTCAAAATCTACTAAATATATTTTAATTCTGATTTACGTATTTCTATATATAATAGTTACTTATGTTTTTAAAGTTATTTCATTAGTTAATACGCGATAATAAACCGACCGAAAAATGCACGAAGCTATTTTGGTATCGTCTTAAGAGGATACCAAAATAGCTTCGTGCATTTTTCTACGTACGAAGTTTTCATTGTTTCTTTAGATTGAATGGCTAGAGCTATAATTTTTAAGTATATGTATGTTTTTTCAATATATGATCTAGGATCGCATAAACTCAGAAACGCGATTGAAAAAAGTTTTCTCGATAGAAAATCTTAGCGAAACAACCTCTCTAATTTTTCTATTTTTTTCATTTGTCAGTCTATTATCGCGTATTAACTAATGAAATAACTTTAAAAACATAAGTAACTATTATATATAGAAACACGTAAATCAGAATTAAAATATATTTAGTAGATTATGAGTAAACAAAAAAAATATCCCTAATTCTTCATTTTCTATACCTACTAGCTTTGTTAATATGTACATGTCGACGATAATATTGATGTAGGCCCTTAAAGAGGAACTTCAAAGTTCAAGCTTTCAAACTGAAGCAACACTGAGGCACAACAGAACTCTAATTATACTCTCAATACTTGTTACCTTATTTTCTATTTGTGCATGTGTGAACAGGAGTGGTGTCTATTACAGATACACTATATATATGAGTATATACAGCTAAAAGCAAAATCGGTACAATACTATTGAGTTGTATCCCTTTGGAAAGAAGACACCTTCTCTATCGACTATAATAACATAATACAAGACTCTATGACTCTATTTTTTATGAAGATAGCCAAACGACAATTGAACGGATATAATTGTATAATACATGCATATATTATACCTCCGCCGCAAAACATTAGTGATGTTTCTTTCTTGTTTTGATTGCTAGTTGGGCATCCGCGACTTCACACTTCACACAAGGGGCCCATTTGAAAACCAGCGTCAAGTCCCAAAGACTTGACATATGCTGAAATGGGCATCCATTGCTGCTGTCCCAAAACTAATTATAATTATGTAGCTGTTGTTTTTATTTGTAATTTTATACTTTTTATTAAGTCATATCTTTGTATATTGTATGTTCTAGTGGATACTGCAGCAATAAACGTTTTTTTCTTTCTTTCCTTATTTCTTTCTTTCAAATAAACATTGTACTTACTGTTTTGTAAATATTATCTTACACTTATTATGAACATAACATTGCCCACACTTGAGCCATTAAAAGAACCATGTTTCGGTAGACATTTTCTCTACAATTTTCCAACGAGTTATTCAAGATTTTCTTCACGTGGGATTTGTCAATATTTAAAACGAGTTTAATGGAAATCGTTTCTTTTATAAAACAAAAGATTACTTGTTAAATCTGGCCTTTAAAGTAATTTTCCTGCATAGCCAAATGGTGCAATAGTTCTTTTAAGTTTTTGGGTTAAAAAGTCTTGCAAAAAGTGGCAGTTCTCAGTCATTACCTTTATGTCAAATGTTCCAAAGATCTGACGACAAGGGCAGAGAAAATTATTATTTTTATATTAGATGTAAAAAAAACCTCAAAATTGTTAATTCTTTTTTTTTATTTTAATAAAATACCTGCCAGATAAAGCAGCTTCATATTATTATAATTTTAGGCACAAAAGAGTAACCCTTGTTATTACACTCATGACTTTGAAGATTTTTGTCCGAATCATAATTTTTGGCTTTGGTAACGTAATTTGTCAAAAACTACCACCGGTTCATATAGTTTTAAGTATCTTGTTGAAAATGTTTTCGGCTTATAGGATACTGCAAATATGATTAAGAAATCGATGGAGAAGTCATAAGAATTATATCGCGCAATACAGCTCGTAATTGACAATTGTCCAATAAAAGTGTAATCCAACGTCTCACGTCGCGCTCTTTCGCAGACTGTGTTTACACACAACTTCCTCACCTGCTTCTAGTCTTCCCCCACCCAACCCCTCTGTCAATTCAATACGAAAATCCAATTTCTTTTACGTTACAACTTCGCTCATTTTGTTTCGTCGAAGAATCGAAAGTTCCTCTGTATATGAGGATTTCTATTGAGTCGTATGCCTGTGACAGCCCTAGAGCTATTACTGCGCCCCTGATTATTGACTGAATAAATGTACGGGATGGCTCTGCTTTGAATAGGGTTGGCAACTTGTTACGGTCGTTTTGTTCAGCGCTCGTAATTAGCACTTTGCTTCATAATGAATAGGTACTGTGTCATGATTGATGGCGTCAACTCAAATGTCAGATTAGATTGGTAATTATATATCGGTAACGGTACATTTTATATATTATCATAGTCAACAACACGTTTATTATATTATAATGTTTACATTAATATATTAACATGATATTTAAATTAAATCACTGCATACATTACCTTTGCTTTCATTAGAGGCTTTAACACATACTCAGTAGCTGTCAAGGAGACAGATCCAGGATGGACCATTCTGAACATATACAGGGTGTCCCAGAACGTAACGTAGCTGGGAAGGGGGGTGATAGTGGGGGTCACAAGGGTCACCAGAAAAATAAAATAAAAATTCCCCTCTGGCTATTTAAAAAATAAATGGCATTTTTTAAAAACTAAAAATTTTACACCTTGTGGGGCTATTTTGCTAACTGTACCTACAAATATAGCTGTTTAAAAAAAAAAAAGATGTTATGTAATCCTCAATAACCCTTCATCAAATTGAATTAAAAAAATAATACATATCCAACCAAGATTTTAAAGAAAATTAAGTTCTTTTCCAGTCAAGGACTTAGTAATTACAATTTCACTCAACTTTCTTCAAGTGTACTGAAAAAAAAATGTACTATGCAGCTCCGGCGTGTAACTTAAAAAGATAGGTAATTTTATTGCAATTCCAAAATGGTATAACACTTATTTGAAAAAATCATACTTAGACATTTAAAAATAATTTTCGGGAACAATACCCCTGCAAAACAAAACATATCAATAAAACAATAGTCTCAAATTCCTAAGAAAATACATTTTTAAATGTCTCTTCTGTTCCTCTAATGTTACTGCCCGTTAATTCTCAAGATTGGAGTACTGTACATACCTCAAACACTCAAGTACAGTCTAGGCCAGATAAAGCTTTACCATATTTTATGACAGGGAATTTAAATGAAACTCGAAAATAAAACAAAATTGTAATTATTTATTCAAATTAAGTGCTCGAAATGTGCACCACCAACATAAATGCACGCCCTACATCGTTTTAAAAATGAGCGGGAAATGTGCCGAGCAAATCTTCTATTATTGATTGATTCCGCGGCCTCTGTGATCCTCGCCTTCTTTAAAACGATATTGGGATCGATCTTCTCTAATAAGGTGGGGATTTTCTACGTGCCACTCGTGTAAATTATGTAGGTTCATGTAGCCGTCCTTTTTAAAAGTAGACTCGTCGGACCACAATATTTTATTAAAAAATTGAGGGTCCTCCCTATGCATGCGCAGCATCCTACTACAAAATGCAAGTCTCGCAGGAAAATCGCGTGGTATCAGACTCTGTACGCGTTGCACGTGGTACGGGTGGAACTTTTCTGATTGTAATATGCGATGAGCAGTACTTTTTGATACACCTGTATTTGCTTCAATTGTCCGAACTGAAGTACTCGGGTTGTCTGCGACGGTTTGAAGCACTACATCTTGGACATCGAACCGAGATCTGCGTTCATTAACCATTTGATGTGGAAGTCGACCCTCAGACAATAGTCGGTGGACATTGACAAAAACACGGCTATCCGGGTGACGTGGGGCGTTCGGATATCTTTCTCGGTACAGTCTTGCTGCAGCACCGGCATTACATCTACATTCGCCGTAAATGAGATGCATGTTCGCATATTCATGTGGAGTGTACGTGGGTGGCATGGTGGCACTGTATCACACACTTTAGTCCTTGAGAAAGCCAAGTCGTTGGAAGAAATCACAAACAATGTCCAAAATCACAAAGAAATAATCAAGTCCAGAAAGCGAAGCAAAGTTGTTAGTACTAAATGAACACAAACGAATACAAAGATGTGCAGTAAACGAGAGAGCTTAATGTACTGCCCGACTATTTGGCTAACCAGAGACAGCACCCCTACTTTTTCTCTTCCTTTAACGTATCTACCTGTCTCTTTCACTCCCTGAACTTGTTTTGTTTCATTGTTCTCGCGCATGGCTAACGGTACGAGAGGGGTACCTGCCTACCTGCCTGTACAAGGAACAGGAATATTTGCTTAGGAATTTGAGACTATTTATGTTGGTGGTGCACATTTGGAGCACTTTATTTGAATAAATAATTAGAATTATGTTTTATTTCCGAGTTTCATTTAAATTCCTTGTCATAAAATATGGTAAAGCTTTATCTGGCCTAGACTGTACTTGAGTGTTTGAGGTATGTACAGTACTCCAATCTTGAGTATTAACGGGCAGTAACATTAGAGGAACAGAAGAGACATTTAAAAATGTATTTTCTTAGGAATTTGAGACTATTGTTTTATTGATATGTTTTGTTTTGCAGGGGTATTGTTCCCGAAAATTATTTTTAAATGTCTAAGTATGATTTTTTCAAATAAGTGTTATACCATTTTGGAATTGCAATAAAATTACCTATCTTTTTAAGTTACACGCCGGAGCTGCATAGTACATTTTTTTTTCAGTACACTTGGAGAAAGTTGAGTGAAATTGTAATTACTAAGTCCTTGACTGGAAAAGAACTTAATTTTCTTTAAAATCTTAGTTGGATATGTATTATTTTTTTAATTCAATTTGATGAAGGGTTATTGAGGATTACATAACATCTTTTTTTTTTTTAAACAGCTATATTTGTAGGTACAGTTAGCAAAATAGCCCCACAAGGTGTAAAATTTTTAGTTTTTAAAAAAATGCCATTTATTTTTTAAATAGCCAGAGGGGAATTTTTATTTTATTTTTCTGGTGACCCTTGTGACCCCCCCTATCACCCCCCTTCCCAGCTACGTTACGTTCTGGGACACCCTGTATATTAGGTCCCAGGCTTCATGATATAAGCAGTAATGATATAACTGTGCTAAAATTCATCGGATGAAATCACACACAAGAGAAATCTTTGTATTAAAAGTAGGTTTCCCTATTGGTGTTACAGTTAATACATAATAGACCCCTTAAATATTCGATGTTATTGTCGAGTTGTTAATTGAATACTCTAGGTTTATCGTAAATCTCATAACATGCTGTAACTTAAATCCTTAACGCGATTTTAATGAAGGTTAGTGTCGGGTGCGTTCGACACCGACTGAGGGATATAGAAAGAAACCTCGGAGGGAGAGGTCCTGCCTGCACACGACACATTACAATCACTATTACCTACTGTTAACATTCATTCACATCTTAATGTTAAATCCCTTTCAAATGATAAAAAAATATTTGAGTAAATTTGAAAATAAAATAAAATCATAATTAATCTTTGAAAAATCTGACATTTACCAATAACAACTCATTATCTAGAAAAAGGCCTCTTAGATAATCACGTATACGCAATCTTACAAGGAGAAAATAATGAAAAATACTTAAAATCAATTTAAAATATCTGCTAGCTCTAATTTTAAAGAAATTAAAATAGATATTGAAATCATCTTTGGTTCTCTAAATAATTAAAACTTACTTACAATTTAAAATTTTCACGACCACACGGATAATCATGTTAAAAGATCTAGAAAAGACTTATACGTATAATAAGTAACTGTTATAACGACTCTAGTGACCAATACTAAGCCAATTACCTTTTATTTACAGACAAAGAGTCGCCGTTTTTATTTTCTACAAATTAATGTACCCGACAACAGTTTATAAGAGAAACGATAACATTATTCAAATGAATAATAAAACTTTCACAGTTTACTTCGTACAAGCTATAGCTCACGGCGGCGGCGGTCTCACTGATAACAAGAAAAAAGTATTCAAATGAATCCGCTGGATAGAAATCTCTTAATAAAAAGGTGCCCCCACGGAACATTGAACATTATCTTCAGTGTAGGCTGTAACTTTACTCGAGACATTGTTAACTTGGACACAAAACAAAAGCAATACAAACTTGTGCACTCAATAAAAATAATGAAATCACAAAGCTTAATTCATTTTCAAAACTGAGAGATTTCTGGGTCGCGTTTACATTACACGACACGATACCGATATGACGTTACGTTTAATTCAGCAACGACACAATATTTAATACTAGTCATATCTACAAATTTGTTTACATAGCTGAAGGATATAATTGATTTAATAAAACTATTACATAAGATATAGTAGAAAAGTAGAAGGTAATATATCTTCATTTTTCTGACTAATTGCTTTCATCTCTAAAATATCTACATTGGTTTTAATAATTTTATTTAACCAACAATAATTATTTTAGAACTTAATTTATGTAACATCACTTAAATTTATACAACATTTATTATAAACAATTGTGTTAAAATCACACTAAAATGGCGCCTATAAAAATTTTTCAACATGGCTACGATGACTAGTCGTCGCGTGTAAACCCCAAGGGCAGATAACACAACGAGGCCGAAATGAAATTAAAGAAAAAAGTTAAAAAGAAAAAGTTTGTAAGCAACAATGACAGTCGCAACAAAACACATTGCCAGTATTAAAGGAACTAGAAGTTTTCTCGTTGGTTGTGAAAGGGCAAGATGAAACAGCTTATAGCTAGCTGGAGTCACATAGTGTACTCCCACAGATGAGATGTGTGTGAGACTGTAGCACTCTGATGTTAAGTTTCTAACTAGCTACGAGTTAAAGACGGCTGTATTTTTGTGTTGCCAACTTACATCGTCCTTGTTGAATTTTTACGCATTTGCTGGCTGGTTTTGAAGCAAAAATTGTAGCAATGACGAGAATTTTAATCTGCTTGTAAAAATTGAACTATTTGATTAATATTGCATTGTTACAACAATCTCTTAACTACGTCACAGAATATTATCTATTATAAGACTACAGAAACACATTATCATTAAAATGTTTAGCCCTATTCATAATATTCTCTAAAACCTATCTAATGTTTATAGAAATTAACACTATATTCACTAATTAAATTAAGTAAACCCTCTTCATATCTAAACAATTACTTATTTTAACAAAACTGGCAATATTTACATGTGAATATTCTGTGTAAGGCTTTTAATACCTGCCTGAGTATTAGGCCGTGTGGATATTAATTAGTCGTAAATACACAAAAGTAAACCATACTGTTCGAACCCATAATGTTCGAACTGTAGGTAATGAGACAGTCTGTGGTCACATCGCTCAATTATTAAAGTTCTCTTGTGATCATTATTTAGTGTAATACACTTTACTTGTACGCTGTTACATTTACTTAATACTTATTAAGTACATTGAGAATAATAATTGATGATGTGAGTTGATAGCGCGGCCATAATATTATGTATCGTGTATTTAGTTGGCGCTTAAATATCATAAAGCAGGCATACTTTTTGTGATAACACGTTATTGCTATACATAACTACAAATCTTTCCATTTTATCAAGCTCTATAAAACTTAAAATGTTCATACTTAAAAATCTAGTCTGTATTTAGCGTTTCTCGTAGACAGTTTTTCAGATTATTGTAATGTTCATTATCACCAATTACCGAGCCATTGCAAAATCGAAATAAGAATGTTAAAGGATAATATCGATTACTAGAATACATTTTCATACAATATAACAAAATCATTCATCGTCAAGTAAAAACTCATGAAGAATTGGTTAGTATTTATATAACAAATAACATGAAAACCACACAAGGTAGTAGCATATTAAGGTCATTGCACACGCACCACGCTCCGAGCAACGCGTCGATCGCACAAAGAATGCCTTTGTGTGTTGCCATTCTAAAAGTATTAGTTTTTTCCCAATCCAATTTCAACTTTTGCAATTTTTGTAGGTTTGGAATTTACGGCATCTCACGTAAATCAATTCGAATCATAGCAATAGTCAATTTGATAGCTTTTATACCTCGCAATGTGTGAAACTTTGTTTTGGATTCAGTTTATTGGATTTTTATATTTTCATCAATCGAGAACCGATCGTCTGTCTGTATACACCGTTGCGTAGGACATAAAAGATTTACATTCTAGAAAGGACTAAATATGTACTAATAAACAGCTTTATAGTAATAAAACTAAGTAGGTGAGTGCAATAAGATTGTATATGTAGTGCTGTATCGATAGTTTGGGCTCATAAAGGAGTACATACACGTCATATCGCAGGACGGCCGACAGCTTGGCAAGCTTCAACATATCAATATTCACAAGCTTGTTTGGTGCGCTCGGCTTACATAAAATATAGCCAAATTGTCTCGAACAGTCTCAGAACAACCTGTTATGCACCTTACATACTCGTGTGTATTATTATTTAAAATGAACTGTGTTATGCGGTTTGATTCAAATTGAAGAGCTACGTTGAGAGTAAATTTTAGTTTAAAAGTCCGATCTAAGATGCAAATTTATATAAAATACAACAGTTAGATAAGGATCTGCCACTTGATATGATTAATGATTATTCTTTGTAATTATTAAGTGGGAATCAAACTTCATGATTAGAATTGCAACCAAGTCTCCCCGATTGTATCATAGAAATGACACAGCTAAAAAAGGAAACAGTTTTTTTTAATTGCGTCGTTTCTTTTGATGTTTTCTTCACACATTTCCTATAGTTTTGTGTGACGTTATCCACGTAAAAGATTTCACATTAAATAAGGGACAACACCGAATTGTCTGTAAACAATTCAGTTCAAGTCCTTTATTGGTCTTATCAGGCGCGTATGTCAAATTCTCGTCTTTTTATCTCCGCCCCAGACATCCCTTTGTATGGGGAAACAAACGGAATTCTTTCTAAAGTTCTCTTCATTCGAACTTACGACCAACTGAAACTTGAAAATAAAACCTATTCTGTCGGATTTTGTTCCACAAATAAAATGTTTCTGTAATCATTTTGTTGAAACTTTCTTCAGAGACATTTAAGTAAAAAATAAAGCACAATGTTATTCTAGTCTTTATTTTTATATGTCCAATATCTTAACAGATTTGTCAGTTCTGCATGTTGCTCTATATTTTAACTACATTTAACTTTTATCCACGAAAACAGAGATAGGAACTAAATAAATATCGACATATTTGCCAAGCTCCTATCTCTGTTTTTGTGCAAACTACAAATAATTGCTCAACTTTTAGCTACAGATTTTTATTTTTATCTATCTCATGTTTACATGGCATTTTTATATTTGCTAATATAACAATTTATCCCCAAGACTACTCTTATCAGAGGAAGAAATGGACTTCTTTTAGTGTGCCAATACTTATGCGAAAGCCAGTACTGATCTATGGCAGCGAAACATGGGCTGTGACACAGAAAAATGTCCATGCCATTCAAGTTGCCGAATTGAAGATGTTGAGGTGGATGTGTGGCGTTACCAAGCTGGAAATAATTCGTAACGAGTACGTTAGAGGAAGCCTAGGTGTGCGGGACATCGCCGATAAGATTCAGGAGAGTAGGCTGCGATTGTATGGCCATGTGAAAAGGAGACCACCTGACTATGCAGGAAATTTGGCACTACAACTTTCCATCCCTGGTCAGAGATCCAGAGGTAGACCGAAAACAATAGATGGAAAGATGTAACCCTAAAAGACATTAGGGGAAGCAAGATATCCGAAGACGATGTTGTAGATAGAGCGAAGTAGAGAAGAAATATAAGGAAACCTGACCCTGCCACCATGTAGGATGAATAGCTGGGAAGAGAGAGAATACTTATGCGAAAAACATTTCGGTACATAAGTCTTACTCGTCACCACATGAACGTATGGAATATTTTAAAAGTACGCTGAATTCATTAATTTGAAGTGAAATAAAATGCAAATACTGTAATTTTATAAATTCGTACACTCACTTAGTAAAAAGTGCTTAATCTTGAAATGTTTACTGAACATCGCCTGAATAGAGTGGAAAGCGTGGATGTTGTACATTAACTGATTGATAGGTTCGATGTGTTCATTGAATTAATGTGTACAAGCAATGAATGTTAAATCAGAGTGCTCGTTTATCAGCATATGGTTTAAAACGAGCTTTTACAGTTAGGCCTTTATTGACATGTATTCTGTACGTTTCTAATGTATTTTTGTTAAAAAAAGGATTTGATATACTGAATTATAAATGACTGGTTTTGTGGTTTGGTTAATAGTTATACTGATTAGATTTCTAATAAGCAATAATATTTAAAGTATTCAGTAATTCCAATCCCCTAGCATAAACTTTATTTCAATATTAAATACCTTTAAAAAAATAAATACAAAAGTAAGATCGCAACATCTTTTTTAGGTGGGTCCCCTGTGTATTACTCTGAAACTTTTCAAATATTTTATTTATCAGATAAACATTTCTTTTTCATAGTAACTAAACTTCATAATAATTTTTTATTTACTATCAGATTATTGTCTTGAAACCACGTATTCTAGCATTGATGTTTTTACATCCATAAAATACTTTTAATTGAAGTTATCCGGTAGATGTGAAGTGGAGTAATACTGAACACGTCACAAAGTTATAATTAATGGAAATACAATTTGAGTGAGAGATCATTTTGGGTTTGACGTGGTCCAGCGGTCGGTCGCTAACTTGGGATGTTTCTGCTCAATTTATTATACACCCCAATGTGTTATTGTTTATTTTTACGCTTCGTTTATATGTACGAGCAAATTAAATTTTATATTTGAATATTTACGTTTATCATTTAGATAAACTACCTTTTTGTGTTGTTTATTGTGCTAATTGTTGAGGTTAAGTTGTTAATGTTGATACAAAACTTGTGGCTAGTTTAACAGACAGATATTTTGTTTGGTAGGTATTCTACTAATTGTATAATTTTGGTCTAGCTGTATTGATTATTTCACATAGTTTATGAGCTTGATATTACGCTCGGATTACACACTTCTAATATTTTTAACGCCGAATATAATAACAGGTTTATGAGCCGAGGAAACTATAAACTCCGGGTTGCAGCTGTCAAATAATTCATACCATCTTCGAAGTACTGAATTATTAAAAGCTAATTCTATAACGTCGCCACCAAACAGTTAGGGAGTTGCCAAACTATTAACGCCAGGGTTCGCTCCCATTGCGTCGTCCGGCACACGATACGTCGGCAATATATTTGCCACTTAGTGTGCTCCCTACATGCAAATTACTCTACCACCGGCACCGTAGTGACACTGCCTTGCATTTAATGTGTGACCTTTGTGAAGAGGACCTAAGGATCGATATTTGTACATGTAACATACTTTACTTTCCGATTTGGTTTTTTTTTCTATAGTAAAATACATGAAGTTTCTTGATATGTCTTCCATCAACCTCTTCAAAACATTAAACTTTAGAGTCCACTTCTGAAAAAATATTAGAATATGAAATGTTTGAAAGATATATAAAGATTTGCTTACATTTTGTCCTAGACAGATTAGTTGCATACCTAATAATATTAATGAACCTTTGAAATTAGCATAAAATATAGAAAACCCCTTAGTTTGAAACTAACACTTCTATTCATGGCACAAATATCTGGAATGCAAGACCTATGTAACAAGTATACTGTATAACAAGCACTGTCGCTAAAGCAACAAGATCCTTCACTTTAAAATAAAACTAAAATCACCAGCTTGGTCATTAACAAAGAAGGGAACCGACGTTATATCAAAGGCATGTGCTTACAAGAGGCCCCCACACACATGCAAATCACTCAGGAACATTGTACGGACCCTAAGGGCCACATAAAACATGTCCAGTAAATTAACCTGCAATAAATTAGTCACTCCTAGCTTTTAGAAACCCCCAGGTGAATGAAACACGAATAAATCGTTAGTCCTGCTCCATTTCAATTGTTGATGAGGAGGGATAAGGAATTAAAAGATAGTAATTCGTTAACACACATTTGTTAAACGGTATAAATTACATCATGCTTGCAATATCATCTTGTCCAGGTAAATTAAAAAGAAAAAGCTTGTTTCAATGCGTGCCGTGAGATTCGGTGAGATTCTGCTAAAGGGGAACCCAAGCTGACACCCTTTGCTACAGTCGATAGTAACAAATCTGATCAATATATTACATAATAGCTAAATGTGGAAGTTGTTCATGTCACCAATAACATATTTACAGTCTCGGAAAACTAATACTTGCTATTTCATAGCCCAAACTTAAAATTTGAGAATGATTTTACTAAAATATCAAGCACCAAACGACCACTAGCTTAAAGATACAAAATAACTATAAACGTTCTTATTTATTTAGTTTGTATTGCACTGTGAATACATTAGTAGTAAACCCCTTATTTTGTGCGCAAGTCAAGAGAAGTAAGGGCGTGTGTACACGGGACATCTTACGGTGTTACTCCACTTGATTTATCTGACCGCATCGCGCCACAAACTAGGCGGCTCCGTATTTATTGCCACAATAGCACTATTAATTGTGTGTGCGAGACTTTGAACTTGGCGCAGATCTACCCTTGGACCGTAATCCTTGCTGTGCGGCTTCTAACGACCCAGCGAGAGTGTTAGGTGGAATTATTATTTGAAATGTGAGCGCAATTGAGCGTTAGTGGTCGCCCTTAATTGTACAAGCTCAGTCTCTACTATCTTCAACTATAAAATATTACGTATTCATACTTACAACTATAATAATGTTTACATTTATGACTGACTTGTATTTAAATATGTAATTAATATTCTAGTGCAAATGGAATTGGCAGGATAGTAATTCTGAACGAAGTCTGAGCGTTTGCTTTACATCTTTACAAAAATGAAACAATATTGACGATTAAACCAGAGAATTGTTGTAGACTATTAGTGCATTTAATGATATAAAATATTTAATTCACAATCATATATTATAGAACTAAATACTTTCAGAGGAAAGTTGAAGAATGTCGTTTAGATTGCGTTTAAAAATCTGGAAATTATAATGCCTACTTCTTTACAAAAATTCCTAGGAAATCCTAAGTTGACCTACGTATAAATGTTATAATGATAGGTAATCTAAGGAAAGTGGTTGGTCTAAAACACCATTAGCAGTCGTCAACAGCGACGATTATTTATTAGCAAAACGACGGGCGTTTCCGACAATCTTAGATGTGAACGTGACTTTATTCAATTTGATTCATTGCACTAATGCGGACCGGTCACGCGAATCACTAACCGAAAAAATGAACCGAGAAATTGTGAAAATAAACGAGCAACCTTAGATTATTACCGATTTTACTTATTTAACATTACAACTATGTATTTTTGCAAGGATAGGTTGAGGTGGAACAGTATTTATACTTTTATACTCAAAATTACATATTTATTTTGTAAATATTTTGTTGTACATACCAGTATAAACACGACTAACTAATAATTTCGTATGTCCCAGATGATTGCTCTACTGCAAATTTTCTCAACACGAGGTTCCACACCAGAGAATACCATATTACCATGTGAATGCCTAAACATGGCACGGTGGGGTCTATCATAAATAATATTCAAATAATCTATATTAAAATTTACAAAGCGAAACTAAAATGTTAAAACTAAAAACCGTTATAATACAAAGTGGTAGACATACTTGTAATGTGTTAGAAGATTTACAACGTTATTTGTGCGAACTTTTTAAAAAGACCAAACTTTTACTCTGCCATTTTCATAATTTCTACTCATGTCACAAAACTTATTCTGAAAGTCCTCGCACTCCGTTGAGACTTTTTTAATTTTCTCACCTGCGACTGAAAGAAATGTATTCTATTCGCCCGCGTCTGTCTGCAACAATATCTTAACTGACTATTTGTCTTATTATTTCTTTTAATCCCCTGGCTAAAGTATATAGTACAAAAGATCGCTTTACACATTAGCGTGCTAATCATTCCATATTATCGTCTTGATATAGATATACATAGATATTCTGATGTGTATGCTTTAGATAAGTATATCCTTTTATATTTTACTAGCTAATTCCCATGGTTTCACCCGCATTTATAGTTACTGAAATAAACCCAAACCCTCACTCCTCAATATACCTACCTCAATACAAACCAATGCAAACCTTAACAAATTATACAAACCTTAAACACCAAAATCAAAATCCACCACAAAAACCGTTGCGTAGTTTTAAAGATTTAAGCTCGCATAGGGACATACAATCAAAAATAACAACTTTGCTTTATAATAAAGAAAAGATTTTTCTTCTTAAACTATAAACGTCACATTATTAGACACTAGCCTTCTTAATAATGGTAGATATACATTAAGTCCATATTCGCTATTAGTAGAAGCCACAACCTGACGTTATCTAAGTTCTAATATTATTTTATACATTCGTGATTACTGTAAATAAAATGGGTGTTTTCGTATTGCTAATGTAATCGAGTATTAATAACGTGTGTGCCATGGTGGGATAAGTAATCGGACCGATAATATATTGCCGCTGTGACAGGTGACACTGATCATTTTATTACAGCAAATAATATGAAAATCATTCAATTTCAATATATATAAAGATAAAAACATTAGTGATATATAAACAATACATTTCGTTGAAATGTTGTTGTTAGTTATTTGTTATTATTCCATTTCTTTTCAACTGCATCTTGAAAAGCAACATTGTGATAATATTATATTAATGTTAGTAAAATTTTCCACATGTTTTTGCGTATCTCTTTCCAAGAAGAACATGTATCATGTGGTAAATGTATACATTATTACTTAGGTACAAGTTATCAAAAAACCTTTCCGATAATCTACAGCAGCCAACTAAAATACTCTAATGTCTAGCCACCGCTTTCAACAATCTTTTAATCATAACAAAGCCTTAAGGTTGTAATTTTAACTTAATAAAATATAATTATTATAATCGATGAGTAATTAATTTTATAAAACATTTCTCCAATTAAAACAACGAAAGAAGATTAAGTAAACTGCTGAGAGGCTGGAGTGCCCTCCTAAAAGACATGCAAACTTTCATTTCAAGGCTTTAATTTTGACTAAAGCTTTGACAACGTTAACTGTGGCCTTTATTGCTGTCATAATAAAGATTGAAGTAATGTTACAAAAGTTTTCCAACAAACGACACAGAAGCTTACCGTGTTAATTTACGAGGCTACGATGGTTAAGCTTTAGGCGTGGAGCGTGCACTGTGTCGCATTGTGCTCTCCCTGAAATAGGTCATTGTAGTGACAGGATATTACAAAGCCACCATGTCAGACACAGCCGCGTATAGTTGCCGCTAAATGAGAAATAGCCGAATAACACCAGAGAATTGTCAGCGCGCTTTTAATACCAACTTTCTGTATCAACCAATCTGTTATTGCATATCTGCTGCATTACACTTTACAAGGAGAATTTTCAATTTAGAAGCACATCCTAAGCAAAATGTGCCATTCATATAGAGGTACCTGTATATAGATCCACGGAAGTACGTACGTACTACCTAATAACCTGTAAACTAATCTATGTTTAACTATTTAATATTGATGACATACTGGTGCCGGAGTCTGTTTACTCTTCAATAACAATATACCTATCATTTAAAAGGGTTCAAGTAAATGAAGCCTGTGTGTGCGGTTACGCTTTAAGAATACAAGCGGCGGGGAAGGAGTAGAAGGTCTCTTTTCTTTCCCAAAGATTGTGGTGAGGTTGAGGAAAGTGGAAGCGCTCAATACTGCGACGTACACCGGCTGGAGAGAGTGACCTATGAGATTGAGTTTAAATTTTAGCAGAGACTACAGCTCTGTAGTCTCTGCCCAACCCCAGTTAGCCTGAATAACTTGTAAAAAATATATATTTATTTAACTGTTAGTCATCAATTAGAGAGCTTACAACTTAGTTAAGTAAATTAAAAACGGTTAATATGTAGGCGGCCACAATAGATGTAACGAGTTCAGTTGTCATGAGTTATGTACATACAAGAATGTTATTTACTTTAATGTGTGCCCGAGGAGCTGTGAGATTAATCTAGCGGCACAAGTGAGAGCTAATTGGTGTAGGGTTTATACGAGACGCTAACGAGCTCCCCGACTAATGTTGCACTCTCTGAATAAATGTACTGCTGTATTGGGATTCACAACGTCTTCGGTAAAACACTTGTATACTTTCAGTCGTTTTTGTCATATATATCCACAAATAACGTTACACTGTGGAAAATTAACAACAAAGCCCAAAGCTGGCGCTATTTTTACCTTTATTAAGGTTACTGTTAGATAATACTTAGACATACACACATAGAACTGTCTTTCGCCACTGTGTACACACACAGATAAAACTGTTAAACAAACACATTGAGGTTTCTTTTAAGACGATCTCAATCGAGTAATGATTGGGCGAGCACTCAGTATGAGTAGCGAAGCCGGAACAAACATCTTAGTCCCTCTTACCCCGGTGCTATCTGTACAATACTTTTCGCGTGCAAGATTAATGTGCCACAATTTTGCCCCAGTTTACCCTCGCGATTTACAAGTTGGGAGATCGGAGCGATTGTAGCGCTAATTTCACTTCTCAACGCTTCAATTTACAAGTATTTGAGAGAGATTGTAACTCGAGATAATAAATATGAAAATATTTAAAGTGCTTATTATACTTAATTTCTCTCGTTCTATACATTTTTCGTTATTAGAAGTCCTTAAGATATACATTAACTACATAGAATATTTTAAGTCCTATTAAACTCTAACCAATGTAAATACATATTTATAAACCTTTCCACAGTATTATAGTCACTTTTGTTTTTTAATAAAAATATTATAATTTTTTATTTCGATACAAACCGCCATAGTTTATATTTTGCGTCAACTCCAATCCCGACTGTGTACGCCTGTTAAATTAATTGTAGCGCTTATGTCGCCGGCGGTACCCCCGATCCGCTTTGAAAAATCATCCCTCACTCGGTGTTTGGTGCGAGATTTATAACTTTACAAGTTACAGCTACTTGTTGGTAAGTGGCAAGGGCCCGGGCCCACACACTGCCCACAGAAATAACTTGTGAGCCATCAGCCAACCATTTTATGTGCCCTGTGCTCACTGCACTAAATCACTCCACTTACAATGGAATCAACCCACATCGTTTCGTAAGGGAGCTCGTAATAGTTACGTCTAAAGGAACTACCGCAACTAGATATTTTTCTTTAGTTAACTAATAAACAGGTCGAGCCTTACTACCTTATTAAACATTTTACAGCATTCTGCATATTTTTTCTTGAAATTTCATGAAATTGTGTAACTTTAAAATATATATGTTTTACATAACAGTTTTAGAATCTTGTGCGCACTAAAGTTGTGGATGAGCATCATACCTTCATCTACCATTGCAAGACCGTGACATAACCTAAATATAGTATTTCTCTGCAGTAAGTTCTAGTAACTAAAATTGTCTAGTAATTTGTGTATAATGTTTGTACTGCGTCTGGGTGTTTCTATGTATTATAAGTATGTATTTACAAAAGAAAAGTAGCTTATGTATTATATCCGTATTTTGGTACCCATAACACAAGCATAAGCTTAGCTTGGGACCAGAGGACGTTGTGTGAAATGTCCGTGAATATTTATTTATAATATATTATCAGTGTATTAATATTTGTATTATGTTTAGGTGTATTAGAGCATTTCAATAAACAAGACAACAATATTATACGGACATAAGAAAAACATGAAACGTAGTCATTGGCTCACGAACATAAAATAATAAGAGGGCGACAGTGCTTCCAAACTAAGTGAAGGGTCAGCAATAAAGAAGATTAAAACTATATAGGAGACCATTATCAGTGTGGACCGGCTCGGACGGTTCACGCAGGACACTATATCACAGGCAATTACCTTCCAAGCCTCCACACACGACCTGAAAGTTCAGCACTTCATTACAATGCCATCGGTATAACCAATCTAGTTGGCAAAATTTCTGTAAACGACTTTTACTGTGCAGAATATTTGAAATATACTTTTTAATTTTATATTTATCAATAAATAAATAAAAAGGAAGAAATCAATAGCATCCTAGACATCAATCTGTACATGAAGTTCTTGGTATTTCTACTCTAATTGCAATAACATTTTTTGCCGACCTGGAACACGGACCTGAGAGATCTTCTGGATACAAATTGAATAGCCTGCCAATGAAATATTATTACACTAGTGTAGGAAACCGATTATAATACAGTAAGAGTGTTATATACAAAGGGTAAAACTGCAGTCTCAATAAATCACCCCCGCGTGTTGACCCCAGGGTACCCCCTGATAACAGCCACGGGGTCTTAAAACTTCATTGTAAATTTCAATCTAGATTTATTTAAATAGGCGAACCTTTGATTGCGACGAGAGGTAAGCTCGTTACATCAGAACAAACGTAATAACTTCAATAACAATTTTCTTATTGGAATAATATTAAAGTTGAAATTCCTTTGTGCGGATGATAACATAATTGTGGTAGCTCTGGTCCTAACCCTTTCTGTCTAATAAGAGGATGAAAGGTTTTGAATGATTGTTTTATTTTTTTTACGGCGAATGCCTCGGTTACCGTTTGATATGATAATACATGTAATAGGATGAGTGAGGGTCCCTGGTCGTGCGTGTGCATTTGTGTGGCTCATTTCTAAGCAGTTGCGATGTCAATTAGTATTACTGTCACTGTTTTTTTGACTTCTTGAACGAATATGTCGTAGTCAGTAATAATTATGCTTTCTGTGTTAAATCTAGGTTCACTTTTCACTTCTTTCATATATATGTTTGACAGGGCTATTGTCTCTTTGGTATAGATACATATTATATGTATGTAATTACAAGAACAATGATATAGGTTATATTGTATCGGCCATATCTGGGCTGTTCTGATAATTTTTATTTATTCTTTTCTTGTCAAATCGTATTTTCAAATTGAAAGACACAGGTTTTGTAAATAATTTTTTCTAACTTTCCATATATTTATAACTTGGACTAAATCGACGTCTACTACTAAATATGTGAAGTAAAAACACATAAATTTACATACTAAAATGTACTTCTCGTTTAAATCGAATCGTATATCTGGCGAACACCTAAATAAACACAAAAATGTAAATAAGAACAACAAAGTTCCATCAGAATTCATCGGACAAATTAGAAGTCAGTGTTCCGAAAAAATAAACAGGGGACCACGTTTTAATTGTAGATTCAATTAAATTCATTTGGAAATCAACTTTAGTGCTTCGTTGGCTCTTTGCCGTGCTACTTCACTTTACTTCTCTCGCTAATATTTAAATTTATTACATTTTATTTTCAACCAACCTAGAATCAAATCAAGATTAAAAGATGCTTGTTTAATAGGTTTAATCTACATAATACATTTAACTAGCATACTCTGTTCACGGTTTATGTAAAACGTATAATGTGGAAATGTAATTAGATTGATAAAACGCACTCGGAACACTGCATACTGCATAGCAAATTTCATGAAAATCATTGCAACTTTTTCAGAGATTCAGTTTAGATTAAAGATCTAAATTGCAATAATAACTCTTTTACTGTCTTAAAATTGATTGTGAACCTTTTTTCATTGGTCAAACAATGCTTAATTGTAACATTTGGTATAGCACTATCAAACTATCACAGAACTCAGATAATACCTTTGAAAACTTTTGTGTGGTTGTTGAAACAAAGTTTTATTTTTGTTACAATTTTTATTAGCCGCCTCTATATTAAAATTGTTAATTATCTTCTACAAATCCTGTTATAAATAAATATTTTCAAGCAACACGCAATAACTTTTATTTAAAAATACGTTATCTTTAAAAATTTAATACGTGCATCAGTCTTTGTTTTAATCATCAGTAATACCCGGTTTCCCCCGTTATTAACCAACTCATAAAAATTTCAATTATCCTTTGTTAAATGGAATTTTCGAAATGTTAGTAGACCAACGTATAAAATAAATAATATGACGCCATTTTCTTTATCAAACTGTGATCTTAGAGTATGTTTGCAAAAAATTGTATTCAATACCATTAGATTTTTGGGATTTTTTGATTTTTGACGGGCCTCGTGGTGGAGTGGTTTATATAACGGACTGCTGATTAGTACAATCATTTGTGTGATGTTTTTAATTGTCATACAAATGTTTGTACTGCGTCTGGGTGTTTACTATGTATTATAAGTATGTATTTACAAAAGAAAAGTAGTTTATGTATTATATCCGTATTCTGGTACCCATAACACAAGCATAATAAGCTTAGATTGGGACCAGAGGACGTTGTGTAAAATGTCTATGAATATTAATTTATTATTGATTTATTTAATTTTGTGATAAATAACACAGAGAAAGTCCTAAATAGGATTAGAGCTTTCTCAGCCCAGCTTGTATACTGAGACGTATTGTTTCGTGTAACGGCCTTAAATTAATAAAATAAAAAGGCAGACCAAATGGTCGATTATACCACGCTGTCCGTTGGGTATGTCACAAAAATAAATATCTACGTTATTTTATTTTAAGTTTATATTTGTCGTTAATGAGTGTTCAGTATATCCCGAACGTCCTCACAAATGTGACAAAGTTAAATCTGAATCTACGCGCTCTATATACATATTTTTCGTCATCATGAAAGCGCACGATAAGTTAGGAAACAGCCGAGACAGACAAGATAACTCACATAAATATTGAACTTATGAACTCACAAAATCGTTTTAACATAATTACATTACCCAAGAGTAAGTACTTCATTGGAATATTTTTGTTGAATTTGAAGTTATTCAACTTCGAAGTTATTCAACGTTTTAATAAGCAAGCCGAATATTCTAGAATCAGCAGAACTGTTCGCGATGGTCTGACTTCTTAATGAAATTTTCGTATTACGACTTGCCGTATCATCTGTTTCTATCGCACTTAAGACCTCGTACATCTCTCTTACTCTTTCGTCGTGTTAAGGTGCAGTTCCGAGTTTTATGCGAAATTTATTCATAACTGTGTAATTTATCCGTGCCAAGTAAAACGCTTCGTAATGGAGAGGGCTCGCGGGTGTCTGAGGGCTAAGGGGAGGGGATTATAATGTTTCTGTCCATTATAATTCGCTTGTACAGTTTTAATCTCGAAAGTTTCATTTACTTTTGTGTAGATGCGTCGCACGATTTGCTAAAATAAAATATTAAGTACTTTACGAGACTCTTCCGTTTTTTAAATGCAGATGTTATCATTTATCATACTTTACAAGATTCATAATAAATATGAGTGATTTACCCATACCATATGCCACGATAATATCATAAATCTATAATTAAAGACTCGTACAAATATGAACACCAATCACGACCATAGATGTTTCATACTAAAATATTGAATTGAATGAATAAATAGTAACTAACTGACTTTGAAACACGGAACGTAAAATACAATGATCTATTTAAAAATTACTTAAAGTCGAAACAAGTCATTGAGTCGACTCATTAAAAAAAATATAAAGTTTTTAATTACCTAGCTACTTTCATTCTAATAAACTAGTCATCTACAAAATTATAAAGAAAGAAAACTTATCTGTTAGTAACTTTTTACAAAACGTAAATGTTCCTTTTTTTCAGTAAAAATACGAATCTTTTTAAAGAATAGTTTTCTGTTACATTTAAAGCTGAGCTTCAGATAAATGTTTTTATTTTACGGAAGAGAACACAAAAATTTGAATCGTTCCATTTTCGAAAGTTTTTAACGAAATTCAAGAGAGAGACCATTATATTATTACGGTGTGGTAACCCTCCAACGGCCGTGGGCTTTGAAAATTATCCCAAAGATGTCTTCATTCGAAAGAATTTTTCACAACCAGTCGCCTATGAATGTATAATGATCACCTCCGACAGCTTAAAGTGAGTCAACGTTTTGCTTGCGATTATAAATGTTATGAAACCATTTTGAATGTAAAAAGAAACTGTCTTTACTATTTGTTAGTTTCATTACATTTTCAAGGAATATAAAATGTTTGCAGTTTTACAAATTATTATTAACTATTGTAAATTTAAGATAATAGATTTCTGAATTAAATGTTTATCATATTTATTTGGTAACTAAAAAAATACATCGACATTTTAAATATTATTAATTACATAATCAAATTATTAATACACAACCAAAAACATCTTGTATATTCGAAACAAACGTTTTCTTTAGTTAAATCATATACATTAACATGTTAATTTGATAGCATACTACATAAGTATAGTACTTAAAGCGCATTAGAATTATATTTAATGACTTTATTCGATAATAGTTAGTGAAAACATAATTACAGTTGGCGTGTCGTGACCAACCGATAATTTAATGATAAAAATATTTAACAAGATGTTACACAAGCGGCCATTAATTTATGCATATTATAGGTTCTCGGAGTTTTAAATAAACAAATATGATTTATTGTTATCGATAAACATTATTATTGCTTTGTTTTGATTGTATGTATTATCGTTGCAATTGATATTCATTTAATATTGTTTTCTTTGTGTTGCCATTCGTCGTCTGTTTAAATTTTATATAGATAGAAGACATATTTTTTCAAGTCGATTGAGTCACAGTATAAGCATAGATTTAAAACCATTCATGAACCAAACCCCAATAAGCTATTATTTGTCGACTCTACTATTAATACAATAAACTAAAATACCTGTATATTTAAAATAATTCCCATTCATACATTGCATTTATACACATTTTATTTTATAATTGTAAATACCTAGGAGATATTAAAGTCAAATATCGTCGGAGTTCGTGTTCAAAATGGAATAATATTATGAATAGAATCAATGAAATATTGAATTTCTAATTAATACATTCCGCTACATTCTCAGTAAAAATAACACAGACTAATTCACACAATCCTCTGCTTACTTATCGTTTAATTACACAAACATTAGAGTACTGTGTTACATTATTGTGTAAATGGTAAAGCATTTATGACATTGTTAGTAAACAGAATAACCTCAACACAAACATTTCAGCTACAATAACACAGTACAAAAAATAAGAACAGGGTCAAAATATTCGCTTATAAAGGGGAGGCTCGACCGAAAAGGATAAACACGTTAAAGGGTGCTGTTGGCTCTACTATCCACAAAGAAAACACTTATGATTGTACGCGGCGGGCGTTAGGGGGTTAAGAGGAGGCGAGGGATAAAAGGCGATCGAAATTTTTGCAAACACTCTTCATGTGAGGCAAAGGCGTCCGCTTTTTGTTTACATTCAGCCTGTAAGAGTTTACGTTATTCTTTTTAGGGTTCCGTACCCAAAGGGTAAAAACGGGACCCTATTACTGAGACTTCGCTGTCCGTCCGTCCGTCCGTCCGTCCGTCCGTCTGTCACCAGGCTGTATCTCAAGAACGGTGATAGCTAGAGAGTTGAAATTTTCACAGATGATGTATTTCTATTGCCGCTATAACAACAAATACTAAAAATAAAATAAAATAAATATTTAAGGGGGGCTCCCATACAACAAACATGATTTTTAGGATTCCGTGCCCAGTATCTCAAGAACGGTGATAGCTAGAGAGTTGAAATTTTCACAGATGATGTATTTCTATTGCCGCTATAACAACAAATACTAAAAATAAAATAAAATAAATATTTAAGGGGGGCTCCCATACAACAAACATGATTTTTAGGGTTCCGTACCCAGTATCTCAAGAACGGTGATAGCTAGACAGTTGAAATTTTCACAGATGATGTATTTCTATTGCCGCTATAACAACAAATACTAAAAATAAAATAAAATAAATATTTAAGGGGGGCTCCCATACAACAAACATGATTTTTTTACCGTTTCTTGCTCGATACTAATAACGTTGCCTTATGTTGCATAGATAATGGTACGGAACCCTTCGTGCGCGAGTCCGACTCGCACTTGACCAATTATTTTATTTAAACGTTGTCATTGACGTTTCATTTTATCGCGCGGGACGATTGCATTATCGCGATTGCACGGCTGAATGACATTTGTTTTTTATTATATCGCGTTCGTGTTAAATTGCTTGGTTTATTTCTTGAATTTGTTTTGGATGAATTCAATGTACGTACAATATAAAATGTCAAAATGGGCGAAGAAAACATGCGTTATGGTTATTTTATTTTATTTTGCTGATGAAAATAAATTAAACAGCCAGCATGGCTATGCGCGAGAGATTACTTATTGTTTGTTTCTTTTAGGGAACTTACATTTACATGTCATGTATGTATTGTTGTTATTTTCTCTTATAAGTTTAGAAAGCGTGAAAATCAAAAGACAACTTTGTTGATGGATATAAATAAGTAGTCTTGGCTCTTACTTCTTTACAGCTACGCTTATCCCAGATCCACTTCATCAAGTCAGGCTTCACATTGGACCAAGATTTCCTCCAATTAAAACACACTAACTAGATAATATAGTATAAGTTTTAGTTGTGTGTTATAAAAAGCTGAACCACCCTGTTTGTTATCTCATGTGTCATTACAATTCAAAGTACTTAGTTTGTAAATTTACCTCTCTCTCCCCTACGATGCTATTATTCCACTATTTGTATTTTTCAAGAAATATGTTGGTTAGTTTGTGTTTGAACTATTAATGTACATAAACTTTTCACATATACTTATTACATATGTGCTAATTTCATAGACGATTTTTCGATATTTTTTTAGGTACCACGTAAAATGAATTGTATGTGTATACTAAACTATTCTTAAAGTATAACAAATTTAGTTAAAATATAACTACAGTTACGTACTTTTTATTAAATTTTTCAAGTGGCAACATTTGTGAGGTGAATATACAATGTACAAACCGAACAGCACACAATTATTACAGAATAAATGAGTATTATGATGCAATATTTATTATTATAATAAAATGTGAATATAAACCATTGAGTACACAGCGATCGGATGGCTTAATCTCGTGAATTTATAACAAGTATACAACAATTACCAAAATTAACGAGCGTTCGCCGCCATTTTGAACGGTTCGTAGGGACGCGATGTATCGGCGCCATCGACCGATGAATTTTTAACAAATTAATTTATTACTTCATTAATGCATAATCTGTTTTTATTCATTTACATTTTGTTTAAATATGGGTAGTTATTTTGTTAATTTATGTTAAATAGCTTTTATAAATGTATTCTTATTAGCTTTTACCCGACACGGGCGGCTTCAGTGGCGTTCAATTATTTGTAATTGCTAAAAAGTTACAGTTAAAAATATTCTTTTTAATTTTTTTTCTTTTTGTTTTAAAACTGTGTCCTATGTATCTTTTTTATTTTAACTTATATGCAAACAGCTTGATTAGTAAAAATATTTGAATAGTTTAAATTTTTCTCCAGTAAATATGAGAAAAAAACATTCACTGCATAGAATTTTGAAAATACTTTAAAAGTTTATAATATAAAATGCCGTAACTACCATTAGCACAAGAGTGATGGAACACAAACATGGCGGAGTGTTGTCATCTTATAAAAACATGAATACCCTCTACGGCTTGTAAAAGATGCGCGCCTTGCACTCGAGGAGAATGCAAACAAAATATACAACGATCAAGAGTATTTCGTCACAATATTTTGATACTTTAAGTAGTATATATGAATTTATGGCGCTAAGAAAAAGTTTTATTGTAAAAGATAAAAAAATATAACAGCTCTAGCACTAGTTTTTGGTTTAATAGAATGGTGTTTTTGATTTAATAGAATGGTGTTTTTGGTTTAATTTTAACTTGAACAACTTCTAATATTTAATTTTTCGTCTTAAAATTTATTTCTGTCTGCAAAATTAACAAAAAACTGTTTTTATTTTTACAGGTAAATCCATCATCTACTATCTACTTTAGTGCGAATAAGGTGCGTATTTACTAAAAAACTATTGATTAAATTTAAGATAAACCCTTTTTAGTTCAATAACAAAATCAAATAACTTTTTCCTTGAAATATAAATATAGGTTAATGTAGGTGGTTTCTTGATTTCCACAAATCTACGGTAACATCTCGCGAGGCTGGCAACACACCGGGCCCGCACACAATCGCAGTAATGTAGCTACGAGTGACGTAATTAACAAGTTTTCAACTCAATCAGTCCCTTTGATATTTGTACAAAATTTAAGTAATCTTCTTTAAACGATTCGAGCTCGAAGTTTACATTGAAAACATACGGATCAACATTGCGTCCATTGAGTTTTTTGAAAATAAGGAATCAATATAAAAAATAGAAGAAACTTTGCTAGATCCTATTTTCCCTTTGTGCATATGTCAAAGACTACAATTTAACACGCAGCCCTTTTAGTCTTCATTTAAGCTGCATGAGGTCGCGAAATGACTAAAATATGGTTTAGTAAAATCTATATCTAACGTTTAGATTGCAACAAAATATATTTTTTTCGAAGTTATTATATTAGTTAAGGTAAAATATATAATGTTAAATATAATATACAAATAGCCACGTTCCGTCTGTATCCACCCGTACATCTTCTCCTATTAATACTCCAATTAAAACTTTGATTATATGAAAACATTCACTGATTCAGTAAAATTTTGTATTTCCGAAAGATTACGAATCACGTTGCCTTTTCATTTGGTGAATGAACATAATAAATAAGACTTTATTGAATGTTTCACAAAATGTAGAGAGACCTTTGCTTTTGTTATTTCTTTCTTGCTAAAGTTATTATAATTTTGCGTATCTTGAGCCTTTAGAAAACATTGTGGCCTTGACATAAGCCTTACTCTTACCGTAAATACAACAGAAATAATGTGTATATAATATAATAAATAACCCTTTTCAGTATTAACAATTTTCTTTAAGTTTACTTACTTCAGTTTTGAATAATGAACAATTTTATTTTGTTTAAGTTTGTATACAATATGCTGGCACTCTATGGTTTCGGCCTACCCTATGGTCATAACTATATGATGATTATGGTTTTTATTTTAGCTGTGTTTTTTCGCTACTCGTCTTTCACATATTTTTTTTCAGCTGTAACCCTACAATTAATTTTACTTTCATTAGTGCCTAGTAATGTTCTGATACGACAAACGAAAATACAAGTGAACTTACGTCTAATAAAAGTGAAAGTCAATAGATCCAAGAGCGTAAGACGAATAAACTAAGTATTGTCCAAAAACCACGTCATTTATATTCCCAGTGAAATGTTTATTTAGAACTAAGATTTACAAGCTTTGTAATATTCTCCGAAATTATGTTCGAGACGTCTTTAAAAGAACGATATCGACGTACTCGTCGACGAAGTGATCAATGTGCTAACTTTGTCCACGTCAAGCCACGGAAAAAATCTTGGAACGCTGAACGCAACCGTAGCGGAAATAAGCGACCGCGCCATCCACCCGCGCTGATTGGCAGACGTATACGATCCAAAATTGAATATTGAAAATGGAACGATATTTAAAATTGGAATTTTTCGTGCTTTGATCGCGGTTTATAAAGAATATCGATAATTAAATATTTGCTATTGACATATTGCCAAATTTAATTAATAATAATAGAAGTGAAACTAATATGTTACGTTGCACATTGATGCTACTTTTTGGAGCGTGTAATTTTAGATTTTTTGCAGGAATTTTTGTTCCTATTGATAGACTTTTATTATCGGTTAGTATTTATTAATATTTTACGATAGAACTCGTTCACTCTGCTATCGACCATACTCGTATTTTATGCAAAGCTTTACGTTGAAGGCAGCCAACGTATAATATTAGTCTTATTTACCTATCAGAAGTGACTTTATCGATGTAAAAAGCTTTAATACAATGTGCAAGTTACATGCATGTTGATTCTAAACAGTGATAATTGCAAATAGCGTGACCTGTTTAATTGTTACATTGTAACCATACCATAAAGAACTTTAAGGAATTCAGATTTATACAAAAGTGAATGTTTCACTTGTATATAATACATAAAAAACACTCAAGTAGAAATTCTGAATCCATCACAAAAAACAATCAATAAAATCGAACTTTTGTAATACATGACATTGTGCTACGTATTTTCACACTTGGATATAATGGACAAACCTCATTATATTTTTTACAAACTTTGAAGTCATATTTAACACCTAACATTGGTCATAAATGTTGAAATGACACTCGATTCGTATATAAAATGTGATCGGTAGGCTCAAGTGATCCAACAAAAGCGTGTTTACGATCCGAGGGCCAAGTTTAACGCCCAGTACGTATTTACAACATGATGACACTATAAAATGTGCACGTAATATAACTCTAAACGTTTCACTTCCAATCTAAATGTTATAAAAACGGTTATTTTTGTTTAACATGTTGATATAGCGACAATTTCGCAATCTTACACGAGTTAATATTTACATGAACCTATTTACACGAGTTAATATTTACATGAACCTATGTATTAAGGTACATGTATATATGAGCTTATAACGGTTATTAATCATAGCAAAATAATTGTAGTGCAGATTGCACCGGACCGGACTTATAAAGAGAACAAGAAAAGCGCTTGTAATAGAGGTTGGTTCGCTGCCACAAAAAGAATATGTAACATCAGCTGAAAGTTTTCAAAACTCTGTCCTACCCTTACAACATTATTCAATTTGTCGTTATGTTGAAAAGCAGTGTACAAAGACGAAAAAGAGTTGACTCGGCCCAGGCGCGTATTTTTCAAACAAATCGTCGCAGTGTGCCGCACAAGTTGAGGCGGAACGGATCCGGGCCGTCCGCCTTTTCCGTCGATCTGAATTGCAAATGGGGATGTGATGACAGAGCTATACAAAACTAAAAGTGTCGGCAAACTTCAGATTAAACTTCGCGCCGAGCGCAGGTATAGAAACAAAAACGTCACAATTATGATAATTTTTGGCCGCATCTCGGTGGATTGAATTTGCATGACTATCCGTTGCTGTGTCAACTGAGCCACCGTTCCCGATGAATAATGCACACGACGCTACTTACCTCCGCATTAACATATTTATTAATAAAATAAATATGAGACGTCCGTCCGATGCGGCGTCTGCGACAGGAATGCCACGTTCGGTTGTGAATCGCACCGCTAGCCGCGCCTCGCTGTTGACACAAGGTAGACAAAGTTTGCAAGTGGAGTGCTCATAGCGAATTGTTAACAGAACGGTAATATATGGCATTCATTATATAAATTGAGTTAAGACTGCGAACAACGATGTTCATTTCATTAATGTGTACAGAATTAAACACAAACAACACGGCGCGTACGGTGCCACACAATTATTATAATGTGACAATGCTTACTCTATATTTATGTGTTATGTCATCATTATACAATGGGAAAGTTTATCATGTTATTTAGTTTTTCAGTTTATCTCATAAATAACATCATTATTGTGCCCATTACAATTATTTAACAACGAATGTGACTACATTTGAAATGATCACGTGTATTTAATTAATATTTTTGTATTTAAGACTCTACATATTATTAAATTCGTTTGTTGTGTGGCAATTATTGACTCTCTCTCTCTCTCCAGCCCAATTACGGCCCACTGTTGGGCACGGGCCTCCTCCACTATAGGAAGGATTATGGTCTTTTGTGCCGCGCTGACCAGGTGTATTGGCACAGGGTTTATTTTCGAGATTTCCGTCTCTCACAGAGGATGTTATCTGTGTGCAATATCCCTTAGCTGACTTTTACAGCACCCTTGGGAGGAGAGGGGGTGGTGACACTTGTATTCTTAATCCGTCACTACACGAAGAATTATTGACTGAGGCATAGAATATACATACGTTTACAGTAAAATATCAGAATAGGACCATATCAAAATACATATTTTGTAGTTTGCTTTTGTAGTTGGGCATAGAAACTTCAGTGTACAAGTGTGTCTTGCTCTTAAAAATAATCAATCTTTTTTGCTGGGGAAACAAAACTTGTTCTTATGCCACCGCGCATATGTAAGTAGGTAGTAAATTTTTGATCAAAAATAAAAATAATGGTATTATTGATATTACTTAAATTAAATGAAAGTTCTACGAAATAATGTTGAAATGTGAAAATATTAGGTAAACGCTGAAACATTTTGATTGAGCACAACAAGCCTTTGAGTCTGTTTAGTTTTGAAACTTTATAAGTAAACGAGAATTTACATCTTAACCGGCTTTAGATATTGCTTAAAATATTGTATTTACGAAATTTCATTACGCTAGATGAGTTCATATTACAAAATGGTTTTAAACTTTACACTCGTACTGTATAATAACTAGTAGACAAATTAACTCTACAACTTACACAAAAGTAAAGATTATATTTATTACTAACTGTGACCCACGACTTTTTACACGTACATACATGGAAATATGGATAATGTTCCCGTTTTTCCTCCATAAATTGACTATCCAACACAAAAAAATCATTCAATTAAAACCAGTAGTTCCTGAGATTAGCACATTTAAACATTTTACAAGTTGTGTTTCAAAAAATAACCCTATCCTGTAACTTAAGGAACTCATCACTACTAAGCATTATAAGCATTATGTTTTAATCCTCATATAAAATAAACTCTGCTTGCTCTATTTCGTAAATGAAACAAATACAGAAGAACTAGCCACATTGATGTGTTATAAATTAGTACACTTCAGATATATATTGAATTAACGTTAAATAAGTTTTTGTAAAAAATCTAAAATTATGCCTTCATATTGTTTTGTTTGCTGAGTCATAACAAAATATCACTAAGACGCTAAAGATCGCTATATTTTAATGTATATAATTTACGAAGTAACAAAATACAGTAATGTACCCAACAGTTAAGGTCTGAGAAGAGCGCGCCCCCTATGGTATAAACACCCAGATTAAATACGTGTGCAGCAGACGAATGACATATAAAAAATATAAGAAAACATGGCGACAATATTACCAAGATTTATAGATGTCCTGGGAAAACTGTTACTAACACTAACTAAATGAGAAATATGATACTAGTCTTCTGTTCTACCGTTTGGTTTAACCGAACACGTTCAAAGATGAATTATGTTTTTTTTAATAACTTGAAAACAAAAAGTCTTCAATTCTTCTGTATTTTTGTTTATCTAAATGATAGGTTTTATCCTCTAAACTCTAACTGATAATTTAATTTTATACGTTGCTTGTAGAAAATATCTGTTCAAATCCAGGATCATAGAGTTCCTTTTTAAAAGTAACCGTTGCTGACAGGGAAGATACTTTTACTTTATTGAAGATTTAAGTTTCGTACTTAATTCCAAGAATTATTTTAATATATTACCATGATTATTTTCTTGTGAAAAACAAATTTTAAATTTTTCCGCTAATGCTCGAGTTGATCAATTGTACTAGTGATTTAATTCACTACTGTAATTTTCTTCTATAATTAATTCTATAATTAATTACATAGGCGTTCTGAAACGGCCAAGTAATGAAATGCTTCATTACTTGGCCGTTTCAGAACGCCTATGTTCTGATATATCCTGGACTGTGATATGAAGAATCCCTCGCTGTCGACAAGCTTGGATGACTGAATGCCTAAGCAATGTTCATATTTAATGAGCGCGGTGCCGTATTGGTTTAATGTGAGGCGAATGCGTGCATAATTTAAGGCTGAGGAGAAACTTACCGGCCCGCTGTGTGGTGCATACTGCGGCATTACAGCTACGTGGAGCACGCCGGCACTAATGTCGACCCGACCAATCTCTCTCCGATATTACGACCTACCCACATCCCACATTTCATTGAATTTACTTTATACCGCTTTTATTAGCTACTTTCGTAACTATGTAGCAGGATGTTTAAATTTTAACCCCTTAACAACATCGAATTAATCTAAAATTTTGCACACTGATGAAAACTGATGATAATCCAATAATTTAATAAATTTATCCAGGGTTAATTAATATTTAAACTTCTTATTGTGTTTAAATTTTTGAACCAAGTAGTTATCACATTATTCGTTTAACTGTTTCAACTGTAAAATAATAATAATTTATGACTTAAACAGGTTAAACAGGTCTCTAAAGGTTTTTAAGGTTATTTTAAACTAATATGGTAAAACTCCGTAGAACAAATTTCATTGAAATAACTGATTAAAAGATTCAATTTCTATTAATCTCTGTTTTGTAAATGACATGATAGTGTTTGAATAGCGTGTGTCTTCAGATCCAATTACTGGAATGTTCACTCAATAGAAATTAAGTTGATAGCAAACAAAATATAGTTGCACAATAGTGATGTAATATACTTAAATTTCTTACTTTAAAGATATCGATATGAACAACTTTGTTTGGCGTGAGAATAAAACAACACTAGGGCTGCTGATGACAACTCTTTTTAAATAAGTTTTAGTATTTATAAGTGTAATTATTTTTCTGTATCAGGTAAATAACATAATAGGAAGTAGCAAACTTGTAACTTATCGATGATAATATATGAATTTAAATTTATGAAATTATATTTTTTTATTCTTATTTTAAATGATTTGTAATTGTCATTAACATAAATCTTTTATTTAAAAATATCAAACAAGTGTGTTTAACAACAGAAAAATGTGTGCTTTTAACCTCTACTTATGACAGCACCTAAAATATAAACTAATCGTTATAGTTAACACTACCGAATATTTTTTTGCGAAGTTGGTATCATCTGCCACGTTATCGATACATTATATATAAATAGATAACAGTCTCATCCCTATGTGTTTGCAGTAGAAGTTTGCGCGCCTGAAACGACACTCACAGACGTTCCCTTTTATATCTTCACTATATTGTTTTATATACGTTTATCAAATATGTACTGTTCTTAACGCTAATGTACGGTGAGAAGACTATTGGAAAAAAAGATATTGGCTTTCATTTATCTACGAATAACTCGTAATAGATTTATTAAATACAATAGCACTTTAGATATGACTAGTAGTTAGTTTTAATAAACTGAAGTAAGTACTAGATCCACTTACAAACGTAATAGTTTAATGTATTGAAAAAATATCGATTTTTGGAGCATAATTGTCTAGGTATGTAAAAGGTTGACTGAACAACGGATGTCAAAAATATCGATTGTACGAGCTTTTATTTCTGTATTTAATCGTAATCTTTAGTTGCCAGCATTTTCTTTATTACTTAGAATCAGTTGTAATGGCTATATAAGAGTGGAAAGTTCTAAACGATCTTAAAAGATTTTAAAATGTCAAGTTATTTTTATGTTCGACGTGGTGGCACAGGCACAGGCACCGGCGGGCCCGCATACAGCCAATGCGCTACAGTAGCGACCCTCGTGAACACTTTCCATTTTATTTCTTCTAAAACTTTTATAATTCCAAGGCGACGTTTCTCGGTGGCTCGTTAAGCCACCTTTGTCGTTCTCGAAGGTAAATAGCTCGGATTCAACGCGATTTCTCCTGATTATTTGTATTGTAAATTAGACGAAATGTCTACCAATGAAGATACAATTTAAAGCGTATTTTACATGTTTGAAAGATTCTAACATAAATGTAAAAATGAATTTATTTTGTTTACACAATTTTGTAAAGAATACCCCAAATTAGGTTGTAAGTGTGTTGCTTGTCTTGTTAAGTGTATTATATTTCTCTTAGTAAAAATTTTTTTTATATAATACATTAGAAATTTGTCGTTGATTAGAGCGTTTGTTCGGGTAATTTGTACAAAAATTAGATTAAAAGGCGCTTCGTTTACTAAAATACTCTTGATTAAAAGATGTCATTTAATGAAAATCATCATTTTGTTTAAGAGCTAGGCATGAAACAAAATAAGAGAACATTTTTTATTTATGTTGTGCTGTTTATATTGTTTTTCTCGTTTCATGTAACGAGCCTCTACCATTTTGGGAGAAATATTTGGTCTCTATGACATTGACAAAACTTTATGATTATTTCTATATTTTTCTAGATATGCATGTACACGTGAATATAGTGTGTATCACAATACTCATGAGTGACATACATCAAAGGTAATTTTAATTACAACATTTAATATTAATGTTACAAGAAAGATTTCTACTGAAATAATAGTTTTATTACAGTTTACTATTAATATACGCTTCTAAGTTCAGGTTGTAAATATATTATCTATACAAATAGTCATCGTTTCAATTTTCGACCAATATTTTTGGGACGAACACAAAAATAATATATAAAGAGTTTATTATTTCCATTGACTGAATTTACCATTTCAAAGTTTTAATACTATAATCAACATTTTCACAGACCATAAACTCACTGATTTCACACCTCCACCAAAATCTATATGCTCTACATATGTAGTATTCGCTAAATTTTGCATAAACCTTATATATATTATGTGTAGTGTTTAAAGTAAATAATGATTGTTGTTTGAAATGTCCATAAGTTGCATTATGTAAGATCCCACAACACAAATAGCCCGTCTTGAGGTAACAGCGGCGCGGTCGCGCGACCGACACGCGCTCAATTATGTATCCGCAGATCGATCGCTAACGATACCCTACATCACACTTCTGTATTGCCAGTTCGATGACACCATTACTGTTGCAAATAAACTATACTATATAATATCTACAACTACAACAACACGTTTCCCAAAATCAAAAATTCGCTGTGCGTTTAAATGTCAAATGAGGTACCTACTGGATTATTCCTCCGTGTGGTAACAGATTAAGAATACAAGTGACACCACCCATGTCCTCCTCAGGGTACTGTTAAAGTCAGTTAAGAGATTATGTACAGAGATAACATCCAGTAGGAGAGACAGAAAACTCGAAAGTAAACACTGTGCCAACACGCGTGGTCAGCGCGGCGTGCTAGACCATAATCTCTCCCAAAGTGGAGGAGGCCCGTTTCCAGCAGTGGGACGTTAACGGGTTAAAGAAAAAGAGAGATAATATATTTTTCCATATTAGTATGCAATCTTTAGGCAGGAATTATAAAACTCATCATTCTAGGTTAATGAGAAGTAATCCTCAGGTTTTTATTTAAGTCAACAATTAATAGGATACCACTCCGCCTTGACCTCTAATCATGTAATTTTCCCAAATCGAATAAAAAGAACTGTAACTTATAATATAGAAATCGATATAATTATATCACGTACACTTAGAAAATAGTAGAAATATTTTTGATAGATAAATTAACAACGGAACTCTTATTTTTAATTCTTTAGGAGTGAGGTCGCCATTCTCGGAAAACTAATTACAGAGCGGCTGAATTTTGACCTCCGCTAATTGGGATCGATGGACGGAGATTAGATGGAAGAATCTTTAGCTCAAATATTATGAATATTATGATACATAACATTTAATACACATTTAACATAACATTTAATATGCAGTGCTGTCTTTGGTATCTTAGCTAAAGTGTTGGAGGGATGGGATTGTCATCTTAAGTATTGCAATTACAAGAAAATCAAGTTCTCATGAATCTAAAGTTTTGTAGAAAGGTAAATCATGTATGTGATAATACAATGACTCAGTCTTTTATTTTAAGACTAATTTTAAGAAATAAGAACCGAAATAGAAATATTCAAGACTTTTAATTCGTTTCAAACCCGAAACCTAACCGATTACAGTCCAATTGTCTCAACGTGAACGCAGTCTCATGTCGTATATGATAAATGAGTTGGTCGTTCATCAATATATTGTGTTGTGTTAGTACAAGATGTCGGCTTACAAGACATCCTTTGTATAGAGGCTGTAGCACACCGTCCAATAATACCAATTACACGTCGCTCTTTAATAACTTAAGACGATACCAAAATAGCTTCGTGCATTTTTCTATGTACGAAGTTTTCATTGTTTCTTTAGATTGAATGGCTAGAGCTCTAATTTTTAAGTATATGTTTTTTCAATATATGATCTAGGATCGCATGAACTCAGAAACGCGATTGAAAAAAGTTTTCTCGATAGAAAATCTTGGCAAAACAACCTCTCTAATTTTTTATTTTTTTCATTTGTCGGTCTATTATCGCGTATTAACTAATGAAATAACTTTAAAAACATAGGTAACTATTATGTATAGAAACACGTGGATCTGAATTAAAATATATTTAGTAGATTTTGAAGTAAATAGGAAAAGTATCCCTAATTCTTCATTTTCTGTGCCTACTGGCTGTGTTAATATGTACGTGTCGGCGATGATATACGATAATATTGATGTAGGCCCTTAAATTGAACAATGCATCCGCACTAATTGCCTGTGGCTATCTACCTGCCCACCGACCGCTACAATTTGGATAAGTGACCTCTTCTCTATTTGTAATTCTTACTTACGTCTCCTTTAAAATAATAAAAACTTTGATAAATCCACTAGTCTTTACCTCTTTTCTTACTCTATCTTATTAAAAGGATTTTGTACTATGGTCTATTCTCCCATTACATACATATCCCACTGTTCAGCATGGACCTCCTGCAATACGAGAGGTTATTTAGTTTCTTACACCGCGCTGACCAGGCGTGTTGGTGTAGGTTTTAGTTTTGACATTTCCATGTCTTGCAGAAAATACTATCTACCTAGATTGTACCTTAACCGACTCTTACACCCAAGGCAGAAAATTGGGCTATGACATAATGTTTTCTTAATCTGTGGCCCCACAGATAAAGAGATAGCATTATTGAAGCCTTCTCATTTCAAATAAGCCTAACACTTGCTTATAAATGCAATATTATAAGAAAATTTTCTTGCCGTGTAATATTTTTTTTAATATATAATTCTTGATAGATTAATAATGTGATAAAGTGTATTAGTGTAAGGGTAGTGTTTATAATGAAGCCCCTTCAGTCTGTCAGCATCGTCAGAGGGTGAGGGAGTACCAGCCGGTACCAACCACTCAAAAAATGCCACTAACTGCCTTTTGTTACTTGTTTTAAACTAAGCCATGGGAGTACCTACACTATGTGTATCTACTCCATAGAAAGCTATTGCTTTTTTATTTTTTAATACAATATAATTTATTTATGTAGTAAGTAGTTTTATGCATCATTTGTTCTGGGACCATAAATGCCCCGCTGTTTTGACTTTCTCCATGGGCGTAGTAGTTTTCCTTCTCTCAATAGAACAAGTTATTTGTCAATCTTAGCTGTCTCTTACAACAGCCATAAGTAGCATTAGTGTTATGACAGTTATCTTTCTTAAACCTTCAAATGCATAGAGTATTATTATTATTTAATGTCGATCTAAAATAAATAAATATCTAATCATATTGAACAACAAGCCTTACAGTTTTATAAAATATTATTAACCAGTGAACTATGAAAGTTGATGAAATAATAAAGTACTTTGAGTATAAGGTTGGTCACGCGACACACACATATATATACTTACAATTATAAGAACGCTGAAAGCATCATTATTTAGTTGATACATTACTACACTGTAAACGTTATTGATAATAAATAGCTTTATAAATAATAATTGTGTAGTCTACCATAATGATGTGTCTATTATATATGAGTCAATCAAAATATTTACCGCACATTACATATTTACTTATGAATTTTTCCACTACTTAAAGCAAGAAAATTTTGTAGCAGATGTGGTCATATCATAATATTATTTATTTAACCTTAAATAATTTTTAGTTAGTATGAAATAAACGCCTTCATTATTTTTGTTATGAGATTTTTCGGGATTCGTGTTATAGTTAATGCGGTCACACCTTTACCAACAAATATTAGACAATACCAGCTGTATGTAGTATGTATGAGAAGTTAGCTATCACTCCCCTAGGAAATAACTTCCGTGTTCAAATTGTAGATGTAACAGGCACCGCACATCGCGCAATTAAATATCTGCAACGAAAATATACTCGAATTACAAGGAAATAAAGTATGAAACTTTTCACTTTCACATTAGACAGTGACTTTACAAGAAACACCATCGTTTATTCCACACAAACACACTTTTGAACCATTAATGAAAAGTAGATATTGACAGCTTTCACCATTTATCTTTCCACGGGCCCTAATTTAACTTGTTCCATCTGAGTCTCGCAAGTCATCGCTTGATACACATCTTCAATTGACATGTTAATGTCGCTTAGCTTTTTAGATAAATTGTTTTATGGTAATATTATATGGCTATTTAATAGTTCCAAATAGCGCAAGTAATTACCATAATGATCAATATATTATATTTAGTGTTACATTTCAACAGTAACGTACAAATTAGCTCATTAAGTAAATTGTGGCTATAACTCATGATTATTAAAATAGACACAGTATACTAAAAATTTTATCATAAAAATAATTACCTATGACGGAATTTAGTAGGTAACTTTTAAGCATCTAGGTCATATCTGCCCTATAACCTTAAATATTCTAATTTTTTAAGTGAATACAGTACTCATGATTTATAAAGCAATGTGTTAATTTGTTGAAATTAAATCTATAATATTCTGAAATTAAATAATTATGAGGGATCAAAACTGTCAGTGACAGTTTATATTGATGTATGACACACGTCCGTCGCACGCGACTCCCGACAATCAAATGTGCCAAAGAGTATAATAATATAAATGTGCATATCAATCAAAGAGTATAATAATATAGATATAACATATCAATGCAAAGACAGATGTGGTGGGCACGGTTCTGTGGCCGGAGCGCGGGGTGGGAGAAACATTCGACGTTTGAATAAATTCCGCGGGAAATCGCAACGAGTAGGCTCGCTGCACATTTCCATGTCAAACGTAAGGGAGTGGGGGCCGCGAGGAGGGGGGAACTCTTGTGAATTTTTAACAACACGTAGTTGTTCACTCATGTCGATTCACCGAATACAATTAATAATAATAATAATTTTTATTTACTTCTCACAAGGAATAGTACATAACAATAATTACAAGAATAGCATTCACATCAGCTCTTGTGAGAGTCTGGAGTCTGAAATAGGCCGAGACCTGTACTACAGAACTCCAGGCTCCCTCCAATAGGATGAATCAAGACATACGGTAATGCAAGTTGTTACATAATTACATGATCCGAAAAATAATGCTGTGGGTGGAGAAGATGCATGAGTGGTTGACCGTGTGTGTGTGTGTGCGTGTTAGTGAGCGTGAGAATGCTCGAAGTTGCGTGGTTGCGAGTGTGTGTCAGGATTATTTTATAAGAAAGTGTATTATATTTTATGTACCTAAATAAATAAAATGTGATAATTATATAGGTTTTTTTTTTTTTTTTTTTTATACACATATTTTACTTTACAATTGCAACAAATTTTTCTGTTTCATCATAGGATAATGTCAAAAGCCAGCTCAACAACTTTCTTTTCACCTTTGGTTTTGTATCTGGGTATATACCTATTACCTTATTAGTTTTATTATAGAGATATGGTCCTAGAAAGCTATAGAACCTTTGCGCATGAGACGTTCGAAATAATTGTGTGTGTGTACAAACTGAAAATGACTTTCGTTGTCTCAAGAGGCTGGGGTCAAATTGTAGTTCACCGTGCTGCTTCATTACAACCGCGAATATGTGTAATTGCCGTATGGTGAGTACTTGACAATCATGGTAAAGTGCGTTTGTGGGGTATAGAAAAGGTTTTGAAAAGGCAACCTTTAGTAGTGATCTTTGTGCTGTTTCTATTGGTTTTAGATTTGTTTTGGGAGCACCACCCCATATGAGGATACCATACGTACATATAGATTGGCACAGAGCAAGGTAGATAGATTTTATCAAGGCTTGGTCTAAAACATGCCGGAGTTTTTTGAAAATTACAAGGAGTCTTCGTGTACGGTTTGTTAGAGTTCGAATGTGCAGTTTAAAGTTTAGATTATTGTCTATTTCTATTCCTAAGTATCGTAACTGGGTAGTTGTTGCAAGCGGAGTACAAGAGCAGGAACTTCTGTCTGCAGAATTGCATGAGTGGGCAGTTAGATTAAGATTGTTAAGGGAGATATAATTTCTGAAAGAGAAACAAATGTATTTGGTTTTATTTGTATTTAGGGTTAAAAAGCATTTGCGTAAAGCTTTAGTTACCTCATCAAGTCCTTTTTGGGCAACATTATAGGCTTCATCCCAGGAATCTCCAGTAAAAATTAGAGCTGTATCGTCGGCGTATGAGATTAACCTTCCCTGAGTGAGCGGTGTCTGGCAGATTTCGTTAATATAGAGAAGAAAGAGAGTAGGACCTAAAATACTTCCCTGGGGAACCCCATGCGTTATAGGACGTTCTGTACTTGTAAAGTTACCAATTTTAACGCGCTGAAACCTATCACTTAAGTAGCTTTGAAATAGTTGAAGTTGTTTACCTCGAATGCCTACATTGCTTAATTTATCCAACAAGATCGGCACAGAGACAGTATCGAAAGCTTTCGCTAAATCTAAAAATATGGTGATTGTCTTTTTACCACATTCCATACTTTTTATGATGTAGTCTGTCAGTTGATGGATAGCGTCGTGAGTAGCTTTACCTCGTCTAAAGCCATATTGATTTTCTGATAGTATTTGAAACCTTTCTAAATAACGAACTAATCTAGTATTAATAATTTTTTCAAAAATTTTAGACAAAGCTGGTAAAAGAGATATAGGTCTATAGTTTCCGATACTGTCCCTGTCACCATCTTTATAGATAGGTATAACAATGGACTTTTTTAGGCATTTCGGAAAAATGCCATCTTGCATGCATGCGTTGAAAATTACTGCGAGAGGAGTACTTATAAAAGATTTTATGTTTTTTAACACTTTGTTACTAATTTTATCCCATCCAACAGCAGTATCAGTGTGGAGGGCGGAGATAATAAGTTCAATTTCAGTCGAGTCGGTATCTAAAAGAGCAAACGAATTTAAGGTGGAGTAGCTGTTTGAAGTTGATATAATGTTGAAAGACTCTGCATTATCGGTGCGTGATTTATTTGTGAGAGACTTGCCAACGTTTACAAAAAACTCATTAACTGAGTTTATGGATTGTTGAGGGTCACTAGCTATATTTAAGAGATCTAATGGTTGTTGGGAAGTAGGCTTTGACGTGTACGTTATGTTTTTGATAGCTGCCCAAATTTTTTTATTATCTTTACCCGCCGTTTCGATTAGTGTTTTATCGTAGGAAATTTTAGCTTTCCGCAGTTGAGAATTGCAGTAGTTTCTGAAGCGTTTGTATGTAATTGAGAAAGTTTCATTATTTGGATTTTTCTTGGATTTCAAGCGTAAGAGGTCCCTGTTTCGCATTAGACGGAGCAAGCCCTGAGTAATCCACGGCTTTAAGATTTTCCTTCGTTTACTAGTTTTGGTTTTGGTTGTGTTTTGTTCTATAAGATTAGATAATTTTTGAGTCAGATAGTCTAGTGAGATTTCTGGATTTTCAGAATCGTAAATTGGTTTTAAATCTATTTGTAGGATATCTGATACCGCTCTGTTGAGATTCAGTTTAAAAGAGACTTTTTCGTCGTGAGGCTTCGATACTACTTGCTGCAGAAAGCACACAACCGCCCTGTGGTCTGTGACAGTTGAGGAAAGAATAAGTGTAAGAGAAGGTTTGTTTGACTTCATAAGTATATGGTCTATGCAGGTACCGCTTAATTCTCTAGTAACTAATGTATGAGTTGGTAATAACCCGTGGAAAGCGGCTAAATTTAAGTAAGGTTCTGTGTGAACATTGGCGTTGTCAGTATTGATTGGAATGTTTAGATCTCCAGTAATAACGACAGTTTGATAACTTTTTAAATTGCATAAAATTTCATTTAATGATGTTAGAAACGGATCGAGGTTGCGATAAGATGGTGATCGGTATATGGTTATTAGAGCAGTGTTGGTTGACTTAATTTTTATAATAAGACAATTGGCATCTGATAAATTAGGTTCCTCCACAGAGACATTCCAAGAATTTTCAATAAAAACAACCACTCCATCATTTTGCAAATGATTGTATTTAGTACTAAAACATCTGTAGTTTTCAATGCGGGGTATTTTTGTATTGAAGGAAAGCCAGCACTCGGTTAGTACTAAGAGGTCAAAATTTGTTTTAGTTCTTTCCAATAATACTTCGAAATTTAAGAAATTGCGACCGATACTCCGGATGTTCTGTGTCAAAAGGGAATAGCAGCTATCGTTGGGCGGGGCCAATTCGAAAATCCTTTCTACGTCACATTCCATTGACTGATAATTCGTTGTTTTTTCTAAATCATCAGCTAATATTATTTGATCGAATGTGAAGGATTAATTATGAAAAAGTTATATTTATTAGCAGGCAACTGGATTAAGAATCTTTTAGTGTACATTTGATGACAGAAAAGGATATATTGGCCCCACGAAAGAACACATGACTTGTAGCCCTCGAACAAAGAAGCCAGTATTAATTGATTAATATGTAGAGTGAGATATAGAACGGTTGTAAGTCTCAAGATTATAGATATTTTAACTTCCCTGATAAAAGGTATATAAGATAAGTTTAGGTATGTTTTAAGCTTAAATGTTGTTTTTTGATTATACGACGCATTGGTTAAGTTTTCAAATGGAAATATTATAATATTGTGTCCCATCTTAGAGCTAGTCATAGGTCTATTTAGATTAATTCTGCAGAATAATTTGAGTTTAATACAAAATGTTGGGAAAAATATTAAACACGATACGATGGTGGCTTTTAGTGTATTAAAAGATTGTGTATATATTATAAAATAGTAGTAAATTTTGTGATGAAATTTGATTTTAAATGTTCTAAATTTTGCTACACGATAATGCTTTCCAAATTTCCCTTTACGTTTTTAAAGAAAATGATAAAAGCAAATGGAAATCCCGTAAATTCTCAGTAATGTTGATTAGTGAAACTCGTAAATTACCTGAGGGATACGCATCGATAATGGTCGGAGGCCGGTTTTTTGTGTTACTTCAGTAGGGAGGAATACTGGTGCGGCTTATCTCAGTATTAATTCAAGAATTCAACCATAATTACTTGTTCAAAGGCAACGTCGAAGATGAAATTCGTGCGGGCGGTCACGGTGAACATTTTACGGGTATCTAACATGTTTTATTGAGATATAAACTTTATCTCTGGTGAAATTCAGTGGAAATTAGAGTGCGCTGTGGAATGAGGATAAACCGATTTCAAAAGGAACACGTGATCAGACGCTGATTACGTTTGAACCCCCCTCATCAGTTCGCTCTCATATTTTAATACAGTGAAAAAGGGAGATATTCCGCTAGATTAAATATTCTTCACCTCTGTTAAGTCTTTACCATTTTCATATACGTCCGTCGTGCCGTGAAAGAGTTGCGTTGAAATCGGTCGATCATTCTGTCAAGAAAGCGACCCCTAGCGCTTTGTGAGCCAGGTGCTCGTAAACTTATATTTAAAATGTAAATCCTTTACATTATTTAGCACTATCCTATTATTGTTTAAATTTTACTTTACACATTAAAAGCTTTATATAGTTTAAAAGTTTTATAACGGAATTGAACTACAAATAAGACTAACCATTGAAAGTTTAGTTCGAATATTGACTTGATAACTCGTTAAGCAAATGTAATGGAGTTGTTTATTTGTCGTTCCAACTTAATACGAGCTATATGTAACGTGAATGTGCCACATAGCTGCGCACCATTATTTCAAAAGCTCAAGATACTCCCATTGCCTTTTTGTATTTTTGTAAAAAAGCATGACACCCTATTTGAAAAGTTTGCAGATAACCCCGACAGTCGGTTGCGTCATAAAGATAGATTGTACTTACCACCAATAAAGTTAGAACTATTTAAAAGAAATGTAAATTGTATGTGTATACTGTTATATAACCACCTGCCACTTAGCCTACGTAGCTTAAAACTAAAATTATTTATAAAATTATTCGTTTTGCTATTGTATAAAAACTATTACAACATAAAATTCTTTCTAAATGATAAATAAATTAAACTAATAATAATAATAATACTATAAAGTATAAAGACTTATAAAAATTGTATTGTATAAAGACTTTCGCAAGCCTTTACTGGCAGAATATGAAGAAACCTAAAATGTTATATAACATCACTATTTGTACCATATTTTTGCAAATAAATGATTGATTTGATTTTGATAATGTCATTATTTAATAGAAAAAGTAGCAGCTCGCAGTATTTACGCAGTGTTGTGTAGCATTAGCAATAAGTTAAACGTTACAAATAATTGATCTGACTTTCCTCATACGTTTTAGCTTAATAATCTTACTGTAAAATATTATGCCTTTAGTTATATATATCTTAACCCATTACCCTACAAACAAACTCCTAAACTATAAATAAAATTGTTCTCTTATACTCAATGTACCATATTACTTACATATAAATATATGATTCGTGCTTCACAACTTATTATTACTTCCGCACAAAAGCAATTCAATTTTCTATAAAAACAAACTGATTACTAAAACACTTAAGAAACTCCATCTCAAAATCAAAATACAGCATTTCTAAGAAAAAGTTTAATAACAATTAAGAGGTAGAGAAGTATTGACTCATAAAAGTTAATTGGTCGATATTGAGTGGCTCCTTGAGTACTGCACGAGTGACCTGATAATTTCACTTTGAGTTAAGGTAAAATATCTAATTTTCTTCACTTCCGGTCGTTTACTGCGAAAAATAAAAAAAATCCTTTTAGCTGTTTCTGTGAGGCGCAAGTGAAAGAAATAGCGATTAAAAGACGTACAAAATCGCTGTTAACTAAATGTCTGCCTATTTATTGAAATTAAATGTTGTACATATGTTGTAAAATTAAGTAACTCAGTGATTTAGTTAAGTTAATAAAATTTTTCAACCACCATTTAATAGATGTGCAATTTAAAACTTAACCATGTTATATTTAATACAATAATTTTGGTATCAATATGTTTTATAAATGGAAAAAGCGCCTATAATTAAAAAGGTTGGTATAGAACCGCTATCTTTTACAATGTTATAATCGCTAACTCTTATAACCTTGTACCATTATCTGAACAAGCGCGATTAAGTCGCGATACCCTCTCGTACCCACATTCAAGGATCTTAAGATTTGTTAATTACTGGCAACATTAAAATTAACTACCGGATCCGTTCTAATAAAAATCCTTCTTCACTTTTATATGAAAAGTTTTAGGGAAAAGATTTCCTAACGATTTCTTTAAGAGGGTTACGTTCTTTATTGTTACTTAGTGTACGGCTCCACGGGTTTATACATTTCAATAAAGCACTAATGGCTTCGTAGTATCGCCCGCCGACTGACGAGTTATTTTTTTTCGAGTTCACCATCCTTAATCGGTCACGATATTATGACAATAGCTATTCCTAATGTTTACTGTTCCTATGAAAAAAATAATCTAAGTAGTAATTTGAGTTAGAAAAGCTTATTAAAATGAGACTGGCATCTAACACTTGGTGCTGTTACAATTCCTCGCGTTAGTTTTATACAAAAAAGAAACTTGCATATTTCTCACATACTCACAGCTTAGATAGACGTTTCACTTAAGCGTTGCTATCAACAAGCCTAATGTAAAGCCGCTGCCACGCCGAGGACACACTGACAGAGATAAATTACTTTTGCTAAACTCACACTTAGCGGTTGGCTGCTGACTTAGCTATACCTACTTATATATACACCAAGAGCTTCTTGCTTACCTATAGTATACCTACATTAGGTTACGAAACATTAAGTAGGTACTTAAAAATAATCGATAATACGCTTCAAAGAGTGTATTGAACTAATGTTTAAATTTATTCTTTCTATTACGCGTTAAAAAGTCATTGAATAAATATGAATTTATTAAAAAATATAGTACTAGTGCATTGACTTATTTGTTTAAAATCTTTTCATGTTAATAGTTCAATATCGTGTAATGTAAGATGGTGGTTATTGAAGTAAAAACTTCTACTTTAGGACCGTGATGACTTGATTCAGGTTTTTCATACAATGTGTTATAACCGGTATGACAATTTTGTGGTTCTCAGTATCAAGCTTAAAGCTTGGATGATGATAGTTTTTTACTGAGACAATGTTATATAATATAACCATATATTTTAAAACATGACTTAAAATTGAAAAAAATAATGAAATACAATTTAAAATAGAATTGATCCATTATTCGGAATTCGTACTCGCTGTGTTTGTTTCAAATGAATTGCGTATTTGTGTGATACTCTATATCCGCCTGGATACAATATTGTTATAAACTTATGCACATGAGATCACATCTAATCTATTAAAGGAAACTTTAATTTGGACGCAGCGTTTCTGTGAATCCACATAGTTCTGTTATTTTCTTATTGAAAGAAATACTTGACATGTGAGGATTAGAAGGGCTCTAATAATAAGCTTTGCTCGAAATATACTAAAATATGTAGTACGATATAGTCGAAGATTTCTCACATTTTTAGTAATATAAGTGTCCATTGAACGCGGGAATATAAATGATGATATAGATCTGACGGCTGGCAATCTCACAAAGTAATGCAAATTAAAACGCAAATTAAAGCAATCTCAGCGTCATTACTTATAAGATAATGGAAGTCTTCAACTAGACATAGTAGAGCATGACTCATTGATATTTTAGTTTGAATTCACATTAAGATACTACGTACCTTTTATTAAAGCTTTTGTATTATACCTACTTAAATTACTTGTAAAAATACTTCTACGTGAAAATATAATTTTAGAACTTCTTACGTAGCTTTATATTGATTGTAATATTGATTTGTTATATACATATCACGCTACATTTTTTTACCATTCGATAGGGTGCGTGTATACTAATGTTATGATTTCACATAAATTGCATCGAATCTTTGTTATGCATTTATGTTAAATATCTTCTAAAATTCTTGAAGTGTTTCTAAACTTAAGATTTCCCAACACCATTATATCGCTATCTCCACCGCTCGTGGTCGCTTGTGATTGCCCGCCGTCACTGTGCCAGTATAATCAACTATAATTAAAATGCAAATACGTCGCCACTTGAGTTGCGCAAATCTTGCAAGTTATAAATTTTTCCAATCTAACTCTCCGTCCTTTGTTAACTAAGTCTCTTATGAATTCCATTTAAAAAAGTAAGAGAAAATCCTTGGAATATTGCTAATGGATTATTTTACCGACCTGCCATTTTATTATGAAACAGTTTGTGTAGATTCTAAATGAGCACTTGAGTGAAACAGCCCTCCATGGCACGCTCAGGTGGGAAACGGTAAAATAAATTAGTTATTCATATTTATTAAAAAGTTACTGTTTTATTAATATTTATAAAAAAGTGAGGTGCGTTTCATATTAATTCACGCAATTGAATTTATAAATCTTTACAATTAAGAGACTGCTTAAACGTTTGAATATTCATAGCCGTCAATTAGACGTCTCGTCTTGATGATGAATACCAAATGCATGATTAGCTTCATAGTAAGTAGGTAACTACTAATATTATTGCATAGAGAGCAGATGCCAAAATAATAGCTGGCTCTAACATGATCTTTGGAAGAAATCGAGGTGTTGCTATATCATTGTAATGTGTTTGAGGTACCTTATTGCTAGACAGTGGCTGTCCACATTAAAATGGAACGGTAATTAAACTTAGCCCTCCAGTACGTGATAAAATTAAATAGTAAACTGTAGTACTTGTAATTGCAATGCATTGTACTTATAAATATAATAATCATTAGCAGAGCTTTCGTATGTTTGAAAGTCCAACGTGTGTCAGTTAACCAGTTAGCCGCGGGCTGTCCCGATGTCCGCCGCGTTTGGTAAGCGCGCCCATTTACGAGCAGGCCGGTATGGCGGCGGCAACTCGCTTGCCATATACGGACTGAGACTTGCATTCTGTGCAAGTAACACGATACAATTGTGCTACAACTTGGAAATGAATTTACAGAGCTCGCTCACCAACGCGCCCATACTTGGAGCGACAAAAAATATTGCTATAATGACACCACTACCATACAAGCGGCGACAGAATTTATACCGTTTATGAGATACCTTCGTTTTGGTTTTCTTTGCATCATTATGTTGTTCAACTAGCAATACATAGCGTAGGTCTCAGCTAACCCCAAGGGGAGCAGAATTATTATGCTTTTATGTTTGTCACCAGCTCTTAACCTATAACGTGGGTCACGCATGGTAGGTACATTGATGTCAAAATACTAATTCATTTCTGCCAATCCCTTCCTCCATTGGATATAACGAAAATTCTGAAATCTCAAAAAGGTCTTAATCTAAAAACGCAATATCCTGTTTGCGTTTTGCGTATTTTCTTGAAAATATCTTCGTAGAAATGATATGTGGGTACGTGAGTGGGCAGTGATCATAAATCATGTGTGAGTGACGTTCACATATATATCTGGTGGTAAATCTAACTATTTTAATGTTACATGAGGGATGTCTGCTGTATTGTTGCGTAGTGTAGACTATCTCAATGTTCTATATTTATCTTGCTAGCCTTGTTTTTTTCAAAAGCAATCACCTAATAATTTCTTAAGATATGATTATAGTAAATATAGACATTAATTTAGATAACATCATCATTATAACCATTATATCTGTTATAATGTCAATCGCAAACATTCCCGTTGTCTGTGAATGCGACACAGATGCAGAGCGCGAGTGAACTTTGACCCACTATCTGTACAGTACCGCGATATCCGACCGTTTCATTGACCGGCACCTATATATCACTATTGTGATATACTCTCAATACATTCATTACTTGATACCACGGTAATTTATATATAAAATGGCGTTTATGAATGTAACAAAATTAATGCAGAGCAATCACTATTATTTAATAAATATGTACACCAATGGGTGTTACCCCTTGTGATTTTGTTGAAGGACTGAAAAATACTTAAGTATAATGCTGAACCTTCTCGTGGACGAAAACATTTAAAAACAATGAATTCCTAATCTTTATCGCAATTTCCCTTCAAGAAAGTTCTAATACACAAATAAATTACTGTATAAATTAATTGCTCAAACGCAAAATAAGCTTTATTAAAAGAATCTAAATTCAACCCTCGTTCGCAGAAACCGTCACGTTATAATTAATAAGTAAAAATGCCCAATTAACAGAGTGGAGGGACACAGGCGGCCCTGTTGTGGCCACGTCGTGATGTTATCGCTCCGATCGACTTCCGATCAGTGTGGACACGTGCCACAGATCACGACTCGAACTCACGACATTCTCCTTTGTCGTCACTTTTTGTCGCAATAGTTATTTATTGGTGTCGTGTCGCCGCGCGGTCACGCTCTATTCTCAGACATATCGACGGTTTTGATGTTACTATTCAATAAACTGATTTATATCGAGTGTACATTATGCCCGTGGTCCAATCGTGAATGAGTCGTTTAAGCTCATTACTAAATCAATGCATTGGACATCAATTGTTATGTGTATTCAGCTAGCTTGAATGACTTTAACGGTTTGTACGTGATAATTTTAACTGAGTTGCGTTTGTAACTAACTTCAAAGTATGGATTATTTGAGACAGTGTGCGCGGCCATCGCAAAAATTTGCTTCCATAATTTTTCTAAACCACCCCATATTTTAAAAAAAGCAACGTTATATATTAATAAAAAGTACTTTAACAATGTATAAACCATGTGAGATATATTATGCTAAAAGCAAGGAAATATAAATTATAATATCATAATAAAACGCAGAGATGGATGCTTACATCGATAACCCCTACCACGTGTGCGAAGTGCCGACAATACGTTCGAGACGTGGCGATGCGTCGAAATGTTTTCTTATTATGTTTTTTCAAAAGAAAATTTCACTCACCCCCGATATCGAAAAGATGCGAGTTCATCGGGCATACACAATGAAATAATAAACACCACAGGGGTACCGCATCTGTTCGCGACATGCCTTATTTTATTTGTGAGCTTATATTGTGTGTACATTTTGTATCACAAACGCCTGCTTTTCATATTTTTTATCGAACAATTGTGTTATCTTGTTTGACGCCGATTATATTGTTATATTATTAATGTTGTGTGCTGAGTGGTGTATTGTAATATAATATTAAAAACAACTCTATTTACCTTAGCATCTGACATCAACAGGTCGCTAACTGTCAATACCTATGCTCGAAAGAGACGTAAAATCTTTTTTATCAAGCAAAACTATTAATGATTCTCAGGACTAATATAGCTAGCTGATAACATAACTAGCTGATCCGGAAAACGTTGTTTTGCCATACAAATGGCAGGGGTGGACCACCATTAACATTTAGGGGGATTAGTTACTGGGACTAATTACAGACTACTTTATTTATTTATTATTCATTAGTAATTTTATTAACCAGCAAATTAAAAAGGTACTAATTTAAATGGGTACTTACTTATTTGTGTCTTTTCACATTGAACATGTTTTAATTTCGGAAGTGTAGAAACGAAATTAAGTAATTTTCAATTTATTTGAACTGAACTTAATGACACTGACTAATACTAATTCTAATTGCTACTTTGTCATTGTTTCAGGAATGCTGAGGTCTACCTTCGAACGCCCCGATCACGAACGTAAGTAGAACACACGAAAAATGCTTGCAACTATACTTTACTATTTTTAATTTTACGTGTCGTATATCTAAAATAATCAGATACTGTTGTTCTCACGTTTGTTTTCATTATTATATTGTTCTCAATCGAATTAAATTCGAAAACCATTAGTTGTGATCACAGATAAATAACTGCATAGTTCAGTGCTGTCCATGGAGTGGCTATTCGTCGAATATATCATTGAATTTACACACTTCCCGTTATTTGAGAGAAATATTGTTGTGTTGATATTGTACTCAAATAATAACTGTGCTATTTGAGTATTTATGATCTATGGAAATTTATATCAGGCAGTTTCAATAAGTTATTTAGATGTAAAATATATTGAACCGAATTGATATCACCTAGGTAGGTAATGTAGTTGATCGTATGTTATAAAATTGCATTAGTACAAATTATGACTATAGTCAATATTAAAGGTTACAGTCTAGGTGTTTAATCTTCTTCTTTCCATCCCATTAATATTTCATTATTGAGCACGCTTGCCATGAAAAACCGCGCCACCATGCTTGGTGGCGCGGTTTTTGTTTCAAATATACAGTCTCTTACAGATAATACTATCTACCTATTATCCTGAGCTAGCTCTTACAACACCCTCGGGAGGAAATGCGGTGGTGAACATTGACATCTATAGCCAAATTGTTGATAGTGTTAGAAATAGAAAACTTACAATGTTTATGTAACAGAAAACAATAGAAAACACTGCATAGATAAGATACGTAATACAATATCATATTTTACGACATTCAAGACTCTACTTATATTTGCGCGCGATTCCAAGGACTCGATTTCATTTAGAAGATTCGGCAACAGTGTTATCGGGTTTCTTTCGAGAAAATTCTCACAGCAATAATTTGTGATGAAATCTTGACTCCTATTAATACTTTCGTAAAGTAAATTTAATAAATAATAACACTAGATTCTAAACCTTTTTGAATCTACGTTTTTCGCGTTACAAGGTTAGTATCATTAAAACTACGACATACAATAGCCAGTCAAAAACGAGTCAAATACATTTCAAATTGTGGTTAGAAGCATTCATTAATTCTAAACTTGATTTTGACGAGCCTCGTGGTTGAGTGGTTTATGTAACGGACTGCCGATCAAGAGGTCGCGGGTTCGATTCCCGCTCGGGATAATCATTTGTGTGATTTTTCTAATTGTTATACAAATGTTTGTACTGCGTCTGGGTGTTTCTATGTATTATAAGTATGTATTTACAAAAGAAAAGTAGTATATGTATTCTATTCTGGTACCCATAACGCAAGCATATAAGCTTAGCTTGTGACCAGAGGACGCTGTGTGAAATGTAAAAAAAAAAACTAAATGCAGTCGAGAAGTGATTAATATACTTTAGCTAATGTAATTTCGACGATGCCGATCGAAAAAGAGAATAAAAGCAACTATATTGCACAGTATCTACTGTGACCGCGTTAGTTCTAGTTTCCCTCGTCACAATAATTAATGCACTTTTAAGGTAAATGTAACAAGCTCTAAAGATATAACTATTAAGTGCTTATTACACTACACTCGGCAAATTACATTAAATCCGTATGTTTGTGACTTAGATGCGTACTTACTTTCATGGTAAGTTCGCACCAGTTGGCAACTCGCTCAGGTGTTGCGGATAATTCACCGATAGGGGGACATGTTTTAATGACAGCCAAGCTTCGCTCTCAACGTCTAACTTATGTATTTAGGGCTTTAGTTTGTTTGAGTTACTCCACCGTCCTTGGATATTGACTGTAAAAGCGGCAAGAACTAACTCTAAAGTCAAATTAAAATTAATAATATTATACAATCTTTCATTTATAAGTCTTTCATTTATTAAAACATATCTATCAGTTACGTAATTGTTTACAAAGAAATAATTATTTATGATGTAAAATGCATGTTTCGTACGCCAATTCTCACAAAATTTACTTTTATCAAAGGCGACCTATAATTTACTGATTGATTTATCAAACGGATAAATTTGAAACAATTGCTTTGATCTAAATTCTTTTGTCTTTAATTGGTTATAGACATTATTGTCGATACGAGTGCGGTGTTGATTTGGAACTAATTACAATAGTCATTTTAAACAGCCTTTTATATCTCCGTATCTTGTTGATAAACTTCTTACCACTGGACGCTGGCCTCCTAAACAATAGGAGGGTATTGAGCCTACTTTACCATGCTAATGCCCGTCGTGTTAGTACTTGTTTAATTACAGAAATTTCACCTCCGTTATTTTCTTAAATATTCCCTTAGCTGGTTCTTATACTGTTTGTACTGTTTCTGGCTGTTTCTATGTATTATAAGTATGTATTTACAAAAGAAAAGTAGTATATGTATTCTATCCGTATTCGGGTACCCATAACACAAGCATACAAGCTTAGCTTGGGACGTTGTGTGAAATGTCCAAGAATATTTATTTACTAGCTGACCCGGCAAACGTTGTTTTGCCATACTAAAACAAAAGTATGAAAAATAGATGTTGGCCGATTCTCAGACCTACTGAATATGTATGCAAAATTTGAGAAGAATCGGTCAAGCCGTTTCGGAGGAGTACGGTAACTAACACTGTGACACGTGAATTTTATATATTAGATTTATTTATAGCACCAATAAACTGGTGTCATGTGTATATTTAATCCGTCTTCACTACGGCGTTGATGTGTAACAAATTCTATGAGATACGTCAGATTTTCTCATATAAATCTTTACATATCCTCAATCCAAGATTAAATACTCGAAGATATCTCGCTCGAGATGAAATATTAATGATTTTCTTTGTGAAATGTCTCATTTCCCGTAAATAATTTCCCGGGGTTGTTGGAGGCGCGGCCCACAGACACCGTTTAACGACAGTTTAGAAGCACTCCACGAACTTACTACGATTGGATTGAATCTGCACTTATCTCAGGTAATAGAAACTCTCACCATCATAACAAACTATATCAACTTACTGTATTTACCTTATATATGCTATAAATGATAATAATATAACTAATTCAGAAGTTTGTAATTGTATATGTTTCCTATTTCCTATCGCCTGAACAGAATAAACATTTTCAAAATCTAATTTGTAATACAAAAAGAACAATAACAATTTGCTCTACGCAGACCTCTGTGTCCGTGAATACTGAAGATTCTCTTTTTTAACACTTGCGCGACTCATCTGTTTAAATAAAACTACTTTTTACGGGTTTAGACGCGTATATTTGTTTTAAATTTTGGCCCGACGTTTCGGAGACTTTGCAGTCACCATGGTCACGGGTGAGACTGAGCTGTAATGTGTCTTCTACGATCAGTTATTACAGGGTTTACCCACATTCGATTTTAATTTTACATTGACCATAAAGATAGACTTTTACTATAAACTATATCATATTACATTGTGCTCAGACTATATAAAATCAATAACATTATTTTAGTTTCTAAAATACATTAACAAATTGTAACAATATAAAGGAAATTTTAAATTATATATGGTAAAACATACATAATTTTATCATAGACTAAAGTTTTAAATAATATAGAGGTAGTATACAATATAGCAAGCAAAACTAAGTTTATATACTTATATACAATATTATTTACATAATAACAAGAAATTTTAAAAAGAACTTATGGTTTAAGATTTAAATTAGTTTATATTAAAAAGAAAAATTTGTTAATTTTTATTTGAATTTATAGAAAATTAGTAACTGGTAGTATTTGGTGACTGCAAAGTCTCCGAAACGTCGGGCCAAAATTTAAAACAAATATACGCATCTAAATCCGTAAAAAGTAGTTTTATTTAAACTGGAGATTCTCGTTATAGAAATAGTCGACTAATAAGAACAATAATAGCATATTTATATAATGATGTTTTTAAAACCATTAAATAACGCAATGACAGCCAATATCCGGCCCCATCTGCCTACAAACCTGAATGTCAATGTATCATTTTACAGACTCTCTATGAGTATCTTATAAAGCAAGTTATAACAACGACACAGAAAAATGAACTCATTTTTAAAAAGGTGATTTAAAAAGCTTTTACAAATGCGAAAAAAACCATTCAAATACAAACGACTACCTGAATCACTTCCGTTTAACGAAGGACACTGTCGTTAAGTGCTAAGGACCCGATTTAACGGAATAACTCGCAAGTCTACAACGATATCTACAACGATCGCCCATTTTATTAAAGGAAAAACCTACCTAGGAGTGAATTTGCATTATTTTTTATCATTTTTAACTGATACTTGATGTCAGTGCCTTTGTTAGCGACGACAATGCCGGCTTCGTTTATTGACGGTGTCTCCACGCCTATTTTTCACGTTCAGATGAAAAATTACTTTGTTATTGTGAAGAGGTTTTGTTCAATTTTAGCTAAATCAGCGTAGCCATTATCAATTTATATTTTAGTTTAAGATTTATTTTAAGTACAATTATCTTTAAGCGTGTAGAGCCAGCTGACTTGAGTCTTACGATTTTCAAAATTTAAATTAATGCACTGCATCCATCAAATATTTTCTATTCCTTCTTGGACATAGCATCCGCAAATAACACATACAGGCTACATCTATAATGTGGTACAGATAAGTAAGCAAATAGTCTATTACTCTTTAAGAATTTTTACATGATAAGAACTTTTTGAACTTGTCTTTTACTTTTAGAGATAAGCGCGTTCCAACCAATAATGATATCTCTTTCACAATTTTATATTAGCGCAGATTCAATTAGTCAAATGCCGTAAACAAACAATACGGCCTTACCACAATAAATACTCAGGGCAAAGTAATTACTATGCCGTTTAAATGAGAATAGGATTGACCCCGCGCCATGTTGTGACGTCATAGCTGTCAATTCGAACTATTTTAGTAGGGTCAGTAAAAAAAGATATTTTTATAATATAATTTATTTATCACTTTATCGTCATCATTTACTCATTTTCGAACAGTTAGCGATATAAATACAATTACAAATAATAGCAAATCGAGACAAATATGAAATAAAAACACAAACAAACAAAAACTGCGACAATTAACAAAAAAAAATTATTTAACGGGGAACAACCACATAACTAACAGCTTTCAAAATAATTTTTAAGCCAGCTTCAAAACTCGACAAGGCACAATAACAACGACAAAATGGCGGTTGATAGTTGAACATCATATTATCGTTTCCAACGACGAAATATTGAAATAAAATAGTTTTCTTTTTAATAATGTTTTAAGTTAATACTTAAAATTTTTGATTTTAGACATTTTTTCTCTTAGAATAACTGAGATTAGATAAAACATAAAAAATAATTTATTAATTCGCAAATAGAGTTTCGTTGTTGTCAGTACTTTTTAAATCATTTTTGACAGATAGAGGTCATTGCGAATCCTATTCTTATTTGAAACGTATAGTACATAGGTATAGTATTATAAAAGTAAAAAAGGTCTTAACAACCCTTTAATAGTTGTTAGAATTAGTTCACTAAAAGTATCGCAATTAAGATAAGAGTCACGCGAAATAATCTCACCCAGGTAGTTAAATTTTAAGACTTTTATTATATCTTTCGTATGCAAATATAAATCGATATCATTCGTTTTGACGACATTCAAGTTCTCCAGACGTTTTGAGATGTTTCTCTAAATGTGTTCTTGATTTCACCCTGAGATTGTCTTAAACATATTTTGATGGTGCCTACGTTATATTTCATGTACAACGTTTATGGAAATTATAAACGTTGTCAGTGCCCTGTGACGAAGGCTCGAACTACTTGAGAGAAAAATTGGCGTAAGTTTTAAGGGAAAAGTATTCGTATAAAGAATACATACATACACAAAATTATGTTTTGAAATAAAATCGAAATCATATCAAAACCTTAACATTTATTCATATCAAAATCAGGCAGCTTTACAAATTGACGGGCTTCGTGGCGTAGTGGTTTATGTACTGGACTGCCATTCACAAGGTCGGGGGTTCGATTCCCGCTTGGGACAATCATTTGTGTGATATTCATAAATGTCATACAAATGTTTGTACTACGACTGGGTGTTCTATGTAATTATTATAAGTATGTATTTACAAAAGAAAAGTAGTTTATGTATTATATCCGTATTCTGGTACCCATAACACAAGCATATAAGCTTAGCTTGGGACCAGAGGACGTTGTGTGAAATGTCCATGAATATATATAAAAAAAATTACACCGTCAAATACACGAATACGCTAACTACTATCTAAAGGCACCAGGCTTAAATAAAATAATACCATAAATTGTTGCCATTTCAAATCAAATAACAACTTATTGTTTTGTAATCTGTTATTTATTAACTATAAATATTAATATCACTGGCACTCGCTACTCAGACTGTAGCTGTAATCGAACTGAATCCCAGTGGACAGCGTACATCGAGCGCTTCGTACACAATTTAAGTGTATTACCAAACTAGATATAGAAGAATAGCAGAAATGTACAGTGAACAATATACGAGCTCGCCTTTAGTAATTTAGAAATACAACACGCTCTACATTGTTACTTGATAGATTTGAAATAATTGGTTTTAAACTCCAATTAATTGTTGTATTTTTGTTTATGATTGGAAACCAAAAAGTATAGCATATATATCTTCTAATAGATGCAATTATTTCAAGGAGGCTTGATTTTCTTTCAAAATTATATTCAAGATGTTTACTTTTCATGTCCGCAAAAATTATAATAGTCCGCAATAGTTATTTGTAGTGTATTATTATATTGTATTCGTAGTTTTTATGCGTAAGACGATTTGCGAAACAAAACAAAAAATGCAATAAATATGCCGCACTATTGCACTAAATACAACAGTTTAGCTGAAATACGAATTAAATAATATCTCGTATGGTGAGATGAGTTGGGGGTTTGCCCGCATCCCCTCCAACGATATTTGCACCATTTTTCCCTCCAAGATATTATTATGAGCGCCCAAGGAGCCGTTTTCACAACGCCTACTTATAATTTGCGAGTATCTGTTATCCGCCGAGGGATTCCGATATCGAGATCTGCTTATATCCGCCTGCATGTTTAATGTAGCCACATTTTTTTCGTTATTCATATTTTCTTAGGATCCTAAGACGATATAGTTAGATAAATACGTACGAAATATTGAATTTATTAACTTCGCTCCAATATTTATTTATACTGCGTACAAAGTTACATATTTATTTGTAAATAAACACAAATTGTACTATTTGTATGTTGTGCTTATTTAGTTGAACAAGTTATTTCTCTGTGGCCTTGATCTAACTATAGCGTATTCATAGTTCTATAGAAATATGAACTTTATGTAACACTTATGTGTGTGTATATTTTCTGTTTTAAAGATCTAGAATTCAGTATTCAGATCAAGCACAAGGACTCTACCCTATTTTCAATCAGACTTTAACAGCGGGTTCAAACTTCGCTTATAATAATTACTTTAAGAATTGTGTAAATGTCCATTTACAAAATAACACGTACAAAATGAATTGTAAAGTATTTCATTTACTATCAATCTCCTGATTAAACCTGGTCTGTATTTATTTTGCTTAACAATAGCGTTACAATAAAACATCGCCATTTGTTTTCTATATAGAATTTGTACGAAATTCTTTTAATGTCCACGAGTCCACAGACCGAAACGAAACATCAAAAATGTCTTCCAAACAAAACTCACAAGTCCGCAATAGCGAAACTCATTTGAATTTCATCCCGCACTGATCAATCCCGTCGGAGTACTACGGGGGAGTCACATCGAAACAATTTGTAAAACTCTGTACAAAATCTAAAAGCAAATAGAAAAGTATTTTGAAATATTTGGCGGAGTAAAAAACACTGACTAAACTTTATTGTGCCGGAATGAGAAATTTCAGTTTATCTTGCGAGTGCGGAGTGCGCCCCGGGCACTGCGATAACTTCCTTCTCAACTTGTATAAAATAATATTATCATTCGTTTGGTATCGCTGTAAATAAGTATCCGATATTTATATACAATACACAATTATATTAACACGAATTCATTAGCTTTACTTTGTATAAATCTGTAATTAACCAAATATAGGTAATAATGATGAATTTAATAGAAGTCTTCAATTATTTCTTGATAAAAAATCCTGATTTTAGAGATCCCTTTTGGACTACAAATACAGAAATATGCAACTTCAGCACTTAATCTTACACAGACATTGTTGCGTAGCTCTACTTTTATGCTAATTGAGACTTTTAACAGGAAAATTTATTGTACAATAGTTAACAATGATATAATTGCTATTGCTGCATTTTCTGAAAAAGTGCTACATTTTATAGAAATCGTTGTAATATGAAAATAACACAAGTAAAAAATACAAGAGCATGTTCAAGTGAGGAAAGTTGTGGACTTGTTGTAGCAAATAAACGCAAGCTGTATTCATAAAGTTGCCTTTTAGAGGAATAATGAAATAATGTTTTACTTTGAACTACGTTATATTGTGTTTACATACATATCTACAGTATTATGAATACAAATAATTAATTACGTAGAATTATATTGTTGGATTGCAAACTTATAGTCGCTTAACCCAGTTATGATTTCACTAGAGAAAACTTAGTTAAAATCAGTTCAGTCGATTCGGAAATCACTAAGGACAAACAAACAGACAGACAAAGATTTTTATATTTACTTCTACGGTAAAAAGCAATTGTAAAAAGTTGAATCTCCTTTCTGGGCTTAACCTATTATTAGGGGTGTGCATATTGTGTTATTGTTTCAAGCTATGTATATAGAATAAAATAAGAATACATCTACAATATATAAACATAAATATGAACATATAATATTGTGTGTTGTACAATAAATAACTTGCATATTTCTTGCTATTACTAATGGATGGTAAATAAATTGCTGTGCACCATTAAACGTAGCTACATGGTTTCATATTGCATCGTTAGTGAACTGATACAAATATACAGATAGCTGTATGATGTTATAATTAAATTATATACATAATTATGTATCCTATAACACGCAAATAAATAAATAAAACTACATCCTAGCGGAATTGACTTATATTTTTAAGTTTTTAACATAATTTTTGTTTTAGAGGAGGATTAAAATATAAATTATATCGTATTCTCCCACGTATACATGTGAATGATTTTTATATACTTAGAACAAGACCTACTATGTCACACAGTGGAGTACTTGCTGGAGAGCCCTTACTGCCTAGATGTATAAAAATAATCTAAAACCTTTACTTACTTAACCAAATACATTTTAAAGCATTTATAAAATTCGTTCAAGAGTTTCGTAACTTATACTATGTTATGAGATGTTATATTATAAATAGTAAAACGCGTAAAAGCTATATTAAGAGGATACCAAAATAGCTTCGTGCGTTTTTCTACGTACGAAGTTTTCATTGTTTCTTTAGATTGAATGGCTAGAGCTCTAATTTTTAAGTATATGTTTTTTCAATATATGATCTAGGATCGCATAAACTCAGAAACGCGATTGAAAAAAGTTTTCTCGATAGAAAATCTTAGCGAAAGAACCTCTCTAATTTTTTATATTAACTAATGATCGTATTAACTAATGAAATAACTTTAAAAACATAAGTAACTATTATATATAGAAACACGTAAATCACAATTAAAATATATTTAGTAGATTTTGAGTAAACAAAAACAATATCCCTAATTCTTCATTTTCTATACCTACTAGCTGTGTTAATATGTACATGTCGACGATAATATTGATGTAGGCCCTTAAGAACTACTATTTCCCCGAACAAGGAAATCGCAACTTCTATATTATTTTTAGTACAAAACCACAAGATATAGGGATCAAAATGGCTTCGTAGCGCGATGACTGTAAAGTTTCTAATTAACAGGTTCCATGTAATGTTGCCTCAGCTTTATACTAGATTATGTATATAAATATGTTCAGACTTATCTCATATTGTATTGATTAACAAGTTTACTTACGTAATTATGATTCTTACGATTTTTTCTGGTAATTTCATGGCAGTACAAGAGTAACGCAGAAGGTATTTGTATTAAACTTGGGTCAGGCAAAGAATTATTATACATATTTGTTTAAAAAAAAGTAATATTATAGGTAAATTTTTATGATAAATACAGTAGAATTCGTAAAATTAAATCATTTTAAATATAACTACTGTTATTAGTTTTAAATTTTGTCCCGACGTTTCGGAGACTGCAGTCACTGCAAAGTCTGCTTAAACAAATGTGTCGCGCAAGTGTTAGACAATATTAAATCCTATTATCAATTTTAAGTATTGCAATATTTAAAATAACCATTGTTGTTATTAGTGTGTAGTTGGTCAAGCGTCTGTTGTTACCAAAACAACAACAACTTCACTCTGTAATTGGTACAATTTGCTGCGAGCACAGTTCCTGTCCGATTAGTGATGACGTCACACCTTGCTACATTCACTTGTTCATGTTTTTACTAAGAATATATTTTTAAAATCCAATTACTTTAATATATAGAAGTCTTCGTATTTATTGTTTTATATTTTTTTATTTATATTTTGACGGGCTTCGTGGCGTAGTGGTTCGTGTAATGGACTGCGGTTCACAAGGTCGCGGGTTCGATTCCTGCTTGGGAAAATCATTTGTGTGATGTGATATTCATAAATATCATACAAAATTTTGTACTACGTCTGGGTGTTTTCTATGTATTATAAGCATGTATTTACAAAAGAAAAGTAGTTTATGTATTATATCCGTATTCTGGTACCCATAACACAAGCATAATAAGCTTAGCTTGGGACCAGAGGACGTCGTGTGAAATGTCCGTAAATATTTATTTATTATTTATTTATATGTAAGATGTTTGATGCTTAGATAAAGAAAAGTTCTAGCCTTTGTGTCGTTATTAAGACACTATCAAATGTCTCCTTAATATCTGTAAAATTTTTAACACACACTCATTAATTAACTTTATAATATCAAATCAACCAATTCAAAATGGAACAGTTAAGTAATACAATATATTCGTTAAAGTTTTATATAATAATATGTAATGTTAGTAAACTGTCTCAAACCTTGAAACTCTTGATTCAAATCACCTAACGATAAACTGTGCTAATATGCGGAGCACGTTCCGTTCTGAAACTGTTCTCATTCTGCTTTATACTAAATTTCACACGGGCCATTGCCTCCCTCGCGTTCAGAAATACGTTCTTTTTTTAATTTTAGTTAATATATTTTCTATGTAGCATCTGTGTACTTAATTTTTTTTCTTTGTCTGCACTCGCGATAGTATTTCTTACTAGTGTTGTGCAACAAGAGCCGGTTATTAATGCTTAAGATTCGTTTTTATAAATGTTCAGTAAAAAGCATTTTTAAATTTTATCTACCGTTGACGCCTCTTTATACAATAGAAATATCCAATAGCAAATGTTCTCGTTTGTTGCTGGTAAGGTCGATATTTTGGCAACTGATTTCTAAAACTCAAAAGTCCAAAGTAATGATCGAACTAAGGAATAAACTTAAGTCATTGTTGATACTTTAGTCATTAAGCCATGAAGTAGATTCAGATACACACGATTAACGATGTTTAATATAATATACAGGCAATACAGAGTAATATCTATAATAGTAAATGTAATAAAATTGTATTGTATGGCTATATCTGAAGCTACGCTGCTACAATTCTACAATATTCTACAAAGCTGTAGCAAGCTACGCCGTAGCAGGGCAAAGAAAAATGTGCTTGTAAATAATAAATAATAAAATAAAATAATGATTTATTTTCTCACAATGTAGACACAGTAACTTAAAGAGGATTAACAAAAGAAGAACAAAATTTCACAAAAGGAATCAACATTGTGAGAGCTGGTGCCTATTATGGGTTTATTTAAAAGCCTGTATTACAGGTCACCAGTGCCCACTCCGTAGTGATATACGATAGTGCGATTACAATTGAGTTTGCAATTCCACTCGGTTTTATACATTTATAGTATGTGCTTAATATTAACTAAATAGCGAAACATAAAAAGGAAAAAGAACAAACTAAGTACCTACCGCAAAAACAAAATATATATATTATTATAGATAAATAACGCAGAGAGCAACATGAGTAGATATTACTACCGTGTGATAAGATGTGTGTGTGTTTATGTTGTTCATGAGTGAAAAAGTGTGTGTTAGTGAGTGAATGAGTATGTGATTGCTTGTGTGGTTATACTGGGAGTGTGAGTGAAGTATGAGGTTATGAAATAACTTTGGCTGAATGTATAAACGATATTAATTTATTTATTGTATTAAGTGCAAAAGTGTAAATATATAAATATTATACACTTGAAGGGATCGATTATTGCAGTTATTATTAATAAAACATTACTTAATATTATTACATGTAGTTTTATTTCATTATAGTTTATGTAGTTAGATAATCTGTTTTAGCAATTTTTCAGTATCATTATATGTAAGGGTTTTAAGAAATGATGATATTGACTTTTTACAGCGAGTTTTGGTAAGTGGATAAAAATGGAGCTTAGCGTTCAACTTATTGTATAAAGAATCACCTAAGTAAGAATAAAATCTTTGGGCGAAGGCAGTGTTACATTTTGAAATTTGGCAGACGTGGTGTTTACGTCTTTTGTCTTTGGCAAGATTCGGATCGTACGTTAATTGGGAGTGTTTTTTTAAAATAGTATACAAAATGAATGACTGCCTAACGGTCAAGAGATCCCATTTTTTATAAAGACTGTAAGTGGGGAACCGAAACGACAGACCAGCAGCAACCTTTAATATTATACGTTGAGCGCGCTCAACCTGTATTATATGAGATTTGGCTGCCCCGCCCCAAGATGTGATGCAGTAATTGATAAGTGATTGGACCATTGCGTGATATACCATTTTGATAATCTTACTATCGGCAACGTGTCGTATATTTTTAAATATATAGATGAGTTTCCGCAACCTACGAGCTAAAATATCTACATGTGGTCTAAAGGTTAGTTTTTGGTCAATGAGCACACCGAGATACTTGACTCGGTCAGTTCTATTTAGTGCTTCACAAGAACATTCGTTGGTAGATGACAAGCAGGTGTGAGCGGTGATGGAGAGAGTCGCTGGCGGTAATAGGTTAGATTTAAGTCCAAAAGCAATATAGTTGGTTTTATCTACATTTAGCGTTAGTAAATTGGTGTGCAACCATGCACATATTCTATCGAACCCGGTCTGAGCTGTCATGAACACCTCTTCCCAAGTGTCGCCAGTGAAAAATAATGCCGTATCATCAGCAAAAGTTAGGATTTTGCCGTTATTCAAGTTGGTTGCGCAGAGGTCGTTGATGTATACAAGGAAAAGTGTGGGTCCGAGTATACTAAAAATAATTAATTATCCGGAATAAAGCGTCCGGAAAAAACATATTTTATTGTTGGTTTTTTTATCGTGCTCATGTTGGTAGTGCCGTATAGATTGTTTTTTTTTAAGAATATGCATATTCTATTTTCGAAAACATTCCTAATTTAAAAGAGTTTACAGATTGAATTAAAATTTTTTAATCAGAATGTAATCGAAACCCTTTAAGTTTCCGACAAAATGATGGCCACAAACTGAATAGTTGATTCCCCCCCCCCCTATTACCCTGTATTTAGTACAGGAAGGCAATGGGTTATATAGAACAAGTCCTAGCAATTAATTGTAATCACAGTCAAAGTGATATCTATATCTGATTCTTGCGGGATTCAATCGAATATATTTAAATGAAATACTTTGAATTTCCATTTAGCTTTTATAAAGTTCAAAGTGAGTGAGCAGCTGTTGGGTCCCACAGCACACCGCCAGATATCAATCTGTACAAATGGGTTCGTACCAACGAACGTAGCGCCGTGGAAACCAGTGACCTCTATTGGTAGGGTGGGGGAACTGATATTTTATACTTAAGCGTAAAAACTTCGTTTAACTTTGACTACCTCATGATGTAGTTTACTTTGAGCCTTGGTTTTGGTACCCTTATAAAATATAGATCGAATCATGAATTAAATTACTAAACATTTTCAAATGTTTCAAACCGCTAACAAAATATTTATTTAGTTTTTATTATTATTTTATAAGATTTGTATAGTATAAAAAAAGTTAGTTTATACGGGTAGCTCTTTAGAAATACGCAATGAATTTCAATAAAGTGACTTAAATGTAAACATTATGAGTATGTGTGGCTCAGAAAAGCGGACATATTCGAGGATCTAGTATCAACTGAACTGAATATAGTGTATAAACGATATTAAGTGAATTATATTTCACCATGTTATATATATATATACATATCTATGTATCTATTATGTATGTTGGTATATAAAAGTTGGCAAGGTTTCACCGTCGAGTTCCGCAGGGCCGTCAGGTACGGTCGGCCTGCTGTCCGTGTCCCGTGTTCAGTACCCGGGCCACGTACTATCTGGGAAGCGCGCCAGCTCCGAGACGATTACGAAAACAATTTCGATTCGAGAATGACCAACGATTCGAAATGAACTTTTGAATTGTAACTGTGTATTTGATTCTATTTAAGTGTACATATTATATTTAATTGTTATTTCTTGGCCTTTCAGTGACGGTAGATTCTAGTTTTATTTTAACTTGCTGTTGCCCTCGACCTTGTACGTGTGAAATCACCGCGCACCTTATTTCGCATTAAAAATAACCTAAGCACTTTCTTAGACTCTATATACCGCATATCGCCCACTGTGTGTGTGTGTGTTTTAAATATGCCTTTAATTAATTATTAAATACATGATCAATCAAAATCAAAAGTGTTTTTGATTTTGACTTTTTTATGGTCGAACTATTTAACATATTTTTATACAACTTTATAGCTGTATACATATGATTAACCTATAAGCTACGTGATATCACGCTAAAAGCCAAGGAGTAGCGCAGTTATTATGAATATTTGTGTTTAATGACCATGCCTATATTGTGGTAGGTCAAACTGTGTCGACATCTTAACCCGTCAGTGTTCGGTGCCAAAATGGCAGTCACGTTCGGTTATGTAACCCTCCAATGTGGACGTACAGTTAATTTTAACAAGAATATTAGTTTAGTTTTTAACGTTGCATGCTGTACGAGTGCCAGCGGCGGGTGAATTAACTCCGCCTGCTTTATTACTTAATAGGGTTGATACAAATAATTACGTCTTATTTAAAAAATATTGGACGTAAATATCAGTTTAAGTATACCTACTTAAGTTTATACTACTATAAGTTATTCATTAATTGCAAAGTTTAAACTGTCGTTGTTTAGAGTTAAAGTTAATTCTTTTAAATTAATTCTAGTAGTAGTATTATATCAAATTTTAACTTAATTGTGATGCTCACTGATACTGAAGCTAAGAGATATAAGCATGATGGATAATATATTCTGCAAGAGGTGGAAAACCAACGGTAACGCTTCTATCAAGTGTTTATTTCGACAAACGAAAAATTTTAACATCAATATGATTTTGTTGTTTGTGCCAGCCCTGTTTCTACCCAGTTACCCAGTCGCTCCGACCCGGGTAGGTTCGGCCGTGTACGAGTTCTCAGCTAAACTTGCAAAGAGCATTCAGTAGGTTTTATTTTAGAAACGAATGAGTTTGTTCTAGTTGAGTAGAATGTGCCGAATGGGACTCATTCCACTTGTATTATATCTTGCAGTTACTATTGAACTTTTGTATTAACTTCCTGTATATTTTATCTTCTCCAGAAATACTTTACAATCGTTCTGTGCTTCTACATAATACATGTCTAAGGCAGCAATTAATATTAATTAATATATATATTCAAATAACATAGTAAATATCACGCTGTCTCTTTATGACGTCATCAAAACTAGAAATTGATGCTATTAGCATCTACTCATACTTAAACTTAAGTGTAAGTCCACTTGACCAAAAAATCTCTGTCATCCCCAAGGTTAGGAGACAAATATGTTGGTTTTCAAAGCCAAGTAATTTGTTGATAATAGTAAGAAGGTGCGAGTACAGCAACATTTTCCAATATCACAAGACACCAATATAACATTTTCCATCTATTTGAAAGGCAGCAACAGTAATCCTTCGATATCCCTCTGCAAATTTACCTACCGGGCGTCTAGAAACAAAGCTGTGCTGATTCGATTTAGTTACGAACCAAGAGGATCTTCTTTGATGTGTCGAATGAAAGGCAGCGATCCGACTGTAATACACTTAGCCGGGCTATTTCAGCCGAACCAGTCCCCCCCCGTGCCATAGGGGTGGCAGGCGATGCACTCGAAGCGGATTCAATAAGATTTTCATTAACCGTTGAAAAGTTTTAATGAGCGCGGATTTTGAGCACAACCCTTGAATAGATCATTCAATTCCAACAAATATTTGGACTGTTTTTATTTGTTTGTATTATGGAGTTATGTTATCCAGTAAATATTCCCTCTAAATAAAATATGTAACTAATTAAATCAGAACAATTATGTTATTATATAATTAGTGGATGCGTTTATTTAACATCATAGATTTAAGCTGTGTTCATATGTGTATAACTAAACAATCGCTGTGTTTATTAAAGCTAGTAACAGCTCTTTTAATTTTACCAACATTTTTTCCCGAAAATTTAATAACGAAATCGAACTACTCCTTCTTTTTTCTTTGTTAATGATACCTACTAACATCTTAATTGTTTTGCTTCCAAGGAATCACAGATTTCCACTATCCCGTGAGCAAAATTGACCCATAGTCGCGGGCACTATCAATTATTAAAATCTACTAGAGTTAGTATTTTTAACACACGTTATGTAACTTAAAGGTTTATACAGTTCGCAACATACAAAGTATTCAAGAAAAACGAATCGATTTACGGAAATTACTTATAAGTAGGCGAACAAATAGGGTCGAATCTGATAAGTGGTGGCTCTCACCACGACACGCCACTTGATTGATGCCTTCATTGTGCCCTACGTCACACTGTGTACCACTCACCTATTTTGTAATAGTGGAAAATGTATTACAGTTGTGATGACCTGACATATACTTGTACAACTGCCGAAGCTTCACAATAGTTAAGGACCGTGCAAGGTTAAAGCTTACCATTCTTCTTCTGGTCTTAAACTGCACTTCTTTTTAAGAATCATCAGTTTCGTGCATGATATATTGAATACCTTTCTTAACAAGCAAAAACCAGGTAGGCATTTGGTTCCAAACGGGCTGCACATTGTGGGTCTATGGGGAATGCCTATGTCCAGCAATCACTGTCAAAAACTGATAGACAAGTGAATAATATATTATATCAAGTATATAAATCATCACAGCTAGTTCATTAATATAGACAACAAGGTCGAAGAATTTCCGAAGACTCGCTCCATCTAGCGCACAGCTATGTTGTTATTATCAAAGAATCCGTAGAATTAAATCCCATTATGAAACTTGATAATAGAAATGAAATACAATTTATTAAATTACGAGGCTCTTTTACGAAACATAAAACGCGGTGAATAAATAAACTGTTTTCATGAAACATGTTACAATCAAATTCTGAGAAATCAGATACCACGTTTTGCTGGGCTCGATTAACAGCGATGGTCGTTGGAGGCCTGTAAAACTCCCCCCCCACCCCTCCTTCCACCTACCTCACCCTCCCGAAGCTTCATCGGAAATGCTGGCCTTTTACGCAATTTCCTACAAACGCGAAAATCGGAGCCGCTAAGGATAATGTACTAACCAATTTAATAGGCTCAGTTCATTTATTGGAAACTGGTAATTGAGTGTTTTAATTAGTAGCACCGCACTACATGGCGTGGTTATATTAAACTAACATTAGTTTTAAATAAAACTATTGGTAAAAATAAACAGAATAAAACTGTTTTGCTAATACGTTTTATATTTTTTAAACCACAGCAGTTCATTTGGCTTTATATAGTTGATCACAATGCTTCACAAATATAATTGGAGAAAGTTCAAATATAAAATGGACCGTTCAAGACTATTTCTATATTTGTACACAATTTTCTATTGAGAAACATTATTATTGATTTAAAATAGAAGTTTCATTCTTGGCTGGCTCGTGGTTGTGTTGTGTTTATTACGGCCTGTTTATATATTGACTAGCTTTTGCCCGCGACTCCGTCCGCGTGGAATTTAGAAAATTTTCTCCGTTTTTGCAACATTTTTCACCACTGCTTCGCTTACACTGGTCGTAGCGTGATGTTATATAGCCTAAAGCCTCGATAAATGCCATATCTAACACTGAAAGAATTTTTCTAATCGGCCCAGTGGTCCCTGAGATTAGCGCGTCCAAACAAACTCGTCAGCTTTATAATATTAGTATGCGAGTGTCTACTGCATATAATAAATGAGAAATAAACTTACTTCTCTACATCATCGAGCTGGCGATGCTCATTTAAGTACATGAATGTGTACAAATAATGTTAACTTTATTAACACCCGGACAATTAATACCTTTCAAAGATAAAATATTAACTTGACTGAGAAAGACTTCTTACACAACAGTATTAATACTGACTGCTCTATAAAAGTTTAGAAAATATTAAATAATTTCCAAGTGCAGTAATTAAGTCAATGTTGCCCTGCGGTAGTATTTACTCAGGGCGTCGGGTAAATACAATCGATTCCTTGAAACAATTAAATGCGCGTGCCTTTTCTCACAAAGTCCTATAAAGTAGTAGTCGACAACAATTGTGAATATGCAACTAAAATTATTGCCAGCTCTAAAGAATAGTGCACACCGGATGTGAATATAGTCTAATTAAAGTCATATCTAATGTTAAAACTTGAAGATACTTTATTGGTAGCTACACTGAATCCGGTATAATATATTTGCAATAAACCTTGGTTTGTGGCCACAAAATGTTATGTAAGTAAATACAAAAAAAAAACGCCGAATCATTTAAAATAAGGGTGTATAATGTGTAAATCTCTTCATACCACCTGTCATTGTCGCGATCGTAAAAATTTTTAAGCTCATTGGAAGCACCTTCACCGTGATCGTGATTTAATTTTGTTAATGGCTATAAAATGTTTTCTTGTAATCTGAGCAGAGACACGTAATCTTTGTCTAAAACTTTATATTTTTGCAAATTATATATTTTTAAAAGCATCTGTTAAATTCGTTTTATAGTATTTTCCTCAAAGTTTAGCGGATATTCACAGACCCTCTAATTGTTTTTTTTTTTATTTAGGATAGTATGTTACATGTATTGTACGTTTGTGCAATTGAATAGTTTATAGCTTTGGTAGGAATTAAAATAAATCGCAATTAAAATGAAAATTGTAGATTGATTGATATCTTAAATTCGTTCTTCCCAGGTTTGTTTGTTTAATTAGCGAATATCGAGTGTCCTGTGTGCACTACGCTTAACAGTTATGGTCGTGCCGTTGTCACTTTAAGAGATTTAAGCAATTTGCGAGGCGGTCGCGTTGCACACTTCAATTAAGTCGCTAATGATTAGTAATGGTTTCACAATACTTGACTTTGAATTATTGTGTTTTAATATTTGGCTCTTTGGCCTTCGGTACACTCAATTTATAGTTTTTATTAGTTCAACAATAATTAAGGATGCTTTTTATGCTATTGTTAACTGTTCAATAAGGTATAGTTCCATTCAATGTTGTGTAAAGGTGAATCGTTCTGTGAGCGTTTTCGTGATGTCTTGTGTTGGGACTAGCCAACTTCGCAACCATTTTGCTAACGAAAATAAAAGTATCTAGAAGAATATACTATCAGTTTCCTTTACTAACACAAACTTGCAACAAATTTTCATTTCGGTTTTCTAACCTTGACTTATCAGGAAGATCTAAAAAGTGATGAGCAGTTTTGAAAAAACCTAAACATGAACGATATATTTTTAGCCTCACCTCATCTCAGTGGAAGGCAACTTCGTAAATATCTGAAGAGCTAAATGTACTGAAGATTCAGTGCGGTTATGTCTGTCTGTCAAAAAGCTCACCGCTTGATCAGTGCTACGAGCTATGGTGCGGTATCGCATCTTTCAACTACCACAACCTCTAGGAACTCAATCTATCTCATGATAGTTTTATCTGTATTCAGCGCACAATCTGCAACTATAGAGCTGCTCATACCTATTGGAACTATTTGTCACTATTTTAATGATTTTTAAACTAATTGTCCCAGTTTTGTAAAAGTAAAAAATCTAGAACAAGATAATATATACAATGTTTACATTTAGTCGGGAAGATTTTAAACGTTTATGTGCAATCCACGAACCCGGCTACAACATTGAGCTACAAACGGTTTAACTGAACCTCAGATGAAACTACGATACTATATTATTAATATGTAATCTTGCGACCATGCTGCTACCAACAGACTTCACCATTATTTTTCAACACGAAAGCTTTCTTAAAGATGCATTTTTAAGATAAAGTTTGCAACAGTTTTTGTAAAATATATAATAGTATCCCCAAGGCTTTATTCTGAGGAAGATGCAAATATTATTGTAGCAAAAAGTAGTCGAGGTATGAACCGATGAGATTTTTGCTAAATTTTAATTTTGTTTTGTTTTTTGTTAGCTTTTTTTTTGTTTTGTGTTAACCGCACAATATGTGGTCATTTAACACGTACTAAATCGACAGAACAAGAAATTTTCTATCTAAAAGCGTAAATAAAAATAACGAACAGCTAATTACGGATCAAAATGTCAGCGCCAGAACATAGAAATATATAGTTACCAGCGCTGCCGCTGTGTGCTCTTGAAATTAAAACTTTCATTCAACAGATATTTCTATTAATAAATTTGCATTACATGTTGTTTTATATAAAAATAATTTAAGCCGATGCCGTAGTCAGTAGTGTTTATGGCTTTTAAGTTGTTTGCAAGTATGTCCGTGCGTCCTTTTCCTTTTTAGGACAAACATTTTTATTGTAAAGTAAATATTATATTTATTTTATCATATTCTCCCAGATATATGAAAATTATTTGTATATGCATACAAGAATAACTGTCCAGGGTAGGGGGGGCACCGCGACCTTTTTGCACGAAAGTCATTATCGCCACCGATACTCTCCGTGGTATATCAAACAAATTACTAGGTAGAAATATTCAACTCATTCAAAACTTACAAGCAAACCTACCTGGTCAACAGTTTTATTAAACTAAATGCCCTAAAGTAAGCCTGTGTACATTTGACGTGATTGCTCTGACAAAAAAAGCTTAAAAATATCGAGCTTTTCCAAGTTCAAACTAGTGATTATCGCTTTAACGTCTTAACTAATTTATTTCAATTGTTTTATCTACCCTAGCAGCTTCTATAGCTAAAACTAAACACAACTTGATCTATATTACAGATTTTATATATTTTATGTATTAACTTAACATGAGTATCATAAGATATATCGTAATTATGTCGATAAAGTTTATAATTAAGTTTATATATAGATAGTGTTGTGATAGTAGCTCTACAATAGTTGCGAGTACACTATGAAAGGGCGAACGTTTATCAGAACCAGTTACCAACCTATTGATAACGTTCAGCCACTGAAACAGTGCGCAAACTAAAGCTGCGACCATCACGATACTAACATAACCACTATGAATATTTAATACTAACATTTTGAGACTATAGTACACCTACATGTTAACGCGTTCCAAATAAGCCAAAATATAATTATTTTATGAATAAAACTAAGCCAGCTGATAATTCTATTGATTCATAGTTACAAAATAACAAAAAATTTTACAAAATATGCAAAATTGTAGACATAGATGCTGAAGGAAATATTGCTGGTATCTATTTCCTAATAATACTCTAGAACATAAATTCTACAATTCAGCTTTGAAAACACGTCAAAACTAATCTATATTCGTGTTTCATGAATAATATAAGTGAATGTTGAGTGTGACCAGAGCTTTAGTGAAGCAACGTTCGCGGTTTGTATCAAAATTAGTAAAGTTTAGGCGGCCTCATTATTGGCGTAGTTGTAACAAAGGGCCCGTACCGCCTTTGCGAAGCTTTTGTCAACGTATAATTGCACAGAACACCCCCCCCCCACCCCTTGCTCAGCGCTCGCCTACACCCAATATCGCTAATACATGAAGAAACTTTGCCGCGTTTACGTTACTCTACTAACTATCTCAAAATCTATTAACATTAATAAATTCTGATAAATTATTACATCTATCAACAATTTAATACGGTAGTTTGTAGTGTCACACACCTAGAAATTTGACAAGCATGGTATAAATTGAGTTAAAAATGCTTTAAAGTGGAACGTAGATGGGACAAAAAAATAGAGCCAGTATGTTGGCATTTTAACCAACGTAAAATAAGGAATGACAATATTATTTTGAATTTTGATGATAAAATTATAACAGAAGTAAATACAGCAAAATTTCTTGGACTGGTAATAGATGACAAATTAAATTGGAAACCTCATATTGCAGAAATGTGTAAAAGAGTGAGTAGTGCAGCATATGCATTGTACAAACTCTCCACGAATGTTAATAAAGATATTCTAATAATGGCGTACCATGGATTGGCAGAATCAATTTTACGTTTTGGTATTATATCTTGGGGCAATTCCACCAATGGGGAAATTATATTTATTATTTAGTCCAGAAGAGATGCATCCGAGCAATGTTTAACTTAAAGACGATCGATAGGTGTAAACCATATTTTGTTCAATACCAAATTCTAACACTTCCGTTCTTCTATTATATATGAGGCAGCATTGTTCGTTAAATCTAATCCAGAACACTTCCGTCGATTAGCAGATGGTGCTGCACGTAGCCAGCGTAATACGTCTAGGTTATGTATGCAGAGTGCCAAAACAGCCCTCTTGGGTAAGAGTATCTTTTGCTTACCAAGAGAAATAACAGATTTAAATTTTAAAGTTTTTAAGAAAAAGTTAAAGAAAATACTGTGTGATAAATCTTATTACACTCTTGCAAATTTTTTTGATGACATGAATTATATATAAAATGATTGTTTATTTATTCTCTGTATACATTTTTAAATTATTTGAATGTTATTAATTATTATTATACCTAGACACAATTTTTGACCAAATTATGTTCTTATGACATGTCCTTTTTTTTATTTTGAGACTTATTATTATGAGCACCTACTGTATTTTTGGTTTCGAATTTTAAATAAATAATTGCATGATGATATACATAATAATATATTAAATTTGTATGCCTATATAGGCACAACATGTTGATACCAAAAATTGTAAAATTGACTACCACATGAATTATGTACCTACTATATAAGTAAATCATTGGAGCCAATAGGGTTGATCGGAGGAGGCGAATTAACCCCAACACACCCGGAACTTTGTCAACTCGACTTAACCCGTTGAAAGGTCGACTTTCAAACGACTGCACTTGGTAAACTCCAAGGAGCTTCGTCGTCAAAATACGTAGCGACTACAATTTTCGGAACCGCAAATTACGCTTCTTTGAGCGGTCCGAGTGAGGGCGGAAACAGCCGAAGTCGCTTCGTTAGAACTCGGGATTGGGCCCATTGTCGTCGAAACTTAATCGCTGTAGGACAATGGACAGTGATGTTACGTAATTGTCGCTAAATAATCGTAGTAGCGTCGACTACACGCTATTTTAATTGTTCCCAACCAGAGCAGTGTAATTGCTGCGTGTCGCGAACATTTTTAAAGTAAACTCCTCAAACTATAGTATACGATGATTATTGCCGGACAAATGAGGCAGTCTCCGGCGAATGTCAAATTAAATTTTGTTGACGAACGCTTACGCTGTCGTAATTTACGCGCAATGAATTTTATTTGTTGGCTGATTTCGTTTTGGAGATTCGCAACGCGCCGCCGGTGCTCGTTATGTAAAGCCAGTTAGTTATATATTTTATTAAATGCTAATAACACGCTACACAAGCAGCGGGCGCGTGCAACCGTCAGCTAATTGAAACTATAAATTTAAACGTCCAATATTTGCTTACGGTGATGTTTTTATTTTGCAACATTTTACCCGAACCATTAAATTGGACGGCCGATATAAGAAAATATTTTCGCTCTAACTTGAAACCATAAACTGGTTTTATTTTCAATATTTCTACAATTTCATTTCTGTTTGACACGATTAGGGCATCATCACTATTCCTGAATAAAAGATACCAAATAAAGACGCATGTGTTCCACTTAACCTATATCAATAAAAGACTACGACTAGACATATACATGAGCGACATAATGCGCGTTTTCTAAGAAACTAGTCGTTCAGTTTTAGTTGCAACACAGCAATGTACTTAGAATAATGTAAAAACTTAGTGTAAAGTGATGTTTCGCTAGAGTTGGTATAGTATTGTATCCGTTTTGTGGCCCCTATTCGCGTGCCCCAATGCTCGAGGTGGCGGAGGGTCGGAGGGGCCGGGAGGGGTTGCCGGCGATAACCGCTTTTTATACGCATAATGCTCGGGATCTCGCGCTAAGCTGATAGAATTGTGGTGGAATCAGCAGGCCTTTTGAAGTTCTATTAAATTGTAACACTCGCGAGTTCGCGCCAACGCGCCCGTGAAATTGTCGGTTTATTGAAATGGCACGAAATTATTTATCTTTTTTGTACGCTGCATGTGCCGGATGGAATTTGTAATTTAAAATAATAGCGCCATGGCCGGGGAAATGAGTTATTCACTATATTGCTATAACGTAGTACTTACACATTCTTCTAAAATATAAGATGATTAAGTGTACACAACAAACTACACTATGCAACTAATATCATGGTATATTTCGTTATATTGTTTCCACTACAATGATGGATCTCTTTATGTTTCTAAATATTTAGTTTCATTGTAATTATGTCTTTGAAAAATAAATTGTTGATAGCATTTATGAAAATTTCTTCACGCGTAATGTTTTTGTAGACGCTGCGTAGCTGATGCTACGAGGACGTATAATGTTTACGATACGACATTTAATAATTTATTTCATTTGTAACCTGGTAACCTTGAGACAGATCTGAGCATCTAATACTTGTATATAGATGTTAATTAGGAATTTTATTAGTCTTATACAATTATCTAATAATTTATTTTTATTTTAAAGAGATAACCGTAACTAATACGTATGTATACCTCATGTTATGACGTTTTGTAAGTTTTAAGAATTACAACACATCACAATCATATACAAGTAATAACATTACTCTTCTTCTGTGGCAGATGGTTAAAGCATTAATTACTAGCGTGTGAAACCACGATGGATGTAGACTAAACAGGATTATGTCATCGGCAAAGATTTGAAATGCACACTTACACCGCCATATCTGTACGCAATAGGGTTGACACTTAATATATGATATATCAATTCATTTTATTTTCTAACTAATAAAAGTAATCAAAACCGCTTTTACTTTTAAAATTGCTGATTACCTAATTATTTATTATTAACTTTTACTTTGAATCAACAAAGCTGTAAAAAGTAATAGCTTACATAATACACACGCGTTTAATACTTATTCACAAACTGAAATATTTTAAATACTCAAAATTGTTCCTAATCTGGCTCTGTTTTAACTTAATTTATGAATTAACTGGTTGCTATGATGAGTTAAATTTCATACCTTCGTTTTGTACATACACACTTTTTTTATACTACAAAAGCGAGTCGTATGCTTGTTTGTCACCCAACAAGCGTACGACTTGCCTGATGTGAAGTGAGTACGAAGTGAGCCTATCGATGTTTATTTATATGATAAACGTATTTAACTGTATTGTACCATGTTACAATGACAATAATATTGCTTTATAACTGTAGTAAGGCCAGCATTTATGTAAGAAAATGAAATTATGTGTTTGGTTTGAATGTGTGACAACCCTAGCGGGCATACAATCACACAGCATTATCGCACCTGCTCGACGTGTTATGATAATGAAGTGCGTATCAGACGTGGCACGTTTGTTTGCTTGTTTGTCCTACTATATCATCAAACACGCAGCCCGATAGTTGTTATTGTGCCACCAAATTGATTATGACACTTGTGTTTATAATAAATATTTAGGTTTTAGCTAGAATATTGATCTCAAACAACATACAATCTACAACAACCTGACCTCAACTGATATAGACTTTGACTGAAAATTGATATAACAATGATTTAATTTATCATTCTCTATGCCTACTTGTATAAACAGAACCACTATTGTACCCTAGTGTAGCCTACATACAAATAATTTAATGAAATAAGGGACAAAGGCAGGCTTTGTCCGGCCGGACAGCAAACAATTGATGGATAGCCTAGACAGCTTTTAGACACAAAACATATTTGAGAATATTGTTCGTGAAAATATCGAACGTTATTTTAGGAACTTGACAGTGTTTACACGATATATATTAAGTGTATGTAATGTAAAAAAGATATTTTTTTAATATTTATCTATTTATAGATATGAATAGACTTATACCCGTAAATATCAGTATTTTATTTACTATACAGTACTAGTTTGTTTTTATTTTCTATATCTGAGGTCTATTGCTGTTATAGATTCTTCTGCTATTAAAGATTTAACACAGAATTCAGCAAGTCTTTTGCTTAGCGCAATTGGGATTGTTCATAATTTTTGACCTGCTGTTTTTATATTTTTTTTTAGAAAATATTTTAAGCAACAAATTTCAATATTATTGAAATATTCACTATATAGAATTAAAAAAAATACTTAAAGATATTATTTTAAATGTTGTGACGTCATCGTTGTACGCAATCTGTGTCTTGCTTTTTCCTGATAGACTTAAGACAGATTGCAATACATCTTTTCAAAGTTGCCAAGTGGATGTAATAGACCAATTTCAATTCCACCACAGAGTAGTATATCCCTAAGAACGCCTTAATATCTTAAGTTCTTCATTTCAAGGGCAAATAGAGATCATTTGCTTTTTTGGAAAAATAATCGTTAATATAGCAAATTTTCCGAAAAAAACTAATGGATCATGGTCATAAACTCTATTCCTCGAAATGGTTTTCGAATTAAGAGTTTAAAAAAATATGAACAATGCCAATTATATAGTCCGAGATACTGCGCTATGAGACAAACTCACAAATTACAATCTCGAGTGATCAACAAAGTATTTTACTTTGTATTAAATTATTTTCATTGCAGTCAACAACATAATTATTGTGCAAATATGTAATAGATTCCCTTCGTTCGATATATAATACAAATGATCACAAATGTAAAGTGCGCCACAGTAAATGGCCTACTGCGTGAGCTGTTAGTGTAGCACAGTGGGCATCGTCCGTTCATATTAGTGCTCTCGGACATTATTTATTTTCCCAAGTAAATAGGATTAGCAGCGGGAGAGCACACTCGGTCATTTTTTGCGGACGAATCGCTTAGCCGCAGGCGGTCACTACCAACACGTATCACCGGGAAATAAAAGCTATCACGAGAACATACCATTTGTGTGATAAAAAATGTAATCCTCTGAGCATCATTGGCAATAGTATCAGTCGGTTTTGTACAGCAACATATCCTCACACTATTCATTTTTTCATGGGCCGACTCGTTTAGAAAAGATTATATTCTTTTCCGTTCCGTTAGTTGTGTCTTTAAACACTAATATAAATAGATGGATTCAACATGTTAGGCCATAGATTATATATAATTACTAGCCGACTATACGTTGTTTTGCCATATGAATGTTAAGGGTGGACAACCCTCATCACTTAGAGGTATGAAAAATAGATAGTAGCCGATTCTCAGACCTACTGAATATGCATGTAAAATTTCATAAAAATCGGTCTTGCCGTTTCGGAGGAGTACGGTAACTAACACTGTAACACGTGAATTTTATATATTAGATGAACATGCTAGATTTTATTGAGCTATAGAGAAATAAATCTTACTAACTCAGGTTAAATAAAATCACTTAACGGGTTAGGCATCTGTAAAGTTTCGAGAAAATTATCCTTACTTACCGTACTTTGTCCAAAAGTTAAACCTATAATTTAATACAGACTGGCAGATTAATGTAACGCAACGAAACTGTCCCTGCTAATACCACTAGGTAGATAAATTACAGTAATATGATATCACAATATTATTGTAAAGTAAAACGCCAACATCGTCGGTCGAGCAAAGTGGCAGGTGCTTCTGAAAGCTTACGTCATGTTTGCGTGGCGGTGACACGATCAGTTTAGCCTAACTCTCGACCAAATAAAAATGCGTATCACGTAAAACGTCCGTGTAGCGGGGTGCCTCGTACACTCAGGTTATAAAGTGTCGTGAGCAATCAGCGCCCGCTCCCACCACGCACCGCTCACTACTATTGGATTTGTCTGTTACGACTCACAGCGCATCGGACCTTGTCTTGTAACACATACCACAACCATTCTGTTATTAGTAAATTACTGTTAGTACGACACGTGTTAACCTTAGACAACATGAGAGGTGTGTTACAAGTTTGTCATTGTAAGTGTTTATTAACACTTATCGCAAACGTCCTAACCTTGTGATTTTTGGATCAGCGAATCATTTGATAGCAACGTTATAATTTATTTATTAATTTCGTATGCTTTTAACTTATCAAATTTAAAAACAATATTTACATACGCACAGTAGGAGTTATAGTGGTGTTAGCCATATATACATGCGTGATAGAGACGGTGAGTAGAAACTGTACGTGATAATATTATTCAAGTGAAAAATGTATCGAACAGCACAAGTGGCAAATCTCGAGAGGGGCCACATCCGAATAAATAAAAGTGGGGGCTCGCGGCGCGAACTTGCAAAAAATCCCCATTTACTGCGGTGCCGCTGCGAATATAAAATATTGATCTCAACGGAAATTTATGAAAACATAAAAATGTAAAGGTGCGAATCAGACGCCCCCTGATGGAATACCCGTGTAGATACTTACCGCTGTCTTCTACATTCGTTTCCGCCTACAAAAGTCAAGGATTAATCTCGCGCGAACCTTATATTACATCTATGTCATTTTCACGCCTAAAAATTACGCGGCGTAATAACGAAATCACATTTTTATCACCGTATTTAGGTCAAACACACGTCAAAAAATTCAATTTAGTACATTTAGTGTTACATTATACGTGTTCAAAACGGTTTTTCGGTCAGAGAAAATTTAACAAATGAAATTCCACCACCGAGGGATGTTGTCCGGAGGTGCCCTCTCCACGCCCGGTTATTGCCCATTTTTTATACAGAAAAGACCTTTTTAATCCAGAGTGCCGCGGCCGTAAGTCGCGCCTTTGTTGGCGTAGTAGATTATCACTAACAAATAAAGTCTTATCTCATATTCTTTGTCTCAATTCACTATAAGATTAAATCTTATTTCAAAACAATATTATTATTTTTGTTTTTTGTACTGACTTGTCTACTTGTCCAATACAATTACAAAACGAAGACTTTTAAATCAATAAAAATCTTGGCCTTTTTAATTTCGATTTGGTATTTTTTTCATGATAGCATATTATCATAAGGATTTAGTTTATACAAATATAGTTGAAACTTAATGAAAAATAATTTTCGAAAATCTTCTAGCCCACTCCTGTAAATATCCCAAATCTAACAGATAAGTAAGTAAAACTGTATATTGATAACTATTGATAGAAGTGAACACTATGATGAACACTAGGTATAGGTAGACGACGTTTGTTAATGAGCGTGCTTCCACTCCGTTTGGTAATAAGCTCGGCGTATAATTACTAATATGGATTAGCGCATCCTCCTACTACCGACCTAAACTTGATGCCAAATTGAGACAACTTATATTACTTATTACCGCATACATTAGATCATGTTTGATACAATTAAATTGTATGATTTGGTATATTAACAGAATTAACTCTATGGCAAAGAATTTAATACGTGTTTTGACTGATTCTAAGATTGGTATGGTGGTTTATAGTTAGTCCAGTTCTTTAATTAAATTCTTTTGTAAGGTCAATTCCGGACGCAAAACCTGTCTCTTCAAAATAAATGATATTAAACCACATCTTTTTCTGTCTGTGCCTTTAAATGTATACGACCTTGTATATGTATTTAATATTATAATATACGGTTACCATTTTTATTTATATATGTATACAACATTGAGACAAGATCCACGTCCAGTGCAACTGCGCCGTCAACTCGGAGTGATCGATGACGTCATTAATCGCCGTGATCGAAACAAAATGGCCTCCGTTAGGGTTGCAACTATGCAAATATGTGGCAAGCAGAGTTGCCCTACTGTAGGTACTATGTTAAACAATAGACAGCTTTTGTTTGAAAATAAATAGACCAACCGGTTGATGTAGCAGCCAAGTACGAGTTTAACAAAATAAATCAGTCAAAAATATATAGACGGGCTTCGTGGTGGAGTGGACGTTATGTAATGGACTGCCAATCGCGAGGTCTCGGGTTCGATTCCCGGTCAGGACAATCATTTGTGTGATATCCATAAATGTCATACAAATGTTTGTACAAAAGAAATGTAGTTTATGTATTATATCCGTATTCTGGTACCCATAACACAAGCATATAAGCTTAGCTTGGGACCAGAGGACGTTGTGTGAAATGTCCGTGAATATTTATTTATTTTATTTTATTTATTTGATTTATGATATAGATTAAATTAACAATAAATGTAGAATTTCTGTCAAAGCTTTTATTAAAATAACTACGTTTATTTTGAAATGTATCGCAGAACAAACCTCATAGTGACCAATATTATATACTATTGGTCTTAATCATAATGACTTATCGGAGGTTTAAACGGAGATTTCATCGGAGAGATAATAAACGTTTTAGCGTAAAAAGACTATTATGAATAACAAATTTTGACAATTTTCGCGAACCGATTTTAACGAACTTTTAAACCTCCGATAAGTCATTATTATTAATTCTAGTGTTTCTCTTATTTGTCTTGAAATGATATTTAAAGTGTTATCTCATAATACGATTAAAGCGTATAGTTAAATATAATCGCATCAGTTACCCCGGACGGTTCGCAACATGACACATTCCAATATAACCCTCATAAAAAGGTTCGATGAAATATGGAGAGTAACGGTTACTGACGAAAAAACTATTACTTCGCTCTTAGAAGGAATGGGTTCGGGGTCATCGCATTGTGTCATCTCCCATATCGGGGGGTATCGTTCGTCAATGTAACATGCGCAGTCCACAAGATGGATGACCGAGCCCACGCCGTGGGTCACTCTTTGACAAACGGCCTCCTACTTTACATTTGTAAATGGATTTTAAACTGAAAACCTTCCTTATCTATCCAGCTATGTATGTCCTTACTGTGTGACATTATATTTTTATTTTATTTAACGAAATAACAAGAATGTTACAAATGCTCCTTAACGTGTGTTTTGGAATCAAAATTAAAGTAAGTAGTAAGCAACGTAATTTAACAAGAGAATATTCCTATTTTTAGGGTTCCGTACCCAAAGGGTAAAAACGGGACCCTATTACTGAGACTTCGCTGTCCGTCCGTCCGCCCGTCCGTCCGTCCGTCCGTCCGTCCGTCTGTCACCAGGCTGTATCTCAAGAACGGTGATAGCTAGACAGTTGAAATTTTCACAGATGATGTATTTCTATTGCCGCTATAACAACAAATACTAAAAATAAAATAAAATAAAGATTTAAGGGGGGCTCCCATACAACAAACATGATTTTTACACCGTTTCTTGCTCGATACTAATAACGTTGCCTGATGTTGCATAGATAATGGTACGGAACCCTTCGTGCGCGAGTCCGACTCGCACTTGACCAATTTTTAACATAGGTCATAACATAGCTAAACAATATTCAAATAACAAAAGTAAAATGTAGAAAGAGAAACTGTAACTGATCACGAAATAATATCGTACAACATTAATTTAATAAACATAATAATGTATCGTATTAATTAAATTGATCACATGATCAAATATTTTCACTAAACCACAACACAACTGTTTGTTATTAATATTGTTTACTTTCGTTTAATTAAAAACTAGGCGTAAGTACCTACACACCGATACACACACACACACACACACACACACACACACACACAATATGATTTAACTAAAAACACAATCCTACTAATCTTGTTCGCAGTGTGTCATAATTGCATACATAAATCAAAGTGACATATTTAATCGGAGTCCTCCGAACCCTACCGGAAGAGGCCGAAGGGCGACGACCACCTTATCATCGTCGTCGGAAAAATAAGAAAAGCGACCCTCTAATGTATACAGAACCATTTTAGGTATCAATGGTTCTATCTACACTCCGAACTATGGGTGATGCTTTATAGAATACGATATGAGAACATCAAATGCTTAGATTTTTACAAAAGAAACCTTTGAATTATAATAAAGTAAATCATTGTGATGAGGTATTTTTAAGGTAAGTAATGAAAAAAATGTTAAAAATTAATTTGTACATGCAAGCGAAGTTAAAAATTCATGTTTCTGGGTATTCACTTCTGGTTTAATTTCAGTTATTTGAATTTTTATTAAAACGCAATATTTTGAGAAAACTTGTGATCTGAATCTATTATAATTTGTTATAAACAAATGAAAAGTATTAAAACAGTAGCATTAAGTTATCGAAAGTAATTCTTGTAATTGTAATATACGATGGAATGATTTATGAATTTATATCACGAAATGTATAAATATACGGTACAGAGTGTATACAGTGTGACTAATTATCATACACACTTGTATGTATGTCTCACATCAGCTGTAATTAATCAAATCCTGAGCGCAACGATCCGTTTAAAAACAAAACCGCGGCGTGACAGCGCGCACCTGTCAACGTCACGTCAAATCCCGCGGCGGCCGCCATTTTATATCGAAATGCAAATAACCTCACAAATCGAGGGTGTAACGTGATCCGTCCCGAGGCACCCCGGAACCGCTGATTCATTTCATACGCGATATGATTTTGCCGCGATTGAGAGCCCCACCACTATAACATTATACTCCGGCACTGGTGACATAAGCAGTACTGGTGACATTTCAGACTAGTCGAGGGTTTACGTTTATAACCAATTACGCAAAGACAATGTATTTTTATAGTGTTACAATGACACTTGGCTGTGTAAGCACTCTTGCACTCTACTCCGTCGGTGTCGAATACCACTCAAACTTCAAGATGGCGGACGGCCGGAATTACAACGTGCAATGATAAATGCGCATCAAGCCACGCCGCCCGTCCTATTATATTTTTTATTTATAATTAGCCGCCGACGCCGGCAGATTAAATTACGATTCGGAACAGGATGGTGACATTTTTCTGTAAGGTTGATAACAACATGGATAACAATAGATGTCAATTACGTTCTATGCCATTAGCAGATGCCTAATAATGCTCTAACGAGGAGGCTAAAGTTATTGATATACAGGGGCGTATTTACCCTAGGGCCAAGGGGGCTACGGCCCAGGGCGGCCAGCCAGGGAAGGGCGGCGAAAGCCTTCAAGTTTAAAATTTAGCTCTATCTCTATTACTTTTAGGGCGGCTCATAAAATTGGCCTGGGAAGTCAAATTAAATGACCCGGGGCGTTAATTTTCAAAATACGCCTCTGTTGATATATTATTATATTATGCTTTTAAATAAGGTTGGAGTGTATTTTTATGAAACAGATTTCGGTCGTCACCATTCAATAGAATATTTTCTTACTTAATATTTCTACTACTTATTAAGTTAGTTATTTGAATGTTTATTATTTCTACTACTTATTACAGTTAAAATTATCTCCTACTTGAATAGCGTATAGCTTAATAGACACAAACGATAATATACGATCAGAAATGGTTAGGATACCTTTGGGATTATAAGTAGATAGTTATCTGGTAAGAAACGTCCATCAACTAGGTAATTTGGATTTATGCGAATCACCTCTGGCCTAGGTTAATCGAGTAAGCTCAATGACCCGGGAGGTGTGTGGAGGCGAGCGGGTACTAGGTGCGATCATCAATCTCTATCGGTGTACATGCATCCGCACCGCGCTACAAACACAACAAAAAATAGTTGTCGCGGACACGTGCCGATGTAATGTGATGTATAGTCACATGAAATGATATACCTACACCGTAACTGCATGAATAACTCTGACAGTTATCTATTATAATGTTCAGCAGGGAGAAGAGAAATGACCATTGACAGATAAACACATATTCATCAAACTATGAGGATATAGTATCATTCAGTTCTTTATCAAATCATTTTACTAATTCAAGTAAAACATTTATTTTACATGAATTACGCGAGATATAATTTTTTCTTGAATTGTACTTCTAGGTTAGAAAAATTTTTATTATACAATTTTTTTAAATATATTACAAAAAGTTTGGATCCGAGAATGTGTCCGATGAAACTCACCAACTAATATGAAACTGATCTGATGGTAATATCAGCTTTTACAATTATAAAAGGTTGTAAAAACTAATTTACTCTTACCTCCTCGATTTTGTTTACGAGACATGATTAAAAATAATTTGCTTAGTTCAAAAACTAAAAAACACACTTATAAATCCTGAATATTTTAGTAAATTATTACATTGTCATCGGTCCTTAAAAGGCATGCAACATTTCAGATCAATCCGACTACTGCACGGGGGTGAAAATCGCTTTCAAAGATTGCGTTACATAGATTAATACATTGATAGATACTACCGAACATATAAAAGCGTGTTAATGTTAATAAGAAAAGTACCTAATCACAAATTCAATAAGTTTTGCATTTAACAATATATAAAATGTTTGTGTGCCGCCATTCAACTTTGTACATTGTTAGAATCACGGGGCCATTATCTTACATTGATTACGCGACTCAAATTACAATAGTACACAAGCAATTACACAAAACATTAATTCACAACACCCAATCTCGTTTGTGAATCGTTCATTAGCGGAAAGGGGGTTCGGTAGAAATGGCAACTTTTGACAAAACTTAAGACGTAAACGGCAAATGAATCTGCATTATTCCACCACCGGGGGACGCGGAGACGTTCTGACGCCCGCTCTTCAGATAACACAATTAAATAACTATCTCGGCCCATTTATCTGACGGAGTTTTGTTTTGTTTGTTTCTATTAAACGTAATTAATGCTTCTGCGGACGAGTAAAGGTTAATGAAGTCGAGCCAATGCCGGTTATCGGACATCTGATGGGCTCAACTAGAATCAACCGTACGCGGCGACCTCGGCCGATCCTTTTGTTTACAACTAATAAACATTCCTCGCTCGAGGTACTGGCCTCAAACAAAAGAAACTCCTTCAAGTAGACTAGCGACGCTCTTCGAACGATCCAACTTGACAATGCAACGCACTCATTCCGTTCCGCCAATTCTTCACACCTTGTGTAATATCATCAGGAATTTTCCAATTTGAGCACCCTTCTTTCTAAACGGACCCGATGACACCTATGAATCTTAGTCGCACTCGGATCGACGATATCCATCGGTAGATATCAGTCAGGAGCGTAACTGCTTTCTTCGGTAGACAGCTAATTTGGGCCCCCATTTACGTGTAAGTAGAGCATCTATCACAGCGTTTCGGCATTTCTTCCAATTTACCGAGTACTCGTCTATCGAAAGATTCAATGAATGATAACGAGCCTAATAAATACGGAGTCGGATCCCCAAATGGCTGTAATTAATTTAATGGATTTAGACAAAGAAATATGTACAATGGGATAGTGAGATTAATGACTCGGTTGCACACCGCGGTATGAGCTACTCGCTCCCAGAAGTAACGTCACTCATTGGTGGCTTAGCTCTCGCTTTTAGACAACTACTTACTCGCAATATTTGCAAATAGTAGAAAAATGTCTCTTAACAAAGATGTTACAAGTGTTTTATACATTTAGCCTAAATATATTCTATTTTATCTACTTACGAATTCAATAATTGAAGATTTAATAAGTACTAGTACTAGATATAATATAAGGATGACCTATGAGTCACTATACCTTAGCTACATAAATATTTACATAGAAAATTGAACTGCCACAATAAAACAAATTACGTGTTAATAACGTCAATGTCATGTCTTATTTCAGTGCACTGTTCTTGTTTATCATTATTATTACTAATATATACTATACTAGCTGACCCGGCAAACGTTATTTTGCCATACTAAAAAAAAACTTTGAAAAATAGATGCTGGCCGATTCTCAGACCTACTGAATATGCATGTAAAATTTCATAAAAATCGGTCAAGCCGTTTCCGAGGAGTACGGTAACTAACACTGTGACACGTGAATTTTATATATTAGATTAGTATTACTATTACATATTCTAAAACATACTCAGTAATGTAAAAGTAAAGTATGTCAAGACATGTCAGTAAAACTCATAAAAAACAAATGTGAATTAAATGTCTCAAAGGACAATAGTATCCACAGCTTTTTACACAGAACTTATTTATTTATTTATTTAATTCTCCATGCACAAATAGAGTGTACAAAGGCGGCCTTAATGCCTGAGGCATTTTCTACCAGTCAATCTTAGGGTTGTATAGAGAATATGTAATGGTAGGTGCGTATTAATAAATACAAAAAAAAACTTACTTAAATAAATACTAAAAAAATTAACTATATATGTAATTATAGTGATAGTTTATTTAGTAAAAGCATAGCAAGTCAATTGCAAAAATTCATAAATTAATGTAACTATATATGTTACAAGATTGCAGATGTTCTAAAAACATTCCTGCATTAGTGTAATATTCGTTGTTAGCCACAACAGCGAATATGTAACATGGTGCTAAAGCTAGACAACACATTTACATAACTGCGTATAAAATGGCCTATTTGAGTGGCGGTGGTGCCGCGAGAACGGTTCCGTCTGTTAGTTCTTATATCACAAAATCAGTGCAACATAAATTAGTGGACAGGTCGCGTGACGGCCCGACTTAGCTACGTCGTCTCCTTATCGGCGTCCGGAAACTACCCGGCTAACCTCTCAGCACGAACCGGCTACATACAAACAGTGCCCTCAACCGCTACCTTTAAAACTCACATTTCCTAGACAAATCTTACTAAATTCACAACGAAAATATCCTATATCGACTCTATTCTATTTACCGTACGGTTCAAATCTTATTTTGCACAACAGTAATATTCAACAACAAATAAGGCAACATTGCCAGTATGTCAACATAAATAAAGCTGAGTGTCCTTTAACGAAGCAGACGTTGACTTGGGAGCACTAATAAAGACCGCATGAGACAATGTCGACTTTAAATCTTTAGTGCTAAAAGTGAGATTAGCTGTGTGCGCGGAGGGGGCTAGTAAATGAAGGCTCGCATTTAGCGGTCTCAGCGGTAGTGATATGGGTGGACTTCCTTTGTCTAGTAATGTTATCAGCGTGGCAGCGGCCGCTTCACGTGATACATTACCAGCGTATACACTTACATCCATCGCTCCTGACGTACACACTCTACAATACTACCTACCTACACAAGCACGCCCTAACAATTTACTCGTTCACTTCACAAACCGAATCGTATTTATACAACTGTTTTCCGATTCAAGCCGATGCGGGAAGTTAATCAATCAATTTTAATAGAATGAATCTGCCTGCCAAAATGACAAACTTATGTGTCTGTAGAGCATTTAGCTCCAGCCGACCGTGATGCATCGATTAAATGTTGCCATCATGTCGTTACGCAACCCTACCCCGCACCGGAAAATGTATCCTTCTTTTTGAGAAATCATTTTCATTCTCCTGCGTGGCAAAAACTTCAAATGAGTCATAAGAAAGTAGAGATCTTCATTAAGAACTAGCGCGATGGTCCTGACGATATTATTGAATAAATCTCTGTTCTTTCACATCGAATTTAGGCTTACAAAAGCCTTCTTCGATTCCTGAGCAATCACATAACTTTGAATACACCTCTTTCGACTATCTAAAAGTTCTCGATAATAGATTTGTTCGAGCACTCGATTGTTCCACGATGAATGGGTACTAATTAAAACGAAGTCACGACGAGGCTGGACCAAGTTCCCGATTGTTTCCCAGCTATAAATCGCAGCGGCGCCTCTCATATAAATATTGTACGAGACTAACTTTGGTACTAAATTATAAATCGAAATTGGGGAATGAGTTCGGATAGAACATTCTTATATAGAACATAGGTGTTTTACCGCACAAATATTGGAACCAAATGCGATATTAATCTGCATAAATACAAAGTCTCTGATGTAAGTTCTCAATTCCAACACTAGTATCAAGATTAAGGGGGTAAATTCTAAATTGCTTCGGAAATGTTCATGTAACGAGCTTAAGATTGTGAGCACGTGTTGCAACCGCGTCTTCTCTACTGAGATTGCCCAAATATATCTCGCTTCGTCGCGCGTCGGTACCTACAAGTGACACGTGAATGTCATCATACGTCAACGTCACCAGTTATGATACTACCTGCCGAGTGATATACTCAACATTGTAAGTCGGCGCCGGCGTGCTGAACTTGTATTATGAAGTCGTATTATTCCTGTCCATTACAAGCAGATGTTGCAACAAACATATAATTCTAGTTATAATCACTCAAAGAATTAGTTCCGCCGGTGAAGCTAAGCTGTTAGTCTATTACAAATCCGTCTGTTTTCGTTCCGTTTCCAATAAGAAATCACGTTTGTTCGGGCCGAATTCGGTCGCAAATGAGCTGTAACACGCTCTCTTTATCTTCCAATAAGTAAGGGAGCTTTGCTACAAAATACGGTTCCTAAACAGAAAATAGGATATCGCATGCCAGATGGCTCGAAAAATATAAAAGTAAACGAACCGGAATATGAATAGTGGCTTCTATCTGATTGTTATTCCGTTTTATGCATAGTATCGTCCCAATAAATAATATAAGACGGTAAAAGTGAGCGCCGGAGAGTCTGGCTTGTAAAAATACTTATGCAAACAAATACGAGAAGGATCAATGAGGATCCTCTAGTGGTTACACACAGCAATTGTAAAGAAACAAAAATAAAGTGATTTAATTCCGGGTACAAGTCCCACGGGGATATTCAAAATCGTGTTTCCTTTTTTAAAGTTGAGACGAATCGCGTAACGAGTGTCGAATTCTGAGAGCCGTAGTCCCCGCAGGGCCCCTCCGCAGACGAAGTGGCCCGGAGGTGCGTCGGTAATTACCAACCATTACAGACAAAGGACACGACTCGTCCGATTACCATAATTCCCGCGCCCCAAGACGAGATATAAATGGGCCACATTTAGTAGTAGCACGCGGAGTGACGTGTGTATTAATGACTACGCTTGTCCTCCTAAATTAGGCAAGGGATTTGGTGATTTAGTTTTTTCATTGGCGGCGGCGGCGGGGTCGGGAGTTCGGGACGGATGGAGCGGTCAGGTCGCTCTTGCGGCCGTACTTACTCGTCACGCGTCGGACGCTTTTACAAATACACGCGTTTATGCTTGCATTATAGATATTATCAATTCTTTACTTTTAACTATCTATATAGATGAAAGTGTTTCATGACGATGACGGTACCACATTTAAATGTTATATCAAACTAGATATAAAGACTTTTAGTAATTTTTTTTTGTCAAAGTATTTGAAAGTGGATCTAGGTCTACAGTAATTGCATTCCTACGACTATTGCGATTAAATAATCGCAGTAATGTTTTTAAAATACATGTAATCACACTGATTAGTGATGAGGGCAGCCTGCCAATTAAATACTTATTATCTTTATTGTCAAATTAATTTCTTATTTCAATGGAAAGCTTTATACATGGGTAATATTATTTTGTAACAGTCCTAGTGCGTAATACTTTAGTTCTATTAGCCTAAGTAATAAGCTTGTGCCCAATACCGTGACTTACACAAGCCACCGATAGAAGAAAGATTGGCTCATTAATATAACAATTGCTACTTACCACTTTTATTATGAACGAATTATCGAGAGGTTTATGGAAGTTAGACGAAACTCATTAATCTCTAATTGCTACGAAAAGAACGGTATCAAAGGGCGCCACCACAAAAGGCGGTTGGCGGGATATTGTTGAGAACTTTAGCATTTTCATTTCGGCGACGATTGGAGAGTGGAGGGGAGATCGATCGTGAAAAAAATAACAACACAAAAACCCTTTTAAAATTAATTGAGTTTTCTTGCGGCTACATCGGGCGGTACAATAAATTAATTAACGCTCCAAGGAATCCTTAAAATTGGACGAGGATCAAAAGTTGAATGTTATAGCGGCGAGGTACGCGGCGGGCACTGAGACCTACTGAGGCACTGAGGGGAGGGAGCACGGTAGATAATACTTCGATTTTCCATTATGTTATATTAGCAGCGATGGGAGAGCCGGCCGCACCCGCGGTTACACCGATCGCTCCCGATCTAATATATTTTCCTTATAAAGAACAGACTAAGCACGCGATCTTTGATCCATTTGCATGGGCCTATCCGCGGTTATTTGTTTACGAGCCATTACGGTAAGCAATATTCGCCCCTAATTGAATTTCAACTTGTAAATTTTCATGGATGGAATTAATTAAATTTTTCCCCGTGCTAATGCTTGCACCATGACCGCCGGAGTATACCTACTGATTAATTTTGTAAAAGCCTTTAACTTTACTAACGATGGTGTTTGATAACAGTTAGTTCAATATATATTATACGTACCGTCACGTAAACTGCAAACGATTGTCTTACCGCATATTCAAGTCAACAAATAATAGGAAATACTTTGTGAAGTAAAACTAGGTAGGTATATTAACTTATCTTTTAACGATAATTAATCTTCATACGTATATATTCATTTCCATACATCCAATTACTTACCAGACTATGTGAGATCCCACGTGACTATTGACCACATGTTTCTTTTGTCCAGGTTGTCTACTGGAAGGATCTAGGTTACCGCCCGATGTGCCACCTCGCAACCCCACTATGTCTCGGCTGAACGGCCGCATTACGGGCAATCCCGCTGACCTCGGCGACTTCGAGCCCTCGTGTCTGGTGCGCACACCATCAGGCAACTTTTATGTACCGTCTGGTGAATGTTAGAACCTTTTTTATACTATTTTTACATTAAACATAATATATAATCAATCAGAAGTAATTCTAATTACTAATAACAACTTGGATAGTTCTAATTATAAAAAATAACTTGTTTGTTATTGGACACAGAGTTACATGAAAAGAAAAAGTTAAATCAAATCTAGCTGTAATTGAGCGCGTGCACAGTACAAAGACCTCTCCCGCAGAACGATATAATGGATGGTCAGGGGGAGGATACAGCCTTAATCAAAATTAATATTGCTCTAGTTTATTAAACTAATCACGGCTACCATTAATTCTATCAAACGGTTGCTAAACTTTTTCATACTACTTCACTATAAACACACGCATATTATTTTATTCAACTGAAAGATAATCTACATTAAAACACTTTTGTTTTCAGGGGACATACAGAAGAATCCGTCACTGGACTATAAATCAAACTCATCTTGTAGTAGTCCGGGGAAACCGGAGAAAAATACATTAGAAAGGATGGAAAGAACAGACAGGCCTCATCCGACCTTCGGTACACCAGTTCCAGTTCTTCCACTTCGGAACAACCTACGATCAACAAATTTCCCGCCCACTGGGTCACGGTTTCATTTTAGAAAAGGCCTCTCATCAAAATGTTCTTGGAAGTGTACCGCAATAGTTTTTATAATTCTCTTCATTCTACTTTTAGCAATAGCGTCTTATTTGACAGGTGAGAATATAAAACTATCCTATAGGTATTTACCTAACTCGTAACTTTTCGGCATTGCTGAACAATTGTCTCGTTGCGAATGATTACGGGAAACTCGAAAACTACTTGTAGCTGTTTGTTAGTGTTATGTAAATTCTTTAAAACAGCAAACCACGACAATCCGCCCAGTTCTGATGTACACTGATGATATGCAGATGTAATGTCTAATTCAAAATTACCCAGTCATCCTTATTATCAAAATAGTGTCATGGGCTGTTTACATGTATTTTGTTATTTCTTTGTTATACATTCTAAAATTTTATCATGTTTATTAATTTATATTAATGACCGGTGTACTTTGTTTGCAGCATCCTATTTTGTCAACTGGACGTATCAAAACCCTAAGTCATGTACGGTAGTTGTTGGTGAACCCTCAGAAGTATTTCCATCTTCGAAGGCAACGTCGTTAGAGTTTGTAAATAAGTCTCTAGCGAGGCCGCACCAAAGCTCGCCAACAATAGGCACAGGTAAAGAGGAACATCACTCACGCCCACGTAGAAGTGTAGATATCGTAGATGGGCATGCTTCTTCTTTATCACCTCCTATTTCTTTTGAGGAATCTTCCAAAGCTGTAAATTTGCATGATATTCTTGTAACTACGCCTATTGCGAACACTGTTAGCTTAGTGCATGGTGTGGAGTCGGACAAACTCACAACACTACCAACTACAGCGGATAGCAATGGGCCTAACAATGCTTTTGTCAATAATGATAACACCTTCGTTCGTGATGTAACAAATATTAATCATGAAATATCTAGTAACAAAACAGTCACAGAATTAAAATCTACTACGCCGATGAGTACAGAATTTACAACGGCAGTAACTAACAAAGTTATAAGCACAACTACTAAAATGTCTAATCAATCTAAAGAAATGCACTTGGACGCATCGCCAGTTAAAACACCTCATATACTCTCAAAAACTGTAAACGAAGATGTTGCTTACGAGCCCGAGGACATGCAATCTGATGCATTTCCCTCGATTAGATCATATGGGATTGAAAAGCTACAGTTTTTTAAATATCAGTCACAGTTAGAACAATTGAAACAAACATTACACCTAAACTCTAAAGAATCTGATGAGTCTGAAGAAAATTTGAAAAAGTTACAGTATGATAGTGAAAATTCATCCATTAATGAAGTAATTAGTACTAATACACCCAAAATTGAGACTACAGTTACTACAACTACTGAAGCATCTAACATTCATACAGCCATCTTAACAACTACAGATGCATCTTTGACTAGTACTTCTAACGTAGAATTAACTTCAGCTGAAGAAATAAAAAACACAACACAAGATCCGTTCGCTACAACTAAAACCTCTACGCACAATGAGCATGTTGTGTCCACAGTTAGCTCAACAAGTGCTACTAATAGTAACATTGTTATCCTGGAAACAACAGAGAGAAAGTCCGAAAATGAATATACCGTAGATAACGATAACAATAATATAAAAAATACCGACGTAACTAACTCAAAACATGTATTGATTAACCTAACTATATCTGCTGATGACGCCGAAAGTGCTTCGTATAAACCTCTTTACTCCTTTACTTTAACCGTCCCTACAGCTGGTGATAGTAACGAAATACCAACATTCAAAATCACTCCGATGGACTCTGAGCCTACACAGCCGACAAATTTTAATAAACCTGTTACTTTAGAAGGCACATCAAATATCAACAAGCCAATAAATGAAGAAGATATGGGAGGTACCTGTGAATGTTCTTGTCCAGCTTGTATTAGCAACACCGATGACATCTATGATGATACAGATAATCTAGTTACAACAACGCCTAAAACTGATTCCTCTGCCACAGAAAATCAAATATTAAATACGACAAAATTTGATTATTCAACAACTGATGATCAAACTGAATCTACGACGATCACCGATGTAATACTTCCGATAGATACTGATTCCACAACTACAGTAACAACAACAAGCGAAAATATTTTTGTAACAAATGTTGAAACAACAACAGGAGTCATTACTGAAACAGACTTTGAAACTGCATCAACAACGGATATACCACCACTGGTTTGTCCTAAAGTAAAACCTCCACCAATTCTTATACTAGAAGGTGAGGTTACAGAACTTCAGTAAGACCAGAATAACTTACTAACTATCACCAAATCCATCACTGTCTAGGGTTTATGTCTACAATATTGTATGTAACATACTAAAATGCATGATCATTTTACTATCTCGTTTTTTGGTACTTTAGGTGCTATAAAACTCATAATCTTTTTCTTTTAATGCACGCGCTTAAGTAACATTGAAAGGTATTTAGAGCGTAGTATTGTTTACTATAATTTACATATTTATAATTCATCACCATTATCGCATGACATTTTTCATCTCTTTTTTCTGAATACAAATAATAATAAAACTTTATATTGTAGGTGCGCGAACTTTCCCCGCGCAAACATTCCCACCAGATGGAACAACGTTTAAACAAATTACTTTAGGTGAAAAATTATCAAAAGAAATCCCTCCATATAGCTATTGGAATATGCAATTTTATCAAACGCAAGCAAGTTATGTAAAGTTTGATTACATGATCCCTCGTGGGGCATCAATAGGCGTATACGCAAGAAGAAACGCTCTACCCACACATACACAATATCAAATTTTAGAAGTTCTAAATGGTTTTAAAGCGAGAACTACGAGAACATCACATGTAAGTATACAAACTTATAGTAGAAACTGATTTTATGAACTACATCTTTCTTTCTTTCTAATAATTATGATGGACAATTTATAAACTTTTGTCATTTAATTTAAAGCCAACAATCAAGAAAGAAGTAACACACTACATGGAACAAGGTCACTGGTTTTTGTCTTTATATAACGACGATGGCGACCCTCAAGAAATCTCGCTCATTGCTATGGTAGCTGATGAAATGACTCACAACTGCCCTAACGGATGTTCAGGGAAAGGCGAATGTCTTATGGGACATTGTCAATGTCAGCCTGGTTTTGGTGGAGATGATTGCAGCAAAAGTAAGTGATATGTCATTTCAAGGTATTCCTGATTTTTGGTTAGATGCTAATTAATAAGTGGAATATTTCTTGTTCTCAGGTGTTTGTCCAGTCCTGTGTAGTCAACGTGGCGAATATATCAATGGAGAATGTCAGTGCAATCCTGGTTGGAAAGGTAAAGAATGCTCTCTGCGACACGACGAATGTGAAGTTCCCGATTGCAATGGCCATGGACATTGCGTTAATGGAAAATGTTCTTGTGTTCGTGGGTATAAAGGCAAATTTTGTGGCGACATCGATTGCCCCCATCCGACATGCTCTGGCCATGGTTTCTGCATAGAAGGTTCATGTATCTGTAAGAAGGGCTGGAAGGGTGTGGACTGTGCGACTATGGATAAGGACGCGTTACAATGTCTTCCGGATTGCTCAGGACATGGTACATTTGATGTTGATGCTCAGACATGCACTTGTCACGCTCGTTGGTCTGGTGAAGACTGTTCAAAAGGTAACATTTTACTCAATACTGGAATATGGAGTAGGAGATATTATTATTAAAATATTAACTTCAATGTATGCGTTTTACAGAGATTTGTGATTTGGACTGTGGTCATCATGGAAGATGTGTAGGTGAGGCTTGTGTCTGCGATCCAGGGTGGACTGGTGAATTTTGTACATCAAAGAAATGCGACACCCGATGCAGTGATCATGGTCAATGTAAAAACGGTACTTGTTTGTGTGTGTCTGGTTGGAATGGTCGCCACTGTACACTCGAGGGTTGTCCACGTGGTTGTGCTGGCCACGGTCAATGCAAGGTCGCTAATGACGGACAGTGGTCTTGTAAATGTTTCGACGGCTGGGATGGTCCGGACTGTACTACTCTAAAGGAACAAGTTTGTGATGATTCTAAAGATAATGACAAAGGTAGTAATTACTTTCTTACGCGTTTAAATAGAAACTGTGTGTACAAAACAAGTTACTAATTTATTTATTTTATTGTATTTAGACGGCCTTGTAGACTGTGAAGACCCAGAATGCTGTCTCAATCCAATCTGTAAAGGTAGCCAACTTTGTGTGTCATCACCTAAGCCTACTGACATCCTTCTAAGAAAACAACCTCCAGCTATCACGGCTTCATTCTTTGAACGAATGAAGTTCCTCATAGACGAAGGTAGCCTCCAAAATTATGCGAAGCAAGAGAACTTTAACGAGAGGTGAGTGATTGGTGTTGGATGTTATTTGTTAGAGATAAGTAAATATTTCTAGTCCATGTTGACATTGTCGGCGGATCCTAATCGGACAAAAGCCAAATTATTTGTTATATAAGATACGCAATGTTGTGCCCCAGTCGATCCCAATGTTTTTTTTAAATTATAAGAGTGTGCCACGATGCTTTATTTCTTTTCTTTCACTGTATATGGAACAAGATGTGTATTTATTTGTGTTAACTGGACAGAGCATATTGTGGAAGGTGGACACTTGCATGAGACACAGAGGCTCCCGACGTCGCCGTTACTAACATTTCTGAGCTTTCTTCACTCTAAATTAATATTATACTATACATTATATGGATATACTTACTCATTCTGTCATTTCTCTCGGTTTCCTAACGCTGCGCAGTATGTTTTGGAACCACTTCAATTCGAGGTAAGAGTTTGATCGAACGTAGGATAGTGTCTTACTGTAGTCTTCAACATATTTATATATTACACAATATTCATATTATATGTATATCTATTTGATTGGCGACATATATATAAGTATTACTGATTAGTTATTAAACTATATATTGTGCATGCCTGCTGTTATTGTATGTAGCTTACATATACCACTGTGTCCTGTGAATTTGTGTTCCGCTTCTTATTTAAATGTTTCAACAATTTATACCTACGTCATGTATTTAGAAAAATCATCGAGAGATATATTGGGTTGCAGTTACATAAAATTAATTTGGACTATTATTTTTAAATAGTCATTAGCATGGGTTGGTTTCAGTAATAAACAGAAATAGTTCTGTATATCAAAAAGACTTCTTCTTCAGGTTTTCAAAACGTAATCAATTAGAAAGTATTTAGTAGAATTTTTCAACTCGTACATAATCCTTGCCGTATCGATCATTACTTTACTATTTGTTTTACCCCCCATTGCGATTGAAACTTTTTAAAACTTTGAAAGCTTTATTCATGTTTTCTATAATGTACATATTTTTGATTAATTTTGATCATACCTTTATGTCTCTTTAAATGATTAAAAACATTGTAATGTTAGGATTGAATAAGTGTTTTCGTTTCAAGCCACAGATTAAGCGTAGGTGCGTTAGTAATGAGATACCTGCAAATATAAATGTCATAATTGTAATTAGTTTAAATCAAAATTTTAGAGCCTTTTTAAAGTTATAAATATTGAAAATTACACATAATGTTGTTTTAGTGGCATTAGCAATCTAGATGTAAGTTGTTGGTACGTTATTAAATTCTATCAGAAAACCGTGTTTTCTTGCAAAAATAAAAGGTACGCCTATAGTATTACAATATGTATGCTGCTATAGATTTTAAAATTATTTTCTTAATAAAATTTCCAGTCGCGCAGCTGTTATACGAGGTAGAGTCATCACGTTACTTGGTACTGGTCTGGTCGGAGTCAGGGTGTCTACCGACACGCCTCTGGAAGGTTTCACCTTGACCAGAGACGATGGCTGGTTTGACCTACTTGTTAATGGAGGTGGTGCTGTCACATTGAACTTTGGAAGAGCACCATTCAAGAGAGCAACGAAAGTAGTCTACGTGCCTTGGAATGAGGTCAGTAAGGAAATGAGATGTAAATAAGCTTAACATAATCTATGTATTTGTGTCTGTTACATGACAGGAAACGGCACTAATTTTGATTTAAATTTTTTGTAAATAGGAGAATTATACAACAGACTACCTGATTTTAGATTCCCATATATTTATACCTTCCCTGGACTTTCGCGAATATTTCAAGACCAAAATCACTAAAATCGGCCCAGCCGTTCTCGAGTTTTAGCGAGACTAACGAACAGCAATTGATTTTTATATTTAAGATGAATCTACAGACTTTGCAATGTTTGTTATTACTAAAAGTCTTTCTTCACCTGCGAGGATTTAATACAATTCTTTACGATATCAGCGGCCGTATTATGAGCTTTTATTTACAGGCAGTTGACGCCATGAATTGAACTGTCTGGCAAATTCGTATTATGGACAAAATTCTTAGTTAGTCAGTTCGCTAAACCAGTCGTACATTAATATGTTTAAGGAGAAGGTACAACTAAAAGTTAAAGTACTAACTAAAAATTTTCAACTATAAGTTTTATTTCTGCCTTAATACCTAATTTAGCCATGCAGTTTACGGCCTGCCTGGAACTTGAAGGATTTTAAAAAGCTCATAATACGCCAGCTGGTTTTAAAAATTCCCATTTTACGTTCAAGGACTTCATGTTAAAGTAAATAAAAAATGTTGTATGAAATTTAATATAAAATTGTGTTCATAGATGTCTCGGTAGTTTTAATAAACAATTTAATAAGGCATACTCTTTATATAAGTTAATATTTATGTTGTTCTAACAAACATGCAAGCCAGCTATTAAACTAAGGACTCGCCATGTTTATTACTCAATTATTTTCACTTAAAACTTTTGTATAGTTACAATTTTGTTGTACTGAATTATAGCCAAAAAGTGATCGATTACTTTAAAGCAGTTATAGTTAGATTAAACCTTTATAATATACGTATCTACGTAGGTATTATAATAAGTACATATTAAGCACAAAATATTGTGCTACTACCAAACACGACACAGACTATTATTATTTATAAATATAATGATAAATCTTGATTTGATCCTAGGTTGTGATAATCGACACGGTGCTGATGACGACGATGGACGAAAAGGTGTCGATAGGTCCACCACAGGCGTGCCTGGCGCACGACTACGAGACCATGAAGCCCGTGGTGCTGGCCACTTGGAAGCATGGCTTCCAGGGTGGCTGCCCAGACAAGAGCGCCATACTCGCTGAGTCACAGGCAAGTTATTTATTTGTTCACAATATTCATTAGAAATATCGTTTTTCTCTATTTAAAAATTACAATAAGTTCTCATTTTAACACATTAAATTTAACTTTCCAAGAATAAAAAATTCATTTAATATGTAAAATATTTTTCTTTATTTTATTTTAGTACAATAGGTTGCAAGTTTAACATGCGACAATAAATTATTTTATAGGTTATCCAAGAAAGTCTAGAAATCCCTGGAACCGGACTCCATTTGGTATACCACAGTTCTAGAGCAGCTGGTTATGTTTCTACTATCCAATTACAACTGACGCCTGAAAAGATTCCATCAACGCTGTCCCTCATTCACCTAAGGATCACCATTGAAGGCATACTCTTCAAAAAGACCTTTGAAGCGGATCCAATAATCAAATTCACGTATCCGTGGAACAGGCTAAATGTTTATAAGCAAAGAGTATTCGGAGTGACTACTGCGCTGGTCAAAGTTGGTTACCAGTACACTGACTGTAAGGATATTATTTGGAATGTACAAACAACCAAACTGAGTGGCCAAGACATGAGTATCTCTGATGTCGGTGGTTGGAACTTGGATATTCATCATCGATACAACTTTCATGAAGGTGAATATTGTAATACAGTATTTAATGTTTTCGTAGCTACTGAGTTGTGCTCTACATTATTGTATCCTGTCATATAAAGTAAATTATCAAGCAGGACTAGCCTATGATCTATGCTCCTAGCGCCATCTTACATCTAGTTGTAAGAATAATAACAACTACAGACACAATACATTTAGCCTTTCTTTCTCTTTTCTTTTTCCAGGAATTCTCCAAAAGGGTGACGGAACTAATGTATACTTGAAGCATAAACCCCGTGTAATCATAACGACGATGGGTGATGGTCTGCAGCGTGAGCTGGAGTGTGGAGATAAGTGCTCTGGTGTCGCCACTAAGCAGCGTCTACTAGCACCGGTAGCCCTGGCTGTGGCTCCTGATGGCTCCATATTTGTTGGAGATTTCAACCTCATCAGGAAAATTAGCTCTGATGGAATTGTGAGGACCGTCGTTAAATTGAAGTGAGTACAAACAAAGCTATCTATTAATTGCTACTTACATTATTCTATTAATTACTACTGACTATCTTTAAATAAAACTACTTTTCACGAATTTAGACTTATTTTTTTTTTAATTTTGGCCCGACGTTTAGAAGACTTTGTAGTCACCATGATCACGGGTGAGAAAAATAAATGCGTAAAAAATAGTTTTATTTAAACAAATGAGTCGCGCAAGTGTATAACTGATCTATAACTGAGCAGGCAGTTTTAATAAAACGCTCTCTCTTTTTGTTTCAATATTAGTAAAATCGAACGTCTATTGTTTTAAATGTGTTAAAACGTTTTTTTTTGTAAATAAATGAAGCATAGCAAGTCAATTGCAAAAAATATTTAAAGTAATAAGTCGATATTTTGTTACAGTGCCACGCGTGTTTCGTACCGTTATCACATGGCATTGTCACCGTTGGATGGTAACTTGTACATCTCCGACCCAGAGTCACATCAAATTATCCGTGTCCGTAACACCGAAGACTTCAGTGACCCTGAACATAACTGGGAAACCATTGTTGGATCTGGAGAAAGATGCCTTCCCGGTGACGAGGCTCATTGCGGAGACGGTGCTCTAGCAAGAGACGCTAAACTGGCTTACCCAAAAGGTGTAGCCGTTTCCATAGACAATATTCTTTACTTTGCTGATGGCACGAATATCAGGATGGTGGACAGAGATGGGATTATCACAACTATCATCGGTAATCATATGCACAGGGCACACTGGAAACCAATTCCTTGCGAAGGCACGCTCAGTGTAGAAGAAGTACATTTACGCTGGCCTACAGAACTTGCTATTAATCCCTTAGACAACAGCTTGCATATCATTGATGATCATATGATACTTCAAATGGCTCCAGACGGTAGAGTGAAGGTTATTGCTGGTAGACCACTGCATTGTCCGTCACCAATAACTGGTATTGACGTAGAGATGGCCACATACGCTACGCTAGTGATGCCACAAAGTATCGCCTTTGGATCAGCTGGAGATTTGTACGTAGCTGAAAGTGATTCTCAAAGAATAAATAGAGTTCGCTTGATAACGACCGATGGCAAGATTTCAATGTACGCCGGTGCTGAGTCAAAGTGCAATTGTCTAGAAAGAGGTTGTGATTGTTTCGAAGCTGATCATTATCTGGCTTCCAATTCCAAGTTTAATACAATATCTGCAGTTGTCGTAAGTCCTGGTGGAGTCGTCCACATCGCTGATCAAGCAAATTATAGAATCCGATCAGTTATGGCAAGCATTCCTGATGCCAGTGGTGCAAGAGAATATGAAATCTATTCACCTGATATGCAAGAAATATACGTATTCAACAGATTTGGTCAACATATTACCAGTAAAAATATACTAACTGGAGAGAATAATTACGTATTTACGTACACTGTCAACACCAGTAATGGAAAATTAAGTACTGTTACTGATGCGGCTGGTAATAAAGTATTCTTATTGAGAGACTACTCTACATCAGTAAACTCTATAGAAAACACTAAAGGACAGAAATGTCGTTTGAAAATGTCTAGAATGAAGATGCTTCAAGAACTAAGGACTCCAGACAATTTCAATATCACGTTTGATTACTATGGCCCTAGTGGTTTACTTAAGTCCAAATATGATAGTACTGGCAGGAGCTACGTTTACAGATACGATGAATTTGGACGTCTTACATCAGCTGTGACGCCAACAGGGCGAATCATCAATCTCAACTTTGATCTTAGTATAAAGGGGGCCACTGTACGTATCACTGAAAATAACAAGAAACCTGTATCTATATTGATAAAAGGATCTTCTGTAAACACGCGAGTTGGTGATGCTGAAAAGAAAACTATTATTTCATCTGATGGCAGTATCTCATCTAGCATGCCATGGGGTCATATAATATCAACAGACACAGTTCCCTATACAATCTTAGCTGAAGTGGATCCAATTTTAGGTGAAAGCTTTCCAATTCCATCTAAACAAAGAACAGAAGTCGGTGGTGATTTAGCGAACAGGTTTGAATGGCGATACTTTTTGCGTAAGCTTCTTAACAAAGGAAGAGGTGGTAAATCTATTTCACAAGTCGGGCGCAAATTGAGGATAAATGGCGAGAATCTTCTTACTCTTGAATATGATAGAGATTCATCAACTATCGCAGTATTCATGGATGATAAGGTAGAATTGTTAAACGTTACATACGATCGAACAGCAAGACCAGTGAGGTTTGGTCCCAACAATGGTATATTTGCTGAAGTAGTACTTGATTACGATAGATTCAACAGATTAACAAAATGGAGTTGGGGAGATCTGAATGAAACTTATGGTTTTGATAGAGCGGGCAGATTGAATGAAATACGTTATGGAGACGGCTCTGCCTTAGGATATTCTTTTAGAGATATGTTCACCTCTCTGCCACTTAAAGTAACAACTCCTCGAGGCAGTGACTATCTTCTTGATTATGATGATTCCGGAGCCCTACAAAATCTTACAACCCCGCGTGGACACATCCACACTTTCGCTCTGATGACATCACTGGGGTACTTCAAATATCAATATTTCTCACCTATGAACCGGCACCCATATGAAATTTTATACAATGATGATGGAAATATTCTGTCAAAGATCTTCCCGCATCAGTCAGGAAAGATTGCTTACATATACGATAATAGCGGTAAACTGGAAATGATTTTGGCAGGGGCATCCGCAATACGCTACGTCTATCACGAAAATACACATTTAGTTAAATATGTGGAAATTAGTGACACTGAATACGAGCTGAGGCAAGACTATAAGTATCACGCGGGTATTCTAAAAGACAAGAAAATGAAGTTTAGTCCCAAGAGTAATCTGAATAATGCACATTTCAAATATCAATACGATGGAAATGCGAGACTTTCTACAATTGATGTTAACATCAATAGCAAAGAAATGCCGCAATTGAGAATGAAATATAATCAGAACCTTGGTATTCTGGAAGCGCTTAGCGATTTAAGAATTTATAGAAATACCTTTAATAGATCTGTAATGCAAGACACTAGCAAACAGTTCTTTACAATTACAGATTACGACGATCGAGGAAGAGTTAAAACAATTCTAATCAATATTAAAGCTTACGATGTGTTCCGCCTAGAACTGGAATATGACGCGAGAAACAGAATTAAATCCAAAAAGACTATGATCGGTGATACCTCTTCTAACGAGAGGATCACTTACAACTATGACGGTCATTTGATGGAAGTTGTCGGCTCCGAGGATGACTGGAAGTACGTTTACGATGAGAACGGCAATGCCATTGGTGTCATAGACCACGGAGAGAAGCGATACCTAGGTTACGATATTGGTGATAGGGTTGTTCAATACGGAGATATGGAGTACAGTAGCTACGATGACCGTGGATTTGTTATCAGGAGAGGTGAACAGAAATACAGATACAACTCACGAGGTCAATTCATTCACGCTTTCGAAAGAGATAAGTTCCAAATGTGGTACTACTACGACGACACGAACAGACTAGTCGCTTGGAAGAATGAAAAGAACAACGTCACACAATTCTTTTATGCAAATCCTGCTACTCCTAACTTGGTCACACATGTGCACTATCCGAAGACTGGTAAGACCATCCGGTATCTTTACGATCAGAGAGATTTTCTGACGTGCATTGAAACAGAAGAGCACAGATACTACGTAGCAACAGACCAGAATGGCTCTCCACTAGCAGTTTTTGATGTCAACGGTGAGATTGTAAAAGAAATAAAACGCAGTCCTTTCGGTAAAATGTTGAAAGATAGCAATCCTGAATTATATGTTCCTGTGGACTTCCAAGGAGGCATATATGATCACATTACTAACCTTATACATTTGGAGAGTCGATTGTACGATCCTGTAGTTGGGCAATGGATGACACCGAGTTGGGAGCACTTAGCCAACAAACTGCATTTGCCAACAGATATATTTATCTACAGATTTAAGAATAATGATCCAATCAACAAAAACCAGAATGTTCCTTATATGACAGATCTAGGTAGTTGGCTGCAACTGTATGGATACGATTTCAACAAAATCATGGGATCGAGGTACATCACCAACATGATCTTCCAGCCCAAATTAGAACTAACAGCTCCTCGCGTCACTCCTGATTTCGAAGTGCTTTCAGGGCTGCAATGTATTATTGAAAAGGTATGTATTTCAATATATTTTGACCTCCCATACGACTAGACAGAATTAAGTTTTAGTTTTTGAGCACCAAAATTGTTCTTGGGTTATTTAATTACGATCCCATGATAAACTTATAACTTATCTTTGAAATTTTTTTTTAAAATGTACTAGTACTAGGCGTTTTTATTTTTTAATTTAATTTTAACGTAATTTTCCAGATAAACAATAAACTGGCAGATACCAACTTTGTACCAACACCGCTATTAAAGATGGAACCGATCACAAGGAACCTGCTGCCTCGTGTATCATACAAGCGAGGAGTGTTCGGTGAAGGTGTCCTGATCTCGAGGGTGGACGGCAAGGCGCTCATCAGTATAGTGGACGGAGCCAACAACGTGGTGGAGGACGTGATCACCACCGTCTTCAACAACTCGTACTTCCTGGACGTACACTTCAACATCCACGACCAGGACGTGTTCTACTTCGTGAAAGACAACACGCTCAAGATCAGAGACGACATGGAGGAGTTGAGGAGGTTATCCGGCAAGTTCAACGTGTCACAGGACGAGACCAACGATCAAGGATTAGAGGTAAAACTAATTGGCCTAACTTACTAGATCGAGACCAAAATGTTACTAGTTTAAATAAGTGAATTTCACACTACATTTACACACACCCGCTATATATATATAATAGTTCTGTAATAGTTGTTGTATGTTTGTTGTAGGTCCGTGTGCACGCAGTATCAGCGGGGTCGGCGCAGGCCGTCATAGTGCTGAGGTACGGAGTGTCTCCCGCGCACGAGCGAGCGCGTCTACTGAAGCACGCGCACAAGAGAGCGGCCGCACGCGCCTGGGACAGGGAGAAGGCGCTCGTCGCAGCCGGCGGGGAGGGGCACACACCCTGGGCTGAGGACGAGAAGGAGGAACTCATCTCGCACGGACTGGTCGACGGCTGGGTCGCCAGGGATATACACTCCGTCTCCAAGTACCCACAGCTAGCTGACGACCCCGCTAACATCATGTTCGTTAGAGATTCCAGAAGAAAGCGACGGAAGAGCGGTCGAGCGAGACATCGATATTAAACTAACTTTAATAATCAACACACCATTCTCGGGTACCGATGGAGAGCGATTTCCATGTACGTAAATAAACCGATCAAAACTTTCAAACTAGGCAGAATATTGAAATTCGCTAAAAGGACCAAAGTAACATAACTTTTAGTACATTTTTCAGTGATATTCAAAAAATATTCGTACATAGGAATCGTTATGGTCGGTATATTTTATATAATGTCAGCGATGATGATTCGGTTCTAGATAGGTTCTAGATGTTCGGTGCTGATCAACTAAACTGAATGCACTCGGTGGAGTCGCAACTAACGACCGACCGCTAACGACTAGGTTAGTGTGATTGCGTCTGTCGGATGAACTATTGTTTTTTAACTTCAATGAAATTCATCGTTATTTTTGTACGTTACACCCTTTCATCGTTGGACTGAGCTGAATCTCGAAATACAAACACAGGGTACCGAGTCATTAATAAAATAAATTAAATAAAACACATTAACACGTTCTATGCCGAGATTAAAATCGCAGTTTCCTGTCCGGGCCGTGTCGGTCAGTGATGGTTGACATATAGACTTTCAGTTCAAGCCGCGTCAGTCAGTGATGACCGCATTTTACGAGAGTTTTCATTGTGTTCTTACAGGCCGTTGGACAGTGCTCTCAAACTAAATCGCCTATTAATTGACCCGCGTGGCCCATTAGTTTCTCCATATAAAATTGGTTTTTGAAAAATTTAAGAACTTTGAAAAAAAAACAACAATTAAGTACCATACAAAGAAATTTATTGAAAAAACCACAAAATAATTAAAACGTTTGCTTTTCCTAAAAAGTAAAACTATGAAAAATAAAAGTTTCTTTAACATTTTGGGAGAAAAAAAACGATGCCTTATAAAAAGGAATAGTAGCAATTATAGAGTAATTATATATGAACGTTGGCAAAACACTCAACACATAGAAATGGTTTGTCTGGGCAAGCATTACAGAAAGTAGGTACTTTTTTGGTCTTGTTTCTGGCTATTACACGACCAAATGTTGACACATTTTTCTTGTAACATTCTATACAAGACCGACGCACCTTCAAAGAAGGTCCTGCTTTTTTCTGAAGATCGTGCTTTCTTCTTGTCGTTCGGCCCGAAGGTGCTCTGGGTATTAAAGGTATTGACATAAAACTTTTTAGTATTTCTTTTCTAAAATCTACTATAGGCATGGACTTATTTGTGACGCTTTTGTACAAAACTAAAGCGTTAACCATTGCGACATTCAAAATGAGATCAAATGCCAGTTTTTTATACCATTTTAGGGACTTTCTTAATGGAGTTTGATAAGCTGCCATTTGATCAGCCAAATCCACTGCTCCTTTTGCCTTGTTATAATCTACAACAATAGCCGGTTTAATCGTGGTTTTATTATTTTTGGTAACGGAAACAAAACGTGTTGAATGTTTTGTGGAAAGTACTAACACATCTCGTTTATCTTTCCATCGTAAAACAGTTATCCCATCCTCACTTTCCTTCGCTATAAACTGGCCTTTTTTCAGCTTCGTAGAAACCACATCCTTAGGAAAATGCTTTCTATTTTTTCGTAAAGTTCCAATTAGATGTGTTTCATTTGCCAGGAGCTCTCTAGCTAATGGTACACTTGTGTACCAGTTATCTGTGTATAATGAATATCCTTTATTAAGTAAGTCCTGGCAAAGATTCATTACAACTCTTTGAGGCGTGACATTCACTTCTTCGTTTTGTTTACCAGCATATATATTTATTTTAAATGTATAACCAGGTAGGGTACACAGTTTGAAGAGTTTGATCCCATACTTATGACGTTTTTGCTTATTATACTGGCGAAATAGCAAGCGTCCTCTAAACGGAACCATGCTCTCATCCACGCAAATTTCTTGACCGGGGATGAAATTATTTTTAAAATTGACATTTAGAATATCCAGTAAGTGTTTAACGCGGTGAAGTCGGTCTGATTTGTTACTATTGTCATCTTGGGAAAAGTGGATCATTTGTAAGAGCAGTTCAAATCTATTTCTAGACATTACAGATCGAGGAAAATTTTGGCCAATGATTTTATCCGTGGACCAATAATCAGCGAGCTTCGGAAGCTTTACCAAACCCATGTACAAAATCAAGCTTAAAAAATGTTTTATCTCAGAAAGGTTCGTTTCAGACCACAAGCGAATTCTAGCATTTTTCGAAGCTTCATTAGTGTTAGTTATCTTAGTTATTGCGAAAGCATTAGTACACTCAACGATTTCTCGTAAAAGGCTATCCGTCACCAAAAGTGCATAAAAATCAGCTGGAGATTTATTAATCATTGAATTACGAATAGAAACTGGCATGCCACAACATTCAGTAAAAGGAATTATATTCCGCTGGTTACCTTTGGGATCTGTCCACTTGGATGATGAAGTAGCTCGCAAATCCTGGATTGCGGTATTGATTTCGTCTTCACTACCCTCACTTGTAGACATGATCCGCAAACGCTTATTCTTCATACGGGCGGGGGGTGGAATATTTTCTGTATCATCACTGATACTTAGATTTAAAGTTTTGTCGAGAAGATCGATTTCTATGTCATCTATTTGTTTTAACATATCTTGCGTAATTTCAAAATCGTCAAATTCGTCCATAGTGTAAACAAATAACCCAATGAAACCCAATAAATGCAATGCAGTAGCAACGAATGTTAAATTTAAAAGCTCAGGGCGGCGTCTCAATTCAAGATACGGACTGCAACTGCAAGCGCAAACGAACGCGGGGGAGCGCGAAGGGCTACCCGACACCGCGACCCGCGCGGCCCCCTGTAACGGTCAAGCGTATTTTTCTCTCTGTAGGCCGCGTCGGTCAATGCTGCCTGACGTTAATTATTTCTATAAATAGTGGCTTAAATTGACTTATGTTATTACTAAGTAACATTAGAGTAAAAGATAAGAGCATATAAGCAAAAAAAATTATTTAGTAATTTCATACAGATTTAAAAATTTTAATAGGCCTAATGGGAATCTTCACTGACGGTCAGCACTGACCGCATTAGCAGAGAACGTGTTAAATTAAATAATATGACAACTGAGCATAATACTCTAATAATCATAAACTTATAATACTCATGCAATCACAATTTAGCAGCATTTTTATTTGTTTTTATTGAAACATTACTTTTAATAATTTTAAATATTATTTTATATACAATAAGTACATGACTAGATCGTGGTATATTATCAGACGCCATGTAGATATTCCTATTAAGTTTTAGCCAAATATTTCGTTCTACCCGTATATCTAACTATTTGTAAATAAAAATAATATATTTTATTCTTGTAGTGGTTCTTTTTTCTAATTAGGCCTAAGATATTTTTACTTCGCCATATTAACACTTTATTTTATTTAATATAATGGTCTGACTCTTCAAATTGAATAATCTATATTTTTGCTTTTTTAAAATACTTAACGGCTTAAAATATTTAACTTGAAGAGTTCAGACTGTCATGTTGCGAACTTGAAAGCGTAGATACTGAACGGTCTAAGTAAGTTGATATTATGTTTCAAAATGTGATACTATCTTGTGCGACAAGTGTTCGTATGTGTACATGTAGTTCTCAGTTATTTGTTAAGCTTTCAAGTAACGCCAAAGTAATCAACTACGCGACAGAACACAACGTAGTTGATACGACCGACTTAGGAAGACTGACTAGTGTTTCAGGAGCGTCGAATGAACGGCACATTTTATTTTCTTGCATTATTTTTATTTAGTAATCCATAGAAGCTATTTTACATTAGACAATGAAATTTCTATGACCTTTTTGTAATGTGATTACTGCATAGATTAATTCATGTAACTTGACATGCTAACTTTGTAATAAACTAAATAAATTAAACAGTTTAAATGACCGAAACGTTAATATTACTTCTGCATGTGTTGTGCAATAATCAAACTGTAGGGCTGTCTATCGTAACAGTTCTTGGTGACTTTATGGTAGAGGTGTGGGGTGGATGGTAATACAATTAAAATATTTAATTACAAAAATGATTCACTCTTAGATATAGATAAGACTTAAGACTCCGGCATAATTATTGATGTGAAATTCACTAATTGACTAACACGATAAATAATAAATTGGAACCGAACGCGGTATTTTAGTTAAATATTTGTCGTGTAAGTAAATAAGACAGTTCCCAACAGCAATATCCATAATAATATGATCAACATGTTCAATGTTAATGAATGCTGTAACTATGTGCACTCTCCATAATTGCTTCGCTAATGTTCCCTTATCATAAAGTCAGTGAGAATGTTAATTTGTAATTAAAGAGTAGATATATTTGATATAGTGTATGTCCATAAATGTCTCATTTAAAATGTGGTGTCTATTCTGTGTTAGAGGTACCTAATAGTAGTTGAGTGAGTGGTTGGCGATAGGATGAGAATATTTTTTACTAAAATGAAAAGCAAATTGGGGTCGATATGGGCCCGGGGGCCCGCGATGGTGATATTTTGGACAATGTGACTAAAAGAAGCAATACTGTAAACGTAATACGTCGTAATCTTTATTTACTAATGTTAAGGTGTAATTTTTATTTGGAATTAAATAATATAATTATAATTATATATATATATATTATATCTATTGTGAATGTAGTTATTGATTTCATGGTGATATTTACAGCGGTATGTTATCTTTTATGATGTATAAAGAATTCTAATTTGTAAATAGGTACTTAATTGAGTATATAATCTGTAAAAATATTGTACATATCTTCAACGCTTCAATTATTTATAATGTATACCGGTAAGGATCTTAGTGTTACAATTAATTGTAATATAATATCAAGAATGAAGAACGTTCGTAGATCTGCAGTTACAATATGTATCCCGGACAGTGGAGGCTCATTGGGAACTATATTATGTAAACATACAAAGGTAATGAGTTTCTTTGGTACGAATAGTTAAAAAAAAATTAAAATGAAATGTGAATTAAAAGCAGAACAAGAAATGAAACGCGATATTCTGTGGCAGTATATGTCATATTTTTATTTTCATTCGTATTATTTCCGTTTTCATTTTGTTTATATAATACCTACTTAATTTGTCTCCACTGCCTGGGATATGCAATAAATTTCCCAAACTCGGACATAACGTAAATTGGTTAGTTTTTACAAATTTGGCGGGCATTTAGACAGATGACAGCTCGCCACAGATAATGTCACCAATCCATAGAGTTCAGCTTCTAGATGATTTTATAGAGCTTGCAGTGTATGATCTTCACACAAAACATTAAAACGTAGAACTGATTCCCTTAAAATGCATTTAATTTGTAAGTAGGCATGGCGCGTAGACTCCATTTAAATAATCTGGATGTGACTAGATAGTGAGGAGTGTCAGAATGCTCTGTTAGTCTGAGGTGCCTGCTCGATGGGTACGCAAGCATTGTAAGGTAATAATAGAAAACTATTCTAATGGAATATGTAATAAAAAGTATTAAAATTTATTATCGTTTCATTTTCTAACTATCACCACCACTATCCATGCGTCCATCTATCAGCCTCATTTTTATTTACTGTTGAACATGGGTCTTCCTCCAAATGACGCCACAATGCACGAAGTATAGATAGAAGGAGTCCGAACGTAATGTTGAACGAATGGTCTCAATTTAAGGGACAGATTTTTTGCCGGTAGAGCGCGCCATTTTTCAAGGAGTACTCGTTTGAATTCTTACGCGGGAAATTTTATTGCTATTGACACCTGTGGAAAAAAATATTTAATTAAATTAATATGTATTTAATTTAATAATAATAATTAAATTAAATTCAACTTTCACGAGCCAGCGCGTGTTTACATGTAATAATAATAATAGCATCGGTACGCCCTGAACACTTGCGCAGCCAGTGGCAGAAAATAGAACTATGATCTGGGTTTATTAATGTGTACACGAAATATTATGGAAAAGCCTATACCGTTCGGACTCCTTCTATCTATACTTCGTGCCACAATGCTTGGTCTTCTGCCGCTTGGTTACTAAAACTCCCAACTAATCTATTTTAAATAGAATATACAAAGAATTACTCAAAAATATGAAGAATATTATAAAATGAATGGTAAGTGCCATATGTGGCCGTAAGATTTACATTTTCCTGAACACTTCTAGAACTCCTAAGTACTCCTAGTAAATCTTTTATCAAACTCGCAGTTATTAACTCGCCAAAATACTTTTTTCTCGATATTCTCCCTCTAGGTCTTTATGTTGGTATTGTAATGATAACGTGAGATTAAATACACCTATCAAAATTTAATTTTTTAATAGTTATACGTTATCGCGGGGTAAGGTAGTAAAGGAATATATAAAGACGGGCTTCGTGGTGGAGTGGTTTATGTAATGGACTGCCGATCGCGAGGTCTCGGGTTCGATTCCCGGTCAGGACAATCATTTGTGTGATATCCATAAATGTCATACAAAATATGTTTGTACTGCGTCTGGGTGTTTACTATGTATTATAAGTATGTATTTACAAAAGAAAAGTAGTACATGTATTATATCCGTATTCTGGTACCCATAACACAAGCATATAAGCTTAGCTTGGGACCAGAGGACGTTGTGTGAAATATCCGTGAATATTTATTTATTATTTATTTATATCAAATAAAATAACTATATGCATTAATATAAAAATAATTTATTTCACAATATACAAAATATAATAAGGTGTACGTTAATACAACTAGTGATATGTTTCACAATGGAATAGACTCGTTAACAATCACATAATAAATAAATATAGACAGAGCATATTGAACGAAGCCATCGCTTACCTCACGTGTACACAAAGAACGTATATCACGGTAGTTTAGAATATTTTAATAAAAAATTTCCAAGACCAAAAAAATAAATCTGGCGGCGCAAAAATAAAATTAAATATGCTAAACTATATTATATTTTAGCAAATTTAATTTGGCAAACGCTGTACTAAACATCCTGTATAATGTTGTACATATTCTAAATTAACTTTTTAATAGTTTTAATATTTTAAGGTTTGAAAATGGAGAGTATATTAGTATCGCGATGTTAAAACAAGTGCTATTAGCATTATAACACGAAACTGAAATATTTTATTTGTAAGAACAACTTAAGAACAACTACCTAACATTTTATTAAAATTCCTATTACCTTAAAAAAATAATTATAAACATATAATTTTTTTACGAAACAATGTTATAAAAGGTCATATTGAAGAAGATAATTATTGTTTTTTTATTTCATTATTTAGCTCTAGGCGCTGTCTTTATTTATTGATTACGTCTATGTTACTAAACATCAAACATACAAACAACTATACATAAAAACTAATAGCACAGCACATTTAAATATTAACAAAATATAGCCTTACAATTTGGTCGACATTTTTTAACAATTTTTATAATATTTTAGAAGCTTCTAAAGTGGTTTTATTGCGAGGGATTATATTTTTTTACTATATTTTTTGTAATTTTTAAGATTTACATATTTTATGATACATTTACAATATAAGCGAAGCCTCAAATCCTTATTAACGATTTCAACATAATTTTACATTTAATTAAAAATAATTATGAACTATCACATAGTAGTAGGAATGTTTATGTAACGATAAAATCCACCATATTGAGACCTAGTACCATTTATAAGCATATTGAGGCAACTAGTCCAATATGTTAATTTGTATACATACTTTCTGACCCGGCAAACATTGTTTTGCCATACAAATGTTAAGGGTGGACAACCCTTATCACTTAGCGGTATGAAAAATAGATAGCAAATTCTCTACCTACTGAATATGCATATAAAATTTCATAAGAATCAGTCAAGCCGTTTCAGAGGAGCATGGGAACGAACATTGTGACACGAGAATTTTAAATAATATAGAGTCAACAAGTCTAACTTGACAATTTTTATACATATAAAATAAACCGCCTCATATGACTAATTTTAATTATAATTACTCTAACATTAAGCATTATATTGCACTACATACAAAACACTAGAAAACTACAAAATTGTAAAAATCTATTACTGACTAAACACTGTTATCTAAATATAAACTAATTAAACTAAACAATTAAACACATAACATATTATATTTATAAATATTTACACTGATATTAGGAAACATTTTGTTTGTTTGTTTGCATTGCTTTGAAACTACTGGAAATATTGAAAAAATCTTTTTATATTTCGAAGCTACACTATGCACGGTTAACATAAAGTTATCCCTATGAAGTCTACTATAAGTCGGATTACTAGTATGCAAATAATGTTAGTAAAAATACATATACATATTATATTGGATATAACCTCCTTCTTTTTGGTAGTCGGTTAATAAAATAGGACGCATATACCGATATAAGACGCTTGCTAATCGGACCTACAGTCCGTCAAGAAAGTCGTGAAAATAATGTTTGAGGAACTAAAGCATTTGCTTACACTGGCAACACTGAATTTCTGTCAATTTAAGTAATATTGCTGTCATGATAGAGCTTTGTTGTTGACTTACTCTAGGATTTTCTGTAATATTTCGTGTTCTTTTCATCGTTTGGCCATATAAAGATAGAAAATGAATCGGAATGTTTATAAGAGCGGTACTCGTCAAGTCATGTATTTCAAGATTATACGGCTGAATTTCAAGCGGGAAAAATGCTTTCTAATTTGGATGATGTTTACGGTCGAACAACTAAATTAACCGGTACGTAGGTACATGTATTTTAATGTTAATCACAATAAAAAAAACTTAATATCTGGACCGTTATTTGTTTTTAAGTAATATTAAAATATACCTACCAATTACACTATAATGTCAACAGTTTTGATATTTTCTTGTTATTTATTTAAAATTTGTTATTCAACATGCTTTTATTGATTTTAGGTGTTTCCTTATGCTCAGTTCGGCGCATAGTGGACGAAGGTATGACGAATGGCGGAAAATTCAAAACACCTGGTAAACATAGAAAAGGCCGGCCGTAAAAACAGATCGATGATTTCGATCTGTGCGCCATTCGTCAAAAGGTACATTTTTTCTACACAGTCAAGAAAAGTACCTACGCTTAGGAAATTACTGGCTGTGGTGAAGGAAGAATTAAGTTTTGATGGCAGCCATGAACTTTTAAGACAAGTTTTAATTTCTATTGGCTTCAAATTTAAGAAATGCCAAACAATGAGACTGGCTCTCATAGAAAAGCCAGCAATTGCTTCAAAGCATGAATGTTATTTAAAGCATATCCTTGAAAATAGAAGGTTGCCCAAAGTACTCCAAAAAAACATAATTTATTTGGATGAGAGATATATACATGAGTCCTATAAAGTGACCAAATGTTGGCAATCTATTAATATTGCCGGTGTGCAACAAGATGTATCCAAAGGCAAAAGATGGATTATTGTGCATGCAGGAAGTGAAAAAGGTTTTGTGCCAAATGCGCTTTTAATTTTCACAGGCAAAAACAAACGAGAAGACTACCATTCTGAGATGAACACCCATAATTTTACAAAGTGGGTAACTGAAAAGTTAATTCCGAATATTTCTGAACCATCTATAATTGTAATGGATAATGCGCCATACCACTCTACTATAATAAACAAGGTACTATTATATATATTTTTTATTTAGGACATACATTTTTGATAGCATTGTCACATCATTAATTAAAAAAATAGTGCGTATTTTTGTCACAATGCTCAAATTGTTGTTTTATTGCCATCATAGCATGGTTAAGTATTAAAACATGTTCAATTATTATTCTAGTAAGTATATCTAGTTCAAACTGAAATGTAACTACTAAATTATCTTTTGTCCTATGCTCCTACAACTGCATCAAAAGTTGACGACATCAAATTGTGGCTACTGGAAAATAATATACCATTTGATGCAACATTGCGGAAACCATCCTGATTGATGCTTGTAAAAAATCATAAACCTGAACCTGTGTACTATATAGATGAACTTTTGGGAGAACATGGTCATACAGTAATAAGACTGCCACCTTACCACTGTGACCTAAATCCTATTGAATTAGTTTGGGCAATGGTAAAGAAGCGAATTGCAGAAAAAAATGTTGGTGGTCAAAATGTAATGAAATTAGCTGAAGAAGCATTTAGTTCAATTTCAGCAGAAGAATGGAAAAACTGTGTTGACCATGTGATAAAAATTGAAAATGAATATTATGCCCGTGGAGGAACTCTCTATAATGATATTGATAAACTTATCATTACAGTAGGCGACGATAGTTCCAGTGAATCTGAAGATGCAGAAATTGAGCATCCTACTCATAGTTGCACAGGAATTTCTGGAAATATTTGGGGCGTTGAATACCTTGACTCTGAATAATAAAATATATAATAAATCGTCAAAATTGTATTTCTTTCTTTTTGTTTACAGTTTTTATATCCTGTTTGTTGTTATTTTCCTTGTATCAAATCTGCTCGACACGATATGTACCTACTTACACAGATTATCATCTAACTTCTGTAATTACCAAACTGAATAGTTAAGGCTGTCAACTAGCCAAGACAAATAGGGTCGGCCAGTAGACTGGAAATGATAATATATATTAGTTTATTTCCACGAAACGGCACGTGAGCAAGCACGACATAAAAACGCATTTCCGAAGAGTCTTCTTCGCCGACACCATGGTTTGTAAGCGCTGAAAATCTCTTCGGGGAGCTTGCTTTAGCAGATCTTGGTGCAGCAAGTGTAGATAGTGATGCATGGGCAACAGCACCCACTGCAACCACCGCAGCAGCGCAATTTCAAATAGAACTCTAGTTAACTCTACAACTCTTTAGTTAAAATATTGGAAACAAGAAAGCAGAATTAAGATGTAAGTCGATAGCAACTTGTTAGTTCTAAAACTTGGACAAGATGTGGCAATGACTTCAATTATTATAAATTTTAGTACAATCAGCGTAAGCTAAATAATAGATTATATTATTTTTCTATAACCACTAAGAATATTGTAAAAGCTATACAAAATTACAAAACACATGGAGTCATAAATGATTACACATAAAATAATGATAATTAAGTACTACTTAAGTTACATGGTAGAGCGACATCTGCAACAATATAGTTCTATCTTTTTCCCTTCATTTACACTCATACAGTCATACATCTTGTTATACAGACACCACCATTGTAAGTACACCTGATCATTTAGACAGAGATCCCATACATGAACCCGCTTACTTATTTTCTCAACAATGAAATCTCAACTCTTAAATCTGATCTATGTTAAAAAGCTTATTTCTGTTCTGTTTTATTTCTAAATAGAATAAAGGCGGCGTTAACACTAAAAGCAATCTGTATCTACCAGATGACTGTTAGCACTCACCTCTATTATTATTAGTCCTAAGGATAGTCCTCAGGTCCAGTGATCTTGGACCGTATGCTGGTCCACTTGCTCATCATGTCCAGGTCCACGTTATCAATGATCCACCGTTGTTCCCGTCGTGTTGGTTCACATATATTGATATATACAGCGTCACCTTGTGGACTACACTCTAAACATTGTTTGTCACCTTCACCATGTTTGATCTGCTTTGTGGACTGAAATAGATAAATAAATATTTATGGACATATCAGAAAACATCCTCTGGTCCCAAGCCAAGCTTATTTCCTTTTGTTATGGGTACCAGGATAATTATTTTATTTTGTAAATTCACACTTATAATGCTTATATTACATAGTAAACACCCAGACGCAGTGCAAATATTTTATTTTATCTCTTCACAGACACTTCAAACAACGTCCTCTGGTCCCAAGCTAAGCTCATATGCTAGTGTTATGTGTTATGGGTACCAGAATGCGGATAGAATACATAATTATACAACTTATCTTTTGTATATACATACTTATAATACATAGAAACACCCAGAAGCAGTACAAACATTCGTATGACAATTATAAATATCACACAAATGGTTATCCCAAGCAGGACTCGAACCCGTGACCTCGTGATGGCCAGTCCGTTACATGAACCACTCAACCACGAGGCTCGTCAATACAAATTTATGTGACAGATACAAATATGACACAAAATATTAGTTCTTGTAATTGATCGAACCCTCCCCGACTTATATTATGACAAACGACAGCAGGTGACACCTAGTTTTTAATGAATGAAATATATTTTGTTATTGTTAAAGATGTCCTATAATCTGTAGTTCCTTAATATTAAAGTACAGTACAGCATATGTATATTCTCACCACATCATATCTCCACAGTTGGTTCCCTCCCCCCAGGTGACAGCTGTACAGTAGCACTGCACTCTTGGGAGATGACTCCGGCAGGTCCCAGCACATCGTACGTGACTTAGACCTGGATATCATATGGATATGTTATACACAACTATAATACTCTCCTTCAGCCCATTTACGTCCCACTGTTTAGACGGGCCTCGTGGTGTAGTGGTTCTGGTAACGGACTGCCGATCAAGAGGTCGCGGGTTCGATTCCCGCTCGGGACAATCATTTGTGTGATTTTTCTAATTGTCATACAAATGTTTGTACTGCGTCTGGGTGTTTCTATATATTATAAGTATGTATTTACAAAAAAAAAAGTAGTATATGTATTCTATCCGTATTCTGGTACCCATAACACAAGCATATAAGCTTAGCTTGGGACCAGAGGACGTTGTGTGAAATGTCCATTAATATTTATTTATTTATTATTTATTTACTGTTGGGCATGGGCCTCCTCCACTTTGGGAGGGATTATGGTCTACTGTGCCGCGTTGGCGTTTATTTTCGAGTTTTCCGTCTCTCACAGAGGATGTTATCTGTGTGCAATATCCCTTAGCTGACTTTTACAGCACCCTTGGGAGGGGATGGGGTGGTGACACTTGTATTCTTTATCCGTCACCACACTGACACACTACATGAAATTTATTAAACTTAAAAACCTCTCTAAGCTTCTCTATAACTTAACACTAATGTCTCATGTCATTTTTTCTATGCTCTCTGTGTCTCTGTCCCTCTCTTGCTCATTCTTTCTTTCTCTCTTTTTGATAATGAAAATCATATAGTTTTAACAACATAAAATTTTACTCTTAAGTAGTCCACATTTTTTACTCCTGCTATTAATAATTAAAATGTCAAGGTAAAGTAATAAATTGTTAACATATTTCCATAAAACAAAAATATAAAAGGCGTAAAATGATAACAGCTTCATATTATAGAAATTATCTTGATATAGCCAATCAAATATAATAATAATTTTATTATTGAAAAGACCCATGTTCAATAACTCGAAATACGCTAAGAACATATATTATATAACACAACCTAATATCCTTATGCCATGATAAGACGAAGTTCTGCTCCGTATCAGTTCCAGCACATGGTTTGATCTCCAACTTCTCGTTCTGACCACCGTGGTGCATGTCTATACATAACTTGTCATTGTATTCTGGACGTACCTAAACATAATAATACATTATTAATAATTAACTTGTAAAAGTCTACATACACAGATCAGCCCCAATAGATACCGCACGCCTGGCGATAATGACCATAATAATATGATGACAACATGGTGTGTAATTTTGATACAAACAATGAAATGAATGAATGAAATGAGCAATCATATAAGCATTAGAAAAAAAAAATTTTTTGAAAATTTTGTAGTTATGACCGGTTCAAAATATTTTTTGGATTATATCCGGCGACCTGCCACTTCCACCAACGTTATCGCGTTCAGTAGTTAACCAAAACCTCGTAATGGGCTATTTATTGAAGGTTATCTGTGACTACATTAGAGATACAAAGCAAACTGATGTAATCACAAGTAAAGGGATAAGTTCAGAGTAATGCTGATTACTGACCCGTCCCTCTGCGAATGGGCCGGGCTCGACGGGCGGGTACTTGGCCGGTAAGTCGAATGCTATCTGAAATTGTATACGAATAACATTACAACTACATACAAAAGTTTAGATACAAGTGTTACAAATTCAATAGTAATAAATAAAACTGACTAATGCCCCAGGTTTCACCCTATGATGTCTCTGTGTTTTTAACATCATTATACAACGTGTTTCAGAAAGGTGTAGTCATATTTGACTATCGTTACACATGGCCGGTGACTAGGCACTAGGCATGGATGAAATTACAAATACTAGTTATATTATGACTTTAATGTGTTCATAAAAGTTTAATTATTTTATTAAATTAATCGATTTTCTTTAAATTCAACACTACTATGAGGTCATCTTTTATCGTAAGGTTCAATCGCATTCAATAAACCGTAAACATCTCATAATTGATGCATTTTTGGTTGTTATTTAATAGTAGGCAATAAACAAAAAAAAACTTACCAACTGTATTTTTCTATGTAACTGTAATATTTATCATATTTAAGGCCTATCTAATGCAACTTTAAACTATGACTACAGCTTTCTGCAACACGTTGTATAGTCGTTGTTTACAGTACAGTTGTAAAGTTACAACATAATCCATTCTATACTTTCTATCTCAAAGAGCAACAATCATCTTAAGACCCATCTATACATTTTTACTTACTTTCACATTTATAATATTACTAGCTGACCCGGCAAACGCTGTTTTGCCAAACTAAAAAAAAAAAATTGAAAAATAGATGTTGGCCGATTCTCAGACCTACTGAATACGCATGTAAAATTTCATAAAAATCGGTCAAGCCGTTTCGGAGGAGTACGGTAACTAACACTGTGACACGTGAATTTTATATATAAGATTAATACGAAACATAATTTTAACGCCTGGGCTTTATAATATTTTCTTAATATTTTCTAACACTTGCGCGACTCATCTGTTCAAATAAAACTACTTTTTACGGATTTAGACGCGTATATTTGCCTGGGCTTTAGTTACCAATCACCTCCGAAAAGCATTCCCGTCGATGTGACAGTATATTTCTCATAGATAACATCGCGTATAGCTGCTCCTGTTGGTTCAATACTCTAAGGATATAAGAGATCTTTATATCTTATATATTAAATTCACGTGTCACAGTGTTAGTCACCGTACTCCTTCGAAACGGCTTGACCGATTTTTATGAAATTTTACAGGCGTATTCAGTAGGTCTGAGAATCGGCTATCATCTATTTTTCAATCCTTTTTTTATAGTATTGCAAAACAACGTTTGCCGGGCCAGCTAGTATACTTATAAATATTGTGTGCGTGTGTTTGTAATTGAACTCCTCCTAAACGGCTGGACCGATTTTGATGAAATTTGTTGTGTGTATTCAAGGGGGTTTGAGGATGGTTTAGATTCACAATTGGCTGGACCAATTTTGATGAAATTTTTTGTTGTTGATTTTTACACAGAATTGTATGGCAAAACAACGTTTGCCGGGGCAGCTAGTACGTATATAAAACTAATAACACTTAGGTACCCGTTTCATGAACCACTTGAATGTTTTACATTGTAGTTTGTCCCTGAGCGCCTTCTGCTCAGTTATATCACCAGGGTCTATGTTGCGGTAGTGAGGACGACGATTATATAAGTATTCAGCATATTCATCCATCCACACCTCCGCAACACGACGATAGTTCTGTGAATAGATAACAAATATGGTATTAACATATTATTATGAATAATTGTACTCATACACTTCGGGCCGTCATTCGTCTTATTCCCGACCCCCAGTAATGGGATATGCGCAAGGGAATGATAATGAATATTTGTTGCTATAACATCAGCTGAATTACATAAACTGGTAAAGTGGTGGTAGCTAGAAGAATGGTGATAGTTAACTACAGTTTGATGGCAGACGGACGAAAGGACAGATAGTGAACTCTCAACTTTTTGGTAAGGAACACTTAAAAAGTCTTTATTATATAGCTTTAGTTAGGTAAAATGTAACAAAACTATGTAAGTGTATATTGTACTAACCCTGCCAACGAAGTCCCCACGTCCAGGGTTGGGGAATGGCGCGAACTTGCGGTAGATGTGTCCCACCCGGGAACAGGGCACGTCCACCATACGACCGCCGCACTGCCATACCTAACAAACATATATAATATTAACTAAATATTGCAATAATCTCAAGCATATCATTAAAATTTGACTCCATTACAAAATATCGCTGACAGATAACATAGGCTCAAAACCAAACTTTTAAAAGACGCTAAAGAAACAAGTGTTTATATTTCAAAAGTTAGTTATATACAAAAGTACAAACAAGAAACCACTGACGAGCCTCGTGGTCGAGCGGTTCATGTAGCGGACTGCCGATCAAGAGGTCGCGGGTTCGATTCCCGCTCGGGACAATCATTATTGTGATTTTTCTAATTCTCATGCAAATGTTTGTACTGCGTCTGGGTGTTTCTATGTATTATAAGTATGTATTTAAATAAAAATATAATAGTTTAAAAAACTAAAAAACACGCTTTATTTAATCGAATTATTGCATTGTCATCGGTCTTTGACAGGTGTGCAAAATTTGAATAGAATCTGACCGTTTAAAGTGGGTCAAAATAGCGTCCAAAGGAGTCGGTTACAAACATACAAACAAACAAACATACAAACAAACATACAAGTGAAGCTAATATAAAGCGTGTAAAAAGAAAAAGTAGTTTATATATTATATCCGTATTCTGGTACCCATAACACAAGCATATAAGCTTAGCTTGGGACCAGAGGACGTTGTGTGGAAATGTCCATGAATACTGTACTCCCAAAATGTTAAGATAACAATCACTGTCTTTTACCAGTTTTAAAATAATACGAGTTGCACAAAGTTACATGCATTACACTAAACAACAGTACTTATAGCGAATACTTGCTAAACAAAACTCAAACTTAATGTTATTGTAAAGCAAGGTGACCATCACTGTACATATAAACTAATATTGTTTTGTTATAAACATTACCTTGAAGCTAAGTTCATACTGCTCCCCGCCCCATATGTCTAGTCCTGGATCGTACCCGCCCAGCTGCCAGAAGAACTCACGTGATATAGCGAACAGACCGCCCGCCATCACTGGACTCCTGTTATATATCGCATATATTTAAGCATTACAACAAGTCAAGCATCCATCTATCAGTCCGTGGGGTGAAGGATATAAAGAATACAAGTGACTCCTCCCCCAAGTTATCCGATAGAGGGAACCACGCACGTATACGCAAGGAGAGTTGATGTCAGACAGGCGGACAACAGTAAAAATAAGACTAAAGCTATTGTATCATGGCAACATGTTGCACAAATCTCAAATTACGGGATAAGGGGAGGATAATGATGACTTGCATTACAACAAGCCCTTTTTACTTCTATGAAAAAAAAGCGAAAAACGGAGATAACTTTATCATTAGGTACTAATTCAATTAGGTAAATAAGATTCAATAAAGATTATGAGCAGACGAATCTGTGGTTGATTATGGAGTTACTGTAGACGACTATATAATATTGTGGTATAACTGTATTCAATGCAGTAGACCAGTTATTTAATTTCTTTGAAAAACCAACAGTTTAATTTACAGTTTGGAATATTAAATGTTATAAAACACAGTCAATTAAAGGTTTACACAAATAGAACAATGGCTCAAAAAACTTAGTATAATTCTGTCAATTAAGTTAACCAGAGCCATCCAATGATAGAACTTTTGACCAAAGGTCAAAAGTTTAGTTTCAATAACTGTAGTGTTGTGTACTCACTCGAATGGTTGTGGCATGTTGTCTAGATCATGTGGTAGTACAGGTAGTCTCTTATAGAACAGTTCCCAGTCGAAGGCACCGCGAGCACCTTCATCCTGTGCTCTGTACTCGAACGTATCGAACGCGACTACGTCTATGAACGGACACGTCACGGTGCCTGGATTCAACGCAATAGGCTCTGAAATAAATAAATAAATAAATATTCATAGATTTTTCACACAACGTCCTCTGGTCCCAAGCTAAGCTTATATGCTTGTGTTATGGGTACCAGAATACGGATATAATACATAAACTACTTTTCTTTTGTAAATACATACTTAAAATAGATAGTAAACACCCAGACGTAGTACAAACATTTGTATGGCAATTAAAAACATCACACAAATTATTGTCCTGACCGGGAATCGGACCCGAGACCTCGTTGTCGGCAGTCCGTTGTATGAACCACTAGACCACGAGGCCCGTCAAAATATTAACACTATTTAATTCATACTTTCCCTAACTTTACACAAACTACACAAACATAAAATTATTAGGTATAAATTCTATTTTATTGTCAATCAATCAATTATTTTGTTACAAATTACAAAATTATTGATAAATGTGTAATAACACATCAGGAATTTAAATGGCAGCAATGATTAATTAGACCCTGAAACGTGTCAAGTGTCAGAGAGCCCATATTACCTTTTATTCGTGTTTTATGTTTGTCTGCTAGGACAACGACAACTTAGGGTCTTAATAAGCTCAGCTACAAACAAAATTAAGAGAATTAAACCATGTTCTAAAGTAATTTATTAATTTTGCAATTGACTTGCTATGCTTATATTTAATAAATCAAATTGTAGTGGAAAAAGTGATCACCGCAAGCGGGACTTGAACCCACGACCTAGGAATACCGTTCCGTAACTCTACCAACTGAGCTTATTGCGGTCGTGCTAACAGTAACCAATTAGAGGGTTCAAGTCCCATTTGCGGTGATCACATTTTCCACCACAATTTGATTTATTAAACCATGTTCTATTTTTTTTTTAATGTCAGTTTTAATTATAACCTTAAATTGGCCAAATAGTATATTTACGGTAATGAGTTCACAATTTATAATGTTTAGGTATCAATGTATAAACAACTAGCTGTTACCAGCGATATCGTACGCGTAGAATTAAAAAACAAAAACCCTATTTTTGCAACATTTTTCACTACTGCCTCACTCTTATTAGTCGTAGCTTATTGTTATATAGCCTTTCTAAATAATGTACTATTCAACTCTGAAAGAATTTTCCAAATCGAGGCAGTGGTTTCTGAGGTTAGTGCATCCACACAAACAAACAAACTGTTCATCTTTATAATCTAATATATAAAATTCACGTGTCACAGTGTTAGTTACCGTACTCCTCCGAAACGGTTTGACCGATTTTTATGAAATTTTACATGCACATTCAGTAGGTCTGAGAATCGGCCAACATCTATTTTTAAAAACTGTTTTTTTAGTATGGCATAACAACGTTTGCCGGGTCAGCTCGTATTAGTATAGATATGTATGTGAGTAATGAGTGTAAATCAAATACATACAGACAGACCTAGTAGTGGCGGCAACCAGTTCACATTAGCCTCAGTGTGGGAGTCCAGGAACAGCAGCACGTCAGCTGTGGCCTGCCGCGCGCCCGCCAGACGCGCCGTGATCAGACCACTACGGTCACGGAGACGGACTACCTTCACTTTAGGCATGTGCTCTGACAAGTACTCGTCTAACTTGTCCTTCAGGAACTCTGTAATACAAACCATCGACTTTATGTTTAAAATGGCAAAGCTCATTATGCTTGTGTTACGGATACCAGAATACGGAGAGAATACATTATACTACTTTTCTTTTGTAAATACATACTTATAATACATAGAAACAGCCAGACGCAGTACAAACATTTGTATGACAATTTATATGTAATGATTGTCGCAAGTGGGAATCGAATCCGCGACCTCTTGAACGGCGGTCCGTTACCTGAACCACTACACCACGAAGTAATAGAATAAGAGCAGAACAACGCCATGTTTTGTTCTTGCACATACAAAAGGTCGGTATTTCTTTACCAAATGTACTCAGTGTAATATACATATAAGTGTGATAATCAGGTAGAAATTATATTTATAACGCTTATTTGCCATACAAATACGCTTGTAACAATCTTATCAGAATAAAATTAGGTCGTACAGTACTACAATGTACGCGACAATCTTTACTTCTTATAAAACAAAGTCGTTATTTTTGTATGTATGTCCCTATGTGAGCTTATATCTTCAAAAATACGCAACGGATCTTGATGCGGTTTGTTTTAATAGATAGAATGGTTCAAGAGGATGGCTTTTTTCGCATAATTTGTTGGGGTTTGCTGTATATTGGATGAGATATGATTAAATTTGCCGAGAAATTCGGACGCGCGCGAGCTATAAATGAAAACGCTGCCTTATCTATGTGAGGTACAACAAACTAATGTATGGAGAAATTGTTTGTTACCTATAGTTCTTCAAAAAATTCCGCGAGGGGATATGTCTATCTCTTAAGGGCCTACATCAATATTATCGTATATCATCGCCGACACGTACATATTAACAGCCAGTAGGCACAGAAAATGAAGAATTAGGGATACTTTTCCTATTTACTCAAAATCTACTAAATATATTTTAATTCTGATTTACGTGTTTCTATATATAATAGTTACTTATGTTTTTAAAGTTATTTCATTAGTTAATACGCGATAATAGACCGACAAATGAAAAAAATAAAATATTAGAGAGGTTGTTTCGCTAAGATTTTCTATCGAGAAAACTTTTTTCAATCGTGTTTCTGAGTTTATGCGATCCTAGATTATATATTGAAAAAACATATACTTAAAAATTAGAGCTCTAGCCATTCAATCTAAAGAAACAATGAAAACTTCGTACGTAGAAAAATGCACGAAGCTATTTTGGTATCGTCTTAAGGGAAACCCGCTATACCCATAATAACGTCAAAAAAATTCTCTAATTCAATAGGGTGTTTTCAAAAGCTATTTATGTGTATATAGTAATATTTTTTATCTAATTAAATAGCTTAGTTAGCTAACGCAATTAATATAGATTATAACTGTTCTTTACAGCATGCAATTTAAATGAATATCTTAGGAGAGATGACGAAAAAAGAATTACGCGCGTCAAAATAAAATACTTAAACTGTTGGCTGAGCAACGCGAACGTTTCCTCGGTCTTCTATCCATGTGTTTATTGTGCTTTCACGTAAAGACTATTGGATGGATTTTCATGAAACTTTCCAATGGAAAATGGAATAGAAAACAAACTAATTTTTTATCCTTTTTACCGCGGGTAACACCGCGGGGCACAGCTAGTAATCAATAAAACTTATATCACTCATAAATTCTAATATATAAAATTCACGTGTCACAGTGTTAGTTACCGTACTCCTCCGAAACGACTTGACCGATTTTTATGAAATTTTACATGCACGTTCAGTAGGTCTGAAAATCGGCCAACATCTATTTTTCAAATTTTTTTTTTAGTATGGCAAAACAACGTTTGCCGGGACAGCTAGTATAATATAATTGGTAATAATTATAATTACCTACAAATATAATTAGCATAATATTTATTTTTACAAGTTCTGTGATTACAGGAAACTTAATAAGCTGAAAAATATTTCGTTTTACTTTTACTGTGTTCAATAGATCACAAATAAAATACTACAATACAAGCTGTTGCCCTCAACTTCGTATGCGTGGAATTTAGTAATTAAACTTTAGCAAATTATACAAAAAAGCCATCCTCTGGCACTATTCTATCTATTAAAAATCGCATCGAAATCCATTACGTAGTTTTAAAAATATACCTAAGCTCACATAGCGACACGCATAATAAGCTGTAGTCTTACCTTCTGAGATAAGATAAGAACAGATGTCACATACCTTTAGTACTAGCATCGTCCACCAAGAACACTTCCTTAATAAGATGCTCCGGTGACCTGTGTAGGACACTGTAGGCTGTCCTCAGTAACGTACTCCAATGTTCGTTATGAAAGGGCACCACCACAGACACTGTCGGTAAGGACGCAAGGTACGACAACTTCTGACACTTGACATGTCTGATGTCAGGCAATGATCTGTTCAGAGGTATCTTGTCACTCAGTGCACCATTGAAACCGTTCACGGCGTATAACTCTTTCTCTCTCTCGGCGTCGGATTTAGGCAAATAAGCCGGCTTACCTTGTTCACCAATACCTGGGAACAATTTTAATTTATAGGTACGCATTAAATATCGTAGAAAACGAAAGCCTATGAAAGAAAATAAGCTCCACCAAAACAAGCATATAAATATGCAGTACAATAGCACGCAATAATGTTTAGATCGCAGCAGAAGGAGCTTTACAGCCTCTGCCTATTCTCAGCGAAAGAAAGCGTGACGGATTATGACGAAGACGAAAACCGTGTTGAACAGGCACATTGGTATATCATTTAGTTCAGAGATTTTCGTATACCATTAATGTTACATGTTTAAGTTATTTTTCTTCTTTCAGTCAACGACATTCAGTTAAACGCTATTTTTCGTACATCTACCAGATTCCTACGCAGTACTCGGGTCAGTAAACTTTCTTAATTGCCATAAATATGAAATTTTCTAGTTGTTAATAACGAAATTAGTTCCAATTGTACAAACAGTTCACAAATGCACCAAGGACAACAAAGACGAATAAGTGTGTACACATACAAAACATATGTTTTACACATACTTATTGATGACGTAAGAGAGATATTAAGAGAGTTGCTCTAGACACCTAGATATGAAGGAAGACAACAGTATCCACCCATAAGTCTTTCTTAGTACACCGCTTTTTGTCATAAACCTACCTTATGTCAACAAATACGCAGCCACGCATCTAATTCTGGGCTGATAAGTTGTTTCTTAAAAACCAATCAATAAAAACTACAGACATAACCGGGGTACGATGTCTAAAAAATCTAACAATTTTATGTCTTCATAGTGATTACCTCAGGAAAGTGTTCAAACAAATAACCGCTGGGTAAACACGCTTAACAAGATTGTAGCTAATAGATATAGTCGTCATATTATCAGTATATCCGTAAGATAATACATACCTACGCGTTTCCTCTCCTCCTCTATCAGCCGGTAGTCGTGCCAGTCTATTTTCTGTAAATAAAAAAATATTATATATAAGTTAATATGTTATGGACATGAAATATTATCACACAACTATAGTCACGAACATATCTATGTTTCATATATATGTGGATTTAGGGATCTCCCTAAATCCACACACAACAAGTATCTAAAATTAACAATTTTAATATCCTTAGTGACCAGCGATCAACCGTCGCTAAGGTCGATATGATTTACGATATAATTTGACTTACATAATAATATATTATGTAACTATTCCCAGAGGCGTATTTACCCTAGGGCCATAGGGGCCATGGCTAGGGGCGGCCAGCCAGAGAAGGGCGGCAAAAGCCTTCAAGATAAAATTTTTGCTTTATCTCTATCAATTTATAGGGCGGTTAAATAAATTGACCTGGGACGTCAAATCAAATGGCCCGGGGCGCTAATTTTCAGAATACGCCTATTCCTTAATATAACTTACATCATCAGTGGAGGGTACAAAATGTCCCTTTCTTCCAGAGATCATTCTCTGTGGTATCTGTAACACCTCCAGAGCCTGTTGTGTAGTGTTGATACCGCCGAGTGTCTTCATCAAGTACAACAACACCAGTATGGTGGTCAACAGCACCAGGTTGCGTATCTTCAGCAGACGCATCAACTGACGACGCGGGTAATTCATCTTTCTACAAACACAATCAACATTTTGAGTGATTGAGAAGAGCGTCTGCTCGAACAATTTTTTTTCACAGGCCAATTCAAGGCAAAAAGACTTGTGTAAACCACTAAAACATTTGGTTTCGATGTATAAACCAAGTGTGAGTAAAGTTATTTTGGACGAGGCATGCGTAGCAACCAATAAAATTCCGTTATTTATAGTTTTTGCGTTACTTCTCCTCAGTGATGAAAACAAAGAAAACAGTCACTACGTACGCTTTGCCCAAAATCATCACACGCACATTAACAGAGGACAGTGTCCTTACGCTATTAGTATAAACAATGATCTCGTACCTTCGTCAGAGGGTGTGGCTGACAAAACCAATTCCGTTTGGATTGAAGCTCTAAAATTCTATGTTACAAAAATGGCTGGATTGATATTAGGTATAAAACTGCTGCGTCTGGATTGATATAGGTCATGAATATGTGTTGACCAATCATACGCTAGTGGTGAATGACTACTTACATGTCGTCTTCTGTAAAGGACGGACATAACCATCAGTTGAGTAGAGTATAGTCATGGCTTACCTATCGTGGTGCCTAGCGATAACCTCAGTGCGTCGGGAGTTGCTCCTTTATCTGTTAACTTCTATGTGGGTGTCATGAGTGCCGCGAGAAAAGACGCCGTTTTGAGACTATAAAAAATTCTGTTTAAAGTGAAGTACAGCTCTTGACACTCTGTGGACAAACACTAGTTATTTAAGCATTCCTGGCTGAGTGGAACTATTACAGATATAACTAGCTGGTGCACGCGACTTCATACGCATTTTTCGCAACGTAATATTCTCGATAAATTTACTAGGTATACAACACCGAAAAAAATTTTCAAATCAGACCCATAGTTTCTGAGATTAGCGTGTTCAAACAACAAACTTTATAATAATTATTAGCGTAGATTTTAAATGTTCATCAAGAACTATTACACAACTATTACATTATTTAGAAAATATTATATTATTTAGGATGTTTAATAATTTACGTGTAACTAAATATACAAATGCCTATTGTATTAAACAAGTTTCTATATTATATTTCCCAGGTAGTTAACTGTAGTGTTTTAAAACATACTCAATTGTTACTGTTATATACAAACATATTTTACAATAGAACTTTCTAATTTCTGAATTAATATAAAATGTTTATACATATAATGTTTACATGCTTCAAAAAATTACAAAATTTTTGTTAAATACTTTAATATTTAGTAATTACAAAACAAATATTATTTGTTCCGGTGTTAACTCATTTAATAAATTAATTAAAGGCTATGATTTAATATGACTTTGACTATGAAATTATAGATGACCCTGAATTTAGCAGACAGCAGACAAAATGAAATTTCAGATAGGGTTATCTATAGCAAAATTAAGTTCTCCAAGTTTACGAAATTGGAAAATTGTTTGTCGTTGATATACCTACAGGTGATAATAAACAAAATTTTTTTTTGACAAAAACAATTGGCACCACGATGAGGGCTTCCCAAAATTTTATTTCTTTGAAAAAAAATTTTTTACATCTCCAAAAAAAATTTTGTTTCCTGTAGGTATGTCAACGACAAACAATTTTCCAATTTCGTAAACTTGGAGAACTTAATTTTGCTATAGATATCCCTATCTGAAATTTCATTTTGTCTGCTGTCTGCTAAATTCAGGGTCATAATTATAGACTATTTTGTTATAATTTTGCAAAAATCCCTAACGAGTTCATTTTTTACCTTAGGAACTTGTTCTTCTATTTGAAGTGAAGATATAATCAGTAGCATCATCATTTAACTTGAAAGATCATCTCATGTGCATGTATTATATGGGTGATTCTACGATAAGAGGTTTATATAATATATAAACCTCTTATCGTAGAATTTAAATTTAAATATAAAATTTCTTCTTGGCCGCATCCTCGAACATATTATGTTCGAGGATGCGGCCAAGAAGAAATTTTCGAGTTTGTTCATGAAACCTCTGTAATATGGTTTCTGTCCTATTTATTAACCTTTTTAACGTAAGGGCAAGTAACTTTTTTCATTTTTCATTCATTTTATAAGGACCAGGGCAAATACATCGATCAGGGGAGAGACATAAAGATCAGGGTTGATACATTTTTAACCAGGGAAGAGAATCGAAGACAAAATATACTTAATAAAATCAATATAATCAAATTTTATTAAACATAGTTCTTATCATATAATCAGACTATCATATTAATCACGAATATCACAACTTTTTTGTTTTAACAACAGTGTTACAAGTGTAACACTGTTGTTAAAACAAAAAAGTTGTGTTGTGTGTAAGATAACTAACATAATATGTGTATGTTTGTAAGTACAAACATACACATATTATGTTAGTTATCTTGCCATGGCACCTTTAACATTTAAAAATATTAATAATAATAGTAGTTTTAGTATAGTAGACCAGCCTTTCTTTAGTATTCTTCAGACTTCAGGCACTCCCTGGTCGGCGTTAATAAAAATAAAAAAAAATAATTAGGATCAAAAGTTTGCCTTCAAATATGGCCTCGTCAAACAGAGGCTACCGTATTACAAGTACGAGCTGGAAGCCGTACTGGAAAACTATCGCGCCAAGCTCTACTGGGAGTGGCCCATCATCACGGACCGGACACAATATCTTGAGAGGCTCGGCATCAATAGCATGTTAGTGACAGCCCAGATGCAGAAAACGGTTTTGCTAAACAATGCCCGTCGGTTTCTCTCCCATTAACCTCCACCTCTCCGACCGACTGTTGCTGTTGCTAACCTCGTCGAAATGCGGCGTCCTGCCAACTTTCGAGGCGAGGCAGTGTTCTATCCAAATAATAATTAAAGGGACTCTTGCGACAAAGGACTTACCCCGTTAACCCTGGCCAGGACATAGTGATGTAAACCGGCAATACTTAGTACGTCTGCCCGTAAGCCATATGAAAAGGGAAAGAACTGCACAGACGCTTCTATCAGGCTCTACATGAGCCGCTGTAGACAAAGAAGATCAGATGCAATGCAAGATCAGGTTATTAAGACTTCCAGGAAGTACATTCTGAGGAACGGGACGGCAAACATCTGCAGACTATGCCACCATCCTGGTGAGTCCCTCAGACACGTCACTTCTGGTTGTTCTATGGTTTCTAACACTGAGTACTTGCACAGACCTAACCTAGCAACCAAGATCTTACAGCAAGAACTCGCCCTGAAATATAGTCTCATCGAAAAATAGAGGCTACCGTATTACAAGTACGAGCCGGAAGCCGTCCTCGAAAACTATCGTGACAAGCTTTACTGGGACCGATCCATCACCATGGACAGGACTATTCTTGCGATTATAAGTCCGATGTCGTGACGATAGACCGGACGGAGTCTCGGGTATTTCTGATGGATATCAACATTCCCTATAACGAGAACCTTAATATATTTCTTCTCGTTCATGTTACCTTCTATTGTGGTACCATAATCTGTAATATAGACAATAATATTATAACAATATTATTCTATCATAATAATCTTCAGTTGATACAATTATTTGAGTAATTTAAAACTAAATGCCTGTAGAAATTGACTAAATCTGCGTTTTATATTAACGTCTTAGGTTCAATATTAACTTCCCTGGTCAGTGAGTCACTCCCCTGACAGTTGTTCTGACAGGGGATATACAGCAGGGGAGTGACGTTCTCATGACAAATTCAATTGTTTTAACTGACTGATTCATTTTATAGGTTAATTGTACACCCTACTTCAATTGTTACTATATTGTTTAGTTAAGGCAGGAAATGCAACTAAATTAAATTATTATTGTAATTTTTATAGCTTATCAGGGGAGTGACACATTGACCTTACCCAACCATTACACCGTACGGTCATGTTGTAAAAACTAAACAATGGTGGCCCTTGAACGGCTTGCGCGTTTAGTATTGCTAACTACACACTAATAAGTGTCCTTGAGAGCTTCTAAGAGTACGGCCATTCTAGAATTTATGTTTGTATTTGCGAAATGAAATTGCCCAAGGCACACTAAACAGCGGGACAAAATTTTATTAAAAAAATATTTGAGTTGAACATGATTATTTTATTTTTTTATTAATAAATAAAATAAATAATAAATAAATATTCAGGACATAATATATAAGTATAATTACTTAAGTTACGGTAAACCATATTTTCGTTAAACATCTGATACCAAAAATATAAGTATTATTCAAAAATTAAATTAAAATCGGTAAAGGGACAGGCCAGGGTGGAGACATTTTTAGTCTTTGTAAGCAATTTCAGAAAAATGTGTTTTAATTAGGCATTTAATCGTAATGTTATTTAATAAAGTACATTAAGATGATGTGATTAATTGTAAAAAATAGCAACATATAGAATAAAAAAACTGTTTTAAGACGATACCAAAATAGCTTCGTGCATTTTTCTATGTACGAAGTTTTCATTGTTTCTTTAGATTGAATGGCTAGAGCTCTAATTTTTAAGTATATGTTTTTTCAATATATGATCTAGGATCGCATCAACTCAGAAACGCGATTGAAAAAAGTTTTCTCGATAGAAAATCTTGGCGAAACAACCTCTCAAATTTTTTATTTTTTTCATTTATCGGTCAATTATCACGTATTAACTTATGAAATAACTTTAAAAACATAAGTAACTATTATATATAGAAACACGTAAATCAGAATTAAAATATATTTAGTAGATTTTGAGTAAATAGGAAAAGTATCCCTAATTCTTCATTTTCTGTGCCTACTGGCTGTGTTAATATGTACGTGTCGGCGATGATATACGATAATATTGATGTAGGCCCTTAAACAGATTGCCGCACAAGTTACCTCTTATCGTAGAATCACTCATATATATAACTTAAGCCTATTTTAAAAATTTTTAAACTAAGTGGTAAATCATAGTAAATATGATTAGCGAAAAAAGAAGCCAGATTTACATTATTTTATGAGACAAATAAATAAAATTAAAATATTAAAGTGTTAATTAATACTAAAACAAATTAACTATATCAGAAAACCGATACAATTAAATAGTTTTGTATTGTAATCTGATAAGCTGATGGTAACAGGATATTTTAAATATGTACTATCAAACATGATAAAATAATAAGTTATCATAATTTTAATGCACAATTATTGTACATGATACTATCTTTAAAACATAGGTATTTATATTATGCCTTAAAAACTAAAATCATTTAATTATTCTAATGATTCGTCAACTTACCCACACAATATTATGAAAAATGATGATCCACGCAATAATAAAACACCTCTTACGTACTAGTCGGGATTCTGTACACCGTGCTTAACATTGTACAATTAAATTTATCAGCAAATTAAAACGTAGCTTCAGTCAGTATTGATTGCAAACTCTATAAAAAAAATATGAATTTTGAAAGAAAAACACAATCTTGACCTGACATATATGACATTCCATTACTACCAACCAGGAGTGGGATACTTACTGAAGTAACACTTGCGCATTTAAGGAGTCGCCCTCAGCAATTTGGTTCTAGAATTAATACTCCTGGTCTATTTTTACTAATTATGTAATACAATTGATATTAATGCTTCTAAACTTGCATTTGTGATAATCATGCAAGTTCTTCCTGCATCCATATTGCGCTACGTTAATTGCAAATAGAACTGTGAAAACGTCTTATTTATTTAACAAAATTTATAATAGTAATCTTAATTATCAATCTTACTTATTTAAACGAACTGAGCAATGAAAAAAGTTTGATTTATTACGGTTTAGTGAAATTATTTGTATGAGAATTTTATTCATCGTGATACCAACCTACGAAAATAAATATAATGGCGCTAACAAGGGCCAACATTTAGAGGGAGTTGTTTCAAAATGGTTGGCACGTTTCAGTCTAGAGATGGCTTTCGTTTTCTGTGTACATGACAGAAAAGTGACAGTTAATGACTTAACGGCGCAGACTACCCCATAAAAGTCTATGAATAAAAATCATACTTTAAAGTCACCAACCCTGTTTTCCAATGTTCAGTGTTGAAAAAAAAAATTCTAAAATAAACATTGTTTGTATTCACATTATATGTGTGGAATATAAAAAAGTCATTGTTTATACCTTCATCCATACTTATATTTATTTATTTTTTAACACAGCTTGAATTAACTTTGAATATTTCCAGAAAACTCCGACGAAAAGAAAGCCTTAAATTTTTTTTTAACAATAAATAATATTACTAACGATAATATATAAATAAAATTTCAATCAATGCCAATTTAAAGAAAAAATACTTGTTAATATTCTGTCGCTGAAGTTGGTATGGATTGCACGCATCACTTTTGAGAGTGCTCGATTGTGCGATGCGATGCTGTAATTGGAACGCTCAACGTTGAGCATTGTGCCGCATAATGCGCTATTGTGCGCTGATTAGAAATGGGAATAACGGCTTAAAATTTTAAACGAATTTAAACGAGATGCTTAAAAAGGTTAGCTGCTTAAAAAGTTGCTTATTTTTAAACAGCTATTTTATGCTTTTTAACTTTTTCGTTAAGAAAATTAACTCAACTTAATTTTTGTAGTCTGCTTAAAATTCATAATATGCTGTTTGCTTACTGTTTAGCTTTTTAACTTTTTCGTTAAAACATTTAACTGAACTTAATTTACGTTGTCTGCTAAAAATTTGCTTACCGTTTAAATAAAAATTTTACACTTACATCTTTTTTTACATTTTCCTCTTCTCTTTTTACCAACATTTTGAAAATATTCTCACAACTGTGTTGCAATTTTCAAATAAGCATTAAGCGAGGATTGCTTATAAACGGCAGCGTGCTTTTTTGCTTATTTTAATAAGCATTGCTTATTTTAAGCTTTTCGTTTAAACGCTCACTACTAGCGCTGATTGGAAATCGGGGAGTATAAGCCTGTGAGTTGTGACCATAGCTTATTGCGCTATTTGTTTAATTCGAATCGAACGCATCGGAAAATTCTCGATCACATCTTGACAACTGTTTGTTGTTGATTGGCTGAAAATTTTCGGAAAAGCTATTTTCTCTGTGGTCGTAAATGATTAACATCTGGGGCTGGATTTTTTAATGTTTCAACTTTCAATGAGATTTTAAATAAAGTTTTGAACGCCTGTTATTGCATCGAAGTAAATAAAATGTAAGCAAAATTTTTGGAATAAACCCATATGTAAAATTTTATTCATTATTAGCTTTATTGAGGATATCCGATATCCGGCTTCATATACAGAGCATTGTCATGGTGCTATAAATTTGAATGGAAAGGCATCTTTTATTAATTAGATTACGTGCGTTTCTTGCCACTCGGTATTAATGGATACTACGTGAAAAGATTTTAGTTTAGTGCGAGTGTTAATCAGCAGACTTTAGACCGGTACATTTTATTTTCTAGATGGCTTATTTTAAGCGAAAGGCATACTTATTTGGTGCCTTATTGGTGTTATTGGCCACAGCTGATGTGGTGCGATCTGATGGTGAGGTAGAAGAAGCAACTGTGGAGGTTAGTTCTTGTAGGTTATATGACCTACTTTGGTCCTATTAGCTTATAATACGAATCATGGATCTAGCCTTAGTATACATCTGGTCTTGACTTGTAATATTGAATAGTTTTTAAGTAAATTGAGACCAAAATCATTTCATTTCATTTATCAATCAGTTGTTAATTAACTGTAACAACACCCTTGATGTCATTAACTTTTTTAAATTATTTATTTTATTTTTTATTTTATTTATTTATAGGTCCATTTATGTATAGGTCCAAAACATACCTACATTGTGTTTATTTACAGACTGCATTCTTATTTCTAAATTTTTTTTTGCCAATGAGCCCCTGGGGATCATTATTTTTTATCTCTAATGTAACACATTTTTTCACACTTTGTTGATTATTTCCTAATAATCTTTTATTTTACTGTATATTTTGACTAATTTACAGTCATTTTTTAATAATATTTTGATGTGTTATGAATTGTTTGTAGGTTGAAGAAGAGGATGACTACCAGTCTCCAGGAATAAGTCCAGACAAGGCATACTTAGTTGAAAACTTTGATGATATCAATTCATTTAAAAAGAAATGGGTTAAATCTGAGGCCAAAAAACAAGGAGTAGATGAGAATATTGCCAAATATGATGGAAAATGGGAGGTAATGTATACAAAATACACAAACCTCATTTAAATTATTGAGTAATATTTTTAGTCTCTTAGTTACAACTTGAAGTAATATTATATTTTATTAGTTTGTGTATGAAATAAAATGTTATAGTAAAGATAACATGTTTAACAAAAACTGTAATTACTATGTTAAGGTCTGACATGTTTAAATCATCATAATCATCATCTTTATACATATAAATCTCCTGTCATTGTGTTTGACCGCGATGGATTCCTAAACTACTGAACTAATTTAAATTTGATTTGCACACTGTGTGCAATTCAACCCAACTTGAAAGATAGGATAGCTTATTTATTATGATAGATTTAAATTTATAGTCGCAATATTATTTTATTGCAAATTATTTGTCTACCCCTAAATTTGTATGGCAAAACAACGTTTGCCGGGTCAGCTATATCATATATAAAGTAGTTAAACTAACAGTCAAAACCAGTGTATCACCCAAGTGGTAAATAAAAATGCACAAATTGTGTTATTGTCTTGATTATTTATATACAGTATAAATAGTTGTTATTGTATTTCAAAACACATGGGTTTAGTCAGAATTTTTTGGTACAAGGTTCATTTTGATTTCATAAATATATTTGGGAGGTTTAGGAGGATAGAATATATGAAAAGAAGTTTGTTAGTTTAGTGTTAGTACCGATTGTTGTGATTTTATAATATTTCACATAACACCAGTTTCCTTTAACATGTTATCCTAATAGCTTTGAAAATACTACATAAGTAATTATAAACTATCACATAAAATCATTTACAAGTAGATCAGTAGGTTATATATTTTGTGAAAATTCTACATGGAAAGAATATTGCAAAAAAAAACAATTTCATGAAAAGTAATGGATCTCTGCCAAATATTACTTATCTATCAAATATAATCAATTAGAGACATTAGTTTTACAGGCACACTTCACTTGTACCATAGTACCAGTATTGTAAAGATAAAACAATCCTAATTTATTTATCATTGATAACACATAGTACATGATTGTTATCATAATTTCTTTGTGTTTCCAGTATCATTGCTAACTGATAACATGCTGACACACATTCATCTTACATTGAGATTCAGAGCTTGTTACTAGGGTAACTAGTGCTATATCGGTGCCCAGTCCCAGCTAGGGTAGGCACATGGTGGGGGTTTTAGTGGTTAAGAGCCCCACACTACCCTTCTGTCATCCCCGGACAGAAAAGTGAAGTTTTATAGAACCGTGAACACCAGTTACTGTTATTATTTCCGTCCTTATTTTAGGACAAGATGACGTAAAAACTATATATAGTAACATTCTGACTAATATTAAAAATATATTATTATGTTATTTGAATTTGTTCTATAGATTAAATATTATGATAATAAGTAAATGCTCCTGATACAGAATCACTAACGCTAGGGAGATTAGTATAAGAAACTTGATATAAGCCACGCAAATTGGTAATGCGCTGGAACCTTGTCAAATTAACGCCCTTGTGACGTCATCAGCAAAGAAAAAGTACAGCTAACAAAATGTAATATTCTCATCTATACGTCACTATGACGTCACCAACATGGCCGCCAGGCGCATTACCAATTTGTGTGGCTTATAATTCAATATTTATGTGTTTCTACTAGCTGTCCCTTTTTATCAGTAACTTAAGTGACATAGATATAACATTACAGGTCCAAGCCCCCAGTCGTAAGATCTTCAAGAACGACCTGGGCCTGGTGCTCACTACGGAAGCGAAGCACGCCGCCATATCCACCCTGTTGGACAGACCATTTGAGTTTAAAGACAAACCTCTAGTTGTGCAGTATGAAGTTACCATGCAGGTCAGAAGATAACACTTAATCTATACTATTTATTAAGGATGTTACATGTTTAGATGGTAATCTGCGAAAGTAAAAGTCCGAGCATAAAAAAAACTTCAATGATAGGAAACAACAGATTCAGAAAGTGCTTTATGTTATGCATATTATGTTATGTTTATGTACGAAGTCGGAGGCAAGCGCTAGTCATTAGTAGGTATTATATTTACATTATAAAGGGACAAAACCGCGTATGTTTAAAATCATTGATATTTTAGAAAATACCAATGATTTTATTTAAAACAGATAGATCTAATGTACCTAATAAATACCTAAGCAAAGATTACTTTGTATTTAAACTTGAGACATTTAACAAGTCTGGCTCTTATATTATTAAACCACTTGGTTGGTTCACGTTAAAAATGCAGTGAGTCCGCATATTATTGCATAGATTGTTTTCATACCTAAATACGCATCTATAATAAATTACATTTAAATCGTTAGTGACATGAAAAAGTGTTTTAAGGTTTTGTGGATAAAACTATGATAAAACGCAGTCCTCGGTACGCGAATTCAACTGGTACTAGGTCGCTTTTTATTATATTTCATTATTTAGTTGTAACATGACGCTTGCTGTAGCTTATAATAATATAATAAGTAAGTCTTTATTGACGGGAGCAGACTAATTGGTTTATCGTCTCGACAGTTATGCCTTTACATATTTCTAACATAATAGCATAAGTTTGTGAAATTTTACCGTGTGTCGCGTCATTGTTAAACTTGTTTTATATTGATATTTATAGTTAAAATGTTAATAAATTCCCATGTTGTTAATTGAGGTCGAATAGGCATGGAATTAACATGCTACCACTCCATTCCCAAGAGTCTTGTTACAGACGGTTTAGGATCTGTTTCTACTAACTTAACTAATCAACACTAGTTGTGGCTAAATGACGTGTTGGTTTATTGACGGCAATAAATATTTAATTAAGTAAATGGAAAAACGAATTTCTTGAAAATAGCGCACACGACATATCGTTGGTACGCTTCAACTGATCGCCATGAAATATCTACTCACTTTTCCATTGTGAGGAGCTTGCTGAGATTTAATTGAATCGAGTCATCACTTAGTTATATTATCAGAAAACTGTATAAAATTTCGAGAAAATATAATCTACCTCATCAGACTAAGAACTACGTTTTTACACGCTTTATATTAGCTTCACTTGTATGTTTGTAACCGACTCCTTTAGACGCTATTTTGACCCACTTTAAACGGTCAGATTCTATTCAAATTTTGCACACTTGTCAAAGACCGATGACAATACAATAATTCGATTAAATAAAGCGTGTTTTTTAGTTTTTTAAATTATTTTTAATTATTTATCCCTTCATTGGAAAAGATTTTGCGAATATGCTAGATGTTAAAATTTTTTCTATATCTGTCCACCCATTCTATAATTAGCAGTCGTAATGATACAGATGTAAACAAACAGCACCCGCTGAATATGACTCGTGTGACGTCCATGTTCTATAAAAATGTACATAAAGTGTTGACGTGACGTGGGTGTAATCTAATATATAAAATTCACGTGTCACAGTGTTAGTTACCTTACTCCTCCGAAACGGCTTGACCGATTGTTCTCAAATTTTACATACATATTCAGTAGGTCTGAGAATCGGCCAACATCTATTTTTCAAACTTTTTTTTTTGTATGGCAAAACAACGTTTGCCGGGTCAGCTAGTATATTTATATAACAACATGTAAACAAATCGGTGCATATCTAATATATAAAATTCTCGTGACACAATGTTCGTTCCCATACTCCTCCGAAACAACTTGACCGATTCTTATGAATTTTTTATGTATATTCAGTAGGTCTGAATCATCATTCAATCAGCTACTATCTATTTTTCATGCCTATAAGTGGTAAGAGTGTTGTCCACTCCAGACATTTGTATGGCAAAACAACGTTCGCCGGGTCAGCTCTTACATCTTAATCTTGAATTAAAGCTTCAGTTTTTGTCAGTAAAACCCGCCTATATGATTACATACATAATGTATGTATGTAATGTTATTTACCGTTAAATGACGACCGCTATGTGAAATCTCCAGTGGCCAAGAAACTAGAACTTTTACCAGATTTTATCTGAACTAGAAAAGTTTAAAAGTGACAAATAATAATAACTGGGTATTAATTGGGTATTGTCTAGAGGAAGACCTAAGAGAAGATGGATGGACTGTATGAAAGAGGACATGAAAGAAAGAGGAGTTGACACAGACATGACGGCTAATAGAAGACTGTGGAAGAAAAAGACATGTTGCGCCGACCCCATATAATGGGATAAGGGCAGGAGGATGATGATGGGTATTAACAGATTTTAACCAAACGAGAAAAAAAATTATCCAATAAATAATAATAATTGCATGTCGAAACACGGGTCTTACCTAGTTAGTACCCATATGATAAAGTTGGAGAGACGCCAGTAGGCAGTAGTGCGTCGTCTTATTATAATATCGCAAAGTGCAACCACCCTCTGGGTATTTTGTTGTTTTGTGAAATTTGAAATATCATTTTACGTCACTGTGTCTTTGTATGGAATAAACAGAACATATTTACATTGGGATAAGACACACCCATTTGTACTGGTAGACTCACTGTTTATATTGTGATCTTTATTGCTGCCTTACTCTTTTGTGTAAGCGTGATGATATAGCATCTACCAGTATAGGTACATAAGTACCACATTTTACGATTAGACATTGCGCGGCTGCAGATACAAATTATGTTCAAATGTGTATTATAACATTACTAGCTGTAGCCGGCGATTTTGTACGCGTGGAATTCAGAACATTTTTCAGTGATGCTTCGCTCCTATTAGCTGCAGTGTGATGTTATATAGCTTAAAACCTTCCTCGATGAATATACTATCGAACTCGTAAGAATTTTTCAAATAAGACCAATGGTTCATGAGATTAGCGCGTTCAAACAAACAAACTATTCAGCTTTATAATATTAAATAATAAATAAATATTCATGGACATTTCACACAACGTCCTCTGGTCCCAAGCTAAGCTTTATATGCTTGTGATATGGGTACCAGAATACGGATATAATACATATACTACTTTTCTTTTGTAAATACATACTTATAATACATAGTAAACACCCAGACGCAGTACAAACATTTGTATGACAATGAAAAACATCACACAAATATTTGTCCTGACCGGGAATCGAACCCGAGACCTCGTAATCGGCAGTCCGTTATATGAACCACTACACCACGAGGCCCGTCAAATATTACATGATGATGAGTATTTGCAAAAAATCCTCATCATCATCACGCCATTTTCCCGTGCGGGTAGGCAGAGACTATAGAGCAACATCTGACTAATATCCAAGACTGTAATTTCATATTAATTATAAAGACACTTTCACGGCCTATAGTGTTACAATTTGTTTCGTCTAGTTACTAGTAGGTACATAACCCTCGAGGATCACAAATATTATAATAGGTTGAAACTATATTATTTTGTATACTTATATAACAGGAAGGTCAAAACTGTGGCGGTGCGTACATCAAGTTACTATCACGCGGTACTAACAACAGGGCTGAGCTGAAACAGTTCCACGATCAGACACCGTACACCATCATGTTCGGACCGGATAAGTGCGGCAACGATAACAAACTACACTTCATCTTTAGACATGTCAACCCTAAGAATGGTACCATACAGGAGAAACACAGCAAGAAACCAACGTAAGTTATAATAACGCTGTACTAATTATTATTTGGTGCATTATTTGAATAATTAAGTCCCTCAAGTTTGTAATATTCATGTTAAAATCTATTGTCCTTCCTACTAAGACTTCTTTTATACTATACTTAACCGACTTCAAAAAATGAGGAGGTTCTCAATTCGTCTGTACTTATGTTTTTTTTGTTTGTTACCTCTTAACTTTTAACTGGACAAAGTGATTTTAATGATTCTTTTTTTATTTGAAAGCTGGTGGTTCCCGTGTGGTCCCATTGACACGAGATCAGGGTCTTATGGTTATCACCTGAGAAATGAAAACCCTCAAATTTCAAAGGCATATGAAGTCATTTCAAACTTTTTTTTTATATACCTACTCAATTATTATGTACATGGTACAAACTTGTCGCTTATTTTTTGACTAGGTAATGATAAATGAATTGTCTATTAAATTAAAGAGCTCGTTTGGAAGACATCTACAAAGACAAGGAGCCCCACCTGTACACTCTAGTGGTGAGACCAGACAACACGTTCAGTGTGCTGGTGGACAGCAAGGAGGTGAACTCAGGCTCACTGCTGGAGGACTTCACACCACCCATCAACCCACCGGAGGAGATCGATGATCCTAACGACAAGAAGCCTGACTCCTGGGATGAGAGGGAGAAGGTAATATACTTAAATACTTAACAGCCCAACATCTTTCTCTCTCTCTCAACAACACTGTCACAACATCTTTGGTGAGAGATGGGGTAGTGGCGCTCGTATTATTAATCTTTAATTATCTTTAAACGTGAGTAGATAAGAGGCGAGTTGAACACCCGGCCCTGGACTGCACTGATAAGTGTTTTAAATGTACATACATAAAAAATCGTGCGCATATAACATCAAATAACAATGTTAAAATGTATTTATTTTTTTTAATTTTAAACTAGCAGCCTATTTTGTTGTTATTTTACCTATTGTGCAGAAATTACAAGAGTAATGTTTTCTCTCTTCTTTACTTACTTGTTATAAAACAAAGTCGTTATTTTTGTATGTATGTCCCTATGTGAGCTTATATCTTAAAAATTACTCAACGGATTTAGACGCGGTTTTTTTAATAGATAGAGTGGTATAAGAGGATGGCTTTTTTGTATAATTTGTTAAGATTTGGTTTATAAATTGTACGCGTACGAAGTTGCGGGGAACAGCTAGTATATAGTTAATATAATATTGTAATAATGTTATCAGATCGTGGACCCGACAGCCACCAAGCCTGACGACTGGGACGAGAGTGCACCAGCTCAGATCACAGATCCTAATGCAGTGAAGCCTGAAGGTTGGCTGGATGATGAACCGGACGTGGTCCCCGACCCTGAGGCTCGTAAGCCTGAAGACTGGGACGAGGAGATGGACGGAGAGTGGGAGGCGCCGCTCGTGGACAATCCGGCGTGTGCTGCAGCCCCCGGCTGTGGACCCTGGCAACCTCCCGTCATACCCAACCCTGAGTATAAGGTATTATCTACTAAACATGTTTCATGTATATTCTACTAATGTAGATAGCTGTTAGGATATTTGTTGCTGTTTACACTAAAACTATTGAATATAATTTAATGAAACTATGCAGTTATATTATAGCTTGTAGATCTGAATAATTTATACCATAATGCTAAAAGCCAAGGAGCGGGGCATTGACCATAAATGTGGCTAAATATGCAGACATAAGTAATATCACACACTAATGTTAGCCACTAGCTTCCTCTAATTTCATTTTTAGGGTTCCGTACCCAAAGGGTAAAAACGGGACCCTATTACTGAGACTTCGCTGTCCGTCCGTCCGTCCGTCCGTCCGTCCGTCCGTCCGTCCGTCCGTCCGTCCGTCTGTCACCAGGCTGTATCTCAAGAACGGTGATAGCTAGAGAGTTGAAATTTTCACAGATGATGTATTTCTATTGCCGCTATAACAACAAATACTAAAAATAAAATAAAATAAATATTTAAGGGGGGCTCCCATACAACAAACATGATTTTTAGGGTTCCGCACCCAGTATCTCAAGAACGGTGATAGCTAGACAGTTGAAATTTTCACAGATGATGTATTTCTATTGCCGCTATAACAACAAATACTAAAAATAAAATAAAATAAATATTTAAGGGGGGCTCCCATACAACAAACATGATTTTTTTACCGTTTCTTGCTCGATACTAATAACGTTGCCTTATGTTGCATAGATAATGGTACGGAACCCTTCGTGCGCGAGTCCGACTCGCACTTGACCAATTATTTAGTTAGAAGACTTTTTTCTAGCAATAGTATAAGTACATCTTAATCCAATTTTCTAGGATCCCACGTATGTACATTATATTTTTACTTGTTGAGCTGGAAGGCAGAATGTATATTGAATATATAAATGGTGATTTTAATACAAAATGTCGTCGTATCTGCAGGGTATATGGCGTGCGCCCCTCATCTCCAACCCGAACTACCAGGGCAAGTGGACCCCCAGACGTATACCCAACCCTGAATACTTCCGGGACGATCATCCGTTCAAGATGACACCTATTGTGAGTACACATTTATTCACTTTAATGATGAAACTTACAAAATGTTTAAAAATGTGAATTTTATCATCCCACTGTTGGGCACGGACTGTCTCTATTTCGGGAGGGCTTTCAGTCTACTATCTCGCACTGACCAGGCGTCTTGGTATAGTGTTTATTTATGAGAGTTTTTTCATCTTTGACACAGGATGTTATGTCCTTAATTTATCTCTTACAGCATCCTGGGGTGGAAATAAGATGGTGACGCTTATATTACGAATAATATAAATATCTTCTACTACTGTGTATATCATGTAACAGCACGCGGTCGGGTTCGAGTTGTGGTCCATGTCTCCGGCTCTGCTGTTTGATAACCTGGTGATCACTGATGATGAACAGCTCGCTGCACACTTCGCATTGCTCACCTTCCAACAGAAGAGGGACAAGTTATCCAGGGACTCGGTGAGAATTAACATGTTATATTGAATTTTATTCAACAGCGCATATTAAAGTGTTATTTCGAAGTTGGTTAAAAAAAATATTTTGAGAGGATTTTCAATTATTAATCATTTTGATGTAATTTTTGTGGGTATTACGAAAAAAATTTATAATTTGTTGGATATAGTGTTATATATTGTTAGTATTATAATTGAACACTTGTAAACCATCTAACTTCATACATGGCTGTGGTCAAACAACTATGTATACTTGTAATCCTTACTAATTTTTAAATGCGAAAATCGGAATTCAAAAATTGGTCAAGTGCGAGTCGGACTCGCGCACGAAGGTATCCGTACCGTACCATTATCTATGCAACATAAGGCAACATTATTAGTATCGAGCAAGAAACGGAAAAAATCATGTTTGTTGTATGGGAGCCACCCTTAAATATTTATTTTATTTTATTTTTAGTACCTATTTCTTGTTATAGCGGCAATAGAAATACATCATCTGTGAAAATTTCAACTGTCTAGCTAATCTAGCTATCACCGTTCTTGAGTGCCTGGTGACAGACGGACAGCGAAGTCTTAGTAATAGGGTCCCGTTTTTACCCTTTGGGTACGGAACCCTAAAAACTAAAAATCTTGACGAGTTTAAGTGTTAATGTGTGTAAGCAAACCATAGCGCGATTTAAAAGAACTGCACAACGCCATCTATCGCGTGATATGGTAAACTTCTGTTTGTTAAGGTTTAATTTCTAAATTTCACGCGTACGAAGTCGCGGGCAACAGCTAGTATGTTATAATTATACCGGTATATTGTATATATCAGCGTACATTATGGGGTCGTTTGTTACGCGCCACCAACTACTCGCCGGGCTGGTGGGCTCTCTACGCGCTCTACGTCGCTATACCGGTCACTCTCTATATCGTCTGTCTACTGAGAACTGTCGCACAGGTCCAAAATATAACTAGCTAGACATATACACGATAGACAGCTAACAATAATACTATTAAATATCGTTGATACAAATGGTAAGCAATACTAAATGTAAGTTGACGAGTGCTATATGTTATACGCAGCTGTTCCTGATGTTGTGTGTGTGTTGTATATTGTTTAAAGTGCTCAGTATTTACAATGACTATATTGTAATTGGCATTGTTCATAATTTTTGACCTGCTGTTTTTATATTTTTTCTTAGAAAATATAGACTATTTTTAGCAACTAATTTCAATATTATTGAAATATTCACTATATAAATTTGTTTAAAAATACTTTATATATTACTAGCTGACCCGGCAAACGTAGTTTTGCCATACCAAAAAAAAAATAATATTTCAAAAATAGATGTTGGCCGATTCTCAGACCTAGAGGATATGTACACAAAATTTCGGAAAAATCGGTCGAACCGTTTCGGAGGAGTACGCTAACTAACACTGTGACACGTGAATTTTATATATTAGATTTTAAAGTTTGTGACGTCATTGTTGCACGCAATCTGTGTATTGCTTTTTCCTGATAAATTTAAGACAGACTCTTTTCAAAGTTGATTTAACCCTAGGAACGCTTTAATATTTTAAGTCCTTCATTTCAAGGGCAAATAGAGATCATATGCTTTTTTGGAAAAATAATCGTTAATATAGCAAATTTTCCGAAAAAAACTAATGGATCATGATCAGAAACTCTATTCCCCAAAATGGTTTTCAAAATAATCAGTTTAAAAAAAATATGAACAATGCCAATTGTAGAGTATGCGCTAATGATTGTGGAATATAAATACATAAAGGTTGCTTTCCATTTAGTTAACACAGAGGGACTCTGCGTTACATTGTGAAACACTGCCAAACACTGTGTAAAAGTTTAAATGAAACAGCTAGTTGTCTCAAAATAACACTAGAGTGCACACAAAAAACTTATTATTACCGTCGTAGAAGAAATTGTTATCATCATCTATAAATATCTCACTTTTATTTATAAAGCAACCATATTTCGCCACATTATCAGGGCTCACTTTAATAGTGCAAATATTTATATTTGAAGATTTTTATTAAATTTTAATTAGCAGTAACAGACAAGCTCAATTTAATAATCTCAAATAATACTACTAGAAACTACCGTAAATCGAATCGAATCTACCAATCTAAATAATTAAAACTCATAGGTAGAGAAAAGAATTCTCCTCTTATTTGTTGGTAATTCTTGCTAAGCATCTGTCAAACACCACTTTTTCGAGTGTCGAACAGTGTACGGCTGTGTTCAACAGTGTCGTTGATGGAAAGCGTTATAGCGAGCACTGCGTTACACTGCGTCACTTTTTGTATTAATTGGAAAGCAACCATAGTTACATAGTGCAAGGGATTATTTTACGTTATATATTAGCCTGTTATCGCATACGTTTCGTCGATTGAATGAAAATGTGGTGGGTTATTCAGGTGGGTATTTTAACATTAATTTATATTATGTCTGTATAAGTATAATAGTGTGTTTTGTTTTAGTAGCGCTAGTGCTAGTTATATATCTCCCCCAGGACTCTGTGGTGGAGCGTGGTCTGAAGTATGCTGGTGAGAACCCCTGGGTGTACGCGCTCATCATCATTGGTACTTTCATTGTGGTGGGACTTGGTGCATACATGTGCTGTGGACCTAAGACTGTAAGTAACAACATTACGTTATATTGTGTACTACTCATTATTTATAGGTATTAACTACTATATACACTAGTTATAAAAATTTTACAAATAATTTGTTAACTACCCGTAAATTTAAAAAAAAACTCTATTTATTACCTTAAATTTTCATTAAGTGATTGAAATTTGAACTATTTCATGAAGATGAGATATTTTTCTATGATTATTGATATATACTCATAATAACATAGATTAAAATGTAACTTTATTGATATATTATAGGAGTCAGATGTAGACGCGAAGAAGACTGACTCAGTGGTGGAGGACGACCCTCACCAGTCGGAGGGGGAGGACGAGGGTGCGGAGTTAGAGCAGGATGATGTACAGGAACAGGCTGACAGTACTGAGGGGGAACAACAGGAACAGGTAATACTAACTTACTAAGCATGATATATTGTCGTATGAGGGTAGTTTGTGATGATATTGTATCATATGTTGGAATAATAAGTAAGATATATTAGTATACTGAGTAGTTGATAAAAATATTAAAACAGTTATGTGATTAGTAAAGTTATCGAATGTTATTTTAATAAATAGCTTATATTTGTTACAGACACCATTAGTGGACTCGGAAGCTGCGGGCGATGGTCAGCGGAAACGCAAACCACGCAAGGAGTAGAACATTAGTTATACATAGATACATAGTGTGGAGAGTGTATATCTACTGAGTGTTTGGAGAGTGTTTACTATTAGTTGATCTGTGTGTACATTGTAACAAACAACTTGTCATAATAATATATCTATCACAAACATTGCATTAGTGTATTTGAAGAAGATAATTACAAAAAAAGTATTTACATATTGTTGGTGTAACAATCAAATATTGCCATAAAAGTATTGTGTGAGGGTAGAATTTCACTACCAATTATTATGAAAATACCCGACAATTGTATCAGATTTATATAGCGATGTGAATATGGTAAACCAAGTGTGGTGTCAGAGTTGAAAGATGTAGTGATAGTACCAGCTATGTGCATTCAGTTAATCTTCTTATATATAAAATTCACGTGTCACAGTGTTAGTTACCGTACTCCGAAACGGCTTGACCGATTTTTATGAAATTTTACATGCGTATTCAGTAGGTCTGAGAATCGGCCAACATCTATTTTTCAAAACTTTTTTTTTAGTATGGCAATACGTTTGCCGGGTGAGCTAGTATTCTATAAATAAATAAATATTCATGTACATTTCACACCACGTCCTCTGGTCTCAAGCTAAGCTTATTATGCTTGTGCGATATTAATATTGAATTTATAAAATACATGTACATAACAACACCTCGAAATATATTCACTAAATATTTTTAACAGAACTCAAATTACAGTTGGTATTCTGATTTCTTTATAGCTATATAAATAAACATCCCTTGGTCCAAAACTAAGCTCATCACTTGTGCTATGTCGGTAGAACGATTTAATAAATATCATCATCATCATCATAACATCACGCCTTTTTCCCATGGGGGTAGGCAGAGACTATAGAGCGCCATCTGCCACGATCGAAGCACACTTCCTTGGCTTCATCCACACTCATACATCTGGTCATAATAAAATTTAATAAATAGTTTCTTATTATAATGAGGGTACTTCTAATTTATTGTATGCCACTTTAAACTCAAAAAGAATCAAACCCAACCAGAATTTCTAATCCGTTCAGTATATTATTAAAGTAATTTAATATTTTGCAATTGACATGCTGTGCTTTTACTTAATACATCAAATTATGGTGGAAAAAGTGATTACCGCAAGCGGGACTTGAACCCACGACCTCGGAATACCGTTCCGTAGCTATGCAAACTGAGCTTAATGCGGTCGTGCTAACAGTAACCAAATTAGATTACCACAATCGTCACTCGATTAAGTTTACGTCGTATTTCGATTCAGTTCAGTATATGTATAGTGTGAAGTTGCGTAGTATAATGTATGTTACTTTATCTCTACTTATCTCTTAACATTGCTATTTACTTTAATAAGCCGCAACTTGTGCTCTCATCACCTATTTGATTTGATTTTAATATCTTATATATAAAATTCACGTGTCACAGTGTTAGTTACCGTACTCCTCCGAAACGGCTTGACCAATCTTTATGAAATTTTACATGCATATTCAGAAGGTCTGAGAATAGGCCAACATCTATTTTTCAATCCCCTCCCCACGCTCCTCACTAGCTGACCCGCAAAACAACGTTTGCCGGGACAGCTAGTAACTAATAGAATTTAGGTATTCACATAACTATGTGAATTGTGTTTTCTAACGTCTTTCGAAGATTTTAATGTATAGTAGACCTCTGAAATTGTAGAACTGACTGAGTTTATATATTTTTACGTATATGTTGTAAAGTAATCTTGATAGATGGCGTTGTACGTAAAAATATATAAACTCAGTCGAGTGACAAATGTGGTGATTAAATTGAATGTTGCTAGCACGACCACAATAAGCTCGGTTGGAAAGAGCTTCGGAACGGTATTCCGAGGTCGTGGGTTCAAGTCCCGCTTGCGGCAGTAAAATTTTTCCACATAATTTGATTTGTTAAGTAAGGCATAGCATGTCAATTGCAAAATCAATAAATTACTTTAACAAAATATTGTTTAAAATTTGATACGTTAAATCTTCGGAAGTGTTTAGAAAACGATATCTATATCATTATAGTACATAGATTTAGCACGAAAATTGTATGTTTGTGTCTCTACGTATCTTGATTTAGTTATCGATAAAGTATCGATCGTTGTGTTGTGTGAGTTTGGTCATCAATTTAGTTAAACTAAAATTATAAAGCAATGTAGTTATTATTTATTATTACATTGTTGTGCCTAATAAGATATTAGTATAATCATTCTGCAATATACATAAACATCATGTGATGTCATCTAATAAACGCCCGGGACGTCATATTGTTACCATGTGACGTAATATTATTATATAAAATATTTGGCCATGTTTTTTATTTATTTGATTATATTCACAAATATAATGTACTAGCTGCCCCGGCAAACGTTGTTTTGCCATACAATTCTGTATAAAATAAAATTTCATCAAAATCGGTCCAGCCAATTTGTAGCCTATGTGTTATTCTGATGTATAAGCTATATTGTGGTAAAGTTTCATTCAAATCCATTCAGTAGTTTTTACGTGAAAGAGTAACAAACATCCATACATACATCCATACTTACAAACTTTCGCCTTTATAATATTAGTAGGACTAACACTCACTGTATAGAGAACAGTAATAACAACAACAGGCTGACGAGATATACACATAACATGTTTTAAATATAATATAAACACATGATGTAATAAAATAAAAAACATTTTCTTTCTTTCTGATGTCACATTGAAACAGGGGGGGGGGGGGTTCATGAAGATACATGTCGTATAATGACAGGGTAAGGTTACGAGATAATTAATGGAAAGCCCATAATTATTACTACCAAAGAGTAGGTAGGTGAACAATAATGTGTTGCTTGGAATATATGTGTGCCCTGGTTATAGCAATATGTAAAGGGGTTTAACAAAATATTTTTCGTATCGCTGATAATTGGAATAGGTACATGATATTAATATATTATCTGATATTTAGAAGAAAATAGATTTTATAATAATATGTATTTAATTTAGGTTTTCTTGTCGCAATAACCGCTAACTTGTAGCTATTAGTAGTAAATATAATAATATATGTGTGGAACAAATAATGTAATGTTTATATATGGGTGGTACGTTCGTTTATGCATTTATTTGTATATAATTTGACAACTGTTTCATAAATATACCTACAATGTATATTGTTGTTTTATTTAATGTTTTATCCCTGCACTGCAAATTCGTTGATAGAACAAGAGACAATGAATAAGGCTACAATTTCAATGGTTATTTGTTCTTATCTTCCATGGTCAATACTTTGATTGACCAAAAAAAAACAATTATTATCGATGATAACTGAACATGGATGTTTGTTCTGTGACCAAGTGTTTGCTGTTTATTACAAACCATAGTTATAAACACAGACACAAGAAGTTCTTGACTTGTGAACATAACCATCAATATACCATTATTAGCGTCCATCAATATGCTATTAGTTGTTCTTATCTTCCATGGTCAATACTTTGATTGACCAAAAAAAAACAATTATTATCGATGATAACTGAACATGGATGTTTGTTCTGTGACCAAGTGTTTGCTGTTTATTACAAACCATAGTTATAAACACAGACACAAGAAGTTCTTGACTTGTGAACATAACCATCAATATACCATTATTAGCGTCCATCAATATGCTATTAGTTTAGCTTAAGTAACATTAAAAATATCAAACAAAAGTCATTTCTTTTACAAGCTTTAATAGTTACATAAAGTTAGTTAAAAATATAATAAATTAATATAGTGTGTCTCAAGAACAAAATGTCACCAGATTAAACATAAAATACATTAACGCGTTCAATGCTGAATAATTTGCGAATTTATAGCCAATGCTAAGAAAAAAGTCATTCGCCCAGGTGCTCAAGTCCACTATTTTGGAACAATTGTCATACCGGCACAATACCGGCACGATACCGTTGCAATTGAAGTCAAATATCCGTAGTGTGCTATATGCCGTCATAACGGTCTTTCAATGGTAATAGAATTGTCGATCTCTTTTATCTATGCATTGAATTTTCGGTCTCTTTTATCTATGGATTGTGTTAGAATGGTATGTATGTGTTGCCGTTTTTAAAAAATGCGTTAGTTGAAGTGATTTTCGAAAAACTACTAATAAATTTAAACATTTAATCATGCTAGACTTCGTTTAAATATATTTGTACATACTATTTATTAGTATAAAAAGCAATGTGAAGTTTAGGAGATTAGTAAATTGCAATAAATTACAAAGAACAATTTCTAATATTTCTATCTATCTATTTTTTATTTATGGCAATCTGTCGACACAGGACAATTTAAAAATATTACTGTCAAATTCAAAATAGCAGACTACCGAAACATTTCAGTCATTGAATTGCAATTGTGAAGCAGTTGTGTACGAGACTAGCAATTTATGTCACTTTGACAATTGTAAGACAATGATGAAGTCGTTATGACGACACATTAATAGTAGACTACCAAAAACTTTACTATTGCACCATAATGGTACAGTTGTGACACCGTTGAAATACCCGACTCAGGGCCCAGTGCTGAAAACGCGTATGTGCGTTCAAAAAATTTTTCGCGTAGTGCTAAGAACGCTTATAAGCGTTCATAGAAAACTCGCGTAGTGCGGCTGGACGCTATAGCGCGTTGTCTTTTACCTTCCCGCAGTGCGGCCGACGCTTATGTGCGTTCGGTAACTTTCGAGTTTTATGACTGTCATATAACAATTACGGGTCATATAAAGGTGTTGGATGGATAAAGGTGCTTCCACACTAGTGTTTATTTGTAAGAGATTTTGTGAAGTTTACGCCATAATATACCTTCGTTCGGTTTTGTTAAAATAGTAAGTTATACCTTAATAAAACAGTAATAGTAAAGGTACCTTCTCCCGAAAGCCCTTTTATTCCTAATTTTTTTTATTTACGACACTTCGCCCGCCTCGTAATAGACACCATTTATAAATAGACTAAAACTACCTATTACTTTAGTTAAAAGAGCGAGTCATAATAAAATTATTTCAATAATCTATTGTACTAAATTAGGTTATTGTAGACGGGCTTCGTGGCGTAGTGGTTCATGTACTGGACTGCCGTTCACAAGGTCGCGGGTTCGATTCCCGCTTGGGACAATTATTTGTGTGATATTCATAAATGTCATACAAATGTTTGTACTACGTCTGGGTGTTTTCTATGTATTTTAAGTATGTATTTACAAAAGAAAAGTAGTATATGTATTATATCCGTATTCTGGTACCCATAACACAAGCATAATAAGCTTAGCTTGGGACCAGAGGACGATGTGTGAAATGTCCATGAATATATATTTATTGTTGTCGTCGCCGCCGCCCCCCCCCCTGCAAGATTCGTAGCAGAAACCTGACTAGTGTGTAGTCTCCTTTACAATTCCACATTTTACGACCGCTTCGAAACAATAGACACCCAGAATACACGCTATAAACGCACAGGCTGGCGCACCTCGCTTGCCTACAGATTTTTTTTTGTATGGACGCGTATACGCGTCGGCCCGCACTTGGTGAAGATCAGAAAAACGCGCATAAGCGTTAGCCGCACTGAACGTATTAAATGTTGGGTCACTTTAATAGACACGACCTTAAAAATAAAATTAATAAAATTGTACTCCTACTAATCTTCAAAAATCCTCTGAAGCTTACAAGGATAAGTAAAAATATTTGGTAATTTTACTTTGGCAATAATAACATTTTAGCATAATTACTGCAAGCACATTAAATAAAGATATGGCAATCATAAGATATTATCACAAAAAGATAGAGGCAGTGAGTGTCACAGTACTACATCTCTAGCTTCATCTATATGTTCCCGTTTATGAATTATTTCACAAAACATAAGTAACAAATACATTAAACTAAGAAGTAAAATAAAAGGCCACAACAATATGCTCAATGTCATGTAGTCACACAACTGTAGACCAAATGGTCTGTTCTCATTTCTACATACATTGTCATATATAAGTTCAGTTTGCCTCGACACATCTATCCAATTGTATGTTCGTCTTATTGTTCTGTTACACTCAAAGGGACACATTATTCTTTTATTTTCAATGTCTTCTATAGCCTCTTTGATCCCATTAATGAGACTATTGGCAGTGGGCTCAGTCAGGATAGGCCTCATGCTATTAGGCAGCACTTCTGGAATGCCACCAACATTGGTAGACACCACTCTTAAACCACAGGAAGCAGCCTCAACTATTGCCATACAGAATGCTTCAGTCAAAGAGGTGTTCAAGAATATATTGCCCTTGACTAGTTCATTTCTCACTTGTGAATGTTTGAGATTACCTAACAGTGTCACTTGGTCTTTATGTTCTAATTTCTCTCTCACTTCCTCCAGCAGCCACATCTTGTTACCTTCACCACCAATGATAAATCGTAGGTTAGGGTACTCCGGGCACATCTTTGATATTATTTTAGCCATTAAATCCACACCCTTTCTGTAAACCAACCTTGACATTATTATCACAGTTATATAATTAGGGTCTATCTTACTTGGATCAGGTGTGAAATAGTAAGCATCCACAGCATTAGAAATGACAGTCACTTTGTCGGTGGGCACGTTGGCTCTGAGCACTGTGTTTTCTTTCCCAATGTTGGACACACAGATGCAGTGATCACACTCAAACAAACACAATTGTAAATACTTATTAGTTAGAACTGCAGATGTGTCGGCAAAACCAAACAGACTATGATCAGTAAATACTGTTTTGAGAGACATCAGTTTAGCTATGATCGCTACCTCGTGACCTAGCACACTGAATGCTGAATGAAAATGAACAATTTCAACTTTTTCTCTGATCAGTATATACCTAGTGAGTGGTATGTTACAGATCATTGTTGGTAGGACACACTGGGCATAGAACACTCTTATAGGCAGGTAGTACACCTTGAGGCCACATGTCAAGTAACGTATCCCAGTCCTTTGTCCATAACTGTGAGTTATTATGATAACTTTGTGTCCTTGTTTGATCAGACATAGTGACAAGTTATATATGTGTGCCTCCACACCACCAGTATTCGGGTAAAAGAAGTCTGACACCATGCAAATAACATGTCTCTTCTTATTTGACTCCTGTGGATAAATTATCATTTTAGTTTATATGCATATACAAGAAAAAGTTGATCAAGTGACATGAAATTAAATGGTGGTCTACCTATGAGACACCAACTACATATTATTAGCAATAATCAATAACATTTACTATCAAATATGAATGAGATTACCTTTCTTTGTGGGTTCATATTGTTGTTGGTTTACTGACTCGACTAAATAATAGCGCTCTGTTTGAAGTCACATGAGGAATTTATTGTTGCCTCAGAGCTGGTGATACATCTACAATACAACATTTACATTCTATATGCATTTTCTGAACTTCATAGTTACAAAACATTTCATTAGTATCACTCAAGCCAATGTGACTACTTTTGTAAACAGCAACTAATTGTGGTATCGAGAATGGGAAAAATAAATAATTTAAATATAAACATCTGTAAAAGAAAGGAATGAAACTGCATTAAAATGCAATGCAATTGAATGCAATACAACAAAACCGAAACACACTGAACACCTATAGAGAACACACAATGATAATCTATACTTCGTGACAAGACCGCTGATTTGACACAAATGACAGCTGACATAACTCAGAATTGAAGGATGAATGACACTGACAGCTACGTAGGTTCTCTAGCGTATGGTGCTAGCCACGAAGTATAGATAGAAGGAGTCCGAACGGTATAGGCTTTTCCATAATATTTCGTGTACACAATAATAAACCCAGATCATAGTTCTATTTTCTGCCACTGGCTGCGCAAGTGTTCAGGGCGTACCGATGCTATTATTATTATTACATGTAAACACCGCTGGCTCGTGAATGTTGAATTTAATTTAATTAAATACATAATATTATTTTATTTATTTATTTATTTAAAATTAGTTGTAATAAATAAGAAAGAATAAAAGCGTAAGAATTCAAACGAGTACTCCTCTAAAAATCTGTCCCTTAAATTGAGACCATTCGTTCAACATTACGTTCGGACTCCTTCTGTCTATACTTCGTGGTGCTAGCTTAAAGCTTATATACCAATTATTACGGGATAAAATCTTTTTAACTTATTTTCTCAAAAGTTTCTCAGCTTAGAATTAATCTAGGAAATCCGAAATCTGAGTTTCCCAGGAGTGAAATGTATACGAATATTACAAAGCTGAAAATCATCGAATCACTAGTCCTATTTGAAAAATTATTTCAGTTTCATCACGGGTTTCTTTCAGTATATCTATCGAGGAAGGCTTTAGGGCCCATAGCCTTCCTCGTTAATTGTACTATCTATAGTATATAGTCCCCGTTTTCCAATCAGCGCATTATGCGGCACAATGCTCAACGTTGAGTGTTCCAATTACAGCATCGCATCGCACAATCGAGCACTCTCAAAAGTGATGCGTGCAATCCATACCAACTTCAGCGACAGAAAATTAACAAATATTTTTTCTTTAAATTGGCATTGATTGAAATTTTATTTATATATTATTGTTAGTATTATTATTTTTTGTTAAAAAAATTTAAGGCTTTCCTTTCGTCGGAGTTTTCTGGAAATATTCAAAGTTAATTCAAGCTGTGTTAAAAAATAAATAAATATAAGTATGTATGGATGAAGGTATAAACAATGACTTTTTTTATATTCCACACTTATAATGTGAATACAATGTTTATTTTAGAATTTTTTTTTTCAACACTGAACTTAGCGCACTCTGCTGGCGCATTTTAAAACTAATTCACGTTCCAATTAAGCGTCAGCATTGTGCGGCAATGTGCGGCACTGAGTCGCATTATGCTCTGCCATTGGAAAACGGGGAGTATAAGCTATATAACATCACGCTGCAACTGGAGCGAAGCATCAGTGAAAATATTTGCAAAAACGAGGAATATATCCATATTCTTCTGTTGCATGCGCTGCGATGGTGCTTTGTTTTCGTAAGTCCCATGCGTACGAAGTCGCGGGCGACAGCTTTCTTATGGAAGTTTTATTACGTACTACTTTGACGTACTGGGTCATTCCCAGTCCTCCACACCCCGTCGTCCACAGTGTGGAGGAATGAGAATAGTGTGGACGAATGGGAATAAAAAGGGTGTGGAGGGAAAGGTGCCGTTTATTCCCAGTCCTCCACACTATAGTGCAGGAGCCGACACTAGAAAAAGTTAAATTTTAAAAAGATGAGTTGGACTTCTAAATGTTTAATTAGGACTGTTTATGAGATATTAAGCCATCAAAATATATCGTAAAAAAAGTTGCAAAGTTATACTGTCAGCTTTTAAATTGTAGATTTACCAGCTGCTCTGTGTCTAGCCAACCGGAGTCGCCGATAAGAGATAACAATAGATTTTAAGGACAATAGAGTCGTAAAATCTCATCTCCATTGAATCATAGCTAGACAAGAAGCACAATTAAAAAGCTCTTAGGAATATTTATGAGTAAGTTGTAAAGAAAAATCATACAAATTTTTAGACAAGTATAAAATATTATTTCTATTAAAGCGTGATCATTTATAATTTACAACAATTAAAAAGAAAGTAAATATTATGATCTAAGATAATTTGTATCACAGAATAGTTTTATCACATAATGGACAATAATTTGAAAGTGTAAATACTTTCGTCGATGTTTTCGTTCTTCAAACTATTTACTTTTGAGGTGTAAGTATTTGGTACACAAGTAAACGTTGAAGTTACTAACTTTCTTTAAGTATTGAATATAGTCGCTTCAATTTTATTTTTCTCAAAATCTGGCAAACATTTATGAAGCGTTTCTTCTATAATCCGATCATCCTGAAGCAAAAAACATAATATGTAAGTCACATTAATAATGTAATAAATAAAAATAAATAATGTAAAAAAATAATATAATAATATAATGTATTTTTATTTTGTAATTTTATATTTAAAAATATAATTTTATAATGAGTTTAAATAAAGAATACCACTAATGTATTAATAATAATATATCTAAAATGTGTACAAACTACTTACTTTAATTCTCAACACTCCACTGCACTTAAGGGCCTACATCAATATTATCGTATATCATCGCCGACACGTAGCCAGTAGGCACAGAAAATGAAGAATTAGGGATACTTTTCCTATTTACTCAAAATCTACTAAATATATTTTAATTCTGATTTACGTGTTTCTATATATAATAGTTACTTATGTTTTTAAAGTTATTTCATTAGTTAATACGCGATAAAAGACCGACAAATGAAAAAAATAAAAAATTAGAGAGGTTGTTTCGCTAAGATTTTCTATCGAGAAAACTTTTTTCAATCGCGTTTCTGAGTTTATGCGATCCTAGATCATATATTGAAAAAACATATACTTAAAAATTAGAACTCTAGCCATTCAATCTAAAGAAACAATGAAAACTTCGTACGTAGAAAAATGCACGAAGCTATTTTGGTATCCTCTTAACACCACCTTTTAATTTATTTTAGCTACAAGCCCAAACAAATAATCCACTTTTATGGAATCTTCTTTTATAATATTGTCGACCACCATGTAGTAAGACAGTCCCATGTCTCCTTTCGATATAGGACAAGGTTGACTTTTCAGTCGAGCCACTTGGTGTACCACTTTGCTTCGACATAATTTATCGACTGAAAGTAATGGTAATCCACATTCTTTAAAACATACTCGTAAATATTCCTAAGAGCTTTTTAATTGTGTTTCTTGTCTAGCTATGATTCAATGGAGATGAGATTTTACGACTCTATTGTCCTTAAAATCTATTGTTATCTCTTATCGGCGACTCCGGTTGGCTAGACACAGAGCAGCTGGTAAATCTAACAATTTAAAAGCCGACAGTATAACTTTGCAACTTTTTAGGGTTCCGTACCCAAAGGGTAAAAACGGGACCCTATTACTGAGACTTCGCTGTCCGTCCGTCTGTCACCAGGCTGTATCTCAAGAACGGTGATAGCTAGACAGTTGAAATTTTCACAGATGATGTATTTCTGTTGCTGCTATAACAACAAATACTAAAAATAAAATAAAATAAATATTTAAGGGGGGCTCCCATACAACAAACATGACTTTTTTACCGTTTCTTGCTCGATACTAATAACGTTGCCTTATGTTGCATAGATAATGGTACGGAACCCTTCGTGCGCGAGTCCGACTCGCACTTGGCCAATTTTTATTTTACGATATATTTTGATGGCTTAATATCTCATAAACAGTCCTAATTAAACATTTAGAAGTCCAACTCATCTTTTTAAAATTTAACTTTTTCTAGTGTCGGCTCCTGCACTATAGTGTGGAGGACTGGGAATAAACGGCACCTTTCCCTCCACACCCTTTTTATTCCCATTCGTCCACACTATTCCCATTCCTCCACACTGTGGACGACGGGGTGTGGAGGACTGGGAATGACCCGACGTACTAATTGAAGGAAAAAGCTCTATGCGAAACATTGTTCTGAAATCACATATATTATTAGGGACCTATGACAATGCAATATCTAGTGTAAAATAATATTCCGTATTTTCAAGCGTGTTTTTTAATTTTTGAAATGAGTAAATTATTTTTGTCACTTATTTTATTAAATTGAATTTTTATACATTATTCAGGAAACTAATCTTAACGTTTAAACTAATCTTAACTTAAATGCAGACGGTGAAAAGTAAAACAGCTATGATATTTAGATTCAAATGTACATTTCAAATCTTTATTCTGCATTAGAGTTTTTATAGGTAATAGAAAATTCAATTAACTTTGCCGAATTGCGTTAATGACACTATAAATATTAATGTTTTAGACGTGATCTGTTGTTTTAGTTTAATTTTAGAAGTAGAATTGCTACCAACGTAAGTAGAAATAATCACAGTTAATAAAGGGACGCACAAGTCTAACACGTTTTGTTATTATATTCTTCTTCTTCTTCTTCAGCCTCTCTCCGTCCACTGTTGGACATAGGCCTCCCCCATAGAATGCCACAACGCGCGGTCCTGTGCCGCCTGCATCCAATGTCTCCCCGCGACCTTGACGATATCGTCGCTCCACCTTTTGGGGGGGGGGGGGGGCAACGCTGCGTCGTCCGGTACGTGGTCGCCACGTTATGTTATTGTATACGTGGTGTTAATAAATAAACTTACATTATTTTCAATGAATGCTAACAATTTCATAGTTTTTTATTAGACTGTGATGATAGAAGAAGAAGGTTAACGTCCAAATATATTAAGATGTATCGTTGTATAACTTAGCAGGAAATTTTCATTTGCACTGCGTACCTAACACATCGACTGTGTGACTGCTATTACTTTTTATTTAATTTTAACATTGTAATAATGTTTTACATGGACAGCTTTGTAAATACTTAGGTACCTAGTTACTTAATACGCACTTGGTGATAACCTAGTTAAGTGGGAGGCGTTAGGTTGTGACCGTTGTGATTCAGAGTAGGCACAAGTTGATGGTCATATCTTAATGAAAGTCAGAGTAAAGACACAGCAGACAGCAGATTAGTATTGAACGAGCTAACGAGGCGGTATGTTGTGTTGGCTGTGTGTCTGTGTCGGGTTCAGTGTCGCCGCAGCAGCAGACACTAAACCTCATATTGTATTTATTTTAGCCGATGATTTAGTAAGTAAATTAACTTGTTTCATTATTCACCTATTTATTAATGTCAGTATAAAACTTTAACATTAATTAACTGTTGATGTACCGCTATACTTAATCCTAATTAATTAAATTTTGTTGTTTTACTAAATATGTGTACCTACCTAGCTACGATATTAAATGTAGATATGCTAGTAATCTTCACCAGTTCTGAATATAGTACGTGAAAATGCAGACTGGAAAGCTTACAAATAGCCATAGAAATCTGTCACCAAAATAAGCATGTTATAAAATAAATAGCCTTCTTACCTAATTCAAAATTGAAAAACACGCTTGAAAATGCTGATTTTTTTGTTTTAATTGTTGCGTTGTCATCGGGCCTTTATTAATAATATCTAGCGACCGAGCTTCGTTCGAGTGGTGTGGCCAAAAAGAAAAAAAAAATCCTAGCTAGATCGATTTATCGCCCTCGAAACCCCCTATATACTAAATTTTATGAAAATCGTTGGAGCCGATTCCGAGATTCCAATTAATACTTACAAGAATTGCTCGTTTAAAGTATTAAGGGCCTACATCAATATTATCGTATATCATCGCCGACACGTACATATTAACACAGCCAGTAGGCACAGAAAATGAAGAATTAGGGATACTTTTCCTATTTACTCAAAATCTACTAAATATATTTTAATTCTGATTTACGTGTTTCTATATATAATAGTTACTTATGTTTTTAAAGTTATTTCATTAGTTAATACGCAATAATAGACCGACAAATGAAAAAAATAAAAATTTTGTGAGGTTGTTTCGCCAAGATTTTCTATCGAGAAAACTTTTTTCAATCGTGTTTCTGAGTTGATGCGATCCTAGATCATATATTTAAAAAACATATACTTAAAAATTAGAGCTCTAGCCATTCAATCTAAAGAAACAATGAAAACTTCGTACATAGAAAAATGCACGAAGCTATTTTGGTATCGTCTTAAGATGTGTGCAAAATTACAGATCAATCCGACTACTGCAAGTGAGTGAAAATCACTTTCAAAGATTCGGTTAAATAGATTAATACATTGATAGATACGTACCAAACTAATATAAACAGGTTAAAAAACAAACTTATGCAAGTCTAAGCACAAAATAAGACAAACTGCAGGCAGGGACAAGTCTATGAGAAAGAGGACGTCGTGAGTCGTTCTGTTGATGAAAACTCATATCAGGGATATGGGGTAGTGACGAGTTCTTAACTAACTAACTACCAACCAGTTTCATGTCACGTGGGCATGTGTCTAGTTACTATGATACGTCATGAGTAGGTACGGTACTTATTTCATGAGGATAGTGGATAGACCAAAGAGTGGAGTTTAACCAATAATACTACAGACTAGGTACTTCACATCACCATAACTTCGACTTTTTAAATAAATCATACCTCGATTGTTTTATTTGAAACTAATTATATAGAAATACTAGCTGACCCGGCAAACGTTGTTTTGCCATACTAAAAAAAAATTTGAAAAATAGATGTTGGCCGATTCTCAGACCTACTGAATATGTATGTAAAATTTCATAAAGATCGGTCTAGCCGTTTCGGAGGAGTACGGTAACTAACACTGTGACACGTGAATTTTATATATTAGAAGATTAAGATGTTATGACGTGATGTGGTGCATACATAAAATTCAACTTAACAACTTAGTTATATCATATCACTACAAAAACTCAACAAATGTTAAACTTAAAAAATACTGGATCGGATTTAATGATTATCTCAGCCAAATTGGCTGAGATTGTCTATTATAGACAGTATAATTAGTATATAATATCTTACATGTATACTAAAATTAAAATATTATTAACTATGTAGTTAAAAATATTAAAATAAGTAGGTAGGTATGTATAGAGATGTGGAAAATATTAATCTACCTCTGCTTGCTGGTGACAGGATAGAATATCCTGAGTGGCTGGTTCGTAGATCAATACTTATAAGTAGAGGGATGGACATTACAAATAGACCTCATTCTTAGGTCGGATCATTACCAACAGGGAAAGTATTTCAAACATTTTCTGGCAGTTTGCCGCGCATACTACCTCACTGTGATGTCACTGGCGGGCACTTTCTACGCAATGTAGGCTGTTTTAAACTACCTAGGCACACTTTATTATTTTGTGCGTACAGAATTGCTACTATACTCGTATATGTCACTAGCACTTTGTTAGTTTTAGCCATACTTGATCATAAATTCAAAATCAAGTTTTTGTGTTTTAAATATTTAGGCAAGATTAACCAACTCTTCTAAGCTAGCTGTTGGTTTTATTTTAGTTAAGTTTTTGACGCATCCGATTTAAAATTATTAGGTACCTACGTAAGTGTTTTCAGCGAATTACTTATGTACGTATTATAAATACTTATAATAACAATTACTTACAATAGATATAAGTACTAAACAAATTAATAGGTATGTTATGTCGTGTGTGCACATATTGGTGGCAACGACCGCGACACAATGGTGCCTATTCTATGTGCAGAACTAAATTTAACTTAACTAAAAAATGAAAATTGAGAGCGTCAATAACACAATTCGGCAATGTTAACAGAACTTTTTTAATATAAAAACTGTTTATTATAGACTAACGATTTTAATTAATATAAATGTGTGCAAAAAAATAGCCAAACATTTAAGATAGGTACAGCAATAACTGTTTTCATTTTTTAGTTAAGTTTAGTTCTGCACATAGAATAGGCACCAATATCACACCAAATAAGTAATTAAAGAAGTTACTGTAGGTATTCAATTGTTCATAATCGCAGACTTAAGGGCCTACATCAATATTATCGTATATCATCGCCGACACGTACATATTAACACAGCCAGTAGGCACAGAAAATGAAGAATTAGGGATACTTTTCCTATTTACTCAAAATCTACTAAATATATTTTAATTCTGATCTACGTGTTTCTATACATAATAGTTACCTATGTTTTTAAAGTTAGGTATTTCATTAGTTAATACGCGATAATAGACCGACAAATGAAAAAAATAAAAAATTTGAGAGGTTGTTTCGCCAAGATTTTCTATCGAGAAAACTTTTTTCAATCGCGTTTCTGAGTTCATGCGATCCTAGATCATATATTGAAAAAACATATACTTGAAAATTAGAGCTCTAGCCATTCAATCTAAAGAAACAATGAAAACTTCGTACATAGAAAAATGCACGAAGCTATTTTGGTATCCTCTTAAAGTAAAGTAGCTTTATTATTTACGTACTCGTAGTTCTATAAATAACATTACTAATTTTAATGTTTATTTGTTAAGATCCACGATGACTCGCTAAAACTAATGACATTTAACATTTTTTAAGTTTGCCGATGCTCTCTCTGTCTAGTTGATTCTAATTGAGGTGTCATGAGAAACGTGTTGATGACACGTGTATTCTTAGTCCGTCTCTAAAAGACCCATCAACGTAACTTCACGTTACTTTTACTAATCACATAAAACAATAGAGAAAATCTTGGTGCCGATTCTGAGCGCACAACTAAACTTAACTTAACTAAAAAATTAACAGTGATAGCGTCATTATCACAATTCGGCAATGTTTACTGAAGTTTCTTATTATTAAAACTGTGTATTATAAACTAACGATTTAATTAATATAAACGTGTACAACGAAATAGCAGGTAATAGCTATATTGACACTACCAATTTTAATTTTTTAGTTAAGTTAAGTTTAGTTGTGTACTCAGAATTGGTACCCTTGTCATAGTTCTCAGCGACCGCAATGTCGCGTCACATAAATTCACATAATCAAGAATACAAGTAAAGTGTGAGACAGACTTGCGATTGCGCCATGACAGTTTTAATTAAATTATACATTATACCTACATACTAAAATGAATGAAAAAAAATGTCTAGTTAGTAAGTAAGTATAATGAAAGGCAACTAAATATTTTTGATTTTAAACACCATTTGGTAAATACAATCTGTTAGTAGTTTTTAATAGTCATCAAACATAATAGGTGTAAATAAACATAATAATAATAGGTAATTATGCAAATGTATTTTGTGTACCTACATAACGTCTTTTCAAAATCAAATTGTGACCTAAATTTTTTAAAATTGTTTTTAATTGAGAGGCAACTCAAAAAGCTAATAATAAATAAGGAAATCATGGCAACTATTATGTTTGGTACCTTTATCAATACCATTTAGAAGTACAGTGTAAACTCTTTATAACGTTATCCTTTATAACGATAAACTCCCTATAACGTTGGAGTGAGCCCAAGTTGGTTGGTTTGCGTTAAAACTCACATATTGAAACACTCTTTATAGCGATACGCCATTCTCTATTACGAAGAAATGTGTTCATATTTGTAGACAGTAAATATTTATTATCGGTATTATTGTTTATGTTATGTTATCAGGTAACAAAAGACTTTGAAGCTCCGAAATCGAGGTCGGTCTAGCTTTTGTTATCCTTAATTGCCTTGTACACGTGCAGTATGACGCATGGCAGTATGGCATAGCAAAAAACGTCAGACGAAATTATCAGACTATATGTGTAAACAATAATTTATATGTATAAGCATTTATTATCTAAGACATACATACAATTAAAAATTCTTGTATTAAAAATTCTTATTAATTTGGTTTTTTTTTTGTTCACTCCATATAACGATAACTCTCTATAACGACAAAAAATGCTCAGTCCCTCGAGTTTCGTTATAAAGAGTTTACACTGTATTTATAAGTTAATTTACAATAACTATAAATTGTAAAGGTACATACGCTTAAACACTATGTACAATGAGTGGACGGAATAGTTAGTTATACAGGGTGTCCCAAAAGTCAACGTCCAACCGAAAACCCAAGCTAGGCCTAGTTGTGGGGGCTCTCAAAAAAAAAGAAAAAAAAATCTATCTCATGTAGTTTCGAAATGACAGCCATTTTTCTTAAATTGACACCCTGTGACGAGTTTACGACTACTGGGGCTACAAATGAGCTCTTTTATAATTTTATTTTTGTGTGGAGTAGTCTTAAGTGATGCTCCTACAAATTCCAATTCATCATTTGCACACAACTTCATTGGAATTTCAGAAAATATCCGTTTTATACCGAACCATGACGTGAAAATGACTACATCACTAAACTTTGACAGTCTGTACTGAAAAAAAAATCTACTATGCAATTTCGGCAAGTGCCCTTAAAAGTTGGCGCATTTAATGGGCTTTCCAAAATGGTATAATACTTACTAAATTATTTCTTAGACGACGAGAAAAAAAAAATTAAGAAAGTCGATATTTAGCTTATTATTAGTTAGTCATAAAACTTTCTCAAAATTATTCTAATATCATCTAGGCGTTCTGTAAGGTGTAATTAAAGAAAGAGACGAAGAAAAGTTAGAGCGGGATAGTGACGCTACTAAAAGAAAGAGACGAAGAAATGTTAGAGCGGGACGGAGAGTGACGCTACTTGGTGTCAGTGAATTTTTGGGATTGTTTAAATAAAAGTCAATTATTAAAAATCGAATGTTTATTTAAATCATATCAAATGTTCAAATTGCTTGCCATCAGCGCGTATGCACGCCCTACACCTTCTTAAAAACGATCGTGTAATCTGGCGGGCGAAACGTCTGGAATTGATGTGATCAGCGGCATCTTGAATTCTCTGACGCAGTTCCTCTAAATTTTCAATTGGTTTTTGGTAAACAATTTCTTTGACCGTTCCCCAATAAAAAAAATCAATAGGATTTAAATCCGGGGAACGGGGGGGCCACGTGATCTGACCGGATCGACCAATCCACCTATTTGGATATTCTTGATTAAGGAATTCTCTCACTGGGCGCGCATAGTGTGCCGGACAGCCATCTTGCTGGAACCACATGTCTCGATAAATGCTAAGTGGCACGTCTTCTAACAAATTGGGTAACTGATGTTGTAAAAAGTCCAAATAAGCTGCCCCATCGAGGTTTTCTGGCAGTTCAAAAGGCCCAATAATGGATCCATTTAAGATCCCAGTCCACATGTTTATTTTAAAGCGGTACTGTGACCTATCTTCGCGCATCAAATGTGGATTTTCGACGTGCCACTCGTGCAAATTATGCAAATTCATGTATCCGTCTTTTTTGAAGGTCGATTCATCAGTCCAAAGAATTTTACGCAAGAATTCTGGATCTGCTCTGTGCCTTTCGAGCATTGATTGACAAAATAAAATCCTGCTAGGATAATCACGGGGTAGCAAAGTTTGTACCCGTTGCATGTGGTACGGATGCAATTCGTTTCTCTTCAGTATCCGATGTGCTGTACTTTTAGGTACCCCCAGACTTTGCTCGATTCCACGTACTGAGATACTCCGGTTCTCTGCAATTGCATTTAGGACATCTTCTTCATAAGGCACGACGGTTCTTCCCACTCTAGTAGCTCGAGTAGGAAGTTGATTTTCTGATAATAAACGGTGCACATTTACAAAAACTCGATGATCTGGGTGACGCTCGGCATTCGGATATCTCTCACGGTAGAGTCGAGCTGCAGCTCTAGCATTGCACCTACATTCCCCATAAATAAGGTGCATGTTTGCATATTCCTCTGCAGAGTACAAGAAAGGCATTTTCTTACAAAAACAGTCCAGGAGAAAGCCAAGTTCGTCAGAAACGGTTCGAAAACAAATCCAAGTCACACGCAATCAAGTCCAGTAAACAGAGCCAAGGTTGTAAGCACGAAATAAATACAAACGAATACAAAAAGATGCGCAGTAAACGAAGGCACGAAACGTACTGAATTATTGTACGTATACCACGCTGTTGTATTAGCGTGCTATCTGTTTCACCCACACTAGCCAAAATGTCAATTTCGTCTCGCTCACACATTGTAGAAAGATTCACTGACACCAAGTAGCGTCACTCTCCGTCCCGCTCTAACATTTCTTCGTCTCTTTCTTTTAGTAGCGTCACTATCCCGCTCTAACTTTTCTTCGTCTCTTTCTTTAATTACACCTTACAGAACGCCTAGATGATATTAGAATAATTTTGAGAAAGTTTTATGACTAACTAATAATAAGCTAAATATCGACTTTCTTAATTTTTTTTTTTTCTCGTCGTCTAAGAAATAATTTAGTAAGTATTATACCATTTTGGAAAGCCCATTAAATGCGCCAACTTTTAAGGGCACTTGCCGAAATTGCATAGTAGATTTTTTTTTCAGTACAGACTGTCAAAGTTTAGTGATGTAGTCATTTTCACGTCATGGTTCGGTATAAAACGGATATTTTCTGAAATTCCAATGAAGTTGTGTACAAATGATGAATTGGAATTTGTAGGAGCATCACTTAAGACTACTCCACACAAAAATAAAATTACAAAAGAGCTCATTTGCAGCCCCAGTAGTCGTAAACTCGTCACAGGGTGTCAATTTAAGAAAAATGGCTGTCATTTCAAAACTACATGAGATAGATTTTTTTTTCTTTTTTTTTGAGAGCCCCCACAACTAGGCCTAGCTTAGGTTTTCGGTTGGACGTTGACTTTTGGGACACCCTGTATAGCTGGTTGTGTTCTTCAGGGGTTCAACGATGTCGGTTTCCACGGCAGTAACCAGGTGGCCACGCCCAACATCGACGCGCTGGCGTACAGCGGCCTCGTGCTGCACAACTACTACGTGACGCCCATCTGTACACCCTCACGCGCCGCGCTCATGACCGGCAAGCATCCCATACACACAGGTGACAACAGCACACCACCCTCCCCCCACCGACCAGCGACCTCTCACTCCGCGCTACAATACAGGTGTCCGCAGGTATGCAGCACACAGTGATCTACGGCGCGGAGCCGCGCGGGCTGCCCCTCACAGAGAAGCTGCTGCCTCAGTACCTGCGTGACCTGGGGTACTCCACGCACCTGGTCGGCAAGTGGCACCTCGGCAGCTACAAGAGGGAATACCTGCCGCTCAGTAGAGGGTACATACACTCGTATTACATCAACCCGACCTTGTGACCAGTATGTGAGGTTGTCTTCCACCTTACTGGTCACAGAATAAATCTACAGTGACAATCAACGTGGCCAGTCTTCTGGACACTTCTTCCTTTATGTAGATACATTTTTCAATGCTAAATAAATATTGAATACTAATAATTGAAGTAAGTAAGTAGGCGTATACTCGTATAGTATTTTGTGTGAGTAAGTATCGTATGGTGGAATTGTGATACATTATAACTGTCACTTGTAGATTCGATAGCCACCTCGGGTTCTGGTCAGGCAAGATTGACATGTACGACCACACCAACCAGGAGAAGGGAACTTGGGGACATGACTTCAGAAGAGGTACAGTATCGTCATTACTATCATCTCGTGCTTGTCTAATGTCTCCATTGTAAAGTATTATTTACTTACTTATGTTTGTGTGGTAGGGTTCGAGTGGGCAGACGATCTGTATGGTCAGTATGCCACAGACGTGTACACCAAGGAAGCCAACAAGGTAATACCATGAATGAATTATATACATACACTACAACTGATCAATTAAGTATGTACTTATTAAGTGTGAGAGCCTCTGTCTGCACATTATATGATGGTGTACAAATAAAAAATATATAAGTATAGCACAAAGAGCCCATGTCCTGGTTCCAGTTGATCAAGTCGCACGACATCATTAGACCGATGTTCCTGATGGTGTCGCACTCCGCCGTGCACAGTGGGAACCCCGGCGAGCCACTGCGCGCCCCGGACCACGTGGTCGACAAGTTCTCTCACATACAGGACTACCAGCGACGGAAGTACGCCGGTACATATATTATATACATACACTACAACTAGATACATACAGACAGATAACGAGACATACACCTCGAACAATCAACAGTAGAGCAGTCAGTACACACGCAGCTGCTGCACGCTGCTCAACTTACAACTAGGTAGAGCCGTAGAGCTACTGCATGGGGCTATGTTAGATCGTTGAGTGCAAGTGACGCAACAAGTGGCTGTAGGGAACTTGTTATATTGTCATAATCATTTACCATCCATCTATCACAAAATATTAATAATAATGTTGTCATTCTGTTCAATTTATCGGTACAATTAATCACGTTCAAGTATGAATTTATAACGCAACTATATGTTTATATTGTTAATTAAGTAAGAATTCAATTATAATCAGAATTCAAAAGTAATCACTTCTATACATAGGTTTTATAAACATGATTTATGTATCATCTTAACACAAAAGCCAGTTCTTACAGAGCATTAATAACAATGAAATTATAATTAGTGTGTATGGGTATTTTTAATAATAACGTTGTTATTTTTAAATTATGTTTGTATAAATATAAACATTCGGTAGGTAAGTACTTCGGAAAGCTATTATGTCTACAATACCACAATACCGCGCTGACCTGACCTGTTGGTACAGGGTTTAGTTTCAAGTTTTCCATCTTTTCCAGGGGATGCAACCTTTTCGTTTTTATTATCCCACGGCTGTTACAGCGTCCTCGAGAGGAATGGGAATAGTGACACTTGTTTATTTATTTGTTAGTCAGGAAAATTTATTGTATTGTATTTAAAAGTCGTCACCAGTCACCACACGTAGAATTTTATTGATCTACTGTTGTATTTTTTTTTCAAAACACTAAATTATGTCCTTTCATCCATCAGCCCCTTTTTCGTCCACTGCTGGACGTATATTTACCTATACGAAATCTTAAAACGAAATCCACCTGAAATTAGAAACTGATCACGAACATGTTAGCAGGCAGCATGCAGCATGCAGCAGGCAGGTACAGCTACTATGATATGTTGTTAGTTGATGGTGTGTGTGTGTGTGCAGCGATGTTGTCCAAGTTGGACGAGTCAGTGGGCGCGGTGGTGTCAGCGCTCCAGTCACGTGACATGTTGAACAACACCGTCATCGTGTTCAGTACTGACAACGGCGGACCTGCCGCCGGCTTCAATGATAACGCCGCCTCCAACTATCCGCTCAGGGGGGTCAGTATATTTATATAACACTAACACAACTAATAAAAATTACGAAAACTGTAATACAGTTACAGTTTCTACAAATGCTACATGTTTCAAGTGTATCTATACCTTCACAAATAAGTAGGTGTGTCGAATTAAGTAACGAACCACCTACGCCAGATTATAAGGACCAATGAAGTTTTTGATTTTACGTCTGCCGGTCTGTTTACTATAAGAAAATCTTCTATGAATTAAGTAGGACGATTAGTGCAGTTCCATTAGTCTAGCGACCATGTTAATAATGTACAATAAGACGAGTGTTGTGTCAGGTGAAGAACACGCTGTGGGAGGGCGGCGTGCGCGGCGCGGCGCTCGTGTGGAGCGCGGGGCTGGCGCGGGGCGGGGGGCGCCTCGCCACACAGAACATGTTCCTGACCGACTGGCTGCCCACACTACACGCACTCGCCGGGGGAAACAACAGGTACACATCCACTAAAAATCATTCAAAACTTTGTAGAATCTACTACTTAGCTGATGGAATAGAGATATCCACCACGGCTCACTTGAGATCTAGCTTGCTGTAACAAGACATGGTTCGTTGTTATTGTCGTGTTGTTGTGGTGTGTAGTGTACTGTCGCAGGTGGACGGTGTGGACGTGTGGCGCAGCCTGGAGCAGGGCGGCGCCTCCCCGCGCCACACCGTGCTGCACAATATTGACGACGAGTGGCGCAGCGCCGCGCTCACACACACACACTGGAAGATTGTCAAGGGTACGTACACACACGCACACTATACGTGGACACGAGTCTAATAGATAAACCAAAGGTGCACAAAAGTTGGCCACACCTGGACTATATCCAGGTGTGGCCAACTTTTGTGCACATAAGATCTTTTATTTTAAAATTGAGTCGCGTTCGCCCTATTTCTTAGGTAAGAAGGGGGACGTTTAATGCAATGTGCTTTTATACCGCCGTGCACTCTTAAAAATAGTAGAAAACTACTAAAAGTGGTCCCGCTGAACGTCTCCCTACTCGAAGCATGAGTTGCGTACATGTTCATTCCTGTATCAAGTACTAGAAACATTTGGCATTGAATGCGTCTCCTCATGGAACTTGCGAGTGATCGACCAAAAATGGTCGCACGTACGACCGGTCGATCGCGATCGACTTGTTGACCACTCCTGCTATAGTCTATAGGTACACAGAACGACAAACCATACCGAATACCTTTAGATGTAGATCTAATAAGAGGATTCATTAATATACTTATTAAAATATTACTATATTTTAGGCACTAACTACGAGGGTGCGTGGGACGGCTGGTACGGTCCCGGCGGACGAGAGGGTACTTATGACCTGGAGCTGGTGTACCGCAGTGACGCAGCTGTTGCCATCTCTAAAATTGTGAAGATGCCCAGTAAAGAACATATCACAAATATCAGGTAAATTATTCACATATCGCTGGAAGTATTCAGAGAGCATACGTACAGCAGCCTTATGAAGTGTTCTATAATGTCTACCATTGTATAATGTACAGAGAGAAAGCAACAGTGAGGTGTAATGCCACAGAAGCAGAGATACCGTGCAAGCCGCTGGAGGCGCCCTGTCTCTTCAACGTGGAGGCGGACCCGTGCGAGCGACGGAACTTGGCTGACCAGTCAGTATACTGTAGTTAGACTGTGTAGGCTCTCTTAGCGTTAAGGATGTTATTCTCTATCTTATCTTATACATATTAATTAACAATTCCAGAGAGCCAGAGATACTACGGGAGATGTTGTCGCTACTGGATAGAGTTAACAAGACAGCAGTACCCCCCAACAACAAGCCGCTAGATCCCCGCGGTGACCCCAAGCACTGGGGGCGACTGTTCACCAACTTTGGAGATTACCTTCCTTCAACGACCACTTGTAACAGCTAGTCGTCACAAACAATAGTTGAAGTGTGTGATGCATCGTTTCTAAACTTTGACTTGACCAATATCAACAGCACAGTAGAGACCTATGATAATGTTAGGTTTTTGTAACAACAGAATTGGGGTCACTGGCACCAATTCGTTACGTCAAAAACTAAACTCAACTAACACAACACCGATGGCTATGGTTATGGTATTTTAGTTGTGCAATTAGAATCGGCATCATTGACTTCTGTAATGTAGCATCGTAATCATGTTGTTCACGTCTGTTGTATCTATAACTTGTAAATTATTCATTAGAATATTTTTTAATAATTAAATAAGTACGTATTGTACTTAAAATGTGTATATTTTTAGGATATTTAAATAGGTACCTAACTATAATTATTGGCGCGTAGAAAAATAATGAGAAGCTTATTTATTACGCGCGAAGATTGCTACTTAAACAGTTAAAGTTAATTATATACCGAACACTAATATATGAAATACCTAATTTATTTTAATTAATGAATTTTTTTAATATGATTTTAAAAAGGATCAAAATTATTTCTCTCGTGTTACGTATCCTAAGTTCTTTGCTAATTTTGCTAAAAACGATAACTTATTGAGTCAACAAAGCTAAGTACCAGTCAGTTAATAACATGGAGCTTACAGAGGACATAACAAAATACCTACAATTAAAATTAAGTATAATTTAAAATAAATCCATGAGTGTTACAGACAGACAGTCACTATATTTACTTATAATAATTTCCGACAGGACGAATCATTAGATCTCCTCCTCTTAGTTCCAACTCCTGTTCCTCTGGGAGCGTCCAGCCTCCTCTTGGTGGTTCTGTTCCTCTCCCCACTGAGGGGGGGTAGTTCCGTGCTCTCCTTCATGTTCAACATTATGATCGCGTCTCTGTACTCCTTCAATGTATCATCAATACCACGAGACTGTTTAGGTGTCACCACATCACCGACTACTGTATCCTTTTGTAGGTCTACCTTCTCAATGGGGGTGAGTACTTCATCTACAGGGTCGTGGGGTGTGTCTCGTGTGTTGGTCTCAGCTATGAGTTGGTCCACTATGTCCGTGGTCTTGTGGAAGAACCGTGGTATCACTTTATTTAGTTGTTTGTGGTGTATGGGTAGAGATGTCGTCTCACTGGAATATTATCAAGTTACTTTCATGTAGATTCAATTACTGAGTAATTATTACAATTTCTTAGTTCATTGTTTACTTATAATATTTCACAGTGCTAATAGTCAGACAGGCGCTTTTAGAACGATTTACACTTTTTGATAATCACACGATACTTATATTAGGTTTATGAAAGCGCGTCGAATTCTTTACACGCTCGTACTAACCTGCCTAAGATCAGCAACAACAGCTTACGAGATTTTTAAATGTATCAACATTGGAGGTAAGCGTGGCTTGTGAGGAGTGGAAGGATTTTCTATTGAGTACAGCGCGAGTGGGAGCAAACTTACAAGTTGAGTACTATACAGTGGTGTGGTTGTGTGCGTGAGTGTGTGTATCGCGGCACACACACACACAACAAGTAGCGCTATAACTTAAACAGTACATAGTTCAGAATGTGTACTCGGTACTGGCTTGTAAATAGATCACGAGGGAAATTCTAATATTTTTGTCGTCAAAAAGGAAAAATGTAAAAATATACCTACATATAACGCATGAGAGGTGTCCCATGAGTCTATTTCGCCTAAATATCCAGCAGTCATAAACGTTACATAAAATACAACAGAATCGTTATTATAGTGATAGTGTACTTACTGACGAGTGATAATGTTATCAGTCTCTTCATCTATCACATCCAACGAACACGGACACTGGATGCGATGCTCTTTATCTGTCGACATGCTAGAGACCATCCTATCTGACACAGCCGCTCTACCTGAATCTGAACAAACGTACTGTATTGTATAAATTAATACGTAAATAAGGTATTCTATATCTTTATTAATTCCATCCACCCATCAGCCTCTCTCCGTCCACTGTTGGACACAGGTCTCCCCCATAGAACGCCACAACGCGCGGTCCTGTGCCTTAAGAACAACTGATAAGGATCACTTAATTATTGTCAGTTGTTTTTTTATGGACCCTGTAAAAATTTTCCCCAGTATCCGGACCGTACCTAAAACTACTTGCCGACCCCTGCTCTAAGTGATAAGGGTTGTCCACCCCTGATATTTGTACGGCAAAACAACGTTTGCCGGGTCAGCTAGTACCTATTGTATATTTTTATAACCAAAGCTAAAGTGACGAGTTTCCACTAGAAACTCTCTAGTAGGTAAATAGCATAAATTACGTTAATGAAGTGAGCGAACATGTTACAACGAGGCTCAACGTATATGAGAACTCACCATGGAAGTAGTCAGGCTCCATCTGTGACAACAATGGTGTGTTCTGTGTGGCCTGTGAACAGAACGTATCACATAATGTAGGTACATGTTAGTGTATGTATGAGTGCATGTATGATACTGACGATAGCCTCCCTGGTGGCGGGGAGCTCCTCCCTGATGTAGAGGTGCGTGTGGAGGTGGTGGTGCGGCGTGCTCACTGAGCCGAGGTGTAGCGCGTCGTGCAGCGTGCCGGACAGGTGGTCGGGCTCGTGCTCCACGTCCGAGTACCCTGGCGCCTGGTACCAGCTCGGAGCTTCTGTACCAACACAACACTACCCTGTACTGTACTGTACACTGTCTCACTACCACCATCATGTATGTAGTACACTAACGTTCGTTGTAGTAGAGTCGCAGACTCACGTCGTAGTTGTGAGGCAGTGTACGACCGAACTGTGTGACGAGCAGCACGCACGTCTGTATCAACTTCTCAGTCTTGTGCCGCACGTGATCGAACGTGAACTTGGTGGAGTGGGGGGCCGGGGGGTCGTGGGGGCGCCGCACGTTCACAGCGACCCCCACACCCTCCTGGTTGTACGTGTATTGGAACACATAGTACTCCAGGATGTTGTCCTCGCTACACTCACCCTCGTAGAAACATATCACCAACTGGTCCAGCTGAAAGAGTCACGTTTGTTAACAATGAAAACATGAGGACTGTGGGTTAAAGTATTAAACCGACATAAAGCAGCTACATGCGATGTTTTCTATTACAAAATATATATTGTCACTGGTCGGAGGTGATCAGGTGACACACATAAACTCTACATTAATTTATATTATAACGTAATTTTATTGGTCGCTACGCTCACCCCGCACAAAATCTCACGCTCACTGAGAAACGAGAGCATCCGTACATATTGAGTATGATCATCGTTCACGTTTATTTTGCAGCGAGGGTCGCCTTGTAATGTTACCTCCTGTTAGATTTGAATGCTCTAAGAGCTCGGGTAGCAAGCTCTAAAACCTAATATTATCACTATTTCCCGCGCACCCGCGCACCTATAAATCATGTTTTAATAATTTATTAATTGAATAGTTACATACGTTATTGATGTTTAACGGTTTTTATCCTGTCAAGTAGGTAAAGTAACTCGCTCACATATTTTTTGTCGAAGGCATCGAAGGCCTGTAGGAGTGCCTCACTGATGAACTGTGCCATCTCATGTGTACAGTTCTTTTTGAGCGACATCACCTCCATGCCGCAGAACTTCTCCACCAGGAAGCAGTCTGCGGGGAACAGGTTCTTGGTGTGGAGGATGGTGCCGAGCGCGATCGTGGTTAACTGCTTCATGAACGTCACCGAGCTGGTGTAAGTCTCTGTCACCTGCCGAGGAAACAGCTTCATCCACTCCACCACCGCCTACAAAATTATTAATTCGTAAGTACCCACGTAATATACGATAGAAGAAAGAAAATACACCTTAACACTGCATTTCCTCCTATAAAATGTTGCACAAGACAGTCAATAGCCTATAGCTAAAGCTAAGGAGACAACTAAGGATAACAATTAATGTTACTCCTAAATATGTTTATACATATTAAGATTAATAAGTTAAAATCAATTACCTAACCCAGAATTACTTACAGGCGTTGTAAAAGTTGCAACTTTCGACATGATTTGGTTTTAAATTGCATCAAATCATCAAACCCAAACCAGACTTGTAGAAGTTATTAAATTTTCCCGCGCCTACGTTTTCTTACTTTTTTCTTTTTTTAACTGTGAGGATTGGCCATGACCCATACAGTTATTTTTTTTAACCATCATTTTTTCATCTATAGTTAGGACACGTAACATCTCTATACTTTAAGTATGTATATAATAATATATTTATTTTTTTTATTTTATTTTACATCTTTTTGCACACAATAAATGATTTTGTACAATGGCGGACTTAATGCCAACAGCATTTTCTCCCAGTCAACCAGCAAGGAGTGCAGATTGTGCAGAAATAAGTTAAGGTGGGTGCTATTTAATTTAACTTATAATAGATAATAATTATATGTCATATCAATTATTGTAAACTTATTATTTTAATATATTACTTGCAGTTATTATCTATACTTATAATAAATCTGTAGAGAGGTCAATTCTGTACATGAAATATATTTCCAAAATAACTATCAGGGGGTGATTAGTGATCAATACTGATGCCAAAAATGTAATCAGTAAAATTTTTGTCTGTCTGTCTGTCTGTCTGTCTGTCTGTCTGTCTGTCCGTCTGTATGTTCCTTATAGAAACAAAAACTACTCGATGGATTTTAACGAAACTTGGTACAATTATTCTTCATACTCCTGGGCAGGTAGTATACTTTTCATCACGCTACAATCAATAGGAGCAGAGTAGTGAAGGGAAATGTTGGGAAAACGGGAGAAGTTACTCCACTTTATAAGCTTCCGTCGCGTGCGCAGCCTTAATGGTTAAAGTTACATAGAAAACATGTATGACGGAAATATTCTACATAAAATTGTCTAAAAAATATCCCGGAATAGCATATATCTATATTTTATGGTTGACTCGCAATAACACGTGTAACTCCTGATAGCTTAGCAGTTCGGAGCATTACGATTATATTTGTTTACTCTTACGTTTTTATTACTCTCACTCAAGCAGTAGTTAAAAATGTTGCAAAAACGGGGAAAACTTCCTAAATTTTACGCGGACGGAGTCGAGGGCAACAGCTAGTAAATAATAATTACAATGATCATATCTAAGATTCAAACATTAGTAAGTTTATTTATTATAATTAAGTTAAATAATACACGTTTCAACTGAGAATAGGATTGGCAATGACCTTTAGTTTAGTTGTCAAAAGTGATTAGAATAGTACTGTCAGCAACGTAACTTTATTTGCGTATCAATAATGTTTTTTTTTCTTTTACCTAAACTCAGTAATTTGAAGCGAAAAAAGTAAGTAGTTAAAGAAAGAAAGAAGAAAGAAAAAAGTTATAATATTATTAAAAAAGAAGTACTATTTTCTTTCAATAATTTCGTTGTTGGATACTATGATAATAAGTTGAATTGCCAACCGCCATTTTGTTGTTGTTGGTGTGCCTTGTCGAGTATACGAATTTTATGGCATTAAATTTTAAATTCTGGTTAAAAAAATTAATTTGTTGTTATTTCTCGTTGTTTTTGTGTATTAGTGTTGTTATTTTGAACTTGTCGTTATTTGTTATTGTTTTTAATTGTATTTGTCTCGCTAATTGCTCGAAAATTAGCAAACGGCAACGACAAAGTGATAGATAAATTATATTATAAAAATGACTTTTTTTGGTGATGCTACCAAAATTGTTCAAATTGACAACTATAACGTCACAACATGACGCGGGGTCAATCCTATTCTCATTTGAACGGCATAGTAGATAACAGTTCGCTGTTTCGTTGGTACACATTGCGCAGCTATTGTTGCTAATACTCCCCGTTTTCCAATCAGCGCACAATAGCGCATTATGCGGCACAATGCTCAACGTTGAGTGTTCCAATTACAGCATCGCATCGCACAATCGAGCACTCTCAAAAGCATACTCAAAAGTGATGCGTGCAATCCATACCAACTTCAGCGACAGAAAATTAACAAGTATTTTTTCTTTAAATTGGCATTGATTGAAATTTTATTTATATATTATCTTTAGTAATATTATTTATTGTTAAAAAAAAATTTAAGGCTTTCTTTTCGTCGGAGTTTTCTGGAAATATTCAAAGTTAATTCAAGCAGTGTTAAAAAATAAATAAATATAAGTATGGATGAAGGTATAAACAATGACTTTTTTTATATTCCACACATATAATGTGAATACAATGTTTATTTTAGAATTTTTTTTTTTAACACTGAACTTAGCGCTCTCTGCTGGCGCATTTTAAAACTAATTCACGTTCCAATGAAGCGTCAGCATTGTGCGGCATTGTGCGGCACTGAGTCGCATTATGCTCTGCCATTGGAAAACGGGGATTATCTCGTCGTGGTTTTTGTTTATAAAGTACAAATGTGGTGTCGTGGGACACCGAACGAAGTTCCTTCGGCTAATGTAGAATCGACACAATTTGCAAAAAAAAATCGTGCTCAATTTTATGTAGGTTTTCTTGATTTTTCTCTTAAATTTTGCTGATTAGTTTTTATTTAAGTACAAGAAAGTATTTAGGAAATTCAGTATTTTAGGAAATAATAAATTACGTAAAATAAAAAAATATCGTAATTCAAATTATCAATTAAAATAACAAAATATGTCTCTTTATTTTTGTTTGACAACATAAAATTACATAGAAATAGAAATAATTACAAAAAAAGTTTATTACTATTATTATAATATGTAATTCTTATTAATCAGTCTCGTCATTAAGAAGAACGAAAAGAAAGAAGGAGAAAGAGAAAGGTATTATACCTACACTACTCGCTTGTGTCATTAAGATAAATATATCATTGGCTTGTATCATATGTATTGTATTATATGACTGTCGCGCCTGCGCACGTCTCATTTAACGGTTTTATTCCACGGACTTTTTCTTACGGTTTTACTATCACATTTTTTTCAGTTCGGTCGCGCAGCAAAATCCCTGTCTCCTCCAAGCCTGCCGTGACGAACTTCGTTCCAATTATATAACGTACCCACAGAACATAGCTATGTAACTCTATCAGGATTGCAATCATTCTATGATTCTATAGCAAGCAGTTGCACATATTGGCAAACGAAACAAATACCTACTTACACTCTAATATTGGTAGTATCCTATATTATTATACTCTTTGGTATAAGCCACGCAAATTGGTAATGCGCTGGAACCTTGTCAAATTAACGCCCTTGTGACGTCATCAGCAAAGAAAAAGTAGAGCTAACAAAATGTAATATTCTCATCTATACGTCACTATGACGTCACCAACATGGCCGCCAGGCGCATTACCAATTTGTGTGGCTATTAGTATCTCAGTATCAAAGTTGCCCTCGTAAATATACCTAATACCTTATTATATTATCTGTGCTAATACGAATACCATTGAATTATGGAGGGTAGAAGTAAGGAGGACTATCTCAGTGTATTAAAAAGTGTCCATTGAACGGGAGCAAATTAAGGTGGCGCTCTAGTAGCAAGTGGAAGAATTTTAAAAAGAGCGCCACAAATTATTATAAAGGAAAGAAAAACTACCGCTTTGTTACAGCGCGGATTTTTAAATTATTATAATATATAGACAAACATGAGTATGAAATAAAATTATACGGTGTTTTTAAGTACCCCAAATACTTGTAAATAGCAAATAGAAAACAGTATTAAAGAATTACCGAAACACCAGCACACTTCACTCTGCATAAAACTGCTACATTCATATAATTTCCACTTGCTACACTAGCGCTATTTCGGTGAGTGTTCGAACAATAATTTGCTGTTTACAAGTGGACACTTTTTGGACTGATCCCCCATATTAGACGGTCCTCCTTACTTCTACCCCATACATTGAATAAATCATTGCCTAATACGCAAAATGACAATAATAAATTCATGTACCTATTTAAGCATAACTTTGCAAAAATGTATTACAATTTGTTTCCCTTACCACCGGTTCAGGACATGTAATCAGTAGGTATATTATTATTTTTTATACTCTTTGCAGGTAATTCGCTGAAAAAAATTCCTATGAGGTCTGAACCAGAGTGGCTTAGTAGCTTCATAGAAAAAATATAAATTCTCGATTCAAATTTCGTTGCCATGGAAAACAAAAACAAATAGAGAAATGACATGAGTATGTATGTGGTATTCATTTAGATCAGTAAATTGAAAATAATTTTGTATAGTTTATTGTGAAAGATTACAAGGCTTTTTGTTATTAGAATTCATAATGCTAAGTCCAGACGCATATCATATTGAAAATAAACATTCACTTATAGACGACACACAGAAATCTTGCCAAATTAAAAGTAATACAATGGCTGTAGAAGGCACTGGAGGCATAGAAATAAATTCTTACAAAAATCCCAAGACTTGGAAAAAATCTATATCAAATTTTTTTCGCCATCAAATTCGTTCAACGAAATCTAATGATGTAAGTACCTACTACCTACGTATTTAACTAAAATTTAGTAGATATAGGAATGGGCTGATGCCCCAGTATACTACATTATGTATTAAGTAGTTTATTTATTAAAATTGAAAACAATCAAAATATTTGTAGGATCTAAACTTGCATACCTAAATACCTACAGGCTTTGAAAGGTGATGGTGAAAACTTGTTAGGTACTTTGTATGTAATACCTACTTAATTAAAATTTCCATTTAAAGGGTGATCGAGACAAAGAGAAATATACAGATAAAGAAATAACTCCAGAACAAAAGTGGCAGAGTCTCGGGAAAATATTCAGACGACAAAGTTTTGAACAATGGAGTAAGGGCACCCAACAGGGAGAGTGTTCCTCCTCAAACAAACGTCTTGCTGTTAAGAAAGTACTATCTAATTACTTTGGCAAAAAATCGCCTGCTAATGATAATACCGAATAAATAAACTATTTTTATTTCATAAGGTCACATGTTATTATTGTCTGCGATGAACATCATTATTTACATATGCTTTTGCGCATAGTAGGCATTGGTTCATGAGTAGATGATGAGTAGTGCGTACACTACCGATCCGATTTGTGTGTGTGTGTGTTACCGCCTCATATAAATAAATTCTATTTTACAAAGAAAAGAGCCTAGTAGGTAACTAGTCCCGCTGATTTAAAACTAATGTTTTTTATGCAAAACGTTAATAAACTAAGAAACATAGTCTAGGAGTACTTAGCGTTTCTTAATTGACCTCCAAGTAAATTAATTGACCTCATGTGTGAAAAGGCTTTAAAAATATAAAGATGTACCCCGTTTTCCAATTACAGCACAAGAGCGCATTATGCGGCACAATACTCAACGTTGAGTGTTCCAACTACAGCAACGCATCGCACAATCGAGCACTCTCAAAAGTGATGCGTGCAATCCATACCAAATTCAGCGACAGAAAATTATCAAGTATTTTTTCTTTAAATTGGCATTGATTGAAATTTTATTTATATATTATCGTTAGTAATATTATTCATTGTTAAAAAAAATTTTAAGGCTTTCGTTTAGTCGGAGTTTTCTGGACATAATCAAAGTTAATTCAAGCTGTGTTTAAAAAAAATAAATTTATGTATGGATGAAGGTACAAACAATGACTTTTTTCATATTCCACACTTCTAATGTGAATACAATTTTATTTTAGTAGGTATTTTTTTTTTCAACACTGAACTTAGCGCACTCTGCTGGTGCATTTGAAAACTAATTCATGTTCCAATTAAGCGTCAGCATAGTTCAGCATTGTGCGGCACTGAGTCGCATTATGCTCTGCAATTGAAAAACTAGCATAGTAGTTCTGTAATTCTATACAACAATCTCTACGGTTTTTACCTACTCTGTGATCGGTCAGCTGCTTGTCAGTTATCTGTCATTGTCATTTTCACAGAGTAGAGTACGAACTTGTGTTTGCTTTTCATTGTTTTGAACACGAAGTATAGGTTTTGAAAATAAAGTTGTTTTGTTCTAGGGGTTCTGGGCTCATTTGTAACCAAAATGGGCAAAATTTTTCTCGACCACATCGGTGGTACACGCTTATTCTCATGTGCATCGTGCGATGTCAACTTAACAAACCGATCAGAGTTGATCAGCACAAGATTTACAGGGGCTACAGGTACATGTTGAAATATTCTCTTTATTTCTCGCAATGACACCTTGAAAGTTTTGAAACCTTCCTCTATTTGCATAATATATTATGCTTTTATCAATATATCGCGTACTATGTGGACAATATTTTATAATTTGATACTCAGGTAGCTACTGAAATTTGTTTGTTAATAAAATAAATAAACTAATAATAATTGAGGGTTTATTCTAAACAGCTTTTTATAATATCATTTAATGTTGTCCTGTACCTAAGTGTAGATATGTGTTCAGTGTGCAGTAATCAATTCACAGCATCCAAGAATATAGTGTATTGTATGTAACTTTCAGGGCGAGCGTTCCTGTTCCACAGGGTAGTGAACCTGGTGTACTCGGAGGTTCAGGACCGAGTGATGCTGACAGGTCGTCACATGGTGCGTGATGTCTCCTGTAAGAACTGTGGCACTAAACTAGGCTGGGTTTATGAGTTTGCTACTGAAGAGAACCAGAGGTTTGTTCTACACACAACTGTTACATGTTTTGAACCTCTTTTATCATGTAATCATTGGTATCTGATTCTGTGATCTGTGGTTGATCACCTTCAACTAATTGTATGTTGAAACTTGTAAAGTGTCTGAATGCCACTGTATATACACTAAACATGATGACTGCTGTCAATGATGTATGGTATACAACATACTTTGGCATTATCAATCAGAACAACAAAATCAGAAGTTTGTTGTTGGACAAATATCTCTGCCAGCATAGACATCTGTGTCTACCAATATTGTATACTTTGTCATCATCATCATCACATCACGCCCTTTTCCCATGGGGGTAGGCAAAGACTGTAGAGCGCCATCTGCTACGATCCAAACATACTTCCTTGGCTTCATCCACACTCATACATCTTTCTTGGGCGTCCTCTCGCAGCATTTCCACTTACCTCCGCCGTGTATATGCCTTTCGTTAAGCGTCTCTCATCCATCCTCTCCACATGACCAAACCACCTAAGCATACTTTTCTCCACCTTAGTCACTACATCCTCTTTCAGACCGCAACGTTCTCTTATAACTTCATTTCTTAATCTATCTTTCAAAGTCACACCACACATTCTTCTCAAAGAGCGCATCTCTACGGCATTTATTCTACTTTTGTGCTTCTTCTGCCACACCCAACATTCGCTTCCGTACATCCGCGTAGGTAACAACACGCCATTGTGGATCGCCATTCGAGCCTTTTCAGTAATCGTTTGGTTAGCCACAATAGCATGTAAGACACCATTCAGCTTATTTCCCACCAACACCCTTCTTTCCACATCAGCATCAACCTTACCATCTCTTGTAAAAACACTTCCCAAATAAACAAATTCTTTGTACCTGTTCCACACTTTCATCATCTATTTTAATATTACACACAGACATACACTCCTCTTTTTCAAACACCATAACTTTCGTCTTGTTCACGTTTACTTTCATTCCTTTTAGTCTAAATGCTTCATTCGTTCTAGTTACCATATCTTGCAATTCTTCCGCAGATGGTGCAAGTAGAACTTGATCATCCGCGTAAAGAAGACACTTGATAGGCAGCTCACCCATAACCAATGCATCATCACTCTCTCTCAAATCTACAAGACAACTATCCATGTATAGATTAAACAACCATGGTGACGCTACACATCCCTGTCTCACACCCCTAGAGATGCTAAACCAGTCAGTGTATGCCCCATTTATCCTAACACAGGCTCTGGAATCCTTATAAAGAGATTTCAGTGCCTGCACCAAGCGCCTGTCAACTCCATAGATAGTGTCGACCACAATTATTATTCGTCCCTCCACACGCTATCATATGCGGTATGCCATCTCCAAGTCTATGAAAGCGCAGTAGACTTTTTAAATCTGTGTCCTTTGTGCCCTATGAAATTTATGATCTATTTTGATGAATTTTGGTTTACCAATACAACGTGTCATGATACACTAATCTTGGCATGGCTATCGGCTCTCCCCATCCACTGTCTGATCCAGCAACTCACGAAGCTATGTCATTGACTCTGGTCTTCCTCATATTAGATCACACATGTTTCATGTTTGTTTGCTCTTTGATAAAAATATAAAAGCGATAGAACTTACTACGGCCAGTGGTAAAAATCTTCTAAAACCAAAATCACTGTAATAAGCAGACATGTTGCACCGACCCCAAATAACAGGATCATCATAGTGGAAAAAATTGTCAAGAGCGAGATAGGAGACGGCACGAAATAGAAATCAAGTGGAAGTGCAATGTAACAAAATTACCATAGAAACCAGTGACGCCAAACTCACACAATTATACCGATAATCATATAATGTACTACATATAAACAAATCGTTTGATTGGTCGTTTATATTTTATAGTAAACTAGCATAAGTCATATAACCTACATCTGAAAATAAACCTTCTGATTCTGGAATAGGGTTTAATTCGCTGTAGTTGGAAAAGTATTTAACACCTTTTGTAATACTAAGTCAAACTAAAATTGATTGACGAGTAAATTCCGCTACTTGACGCTAGATGGCGCATTTACCAGTGGTCGCAAATAGAAACACAATTTCGTTAAAGGTAAAGGTGACAATCGTGTGCACGAACGTGTCATTGCCGCTATTCGATCAAGGCCGTACCAACCCGAATTACATTACCGATATCGATATATGTCATCATCCTCCTGCCCTTATCCCATTATTTGGGGTCGGTGCAACATGTCTTTTTCTTCCATAATCTTCTATTAGCCGTCATGTCTGTGTCAACTCCTCTTTCTTTCATGTCCTCTTTCACACAGTCCATCCATCTTTTTTTCGGTTTACCGATTATTACCGATATCGATATATACCTACCCATTTCTTATTTTTGAACTTTAGTTTTTTGTAGTTATTTTTTGTACTTTATTTAAGTTCAAGTTTCTCTATAAGAACAGTCTAGATCCCTCATAGCATAGGCTTTTTAACTACTGAAATATTGGTGTACAAGAGGGAGGAAGAGTGTCGTTGTTTTATGTGATAAAAATATACACATTTATGCGCGGTTATGCAGCCGACTTACGATCACAAGGTCGCGGGTTCGATTCCCGCACAGGACAAATATTGGTGTAATGAACACAGATAGCTGTATTACGTCTGGGTGTTTTCTATCTATTCAATGTATGTACAGTAGAACCTCGTTAAGTTAAAGTCCAAGGGAAACACAAAATATTTTCAGTTATAGATTGAGGTTTTAAGTTATCAAGGGTCTATGTTAGAAATACCCTTGTTCCTATTTTTAATCGAATGCGTCAGAAGGATTGATTCAATAAAATACAGAAATAAAATAATCATAATATTTAATAATTCACATTGCACATTGCAGGTTTAGTCTACTTAAAAAAGTCTGTGATTTCCTTTTGTTTTAAACGCTTCACAGTTTCTAAATCGATTTGATTTTCAATGGCAAATAGAGAGGAGAATACAATATCTTTTATGTTGTTACGGTGCTCTATAAATGATCGTACAGTTGTTAAAGCTCTTTGCTTCGTTGATTGATACGCTTGTAGATGGAGTTTGTGGCTCGTCGTTAAAATCATATATTTTATCACTTTCAATGCAGTTCTTTACTGATTCCAATATTTCTCCCTCTGTTAACGTCCCTGCTGTGACTACTTCATTATCGCAAGTAACGAAGTCTTCAAAAGTAATGTTTGACCCAGATATGTTTATTCTATTCTTCAGGCACATTATTATCTTCCTCTTCAATAATTTCTTGAGGTTCTGAATAAAAACCACAGGTTTAAAGCAGTTTTTTACTGCAAGGGGTGTTACGTTTCGCCAAGCCTTAACCACCATCCTCATTGCTTGAAGAACATTGATAGAAGAAATCGTATTTTGTTCTATATCAGCTATCATTTTTCTGACAACTTATTTTCTGTACATTGTTTTAAAATGTTTAATTATACCCTAGTAAATTACGAATTTTGTAATATCGGCATTTATCGATAAACTCAAATCTGACCTCAGTACATCACTAATTGAGTAGCGAAGAACTTTCAAGAACGAAATAATGAATATAATCAATGTAAAATAAACTTTATCTAAATGACATAAGGTTGATTTTAACGAGAGGTTCCAATAAATTATTAGTAAATTGGAATTAACAAAAATTTATTAGAATCAAATGATATTGTACTTACCGATGGTACGAAATACCTTCATTTTTAAGATTTCTTCTCCTACTATTATTCTTGCACTCCAAAACTGAACAATACGGCATATCTACAGCGAAACGAGCTTGTCGCGATATTAACAACACGAGTTATCGTTAGAACAGTCTGAATACGACTAAGTAAGTACTTGTGCGACTGGAGATCAAATAAGCGCAACAGTGCTTAATTGTGACACGCGTGCCACGCCTACTTCGCAATTCCACTTGATTTCTATTCCGTGGGAGACGGACTCGCACACTGAGCGTTTCTTAACTATTTCACAATAGATGGCGTTGTTCGGAAATCATCCGGTATGCGCCGCTACGCCACGAGCGTGGTGATACTAGTACGTGTACGGTACGGGTATCTATATATGATATCTATTTAACAATCAACAAAATTGATACCTTCAGCCGTAACTTTCGGTTTCCTTAGATACGAAATTCAAAAAATTGGTCAAGTGCGAGTGGGACTCGCGCACGAAGGGTTCCGTACCATTATCTATGCAACATAAGGCAACGTTATTAGTATCGAGCAAGAAACGGTAAAAAAAATCAGTTTTTTGTATGGGAGCCCCCCTTAAATATTTATTTTATTTTATTTTTAGTATTTGTTGTTATAGCGGCAATAGAAATACATCATCTGTGAAAATTTCAACTGTCTAGCTATCACCGTTCTTGAGATACTGGGTACGGAACCCTAAAAATCATGTTTGTTGTATGGGAGCCCCCCATAAATATTTATTTTATTTTTAGTATTTGTTGTTATAGCGGCAATAGAAATACATCATCTGTGAAAATTTCAACTCTCTAACTATCACCGTTCTTGAGATACAGCCTGGTGACAGACGGACGGACGGACGGACGGACGGACAGCGAAGTCTCAGTAATAGGGTCCCGTTTTTACCCTTTGGGTACGGAACCCTAAAAATGATGGTTTTTAATTCAATTAGAGATGATGAAAGTACGCGGTACACACGGTGCATGATGTTAAAGTCGTATTTTGAAAATTAGCGCCCTGGGCCATTTGATTTGACGCTCGGGGCCAATTTAATTAGCCGACCTATAAATTAATAGACGTATAGCATAATTTTTAACTCGAAGGCATTCGCCGCCCTTCTCAGGCTGGCCGCCCCGGGCCAAGACCCCCAGGGCCCTAGGGTAAATACCCCTCTGCATGATGTTCTAACTGCTAACACACACGTTGTTTCAGGTACAAAGAGGGGAGAGTTATCCTCGAGAGGGCGCTAGTGACGGAGAGTGACGGCATCGAGGAGATACACGTGGTGCCTGACGACTGACTCCTCACTCATGTTTGTACTGCTAACAATGTGGTGCGACCTGACACAAACACGATCATATTACTAACACATTATAATATTTTATTTTTATTGGGTTTTCATATATTTGTGTTCTATAGGTGGTTGTGCCTCCTACTCTCTTTATTGCATTGTTCCAGTCCTTTACAGATCTCAACTGTTACTTCTTACAACCAAACACCTTACTCTTTTGTTAGACTATGGTCTATCTCTACTCAGTTCCCTATCTCTAGAGAATCATTCAGTCAACGTTTATCTTCATGTGATTATTGCACCTACTAGAGCTATAGTACAAGTAAGACAGTGTCGCACATTGCTGATGGTATCCACATGATGTGTAAAATAGATTTATTTTAATTTTAATAAATGTTTATGTTTGTGTCGAGATAGATTTGATATAAATATGTACTGATATTGTGATTTAATAATATTAATACATTATGTTAACGTAATCATTGGTATTTTATTAATTTCACTAATTGAGCACGACGGAATTAAACCCTACATTCATAAATATTCGTCAACCATTCAAGACATTTTTTAAATTCATTATCATTGGTAGTTCGTGAGCGGGGTGGTGGTGCTATATCTCTGTAAATGAAAGACATTAAATATATTTGATATCACATTTAATTGATCATATATTTATAATAAAACACAACATATTCCTATGATAGGACAACGCTCGCCAACTCCCACTTATTGGAATAGAACTTCGACAACACAATATTAAGCTGTGATATTACAATATACACGGTTGTACGGTAAACTTGTAGTTAGGTGTACTTTAGAACATTGTTGCTAATATTGACTACCTTACTGTATATTTTTGTGCTAAGCCGTACATTCCAGTTATAATACAATAATGAACAAATTGCGAGCAAATCAAGGCACCAATAAACATTACATGTACTACCGCCGCCGCATCTTGGTGTTGTAATATTACTTGTAGAGCAGCATCGCTATCCCCATTTTCCAATTACAGCACAAGAGCGCATTATGCGGCACAATGCTCAACGTTGAGTGTTCCAACAACAGCAACGCCTCGCACAATCGAGCACTCTCAAAAGTGATGCGTGCAATCCATACCAACTTCAGCGACAGAAAATTAACAAGTATTTTTTATTTAAATTGGCATTGATTGAAATTTTATTTATATATTATCGTTAGTAATATTATTATGATTTATTGTTAAAAAAAATTTTAAGGCTTTCGTTTCGTCGGAGTTTTCTGGAAATAATCAAAGTTAAATTCAAACTGTGTTTAAAAAAAATAAATATAAGTATGGATGAAGGTACAAACAATAACTTTATTTTATATTCCACACTTATAATGTGAATTTTATTTTAGTATTTTTTTTTTCAACACTGAACTTAGCGCACTCTGCTGGTGCATTTGAAAGCTAATTCATGTTCCAATTAAGCGTCAGCATAGTTCAGTATTGTGCGGCACTGAGTCGCATTATGCTCTGTAATTGGAAAACTAGCTATATTAAGTTCTACTTTCGTCCAACAATTAATTTCTACAAATTTTCCGAACATATCACCGAACGACATTTATGTGTCAAGATCGACTATCAATATATCATACATTACTGCATCACAAGTTAAAAATGTTTAGTTGGCCTCACAATAAACTGATCAATATTTCAATAACATTATTAGGTTTAAAACTGTTATACGTAACACAATAAGTACCATTGAATTATAACGATACAACATCATCGATCGAGATATCATCAATCAGTATGGTATACTCATCATTAAAAACAAATATTACCTCTCAAGTAAAAACGTCGTTGTTTCAACGATACAACATAAAATTCATTCACCATCTAAATAATAAACTAAAATAATAAAGAAAAAAAACAACGTATTATCAACGACTTGCATTAAAAAGCACCTTTGATTATAATTTTTTTGTCAATTTTACAAATATATTATATTTACATTCATTAATATAAAACATAAAAATATAATAATATATTAAACACACGTCCAGACAGATTTTATTACAATTAGTTTGATAGCACAGTTTGATAGTAATATAATTATATTACTTGTGACAGTGAGTGAGTGAGTGTATAAGTCTAGATTTTAGACTGTAACTAGCTGACCCGGCAAACGTTGTTTTACCATACTAAAAAAAAAAGGTTTGAAATATAGATGTTGGCCGATTCTCAGACCTACTGAATATGCATGTAAAATTTCATAAAATTCGGTCAAGCCGTTTCGGAGGAGTACGGTAACTAACACTGTGACACGTGAATTTTATATATAAGAAGAAGATAAACTCTATAAGGCGTGTCTACTAAATAAAACGGAATATTGTTATATTTAATATCTGTAGATAGCCATTAACAGCATAACGCTGATGCTGTTTGTACTAACATAGACAACACAATAGTGTTAGTACATATTATGTTTATTTACAACATTGTCAAAGGTACATACATACATACTATACACATATAGAGTATATTTAATGATAGCAAGCACAAATTTAACTTAAAACTATTTACAATAAGTTAGTGATGTGATATGCGACACAGTTCACTATTGCTATTACATATAATACAACTATATGTTGGTCACACCTACAAAATTATTATTACAATTAAGGCACCAAAACTATTTAACATGTAACCTAATATTAATGTGAGACACATGTTCATTATTTCATCTGTTTATATATCTCCGTCTGAATGAAATTTTAAACGTGTTTCTTAACATATCATACGCTCAATAAAATATATCTATCCATCCACACATATAAATATATACATAATGTCTGTAAACAATCGCACAGATTCAAAAGTTGGGAAGCTGTGAAATTGTTGTGCAACTGCATCACCTCTCGCTCAACTACGAGTGTAGGTAGCAATATGTGCGAGTGAGACAACATTTTTTGCAACTTCAAGTTGCGTCACATGTATATTATTTTGATTAAAACATATAGCAGTGAGAAAATGTCGCATCAACCAAACAATATTGAATGAATGATAGGTACAATTGATTTTATATATTTATCAATACGTTTACAAACGATATTTTATAATTTCATACACATAATACATAGACATAGTTAATCCTTACATATAACAAAGTGAAAGTGAGTTTGTTTGTTTGTTTGTGACGCTTTCGCGCAAAATCTACCGAATGGAATTGCACGAAAATTGGTATAGAGATAATTTACAGTCCTGGAAGTAACATAGGCTATATTATAATATATAGCCTGTTACCTGATGAGTTTTTAGCGAAATAACATTATTATTTCGCTAAAAACTCTATACGAGATAATAAACGCAAATTTTTGTGAAATATAGTATAAAATAACAGTTCAACCATATTGTTTATTTTACAGTTGTCATAGCAACACATAGAATCCGTCGAATTATAGGTTTTTTTTTATTTGGCCAAGAAGGTTTTAATCGCAGACTGACACATGCGATTTACGCGGTAGTTCGTAATAGAAACTGCTGAAGCTAGTATTAAATATATCAGACGGAACATGACGATCACACAAAAAGGTATAGTGAGACTGAGACGAGAGGCACACAGTAATTATGATTTAAAACAAACAATTGTCTATGCAGTATTGTACCTCTAATTCTTTGCTTACAACTACCACAGCATTCATTATTAAATAACTGCAATGTATCACTTGGTAATTCAATAATAATATATGTAGGTACCTATTTAATTTAGATATTTTACATCATTATAGTTTATAACAGTGGCCGCATCTTGTCAGGTGTCGCTAGTGTAGGGACAGACACGCGACCTAGTACAATATATATCCGTTAGAGGCGCTAGTTATCGACACTAGTTGTTTACGCTGACCAGTAGATAAACGAATAAAACTGATAAAGGCAGTTGTTCGAGATCACGATTAAGCCAATCGCCTGACTTTCATGTAGTGCTAAAACATAATTAAATGTCAGATATAACTCACATACAATAATTAATAATATTTAGTATTGTAATAGTGGCCATATGTTGGTACACATTATATGACATAGGCACAGGTATATGGTGTATAATGTTGCAGTTAAACATTGCATAGTGCTACTGTTGTTACTATAATAATTCTTTACGCAATTCAGTGACTTGTTTCATTTTATCATCCGACTTTTCTTTTTCAATTAGTTTATTTCGTTGTACGAAGAGTATATCAGAGTGTCGGCCTAATTAAATAGTAAAATTTAATAACACGTTGATTTGAATGATCAACAAGATGTTATGTATACAAGTAATGAACAAGCGTGATGTTATTAGTGAGAGGTGATGTACAGTAGGTACCATGGGTACATGTCGGTACACTAACATTGTCCTGTTATACATTCATTATATTGTATCATTATTATTTATTACCTACTCATTAAACTTAAACCACACATTTACTGTGGCTTTTATTAATATATTGTGAATAACCAACTTTTGGTGTAAGTCTGTGTAATTAGATCAAGTTAAACAGTAAAACGAAACATATTCATTATCATTTTGATGCATAAAAAGAATCTACAATAAGAGTTGTATAAAATTCATTCATAAATATTTAGTTGATATAGCGGGGCAATACAACACGTCTCACTGTGCACTTTTAAATACTATGCTCATATTTCATTGTTGTTGAGTGATCACTCAGCACATACATCATTAACATGTACAACTGTGTCCACACTCATATTTGTAATGGCGAAACATTTATATACAATACATATTATAATACAACACTTAAATGAATCATGTGTACAAAGACAAACAAATATAATATTAGATAAAAATAAACAATATACATATAATATAATATGTTACATATCTGTCTGTATAGAGCTGTACTGTACGCTACATACCCACACAACACATCACTATGTATCTAATTACATGTTGTCAACATCATCTCTGTAGATCAGTTAATATAATATTCGAGCATTTGTTACTTCATACATCCTGTCATATGTAACAATATATAATCATAAGTATAAAATCAAATGCTGTTCGTTAGTCTCGCTAAAACTGGAGAACGTCTCGGCCGATTTTTGTGATTTTGATCTTGAAATATTCGTAACATCCAGGGAAGGTTTTAACGGTGACGAAATATATAGGGATCAAAGATTCCACGCGTACGAAGTAGCGGGCATCATCTAGTATATTATAATAATGTTGTGCGTTCAACTATTCCACTATAAATATAGTATTTCATTCATTTTCTGTGTACGGCTCTCACATACTTAGTCATTATGTTTACACAATACACATTGACAATATTATAAAATTAATTCATTTTAAAAGTAATATTGCTATATTTATTATTTGTCATTAATAATTATAATATAAGTAAACATATAGATATGATATTATTTGTTGTAATGTTTTATTAATAAGAACAGTACAACATAATATAAAATAATTACATATATTACAACAACATCAATGTTTATTGCTTCTATTTAAGCAATTATTTGTGTTTGTGTGTGTGTGTGTCACTCACTAACATAAATTTAGAATGTCCGCTCGTTATACTTCATTATTTTATTTGTTCAAACCACTCACACATTAACATAAACTATATGTATTACCCATATTTTAAATACATTATTTGTTTGTGTGTTACTTGTTGTCCGTTCAATGTATCATTATTATTAAATAACTACTAAAATATTAATTTGAAACTGAACTGCTCGCGTAAATATAATACATGCACACACACACACGCACACATGTTGCATTTAAATAGCATAGCAGTAAATATATTATCTGTTAACAATAATAGAATAGTGATAAATCAGGCATAAGGAAATGGGTTAAATTGTATAGAAAGAAGATATTGAGTGGACAAAACGAAATATGTAACGGACAACACAAACATTCATATTATATTGTTTACTCTGTTCACAAGTTACATCACTAGTAAAGCACCTATTTTGACAAATGTTAAACTTATCCCGTAGCATTATTCAGTGTTCCTTTGGAAATTACATACATTTTAGTGCCACTTATAATATAATTAATTAAAGTAAATATAAATCACCACATAATGTTAAAAGTGTCATTTGTAACGACGCACCATTCAATTAGTTAATAAACTGTGATTAATAAGAACAATCTTCTATGCTTATTTACCATAGTTTAAAAACTTTAGGCAAAATTTCTTTTGCCTTTTTAGCGCCATTCATAAAAAAGGTATGGGATGTGTGGGGGCGCGGGGCGAGTCCTTGGCGGGCTCGGGCCCCAGCCCCACCCTCTGCTTCTCCGTCTCTATGAACTCGAGCACCGCCATGTAGATGAACTTGTACTGCGCCTCGTTCTGCACCATGCCGGACCTCTGGTCGCGCACCATCTGCACCATACGATGGATATCTATTTCACAATCGAACCCTTCCTTTCGTATTTGGTCGAGAATCATATCGATCACTATGAAGGTCCCCGTCCTGCCGATCCCCGCGGAACAGTGCACGCAGACGACCGCCTCCGCGGGTGGGTCGGGCCCCGTCATGATCTGCTGCAGCCTGTAGTTCACGTCCAACAATATGTTGAGCACCCGGCCCGGCTCCGAGGGCACGCCGTGGTCGGGCCACGCTGTGAAGTGGAAGTGATATATGGTTCTGGTGACACCCTCATCCTTCCTGGTGACGATGAACCGGCGCAGCGTGTAGTCCGGTGTAGAGGACTCGGACTCGTTGTAAATGCTGTATTTCTTGTACACTTCAGTTTTATTAAGCTCTGGCCAGTATCGTTCACATTTCACTTTGCCACGTTCTATCTCCTTCGTTGTCATTATGATGATGCGCACGTCCTCTTGCCAAATCATTGACCAGAACGGGTATATGGTGGAAGTGAGGCAACCTTGGGTGGCTATGTACGTCTTATTGTACACGTGATCCACGATTCCATTCTCCGTTTCCTCGGTAGATTTGGGAATAGTAGTATTAACGTAATTTGGGTTACTGCGAAGTAGCATGCTTGGCTCGAACGACGGAGTCACTTTGGATACCGGCGAAGTGGTCGGTTTTTCTTTTTCTTCAGTGACAACAACCGTGTGACTAGGGGACACTTTTTCTTTACTTTTCGAAGGCGTCCCGTCTTTGCCATTCTCATAAAATCCATTACTGCCGTCATGATCGGGGCTCAAATCGGAAATCTCAAACCGTATGTAATTAGCATTAATGTAGTCAGCACCTGGGGGGGCATCTGGTGGAATGTCTTTTAATATAACTCGCGTTCGATCAAAAGGAATAATATTTTTATACCTATTTTTCCTAATATTCTCTGGTTTGGATCCTTCCATTCTGTCAAATAACTGAAGATTTTCCATCATCTGTAAAGTTTCAAACTCCTCCCAAAAGCCAGCTTTATACGCCATACTTTCTATTGGCCCCTCATTCTCTTTTTGCAGCTGTTTCACTCGAGTGTGGAAGTGCCTCACCTGAATGCGGGTAGCATTGAAAGGCTGAATAAGTCGCAATACTTCACCCGTGGTCTCGACCATAGGGCAACCCCGGTAGTGTTCAATGAGACTGACAAGGTCGGGGAACTGTTGGCCGCCACCCACATCGTACTTCTCACCTTGTTTGCCTTCCTTTTTGCCATCTTGCTTTCTTATAATGACGTGTGTAACTCTATCACGTGTCCGGACAGACAGTACGAAGTCGCCGGGCTGTCGCTGCGACTCTCTAACTAAGAACGAGCCATTTTTGCCGTTCTCTATGAGCATCCTCTCGGCTTCCTTGGACGTGAGCTGTCCGTGGTACCAGCGCTCTGTAGTCGGATCGGCGCAGTTGAGCGGAGTCTTAAGTCGGATCACGTTACCATTCTTTTCACGCAGTTGACACTGATTTTCCATATAGAACTGGACGAGCTCAGACAATGTGGCAAATTTTTCGCCGCCGTACAGGTCGAGGAATTCACCATTATTTTGTATCTTGATGTGAGTGATATCATTGCCGCGGCGCACAGACAACGTGAAGTCGCCTTTAACGCTCATGCTCGGCCGCGCTAAGAAGCAACCGTCGTGACCTTGTTCCATGAGCGTTCTCTCGGCTTCCACTCCCGATAACGCTGGATGGAACCATCGTCGTGTGATCATCTTACTCTAACAAGTAACTCTAGTTTAATACTTAGAAACAAGTTACCTCTACTAATTCCTTACTCTTACTAATGTTTGTTTGAAGCTCCTCAGCCAAATTTTATCGTTCATCTGAAAAAAGAAACATAACAATATAGTATTATATTATACAACAAAGTCGTTATTAGGGTTTCGTACAAACCCTTATGGTCTCACTCCGGTGTCCGTCTGTCTGTCTGTCCGTCTGTCAAACTTTTTTTACTCAGCAACGGCTGAAGGTATCAACTTGAAACTCATACCAAATGTAGATCTACGCGGTCCCTTACTGCAAAAAATATAATCAACCTGATTTGTCTAAGCAATAAGAAAATATTTAAAAAAAATTACGAACACTAGCGACATTTGAGTAGTGTTCGCCGCAATTGGAAATCAAAATTCAGCGCCATTAACTGTTACTCTAGAGACTTGAAATTTTGCTCAGAATTAGACTAGATACTGGTCATATAGGGTAAAATCCGAAAACTAAATTTGTTATTACATTACGCGAAAACATTATTTTTCCAAAGGTCATATTTTTCCAGGATCGGAAAGTGATGTTTGTAAAAGCGCCATCTTACACGTAACGTAACAACCACAACATAGCGTATAATATTTTCTAACACATGCGCGATTCATTTGTGTAAATAAAACTACTTTTTACAGATTTAGACGAGTAAATTTGTTTTAAATTTTGGCCTATCGTTTTGGAGACTGCAGCCACCATGGTCACGGGTGAGACTGAGCTATATTGCGTCTTCTACAATCAGTTATTACAGGGTTTACCCACATTTGATTTTAATTTTACATTGACCATAAAGATAGACTTTTACCATAAACTATATTATATTACATTGTGCTCAGACTACATAATTATAACTTTAATTTTATGTTTTTCTTTATATTGTTATAATTTGTTATTGTATTTAGAAACCAAAATAATATTATTAATTTTATTTTGTACACAGCTTGCGTAAATGGGTCCAAATGTAAATTTTGTAGGATCTCATCATTCAGAAATATCCTGATGTTCTATGTAGGACGGTGACTACTTACTACCGACTATAGGACATAATAATTTCAATAACAACATAAGTATTTGAGTTAATGCAAACATTAAATTATAATAGGAAATAGTTCTTTGAAATGTTACAATTCTAGGGCTGAGTATTGCATTTCTTAGAAGACGCAATTTTATTTTTTGGCCATGTGTACTTATTTTTTATTTTTCTGAACTTATTTTTGATTTTCTTTTTATTGTAAATATATTAGTGTTTTCACCCCTTTTTTCAAGATGGCGGCCGGGTGACAGGGGTGGCGACCCCACAAACTTCAAGTTAAGCTCACGTAACAATTCAATGGGCTAAAAATGTACATTAAATAACTGTTGTGTCAACTGTATTCTATTTGAAACTTGGGGGTGGTTGGTGAGGGGGCTGTGTTTAGCTTAGTTGTAAGTAGACCACAAGGACCATGGTACATGAATGATCTGTAACCACATTGAGCAGTGACTCAGTGTGTCTACTAACTATTATTGAATGCACTAACTAATAACTATTTATAAAGACGAGCCAGTTTTCAAATAAAACATCCGATTAGTGAGCTTAGTCTGTTCATCAACTATCAACTGTGAAAGTTACACATACATTTGTTATTATTTAACCACACACAGAGACACACACACACACACGTTTACCAAGTTGTTGTATTGAACTTATTCACTGTACTCATGCCATGATGATACAAATAGTATTCAAGATAAATGACTAGAGATGCAAACTGGCCACTTCATATTACATCTTTAAACTGTTTCACATACACAAGGTGATTTAGATGATCGTCATGTCACATGGAATGTTCTACTTATGTAGGGATGTACAGTTGGTATACTAGACCTGGATGTAGAGCAGTCATCGATAGTATCTATTGTAACTGTGTACTGATCCATTTTACCATCAACATTACAGACCAATATATAAGAAATTAATTGTAAAGAGACAACAGAATGTGTTGCAAATAATCATTATTTATTTAATGTGAGTCATGTACAAGTGGTCATGGTATAGTGGTGCTTTCATATAACAATACTGTGAGCTTATAATTTTAGATTATATGGCGCGAATAATTTAATAATGTTAAGAATCTATTGTTAACTATTAACAGACATCACAACCATTATTTCATATTTACTATTACTCAGAAGTTCATATGAAAATAATCTCGGAGGTACAATACAGCTTACCGCTGTATTAACATATATTGTGGACGCTTGTATTGCATACATACATCATACAAATTATCGTCAAACGTAGCAATTATATTCACAAAGTAGTTACATGTAATACTTAGCACAACAATGTAACACAATATACTGTATCATTAAAGTCATTTAAAAGCTAATAATAAAATATTAAACTCACCTCAAATGTGCCTAGGTATCTTACACATAATAAAATCTCTCAAAATAGGAAGTTTGTGATCAAGTGCTGTTGCTATGCTAACACTTGTCTTTTTTATAACACTTTTCAAGGACATCCGCGCGTAGCACTACAAAGTGTTGTAAAATATAATAATCAACTTAAAAATCTAGCGTTGTTTAATAAATGTAAACTAAATAATAAGTTTAGATTATTTTCACACAAAAGAAATGGAAAATGAACTCCGTACCCCGCTCGAGTTGAAGTTTTACAAAATGTCAGATTTTAGATTGTCAGCTCGAGTCACTGTCAATTATTGTTAGTGACGCCTAGAGGCAATAGCTCAGGACAAGATATCGATATATATAACAAATTATCAATGTAATATTACTAAACTGGAATTGTAAGTAGGTCAACGAGTTATGAGAAATGAAACAATTGTAAATATTAATTATTATTTTGACTAAAAGGGCAGGGTTAAAGGTAAAATATATATTTACTTTATCTTTCTTGATTAGTCTGCAGTGTTTTTCATAGTCAGTCACCAAAAATTAGATAAATGTATGGTGACAGTTGGGTTAAAACATACTAAGCTTTTTGATATCGGATTTTATATTTTTAAATACTTCCATCATCGTTATCTAGCTAGCTCTTGTAATGTTATTTGGGGTTGAGCCATTTGTCATCTTTTTCCATACTCTTTCGTTAGGTGTCATTCATTTGTGTGACACCACCTCAGGCATTATTTCCAAAAAACATATACAATAACATATATCAGAAGAAGTAAAACGCAATATATTTTTTTTAAACAAGGTTGATACGATATATGGGCTTTTCTTTGAACTGGCTATACTAGGTACTATTATTAAGCTCTGTACCAAAAAACAATTAAAGCAGTAGTTTAGTCGCAAATTAGGTTTTAAGTTTTCGCACCATTTGAATAAGATGTATCTTTTCTAACAGCTGATATAAAGGTCATGGATGGTCACCTTAAGACGATAAATCACAGTATATTCACTATATATTATTAGCTATATATCGACAATGCGGTTTTAGTTGTACACCACTGGTCTAACAGTCCAGTGCTGCCGCGGTATAAATTACCTCATAGTGTTGCCGATTCAAATTATCAAATCAAAATGTGTTTTTAACCCAGAATATTTACCTAGGTACCAAGAATACTACCTGGTACGTCTATTCTGTATTCTAAGGTTTTAAATTTCGAACTTGTTTCTAACGCTCTCTCTTAGAGCACCCTCGGCAGGAATAGGGGTGGTGACACTTGTATTCTTAATCCATCACTACACAGACAAACTGCAAATGGGGAATTCTCCGACTAGGCTAGGTGATCAGCACTGACCAGAGCTATCACCCCTATGGCGTATTTTATTATATTTATTATATTATTTGCCTATGGCGATCACTATCCCATAAACATGGACTTACATTGATTTAATTCTTTGTTACCAAGGCAACTGTATCATTTGATTTACGTCATATTTATGTGAACTAAATATGTATGATGTTTGGTTTTTTTTTTCAAAAAAGTAAACAAAGTTACGTTTGTTATTTTAATAAGCAAAATTATATGAAGTAGTTATTTTATTTAAGTAGGTCTTATTAACATGGAGGGAATAAAAGAAGAAGCAATACATAACACTGCATTAAAATTAGCTGAAGAAATAAAAAACCTATCAATATACAAATCTTTCTACAGTGATGTGCAGGTATTTAATACAAAGCCAAGTTTACTGTACGTAATTTACCTACTGTTTACTTAACACGGTACTGCCCCTTTCATTTTCAGAAACTAGTTTCATCACCAAATGTCAAAAAAGAGGATTTCAAACAAACGTTACAACAAGCGATGAAAGAGAAGGGCTTAGACACTAAATTAAGAAACACAGTATTTCATTGGATCAGGACCCAAAGTAAGCATAATGTAAGTATGATCACTGTTCCATCTCTTACTAATAGGTAAGAGTAAGAGTACATTCATCCATCGTACCTACATTTAAATAATACGACAACATTTAGAGAAACTAGGTACTTGTTTCCCGGTGCAAGAAGCTAAGTAATACAGCATTGTGTTTGGTGCATGTTGTATGAAAGATTGTTCAGGTGTAGGTATCCGTGTATGACTGCAAAAGTAGTACCTAGCGTAGTAGGGAACCTAATGGTAACTATACCTAACCAATAACCAGGTATTATATTCTGCAACACTTGCGCGACTCAGTTGTTTAAATAAAACTACGTCGGGATAAAATTTAAAACAAATACACGCGTCTAAATCCGTAAATAGTAGTTTTATTTAATAACCAGGTAGGTATTTTAAGATTTTTACTTGAGACTAGGCTATAGTAAAAGCGAACTAAATTACATACAACATTGAAGGGTTAACATTTTCAAACCCATTGAGTGTGTATCAGGCGAACCAGAGGAACATAGTAGTAGAGGTTCTTAACACTCTGTATTATCTGCCTACTCCTGAAGGATTTTATACGTGATATTACAAAATTGTATATTCCAGAAAATAGATCCACTAACATCATTATCGAAAGCAAGCGCTCAATGGGAGAAGCGAATTCACAAATCATTAAACTCCATGTGTACAGATCTGGAAACAGCGTTGGCCAAAATTAGACAACAGAACGAACAGGAAGAAATAGCTGACAAGTGGAGTGAACTCAGTACATATAACTTAGGTAAACAATTATCATGATGATTTTGGAAGGTTTTCATTTCTTCGTTGGTTTTGGCGACGACTTTGTAACGCTATTAATGTAGACCGGTATGGTGAATACTTAGAGCATTAAATCAAGAGGAGCTGTTACACACGCTGCTTGTTTAGACAAATATGCTGCCGCCGTCGGCGGGGTGTCGAGGTAACGCACACTAACACTAGCGCCATTTTATTGGTCGGTACGCTCGCCCCACACAAAATCACCTCACGCACGCACGGTAAGACACGACAGCGTCCGTACACAATGAGCATGATCATTGTTCTCGTACCTTTCTCAGTAGGGGTCAGCTTATAATGTCAACTCCCGTTGGATTAATACTCTAAGGGTGAATACAGTAAATTTTTGTTGATTTTGGACATTCTCCTGACTACGTCCTTGGTCTCTGGTCAATAATGTCAACGTTGCTTATGATAAGTAAACTTTTTCGAAGATATGACTGAGTTACTACTTACTAAGTTTGATGTTCTTACCATTTCAGATTTATCAAAATATAGACCAGTTTATGCGCCAAAAGATTTTCTAGACGTATTGTTAACTCTATCTGGCTACGTGCCGTACACTAGAGAGTAAGAACCTATCATATTGTCGACAATTTATATAAAGAAAAAGAATAAATACTTACCCTCAACTTATTTACAGAGATGAACCGAAATGGGAGTTTGCGCACTTGCCTCTTCAAGTAAAAACACTCGACCAATTGGTAAGCACGTTATTCACGGGTTAAATTGTGAGACGTGACGAGGACGGGTAGGCTACATAAATACAAAAAGTTTTATTCCGACAATCACAAATACGGATTTCAAAATACCGATATTCATAGTTCCGAATATAACTCCGATGTATGATTACCCCAATGTTCATAATTCCTCCTAAACTTTAACATTCCTAACGTTTATTTACTATTTTCAAAATACGATATTCGATTACTACTAGCCGATGCTTGTAGGTACTGTATCACGGTATTTCTTTGCACTACGTATGTTTATAAATATATCTAAAAAAATTATGTTTATTTATTTATAATCTCTATTGTAACGTACAACCAATATTACATGCATTACTTTAGTAACTTTGGGACTAGGAGATGTTTAGTGAAATGTGCGTGATTATACATAATATGTTTGTTTGTATAATGTTAGCGCAAGGTGTTTCCGGAGTGGTCGTCGGGCGAGGCGCTGCTGGGCGTGAGTCCTCAGGCTGGCAGCTCAGTCCCGGGCTTCACGACGCTGGAGGCGGAGCGCGTGGGGCTGGGCGAGCGCGTGGCGGCGCTGGGCTACGCGCCCGTCGCGCAGGAGTTCCTCAAGAGAGGCAGTCCGCAGTGTCTCCGGGCCGCGCTCTGGGCGCAGGTGCTGGGCGCGCAGATACACGCCAAGGTCATCACCACTCATCACAACTGAATCACCGGTTTGATTCTATTACATGATACATGATCTACAAGTAAATGTATTATATTTATTTCAGCAAACGCAATACTTCAGTCAGTTGAAGAAGAACGTTCTGGAGTTTGATCTAATGATAGACAAGTTGATATTCAAGGACGTGCAGCTCACCGCCTCCAACGATGATCAGTACTTTGTTTTTGAAGACTTGTTGTACCAGGTAACTGTCTCCGACTGTATCACTCGGTTCACTTAGTTACGAACGTGTTTATATAATTGAACTAGATTATAAACTACTATATAATAATTATTGTGAACGTCGTCAGGTGATGTTATGTTTCTCCCGCGACGTGGAAGTGATGCAGCAGCTGCGCGCCACCATCGGCACCCCGCCCACTGTCAGCGTCAAGGGCAGGCAGGGGGCGGACAGCGTCATGGTGTTCCCGCCCAGTGGGGTCATACCCTTCCATGGGTTCACCATGTATGGTAGGGTTCACATCTTATAATAATAAATAATAATAATACAAACCAAAAAATGTAATAGAAAATAACACAGAGAGACATCATAACAGATAGCACTATTCTCAACAATAGGCCTGACATCACACTAATACTTAAACAAACTAACACTACCTACATACCTAATAACCATATCTAATATACATATCACCGTTCCTAACACCCATAATATAAAACAAAAATACACAGAAAAGATACAAAAATACATACCCTTAGCTGACGAAATAAAACAAATGTGGCACCAAGAAACGGTAAAAATAGTTCCCATTGTTATCTCTTCAACACCGGTTCCCGAAAACACTTAAAATAGCATTGAATACTCTACAACTCCCAGTAAACACCTACATTCCAATGCAATAATCAGTAGTCATCGATACATGCTCAATAGTTAGACGATTCCTAAACCCTAAATCACTCCCACTCCAAACTACACAAAGAAACACACACACATCTCAAACAACATCTACACATCATCCACAATTCCACATACACCCAACACAGTATCAACACACACCATACAACTATGTAACCAAAGTACTTGGCACAAGCCCGTAACTGGCCAAATAAAAAGAAACCGACCTGGAGTCGAGCTATATAAAACGTATATTCAAATAATAATAAATACTCATGGACATTTCACACAACGTCCTCTGGTCCCAAGCTAAGCTTATATGCTTGTGTTATGGGTACCAGAATACGGATAGATACATATACTACTGTTCTTTTATAAATACATACATATAATACATAGTAAACACCCAGACGCAGTACAAACATTTGTATGACAATTAAAAACATCACACAAATGATTGTCCTGACCGGGAATCAAACCCGAGACCTCGAGATTGGTAGTCCGTTATATGAACCACTACACCACGAGGCTCGTCAATATAAGTGACATAATTATGTATCATTTCACTGCCCTAATTGACTTTTTTGTAGAGATTTTAATTTATTTTTTATTGGACCACACAGTTTTATTTACCACAGACATGACTCATAATGTCTTGATGAGTTATTCTGAAACTACACACAGTTTCAGTATAACTTGCTACTGCTACTGTAAGTAGATCACAATCACTTTCAAAGATTCCGTAACATAGATACGAACGTAGCTGATATAAGCTTGAGAAAAAACCGCGAAAAGTTATTCAAATTGTTAGTTACTAGTAGTAGGTATCTGTTTAATGAAATTATTAATAATGGTCGTAACAGTGGTACATGTTCCACCGAGATGTACTTGTGTTCGTTCGACGAGCCTCGTGATCTAAGTGGTTCACGTAACGGACTGCCGTTCACGAGGTTTCGGGTTCGATTCCCGCACGGGACAATCATTTGTGTGATCTTTGTAATTGTCATACAAATGTTTGCACTGCGTCTGGATGTTTGTTTACTATGTACTATAGGTAAGTATTTAGCTTGAGATCAGAGGACGTCGTGTGAAATGTCCGTGAATATGAATGTATGCGTGTGTGTGTCAGCGACCCCGTTCTGTTACGTGTACGACGAGCCGGTCCAGTTGTACTTCACGTTCCGCGCGTTCTACGTGCGCTACTGGCACCGGCTGCACCACGTGACCACCCACCCGCACGGGATCGTCTCACTGTGTCTCCTGTACCAGAGACTGCTGGAGGCGCACGAGCCCTTGTTGTGGATACACTTCAGGAACATCAACATCAACCCGTGAGTACTAACAAACACACCTAGTACAAGTAGTAGCCGCTCACTACTTAATAATATGTCTCCATATTTCAGTATAAGAGTCGTATTCAAATGGTTGATGCGAGCGTTCAGCGGCCACCTGCCTCCAGACCAGCTGCTGCTGCTGTGGGACGCCATCCTGGGGTACGACTGTCTTGAGATCCTCCCACTGTTGGCGCTCGCTATACTCAGCTTCAGGAAGGAGAATATATTTCAAGTGAACACGTTACAGAATGTGGACGCGGTGCTGGCAGACCTGTCCACTATATCTGTCATACCTCTACTACAGTTGGCTCTGATGAAACCTTGACTGTTGTATGTCATATTAACAACAACAGAAACACATGAATAAACTATGAAACAATCATGACATACACATGTAATGTCACATTCTTTTCACTTTCGTTTACATGTTAATAGAATCATAAACAAAATTATGAACTAGTTGTATTATGATAGTACGGTCAGATGCAACTCTCCGAGTGAATACATCATGACATGTTGTGTTACTATATGCGTATATTGTGTTAATGTTTGTTTGTATGTTACAACAGTAGGTATATAATCGCAAGGTGCTCTGTTTGTCGATATTCGTTACGTAATTTTTGTACAAGGTTTTGTTTTTGTAATCAACTATACGTTTTGTCAATAAATGAAAGTACAAACTTGTATATAATATTTACTTCTTAATACAAACAACACACCAGTTCCCCTCCTCGTAGAAGCTGGTGTCAACGTGTAAGCCGACCCTGGTGCACAGTTCCTCCAGCTCATATTCATCAAACATGTGATAATATCTGAGGAGTGTACTCTCACACTTATCAGACAATTTATTATCAGTGGATGTTCTCAGTTTCCAAGGGACCAGTAAGTCTTTGTGTTTGAATTGGGTTCGATTCTGGTGAAGCGGAAGGTGGACGCCGGCCACGGTGAGAGTCACGTCCCCGTCCCCGGTCGTCTCCAGTCCCCCTGGCTTCAGATAGTTGGATCCTGTCTGCTCCCTGGCCCACACGGTGATGAAGGCGCGTCCTCCCGCCCTCAGCACTCGCTCTATCACCGACACTGCCTCTAATCTTCGCGACTACAATCAATAGTCACACGTATTTCATTAAAATTCCGGTACCGACATTATCATCATAATACATATTCGTCATCTAATATATAAAATTCACGTGTCACAGTGTTAGTTACCGTACTCCTCCGAAACGGCTTGACGAATTCTTCTCAAGTTTTACATGCATATTCAGTAGGTCTGAGAATCGGCTAACATCTATTTTTCAAACTTTTTTTTTTAGTATGGCAAAACAACGTTTGCCAGCTAGTATATCTATACAAATATTATAAAGCTCAACTGTTTGTTTGTATGAACGCTCTAATCTCAGTAACCACTGCTCTGATTTAAAAAAATTCAGTGGTGCATAATACATTTATCGAGGAAGGCTATCTTTATATACATACTACCTGACCCGGCAAACGTTTTGCTATACTAAAAAAAAAGGTTTGAAAAATAGATGTTGGCCGATTCTCAGACCTACTGAATATGCATGCAAAATTAAATAAAAATCGGTCAAGCCGTTTCGGAGGAGTACGGTAACAAACATTGTGACATGGAAATTTTATATATTAGAGAATATAAATCTTCTGTACGTGTGTTTGTAATTGAACTCCTCCTAAACGGCTGGACCGATTTTGATGAAATTTGTTGTGTGTATTCAAGGGGGTTTGAGGATGGTTTAGATTCACAATTGGCTGGACCGATTTTGATGAAATTTTTTGTTGTTGATTTTTACACAGAATTGTATGGCAAAACAACGTTTGCCGGGACAGCTAGTAGACTATATAACATCACGCTACGATAGGAGCGAAGCATCAGTGTAAAATGTTGCAAAAACGGGGAAATTTTCTAAATTCCACGAGTACGAAAAATTTTCGACTACAAAATATTTGATGTACATAAACTGTGTAATTTTCATCCCTCTAACTATCACCATTACAGAGGTACAGCCTGGTGACAGACGAACAGCGAACAGTCGGTAATAGGGTACCGATTACATGACCTTAAATATAAAAAAGTGAGAGAGAGTAGAGTGAGTAGCGAGTGAACAGTACCAGGGAACTGAAGTGATGCAGCACGGCCACACACAGCACCACGTCAGCACAGCGCGGCCTGAAGGGAGCCTGCAGCAGGTCCAGGCGCGCGCAGTCCGCCACGCACCGACCCGACGTGTGCCGCCTGCACTCCACGCACAGAGACCACGACCGCTCACCTGCCACCTGCCACACGGGATACTGTACTGGTTATCATGTGCTGGTCCCAGGGTCGTAAGTTCAACCACTTAATTAGGCTTAAAACAACTCACCATTTCAATGTTGTAGTTGAAATGTAGGGAATCGCCTACATTTCAGTTATTTTATAAGTTTGTATGTGATAACAAATTACAAGTTATAAATATTTTTAAATATTTTGGACATTTCACACAACGTCCTCTGGTCCCAAAGTAAGCTATATTTCTATGCTTGTGTTATGGGTACCAGATACGGATATACTACATAAACTACTTTTCTTTTGTAAATACATACTTATAATACATAGAAAACACCCAGACGCAGAACAAACATTTGTATGACTAGTATAAACATCACACAAATGATTGTCCTGACCGGGAATCGAACCCGAGACCTCGTGATCGGCAATCCGTTATATAAACCACTAGACCACGAGGCCCGTCTGAAGTTGAAGTTATTGGATTCTTTTCTATATCACCACTATTATAGGCTAGTCCATGACAAGTTTTCAGTTTCTAGGCCTGTCGAGGCGACCCACTGTTGTGTTCTATACATAATAATGCTCGGTATTATATTAATTCTAACTAGCTGTTGCTCGCGACTCCGTACCCGTCGAATTTAGAAATGTATTCCCGTTCTTGCAACATTTTTGTCTGTTGCTTCGCTCCTATTGGTCACAGTGTGATGTTATATAGCCTATAGCCATCCTCGATAAATGTACTGCCCAGCACAAAAAGAATATTTCAAATCGACCCAGTGGTTCCTGAGATTAGCGCGTTCAAACAAACAAACTGTTCAGGTTTATACTATTACTATAGATATAGACAAGTGTCGAATATGAAGTAGTAATGTATGTGTGACCGACCTGCAGTATGTCGCTCCTGGCCAGTATATTCTTCCCGTTCCCTGCCCCCAGGTCCAGCAGCACGCTCCCCGGGACCACGCTCGACATGAAACGTTCAACGGCGGGCCAGGGGGTGTGCCGCGTCCTGCTAAAGTGACCTGCTATCTGCTCGTACACCTGACACCAACATCACCACAATATATCATACAGGTCGCGGTCAGCGGTCTCCACGGTTTATGTAAACAATACGTAGGACTATTGAAGGTGACGGCACTCAGGATATTCGTAAATATAATTAGTCTCATATATAGAGTGTGGTAAGGACCTGGTGCACGTGGAGGTCCTCCAGGCGGGCCGCCAGCGCGTCCGGCAGGTCGGGGGGCGCGGCCCGGTCACACAGCGCCGGGTACACGCAGCGGCACGGACCTGCCCGCGTCCAGCGGAACGTGAGGGACACGCGCCGGGCCCGGGGGACCCGCTCGCTGCACACCAAGCGACCTGACGCCAGCACCGGGTCACAGGCACGCGGAGATATACCGTGCTGCCAGGCGTACCTGATGATGATGCACATAGAGATAATGTTATGTAACTAGTAGTTAGAGAGTCACATTGTGATTGTCATACAGGGTAATATCATACAGGGTGTGGTGAACATCAGTCGGTGCTCCACGGGTGTGTTCAGCGGCGGCAGCCTTCCAAGCTTATGAAAAATATATTATTGGGTGTGTATGTGGCCCTGAAGCTGAAACAAACTGTCAGCTGGTCCTTTCCTTAAAAATGAACGAAAGAAAACAAGAAACAAACCATGCCGCACTGTAACTTTTCTTCTCAAAATCCCGAGTCACACTTCCAGCCGCTACGCTAACTCTTTTACTGTTAGTGCTATACGTCTGTGGAATGCCCTTCCACACTCAATACGCGCCAGCTCATCCCTAGACGTGTTCAAAAAAAGGACAAAGAAACATTTCTTATCACTGCTATAATATTATATTTTTGTATGTGTATGTAGTATATTATAAGAAAGTATCAATATATATTCTGTATCGTATTGTATGTATGTATTTATATGTTGCTAGATAATAAGAATGTTAGTTTTTAAGCTAGTAATTTTGTTGTGCACTGATATGCCCATATTCCTCAGTTTTCTCCATCATTGTGGTTTGCTGGAAGAAAATTCATTATTGAATTAAGCTCGCCTTTGTACATGCTGTTTCTTTTATGTCTGTAATTTTTTTTTCTGTTTTGTTTTGTATGTGTGCAATAAAGAATAAAGAAAGAAAGAAAGTTTTATTTGCTGCATTAGGTACACAATATACAGTTCTTTAAATAAAATATATACACTAAATTACAATACATTATACTTAAAAAATAATACATGATAATACATAGGTAGTTGTAAAAGGAAATGAATGTAACAACATGTATAAAGGTATATATTTATTTATTTATTTAACTTTATATACACAAAAGGTAGTACAGGCGGACTTAATGCCTAAGGCATTCTCTTCCAGTCAACCTTGGGCAGTGCAGAAAAAATAAAGTAATATAAAATATAAATATAAATAAATAATAAAATATATTGTGTCACAACAGCAAATAGACTCCCATTTCAGCATATGTTAGGTCTCAAGGACCTAACGCTGATTTTCAAATGTGGCCTATGAGTGTTGACACGGATATCTACAAAGTAACTACTCGTAATTACTATAGGTACTATCAACAGTAATGCGGTTATCACAAGTATAATAATTTTAAATAATTATACTACCAAGTAGTGAAATGTGCTATGATGATAACAAATATAACAACAGGACAGGTTTACAGTACAAGAAAATATTTAAAAAAAATACAAAATACAAAAATTCGAAATGTTACAATTAAAATAATAAGTAGTACTTACTGGAATATTAGTAAATAACAGCTTATTATACTATACATATAACTTACTTAGCTATAAGTTATAATACAAACTACAACATTATACACCTGAAAGTTCTTACTTAACTATGTTACTTTTACTCAATAAAGACAACATCTTACAATAAATAGGTATGATAATTAATATTACATACATGTTTAACACGAGATGAGTATTGAAAAATAATAGCCTGTGCGATTAGGTAAATAAAAATATTTAATTATCTACCTACAATCAAAAACTAAAAAATAAATTAAAAGTAACATTTACACTGGCTCAAAAGCTTTGCTGATATCTCTAACACTGCGTATGCGTGCAGCCTCGTCGCCATCAGATTTCCTAGCAAATATTTTACCTTTTTGGTCCATATGTATGTATTTCCATTTTAATTCGAGTCCACTTTTTCTGGCTAAATAAAATAGCAATCTGTTATACGAAGTTAACCGCTCGTTAATATGTATGTATAACAGAGGCCCAGATATTCCTGTCTGTAGAAGAAAGCCCACGTTGTCTTCGACCTGCTTGCAATAAGAGCTCGCGTGTCCTCCGTCTAGCGAAACCAACAGCGATGCGCCTAGGTTTCAGAGCCCTCACATTAGCATTGGGCTCCCCAGCGGTGACCTTGGGGGCTACGAACAACACCCATGCGTTCTGCATGCACGATTTCTCTCTCGTCGACTTCCACGCCCAGCTTCTCCGAAATAAGTTTTGCTAACTGGATAGGATTCTCGTCAAGGTGTTCAGGTACTCCAGATATCTCAACGTCCTTTATGAAGGTATCCTGGTGGCGCTCATTAATCTAGCATTCTAAGTTTATAAGTCCTTCGATGATTGAATTATCATCTGTTTTATTTTCGAGCAGGGTTATTTGACTTTCCATATATTCAATTGCATCGTTACATATGTTAAGTGCCGCTTTGAACTCCGCAATGGGCATTGTTCATATTTTTTTAAAACTCTTAATTCTAAAACCATTTCGGGGAATAGAGTTTCTGATCATGATCCATTAGTTTTTTTCGGAAAAATTGCTATACTAACGATTATTTTTCCAAAAAAGCAAATGATCTCTATTTGCCCTTGAAATGAAGGACTTAAAATATTAAGGCGTTTTTAGGGATATACTACTCTGAAGTGGTATTGAAATTGGTCTATTATATAACTTGTCAACTTTGAAAAGATAAAGTGCAATCTGTATTAAGTCTATCAAGAAAAGTCTATACACAGATTGCGTAAAACGACGACGTCACAACATTTAAAGTAATATCTTCAAGAATTTTTTAAAAATTCTGTATAGATTCACTATACAGAATTTTTTAAATAATATTGAAATTAGTTGCTTAAAAAAGTATATATTTTCTGAAAAGAATATAAAAACAGTAGGTTAAAAATTATGAACAATCCCAATTTCATTTCGGTATTCACGTACCTCGGATCTTAGCGCGCTCAGCTCTTCTCTAAAACAACGTAGTTCGAACCCGAGATCTATAGGAAGGTCTTTATGCGAAACTTCTACTGCGGTACTAGCCGAGTTAAATTGTGTTTTGAGGAGAGGACTCACTGTCTTTGCAGACTAAACATATCCATCCGCTAGAATTATTAGCGTTTTCATGTAATTGAACGCAACCACGGTGATATGTCAAAAGACATTTTTTACACTTCGCTGCTGAAGCCCCTGAGACAGCTTTGTTGCACTGTTTACACTTAGCCATTATAAGATTTTAAGGCAATTATAAACCACGAATTATATTGTAATAAAACACTTAAAAACAATAATGTAATTAATTTTCACAAAACAGTGGGTATCTGTGTAAACTTATAAGTACTAAGCAAGCGTATGACCATGTTGACACCCGTGTCGTCACCGTCCGAATGAGTCACCCATGTCCACGATGCTCTATGATATTTTATCCTTATGCATCACAACAAGTTTGGTTCAACAAGAAGTTAGTCATGAAATCTATACCTTTCTGCCTAACTATAGTGGGTATAAGTGATATTAAATAAGCTAGAGCACCTGGCCTCGTCCTGCATGATCAGCAGCGAGCGGGCCGGCACCAGCAATGGCAGGTGCGCGCCCGAGTGGTGCCTCCACTCCATCAGCACGTTGGAGCCCAGCGACAGAGACAGGATGGTGTCACCGAAGGGACTGTGCTTGTCCACGTGCATGGGTATACCTGCAGCACACACACCACCATAAGTGACGTATTGGTAGCGTAGATCTGCAGACAGTCTCCAGGTGGAGCTCACCTTGTCCCGGCCGGTACATGTTCACAGTGAGCTGGTCGGGGACGCCCAGCTGGTAGCCGCGCTGCTGCAGGCGCCTCCACAGTATCTCACACTCCACAGGGATCTTGTCAGCGAGTGGACTGCTGAGGTCTACATCGTTACTGCCGTATCTAAACGCGTAGCCGTAATGTCTCACTTGTCTGTTCTTCAAGGTACCGGTTTCCTCGCTCCGATCAAATAGTTTCAGAAACATTTCCTCCTCCTCCGCTGATATGAACTTGTCCAGCAACTGTAGCCCTTTTGGGTTTTCATGTTGTATCATGATTTCCATATTTGGAACTGTAATGAAAGTAAATTGTAATAACAGATTGTTCTTATTAGATATATGTAATAGAGGTGGACATGATCAAAATCATAGTTACCTTCGTTAACATAGTTCATATACAGAACACCAAGTTTGTTGTCAACATTACCATTGAACACATTATAGAACAGCACAGCATCATCAATATTATTGAACATTAAAAATGAATACGTCTCGCCTCTCTCCGCGATCAACTTAGGCGGCGCTATGTCTAGTCCACTGTATTCAATAAGCTTATTAATTTCAGCCTTTTCCAGTCCAGTGGCCTGTCCCGCATTGCATATTATAATGTTCTGTAAATATTATGTAAACACTATATTTAATTAAAACGAGCCTCGTTGGTGAGTGGTATGTACCGGACTGCCGATCAAGAGGTCGCGGGTTCGATTACCGCTCGGGACCATCATTTGTGTGCTTTTTCTAATTGTCATGCAAATGTTTGTACTGCGTCTGGGTGTTTCTATGTATTATAAGTATGTATTTACAAAAGAAAAGTAGTTATATGTATTCTATCCGTATTCTGGTACCCAGAACACAGGCAATAATAAGCTTAGCTTGGGACCAGAGGACCTTGTGTGAAATGTCCATATTTATAAAAAAAAAAACCCACAGCCCTCTAGTAGCCCCTACCAATACTTACTTGCTATTTATGTAAAACTTACAGTGCTTGGATCATCTGTACATTGTATTCCTTTAGAACTAAGTAACCTAGCTGCAAATCGTTTTCTTTTGCGTTCTGTTTTCTTTGCCTCCATCACATAGATATTAATAAACTTTATTAGTACGTTTGTATGTCGCGTTAAAATATTACTTTATTTTTCTTGCGAGTTTACTGTGAAAAGCGCGAAATGTAAAAATAAACAAAACTACACATGCTTACATGCTTGCACAACTTGCTATACAATACTATCGATAGTATCGATAGTATTGCACTCATTCGATAGTATTGCCTTATACACTTTTAAACTTACCCGTTGCATTTTATTACATTGAAAAACACAGGTATTAAACGCGTTTAAATTTTTAGTATAGGTGTTAAGCACCTACCTTTTTGCCGACGTTTCGACCGAGTTGCATCTGCCGTGGTCACGGGCTTTGGTCACGGGCTGACTAGTGACTGGATATGCGGTGTCACGCCTCCCCCTCTGAGGTGAACTTTTCATCCACCGTCGAACAATTTTTCCAACTACTTACACACACAACACTAACGGTGTCCCTATTCCGTACCACAGCCGTATTCTGGTAGTTAGCCGACCGCGAACAAAGAGGTAGCATTTTTGCAATCACTGGATTCCACACTGTAGATAATTTGAAGCCATCTTCCCGATTGAAGTTATTAGGATGTTTTTTAATTTCAATTGCTTCACGTACGACTCGTGAATAAAAATGGCGATCAGTGGAAAGAACCTGAGTGCGATGAAATTCGATCCAGTGATTTGTGCTGCTTTCCAATAAATGTTCTGCAATGGCTGATTTATTAGACTGACGGTTTTTTACAGCTGTGATGTGTTCACGGACTCTTTCAGTGATAGTTCGTTTCGTCTGACCAATATAACAACTACCACAGCTGCAGTCTATCTTATACACGCGGTGTTTCTAATGGTATCACATCCTTCGGCGTACCCAATATGTTGTTGACCTTTATGCCTGGAGTGTAAACTGTCGGTACAGAGTACTCACGTAAAACGTGGCCGATTTTATCCGTTACTCCTTTGACATAAGGCATGTAGGCTGGTTGTCTACTAACCTGGGGATGCCTGCACTTCTTTCTCGGCTGTTTATTAGGTGTTTAATTTTTAGTAGGTGCTTAACACCTATACTAAAAATTTAAACGCGTTTAATACCTGTGTTTTTCAAAGTATTGCCTTATTCTGAGCTATCGATAGGCCTATCGATAGGGTACATGATTTTCGATGTAAACTATCGATTGCTTTGCTATCGATAGTTCGGCAACACTACTTCAAGGCGGGGCTTGATGACATTTGAAAAAAAGCAGTATAGGTACTTAGGACCATGAAGATATAGATCTATACCTTCATGCTTAGGACATTAATAGACGTCTCATAAAACATATGCAAAATAGTAGCGTGTTAGAATGAGATAATCATAATTTCGTTTGACAGACAAATTGTTTTTAATACACTTTTTTAAGTTCGAATCCCCTATATTCCTATAACAATGACCAGTCTTAGTAAATAAAAATACGTCTTAGTGACTGTCAGGTGCTGTGACAGTTAACTATGTACTGTACACTACTGTAGAGGGCACTTCTACGCAATGCTAACTAATCAAACATGGTATATATTTTGGAATGCTATTTATTAATATTTATAATATGATAACAATGGCCTAACTAACTCCAACACTAGCTGGCCATTATTAATTATATAAAATTTATTAATATTAGTTAAACATTTGTATGTAGTGAGACTACTCTTTACATATGATTTATTATGTATGGTTGCAGTACACAGTGGCAGTAGTAGTTCAAGCCATAGCGGTAGGTCGCGGCGGGTGGTTAGGCCTGGTGCCGGCCTGCTTCAGTTGCAGCACGATGGAGCGCAGGCGCGCCACGTCTCGGCCGCGCCGCGGACCGAAGTCGCAGAGCTCGGCGACGCGCGCCCACTCGTTGCCGTCCTCCACATTACCTTCAGAACCACGAGCCAACGCCTTCTCAGCATTCCTTACAACACAATGTGTATTTTGTACATAACAATACATCACAACATTGTTTATTAAGACAATATAGACACACACAATCATTAACAAATCTTAATGATTTTATAGGTTACAGATTATGTTATTAGAGAGAATGCATATAATGATAATATAAATTAGTGCCTGCACCGTGCACACAAAGACTATTTTTATGAATTCAACATAAAAACTGTTGACCGTAACCATGACAACGCTGTGTTAGTTATCTTTTATCATTGTTATACTCACTTAGCTGACTCCCTGACCGCATTCAAATGAAAAAAAATATTAAATTAATTTTTAATATAGGTAATAATATAACTATAATATAACTATAATATAAATTTAACAGAACATTTTAGTTACTTGTTGAATATAAATTAAAATTATTTAGAGTTTTAGTGATATTAATAGTATGTAAAGCTCTGCTCACAAGTAACTTTTTATTACTTCTGTTGTAACACTAACACTTAATATTGTATACCTGTTTGCTGCTTTTGTCTTAGCTATCTGTTCTTCGTGAGTTTTGTACCAGTCTTCTAACTCCTTTTTGGCAACTTTCAACATCTCCTCTTTTTTATTTTCTTCTTCGGCATCTACATCAAACAACGCATAATGTTATAATACATCAGGTAATAACACTATCTAATAGCCAAACTATATACATATAAATAAAGACAAATTATATGGATATAATATTGTTAAATAAACACAGGTACATACACTCGGAACTGAACACTACATAATTATACAAGTACCTACAAATTAATATGAATGAGACCAACCTTTCTCTTCCAACCTTTTCTTCTGTTCTTCTCTCCACAACTTAATCTTCTCTGGCTCTTCTCTCTCTTGTTGAACAGATGTAAACACAGAAGTCTGAATGGGCTCATCATCTACTACATTCGAATCAAAAACTGATGCGCTCGGTATTTCTGTACAAGTAACGCAGATTATTAGTTACATTCGAATGCGCAATGCACTAAAACAAATTAAAGGTATTGATTTAGTTATTATGTCATCCAAATACAATATTGTTGGTAACTCACCTACAAAATCGTCTAGTCCATTGGTAGAAGATATAAGAGGGGGCGGCGCACTCGTTTCCAACTCATCTTCAAGTCCGGCAAGTTGATTTTGTTCGCGAGCTAAAAACTCCGCAGCGGGATCCACTTCGGGTTGAACGAAATTATCGCCAAAATCATCCATGGCAGTACAATATTATCTTCTAAGTTGAATGTAAATTACAATTAAAAGAGGGATATGACCAAGAGAAAGACAAATTTTATTATTTTTCAATGATTCAATCAATCCTTCCCCTTCCTCAAAGAGTAAAATAATCTATCACAGAATAGATAGAAGATATGTAATCTATCTAATCTATATTATTATACTCTTTAAAAATAATATAGCTATAACAAGAGGGGCTGCTCTATGCCCAAACGTGCATATAAGGAAAGTGCTGCCGTTGGTGATTGTTGAAGACAACTATTTGTGACGTATAGATACATACCTATAGCTATTCATAGGGAGCTATACGAGTTTTACAAGTAAACAATGATAGATACATTATTGCATACATGGTTTAGAAAGATTAATAAAATGTGTTAACAACTCTACATCATCTGAAAATATACTTAGTTACTTTTATTGAGAGCACATTATAGAAATTTGAATTGATGAAAACCAATATACAAAAGGCTAGGATTTTCCTATTTTTTATGCGATAATATACACATAAAACAGCTGCTTGAAATTCTGTCCAAAATGCTTTATTAATTTATATTATACAAATAACTAATATCATGTACACAAAAATACTAAAACATATCAGGGAGCTGGTTAATCATAAATCTTTTATTATCTTATTTATATTATCTTTTATTTTTTGCTACTGATTTTTTTCTAATGTATATTGTATTGCTTTATGGTTTCACTGCTTTTTGTTAATGTGTTTGTATGTATTTAGGTATTTTTATATTATTGTTTATCCTACTTATATATACTTATTTAGGTGCGATGGCTTGCAGCTCCAATGCGAGTCAACGGAAGACCAGCGCTAGTTTTAACTAGCACAACGCTGAGTTGATCCGTATTTGCAGCTTGCATTGTAATTGTTATCTTTAATTGTATGTATTTCTTGTCTTTTCCTTGCAAGTTGTAAATAAAACTATTTTTCTTTTCTTTTTCTTTATAAAATGGTGAGCCAATCGGCATTAAGCAATAGTAGAATGCATTATATGTATCGATAGTTTAAAGTGTCGGTATCTTATATATAAAATTCACGTGTCACAGTGTTAGTTACCGTACTCCTCCGAAACGGCTCGACCGATTTTCCTGAAATTTTGTGTACATATCCTCTAGGTCTGAGAATCGGCCAACATCTATTTTTCAAACCTTTTTTTTATTTTTAGTATGGCAAAACAACGTTTGCCGGGTCAGCTAGTATTAATATAGATTTCATCTAATTTTAACAAATTGACAGAAATATTGTTGCACATTGTTTATTTTTTACAGTTAGTATCCCATATGGATTATAACCTAAATTTCTGAGGTAGGCATACTAGGCATAGCTATGGTCGTCAGGACATAGCCTTTTTTTTTTTGTTGAGGAAGGGGGAAATGCCTGACCGCACACCCCACTGTTCGGGGATAACAGAAGGGTAGTGTGGGGCCCTCACCCACTAAAACCCCCCCGTGTGCCTAACTCAGCTGGGGATTGGGCACTGGTACTGCGGTGATTCCGCCATCAGTTGCCCACCCAGCGGTTGCTCCGAGAGCATCCTCTCAGGGTGACGTCTGGGCACACCGGGACGTCACCTCTACGCGGTGGGCTCTATTGCGGATAGTCAGACTGACGTCCCCGATCCGACTACCCGCGGCCCCGGCTAGGGCGGCAAGAGACGCGCCTCCGCCGCCCGGCTCGCCGGCGACGCAGCGACCCAGCCAGGGCACTTTCCTCCCTGAGTCGCTCCGCCGCCTCCTCCTGCATGATTATCACCTCACAGAAAGTTGCGACCGCCGTCCAATTTCTCTCACTGGCAACCATGGCAGAAGCGATGGTCGGCAGCGAGAGATCTCCTCCTATAAGGACCCCATGCTGCCTCCCCGCCCACTCCTCTAGCACTGGCTGGAGTGCCTCTATGGTCCGAAGGCCGGCCCGAGGCGCCTCCAGCTGTGCTTTCCACCGAGCCATGGCAACACGACGAGCGTCATCGCGCCACGTGGCCTCTGTCTGTACAAGTGGAAGGTGACCGCCGTCCAACCTCGCATGCTCCACCCGCCGCTGGTAAACTTCGGCGAGCACCTCTGCCTCCAAGTCCCATGGGAGAGTCCCAGCAAACGCGCAAACGCGCACGCTGCCTCGGTGGACACCGTGCGGTATCCACGTATAGCTCTGACCGCCACGACCCTTTGTGGTCTCCACAAGAGGGTTCTGTTCTGCATGGCAGTCAGAGATCCCGCCCACACCGGTGCACCATACAGCGCCATTGACCGGACCACTCCCATGTACAGTCGCCAGCAAACGGTCAGGACATGGCCTGGGGCAACCTGCCGCATAATTATGTTATAATAAGTCACATTAACAGCTTTTGTAAAAATATGATTTTTGTATTTTGACTTATTTTATCCGTATCTGATCAAATTATTTGCTAATTAGATTGAGAAATTTACCCGTAAATATATGTAAATTGCTCTTTTATTTATTCTATCTATTCCTGATCTGACTTTTCATTTTCTTTAATATCACGGCCTGATAGTAAAAAGATGATTTGCTATTTAATCAGACCGAATCAATAATTTTACCATTTACATTTTTTTTTTTTTTGAGCATTGTGCCGCATAATGCGCTATTGTGCGCTGATTGGAAAACGGGGCATGTATGTTCCCCAGTTACTTATCTGAACGTAGTTCTATAAGTAATCTGTGCTTTCATCTATGGCAATTGTTCCATTCCGCAAATCAGTGTCAAAAATCTCGCAAACATAACCTCTATAAAAACAATACATTTTGATTCTTATTTTATTTCTGGTAAATTTTTCCCTACGTATAACAATGAATCTAGCTGTATATTGTCGAGCTAAATATCTAGTGTCACATTCCAATCTAATAAATACATTATTTCGGTTCTCGACAACTTCTACAGATATTGTTGAAACTAGTGAGCAGGTTATATTTGATGATTCTGATGAGGCTCGGGCAAGAGAGGCACAAATTACAAAGAAGCGAAATATATCACGACTGTCGCATGCGCATCGGAATGTTATTAACGGTCGCCGGCCCTACGAGGAGCCCATGAGTGCGACCCACTTGACTGTCAAGTTTAATAGAAAGATGTACGGCAAGTACGGCAGCGCTAGTGGAGTTAATCCAAGTAAGCCACCACCTTGCTATTAGTAATTACGTTTAGTGAAGCCTAGGTTTGCCATCAGTTTGGGCTGAGAATGGGTTGCACTGGATCTTGTCCCATTATCATCATATTAATATATTCAACATCATGATGACTATAGTAATTTGTTCTACCAATGTTTTAGATTTCATTTCGTTATAAAATAACACCATTTTATGTTTCTGTCTAAAAACAAAATAAATACCTTTTATCCTAACTATAGAAATATATCCAAACAGATACAAGGTAACAAAGTAATTGACACAAACAAGATATTATGATACAACCATTGTTGCGTCCAACCTAGTGTTTTGATTTTATAGGTTAAGTGGAAGCGTGATATTTCTCAGGTTTACAACGAACGAACATAAAAGCTGCGATTCACAGCGTTAACAAAATTTCTATGACTAAACTCACCCTTTCTTCGTCTTCAACACAATCTTCACCGTATCAACCCTAGCTATAGCTTAATTAACTAACTACAAAAAAATTGGCCAAAATTAAGTAGAAAGGCTAATCAAGTGTACTTAGCTTCTTCCAGGGAGAAACCACGAGGTCTTGAAGTCCTCAAATGGCCACGCTGGCTCGACTCAAGTGGTGAACTTTTATCAATCGTCCCAATGCAATTACGCTATCACAATTATCAACTCGTCAAATAGTTCAATTCGTATTAACAACAAAATTAACTAGGTTTTATGGTACACTTATGCCGTACAAAATTGGCGAACATTACATTTCGCGACGGTAATTTACGGTTCATATTCAATGTTTATTATCGATTCACACAACAAGGATAATTAGTTTTATCAACAATCAATTTATTGGTAACAATTTTAACACTTAAAACCGACGCTAATCACGTGACAAAAACGGGCCCGGCCGCACGCGAATTCGCTTACTAAGCGGTTTTACGACTGAGGGCGCGCCGGTCACCGCCGTGCGCCGGCGCCGCCGCGCCAGCGCGTCATCAATAGGGCCGTTATCAATATTTAGAGATGCGCGGACTTATACGATAAGTTAATTGTTCGGTTCATAACAACCATCAACACTTCCTTAACATGTGATCAACAAAACAAGTTGCATTTACCAATATATAATATGTAGCACAATAAAGTGAATGTGCTTGTGCCATTACAGTACTGTGTTTCCCAACAAGAGATGATATCAAAGAGAGGCTTCAGTTTGAAAGTGTAGCCTACCCTCACACCATACAACAGATGATGACACAAGCAGCACAAACAAGAAATGCTCAAACATTGAAAATTGAACAGAGAGACAGAGAGGTAGCTGCCAAATTTGTTAAATTAGAGCAGTGGAAGAAGGAACTCAATGATAAGATAGCTAAAAAGGTGGCTGACGCTAACGCTGCAAAGGTTTGTATATCCCTATAGTAGTAGTATACTACTTGACATTAATAATTTAAAAACTACTAAATCTACAAGATCAGGATGCTGACAAATTGACAAACATTCAAAAAGAGACTAAAGCACTTTTTACTACTAAAGATTGCCAAACTATCTCAATAATCTTTTCGTCATTAGTTTTACTTATGTCATTGTATGTAGTGTATTCATATTATCTAATATATAAAATTCACGTGTCACAGTGTTAGTTACCATACTCCTCCGAAACGGCTAGACCGATCTTTATGAAATTTTACATACATATTCAGTAGGTCTGAGAATCGGCCAACATCTATTTTTCAAATTTTTTTTAGTATGGCAAAACAATGTTTGCCGGGTCAGCTAGTTTTAATATAAGTATGTGTATTTTAGTATGTATTTATAAGTTTCATTGCCAACACTCTCTATTTTCATTCTCTCTGACTATCTAAAACACCTACTACGGCCTCTTTCTGCACCACCTAAAGTTGACTGGAAGAGAATGCCTCTGGCATTAAGTCCGCCTTTGTACCTTATTTGTGTATAGAAGTGTTAAATAAATAAATAATAAATGTATAATAACAGTAAAACTAACAATATTACATTACATAGGTGTGCTGTTAGGAAGGTCATACATTGTTTCTCTTATAACAACATTCATATATAAATATTGTTGTAGGAAAGGAAAGAAAGGTTAGTGGAGGAAGTGAGAAGACATTTTGGTTTCAAGCTGGACCCTCGTGATGAGAGGTTCCAGGAAATGCTGACCAAGAGAGAGAAGGAACAGAAGAAACAGGAGAAGCTCGCCCGGAAAGAGGCTCGCGAAAAGCAGTTGATAGCCAAGATACAACAAAAGAGTTCCACATAACTTATACAGATTGTTCTCTCTTTAAAAAACGTGTATTCTATGATAGTTTAATAGATCTCTTTCATACCTGTTCAAATGTATTTTTACCAGCTCTATGTCATTTAGTATTTAGGTATATACCAGACCATGATTAGGTTTGATCATAAAACTAACTTTTTAATTATTTTTAAGGCTCCATACCAATAGGTAAAACAGGAGCCTAATACCGATATTTCGCTTTAATCTTTTTTCGTTGACAAAATCATATAGATGGCTCCTACATACACTCTCATACAGTCACTGGTATAACCATTATTCAAAAAACGGAGTCCACTATTCTGCGATACTTTCTGCTAGTTATCCATAGCTCAAGCTATCTATATTCAGACGCAATATTAAAGATAATGGAAAAAGCGATGTTTGTGAGGATGAACAGTTATAATAAAAATAAACATAAAATATTGGTTTATAATCAATAATAATATACGGCTTCCGAAAAAATCAGATCCGTAATATGAGCTGCTTTCTCGTTAGTAAATCAAACTACTGAAACGTTAGACAGTTATTAATAACTGTTATTTTATAATTATTTTTGGATACGAGCAAAGCCTTTGATTTTCTTTCGCATGGAAGGTAGATCGTAACTAAACTGAAATGATAAGGATAAGAGTTGCTCGAAATTCTCTTAATTGGATTCATACAATATGCGACCTGAATAAATGATTCCTATAAAAAAAAGTATGGTAAACCTAGTGCTGTTTCTTGGTTTAACAGTAGATAAGAAACTGGAGGCAAAATATCGACATAATTGGCACAAAACTAGACAATTTTGTACGTATTATGCGTTTCAAATGACAATAGGATTGGCAATAACCTCTATAAATCTGTCAAAAATGATTTGAAATACTTACTGTTAGCAACGAAACTTTATTTGCGTATCCAATGTTTTTAATCGATTAAAAAAAAAAAAGAGGGGGTATATACGAGGGGAGGTCCAAAAGTTCGTGGAATGGAGGGGATGGAGTGGGGATAGGGGCGCTTGCTTAGTGTCATACTAATTGGGGACTCATAATTAGTATATAAATGGAGTTTCAGCCCTATTGCGTCATTCGTTTACGAACACTCGCCTGCTAAACACGTCAATCCGGAAGAAAACTGAAACTATGGAGAAAATTGAACACCGTGCGGTCATTAAATTCCTTACCAAGCAAGGAAAGAACGCTCAGACCATTTTGAATGAAATGGAAACTGTTTACGGGGAACAGTGCCCTAGTAAATCAATGATTTACAAGTGGCATGGTCTTTTTAAACATGGTCGGGAGTCGATTGAAGACGACCCCCGTTCAGGAAGGCCAGTTGAGGCCACCACATCAGACATCGTCGAAAAAGTGGAAAAAATTGTACTGGAGGACACCCGTATGAAGAAAAAACAGTTATCTGCATTAGTTGGAGTATCAGATACCACCATTTTGCGAATCCTACATGACCACCTGGGTATGACAAAAGTCAGTGCAAGATGGGTACCGAGAATGCTCACGCCGCTTCAAAAACAGCAGCGCGTCGAAGCGTCAAAACATTTTTTGGAGTTGTGTGGCGACGATCCTGGACCGATTTTGGAGCGAATTGTTACCGGCGATGAAACATGGGTTCATCACTTTGAGCCTGAGTCCAAACAAGAGTCCATGCAATGGCATAAAAAGGGGACACCACCGCCAAAGAAATTCAAAGTGTCGGAGTCGGCTGGAAAGTTGATGGCTACTGTTTTTTGGGATTGTGAGGGGATAATACTGATTGATTATAAAGAAAAGGGCAGGACCATAACCGGAGAATACTACGCAACAATACTAGAAAAATTAAAGGATGCCATCAAAGAAAAACGTCGGGGAAAATTGACCAAGGGCGTGTTGCTCTTGCAAGACAACGCGCCGGTTCACAAGAGCAAAGTTGCAATGGCTGCTCTACACACGCATGGCTTCGAATCACTAGTCCACCCACCCTATAGTCCAGATCTGGCCCCAAGTGATTTTTATTTGTTCCTCAATTTAAAAAAAGACTTAAGGGGAAGGAAATTTTCCGACGACAATGAGGTAAAGGAGGCAATTTTGGCTCATTTTGAGGGAAAAGATAAAAAATATTTTTACGATGGTTTAGAAAAATTAATTCATAGATCTAATAAATGTATTCAGCTTAAGGGTGATTATATTGAAAAGGAAAAATAAATTTACTGTTTCATTTTTACTAAAACCCTTTCATTCCACGAACTTTTGGACCTCCCCTCGTATGTCCGGTAATATATTTTTGTTTGTTTTATCTAATCTCATTTAAATAAAATGAAAAAAAAGGCGGCAGGACGCACTCCACCGAGATTGCCGACAGTCGGCCGGAGTGGTGGAGCCTAATGGGAGAGAAATCGACGAACTATACGGGGATAGTCCAGCAAGACTGCTTTCTGCATTTAGGGCATCACCGACTTGCTATTGACGCCGAGACGCAAAATGTACTTACCTATAGCTCAAAAACTGTGTCTGGTGCTGAATATTGGTCTCAGTGTAGAGGTTTACTAGAAGACTGAAAGACAGTACTAGTCTTATAATAAATATATATAATAATAAACAAACAGTGAACAGTATTATGGAGTCGCAGCGCTCAGTGTTGATGGTCGGACTCGTCCTCCTCCTCCGAGGAGAGTAGTGCGTGTGTGGGTGTACACACGAGCGTGTCTGTACTCACACTGGCGCAGCGCTCCACGCCGTGCCTCTTGTCTTGTAGCGTGGTGGTGTGCGTGTGCGTGTCTCCCACCTGCCTCTCGAACATGTCCGCCACCTGTGTGTACACGACACAGAGGTGAGTCTCCTTCTGCGTGTGTGTGTTACCTGGTGTATGCGTGTGTGTTACCTGGTGTATGGGTGTGTGTTACCTGGTGTATGCGTGTGTGTTACCTGGTGTATGCGCGTGTGTTACCTGGTGTATGTGTGTGTGTGTTACCTGGTGTATGCGTGTGTGTTACCTGGTGTATGCGTGTGTGTTACCTGGTGTATGTGTGTGTGTTACCTGGTGTATGCGTGTGTGTTACCTGGTGTATGTGTGTGTGTGTTACCTGGTGTATGCGTGTGTGTTACCTGGTGTATGCGTGTGTGTTACCTGGTGTATGCGCGTGTGTTACCTGGTGTATGTGTTACCTGGTGTATGTGTGTGTGTGTTACCTGGTGTATGCGTGTGTGTTACCTGGTGTATGGGTGTGTGTTACCTGGTGTATGCGTGTGTGTTACCTGGTGTATGCGCGTGTGTTACCTGGTGTATGTGTGTGTGTGTTACCTGGTGTATGCGTGTGTGTTACCTGGTGTATGCGTGTGTGTTACCTGGTGTATGTGTGTGTGTTACCTGGTGTATGCGTGTGTGTTACCTGGTGTATGTGTGTGTGTTACCTGGTGTATGTGTGTGTGTTACCTGGTGTATGTGTGTGTGTTACCTGGTGTATGCGTGTGTGTTACCTGGTGTATGTGTGTGTGTGCGCGTCCCCCGAGCGCGTGGTCGGAGCGCGTCTCCTTGTGCGGTGGTCTGCGCCGCGGCGACCTCCTCCTCACGGCCGCACACCGCCTGTACACACACTTGTTAATTCCCCGCCACCGATACCGCGGCACACACTAGTCGTATTATCATCACTCCACAGCCTAGTGACTAGAGACAGATGGATGGACACCGAGCCCTCAGTGATGGAGTACCGTTTTACTTTTAGGAGAAGAACCTAAATAGTAAATGTAGTACTGATGTATTTCTGCGGTAGTAGTTTGCTATACGTTTAATTTATCTGAAAGAGTAAGTGGAACGAGTGATGATGTAGGTACGGTACAGGATACAGACCCTAGACATTGGTTGTTCTTGATGAACACGTAAATGTCGCTAAAGGCGTGCTGGATGTAGGACAGGGTGCTCTGGTCGATGGGCACGGATCTGCTGGAGCCCGAGCTGCTGGACAGCTCGCCCGACGGGCTACTCGCGCCCAGCGACGGCGTCGAACCTGAGACGAATGTATTTGAAAATGAATTGTTTGAGTCACACGACTAGACATGAACACCAAATATCTTGAGCGAACAACAGGAGCAATGGTGGTCGCGACTCAATACCGGAGGAGGTCCAGAGCCGCAGCTGCTGCTGCTTGAGGTCCTGCACCTGCTGCACCAGCTGTACGTTCAGCTCCTCCAGCTGCTGTCGGTGTGAGATTTCCTCTTGCAACTGTTCCTCTAGCACCTCCGTGTACTCTCTGTAACGTTACACAATATACTTATACAGGGTATTTTTTCTAAGGGTACCCAAATTTTCACAGGAGGTACAGAATCGGTAGTATAATCGATTTTTGAAATAAAAACAATGTTTTTTTTTTCAAAACTAAGCATTTTATTCCCTAAAACACAGAACTCGTTGACAACGTGTCTGAAATTCATTCATAATTTTTTTTTTTTTTTTCTTTCCCTCCGTCCATTTAAGAGGGATGGCTTCCCTTTGGATTTGCCAGTGTCAAAGTCCAAATTCATAATTTTATAAATTTCACTGCGCACACACACACCTACATACGACCGACATAGGTACCGATTCTACATGCACAACTAAACTTAACCTAACAAAAAATGAAAATTGATATTGTCAATAACACAATTCGGCAATGTCATCAGAACTTTTTTATTAGAAAATCTGTATTTTGTAGGCTAACAATTTTAATTAATAAAAATGTGCACTACGAAAAAGCCAATTAATCAAAATACGCCATGGTTGTTTTCATTTTTTAGTTAAGTTTAGTTGTGCAAGTGGAATTGGCGTTCTAGTCGACCAGCGTTCGGGCCCGATCGGAAAGGGGAATCCCCTCTTCCCGCCCCGCACCCCTCAGTCGCGCGACGTCGACACGCGCGCGCTGTGAGCGCTGTCGCATGTCGTCATCAGTGGCTATTCGGCCGTGACCTTGTAACTAATGTTTATGCATTTTTGGATTTGCTTATTTATACCGATGGCGGCACAAATAACTTACTCGATCCGCAAGTATTACGAGAATAGTGTTAGTATTACGGTGCTACATTTTAAGAGGTGAAAGTTTACTGCATTTAGTGAAGTGAAAAGTACTCATACACAGATAATGTTAAAAACAGTTTAAGAAGGCGTGCGCAGCTTTGTATGAGAGGAATGGACTCCGCTTTGAACAATTATTAAAATATCAGTGATATTGTTTTTATGGGATTATAGGCAAAGTATAATAGGGTAAGTTTTAATTGCTGTAAATAGTTGATTCCACTTTTTAAATACCCCAATAAATACAAATACCAGTGGTGGTTTTAAAATATTAAAATATTTTAGTATGTATGCGTTTATTATGACGATGACCGTCCTAAGCCCGTTAAAAGTATGAAGGAAAATTGGAATCGCAACTTATTTGCTGTTACATGTATTGGTAATAAACATTAGTCCCAATAATAAATACCTAGTTTAAAAAAACTAAAAAACACGCTATAATTAATCGAATTATTGCATTGTCATCGGTCTTTGACAGGTGTGCAAAATTTGAATAGAATCTGACCGTTTCAAGTGGGTCAAAATAGCGTCCAAAGGAGTCGGTTACAAACATACAAGTGAAGCTAATATAATTATAGCGTGTAAAAATTGATAATTATCGTTATCATACGCAGCGGTATACACAAACACTGTCTACTCGAAGACGAACATAGACAAGCGTGAGTGCGTCAGTGAGTGAATGATTGCGCGTACTACGAAAAGGTTGCCCATAAATCACGCATTTTTTTAAATATTTTCAAATGAAAGTAATTAAGTAATCACGAGTGATTTTAAATATTTGATATTTTTTATATAACATTATTTATATCTAGTATTTCATAAAAAAGTTTGGGTACCCTTAGAAAAAATACCCTGTTTAAAAGTGAATTTGTTTGTGACATTTTCACGCGAAATCTGCTGAATTGAACTGCACGAAAATTGGTATAGAGATAATTTATAGGCCAGGAAAAAACAAAGGATATATGTATATTATGTATTTCGGTATAATTTCTGTATGGGACAATAAACGCAAACGTTTGTAAAATATGGACTAATAGCTCTGCCATTTATGTTTATTTTATAGTTATCATAGCAATCCATAGAATCCATCGGCGTCGGTAATTTTTTTTCACTCTCCCAAGAAGCTTTTAATCTCAAACAAGTGATTTACGCGGTAGCTTCGGATGGAAACTCCTTGTGAGGTACTTAGTTCCAATATTTTTTTTAATTTAGACGCTTACCTAATTAAAAAGATTGGAATAGTTATGTATCTGTGTGCTATATAATTATGTAACTAGGTATACAACGTCGTTTTTAGGGTTTCGTACAAACCCTTATAGTCTCACTCTGGTATCCGTCTGTCAAACTTTTTTTACTCAGCAACGGCTGAAGGTATCAACTTGAAACCCATACCAAATGTAGACCTACGCAGTCCCTTACTGCAAAAAATATAATCAACCTGATTTGTCTAAGCTATAAGAAAATATTTAAAAAAAATTACGAACACACTAGCGACATTTGAGTAGTGTTCGCCGCAATTGGGAATCAAAATTCAGGGCCTACTACCGTTACTCTAGAGACTTGAAATTTGGCTCAGAGTTAGACTAGATACCGGTCATATTGGGAAAAATCCGAAAACTTTAAATTTGTTATCACATTACGCGAAAACATTATTTTTCCAAAGGTCATACTTTTCCAGAGTCATAACATGAAGTTTGTAAAAAGCGCCATCTAACACGTAACAATCACAACATAGCGCTTGCATTTCCGAAACTTATTCCAACGATATTACATTTTTGCTGTTTTATAAATATAAAAGATAAAGGAGTACTAAAAATTTATAAAACCTACATATTTAAATTTGTTTTCGATTTTAATTATAACATTTAAACATGAATGTTATTAATAAGACGGACGGTGACGGATTCTCCGTGTGGTGACGGATTAAGAATACAAGCGTCACCGCCCCGTCTCTTCCCAAGGGTGCTGTAAAAGTCAGCTAAGGGATATTGCACACAGATAACATCCTCTGTGAGAGACGGAAATCTCGAAAATAAACCCTGTGCCAACACGCCTGGTCAGCGCGGCACAGTAGCCCATAATCCCTCCCAAAGTGGAGGAGGCCCGTGCCCAACAGAGGGACATGAATGGGCTGGAGAGAGAGGGAGAAAATAATAAGGTGGTCTAGACGTCGTATGCCCATTTTCCACTTTCGTTTACAAAAATTTAATTATACATAGGATTTTGGAACTAAAGTGCTATTAAATTGTTAATGAATTAATTGTTATTATTATAGAAAATACATTTACATAGTATGTGATTTCATATTCAAAGAATTACATTTTTTCGTCTGTAATGTGACGTCACTTCAAGTAAAGTCAAAATATATATCTGTGGCTCCTGTGCTAAGTGATACAACTCAAAAATCCCTACTTTTCAGGAGTGCAAAAACAAGTTTAAAAAAATTCTAGTTCATTAGATACGCGGGCTAGGTTGAAGTTGAGCACCAACTTTTGTAGATAAAAGCATAAGCTTTCGTTGTGTGTTTAAATTGTTCTTTTATACGTTAAAGTTTTGAAGTAATTCCTGAAAAATCATGAGTTATACCTTTTGCCGTGTCATAAATTTCGTGAAATACGTGTTAAACGATACAACTACACTTATATCATATTGCACCAGCATAAATCGTCTTTGTGTAAATGGATATACATCAAATAAAAAAATGTAATAACTCATTACTGTGTTTCTAGAGCAATGTCGCTCTTACAAAAGTTGTAACTATTACTTTAAAGATTAAATTTTTTACGTATTAGTCTTCTGCTGTCACGATTATGTTAAATTGTATCAGTTTACATCAAAATTTTGTGTTTTTAAATTCGTGTTAAGTGATATAATTCATGTTATACTTATAACCCACACTTTTTTGTGAAAATGGATACATGTGCTAGAGAAATATTTTACGGATTTTCATCTTCTTTAAACTCCGTAATTTTTGGCCAAATCAGGCAAAATTTTATCATATTCTTAAGGTAATTAAATAGTAAAGATGTTGTTTTCATTACTTTTTAATAAAAGCGTAATTTAACTATAAAATATGGACCTAAAAGGAAATAAGAGCTTTTAGTAAAAATTATGATAAATTTTTTACCATTCCTTTATTTATTATAACTAACGAGCTACTAAACAGCACATATTAATCTATCAAAAGATATATTGTAATAATCAATCATTAAAAGTCGGTAATTATTTGATTTACCTATGTTTAAGAAATTCTAAAATTCCATCGATGGCTACGAGCAATAAAACACTAAACTCGTAACAAAAACAGAGGGATAACAAAATTTCAATGATCTAGAAGTTTAATGATATGTAAAAATAGTTACAATAAGAAAAATGACGGTGGTGGAACGTAATCAGAAGCCAAAGATTGAGAGGTTCTCGTAATTTTTTATTCTCATAGTATGAAATTTACAGCAGTCTATATCTCATTGTAAACTGTCGTAATAGCTTCACAGTATTGTCAATGGTATTGTAGTAATGGTATTGTTGGTATTGTATTGTCCTTGGCAAATCTATTTATCTAATGCTAGGCTGTAAAAGTAAAACAACCAAAACCATTTAATTCGCTAATAGCTCCAAATAAAAATGAAAAAGTTAAGTGAATATCAATTTCTACTTGTAGTCAGAACTTTCTGTTTTAGTTGTTAATATTAACTGTGAAGGTCCAGAGAACCTTACAGAGCTTTATTTAATTGAATGGTTATGCAATAATACTTCAAAGTGCAAATCTTTTGACGGAGTTCATAAAATAGCAAAAAATTATGCCCCAAGTTTGTTGATATGCAACTACAGGTAATTAAAGTCACACTTTAAACGTAAAGGTTTATGGTCTTATTCATAATGAAGTCATTATGAATAAGACCATAAACCTTTACGTTAAAAACTTCGCTAAAAACGGTTCGCGAAAGATGTCAAAACTTGTTATTTATAATAGTCTTTTTACGCTAAAACGTTTACTATCTCTCCGATAAAATCTCCTTATAAACATCCGATAACTCATTATGAATAAGAACATTTATCTTTAAAGCCAGAACTAAAATTTCAAGAAAGAAACTGCCTAACATATTAGTAATAGGGTCAATGCAATCAATACGTTACTCGACTACACTCGGTGGCACTGCGCATCCAATTTGTAAAAAATTGTGATGTTAAAAGGTGAACTATGCACTTAATCATCTATGAACAGATAATTGAATTGAAGTGATGAGTTATGAATAGATTATTTGTCAATCAAAAATTAACGTAGGTATTATATATTATAACGCATGTCAGGCGTAGTGTTTATAAATTTTTCAACAATCTCTTTTGGTGAAATAGCAAACTTGAGATATCAGTAACCAAGTCTTAATAATATTGTCCAGTTTCAGAAGTAAGTATTAAGTACGTAGTTGCTAATTCTGGGTAGAGCTGAAGTAAACAGCTAAAAAAATGTATCACCACCCACCACATTTACAACGCCAAATAATGATGTTTACTATGTATTATAAAAGTAGTTTATGTATTATATCCGTATTCTGGTACCCATAACACAAGCATTTAAGCTTAGCTTGGGACCAGAGGACGTTGTGTGAAATTTCCATGAATATTTATTAAAAAAAAAAAGAATATCTAATATATAAAATTCACGTGTCACAGTGTTAGTTACCGTACTCCTCCGAAACGGCTAGACCGATTCTTATGAAATTTTATATGCGTATTCAGTAGGTCTGAGAATCGGCCAACATCTATTTTTCAAAAGCCCCCTCCCCCACTGATATTTGTATGGCAAAACAACGTTTGCCGGGTCAGCTAGTATATATATAAATTACAAAAATGCAAAATAAAACTGCTTATAGACACCATTCTATAGTGTATTTGAACAATTCTTTGCTCAACAGCCGCCTAGCCGAGGCTATACTTGTACAGAATAGGTCAATATTAGAATGCCTATTAATGTTGTTAAATTTATTACTCGCTCTCCATAAATAAGAATTCGGTCTGTAGTTAGTACTCGCTAATTTAATAATTAATTAGTGGATTATGTCTCTTGGGTTTAATAGGGGTATTTAGTTTAATTTTACTCAGAAGCTCTGCACAGTCACTTGAATGTGAAACAATCTTCAGTAAGTAAGTAGTGTCAGCTATATCTCGTCTCATTGACAACGGTAGAAGATGGAATTTCCTACAGAGTGGTATATAGTTTTTCTTCTTGTACTGGATATTTGCCCGCCGACATACTCGTAAGTGCCTAATGAACTTACGCTGGATCCGCTCAATCCGGTCGATATAAGTGTTATACCTAGGGTTCCAAATTTGAGAAGCAGCTTCTCATGACAAATCCCAACGCCTTTGATGCTTTTGAAACTATTGTATCTATATGATTGTCAAATAATAATTTACTGTATCAATATACTGTCTACTACAATATCTGCGTCATTATATATTTTTATTTTAGGTTCAATTTCAAATTCGATTTGGTCACTGATGCGTACAAAGCCGCCTACAAAACCAACTTTAATTAATGTAAAAAGAATCTAAGCAGCAACCATTTGAACGGTACACATGATAAAACTAATACATTAGATAATATAAATATAGATACACACTTATTATGTTGATCTTTGTTGATATAGTTCGTGTTATTGTTGGTTGTGGTGAGTCTTCTCACGAGGCGCGCTGGCGAGGTGTGATCTCTCCTCGTACACTTCCTGGAACATTGTACTTTTAAGTATACACTCACTAATTTATTAATATTTTGCGATTGACTCGCTATGCTTTTTTACTAAATAATACTACCAATTAGAACATAATGATTAAAATGACATGAAACTAACAATAATAAATCCTTTTATAAGCCGCTCAGTTTATTAAATTTCAGTAAAATTCTCATTCCAAGCTCCGGAATCGGGAATAGATTAAGATAATAAATAATACATATATAAATCTAGCTGTCGTCCGTTACTTCCGTGTCCAGCGTGATGTTATATAATATCTAGCGTAAAGCTATCCTCGATAAACGAACTATCCTACGTAAAAGGAATATTTTAATTCGAACCAGTAGTTACCGAGTACTACTGATATTGATAATATGTTCAAACAAACAAACTGGGGCCCAAGACTGCTTCTACTGCGTTGTCAAAATGATTATAGCGCCATAATGACGTCATTTGTGACACAAAATTACGAGTAGACTACCAAACTTGATAATATTCGCCATTACGCAATCCACGAAGTATAGATACAAGGAGTCCGAACGGTATAGGCTTTTCCATAATATTTCGTGTACACAATAATAAACCCAGATCATAGTTCTATTTTCTGCCACTGGCTGCGCAAGTATTCAGGACGTACCGATGCTATTATAGAATATCAGAATATCTCTTGACCTTCTCTGTATTGTTGGGTTTAAAGCACTCGAAAAATTTCTAAAAATTTCCTAAAACTTATATTTAACTCCACGTTTCTCAGAATATTTTTTTCCACAGGTGTCAATAGTTCAAACGAGTACTTCTTGAAAAAATGGCGCGCTCTACCGGCAAAAAATCTGTCCCTTAAATTGAGACCATTCGTTCAACATTACGTTCGGACTCCTTGTATCTATACTTCGTGATGCAATCAGTGAGTGATCATTGTGACAACATTGCAACAGCAGACTTGTCCCCTGGTCACACTGACTTGTTGTGTGCGAGTGCTGCGCGCACCCTGCTCAGTGTGTCGGGCGCCAGGTGATTGTGTGTGAGGAGCAGCACCTCCAGGGTAGTGTTGGAGCGCAGCGTGCGCAGTGCAGCCACTCCCGCCGCCTCGCTCAAACCACACCCCGACACCACCAGCTCTAACGGAGAAACAGGAGACCACTCGACTAATGTTAACGTAGCATTTGTTACTGAACTTATTCACTTAGGTAATTGAACATGTACTTATCAAAATATTAAAATCGTATCATTTATATTCGGAATGTATACACGTAATTGAGTGGGTGGCGAGGATGCAGTTCACAGAAGCACCTTTGATCCAGAGATCGTCGGCGAGCGCGTCGAGTAGCGCGGCGAGCCCCTCGTCTCCGAGCTGCGGGTTGTCCGCGAGGGAGATGCGGCGCAGCCCCGCCATGGCGTCCAGCTCGGGCGCGCGGTACCGCAACGTGTGCACCCAGTTCTCGCTGTAGCGGTGCAGCTTCTGGTAGTGCACCAGGTCGGCCAGGCTGGCGCCCGCCGCCGCGCCCAGCTCGCAGCCCGCCAGCTCCAGCGCCGTGACCCCGCGCCGGGCGCGCAGCACCCCGCACAGCAGCGCGCACCCCGCGTCCCCCACCGCGCAGCGCACCAGGGAGACGCGCGCCACGCTGCTGCCGCCCAGCGCCTGAGCAACGCACTAATATTAGTGGACGAGCACGAGAACTAGGTGATGATAACCTACGTGCTCCACGAGGTACTGCACTTCACACCAGTACTATTGTGTGATACTTATCACATATGTAGTATATCAGTATTCTGGTAGGTACCTATCCATAACACAAACAAATAGACTCAGCTTGGGACCAGAGGAACTTGAGTTGTATGAAATATCCGGATTATATATTACCCGGAACTATTTTGCAATACATTTATTTTAGTGAAAACGTCAAATTTACTTATCTAGTTCCAGCTATCACGAGGTCACTGCACCGACTGCACGACACTATGTATGCTCGTCCCTCTAGTAGAAGCACATTACCTGAGCGAGAGGCTGCAGGTAGGTCCCCCTGAGCGGCAGTCCCTCGAGCGCGAGCGTCTCGAGCAGCGTGTTGTTGTTGAGCAGCTGCACCAGCGCCTCCACCAGGTTACTCAACATGAACTTGGTGAGCAGCACGCAGCGCGCGACCGTCCGAGCGAGACGCTCGCAGTCCACGTGCTCCAACACTGATGTAACACAACACACTCTACTCAATGATGTCTGACCTGACAGCTCACAACTGACATTATTCTAGGTGTGGTGCGGTGTAATCAAATAGTTAGCCAGGTGAAATCGCATTCAACTAGTCGTTGGCAGCTGTTATAGAGTTCCAGCTTAAACGTTTCGGTATTTCGAGAACCTTCAGAGTTCTTAGCACCAATAGCTCTGTAATGGGTCCACTACGGGCCGCCAGAAAACAGGGAATTATGTTATGATCTATTATGATTTAAGATAGATCTGTGGATAGATCATAGCAACATTTCTCTGTTTCTTTGGCAAGCATTGAAATATAATAAGTCATTGTTGGCAAGTATTTTATATTACTTATACTAGCTGTTGCCCGCGACTCCGTACGCGTAGGATTTAGAAAATTTACCCGATTTTGCATCATTTTTCACTACTGCTTCGCTCCTATTAGTCACTGCGTGATGTTATATAGCATATAGCCTTCCTCGATAAATTTACTGCCCAACACTGAAAGAATTTTTCAAATGGGACAAGTGGTTTAGCGCTGGATTAGCGCGTTCAAACAAACAAACAAACTCTTCAGCTTTTTATATTAGTAACATAGAATAAGACTCATATAGAATAAGACAGAAGGAACGTCGGATCGTTGCATTGTTATCCAACAGGCATGCCGAAGCGGCATACGCTTCGTGAGTACGTCTTAGTCGCTTATTGGCTAGTAACGTGTCAATACCTGTCGTGCGAGTTCCGTTTACGACGTAATTATGCCCTCTTGTGATGTTCCCACGTGTAAAAAAAATTTAACCCTTGAATAGGTATGTATTAAACATATTAACGTAAATATTTTGGACAACGTTTATGTCAAATTTTTATAGATCATAGATGACTTGCTTTTAAAATTTGGTTCAAAAAAGTATTGATTTCATGAAAAATATTGTTTTTGTAATTGGTATTTTTTATTGCATGGATGTTTTTAACCGACTCCAAAAAAGGAGGAGGTTCTCAATTCGTCTGTGTTTTTCTTTTATTTATATTTTTATGTTTTTTGTTACATATCGAATCATTATAATATTAAAATAAAAATCCATTACGTAATTTCACAAAGAACATACATACAAAATAATAACTATTAATTTTATAAAAAGTAAAGACAATAAACTAAATTATAATGGAAAAAATGATAACCATAAGCGGGACTTGAACCCGCGACCTCGGAATGCCGTTCCGTCGCTCTCCCATCTGAGCTATTATGGTCCACGCAAATGTTTACCAAATTTTCCACTACAATCATCTCAATGCGAGTTTTAACATCGTGCGATGTTTTTTCGTACAACGCCATCTATTGAGCGGTTTGCACCAACTCGATCAATCGATCAGTTAGCGTTCTTTACAGAACACAATTGGACCGAAGTAATGGCTGTACATGTATTTCTACATTAATATATTAATATTTTGCGATTGACTCGCTATGCTTTTACTAAATAAACTAAATTATAATGGAAAAAATGATAACCATAAGCGGGACTTGAACCCGCGACCTCGGAATGCCGTTCCGTCGCTCTCCCATCTGAGCTATTATGGTCCACGCAAATGTTTACCAAATTTTCCACTACAATTATCTCAATGCGAGTTTTAACATCGTGCGATGTTTTTTCGTACAACGCCATCTATTGAGCGGTTTGCACCAACTCCAAAATTCGCATTGAGATGATTGTAGTGGAAAATTTGGTAAACATTTGCGTGGACCATAATAGCTCAGATGGGAGAGCGACGGAACGGCATTCCCAGGTCGCGGGTTCAAGTCCCGCTTATGGTTATCATTTTTTCCATTATAATTTAGTTTATTTAGTAAAAGCATAGCGAGTCAATCGCAAAATATTAATATATTAATGTAGAAATACATGTACAGCCATTACTTCGGTCCAATTGTGTTCTGTAAAGAACGCTAACTGATCGATTGATGGAGTTGGTGCAAACCGCTCAATAGATGGCGTTGTACGAAAAAACATCGCACGATGTTAAAACTCGCATTGAGATGATTGTAGTGGAAAATTTGGTAAACATTTGCGTGGACCATAATAGCTCAGATGGGAGAGCGACGGAACGGCATTCCGAGGTCGCGGGTTCAAGTCCCGCTTATGGTTATCATTTTTTTCCATTATAATTTAGTTTATTTAGTAAAAGCATAGCGAGTCAATCGCAAAATATTAATATATTAAAGTAAAGACAATTTTTTTTACATTTTCGTTAAAAGTGAGAATTGCGAAAAGCGTGTCCCCGCGCTTCGTTTAGGGACACACTACGATGCATTCAATTATTGCTGAGCGCTCCTTCTGTATTATTCTGTGATTAGTAACTATAGATTTTAAGATTATTATTACATTACGTAATATTAATGTACCTAATAAGTAATATTGTTAAGTTGTCATTACTCTCTATACTATGCTTACGTATATATGGGTGCCGATTCTGAGCGCACAACTAAACTTAACTTACCTAAAAAATTAAAATTGACAGCGTCATTATCATAATGCGGCAATGTTTACTGAACTTTCTTATTATTAAAACTGTGTATTATAGACTAACGATTTTAATTAATATAAATGTGTACAACGAAACAGCAAGTAATAGCTATATTGACACTACCAATTTTCATTTTGTAGTTAAGTTTAGTTGTGTACCTAAAATTGGTACCATGGACAGTATTAGCAGCGTTAACGAGCACAAACCAGTTTTAACTTGTTGCCGACACTTGATGGTGACAGAATGTAGAGACAAGTCACAGCTGAGCGCGTTTAGTATGGGCGGCCAGTCCGCGTACTTGATCCTGTCCACACAGAAGTCCAGCACCTTGCCGTTAGCAGACGGTATCACATTATTCAGTGGTGTTAGATTCTGTAGTTTACAACACTTCACGTAGCACTGCTGAAAAATCCGGCTGCTTTTAGTCTCGATACCTTTGCCGACCATGTTTCAAAAATAACATATAAAAAACATTTATTTAACAAATAATGCCGTCCTATAGGGCGCGGTGTCCTTTGATATTCCTATTTTTATCACAAACAAACAAGTTTTCAATGAATAATTACTCTAAAATAATAATAATATTGTTTGAAATAGGAACGACAGCCATTGACACAGGTTTGTTTTTTATTCATTAACACTACATTTTGCAACACTGACGTTTGCCATAGAGGTTTCATACAGGTGCTCAAGTCCACTATTTTGGAACAATTGTCATACCGGCACAATACCGGCACGATAGGTACCGTTGCAATTGAAGTCAAATATCCGTAGTCTGCTATATGCCGTCATAACGGTCTTTCAATGGTAATAGAATTGTCGATCTCTTTTATCTATGCATTGAATTTTCGGTCTCTTTTATCTATGGATTGTGTTAGAATGGTATGTATGTGTTGCCGTTTTTAAAAAATGCGTTAGTTGAAGTGATTTTCGAAAAACTACTAATAAATTTAAACATTTAATCATGCTAGACTTCGTTTAAATATATTTGTACATACTATTTATTAGTATAAAAAGCAATGTGAAGTTTAGGAGATTAGTAAATTGCAATAAATTACAAAGAACAATTTCTAATATTTCTATCTATCTATTTTTTATTTATGGCAATCTGTCGACACAGGACAATTTAAAAATATTACTGTCAAATTCAAAATAGCAGGGCCCTGAGTCGGGTATTTCAACGGTGTCACAACTGTACCATTATTGTACCATTATGGTGCAATAGTAAAGTTTTTGGTAGTCTACTATTAATGTGTCGTCATAACGACTTCATCATTGTCTTACAATTGTCAAAGTGACATAAATTGCTAGTCTCGTACACAACTGCTTCACAATTGCAATTCAATGACTGAAATGTTTCGGTAGTCTGCTATTTTGAATTTGACAGTAATATTTTTAAATTGTCCTGTGTCGACAGATTGCCATAAATAAAAAATAGATAGATAGAAATATTAGAAATTGTTCTTTGTAATTTATTGCAATTTACTAATCTCCTAAACTTCACATTCCTTTTTATACTAATAAATAGTATGTACAAATATATTTAAACGAAGTCTAGCATGATTAAATGTTTAAATTTATTAGTAGTTTTTCGAAAATCACTTCAACTAACGCATTTTTTAAAAACGGCAACACATACATACCATTCTAACACAATCCATAGATAAAAGAGACCGAAAATTCAATGCATAGATAAAAGAGATCGACAATTCTATTACCATTGAAAGACCGTTATGACGGCATATAGCAGACTACGGATATTTGACTTCAATTGCAACGGTATCGTGCCGGTATTGTGCCGGTATGACAATTGTTCCAAAATAGTGGACTTGAGCACCAGACTACCGAAACATTTCAGTCATTGAATTGCAATTGTGAAGCAGTTGTGTACGAGACTAGCAATTTATGTCACTTTGACAATTGTAAGACAATGATGAAGTCGATAACGACTTCATCATTGTCTTACAATTTTAGTCTAAAAATTTGGTAGTCTACTATTAATGTGTCGTCATAAGACGACACATTAATAGTAGACTACCAAAAACTTTACTATTGCACCATAATGGTACAATAATGGTACAGTTGTGACACCGTTGAAATACCCGACTCAGGGCCCTGTACCACAATACACTCGCTGTGCGGGGTCGGTCGACGCAAGCGACTGCCGACGAGTGAGACTGAACGGCATAGTACCTACATTATTTTGTAGGTAAGATACGCATAAAAATATTTGATGAAATCCTTTTATTTCGTGAAAAAAAGAAATTGCTCAAAAAATTTTTATTTTATTTTTAGCGTGTTTATTTTTCGATACCAACTATCCTCACAAAATTTGACAAGTTGATTTATTTACACCTTACATATTATCGTTAGGGCCTTTTTCACGATCTACAAGTAAAGTGTCAAGTAGGCTACTCGCAAAATAAAATCACTGTTATGTAGACGTTTGAATTTCACAATGTTCAAGTAGCGCTTTAGTTTGTAAAATTGATAAAAGATACTCGTAACTTTTACTTGACAATTAGCGCTACTCGGAAAGTAACTACTCATCGGTTTACTTGTAGATTGTGAAATAGGTACTTACTAATATTAATTTATTGTTAAAAAAAAATTTAAGGCTTTCTTTTCGTCGGAGTTTTCTGGAAATATTCAAAGTTAATTCAAGCTGTGTTAAAAAATAAATAAATATAAGTATGGATGAAGGTATAAATAATGACTTTTTTTATATTCCACACATATAATGTGAATACAATGTTTATTTTAGAATTTTTTTTTCAACACTGTACTTAGCGCACTCTGCTGGCGCATTTTAAAACTAATTCACGTTCCAATTAAGCGTCAGCATTGTGCGGCACTGAGTCGCATTATGCTCTGCCATTGGAAAACGGATCTGTGATCTGTTTAATAAACTGAGTGAGCTGGTCTCCTGGTTACCCGCAGACGGGAACACTTAATCAATGGTAATGCAAGTAAAACACACACTTAAATATTATAAATTTATTAAATTTTATTAATAATAACAGTGACCGTGATTTTATTAATAATTACAGTAATATAAAAATAGCGCATGTGCGATGGTAATCATTGTGTCGTGTTGGTATATTATAAACAGTTGGCAACACTCAACACTGGACAAACCTTCGCCTTTAACTGTTCTTATTATTATTATTTATGTAAAATATCAGTTTAATATACATATTACAGTTTACGAGTAGGTACTTGTACATCACAACTGAAACATAAATACCACTGTTCATACACAATTAAAGCCGGGCACTCACTAGGGAACCGTAACTGTAACATGCGTGATATAGTAACGAGCTTCTAGTGTGTACGCGTTTTAGAGTGACGACACACGACGCGCTTCGCCGGACCGCTGTCACCGAGCGTACTCATATTGCGAGCTGTAACTGTGACAATCCGCGCCTTGGAACCAGCCCTGTGATCCGCGCCTTGGAACCAGCCCTGTGATCCGCGCCTTGGAACCAGCCCTGTGATCCGCGCCTTGGAACCAGCCCTGTGATCCGCGCCTTGGAACCAGCCCTGTGATCCGCGCCTTGGAACCAGCCCTGTGATCCGCGCCTTGGAACCAGCCCTGTGATCCGCGCCTTGGAACCAGCCCTGTGATCCGCGCTTTGGAACCAGCCCTGTGATCCGCGCCTTGGAACCAGCCCTGTGATCCGCGCCTTGGAACCAGCCCTGTGATCCGCGCCTTGGAACCAGCCCTGTGATCCGCGCCTTGGAACCAGCCCTGTGATCCGCGCCTTGGAACCAGCCCTGTGATCCGCGGCAACAACCGACAACCGCACGCGTACCGCTCGTACCAGGTTTGTGAACAACGTACACACTATGATTGTTGGTAACAACAGTGCACGCTACAGTTACAGCTCACTGGTGAGTCCCTATAATGTAACAACTAAAGTGAAACATGAACATTTCTGGTGTCAATAACACAGTCCACCAATGTTAACTGAACTCTGTTAATATTTAAACTGTGTGTGTGTACTATTACTATACTACAACTAACAATAACAATTAATATAATAGTGTAGGTACAAGGAAATATAATAATAAATCATTATTTAGCTAAAAAGTTACATCTATAGTATATCTAGTCATATACAATTAATCACAATACAATGTGGTTGCTGTTGACACAACATTAGAGCTCACAGTTCACTAAATATTCTTAATATATAAAATACTAGCTTCTGCCCGCGGCTTCGCATCACACAATCCACACAATATATTTATAAATTGTTGCCTAAGTATTATTCTGATGTATAAGTTACATTATTGTAAGTTTCATTAAAATCTATTCAGTAGTATTTGCGTGAAAGAGTAACAAACATCCACACTCACATTTATCATATTAGTAACACCTTAACATTTATCATATTAGTAAAATATAAATGATAACAACAAGTGTACACATACAAACATGATACACGGACGAGATCAGTACAAACACACACTACTAACACCAGCTATATAATAATACTAGCTTCTGCCCGCGGCGTCGCACGCATTAGTAGCTAAATTGAATTTGAAAATAAAACCTAAAATAAAAACTGAAATTTGAACTGAAAATATTAGATACTACAATCAACACTGAAATCTATAGAAAAATAATTTTTCTAATTAGTCGATTTTTCAAGTCAAAATCAGTCATTTTGCAGTTTCCGTTTATTTAAACAAACTTCCCATTATTTTCCCCACGCAGCAGGTTGATTTTCGGATTCTGTACATTTTTTCGGACCAATTAGAAAAAAAAAGTTCTGTACATCAAGCCACATCCATGCACCTATCTTTTTTTGGCTCCCACGACTGGACTATTACTCCTCTTGACGGGCCTCGTGGTGTAGTGGTTCATATAACGGACTGCCGATCATGAGGTCTCGGGTTCGATTCCCGGTCAGGACAATCATTTGTGTGATGTTTTTAATTGTCATACAAATGTTTGTACTGCGTCTGGGTGTTTACTATGTATTATAAGTATGTATTTACAAAAGAAAAGTAGTATATGTATTATATCCGTATTCTGGTACCCATAACACAAGCAATATAAGCTTAGCTTGGGACCAGAGGACGTTGTGTGAAATGTCCATGAATATTTATTATTATTATTACTGCCAAAATAAAAAAAATCGACGTAGTACAGAATATAATTACTTAACTAACCAACTTACCAACCCTTTCAATCATCTCAAAAAATAAGTTGTAACTAAGTAGGTATCACACAAGGAGTTTTTATTCAGAGTTACCGCGTAAATAGCATGTGTCAGTCCGGGATTAAAACCAATATGGTAAAATTTTAAAAAAATACCTCTATGTCGACAACTGTAAAATAAGCAATATGGCTGAACTATTTATTTTATACCATATTTCACAAACATTTGCGTTTATTATCTCGTACAGAGTTTTTAGCGAAATGTGTTACTTCCAGGATTGTAAATTATCTCTATTCTAATTATTTTATTAAATTTTGCAATTCCATGCGGTAGATTTTGCGTGAAAGCGAAAACAAACAAACAAACTCACTTTCACTTTTATATTTAAGTAAGGATAATATTATTCCGTCGCACACCTGAACTGTACCATTGGTTGCTTTCCATTTAGTTAACACAGAGGGACTCTGCGTTACATTGTGAAACACTGCCAAACACTGTGTAAAAGTTTAAATGAAACACCTAGTTGTCTCAAAATAACACTAGAGTGCATCAATATCGCAAAATTATGGGCGTTTTTTTACCTAAATGCAAGTTCCTTGACAAAGTCTTGGCTCAATAATTTATAAACATAACCTTCCAATAAGTTAAAGAACTTTGACAATTTGTGGGCAAATAAATAATTGTTTTGTAATAATACTACTTTTGTTTAATAATAATTATTTGAACCAAATATAATTTTAAAGTAAGTAATGTTCAATAAATAATTAGTTGTTCATAAGTAGAGAAAAGAATTCTTCTCATATTTGTTGGTAATTCTTGCTAAGCATCTGTCAAACACCACTTTTTCGAGTGTCGAACAGTGTACGGCTGTGTTCAACAGTGTCGTTGATGGAAAGCGCTTTATCGAGCACTGCGTTACACTGCGTCACTTTTTGTATTAATTGGAAAGCAACCATTGTAATGTTACACAATAACAACTAAATATCACATACACTATACAGTATCTAATACACGCCGCTCTCACTCCACACACATTATTCAACAAAACTCTGTTTATATTGACTGTCATATATTATTTATTCAGAGAATTTCAATGTTATCTTAGTTATTATAATTATAAATTTGATCACAATAACGCATACTACCTACACGTTACAAATGAGAATAGGATTGGCAATAACCTCTATCTGTCAAAAGTGATTTGAAAAGTACTGACAGCAACGAAAACTTATTTGCGTAATAGTAATGTATTTTTTATTTGTTACATCTGATTTCACTTATTTCAAGGAAAAAACGTTTAAAATCATTTAGAGAAGCCATATTATTATTAAAGTTTATAAAAAACATGTTTATTGATTTACAAGTGAGAGAGTACCAACACTAACAGTACACCCACCACCCACACACACAGGTACTGTACTCACTTCACTCACTAACGTGTTACAATATGAATGTTATGTAAACACGAACAGAATGTACTTAACACAGGTACATGTTGTTATGTGTGAGCGATGGAGCCGCGTGTGTGCGTGTGCCACTCACTCTCAGGTTCAGAGAACATGTTGTTATCAGCGAGGTGGTCCTCGTCCAGGTGGTCGGACTGCTCGTCGTCCAGGTCGAGGGGCTCGTCGTCCATCTCGTCGTCGAGGTGTAGTGTGTCTAGTTGTGAGCCCCACTCGTCGAACTCCAGTTGTCTGTTGATGTCCAGCTCGTCAGGCGACTGCACCAGGTCGGTGTCCGCGTCGGTCACGTCGTATATCTCAGTAACGTTGAGATGTTGTTGTTCGTCGAGGTAGTAGTACTTGAGGAGCGCCTCCTGCTGTGACGTCACAGACAACAGCTGCTGCAGCCGCTCCACAGACTCGCGCCTGCACACACACACCTCCATATAACAATACAATACAATACAACTAGACTACACTCTGTCCACGGACAGACACACCGACGCGACTACAGATACTAGGTAAAATCGGAATTAAAATGAAAATTGTGATCTAAATTAAAATCAATACCAAAGCTGTCATTAAAATCGACACCAACATTAATATTAAAAACATGTCAAGAGCGAGGTAAACTCGCACATTTAGAGTTTCGTACTTAATAGACAGAAAAACATAAGTAACTGCATTCAAATAATCAGTTAATTAAACTCAAAACAACTCACCAACTTAATTTTATAGTTGAAATATTGGCAATCGCCTACATTTCAGTTACTTCATAAGTTGGTATTAGTATAAACACTTTTTTACTTGTGATGTGATGACAAATTATAAGTTTTTTGATTTTTCCCTATATCAGCACTATACAGGGTGTCCCAGAACTCAACGTCAAGCCGAAACGGGGTGACAGGATAGATCATAACCATCACGAGAAAAATCAGAAAAAAAATCTATCCCATGCAGTTTGAAAATTATGGGCATTTTAAGAAAAACCTAGAAATTTGGTCTAACTGTACCATTTTTCGGTTATTGTGGTTAATTTTTATTATTTTTGGTCATTTAAACTTTGGAACCGTAACCCTAAATAACATCTCGAGAATCACAGTCTAAAATAATGACACAATTACCCCAAGTTTCCTAGAATTTAGACTATTTGTTAAACTATGAATTTAAAATTTTCAAACTTTGTCGACTTTGAAACACCCTCCTTTAAAAAAAATGTACTAGAGTGCCTTGGCAAGTGCCATTAAGAGTTGGCGCATTTAATCAGGATTGTAAAATGGTACAATACTTGTAAGTTTCGTACTAAAAAAAACGAGTAAAAAATAAAAACCTCAAGTAACCCGATTTTTGCTAACCCATTTTACTCAGGAAAAATGTTTTTTATTCGCACAAGCCCTTGGTAGGTTCTTTATTTTACGGCAAAATGATGAGAGAGATGGATAGTGGACATGTTTGCCATGAGCGAGCGAGACAGATAGTGACGCCACGCAGTGAGACGGAGATGCATCGTTTAAACGAGTGCGAATGAAACAGATACAGACGCCATACCAAGCAAATAGCTACGCTGCCAGTCTGACACCAGTTAGTACATTTCGCTCATTCGTCTACTGCGCACCTTTCCGTATTCGCTTGTGTTAATTTAGTACTGACAACTTTGGCTTTTCTTTTTGGACTTGGATTTTTGTGAATTGGACTTGTTGATTACATACCGGCAACTTTGGCTTCTCTCTTTTGGAATTGGACTTTTGTGTTGACATCCTTCTCATCACTATGCCTACGCGCTACACTTCACAAGAATATGCGAACATGCATCTCATTTATGGGGAATGCAGATGCAACGCAAGTGCCGCCGCTAGACTTTATCGTGAAAGATATCCAAATTTAGAGCGCTATCCGGATCACCGCGTGTTTGTTAATGTGCACCATTCACTCACAGAGGACGGCCATTTCCCGAATCAAATACGGGCTGGAGGTAGACCTCGCTTTCCTTACGAAGAAGAAGTGTTGGAAGAGGTCGCAGATGACCCAAGTATTTCCGTTCGTGGAATTGAAGAAAGAACGGGAATACCCAAAAGCACAGCACATCGTATTTTACAAAGAGCTGAAATGCATCCATTTCACGTACAACGAGTTCAAAGTCTTCTCCCTCGAGATTATCCTGAAAGGATTTCATTTTGTAGAACAATGCTACAGAGGCATAATGAAAATCAATCATTTCATCCAAAAAATTCTCTGGTCAGATGAATCTACATTTAAAAAAGATGGCTACATAAACTTACACAATTTTCATGAGTGGCATGTGGAGAATCCACATTTAATGCGAGAAGACCGATCCCAATATCGCTTTAAAGTTAACCTGTGGACAGGAATTTTAAACGGCAAAATAGTTGGGCCTTTTGAGCTGCCTGAGAATTTGAATGGCACGAATTACCTAAATTTTTTACGAGAAAATTTACCAAGTTTGTTAGAGGACGTACCACTAACAGATCGTTGCCACATGTGGTATCAACAAGATGGCTGCCCAGCGCATTACGCAGTGCAAGTAAGAGATTTCCTTGACCAAGAATATCCGGGAAGGTGGATTGGACGTTCAGGCACTATCTCGTGGCCAGCCCGTTCCCCAGATTTAAATCCCCTGGATTTTTTTTATTGGGGCGTTCTCAAAGAAAAAGTTTATTCTAAGCCCATTGAGAGCGTAGCCGAGCTGCGTGAACGAATTTCTCAAGCTGCTGAGGACATCAACTCTCGAGGATATGCCCGGCTAATAAGTAGATCTTTTTTAAGAAGATGTAGGGCGTGTGTTGAAGCTGATGGTAAACAATTTGAACATTTGTTTTAATAAAAAATGTTATTTTCAAATCTGACTTTTATTCCAATAAACCTAAACAAAACAAGGTCAACATTTTTCATTATTTTATTAGTATTTTGTTGCTTTGGTAAAAGTGGCGTCACTATCTGTCTCGCTCGCTCATGGCAAACATGTCCACTATCCATATCTCTCATCATTTTACCGTAAAATAAAGAACCTACCAAGGGCTTGTGCGAATAAAAAACATTTTAACTGAGTAAAATGGGTTAGCAAAAATCGGGTTACTTGAGGTTTTTATTTTTTACTCGTTTTTTTTAGTACGAAACTTACAAGTATTGTACCATTTTACAATCCTGATTAAATGCGCCAACTCTTAATGGCACTTGCCAAGGCACTCTAGTACATTTTTTTTAAAGGAGGGTGTTTCAAAGTCGACAAAGTTTGAAAATTTTAAATTCATAGTTTAACAAATAGTCTAAATTCTAGGAAACTTGGGGTAATTGTGTCATTATTTTAGACTGTGATTCTCGAGATGTTATTTAGGGTTACGGTTCCAAAGTTTAAATGACCAAAAATAATAAAAATTAACCACAATAACCGAAAAATGGTACAGTTAGACCAAATTTCTAGGTTTTTCTTAAAATGCCCATAATTTCCAAACTGCATGGGATAGATTTTTTTTCTGATTTTTCTCGTGATGGTTATGATCTATCCTGTCACCCCGTTTCGGCTTGACGTTGAGTTCTGGGACACCCTGTATAGACTTGGTCTATGCCAAATTTCAAGGCTCTAGGGCAACGGGAAGTAACCTGTGAATTTTATTCCCTAGCATATATCGAAAATTCTTAAAAATGGTCGTAATTCGGTTATATCTTTTAAATGCGTAAAGGTTAAAGGGTTGATGGTATTTTTTGCAGCAAGGGACCGCATAGATCTACATATCGTATGAGTTTCAAATTGATACCTTCATCCGTTGCCGAGTAAAAAAAAGTTTGACAAACGGACAGACAGACAGACAGACGGACACCGTAGTGAGACTATAAGGGTTTGTACGAAACCCTAAAATGAGGTTAAAACTAGCGATGAGCATTGAATTAACGAACTAGTTGATCAACTAGTTGACCTCTCGTCAACGTTTCAATGGTTAACCGTTTCGGAATCAACTAGTTGAATTTAATGATGTCATTGAATTCAATGTTCAGTTTTTTTCAATGTTCGTTTTTTTCAATGTTTATGAGTTAAACATTGATTTCAATGTTCAGTTTTTTTCAATGTTTAATTTTTTTCAATGGTCGTTTCTTTTAATGTTTAAGAGTTAAACATTGAATTCAATGTTCAGTTTTTTTCAATGTTTAAATTTTTTCAATGTTCGTTTCTTGTCAATGTTTTCTCAAAGAAATTATACTTCTTAAAACGAAAGATCGTAAGCGACTGTTATGATATAGGTACAATAGTGAACTTTAAAATTACTTAGTTATGAGATATTTTCCTAAATAATAATGTTATGAATCACTGTTCCTCCGTGTGGTGACGCATTGAGATTACAAGTGTCACCACCCCATTTCTCCCAAGGATGCTATAAAAGTTAGCTAAGGAATATTGCACACAGATAACATCTTCTGTGAAAGGTGAAAGACGGAAAACTTAAAAACGAGACAGTCCTGACAGCCCTCCGTGTGGTGACGGATTAAGAATACTGGTGTCACCACCCCATTTCCTTCCCAGGGTTTTGTAAAAACCAGCTAAGGAATATTTTACACAGATAACATCAACTGTGAAAAACGGAAAACTCGAAATACTGGAATACTGGTGTCACCAACCCATTTCCTCACCAGGGTTTTGTAAAAACCAGCTGAGGAATATTGTACCTACACAGATAACATCAACTGTGAAAGACGGAAATCTCGAAATACTGGAATACTGGTGTCACCACCCCATTTCCTCACCAGGGTTTTGTAAAAACCAGCTAAAGAATATTGTACCTACACAGATAACATCAACTGTGAAAGACGGAAAACTCGAAATACTGGAATACTGGTGTCACCACCCCATTTCCTGACCAGGGTTTTGTAAAAACCAGCTAAGGAATATTGTACCTACACAGATAACATCAACTGTGAAAGACGGAAAACTCAAAATACTGGTGTCACCACCCCATTTCCTTCCCAGGGTTTTGTAAAAACCAGCTAAGGAATATTGTACACAGATAACATCAACTGTGAAAAACGGAAAACTCGAAATACTGGAATTCTAGTGTCACCACCCCATTTCCTCACCAGGGTTTTGTAAAAACCAGGTAAGGAATATTGTACCTACACAGATAACATCAACTGTGAAAGACGGAAAACTTGAAATACTGGAATACTGGTGTCACCACCCCATTTCCTCACCAGGGTTTTGTAAAAACCAGCTAAGGAATATTGTACCTACACAGATAACATCAACTGTGAAAGACGGAAATCTCGAAATACTGGAATACTGGTGTCACCACCCCATTTCTTCACCAGGGTTTTGTAAAAACCAGCTAAGGAATATTGTACCTACACAGATAACATCAACTGTGAAAGACGGAAAACTCGAAATACTGGAATACTGGTGTCACCACCCCATTTCTTTACCAGGGTTTTGTAAAAACCAGCCAAGGAATATTGTACCTACACAGATAACATCAACTGTGAAAGACGGAAAACTCGAAATACTGGTGTCACCACCCCATTTCTTTACCAGGGTTTTGTAAAAACCAGCTAAGGAATATTTTACACAGATAACATCAACTGTGAAAAACGGAAAACTCGAAATACTGGAATACTGGTGTCACCAACCCATTTCCTCACCAGGGTTTTGTAAAAACCAGCTGAGGAATATTGTACCTACACAGATAACATCAACTGTGAAAGACGGAAAACTTGAAATACTGGAATACTGGTGTCACCACCCCATTTCCTCACCAGGGTTTTGTAAAAACCAGCTAAGGAATATTGTACCTACACAGATAACATCAACTGTGAAAGACGGAAATCTCGAAATACTGGAATACTGGTGTCACCACCCCATTTCTTCACCAGGGTTTTGTAAAAACCAGCTAAGGAATATTGTACCTACACAGATAACATCAACTGTGAAAGACGGAAAACTCGAAATACTGGAATACTGGTGTCACCACCCCATTTCTTTACCAGGGTTTTGTAAAAACCAGCCAAGGAATATTGTACCTACACAGATAACATCAACTGTGAAAGACGGAAAACTCGAAATACTGGTGTCACCACCCCATTTCTTTAGCGTGGCTTGGTAGTTTTTTTTTTTTTTTTTTTTTTACGAGCAAATTTGTTGCTGAAATTAACTAGTTGATCAACTAGTTGACGAACTCCAATTAACGTTAACGTTTCGTTAACGGAAAATCTGTTAACGACCCACCCCTAGTTAAAACCAAAGTTAAATTGTTTTTCAAATAATACTATGGTTAGTGAAATAAAAATAATTAAATGATAATTTAAATGTATAATACCTAATATTGAATTGCATTATTATAGAACGTTAATTAAACTTAAAACAATATCATCACCAAGTTAAGTTTGTACTTGTTATGGAACCGCATAGTGCATACGCGATCTCGTAATTGACAATCCGTTACATGAAATACACAAGCCACTTAACCCCACGAGGCTCGTCGTCCTTATCCTTACTAATTTATAAATGCACAAATCGGAATTAAAAACTAAAAATCTTGACGAGTCCTAAGTGTTAATGTGTGTAACCAAACCATAGCGCGATTTAAAAGAACTGCACAACGCCATCTATCGAGTGATATGGTAAACTTCTGTTTGTTAAGGTTTAATTTCGAAATTTCACGCGTACGTAGTCGCGGGCAACAGCTAGTATATTATAATTATGTAATATTTACGTATCAAATACAATAATAACAAAGACAATACATTATATCTATTATATTGTAATGTTTAATTATTACCACAGATAATATAATAAAGACAGATACACGAATTAGAACATTAATATGGTATCACCCTAACTCTGGTTATTTAACTGGCTATTTTCGTTCCTACGATTTTCAACAGATGGTATCAATTAATACACATAAATGTATTACCATCTAGTGACAATAGCTAACACTAGCAGTAGACTACTTGCCATGTCCGCTTTGGTAGATAGCGCTAGGTTGTTGACCTACTCACGGCCGCTGGCCAGTGCGTATTCAATTATAGTTTCGTACGCTATTAAAGGTTATATGTACATCGGAGAGGTAGTGGGTCAATTCTGTTGCGGCAAAAACTTAACCTAACTAAAATTAAAACAAGGTGTATTTGGATTGTCCATTTCGTTTTACACATATTATATTAAATAAATTCGTTAGTCTATAATATTGTTTCGCTAATAACAAAGTTCAGTTAACATTTCCGAATCGTGTTATTGACACTACTACTAGGTATCAAGTTTCATTTTTGGTTAAATTAAGTTTTGCATGTAGAATTGTAGAATTGATTTAAGTTGATTTTTATTTATGACATGTACGAAACCCTTCGTATGTGAGTTCGATCGAGTGTTGGCAAAAATCAGAGTTTCAGTTCCGACGGTAAACATGCCGAAACTTCGAACAGTGCCTCAAGTCCCGTATTTCAATGGTCTCACAATGGCATCACAATGACACATTATAACCTCAAAAATTAACAATAGACTTGACATGATGTGTCTATTGCTAGACTGTGTCCATTACATAAAATAAATAAATATTCACGGACATTTTACACAGAGTTTTGGGGGCGATAAAACGATCTAACTAAGTTTCATTTTCAAAATATATCTGCTTGACGGTGTTTTTGAACATTGAAAAATTGCTGTTTCCATTATAACAAGTTGTAGAATTTCGTTAAAACCTGTCAAGTTACAGTGACAGAGTGGTTAAGATGGCAGGGCGATGGAACGGAAGACTTGAGTTCGATCCTGAGTTTTTACCAAAAACACTTTTTATAAAATTTTGGATTTTAATATTTTTTATAAATCGTTTTTACTTAAATTTTTTGGTTTTTAGGTTTCCGTACCAAAAGAATGTATTACTTAATATGAATAATTTCCCAAAATCCATCCCGAGCTACGATCTGTTAACCAAAGCTGAGAGAGCTGAGAAATTATGAAACTTTTAGCAGCTCTCTAGATATTACCGCTCCAAAAATTTTAAAACCCCATTTTTGTTGTAGCATAAAATACCTGCTGCATAAATTGATATTTTGGAAAAAAAATTAAGGAAAAAACTTTTTACCTTTTATTACCGAGCTAACTTTTAACGTTAAAAAAACAAAATGGACAAACTTAAAGCTTTCATCGCTGAGAATCGAACCCGATCCTATACAATCATTACCGCTCTCTTAAATCAATGAGCTGTCTTGTTATGACATTGATTAGCGAAATTAAGCTTCTTATTTTAATAACAACCCAAACAAAGAAAGCGAATGGCGTACGCTGATAAAAGTAGGACATTGATGATTCAATAACTATAATAGCATCATTGAGCATGCGTCAAAAAGATCATTTTATCATTTTTAGATCTTGATATTTCCATTTTTTTTCGTTTCAATTGTTTAAAAACATTTGCATAAAATTTTAACAAGCTTTAGCTCTTGTGTGTTACCAAAAATATTATTGTTTTAAAAATATCGATGTATTTTATATATCAATATCCCTAGCTACAGGACATAAAATCATAATTCGCCATGTTCCAAAATACACTTGTTAGGTGCATTTTAATGTTGGCGCCACCTAGCGTTATAATTGAAAAACACTACATGAATCTCAAAGCTAAATTATATACGTAAGTGCCCTAAACTTTGGTATTTTCAATCGATTATTTGTGGTGTTTCTAATCTTTAAATTACGTAGTTAAATTATGGTGGATTTGACGTTTTGTTTATTAAATTTGCTATCCTTTATTTTTAACTCAATATTTCTACTTAATTCGGCTTAGTTAGATTTTATAATTTACAAACGTGTATCGTAATGCCACCTATTGATCGTTTATATAAATCAATTACAAAATCTTCTAATTCGTACCCCATGTTATTACATACATTAGATAATGAACATTCACAACAACATTTAAATATTTGTTGTTATTTATCTAAAATATACGTAACTATAACACAACACAATACATGTGACTATACATAACAATATTACGTCATTTAAATGTTATCAGTATCATCAGTGTCATCAATATTAATCAGTGAAATGTTCATAAATATTTATTTATTTAATGTTTTTAAACTTTCGCGGCTTTCACACATTAAAATATAATCACCGGGTCTACTCCGCGGGAAATATAATTTAATTTATCGTACCTAAAATAAATTATATTTCCTGCGGAGTAGACCCGGTGATTATAATATTACATCATTGTTCTGATCGCAATATACCTACTGTTTGTGTTCATACAAACAATATCATCACTGTTCTTGAGAGGCCACTACAGTGACAGAAACTCACTATTTAGGTATGTATATGTGTTAGGTGTTGCTATCCCTGTTGGGCCTATTGCCTAGTGGCGCACCGAAAAGGGACAAGTATAGTTCGGCCAAATTTTACAAATAAAATCTTTGAATAAAAGACGTTTCTTAGTCCACTGTTATCTTCGTGAAAAATAAACCGATTGTAAAATGTTTTATGCCATTTATTATAGATATGTAGTATGGAGTATAAATATTTTTCTATTACTTTCTTTTTTGGAAAAACCTTAACATATTTGTGTGATAAACGCTGCAAGTTCATTTAAAGACAAAACGTGTTTTTAGATGGTCATATTTTCTTTAATTATTATTTTTCGTAAAAAAGAAAGTAATAGAAGTTTAGATATATAGTACCTTGATACTGTGAGCAAAATTCGTTACTCTCGAGGCAATATCCACGAAGAAAACAGCCGACTACGATGTATTTTGATTGATGATATGTACCTACCTATATATTATATTTACCTACTTAAATAACAGCTGTTGACCGAAACTTCATTCGCGCGAAATTATCAAAACGAATGATACATGTAAGCCACTAACGCAACTAAATCCCTCAGATATGGATAATTTTCCCCGTTTTTGGTACATTTTCCACTGATGCATCCCTAGTATTGGTCTCAGCATGATGTTATACACTCATATAGTCTTCGCCGTTAAATGTAATATCGAACACAAAAAGAATTTTTCAATTCTAACCGGTAGTTCCTGAGATGAGCGCGAAACAAACAAACAAATTCTTCAGCTTTATAATCATTATTACTATACTTATCTATTGAACATACAAACGTAATCAAATACAACCAGTCACATATTTCTACTTATTGTTTACTTTAAATAAATATGTAGTGTATAACTACTTTAATCTAATATATAAAATTCACGTGTCACAGTGTTAGTTACCGTACTCCTCCGAAACGGCTTGACCGATTCTTCTCAAATTTTGCATACATATTCAGTAGGTCTGAGAATCGGCCAACATCTATTTTTCAAACTTTTTTTTTTTAGTATGTCAAAACAATCACAAGGCACATTGGCACATTTTGCAGACAACAAGACTTAAAATCCCCTTAACTTAACCTCTATAATAATTAGAACTTTAGTCTATGATAAAATTATGTATGTTTTACCTTATATAATTTAAAATTTTCTTTATACTGTTACAATTGTTAATGTATTTTAGAAACTAAAATAATGTTATTGATTTTATGTAGTCTGAGCACAATGTAATATGATATAGTTTATAGTAAAAGTCTATCTTTATGGTCAATGTAAAATTAAAATCGAATGTGGGTAAACCTTGTAATAACTGATCGTAGAAGAGACATTACAGCTCAGTCTCACCCGCAGGGTCTATTATGTTGTATGACGAGATTTTGCTCTTGCACAAATGCTCAAATATGTATGTGTGCGTTGCTATTCTAGCAGTATTGCATAGGAAAAAATTTAAAAATTTTTGGTCTGGTCACACTCGCTTCAATGAGGCCGCCATTATCATAATATTTATTATGTTATGATTGTGGTTTTTAATATTTTATCCAAAGAATCAAAATATTATTAAAATATACTCTCTAGTAGTTATTATAGTAATTTTGACTGAATATTCTACGTTCTTGGAGTGAATTCTATGTGTTGTGCGTAGAGAACATTATTTACGAAAGGACGTTTATTGTTAGGTTACTTTTTCTTATTTTTGTTTAAGTTTGGTTATTTAATTATGTCCGTGAATAACCATAGAAAGTGTGCTAAGTGCGGCAGAACACGTGCCGAAGACATGACGGTGACCTATCACAGGTTTCCAAATCCAGGAATAACCAATGTTACTAGGTAAGTACAAAATACAACCCGGTATATTTAAGACCTCATGCGTTTATTAAACAAAATACTATTTTAATCTATATTTACATCATCATATACTATCACCTACTGTACTCATCATCCTTCTACCTTTTCTTCCAAAACTATGTTGGAGTGGGCTTCCAGTATTACCTGATTCAACTGAATACCAGTATTTTATATGGACATTTTACAGGGCTCGTGTTTGGGCTAAATACTGTTGGCCAAATGAAGATTGGACTTCCATTGAATCATTACATTCACTCTATAGTCGGAATAAGGTGTTGTGTGGAAGACATTTCAACTCAATTCAATTTATGGATGATAAAAGGCAAAAATTGAGTAAGTTTGCCGTTCCTGAGTCAACTATAGTGGAAGAAATACTAAATGAAAGAGAAAATATTTTCAACCAGGTATTGTATTCATATAGATTGTTCTAGTAATAGTCTCCCGAACAAATTCCTACAAAAGCAACCAATCTCAGTTGGGTTCAGCCAACTATGCATGACATATTACAGTGTATGAGGGTGTGCGCAAACATAGGTGTGAGATTACACCTATGTTTGCGCACACCCTCGCTCACTCTCATAATCCGATGGGATGACAATCGAACACTGCTGGATCGAAGGATTGTTCTAAATAGCAGTGGTGAAGCATATAGGGAAGTCGGTAGAACCAGCCTAGAAGTGACCAACATGTTTTACTTTATAAATCTAGTCAATATTGTTACTATTATTGTTATAGATACAATAATAGTTATGCGTCCAAAGTTAGCACAATGGATCAAGATTCTAAAACTTTACACTACTATGATAGCACTTGCAAAAGTTTAAAATTAATCATTAATTTCAGAATGTCAATCAGTCCGATGTAATTGCTGCACAGCCAAAGTTAACAATACCTATGTCGCAAATAGAAAATGTTGTGATGGAACCTAGTACCAGTACAGGGTCATCAAAACAACACACTTTTGCAGATTTCATAAGAACAACTGAATCCATTAGCCCTACGCAGGTAATTAATTTTAGATTTTTATTTTAATCTTTATTATAAGTTTGATAATAGTGGACTTGCAGAGAAAGTACAGATGTTCAATGCAACGAAAACCCTATAGAAGGTACACAAATAACTTTAGTGTTGTGTTGTTAGATATACAGTTCTACATAATAGTAGGCATTGTAGTAGGCTTGCACAACTAGCATTTATAATAATAATTTATTTCACACATTTCACACAAATGTACAAGTAAAAACATAAATAAACTTGAGTCATTAAAGCATTAAAGGTAGATAGGCATCCTTACTAGGTTAAAAACCTGTGCTATGGGATACCTATTTCTCCTTGTTGCAGATAATATGCTAGAGACATCATAAGATAAGCGGAATGTGTATGTGTGTGTGTCCGCTACATACTAATGGTAGGAGGATGTGTCTGCGCGCGTGTATGAGGACGTACTTACAAATTCCGAATTAAAGTTGTTTATGTCACATCACATCTGAATAAATAATCCTTACTTGTTATAATTATTAGCCTATACAGTATCTCTAAATGAAATTTACTTTTTAGGCACTGTTAAATGGAGTCATATAGAAGCATTTTATAACTTGGACAAGAACAATCCGTATTTTGTATATGCTCCTCAGCTAACAGATCATCATTTGCATCCAAATTGCCAGCAACGAATGTGGGTGAAGCTAGCAGCACAAGTTTTTAGCCACTCAGTTACAAGTGGCATGTTGATGAAAATTGCTCAAAGTGAGTATATTAAAATAATGTCAACTTTTGTTGCCTGGTATCAATATTAATAGATAAATAAAAGCTTTATTGCTTCCCATAATTACAAAGATACACAAGAATAATTATAAAATACAGATTTGATCTACTGATGTAAAATATAAGAGGATGATAAAAATCATCATTTCTTATCTTATTTACTTCTTTTACACACAAAATCTATATTAATTAAGCCCATTCCCTAATATGAGCCCAAATGATTGCTGCAAGACGTTTTTTTATTCCGCATAGATTGTAAATAAGCATAAGGGTAAATATTTCAAAGTTAGTAAGTATTAGTTACATCCTGAGACTGACTCTTAACATCTGGGCGAAAAAAAAATTAACATTGTTTTTGTGATTTCAGATGAACTTCCAGCTGAAGCCCATGCAACAGCCACTTTCGTGCAAAAATTTGACGAGCTTTTTGATGCTGTCAACGCAGACAGCCCGGACTTGAGGAGAGGAAAAAAATACTCTACAAATTTAAGAAAGTGGACTCCCCATTTAGGTTTATTTAAAGAAATGAAATTTTTTATAGCTAATATGAAATATATAGGGAGTAAATCGAATCCTCCGTCCCAAGAAGGGTGGATTCATTCATTAAATGCAATAGAAAGATTGTGGAATAATTTGCGGGCTATAGGCATTAAGAGTCTTTCCACACGTCGCTTATATCAAGATCCCTTGGAAAACTGTTTTGGCTGCATCAGATATAGCTGTGGATCCAATAATAATCCAACAATTAATCAATTTATAGCGGGAATCAAAACTGCTATAATATCCAATTTAAAACATGCTGGACAAAAAAGGAACTGTGAAAATGACTCAGCATTAATTGCAAATAATTTATTAACTTTTTTAACGGGAACCATCCCTTCGTCGTGTGAACCAAACTCGTCTTCCTTCAAATTTGACGAAAATAAAGAGATGGCAAATTTACTATCTGATGCAGTTGAACAAGGGACATCCGAAAGTCAGGCTTGTGGATATGTGTGTGGTTTCATATTTAAAAGAATAAAATACAATGACTGCCTAGATTGCCGAAAGGCATTTTTGTCCCAAAATATAGAAACCATACACATGTTTACAAGTTTCAAGGAATATGACTCAAGTCATGAGTCATTAAATTATGTTAACAAAGATATGGTGACGTGTGTAGAAACGATGTCAACTATAATTAATAATAATAATAATAAATCTTTATTGTCACGTATAAAAATGTTACATTTTGCTTAAAACTACTCTGGTTCCCGTACTAGTATGTACTGTGTTACAAGAACCAGTGCCTTACTAGGTACAATATCGACAAATTATAGAACACAGGTAAGCGGGTGAACATTAACACAAGATTAAATTACAGTTTAAAACCCTATATAAGTACATGCATAATAATAACAAAATTTTAATGAGTGGGATGATTGTCTGACTGTGTGTGTGTGTGTGTGTGTGTGTGTATGTGTCTGCATGTCACGTGTTCTATCATGATAAATTACACCTATATTTATACATATATTTTTAATACAATTTTAATAAAATTTATAATTTTACTTTGCTATACAAGAAAGAAGAAGAAAAACTGATGATGTAACGTTATCTACAATTGTATTATTGACACCATCACCATACTTGAACCACAGAATAAAATATATTGTGTGACATAAACTTAAGTATTAGTTTAGTTGTACGAGCGGAGTTGGTACCAGTGTTTAGTGAGAAGAATTAGGAGGTGATTTTATAATCTAAGTAAAATAAATAGATAATCACAGAAAAAGGAAGTCGGTCAGTCCAAAGTCTGAGAAAATATCACACTATCACTTTTAAATACAAAAAGAGAAAAAACAAAAAACCAAAAAAGTGCACATTTGGAATTCCACAGTTAATAATATATGTATGTAATGTATGTAATTAATGATTTCATGAAAACAAATGCCTTTAGGCAACAACTTAAAATTAATGTTGTTAAAAATCTAGAATGTGTGAATTTTGTTTTTTTAAATAAATGTATAAATCATTTAGAATTAAATGAAAATCATTTAAAAATAAGCTCATTTTTTATTGTAATTTAAAGATATTGTGTTTTAATTAATAGAGCTATGGAAGACGAAGAGAAAAAGAAAAGTTTTGAACGCAAAATGAAAATATTAAAGAATAAATAAAATAATAATATGATTGTTTTAATTACTTCCTGTAGGCAAGAATATGAAGCACGATCCTTAATAATATATTAAGGAACAATATATATTTAAAATGGTTCACGATCATAATATATAGTACAGCCAAGAGCAAATATTACAACGTTTGAAAGTTCCCGCGCGTGTTGTTTTATTGCTATTCCGCAATGGCGCTAGCGTCTCGTACGTGTATTGGCTGTGGTTGCATTTTTTTACTATAGAGATGTACTTCTTCTCTCGTTAGAGAGTAGTATATTCTTTGCTCACCCGTGACCATGGTGAATGCAAAGTCTCCGAAACGTCGGGCCAAAATTTAAAACAAATATACGCGTCTAAATCCGTAAAAAGAAGTTTTACTTTAATTATTATTGTATATATATATATGTATATACTAGCTGACCCGGCAAACGTTGTTTTGCCATACTAAAAAAAAAGGTTTGAAAAATAGATGTTGGCCGATTCTCAGACCTAGAGGATATGTACACAAAATTTCAGGAAAATCGGTCGAGCCGTTTCGGAGGAGTACGGTAACTAACACTGTGACACGGGAATTTTATATATTAGACTAGCTGACCCGGCAAACGTTGTTTTGCCATACTAAAAAAAAAAAAATTGAAAAATAGATGTTGGCCGATTCTCAGACCTACTGAATATGTATGCAAAATTTGAGAAGAATCGGTCAAGCCGTTTTGGAGGAGTACGGTAACTAACACTGTGACACGTGAATTTTATATATTAGATATATCATTGAGATGTCAAATAACTGATAAATAAATATATTTACGTTACGTGACGTGTAACACACACGTGTCACACATTATATACAAGTTGTATTAGTGCAACAGTTGCAATGTATTAAGTGTGGACAGTGAGTGTACACTCGATAAAATTACATTAACTATTTCATATAGATATTGATTGATGATGTCTGTGTTCCCGCGCGTCTTTCAACAAACACGTTCATTCGTACTCTACTGTTATATTCGTGAAGAACAGACCGATCTTTAAAATCATAAAAGCAGTACAGATAAAGAATATTATGTTTGTTTTATTTTTATTGTTTTTATAATATCTTAGATAGATTTTGTTGTTAAATGCTAAAACTTAACAGTAAAACTGGATTTTTTTAAATCATGTTTAGAAAACAAGAAAATAATAGAAGCTATGATATATGATATTGGGTTGGGGCAGGGGTTGGTGTGACCGTCGCGTCCTATCCTCATAGTCTACAACTAAATACTTTGATATAATATTGAACACTAGCTGTGCCCACGACTCCGTCCGCGTGGATAGATTTTTGTTCGATCGACCCAATTAATTTTTTGGTTCCTTTTTTGCCGCTAGATGGCGTTGCAGGTAACCAAATTGAGAAATTTTGTATTATGTAAATATCTTTTGATTGAGTAGACCGATTGCGATGAAACAAAGACTAAGTAATACCTTGAGTTGTCTACAAATTTCACGTATAACAGCTATATTTATAAGTGTTGTACATTTTACGTGATGCGTGCACAGACAAACATCTAAACAGACAAAAATGCTGGAAATGGGTTCTGTTGATTGTCCTTTAACCATCTGACTGTTTTTTTTTGAAAATAATTATATTCAATGTACAATTTTTTTTTCTATAGATTTATTATATGTATGTACTAGCTGTTGCCCGCGACTTTGTACGCGTGAAATTTAGAAATTAAACCTTAACAAACAGAAGTTTACCATATCACTCGATAGATGGCGTTGTGCAGTTCTTTTAAATCGCGCTATGGTTTGGTTACACACATTAACACTTAAACTCGTCATGATTTTTAGTTTTTTAATTCCGATTTTCGCATTTAAAAATTAGTAAGGATACAGATAATGTATGTAGTAACAAGTTAGTTACCTAATGTATATGCATGTTGTTATAACAACACTGGTACTGGTGTAGGAAGGTCACAGATTAGATAGTGGAGTCGCTACAATGTTAATCATCGCCCCACATTATTGTATTTAATCTCACTTTATTTGCGCTTGGTTTTATTTTATCATTGGCTGACTTCATAATAATTACAGCCAGGTATAGGTATCGGCACGAATCTTGAGCGCTGGTCTTAGTGGTCTTTACCTGCGCAGAAGTCAATTTAATTACAATCTCGCAAATAGAGTGCATTCATATATGTACATTGTACATCTATAACTAATTTAGTAAGTAAGTTAATTTTGTCACTTATCATTATTAAGCAATTTTTACAGGGAAGAAACTGGTCTCTACGACACAGGGAATCCTAGTGTAGGGACCAATGTAATTTACCAGTTCTGTACTCCTTTTGTGAACTAATAAACGTTTTTTTATTTTTTATATTGGGTCTATTTGGAGGTAGGAGGTGTAGCGTAGCGCGGGAGCGGTTGAATCAAATCATCGTATGTGATTGGCCTGCTGCGCGTCGCGTCATATCTGCCACTCGTGATTCGTTCTCTGTGCTAGATGCACTTTCCTTAAGACTACGAGTACACTTCAGGACAATTAAATTGATACGTATACATTTTTGAACTGAAGCTTTTAAAATTAATTTTTTTTATATTTAATTAAATAAACTAAATTATAATGGAAAAAATGATAACCATAAGCGGGACTTGAACCCGCGACCTTTTTTTATATTTGTTTTTTTTTATTGACGGGCCTCCTCGTGGCGTAGCGGCTATGTAGCCGACTTACGAACGCGAGGTCACGGGTTCGATTCCCGCACAGAACAATTATTTGTGTGATGAACACACATATTTGTACTGCGTCTAGGTGTTATCTATCTATTATAAGTATGTATTTACAAAAGAAAAAGTAGTTTCTGGTACCCATAACACAAGCATATAAGCTTAGCTTGGGACCAGAGGACGTTGTGTAAAATGTCCGTGAATATTTATAGTTCCTCCCGCTCCTGCTCTAGTTCCTGTATATAACCTTATCTTGCACACATAATAAAATTAATAAAACTTAAATAGTAGTATACATTGTTAAATACTATGTTAGTTAAATCTTAACTAATTTATAAATGTGATAACGAGTTAATAAGAGTCTGTCTATAAGAGTGGCTCTAGAAATGACGTCACTAACTATCGTCCGATATCATTGTTGTCAACCTTGTCGAAAGTACTGGAGCGTCTGATTCATGATGTTATTTATCCGATTTTACATGAGACTCTGATTCCTCAACAGCACGGCTTTGTCGTTGGTCGCTCGACTGTGACAAACTTGGTATTATACTAAAAATTTTTATTTGAAAACATGGATGGTCATATTCAAGTTGACTGTGTTTATACCGATTTCTGTAAGGCTTTCGACAAGGTTGACCACAATATATTGTTGAATAAAATTGAATTTAATGGTATACGTGGGAATCTGCTACGATGGTTTACTTCTTATATTAAAAACAGGTCTCAACAGGTAGTAGTCAATGGCTTCACTTCGAATTTATTCGAAGTGACATCTGGTGTCCCTCAAGGCTCTATATTAGGCCCTTTGCTGTTCGTTTTGTTCATAAACGACATCAGTCCATGTTTTAATAATTCTAGTTTTCTATTGTACGCTGACGATTTAAAGATATTTCGCAGTATCAGAGATATCACGGACTGTGATAAACTTCTGTATAAACACTGTCACAATCTTTTTGACTGTAATGAATTAATGAATCAAGTATACATTCGCATACCCAGTGATTCAATTAGGATTCGTAATGCATATAAACACAATGTATTTGCTCCCAAATTAACTAAAACTAATGCTGGCGAACGAGCTCCTCTTCGAAGAATTATGAAATCTTACAACGATCATTTCACTCACGTTGATATATTTCATTTATCTGCTTCACAGTACAAAAGGGCAATCGTGGATAAGTGTAATGACCTACTGTAACATCATGATATGCAGTATGTACCTAATGTACAGTATAATATTAATGTAGCGTCGTATCTAACTTGTATTTAAACATTTGGCTTTGGCTTTCTTTGTGCTCTTTTGTTATTGTATAAATTTTGTTTTTTCCTTTCTCGTATATAGTTTAATCTTTTACCATGTTTATGTTATATTCTATTTCTTTATGTTTATGGCTACTTACTTTATTTTAAGTAATTTGCGGAAAACGGTGTTGATTACGTAATTATTTAAGTGTAAATGTATAGAATTTACTTGTTGTAATTCTTATTATGTAGTTATTTGTTTTCCTCAATAAAATAAAATAAAATACTTATAATACATAGAAACACCCAGACGTAGTACAAACATTTGTATGACATTTCCCAAGCGGGAATCGAACACGCGACCTTGTGAACGGCAGTCCATTACACGAGCCACTACACCACGAAGCCTCAATTGCAAATAGAGTTAATGGCAATATTACGAGTATAACTAAATACAGTAAATACATTATACATCATCTCTACTTATTACAAAACACAGTCGGTATTTTTGTATGTATGTCCCTGTATGAGCGTGTATCTCCAAAACTACTAAACGGACTTATTTGGGTATTTTTTTTAAGTAGAGTGATTTAAGAGGTTTCTTTTTTGTTTTATTTTGATAGGGTTTAGTTTTAAATTGTACGCGTATGAAGTAGCAAGCAACAGCTAGTATGTATAAGGAAGTAACAGCGAGGGACCGAGAATGAACCCTTGCGGCACACCCACACTATAGAACGACTTGACACGTTGAAACAGTACAAATGTATACATCATTATAATAATTATGAACGTATTGTATTGTGAATGTACAGTACAGACACACTGTCGACCGAGTGTAGGACGCGGCGTACACACGCTGAGATGTTGCTCGACGGTATCAAACGTTTCCGACAGATCGATCATCTTCCGGTAGACGTTACGAATGTACGGTAGGTAGGTTATATTAGATATTGTAGAGTACCTGTAGGTGCGCGGGTGCAGCTTGTAGCAGAGCGGGTCGTGGTGCGGGTGCGAGCGAGACAGCGAGGCGCGCAGCTGCCGCAGCACGGCGCGGGACAGTCGCCACAGCGCGCGGGACACGGGCGGAGTGTTGCGGGCCACTCTGTACGTATACAATCGATCATTTCATTATGGTTCATCATTATCATTATTTTATTGGTGTTGGAAACAGCAACCGGAGCATTGATAACCAGATGTTCACCGATCTATAAGTCAATTAGTTACAGGTTCATTTAGGAATCTTTAAAGATATAATTCAATAATTAAAATGTGGTGTTAGTTGCCGTAGTTGGGTTTTCAGTTGCATCTGTTATTTATATAAAATAGAGCAGAGTATTTAGTTGTAGTGTGTATTGCGCACTTTGTAATGGACATAAGAAAACATGGGACAAAATCTTTGTCCCATGTTTTCTTGTGGTAAAACTTTACCAAATTTGTGTGATAGACGCTGCAACTTTATCTAAAGAAAACCGAAAAAAGTGGGTTTTCGGATCGTCATATTTCTTTTAGTTATTATGTTTTGAAAAAAAAAGAAAGTGATAGAAGCATAGATATACTCTTTATCTATAATATAACGCAAAAACTATTATAATCGGTTTAACTTTCGCGAAGAAAAAACGGAAGTACGATACCCATACTTTTGTATGGAGCATAATTTTGTATCGTGCCGTCTTACGACGCGCAACGTTCTGTCTCGAGAGTCCCGTGAGTGTATTCCCGGTACTGTCTTGAGAGAGTAGTATTATGACGTTCCGAAATTAAGCTACACAATACATAATTCTCTACTCACTATAACTTATATCTATCCAAAATTACGTGCAGTTACACACACGAAATCGCGGGCAACCGCTAGTTTTAAAATGAAACACAAAATAAATGTTACATACACAGTCCGAACACTCTGTATAAGCTATATCAGAACAGTACAATATAAGGACGGTGCTTCAGTCAGATTATGATAGCACCTTATCTTGTACCTACACGATAACTACCGGATTTGTATAAGACGCTATTTATATGAGTATGACGCCACGTGCTACCTACAACACACAGCACTATCTGTGCTCCAGGCAGCCATCAGCCTCTCTTTGTCCGCAGCTAGACAGTACACACAGGCCTCCCGTATAGAATGCAACAACGCGCGGTGTTGCGTTTTTTGCATCGAGTGACTCACGGTACATTTGACGATGTCGTCAATGCACGCTAAGTCACCGGCACGTATTCTCCACTCGAGGACCTTCTTTCCCAACGGTTGTTCGGATCTTCCAGCGATGTAGCCTTGCCATTTCTACTTCGGCGTGCTACCTTTTCGGGATATGTCGTACACACTCATCCATCCACAGATCTCAGAGTCCTAATCCTGTCACGTAGAGAAACACCGAGCATGGCAATCTTCATAGCATGCTGCGCGGCTTTGAGTTTACTTATGAGGCTGACATTCAGAGGTCACCTCTCAGTTCCATAAGTAATCACTGGTAACAGACCAGTCTTTCCAGGCAGTGGAAAATTTTGGACGTGAGGATGTGGCCAAGCTTCCCACACGCTGCCCAGGCGAGTTAGATTCGACAGTTGACTACTCAAGAATAGTAATCCCAACCGATACTGGTGATAGAATGACATGGACATTGAACGTACCTTAATTTTATCCATGTTCATTTGTATGGTCAACCTGTATGGTCTTAGACGTCCAAGTTCACTCAACTGATCTAGGAAATCTTAGAATATGTATACGCGTTGAGTGAGTCGCACACACCACACACCTTGTATTGTATGATGTTGTGTTACGTGAGCACCGCTGAGTGAATGGTACACACGTAGGTTTTGTAAAATAATAACGCTGTAATATAGTCTGGGTGAAAGATGCTGTTTATTTGACTATATGAAAAATGATGGTTATTATGGATGTGAGTGAATTGAGTACTGCTACCAGTATTAACTGTGCACGACGACTATGAGTGTTGTTCGCGTATGATGGCAACGACTGCTAACTGAGTACTGAAGTGTAACTGTATTGTGTGGAAAATGTAATATAAATGTGCTGATGTGCAATTTAAGCCATGTGTGTGCTGTTGGCTCATACACAGCCCGTTGGGGGAAATATTGCATAAGTTATTAAGCATTATGTCTTCTAGAGATACTGCTATGACTAAGATATCATCTGCAAATTGAAAGTGAGTGATGTATTCGTTGTTGAAGTTGAAGCCGAGTCCGACCTAGCCTAGAAGCTTGAAGACTTCTTCCAATGCAGCGGTGAACAGTTTCAGGGAGGCTACGTCCCCCTTCCTGATTGCAGAAGGGTAAGAAGTTATCCAGCATAAATACATCCAAATATACATACATATAATAGCATAGCGGCGTTCAGGCGTTAGCCAATATGGCACCGCTCGAGGGACTGCAGCGACGCCCAATTCTCGGCTTTCTCAAAGTCCACATACGCTAGACACAGAGGCCGATTATATTATAACTCTACATTCCGTATAATCATAAGCAGCGTATGTATGTGGTCCATATTAATAAAACCTTTTTAGTAACTAGCTTTTTCGCGAGGCTGGGTGTCGTCAAATCTGTAGGAGAGTCGATTTGTAAAGACTCTCGAAAACAACTTATAGACGTGGCTCAAGAGCGAAAGAGATCGACAGTTTTTCAAGCGGGTTTTGTCGCCCTTTTTGAAAATCAACGGCATCGCGACTCTTGAACAATGCCTATGAGGGATTAAGAGTCGATTAGCTTCTAAGAGTCACGAGCACCGGCTTACCAGCCGCATTCAGAAGTTCCGTTACGATTTCGTCATCGCCCAATTCTTTACTGTTTTATGCTGCTTGAAAGCCTTTCTGATCTCGTACAGGCTGTCATCCGGGATGTCCTCGTTATAGTGTCGGGTCGGCTTGGATAGTGGATTAAGCCGGCAGGAGTTTGGGGTTTCTTGAGAACTTTCACACAACTTACACATCGACACAGTCAATCCTCTCCACGTTGGCTAGACAAGTTCTCACCTTCTGGGTGGTCTACCACCCAATTAGGGTTATCGTGTCTTCCCTCTCTACAATGTCCCACCGAATCTTGGTCAATTCCTTTTCCGACTCGGAGATCCTCTCGTCAGTCCCGAGTGTGTTCTCATTTTGGTGGCCTATTTCCGCCAAAGATTCTTAGAAACTTATAAGTGAATGTTATAATTAATTGATTGATGGTGCGACATTTACAAAAGCGGCCCAAACCAAAGCCAATAAGATGGTACACGTGACACGTGACACGAGACATGTTGGTGCTGACCTAGGTTCGTGATGTTGGTGTTGTGTGGAGAGCGCGGCCCGGGACCACACGTAGCGCGCCTCCACTCGCTCCACACCGCCACTCACGTAGCTGATACAACACACGCACAGTTAATGGCACGCACACGCACAGGGGGACGATTATTACTAATATTGTAACCACAGACAGGTTTACCACGTTACTAATCTTTTCCTCGCCCGTCGATGTTCCACTGTTGGGCACGGCTATCCTCCGGGAGGATTTCAATCTACTTATACCGCACTGACCACGCGCGTCGACTGGGCCTAGATTTTCGATTTTCCGCTTCTTACAGCACCCGACGGCTAGCTCTTACGACACCTCAAGGACGAGACGGGGCGCGGGGTGGGGACTCTCGTAATTTTAATCCGCCACTTCCTTAAAGTACCTAAAAGTGCTATTTAGTTGATATATCCCAAAATGTAATGAATTTTGCTATGTTATGTAATGATAGCGATTTTGTCAAAACACCATTAAAACAATGAAGTGTCTCACTAATAACATTATAAAATGGTTTGCTCTAGTATCTGACTGTACTGTGTGTGTGTGTGTGTGTGAGAGACACTCAATCACAAGCACATATACAATAACAATTTCTCAAAATTAATACTATACTTATAGTAGGTAGTATTACAATTAATATTAGTAAAATATACTTATATTTACTTTAGGTATAACAGCTTTCGTCCGCATTAGTCTCCGAATTATCGATTTAAATACAATAATCATTGGAAAATTTACGAACAACATGAAATAAACAAAATATATTTTTCCCATAAAAAACTTTAGGTGTCAGATTGAGTTGATCCTATTTATACGTTCGAGTAACACGGCCCGTGAGAGAGTGCATTCTAATAAGGTTTCTTTCTACATTATTCATGCAATGATGTTACGTACAAAAACGACCTTACACATTTCATCTGTGAAAAAATAAGACAAAGGATTCACCTCCTGGCAAGGATCTTGGTCTGTGACATAAGTAAGTTATAAAAATATTTTGGAACTTTTAACGAAAAAACAACAAGCGAAAAGTGTCTGGTCATTATACATTCTGTAGAGTATTTTCAATGATATAAGTAAATTACAGCGCTTAGAATAACTAAAAGGCAGTAGTATTTTTATCAGTCTTTAACATCCAACATCTGAAAGTTGGGGGACAGGACAGAGCGGCAGGTATTTACACAATGATAGTACGTACACTTACCGCATTTTGGTCTACTCCATACCTGTGTTGCCATTTATGATAAACAAGGAAAAAGTTAAGAAAAAATACATAGCATGCGCACCGTGATAAAATCATAGGAATTACGTTTTTATGTTCCAAAGTTTATAAACGTATAAGAAATAAGAATAAGCTGAAATTAAATTTTGTTTTCAATTGGATTTTGAACTTATGAACTGTTGTTGTTATTAGTGTTCGTATCAACAGGTAGGAGGAGTGAGTGACTCACTTGGTGAGGGTCGCGTACAGCACGTCGGCGGGCACCCTGTAGGGCAGCGCCAGCAGCGCCAGGCAGCGCACGGCGCGCCGCTGCAGCACCCAGTTGAGCACGCCGCTGTTGGCCGAGTCGATGGCTTCCTGGAAGATGGTCATCACGGTGTCCGGCAGCGCGTCGTGCTGCGCGTCCCGTCGCTGCGCGCGGCACTGCTCGCAGTCGGGCGCGTCGGGGCGCAGCGCGTGCTCCAGCGTGGCGTGCAGCGACAGGCAGCGCGTGCACGAGATCAGCTCGTTGCGCTGCAGGAAGCGCAGCGCGTCCTCGAACCCCTGGCGGCACATGGCGCTCAGCACCTCGGCGCGCGGAGGGAACAGGATGCGCGCGAACCGAGACATGTTCTGGCGCGACAGCTCGATGCTCGTGTTCGCCACGTTCACCTGCGCGCACACGATACACTTGTTCACGGAACGTTACAGATACCTTCTATTGATGACGTACAACAAACACGCAGTTATTGTGAGGCGAGCGTGCCCTCATCCTTATATATATATATATATATATTATATATATATATATATATATATACATATATATATTGTATATTATGTGCGGTACAGTTACGTGGAAGAGCTGCGAGCTCAGGTCGCGCGGACAGATGTCGCTCTCGCCGCAGAACGGACTGACGGTGATGGTGTTCTCGTCGAGCACGGGCAGGTTGTCGCTGAACCCTCCGTCCATGTAGCGCACTCCGTGGAACCGCGGCGGCACCAGCCCCGAGAACACCGGCACGAAGCACGACGCCAGCAGCGCCTGGTCAGTGATCACATGTTAAATACACAACCTACACTATCACTCTTGTTGACCAACACCAAACGATGGAATTTAATACTCTAACCAAGCACACAACGCACAGTGATAAGATGATGCCAGAGGTGTAAATAAAATTGAACGAGACTCGGTTGACCATTCTGAGCCAACTATCGGTACAGACCTGCAGCAGGTCCTCCCTAGTGGGGAACTCCGAGACGATGACGTTCTTGCCGTCGTAGACCCTGGTGAGCGAGACGTGCAGCCTGCCACTGACGATCTTGTGCACGTCATGCGGCAGGTACTTCTGCATGCCCTCCAGCAGCACGTTCTGTATGTTGAAGGAAGGGCTGAAGGGTCCCAGCGAGCCCGCGCGCGCCTCGCCTACCACGCGCAGCACGTCGCTCGTGATCTCGCCTGCCACACATTTAACAATAACCTGTTGTGTAAGGATTAGTGATGTAACGAATGCTGGATTTTTCACATTCGCGAATATTTATCTTCATACATTCGCGAACGCGAATATTTTAAAATTTCAAAAAAAGCGCGCGTAAAATGTTTGACGTTTCGTGTCGACCATGTTTAAATTGAACATAGCCGAGCCGATATTGGATAATTGAATGAATTTAGTCACAGAAAGTTCATTCTAAAAGTTTTGTTTTGAGCATGGAGACTAGAAGAAAGGAGGAATATCTTGTATCCCCCATACAAGATATTCCTCCTTTCTTCTAGTCTCCATGCCAGTGGACACTTTTTGGACCGATCCCCCGATCAGTCCAAAAAGTGTCCACTTGTAAACAGCAAATAACACTCACCGAAATAGCGCTAGTGTAGCAAGATGAATGATATGAATGTAGCAGTTATAAGCAGAGTGAAGTGTAATGAAGTAATTCTTTAATACTATTTTCTATTTACAAATATTTGGGGTACTTAAAAACACTGTATAATTATAATAATAATTATTATAAATTTATTTCATAGTCATGTTTGTCTATCTTTATATATAAATCTCCTGTCACGATGTTTGTCCGCGATGGATTCCTACACTACTTAACAGATTTTAAATGAAATTGGCACACCGTGAGCAGTCTGGTCCAACTTGAGAGATAGGATAGCTTAGATCTTTAATTATAATCGTAATTTTATTTTATTGCAAATTATTTGTTTGTATGGCAAAACAACGTTTACCGGGTCAGCTAGTACCTATAATAAAATAATTAAAAAACTGCGCTGTAACAAAGCGGAAGTTTTTCTTTCCTTTCTAATAATTTGTGGTGCTCTTTTTAAAATTCTTGCTACTATGGCGCTACCTTAATTTGCTGCCTTTCAGCGGACACTTTTTAATATACTGAGATATTCCTCCTTTCTTCTAGTCTCCATGGTTTTGAGGTTAGTTTTATGTTATTTTTTAAATTTAACTGATATTTAAGGGACAAAGTGGCATAAAAACATAAGTAAAGCACACAACAGTGAAGTTTGGACTTATTTTACAATATGTGATGCTGAAAATGTTAGTTACAAGTTGTGTGATAAAAAAGTACTCGCGCAAAGGCAGGACCACTAGTGCTATGAGAAATCACCTGGAGGCTAAACACAAAAATGAATATGAAGAATTGAAAAAAAGAGAACATAAAAAGCAAGGTGCTGCTAAAATTAATTCTTTGGCGCCCTCTTCGCGACAATGTACCAAAACTGACCTTAAGCAAATGTCTTTGAGTGATTGCCTTGAAAAAAGTTGATCTCTGAAGTTCTTTTTTCATAAATTAGGCTTTAATTTAGAATGTAGAAGTATGATCTAATAAAAATATCTGATTATTATTACGTATCTTATCTATTGTATTATTATTACGTATGCATGCATATAATAATTTCCTTTTTGATTATTAAAAACATTCGCTAAATATTTGCATAATTTTTGCAAATGCGAATGTGAATATTGAAAAATACGCGGATATTCGCGTATGCGAATATCCGTTACATCACTAGTAACGGTCCTTTCACATAAGTAACAGTGGCTTTATTACTTCTAATATATTATACCATCATCTAGCAAGTAATGCTTATCCTTAGAGTTAACTATGTAAAAGTGGAGATGAATTTGTTTTTGTGACGATTACGCGGAAAATCTATGACCCTGAATTTAGCAGACAGCAGACAAAATGAAATTTCAGATAGGGATATCTATAGCAAAATAAGGTTTTCCAAGTTTACGAAATTGGAAAATTGTTTGTCGTTGACATACCTACAGGTGATAATAAACAATTTTTTATTTTGAGTTATAAAAATTTTTTAGTTTATTTTTTAGTTTATTTTTGGATTTAGAAAAGGTGATTTTAGTTAGTTTTTTTAATTTTGGCTCAGAGCATTCTGGAACATATATCAGCAAAAAAAAGAAATATCCCTATCTGAAATTTCATTTTGTCTGCTGTCTGCTAAATTCAGGGTCATGAAAATCTACTGTACAGAATTGGACAAAATTTGGTATAAATAAGCTATACAACAAGTAGGTAAACAATAGGTAACAAGACAGTAGTTAGTTTACACCTATTAAACAATACCTGTTATGGTTAGTTTCTGTAGCAAGCCTGTAGACACTATAATAATTTTTCTTGTGGCTACACACATTAGTAATCAAATAGTATCTAAAATTGATACTCAAATAAAAACCACATGAGTATGAGTTGGTGTATGCTTGCACATGAAAATTCTTTATCATTATTATAGTGTCTGTTTGTTTGCTTGAACACTCTAATCTCAAGAATCACTGGTCCGAGGTACATATTATGTCAGATAATAGTGCTGTTACCTGTTACTTGTTATCTTTATTGTATCTCTATAACTATAACACATATTGTTCAATTATATTTAGTAGCTTTTAAATAAAAACATAACACAATACAAACTCATAACAATTATTGTGTAACACAGTGACGGCAGCCATCGTCGGAAGCACTATTTAACTGATCACATCTTTACTTGATATAAATCAAACTATAAGGGTATTGTTGATACATATACCTCGTAACCTTACATTACCTCGACGGGCCTCGTGGTGTAGTGGTTCTGGTAACGGACTGCCGATCAAGAGGTCGCGGGTTCGATTCCCGCTCGGGACAATCATTTGTGTGATTTTTCTAATTGTCATACAAATGTTTGTACTGCGTCTGGGTGTTCCTATGTATTAAGTATGTATTTACAAAAAAAAAGTAGTATATGTATTCTATCCGTATTCTGGTACCCATAACACAAGCATATCTATGCTTAGCTTGGGACCAGAGGACGTTGTGTGAAATGTCCATGAATATTTATTATTTATTATTATTATATAGCTATAGAGATTTCATAAAGGATAATTCCCTTGTAATTATGTAAAATGTTTATTAACCAATGTATTAAGTTGACAAAGGAGCACACACACTATGAGCGCTACTAGTGTACTCACTACATTATCAATGTGCTGTAAATTGTGGGTTAAATGATATTACTTACCGATAGGCAACTCGCACAATAAACAGCATGCCGATAGGGCGCCAAAAGACGCTCCGGATATTTTACCTAACAGTAAATGTGGAGCATACTTTTTAAAGCATACGGCGACACCGACATGGTATATGCCAAGAAATCCACAGCCCGCGAATGATAAGTTCATTATTCACTTAAAATAATATGCAATGAACAATAACACCACGCTTCTAGCCACTCTTCCAAGACGTTATTTAAAGGTCGCACAAAACACTTGTAAATGTTTTATCTTGCAACAAATGAATAAATATTAATAATAATTAAGATAAGATTACTAGAATCACAGATTACTTTATCACGTTTGAATTTTCGTCAAATATCATAAAAGAAATACAACGCAGAATGTCTTCATAGTATAACAATAACACAATGGAGATCAAATCAAATGGAGATCACAGAATAGATAGAAGATACTACGTATCAGAAGGGAAACTTAGAAGAACGGGTAAATTATAGAGGAGGGGTTATTTTGCATTCTGACAACTGTCATTTGATTGTCATTTGACTGCTCAACTGTCAACCTTCTGTCATCTGAGTACAGCCGTAAAAATTAAGCCATGTTAGATATCACAGTTAGATATTAACCACATGCTTAGACCACATGTTATAGCTATGTAGCCACATATTTTATACAATAGATAATTATTTAGATGCAAAAATAAAATTACAACTATGTGGTTACCGAATTATTTTATTGTAAATGACAAAACAGAATGAACATATCTACGAAAATACACTTATAAATATAAATATTATATAGGTACACTTATTATCAAGGTCAGAGCAAGCCAATATACTTTTAAAAACTAAACAATATGTATTGCCCCAGAACTAATTACTCTAAAGATTTATTTTATTATCATTAACATAGTCGAGTTACACGCATTACAAGATTGTGCTTATGCCTCGTGTTAACAAATGGCGGACGATTATTTAAAATAACAATTTTATTTTTTATAACGTACAATAAATTTTCGTCTCTGACAGAGGATGTTATATGTGTACAATATTCCTTAGCTAACTTTTACAGCACCCTAGGAACAAAAAGGGGTGGCGACACTTGCATTCTTCACTATACGGACAACAGAAACAGAATTTACAACAGTAAATTGTTAACTTTAAAATTACCTAGCTGACTTAATAAATTAAATTAAAGCAGAAAACCCGGGTACTAACTGACACCCTGAATAGCCGATGGGCCTTGAGATTCATAACTAGTAGCAAATGCGTCAGTCTCAATTTCCTCTTTTATGAATATAGTAGAATATGAGAATTGCCAGCGTCGTAACTAATCGTAGTTCAAAGTGTTTGTTACACACATATGACGATCTTACTTGATCTTCCGAAAGGCCCTTCAAAAGAGCAGAGTCAATACTCTAAATACACTTCTTGGTGACTGTTTCTCGAATCGGAAATTGGTGCAGAGCCACATTCTTTCGCTTGCTTTTGCATTTAGGAATACAGCATGTCGTCTTCATGATAAAACATATACGGAATATTGCAGTTTTGATGAGAGAAGATATGCTCGCAGATTAACTCCTGATACATTCAACTTATAACTAAAATTATAATTAAAACAAATAAGATGTAAAAAATTGCTAATTAAAATAAGGGCAAATTATACAATGGTGACAACCATGTGACGCCACAGGTGACAAGTTGACAAACGGTGACAGTCACAGAAAGAATAAAGAAACAAAAGTTCTCTAAAAAGCTCTTATTCTTCCACTACATCACATAGGGCTCCTTAAGGGCCTACATCAATATTATCGTATATCATCGCCGACACGTACATATTAACACAGCCAGTAGGCACAGAAAATGAAGAATTAGGGATACTTTTCCTATTTACTTAAAATCTACTAAATATATTTTAATTCTGATCCACGTGTTTCTATACATAATAGTTACCTATGTTTTTAAAGTTATTTCATTAGTTAATACGCGATAATAGACCGACAAATGAAAAAAATAAAAAATTTGAGAGGTTGTTTCGCCAAGATTTTCTATCGAGAAAACTTTTTTCTATCGCGTTTCTGAGTTCATGCGATCCTAGATCATATATTGAAAAAACATACACTTAAAAATTAGAGCTCTAGCCATTCAATCTAAAGAAACAATGAAAACTTCGTACATAGAAAAATGCACGAAGCTATTTTGGTATCCTCTTAAAAAAACGCCGAATTTCGAGACCCTGCGCCGTTTGCACTCCTTCAATCCCAAGACCCCAAATAAATCATCACAATGTATGAAACAAAGACAAAAAACGTCACCCCTTTTATAATTAGATTTTTTGGAGAATTTAATTTGGTGAATGAATTTAGTTTAGTTTGAGAGGTTAGTTCTTTGGAGGAGCCCTATGAACTAGAGGTGGTTCCAAGGCTACTATCAATCCTCGTCTCCCGGTTTGTGGCCGCCGCATATGTACCTACAAATTTGAATCATGGATCAAATCTGTGCTTTTAAAACCTATCACAGAAAGTTTAGAACATATTAGTCTGTGCTGAACAATGGCAACACTAAAATTAATGTCATGGTGCTCAAGTCCACTATTTTGGAACAATTGTCATACCGGCACAATACCGGCACGATACCGTTGCAATTGAAGTCAAATATCCGTAGTCTGCTATATGCCGTCATAACGGTCTTTCAATGGTAATAGAATTGTCGATCTCTTTTATCTATGCATTGAATTTTCGGTCTCTTTTATCTATGGATTGTGTTAGAATGGTATGTATGTGTTGCCGTTTTTAAAAAATGCGTTAGTTGAAGTGATTTTCGAAAAACTACTAATAAATTTAAACATTTAATCATGCTAGACTTCGTTTAAATATATTTGTACATACTATTTATTAGTATAAAAAGCAATGTGAAGTTTAGGAGATTAGTAAATTGCAATAAATTACAAAGAACAATTTCTAATATTTCTATCTATTTTTTATTTATGGCAATCTGTCGACACAGGACATTTTAAAAATATTACTGTCAAATTCAAAATAGCAGACTACCGAAACATTTCAGTCATTGAATTGCAATTGTGAAGCAGTTGTGTACGAGACTAGCAATTTATGTCACTTTGACAATTGTAAGACAATGATGAAGTCGTTATGACGACACATTAATAGTAGACTACCAAAAACTTTACTATTGCACCATAATGGTACAATAATGGTACAGTTGTGACACCGTTGAAATACCCGACTCAGGGCCATGGACAGACATGACGCCTTTCAAAACCTAAGTTTCCTCAAATTTCCTCTGACGTCCGCTGTCACAAAATAGTTGTCTATGGTTTCTTCTAAGATTCCGGGCAGTGATGGAGATTGAGAAGTTTAAATCACCAAAAATTTATTTATCAACATTAGGGATGGCAATCAGTCAGAGATCGATTAATCAAAGATCGATTTTGTAACATAATTGTTAATCTTTTTATGCGTTCCGCAGTACTGAAACCATTTAGCATTCGATTTTTAAACGAGATTGATCGGATCGAAGTTCTTTTTTAGGGTTCCGTACCCAAAGGGTAAAAACGGGACCCTATTACTGAGACTTCGCTGTCCGTCCGTTAAAGTCTTTATGACTTTTTATTTACTAGCTTTTTAACATACAGAATAACATACATACATAACAACGAATGTAACGGATGGCAGTCCTGCCGATGCTGTTAAAACTCACCACTAGTGGCGCTGTATTGTTTGTATGTATTGTGTAGAGCCTATTGTGGCTTCGTGGTTCATGTAGCGGACTGCCGTTCACGAGGTCACGGGTTCAATTCCCGTTTGGGATAATCATTTATGAGATATTCATAAATGTCATAAAAAATGTTTGTCCTGCGTCTGGCTGTTTTCTATGTATAATAAGCACCTAATAAGTATGTATTTACAAAAGAACAATATTGAATTGCTAAATTTTGATTCCCAAAGGCGGCTAAAACTACTCAAAATGGCGCTGAGGTGCTTCTCATGTTTTGAAATATTTTCTTATTGCTTAGACTATAGATTATATTATATTCTTGCGTTCTTTCTGCTTAGATTATATATTCTTGATTTATTTTTAAATGTTATTATAATAATCTTATATACAAAATTCATGTGTCACAGTTTTAGTTACCGTATTCCTCCGAAACGGCTTCACCGATGTTTTTGTTTATGAAATTTTACATGTATATTCAGTAGGTCTGAGAATGGGCCAACATCTATTTTTCAAACCATTTTTTCAGGGTTCCGTACCCAAAGGGTAAAAACGGGACCCTATTACTGAGACTTCGCTGTCCGTCCGTCCGTCTGTCACCAGGCTGTATCTCAAGAACGGTGATAGCTAGAGAGTTGAAATTTTTTTAGTTTGGCAAAACAACGTCTGCCGGGACAGCTAGTTGTAATATAAAATATTGTGTTGACGTCTTATATTGGCAATTCTTGATTTATTTTTAAAATGTTATTTAAAATAATTGTAAAAATATTTGCATGCCATTGTAATGGTAAATATGTGAACCAAATTGTATTCATGTTATCTTTTATAAACCATATTTCTGCAAATAAATGAACTGAACAAATCAGGTTGATTATATTTTTTGCAGCAAGGGACCGCATAGATCTACATTTGGTATGAGTTTCAGCCTTCAGCCGTTGCCGAGTAAAAACAGACAGACGGACAGACAAACAGACGGACACTGTAGTGGAACTATAAGGGTTTGTACGAACCCCTAAAAAGAAGTTTTACGACTTCATGTGTCTAAATAAAACTACTTTTTACGGATTTAAACGACTATACACCGCGTATATTTGTTTAAATTTCGCAAGTGTTAGAAAAAAAAGACTTCATGTGTCTTTGAGATTTGAGGGTTTTTCACGATTTCTCAGGAGATATCCATCAGATCCTGACCTGGTGCCAATAGTACCAATCGGGAACCTCCAGGGTGCAAGTCTGCTATTCGCCATTATGCAATCAGTTATTGCATTTGTTGATTGCATAGTAGCGAATTTTATAAAGTTTGGTAGTCTAGTTCTGGTACCCATAACAAGCGTATAAACTTAGCTTGGGACCAGAGGACGTTGGGTGAAATGTCCATGAATGTTTATATAATTATTTATTGTGTTTTTAATTAAAATGGTACCGATTTTACGTGCACAACTAAACTTAACTAAAAAATGGAAACATGATGATGATGATGTATTTTGATTATTTGGCTATTTTGTTGTGCACGTTTATATTAATTAAAATCTTTAGTCTTTAATAAATAGCCTTTAAAATAAAAAAGTTCAGTTAACATTTCTAAATTATGTTGTGGATACTATCAATTTTTGTTTTTTAGTTTTTCGTGCGCGTAGTTTTGCCACCACTGTGTTTAAAATTTTATGAACTTGTTGAGTTATCTATGTATGAGAATAAGTTGAAATGAATTTTTAGGTTTTCGTGTAAAATCGAGATTTTATTCTAATATATTTAAGCGCAGGAGTTTTTTTATATCAGTAGGTACACAGTCAGTAGGTACCTTTATTATTTATCATCCTAGGTCCACCTAGGTCAATAACTTTTTACCTATAAAATGATTCGTTTGACGGTTCCTTGTGCGGCCACATCGATTATCGAAGCTATATCGCATCTATATCGTGGTTCTGTCTATACGTCATTACTCATTAGTCTATGCTTGTGGATACTCTGTCTCTATGCCTAGTTGCATACGTAGTATCCAGTGTTGCCAGAAGGTTACATTTTTTACATTTTACGTAACTTTTGATCAGTTCATGTAACATGTATGTAAGAAACAATTTTAGTTAAATTTAAGTAACTTCTCAAGAATTACAAAAGAGGTAAAAATGAAAAAAAAATCTTGAAAAATTAAAATATTCTTATCTAAATTTATTTAATGAAAACAAAAACTACATACCGCAAAAAATTAAAAAAGTTATAATTATATTGATAAATATAATTTTTTTTTAATTATTGTGTACAAGAAAATATAAAATAATAATAATTTTTGATCTGCGAGCTGAAAATTACATGAGCGTGAATGTAGCAGACATCAGAAATTATTTAAAACTACAAATAAATAGAGTAAATAATTTAAAAAATAATATTTATAAAAAATGCATTTATTAATTTGAAAATTTTTTAAATGCGCATTTTTATAAAAAAATATTTTATTAATTATTTACTCTATTTGTAAATAATTATAAATTTGGCTGATGGCTGCTACATTCACACTCATAAAATTACCACTACGTAAGTTTTAGTTTAAAAATGTAACTTTTCATGGATGCCAACGTAACTTTCGACCAAATCACTCTGGCAACACTGGTAGTATCTTATCTATTCTGTGCAATTGGACTGACTGTTGATATTTTTGTAAATATCGGATTTTAACTAAATCGATATTTTTAAATATTAGATGGTTTAATAATAAACTTAAAAGTGATTACCGTGGTTTATTGCAAAGAGTATATTATTATACTTATGAAGAAAAAGATATTAACATACAAACTGGATACAAACTGTACTAACGAATAGTCATGGAAATAATGTAATAGTAATAGAACGTGACTCTCAGTTTTAATCTATCAATTTATTTTATAGTTTCAATATTACCACATATTAGACTATATTTGGTTTTCGGGATAACTGTGAGTCAAAGAGTATAATAATATAGTAGTGTTTTTTTCCACAGATATACCTAGGTACTGTTGTGTTTTCTAGATAATTGCACTCATTTTGTATGAATGAAATTCACTGGTATTTTTTATTTGTTTGAATAATGACGCGACATGCTAGAAATTGTACAGCTGGTGCTGTATACACATATCACGAAAAGAAGAAGGATGCTGCCGCGTCGGGCTACGGCACTCAGAATGAAAGACTAGGCAAGGATTCTGTGAAGAGCTTTGACTGCTGCAGTTTGACGTTACAGCCTTGCAGGAGGCCTGTCGTTACCAAACAAGGTTATTTGTTTGATAAAGAGGCTATTTTAGAGTACATTGTCACAAAGAAGAACGAATACAATCGTAAAATTAAGAGATATGAGAAACAACTCAAGAAGGAAGAATCAGAAAAAGCAGAACTGGCAGCCGCCGAAAGGGAATCAAACTTGATTAAATTTATGAACAGGGAGAAAAATATCAGTGGCTGCAGTAGCTACAAGGAAAAGATCCCAGCAGGTTCCTCCGTGTCCAATCTTGCTAATGGCAAAGAGAAACAGTTGCCAAGTTTCTGGGTGCCTTCACAGCTACCTGATGCTAAAGTTTCTAAAATAGAAAAACCGGATGCAACCGTCTACTGTCCAATTAGTGGCACACCGTTGAAAATGAAAGATTTGATAGAAGTTAATTGGACTTTGATTAATGATCCAGACGATAAAAAGTCATTGATAGCAAAGGAGAACAGATACATGTGTCCCGTCACTCACGACATTCTTAGCAACGCTGTGCCGTGTGCTGTCATCAAGAGAACTGGTCATGTTGTCACTATGGAGTGTGTAGAGAAAATTATCAAGAAGGACTGGCTCCATCCCCTTACCGGAGACAAGCTCACTCCCAGAGACATCATACCTTTACAAAGAGGAGGCACCGGGTACTCACACACCAACCAACACCTGGAAGGGAAAAACGAGAGACCCGTACTACAAGCTTAGCTCACTTGAACATATCTTACTGTTGGTGAACACACCATTAGAACAGCTGATCCATGACCTAACATTTTTCTCTGGGAAATTGAAGAAAAATAAATCAATTAACTTGCCTGTGTATCTTATATTTACGAGTAGTTTCAAATTTGCAAATGTATTATATGTGTGTGATTAATAATGAGACTAAGGAAATATATTATTAGTACCAATTCTAAATGCACAACTAAACTTAACTAAAAATTGTCAATAACACAATTTTGCAATGTTATTATAAGATCTGTATATTATTGTGCACAACGGTATAGCCAATTAATCAAAATATGCCATAGTTGTTTTAATTTTTTTAGTTAAACAAATACACGCGTCTTAATCCTTTAAAAGTAGTTTTATTTAAACAAATGACTCGCGCAAGTGTTAGAGAACATGTTAACCCTTATAGTCTCACTATGCTATGGTGTGCGTCTGTCCGTCCGTCAAACTTTTTTTAGAAGATATAATAAATATAAATAAATATTCATGGACATTTCACACAACGTCCTCTGGTCCCAAGCTAAGCTTATATGCTTGTGTTATGGGTACCAGAATACGGATATAATACATAAACTACTTTTCTTTTGTAAATACATACTTATAATACATAGTAAACACCCAGACGCAGTACAAACATTTGTATGACAATTAAAAACATCACACAAATGATTGTCCTGACCGGGAATCGAACCCGAGACCTCATGATCGGTAGTCCGTTATATGAACCACTACACCACGAGGCCCGTCAATATGAGCGAATTACGACCATTTTTAAGAATTTTCGGCTTACGCAAGGGTTTTGATTCCCTTATATAAGATAAACACCTACACGTTAGGGAGGCTGGGAGGCCTACAGGTTTTGATTCCATAAAGTAAATCGAAAATGCTCAAAGATGGACGTAATTTGGTCTTATCTTTTATACGCAACTTTTTTTGTACGAAAGCCTAACCCTAAAGAATCGCTAAATGTATTGCTAAGCACAAGTTCTAATTGATCTAAATATGAGAAGAGTTTTGTTGTTCATGTCACGGACTGTCAGCCACTAAATCGCCTGGATTTTATCGACGCGCAGTACAATTTGTGTTATAGTTATACAAAAAGCCATTCTCTGGCACCATATATTATTTAAAAAATTGGTCAAGTGCGAGTCGGACTCGCGCACGAAGGGTTCCGTACCATTATCTATGCAACATAAGGCAACGTTATTAGTATCGAGCAAGAAACGGTAAAAAAATCATGTTTGTTGTATGGGAGCCCCCCTTAAATACAATAATAAATAAATAGTATTACTATTTATATTATAAGCATTTACAAAAATAATCCTACCTGAAAATGAAGAAAAGAAAGAAAGAAAATAATTTTATTTCGTCTTACAGAAAAGTTACAATAATCTAAAACACAGTATACTAAAGCTTGTGACATAAAAACTTTAACCTAATTGTGCCTTATAGACCTGCAACCTATATCTATATTATTTTACTCTTTGCTGCAACCTCACCGCAAGCGAAACAGGCCGCTATGTTTTCAGATCTACGTGACCTCACAACGCTGATTTTCTGATCGCTGATCTGTCACCGATCTATATAGACAAAGTTACATGAGACTTAAAAAAAAATAAAGAAAGTAACCAATCACCCGGTTTAAAAAGAAATAATAACTTATGGAACAACAATAATGACTAATATTGGCACTTATTTCAAGGTCATCGAAAATTTTATTTTTGCACCAGTCGAAAATTTTATTTTTGCACCATCGAAAATTTTATTTTTGCAATAAACAGTAAATTCACAAAGATATATATAGGGATCACATTATAAATTGTACGTTGTAAATAAGTTACAAACCCGATTGTAAGAACTGCAAACATAATAATTCTTTTGAACTATTGTTACTGTAATTTATAACTGCGTAAGAATCAATTTGACCATTCTGTTTTTTTACTTTAACATTAAGAATGCATTGTTCTCCGACTGTTTAAAAATTAGTTAAGAATTTATTGTTTCTGTATAGAAATCAGTTAAGATTTATTGTGGGTTTGACAGGCGCATCGGCCTTAACTTAACTTGTAGAATGTAAGATAGAAATAAAGTTAGTCGTTAATAAACACTGTTCAAGGGAACACGCAACATCTTTCATTTATTAGTATAGGACATCTACTAAGGTCCTACGCCTACACTAACAGTTTCAATATAAACTTAAAGAGGTATTAATAAAGTTATACCTCTAAAGTGGTGTTACAAAGGAAGAAACTCTAAAATATACAATACATTAGTTTAGTAGGTACCCAGTCTACCTATATTGTTAAATATCATGTTAAAGAATGCAAAAAGGTATAAATAACAGCATAGAAAATGTTTCATTATAGTATTTAAATAACATTTCATTGAAGTCGCTATTCTGCTTTCATCAATAACTTTATTATAAAACTAGCTGTTGCCCTCAACTTCGTCCGCGTAGAATTTAGGAAATTTTCCCCGTTTTTGCAACATTTTTAACTACTGCTTGAGTGAGAGTATTATAAACGTAAGAGTAAACAAATATAATCAGAATGAACGAACTGCTAAGCTATCAGGAGTTACACGTGTTATTGTGAGTCAACCATAAAATATAGATATGTGCTGTTTCGGGATATTTTTTAGACAATTTTATGTAGAATATTTCCGTCATACATCTAATGTAACTTTAACCATTAAGGCTGCACACGCGACGGAAGCTTAAAAAATGGAGCACCTTTTCCCGTTTTCTCAACATTTCCCTTCTCTACTCTGCTCCTATTGATTGTAGCGTGATGAAAAGTATACCTACTATAACCTGCCCATGAATGAATTATATGTCTATGAACCTGCCCAGGAGTATGAAGAATAATTGTACCAAGTTTCGTTAAATCCGTCGAGTAGTTTTTGTTTCTATAAGGAACATACAGACGGACAGACAGACAGACAAAAATTTTACTGATTGCATTTTTGGCATCAGTATCGATCACTAATCACCCCCTGATAGTTATTTTGAAAATATATTTTTTTGAAGTTATTGTTTGCAGTGGATGCAGCGAAATAAAACGGTTTTGTAAACGGAATATTGTGTATTTTATTTTAATTTAAGACACAGTACAAATATGGACGTTGTCGCCATGACCGGCTTAGCGAGAGTTAGTTGCCATACATAAAACAAAAGTCTGCTACCAAAAAAAACCAAATTACAAATATAAATGTTGCCACTTTATATAACATTATTCAATACACCCCCTCAACATTATATTTTAATTTATAAAATTTTAATTTTACCATTAAACATATTTAAAACCTTTATTTTGTACTACACCCCCTTAAGATAAATTCTGAGATACATCCCCTTAACAAACTTTGTAATGCATCCCCTTAATAACATAAACATAACCTCTAACCAAATATGCAGAGCCCTGAATATTATACTCTTAAGTATTAACAAAACTTAGGCACACTAAAACATTCTTCACATACACAAGATACCTTAAATACTAACTCAGCACTATCCTATGCATGTACACATTTTAACAAACTTATGACAATATCATATCCCTAAGCTTAACAAAAAGTATTTTTCCTAAGGGTTTGGTAAACAAATCGGCTACATTGTTATTACTACAAACAAATGTAATTTTAACTAAACCTGTTGATAGATTTTCTACAATGTACTGATACTTGATATCTATGTGTTTCAATCTTTTATTACTGTCATTGTTCTGTGCTATATTAATCACACTTTGATTGTCTTCAAATATTTCAAAATCTACATTATCATATCCAAAATCTCTAAGTAGCTTTTTTAAATAAGAACCTTCCATAATACTCATACTCAAAGCTACATATTCTGCTTCACAAGATGACAGTGTTACACAAGACTGTTTCTTACTGTACCAAGAAACTGGACAGTTAAAAATATAAAATATTTGACCTGAGGTTGACTTCCGGTCTACAACATCACCGGCCCAGTCTGCATCACTGTAACCTTGCAATTTACATACATTTTTGCTTTCATTATCATATTTGTATGTTAAAGATAAATCAATAGTACCCTTTATGTATCTTAATATCCTCTTCAAACATTTGAACAAAGCTACACTAGCACAATGCACATATCTACTAAGAAATCCTACTGCTACAGATAAGTCTGGTCTAGTACAAGTAGCATACAAAAGACTACCTACTAAACTTCTACAGACTTTTTCTATTTCAACACTTTCACTTATATCTCTCTGTAATAATTCAAAATTGAAGTTTTGTTCTATTGGAGTACACACAGTTTTACAATTTGACATTTGATATAAATCCAACAACTTTAATAAATATCCTTTCTGATTAATTACAGTTACACAATTTTTAACATCTTGTTTTATATTTATTCCCAAATAATTACTTGCTAGACCCAAATCTTTCATTTTAAAGTTTTTACTTATTGAATTTTTAAAGTCATTTACTTGGTTTTTATTACTACCAAAGTACAACAAGTCATCCACAAATAATAACACATAAATGTAATCATTTCCAATATGTTTGAAATATAAACATGGGTCATTCTTTGATCTTAAGAAATTTTCATTTGACATGAAACTATTAAACTTTGCATTCCAGTATTTAGGAGATTTTTTAAGACCATAGATTGACTTATTCAATTTGCATACCTTATTTCCTGGTAATCTCATAAAAACTGTCTCATTGATGTCTCCATAAAGAAATGCCCCAGTAACGTCCATTTGGTACACTGGTTGTCTTTTCTGTATAGCTACAGCCATCATGGCTTTGAAGGTAGTTAACTTGGCAACAGGTGAGTATGTCTGGTCATCACAGTTCTTCTGCTGGAATCCTCGGGCTACTAAGCGAGCTTTATACAAAGCTTTTCCTTCTGCCTCCTTGACTTTGAATACCCACTTGCTACTTACTATGTTTTCTCCATCAGGAACTTCTGTCACCTCCTCCCATGTATTATTTTCCTCCAGTGTCTTCAACTCCTTGTTTATGGCTTCTTCCCACTTATTTTTATCTGGTCTTTTCATAGCTTCTTCGTAGGAAATAGGTTCATCACAGCAGTAACTCAGGAACATGTTTTCTTGTCCTTGTACATAGTCCTTAAACCAGCTTGGCTGTTTTCTCGTCCTTCTAGGTCTTTCTGTTACCTCTTCGGACTGTCCTGAAGTTTCTGGAGTTTCCTGTGAATTTTCTTGTTCTTCTTCTACATCTTCCTCTATATCTTCTTCTAATATTGACTGCTCATAAAAGGAGTGCATGGAGTCCTGTTCATTTTCTCTTTCTATTATTTCATGGTTCTCTGTGTCTTCATACTGGCTTTCTTGTTCTTCTGAAACTTGTGCTGTCTCTTCTTGACTGTCAAAATCTACGTGATATTCCTTTCCTTGTCTTCTGTTTCTTTCTTTGTTTTCTATAGACTGCTTTATAAATACAACGTCTCTCTTGGTTTCTACTTTGTTTCTTTCTGGAAAATATATTCTGTATCCTTTTGTATTTTCTCCATATCCCATGAAATGGCCAAATTCTGCTTTGCTATCAAACTTCAATCGTTTTTGATCAGGAATATGTACTGATACTTGACTACCGAAGACTTGAAGGTTGTTGACATCAAAATCTTTGTTCCACCAAAGTTCATATGGTGTATTGTCTTTTACTCGACTCGGACCGGTTCTGTTTATGACGTAGACAGCTGTATTAATCGCTTCTGCCCACAAGTTCTTATTTAGGCCGCTCTCTAGTAGCATTGTTCGTGCTGACTCAACCACTGTCCTCATCTCACGCTCTACACAACCATTCTGTTGTGGAGTGTATGCCACACTTCTTTGGTGTTGTATCCCATATGACTTTAGCAAGTTTTCCATTTCTTTACTAATAAATTCTTTCGCGTTATCACTTCTAATGTATTTTACTATGTGACCGGGGTTAACTTGAACTTCTTTCAAATACTGTTTTAAACATTCTATTGACTGTCCTTTATTCTTCAGAAAATACACCTTTCTATATTTAGAATAATCGTCTTTGATGAGTAGAAAGAACTTAGCCCCTCCTAGTGAAGTTTCTTCCATTGGACCTCCAATGTCAATATGTATAACCTCTCCTGGTTTCGTTGCCCTCTGGGTACTGGATGGGAAGGGGAACTTATGTTGTTTTCCTTTCAAACATGGTAAACAGGTTTCTTCTTCACTATTTTCAAACTTTATATCCTGTTTTATCAAGATGCTTTTCACTTGATTTATGTCTTGGTGACCTAATTTTGCATGCCATTCCCTCAGATCTGACATCACTTTTCCAACCATGGCACTAGTGTCTTGCTGTCTGAATAACATTCTGTACATTTTTCCATGTTTCTTGGCTACAGCATGCACACTGTTGTTTTTGATAAACTGACACTCAGTGGCAGTTGACTCCAGCTTGTAACCTTTGTCCAGTGCAGTACTCATAGAAAATAAGTTTGCCTTGAGGCTCGGCACATACAACACATTGTTTATCAATGTTTTAATCCATTTTTCACCATCATATGCCTCAAGGTCAATGTCACCATAACCTAAAGCTTGTATTATTGTCCCATCCCCAATAACAACGTCTATTGGCACTAACAACTTTTTATAATTTATGAAGCTGTCCATTGTAAAGCTCATATGCTCAGAAGCACCACTGTCTAAGAACCATTCATTGTTTACACTTCTTGATGTAAGTCCACACACTGACATGACAAATGCGTTTTGTTTTATATCTGTTTTTTCTTGTTTATTGTCCTTATTAAACCAACACTTTTCTTTTGTATGTCCCCGTTTTTTACAATAATTACAAAATGGAATATTTTCAGTTTTGCCACTTTTGTTGTTTCTGGCTTTACAGTCTTTTTTGTAGTGGCCTACCTTACCACATTTAAAGCATTTTCTATTTTTAGAATCCGTTTTAAACGCTGTGGAACTACTGTTTTCACCTTCTTGGTATAATTTATTCCGTTGTTGTTCTATGATGAGCCTTGCTGTCAACTCCGACAGATTTTGTTTTTCAGATGGGACAGAGTCCCATGCGGAGACAAAGTGTCTGAATTTATCACCTAAAGAACTAATTATTTTTGTGACAATCATATTTTCTGCAATTTCTCCTTTTGCTTGTTTAATTTGTGTTGCAATTGCCTCGACCTTTGCAATGAATGTTGACACATCCTCCGAACTGTTATACTTTTCTTCGAAAAAATGCTGCTGCAGTATGTGCAGTGACACATCAGATTTTGGCTCATATATTACATTTAATTTATCCCATATTGCTTTTGCAGTTTCACAGTTTTGCACCTGCAGCATAGCTGTGTTACCTAGCCTGCTCACGATGACTCCTTGGGCCTTCGCATCTAGCCTTTTCCACGTGGCTAACTTTGTGTCGTCATTTTCTGGACATTTGGATGAGCCATCCACCAACTCGTAGACATTTACCGCCTTCAGTATGACTTTAACTTGAAATTTCCATGTATGCCAATTACCGGCATTTTCCAACAACAGGCGATTGTTAGACGCCCCAAAAATATCGCCCTCGCCGTCCATTTTGTTGTACCGACGCCACTGCTTGACCGCAGAACCACACCGCCGTTTTACCACAGCTGCTATGCTACACGATAATTCCTTTATTTCGCTGCGGGCTGCTGGGCCCAGAACCTTTTGAAGTTATTGTTTGCAGTGGATGCAGCGAAATAAAACGGTTTTGTAAACGGAATATTGTGTATTTTATTTTAATTTAAGACACAGTACAAATATGGACGTTGTCGCCATGACCGGCTTAGCGAGAGTTAGTTGCCATACATAAAACAAAAGTCTGCTACCAAAAAAAACCAAATTACAAATATAAATGTTGCCACTTTATATAACATTATTCAATATATTTCATGTACAGAATTGACCTCTTCAGATTTATTATAAGTATAGATATAACTTACGCTACGAATCAATAAAAAATCATGTTTTAGTTGCAGTTACACAGTTGTGATACAGATTAAGGGCCTACATCAATATTATCGTATATCATCGCCGACACGTACATATTAACACAGCCAGTAGGCACAGAAAATGAAGAATTAGGGATACTTTTCCTATTTACTCAAAATCTACTTAATATATTTTAATTCTGATTTACGTGTTTCTATATTTAATAGTTACTTATATTTTTAAAGTTATTTCATTAGTTAATACGCGATAATAGACCGACAAATGAAAAAAATAAAAAATTAGAGAGGTTGTTTCGCCAAGATTTTCTATCGAGAAAACTTTTTTCAATCGCGTTTCTGAGTTGATGCGATCCTAGATCATATATTGAAAAAACATATACTTAAAAATTAGAGCTCTAGCCATTCAATCTAAAGAAACAATGAAAACTTCGTACATAGAAAAATGCACGAAGCTATTTTGGTATCCTCTTAACACTAATATTTTCTAACACTTGCGCGACTCATCTGTTTAAATAAAACTACTTTTTACGGATTTAGACGCGTATATTTGTTTTAAATTTTGGCCCGACGTTTCGGAGACTTTGCAGTCACCATGGTTACGGGTGAGAGTCTCACCCGTGACCATGGTGACTGCAAAGTCAAATATACGCGTCTAAATCCGTAAAAAGTAGTTTTATTTAAACAGATGAGTTTTGAGAGTGCTCGATTGTGCGATGGGTTGCTGTAGTTGGAACACTCAACGTTGAGCATTGTGCCGCATAATGCGCTCTTGTGCTGTAATTGGAAAACGGGGTAGGTTTTGTAGTAGCAGAGGGTCGCAGCAAAGACCAAAGACTAAAATAAACTTGATTTTTATCAGATAAAAGAAACAATATTAATTCAATCTAATTGTTAGGCGATCAACTAAAGAGAGGGTTTCCTCATCGACCGACTGTGGTCTTCTTGGTATTGCCGTCAGCAGTTTTGCATTACTCACATCGACGAACACGTGGTCAACGATGCTTCACTAAACTTGCTGTTGCAATATAGATGGTTTTGTCTTTTATTTTTTCTTTAAATTGGCATTGATTGAAATTTAATTTATATAATAACGTTAGTAATATTATTTATTGTTAAAAAAATTTTTAAGGCTTTCGTTTCGTCGGAGTTTTCTGGAAATAATCAAAGTTATTTCAAGTAGTGTTTAAAAAAATTCAATATGAGTATGGATGAAGGTACAAACAATGACTTTTTTTTATATTCTACACTTATAGGTACCCCGTTTTCTAATCAGCGCACAATAGCGCATTATGCGGCACAATGCTCAACGTTGAGTGTTCCAATTACAGCATCGCATCGCACAATCGAGCACTCTCAAAAGTGATGCGTGCAATCCATACCAACTTCAGCGACAGAAAATTAACAAGTATTTTTTCTTTAAATTGGCATTGATTGAAATTTTATTTATATATTATCGTTAGTAATATTATTTATTGTTAAAAAAAATTTAAGGCTTTCTTTTCGTCGGAGTTTTCTGGAAATATTCAAAGTTAATTCAAGCTGTGTTAAAAAATAAATAATTAAAAGTATGGATGAAGGTATAAACAATGACTTTTTTTATATTCCACACATATATGTAATGTGAATATTATACAATGTATATTTTAGAATTGTTTTTTTTTTTCAATTATTATTATTATTATATTATAACTAATTCATGTTCCAATTAAGCGTCAGCATAGTTCAGCTTTGTGCGGCACTGAGTCGCATTATGCTCTGCAGTTGGAAAACTAGCCTAATTAAGGGGCTGTGGTCAGTCTAGGCCATTTTTGAAAACACTTCCACATAAACCACAGCTATTATTTTTTGATGTGTTACTTCAATCCTCTAACTAAATTTAATCAAGAGTGAAAACACGATTGGCAAAAATAAAAATATGCTGTTTTTACCTTTTAATTCAATAGTTACAGAAAACTATATGAAATACGAATATCAGACTTACGTTAAATAGATACCTAATCAAAAAATCTCTCTTGTGATAAAGTAAAATTTTAATCCGATTACTGTAAAATTTTTAATTTCGTAAAAACGCTAGTTTTTAGGTTAGATTTCCATCCCACGGCCGCATTTCTTTATGGGGCCAGTACACAATGGCCCATGCTGGCCAACTGCACGCCATCGCCATTGTGTACAGGGGTTAATGGTATAAGAGCGCCTTAAATGTTATTTTACGCGGAACAGGTGCTCAAGTCCACTATTTTGGAACAATTGTCATACCGGCACAATACCGGCACGATACCGTTGCAATTGAAGTCAAATATCCGTAGTCTGCTATATGCCGTCATAACGGTCTTTCAATGGTAATAGAATTGTCGATCTCTTTTATCTATGCATTGAATTTTCGGTCTCTTTTATCTATGGATTGTGTTAGAATGGTATGTATGTGTTGCCGTTTTTAAAAAATGCGTTAGTTGAAGTGATTTTCGAAAAACTACTAATAAATTTAAACATTTAATCATGCTAGACTTCGTTTAAATATATTTGTACATACTATTTATTAGTATAAAAAGCAATGTGAAGTTTAGGAGATTAGTAAATTGCAATAAATTACAAAGAACAATTTCTAATATTTCTATCTATCTATTTTTTATTTATGGCAATCTGTCGACACAGGACAATTTAAAAATATTACTGTCAAATTCAAAATAGCAGACTACCGAAACATTTCAGTCATTGAATTGCAATTGTGAAGCAGTTGTGTACGAGACTAGCAATTTATGTCACTTTGACAATTTTTTTTTTTTTTTTTTTTTTTTTTTTTTTTTTTTTTTTTTTTTCTTTTGCTCTTTTCTCAGAACAAAAGGGATGGCTTCTCGTTGGATTTGCCAGTGTCAATGTTGTCTTCAAATTGTGTCCATTTTTCAGATCTTAACGAATGCTTTTCTTGTCCAAAAAATTTTTTTCTTGACTTTTTGAGAGATTTTGTTATTTTAAGATGTTATAAAATAATTTAATATAGTTATTTTGTCATTCGAAGATACAAATTAAAAACAGGGAAACTATTTTTCACACAAAAATAGTGCTATTTACAAACGGAAACGGTAATAGGAAAGGATAGGATCAGATGGGAATGGAAAAATAAAAATATTATAAAAATATAAATTAACTATTAGACTATTTTACTATTAGTAATTATAATAATATAAAATAAAATACATTTATTTTTATAAACTATAAATACGTACAGAAACAAAAAATCATAAACAAATGTTATTATGTTCAATAAATGAACCTAAGATAATATATACAGAAATATCATTACCATGCAATAAAGATGGAATGTTTGTAGGATAGGGAATTTTAAGCTCATTTAAATTTGTGTATAACTCTGAATGGTCATAACATGGACATTTCAAAACTATATGATTTACATCACTCACTTCTTCTCCGCATTCGCACACCGCCGAGTTCATTATCTTAATACGAAAAAGATGCGCAGGAGTGCACAAATGACCTAAACGCATACGTATCAGAACGGATGTAGCTCTTTTACTAAGTTTCATCTTGAAAAACCAAGGCTTACCTAAAATATTTGGTTGGATGGAATGATAATATTTTGCCTTTCGTTTTACGCTTTGCAACCAATATTCATTCCATGATTTTTCAAGGTGAATTCTTGAAATAGTAGCAAGGTCTTGAGTGTAGTTTTTAAAAGGAAATCGGTCGCCACTACAAGTTGCCTCATTTGCCAGACGATCAGCTATTTCATTTCCTCTTACACCACTATGAGATGGGGTCCAAGCAAATTCTACAGAATATCCTTTATCCAGACAGTGCAAAAGCATTTCTCTTGTTTCAACAATTACGGGATGACATTTGTTTTTTTTTAAAAGAAATTTTTCTAAAGCCTGTAAAGCACTCATAGAGTCTGACAGAATTAAAGTTTTGGGTAATTTAAATATACTAATATATTCTAATGCTTTATATAAGCTATAACATTCAGCTGTAAAAATGGTGGTTTCGGGAGGAAATTTCACTTTTTCTACAATTTTATATTGCTGATGGAACACACCAATCCCTACACAATCGCTATTGGAGTGTTTTGATGCATCGCAAAAAATGTAGTGCCAATCCTGCCATTGCTCGTTGATAATTGAGTTGAAGTGTGTGTTAGCGTGTGGACTGTTCTTTTCTATACCTATGTTATAGTGGATTTTGGGAGATATTAAAAGGGCTCTATATTCCGCCTCGAAGATGGGGAGTATGGACGAACGGTGAGTAGGAGCATGAAGACATTTAAATTTATTGTAACTAGTTACTAAGTGTGGTAAAGGTTTATTATTCCAATATTTACTAGTACCGGCTATGGACGAGATGAATTCAAGCTTTTTAATGAGTGGGTGATCAGAAAATTGAAAAATACGGAAGAAGAATCTATCGGCAAGGAATTGGCGGCGAAGTATTAGAGGAGGATCGGAACATTCTACTTGCAGTGCATTTATGGGACTGTTTTTCATGGCTCCGGTTATAATCCTAAGGGCTTTGGATTGGATTGCATCCAGTCTCCTCATAGCGGTTATACTACAAGGCTCTAGCAAAAACGTTCCATAATCAAGGACGCTTCTTACCAGAGCATTGTAGACCAACTTTAAGGAAAATGGATGTGCACCCCACCAAACTCCCGCTAAACATCGGAGAATATTCAGAGAACGTTCGCATTTATCTACCAGGGCCCTGAGTCGGGTATTTCAACGGTGTCACAACTGTACCATTATTGTACCATTATGGTGCAATAGTAAAGTTTTTGGTAGTCTACTATTAATGTGTCGTCATAACGACTTCATCATTGTCTTACAATTGTCAAAGTGACATAAATTGCTAGTCTCGTACACAACTGCTTCACAATTGCAATTCAATGACTGAAATGTTTCGGTAGTCTGCTATTTTGAATTTGACAGTAATATTTTTAAATTGTCCTGTGTCGACAGATTGCCATAAATAAAAAATAGATAGATAGAAATATTAGAAATTGTTCTTTGTAATTTATTGCAATTTACTAATCTCCTAAACTTCACATTGCTTTTTATACTAATAAATAGTATGTACAAATATATTTAAACGAAGTCTAGCATGATTAAATGTTTAAATTTATTAGTAGTTTTTCGAAAATCACTTCAACCAACGCATTTTTTAAAAACGGCAACACATACATACCATTCTAACACAATCCATAGATAAAAGAGACCGAAAATTCAATGCATAGATAAAAGAGATCGACAATTCTATTACCATTGAAAGACCGTTATGACGGCATATAGCAGACTACGGATATTTGACTTCAATTGCAACGGTATCGTGCCGGTATTGTGCCGGTATGACAATTGTTCCAAAATAGTGGACTTGAGCACCAGATATTCACAATGCGCTATCCCGTTTAGTTTAGAGTCGAGTATTAAGCCTAAAAATTTTGCGTGTGTTTTAACTGGGATAAGTTGGTTATCATACAATACGGATGTAGGAGGTGGCGTTTGTTGTCTAGTAAATACAATTACACAACTTTTAGGTACAGATAACTCCAAGCCATTATTACCCAACCAGGTTTTCAAATAGTTTAGGGCACTTGTGAGGGAAGTACTTGCATTATTAATAGATTTGTTTGTGCAGTACATTACAATGTCGTCAGCGTATTGTAAAATCTTAGCAGAACTAGATAATGAATCTTCTAAGTCGAGTGTATATACATTATAGAGTAACGGACTAAGTACTGATCCTTGTGGAAGGCCTTTCCATATTGTTCTACTCGTGGCTTCCAATTTAATCACCCTTCCAGATAACGAATTGATTACAAAATTCGTGAGATGTTGAGGTAATTCTAATGATTGTAATTTTTGCCTAAGAAGTGTTAAACTGACATTATCATAAGCAGATTTTACGTCAAGGAATGCGGCAACAACTGATTCCTTTTGAGCAAATGCTACCCTAATATCAGTTGTTAATATACCAATACTATCCATAGTGCTTTTAGATTTGCGGAAACCGTACTGCGATTTGGCTAGCAAGCCCTTATTTTCTAAAAACCATTCCAATCTAATCTTAACTAGATTTTCGGCTATTTTTAAAATGACTGGAGATAGTGCAATAGGACGATATGAATTTACATCAGACGGATTTTTGTTGAATTTTAAGATTGGCAATACTATTTGAGTTTTCCATGAAACCGGAATGTCACCAGTGAAAATGACATGATTTATAACCTCTAAATAATAGTTCAAGCTGTTATCATCTAGATGAGAAAAGAAAGAATATGGTATCCCATCTTCTCCAGGAGCAGTATCCCTAACAGCAGATAAAACTCCTTTAAGTTCATTAATCGAAAACGGTTCGTATAAAAATGAGTCATTGTTATTAACATTACTTGATATTTTACAGGGTTCACATAAACCTTGTTCTGGTACAAATGGTGGAGCTAAATTATTGAGGAATGAAGATGATAAGGATGGAGGAATGGAAAAAACAGTAGGATCAGAAATACCAAGACGGAAACGTTTAATGTTGGTCCAGATCAGAGATAATGGAGATTGTGGAGATATGGAAGAACAGAATTCTCTCCAAGACAACATTTTTTTTTCTTTCAATAACTTTTTTGTGGTAGATATAACATCTAATAAATAGTTATAATTTTCATCTATCATGTTTTCCTTGTACTGCTTTTCAGCTTCTTTTCTTATTTTAATAGCTTCAGTACAATGTTTATCCCACCAGGGAGGGGAGGGAAGATGATAACTAGCAGGTTTTTTTTTAGTAAATGCAATGTTTGCAGATTCTACCATTGCACTTGTTAATGCTTCTGAACATTGATTAATATTATTTAATTTAGGGTCTGGTAAAGTATTAAAATGATATTTAATGTGGGATTGGTAAATGGGCCATTTATCACTTGCTATCACATATTTTAAATGTGGTTTATTAGGTGTATGTTTAGGTTTTTTACCTGGAAATGAAATTATAATTGGAAAATGATCACTGCCATGTGTGGATGAGAGTGTATGCCAAGAAAGGGAGGAAATTAATGTTGAGGATACAAGAGATAGATCAATAGCACTTTTGTTCTCATTTGGGCCTGTGAGTCTTGTAGGTTGGCCGGTGTTTAATATACATAGATTATGTTCATCAATCAAACTTAATAATTCCTCTCCACTAGACGTAGAAATGGAACTACCCCATGTTCTATGATGAGCGTTAAAATCACCTAATATACACAAGGGATGTGGTACTGATTTTAAAATATTGCTTAAATCTAAAAAAATTTGAGGTGAAGGTCGAGGTATATAAATAGAAATAAAACAAATATTTGTAATGACAGCTGCAATAACAGAAAAATCATTATATGTAGGAAGAGGAATATGTTTTATAGATATATTATTTTTTACTAATAAAGCTACTCCACCATAGCCGTCATGTCTGTCGTCACGAAGGCAGGAGTAACCTTTTATTTTAAAGACATAGCCTGGTCGTAGCCAGGTCTCTGCCAGAGCAATGATTGACGGGTCAAATTGATTTATGAGGTAAAAAACCTCAGATTTTTTACTAATAACACTTCGACAGTTCCACTGCATCACCACATGGGGGTAGCGCAGTGGAACCGCCAAACTGCTACTAGTGTGTATTATCTTTGGAGATTGTACATCCATTGTCGTTTTGTGTATATTTTTCAATTGCTTTCATGATAGGGGCAGCGTGGTCGGAGTTTATTATATTAGACTGAGAAAGAGAATGTATTAATAATAAAATTATATCTGTTAAAGATTGTTCATTGTGTGAATCTACTGGAGGCTTAAAAGCACATCCATTGGCAGGAGGCGGTATATTATATTCCTTTACAATCTCATTATGTGCTTCACGGTCATATCCCTTATTAGCCTGATAAGGTGTTTTTGGTTTATTTACTATAGTTTTTTTATATGATGTTACAGTAGATGGAGGTTGCATTTTATTTGAAGGTATAGATTGCCTGCTAGATTTAATTATATCTGCATAAGTTTTACCTACTGGTGGATGTAGTTTTGTAGCCTCTGGGTATGATATACAACATTGCGCCATGGACTTTTTAATGTTCATTTGTCTAATAAATTCAGGACATGACTTATTAATTGCGAAATGAGTACCAGAACATAAGCAACAGATGGAGTTATCTAATTCAGTGTCACAACTGCTGCCAGTATGGTCTTGGCCACACTTGTAACAGCGAGGCTTCGACCTACACTGAAGCTTTGTGTGTCCAAACCGACAACAGTTGTAACACTGGATTGTTGGGTATGTGTAAAGTTCTACAGGTAAAGAGTTATAACAAATATATATGCGTTTAGGTAACACTTGTCCATCAAATGTTACTACGATAGTCTGTGAGGGCTTCCAGGTGCTGGTTCCATCAACAATAGTTCTGTAATTCAGGCGTCTAATCTTAATTATGTTACCACAACCGACAGGTAGAGAAATGTTCTCTTTAACCTCTTCAGGCGACCATTCAGCTGGTACACCTCTAATCAACCCCATTCGAGTCAGATGGAAAGTGGGAATAAAAGCTTTTAGGTTTTGTTTTGCTAAACTTTCATTTAATAAAAATGAATTTGCACTCTTACCATCTAAGAAAGTTAAGGACATTCTGTTACGACCAATTCTTTTTAAACTACCGTTTACAATGTTTTGAAAGCCTTGAGTTTTGAGAAGTTTGCCTAAAACTAGTGGATGTAAAGTTACATTATCGTCTGGGCTTATTTGTTCTCTCTGTACGTGTACAATGAATGGAGCTACATCAGTTCTTTCGTAAGTACTTCTGCCGATTTGTTTAATATCTACTTTAGGTTGAGAATTTTCCGTCGTTATAGTACTATTTACATTAGAAATTGTGTTTTCAATAGGAGCATGGATAATTACTTTTTCTTTTATGGAGTCCGTCGTAACACAAGTACAAGTACAACCATCTTTATAATCTGTTGAGTTTATACCCTTACGCCTACGTTTGTTGCAGTGTCTGCACATCCTTACCGTACGACTACGCTTGAGCGCTGAAGAAGAATTACTTGAAGACAATACTGAGCCATCAGTGTCCATGCCAGACTCATTTGAAGCAATAGTAATGAAATTAGATGGCTGGGGAACAAAGCCCCCTGACTTATCAGGGGGCTCATTCATTTTTAAAGAAAACAGAAAAACTTACCCTAAATATATACACAATCTACACAAATAAGATAAATGACTAATTATTTACATAAAACAATCACAACTGATCACTATATTATATTAAAATTATTTTTCAAAATTTTGACGCGCCCGGCAAGTTTAAGGTTTCCCGCGCTTTTTTTCACTTTGACAATTGTAAGACAATGATGAAGTCGTTATGACGACACATTAATAGTAGACTACCAAAAACTTTACTATTGCACCATAATGGTGCAATAATGGTACAGTTGTGACACCGTTGAAATACCCGACTCAGGGCCCTGGGCCCTGAGTCGGGTATTTCAACGGTGTCACAACTGTACCATTATTGTACCATTATGGTGCAATAGTAAAGTTTTTTCAAAGTGACATAAATTGCTAGTCTCGTACACAACTGCTTCACAATTGCAATTCAATGACTGAAATGTTTCGGTAGTCTGCTATTTTGAATTTGACAGTAATATTTTTAAATTGTTCTGTGTCGACAGATTGCCATAAATAAAAAATAGATAGATAGAAATATTAGAAATTGTTCTTTGTAATTTATTGCAATTTACTAATCTCCTAAACTTCACATTGCTTTTTATACTAATAAATAGTATGTACAAATATATTTAAACGAAGTCTAGCATGATTAAATGTTTAAATTTATTAGTAGTTTTTCGAAAATCACTTCAACGCATTTTTTAAAAACGGCAACACATACATACCATTCTAACACAATCCATAGATAAAAGAGACCGAAAATTCAATGCATAGATAAAAGAGATCGACAATTCTATTACCATTGAAAGACCGTTATGACGGCATATAGCAGACTACGGATATTTGACTTCAATTGCAACGGTATCGTGCCGGTATGACAATTGTTCCAAAATAGTGGACTTGAGCACCAGGGCCCTGAGTCGGGTATTTCAATGGTGTCACAACAGGTGCTCAAGTCCACTATTTTGGAACAATTGTCAATAATACCCGACTCAGGGCCCTGGGCCCTGAGTCGGGTATTTCAACGGTGTCACAACTGTACCATTATTGTACCATTATGGTGCAATAGTAAAGTTTTTGGTAGTCTACTATTAATGTGTCGTCATAACGACTTCATCATTGTCTTACAATTGTCAAAGTGACATAAATTGCTAGTCTCGTACACAACTGCTTCACAATTGCAATTCAATGACTGAAATGTTTCGGTAGTCTGCTATTTTGAATTTGACAGTAATATTTTTAAATTGTCCTGTGTCGACAGATTGCCATAAATAAAAAATAGATAGATAGAAATATTAGAAATTGTTCTTTGTAATTTATTGCAATTTACTAATCTCCTAAACTTCACATTGCTTTTTATACTAATAAATAGTATGTACAAATATATTTAAACGAAGTCTAGCATGATTAAATGTTTAAATTTATTAGTAGTTTTTCGAAAATCACTTCAACTATGTAACGCATTTTTTAAAAACGGCAACACATACATACCATTCTAACACAATCCATAGATAAAAGAGACCGAAAATTCAATGCATAGATAAAAGAGATCGACAATTCTATTACCATTGAAAGACCGTTATGACGGCATATAGCAGACTACGGATATTTGACTTCAATTGCAACGGTATCGTGCCGGTATTGTGCCGGTATGACAATTGTTCCAAAATAGTGGACTTGAGCACCAGGGCCCTGAGTCGGGTATTTCAACGGTGTCACAACTGTACCATTATTGTACCATTATGGTGCAATAGTAAAGTTTTTGGTAGTCTACTATTATTGTGTCGTCATAACGACTTCATCATTGTCTTACAATTGTCAAAGTGACATAAATTGCTAGTCTCGTACACAACTGCTTCACAATTGCAATTCAATGACTGAAATGTTTCGGTAGTCTGCTATTTTGAATTTGACAGTAATATTTTTAAATTGTCCTGTGTCGACAGATTGCCATAAATAAAAAATAGATAGATAGAAATATTAGAAATTGTTCTTTGTAATTTATTGCAATTTACTAATCTCCTAAACTTCACATTGCTTTTTATACTAATAAATAGTATGTACAAATATATTTAAACGAAGTCTAGCATGATTAAATGTTTAAATTTATTAGTAGTTTTTCGAAAATCACTTCAACTATGTAACGCATTTTTTAAAAACGGCAACACATACATACCATTCTAACACAATCCATAGATAAAAGAGACCGAAAATTCAATGCATAGATAAAAGAGATCGACAATTCTATTACCATTGAAAGACCGTTATGACGGCATATAGCAGACTACGGATATTTGACTTCAATTGCAACGGTATCGTGCCGGTATTGTGCCGGTATGACAATTGTTCCAAAATAGTGGACTTGAGCACCAGGGCCCTGAGTCGGGTATTTCAACGGTGTCACAACTGTACCATTATTGTACCATTATGGTGCAATAGTAAAGTTTTTGGTAGTCTACTATTATTGTGTCGTCATAACGACTTCATCATTGTCTTACAATTGTCAAAGTGACATAAATTGCTAGTCTCGTACACAACTGCTTCACAATTGCAATTCAATGACTGAAATGTTTCGGTAGTCTGCTATTTTGAATTTGACAGTAATATTTTTTAATTGTCCTGTGTCGACAGATTGCCATAAATAAAAAATTGATAGATAGAAATATTAGAAATTGTTCTTTGTAATTTATTGCAATTTACTAATCTCCTAAACTTCACATTGCTTTTTATACTAATAAATAGTATGTACAAATATATTTAAACGAAGTCTAGCATGATTAAATGTTTAAATTTATTCGTAGTTTTTCGAAAATCACTTCAACTAACGCATTTTTTAAAAACGGCAACACATACATACCATTCTAACACAATCCATAGATAAAAGAGACCGAAAATTCAATGCATAGATAAAAGAGATCGACAATTCTATTACCATTGAACGACCGTTATGACGGCATATAGCAGACTACGGATATTTGACTTCAATTGCAACGGTATCGTGCCGGTATGACAATTGTTCCAAAATAGTGGACTTGAGCACCAGTTTGCTTGTGTTCAACGCAAGTTCATATTAAACAGCCAAAGTAAAGTACAAATTTATTTGTCCAAAAATATTAAATATAATTGCCTAATATATTCTTAAGACTAATATTGTTGTTTTTAAATTGCAACTACACTGAATTATGAAATGTGAACAGATCCAGCTGAAAATCTACGCCATTATTTCTAATTTCAGTCTCGGGGTAAACTAAATCATTACTTAAATTGTCTAAAAAGTTTAATACTGATTCACCGTTAGTGGTCAACAGTCGAGTGTCAGTTTCGTCTAGTGAGCGTACATCAATATTATCACTAATAGTTTTATTAACGCCGGAACTAGATTTTCCTGTGTGGGTAGATTTGTCACTTGTGCTAATTATCCAATCTTTTAGATCTGAATCTATATTAGAATCTTCTTTGCACGCCAAGTCGACCCCGTCTTTAAATATGTCATGTAAACTATTTTCCGTATTTGTTAGAGTAATATCAAAACTATTGTCATTGACATGTAAGTGAGAGTTACGCAACGCGTCCGGTAGATTGTGCTCGACACTCGGCAGTGTTAGATGCAGCTCATTACTAGTGGCAGACATGTTTACTTGCATATCGTCCATGCACTGTTCACTTGTAACAACACCATGGAAACTGTTAGCACCACTTGTAAGCGGCGGCTTGTCACACTTCGTAGATGTAATCACTTGGTTACTGTCAGCTTTATCGAGCATCTCCAGAGATCGAATAACTTCTACTTGATAATTACTCATTTTGCTTGGATCTATTTGGAATTTACGGAAAACAGTTGATGATGATTTGATAGGCGATGAACGTATATCAAAATGTGCGCTGTGGAACTGTACATAGTTAGTTTTGATATTATTTAAGTGTTCGGTGGGCAGGTTACTAGTTTCGGTTTTGTCTGTTCTACTCTCTTGATTGTTCACAAACAGTTTGCTGACGTCATCTTGTGCGCTCGGTGTCGTACTGAGAACATTCTCTTCTGCCTTCTGTGAGAGTTCTTCAGTTCCCAAATCAATGAGAGTGTCTCCCTCAGATTTCAATCTCATTTTCTTGGCAGACGAGTCGTGTGTTTTCTTTTTCCAAATTCGTTTGCTAACGGTCGGCCACTTGGTGACAGAATTGATCCTCGCACAGTTCTCCGTTTCGCTGTTGGCACTTAACATGTCATCGTTGGAGGTACCTCGAGCTGAAGGATTATCTTTGTTGCCCTGATTAGTTTTTGGAGGATTATGAATACAGAATCCATCCTTATCTTTGACACAGTTCAAAGCGTCCACGTCGATGTAGTACTTGCCAGGAGTCATGCCAAACACTCTGGAACAATAACATACACATATAACATGTAAAGAGGGATGATGTACGCTAGGAGAGTGCGCTCTCATTGTGACAAGCACCTGGCGACGTCGCCCGCGATGGAGCAGGGCTGGCCGGGCGCGGCGCTGCGCAGCAGGCACGGCAGCAGCGCGCGCAGCTTGCCCACCAGCTGATGCAGCTGCTGCAGCAGCATGCCGGCGCGGTCCCCGCCTGCGCCGCGAACGATTGCCACCAGGCAGTGGAACAGGTTCGAGTGGATCTTGGCGGGGATGTGCGTCGGCATCAGCTCGTAGTGCTTCTGCAGACGGTAGAGGCTGCCGAACTCCTGCACACATGACACTATACTCGTACCTGAGGTGTTATATCATGATGATGGTTGGTTGGCAATAGACCTCGACTCACCGCTGAGCACTGCACGCACGACACGATGGTGCCGGTTTTCTTCTTCGCTTTATGCGGCGACTCCTCCGCCACTATTTGTTTCGGTAATTTCACTTTCCTGCCGCTCCTCGTGAATTTGGTCTGAATCTGAAATGTCACGACGTAGAAAGGTTAACTGGCGACTAGTGGGGGCGGGGGGAGTAGGGCGCGCGGGCGGGGCTCACCTCGGCGGGGGGCTCGTGGTCCCGGGGGGCTGCCTGCCTAGTCGTCCTGTCGTCCGTCACTCTGCGCGGTATCTTCGTCAGTTTCTTGTCTTTCACTACATATTTCTTGTGACCCACTATTCTTAGATCTTTGGGCGAGACGATTCTGCAACAATTGAGTATTGAAAAATATAATATATAATGTTTATTTGGATTGATCACATATAGCATAGTCATTCGGTAGCTTTACCTGGAAAGTTTTACGGGAGTTTTGAAAATTGCCAACTTTATAGACTTTTTTGAACTCTTTCCGAATTTAATTCTATATTTTGAGTTTCTTGGTGGTTTCTTTTAGTTGTTATGGTGTTATTCATTAACTGCTTCCTATTTTGATTCCAATATTAGTTAACATTTTGTTCATAATTTAATTTTGTGTATTTGACATGATATTATATTCATTTCCTATTGTTTAAGCTCGGCACCAACTTCAAACTGATGTTGGTAAAGTAACATGTTGTGTAAGTATATGGTTATGTCCAATAAAACAATGATTTGGTAATATTGGTTTAATATGTAACTTGCACTTTGTAGCACACATAATAAATATACTAACTTTATAGAAAAACACTATTATACGGGTACTTATAAAAATCTTATTTAACAAAAAGATATTAAAATACCTCTAACCTTCATACATAACAGTATAACTATAGTAGAATAATTTTTTTTTACTTTTTAGGGTTCCGTACCCAAAGGGTAAAAACAGGACCCTATTACTGAGACTTCGCTGTCCGTCCGTCTGTCACCAGGCTGTATCTCAAGAACGGTGATAGCTAGACAGTTGAAATTTTCACAGATGATGTATTTCTATTGCCGCTATAACAACAAATACTAAAAATAAAATAAAATAAATATTTAAGGGTGGCTCCCATACAACTAACATGATTTTTTTACCGTTTCTTGCTCGATACTAATAACGTTGCCTTATGTTGCATAGATAATGGTACGGAACCCTTCGTGCGCGAGTCCGACTCGCACTTGACCAATTTTTTTATTTTATTATTATATGTATAGAAATTAACTAACAAAGGGTTTTTGAAAATCCACCTGCTAAAGTGGTATAACGAGGTTGCATAGTTAGTATAGTTGAACAGTGTAAAGCTAGTAGTACGGGATCCGTGGTACATATTTTCCACTTGATTACTATCAAGCTGATTTTCAGTGAGTAGCTTTATTTTGATGAGACGCACAATAATTATCTATACCAAACTCTCGATTGTGGTAGCTAACAGAGGTAGCAATGACAAAATATGTCAATTTGATTATTTTCAAAAATTTATTACTAACTAGTTTTTTTTTTATTTATTAATTTTTGCATTTGACATGCTATACCTTTTACTTAATAAATCAAATTATGGTGGAAAAAGTGAAAAATGCCGCAAGTGGGACTTGAACCCACGACCTCGGAATACCGTTCCGAAGCTTTTCCAACTGAGCTTATTGCGGTCTACTTGCAACACTTTCAAATTAACCACCATATCTGTCACTCGCATGAGTTTATATATTTTTTCACTTTTTCCACCATAATTTGATTTATTAAGTAAAAGGCATAGCATGTCAAATGCAAAAATTAATAAATTAATAATGAACGTCGCGTCATTGTTTCAACCATTCGTATTCTGGAAAGAATACTCAAGTGTTGGTCGAGATGGTGTAAACCAATCTTAATAGATGGCGGTGTACGTAAAAATATATAAACTCATGCGAGTGACACATATGGTGGTTAATTTGAAAGTGTTGCAAGTAGACCGCAATAAGCTCAGTTGGAAAAGCTTCGGAACGGTATTCCGAGGTCGTGGGTTCAAGTCCCACTTGCGGCATTTTTCACTTTTTCCACCATAATTAGATTTAGTTTTTTTTTGTTAAATCTCAAGATAATGACCTAAATTATTCGTAAAAATATTTGTCCTACAAAATCTACGGTTTGATCAAGGAGTCCCCTGTTTCCAACATGTATCGAAAACGAAGTAATCATAAATAAATAATAAATATAAATAAATAAATATTCATGGACATTTCACACAACGTCCTCTGGTCCCAAGCTAAGCTTATATGCTTGTGTTATGGGTACCAGAATACGGATATAATACATATACTACTTTTCTTTTGTAAATACATACTTATAATACATAGTAACACCCAGACGCAGTACAAACATTTGTATGACATTAATGGATATCACACAAATGATTGTCCTGACCGGGAATCGAACCCGAGACCTCGTGATCGGCAGTCCGTTACATAAACCACTCCACCACGAAGCCCGTCTAAACATAAATGATAACTAACCAGCTGATTTTCTTAAAAAAAAAGGTCTCCTCTTTTGAATATCCTAGTCTCTTTTTTCAAAAGAAAAAGAGACCTTTTTTCTTTTAAAGAAAAATGAAAATTTTCAATAATCTTTTATTCAACACCTATGAATTAAAAATACAGCATTAACAACATCGAATGAGGTAGTTCAAATTATTGAACTTTATCCATCTGCAATGTATGGTGTAAAGCACACATGCAAAATGCCCCACGGAAAAACCCAGAAAATTTTGGATGGACAATAATTAATGGTAAATATGAATATTATTGGTTTGATGGTCCCCTATCTACCTAATCTATCATTTGAAGAATTATCTTCTGACTTACAAGGTACTGTAAAGCTTCATTGTAAAGCTTCTTTACATTAATTTATAATAATAATTTAAAACACATTTAATTAATTTGTTATATTTTTTATAATAAAGAAAAACTATTTTACAATCATTTTTCAACATCCTCTCTTTTATGTCCCCTTTTTCATCTCCATAAAATTCTTTTTTCTTATTTTCAAATTTTAAATTTTTTATTCTTTTTTTTTAAAAATAAATCTTAAGTGGCCTGTATCATTGAATAGGTTATATTCAATGATCACAACCTTTACATTCTCCCCCCCTTAGAGGATAAAAAAAAAAAATTTTTTTTCCAAAAAAAAAAAATTTTTTTTTTTTTTCTAAGTTACAAAATACTGGACACCCTACCTAAGGTTGGAAAGCATGATAACAAACTAGAATGAACCAGATTAGATCCAGCTAGGACCTAGCTTTTCGAAGCAATACATTTCGAAAAACTTGAAAAGCAAAAAACCAACCAAAAATTGCCTTTCTAATCTTAGTTATCCGAACCACACTAACTACGATGCCCTTATATCATATCACTCTTTTCATAAAATATTAAACTACTTCATCTTTAAAATTGATTTATCCAATAATAAACAAGAGTGATAAGGCATCCTTAAAACTATCACACCAAGACACAAAGCATATATCATCAACAATCAATCAGAAAAATGTTCATCACCAAACAATTAATGCTCTTATAAAAACTATCGAGCTTCAATTATGAGGTCAGCATCATAGATCCGAAAGATATGCTAATTTAACAGCTTTCCAGCTTAATGAGAAAATTTACATAAGAAACCATTATAATTGATAGAATCCAGAGATTATCAAATTAAAATTTAAAGTATGCTCAGATAATACTCAACCTTCTTTTCAATTATTTAGGTATAATTTCTACTAAGTAATCCTGAATGCTCGGGAATGACCAATTTATTCCACATTTAGAATTCCTTCTCGTGAGATAAATTTACCAACCATTCTTCTACCACAAGTAACGTTTTAAATAATCAATCATTCTATTATCTAAGTAATTATAAACTATTCGCTAATCATTATTATCTAATTATTACCCAATAAATAAAATAAAAATATTATCAGCAACCTCTCACTATAATACAACTTCTTTCAATTATCAACCTTTCACATTTCTCTCCTAATGAACAAATACTTTACTCTAGCACCTACTTTCCTAAATCCTATCTTATGAGTTCTATCTCTAAAATGCGTGATATCCCAAAACAGGATTCCATGACAAATAGCCTATGGCCTTACCATGTTGCATTCAAAGATATTACCCGTTGATACGACTCATCCAACTAACTCTACCAAGCCACTCCTTTCGACATTATAACTCAACACAACCCATTATTATACCTATTAATCGTTCCACCTTAATACTATAATCATAATCTAGTACGAAATACTCACTATCCAATTACTATGTTAATATATTTATCTCACATTTTTAACTAAACATTCAAAATATAAATATGAAAAAATTATTAAATTTTTGATGTGGTTCCTTTTCATAGCATCTTTCTTATGTATAAATTTGCTGACGTCATTATGAAGTCTCGCCGATCCCGAACAATATGAAACACACCAAAATAAAACAATATTAGTAAATTATAATTATCACTATATATATAACCTTAATCTAATTGAATCACTAAACCAATTTACATCATTATGCAAATAATTATTTCGTTATAGAACAATTCTTGGTAATTTACTTCTTGGAACTCTTCCCTTAGTCTATCAAATACCTCCTGCACGCTTTTGCACGTGTCTTTAATGCCCCAGAAGAAAAGTAAGGCGTTACCCCTTAAAAATGAGGGCAATAGTGATAATTTTTCTTCTTCAGACGAGCATCTCTTGAAAGTTATTAAAGCGTAAAACATTTCTTCGAATTCATCTAGGCACTCCTGTGCGCAACCACCGAAAGTTATCGTGGCTAGTTCCATCTTAGTTATAAATAATTTATAAAAATTTAATAAAAAGATACGGCTACTTCTCTGATAATTAATATTTATCCTGTGTCGACCCTTTGCTCGTCAACACATCCCTGGGCGTAGGAGCTGATTTACCAATCGGGCCGCTATACCCGGCGCGCCTCCACCATTTGTAAAGCTTCATTGTAAAGCTTCTTTACATTAATTTATAATAATAATTTAAAACACATTTAATTAATTTGTTATATTTTTTATAATAAAGAAAAACTATTTTACAATCATTTTTCAACATCCTCTCTTTTATGTCCCCTTTTTCATCTCCATAAAATTCTTTTTTCTTATTTTCAAATTTTAAATTTTTTATTCTTTTTTTTTAAAAATAAATCTTAAGTGGCCTGTATCATTGAATAGGTTATATTCAATGATCACAACCTTTACAGTACCTACCCTATTAGTTATTTTATTTTTTTTTCCTAATTGTCATTTGCAATCAGCCTTTCAGCTGCAAGCAAGTGTGTTCTTTGTCTTTTGGCGTGAGATGCGCAGTTCTCCAGTGAGTACCGCACAATTGGATATAACTTTAGCTTTAGATAGCATGGCCGCTAATATGTGGTGCCTTTTAAGGCGTTTGTATGTGATGGGTTGCATGAGCTCCAACACCATCAAGTTCGGATATTAGTTATTTATTGATCGATTATTTATTATTATAATAATATAATTTACTTAATTTTTTTCATGTTATTACTGAGTTAGATATCACGAGTGAGGAAAGTGAAATAGATAAAGATGACAGCAAAGATTATGAAGATTTATCAGATGAATCTGATGAAGATTAACTTTGTATATACATGTTGTATAAATACACATATTTTTGTACCTAGATAACTAAATAATCTACTTAGTTTAAAAACTAAAAAGCACGCTTAAATATCCTGAATATTTTTTAAATGATTGCATTTTCATCAATACTCAATTCTATGCTACCTACTTACAAAACGTTGACAGTTTATGTTGTCAGAGACATAAGTTTCTGTTGTCACATGTTGTCACAATCGTAGGCCGTAGTAAGCACGAGTAAACAATTACGATATTTTTACCTGATTCTATAAATAAAGCGTTTTTATGTGAAATTATCTGATTGTATATAAAAGACATACATAGGAACACAATAATCTTGGTGAGTCTACTCATATACAATTCAACTATTACGTGTACAAATAAAAATACAAGTGTGGTCATAGTGATACTTCAACATGTTATTCTAGTAATTCTGATCAAGGAATTGGGATTATTCTTTTGAATTATTGCATTGTCATCGGTCCTTGTTAGGTGTGCTAAATTTCAGATCAATCCGTCTACTGCAAGTGGCTGAAAATCGCTTTCAAAGATTCCGTTACACAGATTAATACATTGATAGATACATACCAAACTTATAAAATCGTGTTAAATATAAAGTTATTTAAATTAAAAAAAAAAAACATTTTTTTACTGCATCTTAGGTTACAAATAGGAAAACGAAATAATGACAATTCTTGTCGGACTAGTGATACATACCTGTTTTCTTGTAGGACGTTGTTTCATCTGGGCAACGAACACACTAACCTATTACGTAATATTCTTGTCCTACAGTTAGTAATAATAAATAAAAAATGGTCTTGTGATATTAACAATGCTTGAGCGTAGGACCGGGATAACGTACCACGAAATTTGGAGGACAATGTCTGTTTATAAATATTAACTAAATAAAATAAAAAAATCTGCTGGTTAGTAATCATTTATGATGACCTCGTTAACGATACATGTTGGAAAGAGGGGACTTTTTGATCTAACCATATATTTTGTAGGACAAATATTTTTTCAAATAATTTTGACGTTTATCTTGAGAATTAACAAAAAAAATTAAGTTAGTAATAAATATTTGAGAATCATCAAATCGACATATTTTATCCTTGCTACCTCTGTTAGCTACCACAATCGAGTTTGGTATAGGAAATTATTGGGCATCTCATCAAAATCAAGCTACTCACGAAAAATCAGCTTGATAGTAATCCAGTGGAAGAAATGTACCACGGATCCCGCACTATAGGTACTTCAGAACAAATAAGTAAACAAGTAGTCACATCATCATCACATCATCACAGCGAGTGTATGAGCTTACTTGTAGAGGTACTTGGGTGCGGGCGGCGCGTCTCCGCTCGTCTTGTCCGGATCCTTGAACACCTTAAGTGCCTGGTTCACGAGGTTCATCTGTTCCTTGGAGAGATGGTTCACACTGTAAGTAACACAACTATTAATAATAACACAAGTACTTGTTGTTTGTACAGCTTGTTGTTATTACCTGTGGTATGTGCCTCCTACATTGATTAGTTTTACTGCATTCAACTTTGATGTGTTAGGATCCGCCACACTGTCAATAAACAATAATTAGACCATGATGTGATTCATCAAGACATATTATCACAAATCCAGACAGAAAAACAATTTAATAACAATGTTTTTAAATTTTTTGTCTGCCTGTGTGATTGTACACATGTCACACCAAAACAACTCCAGGGAATGAAAGTTTTCAGTGGTGTGTTGGTACAGGTCTAACATAAGTAAGGGTTACAATATATCCCAATATAATAACTATTTCCATCAAAAAAATCTGTTTTACGTTTGTTATTGGGATCTTGGAAAGTACAAGATTTGATGTAGTTTTCACGGGCAGCTTAAGTACCTATAAATTAACTTTATAACAATTAGATGATGAGAAAATAGTTTTTCACTTCTGTATATAAGTATGGAAAGTTGTTACACAGCATGAGTTTAATCCTGGACATACTGACGAGAGTGGCAAGCAACAGCTAGTTGTTAATAATAAACGTTTCAACTACTAAATACCTTTCTTTAGGTTTTATCTTTGGCAACAGTTTATCAGTTCGGCTCCTACTCATCACGGGGATATCTTTCACTTTCACTATCTTCCTGTCCATGTCTATTTTAGGTACAATGTGGACAGGCGGGTGTACCGGTGATACGTTATTTATTTGTGGTTTTACGTCAACATTCTCAACCAAATATTGTTTATTTACATTATCATTTTTGGGTAATAAAAAGCTGGCCAATTTCAGATTGTTACCAATAAGTATACTGTCTTTATTCTTGGCAACAGTGGGTTTCGCCGCTGTGTCCACATTCAACAATCCGTTTTCTATATTACCGCTATTTTCATAGAATGATTTTAGGTTATCGCATGTAGGTTTGGCTTGTGGTGCATTATTAGTAGCAAACACGTAAGTGTTAGCCTGTAATCACAAAACAAATATATTTCATTGGTAATAGAGCAGTAATTTATGATACAATTATAACCTCTCAACTGGCACTTGACACTTGACCTTTAAATAAAAAACACAAAAAGAAATTTGACCTGAGTTGTAGCAGGATCTTGAATTAGATACACAGGAGCGTATTGACAATTATTAACAATAATTCCTTGCATAGAAGTATTCATATTTAGATTAAATTGGTGATCTCATAGATACAAAATAAAGATCCGAAAATTCTGAAAATAATGGCAATAGCCAATAGCCATTATAGCCAAGCCATCACAGATAGCCATGCACAGAATAGATAGAAGATATGTAGCCATGCAATTGATGCAATAGCTAGCACAGCACAGATTACTTAGAGAACTTACTAAACTAGTGACGTGAAAAAAAATAGATTTTTGAAAAAATTTATTTAAAATTGATTATTTTAAGCACGAAGTATAGATACAAGGAGTCCGAACGGTATAGGCTTTTCCATAATATTTCGTGTACACAATAATAAACCCAGATCATAGTTCTATTTTCTGCCACTGGCTGCGCAAGTTTTCAGGACGTACCGATGCTATTATAGAATATCAGAATATCTCTTGACCTTCTCTGCATTGTTGGGTTTAAAGCACTCGAAAAATTTCTAAAAATTTCCTAAAACTTATATTTAACTCCACGTTTCTCAGAATATTTTTTTCCACAGGTGTCAATAGTTCAAACGAGTACTTCTTGAAAAAGGGCGCGCTCTACCGGCAAAAAATCTGTCCCTTAAATTGAGACCATTCGTTCAACATTACGTTCGGACTCCTTGTATCTATACTTCGTGGTACAAACAATGACTTTTTTTATATTCCACACTTATAATGTAAATACAATTTTATTTTAGTATTTTTTTTTTCAACACTGTACTTGGCGCACTCTGCTGGTGCATTTGAAAACTAATTCACGTTCCAATTAAGCGTCAGCATTGTGCGGCACTGGTGCTCAAGTCCACTATTTTGGAACAATTGTCATACCGGCACAATACCGGCACGATACCGTTGCAATTGAAGTCAAATATCCGTAGTCTGCTATATGCCGTCATAACGGTCTTTCAATGGTAATAGAATTGTCGATCTCTTTTATCTATGCATTGAATTTTCGGTCTCTTTTATCTATGGATTGTGTTAGAATGGTATGTATGTGTTGCCGTTTTTAAAAAATGCGTTAGTTGAAGTGATTTTCGAAAAACTACTAATAAATTTAAACATTTAATCATGCTAGACTTCGTTTAAATATATTTGTACATACTATTTATTAGTATAAAAAGCAATGTGAAGTTTAGGAGATTAGTAAATTGCAATAAATTACAAAGAACAATTTCTAATATTTCTATCTATCTATTTTTTATTTATGGCAATCTGTCGACACAGGACAATTTAAAAATATTACTGTCAAATTCAAAATAGCAGACTACCGAAACATTTCAGTCATTGAATTGCAATTGTGAAGCAGTTGTGTACGAGACTAGCAATTTATGTCACTTTGACAATTGTAAGACAATGATGAAGTCGTTATGACGACACATTAATAGTAGACTACCAAAAACTTTACAATTGCACCATAATGGTACAATAATGGTACAGTTGTGACACCGTTGAAATACCCGACTCAGGGCCCTGAGCTGAGTCTCATTATGCTCTGCAATTGGAAAACTAGCATAGAAAGCCATACCTACGAAAAGTCGTTCTATATTTTTTTACACTTGGCAACTTTGATTGATAACGCTCTGTGTAGTCTGTGGTGATATAACCTTTTTACCTCCGTCGCGCTTTGTAACGAGGTGATTAATACTTTACAAATTATTTTTACATTTGTAATAATAGAAATATCCGTGGAAATTTACATTTTACTCAGTTTAGTAATATAATTAAAGGATTCAATAATAGTTAACACGTATTTGCGCTTGTATTGTGTTCTAATTGCAACTCCACGTGTTGTTAGTGAGCAGATTGATTTTGTTTCAGGCTTAAAAATGACGAACTCAAAGGGTTATCGTCGTGGTACGAGAGATCTATTTGCGCGCAGATTCCGCACGCATGGAACTATTCCTCTATCGACGTATATGAAAGTGTACAAAGTGGGAGACATCGTTGACATTAGGGTAAGTTCATCAGTTTCAAATTTTCATATCCAAATATATCTCGGAACATGGATAATCATAACATATAAAGGTGTGAGCATGATTGTAATAGCCGCTAGTGTATTTATTAGTTTTTTTTTTTGCTTTGTGTATCGTCCCATTGCGCCAATGGTCAAAGAAAAAGAGAAAAAAATCCGTAGTTTCTTGGCTGTTCTTCTTCATAGGATTCAGTTTTTGGAACAGACATCTAGCATTTGACTTTTAAAAAAAGCTAACTTAAAATAAAAACATTTGACTTTTACTCAGACTGAATGGTAGCCTTACGTTACATCTGTCCATCTGTCTCAGGATACAACCTGGTGACAGATAGACAGGGAGAGATAGAGAATGGAATTTTCTACAGACCTTTTATCTGTTGATGCTACAATAATAAATCCTAAAAACTCAAATTCAATAAATATTTAAGTGTATACAAATCAAACTTATACTTGGCCAAGAACTAGCTAAGTATAAGTTGTTCTGTGTGAATAGTGATAGTGGCTACATGACAATGAAAGGATTTCTTAAATTAATTCAGTAGTATTACAATGTATGGTACATTTAATTGGTAGTGCAACTATTTTATTTGCTGAGAATAACTTTTTGTACACAGAATTATTTATTTGTGTAAAGGAAAAATAACTGATGTTAGTTATTGATTTTAAACTTACATTATTGAACTTATGATTTGTTTATTTTACTGGGACTATAATCACATTAATTATCATTTGAAAAGTTTTAATATCTTAAAATAAAATAAAACTTGTATTGTGTACAATGTAATTATCAGCAGTACTATTGTGCTATACATTTAGTTTACCTGCTTCCAAATAAGTTTATTTGATGTGACAAAGTTTATAAATGATAAATAACATTGGAGTAGTGAAGTAATATCGTATACAACGTGAGCGATGTGATGCAGGGTAACGGCGCGGTGCAGAAGGGCATGCCACACAAGGTGTACCACGGCAAGACGGGCCGCGTCTACAACGTGACGCAGCACGCGCTCGGCGTCATCGTGAACAAGCGCGTGCGCGGGCGCATCCTACCCAAGCGCATCAACGTGCGCATCGAGCACGTCAAGCACTCCAAGTGTCGACAGGACTTCCTGACGCGCGTCAAGGAGAACGAGCGGCTACTGCGGGAGGCGCAAGCCAAGGGCGGCGTGGCGCTCCTCAAGAGACAGCCCGCCGGGCCCAAGCCCGCGCACATAGTCAGCGGCACCGACAAGCCAGTGCTGCTCGCGCCCATACCCTACGAGTTTGTAGCCTAAACTATTCAATAAAGTAATATAAGGATGGTACGTTTTTCATTTTAAAAAATCTTAATGAAATTAAGAGCAGTACTGAGAGGTCGCATGTCACATAAGCATGCTCTAATATTGCTCCTAGAGAGCTGAAGTAATGTTCTTGGAGTGAGATACATGAATCTCTTACTCACCAGTTAATTTCTCAATTCAAGACTGAGATCTGAAAGGTGAATTCTTTTACTTTCTATTCAGCAGTGTAATGTGTTGGATCAGGTACCTAACTTTTGTATGTACTATTTATTTTTTTATTTATTTATTTAGGTTCACCAACAATTGTTAACATTAGATAAAGTAAAAATTACATTCAAAAACAAAACAAATGAACATGCAACAATAACAACTACTTATAGACAAACACCGCTTGTACACAAAAAAAAGTCTCAAAGTGAGTTCAAGACTCACAAATGCAGGACTGGTGAAATAACATTGGATAATAATCAAATTACAACAAAAAATAGGTGATTAAAATTAATAATAACATAATGTACCCACACAAAATAAAATCGCAAATTGTCATTATTATACCTAGTTATGTACCAAAAGATGGGTCAAAGGTCGATAAGTTTTTTAATTTTATTAAGAGATTCACAATGTATATCAAATCTATTAGGTACTATAAAGATTCACAGCCTTGATATAACTAACATAGGGTGAATTTCCGCCTAGAACTGTCCTTCTGTAAGGAGGACAGAGTGGTGTGATTGGTTTTCGCGGTATTCTAGAAGGTACCTACCCGAAATTTGAATGTAGCTAACAACTGACTGTCCAACCTGTTGTTTAATACTTTGCGTGCCAACATTAAATCTATAATATTTCTATGATCAGCTAAAGTCTGCATTTTAAAGTGTTTCAATGTATCTATGTAAGATATTTTCTTTTTGGCTATACCACATTTAGGGTTATATGTCGTGTGTCGTCGGTTAGAGGATGAAATGAAATACGTCCGGACTTGCAAGGCGTTTATTTGCGACTCAATATATTTGATATAATATTAGCTTATATGTATAGGCAGCGGCGTGCACTGGTATTTAACTTAGGGTAGGCAGTCACAAAAACTTTTTCTTTTATAGATTTTTAGCATAGCCACGCGACGGATCTCTAAGTCGGAAACCATGCCAACAGAACAAATTTAAATCTGAATATCCCGAATCAGTCCACACTGTACTAGAATTACTAAACAATAACTACGTACGTACATACATACGTACATGTACGTATGTACATACGTTTCATAACTTTTAACATGAAATTTTCGAGTTACATTGGTGCCTATTCTATGTGCAGACCTAAACTTAACTAAAAAATGAAAATTGATAGCGTCAATAACACAATTCGGCATGTTAACAGAACTTTTTTTTATATAAAAACTGTTTATTATAGACTAACGATTTTAAATAATATAAATGTGTGCAAAAAAATAGCGAAACATTTAAGATACAGCAATAGCTGTTTTCATTTTTTAGTTAAGTTAAGTTAAGTTCTGCACATAGAATAGGCACCATTACCTACCTTTTTGCTGGCTTAGTTGTTGAACTTGTTATTTTTAATTTTTAACAAACACACACTATCAACACACATTTCACAATCAAATAACATTTTAAAATCAACAAACGAAAATCCATACAATTATTAAATTAAAGAAACTCAATATTAAACAGTTCAATGAATCACACGAAAAAATAAAATGGCCTCCGTCGAACCAAAATATTTCTGCTATTTAAATAAATAAAACCTTACTAAACAAAAATGCATACGTGATTTATTAGACTTCCGAATATTATATTTATTCGGATTATAATAGGTAACGAACGAACGCCGAATACTCGCGGAAAATTCCGATCGCCAACTCATGCGGCATGACATGCAGTACAAGGCGTCTTCAATATGCAAGCCTGTGTGCGTTTGCGAACTGTGCACGGACACCAAAATTTCTACACACATGAACTCATGGCAGGCGGGCGGCGTGGAGCTTGCTAGCTACGCTAATATTATTCCTTCGCCAAACGCCTGGCAAAAAGCAATTTGCAAGCACATGTTCTGACGGGCTTCGTGGTGGAGTGGTTTATGTAACGGACTGCCGATCACGAGGTCTCGGGTTCGATTCCCGGTCAGGACAATCATTTGTGTGATATCCATTAATGTCATACAAATGTTTGTACTGCGTCTGGGTGTTACTATGTATTATAAGTATGTATTTACAAAAGAAAAGTAGTATATGTATTATATCCGTATTCTGGTACCCATAACACAAGCATATAAGCTTAGCTTGGGACCAGAGGACGTTGTGTGAAATGTCCATGAATATTTATTTTATTTATTTTATAAAGGTCATAAGAGAAAGATTTCCATTACCAGTGATAGAAGACCAGATAGATAAGTTAAAAGAAGCCAAGGTATTCACCTCACTGGATTTGATTTTCTCACGTGAATGTTCACAAAGACAGCCAGAAGTACACAGCCTTTGTTACACCTCAAGGCCAGTACGAATTTATCAAAATGCCTTTTGGACTATGTACTGCGCCATCTGTTTTCCAGAGGTTTGTCAATGATGTCTTTAGCGACCTAATTACCGATGGAACCGTAACGGCTTATCTTGATGATTTGATACTACCGTCTAAAATTCCGTTTTAGACGAAGGTTTAATTAAGCTCAAAAAGGTACTAAAAAGAGCACAGGAATATGGCTTAGAGTTTAACTGGAGAAAGTGTCATTTCTTGAAGAAGGAGATAGAGTATCTCGGTTACATCATCCGTGATAATGAAGTAAGACCATCCAAGGATAAAATTAATGCCGTGGCGAAGTTTAGGCAACCTGAGAATGTGAAAACAGTTCAATCATTTAAGGACTTACTGGATATTTCCGAAAGTTTATCAAAGATTACTCACTTATAGCAAGGCCGATGACCGAATTATTGAAGAAGAATATATAATTTTAATAAGAGCTGTCAAAAAGCCTTTCAAGAATTAAAGAACATACTGTGTAGTTCTCCTGTACTTAAAATTTACAGTCCTAATTTCCATACTGAATTACGCACCGACGCTAGTGCTGATGGATACGGAGCCGTACTCTTACAAAGAAGTCCGAATGATGATAAACTTCACCCAATCCACTATATGAGCAAAAAGACTACGCCGACTCAAAGAAATTACCATAGTTACCATTTAGAGGTATTAGCTATCGTGGAGGCTATCAAGAAATTTAGAATTTATCTGCAAGGCATACACTTTAAAATAGTAACAGACTGCTCTGCGTTAACAATGACCTTACAAAAGAAAGACTTACCACCAAGAGTCGCTCGCTGGGCTCTGCTACTTGAAGAATATGATTACGAGATCGAACATAGACCAGAATCAATAATGAAGCACGCTGATGCATTCAGTCGATATCCAAGTTGTTTATTGATCGCAGAAACTACAGTAGGTACGTATTAAAAAAGCACAAGATGAAGATGATTACATAAAAAAATATTTAAAAAAAAAAAAAAATTTTAGACAAAGAACCTTATCAAGATTATATTTTACAAAATAACATACTTTACAAAGAGAAGAACGGAAGTAGACTGATCGTTGTACCGAAGAGAATGCAATTTGAAATAATAAGAAAGAACCACGAAAGAGGACACTTTGGAGTTGCAAAGACAGAAGAATTAATCAGTAGAGAATATCACATAGACAATTTACCTAACAAAATTAGAAAAATAATAAATAATTGTGTTGAGTGTATATCACTGCCCGGAATCTTAGAAGGAAAAAAAAAAAAGAAAAAAAACAAAAAAAAAAAACAAAAAAAAAGAAAAAGAAAAAAAACAAAAAAAAAAAAAGCGCGGGAGCTGACGGGCGCGAATTTTAATTTTATTTTATTGAATTTAGTTATTACATTCGTGTAAATATTACTTATATTGTGTAAATATAATGATAAAAGTTGATAATTAGTAAATGTAAATAGTTAATGTAAAATTTTAAGGCACCGTGGGCAAACCCGTCGGGTTACCTACCGCGTGCCCTTTGCTATGGCTGATAGTGAAGAGATGTTCGATGTACGATCCTGCTCAAGAAAGAGCAGCTTAACCGCTGATGAAGAAGAAGTAATTAATGAGTTCGTGAGACAGTGCAATTTTGAAGAAAATCTAGTAGAGGACGTTTTATATTTGGAACCACCATCAACATGCAGGCCAGATAAAAGGAAAGTACGAGAGGAAGAGTGCTTATGGAACGAGGTAAAATCTAAAGAGAAAAAACGTAGGCCCTTTGAGAATAATATACAGATTTATATAACATGCAGTGAACAACTACCAAAAACATTTTCATTGGCAAAATGTTTAAAAGACAACGGTATAAAAGGCATTGAAAAAGTTAAGTATGTGAACCCGTACAAGGTACGTTTAGATTTTAAGTCTGAAATTTATGCAGAGGCTTTAGTTAACTGTAAAGCAATAACTGACAAAGGCTGGCACACACAAAGGGCGATGGAGAAAAATCTTTCTTATGGTGTTATTCGAGACGTTACCTAGAATTAACAGAAAATGATATATTTAATAGAATAATCTGTCCTGAACACATTCAATTGGTGTCAGCTTTCCGATTGAACCGCCGCGGCGCTATGAATAATGGGTGGATGCCGAGTGAGTCAATAAGGCTATGCTTCAGAGGTGATAGTGTGCCCGAACACGTGGATGTTGATGGCTTAAGAATGCGTGTTTACTCTTATGTTTTTCCAGTATCACAGTGCTCCTTTTGTTGGCAACTAGGACACACTTCAAAAAGATGCTCTTCTAGGAAAGTTGTATGCCCGAAATGTGGAGGGAATCACGAAAACTGTGAGACCACGATATTCAAGTGCGTCAACTGTCGTGGAACACACATGGCCATGTATAAGGGATGTCCGGCTTTTATAAAAGAGAAAAAGGTAAGTAATATTATGGCAGAGTTTAACGTCACCTACAGGAAGGCACTCACAATGTATAGATCACCTAGTCCTCTAAGGCAAGTAGAGATGAATCCATTCACAGCTGCGCCTGCGCCACCATCAATTGTATCTTTCCCACCCCTTAAAAGAAAGGAGGTTCAATCATCTGCCACACCTTCACATGGAGGAATTTTAACTTATGCTGATGTTGTTCAAACGGATACGGCTTCCCAAAGCCATTCAAAAACAACAAAAAAGAATTTGCAGACACATTCAGTATCGTCAGCACGTCGTTTAACTAAGCAAAAAGAGGATAGTGCAGCCTTCGAATTTGGTTCAATTGGTAACTATAAAGCTCACGATCACACGTATTCCAAACAAGATAGTGACACGGGGAAGAAGTCAACAGATATAAACTGGAGTGCGCTACTAGACAGACTGAAAGAGATAATTTTCTTAAAGGATGTGTCATTTCAAACAAAAATGAAAAGTGTATTTAAGTGCTGTGTAGAGTGGGCGTTGTCAGTAGCTGTAGAAAATATGTCAGATTGGCCAGTATTAAAAAATGTGTTAGAATTGTTTATGAACTATGTCTAAAAAAGGAAAAACTATTAATTTTAATATTGTGCAGTGGAACGCTAGAAGTATAAGGCATAAACTAATTGATTTTGAAAATATATTGTTTAAGGAAAAGGTCCATATTGCTGTGATAAGTGAGACGTGGTTGATCCCGGACATTCAAGTTAAGGTATCTAATTATAAGGTTTATCGTAGGGATAGGAGCGAGGCCTATGGTGGAATTGCAATTTTGGTACACAGGTCAGTACAATCTCAACTTTATGATATTGACATATCTAATACAGGTATTGAAATTATTGGTGTTAAACTATATAACTGTGCAGAAGTTGATTACGTTACCGGTATATATTGTGCTTCATCTGTACATACAGTACAACGGGATTGGGATGCTGTTTTTTCACTAACTAATAGAAAATCATTAATCTTAGGTGATTTTAATGCACATCACATCACGTGGTCTACCAAAACAGATACTAGAGGAAAACTTATTTTTGAATCGATACTAGACAGTGGGTTCATATCATTAAACAATGGTGGATTCACACGCATTAGTTTAGTTAATGATTTGCCGCACCAGACTGCGCCTGACGTAACTTTTGTTTCTTCTGATATAGCATTAATATTTGACTGGAACATCTTAAATGAATGTCTGGGCAGTGATAATTTTATTATTAAAATAAGTACGTCGATTAAATGTTCAATATCAAATATTTCACGTAGAAATTTAAAAAAAGCGAATTGGTCTAGTTATAAGGAGACGTTGCAAAAATTACTTTTAGGTTTCGTTCGCACAGACTGTTGTCAAACTAATTACGACAACTTTTTAGGATATTTAAATAAAGCGGCAGATATGCATATTCCTTTCATACGCCATAGTACAAACCCTAGTGATAAGTTTAGTCCTAAACCATATTGGAATGTGGAACTATCAAAATCAATAGCTGAACGTAGGTTAGCATTGGCTAGATTTAGACGTAATCCTACACCACATAATTTAATACTGCTTCAAAGTAAAACACGTGCCTCTCAAAAGTTAGTACGGGATACTAAACGTAAAGCTTGGCAGGAATTCTGTTGCTCTGTTGATAGCACAACGTCGCAGAAGGTAATGTGGCAGAAGTTAAGATGGTTTAAAGGTCGTGGGGGTTCTAGTCATTACGTAGATGACGAGAAGGCATATGCGCTTCTCCGCAGTATAACACCTGATTATGTTAGTCCGTTTGATCCAGTTTTTAATTCGCTTAACCCTAAATTAGAACAGCCTTTCACCAAACACGAACTTATGCGTTGCATTCGTGATAAAGATACGACGCCAGGCTGTGATAATATTTCATATTCTATGATTAGAAATTTACCAGACCTTGGTATATCAATACTTTTATATCTATATAATGATTTTTATCAAACTGGCTTTGTACCCAAACAGTGGAGAGAGATCGCAATCGTACCTTTGCCTAAACCCGGCCGTGACTCAAGCAGCTTGTCTGCCCTCAGACCTATCTCTATGATGTCATGTGTCTGTAAGTTGTTTCATAGTATATTGACAAATAGGATTGAATGGCACATAGAGAAAAACAATTTTCTCGCTGATAATACTACAGGATTTAGAAAGTGTCGATCTACGTTAGACAATTTAGTAAGTTTAGTTTCAGATATACAGACAGGCTATTCAGAAAACAAGGTAACCATTGGATGTTTTCTAGATGTCGACAATGCTTACAATAATGTTAACATTAACGCATTACTACAAAAAATGGATGAAATGGGTGTCGGTTCCAAAGTATGTCGATATCTATGGAATTTTTTAAAAGAAAGAACTTTAAGAATTCTTTTAAAAAATTCCTATATATGTCGTACTACTGGCCAGGGCTTAGCACAAGGCGATCCCCTCTGCTGTTCAATGTAAGCACGGCAAATATTTGTCAGATGATAAATAGTAATGTTCACATATCACAATATGCGGATGACTTTGTCTTGTATACAGTGTGTAAAAATATAGCAGATGGTGCAGTTCTTTTACGTAGCTCTTTAGATAGTTTAGTTAAATTATTATCAATAATAGGCCTAGAAATTTCATCATCATAAAGTAAAGTTTGCATCTTTAAGAGAGGGGGTAGAAGAGTAGAGATCAATATAACAGTAGACAATACGACATTACAAGTAGTAGATAATATAAAATACTTAGGCATGTGGTTAGGTTAGGTTCCTTAAAGTGGACCAAACATATAAACGAATTAATTAAAAAATGTTCAAAATCACTAACTCTTTTCAAAGTTCTTGCTGGGTCTGGGTGGGGTATGCACCCTCAGCACTTGAGGCGATTGTACATAGCAATTATCCGTTCAAAAATAGATTATGGCAGTTTTCTTTATGATAATGGACTTAAAAGCGTATTAAATAAGTTGATTACAGTTCAAAATCAATGCATGCGTGTTGTAGGCGGATTTGTAAAAACTACTCCAATACACGTGATGGAAAATGAACTTCACCTGCAACCCTTGTATATTCGGAGACACTATCTGGCCGGAAAATATTTTTTGAAAGCATTGTCATTTAAAGATAGTGAGATAATTAGGAAATTAAATTATTTATTAGAACTAAGTGATTCTAATTATTGGAAGTGCAAAAATAAGCCGTTATTAGTTTCAATGAATAGAAGTATGTCTTCATATACCATACATAGGTCTCATCAGTTAGAGAGATTTATGTTAGACACATGGCTCAGCAATATGGATCTTACAGATACAATTAGAATTAATGTAGATAATGTTATCAAAGGAAAACATCAGTACAAATGTAATGATTTAAAACAGAGTTGTGAAGAATATCTACTACAAAACTATGTACATTATTATTCTATATATACAGATGGATCTCAGGAAGAGGGCAAGTCGGGTTTTGCCATATACGACCCACAAACCAGGACAGCTGTTAAAGTTAAAGTTAATGCTAGTGTTAAATTGTCTATTATGTATATTGAACTCCTGGCAATCGCGGAAGCCATTTCGTATATTAAAAACTCATGTACAGCAGAAAACTATGTGATACTGACAGACTCCAAGAGTGCTTTACAGCACCTCGCACGTTGCACCTTGAATTTCAGAGGCACACCGATAGCATATAGTATCTTGGAGTCCGTCAGTAAAATAGATAACAAAAATATTACATTACAGTGGGTTCCTTCCCATATAGGTTTAACGCGTTCAATGCTGAATAATTTGCGAATTTATAGCCAATGCTAATAAAAGAGTCATTCACCCAGTGCTGAAAACGCGTATGTGCGTTCAAAAAATATTTCGCGTAGTGCTAAGAACGCTTATATGCGTTCATAGAAAACTCGCGTAGTGCGGCTGGACGCTATAGCGCGTTGTCTTTTACCTTCCCGCAGTGCGGCCGACGCTTATGTGCGTTCGGTAACTTCGAGTTTTATGACTGTCATATAACAATTACGGGTCATATAAAGGTGTTGGATGGATAAAGGTGCTTCCACACTAGTGTTTATTTGTAAGAGATTTTGTGAAGTTTACGCCATAATATATCTTCGTTCGGTTTTGTTAAAATAGTAAGTTATACCTTAATAATACATTAATAGTAAAGGTACCTTCTCCCGAAAGCCCTTTTATTCTTAATTTTTTTTAATTTACGACTCTTCGCCCGACTCGTAATAGACACCATTTATAAATAGATTAAAACTACCTATTACTTTAGTTAAAAGAGCGAGTCATAATAAAATTATTTCAATAATCTATTGTACTAAATTAGGTTATTGTTGTCGCCGCCGCCCTCCCCCCCCCGGAAAGATTCGTAGCAGAAACCTGACTAGTGTGTAGTCTCCTTTACAATTCCACATTTTACGACCGCTTCGAAACAATAGACACCCAGAATACACGCTATAAACGCACAGGTGCGGCGCACCCCGCTTGCCTACAGTTTTTTTTTTGTATGGTCGCGTATACGCGTCGGCCCGCACTTGGCGAAGATCAGAAAAACGCGCATAAGCGTTAGCCGCACTGAACGTATTAAGTGGAAATGAGGAAGCTGATCGCCTCGCCAAAGAAGCGACTACAAATGGACAAAATTTTGAATGTTTACCTCACTTTACAGATCTTATTCCCATAATTCGTAGGCGTTGTGTAGATTTGTGGTCTGAACATTTTGACGAGAGGTCCAAGGCCAAGGGAATATGGTACAGGACCATACAACCCAGTCTTTCTCGCTCTCCTTGGTTTGTGGGTATTGATATGCATAGAGATCAAATAATAACTGCCTTCAGGCTTCGTTCCGGACACATTCCTTTAAATAAATTTATGTATTTAATGGGCAGAGCAGAGATCACAGTGTGTACAGAATGTAACCAAGTGGAGGATGTGTTACATGTATTAGCAGAATGTGTCCGAAACGAAGCCGAGAGATACTTATTTTTGATACAATGTAATTTTAATATTTTAGAAGTTGGTCTGTTCAATAGCATTCTGGCTAATCCTTCGTCCCGGGAAGCCAGAATGATATATGAAATAGTTAAGTTAGGTTTAAGGCGAAGACAATGTAATTAGTAGTAAGTTAGATATTTGTAAGTGAGTGACCTTTCGAGGGTGACATTATCATTGGTGATAAAATCCTCTTTTATTGAAATAAAGATATAAAAAAAAAAAATCTTAGAAGAAACCATAGACAACTATTTTGTGACAGCGGACGTCAGAGGAAATTTGAGGAAACTTAGGTTTTGAAAGGCGTCATGTCTGTCCATGACATTAATTTTAGTGTTGCCATTGTTCAGCACAGATTAATATGTTCTAAACTTTCTGTGATAGGTTTTAAGAGCACAGATTTGATCCATGATTCAAATTTGTAAGTACATATGCGGCGGCCACAAACCGGGAGACGAGGATTGATAGTAGCCTTGGAACCACCTCTGGTTCATAGGGCTCCTCCAAAAAACTAACCTCTCAAACTAAACTAAATTCATTCATCAAATTAAATTCTCCAAAAAATCTAATTAAAAAAGGGGTGACGATTTTTGTCTTTGTTTCATACACTGTGATGATTTATTTGGGGTCTTGGGATTGAAGGAGTGCAAACGGCGCAGGGTCTCGAAGTTCGGCGTTTTTTTAAGGAGGCCTATGTGATGTAGTGGAAGAATAAGAGCTTTTTAGAGAACTTTTGTTTCTTTATTCTTTGTCAACTTGTCACCTGTGTCGTCACATGGTTGTCACCATTGTATAATTTGCCCTTATTTTAATTAGCAATTTTTTACATCCTATTTGTTTTAATTATAATTTTAGTTGTAAGTTTAATGTATCAGGAGTATATTCTGCGAGCATATCTTCTCTCATCAAAACTGCAATATTCCGTATATGTTTTATCATGAAGACGACATGCTGTATTCCTAAATGCAAAAGCAAGCGAAAGAATGTGGCTCTGCACCAATTTCCGATTCGAGAAACAGTCACCAAGAAGTGTATTTAGAGTATTGACTCTGCTGTTTTGAAGGGCCTTTCGGAAGATCAAGTAAGATCGTCATATGTGTGTAACAAACACTTTGAACTACGATTTGTTACGACGCTGGGAATTCTCATATTCTACTATATTTTTAAAAGAGTAAATTGAGACTGACGCATTTGCTACTAGTTATGAATCTCAAGGCCCATCGGCTATTCAGGGTGTCAGTTAGTACCCGGGTTTTCTGCTTTAATTTAATTTATTCAGCAATAATTAAGTCAGCTAGGTAATTTTAAAGTTAACAATTTATTGTTGTAAATTCTGTTTCTGTTTCTGTTGTCCGTATACTGAAGAATGCAAGTGTCGCCACCCCTTTTTGTTCCTAGGGTGCTGTAAAAGTTAGCTAAGGAATATTGTACACATATAACATCCTCTGTCAGAGACGAAAATTTATTGTACGTTATAAAAAATAAAATTGTTATTTTAAATAATCGTCCGCCATTTGTTAACACGAGGCATAAGCACAATCTTGTAATGCATGTAACTCGACTATGTTAATGATAATAAAATAAATCTTTGGAGTAAGTAGTTCTGGGGCAATACATATTGTTTAGTTTTTAAAAGTATATTGGCTTGCTCTGACCTTGATAATAAGTGTACCTATATAATATTTATATTTATAAGTGTATTTTCGTAGATATGTTCATTCTGTTTTGTCATTTACAATAAAATAATTCAGTAACCACATAGTTGTAATTTTATTTTTGCATCTAAATAATTATCTATTGTGTAAAATATGTGGCTACATAGCTATAACATGTGGTCTAAGCATGTGGTTAATATCTAACATGGCTTAATTATTACGGCTGTACTCAGTTGACAGAAGGTTGACAGTTGAGCAGTCAAATGACAATCAAATGACAGTTGTCAGAATGCAAAATACCCCTCCTCTATAATTTACCCGTTCTTCTAAGTTTCCCTTCTGATACGTAGTATCTTCTATCTATTCTGTGCCTAATATCAAACAAGAAAGGGAAGAAAGAAGGCTTCCTGCACCCGATCGATAAAGGTGATGTGCCATTATCAACATATCATATTGACCATCTTGGACCTCTGACATCAACACAAGAGTTACAGGTACATCCTAACTGTCATCGACGCCTACACCAATTTGGTGGGCTACACCACTTGGATATATCCTGTTAAGACTTTAACCACCGAAGAGACGCTAGATAAACTGAGACTACAACAGCAAACTTTTGGTGCACCTGAGAGAATAATAACCGATAGAAACGCAGTATTTACTTCCAATAATTTTCGAGATTATTGCAAAGGCGAAAATATAATGCATCATACAATTACTACGGGACAGCCGTGAGCGAACGGCCAAGTTGAACGTATTCATCAGATTATCATTGCCGTGTTGAGCAAACTCAGTGCAGATGACCCCACAAATTGGTACCGCAGGGTAACCAACGTGCAACGTTGTTTAAATGGGACTTACCAACGAAGTATTCAAATGACCCCGTTTGAACTGTTATTTGGAGTTAAAATTAGAGACAAAGATGAAGAAATCCTGAAATTGTTAGAAGAAAATATTCAAATTTTTAATGAAAAGAGACAGGAACTCAGAGAAAGGGCAAAAGAATCGATTAAAAAGATACAGGAAGAAAATGTAAGATATTATAATAAGAAAAGGAAAGAAGCGGTTGTTTACGACGTAGGTGATATTGTTGCTATCAGAAAGACACAATTTTCTCAAGGCTCGAAACTTTTCTCGAAATTTCTAGGGCCATATGAAGTAACCGCCAAGAAAAGAAATGACCGATACTCAGTGAAGAAAGTAGGAAATGGGGAAGGACCCATTAATACTTCAACATCCGCAGATTTAATGAAGCCGTGGACTGCGCCAGAAGATGAAAGTTCATCTGGGACAGATGAATGAACAGGGCCCCGAGTCGGGTATTTCAATGGTGTCACAATTGTACCACAATGGTACCATTATGGTGCAATTGTAAAGTTTTTGGTAGTCTACTATTAATGTCTTGTCATAGTGGTGCCATTACGACTTCATCATTGACTTACAATTGTGAAAGTGACATAAATTGCTAGTCTCGTACACAATTGCTTCACAATTGCAATTCAATGACTGAAATGTTTCGGTAGTCTGCTATTTTGAATTTGACAGTAATATTTTGAAATTGTCCTGTGTCGACAGATTGCCATAAATAAAAAATAGATAGATAGAAATATTAGAAATTGTTCTTTGTAATTTATTGTAATTTACTAATCTCCTAAACTTCACATTGCTTTTTATACTAATAAATAGTATGTACAAATATATCTAAACGAAGGCTAGCATGATTAAATGTTTAAACTTATTTATTTATTTATTTACACTTCGCACAAACAAAATTTGTACAATGGCGGACTTAATGCCAAGGGCATTCTCTGCCAGTCAACCATTGGGTGGTGTAGAAAAAGTCAGGGGTAGGTGTAAAACAATACAAAACACAAACACTACTAAAATACTTAATAATAAACTTACCTACAATCAAATAATCACAAACATGAACACATAATATATATATATCACATAAACATACATAAATATATATACATACATATAAATACAAATAAATAACGATAGACTCAATTGATATTACTTAAAACAGTAGGAAATTAAGTAGTAGGAAAATACGAAACAGTTTGACTACGCTGACAAATCTAAATAAACTTATTAGTAGGCAACACATACATACCATTCTAACACAATCCATAGATAAAAGAGACCGAAAATTCAATGCATAGATAAAAGAGATCGACAATTCTATTACCATTGAAAGACCGTTATGAGGGCATATAGCAGACTACGGATATTTGACTTCAATTGCAACGGTATCGTGCCGGTATTGTGCCGGTATGACAATTGTTCCAAAATAGTGGACTTGAGCACCTGGATGGCCGTGTGGATTAGTTTATTGAGTTTAATTTTGTTTTTATATTGTTAGTAGGAATTAGTAGATTTTACTATCTGTGTTTATTTAATACTATGAATGTCATACGTACTCTGTGGCTAAGTTCTATACTGAAGTAGTGTCTATGGAAGTGTCAAGTGTAAAAATGGTTGTTATGATCAGTGTTGCCAGAAGGTTACATTTTTTACATTTTACGTAACTTTTGATCAGTTCATGTAACATGTATGTAAGAAACAATTTTAGTTAAATTTAAGTAACTTCTCAAGAATTACAAAAGAGGTAAAAATGAAAAAAAAATCTTGAAAAATTAAAATATTCTTATCTAAATTTATTTAATGAAAACAAAAACTACCGCAAAAAATTAAAAAAGTTATAATTATATTGATAAATATAATTTTTTGTAAATTATTGTGTACAAGAAAATATAAAATAATAATAATTTTTGATCTGCGAGCTGAAAATTACATGAGCGTGAATGTAGCAGACATCAGAAAAATTTAAAACTACAAATAAATAGAGTAAATAATTTAAAAAATAATATTTATAAAAAATGCTTTTATTAATTTGAAAATTTTTTAAATGCGCATTTTAAAAAAAAATATTTTATTAATTATTTACTCTATTTGTAAATAATTATAAATTTGGCTGATGGCTGCTACATTCACACTCATAAAATTACCACTACGTAAGTTTTAGTTTAAAAATGTAACTTTTCATGGATGCCAACGTAACTTTCGACGAAATCACTCTGGCAACACTGGTTATGATTGTGTTGGGTTCGACCACGAAGTATAGATACAAGGAGTCCGAACGGTATAGGCTTTTCCATAATATTTCGTGTACACAATAATAAACCCAGATCATAGTTCTATTTTCTGCCACTGGCTGCGCAAGTATTCAGGACGTACCGATGCTATTATAGAATATCAGAATATCTCTTGACCTTCTCTGTATTGTTGGGTTTAAAGCACTCGAAAAATTTCTAAAAATTTCCTAAAACTTATATTTAACTCCACGTTTCTCAGAATATTTTTTTCCACAGGTGTCAATAGTTCAAACGAGTACTTCTTGAAAAATGGCGCGCTCTACCGGCAAAATCTGTCCCTTAAATTGAGACCATTCGTTCAACATCACGTTCGGAATCCTTGTATCTATACTTCGTGGGTTCGACGACCAAAAAAGAATAAAAAAAAATAATTGGTCAAGTGCGAGTCGGACTCGCGCACGAAGGGTTCCGTACCATTATCTATGCAACATAAGGCAACGTTATTAGTATCGAGCAAGAAACGGTAAAAAAATCATGTTTGTTGTATGGGAGCCCCCCTTAAATATTTATTTTATTTTATTTTTAGTATTTGTTGTTATAGCGGCAATAGAAATACATCATCTGTGAAAATTTCAACTGTCTAGCTATCACCGTTCTTGAGATACTGGGTGCGGAACCCTAAAAATCATGTTTGTTGTATGGGAGCCCCCCTTAAATATTTATTTTATTTTATTTTTAGTATTTGTTGTTATAGCGGCAATAGAAATACATCATCTGTGAAAATTTCAACTCTCTAGCTATCACCGTTCTTGAGATACAGCCTGGTGACAGACGGACGGACGGACGGACGGACGGACGGACGGACGGACGGACGGACGGACGGACGGACAGCGAAGTCTCAGTAATAGGGTCCCGTTTTTACCCTTTGGGTACGGAACCCTAAAAATGATTGTGTTGTGTGTTAAGACTATATAAATAAAAAAAGTGCAATATTTACTTCTCATACATTGTTTTAAGCCAATCCCACATATATTATATAAAACTACATTTCCAGGATATCCTTTTATTTATATGTATGTATTCTATTTACAACATGTGACAATAATAAAATTATAAAAATGAATAATTGCAATCAAAAAAACGGATAATTGCAATCCCAATAATGAATACTTGTATGTAATAGTATGGAGAACAACTTTAACAGAGGTGGCGCCGCGTCAACCAACAACAAACTCAACAAGTGGCGTCCCTAGATTGGTAAAATAATATGTATCCCGTCTCGGAAGATTTCTGTATGTCCGAAGTTAGGCCGTAGAAGTCCTCTATAGCGGACGCGTCGATTTTCTGAAAACAAGTGCACAGTTTAAGGGAGGTACGCTCGGCCGACGTAGCTATAGGATAGTGCGTACTACTTACGTCCACCATGTCGTCATCGAAGAGCAGCCAGAAGCCGTGGCTCTTGACGATGCTGATGTAGTGGCCCCGGTTGGGCCCCGAGCCGCAGTGCACCACCACGGCCACCAGGTCGTACAGCCGGTCCGGGTTGACGGCGTCGTCCGACGTGTTGAAGAGACGCAGCTCCAGCGGGAACACGACGCGGTGCGATACCTTGATGTGTCGGTTGTACTGCTCCACGTACTTGAAGCGCTTCAGGTGCAGCGCCAGGATGGAGGGCAGCCGCTTGACGCGCATGCGCTTCTGCGCCTCCTGGTAGCTGCTACAGCTGTCGCACTTGAACTTGTTGTCGCTGCACAGCGTCTCCGTGTCGCTGAAGCAGCGCAGGCAGTGCGTGATGCTGGTGTTCTGGCCGACGTCCACCTGCGCGAGGATGCCGGTCAGTGCCGTTTCTCTGTACTGACTATGTCTGTATTTATATCACACACTGACCTGCAAATCGAAGAAGTGCTCGTCCTTGGTGCTGACCGTCTCACAGTTGAGGCAGCGCGTCTCGGAGGTGAGTGTGCCCTGGAAGATCTCGTGCACCCAGGTGGGCTCCCCGCCGCCGCCCGTACACTTGCCCTTGTCGTCCACGTTCTTCTGCACTTTGAGCGTGGTCTGGTTGCGCTCGGCTGGAACCACAACGTTTGAACCACCTTCAGACAGTGCTCCACAAATTGTACCACTTAGGTACATGTCGATCTGTCCACTAGTGCGTCGCATGATGGTTAAACTATTACGATTACATATTGCATCAAATGTATGTATGTACAGCATCGACCTAACCTAGACTAGAGTTGTTAACGGCCACACGTAACACGATAGAAATCTTTACTTATTATAAAACAAAATCGCTGTTTTTGTATGTTTCCCTATGAAAGCTTGTATTTTGAAAACTAGACAATGGATTTGAATACGGCTTTTTGTTAATGGATATATCGATTCATGAGAATGGCTTCTTTGTGTAATATGTTAGGGTTTGTTTTCTAAATTCCAAGCGCACCAACTACGAAGTAGTGGGCATTGGGCAACTAATCCTCTCTCTCTCTCCAGCCCATTAACGCACAGGGTTTAGTTTCGAGTTTTCCGCCTCTCACACTAGTCGTTAACTGCTTAAATTGTCCTTTAGCTGGCTCTTATAGCATCCTGGGAAAGAGATGGGGTGGTGACACTTGTCTTCTTAATCCGAAACACACGGACAAAGGACAATATTCAATCATCATTCACGTTTCATACATTGTCCGGCCCAAAAGTCAAAGTGCCGGCCAACGAAAAAAAATACGTCAGCCGTGTTGGGGAGGTCCATCCGTGTATTTTTTATTATGGGAGTCAGCTTCTACCACCACTCCTTCAGCTGCTTTTTGGCGTTGAAAAGTCTGGATTTCAGTAATTTTCATTACACAAAATTGTTCTTAGCTTGATGGAATCATCCATCGCCTATTTTCAGACATGTATGGGGCATATCTCTCACACTAAAAACACCACAACCTGCCACTCTGTGTCATTCGCGGCGAAATCCAAAGGAGAAGTGTGTTTGATACCGCGTATCCCTATGAGTCCAACTGATATGCAATTTGAATTCAAACGATTACAATATCCTGTGCGTTTATCATTTGCGATGTCCATAAACAAGGCCCAAGGGCAAACACTTCACGTTTGTGGTGTGAATTTGGAGGAATCATGTTTTTCACATGACCAACTTTATGTTGCCTGTTCCAGAGTCTGTACTGTTTATTAATTCATGCTCAAAATGGAAAAACAAAAAAAAAATTGTTTATCCAAATGTTTTAGACTAACCCATATAGACCCACCATAGTAAGAGTACCCAATTCTTTTTTATTTTTTACAAAAAAATTATACACCTTTTGTGACCAGTGGCAGCGGCATATTTTTTCTATAGTTACCACGCCGAATGATGATCCTTATGACGTTTCAACTGACAGTTGTATTAGTTATGCGAAACAATTTCGATAAAATACTGTTTTTGTTTTTTTTTTGTTTTGTAATTCGGTTACCGCCCTATCACTGCCAATATAATGCAATCGAGTTGATATGGGCGCAGATCAAAGGTATCTATATTTTTAGGGTTCCGTACCCAAAGGGTAAAAACGGGACCCTATTACTGAGACTTCGCTGTCCGTCCGTCCGTCTGTCACCAGGCTGTATCTCAAGAACGGTGATAGCTAGACAGTTGAAATTTTCACAGATGATGTATTTCTATTGCCGCTATAACAACAAATACTAAAAATAAAATAAAATAGAGATTTAAGGGGGGCTCCCATACAACAAACATGATTTTATTACCGTTTCTTGCTCGATACTAATAACGTTGCCTTATGTTGCATAGATAATACGGATAGTACGGAACCCTTCGTGCTCGAGTCCGACTCTCACTTGACCAATTTTTATTTACATAATATTATGTATATGCATATATTTCTAAAAATAATTACTAAATGTACAAATATTTTCAGGTTATGCAGCTAGGCATAACACAACTCCGCCATTCACGGCAAATAGAATGATGGTTTTATTGGAAGAAGCTTGCGCTCAAGTGACAGCTGACGATTGGCGAAAACTGGTCGAAAGAACGAAGAAAATTTGCTTACAAGACTGGGATCAAGATGTACAATACGACAATATCATTGACCAACCGTTAATAATAAACGTCACGGATAGCTGCAGTTCAGACTCAGATTTTGAAGATCCGATTGACCCTGTATCAGATTCAGATGGATAAAAATAAAATACAAACTCAAAGCATTTGTTTTATTTTTCCAACAAATTATCGATATTTTGTTTATCGATGTGTCCCTTCTTTGTCGATAACAGCTTGACGACATAACTTTTGCAGCACGTACCGTGTACATTTGCACTGAGTTTTTTTCTATTATTTCCGAACATTACGTAATAATTTCTTAATATTCATTTTTATAATTTACAATTGTACACAATTATGATTTTTTCGACTTTTTAATGGACCTCTAAAGGATTTCATGTGATAGGACGTCAGTAAAATGTTAAGCGCTAACGAACTGTCATAGGGATCATCATTCGGCGTGCGGAGTATAATAAAATGATTATAAAAAAATGTTTCTGTGTTTTTATTTTATAATATTGTTTTCTACACATTCCATAATAAAGCGTTTTATTTTTACTGGTCAATATCATTTGGGTCATTTGGACTTTTAAATAGATGGCAATTTCAAATATATTTTTGATTGAATAAATGAACTTAATAATTTTTTATTTTATTTTATGCCTTATACGTAGCGAAGCACGTACCGGGCCGCTTTTCTTTTGTAAATACATACTTATAATACATAGTAAACACCCAGACGCAGTACAAACATTTGTAGTTACATTTTTTACAATTACTTGTGAAATCCTATGTTGTGGCATAATTCGTGCGAAGCCGCGGGCGGAAGCTAGTAATATTATAAATGTTAAAGTTTGTCAGTATGGACTTTTCTTTCACACAAAAATTACTGGTTTGATTTTAATGAAACTTTACAATCATGTTGCTTAATATGTACCAAATTAACTTAAAGGCTACTTTTTATCAAGAAAGAATGCAAAGTTCCTGTGGGATAATAAATTGTGGAAAAGTTTTGTAAATTCCACGCGTATGAAGTGGCGGGCTAGCGTGGACTAGTAATTAATAAAACTCACCTAAAATAATTTCATTGATATGATTAATCAAAAAATTAAGAAATTCATGCGCATCTTGTTGCATGTAATTATCAAATTCCTCTGAAACAAAAATGTGTTATAAATAAAATAGATAAGTGATATAACTGCATACTCTACACGTAATATTGTGTACTCTCAGGGATATAACATGATACAGTGCTCAGAGCGTATTGTGTACTCTAAGTGATATATCAGTGACCATTTTGTGTACTTTCAGGGATATAATGTGACACAGTGCTCAGAGTGTATTGTGTACTCGAGTATTGTGTTATCTGCAAGTGACCGCATCATGTACTCACCTTTTTCCTTCCTCAGTCGAGCAATAAACTTCTTAGGCGCTATGGAACCAACTTTCTTTTTCTGTGTAGCAATACTATAAAATAAGTCTGCAAGGCATGTCAGGAGAGTCTCTTTTGTTCTCTTATTTTTTGCTTTATATTCTAATACTTTCTCTCTGAATGGGCGACAGAAATACAATGCTTGCAACACTGAGTTGCTATAACATGTATTTCCAAACTGAAACAAATTGTGATCACAAAATAGTACAATTAGATTAAGTTACAGTAACTGTATGATACATGAAGCAGTGCTGTGTGAAGACACTACAGTTTACAACACTGTTGAGTAAAGAATTAACCTACTGGCTCATGTCTGGTACAAAGTAAACATAACTCACATTTACTAAACCAAAATAATGCTCGTTTGCTGGGAACTGCTCTGAACCGATGTCTCTTTCCAGTTGCGATACATTTGCGCCCTGAAATATAACTATACGTGAAAAATAAACAGTAGCTACCGAAGTGTATGTGCCCACGTACAAGTGATACCAACAAACTACGTGAACAGTTAAGATAATCTGTGATTACCCTTTAATATTAATTTCTCTCACCATTCTATGTTGGAAATTAAGGCCGAGATCCTGACATATTGACATTTGCAATTCTGTTTTAGCAACTTATGACCCGAAAACGTAAACTTCATACGCATATAATGTTCTACAAATATGGTGCACTTATTTCTGTAACCATAACTGTTTCTAAATAATGGGATTAAAGAAATAAAGATCATTAAAAATAACTACAACACTCGAATCTAGCAATCATAACTTAATCATATCAATATCATAGCCAAAGAGTACCTAAATTATTATAGATCACAGAATAGATAGAACGTACGATACGTTAGAGAACTTACGTTATCATACAATAATCTATGAATGTACTCGATTCACAGAGTAGGTACTATCACAAACTGAAAGTACTAATCACGAAGTATAGATAGAAGGAGTCCGAATGGTATAGGCTTTTCCATAATATTTCGTGTACACATTAATAAACCCAGATCATAGTTCTATTTTCTGCCACTGGCTGCGCAAGTGTTCAGGCCCTCAAGTCCACTATTTTGGAACAATTGTCATACCGGCACAATACCGGCACGATACCGTTGCAATTGAAGTCAAATATCCGTAGTCTGCTATATGCCGTCATAACGGTCTTTCAATGGTAATAGAATTGTCGATCTCTTTTATCTATGCATTGAATTTTCGGTCTCTTTTATCTATGGATTGTGTTAGAACGGTATGTATGTGTTGCCGTTTTTAAAAAATGCGTTAGTTGAAGTGATTTTCGAAAAACTACTAATAAATTTAAACATTTAATCATGCTAGACTTCGTTTAAATATATTTGTACATACTATTTATTAGTATAAAAAGCAATGTGAAGTTTAGGAGATTAGTAAATTGCAATAAATTACAAAGAACAATTTCTAATATTTCTATCTATCTATTTTTTATTTATGGCAATCTGTCGACACAGGACAATTTAAAAATATTACTGTCAAATTCAAAATAGCAGACTACCGAAACATTTCAGTCATTGAATTGCAATTGTGAAGCAGTTGTGTACGAGACTAGCAATTTATGTCACTTTGACAATTGTAAGACAATGATGAAGTCGTTATGACGACACATTAATAGTAGACTACCAAAAACTTTACTATTGCACCATAATGGTACAATAATGGTACAGTTGTGACACCGTTGAAATACCCGACTCAGGGCCCAGGGCGTACCGATGCTATTATTATTATTACATGTAAACACGCGCTGGCTCGTGAATGTTGAATTTAATTTAATTACATACATAATATTATTTTATTTATTTATTTATTTAAAATTAGTTGTATATGTATGTTGTCCCGCGTAAGAATTCAAACGAGTACTCCTTGAAAAATGGCGCGCTCTACCGGCAAAAAATCTGTCCCTTAAATTGAGACCATTCGTTCAACATTACGTTCGGACTCCTTCTATCTATACTTCGTGGTACTAATACTATCCTATCCTATCCCAGGTGCTCAAGTCCACTATTTTGGAACAATTGTCATACCGGCACAATACCGGCACGATAACGTTGCAATTGAAGTCAAATATCCGTAGTCTGCTATATGCCGTCATAACGGTCTTTCAATGGTAATAGAATTGTCGATCTCTTTTATCTATGCATTGAATTTTCGGTCTCTTTTATCTATGGATTGTGTTAGAATGGTATGTATGTGTTGCCGTTTTTAAAAAATGCGTTAGTTGAAGTGATTTTCGAAAAACAACTAATAAATTTAAACATTTAATCATGCTGGACTTCGTTTAAATATATTTGTACATACTATTTATTAGTATAAAAAGCAATGTGAAGTTTAGGAGATTAGTAAATTGCAATAAATTACAAAGAACAATTTCTAATATTTCTATCTATCTATTTTTTATTTATGGCAATCTGTCGACACAGGACAATTTAAAAATATTACTGTCAAATTCAAAATAGCAGACTACCGAAACATTTCAGTCATTGAATTGCAATTGTGAAGCAGTTGTGTACGAGACTAGCAATTTATGTCACTTTGACAATTGTAAGACAATGATGAAGTCGTTATGACGACACATTAATAGTAGACTACCAAAAACTTTACTATTGCACCATAATGGTACAATTATGGTACAGTTGTGACACCGTTGAAATACCCGACTCAGGGCCCAGGTGCTTAAGTCCACTATTTTGGAACAATTGTCATACCGGCACAATACCGGCACGATACCGTTGCAATTGAAGTCAAATATCCGTAGTCTGCTATATGCCGTCATAACGGTCTTTCAATGGTAATAGAATTGTCGATCTCTTTTATCTATGCATTGAATTTTCGGTCTCTTTTATCTATGGATTGTGTTAGAATGGTATGTATGTGTTGCCGTTTTTAAAAAATGCGTTAGTTGAAGTGATTTTCGAAAAACTACTAATAAATTTAAACATTTAATCATGCTAGACTTTGTTTAAATATATTTGTACATACTATTTATTAGTATAAAAAGCAATGTGAAGTTTAGGAGATTAGTAAATTGCAATAAATTACAAAGAACAATTTCTAATATTTCTATCTATCTATTTTTTATTTATGGCAATCTGTCGACACAGGACAATTTAAAAATATTACTGTCAAATTCAAAATAGCAGACTACCGAAACATTTCAGTCATTGAATTGCAATTGTGAAGCAGTTGTGTACGAGACTAGCAATTTATGTCACTTTGACAATTGTAAGACAATGATGAAGTCGTTATGACGACACATTATTAGTAGACTACCAAAAACTTTACTATTGCACCATAATGGTACAATAATGGTACAGTTGTGACACCGTTGAAATACCCGACTCAGGGCCCTGTACCATTATTGTACCATTATGGTGCAATAGTAAAGTTTTTGGTAGTCTACTATTATTGTGTCGTCATAACGACTTCATCATTGACTTACAATTGTCAAAGTGACATAAATTGCTAGTCTCGTACACAACTGCTTCACAATTGCAATTCAATGACTGAAATGTTTCGGTAGTCTGCTATTTTGAATTTGACAGTAATATTTTTTAATTGTCCTGTGTCGACAGATTGCCATAAATAAAAAATAGATAGATAGAAATATTAGAAATTGTTCTTTGTAATTTATTGCAATTTACTAATCTCCTAAACTTCACATTGCTTTTTATACTAATAAATAGTATGTACAAATATATCTAAACGAAGTCTAGCATGATTAAATGTTTAAATTTATTAGTAGTTTTTCGAAAATCATGTCAACTAACGCATTTTTTAAAAACGACAACACATACATACCATTCTAACACAATTCATAGATAAAAGAGACCGAAAATTCAATGCATAGATAAAAGAGATCGACAATTCTATTACCATTGAACGACCGTTATGACGGCATATAGCAGACTACGGATATTTGACTTCAATTGCAACGGTATCGTGCCGGTATTGTGCCGGTATGACAATTGTTCCAAAATAGTGGACTTGAGCACCTGCTGTTTCCGTATTTTTTTTGCCAACATGAAGGCGAACTCTGGTTTTATTTTATTACTCTACAACATCGGCTATATTAAAAACGTACGTCTCATTAGTACCTACCTTTATTGTAATTGATAATATTGACATGGACAATTAAATACTATATTTTTAACTTCTCGTCAGTATTAACATAGATCCAAGACATGAATCTTGTAAACATTACTTTTTTCGTTATTCATTCTTTAAATGCAATGACCAAAGCATTCATTCTGCATTCACTAGCAAATGAATGCCGTCCCGCCGTTCACCTTTGTCGGATTGTATTGAGACTTGCCTCAGCAAGCAGTTATATCTATACTAATGTTATAAAGCGAAAGAGTTTGTTTGTTTGTTTGTTTGTTTGTTTAAACGCGGTAATCTCAGGATCCGCTGGTCCGATTTGAAAAATTCTTTCGGTGTTGGATAGTACATTTATCGAGGAAGGCTATAGGCTATATAACATCACGCTGCAACGAATAGAAGCGAAGCATCAGTGTAAAATGTTGCAAGAAACGGGGAAAAAAGTCACGCGCGCGAGCTTTAAATGAAAACGCTGCCTTATCCATGTGAGTTACAACAAAGTAATGTATGGAGAAATTGTTTGTTACCTATAGATCTTTAAAAAAGTCCGCGAGAGCATATGTCTATCTTTTAAGGAAAACCCGCTGTACCCATAAGAACGTCAACAAAATCATCAAATTCAATAGGATGTTTTCAAAAGCTATTTATGTGTATATAGTAATATTTTTTATCAAATTAAGTACCTTAGTTAGCTTACGCATTTAATATAGATAATAACTGCTCTTTACAGCATGCAATTTAAATGAATATCTTCGGAGATATGACGAAAAAAGAATTACGCGTGATAAAATAAAGTTAAACTGTTCGCTGAGCAACGAGACCGTTTCAGGTCATCTATTTATACTCCATTGTTTCGATGTATGGTTGAATGTATGAATGTAAGGATGTTTGTTGTTCTTTCACGTAAAGACTACTGGATGGATTTTCGTGAAACTTTGCAATAATATAGCTTACATATCAGATTAACACATATGCAATAATTTATAAAGATACTATGTGTCACGGCGTCTTAGTGTGTGTAAAAGTCAGTATTGTACAGGTTGTTACGCTGCTCAATCCCCGACGGATCAGTGTTGACACGAAGTATAGATACAAGGAGTCCGAACGGTATAGGCTTTTCCATAATATTTCGTGTACACAATAATAAACCCAGATCATAGTTCTATTTTCTGCCACTGGCTGCGCTAGTATTCAGGACGTACCGATGCTATTATAGAATATCAGAATATCTCTTGACCTTCTCTGTATTGTTGGGTTTAAAGCACTCGAAAAATTTCTAAAAATTTCCTGAAACTTATATTTAATTGCACGTTTCTCAGAATATTTTTTTCCACAGGTGTCAATAGTTCAAACGAGTACTTCTTGAAAAATGGCGCGCTCTACCGGCAAAAAATCTGTCCCTTAAATTGAACCATTCGTTCAACATTACGTTCGGACTCCTTGTATCTATACTTCGTGAGTGTTGAGTTGGTCTTTAAAGGCGCCGGCGTCATCGTCGGCGTATGGTCGTTACGCTGCTCAAATCCCGACGTATCGGTGCTGAGTTGGTTTTTATAGGTGTCAGCGTCGGCTTCGGCGTCGTCGTCGGCGCCGGCTTCGCCGACGCCTCCGGCGTATGGTCGTTACGTTGCTCAAATCCCGACGTATCGGTGCTGAGTTGGTTTTTATAGGTGTTGGCATCGACAGCGGCGTCGGCGTCGTCGTCTGCGTCGGCGTATGGTCGTTACGTTGCTCAAATTCCGACGTATCGATGCTGAGTTTGTTTATATAGGTGTTGGCATCGGCGTCGGCGTCGGCGTATGGTCGTTACGCTGCTCAAATCCCGACGTATTGGTGCTTAGTTGGTTTTTATAGGCGTTGGCATCTACAGCAGCGTAAGCGACGACGTCGGCGTCGGCGTCGGCGTCGGCGTCGGCGTCGGCGGCGGCTTCGGCGTCGTCGTCGGCGTCGGCTTCGGCGTCGGCGTCGGCATCGGCGGCGGCTTCGGCGTCGTCGTCGGCGTCGGCGTCGGCGTCGGCGTCGGCGTCGGCGTCGTCGTCGGCTTCGGCGTCGGCGTCGTCGTCGGCTTCGGCGTCGGCGTCGTTGTTGTCGGCGCCGGCTTCGCCGACGCCTCCGGCGTATGGTCGTTACGTTGCTCAAACCCCGACGTATCGGTGCTGAGTTAGTTTTATAGGTTTTAGCATCGCCAGCGGCGTCGGCGTCGGCGTATGGTCAATAGGCTCAAAAACTGCTAGACCATTTTTTAAAATTCTTTCACCATTTGAAAGCTACATTATCTGCGCTTAAAATAGGCTAGATTTTATTTTGGAAAAATTAGGGTTCCGTAAAATATTTGGGTTTTTTGGAAAAAAATCAACTAAATCAGTTAACTATTTTGCGTACGCTGCTTAAACTTTTAAAGATAGGACAACAAAATATTCTAATTTTTTATTTATTTATGAGATTTATTTATTTCAAGGAAGACCAACAGCTTCTCAATCAATATGAAAAAAAAAGAAATATTCATCAGCAAGCGAATTATAGGTCCTCACGGATAAAAAATTAAGAGCCATGTTTATGGTATTACTAGCTGACCCGGCAAACGTTGTTTTGCCACACAAAAAAAAAATGAAAAATAGATGTTGGCCGATTCTCAGACCTACTGAATATGTATGTAAAATTTGAGAAGAATCGGTCAAGCCGTTTCGGAGGAGTACGGTAACTAACACTGTGACACGTGAATTTTATATATTAGATAAGGGTGGGTGTTTACTATGTATTATAAGTATGTATTTACAAAAGAAAAGTAGTTTATGTGTTCTATCCGTATTCTGGTACCCATAACACAAGCATATAAAGCTTACCTTGGGACTATAGGACATTGTGTGGAAAATTTAGTTTATTTATTCATTTTGCAATTAACTTAATTAATTGAGAGAACAACAGAACCTTATTCCGAGGTCGTGGGTTTAAGTCCTGTTTATGACAATTCTTATTTTGACCATAATTTCAATCAAGTGTTATTCGCCGGGAAGGTGAAGCATTTTTCTTGATGGCTTCGACTGGTACAAGGAAAGAAATACGTGATTATCATCTGTTCTAGGATTATTGTAAATTTACTACCTCGATTTAACTCATTAAATGCAGTGATTTCAAATTCCATGTGAAGAAAGTTGCATTCAATAACTTAGCAACGGAAGCAATTCTGTCTCTCTGTGACTCTTTCGCGATTATCTGCCCAAATTATTAATTATACCTCGCTCTTGATAGGCTTTTGTTAGGTAGGTTACCTAACAAAAACCTATCAAGAGCGAGGTATACTGGAACATTTAGGGTTTCGCACCAACTTGACCGAAAAATATAAAGAACTAAGTACAAATAAACAGTTAATTAAGCATATAGCTACTCACCAACTTAACTTTGTAGCTGCAATAAAGGGGATCGCTTACATTTCATCTACTTCATAAGTTCGTATTAGTTTTTAGCAAATCTTTCATGTGATGTGGTATTAAATTATAAGTTTTTTGGATTTTTATCAACACTATGTAGGCTTGGACCATGCCAAATTTCAAGTTTCTAGGATAGTGGGAAGTAACCTGTAAATTTTGATTCCCTAGCGAAAGTGGAAAATACTCAAAAATGGCTGTAGTTCGGTTATATCTTCTGAATGCGTAGATCAAAATTATTGGTTGTATCTTTTGCAGCAAGGGACCGCATAGATCTACATTTGGTATAAGTTTCAAATTAGCAACTTCAGCCGTGGCTGAGTAAAAAAAAGTTTTACGAGTGGATAGACAGACAGACGGACACCGTATTGGGAGTATAAGGGTTTGTACAAAGACCTAAAAAGGCATGATGAAGCTCTGAGATATCATTTACTAAAATGACATTGGGGCCGTGTGTGTTACTTCTTTAGAACTGTGCAAGAAAAGAGAACCACACTGACGATTTACTAATTAGCTGTAAAATGGCGTTATTATTAGTTCATTTAATATTTCGTTTCTTAATTCCACGCGTACGAAGTCGCGGGCACTGCTAGTTCTTAAATAAAATTGATTACCTATAAGGGTTTTACTGTAAAGTAGATTCAAATTAAAATGTAGTAAATTCAATAACATGTAGATTGAATTTACTCTCAATATTATTAGCAATATGTTCGTAAAAGGAATCCCTAGTGCTAATTAGGAATTTAGTATAAGAAGTACTACTGCTAAAACATTAGGTTCAGGCAGGGGTTTCGGGTTGCTTCCTACTACCCACGTAGGCTGCTTCGAGACGACTTCCGGAACCTAAGAGAACTACTGCAGGGTCTTATAACCTTCATCTTACATGATCTGTGAAGACTAACTAACGTACCCACCCAGTTTCCATTTCTGTCTTCCTTAATAAATATTTTGTATTAATTTTATAAAACGTTTCTTTTCTTTCTAACACAAGAAGCCACAAACTCCTTTATTAACACGCTAAATAATATCATAATAAATAACACAAATACTAAGGTTCTTCCAAACCGAAAGCCGCTTAAAAAGCCGTGGATGACTCCAGGTCTGCTCAAGTGTTTGCGTAACAGGGATAACTTACTCCTAAAAATTAAGAAAAACCCTACAAACGAAATACTTAAAATTACATATAAAAGGTATAGAAATTATTGTACAAAACTTATTAAAAATGCAAAAAATAATTATGTATAACAAAAATTTAATTTCATCTGCTGATAACAAAAAATTATGGGGGGCGATAAAATCAATCACAAACACAACGACAGTGAAGGCCAAGGCTATGGATCTTCTTTCTCCTCAGTCTCCTTTGTAATCTGTGAATAGAGCTAACATATACTTTGCCAATATCGGCCGCTCCTTAGCGGAAAAAATACTCTTATCCAATGAAAGTCAGACAGTTGATTTCCCCGCTAGTTATCGTTCCTTCATGCTATCTAGCACAGATGTATTGGAGGTTGAAAATTTAATAGCGCAACTTCAAAGTGGCCGGGCTGTAGGCGCCGATAATATATCTGGCGATTTTATCAAAATTTTTAGGGATGTTCTAACTCCGCCTATTACATTTCTCTGTAATATGGCCCTCACCCAAGAAGTCTTTCCAGATGCATTTAAACTAGCAGTTGTACATCCTATTCATAAGGCAAGCGATAAAAATACCGTGTCCAATTATAGACCTATATCTATTTTACCTGCCTTATCTAAAATTCTGGAGAGACTAATGAACAACAGGCTGATGAAATACTTGGATCATATTAAGTTTCTGTCTTCATCTCAGTATGGATTTCGCTCTGGTATTTCTACAAATAAAGCTGTCCTCAATTTAACCAGTCATTAAACGCATTTGGACAGTAAACAGAAGGTCGTGGGCGTGTTTTTGGATCTTGCTAAGGCCTTCGATACCATCTCTGTGCCTCTGCTGACCGCAAAACTGGAGAAGATAGGTTTGAGAGGCCCACAAGTGCCCCTTTTCAAAAGCTATTTAACTGTTCGACACCAGCACCTCAAGGTCGGTGATTGGATGAGTGACGCACTGCCTCTTGATTACGGGGTGCCTCAGGGCAGTATTCTCGGCCCTACGCTATTTCTGGTTTATATAAATGACTTATGTCAAATAAACTTACCAAACGGAGCCATCTTTGCGTACGCCGATGATACTGCCCTGATATTCCATGGGCCTACATGGGAGAGAGCTTTTCATTTGCTCAGTCAGGATTAAATGTGATTACAAGATGGTTAGCAAGAAACCTTCTCGCAATAAACGTTGATAAAACAATATATCTACCGTTCTCATTGTCAACATCCGGAATAGTGTCTGCCTCCTCTCACTCCCTGGTCGCTCACAGACGATTATCTAATGAAACGACCTGTACTTGTCCTTCTATTTCGAGTTTAAATAATGTTAAATATCTAGGAGTATTTATTGATTTCGTCCTCTCTTTTCATCATCATATAGACACTTTGATTTCGAGACTCCGCAGACTAATTTTTGTTTTAAAAAATCTTCGTAACGTTGCCAACATAGAAACAATAAAACAAGTTTACTTAGCACTTTGCCAATCGCTGATCGGTTATTGTGTTGTGTCATGGGGCGGTGCTACGAAGACCCATTTCTTAAAACTAGAACGTGCTCAAAGAGTAATACTAAAAGTTGGATGGAGTCTTCCTTACCGGTTTGCAACTGCGGATCTTTATAAATTGACTAAAGTCCTATCAGTCCGCCAGCTTTATATTCGGGAACTTTTGCTTACTAAACATGCACAAACTCCTTATGATTTTTCCAAACTAAGTATTAGGGCTAAGGCGCAAATATGCTGTATGTTCATTAATTGCTGTAAACTCTAGGTTGGCTCAACGCAGCTATAATTTTCTGGGTGGTTTTGTCTTTAACAACGTTAATAAAATCTTAAACATTTATCCCATGTGTTCCTCAAATTGTAAAAAGACTATAACCGACTGGCTGCGCTCCCTAAACTATGATGATACCGAGTCTCTAATATCTTTAATAAACTGATGTTTTAATATTTGCTATGACAATTGTAACGGTTGTACTCGCACACTGACATACACAATCACACATTCACACACACACACTATACAGGCTCGCAAATAATTACTAACTAACCCTTTATATATTGCATGTTAGAAATAAGAAGTATAAAGAAATTAAACGGTTACAAAGAGAGAGTAAATAGGTACATCCTATTTACTCTCTCTTTGTAACCGTTTAATTTTACACCTAAATATTATTGCTACTTTTAATAAAAATAGTGTTTCTGTGTTTTGGAGGGAGCCTGGAGATTTGTTATATAGGCCTTAGAGCTGTAGTGTAGTGTAGTGTGTATCTAGTATCTACGAGTATGTGTGCATATGTAACCAAACTATATAATCGTGTACATTCTAAAATAAAGGAGAGTATTATCTGGACAGTCGTGACTATCATTTGACTCCTCAAATACCTTTGTCCTTACATGGCGACCCTGCCTCTCGCCGCTGCGCGCGTGTGGTCGCGAATTCGACACCTCCATACTATATGCGGATTGTAGTTTTAAAACAAAAAGTGAGTTCAAGTGAGCTCAATTGAAGATGAGTTATAAAAATCATTTATTAGATTTATAATAACGTTCGCAAGTTCGAACGTTCGCAAGTTCGCAAGGTCGAGTTTTCTTCAAGCAAGTTTAAAAATGGGAGGTTCGCAAACTAAAGAAGAAACCTTGGTGGTTCAGAATTCAGCGGGAGGAACTAATACTACACAGTTGGAGGAGGTAAAATTCCACATTTCCACTATCTCCATTCTACTGACTATAGTGGTGCTGGTTCATGGACTCGGCGGACTCTATTTTTTGTTGCGCATGTATCGGCGTAGCCACATACGCTGGATTAATCAAGAGATTTATAACAGTGCCATATTAAGAAGATCTGGTGCTAGACAATCTGGCCGTCCTCCAGTAAAAGTAATACCGAAGGGCGACATAGTTTGAAAACATGTATAAAAAATAATAATAATAATAGAAATACTCGTAAGTGAAAAGTGAAAAAAAAAATTTTAAAAAAGTGTGTAGTGTAAAAAATATATAATACTAGCTGACCCGGCAAACGTTGTTCTGCAATACTAAAAAAAAAAGTTTGAAAAATAGATGTTGGCCGATTCTCAGACCTACTGAATATGTATGCAAAATTTGAGAAGAATCGGTCAAGCCGTTTCGGAGGAGTACGGTAACTAACACTGTGACACGTGAATTTTATATATTAGACTAGCTGCCCCGGCAAACGTTCTTTTGCCATACAATTCTGTGTAAAAATCAACAACAAAAAATTTCATCAAAATCGGTCCAGCCAATTGTGAATCTAAACTATCCTCAAACCCCCTTGAATACACACAACAAATTTCATCAAAATCGGTCCAGCCGTTTAGGAGGAGTTCAATTACAAACACACGTACAGAAGATTTATATATATACTAGCTGGCCCGGCAAACGTTGTTTTGCCAAACTAAAAAAAAAGGTTTGAAAAATAGATGTTGGCCGATTCTCAGACCTACTGAATATGTATGTAAAATTTGAGAAGAATCGGTCAAGCCGTTTCGGAGGAGTACGGTAACTAACACTGTGACACGTGAATTTTATATATTAGATTAATACAGTGTTCGGCTATATACCTATATATTAAATTCGCATAACAACGGGCTTCGTAACATGGACTTTGAACTGTAGCTTTTAAGTGTATAATGAATGATTAAACGAACTTACCTGTACGTGACGTTCTATCATTATTATATGAGGAATTCTTTCGAAGATAATTTATCAACAACTTGTAGTATGCATTCTTCATACTCGCAAAGTCACACTATATTTGAGCCTAAAATAAAAAGTAAATCAATGTCATAAGTATCTACCCTATCCATGCCATCTACCCTATCTTCATTTAGTTTAGAGTAAGTTCATTTAGTTAAATTATCTTCGAAAGAATTCCTCATATAATAATGATAGAACTTCACGTACAGGTAAATTCGTTTAATCATTCAATATATTACGGAAATTCTTTCTCGATAATTTATTAACAACTTGTAGACGTTTAGAGAATAAATACCCATTGTGAATTTTTTATTATTTGAAACTGAGATCCAGTTACAGGTACAAAATATATGCCTTTAAATAATAATTATAAGATAAACAATCCGCGAAAACTATAATATAATGCTCCTAGCAAATAAGTATACACAGTTATGTATCCGCATGGTCACTTCAATCGAACACATCATGCAAAGAACTGGCAACTGCGAGCAATCGTATTTAAACGGTTTACTTGAAACCTAATGAGAGTTAGCATTATTAAAATGATACGGATGATATAGGTGCGTGTATCAAAAATTTCTTCCCCAGATATAATTTTAAATTACGGGTTTATGTATAGAACAGCAGAACCAAAAGGGTCTAAAAGTTACTCCTCTGAGTGGTCTTCTAAATATCCAAAAGAAGTTTGTACTCACTGTGTAAGTTCAAGTACTCATTGTGTAAATGTTTTTATTTTAACTTATATTCAAATGGTATTACATAATAACGTAAACGTTTGGGTTTAATAAACTCAAAATTGATTACTAAAATAGCAAATACAACATAATTTTATAGAATTTGTATTTGTTTAGTTTCTCTTTACTATATATAATACGAAATACGCATCGTTACAGATGTCTATACACTATAGTCTCTGCCTACCCCCATTGGAACGTGGCGTGATTATTATGATGTTGATGGAATACGGAACTGTATACGAAATCTCTTGAGTCCTATTATACTTTTATTATTTTACTATAATTGTACTATACAAAATGTTAAAAAAAATTATTATTGTACTATACTATATGTTATGAACCAAACGATTAACCTGCCATGTTAGGTATGCTCATGAACATATGTTGAATGGTCGTGTAGCACCGCGACCGATGGCACCACCGGCGCCGACGCCGCGGGCAACGAGCGCGCTCGCGCCGGTTCACGGCGGTGACCGGCGCGTCCTTCAGTCATAAAACCTTATTGCAAGCGAATTCACGTGCAGTTGTGGCCCGTTGTCACGTGGTTTGCGGCGGTTTTAAGTGTTAGAATTGTTATCAATAAATTGATTGTTGATAAAACTAATTATCCTTGTTGTGTGAAAAATGAAATGTAAATTTGCCGTCGCGAAGTTTCGCCTGTTGTACGGCATGAGTGTACCATAAAACCTAGTTAATTTTGTGTGCCTATTTTTAATACAAATTGAACTATTTGACGAGTGGATAATTGTGATAGCGTAATTGCATTGGGACGATTGATAAAAGTTCACCGCTTGAGTCGAGCCAGCGTGGCCATTTGAGGACTTCAAGAACTCGTGTTTTCTCCCTGGAAAAAGCTAAGTACACTTGATTAGCCTTTCTACTTAATGTTGGCCAATTTTTTGTAGTTATTTAATTAAGCTATAGCTAGGGTTGACACGGTGAAGATTGTGTTGAAGACGAAGAAAGGGTGAGTTTATAGTAATAGAAATTTTGTTAACGCTGTGAATCGCAGCCTTTATGTTCGTTCGTTGTGAACCTGAGAAATATCACGCTTCCACTTAAACTATAAAATTAAACACCAGGTTGGACGCAACACTATATATTATTATTATTTTTAGGTGTATTTGTCGTGTGCGTCGGTTAGAGGATAAAATGAAATACGTCCGGACTTGAACGGCGTTTATTTGCGACTCAATATATTTGATATAGTTATGGCTGATATAGGTAAGGAGAACAATCGTTTCTAAATATTCCTAATACTGCTGACACGCATAGTGTTGCATACAATGAGTCCATACATGGTATATTTGTGTATAATAAATTAGCCGGCGAGCAAACAATAGGCCCATACATACTGTAATAAATATATTTGTATATAATAACTTAGGTGGCTAGTACAATGGTCTCTATGCATTCGTAGACCTGTTGACATACGTCTACTTGGAAACAATGAATTCATACAATGTGTCCCTACATTATTATACTGTAGGAAAACATTGTATGAATTCTTTGTTTGCAAGTAGACGTAATGTCAACAGGTCTACGAATACATAGAGACCATTGTGCTAGCCACCTTAGCCACCTAAGTTAATATAAACAAATACATTTATTACAGTATGTATGGTCCTATTGTTTGCTCGACGCCTAATTTATTGTATACAAATATATTATGTAGGAATTCATTGTATGCAACACTCAGCGTATCAGCAGTTTTAGGAATATATAGAAACGATTGTTCTCCTTACCTATATAAACTAATATTATATTAAATATATTGAGTCGCAAATAAACGCCATGCAAGTCCGGACGTATTTCATTTTATCCTCCAACTAACTACACGTCAATTATAACCCTAAAGTGGTGAACCCGACGTGATTGATTGTGTTAGAGACAATTTTTTTTTAAAGTAATACCGGACAAAGATATTGATTAACAACATGGAGAAACCTGAAGTTCTTGTTGCCAGTCTTATTAGCAACAATGGAGACAGCGCCCTAGCAGCCATAACCGTATCTTCACGGATTGCGAAGTTCTGGGTGGACCAAACGCGACTCCGGTTCATCCAGTTTGAAGCCGTTATCGAAAACCAGAGGGTCTGTGACGAAGCAAAGTTGAATCTCGTCGTCACTAAACAACCGCCTTATAGTTTGCGACAGACAGACAGGTATGCAATTTTTAATAGACACTGGGGCTAATTTATCAGTGATTCCTGTGTATAAAAATAGTTTGTGTGATCGTACCGATAAAAAGTGGAAATATAACTTGTGCGCAGCAAACGGAATTTTAACTAATTAACTTATATTTTTATGTGCTTATAATTTACTACAAATATTCAACACAAAAGTGGTAGTGATAATGTTATCGCGAACACTCGCGTGCCGAGACCCTTATTTGTCCGTCAACACTCGAATTTGAAGATAGCAATAGCGCAACGGTCGGACAAAGAACTGACGAAGCTGTTAGCTGATAAGAACGATAGTTTATGATTCAAGCGCAATGTTTTGCCGGATGCTTTTAATGAGCTTACGTGTGAGTTTTTTTACGAATAGTGTTACGCCTTATCTACCTACGGAGTTTAGGAAAAAGGCATTTCACTCTGTATATGATTTATCTCACCCAGGTATACGAGCGACTACAAAATTAGTTGTGTCCAAGTACTTTTGGCCGAATATGAATGTAGACGTTAGGAATTGGACCAAAACCTACATTCAATGCCAAAGTTCGAAGGTTATTCAACATACAGTGTCGGGACTAGGAAAATTTGAGGCGTGTGACCGGTTTAAACGAACATATCCACGCTTACAATGTTGGACCGCATACGACAGCGGCTAGTGGTCATAGATACCGACTTACGGTGATAGATGGGGCAACAGGTTGGCCTGACGCTTTTGAATTAAAAGATATCAGTGCCGTAACAGCAGCCAAGAAGAAGAAATCTAAGAATGTATTACCTAGTGATAAGCCCTTAAGTCGTACCACGCGCAGTAGGAGATTTGTCAAACGACCGATAAGATTTTTACTTTAGCTTATCGTATATCATTGCGACTATTTTGTTAGAAAGTTGTAAGTTTATGTATTTTAATGTGCTTTTATTAGTTTTAAATACTTAACTGTCTCAGTAAGGTATAATAAATCTATATGTATTCAATGACTTAGATTATATTTTTTTCTATATCATAAATATGGTAATGAGTTTGAGTATGGTATTGCGAAATGAATTTTCAGCTTATTTAGTAAACACTGTTTTTATTATTTTTGCCTTATATAAATTTTACATATTGTCCGAGTTTACTGTTTGTTTTATTGTTTGGTTATATTATAAGTGCATTCAAGCATTTCTTTTAAGGGGGAGGCTACTGTAGGAACACATTGTATGAATTCTTTGTTTGCAAGTAGACGTAATATGTCAACAGGTCTACGAATACATAGAGACCATTGTGCTAGCCACCTTAGCCACCTAAGTTAATATAAACAAATATATTTATTACAGTATGTATGGTCCTATTGTTTGCTCGACGCCTAATTTATTGTATACAAATATATTATGTAGGAATTCATTGTATGCAACACTCAGCGTATCAGTAGTTTTAGGAATATATAGAAACGATTGTTCTCCTTACCTATATAAACTAATATTATATTAAATATATTGAGTCGCAAATAAACGCCATGCAAGTCCGGACGTATTTCATTTTATCCTCTAACCAGACCACACGTCAATTATAACCCTAAAATACTATACAAAATTAAAAAACTGGCACCTAGCCACTTTTTTAATTTTGTCGATATATCAATATTTTTCAAATTAACTATCGAAGCTGAAATCGATATTTTTATAATCGATACTTTTTTCGTTTCCGACATCCCTATGAACATCCTTACTTCTTATAGCCCAATCCCTAGAGCATTAATGCAACAGGAGCTGATATTACAAACAAAAAAGCAACCCACACGCTGAAAAAGGTACAAGATGAATGTGCATGCTCATTAAGGGACACTGTTGTCTCGTAGTGTGCGCGAGGTGATTTTGAGCGGGGCGTGCGTAGCGACCTATGAAATTACGTTATCGTGTTTGTTTTGTGTGCATTGCTCCGCACTCCCCCCCGACATGGCAGTATATTTGTTAAAGAAAACAGACCCCGTTTTCCAATCAGAGCACAATAGCGCATTAAGCGGCACAATGCTCAACGTTGAGTGTTTCAATTACAGCATCGCATCGCACAATCGAGCATCTCAAAAGTGATGCGTGCAATCCATACCAACTTCAACGACAGAAAATTAACAAGTATTTTTTCTTTAAATTGGCATTGATTGAAATTTTATTTATATATTATCGTTAGTAATATTATTAATAGTTAAAAAAAAAATTAAGGCTTTCGTTTCGTCGGAGTTTTCTGGAATGATTCAAAGTTAATTCAAGCTGTGTTAAAAAATAAATAAATATAAGTATGGATGAAGGTATAAACAATGACTTTTATAATGTGATGTGAATACAATGTTTATTTTAGAATTTTTTTTTACACTTAACTTAGCGCACTCTGCTGGCGCATTTTAAAACTAATTCACGTTCCAATTAAGAGGATACCAAAATAGCTTCGTGCATTCTTCTATGTACGAAGTTTTCATTATTTTTCATTATTCTTTATATTTATATTGTTTTCATTATTCTTTAGATTGAATGGCTAGAGCTCTAATTTTTAAGTATTTGTTTTTCAATATATGATCTAGGATCGCATAAACTCAGAAAGGCGATTGAAAAAAGTTTTCTCAATAGAAAATCTTGGCGAAACAACCTCTCTAATTTTTTATTTTTTTCATTTGTCGGTCTATTATCGCGTATTAACTAATGAAATAACTTTAAAAACATAGGTAACTAATATGTATAGAAACACGTGGATCAGAATTAAAATATATTTAGTAGATTTTGAGTAAATAGGAAAAGTATCCCTAATTCTTCATTTTCTGTGCCTACTGGCTGTGTTTATTTATTTATTTATTTATTTATATTTGGGAAACAAACAGATATAATATGATACATAATAAAAACATAAATAGAATTAACATTATCCAAAAGCAGCTTCCACAGATATGTCTACAAACAGCGCCAGTTATTAACAAAAAATAATACATGAATGTGACAAAAATAAAAATTAAAAGTATAAGATGAAATATTATGATGATAAAAATAAAAATGAAAATACATAAATCAGATTATTCTCTATAAATATGGTAGTTACTAGATTATCTGTGAGCTAGACGATCGTGAACGGACCTCTTGAAGCAAGGTAAGGAAAGATGAAAAATATCCACATCATCACCAGCATTGGTTCCGATGAGGTTGTCATATGAACGACAAGCTCTTAAGACATAGGAATTTTGTCCATAGTTAGTTCTTGTATAAGAAACAGGAAATAAGGGTCTTCTGCGGGTATTAATTCGTGGACATCTAAAACTTATCCTATTCAACAGGTAAGGGGAGTCCACTTGATTACGAATTATTTTATATAAAAATAGTATGTCGCGAGCGGCTCTTCTTGTTTCTAAGGATGGTAAGCGAGCAATACTGTCAGAGTTACATTTCTGCTTTCTCCATGCAATATGCTTATACAGTTTATTTTGAATTTTTTCTATATGGTCGATATAAATTCTATATTGAGGATTCCAAACTATAGATCCATACTCAAGTATGGGTCTAACAATAGACTTATAAAGCAATAATAACGTGGATAAATGTTTAAATTCCTTTGTCATCCTCAAAACGAATCCCAACATACGGAAAGCCTTGTTCACTACAGATGTTACTTGGCTATCAAAAATTAATTTGCTGTCCAATTTGACACCTAGGTCCCGCACCTCATTGACTCTCTTTACATTTTCATCATTTATTTTGTAATCAAATATTATATAATTATTCTTTCTCGTAAACGTTATTACATTGCATTTCTTAACATTGAGATATAGGGTATTTTCCTTACAATAGTTACATAATTTGTTCATATCATTTTGTAGTTCTTCACAATCACTAACAGCTTTTATTATTTTAAAAATTTTTGTGTCATCTGCATATAGCAAAACATTTGATTGATTAAAATTGGTAATGACATCGTTGATATATAAATTAAACAAAAGAGGTCCGAGGTGCGAGCCCTGAGGTACGCCCGAAGTTATGGGTATAAATGTGGAACAGTAACCCTTTATAGCAACAGCTTGGCTGCGGTCTCTCAAATAAGATTCCAGCCACCTAAGCAGATCGCCATGAACGCCGATGCTTTCAAGCTTACGTAGAAGTGTCTCATGACAGATTTTATCAAAAGCTTTTGAATAATCCGTATAAATGACGTCAACCTGAAAGCCTTTGTCCATTGCTGTGGTTACGTAATCCAAAAATTCGCACAAATTAGTCTCCGTAGACCTACGACTCATAAAACCGTGCTGATGAGGTATTAATATTTGCCTTAATAGGGCTAGTGTTAAGACGATACCAAAATAGCTTCGTGCATTTTTCTATGTACGAAGTTTTCATTGTTTCTTTAGATTGAATGGCTAGAGCTCTAATTTTTAAGTATATGTTTTTTCAATATATGATCTAGGATCGCATCAACTCAGAAACGCGATTGAAAAAAGTTTTCTCTATAGAAAATCTTGGCGAAACAACCTCTCAATTTTTTTATTTTTGCATTTGTCGGTCTATTATCGCGTATTAACTAATGAAATAACTTTAAAAACATAAGTAACTATTATATATAGAAACACGTAAATCAGAATTAAAATATATTTAGTAGATTTTGAGTAAATAGGAAAAGTATCCCTAATTCTTCATTTTCTGTGCCTACTGGCTGTGTTAATATGTACGTGGTAATGAAGAAGCGCGGGAATCTTGAAATTTGGCGGTCGCGTTTTTTCTGATAAAAATTATTTTCTTGTGAATAAGTATTTATTTTCTTGTATATAGTAGTAAAAGTGTGTAAATTTTATAAAGTAGTGTGTAAATATATAGTTAGTATTTTTAAGTAGCTGTTATTTAGGTAAGTTTTTTTTATGTATTAATATGGGTGACCCAGAAGACCCAGGGGGAACAGCCCCCGATATTGGTTACGTTGTAACTATATCTAATAATGCCTCGAATACGGAAAGCATGGACACTGACTGCTCCATAGTCAGTGCAGGCGGTACTGTTAAGCGTCGAAAACTTTTATCTCGCAGATCAGGATGTAGACACTGTAATAAACGTAGACGCAAACATGGCGACAAGAAATTTAACGACACGGTTGATTGTGAATGTTTTTCGGAATCACAAAAAATTACAAATAATGAAATGCCTCCTCCCAATAAACCAATCGCAAAGAATACAGAAACACATTCAGTTCATATACCTGTTGGAAGACTGTCATATGTGAATACCGATGTCTCACCATTCGTTATTCATATACAAAAAAAAACTACATCTCCTGATGATAGCACATCTCTTCATCCTATGGTGTTTGGAAGATTTTTAAAAAATTACTGCTTTAAAAATATCATTAACGGCAGCCTTAAACGTATTGGTAGAAACAGATTAACCATAGAATTTAATTCCTATTTAGATGCTAATGAATTTTTAACCTCTCCACACCTTGAGACAAATAATTACAAGGCATTCATTCCCACCTTTTCAGTCACCCGGATGGGTGTAGTAAGAGGAATTCCTGCAGACTGGTCCGAGGATGATATCGTTAACAATATTACACTTCCCTATGGTTGTGGTAATATACTGAAAATTAGGAGACTGAAAAGGAAACTTATTGTAAATAATATCTCAGAATTAAAGCCCACTGAGTCAGTGGTAATAACATTTGACGGTCAGACATTACCTAAACATGTGTATATGTGTTACAATGCTCTTCCTGTTCAATTATATATTTACCCAACCGTCCAGTGCTATAATTGCTGCCGGTTTGGTCATGTGAAAGTTCAGTGTCGTTCGCTGCCCAGATGCTTCAAATGTGGTCTTGATCACTCAGGTGATAGTTGTGATGTAGAGGAGGAAGATTGTCGTTGTGTACTCTGTAAAGGTTTCCATAAAGCAACTAGCAACAAGTGCCCTGAATTTCAGAGGCAAAAATCTATTAAAGAATCTATGGCGAAAAGTTGCATATCATACTCAGAAGCTTCCAAGTTATATGCACCAATATCCAAAATCTCATATGCTGATGCTTTAATTTCTTCTAAGTCTCCACAAATACCATCAAGTCCTCAAAAAGTAACATCTTCTTATCTCCAACCAAACCATTCTTATAAAAAAACAGTTTTTCTCAAAAATAAACAAAAACCTAAAACTACTTCAGGTTATGATGTTGGTGCATATAAGGCTTTAACTAAAGATTATGATATGCAAACATCTTCAAAAGGATCTGCTCTTATGAACATAGGTAAAGAAGAATTAACTGATACATCATTGAAAGAATTAATAATAGCTTTATTAAACACTTTGAATCACTCTAAATTTATTCAACCGTCCAACGCTGCCCATATAAGTAATGAAAACTTGCATTTACAAAGTCCAAACAAAAATGGACAACACAAACAAGGTCCTTCAGTGGAACTGTCGTAGTGCTCCGTCTAAAAAGTCAGAAATTATACATTTAATTAATAAATACAATCCATTTATTTTCGCTCTCCAAGAGACATGGCTTAAACCAGATTTCCCATTCAGGTTATCTGGTTACGCCTGTCTTCGAGAGGATCGTTTTGATGGGTACGGCGGTGTTGCCCTACTCATTAAACGAAATCTCCATTTTACTCATTTTCCGATTGACAATCATAATAGTAATTTCTCTATAATTGCTGCCATTGTAAATAAAATATGTTTTGTTTGCATTTACATTCCACATCCGTCTTCCTTAATATTTAATGAAATTAATAACATTTTGTTAACTCTTCCTAAACCTTTCGTTTTACTGGGTGATTTTAATTGCCAACATCAGTCTTGGGGAAGTTCTTCAAATTATTTTGGCAATTTGATTTTAGATTTATTGGACATACATAATCTCTGTTTATTAAATTCGGGATCACATACTCGTCGCACTGCCCCGAATGAAGGAAATAGTGCTCCTGATCTATCTATCAGGGCCCTGAGTCGGGTATTTCAACGGTGTCACAACTGTACCATTATTGTACCATTATGGTGCAATAGTAAAGTTTTTGGTAGTCTACTATTAATGTGTCGTCATAACGACTTCATCATTGTCTTACAATTGTCAAAGTGACATAAATTGCTAGTCTCGTACACAACTGCTTCACAATTGCAATTCAATGACTGAAATGTTTCGGTAGTCTGCTATTTTGAATTTGACAGTAATATTTTTAAATTGTCCTGTGTCGACAGATTGCCATAAATAAAAAATAGATAGATAGAAATATTAGAAATTGTTCTTTGTAATTTATTGCAATTTACTAATCTCCTAAACTTCACATTGCTTTTTATACTAATAAATAGTATGTACAAATATATTTAAACGAAGTCTAGCATGATTAAATGTTTAAATTTATTAGTAGTTTTTCGAAAATCACTTCATCTAACGCATTTTTTAAAAACGGCAACACATACATACCATTCTAACACAATCCATAGATAAAAGAGACCGAAAATTCAATGCATAGATAAAAGAGATCGACAATTCTATTACCATTGAAAGACCGTTATGACGGCATATAGCAGACTACGGATATTTGACTTCAATTGCAACGGTATCGTGCCGGTATTGTGCCGGTATGACAATTGTTCCAAAATAGTGGACTTGAGCACCTGCTCAAGCAATCTAGCTTCGCAAATATCATGGCAATGCCTGTCTCTTTCGTATGGCAGTGATCACTTTCCTATTATTCTCTCTTTCCCTTTTCTTAAGATACCTAGATGTACTCCTTATTCTCCTCGTCTTAAATATAAATTAATAGATGCAGATTGGAGTTCTTATAACACCCATTTAAACGACAAGATAGCCCAACTACCAGACGTCACTCGTAATAATGTGTGTAATTCTGCTGAGGCGCTGTCAAAGGTACTGATATCCACTGCAAATGAAATATTTCCTGTCAAAAATAGTTGTTTAGGTTTCATTCCATCTCCTCCTTGGTGGGATAAGGAGTGTACGGAAGCTATTAAGAAAAGAAAAGAAGCCGAACGTAATTTTGCTCACTTCTCGTCCACTGAAAATTTTGATATCTTATCCTGTTTAATAACTCAGACTCGAAAATTATTTAAAAAAAAGAAATTTGACAGCTGGAAAACATTTTGCGCATCTGTTTCTCCGGAAACAAAACCTTCTCTTGTCTGGAAAAATATTAGAAAATTTAGATCTGCCTATAAAGACCCGACCTTGAAAATGCCTGTTTCACTTCAGAACCAGTTTTTAGATAAATTAGCTCCACCCACAGTCTCAGAACAATTATTATTACCTCATCTAACTTCGATTTCCAGTAACCTTTCTGGTCTTAATGCTCCTTTCTCTCTCTCTGAACTTAAGGGACTGCTATCAAAATTAAAAGACTCTTCTCCGGGTATGGATGGTATTCCTTATTCTTTTATTACTCACTCCTCCGACGAAACTCTTTGTTATTTCCTAAATATTATAAACACTGTTATGATAACAGGCGAAATTCCCAACTCGTGGAAATCGCAATTAGTAATCCCGATTTTAAAGCCCAACAAAAGTTCTTCCCTTGTCTCCTCCTATCGCCCGATCGCCCTTTCATCATCATTAATGAAAATTACTGAGCATCTTGTAAAAAACCGTTTGGAATGGTTTATCGAACATCACAATTTATTGACTAATAATCAATTTGGGTTTAGGAAAGGCAGAAGTACATTAGATAGTCTCAGTATTTTTGTTACCGATATACGTCTAGCTTTCTCTAAAAATGAATCAATAGTGGCTACGTTCTTAGACGTTTCTGCGGCGTACGATAATGTTAATTTAACAATCTTGTACAAAAAACTGATTTCCTTAAACGTCCCTATTATACTTATAAATTTCATTATAAATTCTCTAAGTAATAGACATATATATTTAGATGGTAGTTCTTTAAATCCGAGAGTTGCCAATAAAGGTCTTCCCCAGGGATCTGTTTTAAGCCCTATTTTGTATAATTTATATGTTTTTGATTTAGAAAGTTCTCTTGATCCGGATGTATCAGTCCTTCAATATGCAGATGATCTCGTTTTATATTATTCTCACCACTCTACCAATCAAGCTTGCGCCACTATTAACAACTGTCTAATTAATCTTAAATGTTGGATGGACTCTAATGGGTTAGAGATTTCTTCTCAGAAGAGTAGTTCCATTCTTTTTTCCAGAGATCGCCTTCCGCCTCCTATTAACATTTATTACAATAATGATCTAATTAAACCTCAAATAAGTGTTAAATTTTTAGGTGCTGTCCTAGATTCCAAACTCTCTGGAATCCCTCATTGTGATTATATTGCAATGAAATGTGAAAAATCCATTAATATACTAAGGTGCCTATCTGGTGTATGGTGGGGAGCTCATCCGTACTCCTTAAAGTTGCTTTATAATGCAATTATTAGAAGCCTTCTTGATTATGGTACTTTCTTATTAGAACCGGGCAATAATAAAGCTTTAAACCGTTTAAACAGCATTCAATTAAAAGCCCTAAGAATAGTATCTGGTGCAATGAAATCTTCTCCGTCAAATGCGTTACAGGTAGAACTAGCTGATCCTCCTCTAAATTTACGTCGCCAATACTTAGCAGATAAATTTTTATTCCGTTGTTTTCAGCTTTCTAACCACCCACTGCGTTATAAACTCCAATTACTTCAAGATCAAATCAATAGTTCTTCATATTGGCGCCATAAAAATCTTCCATGTCTTATCAAAAGCTTTCAAAAGCATAATTCCTTGCAGGCACCTACATATAGTTCATCGTTGTATCCCCTTTACTGCGCTTCCTACGAATCTCTAGTGATCACTCCAAATATTCATCTGTCGCTAGGTATTGATAAAGCTGATTGTTCAGCTCCATCTTCATTTCAATTTGTCGTAAATACTAAATGGCCAAACTGGCATCATATATATACTGATGCTTCTATAACAGTCACCGACGGTTGCACTGGCGTAGGAGTTTATCATCATCAATATAACATTGTCCAAAAAATTTAATTACCACCGGAAACTTCAGTATTCACAGGAGAATGCTTTGCGTTGTTAAAATCAATAGAATACGTTTTACTCATGAAATTAAATAATACTATAATCTTTTCGGATGCTAAAAGTTCTCTTCAGACCTTAATGAGATTTCCTTTTTCACATCATAAAACTATCTTTCCAATAATAATCCAAATCAGAGAATTACTGTATAGTTGTCTCAAACACAATTATACGGTGATTTTTGCTTGGATTCCAGGCCATTCTAATATTCCTGGCAATGTTAGAGCTGACAGCCTCGCTAAAGATGCTATCGATACTGGCGATGTGTTTCCGTATTTAAATTATTACCACGACCTGGCTGCTTTACCTTCATTATATTTAAAAACTTCATGGGACCAGGAATGGTATAATAGCTGTAAAAATAAAGGAAAATATTATTCACGTATTCAACAAAACATCCTCAATAAACCGTGGTTTTTTAAATTCAAACTAGGAAAACGTGCTACAAGTAGCCTGGTGCTCAATTCCACTATTTTGGAACAATTGTCATACCGGCACAATACCGGCACGATACCGTTGCAATTGAAGTCAAATATCCGTAGCAGGGTCTGTTATCTTGCCTACATTCGTTTTTGACCGTGCACACATACAAATCTTTGCGTGTGTTCGTCGTGCAAGTATACCACATAAAAAAATTTACCATTAATTAATTAAAATACTGGCAGCACTGGCCTATGACAGCCGTTAGTTCTTTGTTTTGTTTGTATTCTGTGGTCTGTTATGTTTTGAATCTTTGCTTTGATCATTGATGTAATTTTTGTGTCAGCCAATAACTAAAAGAAGAAGAAGAATTTTTGTGTCGTCGTCGTTATTGCAATTTAATAGCACGCCACTTAATCTGTTCTGTAACTTGTGTGTTCTATTACATTTTACGAAAGGACGTTTTAGTTTAGGTTTATTATTAGGTTATTTTTTATTATATCAGATGTCTTCCAATAACTATAGAAAGTGCGCTAAGTGCGGGAGAACACGTGCTGAGGATCCGTCGGTAACCTACCATAGGTTTCCAAATCCAGGAACCTCTAACCTTATCAAGTAAGTAACATATATTTTAATGAAAAGTCATCTCTAGTCATTTAGGCAGGGACTTAGTGTAAGTTTATCAGGTATGTACAATGGAACGTGTATGTGAAATGAAGAAACTAATGGCTGTTGTCAACAATTGTTACAGTTTGCGGATTTGCTTCCTGCTCAGGACAAATATTTGTAATATTTGAAAAAAGATGATCTTTTAAATTTTAAATCTGCTATTTTCAGTACTAATTAGTTATCATATCTTTTCAGGGCTCGTGCATGGGCTGAGTATTGTTGGCCACAAGAAGATTGGACTCATGCCACTTTACTTTCACTGCATACTAAAAACAGAGTTTTATGCGGGAGACATTTTAGTTCATCTCAGTTTTATGATAATAAGAGGCAAAAACTGATAAAATTTGCAATTCCTGATTCACACGAAGTTATGAAGCTATTAAGTGACCGTGAAAATGTGTTTAATCAGGTTCGCTTACCTATTATAGTTTATTGCCATTGCTATTTTTATAATTCAGTGATTATAGAGCAAGGTACATCTCAGTATTTCATTAATGCATTTTATGTTCCTATTTTCAGAATGTACAGAACCTGGATGATGAACCATCTGTCATGCTGCTTGTTTCAAAAGATAAAGCTTCACCAATTTGCATAAAACAGGTAATGGCTTATTTTTACCTGAAGCTATGTCAAATTGAGTATTACTAATTTGGTATTTAAAAAATATTTTTAGGTTGTTATTCTTTCACGATATTTTATTCCTTTTAAATAACAGTGTTATTTAACATAGGTAATGGCTTACATATTTGTGGTTGCGTGATCCTTAATTAATTTTGATGAATTAATTTATGTGAAACTAATTTAATATCAGTGATTATTTTTTTAATTTCCTTGCCATATACCCACAGGAATCAGTTTCCTTACACATACTATGTACTATGTCCTAGGAAATATTAACCCTGTAATATTTTAATTTCAGATGTTAATACAAACCCCATTATTGGATACAGAAAGCAATATTAGTCAGCCTTCAAAAAGTGGAGTGATATCAGGACAACAAGCTTTTGAGAATGTTGTTCCAATATTGGAGAACCCTTGCAAGGAGCAGGTTAGATAAAATAGATATTAAATTTATATATTATAAACATACATATGTAATAACTTCAAAATTTTACAATATGTTAATAAAGATAATATGCATGTATAGGTAATTTATAGATTTAAGTACATAATATAATATGTAATGAACCTCGTAGTCGCATTGGGTCACAACCTGTAAAGATATGATGTATAAATAAAAACTTTGATTTTAATTTTCATACTATAAATTTAAAATAAATTCAATTTGCTTTGAGGTTCAAGCAACAAAGTCAGACAAACAACATTCATTTTAAATCATTTGTAGTGTGCACCCCAACACATCATCTCCCGACTTTTCATGCTTTAAAATGTTTTTTATTGTGATTTCAGAATGTACCTGTCATTTTGCCATCCTGTGACAAACAATATACGGAGAAATTCGCACGCAAGAAACGCAGTCCAATATTAACTGCCATCCATGTTGGTAAAGTTAGTGAAATGACGCCTAGAGAAGTAAAACTATACAACATTTGTAGGAATAAGATGCGAGAAATAATAAGGCTTCGAAAAATATTGAAGACTAAAAAGGGAAAAATAGAGCAAATTCTAAATGACGACAACATTAAAAAATTGTGTGACTTAAATATTAGCAATTCCTTTATAACATTGTTACAGAGCCAATTACAAAATTGTCCCAAGAAACCAAAAGGAAGAAGATACACTTTGAACCAAAAAATTATGGCTTTAGTAATTTACAAGAAGTCCCCAGCTTGCTATAGATTACTCAGGCGAATGTTTGCATTACCATCTCAATCCAGTTTAATGCAATTATTAAATAAAGTGCCTCTTAAACCCGGAATAAATAAACACATTTTCACCTCATTAAACAAAATGACACAGAGACAAAAAGATGAAGATAACATTTGCATATTATCATTTGATGAAGTGGCAATCAGAAAACACATAATATATAATTCTAAGTTAGATGAAATACATGGGTACCAAGATCATGGCAACCATGGCAGAGGCCAGGATATTGCTTCTAAAGCATTAGTATTTATGCTCCATGGGCTAAGAAAACAATGGAAACAGCCTATCGCATTTTATTTCTCACATACAATAAACGCCGACAGAATGACAGTCATTTTAAAAGAGGTAAATAAAATGACTTGTATTATTTATACTGAAAAAACATATTTATATTTATATATACATAATATATCTATTTTCGTTTCAGATGCTTACAGAGTGCTTTTCTGCTAATTTAAATGTGGTTGCCACTGTGTGTGATTTATCCACAGTAAATATTAAAGTTATTAAAACTTTAGGTTCAAGCACAAGAGAACCATTTTTTTCCCATGCTGGACGGGAAATTATAACGATCCTAGATCCTCCGCACCTATTAAAGTGTACACGAAATATGCTTATGAAGCATAATGTAGAATGCATTACTGATGTAAATTGCAATGGGCAAACGATCAAAGGTAACTAAATTCGACATTTTGTTATATTCTAATACTAGCTGCCGTCCGCAGCTTAACCCGCGTGAGATAGATTTTCGTTCACAATTTCATGGGTTTTAAGAGTGAGGAAACTATTTATTTTTCCAACATAAAAGTAGTCTAAGTTACTCCTTATAACATTATCTATCTGCCAGTGCCAGTCAAAAAAAGAAAAATCATAAAAAGCCTGTTAAAATTTAGACATTATAAACAGACACTTCAATTATATTTATTTGTTTGATGATAAAGTTTGAAGTTATCAAATCAAATGTTAATTCTTTAGTAATGTCTTTTTTATTTAAATTAGTGTTTATCTGCATCACAAATTAACTATCACATTATGATATTTATTACATATAGAAATTACTAGCTAACTTATTAGTCTAATTGTTCCAGTTGTGAGTTGAGGTTTTAATTTGAAATCATACATTAAATATTATCAATTTAGAAAATTTCTTTTAAGAGATGTGGAGCATATTCTAATGAAAATGTTTATTTCAGGTATAGCAAAATGGAGTCACATTAAAGAATTTTATACTTTAGATAAAAATAATCTAAACTTTGTTCATGCACCTGCATTAACGGACTATCATTTGCATCCAAATTCACAACAGCAAATGAGAGTTAAGCTAGCAGCACAAGTATTTAGCCATTCTGTTGCAGCTGGCATGATAACTAAGATCGCGCTAGGTAAGTGAATTTGGTTTAAATTATTGTTTAAACCACAGTTGCACTGCACATACACAATTAATCAATCATTTATTTGTGGGCAGTACACATAAATTTATTAATTTAGTCCTAAGTAACACTGTCTCTCATACTAGGTATTACGAGTAGCAAGGCAATTTATAGTTTAGACTATCTAACATCACACTATGAAGAGCAGAGCAATTAGTGTGTAACTGCAGACATGCGTATTGTAATGGAGACCCAGGGCGGAACGGGCTGTATTTCTTATATATATATGTATGTTTGTATGTGTATACATATATATGCATATATGTACATATATATACATATAGGCGAGGTGGGAAGGTCAGACAGAGCCATTACAATTTTTTTTTTTTTTTAAATCTATCTTTATTTTGTACTTTCTGTACATTTAATTATTTGCATCTTATTATTTTTTTTTTCAGGTGATCTACCAGCTGAGTCTCACGTTACTCAAACATTTGTCAAAAAATTTGATGAATTGTTTGACGCTGTGAATGCGGACAGTCCAGATTTAAGGAGAGGAAAAAAATACTCCACCAACATAACTGCACGTAGTTCTCATTTCGAGCTCTTTGTCGAGATGAGAAAATACATATCTTCAATGAAATATATTGGGAGTAAAAACAATCCCCCTTCTCAGGACGGATGGATCCACACAATGAATGCTATAGAAAAATTATGGAAAAAGTTAATTACGTTAGGTATTACTAGTCTTTGTACACGACGCCTTAATCAAGACTTGTTGGAAAATTGTTTCGGCTGCATTAGATACAGCTGTGGCTCAAACGACAATCCCACAGTACAGCAATTTATATCAGGTGTAAAAACTGCAATTATAAGCAATTTGAAACATTGTGGACAAAAAAGAAATTGCGAAGATGACACCGCTATACTAGCTGATAATTTATCATCTTTTCTGAATTCAAACTCACTATTTTTAAATAGTAAGTTTACAGTTGAAAAATCGGCATACATAGACGATGGTGATATGGAGACATTTATATCTGATGCAGTCGAATCTGTTGAACAGGGAACGCCAGAAGGTCAAGCTTGCGGATATGTATGTGGTTTCATTTTTAAAAAACTAAAAAACAAAGACTGCGTTGATTGCCGAAAAGCATTCTTAACTATAAATGAAGAAACCATACACATATTCACAAGTTTCAAAGAATATAGGGAAAGGCAATCTTTACATTACGTTTGTAAAGAAATGGTGTTGTGTGTAGAGACTATGGCTACAATAATAAATAGCTATTTGAAAACAAATGCATATCAAAAGCAGATATATATTAGTATTTTAGGTCTTCTAGAAAATGTAGATATGAGTTTTTTAAATGTATGTAATGAGCATTTAGAAACGAATGTGCATCATTTAAAAACTAGTACCTTTTTTATATGTGTAAAACGATTTTGCATTGTAAGAAATAGGCAAATGGAAGACGAAGACAAGAAAAAGTCCCTAGAAAGAAAATTGAAAATATTAAAAAATAAATAACTTAATGTTATTTATTCTTCTGCGGGAGACCGAAATCATGAAGTTAGTTACGATGCGCGGGGACACTGTTCATCCTAAAGTTAGCCAATCAACATTTTAGCAACTGTATTCATTAACTGACTCGGCATTAATTGCAAATAATTTATTAACTTTTTTAACGGGAACCATCCCTTCGTCGTGTGAACCAAACTCGTCTTCCTTCAAATTTGACGAAAATAAAGAGATGACAAATTTACTATCTGATGCAGTTGAAGCAGTTGAACAAGGGATATCCGAAAGTCAGGCTTGTGGATATGTGTGTGGTTTCATATTTAAAAGAATAAAATACAATGACTGCCTAGATTATTAGACTCAAGTCATGAGTCATTAAATTATGTTAACAAAGATATGGTGACGTGTGTAGAAACGATATCAACTATAATTAATGATTACATGAAAACAAATGCCTTTAGGCAACAACTTAAAATTAATGTTGTTAAAAATCTAGAATGTGTGAATTTTGTTTTTTTAAATAAATGTATAAATCATTTAGAATTAAATGAAAATCATTTAAAAATAAGCACATTTTTTATTGTAATTAAAAGATATTGTGTTTTAATTAATAGAGCTATGGAAGATGAAGAGAAAAAGAAAAGTTTTGAACGCAAAATGAAAATATTAAAGAATAAATAAAATAATAATATGATTGTTTTAATTACTTCCTGTAGGCAAGAATATGAAGCACGATCCTTAATAATATATTAAGGAACAATATATATTTAAAATGGTTCACGATCATAATATAATATATTATGATCGTGAACCATTTTAAATATATATTGTATTATAGTACAGCCAAGAGCAAATATTACAACGTTTGAAAGTTCCCGCGCGTGTTGATTTATTGCTATTCCGCAATGGCGCTAGCGTCTCGTACGTGTATTGGCTGTGGTTGCATTTTTTTACTATAGAGATGTAGTTCTTCTCTCGTTAGAGAGTAGTATATTCTTTGATCCGTAGTCTGCTATATGCCGTCATAACGGTCTTTCAATGGTAATAGAATTGTCGATCTCTTTTATCTATGCATTGAATTTTCGGTCTCTTTTATCTATGGATTGTATTAGAATGGTATGTATGTGTTGCCGTTTTTAAAAAATACGTTAGTTGAAGTGATTTTCGAAAAACTACTAATAAATTTAAACATTTAATCATGCTAGACTTCGTTTAAATATATTTGTACATACTATTTATTAGTATAAAAAGCAATGTGAAGTTTAGGAGATTAGTAAATTGCAATAAATTACAAAGAACAATTTCTAATATTTCTATCTATCTATTTTTTATTTATGGCAATCTGTCGACACAGGACAATTTAAAAATATTACTGTCAAATTCAAAATAGCAGACTACCGAAACATTTCAGTCATTGAATTGCAATTGTGAAGCAGTTGTGTACGAGACTAGCAATTTATGTCACTTTGACAATTGTAAGACAATGATGAAGTCGTTATGACGACACATTAATAGTAGACTACCAAAAACTTTACTATTGCACCATAATGGTACAATAATGGTACAGTTGTGACACCGTTGAAATACCCGACTCAGGGCCCTGGTGCTCAAGTCCACTATTTTGGAACAATTGTCATACCGGCACAATACCGGCACGATACCGTTGCAATTGAAGTCAAATATCCGTAGTCTGCTATATGCCGTCATAACGGTCTTTCAATGGTAATAGAATTGTCGATCTCTTTTATCTATGCATTGAATTTTCGGTCTCTTTTATCTATGGATTGTGTTAGAATGGTATGTATGTGTTGCCGTTTTTAAAAAATGCGTTAGTTGAAGTGATTTTCGAAAAACTACTAATAAATTTAAACATTTAATCATGCTAGACTTCGTTTAAATATATTTGTACATACTATTTATTAGTATAAAAAGCAATGTGAAGTTTAGGAGATTAGTAAATTGCAATAAATTACAAAGAACAATTTCTAATATTTCTATCTATCTATTTTTTATTTATGGCAATCTGTCGACACAGGACAATTTAAAAATATTACTGTCAAATTCAAAATAGCAGACTACCGAAACATTTCAGTCATTGAATTGCAATTGTGAAGCAGTTGTGTACGAGACTAGCAATTTATGTCACTTTGACATTTGTAAGACAATGATGAAGTCGTTATGACGACACATTATTAGTAGACTACCAAAAACTTTACTATTGCACCATAATGGTACAATAATGGTACAGTTGTGACACCGTTGAAATACCCGACTCAGGGCCCTGGTGCTCAAGTCCACTATTTTGGAACAATTGTCATACCGGCACAATACCGGCACGATACCGTTGCAATTGAAGTCAAATATCCGTAGTCTGCTATATGCCGTCATAACGGTCTTTCAATGGTAATAGAATTGTCGATCTCTTTTATCTATGCATTGAATTTTCGGTCTCTTTTATCTATGGATTGTGTTAGAATGGTATGTATGTGTTGCCGTTTTTAAAAAATGCGTTAGTTGAAGTGATTTTCGAAAAACTACTAATAAATTTAAACATTTAATCATGCTAGACTTCGTTTAAATATATTTGTACATACTATTTATTAGTATAAAAAGCAATGTGAAGTTTAGGAGATTAGTAAATTGCAATAAATTACAAAGAACAATTTCTAATATTTCTATCTATCTATTTTTTATTTATGGCAATCTGTCGACACAGGACAATTTAAAAATATTACTGTCAAATTCAAAATAGCAGACTACCGAAACATTTCAGTCATTGAATTGCAATTGTGAAGCAGTTGTGTACGAGACTAGCAATTTATGTCACTTTGACATTTGTAAGACAATGATGAAGTCGTTATGACGACACATTATTAGAGACTACCAAAAACTTTACTATTGCACCATAATGGTACAATAATGGTACAGTTGTGACACCGTTGAAATACCCGACTCAGGGCCCTGATCCGGATGAGGCTTGGACATATGTGTTGCCCCTCTCATCTAGCGAGAATAAAAGTTATTCCTTCAAATGCTTGCGAGTGTGGTGAACTTGGTGATATAAATCACATTATATTTGCCTGTCCTTTGTATGATCACTCATTAATTTTTTCATCTTTGTCCTCTCTAAGTATTCCTCTGCCTACATCTGTTCCTACTTTACTTGCCACAAAAAATTTCTATGTATATGATTTCATTGCTTCCTTCATTTTATCTAATGACATAAAATTATAAATACTTAGTTCATGTATATAGTTGTACATAGTTATAGTATATAATCTTAAACTTTTCCACAATAGTATATTATCATTCTACGATCAAAATTCTTTTTACCCTAAAAAGATTCCTTAACTTTAAAATGGCAATACCCAAATCGGGTTCGACCAAAAAAGAATAAAAAAAAAAAAAAAAATATGTACGTGTCGGCGATGATATACGATAGAGTCTGTCAAGCGAGTCGAGTCCACAACCCTTTTACTGATTTCTTATAATGGCAATACTATGATCTGTCAAACAGATTGTCACAAATTCTGTTGAAACCTCGTAATAATCCGGTTTTTGTTGAGTTTTTTAATGTTATAATGCCGAAAACTATTAAAAGTAGTGTCAGGAGCTTGTTGTTTACAATGATTAATAAATATAATCGTGTACAGAGTGAATCTGACGACGTGTTATCGCAAAAACGACGACTTTTGGATGAAATCGTTTCAACATCAGGTAGGTTGGCAACAACGTGTTGATACTTTTAGCACAATTGTCTAACTTTTTTTATTTTACTGTGATGTGATCACGATTTCCGTTTTGGTTTAGATCCAGGTGCTCAAGTCCACTATTTTGGAACAATTGTCATACCGGCACAATACCGGCACGATACCGTTGCAATTGAAGTCAAATATCCGTAGTCTGCTATATGCCGTCATAACGGTCTTTCAATGGTAATAGAATTGTCGATCTCTTTTATCTATGCATTGAATTTTCGGTCTCTTTTATCTATGGATTGTGTTAGAATGGTATGTATGTGTTGCCGTTTTTAAAAAATGCGTTAGTTGAAGTGATTTTCGAAAAACTACTAATAAATTTAAACATTTAATCATGCTAGACTTCGTTTAAATATATTTGTACATACTATTTATTAGTATAAAAAGCAATGTGAAGTTTAGGAGATTAGTAAATTGCAATAAATTACAAAGAACAATTTCTAATATTTCTATCTATCTATTTTTTATTTATGGCAATCTGTCGACACAGGACAATTTAAAAATATTACTGTCAAATTCAAAATAGCAGACTACCGAAACATTTCAGTCATTGAATTGCAATTGTGAAGCAGTTGTGTACGAGACTAGCAATTTATGTCACTTTGACAATTGTAAGACAATGATGAAGTCGTTATGACGACACATTAATAGTAGACTACCAAAAACTTTACTATTGCACCATAATGGTACAATAATGGTACAGTTGTGACACCGTTGAAATACCCGACTCAGGGCCCTGACGTCGTGTTCATGACCTTGAAACTTACTGGAGCATCTTTAAGTGAAAACTACCATAAAGATTGTTGTCATTTTTTTCAGCCACCTTGGATGACTGTGACATTGTGACACTGATCATTGTGACCTGAACGCTATTGAACTCATATGGATTTTGGCTAAAAGAAAAATAGCCAGCAAAAATTTAGGGATTCCAGGTAATGAAATGGAGAACCTTATAAAAACATTCTGTTTTAATAGTGTCACAGCCAATGATTGGAAAAAATGCAGCGATCACACTATTAGTGTCGAAAACAAATATAAAGTAAAAGACAGGATATCCGAAACTGAGTTGGAACCTTTCATCATTTCTGTGCGTAATGATGATACTGACAGTGATTTCTCATATGAAGGCATTGAATTTCTTGATTCTGATTTTAGTTCTGATTGTGACAAATAAATACTTACATTGAAATCCTTTTTTTTTATTTATTTCACACATGTTTATTTTTATTAAAAATTCAAGTATCAATAAGTTTTTAGCGTGTTATATCAGTGTTGACACCTGAAAGATTTTTGAATTTGCCGCCTTTTTCATGGGACTAGACTCGCTTGACAGACTCTAATATTGATGTAGGCCCTTAATATGTACGTGTCGGCGATGATATTGATGTAGGCCCTTGAGCGTCAGCATTGTTCAGCATTGTGCGGCACTGAGTCGCATTATGCTCTGCCATTGGAAAACGGGGAGTGTATGTAACAGCCTAACAGCTCCTGTTGGCTTAATACTTTAGGGTCCAATCCCATTCATTCATCATCTAATATATTCGGGAACAACGTTAGCAACAGCTGGGAGGTGCCTAAAATATATGTGACGTGTTGTGATAATTTAGTTGACGTGGCCAAATCAAACAGACAACTACGCTATCGCAAGCCTCAGTAGGCATTTCGTGTTCGTTACAGAATCAGATAATAACGTTTTAGAATTAGTTAATTAACGCCGGCCGGTGTGACGCTCACAGCAGCATGTTGAGGTCCCTGTTGGTGGTGGTGCTGGTGTCGGGCGTGCTGGGCGGCGTGCCCTCTGTCGAGGAGACCAAGCGCATCATGGACAAGCTCTCCGAGACGGAACACTTCAAGAACGAGCACCACAACAAGCAGTTCGACCACGACGCCTTCCTCGGAGAGGATCAGGCCAAGACTTTCGACCAGCTGCCTCCCGACGAGAGTAAACGACGTCTTGGGTAATGATCTGTACCTACATTACCTAACGACATTCACACACACATACCCGTTGATATTGAATAGTTCTATAGGTACTAGTTTAAATAAATACCAACTACATAATATAAGTATAATATATATAATGTTGGTGCGAGAGACTGAAAGTGTGACTGTATTACAGTTCACAAAAAAAACAACAATTATCTAAATTGTTCCACATCTTCTACAAATATCAAACAAAACACACACTCTCAGTGATTATGAGGAAGTAGTAACAGCAACTTGTTGAAGCTAATGTTAAATATACTTATTTTTACAGATTTAAATGCATATATTATTATATCTATATATGTACTAATATTATAAAGCGGAAGAGTTTGTTTGTTTGAATGCGCTAATTTCAGGAACCACTGGGCCGATTAGAAAATTCTTTCAGTTTAGGACAGAACATCACATTACGACATTAGGATTAAAGTATCAGTGAAAAACGTTGCAAAAAAGGAGAAATGTTTGTAAATTTGATGCATAAGAAGTGGCAGGTGACAACTAGTATATATCTATTTTAAATTTGAACCAGACATCACGGAGGCTTTGTAGTGACCAGGATCACGAGGCAGACTGAGCTGTGAGCCGTTCTCCTTAATTTAAATATCAAATGACTTTATTTTGATAAAAAGTCAGAAACATCAATCTAAAATTATGTGTCTATTATAAATCCCTAAAAAGTAGTGAATGAATACTACACGTTTTAAATGAGAATAGGATGAGCAATAACCTCTATCAGTCAAAAGTGATTTGAAAAGTACTGATAGCAATGAAAACTTATTTGCGAATTAATAATATATTTTTTATGTTTCATCTAATCTCAGTTATTTTAAGTGAAAAACGTCGGAAATTATTAAGTGATAATACTTATAACGTTATTAATAAAGAAAACTATTCTATTTCATTATTTTGTCGTTGAAAACGATGATATTATGTTTAACTACCAACTGTTATTTTTTCGTTGTTACCTGTGCCTTGTCGAGTTATTTATTTGTCGCAGTTTATGTTTGTAAGTGTTTTTATTTTGTGTTTTTCTAGTTTTGCTATTGTTTCTAAATGTATTTAGCTCAAAAATGAGTAAATGATGACGATAAAGTCAGCTATGACGTCAAAACATGGCACGGGGTCAATCCTATTCTCATTTGAACGGCATAGTACACAATATTAACTCATTACAGAATTTCTAAGGAATTAAAAGTAGCCTTTATATAATTTATAGAATCGGTTTATGGATATTGAATGTAAGCTAAATTTCATTCAAGTCCCCCTTTAGATCAGCCATTTTAGGGAAAATAGGGGTCAACTTCGGGATAAAACGATAATAAGCTGTAAATTAGTATAAACCTTTGTTTTGTCGTTCTAAATGTTGTCTCAAAAATCATAAGTGCTACCGTGTCCAAGTCTTAAGATATTGAAGGGCAAAGGTCATGAAAATTGTTTTTTCGCGAATATCTCGCTTCACCAGCATAAAAGTTGAAGAGTATAAAATTTTCTACAACTTTTAATTTTTTCATACGATCAACAGTTTTCGCGGTAGAGTGCGCCGCGTACACTCACATACGACCAGGGCCCTAAGTCGGGTATTTCAATGGTGTCACAATTGTACCTCAATGGCACCATTATGGCGCCATTGTGAAGTTTTTGGTAGTCTACTATTAATTTCTTGTCATAGTGGTGCCATTACGACTTCATCATTGACTTGCCATTGTGAAAGTGACATAAATTGCTAGTCACGTACACAATGGCAATTCAATGACTGAAATGCTTCGGTAGTCTGCTATTTTGAATTTGGCTGGCAGTAATATTTTGAAATTGTCCTGTTTCGACAGATTGCCATAAATAAAAAATAGATAGATAGAAATTGTCCTGTCACATGTACAACGGCAACCATTGCTCTTGTTGGTGTAGTGATCTTTGCGAATAAAATTAGATAGGTAATTATTTATTAAAACATCCACGAGATGTATTCCGCGCGCCATAATATTTTACAATTAGCCAACGCTGTGGAAAGAAGACGTATAAAATGCAGACAACGTCGTCCAGCTCGTCGGGTAATGAGAGACAACGTGAATTCGTATATCGATTCATCCGACTACGAATTTGTTAAAACGTTCCTTCTGACAAAATTTGCTCAAGGGTCACCATTCTTAGGAACTTCTTTGCACAGTACTATTTTGGCAACATTTTGCTTTTGCCATATTCAAAAATTAGGGAAGTTATATATTTACCGGTCTCTTTTATCTATGGATTGTGGTAGAAGGGTATGTGTGTTGCCGTTTTTAAAAAATGCGTTAGTAGTGTAAAAGTGTTTTCGAAAAACTACCAATAAATTTAAACATTTAATCATGCTAGACTTCGTTTAGATATATTTGTACATACTATTTATTAGTATGAAAAGCAATGTGAAGTATAAGAGATTATTAATTGCAATAAAGTACAAAGAATATTTAAATGTAACTAGTTTAAATGTCAAGCTGTCACATTGTTCTTCTATACATTAACTCAATTAACTGTTCAGCTGTCAAAGGTTTAAATTTGTAAACACTCCTGATTGCATTTCGTTTCCAAATTTTTCGGTCCTTTTTGGAAATATTCCTTCCCTAACTTTTGAATATGGCATAAGAAAAACGATGCCAAAATAGAAAAAAAAATTTTAAACAAAGTAGCTGTACAAAGAGGTTGCTAAAAATGGTGACCCTTGAGTAAATTTTGTCAGACGGAATGTTTTAACAAATTCGTCGTCGGGTAAATCGATATACGGATTCACATTGTCTCTCATTACCCGACGAGCTCGACAACGTTGTCTGCATTTTATACGTCATCTTTCGTTGTCATCCACAGCGTTGGCTAATTGTAAAATATTTCGGCGCGCGGAATACATCTCGTGGATGTTTTTATAAAAAATTACCTATCTAACTTTATTCGCAAAGATCATTACTACACTACACCAACAAGAGCAATGGTTGCCTTTGTACATGTGACAGGACAATTTCAAAATATTACTGTGGAACTGTCAAATTCAAAACATAGCAGACTACCGAAACATGTCAGTCACTGAATTGTCATTGTGTACGAGACTAGCAATTTATGTCACTTTCACAATGGCAAGTCAATGATGAAGTCATAATATCATCACTATGACAATAAATTAATAGTAGACTACCAAAAATTTCACAATGGCACCATAATGGTGCCATTGAGCTACAATTGTGACACCATTGCAATACGAGACTTGAGGGCCAGGTAGATACAGTATAGTTGTAAGGTTATCTCGCCGCGGCGCGCGCTGCGAGGCAACGGACACAATACACTTTGTTCTGTTATGTTAGTGCGACATTATATGTTGTTTGCGTTTAGTGCGTATACGCACGCCACGCATTCCCAACATTCTCGACTGGCGGGCCCACTTTTGTGAAGTAAAATAAGTGTACTGAAAATGACATCGTTTTGTTTGTTCCAAGTAGATGTAGGTAGTTGTTAACTGTGTTGTTGTATGTTTGTTGTTGTAGAGTGATCGTAGACAAGATAGACAGCGACAAGGACGGGTTCGTGTCGCTCGTCGAGCTCAAGGACTGGATCAGGTACACGCAGCGGAGATACATCGACGAGGACGTGCAGCGACACTGGGACCAGCACAACCCCACGGGAGAGGCGCTCGTCTCCTGGGAGGTACTCACACTAACTACTACATCCACAGAACCTGGGTTGTCCCAATGTTACAAGTAACATACAGAGAGGCTTCGTCAGCTCTGTCGTCCGGAGTTCTAGTTGGTTCGAGAAGCGGCCGGCCCGTCCGGCGGGGTTTTAAAAAACGACGACGCCTCTGTTGTCGTTTAAATTATCTATTCACCCCAATACCTGATATTGTTTGTTGTTTAGAGGTACAGAGACGCGGTGTACGGGTTCATGGAGCAGCTGGAGCCGAGCGCGGCGCACGCGGAGCGCGCCTCCTACTCCGCGCTGCTGCAGAGAGACAGGAGGCGGTGGACGTACGCCGGTACATACCTCGCATATACAACATGTAACATAATTAACGCACACCCTGAAAGTAATTTGTTCAGAATCGGAATCTGGATCGATTTTGATTGTTTTTTATGTACCAAATTTTTTTTCTAAAATTTAGTTAAAACTAAGTAAATTACAGTCACCTTACACAGCTAGCTAAACAGTTCATAGAAACGAAAATGTAACGTAAGTCGGGTGGCACTCGGAGAGCGGGGAGCGGGCGCGGCGAGTAGGTACATGTCTCTGTGTGTGCGTGCGCAGCTCAGTGTCAATCGGTGACCATTTTATTTCCACGAAATGGGAATAACTAATTTCACAAATAATCAATGTTAACGCACATATAAATAATATTTGGTGTATGCATAGCGTTTATATTATTAAAGTCTAATTGGGGTGTTTGAGGGTGTGCGTTAAATATGTTACCTATATGTTGTATATACCTATATACACTAGCTGCTGTCCGCCGCACACGCATTAGTGGCCGCAACTCATTTCAAATCAAACATAAAATAAAAACTAAAATCTGAACTGTAATTAATAGGTACTAACATCGATACTGAAATCCATAGCAAAATTGACATCAATCAGCAATCGATACAAAATACTACACCTATATTGACTGAAATCTCTCTCTCGTTTACTGTGCTTGTTTTTTTGATAAATATACACGTCACATTTTTAATTTAGTACGCGGTAGTGATTAGGCACAATACATTATGTATGTACCTAACATTTGACACAGATTTACTTTTATGCTACTAAACACTCAACAGATTTCGTAATACAAAATCACACGTTAAATGAAAATAAATCATTACAATGGTATCATTAAAATAAATAGTAAAACACAAAATATAACAACAAACAAATTACAAACAACAACAACGGTTAACAAATTGTTACTATCTTAACTGTTTATGTCGGCATTGCGAAAAAATAACCTAATTTGGTAAACTTCAAAATTTTTTCTTGGTAAACTTAGTCATTTACTAGCAAACCAATTTAATTTATTTTTATTTATATTATTATATATTATTTGGCAATTTAGATTTGGAGATATTTAATATAATGGAATGAGCGTATTAATTAAACCCTAACGAATGAGGCATGTATCAAAACTGCACAACAAGGTAAAATGTGAAACCAACTCCCATACAAATTTGGACTTTCTCCTATAGATACGATACCAAAATAATTTTCTTAGTTCAAAAACTAAAATAGCACATCTAAAACGTACAAAGATAAGACTTCTCGCAACGCTGCGGAACACGAAATAGCATAAAATGGCATTAAAAAGGTCAAATCACCAAAAAAATCAGATAGGACTTGTTGCCAGTTCACAGTCGATATGTAAAATATACATTTATTATCCCTACAAGGAGTTTTATATTCCGAGCTGCCGCGTAAATCGCATGTGTCAGTCTGGGATTAAAATCTTCTAGACGAAATTAAAAAAAAATACTAAGTCGACGAATTCTATGTGTTGCTATGACAACTGTGAAATAAGCAATATGGCTGAACTATTATTTTATACCATATTTCACAAACATTTGCGTTTATTATCTCATACACAGTTTTTTTAGCGAAATAATCTATAACCTATGTTACTTCCAGGACTATAAATTATGTCTATTCTAATTTTCGTGCAATTCCATTCGGTAGATTTTGCGTGAAAGCGTCACACACAAACAAACTCACTTTCACTTTTAAAGTAAGGATATATTCACTACATAAATAAAGGCTGTCTGTTGTGAGGTATCACTGACGTGTACATTCCGCAGACGCTGATCAGGACGACGCCCTGAACCGCACAGAGTTCGCCGCCTTCCTCCACCCCGAGGAGCACTCCCACATGAGAGACGTGGTGGTGCTCGAGACTATGGAGGATATCGACAAGGATCACGTGAGTAGTTGCAGTATATACATACACGATACTATAGGGAGTGGTGTTAACAAGAGAAGTGAGGTGCGAGTGTGACCTGCAGGACGGCAAGGTGTCGCTGGAGGAGTACATCGGCGACATGTACTCCCCGGAGGAGGGCGACGAGGCGGAGGAGCCCGAGTGGGTGTCGCAGGAGCGCGCGCAGTTCTCAGCGCACCGCGACGCCGACCACGACGGAGTGCTGGACCGCGACGAGGTGCGCGACTGGATCGCGCCGCCCTCCTTCGACCACGCCGAGGCGGAGGCGCGACACCTCGTGTTCGAGGCGGACGCGGACGCGGACGAGCGCCTGTCGCGCGACGAGGTGCTCAACAAGTACGACCTGTTCGTGGGCTCGCAGGCCACAGACTTCGGGGAGGCGCTCGCCAGGCACGACGAGTTCTAGATACTACATTAGTGATAGCTGTAACAGACAGACCAAAGTTGATTCTCACTCGTTGTTCATCATGTTCACGGGGAATTTTAGATATAGGCACCTAGCTGCTAATATAATATTATATCGAATATAAATAGTTTTCTCCTTTAGGGCACTTAAAAGGATCTGACTTAATGTTGAATGATGTTATCCTTGGCCTCGTCCACACATCATCACTGCCGACCCCAACAGAACACTGTACTCAATGTTAGTCGGTGGTAGATGTTAGATGGACGAACTCGTCACATACTTACTGACGTTCCTCTACGATCATTATTATTTTATAAGTAAAGTATAAATAATATAATAATCTTTAGTTTTATTTTTTATATTGTTAACTACTTCAGTTGATTTAATAACGATTAAACGAACTAACATATTGATGGTATATTGTATGTACGTGATGACAACACTCTCCACCCACATGCACAGTGGTCCAGGCTCCAGGCGGTGTGTGAGTGTTGCTTCAAGAGTATATACATTAGTGAAGTACAACAAACAATAATTTGTAATAAAATAATGTGTCATAATAATGTTGTTGTTATTTAGTTCACATGTTACATACAGTGGGCACACATCACTGATCACATGTTACACACAGTGAGCACACATCACTGATCACATGTTACATACAGTGAGCACACGTCACTGATCACATGTTACATACACTACAAAAAAGACGAAAAACTTTATTCCGAAAGGCACAAATACGAATCTCATAATACCGATTTTCATAATTCCGAATGGTTCAAAATTCCGGATATAACAACTCCGATGTAGCATTACTCCGATTTTCATAATTCTATAAATACTATAAAACTTCAATATTCCTAACGATTATATATTACGAATATCGATGGATATAGGCCTGTCTCAATTATTCCAGCAGTCGCAAAAGTATTTGAAAATGGACTAAGCTCTAGGTTGTCGGAATAGGTAGGTACCTGTTTTCTATCAACGCATTAATAAACACTGTTCAAGGGAACACGCAACATCTTTCATTTATTAGTATAGGACATCTATACTAAGGTCCTACGCCTACACTAACATTTTCAATTATAATTAAAAGAGGTATCACCAAAAGACCTCTAAAGTGGTATTAACAAAGAAATACCCCAAATTATTATATCGTACTAGCGACTCTGTACTTACTTCGCACGTATAAGGCATAGTAATAAAAAAATGATTATTAAGTTCGTTTATTCAAACAAAAAATATTTTAAATTGCTAGCTATTTAAAAGTCCAAATGACTATGATTATCTGTGCCCGTAGGTTTTGATCCCTGGGCCCTGGTGCTCAAGTCCACTATTTTGGAACAATTGTCATACCGGCACAATACCGGCACGATACCGTTGCAATCGAAGTCAAATATCCGTAGTCTGCTATATGCCGTCATAACGGTCTTTCAATGGTAATAGAATTGTCGATCTCTTTTATCTATGCATTGAATTTTCGGTCTCTTTTATCTATGGATTGTGTTAGAATGGTATGTATGTGTTGCCGTTTTTAAAAAATGCGTTAGTTGAAGTGATTTTCGAAAAACTACTAATAAATTTAAACATTTAATCATGCTAGACTTCGTTTAAATATATTTGTACATACTATTTATTAGTATAAAAAGCAATGTGAAGTTTAGGAGATTAGTAAATTGCAATAAATTACAAAGAACAATTTCTAATATTTCTATCTATCTACTTTTTATTTATGGCAATCTGTCGACACATGACAATTTAAAAATATTACTGTCAAATTCAAAATAGCAGACTACCGAAACATTTCAGTCATTGAATTGCAATTATGAAGCAGTTGTGTACGAGACTAGCAATTTATGTCACTTTGACAATTGTAAGACAATGATGAAGTCGTTATGACGACACATTAATAGTAGACTACCAAAAACTTTACTATTGCACCATAATGGTACAATAATGGTACAGTTGTGACACCGTTGAAATACCCGACTCAGGGCCCTGTACCATTATTGTACCATTATGGTGCAATAGTAAAGTTTTTGGTAGTCTACTAATAATGTGTCGTCATAACGACTTCATCATTGTCTTACAATTGTCAAAGTGACATAAATTGCTAGTCTCGTACACAACTGCTTCACAATTGCAATTCAATGACTGAAATGTTTCGGTAGTCTGGGCCCTGAGTCGGGTATTTCAACGGTGTCACAACTGTACCATTATTGTACCATTATGGTGCAATAGTAAAGTTTTTGGTAGTCTACTATTATTGTGTCGTCATAACGACTTCATCATTGTCTTACAATTGTCAAAGTGACATAAATTGCTAGTCTCGTACACAACTGCTTCACAATTGCAATTCAATGACTGAAATGTTTCGGTAGTCTGCTATTTTGAATTTGACAGTAATATTTTTAAATTGTCCTGTGTCGACAGATTGCCATAAATAAAAAATAGATAGATAGAAATATTAGAAATTGTTCTTTGTAATTTATTGCAATTTACTAATCTCCTAAACTTCACATTGCTTTTTATACTAATAAATAGTATGTACAAATATATTTAAACGAAGTCTAGCATGATTAAATGTTTAAATTTATTAGTAGTTTTTCGAAAATCACTTCAACTAACGCATTTTTTAAAAACGGCAACACATACATACCATTCTAACACAATCCATAGATAAAAGAGACCGAAAATTCAATGCATAGATAAAAGAGATCGACAATTCTATTACCATTGAAAGACCGTTATGACGGCATATAGCAGACTACGGATATTTGACTTCAATTGCAACGGTATCGTGCCGGTATTGTGCCGGTATGACAATTGTTCCAAAATAGTGGACTTGAGCACCTGCTATTTTGAATTTGACAGTAATATTTTTAAATTGTCCTGTGTCGACAGATTGCCATAAATAAAAAATAGATAGATAGAAATATTAGAAATTGTTCTTTGTAATTTATTGCAATTTACTAATCTCCTAAACTTCACATTGCTTTTTATACTAATAAATAGTATGTACAAATATATTTAAACGAAGTCTAGCATGATTAAATGTTTAAATTTATTAGTAGTTTTTCGAAAATCACTTCAACTAACGCATTTTTTAAAAACGGCAACACATACATACCATTCTAACACAATCCATAGATAAAAGAGACCGAAAATTCAATGCATAGATAAAAGAGATCGACAATTCTATTACCATTGAAAGACCGTTATGACGGCATATAGCAGACTACGGATATTTGACTTCAATTGCAACGGTATCGTGCCGGTATTGTGCCGGTATGACAATTGTTCCAAAATAGTGGACTTGAGCACCTGAGTCGGGTATTTCAACGGTGTCACAACTGTACCATTATTGTACCATTATGGTGCAATAGTAAAGTTTTTGGTAGTCTACTAATAATGTGTCGTCATAACGACTTCATCATTGTCTTACAATTGTCAAAGTGACATAAATTGCTAGTCTCGTACACAACTGCTTCACAATTGCAATTCAATGACTGAAATGTTTCGGTAGTCTGCTATTTTGAATTTGACAGTAATATTTTTAAATTGTCCTGTGTCGACAGATTGCCATAAATAAAAAATAGATAGATAGAAATATAAGAAATTGTTCTTTGTAATTTATTGCAATTTACTAATCTCCTAAACTTCACATTGCTTTTTATACTAATAAATAGTATGTACAAATATATTTAAACGAAGTCTAGCATGATTAAATGTTTAAATTTATTAGTAGTTTTTCGAAAATCACTTCAACTAACGCATTTTTTAAAAACGGCAACACATACATACCATTCTAACACAATCCATAGATAAAAGAGACCGAAAATTCAATGCATAGATAAAAGAGATCGACAATTCTATTACCATTGAAAGACCGTTATGACGGCATATAGCAGACTACGGATATTTGACTTCAATTGCAACGGTATCGTGCCGGTATTGTGCCGGTATGACAATTGTTCCAAAATAGTGGACTTGAGCACCTGGGCCCTGAGTCGGGTATTTCAACGGTGTCACAACTGTACCATTATTGTACCATTATGGTGCAATAGTAAAGTTTTTGGTAGTCTACTATTAATGTGTCGTCATAACGACTTCATCATTGTCTTACAATTGTCAAAGTGACATAAATTGCTAGTCTCGTACACAACTGCTTCACAATTGCAATTCAATGACTGAAATGTTTCGGTAGTCCGCTATTTTGAATTTGACAGTAATATTTTTAAATTGTCCTGTGTCGACAGATTGCCATAAATAAAAAATAGATAGATAGAAATATTAGAAATTGTTCTTTGTAATTTATTGCAATTTACTAATCTCCTAAACTTCACATTGCTTTTTATACTAATAAATAGTATGTACGAATATATATTAAAACGAAGTCTAGCATGATTAAATGTTTAAATTTATTAGTAGTTTTTCGAAAATCACTTCAACTAACGCATTTTTTAATTAACTATTGTTTTCAAATTAACTTTTATACTAACGACAATATACTGTGACAGAATAGCAATGCCACCGACCGGCTGACACCGACTCCAAAAATAATTTGATAGACTTTTAAGTAGTATACTATTTTTTATTTCATTTTACTTCGGAAAACTCTTAAAAATATTTTGATCATTATTTGTTATTCATAGGTATATATTGAGTTAGATTTGAAGTGGATAGGTACATACTTACCTTCTTGCGTGGTAAACACATAGATCGTACCTATTGATAAGTAGAAAAAGTAAGTTGATTATTAAGTTGTAGAAGAATACGCAATTATTTTTTTCTTTTTAGTGCGTGTTAGTTTGTTTTGGAATAGTTTCTTTTTGTGAAGTCGGTTTTTTTTTTGTTAAAATTTTTGTTTATTTTTTGATTTTTAGTGAATCTAAAGAACACTAAATTTTTTTTCTGAATATGGGTAAACCTACTAAACGGGCTGCTCATATGAGACAGCGCCGTTTAAATGAAACGGACGAAGTCAGGGAGAAACGTCTATCTCAACAGAGGCTAAATACTTCGAGGACAATTAAAAAGGAGACTTGCGATGAACGTAAAGATAGACTTTCCAAAATGCGGCATTACATAAAAAGAGTTTTGAACCGAGAAAGTATCGAAAAACGTAGTCGCCGTCTCGGATTGATCAACGATCGTTTATCAAATGAGACGGAGGAACGTGCCCACCGACTGAGCGTAATTCACGATCGTCTATCCAAAGAGACAGAGGAGCAACGTGCAAACCGTCTCAGCTTGATCCGCGATCGCTTATCCCAAGAGACGGAGGAGCAACGTACCCACCGTCTCGGCTTAATTCACGATCGTCTATCTAATGAGACAGAGGAGCAACGTGCCCACCGTCTCGGCTTAATCCACGATCGTCTCTCTAATGAGACAGAGGAGCAACGTGCCCACCGTCTCGGCTTAATCCACGATCGTCCCTCTAATGAGACAGAGGAGCAACGTGCCCACCGTCTCGGCTTAATCCACGATCGTCCCTCTAATGAGACAGAGGAGCAACGTGCCCACCGTCTCGGCTTAATCCACGATCGTCTCTCTAATGAGACAGAGGAGCAACGTACCCACCGTCTCGGCTTAATCCACGATCGTCTCTCTAATGAGACAGAGGAGCAACGTGCCCACCGTCTCGGCTTTAATCCACGATCGTCTCTCTAATGAGACAGAGGAGCAACGTGCCCACCGTCTCGGCTTTAATCCACGATCGTCTCTCTAATGAGACAGAGGAGCAACGTGCCCACCGTCTCGGCTTAATCCACGATCGTCTATCTAATGAGACAGAAGAGCAACGTGCCCACCGTCTCGGCTTAATCCACGATCGTCTCTCTAATGAGACAGAGGAGCAACGTGCCCACCGTTTCGGCTTAATCCACGCTCGTCTATCTAATGAGACAGAGGAGCAGCGTGCCCACCGACTCGGAATGATTCACGATCGCTTATCAAACGAAACACCTGAAACTCGGTTATTTCGTCTTTATAGAATGCGACAAGTCAGTCATGTTTGTAGGAATATCGCAAATGAACAATCTTTTGAAGCGGCCATGAATATTTTCGCTGATGTACCATGTGCCGTTTGCAAAAGAACACTTTATCCACCACAGCGTTCCAATTTACGAGCGGATTTATATAGTACGCTGTTACCTGAAGAACTGATTGCTTTAGGTACAATAACTACCTGCACTCGGTGTTACAATAATATTAGAAAAAAGAAAATTCCAGCAACTGCATATTGGAATAAAATGATGCCAGCAGAAGTACCGCCTGAATTAGCCAATTTGACAAGAGCTGAAGAACGGTTTTTAAGTCGTATTACACCATTTTTAAAGATTGTTAAACTTAATAACCGTTTCAGTCAAAATTGGTGTAAAGGGCAGGTCATATTATTTGCAAAGGATGTTGTGGAAATAGCTGAACAGTTACCACTGACACCACATCAAGCTGGTTTAGTTTTGGTAGTGGAAAGTCTTGAGAACCTTTCATGTTCTAAAGAATTCCTCGTGGATATGCAAAGACTGAATCGAGCATTAACATGGTTACTTTCCAATAACCATCTTTACAGAGATGTTCAGGTGCATTTTGAAACTACCCTAAATATACCTAATTTAGTCCAAATAGCTGAAAATTCTATTTTTGAACAAGATTCAGAATCATCTTCGATACATTATGTTACTTTAAATGACAACAAGGCAATATTACGTGGATCATTTAATCAAGGTGATTTACGATTTAATTTATCCCGAGGTAAGCAATGTACTGGGATAGCGGCTGTTGCTTGTGCAGTATTCACTATATTAGATTCAAACAAGTGGTCCAAAAGCGATATCGATTACATTGTAATTATTGGCGATAAATACTACAATGATTGCATTACTGCTAGAGATAATCCTTAACCCGGCGAAGTAAACCCTGAGTACCTTGCTCATTATTATGTATGCCTACACATTTTAAGGATTTTCCTCAATTTTCTCAGAATTCCATCATCAGGTCTTGTAGCAATGATCATGGGACTATCTGTGAAGTCTACCCTTTTAAATAATTAAGTAAATAAATCGAAATCGGTTGACGTGATAATGTGCTAATTTTAGACTTATATGGTTTTCTCATGGGTGCTATTGTCAGAACTTGACGAAATTGAAACGGGACTACACGGGAAGCACCAGCTTTCAAATAAAAAAAGAATCATTAAAATCGCTTCGCCCAGTCAAAAGTTATGAGGTAACAAACATAAAAAAAAAAAAAAAAAATAATACAGACGAATTGAGAACCTCCTCCTTTTTTGAAGTCGGTTAAAAACGGCAACACATACATACCATTCTAACACAATCCATAGATAAAAGAGACCGAAAATTCAATGCATAGATAAAAGAGATCGACAATTCTATTACCATTGAAAGACCGTTATGACGGCATATAGCAGACTACGGATATTTGACTTCAATTGCAACGGTATCGTGCCGGTATTGGTTGTTCCAAAATAGTGGACTTCCACTATTTTGGAACAATTGTCATACCGGCACAATACCGGCACGATACCGTTGCAATTGAAGTCAAATATCCGTAGTCTGCTTTATGCCGTCTTATCGGTCTTTCAATGGTAATAGAATTGTCGATCTCTTTTATCTATGCATTGAATTTTCGGTCTCTTTTATCTATGGATTGTGTTAGAATGGTATGTATGTGTTGCCGTTTTTAAAAAATGCGTTAGTTGAAGTGATTTTCGAAAAACTACTAATAAATTTAAACATTTAATCATGCTAGACTTCGTTTAAATATATTTGTACATACTATTTATTAGTATAAAAAGCAATGTGAAGTTTAGGAGATTAGTAAATTGCAATAAATTACAAAGAACAATTTCTAATATTTCTATCTATCTATTTTTTATTTATGGCAATCTGTCGACACAGGACAATTTAAAAATATTACTGTCAAATTCAAAATAGCAGACTACCGAAACATTTCAGTCATTGAATTGCAATTGTGAAGCAGTTGTGTACGAGACTAGCAATTTATGTCACTTTGACAATTGTAAGACAATGATGAAGTCGTTATGACGACACATTAATAGTAGACTACCAAAAACTTTACTATTGCACCATAATGGTACAATAATGGTACAGTTGTGACACCGTTGAAATACCCGACTCAGGGCCCTGTTAGTTTCAACATATTTTATAATCGCTGAGAATAAATGTTTGACAGACGGACAGTTAACCTAGGTACCTATTTCTTTTTGTACGCTCATCTTTTCTGTGTTTCTACTAGCTCAACTGACTAACGATCTATAACTAAAAGAAAATTGAAAGAACTACACTGGGACTCACCTCCAAAGAGTAAAATAATATAGATATAACAAGAGGGGCTGCTCTATGCCCAAACGTGCATGTATGGAAAGTGCTGCCGCTGGTGATTGTTGAGGACAACTTTTTGTGACGTCATAGGTATATACCTATAGCTATTCATAGGGAGCTATACGTAGCATTGTTTACTTGTAAAACTCACTAAGTATTTTTAGATAATGAGCTGTTTACATATTGATACTTTATGAAGGCAACTGTTGTAAATAATATAATAAATTTAGAATGTAATCCATAAAATAAAATGTCTTCTAACATTTAATACAATACTTAGAATGGTTGACCTTATAAATAAATAATATTAACAGCTCAGCATCTTCTAAAAATACTTAGTGAGTTTTACAAGTAAACAATGATACATACATTATTGCATACATGGTTTAGAAAGATTAATAAAATGTGTTAACAACTCTACATCATCTGAAAATATACTTAGTTACTTTTATTGAGAAGCTTACAGCACATTATAGAAATTTGAATTGATGAAAACCAATATACAAAAGGCTAGGATTTTCCTCTTTTTTTATACGATAATATACACATAAAACAGCTGCTTGAAATTCTGTCCAAAATGCTTTATTTATATTATACAAATAACTAATATCATGTACACAAAAATACTAAAAGATATGCAAGACATACTAAATCAAAAGCGTATATATTCGCAATCAGGTACAGGTACAGACACCACACGCAGAAAAAATTGTAAGTTCAGATATCATATATCTATCATACCTGTTATGGAGCCACTTTGATTATAAGAACAGCCTTTGAAAAATGGTTTTTGATTATAAGATTTATATTATATCTACTATGCCGCGCAGACCAGGCGTATTAGCAACAGTTAATAATCTTCATGGAATACTAGAACTTAATTACAGGACATGCTTAAGTTGAAAAATTTTACAGATACAATATTACAATACGTTACCATATTACAGTACCCAAGTTCTTACATTTAATGTGACAGAATATAACACTACAGTACTTAGTTCTTACATTTAATGCGACAGAATACAATACTACAGTACCTAGTTCCTATACTTAATGAATGCACATAATTATTTAGAAGTTTTATAGTTATTGTAATACGTTTTTGCCGATATTTTAATAACATTTTCTCCTTCGTAATTAATTTTATCATCAAGTATTCTATTCACAGATCGGCATCAACTATATATAATTATGTTAATACATGTATCTACAAAACAATTTTTTACGTCTTGTTGGTGAACCTCACAATTAAAAAAATTGAAATCTGAAAATATTTCTATGAAGTACTTTACAATTTGTTAAACATTCTTATTATGGCATTCATTATTTAATGTGCCAATTGTTATGCCTTGTATATCCTGAAAACAAGCTGTTAGATCTTTAGACGGATAGCATAACCACTTTTTGTTATTGCAATACTCTCAATTGCGCATATACTTAATGTTTGCGCATATATTTGATTTTCCGCATTATCTAATAGATTGCTTTTGAAGGTTTTACAATGTTACGACTTTTTTAAACACACTTTGTTAGGGCCCATCCACATACATAAACTCTTTGATCGGTCTCTGCATCTTATACATTTTTCGTATTTATTACACAATCCAGAATCAATCAATAAATCAATTATAATTTTTGGGGATGATGAGGATACATCGCTCTTTTCCTTCTTGTTTAATAAAAATGTGAGAGACTGTAAACATTCATTGTAGCCTTCTTCACAATTTGCGTTTAAGGAATGCGTTAATTAGTATTAAAATTATTTATTATTAGACTTTTAAATGCTCCTTCAAATCCCATGCAGTTAAGCATAACATTTCTCGCGCCTGAATTTGATCGAATTGAACCTGAAGAATGCTCTATTCATTTATATCATACAAGTAACTAATATCATATCTTTATCTGATGATAAGGAGCCTTCTTCTTCTGGTAAGCGAAAGTTTTATCTGAAAAATAAATAGTAAACAAATTAATTTAATAAATAACAGTGAAAGTGGGTGTTTCTTTGTGACATTTTCACGCTAAGTCAACTAAATGAAATTGCATGAAACTTGGTGATGAAATGGGGTGGTAACACTGGTATCCTTAATCAGACACCAAACAGTTGTTCTAAACATTAACCACATATTTTTTTAAATACTGGTACCAATTCCACATCCACAACTAAACTTAACTAAATAATTAAAACAACTGTGGCGTATTTTGATTAATTGGCTGTTTCGTACTATACATTTATATTAATAAATAAATCGTTAGTCTACATTACACAGTTTTTATTATAACAAAGATAAGATTGCATTGCCGAATTCTGATAATGACGCTATCAATTTTCATTTTTAGTTAACCTAAGTTTAGTTGTGCGCATAGTTTCGGTACCATTGTCTAATTTGTAAAGATCCAATTAATGTTGTAAATTGTTTACCTGCAATATAATAATATGTCATCATTGATGTAATTTTGTACTCTGATGAACCTGGCGATGGCTCTTTTTGATCCACTGTACTAGTTATGTCAGTGACATCAGGTAAAGTTCAAACTTGTCCACAATCCCTGACAAGAGTGCAGTAATTGTGATCAGCCTTTACAAAAGTATTGAGTGATTTTCAAACACCTGTAATGCATTTCAATTTTAATACAAGTAAATACTGTAAATTTTGTTTACTAATATGCAATGCAGGTGAAGCTTAGAATCAGTGGTGGATTTACACTAGGGGCAGTCGGGGCTAGCGCCCAAAGCGGCAAAATTTGGAAGGTGGGAAAAAAAATTCTATAAATTAACTAATTCTTTTAAATAAACATTCTATCTTTCAAGAAATATAATTTAAGTATTATGTATCAAATTAAAATTAAAATAAATATTATAATATAGGAAATTTAAGTAAAAACTATTCAAATAGTTTAATTTATTTATTTCCATAAAGGTTTGAAAAAATTAAAGTTAATATTTTTATTTTCTGGAATTGATAAATTTATGTAGTTTTTTTGAAGAATTAAAAATATTTTCAAATTATGTATGTCTTTTTGATAACAGAAACTTTTATTGATTAATGATCATCATCATCATAACATCACGCCTTTTTCCCATGGGGGTAGGCAGTACATTATTTTAGTTTCTAAAAATACATTAACAAATTGTAACAATATAAAGATTTTTTTTTATTTATATAAGGTAAAACATACATAATTTTATCTACTACTAGACTAAAGTTTTAATTATATAAACTTAGTTTTGCTTGCTATATTGTATACTACCTCTATAATAATTATGTATTTTATGTTATTTTATATATAATGTTATTGACTTTATGTAGTCTGAGCACAATGTAATATGATATAGTTTATGGTAAAAGTCTATTTTTACGGTCAATGTAAAATTAAAATCGAATGTGGGTAAACCCTGTAATAACTGATTGTAGAAGACACATTACAGCTCAGTCTCACCCGTGACCATAGTGACTACAAAGTCTCCGAAACGTCGGGCTAAAATTAAAACAAATATACGCGTCTAAATCCGTAAAAAGTAGTTTTATTTATGCAAATGAGTCGCGCAAGTGTTAGAAAATATTCCGTTAGATTTAGTAATTTTTTGGCCCGAATGTGTCCGCCATGATCACAGTTAGAGCATTGCCTGCAAGTTGAAGCGATGTATCACTTCATCACTGTTTTGGTGAAGTTCAGCTCAATGGAGAAGCTTAAATAAATACGTCATACAATAAAATAAAAATAAAATTAATGCCATTTTGGAACAACATTTTAATTTTAAAAATAAAAATATAACGGAAATAAAAAATTCATTTAAAAAATTCATTCAGTTCACAGGGGGCGGGAAATTTTTATGGACTGAGGCGCAAATTTTCCAAATACGCCCCTGGTTAAAATTAACATAATTTATTAATATAATTGACGGGCTTCGTGGCGTAGTGGTTCATGTACTGGACTGCCGTTCACAAGGTCGCGGGTTCGATTCCCGCTTGGGACAATCATTTGTGTGATATTCATAAATGTCATACAAATGTTTGTACTACGTCTGGGTGTTTCTATGTATTATAAGTATGTATTTACAAAAGAAAAGTAGTATAAGTATTATATCCGTATTCTGGTACCCATAACACAAGCATAATAAGCTTAGCTTGGGACCAGAGGACGTTGTGTGAAATGTCCATGAATATTTATTTATTTATTTATTAAAAAAAAAAAAAAAAAAATTATGACTGCAACAATTTTCATGACACTTGATATGCAGAAAGTTTCAAATCAATCTAGCTCAGTTTGTAAACAAATGTTGTTTTGTTGGTGTGATAATTAACAAAAATCAAATATAATCTTGACTAAATATCCACCACTAATGAAACCATCATCCATCAATAATCCACAAAATTCTTAGTAACATTTTCTTAAAGTACATTAAATAAATAAATAAATATTCATGGACATTTCACACAATGTCCTCTGGTCCCAAGCTAAGCTTATATGCTTGTGTTATGGATACCAGAATACGGATATAATACATAAACTACTTTTCTTTTGTAAATACATACTTATAATACATAGTAAACACCCAGACGCAGTACAAACATTTGTATGACAATTAAAAACATCACACAAATGATTGTCCTGACCGGGAATCGAACCCGAGACCTCATGATCGGTAGTCCGTTATATGAACCACTACACCACGAGGCCCGTCGTCACAATAAAATAAGCTGTCAGATACTACTAATACTAGAGCTAATTTTGGTCGACAAGATATTTTACCTTTCAAAGGAAAAGTTTCTACTTACGATTTAAATTTACTGCTTGTACAGATGGTGGATTATGACGAATATTACTTGAATCATCATCCACCTGCCCTCATCCCATTATTTATATACTCGTATACATATAATATCTTGAATACAGACTCGAAATAGTGAACAAACACATAGGTACTCTTTTGCCGCCGTATATTTTCGTAGGATAAATTTATTTTAGCTGTTCACTTCCAATATCCTTTATCCAAGCAGCAAATAAGAAAGGATGTTTTGAGGTTATGGAAACCCCTGAATCGATATACGAATACAAACTGAAAATAAGACAAAATGTTAATAAGTATAACAATAATCACAACTATATTGCTTGATTAGTTCATCCACTGCACATTTAAAGCATCACAAACAAAACTTACCTAAAGCATCTCAAACAAAATTTCTACGATGTTCAACCGTTGCCACGATATGGAAGTAAAGTTAATTTATTGGGTAACTAACGAAACTAATAAGGAAACAAATTTTAATTAGAGAAAATTTGACGAATTTAACTCAAGTTTGATATTTGATATGAATCATTATTAATAAATACACAATAAATTATGCAAGAGTTTCGAATTTGTAAGCCGCCATAACTGTCAAACTTTGCTGTCAATCATGAAGTTAAAATTGACAACTGACAATTATGACAAGAAAGATGGCAGCGAATCATAGACAAATGAATGAAAAACTGCTACAGAGTACTAAAAAAAACCATACGTGAGTCTGGCAATAATCAGTGGGTTGCCACAAGGGATAAAAAATACCAACATGATGACGTCATCCAAAATGGCGGGCAAAAAAAGTTCTTCGACAACCTCTAGATGGCACGAAGGTGACGAAAATATAGGCTTGTTCTAAGCGAACCGCCCCTGCTCACCTCTCAGGAGCCAACAGGGGAAGTGGCTGTCATGTACCTCATGGTGACAGACATACATACAGGATGCTTGCTAGATATGGAGGCGTGGATACACGTGAGAAATAAAAATGTTTTGATTGTAAGATTTAATATTATTTATTAAAATTATAAATTTATAAATGTAGGCAGTTGATGTGTTGAGTGTGGAGTGTTGAGTGCAGCCATCTTGTTACACTTGTGTGTACCTACTGTCCCCAGTGTGTGTGCATTCACTCACACAACTCATAGAATAACGACAAGTAACTATTAGTGTTGTGTACACATCTATACAGTTAAAAGTCACATCACTTTTTTAATAATAAATACCTAAATAAAATAATATGAGCAATTTAATTATTATACTATGAGTATCTACAGAGAGGGAGAGAGTTACTTGATTGTATTGTGCTGTAGTGTCAGGTCATATGTCCTCATCCAACTTGGAAACTTAATTAACAGTACAAAATCACTAATATCATAAAAAATATTATAAATAAGCAAATATAAGCTTGAAGTTTAACCAGAGGGGGTTGTGTTAAATATCTGTAAAAATTATCTACAATAACATAAATTATAATTATTAGAGTGTGATTAAGTATACTATTATTTATTAGTCCAAAACAATGTCACACCGGGTACCTACTTGGTATTTAAAGTGTATACTTATGTTGTTACAAGTCAAGTGTTTATTATATAACAGTCGGGTTGGTACATCGTCTCCCGGGAGATAACTAAGTTAACTAACCTAAGACTATATTTCTAGTTGAGGAGTTAAATTCGGTAAAAGACACTGAAACAAGAGTCTCGTGTTGTGTGTACTTAACAACTAAATATACATAAGTAAACTAATATTAACTATTATGTACATCACATATTTATTATACCTCCGTTATCATAACATTACATTTATTAAATTACAATAAAAGTGTATGGTCACAATTTGTTAATTATTTCAGAATGATTTTAGTGGTAGAGAATGAACCGCAGTGATAACTTGTGAGACGAGGTAGGCGCCGCCTTCCCATCGCGCGGGGCCCCTACAGCAGCGCGGCGCGCTCGGGCCCCGGGGAGGGGGGCGCGCCCCGCGACCGCAGCAGGTTGGTGTGCTCCTGTATACACACACACACACACATGAACACTCCCCACTGCTACACGTGTCACTCTACCGAGTGTCACATATTGTTGTCTAGTGATACACCAGGTATATATTATGTTGTTACAGTATGTTTAACGTCCTGAAGACGGAGGTGTAACAGTGACCTTGTCGGTACACTCGATCTATTGAAACAAATGATACCGGTTATACAGAAGTGATCATGATTCTCAGTTATTTAGATACTTACGTAAACGGTTTGACGGGCTTCGTGGTCTAGTGGTTCATGTAACGGACTGCCGTTCACGAGGTCTCGGGTTCGATTCCCGCTCGGGACAATCATTTATGTGATGTTTATATTTGTCATACAAATGTTTGTACTGCGTCTGGGTGTTTCTATGTATTATACCTAAGTATGTATTTACAAAAGAAAAGTAGTATATGTATTCTATCCGTATTCTGGTACCCATAACACAAGCATAATATAAGCTTAGCTTGGGACCAGAGGACGTTGTGTGAAATGTCCGTGAATATTTATTTATTTTATTTATTTAAACCATTATTAACATGTTATTACTGAACTGTTAATGTATTACCAACACACTGGTGTGGAGTACACGGTACACACACTGGTGGGTCTGTGTGTGTCTCACCTGGTGGTGTGGTGGTGTGTACGCGGTGTCGTACAGCGGGTTGTTGAAGTGTGCGCCGCCACCCTGCACACACACACACACTCATAATAATACTACGACAATTATTTACTTATTTATTAAACAGTTTTTACACAAAGTAACATAATATTGAAATAGTCATTAAAGCATTAGTGAAGGGATTCTATAATATCTACTAACATTTAGTATTTTATTTATTTTTCATTGTAATACTTACCTAAATTGTAATTGTTGTAATGAAATTAGCTAATAGACAGCTGTTGTACGTTAACCTCATGAGAGGTGGTGTACACCACGTACCTGGTGATCGTGATGCGGGGGCTCGTCCTCTCCCGCCAGGTACATCGGGTTGGTGATCTCCACGTTGTCGGCGAGACGAGCGTGCACGAACCCGCGACTGAGGGACACACACATACGTCAGTACTACACACACACATACAAACAAACAGACAGACGGACGTCACACGACACGTACCGTCTGCGGCGGTGCAACACGAACAGCGCCGCACACAGCGCCACCACCAGCGACACCAGCAACGTGGCCCACAGCGCGCCCGCCGACACGCTGTCGGGGGAGGGGGCCCCGCCCGCGGCCACGGTGACGGGTGGGGGCCCCGCGGCGGGCGGCGTGCAGTCGGTGCCCGCTATGCAGGCGCAGTACACGTCAGCGCCGCTGTCGTGCGGTCCCCAGAAGCAGGCGCGTGCGTGCGTGCAGCGCGCCACACACGCGTGGTCGTGCCCCACGTAGCGCTCGCAGCGGGGCCCGCCCCACGCGCCCGCACACAGACACGCGGCGCCGCGCTCCGTCACCACGCACCGCCCCCCGCCGCCGCACTGCACCCGCGCGCACTCTGTGTACACACACACACACACACATATACTAATGTTAGCACTTTCGGAGATACGACTTCTTGACCTCAGTCTAACTTATTACCTATTTATACATTTTTAATAGGTACAATGGTAAAGTAAATTATTGATTTTGCAATTGACATGCTATGCTTTACTTAACAAATCAAATTATGGTGGCAAAAATGACCCGCTTGCGGCAGTCATTTTTTCCACCATAATTTGATTTGTTAGGTACAATGGTAGAGTCTGGCTAACGAAAGTAGGCCCTGGAATTATTTGCGAACTTTTTATATAGCAACTCTGTATAAACGTCAATGTCAATTTGACAAGGTTGTCGTTCGGTATCTCTGGTGTTAAATTTTTTTTTTTTTTTTTTTTTCTTTTCCTTCTCAACGGAGTTAGAAGGATTGGCTTCCCATTGGATTTGCCAGCGTCAATGTCTCTGTTTTCTTTAAAGTATTCTTTATCTGTTCTTGATTTTCGATTCCTTCCAGGGAACTTCATCTTCTTTTTTGATAGAACTTCTTGACTTTTTCAGAGACGTTTGCATATTGTGTACATATAATAATTTGGTATTTGATGATACGAGTTAAAACGGGGAAACTTTTTGTTACAAATATATATTTACAAACGAAAACGGTAATGGAAAAGGATAGGGTCAGGTGGGAATGGATAAATTAAAATGAAATACATTTATATACATGTACTACATAAATGAGTGAGGAGATTAAAAAATAAATACCTATGTACAAAAGAATATTATAAACTGATAATATTAAGTTCAATAAATGAACCTAATATATTATAAATAACAATATTATTATCATACAGTAAAGATGGAATATTTGTAGGGAAGGGAATATTATGGTCTAATAAATTTGTATACAATTCTGAATGATCATAACGCGGACAATTTAAAACAATGTGATTTATGTCACCAAATTCTTCTCCGCATTCGCAAGCTGCAGAGTTAGTTATCTTAATTCGAAACAGATGTGCAGGACTACACAAATGACCCAAACGCATGCGTATGAGAACGGACGTAGCTCTTTTTCCAAGCTTCACCCTGGAAAACCAAGGCTTGGTCAGGGTGTTTGGCTGGATGGAATAGTAATATTTACCTTTATGTTGCACGCTCTTTAACCAAGATTGTTTCCATGATTGTTCAAGGTGAAGCCGAGAAATAGCAGTAAGATCTTGTGTATAATTGATGTAAGGAAACCGGTCACCACATTCGATTGCTTCATTTGCCAGTTGATCAACGATTTCATTACCTTTAATGCCACTATGACTAGGGATCCATGCAAAAGCTACAGAATGCCCTTTATTTGTACAGTGCAAAAGCATTTGTCGTATCTTTATTATTACGGGATGACACCTATTTTTTTTCAAAGGAAATTTTGATAACGCTTGCAATGCACTCCTGGAGTCGGAAAAAACTACTGTGTTATGTAACTTAAATATATGAATATATTCTAAAGCCTTATAAATACTGTAACATTCGGCCGTAAAAATAGAAGTTTCAGGTGGAAATTTAATTTTTTCTACTATTTTGTACTGTTGATGGAACACACCCACCCCGACAGAATCATTGTTTGAATGTTTGGAAGCATCACAGAAAATGTAATGCCAATTTCGCCAGCGTTCATCAGCAACTGAATTAAAATATACATTTGCATGTGGATTATCTTTCTCAATACCTATGTTAAAGTGAACATCTGGAGATATTATGAGAGATTTATATTCGGTTTCAAATGTGGGAAGTTTTAGGGAGCGTTGTGTAGGAGCATTCAAAGTTTTCCATTTATTGTAACTGATTACTAAGTGCGGTAAAGGTTTGCCATTCCAGTGTTCACAGATACCGATTATTGAGGAGATATATTCTAGTTTCCTAATAAGTGGGTGTTCGGAAAACTGAAAAACACGGAAGAAAAATCTATCCGCGAGATACTGACGTCGGAGTGTTAAAGGGGGTTCAACACATTCGACTTGTAACGCGTTTATGGGACTGCTTTTCATAGCACCTGTTAAAATCCTAAGGGCTTTGGATTGGACTGCATCCAATTTCCTCATAGCAGTTACACTACACGGCTCCAGCAAAAAGGTTCCATAGTCAAGAACACTTCTAACTAGAGCATTGTAGAGCAACTTCAAGGAAAAAGGATGTGCGCCCCACCAAACCCCCGCTAGGCACCTTAGGATGTTAAGAGAGCGCTCACATTTGTCAACAATATAATCACAATGAGCAGTTCCGTTTAATTTTGAATCGAGGATTACGCCTAAAAATTTTGTGTGTGTTTTAACCGGAATGGGTTGGTTATCATACATGACGCAAACAGGAGGTGGCATTCTTTGTCTTGAGAACAAAATCGAGCAGCTCTTAGACACTGACAGATCCAGACCGTTATCATCCAACCAAACTTTTAAAAATTTTAACGAATTTGATAGGGAGGCACATGCGTTATTAATAGACTTGTCTGTCGAGTAAAGGACGATGTCATCTGCATATTGTAAAATCTTTGAAGAACCGTTTAAAGATGTTTCTAAGTCGTATGTATAGACATTATACAGTATCGGGCTGAGTACCGACCCTTGTGGAAGCCCTTTCCAAATGTTCCTGCTGTTCGATGATTCTAACTTAACTAATCTCCCAGACAGTGAGTTAATTATGAAATTTATGAGATATTCCGGTATTTCTAATATCTGTAGCTTTCTCTTAAGTGTTGATAAACAGACAGAATCGTAAGCCGATTTTAGATCAAGAAATGCAGCTACAACAGATTCCTTTTGAGAAAAGGCTAATCTAATATCTGTTGTCAATATGCTTATACTATCTATGGTACTTTTGCATTTACGAAAACCGAACTGAGAATCGGCTAATAAACATTTATTTTCTAAAAGCCATTCTAACCTAATCTTAACTAAATTTTCTGCAATTTTTAAAATTACAGGGGAAAGTGCTATTGGACGATAAGAAGTTACATCTGATGGATCTTTATTAGATTTTAAGATTGGCAATATTATTTGAGTCTTCCAAGAGGTCGGAACGTCACCAGTCAAAACAACAAAATTTATAACCTCTAAATAATATTGTAAACTACTATCTTCTAAATGGGAAAAGAAAGAATATGGTATTCCGTCTTCTCCGGGGGCAGTGTCTCGGACTGCAGACAAAACTCCTTTCAGTTCATCTAGAGTAAACGGTGTACATAAAAATGAATCGCAGTTATTAATGCTTGATAAACTAAGAGGTTCACACGAATCTTTATCAGGTGCAAAAGGAGGAGCTAAATTATTTAAAAATGTGGATGTTAAGGATGGCGGAATGGCTACAGTGGAATCGGAAATACCAAGACGGAAGCGTTTAATGTTGGTCCAAACTAAAGATAATGGTGATTGCGGAGATATCGAAGAGCAGTATTGTCGCCAAGACGACAATTTCTTATCTTTAAGTAACTGTTTTGTTGAGGATATAACGTTTAATAAATTATTGTAATTATCATCAGTCATATTTTCTTTGTAAAGTTTCTCTGCTTTCTTCCTTACTTTGATAGCTTGCGTACATTGGCTATCCCACCAGGGAGGAGAGGGGCGCTTACCATAACATGATTCTTTTTTAGAAAAAGCAATATTAGCCGATTCTACCATTAAGTTGATTAATGAATCTGAGCATTCATTAACATTGGAGTTTTTAGGGTCTGGTAATGTATTGATATATTTATTAATAAAAGTTTCATAAGCAGGCCATTGTTTATCTGAAATGATGTATTTGAAATGTGGTTTTTTATATGTTAAATTAGCTTTTTTGCCAGGAAAGAAAATAATGATTGGGAAGTGATCACTACCATGTGTTGATGAAAGTGTTTGCCAGGACAGAGAAGAAGTTAAGTTTGAAGATACTATAGATAAATCGATGGCACTTTTATTCTCATTTGGACTAGTGAGTCTAGTTGGTGAACCGGTGTTCAAAATGCATAAGTCAAGGTCATCAATTAATTTTAGAATTTCATCACCATTTGAACTAGAAATAGAACTACCCCAAATTCTGTGTTGTGAGTTAAAGTCTCCTAGTAAACATATTGGCTTAGGTAACGATTTTAAAATATTACTTAAATCTATAAAAGCTTGGGGTGAAGGATGTGGTATATATATGGATATAAAACAAATACCTGTAATAATAGCTGCAACTATGGAGAAATCATTGTGTATGGGAAGAGGGACATGTGTGACACATAATTTATTTTTAACTAATAAAGCTACACCACCATAGCCATCATTTCGATCTTCACGAAGGCAGGAGTAACCATTTATTTTAAAGGCAAAGCCTGGTCGTAGCCAGGTCTCTGCTAAAGCTATTATAGAAGGGTCAAACTTATTGACTAAGTAAAAAATTTCAGATTTTTTGCTAATAACACTTCGACAATTCCACTGCAGAACCACATGAGGGTACCGCAGTGGAGCCGTCGAAATGCTATTACTGTTTACACTCCTCTGAGGGTGTATATCCATTATCAAGTTGTATGAATTTGTCGAGTGACTTAGTTATTGGGGCAACGTGGTCTGGACTTATTAAATTGGACTGAGAAAGTAAATTAATTAGTAACATTATAACTTCTGTTATAGACTGTTCTTGATTTGTAGGGGATTTTAAGGCACATCCATTAGAAGGAGACGGTATAATATATTCTTTAAGAATGTTATTGTGTGCAGTAGTGTCAAATCCCTTACTGGGCTGATATGGAGTACGGGGTTTGGTTGTCACAGTTTTCTTATAAGATGTACTAAGTGGAGATGAGATTGGCATTTTAAATGTAGGTGAGGAATGTCTGTTGGATTTAATAATTTCTGCAAATGATTTACTTACCGGTGGATGTAATTTAGAAGCCTCTGGGTATGATATGCAACATTCTGCCATAGATTTTTTAATATTGTTTTGTCTGGTGTACTCGGGGCATAATTTATTAGTTGCATAATGGGTACCAGAACATAGACAACATGCAGATTCATCTGTTTCAATATTACAACTGCTGCCGGCATGGTCTTGGCCACACTTGAAGCAGCGAGGCTTTGACCTACACTGAAGTTTTGTGTGCCCAAACCGACAACAATTGTAACATTGTATCGTTGGGTATGTATAGAGTTCAACAGGCAGAGAGTTGTAACAAATGTAGATCCTTTTAGGTAGCACTTGTCCATCGAAAGTAACAACAATAGTCTGTGACGGTTTCCAAGTGAGGGTTCCATCAACAGTAGTCTTATAATTTAGGCGCCTTATTTTTAATATTTTTCCACAACCAACAGGTAAATTGGCATTATCAATAATTTCCTCAGGTGACCATTCGGCTGGTACACCACGAATTAAACCCATTCGTGTAAGATGAAAAGTAGGAATAAAAGCTTTAAGTTTCTGAGTGGCAAGGCTTTCATTTGATAGAAATGCATTTGCACTAACATAGTCTGTAAAAGTCAAAGACATTCTGTTTCGTCCTATTCTTTTTAAACTGCCGTTTACAATATTTTTAAATCCTTGTGTTTTAAGGAGTCGGCCTAAAGCAAGCGGATGGAGTGTGACGTTATCGTCTGGGCTTGATTGTTCCTTCTGAATATGAACGATAAAAGGAGATACATCCGATTTTTCATACATAAGTCTGCTAATTTGAGAGGGCGTTTGTTGAGTTTGAGTTTTTTCTAACACTATACTATTATTACTATTTAAATTAGGGACTTTATTTACAACAATAGGAGAAATAACTTGTTCTTTAATTGAATCTGTAGTAACACAACAACATTCACCATCTCTGCTTTCTGCTAAGTTATTTCCTTTACGCCTGCGTTTGTTGCAGTGCCTACACATCTTAATAGTACGACTACGTTTTAGAGCAGAAGTACTGGACGATTTTGTAGACCATACCGAGCCATCAGTGTCCATACCGGACTCATTTGATACTATAGTTACATAATTGGCTGGTTCAGGAACACAGCCCCCTGACTTATCAGGGGGCTCGTTCATTTTTGAAAGAAAACAATAAAAAGACTTACCAAAATATATACACTACACAAATATATAAGTAAGAGATAAAATATTTACAAAATCAAACACAACTGACCACTTTAAATAATTAAAATAAGTTTACAAAATTTCGACGCGCCCGGCAAGTTTAAGGTTTCCCGCGCTTTTTCAGGTGTTAAATTGTATGCGTTTGTTAAAATTGTGATTCTAATTACGGTTTAAAATGAACAAATCTATCAAAAGTGGTGTACGGAAGTTGTTGTTTTGCATGATTGGCAAGTTCAACGAAAAACAACAACAGCGTGATGCCGCGTTTAAACAAAAACAAGATTGTCTACGTGTGGTTTTAAATTTCATAGGTTAGTAGACAATATTATTTTGATACTTTGAACACCTACCTAACCAGTCATAATAAAATTTTGATTTATAATTTACGTATCCTTAAAAATAAGTTATGTACGCTTCTTCGTATTGAATAAAACGAATTATATTTATTCGTACATCGCATCAGTCAACGTATTCATTTTAATAACATCATCTATGTTTTACTTAAACTCATAATTAATTTATGCTGTATTTTTGTTGATTACTTTTTAACGATTAACTTCCTTTAACAGAGAATCTGCAAAATGTCGAAGGAGTTGGTGAAATAGTAAGAACTATTGAAAATCTCACTGAATTAGAGCAGAAAGATAGGATTATAATTAATAACCCAGAATCAGTACTTAGAAGAAATAGCTTCAATGACTGGTAAGTTTTTTAGTATGCACTGATGTTTTGTAATTATGCTATAAAAACCCTTTGCATTTTTACGTAATAATACCAAGAATTAATAACATTTTGTATTTGTTCTTTGCAGAAGTGAGTGTCAGAACACTAAAGAGAGTTAAAAGGGAAGGTGCAGTAAATGAAGGTGTCTGGAGAACCCCGGGGAAGAAACGCCCACGGAAACCTACTGTGTCTAATCTAGATAACTTTGACATAGATGCTATGCGCAACAAGATAAACGAATTTTATATTGTTAAAAAACAAGTTCCTACACTGAGGACACTGTTGGTGGAGTTAAAAGAAAGTATTGATTTTAACGGATGCAGAGAAACTCTGCGCCGCTTGCTATTAGCCAATGGCTATGAATTTAAAAAGAATAAAAATGAGCGTTCTGTATTAATAGAACGCTATGACATATCTGCTTGGAGACATCGATTTTTAAGAACTATAGCAGGGAAACGTACAGAAGGCAAGCTAATCATTTATTTAGATGAGACTTATGTCCATAGAAACTACAATCCTAAAGCCCGGTTTCCACTGCGAAAGGGTAATGTGCGGAAAATGGTTAGGCGGAACGGACTCCTTTTTAATTAAATAGGTTTGAGTTTCCACCAACGAAGAGTTTGTGCTCCCTAGAACTGAGCGAGCTCATTTCTACTCTTTCTACACGCTCGGCTCTTTCCGTCCGACTATTTGTTGGTGGAAATACAAGTATGCAGTTTTCGATTGCGAGTTTAACGAAGTCATTAATGGGTCCGTTCCGCTCGCGGTGGAAACCGGGCTTAAGAAATGTGTTCTTATGTCAACTTATTAGGATACCTAGGTTAAGAAATAAGTAGGTAACACTTCTATGTTGAAAACTATTATTATTCGTACACATGTATCTTAACATCGTTGTAAGCATATAAACGCACAATAACCATAAGATTAGTGTAACTATGTAAAAACCTTCCTAGCCTTGTTAAATTGTGTAGAATTTGTTTCGCTCGCATTGCATTGTTTATTTTGTAAATTATGTCAAACAGCTTTGATTGTCAAATCGCTAAATGTCTATCATATGTCACATTAAGAGTCAATCTCATGTAGGCTACGTAAACGTCAACTAGTGATGTAACTTTAGTGAAGTGAAATTGTATTCTTTTCCTTTAGAAAGGGAAGATGTGTAATAGCTTTACTCTGTGGTAGTTAAGTATTGCGATTATGGCAACACCTATGTAAGCTTTTTTAGTGTGTAGTAACATTGGAAAATAAAGCCCCTTTTTAACCGAACATACACCTAACACACAAACACGTAAAAGTAATATAAGAGAGTGGCTTCGTGATAACGGAATTCCGTATGAGGACTACCACACGAAAGCAGAGCTGTTGTGTATTGTAAAACGAAATACACCTGATCCAATATATAAAGCTGATGAAATATTAAATCAATGTGGTCATTTATTTATTTATTTATTTATTTATTTATTTATTACACATAATTAATGTACAACATTACAGTTTTAAGACTAATGCGTTATACATAAAAAAAAAAGTATACAAAAAACATAATGTAAAATCTAATAAATGAACACAAAAAGAAACTAGTAAAATAGGAACAAAAAATAAAAAAAAATAAAAAACAAAATTTTGTAAAACAATGAGAAACGAAAAAAAAAAACACAAAGATCAGCAAAATACAATAATGAGGATATTATCCTATTAATGACTGTTCATTTGTTCACAATATCTAAGGCATTCACAATGCACATCCGTCCATCTCGCAGCAAACAGATCACATTCGGGTTTTGATGCTAAGAGTGAGTTTAGCATAAAACGCGCGCGGACTAGGGGTGACTTAGCATGCGAAACAGTACGTGTCTGCGGTACAGCCAATAAATTATGCTTACGCGGCCTAAGACTATATTTGGGAACATCAGGAACGAAGAGATTGACTAGTTCGGAAACTAATTCAGGACAATCAGAATTGCCTCGTAGAGCTCGGCAAACTGTTGTGAGTAAGGAGAAATTACGTCTCACTTCGAGGGAATTAAGACCAAGCATTCCAAGTAGAAATTTTGAAGGGAAGAGGAAAGGATAGAAACCGTAACTTTTTTTGTAAAGAAAGCGAAGAAAAGCTTTTTGAATTCTTTCTAAAAGTAAGATGTATGAACTTTCATAAGGATTCCAAATCACTGAGGCTGACTCTAATTTGCTTCTGACGAGAGCTAGGTATACAAGTTTTATAGCCGAAAGATTACTGAATTCTCGCATATTTCGGATAACAAAGCCCAGTCTACGGTATGATTCATTTGCTAATACTCGCATGTGCTCGTGAAACGTCAATTTAGAATCAAATAATACTCCAAGATCTTTTATAGAGCAATCCCTGGCTATAGATTCTGTACCTAAATAATATTGTATATGAAAGGGAATTTGTGCGCGGGTATATGACACGACTTTGCATTTCGATGAATTAAAATGGAGTTTGTTATCAATGCTCCAGAGTAGTACCGCGTCAATATCATGTTGCAGAGTTAATGAGTCGGTGGTCTTCTCAATTCCGTAAATTAATTTTAAATCATCAGCATATAGTAGACATCTGGATTGTTTAAGAATTGATGGTAAGTCGTTTATCATGATCCCGAAAAGCAGTGGTCCCAAAATTGAGCCCTGACTGACCCCAGATCTGGTATGATATGGCGAAGATATGTATAACCCATAGCGAACGTATTGCTGACGATCTTGTAGATAACTCGCAAAAAATTTTAATAGCTTCGGTGAAAACCCAATATTTTGAAGTTTACTAAGTAAAATATCGTTATCCACACGGTCAAAAGCCTTTTTAAAATCAAAGTAAAGAACATCAACTTGAATACCCTTGTCTAAGTGCTGTGATATAAGATCTACTGTGGTAAGAAGATTTGAATTCACTGAGCGGTTTAATCTAAATCCATGTTGCGCATCACAAAGAAATGGCTGTATTTGATAAGATAAATAAGTGTGAATTATTATTTCAAATAATTTAGGGAGTGTTGAGAGAACAGCTATTGGACGATAATTTTCTACCTGACTAGTCGAGCCCGTTTTAGGAATAGGTTGAACTCTGGTGACCTTCCATGCATTAGGGTACTGTCCGGTAGATAGAGACAAATTAAAAATGTGATGTAAAGGTGCTGTAATAAATTCTTTACACCCTTTTAGGAAGTAGGCTGGTATGTGGTCTGGACCTAAGGCAGAGCTATGTTTCAACTTGTTAATTCCAGTTTCAATATCGAGCATTTTAACTTCAGTAATATTTACTAGATTTGCAGTCTTTGCAGAGCTATTACCATTATTCAGTCCATTATGGTCTAAAACTGGAGTGTCTGGTAGGAAAACACTGGAAAAGAAATCAGAAAATGCTTTAGCAGTATCTTTTCCGGCAAATTTTTGACCATTGTAATTTAACTCTGATTCAAAGCCCCCTGTGGTTCTGAGGCTATTTAAATGTTGCCAGAACGATTTAGGGTTTTTTTTCAAGTTATGTTGTATTTGCTCGATATAATTCCTACGTGCAACTACTATTCTACGTTTTAAATCTAATCTGAGGGAAGAGAACTGATTATAAACAGCTACATCACGAGTTGATTTCCAGCTACGATGCAATTCAGCTTTCAATTTAATATCTTTTATTAAATCGGAAGTAAACCACACAGGATATTTTCTGCTAGGCTTGCAAGATCTACGCTTTTTAGGTATACATTGGTCGAATATTTCATAAATGATATTGTAAAAACATTCAACAGCGGTATTAACGTCACTAGACAGGAATATATCCTGCCAAGAAACGTTAGAGATTTTTTCGTAGACTAGTTCATAGTTACCTAACGCAAAATTCCAATCTTTACGTTCTTCAAAGTTACTAGGCAGAATTTCATATTTACAGAACCTTTTTTTCACATTGTTTAGTACAAAGCAAACTTCTAAAGGTGGGTGGTAAGCGTCACGATATGGTACCAAGCCACCCCCAGCTAGCTCAGTTACTATGCCAGGGAAACACTCAGACATCAAAACAACATCCAGTTTACTTTCATAATCATTCAGAATATCATTTCTCTCAGTCACACCACAAACAGTAAGAAAATAATTAAAATAACTTAAGATATTAGTTGATGTGTACTTAGGATTTAAATTTAAGTCACCAACAATAATAACTCTGTAGTTCAAAGTGTCAATAATAGACTCCACTTTCTCAAACCATCGCAAGTAAATGTCATCACTAGCCCTAGGTTGTATATACACTACGCACAAGTAAAATGAAGCATCGTCAAATAATATGCGTGCCCATAAATCTTCACCAGTTGGCGTTTCTAGTTCAGTACATCGTGACATTGAGATACCGGGACGCGTAGCAAGAAGCACACCACCACCTTTGCTATAACTTCTGTCACGACGTAGGATATTCCATCCATTACAAATAATTTCAGAATCAAGTACAGAGTTTGTAAGAAATGATTCGGTTACGGCTATAATATCACTTGAGGATGTGAACATATTTTGTCTAAAGAACGAAAGTTTAGTGTTCAAACCTCTTACATTCTGATAAACCAAACTAACTGTCGTCTTTAATTTTTGGAGATGCTCCTCAAGCTTTCGTTTGGGGGCCAACGGTTGCGTTTCGTCGAAAAAACCAAGCTCTCACTCTAGCGTTAGTGGGCCAAATATCAGCTGATATACATTTTTCATAATACGCAGCTGGTACACCAATCTTAAAAGACTTGTAATTACCTTTAGGACTGAGCTCATCTACCGTGCACTCTGAGGTAGGACAAATTTTCTTAAGGTACAGTTTTATGTCATCACAGCCCGATGCCATATTCCAAAGGTGAATGTATTTACGATATTCCACGGCTTTGAGTGTCGTAACTTCAGGGCCAGCGGTGCAAAGAACGGAACTGTAGGTTTTGGGTTTACGTTTGCGTACTTCTACCCACTCTTGTTTAGAGGGACTCATTTCATTCAACATATCTGATTGGCTGATTGGGGTTACTTGTGCTTGGCTTATTTGAATACTTTCAGAGGGTTGCGGAGGCTCTACTGTGGAAACTACTAGTTGTATGTCAGAATTGTCCACTGCTGATATAGCTTTTATCTCTTTCTTCTCATAGGTATTGAGTTTCGGTTTCGGTTTAGGTTTGTTTTTTTGGTCACAAATTTGATCAGTACGTTCACGGTTAGGGTGAGTGTTAGTCATATAATCATGCTTAGAGTCAAATTTCAGTTCGTATCCAACAAGCCGGTCATTGCAGGCTTCAATTTTTTTCGTGCAGTCCATAATAACTATTTGATACTGTGCTATGGTAGCTACGGCGTCATGAGGTGTTGCGACTTCCACCCTATCATTGTGATCTAAATGCGATCGAGCTTGTGTGGAGATTAGCAAAATGTAAAGTGGCTAGCAAAAATATTGCAGTTACTACAGCTGCATTAGAGGAAATCATTAAAGATTCATTTGAAAACGTAAGTGCACAGGATTGGAAGAAAATGACTGATCATGTCATAAATGTTGAAAATAAATATAAAGAACGTGATAAAATAACAGAAGAAAATTTAGAAAGTTTTATTATAAATGTTGGAGATAGCGATACAAGTGACAGTGATGAATCTTTTGGCATTGAAGTGTTAGAATCTGATTTTGATGATGAATAAAACCAAGTTATGTATGGAATATTTTCGTATTTTATTTCTCTATTTATTTTCGATTCCGCCCTTATTCACCAGATCAATAAATCCTTAAAATCCCATTACAAACCTGGTACATATAAAAAAATTATACATGTGTACGTAAATTCTGTTTCTTTATTTCCCTAATATAATGTTCTTATACTGTCTATTCATTACACAATTACCAAGTATCAAAGTAGGTTATTCCAATTTTCATAGTATAATTTCAGTGTTGTCATGCATGTATTGTTTAAATTGTCTGCCAATTTCTAGGGCCTGCTTTCGTTAGCCAGACTCTAGTACCGCACGTATTTCATTTTAAACAAGATTTATTCGTAGTGCTGTACTTCGGTAAGAATTCTTACATTGTTTAAAAAAACCGCGGGGCTCACGAATATTTGTTATATCCCAACTCTTAGGTACCAAATTATATATCAGGAACTATTTATATTATTAGGAAATATTTGATTAGATCACTATATTTATTATTTATTAAGAAATATATGCGTCTAAATTCATAAAAAGTGATGGTGAAGTTACAACAGTAGGTATAATTGGGATATTTAACCGTTACCGGTATAGAAATATTACATACATGTCTATCTACTAAAAATGCCCCCATACTTGATTATTAGAAAATATATTATAGAAACAATATAGAGTGCGGGTAATATATATAACAACACAAGTAGCACACAGGGCCCTGGGCAGACAGGGCCCCGCCACCCGGAGGGCCCAAGAGTGCGGAGCGTGTGGCCCCGGCCCGCTCACTCAATCATGACTAGAGAGTCACTGGACGCGTATTGTTCCAGTGCGAGGTTGTTTTGTAATTAATTATATTATAATGATATAGCGAACAAAAACAATAAATATAAAACAATTTACGAACAATTTTTTGTAATAAAAGATTCAAAAAAACAACTAATTAATTACTTCATTATAAAAATATGAATTAGACATAACTATTAATTTAGATGTGTGCAGGTAGCTATATGTGATGTGCCGCCATCTAGTGAGTTAATTAATAAGATGCATGTTGTTTATATTATTATCATGCACTTACTACATAGTTAACAATTAATTTATAACAACAACAACACAAAATAACATATTCGTTGTTAATAATGAATTATAATACAGTTCATAATAAGTGTGTATTAATAATGTTTATTGTTGAGTGTCAGTGTGTTGTGTTGTGTTGTGTACTCTATGAACAGTTGTTGTCACACACACACAGTGTGTACTATGTGTATCTACTTATTACAATATTATGTTAAATGTGTATACACTTTATCTTTTCATATAATTAGTAATGATTAGACAGCTTGTAACATTGTTTACAGTTTCAGTACAAACAGACGAACAATTATAACAACTGTGTTAAGTACACACACACACACACACCAGTAGGAACATGTCACTAAAGTTATCAAGCATCCCACGTGTGACTAAAAATTTATCCAAGGTCATAGTTCAAACTTGTTTTTAGGGTTCCGTACCCAAAGGGTAAAAATTGGTCAAGTGCGAGTCGGACTCACGCACGAAGGGTTCCGTACCATTATCTATGCAACATAAGGCAACGTTATTAGTATCGAGCATGAAACGGTAAAAAAATCATGTTTGTTGTATGGGAGCCCCCCTTAAATATTTATTTTATTTTATTTTTAGTATTTGTTGTTATAGCGGCAATAGAAATACATCATCTGTGAAAATTTCAACTCTCTAGCTATCACCGTTCTTGAGATACAGCCTGGTGACAGACGGACGGACGGACAGCGAAGTCTCAGTAATAGACCAATTTTGACCAATTTTTTTTATGTTTCCTGAAAATAGTAAATTATTGAAATGTTGTCTGTACATAAATGATGATCGCACTGTTATCTACAGAACTGCTGTTCCTACTTTATGTATACCTAACAATAATGATCTCTAAGATATTATTATAGTAAAAAATTTACAATTTGTATTGTACAGTATCTGAACACTTCACCAAGTATGAAGTATTTAGTTGAATTGTTTAAAATATTCTAATTTATTTTGTAATGTTATGATAATTCAATGACTTATATGTACAAAAATATCAAATATAGTATTATTTATTTTTTATATTTATTCCCTGGTTTATTGTTAATAGACAGTACAATAACAATAGTAGTGACTGCTCTATGTACTGTACTCAGGATAGGTACAGTCGTGTGACACAACAAGGTAAGATCACAACTCATGTGTCACTAAAGTTATTCAATTTTGAAGACAAAATATTAAGTTTTTAATAATTATCCTTTCATAAGGAAAATGTTATAGAAATGTTAACTCACAACAAAATGATGACATTAAGTTATGTATATTTATTTCTTTGTGTGTAAACAACATTTTTGTATATTATATTGATTAGGTAATTTAATTAAGTACCGACATCATTGCTTATATCATCAGTACAATATGTATTTGTTATAGGTATATATCGGAAAACCTCATAGAAGTCACCTGTACTTGTAATACTGAACAAACTAACTACGTTAACTACAACATTCTATTAACGAAGATGAGATTGATCCGTGGCCTACGACACGTGTAACTGGTTTGGAAGGATCCTTTTATGAATATTCAACGGGTCACCATTTCAAATTCACTCACACTAACTACACGAAATTAATAATTTACTCACAATTGACACTATTTGAGGACTTACTTCATAATCTTGTAGCCAAGGTATTATTAAAAATCTTTATGTAAACTATCTTTCTTAATCAAGTATCCTACGACATATACAATGGAGAGTAGTGCCGCCGGTGACGGCGGCCACGATGTGGACTCATCACTAAGTAGGTACACTGTAAGTGTGTCTTGTTTACTCTATCCAACATATCAATTCATACAAAGTTCATTAAAATCACAATTAGTATCAAAAAAGTAAATGCTGTCAAAAAAATCTAAATATAATTAAAAATAAAATGTAAAAGTTTAAAATAAATTATATTATTTTACACACAATAAATTGTTAAAAAATAAAATAAAAAATGTAATATATTAAATTCTCCTGTCACGACGTTTGTAATTATATTCCTCCGAAATGGCTCGACCAATTTTTGTGAAATTTTGTGTACATAAATGTTAAGGGTGGGCCAGCCCCGACATTTGTATGGCAAAACAACGTTTGCCGGGTCAGCTAGTATACATAAAAAAATAATTTTGTGGTCTATCATTATTGTCTGACAGACTGCATTTCAATAACTTATCTATTCCAACACAAGTATCTCGTGACTCGTGTGGTCCTTGTGTAGTGTGTAGTGCGTGGTGCTCCCTCCTCGCTACTGTACCTGTGTGCGTGCGCGTGTACGTGGACATGTTGCTCTCACTCACACACTGACACTATCACCTCACCACACGCGACACATGCGCACCCGACACACACTCGCCGCGCACTGCACCACAGCCACACACCACAGAGTGTAGTGACGTCACACAGTCACTTGTGACGTCACCACATGGCTCTCTTTCAATATAATCACCGAGTGTACGCACACACACACACACAGTGAGCGAGTGAGTGTAGTGATGACGCGCGTCGACCTTCACGTGAATAACCTGTTTCATATAATGTATGTACATGTTTAGTGGAGGAGGTCAACAAGACGTGGCCACAACTATATACTGCACTACTCACTACATATAGTTACACAACATCCTGCGGTCTGTAATTAAGCTTTATACTTGTATTGTGACGCGTTACACATATACATAATTAATAGGTAGTTGTCTTCATAAATAAATTATAACGGTTAGTGAACATTATGTGTGTGACGCTCTCTCATTATAAACTTCAGATAAATGGGCAGATGTCATGTTGTCATGAACAATGAGGTGACGACCAGTAGATATACAGTACACAGTGAGACGGATGTACCGTGTAGGTATACTTGTGTGTGTGCGTCACACACTCGCGCGGGGAATTTTGTGTTTCCACGTAAATGTAAGGTCAAGGGTATTCCCGCACGAGACGAGACGAGACAAGACGAGACAGGTGCAACAACGAGTTACTTGTTTAAATAAACTATCGACGACGCTATTGAAAGTAATATTGTCCTCTAAACATGACCTTGGTACACACTGCACCATCATTAACATCATTTATTTCAATGTAAAAAATAACAGAATCGTTCACACAAGTTACATAATATTTCGCACACTAACTACACTCATTTATTAATAACTTACTATTTATAAAAAAAAGAAGAAATAAACGTATTTCTGGTCTTTGAAACAGAACACTGTTAGCTCAAAGACCAGGGGTTTCAATTAAATGTAAATTATATATTTTATGTCAATAAAGATTTTTCTATTTGGATATTTCATTTCAATAATTTAATTGAAAATAAGCGTTTTGTATCTACTTATTATTTAATTAAATACAAAAACCAGGTGTAGTTTTGTATTTTAATATAGCATAGTTGAATAGTTTAAATAAAATTATTATTATAGGAATTAGACGCGTGTATTTGTTTTAATTTTTAGCCTGGCGTTTCGGAGAGTTTGCAGTCACCATCACCACGGTGACGGGTGAGACTGAAACTGATCAAATACACGCATCTAAATCCGTTTTAAATAGTTTTATTTAAACAATTATTAGAGAATATTTATAATATATACAATAATGTACATATTAATATGTAGTGTATTGTGTTGATTAGTGTTGTATAGTATAGTGTACAGTGTGTAGTGTGTTGTTGACAACATGTAGTACACACGTACCTGTGTCGCTGTGTGCACGCGCCGCCGCCGTGCTCGTACTGCTGCTGGTTGTGGTGGTGGTAGTACTCATGGTGGTACTAGCAGTAGTAGTGCTGGTACTGCTGCTGCTGCTGCTGCTGCTGGCGGTACTGCGTGGTGTACAGGAGGCGCCCTCACCGCACACCGCGCCACCACTAGACACACACACCAGCCGCACCTGTACACACACACACACACACACACACATATAACTAATATTATAAAGCTGAACAGTTTGTTTGTTTGTTTGAACGCGCTAATCTCAGGAACCTCTTTGCCGATTTGAAAAATTCTTTCAGTGTTAGATAGGGTACAGTACAATACAATACAATATACTTTATTGCACACCAATAATACAGAGTTTTTAAATTATCTACAAACAATGTACAATCGGCGGTCTTATCGCTGTCAACGATCTCTTCCAGACAACCTGCATGGACATGTCGATTGGATAGACGGTGTTGTGGTGTGTAAATATAAAAACAAATACATACTAATATGTGTATGAAGCATAATATAAATATATATATATACTAGCTGATCCGGCAAACGTTGTTTTGCGATACTAAAAAAAAAGTTTGAAAAATAGATGTTGGCCGATTCTCAGACCTACTGAATATGTATGCAAAATTTGAGAAGAATCGGTCAAGCCGTTTCGGAGGAGTACGGTAACTAACACTGTGACACGTGAATTTTATATATTAGATAATAATGTACATAATATCTGTGTAAAAACTACTTAAATATAGTATGAAGAAAGTAAATAAGTTATGAACTAGTGCTGAAGTGTTCGATCACCATTCTTTTGAAAATAGACAGTGATTTAGCCTGTCTTATCGTTAATGGCAGTTGGTTCCACAGGCGCGCTGCCTGCACAGTGAAGGACTTGTCGAAAAATGTAGATGCATGTAAAGGGATCTCTAGTTGCAGATTTTCTGATGATCTCAGGGACTTCGAATGTGCATCGCATAGAAACCTAAACCGTTTTTTAAGATAAGTGGGGGAACAAGGATTAAAAAGTACACTATAAAGCAAGAAAAGAATATGAGTATTCCGTCGAAGTCGAATTGGAAGCCACTTGAGCTTGGTGCGAAATTCGTAAACGTGGTCATATTTGCGTAAACCAAATATAAACCTAATACAGAAGTTTTGGAGCCGCTCAAGTTTATCAAGTTGCTCTTGGGTGAGATCAAGATAGCTAACGTCGGCATAGTCGAGTAGGGAAAGAAGAAGTGATTGTGCAAGAGCAATTATAGTGGTATTTGGCAAGAATCTTCTCAGAGATCCTGCGGACGCAAACAACTTACCACTAACTTCTTGAATCTGAGGTCCCCAAGATAGAGTGCTGTCAAAAAGAATACCCAAATTCCTGACCGAATCACTTACAGATATTATTGTACCATGGAGACAAATTTGCGGCAATGAGCTCCAGTTTATTTTTGGTAACAAGCTAGAACTACCTATAATCACGACCTGGCTTTTTAATGGATTTAGATAAATGACGTGAGATTTGCTCCATTCAGTTATGTGGGTCAAATCTTTATTAATTTTGTTGATGGCTTCGAACAGTGTTTCTAAAGGAGATTGTGTGTAAATCTGCAAATCGTCGGCGTAGAGGTGGTAGGAAGAGAGTAGTTTGCATGATATGGAATTCATAAAGATTGAGAAGAGCAGGGGAGATAACACGCCACCCTGTGGTATGCCCGCCGTAATGTTGCACCAAGAAGAATAGGTGTCATCGATACGAATGCGTTGGCGGCGACCAGACAGGTAATTATGAAACCAATCAAGCACTGTTGGAGATATGTTAAGAGAGCGTAGAATAGCAAGTAATATTTTAAAGTCTGTAGCGACATCTAGTGACTAATAGCTGTCACTACATAGGACCACTGTTGGAGGAGCCCGATCACCCACGCTCCTCTACAAGTCAACCGTGTTAAAGGCGTTGCTGATATCTAACAAACACAAAACTGAGAGTTTACCGTTATCCATTCCCGATCTAATATCATCCGTAATAAGGACAAGAGCGGAAGTAGTGCTATGACCAGGACGGAAACCGGATTGGAAGGGGTTGAGTAGGTTATTTGCAGAAAGGAAATTACTTATCTGTTTTAGGATGAGGCGTTCAAGGACTTTAGAAAGGAAAGGCAAGATGGAGATGGGGCGGTATTCAGCAAAGGAAGAAGGATTTGGTTTTTTGGGGAGAGGAATAACTTGTACGTCTTTCCAGGCTGAAGGAAATACCCCATTACACATTGAAAAATTAAAAATATGAGTCAGGATAGGAAGAATGGACCATGTTACTGCTGAGGCAATCTGTCCCGACCGCGTTTGAAGAGATAGATAATACACTCGTCTTAACATCACAATCAGTGACTGGATTAAAAGCGAAGGAGTCATAATCGGGAGTTGGAGTTGGAGGGTTCTTATCGAGGAAGGCTTTACACAAGGCTAAACACACAATAACATTACGCTACGACCAGTAGAAGCGAAACAGTAGTGAAAAATGTTGCAAAAACTTTATTCCACGTCGACAGAGTCGCCCGCAACAGCTAGTCTATACATATAAAAGTAAAGTGAAGAGTTGTTATTGGCTGTCAGTTACTTAACCTGTGTGTGTTTTAATTTTAATAGCTGTTAATCTTCCAAACTATAATGAATAAATAAATAAATAAATAAATATTTATAACAAATCTGTAAGAATATTTTTTATCTGTTTGTCTGTGCACGCATCACATAAAATATACGGCATCTTGAAATATAAATGTTAGACGTAAAAATTATACACAACTCAAGGTATTACATAGTCATCGCAATTGATCCACTCGATCAAGAGATATTTTGAAAATACGAAATTAGAATTAAAATACTCAATTCAGTTACTTGCAACGCCATCTAGCGATTCAAAATAGAATTGAAAGATAGATGGCGGTGTACACAAACCACCATTGTTTTTATCGCGATATTAATCTCGTGAGATAATAAAAATTGGTCAAGTGCGAGTCGGACTCGCGCACGAAGGGTTCCGTACCATTATCTATGCAACATAAGGCAACGTTATTAGTATAGAGCAAGAAACGGTAAAAAAATCATGTTTGTTGTATGGGAGCCCCCCTTAAATATTTATTTTATTTAATTTTTAGTATTTGTTGTTATAGCGGCAATAGAAATACATCATCTGTGAAAATTTCAACTCTCTAGCTATCACCGTTCTTGAGATACAGCCTGGTGACAGACGGACGGATGGACGGACGGACAGCGAAGTCTCAGTAATAGGGTCCCGTTTTTACCCTTTGGGTACGGAACCCTAAAAACAAACTTATTTTTATCCTTTTTACCGCGGGGCACAGCTAGTAAACAATACAAATATGACAATCAGGCAGTACGCCTGAGTGACTAAGTAAAGTATTGAGATATAACATACGTCGTGTAGTGAGGCGTGTGTGGGCGCAGTACCCGCCGGACACACGCACGTGGACGTGTTGGACACGCCGCGCACGCACAGCGCGCTCGCGGAGCACGCGCCCGGCGAGCAGCGCGCCGCACCGGCCTCGAACATGAGCGGGTGGAGCAGCGCCAGCGCGGTCAGCGGCGCCGTGGAGCGCGCCCCGCGCGGCGGAAGTGGCGCCCGGCGCGAGTCCCGGCGCGGCACCCGCAGCACGCCGCCGCGCCGCGCGCACCACACCCACTCCTCCCACACGGCGAGGCGCGAGCAGGCGCGCCCCGCCACCTCGCGCACTGACACCTCGTGCGCGGCGCGCGCTCTGCCCGACACGAAGGCGTGCGGGGCGCGCGGCGCGGCGCCCGGGTGCTGCGTGAAGCGAGCGTGCAGCACGCGCTCAGCGCCGTCCAGCCGCACGGACTCGAGCGTGTCGTAGTACCCGTCCACGAAGTAGAGGCGCCGCGCCCAGTGGTCCAGCGCGAGCGCGGTCACGCGACGCACCCGGCGCCGCACCAGGGGCCGCGCACCCGACCCGTCCAGTGCCGCCGTCATGACGGCGGGCGCGGAGCCGCGCTCAGCCCAGAACAGTCGGCCCGAGGCGTCGTGCAGCACCAGGTCGTCGGGCTCGGCGTGCGCCCGCCAGTGCAGCGTGGCGTGGGGCCCCCCCGTCAGCGGCGCGACGTGCACGCCGCTGCCCGAGGTCCAGTAGAGGCGGCCCGCGCCCGGGTCCAGCGCGCAGCCACGGACGGGCCCGCCGGCCTGCAGCACTCGCTCGGCGGGTCGCAAGTCGCGCGCCCCGTCCGGCAGGTCGCGGACGACGGCCCGCCACAGCCAGCCCGCCTGGTCGCCCCACACCACCCACCAGGTGCCCTCTAGCGGCGCACCGCTCACACACCACACCTCCACACTCTCGTTCCTGTCACACACACACATATACACTATAATATCGTAATGACAATATCAGTGTGTTGTTATGAAGCTCACAGCGTGTGTGTGTGTGTGTGTGTGTGTGTGTCGCTACCCACCACTTATTTAGTTTTTATGACATATATCGTTTTTATAAATAAACTAGCTGTCCGGCAAACGTTGTTCTGCCATACAAAAAAAAGTTTGAAAAATAGATGTTGGCCGATTCTCAGACCTACTGAATATTTATGTAAAATTTGAGAAGAATCGGTCTAGCCGTTGCGGAGGAGTACGGTAACTAACACTGTGACACGTGAATTTTATATATTAGACTAGCTGACCCGGCAAACGTTGTATTGCCATACAAATGGCAGTGGGGGGAGGTGTTTGAAAAATAGGTGTTGTCCGATTCTCAGACCTACTAATACGCAAGTAAAATTTCATAAAAATCGGTCAAGCCGTTTCTGAGGAGTACGGTAACTAACACTGTGACACGTGAATTTGATATACAGGGTGTCCCAGAACGTAACGTAGCTGGGAAGGGGGGTGATAGGGGGGGTCACAAGGGTCACCAGAAAAATAAAATAAAAATTCCCCTCTGGCTATTTAAAAAATAAATGGCATTTTTTTAAAAACTAAAAATTTTACACCTTGTGGGGCTATTTTGCTAACTGTACCTACAAATATAGCTGTTTAAAAAAAAAAAAGATGTTATGTAATCCTCAATAACCCTTCATCAAATTGAATTAAAAAAATAATACATATCCAACCAAGATTTTAAAGAAAATTAAGTTCTTTTCCAGTCAAGGACTTAGTAATTACAATTTCACTCAACTTTCTCCAAGTGTACTGAAAAAAAAATGTACTATGCAGCTCCGGCGTGTAACTTAAAAAGATAGGTAATTTTATTGCAATTCCAAAATGGTATAACACTTATTTGAAAAAATCATACTTAGACATTTAAAAATAATTTTCGGGAACAATACCCCTGCAAAACAAAACATATCAATAAAACAATAGTCTCAAATTCCTAAGAAAATACATTTTTAAATGTCTCTTCTGTTCCTCTAATGTTACTGCCCGTTAATTCTCAAGATTGGAGTACTGTACATACCTCAAACACTCAAGTACAGTCTAGGCCAGATAAAGCTTTACCATATTTTATGACAGGGAATTTAAATGAAACTCGAAAATAAAACAAAATTGTAATTATTTATTCAAATTAAGTGCTCGAAATGTGCACCACCAACATAAATGCACGCCCTACATCGTTTTAAAAATGAGCGGGAAATGTGCCGAGCAAATCTTCTATTATTGATTGATTCCGCGGCCTCTGTGATCCTCGCCTTCAAGTCACCCAAGTCCCTGATGGGTTTCCCATAAACTTTTTCTTTTATAGCACCCCAGTAAAAGAAGTCCAACGGGTTTAAATCCGGTGAACGAGCTGGCCACGCTATAACACCGGCCCTTCCCATCCACCTACCAGGATATTCGTTGTTTAGGAAATCTCTTACTGGGCGTGCATAATGTGCTGGGCACCCATCATGCTGGAACCATATATTCCTTAATGTTTCCAGCGGCACATCTTCCAATAAATTGGGTAATTCGTTTTGTAAAAAGTGCAAGTACGCCTCGCCAGTCAGTGCCTCAGGTAACTCAAAGGGTCCGATTATTTTACCGTTCAGTATTCCGGTCCACATGTTCACTTTAAAACGATATTGGGATCGATCTTCTCTAATAAGGTGGGGATTTTCTACGTGCCACTCGTGTAAATTATGTAGGTTCATGTAGCCGTCCTTTTTAAAAGTAGACTCGTCGGACCACAATATTTTACTAAAAAATTGAGGGTCCTCCCTATGCATGCGCAGCATCCTACTACAAAATGCAAGTCTCGCAGGAAAATCGCGTGGTATCAGACTCTGTACGCGTTGCACGTGGTACGGGTGGAACTTTTCTGATTGTAATATGCGATGAGCAGTACTTTTTGATACACCTGTATTTGCTTCAATTGTCCGAACTGAAGTACTCGGGTTGTCTGCGACGGTTTGAAGCACTACATCTTGGACATCGAACCGAGATCTGCGTTCATTAACCATTTGATGTGGAAGTCGACCCTCAGACAATAGTCGGTGGACATTGACAAAAACACGGCTATCCGGGTGACGTGGGGCGTTCGGATATCTTTCTCGGTACAGTCTTGCTGCAGCACCGGCATTACATCTACATTCGCCGTAAATGAGATGCATGTTCGCATATTCATGTGGAGTGTACGTGGGTGGCATGGTGGCACTGTATCACACACTTTAGTCCTTGAGAAAGCCAAGTCGTTGGAAGAAATCACAAACAATGTCCAAAATCACAAAGAAATAATCAAGTCCAGAAAGCGAAGCAAAGTTGTTAGTACTAAATGAACACAAACGAATACAAAGATGTGCAGTAAACGAGAGAGCTTAATGTACTGCCCGACTATTTGGCTAACCAGAGACAGCACCCCTACTTTTTCTCTTCCTTTAACGTATCTACCTGTCTCTTTCACTCCCTGAACTTGTTTTGTTTCATTGTTCTCGCGCATGGCTAACGGTACGAGAGGGGTACCTGCCTACCTGCCTGTACAAGGAACAGGAATATTTGCTTAGGAATTTGAGACTATTTATGTTGGTGGTGCACATTTGGAGCACTTTATTTGAATAAATAATTAGAATTATGTTTTATTTCCGAGTTTCATTTAAATTCCTTGTCATAAAATATGGTAAAGCTTTATCTGGCCTAGACTGTACTTGAGTGTTTGAGGTATGTACAGTACTCCAATCTTGAGTATTAACGGGCAGTAACATTAGAGGAACAGAAGAGACATTTAAAAATGTATTTTCTTAGGAATTTGAGACTATTGTTTTATTGATATGTTTTGTTTTGCAGGGGTATTGTTCCCGAAAATTATTTTTAAATGTCTAAGTATGATTTTTTCAAATAAGTGTTATACCATTTCGGAATTGCAATAAAATTACCTATCTTTTTAAGTTACACGCCGGAGCTGCATAGTACATTTTTTTTTCAGTACACTTGGAGAATGTTGAGTGAAATTGTAATTACTAAGTCCTTGACTGGAAAAGAACTTAATTTTCTTTAAAATCTTGGTTGGATATGTATTATTTTTTTAATTCAATTTGATGAAGGGTTATTGAGGATTACATATCTTTTTTTTTTTAAACAGCTATATTTGTAGGTACAGTTAGCAAAATAGCCCCACAAGGTGTAAAATTTTTAGTTTTTAAAAAAATGCCATTTATTTTTTAAATAGCCAGAGGGGAATTTTTATTTTATTTTTCTGGTGACCCTTGTGACCCCCCCTATCACCCCCCTTCCCAGCTACGTTACGTTCTGGGACACCCTGTATAAGAAGATAAATCACCAACTAGCTATTGCCCGCGACTTCTTGTTTATGCAACATTATTCACTTATGCTTCGTTTCTATTGGTCGCAGCATCATGTTATATATATTTGCCTATAGCCTTCTTCGATAAATGTACTATCCAACACTGAAAGTATATTTCAAATCGATCTAGTAGTTTCTGAGATTAGCGTATTCAAACAAACAAACTTTTCAGCTTTATAATTTTAGTACATGTTCGCGCGACTTAATAACTCAGCACGACGACAGAAAAATTGAATCCTTTGTAAAATGTTATCGACCACATCACTCAACACTTGAACTCAAGACTCCGCTCAGAGTACTCGCGCCCCTCGGACGAAAGACCATTCCGTTCGCTGAACCGGCTCCGCTCACACCTCTCGGGACACGTACGCAAGGGGTCGCTCGCGCAGAACAAGCTGCAACTTTTGCGTTCGTACTAACTATATAGTGAATAAGTGCCCAAATCAGTTCACAGAAGACCCGATAACCTGTTCGGCCGAGTTAAGCATCCTAACACGTGAGTACCGACATTACCTATACTCACCTCCGCCTTTCAGGCCCACACTCGTGTGTGCGCCCCCAGCGCATATAGTATAAATATTAGAATGTTGAATATAAAAATTGCCGCGTGCGCCGCCATTATGATTAACGTATAGCTATTAGCAAATAGTTGAGAGATGATTGAACATGTCATATATATATATATTATATTATATATGTATACAGTACGTGTGTGTGTGTGCGCGCGTCTCCTTGTGGTGCAGCGTGTGTACGCGCGGCGCCCCGGCCTGCACCAGCACCAGCAGCGCGGCGCCGGGCGCGTCGCACGCGGGGGCGGGGGCGGCCACACCGGGGGACGGGGGCGCGCCGGGGGGCGGGGCGGCGCGCTGCCTGTACCCGCGCGCACACTTGCACGTGTGGGCGCGCTCCTTGGGCAGGCACAGCTGCGGGCACGTGTCCCAGGCACACGCGCCTGAACACAACAATATGATTCATTCTATTGTGATACTTATTATTGTTAGTGTTATATTAATGTATATTTGTCGTAAGAGACTTTGAAAATAGTTTATAAATAAGGATTTTTACAGTTTTAACTTAGCTTCCAAGATTATTAAATAGGTCCTCAAATTGTGTCAATGGTGAGTAATTTGTTATTTTACTAGTTAGTGATGAGTTTGAATGGTGACCCGTTGAATATTCGGTAAATGATCCTTCCAAACCAGTTACACGTGTTGTAAGTCACGGATCAAACACATGATAGTCAATGTCAATGACAAAAATATGTACGTATATTAATATCTGTCATTAGTATTAATAGTTAAGCGTCACAATCAAGTGCAAGTTGTGATACCTTAAAATGCTGTGCATTTGAGTTAAAAAAAATGAAAAATTATTGTAATTAACTGTAAATGTTTAATGTAACAGTAATTGGATTGTCCAAATAAATAAATAACTAGAATGTTGTACATTAATTTATTAATATTTTGCGATTGACACGCTATGCTTTTTACTAAACAAACTAAATTATAATGGAAAAACCGATAACGTTAAACGATAAAAAATGATGTCCCGCTTATGGTTATCATTTTTTCCATTATAATTTAGTTTGTTTAGAATGTTGTAGTTAACGTAGTTAGTTTGTCCAGTATTACAAGGTCTTTAGATTGGTGGCTGCTCTGATTGTATATACAGGTAATTTCTATGATGTTTCCGCATATAGCAACACTAGTGACAGTACTGACAACACGGCGAGCTGCCTGTGTGAGACGCGCACTCACTCACTTACATATTTAAAATATTAGACACACTGTGATTTATTTATTTATTATAAAATATAATATATAGAATGAAGAACAAATAATTACATAGGTACACACCAAAGATTACAAATATTTTTAATACTAATTAATGAAATAACAACATCGAAACTCAACAATGGTAATCAACGCCATCTATTGAGCGACCGTCCTAGTCACAGAGGGAATTTATCCAACAATTGTTATTGTTCACATAAATAATTATGTATTACACTCAACGACGACAAAGAAAGAGATAGACACATCATACTCTCTGATGGATGAAAAAAAAAACAATATAAATGAGTACTTCTCTATAAAAGATATTATTATTTAAGAAGTATGAAACAGTAGTAGCTCACCGGGCACGAGGCAGGTCGTGTTGGCAGGCACGCACCCACCGTCCTCACACATCACCTCGTCCACCTCGCACACCGCGTCCTCGGCGAGCCAGCGGCGACGATCACCTGCAGCACACACACACACACACTGTACCACACACCAACAACAAGACTCACGCGCACACGTCATAAGTACGGATGCTTTGCTTACGGCCTACTATGGCATGGTAGGTTCGCTATTAAGATATGGTGTTATTTTCTGGGGGAATTCGACTAACAGAAATTTAATATTTAAACAACAGAAGCGGTGTATTAGAGCAATGTTCGGGTTAAAACCTACTGATAGCTGTAGACCTTATTTCATAAAGCACAGTATTCTTACACTACCATCCCTCTATATTTTTGAGGCTGCCGCTTTTGTAAAAACTAACACATATCTATTTCCTAAAATATCTGACTTTACATGCAATAATAGAAGCAAAAGAGACAATAATAGGCTGTGTTTAAGAAAATGTCACACTGCTCTAATGAATAAGAGTATATTCTGCATGGCTCCTATAATTTATAATCATGTACCACAAACTATCAAAGAGCTGAATTTAAAACAGTTTAAGACTCGTCTAAAGAATTTACTAGCCACTAAATGTTATTATACTTTTAAAGACTTTTTAAATGACAAGGATGTTTAGAAATTGTAATAGTTTTGACTTGTGGTATTTTTTAAAACGACTTGTTTGTTGTTTGTATCTGTTTTTAGTTTGACTTCAAAATTATTGTATTGACATTTTTATTTTAATTAATTTGACATTTCTAGTTTTTTTATTAACGAGTACCTATCTAAGTTTGAAATCATGTAAAATTTTGTATTTTTTAAAAATGTCTTGACATCTTCGTAAATAGTAATGTTTAATTTGACATAAATAATATATTTGAATCAATATTATGAACTTAGCTTTTTATCAGAATAAGATCAAAACTGTTTTTGCATGCCTTAAATAGGTAAAATCTGAAGGATTTATGATTTTTATGTCTGACATCTTCATATACTCATGTTTTGTGCAAATAAATCATTTCATTTCATTTCATTTCACACATATACTTACAGAGTACCGGGCTCTCGTCACCCGCACAGTCCACGAACCCGTCACACACCAGGCTCAGTGGCAGGCACGAGTCGTCCTTACACCTGCACACACAACACGTCAACACGAGCACCGCGCACAAACACACACACAGACACACACACACACACACACACTCACCGGAACATGGAGTGAGGGCAGGCATGGTGTGCGCACAGCGCCGCCACCTCGTCCTCGCCGTGCGGGCAGTCCACGCGCCCGTCGCAGCGCCACGCGGCGGGCTCGCAGCGCGTCCCGCACGACAGCCGCGCGCCGCACATAGCAGACGCAGCACCGCACTCCGCCTCGTCGCCGGCGTCCTCGCAGTCCGGCTCGCCGTCGCACCACCACGCCGCCGCCACGCAGCGCCCCGAGGCGCAGGCTCGAGCGCCCGCCGCGCACCGCCCGTCGCAGGCGCGCTCGTCGTCGCCGTCGGCGCAGTCGGGCGACCCGTCGCAGCGCGTCGAGCCACGCACGCACTCACCGGACGCGCAGCGATACTCGGACTCCGAGCAAGCGCGCGGGGCGCATTCCGCCTCGTCGGAGCCGTCGCCGCAGTCGTCCTCGCCGTCGCAGCGCCAGCGGCCGGGCAGGCAGCGCGCGTCGGGGCACCGGAAGTAGGTGGGGTCGCAGGGGGGCGGGTGTGCGCAGTGCGCCTCGTCCTCCCCCCCCGCGCAGTCCGCCTCCCCGTCACAGAGCCAGTCCCGCGGCACGCAGCGCCCCCCCCCGCACGTGTAGTGGTGCGGGGGACACGTGCGGTGCGCGCACACCTCCGCCGCCTCGTCCTCCCCCCCCGCGCACTCCGCGTCACCGTCACACACCCACACGAGCGGCACGCACACACCCGTGGAGCACAGCAGCTGTACACGCACACACACACACACACACATGACACGTGTCCACTGCGCGCGACAATGCTGAGTACAAACAGCGTGCGTCTCGCGTCACAGTGGACACGCCAGAAATATCTGGTGCCAGTGATAGTTAAATGGATGCTGTAGTTTATTTAATCCATAAATCGATCAATCTTTCTCCATCCACCCTTGGACATAGGCCTCCCCCATATAACGCCACGACGCGCGGTCCTGCGCCATCTGCATCCAGCGGCCCCCTGCATATTTGACGATATCGTCATCGATCGATCATCAGTACTTCGAGCGACGTGGCCTGCCCATTGCCTCTTCCAGCGTGCTAACTCATCGTTCTATGTCCTACACACCTGCCCTTCTACAGATCTCAGTTGCAAGCTTCCCGAACGCTGCTGAGTCGGCTTCATCGGTTAACCCCTTCCTCGAAGTTGAATAAGCGTTAATTAACAGATAGATACTAATGCCGGAGTGACATGGACATTGATAAAACCTGTTGGATAACACCATTGAGGTCATTGAGCGTTGTGCCAAGATCCTCCAAGGATTCTGCCATGACTACGATATCGCCTTCAAATCAAAGATGCATTCGCCATTGGCCATCGGACTCGGCATTAACATCAGTTGATGCCGAGTCCGATTCAGTCCAGAAGCTTGAAGACATATTCCAATGCAGCGGTGAACAGTTTCGGGGAAGTTACGTCCCTCTGTTTGATACCCTTCTGCACTGGAATTGGTATCGTATCTACTATCCTGGATTCAGACTCACATGGTAGCCTTTTTATACAAACACTTCGATATATCTATAGTCAATTTTGCGTATGTAGTTTACGACAATGAGACCCTTTTGAAGACCGGCTCGTCAGGAGGCTGGAAGTCGTCGAACCTGCGCGAACACTAGGTAGGTACTATTTAATCTATAAGAAATCAGTTTCGAATATAACTCACATGTTGGGGCGGGCAGGTGCGCGGCGGACACTGCAGCTCGTCGTCTCCGTCGTGACAGTCGGGGCGCGAGTCGCAGCGTGCCGCGGCGGCCACGCAGCGTGCCGACACACCCGCCGAGCTGTTCCCGCGACACTTCCACTGTGTGGCCAGGCACGTGAACTGTGGACACGCGCACCGTCGGTCAGAGGGGTGGCGGGGCGCGGGGATGCCGGCCGGACCCGGGCCGCACTCACCTGGTCGCAGTCCCGCTCGTCGCTGCTGTCGCCGCACTGCTGCTCGCCGTCACAGATGTGCGAGGGATGCACGCAGCGCCCGTTGTCGCACTGGAACTGTCCGGGCGCACAGCGGAAGGGCGGGCAGAAGGCGGGCTCGTCGGACCCGTCGCCGCAGTCGTCCTGCGTGTCGCAGCGCCACCAGAAAGGGATGCACTTGAGCGCGGTGGTGCACACGAAGTGCGCGCTCGTGCAGTTGGGCGTGCACGAGCGCCTGTCAGCAGCCAGCGCCCAGTGCTCAGGACAAGCGCAGCGCGCGCCCGCCGCGCCATTCTGGCCCGCCGGCGTCAGCAGACAGAGCCCGGCGCACGCGAGCGCGGCGCACTGCGCCTGCAGGTCGGGCACGGGCGGCTGGCGGGCGGGGTGCTGCACGCGCAGGTCCATGGGCTTGTGCACGGTGCGCAGCACGGTGCGGCACCGCCACGCCGTGTCGTTGGAGGCGGGGGGCGCGCGGGGGGCGGGCCGCACCAGGCACGACTCCACCCCACGGGTCTCCCAGTCGCTCCAGTAGAGGCGCCCCTCCCACACCGCCAGCGCGAACACGTGGTGCAGCCTCAGCCACGGCATGCGCTCTGGTTATATAGTTTCATTGAGTTACTGCACAGTGAGCTGAACTGAACTGTAGCTACATCTTCTAATATATAAAATTCACGTGTCACAGTGTTAGTTACCGTACTCCTCCGAAACGGCTTGACCGATTCTTCTCAAATTTTGCATACGTATTCAGTAGGTCTGAGAATCGGCCAACATCTATTTTTCAAACTTTTTTTTTTAGTATGGCAAAACAACGTTTGCCGGGTCAGCTAGTTTTAATATAAAAAGCAAGCGTTGTAATGTTATCGAACAAAAGACGTCACACACTGGTGGGCTACCTCTAGAGAATAACACACGAACGTTGGTCCCGTCGAGGTCGGCGACGGCGATGTAGTCCTCCCTGGCGTCGGCGAAGTAGAGTCGCTCAGCGGCGTCGTCCACCGTGAGCGCGTTGGGCCAGTGCAGCCCCTCCGAGATGATTACGGCGCGCTGCGACCCGTCCATACCGGCGCGCCCCACGTGCGGCGCCGTGCCCCAGTCCGTCCAGTACAGCGTACTGCAGGGAGGGGGGCATAGTACAGTAGAGCGAGACACGCAGCCAGACAGAGAGTCGCGCACGAAGCCACTCACCCCCGGCGCGGGTGCAGCGCCAGCGCGCGCGGCTCGCTGAGGCCGGCCCGCAGCAGCACGCGGCGGTGCGTGCCGTCCAGCCGGGACACCTCGACGGTGTCGGTGCCCTTGTCGCACCAGTAGAGGTTCCCGCCCACCCAGTCCACCGCCAGCCCGTCCGGGTTCTGCAGCGTGGCGCCGTGCAGCAGCTGTGGCTCGCCGGCGCCGCACTGCCGCCGCAGCGCCGAGCCCAGCCTCGTCACGTCGCTCCAGTAGAGGCAGCGCCCCTCCCCCCACACATCCAGCGCCACGGCGTTGTTGAGCGCGCGCACCAGCACCTCCCCGGCGGCCCTCTCCCCCTCCCCCGCGTCCTCGTCCTCCCCCTCCCCCAGCATCGCCACGCGCCGGATGTAGTAGCGGTTAGTGAGCAGCAGCCAGGCGCACTCCGCTGTACACACACACACACAGTCAGGTATGGCGGCAGGTCGGCAGGTCCCCGCGGGTCGGTACTCACTCGAGTTGTGCGCGCACGTCGCTCCGTCCTCCATCAGTCGGTACCCCGCGACACACGAGCACACGAAGCTGCCCACAGTGTTCCTACACATACACACACGCACGTAAATAAAATGAAGTGATTTGCCTGTTTTGTGAAAAGTTATTAAAAAGCAAAACAGATTTTTCGTCACATTTTAAATCACTGAATATGGAACCACCTCTGAAGTATATAAATAAAATAATAATTTTGTAAGTCTTCCTTTGAAGTCAATCGAACGCGACGTAAGCTACCTCCGTCTATTGAACAGCGAACGCGGAATAACGCGCGCATTATTTAAATAATCTAACGTGTTTCAAATATTATTCCTCTAAACCACTAACCACGATTAATGTAACTTAGCAAGTCAATATACGGCAATCAATCAATCACGCATTTATACTTAAAAACCCAAGAACTGAAACAGTACACCAGCCAGGTCACGCAAGGCAGCAACAAGACCTAACAATTAAGGTAATTCAACCCGGATGCTCTACGTCTGACTCATCGACAGGGCTACCAGGTCTAGGGCTACAACATACCTGGTCATCTGCACAGATCGGGACTGTGCCCTCGCATCGCTTAAAAAATGAAATAAAAGGAGATACACAACCTGCAGTGATGATCGCAGGGCGCGTCCTCCGCGCACTCGTCCACGTCCTCGCAGGAGCGCCGGTCGTGCTGCAGGCGCCAGCCGGGGCGGCACCAGCAGGCGCGCCCCGCCACGCTGTCGGCGCAGCCGTGCGCACACCCGCCGTTCAATACAGAGCACTCGCGCACGTTGCAGCGCCGCTCGTCGCTGTAGTCGCCGCAGTCGTCCGCACCGTCGCACCGCGCCGCACGCGCCACGCACGAGCCACCCGCGCACTGCAGCCGCCCGACGGGACACGCGCCGCGCAGGTCCGCCGGCGCCGTGCCGTCCGCACCGCGCAGCACGCGCACTGCGGGCAGTCGGCGGTCAATGGACGTGCTTGGACAAGTGGGGAGGTCACTCGGTGGGCGACTCACCGCACAGGTCGGGGTGCTCGTCGGCGGAGGGCGCGCCGTCCGCACAGTCGTCTCGTCCGTCACAGAGGCGCGCGGGCGGCACGCAGCGACCCGCGCACTGCAGCGCGCCCGCCTCGCCGCACAGCGCCGCGCCCGCCCCGCCCCCGCCCCGCGCGTCGCCGCGCACCCCACACTCGGGGGGCTCGTCGGACGCGTCCTCACAGTCCGCGTCGCCATCGCAGTACATACTCTGTACACGATACAATAGAGCAAATATTATAATTATTATTTTATAACAATTTTAATTTAATGAAATGAAAGTCATTTAGTCAATTTTTTTACGAAATTTATGTACTTATGACAAGTCAAAATTTTTTGGCCTGCCACCAATGTTGAATGTTAGGAGTGGAAAATGCTTATCACAAGATAGTAGCTCACTCTAAGAAAACTGAACATACCTATAAAATTACATAAATTGTGATACGAGAATTTTATCTACATCACAAGATTAGTTCCCAAAGTACAATAAAACGTGACTCACAGGATGCAGACACAGCGCGGTGTCGACGCAGCGCGGTGCGGGCGGCACGCAGCCGCACTCGCGCTCGTCGTCGCCGCGCGGACACTGCGCCGCGCCGTCACAGCGCAGCGCGCGCGCCACGCACGCGCCGCCCGCGCAGTGCCACTCGTCCGCCGCACACGTCACGTTGCGCGCCTGCTCGCCGCAGCGCCGCGCCTCGTCCGAGCCGTCCGCGCAGTCGGCGCGCCCGTCGCATCGCCACGCCGCCGGCACGCACTCGCCGCTGTCGCACTCGAACTGCTCCACGCTGCAGCCCTCGACGCGCGCGGGGCTCACCGCGGAGGGCGCTCTCGTCGAAATTACGTTGGAATTTGCGGGCGCGAGACACAGCTCGCCGTGACACGCCGGACAGTCGCGCTCGTCGCTCGCGTCGGCGCAGTGCTGCGCGGTGTCGCAGCGGGCGGCGAGCGGCACGCAGGCGCCGTCGTCGCAGCGGAAGTGTGTCGGCGGACAGGAGCAGGCCGCCTCGTCCGCGCCGTCGTCGCAGTCGACGCGTCCGTCACAAACCCGCGCGGGGGGCACGCAGCGACCCCCCGCGCCGCACCACAACCAGCTCACCGGGCACGCGCGGGACGCTGCACCACAACACTCCCAGTAATAATGACCGAGACATAATAATATATGATACACTAGTATACATCGCAGGGTTCGTGCGAGAAGAGGACGAAGTGGGGTGAGGGCGGCGGTGACACTCCCACCACATCTTTCCATTCAATACGAGGCGTATTACCATTGTTCATGTTTCTCTTAAAAATTAAATCTTATGAAACTCATCGAATTCACCTCATAATGGCTCAAAAAGCCTGCACTGTAACCTCGCGTGCGGCGGCGGTACTCTAGTCCGCGCGATTTTATATTTAACAAGTTCCAAAGAGAGTGTGACTCACTGCAGTAGTAGAGGTCCTCGTCAATACCGTCGCGACAGTGCGGCACTCCGTCACACACCAGCTCCTCGGGGATACACCGGGCCTCGACTCCCGCACAGCGGTACTGGCCCGCGGGGCAGGGGGCGGCGCGAGGAGGGCACGCCCCGCCCGGCGACACAGCGCCCTCCGCCCCGCACACGCAGCGCGCCCCGCCCCCCGCGGACAGCGTGCACCGCTCCGAGCAGTTCAGCGCCGCGCACGGGTCCGCCGCACCTGCACACTCACGTAGTCACCAGGGGCCTCGCGGCGCGCCCCGGGGGCCCCGTGCCACACTTACAGGTCTGGTGGAGCGGCGCCACCGCCACCACGGCCATGGGGCGCGGCACGTCGCGGCGTAGCGCCACGGCGCCGCCGTCGCGTTTGTCTGCGCGGAAGACGCCGTGCGCCAGCCAGTCGGTCCAGTAGAGCCAGTCGCCCGCCACCGCCAGCGCGAAGGGATGCTCGGTACTGGAGCGCGTGACGAGCGCGCGGTGTGAGCCGTCGTAGTGCGTGCGCTCGATCTTGTCGAGGCGCGCGTCCGCCCAGTAGAGGTGGCGCGCCGCGTGGTCCAGCGCCAGCCCGTTGGGCATCAGGATGTCGCCGGCGACGATGGTCTGCAGGCCGCGCCCGGTCACGTACGCGCGCTGGATGCACGGCCGCGTCTCGTTCCAGTTGGTCCAGTAGAGGCGTCGCTCGCACGGCTCGAAGTCGAGGCCCCGCGGACGCTCACCGCGCGCCAGGCGCAGCACCGTGGCCGGACGCGCCGAGCCATCCAGCAGCCGGTCGAGGGGCGCGGCGCGCAGCCCCGGCGCGCTGGCGCTAGTCCAGTAGAGCGTGCGCGTGGCCACGCCCACCACCATGCCCTCCACGGCGCCGGCGCGCTCCAGCAGCACGCGGTGCTCGCTGCCGTTGAAGTGCACCGAGTTGATGGAGCCGCGCTGGATGTCCGAGTAGAAGAGCAGCGACCTCTCGTACCAGTAGGCGAGGCTGATCGCGTTGCGCATCAGGTCCCTGCGCACGAGTGAGGTGACAGGTGACGTGTCGTGTAGCTATACTTCCAGCTCTACTGTTCTGGTGCACTCGCGAGTGACTCACTTGTCTCGTATGGGCGGGTAAGGCGAGTTCAGCTCCGTGTCGTCCTGCAGGTGCACGCTGTCTATCTCTGTGACGCGCGAGTACATCAGGAACGACTCGAACGCTATCATTATATCAGTACATTGTAATGAACCACTCGTACAGATATTCATCTCATTAATAAGTATAACAAATTAATCAGATGTTCTCCATACGATATCACAACACTAGAAAGTATTTCCAGCGACAAATGTTTTTCATTTATTTGTTTAGTTACTCATTTGTTATTTTGTGTACATGTCTTTAGAGACTTGATGAGTATAGGTCACAGAAGGATGTTTCAAGTATTAACTAAGCTTCTAAGATAAGTCCTCAAATTGTGTCAATGGTGAGTAAATTGTTACTTTTGTAGTTAGTGGCACTAATGACTTCGAATGGTGACCCGTTTCATATTCGGTAAAGGATCCTTTCAAACCAGTTACACGTGTCGTAAGCCACTATTGCCAATATTGGAGTTAACGTAGTAATTATGTCAAGGATTACAAGGTTGAACATGTTTCTATTTGCCCGCTATGACTGACTGCTATGACTGTCAAGACAGGTAAGTTCTATGATGTCTCCGACATATTATATTTATAGATAAATATCGATATGTCACAAAAAGGAAATGAAGGGCAATGTTTACGTATAACAACCTACTAGCCACGCGTCGAGCTGCCTGTATGAGGCACGATAGTCACGATTGTTCAAGTTGCACTTGTAGGCGCTGCATTCTGTTTAGTCTCATATTGCTAGTCTACTAGTAGTAGTAGTACTACATACGTATACAGGAGGCGCCGTCGGGAGCGAGACGGCCGTGTGGGCACACGCAGCGACGCACCAGGCACAGTGCGGTGCATGGTCGGGGGCAGCCCCCCGCGGTGTCCCCCGAGTAGCCCCCCGCCTGCGCTCCCCGCGCCCACACCACCACCGCCTTGAGGCTGTCCCCCTGCTGGTCACGCAGCACGCGGTACGATGACACGTTGCTGAGCGGTGCTGCCACCACGCTGCCTCCCTGCAAGCTCCTGCGAACGTGAGGCGAGTTACTTACTGTAGTGGTACTCACGTCGAGCCAGTGAGTCAGTGTGTGAGTGTTTCAGTATATATATACAGGATGTCCCAGAAAGAATGGATAACCTTGACACACCTCATAGCCGAGCTCATGGGTACTCAAAATATAAAATTAAAAAAAAATAGTACACATGTAGTACTCGAATTATGGGCATTTTTTTAAAATAATGTTCTTTTTTCACACTTCTGTGTCTCATTGTACACTGTGGCTACAAATAAACAAAATCTATGGGGTTTTTGGTGCTATAATATTCTCCATAGACTGTACCAATAGATACACAATAAATCACATGAGTAACTGATGTATTATAATTTTTTTAATAATTTTAATTTCAGTTTTAATTAGAAAATTTGTAATATTTTTATTTTTGTTTAAGATTGTGTGCCCTTGGTGAAAAAAAAATGTATGAAAGTGTAAGTGGCCAACTGTTTAAAAAAATACGCGCATTTTATACACATTTTAAAATGGTATAATACATACCTATTGCTCGTTGTAAATATGAGCAGTCACCTTTATTTTTATAAAGGGCGCAGATTTTAGAGGTTTTGAAATCTGCAGGAACCTTTTCCTCAGTCCACATACAGCAGAAAAACCTCCACAAAACCTTTGTAGGTCCTCTCCCGCGTACTGTAGAAGCTCGCCTGGCACATTATCTATCCCAACCGCTTTTTTGTTGTCTTGCTGCTTGACAGCTAAAATTACCTCGCGCAATGTTGGGGTCTCGTCTAATGTTAATAATTTAGGACGGCTTGAAATTGAGAGTGCTCCACCCATCGCTCCATAATGTCTTTCTTGCTGGACAATAGGTTTCCATGTGAGGATCTCAGAGGGACATTTGCCGGGCACCGACCACCAGTAAGACTCCGGATTTCGTTAAAGAATGAACCTAATTGGTTGCTGTCCGCTAGCCACTGAATGTGAACGGCTTTATCTTGCCACCACTGGTCCTTCATAGTGCGTGTCAATGTTCTGAGCTGTATTGAGCTTTCTTTCACCTTAGCAGCTACTTGTGCACGATTCTGCCCTAAGTCCAGTTGGTGCAACAGTTCCCTATGCTGGTTTACAGCATGTTTTATTAGCTCGTCATTTGCGTCAAACCAATCCTGCCTGATGAATCCGTGGTTTTTTTTTTTTTTCGTAGGAATGCTTTTTACGCACTTACCCCCCGACTGCAGGGGCAGCCGAAGGACGTCGTGTTGGACTCCCGGGGAGTAAAATTTCTCTCGACCCAGCCTACCAACTAAACCTACGGTGTCCTCCTCGCCCGTTGCCGGGCCGTGGTAGTCACTCAGGTATGACCACGACCCGACACGGGGGGCCCCCTAGCGGTGGGGGCTCACTGCGACGGGGTGGGCAATGTGCCCCCCCGTCGGACGGTCACCCCTCGCCCGAACACTAGGCGAGGGGTCGTCCGCCACATTGGGCGCGACAGGTCCCCTGACCCGTCGCGCGTGGCCTCCTCGCGGGCCGGGGCCGCCGGCTATTGCGCGCCGACGACCCCTACCCGCGGCCCTGCGGGGGGGCAATGTTTGGCCCGTGCGTTCGCGCTCCCGCAGGGCCTCTCTCTTGGCCGCCATCACCTCGGACGCAAACGAGGCGACGGCGGCCCAACACTCTCTGCTGCCGGCCATCGAGGCGATGACGGCCGGCAGCGACAGATTCACGCCTATTGCGTCAGTGAGCCTGACGCGCTGAGCGGACCAGGCCGTGCACACGGCCAGCGTGTGCTCGGCCGTGTCCACGGCTCCGGACGCACAACTCTTGCAGTCGGGCGCCGACTCTACTCCCACCAGCTCCCACAGGTACTTGGCAAAGCAGCCGTGACCTGTGAGGAGCTGGGTCAAATGGTAGGTCGGCACCCTGTGCGGCGCCTCGACCCACTGACGCAATACTGGGCGCACGGCCGTGAGAAGCCGTGCGCTCACCCTACTTTCATCTAATTTTGTGGCCCACCTCCCGAAGAGGTCGTCGCGGAATTCGCCTCTCCAGCGAGCGACCTCGTCGGGGGCGGGCTCCACTCCGTCTTGCCGCATCAGGGCCCTCCTTCGGTGAACCCCCGCCAGGACCCCAGCCTCGAGGTCCCAGGGGAGGCTCCCGGAAATCACACATGCCGCCTCCAGCGACACGGTGTGGTACGCTCGTGCGGCCCTCTGCGCCATCACACGCTGCGCGCGACGCAGCAGCGTGGAGTTCTCGGCGCTGAGAGCCGCAGCCGCCCAGATGGGCGCTCCGTAGAGCGCCTTCGAGCGCACCACCGTGTCGTAGAGGCGGCGGCCGACACTACCGGCCCCCCCGCAATTTGGGAGCAACCGGGCGAGCATTCCGGCGCACGCCACCAGCTTCGGCGCCAGCGCCCGGAAATGCTCGCCGAACCTCCACCGACTGTCCAGCGTCAGCCCCAAGTATTTCAACTTGGAGCCAACGGCGATGGAGGCCCCTCCCACTACAATGCTGTAGTCGCGGGGGGGCCTTGCCCGAGGCCCATGGAAGAATAGGGCCTCGGACTTCTCGAGGGCCACTTCTAGCCCGAGGGCCCTGATGCGGCTCACCACTTGCGCGGTGCCCGCCGTGGCGAGGACACCGGCATCTCTGAAGTTGGGGCCCCGCGCGGTGACCAGGGTATCGTCGGCGTAACATATGACGCCGACTCCCCGAAGATTGGTACCGCGCAGGACCCAGTCAAATCCAATGTTCCACAGGAGTGGGCCCAGCACCGACCCCTGTGGAACACCGCACGACATGTCCCGGCGGACTACACGATCCCGGGCCAGGTAGAAAATGGCCCGGTCCGTAAAGTAGTCCGCCAGGACCCTCCTGAGGTACCACGGAACTTTGTGGTACCTCAGGGCCTCCAAGATTGTCGCCCAGGGGAGGGTATTGAAAGCGTTAGCAATGTCGAGCGACACTGCCAACAACACCCCCCCCTGCGAGACGGCTTCCTCCATTTGGTCCCTCAGTCGGGACACGGCGTCGATCGTCGACCGCGCGCGGCGGAACCCGAACTGGTTTCCGCTTAGATCCGGGCCCACCGTCTCCAGATGTCGGACGAGGCGTGCCGCGACGACCCTCTCAAAGGTCTTGCACGCCTCGTCGAGAAGGACGATCGGACGGTAGGCCGACGGACAGTCGGGGGGTCGCCCGTGCTTTGGAAGAAGCACGAGCTTCCCGGACTTCCACCGCCGCGGGACTCTTCCGGACGCCAAGCACTCCGACATGAGGGAGTGAGTGAGTGTGTGAGTACTCACGTGTCGAGCCAGTGAGTGAGTGTGTGAGTACTCACGTGTCGAGCCAGTGAGTGAGTGTGTGAGTACTCACGTGTCGAGCCAGTGAGTGAGTGTGTGAGTACTCACGTGTCGAGCCAGTGAGTCAGTGAGTGTGTGAGTACTCACGTGTCGTGCCAGTGATTCAGTGAGTGAGTGTGTGAGTACTCACGTGTTGAGCCAGTGAGTGTGTGAGTACTCACGTGTTGAGCCAGTGAGTCAGTGAGTGAGTGTGTCGGTACTCACGTGTTGAGCCAGTGAGTGTGTGAGTACTCACGTGTTGAGCCAGTGAGTCAGTGAGTGAGTGTGTGAGTGTGTCGGTACTCACGTGTTAAGCCAGTGAGTCAGTGAGTGAGTGTGTGAGTGTGTCGGTACTCACGTGTTGAGCCAGTGAGTCAGTGAGTGAGTGTGTGAGTGTGTCGGTACTCACGTGGTGAGCCAGTGAGTGTGTGAGTACTCACGTGTTGAGCCAGTGAGTCAGTGAGTGAGTGTGTGAGTGTGTCGGTACTCACGTGTTGAGCCAGTGAGTCAGTGAGTGAGTGTGTAAGTGTGTCGGTACTCACGTGTTGAGCCAGTGAGTCAGTGAGTGAGTGTGTGAGTGTGTCGGTACTCACGTGTTGAGCTAGTGAGTCAGTGAGTGTGTGTGAGTGTGTCGGTACTCACGTGTCGAGCCAGTAGATCGTGTCGTTGTACAGTGCGAGTGCGAGGGGGTGGTGTGTGTGCGGCGCCAGGCGGGTCACCAGGTGCGCGCCGCCCCCCGCGTACTGCACGCGCCACACACACGCGGCGCGCGCCTCCACCCAGTACACGTGCTGCTCCTGTACACAACACATCACCATCACATCACCATCACATCACATCACACGTGTTGTACAAGTGAACGTACCGCCGAGTGTAGCGCGATGTCGGCGACGGCCGTTCCGTTGTAGAGCAGGTCGCGCTCGGAGCCGTCGAGACGAGCGCGCTGGATCCAGCCGCCGCCCGCCAGGAACAACCAGCCGCGCACCGGGTCCACCGCCAGGCCTGCGGACACACGGACACACTAACAGACCACGTGTGCACCACTTAAATATACATAATATATGTAGGTACTGCTGCCCACGACTTTGTACAAATCTTAACAAACAGAAGTTTACTACAACACTCGATAGATTATTTAAATCACGCTATGGTTTCGTTCCACACATTAACACTTAAGTTCGTCAAAATTATTATTGTGTCATCATCTTGATTGCGTATTTATAAATTAGTAAGGATATACAAGGTTGATACGACATATGGGCTTTTCCTTAAACTGGCTATACTAGGTCTAGTACCGTATGGACGTTTTCGGATTTTTTCACAAACCGATACAAATCCGATTTCAGATTTTGAAATCGATTTCAATAACCGTTTTTAGAAATCGATTTCAGTAGCGAATATCGGAGCGTAGTTACAACTCAATTTTTCAAAATAAACATCAAATAGTTGCAATCTGAATTAGACCCTATCGCCTCGTTTTTAGTTTTCAATTTGCAATTCATAAAACCCGAACGAAACCAAACCGTGAGTTTAGTTTTGCTAACCAAACTGCAAACGAAATCTATCTAAAGTTTAAGATAAATTTCGTTATCGTGGTATTGTTAATGCGTTTTCTAAAAACTGTTTTCTCATATTGGAATATCGATGCGATACGATTTCTGACTGCAATCCGATTTCAGTTTCGTTTTGATATATCTGTCTCATGCCTACTAGGTACCATTTTTAAGCTATGTACCAAAAATCAATTAAGAGCAGTAGTTTAGTCGCAAATTAGGTTTTAAGTTTTCACACCGTTTGAACACCATGTATCATTCCTAACAGATGGTGCAAAGGTCCACGAGCCCTGTTGCCGCTCTGACACAATTCACAAATACAACCAAATACACACACCTGCATTTTCATTACGAGAGTAAGAAACATAGCAAAATATGCAGCGTGTAAAAGAGATAGCAATAACCCTGCGGTGTGTGTCTCGTCCATCACATAATTATCATTAAATATAATTATAGATTATTTATTTATTATAGTTTGGAAGATTAACAGCTATTAAAACATCATTGTATTACAACATGAATATGACAGTATAACTAGTGAGTGCGTCTTTTACTTAACGAATCGCCTTCAACACTACAACCCCTTTGATCCTTGATATTTTTTCTGTGGAGTACATTTAGGGCGAAGTGTAAGCCTCAGAGGTAAATACGATTGATGAACTAAAAAATAGGATTATTTTAACGTTCCACACATTAAAGTGCTTAGCGACGAACAATTATTTAATTAGAAAAACAAATTAATAACAATATTCTCCGTCGGTATAATTTGTGCATTAATGTGAATTGTGTTTCAAAGACCAAGCCGGCGCGCGCGCTACGTTGTCCTTCATTACCTGGGTAGGTATCTAAGGTCACTGAAATTTATTTACACGGTAAAAAGTTTGGAAAAAAATCTCATTTTTGGTGCTACTTATTTTTATACTTATTATTTTATTTTATTTTATTAGGGTAGCTTACAGCATCTTAAACAAACTAGGAAACTAAAATTACAACTAAAAAGCTAATGATAAGCTACCACATACAGGTGACTAAATACAGCACAGCGTTAAGAGTTTAGGCAAATAGGAAAGTACAAAAAGAAACAACTACTACGTTATACCTATACGATAGATAACAATATAAATATTACAAGTTATAACAAAACCAAAAAACCTTATATAATAAGCTGCTAAGGGCGACTGAATTAATACTATACACGTATATATCGGAAAAACATCATAGAAATCATCTGTATTTACAGCCAGAGCAGTCATCTATCTAAAGGTCATGTAATACTGGACAAACTAACTACGTTAACTACAACATTCTATTAACGAAGATGAGATTGATCCGTGGCCTACGACACGTGTAACTGGTTTGGAAGGATCCTTTTATGAATATTCAACGGATCACCATTCAATCTCATTTTTCGTTCAGAGAGAGAGGGAGAGGCTCACAGGTGACGGCGAGCGGGTCCGTGTCGAGCAGCACGTAGCGGTGCGCGCCGTCCAGCCGCGACACCAGCACCACGCGGCGGCGCGGCTCCGACCAGTACAGGTTACCGCCCCGCCAGTCCACCGCCAGCCCCGACACCCAGTCGGCGGGTTGCGCATCCAGTGGCGCCGCCTGCCTCAGCAGCACGCCCCGCCGCGAGCCGTCGCGCCGCACGCGCCACAGCGCGCCCGCCTCGGGGTCCGCCCAGTAGAGCCACTCGCCCGCCGCCGCGTAGTCCAGGCTGGCGGCCAGCGACAGCTGCGGCACCGCCGGCACCACGCGCCGCGCCCCGCCCCCGCCCAGCGCCACCCCGCGCAGCTCCCACCCCGCCGAGTACACCAGCACCTCGTCCACCAGGTCACAGCGCTCCGCGCGCGGCACATAGCCCGCCGCACAGCGACACACGCTGTCCGTCGCGGACACAGGCAGGCACACGTGCGCGCATGGGGCAGCCCGCAGCGAGCACGCGCCGCGCACGCCGCGCTGCACCGCCGCGTCGAACACGCGTAGTGACGTGACGCCGGCGTGCTCACGCAGCGTGCGCGCCGCGCCCTCCTCGCACACACTCTTGTGACAGACGCGCACCGCCCCCGGGTCCGCCCACAGCACGCTGTCCCCCCACACCTCCACCGCGAGAGGGGCCGCCCCGCCCCCTGCACACACCACCACCTGCACACACACACACACAGTGACGTCACACGCACACAACTAGTACAGCGTGTGTGTGTAGCGAGGTACTGACCGTGTGCAGCGCGCCCGTCACCAGGTCCAGGTACTGTATGGAGGCGGCACGCGGGTTCACCCAGTAGAGCCTGTCCCCGGGCAGGTCCACGCACAGCGAGGTGGCCACGCCTGGCGGCTCCAGCGCGAGTAGCGTGCGCCGCAGGGAGCCGTCCCCGGCTGCCTCCTCCAGCAGGCCGGGCCGCACCCAATAGAGGCGCCCGCGAGCCGGGTGCACCGCCAGCGCCGCCACGTCCGGCGCGTCCTCCAGCAGCACGGCGGTGTACTCGCCCGCCAGGTTGCTCACCACCAGCGTCGCGCCGCTCGAGTAGTAGAGCAGGCGCGCCGCCCAGTCTAGCGCGAACCCGCGCGGCAGCTCCACGCCGCTGTCGGCCACGACCTCGGCGCCGCCGCCCGCCAGCGGCGCGCGGGAGATCTCGTTTGTATCCACGTCGGCCCAGTAGAGGGTGCGCTCGGCCGCGTCGAACTGCAGCGAGGAGGGCGCGGCCAGCGCGGGGCCCCACACCGCGGGGATCAGGTGCACCTGCGGGGCCTCCACGTCCACCCCGCGGATCTCGCCCGCGCGCGCCACCAGCAGCACGCGCTCGTACGCTGCACACGTACACACTGAGACCCTGTCTGTGAGGAGGGAGGGGGGCGGGGGGCGGGTAGGTCGGTACACTCACGCTGACAGGTGACGTTATCCGCGCCGAGCCTCATGAGGTGTGGGCAGGCACAGAGCCTCACGTGAGGCTCGTCTATGAGGCACAAGTGTGAGCACCCTCCGTTGTGAGCACACGGGTTGTGTGAGGCGGGCGGGTGCCGCGCCGCGTGGATCACCTTCACGTCGAACGGTTGCGTCAGAGTGCGCTGCACGACCGTCACCTCACTACCTGCACACACACACGCACACATATATACACATACACACACACACACACACACACTCACGCACACAGCGCCACTCCTGTTACCGTTCCACTTGTTGGCTCGGAGCACTCCGTTGCTGCGCCAGTCGGTCCAGTACACGTGACTCTCGAACACGGTGATGGCGAACGGATGAGAGAGGGAGGGGTGACCCCTCAACACCTCGCGGTGGTCGCCCCCGTCGTAGTCGGTCGTGTGGATGGAGTCGGAGCGCGCGTCGATCCAGTAGAGCCTGCGGTCGCGGTAGTCGAGCGAGATACCGTTGGGCCAGGCGCCGTCCGTCAGCGCGTCGACGCGCACCACCGTGATGCGGCGGCGGCCCGCCAGCGAGGAGCGCTCGATGCGCGGCGCCGACTGCTCCCAGTCGCTCCAGAACAGGTAGCCTGCAAGCGGCGGGAGATGAGCGCGGGGCCCCGGGGCGCTGGGCCCGCGGGGCCACCGGCCGGTACTCACCGAGGCGCGGGTCGAGCGCTAGTGCACGCGGACTGTCCATGTGACCGGCGAGCAGCGTGCCGCGGTGTGCACCGTCGTGTCGGGACACCTGCACACATTTATACAAATGTACAACATCTGTATATGACTGATCAGATTAATTAAATAGAGTATTCTTACTTCTATCTGCCGCAGAGTGCTCTCGACCCAGTAGATGTTCCCGGCGACCCAGTCGAAGGCGAGCCCCTCCGCCGTGGAGAGTCCCTGGTGCACCACCGGGTGTATGTCGGTGAGCAACCCGTCCTCCAGTAGCGTCCCGCGGTAGATGACGTCGTCCACCACGTCGGTCCAGTAGAGCTGCAGCCGCGTGGAGGCGGGGTCGCGGCGCCACTCCAGCGACACCGTGTTCTTGAGGGAGGAGACGAGCGCGCGCACGCGCAGCGCGCCCACCAGCTCCACCGCGCGCACCTCGTGTCGGTTCGTGAACACGAGCAGTGGCGCCCCGCCCTCTACACACACCCACACATCTAGTGAGTACACACACACACACACAGCTGTACGCCTGCGGTAGTGCTGGTGTACCTGTACTCTTGCAGGTGAAGCCGTCGTCAGCGAGCGTGTATCCCTGGTCGCAGGCACAGCGGTGACGCAGCTTGTGTGCGTGGCACGTGTGGTGACAGGAGCCCCAGCCGCAGGGCGCGGGGCCCCCGCCACACGAGGCCCCGTCGGGCCCCAGCAGCAGGCCCGCCGGACACGAGCACACCGCGCCGCCCGGCGACACGTGACACTCGTGTGAGCACGCGGACACCGCACACATCGGCTCACCTACACACACACAGGTAAACTCCATCAAGGACTACAGGTGTAAAGCTAGAGAGGCCGCTGAAGTCTCGGAACATGTTGTATTCTGTCTTACTTCAGCTTGTTTTAAGGTCAGCGCTCTCCAACCTACAAGCAACACCTCAAGTAGCAGCAACATTTGATAATGTTTTATAGCAGCTCCGTGTGTCTACAGTAAACAATGAAGTATTAGTATAATGTAACGACTGACCGCAGCGGTCCGCCTCGTCAGCGCCGTCCTCACAGTGGCTCGTACCGTCACACTGCTGCACCAGCGACACACAGCGCGTGTCGTTGTCACAGCTCAGGGCGGGCGGGGCGCAGGGCGGCCGCGGGGCCCCCGTGCCGGGGAACCCTGGCGGGCGCCGCGTCGCCGTGCCGGGGGCCCCACAGGCCGCCTCGTCCGACCCGTCCAGGCAGTCCGTCTGTCCGTCACACCGGAACTCCTAGTGCATAAGTGTTAACGATCAATTAAAAAACAAATCTGTATTGTAACATTGTACAGTATCAAGTAGTACCACAACCTGGCGGATACACTCGCTGTTGTTACACTGGAACTCGTGGTGCTCACAGATGGCACCACCGGGACTCTCCCTGAACAAACAACACACACACACTTACAATATATTATTTATTTATTTATTATAGTTTGGAAGATTAACAGCTATTAAAATTAAAACAAACACAGGTTAAGTAACTGACAGCCAATAACAAATCTTCACTGTTAAAAATACAAATTAAAACATAATGTGCACTGCCTAGCACGCAAGCATAGTCTATGAAAAATATTGGAATCTATTCGCCATTGAAGAAACCACATGTATGGTCTTCGACGTCCAAGTTGTGAAGTGATCTCAGAAGTCCAAGAAGATGTATACGCGTTGAGTGAGTCGCACACACCACACACCTTGTATTGTATGATGTTGTGTTACGTGAGCACCGCTGAGTGAATGGTACACACGTAGGTTTTGTAAAATAATAACGCTGTAATATAGTCTGGGTGAAAGATGCTGTTTATTTGACTATATGAAAAATGATGGTTATTATGGATGTGAGTGAATTGAGTACTGCTACCAGTATTAACTGTGCACGACGACTATGAGTGTTGTTCGCGTATGATGGCAACGACTGCTAACTGAGTACTGAAGTGTAACTGTATTGTGTGGAAAATGTAATATAAATGTGCTGATGTGCAATTTGCCATGTGAGTGCTGTTGGCTCATACAATTATATTACCATATTTCACACACATTTATTATCTCGTACAGAGTGAAAAATTATTTAGCCTATGTTACTTCCTGGACTATAAATTATCTGTATACCACTTTTCATACAATTCCATTCGGTAGATTTTTCGTGAAAACGTCACAAAACAAACAAACTCACTTTCACTTTTATATATAAATAAGGATGTAAGTATGGCGACGTAAATAACACAACATCAACACAATATACAGTACGTACATAGTTAATAAGTTAATTGCGACCACAGACAGGTTCAGAAGGTTACATTGTAAACATTATTAGTAACTCGTGTATTATTACAAGGTTACAAGCAACACCACTAAACCTCACACCTACCAGGTTCGTCATCTTCACGTCAGCACCGTCTCACATCAACACGATAACACCAAGTGAGCCCGACTTACAGGAACGATATTCTATGTAAATATTGTGTTGTAATAAGTCCGTGTGGTGACGGATTAAAAACACAACTGTCACCATCCTTGTTCACCATCGTAAATAAACCTTATGGTAGCACGCCTGGTCAGCGCGGGATATTCTATTGTCAATGTGTGTGTGTGTGTACGTACAGTTGGTATGTGTGCGTGTGTGTCGCGGGGCAGGCTCGCTCGTCGCTCCCGTCCACACAGTCAGCTCGGTGGTCACAGCGCAGCTCGGCGGGGAGGCAGGCGCCACTCTCACAGCGGAACTGTAGCGGGGAGCACTCCCCCGGGGCCGTCCCCTCGAGGGCCCCGCCGCACTGCGCCTCGTCGCTGAGGTCGCCACGCCCGCAGTCGGGGGCCCCGTCGCACCGCCACTCGGCGGGCACGCAGCGCCGCGACCACGCACACTGGAACTGAGTCGCGCCGCACACCACGCGACCGCAACTCTCGCTCGACTCGTCGCTACCGTCGTTACAGTCTGACACACACACACAGCGTTACAGTATACGTGTACCGTGTGTACATACAACACACTTGTTAGTGAGTGTGTGTCACTCACCTGTCTGTCCGTCACAGATCCAGCTGTTCGGTACACACCGCGTGGTGTCGCAGCGCGTCGCCTCACCGGCACCGCACGTGACGTTCACTGTAACACACACACACACATAGACACGTTCCCTACATCACTCACTACACGCACACACACACGCACGTACCGCAGGGCCCGGTGGGGGAGGCGTCCTCGTCAGAGCCGTCCGGACAGTCGAGGTCACCGTCACACACGTACAGCGCCTCCACACACCGCCCCCCTCCGCACGAGAAGGAGCCCGGGGGGCAGGGGCGGGGCGTCGGCAGGCCCGCCGCCTCCTCGCAGCGCATCGGGTCGTGCGGGGAGGGCGCGCGGCCCTCGCGACACGCGCACGTCCGCGCACCGCCCGGCACGGCCAGGCACAGCTCGCTGCACCCGCCGCGGTGCACGCGACACGCGCCGGTACCTGATCACACGCACACTGCTCTACTACACCGCACAATATCACTTATATTTTGTTGCAATTTAGTGTTAACGAGCGGTGCGCGTCCAACTGACGAACATCAATTATACACAAATACAATGAACAGGTGTCGCCGCCTGGTGGTCGCCGCCTGGTGCCTGGTGCCTGGCGGTACCGACCTGTCGGTGTGAGTGTAGACACGAGCCTGATGTCGTACAGCGGCGGCGGCAGGTGGTACAGCGTGGTGACCTCCCCCCCGCCCGTAGACACGCGCCTGATGCAGCCCGACTCGTGCTCACTCCATAACACGTCACCTGTACATATACACACACACATGTAGGTACCTACACACACACACAGACAACACGCGCGTGTGAGTGTGTGTGTGTGTGTACCTTCATAGAGAGCCAGTCCGTACGGTTTGAGTATGTGTGAGTGCGGCGCCTGCAGCAGCGTCTCCCGGCGCGCGGAGTGCAGCACCAGGCGCTCTATCTTGTGGAGGTGCGTGTCGCACCAGTAGAGCTGGTCCCGCGCGCCGCTCAGCACCAGACCCGCCGGCCAGCGCAGCGCGCCCGCAACCAGCACGCGCCGGGCCTCGCCCGACATGTGCGCGGTCTCGATGTGGCCCTCCGCGGGGCCCCACACCGCCCAGTACATGGCGCCCCCGAGAGGGTCCAGCGCGATGCTGCGCGGGTGGTAGTGCGGCTCGCTGACCAGCACGCGGCGCACGCTCGCGTCGTCCAGCCGCGCCACCGACACGCGACCCAGCCCGTCGTCCGTCCAGTACAGGTTGCCGCCTGGACATAGTACCACGTTGAGACACTCCGTCGCTCTGTCTCCGCCCACTCTGTCGACTCTGCCCACTCACCCAGCGCGTCTATGGCGAGTCCCTCGCAGTTGTCGACGTCGTCGGTGAACACCTCCCGCTCGGTGCCGTCCAGGCTCTGTCGCACGATCTGATACTTGTGCACGTCGCAGTAGTACAGGCGACGCGCGCGCACGTCCACGTCGGCAGCCGTGGGGCGCGCCGCGTGCGTGGCGGGGACCAGCGCCTCCCAGTCGCCGTGCGGGCCCCCGGGGCCCCGCGGCGACAGCGCTGCCACCTGCGCCGGGGCCCCGCGCGACACCAGCAGGTAGCTGTCCAGCTCCACCCCTGAGATACTCCCACAACGTTAACATAATAATATTCTTACAAAGTTGAACATATAAATATCAAACTATAGTGTGTGTGTGTGCTACTCACGGCGACAGTCCCCGTGTCCGGCGCGGCGGTACCCGTGCGCACACACGCAGTGCGCGTGCGGTGTCTCGTTCCTGTAGGCGGTGATGCACACGTGCGCACACCCGCCGCGGAGCTGCGAGCAGGGGTGGGGGGCGCCCCCCGGCACCCACTGGCGCGCACGGTGGAACACTAGCGCCGAGACAGGGGGGCCGCCCAGCACCAGGGGCGCGGGGGGCGAGCCCGGCACTCCCTGGCCACGCGGCACCACCGTCACGCTGCTGTTGCGCCACACCGGTAGGAAGAGCCACCAGTCCAGCACCGATATCTGGTGCAGCTCCTGCGTCTGTCACATTAGGTACTTATTTATTTATTTATAAAGCATGGAAGACTTACTAAGCTATTCATACATAATAGAATTTTAACACTAAGAAACAAAAAGCCAATTACAAGTCTTCACCTATAGAAACAGCGTAATGTGACATTAAATGTGAGCTTATAATAAAAACACAGTAAAGAAATAAATTATGTACCAGTCGCAGGAGCGACAAGCAAAGACTGCCTACTTGAAAAAGATCGAACCCAAAAGCCTTCTCGCTGAAGGCACCTTAGTGGAATAAGGGTCTATATCGTTTTTTTGCAAAGCCTATTGAAAGTCATGATAACTCTCACCATTTAACTGTTCTGCCTATAATTTGAAGTGACACGCGGTATATTTAAAGGCGTATTATAGCGAGTCTGCTTACTGGGGACGTTAAATAATAATTTGTTTAGTAGTTCAGTACTGTCTATTTCTTTGTTAATAATTCTTGATATAAACGTAAAATCAGCAATTTCGCGACGAGTATTCAGTGGTAAGATGTGATAGCGTTTACAGAGTTTGAGATAACGTCTAGAGTTGTATTTAACTTTCTGGTGAAAACAAAGGTATTTTATAAATCTTTTTTGAATATTTTCTATACGGTTAGTGTATTTATTACATAATGGTTAAGTAGGTACAGTGCGGTGTGTGTGTGTGTGTGTGGTACTGACCGCGTATCCCTTGCGCACGGTCCGTCTGTTTCGTCCGTCGTAGTCGGCGCGCTCCACCACGTCCAGGTAGGTGTCGGCCCAGTAGAGGGCGCGCCCCGCCCCCTCCACGGTGAGCCCGCTCGGGTACACGAGGCGGTGCTCCGCCAGGGGACGCCGCCCCTCGCCGCTCAGTGAGGCGCGCTCCACGCGAGGCACACTGGCGCCCCACACCGTCCAGAACATGAGCCCCGCGCGCGGGTCGAGCGCCAGGCCGTGCACGTCAGCGAGGTGGTCGTCGAGCAGCACGCGGCAGTACACGAGGCGCACCTCACACACGTACAGCACACGTCGCGACATGTCCACCAGGTACCAGTTGTGAGACAACCACTCCACACACAGGTACCCCACGTCTGTGACACACACACGTACAGTAGGTGCACGCACACTAGTGTACAGTACGGTACAGTACGGTACAGTACGGTACAGTACAGTACGGTACGGTACGGTACGGTACGGTACGGTACAGTACAGTACGGTACAGTACGGTACAGTACGGTACAGTACGGTACAGTACGGTACAGTACAGTACAGTACGGTACAGTACGGTAGAATGCGACTCACCTCTAATGTCCGGGTAGAGGTCGGGTGCGCCCCGCACTGTGCGCCGCGTGAAGTTGTCCGCCTCCACACACACGATCTCCGACTTACTCATGTTGTGGTGCACGTAGCATACAGTACTGCACACACACACACACACACGCACACACACACATGTTAACAACAATTACACGACGACATGTTCATTGTTGTACACGTAATGTACAACTAAGAACAAAGTGACAACAAACAAGTTATTAACTTTAGGAAAAACTATATGTCGTACAAGACTTGATTAAGATAGTTTACTTATGAATTTTTACAGTTTTAACTTAGCTTTCAAGATTATGAAGTAAGTCCTCTAATTGTGTCAATGGTGAGTAAATTGTTAGTTTACTGTAGTTAGTTGATGAGTTTGAATCAAAATGGTGACCCGTTGAATATTCGTAACAGGATCTTTCCAAACCAGCTACACGTGTCGTAAGCCACGGATCGAACTCGTCGTGGTTGGTAAATAGAATGTAGAGGTTAAAGTAGTTAGTTTGCCTAGTATTACAAGGTCTTTGAATTGATGACTGCTTTGGCTGTAAATATAGGTACCTAATTTCTATTATATTTCCAACATATACCTACATATATAAGTATGTACCTAAGTATTCGTAATAAAATTGTATCTCTGTACGTAGATCGTGTGTGTGTGTAGTATATAAAAAACTGTCCGTAAAATATTATGTACCTACCTACATAAGTATAACATGTATGATGATGTTTGTATGTAAGTGAGACTGACCGGTTGGTGTAGTGGTAGTCCACAGCTCTGACGTTGAGTGCGGGGAGGGTGAGGGCGGCGGGGGCGCGCGCGGGGGGCGGCCCCACCCACACACGAGACACCTCCGACCGCGTCACCACCACCAGCGACACCGACTCCTCCACCGACTCTGTGACACACACACACACATACACTAGTACAGTAGTGTACACACACACACACTCACACACTGACACAGTGTCACACACAGTACCGTGGTCAGGTGTGCAGGAGCGCTGGTCGTGGTGCAGCACGTAGCCGGAGTGACAGCGACACGTGAACGAGCCGGGAGTGTTGTCACACAGCTGAGAGCACCAGTCCACGCGCGCGCACTCGTCACTGTCCACACAGCGGCCCGGCCCGACCGGCTCGTACCCCGCCTCACAGTAGCACGACACACCACTCACTGTCGGACGACAACCCACCGCGCACTGCAGCGACGAACACGCCTCCGACGTGACTGCACACACACACACATAGTATAATATATATAGATAGGTGAGGCACACGCACACAGACACACACACAGGTGTGTATACGTACAGTTGTCACACATGTCCCACTCGTCGCTGCCGTCGCCGCAGTGTCTCACTCCGTCACAGAAGTGTTGTACAGGCACACACACGAACTGTCCATCCACCGGAGTAGCACAGCGCGCCTCGTTGCCGCCACACTTGAAGTCTCTCTCACCTGCACACCAGCTCACTGTCAGTGTGTGTGTGTGTGTGCGTGTACGTGTGTGTGTGTGTGCGTATGCGTTTATACATACACATGTGCGGGTCCTCGTCGGAGAGGTCGTGTGGTCCGCAGTCGGTGTCTCCGTCGCACGTCCAGCTGGCCGCCACACATCGCCCGCTCGTCGCACACGTGAACTCGTCCTCGTGACACCCCCGCCCCGCACCTGCACCTGCACCACAACTAACTGTGCTTCATACTATCGTATATATATCGTACTCCGCTATTTACTTCGTGAATATTACTTCTACGGCAACGAATTTTAATCACAATATAAGACAATATTATTATTTAAGACATATATTTTTGTTTCTATCTTTCACGATTAATCAATTTATAAGTATATAATAATAGGTACCTATATAAATCTGGCTGATTTACTATAAAAGTTGTACATGATCATTGTTCTTGTACCCATTTTCAACGGGGTCGTGTTATAGTGTCACCTTCTGTTGGATTAATGCTCTAAGGTTGTCTGTTACGACGCGGGCGCTCGGGAATAGGGATAGTAGATAATAAAGAATTTAAAACATCAATTCATTTGAAAATAATTTAGTAACATTTAAAAATAAAGTTATTTATGAATATTAAGCAACCTAATGTTTCAATTTGCATTTTATGTATCACACTATTATTTATCATTTATACATGTTATTATGAAACTATAAGTATATATTCACAGTCTATATTATTATGTAGTCGCAGTTCAAGGACCCGCCGCGCTAGGTGGGGCAAGTGGCCACGTTAGGACGTCGGGAGGACCTCATGCTCCTGAGAGGGCCACCCTTGCCAGGTCATGCTAGGCTCAAGGCACCACCATCGCCCGGTAGGGCAAGAGGAAGAAATTAAAAAAAATATTATATAAACTACTTTCCTTTGTAAATATTTTCATGCTATAATATTTCATAGTCTTCGGAAACTGTTTGTATAACACCATGTAATGTATATATCGGAAAAACAACATTGAAATCGCCTGTATTTACAGCCAGAGCAGTCATCTATCTAAAGGTCTTGTAATGCTGGACAAACTAACTACGCTAACTACAACATTATATTAACTACGATGGGATCGATCCGTGGCTTAGGACACGTGGTTTGGAAGGATCCTTTTATGAATATTCAACGGGTCACCATTCAATCTCATCACTAAATACACAACGTAAATAACGTACTTACCATTGACACAATTTGAGGACTCACTTCATAATCTTGGAAGCTAGTTAAAACTAAAAATCCTTAAGTAAACTATTTTAATTGATTTTATAATAAACTCCCTATTGATGTAAGAGAATTAAATAATTCTAAATTAAAAAAAATTCATTAAAACTAAATTATGTAAAAAGGCGTATTATAAAATTTCTGATTATATTAAAGATGATAAAGCTTGGGAGTAGGTTGCTCTGGAGCAATACATATTCTATATTGTAAAGTTATTAGCATTGTAAGTATAATTGACATATAATTTAAAAATATTGATTTGATTAAAAGCTCTGCTGAGTTTCTTACGCCGGTTCTTCTCAGCAGATTGCGTCCTGAACCGGTGGTAGGGAAAAAAATTGGACATGTCATAAGCACATAATTTTTCTGAAAAATTATGTCTACGTGATTAAATGATTTTTCATTTCATTTCATAATCAAGTCTCCTACGACATATATAATTTGATGTAGGGAATAATGGAATTTCTATTCAAATATTAATACCATAATTTAACGTCGTGTTCAGTTATTTAGTTTAGGGCAGCGATGTGTGCAGTATCACGTCTCAAACGATACTGGCCACTCTCGACAGTCAGTCGTTCTATATATTATGTGTTTCAATCACCGATTATGTTTATGTTTTGATTTTGAACGATTAATTAATTGAGTTTTTAGCTAATTAGAGTTCATAATAATTACGCATCGGTTACTTACTGTATTGTAGTTGCTCCATCATACAGTACTAGCTGTGCACCGCGGTAAAAAGGATAAAAATCTCTTCGTTTTTTAGGGTTCCGTACCCAAAGGGTAAAAACGGGACCCTATTACTGAGACTTCGCTGTCCGTCCGTCCGTCCGTCTGTCACCAGGCTGTATCTCAAGAACGGTGATAGCTAGACAGTTGAAATTTTCACAGATGATGTATTTCTATTGCCGCTATAACAACAAATACTAAAAATAAAATAAAATAAATATTTAAGGGGGGCTCCCATACAACAAACATGATTTTTTTACCGTTTCTTGCTCGATACTAATAACGTTGCCTTATGTTGCATAGATAATGGTACGGAACCCTTCGTGCGCGAGTCCGACTCGCACTTGACCAATTTTTTTATTATCCCACGGGGACATTGCATTCTTTTGGGATAAATGTAGCCTATATCTTACTCTGATGTATATGTATTTATTAAAATCCATTCAGTATTTGTTTACGCCTATGATAAAAGCGTCAGCAACACGTTTTCAAGTAGATCGCGGCTGCAAGTATCGCGTAGGATAAGACACTATTGTTCCCTCTCCCTTCTTCCTCGATTTTTGTAATTTGACCCTCTAACGTTTTATCTTTCATAATGAATATACTTACTTGAGAATCACCGAACACATCGTTTCACTTTTACCTCAAATAAATCCTACATTTTCTGGTCCCCCTCGACGGATTTATACTAAGGATTAATTATTGGAAGAAAATCAATTAATCCTTAGTATAAATCCGGCTCGAAGGACCAGAAAATGTAGGATTTATTTGAGGTAAAAGTGAAACGATGTGTTCGGTGATTCTCAAGTAAGTATATTCATTATGAAAGATTAAACGTTAGAGGGTCAAATTACAAAAATCGAGGAAGAAGGGAGAGGGAACAATAGTGTCTTATCCTACGCGATACTTGCAGCCGCGATCTACTTGAAAACGTGTTGCTGACGCTTTTATCATAGGCGTAAACAGTATTTTTTACGTGAAAGAGTAACAAATATCCATATTCACAATGTTTCACATTTATAATATTAGTAAGATCGGATGCAGCTATACCTTATCTTATATATAAAATTCACGTGTCACAGTGTTAGTTACCGTACTCCTCCGAAACGGCTTGACCGATTCTTCACAAATTTTGCATACGTATTCAGTAGGTCTGAGAATCGGCCAACATCTATTTTTTTAAACTTTTTTTTTTAGTATGGCAAAACAACGTTTGCCGGGTCAGCTAGTATAATATATATGCGATAATAACAAATACTTAATGGGTTTATTAATTCAGAACATTTAAGTGTGACATTTATAAAGATCCATTTATAAGAGTTCCGTGACCTTTCCTAAACCAACTACACAAGTTAGGTCCGGTTGTTTGTGTTCATCATTGTGCTAGTTTTCCAATTGCAGAGCATAATGCAACTCAGTGCCGCGCAATGCTGAACTATGCTGACGCTTAATTCGAACATGAATTAGTTTCCAAATGCACCAGCAGAGTGCGCTAAGTAAAGTGTTGAAAAAAAAAATACTGAAATAAAATTCTATTCACACTTTAAGTGTGGAATATAAAAAAAGTCATTGTTTGTACCTTCATCCATACTTATATTTATTTTTTTTAAACCCAGCTTGAATTAACTTTGATTATTTCCAGAAAACTCCGACGAAACGAAAGCCTTAAAATTTTTTTTAACAATAAATAATATTACTAACGATAATATATAAATAAAATTTCAATCAATGCCAATTTAAAGAAAAAATACTTGTTAATTTTCTGTCGCTGAAGTAGGTATGGATTGCACGCATCACTTTTGAGAGTGCTCGATTGTGCGATGCGTTGCTGTAGTTCGAACACTCAACGTTGAGCATTGTGCCGCATAATGCGCTCTTGTGCTGTAATTGGAAAACGGGGTGTATGTCGAGTACATTGTTCACAGAACACGTGACTACAGATCATGTTCACAGATAAACATAATAGAGTGCGGTGCATCATCTCCGAGACGACGATAACCTCCCATATCTGAGGTCACGGCGGGATACCGCCCGCGCCCTCGCACATCTTCTAAATAATGTTGTTATTTGTTTACCGAATATGTTTACACTTCATATCTGTCCGGGGACAAGAATACAAGAGTGGCACACAATGAAGAGTGACAGCGACGAGGGGACACCCCTCACTCGATGTACCTACTGGTCGTCATTGCATTAAACTTGGGAGTTAACTGTTACAGTTATACAAAAGTTCAATAAAGTTTGAATAACTAGGTACTTATATAGGTACTGTGGGTATTAGGGTATATACATAACTAAATAGTTTAATAACAATGTGAGTACGATGTCTGCGAAGAAATAACGAGCGAAATTAAATGAATACAATTAATACAGAATCATCACCTAGTTGTAAGGCAGAGGACATTCAGTAGTGGCTACACGTAACACAGATGCTAAGTCATAACCTGTAACCACAGCATGCGGCATACTCCCATGTGAGTGTACCTTGACTATCCACTACATCCACCAGCTGGAGATAAAGCACATCAATGCCAACAACATGATTTTACTTAAGCCTCATTGACATCGATTTTCGGGGCTTATCCTACCTTAATTACACTTTAATTACCTAATTCACTAATTAGTACTACTATCAGTACTATCAACATAATTCTAACCAATATTGTACAGGCGATCATTTGATGTAGGTATAATGCCTGAAATCTGGAAGTCAGCATACATAACTCCGATACACAAAAATGGATCTAAAAGTAATGTTAAAAATTATAGACCAATTTCCAAACTCTGCATATTTGCTAAGATCTTAGAGAAGATAGTCTATTATCAGGTTTATTCTGCTTTGAAACACAATTTTATCGAACAACAGCACGGTTTTTTCAAAGGTCGATCGACAACATCTAACTTAGTTATCTGCAGCGACTTTCTTTCGGAGGCTATGTCACAACGGTCACAAGTAGATGTCATCTACACTGACTATATGAAATGTTTTGATCGCATTGATCACTTCATCTTAAGGGCCTACATCAATATTATCGTATATCATCGCCGACACGTACATATTAACACAGTCAGTAGGCACAGAAAATGAAGAATTAGGGATACTTTTCCTATTTACTCAAAATCTACTAAATATATTTTAATTCTGATTTACGTGTTTCTATATATGATAGTTACTTATGTTTTTAAAGTTATTTCATTAGTTAATACGCGATAATAGACCGACAAATGAAAAAAATAAAAAATTAGAGAGGTTGTTCCGCTAAGATTTTCTATCGAGAAAACTTTTTTCAATCGTGTTTCTGAGTTTATGCGATTCTAGATCATATATTGAAAAAACATATACTTAAAAATTAGAGCTCTAGCCATTCAATCTAAAGAAACAATGAAAACTTCGTACGTAGAAAAATGCACGAAGCTATTTTGGTATCGTCTTAATGAAGAAACTTTTATCAATGGGTATTCGGGGCGATCTCTTCCGATGGTTTAAGTCATATGTCGAGGGCAGATGTCAAACTGTTGTGTTAAATGGTTATGCCTCTAGAGCCACGCACGTGCCTTCGTGAGTTCCTCAGGGTTCGTTGTTGGGGCCTCTATTATTTAATATTTTCATTAATGATATTGACACCTGTTTCAAACATTCGAACTTTTTACTGTACGCGGATGATATGAGAATAATAAATCAGATATCTACTGAAGGCGATGCTCATCTGTTACAGGATGATCTCAATCGATTTGAAAGTTATTGCAGTAATAATAAACTACAATTGAATGTAGCAAAGTGTTATGTCTCCTGTTTTACGCGTAAACCCACTTTCATTAACTATAATTATTCATTGTTGGACTCAACAGTTACTCGGGTCACCACAATCAAAGACCTCGGAGTTACTTTTGACTCCAAACTTATCTTTGACACACACGTTGACAAAATTGTCAAGAAGGCCTCAAAGGCACTAGGTTTCGTCATCAGAATGTCTGCGGAGTTTAAAGATATTAAAACTATTAAAATCTTGTATTGTTCCCTGGTTCGTAGTAACCTTGAGTACGCGTCCCAAGTCTGGAATCCCCAGTATAAAGTATATATTAACCAAATAGAAAGCATTCAACGCAAAAGACAATATTCAATCTCGGCCCAAAAGTCAAAGTGCCGGCCAACGAAAAAAATATGACAGCCGTGTTGGGGAGGTCCATCCGAGTGTTTTTTATTATGGGAGTCAGCTTCTACCTCCAATCCTTCAGCTGCTTTTTGGCGTTGACAAGTCAGGATTTCAGTAAGTTTCATTACACAAAAATCTGTTCCTCTGGTGGTGCCAAATTGTTCTAAGCTTGATGGAATCATCCATCAGCTGTTTTCAGACATGTATGGGGCATATCTCTCACCCTAAAAGCACCACAACCTGCCACTCTGTGTTATTCACATACAATCCATCCATCAGCTTCTCCGTTCTTTGTTGGACATAGGCCTCCCCCATAGAACGTCACAACGGGCGAATTTGTGCCGCTTGCATCCAATGGCTCCCCGCGACCTTAACATTATCGTCGCTCCACCTTGTTGGGGGCCGCCCTATGTTGCGTCGTCCGGTCTGTGGTCGCCACTCAAGAACTTTTCTTCCCCAATGATCATCAGTCCTACGAGCGATGTGGCCTGTCTATTGCCACTTCCGGCCGAGTGCTTCGGATCTATGTATTTCGGATTAGATCCCGTAGGGAAATACCAAGCATAGCCCTCTCCATAGCACGCTGTGCAATCTTGAGCTGAGACACGAAGCCGACATTCAAAGACCACGATTCTGTTCGGGATGTCATCGCTAGTGACACGCACTAGTCAGAGCACTAGGCAGAGTCAGAGCCAATCGAGAAGATTGAAGACGTCTTCAAATCACTTTCCCCCGTCTTGGTTTCGTACTCCTGTCTTGAATTCAGACTGAGATGGTGGCGTTTCTGTACAAACACTTCAACACTTCGAGATACCGATAGTCAACCGCTGCGGCGGTGCTGTCCCTACTAGAATGCCTTCTCATATTCCACATAGGCTAGACGCAGAGGCCGATTTTACTCCTCCGCCTTCTGTATGATCTAATCTAACGCATCGTATGTATGTGATGCACGGTACTAAAACATTTTAGGAAACCGGCTTGCCTGGGAGGCTGGAAGTAGTTAAACCTGCGCGAGAGTCGATTTGTAATGATGAAAAATATCTTATGTGATTGTTTCTTCAAGTAGTGCCTTATCTTATTATTACATAATTTAATATGAGTTTAGACCTTTACCGATTTGTATGTAATAATGTATTCGATCTATGTATCTGTGGAAACTTTTAATTGGCCTTCTTACACTATATTAATTTAATGATTGTTAAATCTAGCTGTTAGTTTTCCTAATAAATAAATAAATAAACCACTATTATAGACTACATAATCCAGTACAGTTACATCACAATCACAACACAATCACAGGTTAAGGAACTATACCACTAAGTCGGCCCGTACTTGGTCACGGTACCATGCACAGAAGTTATAACCTACGGAACCTACGGACCTACCTAACCTTCGGAAACAATCGTACGAGGGAAGTCTTCTGTTCATGTACCATCGCTGCCGCGCTGGTATAATTCACTAATACACAGTATTGTTATTTCTCACATTTGCCATTATTATTACGAAAATATCACTGTACATAATATTCATTAGTTGCATAATTTGCCATAATTATTACAAAAAAATCACTGCACATAGTATTCATTAGTGGCATAATTTGCCATGTTTATTACGAAAAAATCACTGCAATCCAATACAACCGCCTGGTCAAAGCATAGACGGGCGACTAATATTTTATTAGAATAATTTTTGTCATTACCTAGGTACCTATAATTAGAGATGGGAATAACGGCTTAAAATTTTAAACGAATTTAAACGAGATGCTTAAAAAAGTTAGCTGCTTAAAAAAGTTGCTTATTTTTAAGCAGCTATTTTATGCGTTTTAACTTTTTCGTTAAGAAAATTAACTCAACTTAATTTTTGTAGTCTGCTTAAAATTCATAATATGCTGTTTGCTTACTGTTTAGCTTTTATGCTTTTTAACTTTTTCGTTAAAAGACATTGTAGAAATCACTGGTCCGTAATCATTTATACACCTTTTTATTTACAACAAATATTATTTAACTAATAGTAACAATACAAGTCCGCAAGCAATGCAAGTAAACAAGTGACACGAAGAAAAACTGTTAGCTAAAGTAAGCAAACAAAATTTATTAAAAAATGAAATAAAAATAAATATCGAATTAATTTAAAATGTTTTTATTTTAAAGTATTTTGCATTAAAATTTTTGTAATATTACTTTATTTATAATATTACTAATAATACGTATTTTCATTTTGGTAAGTGTATTTATCTATCATGAACTTAAATAATCAAACAACAATATTATCTATTTACCGTAACAACACGCCATCTATCTATTATTAACGGCGAAATTTAGACAGCGATGACTGCTTTTAATTGATTGAAGATAATCACCAAAAATGTCACTAGATGGCTTTATACCAACATTTTGAAAATATTCTCTCAACTGTGTTGCAATTTTAAGATAAGCAATAAGCGCGGATTGCTTATAAACGGCAGCGTGCTTTTTTGCTTATTTTAATAAGCATTGTTTATTTTAAGCTTTTCGTTTAAACGCTCACTACTACCTATAATACTGTTAAAGGGTTGTGCTCATGCACTTTAGCTATGCCCACATACATATCGATATTATGGTAATTCGATACAATAGAATACACTGAATATGTATTTATATCGGTAAAAACAATACTATGTGTTAATTATGTGCTATCAAATTCGTATATTAACCTACAATTTATTACGAAACTTCTCCTGAAATTGAATCTTAGCTACAACCATTTTGTGTTTGCAATTTGAGTGACTATTACTAGCATGTAAAAAAGTTTATCGGATTTCAATGGAATGAAATAAGTTTATAAGAAAATGTTACAACGAATAATTATAAGCCAATATGAATAATATTTGTTGTGGACAGACCATGTTTTACAATACGATATTTATTAAATAAACACCAGCGATACGACGATCACTTTATCGTGTGATCTAGTATTTTACCTCGTTCGCGTTGTATTGATTTGATACAATAAAATGTAATAAAATATCGATACATAATAGAGATGACCCATCTCTATGTACACGTGTCTTCATGTCGGTTATTCCCCGACTATCGGAGCGGCGCGGGCGGCACATTGACATCAAAGGAAGTCGGTTTCTTTTGACAAAGGTGTCGCTCTTTACAAAGGACTCAAGTAGCCAATCAAGTAATACAATTGGTTGACGTATTTCTAATATTAACCAATCACGATTCGTCAAAAGTGATTAAATTATTTAGAGTGGACAGTCGCTTATGTGACTTTTTTACCTAACATAATTTTATGAAAAATTATATCATCGTTAATATGTCAATATCTTCGCTCCCCTCGTCACATTTTGCTAGTAGTTGACACTTAACTTTTCCTCAATTCACGTTCGTCATCTTCGACATGCAATTATTCATTATTTTTTCGGTAATATTACTCCTCAAAAAACTCGCTCATTTTTGTATTCTTCTCGCTTTTCTTCCATCAACATCCAACAAAATTTTCTTCACCATCATGGAAAAATTTTAAACAATTTTCCTCACAGAGGCAATGAGCAGTTAGGCATATTACTTTAATCTTTATTACGGGACATGATCACTATTAGGTCAAATAGAGTTCATAAAAACAGCTGATTAGGGTTGTGCAACGTAAAAATTTTGCAAAAACTTACAACATCAAAAATCGTATTAAATTATAATGCAAGTTAATTTCTAACTTCACGTAGTCATTACTCATGACCTAAAGAATGCCAGGTTTCAAGCATAACATAGGAGTTTTGTTTCACGTTGTATATGGACTGATAATAATTAACCAACTATAAGGAATTGTTTACTCAAATAACCAATTACCCTGAGTGGGAATCAAGCCCTTACATCATACAACATGTTTAAACTATCACTTGTTATTATAATGGATTAGTAAACTTGTCTCGCTCATATATAGTTAATTGTTTAGTTCTACTCCTATCATACCAAGGTCACCTTTAACTAATAGGAGAGCAAGCACAACAACTCTATTTATGCTGTTTCATTATGATTTGTAAAAAAAACCACCAAACAATTTCCAAGTGTTTATTCTATATGTAACATGCACTAGTCTGTAGACTAGATGTACTAACAAGCATGCTTCTTGCAACAAACTACGCAGAGTTATCTTCTGTGGGTGAAGCACCAACCACTCAGGACTAACATGGGAGCATGCAAGAGGAGATCTACACCCAGACCATTGATCCTATAAACAAAATCATGAAAGTACATTACTTAAATTGATAACATAACATTCGTTTTTAGACAAGATAAACTGTAATGAATAAAGATAAAATTATTAATATTAACATAAGATCAAAACAAAAATGTTTTGTAGGTAAAACACGGTGCAACATGCTTATTTGTTGAGGCACTTTAATAAGTGTATAGATTTCAATTAAGTTTCGTCGGTCTTTATTAGCTGGTAAGAAACTAAAGTAATAATGACTAGATAGGCGAGTACTTCAGAGCATAACATAAGACCGTGCGGTTTAATTGCATACCGGTGGTGGGTTGAACGGTCTCTGAGGCGAGCGTCGAGCTGAAGGACGCGAGCAGCACCGCCAACGCCAGAAGCGCACGGCGGCCGGCAAGCGTTCCCATCCTTTGTTTATTATTATAGCACACGCACTACTATATTATCACATATTTCAACCTCAAACGCACGATGCAGTAGTATTGTTGCAGCAATTTTTTTAGTTTACAAGTTAATATTAATTTATCAATTCACATTCGTAAAGAACGAAACTTCTATCGAAAAAATAATAAATTCCTGGTTTCCTCATCGGAACAATTATGGTTTTTGTTCAAACATAACAGTATTCTAATTCTTTCATTTATTCCAGTGAAAAATGTTTTAATAAAACTGAAAACCTAAATATTAATTTTCAATTATTCACAAAGTCACAAATCACAACACAACCACCAGTCCAGCAGTTACAGAATAGTGAAGTGAGCACAGACTACTTACTTACAGAACTTACGTTGAGACAAGTACCTAACTGGGCATCATGCCTTTTGATCGTTGCCTGATGAAAAACTTGATTGAAAAAAAATGTCAAATTGACATATTTGACGTTTTGCAAGTAGAAAATAGCGCTCCTGAATTTGTTTTTATTCATTCATTTCGCACATATTTGAAACCGTTAATCATTTTCCATAGATAGGTGTTTAACATTTATATAAAGGTAGTTTCCATATTGCTGTTCTTATGCAGAAATTATGTAATAGATTTTTTTTAGGTTAACTTTGTTGACATTACTTGTCTCATTATTTCACAAATTTTTTGCACAGATTTAATCATTATCGTTATTTGTAACAGATGGGCGGTCACGGTGCTCCATACACTATCCCAGATTATAAACAGTTCCAAGTCAAGGGTATTGCACAACTCGAAGAACTAGAAAAGGCGCTGAGCGCCAAGGGGCTGCGAGACCCATGGATCAGGTTAGCATTGAATTGTTACATTATGAGTATTTCACATTGGTACGTTTAAATTGTAGCTATATTGTCTACTAGCCTGAACTGAAGCATTTGTGGATATGTATGTATGTACTAATGTGTAAAGGCTTTATTTTTTACAAATGTCATTTCAGAAATGAAGCTTGGCGGTATGCTCCAGGTTTCGGTACTAAGTTGCGTAGAGCAGCAAACATCTTCCGTGGCTTGCCTCTGGGCATTGCTTTGACTGTCATTACCATTGGAGTTACCAAGTCAATGGGAGGTGATGATGAACACGGTCATGGGCATGGTCATGATGAGAAGCACTGACCAGGTTGGCTCTCAACATAAATCTAATTGTAGTTATTAAATTAAAATAAATAAAACAGTTTGTTATTGTTATTACTTGGTTTATTAACAATTACATTGACAGTATTCAATGTGAACACTTGTTCACATACTATCTATCATACCTATATACATACACACTGTGTCATGACACTCAAACTGTACCATTAATTGAAAATGGGCGACATTTATTTGTTTTAAATATTGAATTAAGTAAGTAGACTTTTACGAAATTGTTTTGAGCAGACACATTAGAATGAAGCTTATAACTCTGGACAGGGGAGTGTTCATGATCCTACATAGAGCCACTTAGTACCACCTTTTTAATTAAAAATCTGTTTTTGTTTTCAAAACGTAGAAACTCTGTAGATTTATTACACATCTAACACAAGTTTTCTTTATTTTTTAAAGTTTATTGTCGAAGCAACGTCGTAATGACGGTATCTCGCCAGCTTTTGACAATATCAGGGGGTAAGGGTACAGCACAGTATACTATCTATTCCTCAAAACAATTCTATTTACACGTTTTCAACATATCCTACAAAGTGGATGAGTTACATGTGATCCATGTAACTCAACCACTTTGTAGGATATGTTGAAAACCAGTAGATTAAAATTATTACAAATTTTTGTTAACAATTAAACACGGTTTGCAGGGTATGGAATAATACATTTTTATTGGTTGTAGCATAAGCACATGCCTTGTTCTTATACATTACCTATTAGAAAATAGCACATGCGTTCAGTGTGCGCTAACCGCCTTGAGTGTGGAATCTATTGGGAATGATCTGGGTCCCGTCATTACGGCGGGGCTACCAACCATCTGTTCCGTTATAATAGTAACACATGGCGTCGTAATAATCTGAACATGTATACCAAATAATAATGGTCTCATTCTGTAACAATATCAAGGTTGTATCACACTGTAATGTGAATGTTGGAACAGTACACTGTTTCAACAGAATAATGACAATTTTGTATGAATCTGACCAGGCTTTGACCAGATATTAAAAATTATATGCAATATCAATTTGTTTTTTTAATGAAAATATAAAATAGATACAATATCTCTTACATAAATATAACAGAGAGAGTGGTCCACATGATACATACAAAGTACGCACAGCGGTGTGTCTCTCACGTGGAACGAGGCTTCAGGTCATCAAAACAAGCTCGCAGGTAGATGAAGTTTTTTTTGGCTGGATTGAAGTGTTCATGACCCTGGACACATACGTATTATTATAACAACGTATATCGTATGTATATTCACTATCACTACATTAACAGTAGTTATTGAAAAAATACGCAACAGATTATGTATATGCAGTTTTTTTTAATAGATAGAGTAGTTTGGGAGGTCCCTGGTCATATGTATGATTTGTTAAGTTCACCAGTAATGGACGGCTAGCCAAAATCTAAGTATAAAAAGTGTATAGGCGCCACTGACCTTGGACCAGTCGTATCCGACAGCATATGCGAACACCTGTCCGCTGTGGTTGAAGGCACACTTGGTGAGAGGCTGGTCGAGAGGCTCCGAGGACTTGAGGCGTGTGCGCGCGTCCTTGTCCCAGAACGAGAAGGAGCCATCCGAGCCCACAGTGGCGAGCGTGCCGTGCGCTGGGTGGAACGAGATATCGTTCACTGCGTAGATGTCCTACAACACAATAATACTGTCTCTAACACTATCATCATACAACTATACACTAACAACACTATAACAACAATCTACACTATACCTGAAAGCCACCGGTGGGGGCTGGAGGTCGATGGCACTTGAATGTAAAGTTATCCTTGGGATTGACGGGGTTGACGTACTGGATAGCGACCCTGCCCTCCACGGAACCCAGGGCGAAGCCTGTGGGCTGTTTGGTCTTCTTATCTTTGAAGATTGCGATACAGCGGTGCTGGTACTTTAGAGGAGACTCGACACGTTTAAACTCGGCCGGCTTGCCCTCCAGTGAGTAGAGGAAGATGCCCCGGTCTGCCGTACCCACAACCGCCATAGGATAATCCTATACAACAATATTACATTGTATTCAATATAATTATATGTATGTAACATATAAGACAGCAGGTATATATATTATATACATACAACGTCAGCGCAGTAACAACGCTCGGAGAGGTTCATGGTCATGATGGGCGCGGCGCTGCGCGTGTCCCAGAACTTGAGCGTCTTGTCCCAGGAGGCTGTCATGAGGCAGGTGTAGTTGGGCGCCTTGATCCAGTGGCACGTCTTGACCGGGGCGTCGTGCGCCGCCACCTGGGCTGTTTGGTTAGACGCCAGATCCCAGCACTTGACACTCTTGTCTGCTGAAGCCATGAACACTTTGCTGCCATCCTGTTAACATTTGTAACAGATATACATTAAGTTAAACAATCTTTATAATGATACACAACTTTAATAAAATAAATAAAAAAATAAAATACTCTTTATTGCACACCATATTAATTTACAGAACTTACTTACTAGACTTAATAATAGGTACAAAGGGCGGTCTTATCGCGAGCTGCGATCTCTTCCAGACAACTCTGGACTTAGACTTAGAATGGACTTGACCGAGACTGAATAGGTAACTTGTGGTGTACTAATATTATGGTAATTATATGCCAAAAATAAGTGAAAGTACTAATAGCTAATACAATATAAATACATACAGTACAAACACAATTCTACTTTTATACATATACAAACACATACATACATATATATGTCGGAGAATAGACCAGAGGCCTGAACAGGAATCCGAGCACATAGCGTAAGAACTGTCTTACCGATATTCACACCTCAATCTATCATACTCTTGCACACTTATAAGGATAACTGGCCTCCACATCAACCCCTTATAGCCAGTGCCCAAGCCTCGCAACGAAGAATCATCACTACGTTCACACAATGAGGAATACATGTACGCGCAAACACGTACATGACGACTTTACACAATACACGCACACACGCGCACACAGATACACGCCGCGCCGACGCCTATAAGGACCAGCAGCGCGACGACTCGTACAATACCAACTTCTACACACACACTAATACGCCGTGATGTATACAGCACGAATTCTCGAATAATACTGAACCTCAGCCACGTTCGCCTATCGTATTTAAAGCAAAGCAACTTGCGAGTGGGGGTAGTGGGGGAGTTGCGACATAATACAATCTTAACATTACGGCCATGATAAGAGTTATGTAATCTTCAATATCTTTAGGGCATATTCTTAGTTAATATCTCGACATTAATCAGATACTAATCTAAATGAGATTTAACTAACTAATTGGGCATAAGTAAATCAAGAACTAATTTCGTATACCTACAAATTGGTTATAAACACTTTAATATTCTTTTAAAACCCATGTCCTTTACGCCTAGCCGACACGGCCATTCTGACCAGCGACCGTCCTCGGGCGACAATAAACTTGGGTTTGATTGGAATATACAAAACTATTCATACAACCGCTCGTCCATCCTGCATCTGTCCGCGTCACTTTCGCATAGAATAATCTACTTAGTTCAAAAACCTAAAAACACGCTTGAAAATCCGAATACCATTCCAAATGACTGCACCGCCATCGATACCCAAAACGTGTGCAAACCTTCAGATCAATTCGACATTAACAGACACTTACCGAACCAATAAAAGTGCGTTAAAAGAAGCGGCCCGACCCGGAGTGCCGAGTCGCTATTCGAGCTACAAAATAATTCTATGCCTCCCACCCACAAAAAAAGCTGAAAGCCCGTGCCATCAGAGACACAAGTCTGCGCCGTCATAATGCTGTCACAATCTTAGCAAACAACCAAAACATTCCCATCTGATTCTTTAAACAAAGCGATCCTATGTGAAACTATCCGACTGTATATGAAAGGCATACCGGAGAAACAACAATCCTGGTGAGTCCACTCATACACAACAAAATTATTACGTGCATAACCAAACACACAAGTGTGCTCACAGTGACACTGCAACGAGCCACTCCAGCGACTCTGAATGAAATACACCGACAGACACACACCGAACACATAAAAGAGTGTTAAAAATAATTAAAAGGACAATTCAATAAGGCACACTTCCTCAATTTAGTTAGTGACCTTTTCACAAGTGGTTTAACAAGTGTTTAGCATGTTGCTTACTATAGTACTAAGTAACTAATAACAATAGACAATTTCTAAATAACCACGGCCATGTATTAGGTTGTGGCCTTTTAGTCATACTTCACTACTTTCTCATTATGCCACCTCGCCAACTAACATTTGGGCCACCTAGCCGTTCCGTTTTTGACACCTCGAATCCACATTTTGGGCCACTATGCCACTCCACTCCCTATTTCGGGCCACCTCACCCTCCTGTCTGGGCCACCTCGCCCTCCTGCCTGGGCCACCTCGCCCTCCTTCAGACCGCAACATCCCTTCATAACTCCATCTCCCAATCTATCGACGGGCTTCGTCGTCCGGTAGTTCATACAACGGAACGCCGCCCGCGAGGTCGCGGGTTCGATTCCTGCCTCGGACGATCATTTGTGTGATCTTTACAAATGTCATACAAACGTTTGTCCCGCGTCCGGGCCTCTACCGTGTATCACGAGTGTATATTTACAAAAGAAAAGCAACTTACGCACTCCATCCGTATTCTGGTACCCACAACACAAGCACAATAAGCTCGGCTTGGGACCAGAGGACGCTGCGTGAAACGTCCATGGTTATCCATTTATTTATCCCTCAAAGCCACACCACACACGCACCTCTCAAAGATTTAAAGTATTCGTCAAACAAAATTATTGGGTATCATAAAATTATCGTCAGGTCATCGCGTAATACCACAGTCGCATCCACTGTTAAAGACGCCATTGACCACCAACCATAAGCACTATTTAAGTAGGCCTTGCACAAGTAAAATTCTTTAAGGCGTCGCGTCGGTGACCTCCGCTGTACCACCTTTATGATGAAATAAACAGAAATAAATAGTACCTACTCTTTACTTTACTTGTGATGTAATTTTTAACAAAAAGAAATTGACTTCACATAGCCCTATTTCTTTAACACAGACACACCTTTGAAATATCTTTCCTCAAAAAAATGTATCACCAATATCGATTCACAAACGACGAAAAAGCATAAACACGGTTGAATCGAGAAACCTTCCTCTTTAATTACTGTTGAAAGTTAATATGTAGAAGATAAATGTCCAAGAGATCTTTCAACCTTACCTTCGTGTAACTCAAATGGGTGTTAAGCCTACACACATGGCTGCTTTGGATATTGCTTTCATCATCAAGTTTAAAGGCGCATAGTATTATAGTTAGCCAAAAAAAACCTCTCTAAAATCTAAAGCGGTTCCAGGTAGCTATAGTCTAGTAAAAGCACCACGCAGCAAACTCCGCGGTCATACGATTATCTGGTGCTAAACCGTATATCCGTCACTGTAGTCTATATTCAATTTGTTTAAAGCTAACACTTGGTACCATACATTACATATGTCTTCATGAACTTACCTGACCTTTAAGTAGATTACAAGAGTCAAAAACAAATTTGACAAACGACAACAATACTAAAGTTTCAAACTGAAAGTTCTAAAATTGTAAACGCTCTGTTGTACTCATCACTCAGTTTAAGTACTCATATCACCTACATTTAACTAGTAACAGGTATAAGCCCTACATCTTTAGATAACGTGATCTAAATTTATCCTCACTAACTCTCTGGTCACGTCAATGTTAATTAGGGTGTCAGTTTATTATTTACGAAAGCACGAAATAACTTAATCGATTCGAATTAACTTACTTCACCAAGGTTTTTATCTACCACAAAGCACTTTTCACGCTAACTTCAAAATTTTAAAACTCTTTTTCACTTACCAGTAGGTATTTTGCGTACAATATCACTTTAAACTTAATTGTAAACTTTCAATGATTTATCTCGGCACGAGTAACTACATTAAATAAAACGATAGAATAAGCAAACACAAAATATCTCACGACAGACACAGCCTCTATGTCCTTTACCATGTCACATTACTGTTTACAACATTATTTTAAATCATAATAAACCAGTTCAAATTTAGTGTTAAAATAAGTCATTTTTGTCCCGCTCTTTCTACTAAGAGTACATGTATGATACATGTTGAACACACACACGCATATTACAAAACAATCGTAATTATTATGTGGTTTTAAAGGTCCCACAATTGGAGTAACTTTGTATTTTCATAACACTGACGGTACTTACAGAAGTATTTTATAAAACACCATGACGGTAGGAAACTAATACATCACCCTTAAATACGTAACGCAGAGGAATTGTCTCATAAAGCCAAACTAAATTGATAATGTTTTATCAAAAATAGTTTCATATCAATTTGTTATTATTATTTTTTATTTTTTTATTTTATTTTTTTTTTTTTTTTGACTTGGCATCCTTTTGGGACACTTCAGGAAAAAAAAACGTGATTATCCGTTTTATAAAGAATAAAATAATTCTCAAGATGCTTTCTCGTTTTAGATTACGCCCACACAATTACTAGGTAGGTTTTCTAACGAATGTTAAATCCTTTTCAAATATTTCTATACTGGCAACACCTTTCACATATCAAAGGCGGTAGAACAAACCAAGTACCTACCTACGTTAAGTTTGCCTGGCAGTATTTACATAAAAGAACTGACTGAATAACTACTCGGTTATTGATATGCACCGATCCGACTGAAAGTATGTGGCGCCATTACTAAACTTATTCTGCTCTTTATGAAAATATTACTCTGATCAGAGATGTATGAACTGCAGTGATCTATGAATTGTTCAGTGACAAACATTAAACGAGTGAACTCTATAGGTTACCTATTTCCTTGCACATATCAAATATCACATACTGAATTTTAATCAGGCAGTTACCTACTTCTGCTTTTATAATACGATTGCTATCACGTAATGTTTCCCCAAAGTATATCTAGTGCGCATCGAAATATATCTTCAGTATTCAACAATATCTGTTCATAACGTATATCAAAATATCTCTGTTAATAATTTCTCACTGTACCTAAGCATTAAATTTATAGACTAGGCATATCGTAACATTTCAGATAGCTTTATGTTTCTTTCTTTTTAACATCTCTATTTATAAATAGCTTCGACATTTTACTTGAAACAAACATTGCATGTAAATTAGATAGCTAATAACGCCCAAATATTCTTTGCGGTTTGTGCTACCCACTTTCGTTTACTTTTAAACATTTTACTCACTTATAGTAAAAAAATATTGCTTACCGAATACGACGTTCAGTACTCACGTGCCTGCTGCTTCGGACACTAAATTCCTTGCCACTATCACCATTTCTTACGCACTATTTTACTACCAATCCTCGATAGGACCGTGGATAAAAAGTTATGACTACTTATTTTCGCACACTGTTCACTGTTAACCTATATTTTTACGAATACACTCCCAAACCCTCGCGATCACTATGTGGGCTACGTGTAGTTCTTATCCCACTTCTGATGTCGGAGAATAGACCAGAGGCCTGAACAGGAATCCGAGCACATAGCGTAAGAACTGTCTTACCGATATTCACACCTCAATCTATCATACTCTTGCACACTTATAAGGATAACTGGCCTCCACATCAACCCCTTATAGCCAGTGCCCAAGCCTCGCAACGAAGAATCATCACTACGTTCACACAATGAGGAATACATGTACGCGCAAACACGTACATGACGACTTTACACAATACACGCACACACGCGCACACAGATACACGCCGCGCCGACGCCTATAAGGACCAGCAGCGCGACGACTCGTACAATACCAACTTCTACACACACACTAATACGCCGTGATGTATACAGCACGAATTCTCGAATAATACTGAACCTCAGCCACGTTCGCCTATCGTATTTAAAGCAAAGCAACTTGCGAGTGGGGGTAGTGGGGGAGTTGCGACATAATACAATCTTAACATTACGGCCATGATAAGAGTTATGTAATCTTCAATATCTTTAGGGCATATTCTTAGTTAATATCTCGACATTAATCAGATACTAATCTAAATGAGATTTAACTAACTAATTGGGCATAAGTAAATCAAGAACTAATTTCGTATACCTACAAATTGGTTATAAACACTTTAATATTCTTTTAAAACCCATGTCCTTTACGCCTAGCCGACATATATATTATATATATACAACGTGAAACGAAATTACTATAGTATACTTTCAATGCTACATTATTTAAGTCATGTATATTTGTAAGATGACTATTAAATTTTAATAAATCAATTATAAAAAAAAAATTAAAATTTCTTACAAAAAAAATATATTATTTTTCAATTTCTTTTGTTAGACAACCCTGACTTTATAAACACCGGACAATGTGGGGCGAGTCAATGGCGCCAAAATGGGGCGGAGTCAATGTTTGTAAACAAATCAAAAGAACTTACCATCGATCTTATTTATATCCTAGGCAGCTTTGTTATTTGCTATTTAATTAATCCAGTACAGTTACATCACAATCACAACACAATCACAGGTTAAGGAACTATACCACTAAGTCGGCCCGTACTTTGTCACGGTACCATGCACAGAAGTTATAACCTACGGACCTACCAAACCTTCGGAAACAATCGTACGAGGGAAGTCTTCTGGTGCTCAAGTCCACTATTTTGGAACAATTGTCATACCGGCACAATACCGGCACGATACCGTTGCAATTGAAGTCAAATATCCGTAGTCTGCTATATGCCGTCATAACGGTCTTTCAATGGTAATAGAATTGTCGATCTCTTTTATCTATGCATTGAATTTTCGGTCTCTTTTATCTATGGATTGTGTTAGAATGGTATGTATGTGTTGCCGTTTTTAAAAAATGCGTTAGATGAAGTGATTTTCGAAAAACTACTAATAAATTTAAACATTTAATCATGCTAGACTTCATTTAAATATATTTGTACATACTATTTATTAGTATAAAAAGCAATGTGAAGTTTAGGAGATTAGTAAATTGCAATAAATTACAAAGAACAATTTCTAATATTTCTATCTATCTATTTTTTATTTATGGCAATCTGTCGACACAGGACAATTTAAAAATATTACTGTCAAATTCAAAATAGCAGACTACCGAAACATTTCAGTCATTGAATTGCAATTGTGAAGCAGTTGTGTACGAGACTAGCAATTTATGTCACTTTGACAATTGTAAGACAATGATGAAGTCGTTATGACGACACATTAATAGTAGACTACCAAAAACTTTACTATTGCACCATAATGGTACAATAATGGTACAGTTGTGACACCGTTGAAATACCCGACTCAGGGCCCTGTTCATGTACCATCGCTGCCGCGCTGGTATAATTCACTAATACACAGTATTGTTATTTCTCACATTTGCCATTATTATTACGAAAAAATCACTGTACATAATATTCATTAGTTGCATAATTTGTCATAATTATTACAAAAAAATCACTGCACATAGTATTCATTAGTGGCATAATTTGCCATGTTTATTACGAAAAAATCACTGCAATCCAATACAACCGCCTGGTCAAAGCATAGACCGGGGACTAATTTATTTTATTAGAATAATTTTTGTCATTACCTAGGTACCTATAATACTGTTAAAGGGTTGTGCTCATGCACTTTAGCTATGCCCACATACATATCGATATTATGGTAATTCGATACAATAGAATACACTGAATATGTATTTATATCGGTAAAAACAATACTATGTGTTAATTATGTGCTATCAAATTCGTATATTAACCTACAATTTATTACGAAACTTCTCCTGAAATTGAATCTTAGCTACAACCATTTTGTGTTTGCAATTTGAGTGACTATGTTGACTGTGTTTATCGGATTTCAATAGAATGAAATAAGTTTATAAGAAAATGTTACAACGAATAATTATAAGCCAATATAAATAATATTTGTTGTGGACAGACCATGTTTTACAATACGATATTTATTAAATAAACACCAGCGATACGATACGACGATCACTTTATCGTGTGATCTAGTATTTTACCTCGTTCGCGTTGTATTGATTTGATACAATAAAATGTAATAAAATATCGATACATAATAGAGATGACCCATCTCTATGTACACGTGTCTTCATGTCGGTTATTCCCCGACTATCGAAGCGGCGCGGGCGGCACATTGACATCAAAGGAAGTCGGTTTCTTTTGACAAAGGTGCCGCTCTTTACAAAGGACTCAAGTAGCCAATCAAGTAATACAATTGGTTGACGTATTTATAATATTAACCAATCACGATTCGTCAAAAGTGATTAAATTATTTAGAGTGGACAGTCGCATATGTGACTTTTTTACCTAACATAATTTTATGAAAAATTATATCATCGTTAATATGTCAATATCTTCGCTCCCCTCGTCACATTTTGCTAGTAGTTGACACTTAACTTTTCCTCAATTCACGTTCGTCATCTTCGACATGCAATTATTCATTATTTTTTCCGTAAAATTACTCCTCAAAAAACTCGCTCATTTTTGTATTCTTCTCGCTTTTCTTCCATCAACATCCAACAAAATTTTCTTCACCATCATGGAAAAATTTTAAACAATTTTCCTCACAGAGGCAATGAGCAGTTAGGCATATTACGTTCATCTCTATTACGGGGCATGATCACTATTAGGTCAAATAGAGTTCATAAAAACAGCTGATTAGGGTTGTGCAACGTAAAAATTTTGCAAAAACTTACAACATCAAAAATCGTATTAAATTATAATGCAAGTTAATTTCTAACTTCACGTAGTCATTACTGATGACCTAAAGAATGCCGGGTTTCAAGCATAACATAGGAGTTTTGTTTCACGTTGTATACATACACATACAATACATACAATATTTATAGCAAATACATAAATACTAATACTTAGTAAGATTCATATTAAAGTAGATCAGTTAATCGGTAGTGATAAGTAGTGGTCCTTAACAAGTTTTTTAAACGTTGATATGGTTTGAGCGTTTCGTATCGTCAACGGTAAGGCATTCCATAACCGGGCCGCTTCTACTGTAAAAGATTTACTAAAGAATCTCGTGGAATGTGATACTACAGTCAACGTAAGGTTTTCCGATGATCTTAGACTCTTCGTATGTGTGTCATGGAGAAACGTAAACCGTTTTTTGAGGTAGTTGGGAGTGTTTGGATTGAAAAGAATATTGTAAAGAAGACTAAGAATGTGAGTATTCCGTCGAAGTCGGATGGGCAACCACTTGAGCATAGTTCGAAACTCGGATACATGATCATATTTACGAAGTCCAAATATAAATCTAATACAGAAGTTCTGGAGTCGCTCAAGCTTATCAAGTTGGTCCTCGTTGAGATCAAGATAGCTGGTGTCGGCGTAGTCAAGAATCGGGAGAAGAATAGATTGTGCTAACGCAGTTTTAGTGTCGGTGGGAAGAAAGTTACGTAGTCTACGAAGGATAGCTGCAGAAGAGAAGACCTTACGACTAATATGTTGTAGTTGTACCGTCCAAGATAAGGATTTGTCGATAAATATTCCCAGGTTTTTGACGCTGTCACTATATGGTAAGGTTACTCCATTAAAAGAAACTTGGGGTATCGTTTGCCAGTCTACTTTAGAAAGTAGTCGTGAGCTGCCTACTATAGTTACCTGCGTTTTTGCAGGATTCACTGTCAATCCAAATCTTTCAGTCCATTTTTCATTACGACGTAAATCTATATTGATATTATGGATCGCGTAAGATAGCTTTTCAGTAGTTTCTTGATAGTAAATTTGTAGGTCATCTACGTAAAGGTGGTAGGATGAATGAAGTTTATAAGAGATGGAGTTTATGAAAACGGAAAAAAGTAAAGGAGATAAAACGCCACCCTGTGGGACGCCAGGACAGATGTCAGACCACGTGGAATACGTGTCATCTAAACGAATACGCTGGCGGCGTCCAAACAGGTAAGTACGAAACCAGTCAACCACTTCTGGAGATATGTTAAGGGTACCTAATATGGCGAGCAGTACTTCGAAATCAACAGTACAATAAAATTGGTCAAGTGCGAGTCGGACTCGCGCACGAAGGGTTCCGTACCATTATCTATGCAACATAAGGCAACGTTATTAGTATCGAGCAAGAAACGGTAAAAAAATCATGTTTGTTGTATGGGATCCCCCCTTAAATATTTATTTTATTTTATTTTTAGTATTTGTTGTTATAACGGCAATAGAAATACATCATCTGTGAAAATTTCAACTGTCTAGCTATCACCGTTCTTGAGATACAGCCTGGTGACAGACGGACGGACGAACGGACGGACAGCGAAGTCTCAGTAATAGGGTCCCGTTTTTACCCTTTGGGTACAGAACCCTAAAAAGCGTTGCTGAAATCAAGTAGACAGAGTACTGTTAGCCTACCGTTGTCCATGCCAGATCTTATGTCGTCCGTAATATTGACAAGAGCGGTAGTGGTGCTATGACCGGGACGGAAACCGGATTGGAATGGATTGAGAAGGTTATTTTGGGAGGGGTAGGAAGAAAGTTGATCATGGACTAGACGTTCAAGGACCTTGGATAGGAAAGGAAGGATTGATATGGGACGATAGTCAGAAAAGGAAGAAGGGTTGCGGACTTTTGGTAACGGAGTGATTTGAGCATTTTTCCAAAGGGAAGGAAAGACACTACTGGTAATGGAAGTGTTAAGGATAAGAGTAATGACAGGAAGGATTTCGTCAATAATAGGAAGGACCATATTACGGCTAATACTATCAGATCCAACTGCATTAGAGGCAATAGACATGATAGACTTTTCTTAACATCACAGGTGGTGAATTGACTAAAGAAGAATTATGGATTTGCAGGAGCTGGTAGAGATGAAAGATGGTTTAATGTGTTAGTTTTAGTTATCCTATCAAAATTGGAGGACATGCAAAAATGCTGGTTTAGGAAGTCAATGTCTAAGTTTGCAGAATTAGTTACCTGACGCTGTTTACCAACTCCTAGTGATTTAAGAAACTGCCAGACTTTGGAGGAATCAACATTATTAACGGCATTGTGAATGTGTTGGCGTTGTGCTCTCCTACACACCTTGTTGCAATAGTTTCGAGTATCTACATATTTGTTCCAGTTGAGTTCAGTGGGCCTAGAATTGTATTTAGCTTTGGCAGCTGCTTTTTTCTTTATTAACGTTTTAATGTCGTCATTCAGCCAAGGTGCTGGTAAGTGACGCACTTTAACCGGTCGAACCGGTGCATGCCTGTCATATAAAAGGTTGATTTGTGAAACGAATTCCTGGATCTGTTCGTCAACAGAGGTCGCACAAAAAATTCGGGACCAATCTATAACTGACGCATCTTCACACAAACGGCCAAGATCCATACCACTAAAGTTTCTCTGCATCAGTATTATTGGCTAAGTTTGGGGGGGCGAATTTTATAGGACAAAAAAATTAGATCGTGGCAGGAGAACTTTATAAGCTTTTCTAATTCTAAATTGGCCTTTTCTACGGTAGGATGCTATGATATTGACGGTGCTCTATTGTTATCTCTTTCTCCAGGTTTCCTGATACATTGCAAATGTATGTGTTGTTAGTTACAGGACATCTCAAAAGAAAGTCACCAGATTAAAATAAAACACAGTTTTAGTTTTTTCAGATATATTCTTGAGCCACATCATAAAAAATGATGTTCATCCGTATTTCTGTCAGTACTAGAGATCATCTGCAGCATGCACACCATCCTATAAACTTAAATATATACACTACATAAATCTGGAGTATACTCACATCATGCCAGGCTACATCAAGTATGGGTCCATCCATAGCCTGTGCTGCTTTGGGTATAGTTTTACCTGTAGCCTCCACTTCCCAACATCTTACCTGTAAAATAAACCAAAATATAAATTATTAATATCAGGCATTATTTTATATCTTTTTAGGATAAAGCTGCAATCTGAATTGCCATTGTTTCCCATTTGTAATCTATAACAAATGATCTTAAGATATAACCATTATATGACCTAAACAACTTGTTGCTTAATATTGCATAATGAAGTTCATTTCAAACTGACTAAGTAATCAGTTTGTTTTCTTAAATCCATGCTTATAAAGCTTCGGGCAACAGCTTGTTGCACAACATAAACTAGTGAGTCACTGGTTAATTAGTCAACAAATTATAGAAAAAGCCTTTCTCATGAAACACTATAAAAGGTTTAAAAAATTTAAACTCTCATAAGGACATATCGCAAACATGACTTTGTTTTATTTATGAATTACACAATGTTAATTACTAACTAAATAGTTATAAAAAATTTACTTGAAGACTGACAGCCCATCGCAGCTGAAAAGTGTTCATTTAAGCAGTGTTTTAGAGCTGTAACTAGTTTGTACAAACTAATGTAAATTGTACATTTACATTAATAATGGTGGTAGTCTTACTTTACAATCCCAACTGCCGGCAATCAAGAATGTTTGCTGCAAGGAAGGCGGGGAGAACTCGAGCGCTGATACAGTGTCATCAGGGGGCGACGTCACCTCTAAATCTTTATTAGGGTTGCCGGAACCACCCGCTATTTGATTAAACATCCTGGTCCTTTCAGATATAAACACAGTGCAATCAAAATGATGGTACCGTGGACCCTGTTTTATATCAAATTTCTTTCATTGGCACTGCTTCTTACGTTTATACAACTCTCTAAACGATAAAGTAAACACCAGCAAAATAACTAAATCTGTATTAGACACTAAACACTGAAATGCAACTTAATAATCGTTTAATCAGATTTGAAAATTTCTAGGTTATGTTTTGTGTTGACTACCATAGACCAAAGAGTAAAATAATAGATATCCATAGACAGGTTTATTTACAGACTACTTAAAGGTTGTTTTCCATTTAGTTAACACAGAGGGACCAAAGAGTAAAATAATATAGATATAACAAGAGGGGCTGCTCTATGCCCAAACGTGTGCATGTATGGAAAGTGCTGCCGCTGGTGATTGTTGAGGACAACTTTTTGTGACGTCATAGGTATATACCTATAGCTATTCATAGGGAGCTAAACGTAGCATTGTTTACTTGTAAAACTCACTAAGTATTTTTAGATAATGAGCTGTTTACATATTGATACTTTATGAAGGCAACTGTTGTAAATAATATAATAAATTTAGAATGTAATCCATAAAATAAAATGTCTTCTAACATTTAATACAATATTTAGAATGGTTGACCTTATAAATAAATAATATTAACAGCTCAGCATCTTCTAAAAATACTTAGTGAGTTTTACAAATAAACAATGATACATATATTATTGCATACATGGTTTAGAAAGATTAATAAAATGTGTTAACAACTCTACATCATCATGAGAGGGACTCTGCATTACATTGTGAAACACTGCCAAACCAATTACAGCACAAGAGCGCATTATGCGGCACAATGCTCAACGTTGAGTGTTCCAATTACAGCATCGCATCGCATAATCGAGCACTCTCAAAAGTGATGCGTGCAATCCATACCAACTTCAGCGACAGAAAATTAACAAGTATTTTTTCTTTAAATTGGCATTGATTGAAATTTTATTTACATATTATCGTTAGTAATATTATTTATTGTTAAAAAAAAATTTAAGGCTTTCTTTTCGTCGGAGTTTTCTGGTAATATGCAAAGTTAATTCAAGCTGTGCTAAAAAATTAATAAATATAAGTATGGATGAAGGTATAAACAATGACTTTTTTTATATTCCACACTATAATGTGAATACAATGTTTATTTTAGAAATTTTTTTTTCAACACTGAACTTAGCGCACTCTGCTGGCGCATTTTCAAACTAATTCACGTTCCAATTAAGCGTCAGCATTGTGCGGCACTGAGTCGCATTATGCTCTTCCATTGGAAAACGGTATGTGTTTGGGTAATGGGTTGTATATTAGTGTTAATTATTTATAAGTATTCAATAAAATACTTTGTTTACAGAGCAACACATATTAATTTCTTTCATTTCACAATAGAAGACCATATAAGCTTATATTCATTATTTCGTTCTCTAAAGTTTTTTGCTACTCAATTAGTGATGTACTTAGGTCGGATATTGATTTTATCGATAAATGCCGATATAAGAAAATTAGTAATTTACTATTTATTTTACTAAGTAACTTCACAATATGAAGGTAAGGCGGTCTACACCACATTTACAAAATTAATTTTAAGAGTTGTATCATTCGGCATAGATGCTTGATAGCAGGAATGTAATCAAACTTTTACATAATGGTGAAATTATTATAATTCATTAATTATATTATTATAGTAAATTATTCTCATCAAAACATTTTAAGGTTACCCAAAGACACCAGCGTCAAAAAAAAAATGCATAAATGCAACGGGTCGATCTGATTGGATACCAGACAATCAAGTACAATATGCTCGATACATTTTTTGGAAAAAGATTCTTCACTAAGTAGTTGCAAGCCTACGTTTTGGGGAAACAAGACATGATGTTATGTTTTTATAGAGAAACTTTTTTTAGATTTATTTGTATATTATTTAACAATGAAAAATCGTACGCGAAAGATACTAGATAAATTGAAAAAAAGCACAGATGAAGCTGAAACAAAATAATAACTTATTATTTTATTAACTATATAGATACATAATCACAAAATGTAAAAAATTTTAACATCTAAATTTTATACGGATATAATACATAAACTTCTTTACTTTTGTAAATAAATACTTATGACATATTATTATAGAAACATGCAGACGTAGAACAAACATTTGTATCACAATTATAAATATCGCAAAAATGATTGCCCGTGCGAGAATCGAGCCCGTCGAAGAATAAATGAAAGAAGGCCGTCCATACTCCGCTTGAGAGAAGATTAGAGCTTAGATAATTGTAGATAATTGTTACAATATTGCTGAGTAAGTAGGTAAAGAGGTAGGAAAATTAAACCATATTGACCGACTAGTTTAGCAGAGTTGCCCAACTAGTGCGAAATTCAAACATTCATGAATTATTTGAAACATATAGGTACATAGTAAAGCAGACAAGCAAATATATATATGTACAAGCAACGACGTTGTTGCGACCGTGACCATGTAATTAATAGGTAGATTGAATCTATGAATAAAGGCGATTAATTTACCTATATTATTCGATTCTAATAGTTATAACTCGTGTTAAGAAACTTTCAATATCTGTCTGTTCAATATGTGCGCTGTCATGGCCAAACAATGGAACTAATTTTGAAAATCTCTTAAAATCATTGCTGACATGAATCTAGACAATCATAAATGTCACATTCATATCATATGAATACCTACTTTTAATCTAATTTTGTAAGCAACCCCCATACCCAACATTAATTTAGTATAGTAGCTATACGTGTTAAACTATTTTGACAAGGTTTTTTATAATATTCCACCACATTTACATCACACCATCCAGTCTCTCAGTAAGCTAACTACAGTTATTTGTGTTATAGGAACTAGAAAACAGGATAAACATTATAACGAGTCACAGAATAAGACAGAAGTCGTGACAGATCGTTGCTATGGCACTATGGCTATATGCCGACGCGGCATACGCTTCGTGAGTACGTCATAGTCGCATAATGGCTAGTAACGTGTCAAGACCTGTCATGTGAGTTCCGTTTACGACATAATTATGCCCTCTTGTGTTGTTCCCACGTGTAAAAATGCTTCTGGTTTTATTAACAAGCAGGACGGGATCACATTTCATCGGTAAGTAACCAATAACAACATATATATTAATATAATAAAAATTATTTTAGTTGGACTCGCCCACGTATGAATTAGGCGAACCCAATCTTAATGTGTTGCCACTTTTTGGTAAAGCATTCTCCCTCATTTATAATTTGTGCACAACCTATCGTTGCCATCTGCTATTCACTAACTTTAATGCAGTTTTAATATTTAACCCTTGAATAGGTATGTATTAACCCTTAATTTGATTTTGGCTGGAGTGGTGGACATAACTTTTCAAAAATATCTGTGTGCGCTGTAAACATTATTTTCTTTCATCCTGCGTGATTATTTCTTGGTCAACCTATGAAAAACGTAGTAGAAGGTAAAATATTAGGTTGGAAACACTATGTTTATGTCAACGGAGACGGGGTCATCCTTTTTCGACAAGGTAAAACATATTATTTTTCGATGTTTTTGTGAATAGAAGTTTTTCTTTTTTTAAATTTTTTGCATTAGAATATACGTATGTGATAATGCTTATCTGCAATGCCTAACGTTTTGAACGTAATTTAGTGGTTTTTTATTCGGCCAAAAATAGTTTTAACCATTTTTCAAGGTATAAAAATATAAAAATTGAGTTTTTTATGCATATTTTTTTTACAGTTCTTAGGATGCCTTTGATGTCTAGCATTCATCAAACTTATACATTTACATATTTTATTCAGTTGCCAAATTAAGGGTTAAATAACTTTCTCATAACATTTCTTTACTTAATATTTTCTAACACTTGCGTGACTCATCTGTTTAAATAAAACTACTCACTGTCTCACCCGTGACCATGGTGGACATTTACTATTTCAATTCTAATTTTAATATAATAAGGTATATAATAAGGTCTAATTTTAATATAATCAAGCTGTTTCTTTAAAATTTCTCTAAATTCTTCGAGGCATGTGGTATGTAATTGATACGGAACCTTTTTTTGTAAATGATCCTTAAAAAAGAGTCTGATGTCCCTACCCTCTGGTATAAAAACCAGATTCTTTCGGAATTTGTCAGGAAAACCAATCATCCGCATCATACCGGGTGTTTTGAGGATATGGAAACCCCTGAATTGATATACGAATACAAACTGTAAATAAGACAAAACGTTAATAAGTACTTATACTTATTAACGTTTTGTCTTATTTTCAGTCAGTTACCCAATAAATTAACTTTACTTGCTTATCTTGGCAATGGTTGAACATTGCCAAGATAAGCAAGTAAAGTTAATTTATTGGGTAACTAACGAAACTAATAAGGAAACAAATTTTAATTAGAGTAAATTTGACGAATTTAACTTAAGTTTGATATTTGATATGAATCATTAATTAATAAATACACAATAAAATAACCAGCAAGAGTTTCGAATTTGTAAACCGCCATAACCGTCTAACTGTGCTGTCAAACTTGAAGTTTAAATTGACAACTGACAATTATGACAAGAAAGATGGCAGCGAATCATAGATAAATGAATGAAAAACTGCTACAGAGTACTAAAAAAAAACCATACGTGAGCCTGGCAATAATCCGTTAAGCCAGTGGGTTGCCACAGGGGATAAAAAGAACCCAACATGATGACGTCATCCAAAATGGCGGGCAAAAATAGTACTTCAACAACCTCTAGATGGCACGAAGGTGACAAAAATATAGGCTTGTTCTAAGCGCAAAAAGTAAAATAATATAGATACTAAGCGATCCGCCCCTGTCTGTGATGAAATCCTAATCTGTACACTGGCACAGCTGATGTTGTTTTGTGACATTTACCAGACATTTAATAATTAAACGAAATGGATTGATTTTTTTGCTTATTAATGGTTTATTGTGTTAATTTATCTTTTATCACAACAATTCCCTTTCTAATTGCTACTTTAAAGCAAGTGACTTGTTACAAATATAACCTAGAAGAATGTCAAGCACTACAATGAACAATTTACAATACGTACAAATAAAGGACTTGAAACCGGGCATGAAGAACATTAACGCCGAATTTATAGTACTGGAGGTGGGTCAACCGACGTTCACAAAGGAGGCGCGAGAAGTTCGCACATTGCGGGTCGCGGATGCGAGCGCGTCCGTCAACCTATCGGTATGGGACGAGCCTGGGGCGCTGCTACAACCTGGCGACATCGTGCGCCTCACCCGCGGCTACGCCTCCCTGTGGCGCGCCGCTCTCACCCTGTACTCCGGCAAGTCCGGCGATATACAAAAAGTTGGAGAATTTTGTATGTTGTTCAACGAGCAGGTGAACATGAGCGAGCCGCAGGCCGCGCCGCTGACCCCCGCCCCCGCGCCGCCCGCCCCCGACCGCTCCAACGGCGCGCACCCGCCCGCCCGCTCGCTGCAGGCCCCGCCCCCCTCGGCGCCGCCACTCAACAACAAGCAGGACCGGTTCACGTCCCCCGCGGTGGAGCTCGGCGCGAACAAACACGCGGGACACAAGACGTACGTGCGTGGGGGACGAGGACATCAGCGAGGAGCCAGGAGGTAGCCACCACCACACTGCGCTCGCTCATCTATAATACTCCAGGTCTACCACTAACTAGTTGGAAGAAGAATGATAACTACAAGAAAATATATATTTTATGTTGTCATTTAACTACACAGTACTGAGATGTATCAATATTAATTTGTTTAAATGATAAAGAAGTTCTCAGTACTGTACATAAATGTGTAAACCGTCTGTTTGTGCTTAAATTATAAATGTGGGACTATTCGTTTTGGTTATTCGACGATATTTGTAATTCAGGAAACAAGGAAAAAAATGTTTGTAGTACATTATTCATGAATCAAACATATATGCATCATTCTGTTTAATGTTACTTCTAAGTGAAAGTCAAACCTAGTTATTAAGGATTATCAAGTTATATACTATGAAGTTATTCTAAGACTGAATAATCATTCAGCCAGTTCATTGTAAAATAATATTGTTTATTGAACAATTTAATTGTAGTTGTAATGTAAATGTGCTACGCTTCCAGGTTTACACTTGAACTGAACTTTTGTATGATGAGATGAAGGTGGAAGGGGCTGTATAATGAAATAAAAGTAAGAAGCATTCTTCAAACAAATGTGAAAATATAAAAAACAAAGGATGTGAAAGAAAATCCCAAAAAAAGTGTGAAAAGTACTGACCCCAAGTAATGGGTTAAGGTATAACCCTTCAGTAAAGATCTTAATATTGCACGAGTCTTAATTGGGACATGTGAAATAGGAAACTAAATGTTTATAATTTTGTACATAAGTATTGTTGAAATCAATATATTTCTGAACAATTTTTATGAAATTTTATTCAACCTACCTTTTTTTTTTAATATGTATAATACAGGTCTGGCTACATGCAGACACGCTTTGTGTTGGTAAAATTATGGAGCGTCATCTATGATTGATACTCACATTAATCACGTCGATTAAAACTAGTAAAAACTGTTATCCATGCAACTTAGTGGTCTAGTGGTTCACGGGTCACTGCCGTTCTCATAGTTGCGGGTTCGATGCCCGCACGGGACAATCATTTGAATGATATTCCAAAATATCATACAAATGGTTGTATTGCGTCTGCAAGTTTATGTATGTATTTACAAAAGTAGTTTATGTGGTATATCCGTATTCTGGTACCCATAACACAACTATATTAAGCTTAGCTTGGGACAAGAGAATTTGTGAAAGGGAAAAGAAACATGGATGAGAGAATTAAATAGCTGGTAACAAATTGACCCATGTCGTGTACATTACAAATTACAATAAAAATCATTCGAAATAGGGTCTAAGTATTATTAGTATTTAGAGCATTTAATTAACAGGAGTAGTTACACACGCTGTTTCCTTTTTCCAAATTTAACATTGCATGCGCGGTGTGACCGATATCAATGTATTCTTGTCTTCTTTTGGCAATGTGAAATTAATGGGTTGCGTGTCACGAAGATCAGAAGGCTACCTTTAGTCATAACGAATGAAAACAAACTGTATTCTTTCATAATATTTATTTAATTAACAAATGATAAGACAATATTATCCCTAAAAATATGTTTTGCATTATTTGTCAAAATATGATGTGTTGTTTATGCGATGTTGTCTCCTGGTATCAGTATTCAGTAGAACTCGTCTGAGTTAGTTTGTGTGTTCCGTTTATTGTTCTTGACCTGATCCTGCGCGAGGTACATCTGCGCTATCTGTTGCGCAGATGTGGCCTGCTCTGGCGTCTTGTCGTCGCGTACACGGATGAACCTATAACAATAATGGTAACATATATCACTATTGTTAAGTTTGTTTTCATAAAACGGGCCTCGTGGTTTATATAACGGACTGCCGATCACGAGGTCTCGGGTTCGATTCCCGGTCAAGACAATCATTTGTGTGATGTTTTTAACTATCAAACAAATGTTTGTTCTGCGTCTGGGTGTTTTCTATGTATTATATGGATGTATTTACAAAAGAAAATTAGTATATGTAGTATATCCGTATCTGGTACCCATAACACAAGCATAGAAATATAGCTTACTTTGGGACCAGAGGACGTTGTGTGAAATGTCCAAAGTATTTATTTAAAAAAAAGTCACTAGTGTCGTAAATATAATATTTGTTCCAGGTGCTCAAGTCCACTATTTTGGAACAATTGTCATACCGGCGCAATACCGGCACGATACCGTTGCAATTGAAGTCAAATATCCGTAGTCTGCTATATGCCGTCATAACGGTCTTTCAATGGTAATAGAATTGTCGATCTCTTTTATCTATGCATTGAATTTTCGGTCTCTTTTATCTATGGATTGTGTTAGAATGGTATGTATGTGTTGCCGTTTTTAAAAAATGCGTTAGTTGAAGTGATTTTCGAAAAACTACTAATAAATTTAAACATTTAATCATGCTAGACTTCGTTTAAATATATTTGTACATACTATTTATTAGTATAAAAAGCAATGTGAAGTTTAGGAGATTAGTAAATTGCAATAAATTACAAAGAACAATTTCTAATATTTCTATCTATCTATTTTTTATTTATGGCAATCTGTCGACACAGGACAATTTAAAAATATTACTGTCAAATTCAAAATAGCAGACTACCGAAACATTTCAGTCATTGAATTGCAATTGTGAAGCAGTTGTGTACGAGACTAGCAATTTATGTCACTTTGACAATTGTAAGACAATGATGAAGTCGTTATGACGACACATTAATAGTAGACTACCAAAAACTTTACTATTGCACCATAATGGTACAATAATGGTACAGTTGTGACACCGTTGAAATACCCGACTCAGGGCCCAGGCTTCGTGGATGAATAAAACGATCTGACTCCAATTTTTATAGCTTTATATTAATTTAAGTGTATTACATTACGTCGACATTGGTGCCTATTCTATGTGCAGAACTAAACTTAACTTAACTAAAAAATGAAAACAGCTATTGCTGTATCTTAAATGTTTCGCTATTTTTTTGCACACATTTATATTAATTAAAATCGTTAGTCTATAATAAACAGTTTTTATATAAAAAAAGTTCTGTTAACATTGCCGAATTGTGTTATGACGCTATCAATTTTCATTTTTTAGTCTAGTTAAGTTTAGGTCTGCACATAGAATAGGCACCATTATCGTAAGAAACACAACGGTCGAGCAACTGATCGTAGAAGACACATTACAGCTCAGTATCACCCGTGACCATGGTGACTGCAAAGTCTCCGAAACGTCGGGCCAAAATTTAAAACAAATATACGCGACTAAATCCGTAAAAAGTAGTTTTATTTAATCTACTTAGTTTAAAAACTAAAAACACGATTCAAAATCTTGCCAGATGATCTTGCCAGATCTTTCTCAAGTGGGACGCGTTCCGATATATTAGATAAAATAATAAAAACTAAATAATTAAAATAAATACTAATTTTCTATAAATTCAAATAAAATTAACAATTTCTTTTTAATATAAACTAATTTAAATCTTAAACCAATAATTCTTTTTAAAAATTCTTGTTATTATGTAAATAATATTGTATTTAAGTATATAAACTTAGTTTTGCTTGCTATATTGTATACTACCTCTATAATAATTAGAACTTTAGTCTATGATAAAATTATGTATGTTTCACCTTATATAATTTAAAAATTTCTTTATATTGTTACAATTTTACTAAATAAACTAAATTATAATGGAAAAAATGATAACCATAAGCGGGACTTGACCTCGGAATGCAAAAAAAAAAAATATATTTTTTTTTTAGTAAAAGCATAGCGAGTCAATCGCAAAATATTAATATATTAATTGTTACAATTTGTTAATGTATTTTAGAAACTAAAATAATGTTATTGATTTTATGTAGTCTGAGCACAATGTAATATGATATAGTTTATATAGTAAAAGTCTATCTTTATGGTCAAAGTAAAATTAAAATCGAATGTGGGTAAACCCTGTAATAACTGATCGTAGAAGACACATTACAGCTCAGTATCACCCGTGACCATGGTGACTGCAAAGTCTCCGAAACGTCGGGCCAAAATTTAAAACAAATATACGCGTCTAAATCCGTAAAAAGTAGTTTTATTTAATCCTGCATATTTTTTAAATTATTGCATTGTTATCGGTCCTTGTCAAGCGTGCAAAATTTCAGATCAATTCAACTACTGCAAGTGGGTGAAAATCGCTTTTAAAGATTCCGTTACATAGATTAATACATACATATCAACTGAACTTATATAAGCGTGTTAGTAAAAAAATGATTAGATTAGTTGTCATATTCCAGTACATGAACATTTTTATACTTAGAAAAATGGAACCAGCAGCTCTGATAAGACGACGCGACGTAAACAATACTAGTCTACAGGCTAGTCTCCTTTACGTGGTGAACCTTTCCCTATCGGCGTCAAAGTATTTTCTGATCTGTGCGTAATGATCTATCATGTTGCATGTAAAGTGCATCACATATCACCTGGGGAACCTGAGTGACACTCCCTTGTCAGGATGTACCAGTCCTAGAGCGGCGCGGTGCGAGGGAGACAGAGATAGGTCCGCACATCGCACCTCCCACACGCACACCGCCTCCACCCACACGTCCGCCGCGTGACTTGACTCGAACCTGGGACATGCGTACGTACTAACATAAGTTTATTAACATCACATGTTGGACTCACGCACTTAACATAAAGGGGTTAAGGGCAGGAGAATGATACTGGTATGAAACCCTTTGCGTGATAGTCTCTCTGGTACTTGACAGGTTTTTTATATTTAAATACAAACAAGTTATTAAAAATTGTTTTGTAATAGATAACAATATATAATATATTAGCTATTATTGCCCGCAACTCCTTATGTGTGGAATTTAAAAGAAATTTCCCCATATTTGCAACGTTTTTCACTGATTCTTCGCTCCTATTAGTAACAGTATGATGTTATATAGCCTGTAGCTTTCCTCGATAAATGTACTACCTAACACTGAAAGGATTCTTCAAATCAGACCAGTGGTTCCTGAGATTAGCACATACAAACAAACAATCTCCTCAGCTTTATAATATCTTTACTTGTTATAAAACAAACTGGTTTTTTGGTATGTATGTCCCTATCTGAGCTTATATCTTCAAAACTACGGAACGGATTTTAATGCAGTTTTTTAATAGATAGAGTGGTTTAAGAGGATGGCTTTTTATACATTTTTTAAGCTGTGATTTCTAAATTCCACGCGTACGTCTATATAACATACCTGTAATAACTCTTAGGTGCATCAATAACATGTTGTTTGAGTGTATTAGTGAGTGTTTGTAGATCATCATCAGTGAATCCTGTCCCAATCTTACAGAGTGACTGGTACTCATCATGTTCAGGTTGGTAGCAGGCCAGCAGGAAGCCGCCGAACAGTCCGGCTCGCTTCCCTCGACCCTGGTACGCTCCCAGCACCACCACGTCTATAGTATCCCCCACACCCTCCAGGTAATCCTTCTTTAACTGAACATAGTATAAATAATATTAATAGGACCATCCCGCCGCATCTAAACCTACAGACACAACTCGGAATACGCACGTATTTATTTATTTTTAACACCCTTGCTCATAAAGCTGATGTAATTCCACCGGTTTTAAATATGTAAAGCGGGTCATAAAAAACGCGTGTGTTACCAAAGCAAATAGTTAAGTTATAGTCTATACAAATTTCATAACAGAAAGCAACAGTGTGCATTCACAGATTGAGTTTATTTAATGTTTTTTTTTCTGTTTCCTCGCAAATGTGTTAAAAAACGTCGTACGATATACGTGCGTATTGGTTATAACATGCTCGGCTCAATTACGCCCTCGCCTTCGGCTCGGGCTGAAATTCCGCCTCGCATGTTATAACCATCTTAACGCACTAATATCGTAATGTACTACATATTTTTAGGGTTCCGTACCCAAAGGGTAAAAACGGGACCCTATTACTGAGACTTCGCTGTCCGTCCGTCCGTCCGTCTGTCACCAGACTGTATCTCAAGAACGGTGATAGCTAGACAGTTGAAATTTTCACAGATGATGTACTTCTATTGCCGCTATAACAACAAATACTAAAAATAAAATAAAATAAATATTTAAGGGGGGCTCCCATACAACAAACATGATTTTTTTTCCGTTTCTTGCTCGATACTAATAACTTTGCCATATGTTGCATAGATAATGGTACGGAACCCTTCGTGCGCGAGTCCGACTCGCACTTGACCAATTTTTATTTAACACCCTTGCTCGTAAAGTTGATGTAATTCCACCGGTTTTAAATACGTAAAGCGGGTCATAAAAAACGCGTGTGTTACCAAAGCCAAGAGTTAAGTTATAGTCCATACAAATTTCATAACAGTATTATTTGCCATTTCAAATATGGAACTGATCGCCGCCGCACGACTCCAGCAGCGCGCTGTTGCTATTCAAATTTCGAACTAATCGCCGCGCGGCGCCAGACAGTAGGCAGCGCTAGCGCGCTGTTAAAATGGCGGGAAAGCAACAGTGTGCATTCACAGATTGAGTTTATTTAAATGTTTTTTTGTCTGTTTCCTCGCAAATGTGTTAAAAATCGCCGTACGATATACGTGCGTATTGGTTATAACATGCTCGGCTCAATTACGCCCTCGCCTTCGGCTCGGGCTGAAATTCCGCCTCGCATGTTATAACCATCTTAACGCACTAATATCGTATTGTACTATAAACGTATGCCTTAATACTATTATGCGTCTCATCACAAGTCGAATTAAAATATATTATGCTAAATTCATGTTATATAAAGTAAATTAGGAAGAAGTGTTATACGTTCTAAATGAATCTCATGGAAAACCAACTATCATTCCATACCTAACCTAATACGTTAAAGTGGCATAAGTAGATCAAAATCGCTCCCAAAGTGGAGGCGGCTAATTCCCAACAGTGGGCCATGAATCCGTCGAGTAGAAGTAGTATATTGTGTGTGGTGTACCTTGAGCCAGTTGTGTGATCTCCTGGCGATGTCATACCGTGCGTGCTCCCCGCGGAGCGCCTTCACCATGAGTCCCTCACAGGAGCCCCTCACCGACAGCTCCAGGAAGTGCTGCACCTCCTCCACCGAGCTGCAGTCCGAGCTGCGGGCGAACTGCCAACTACCTGCGACCACAAACACCAACTTATAACCACCTATAAACGTTTCACGGCTATTTCAAAACCAATAAAGATAACAAACATCTCTCTCTCCACCCAATGAATGACCCACTGCTGGACACGGGTCTCCTTCACCTTTGGAAGGATTATGGTCTACTATATCACGCTAACCTGGCGTGTTGGTATACTGTTTAGTTTACCGCCTCTCAGTGTTCATGTTGTTAGTTATACTCCCTTAACTGGCTCTTACAACAACTTGGGGATTCAATTGGGTGGTGATATTTGTATTTTTGAAACAGTGTCCTACACAAGTATACCTTCTAGTTCCTGGAAATGTTCTCTAAGTAGTTCCCTCCTCCTCTCCAGCGGTTCTCTGACGAGAGCTTCTCCATTCAAGTAGAGCAGGTCAAACACGAACACACACACCTGCACCTTGATCTCGCTCTCCGACGCGTCCTTGCGCTTACGGGTCGATAGGATCTAAGGATAGACATAACAATACTATATATATGTTTCCAACGAGCGCGTCGATGCTATATATAGCAACGAAAGGAATTTTGAAATTCAGTTCGCAACAATTGATGGAGAAATCGGTAAACATACATAGAAAAATATATAAACAACTAGCTGGCCCGGCAAACGTTGTTTTGCCATACCAAAAAAAAAGTAAAAAGCTATATAAAAAAAAAAGCTGTAAACCTCACGGAGCCCGAGACCTTTCCAACGAATGCAAAACCGTGGAAATCGGTCCGTGCGTTCTGGAGTTATAGCGTCAGGAAGGAAAATCCGACTTATTTTTATATAGTAGATTGAAATTAACTTATGACGACGTCTCTTATATCGGTTGATGAATTATAACTTCAAAGCTGAGATAATAAGTTTGGTTATTCATTATAAAAAACCACATCAATATTCGTTGCGTAGTTTTGAAGATATAAGCTAACATAGAGATATACATACAACAATAAAGACTTTTTTTATAATAAGTAAAGATAAAGAATAATGTTGTCACTCACTTGGAACGGTAATATCTGTTTAGTTTCAGTATCATAAGCGACTGCCTCACAGTCTAACACGCAACTCTTCACGGTGTCCTTCAACAGGGACGGCAGACGACGGAGTATGTCCGGATATTTACTATAAACACAATTATATATGTATCCTTAGAGTATACAATCGACAGGAGTTGTCGAGGTAACGCACACCAATATTATAACGTAATGTCAGATGACAGTATGCGTACACAAAACAAATAATACCTCATTCAGCGAAGGTCGCCTTATAACGTCAACTCCTTTTGGATTAATGCTCTAAGTATGTATCGGAGTATGTAACATTACAGCTTCTCTCATAGTTACTATATATAATTAACTAAAGCAACATGTAAGGTGATAACATCTAGAGAAGACCACACATGGGTAGTGGGTTCTACAAGCTAAACACCAAACAAAGACAAGATTTAACACTATATTTGACTTTAAAAAATGAAACGGACAGTAAGAAATTATTGAAATCTTGATTACACCCATACAGAAGCCGGAAAACACGAAACAAAGCCTATATCCCACACATCAAATGAGTTTGTTACGTTAAATTGTCTACAATAATCAAGACACAATACCTGGTGTTATTTTCCTGGTTCCTACTGAAGATGGCCGCCTTCTCCAGGTCGGGGCTGCTCTCTCCGGGCACGTGGATCTGAGCACGTTCTCCGTCGTACTTCCACTCACATGTGAATCGTTCCTTCTCGAACCTAACGATATATAAGTGGGAATTTGCTATATTTAATGACAAATACGTGTTAATCTTTATATATGTACTAGCTGACCCGGCAAACGTTGTTTTGCCATACTAAAAAAAAAGTTTGAAAAATAGATGTTGGCCGATTCTCAGACCTACTGAATACGCATGTAAAATTTCATATAAATCGGTGAAGCCGTTTCGGAGGAGTACGGTAACTAACACTGTGACACGTGAATTTTATTTATAAGATAAAAATTACGTGTCACGTTGTTTGTCCGCGATGGACTCCTAAACACATGGACATGGACCGATTTTAAATTTAATATGCACACCGCGTGCAATTCGACCAACTTGGAAGACAGGATAGCTTACATTTCAATTTATAGTCGCAATATTATTTTATTGCAAATTATTTGTCTACCCCTGACATTTGTATGGCAAAACAATAAAAAAAGGAATAAAAGAAAACAAGATTTCCAAGGTCAGCTGGAGTTATATAATATTGATAAGCAGTAATAATATAATACCTGTCGAATATCTCAGTGACTCCTCGTGTGGGATGTGCCAACATGGGCTTAAGTGGTACTCCGGGGGTCAGTCTACAGTACTGAGGCAGTGAGGAGACGCCATGCTGCAGCAGCACTGACACCAGCTGATCGTAGTTGGGACACTCGCAGTATGTTGTCTTTATTAGGAGAGCGTTCTCATCAACACGAGCCTACGATACATACAAACATAATGTAACATTATTGTACAGTTGCGTCACTACACATAAAAGTAAAACTCAATATACATTACAAGTTATTCATGAAAAGCTTGCACATTTATCAAAACCATTAAATTTGTAACTTTTCTAACAATGCTTCTCCAGTGAAACAATATAAATGTGTTGTAATCTCAACATTGGACACAACTGGAGGCTGATGATGATGATGAAGATCTGGTCGTATAAACAAAAAATATATCATATTCGAGATAAGCTACCAACCACAAACCTGCAATGTGACGACCTCATGGTGAACTAAATTTATGCGATGCAGTGACGTAGCTAGGTACCGTGGGCGGCACCCGGTGCGTAAGTATGTGGTGTCTTTTCATCAAAAGAATACATGAATTTATAATAATTGCTTTGGCGGGAATCTCTGAATTATACATAGAGCTGAGCTAGCGCTAGTAAAGGGATCCCGGAAAAGAAATTTTTGTGCTCGCGATTTTCTTTGTTTGTACATTGTTGAGAGACCGGGGGACCTTCAGAAAAGGTGACACCCAGTGCGCCCCACCCCCTTTGCTACGCCACTGATATGGTGACATTGCTTTCGTCGCTGCGTCTTGACGAAAATGGCTAATTAAAGTGACAACTGAACTGACGAAATTTAGATTCGACCTGTCTTGCCATAATCGACTTGACAGTTTTAGGTCTCGATTGCAAAGACCCTAGGAGTCGGAGTATCGTCGTTTACGTAAATACCCGCTTCAGGTTTCGTTCCGTGATGACCCTTTGCGACTTCTTTCGTTACCCCGAGCTGCTCACACTGCAGTCTTCCTCTATCTTCACTCTAAGGGGTGGTATAGAGGACCATCTAGTGTGTTGACTCACCCTCTGCCAAATGACAAGACATCCGTTAAGATATGAATACTTTTCAATATCCAATTTAACAAGACCCCCAAACCAACAGACCCGAAGTATGTGTAAGTTTTACACTTAGCTCTGGAACGATCATAGTTCGGTGTTTCACCTTGCCTTAACCGGGCCATGGTATACGCCTTGAGCTTGACCTTGGCCCAGACAAGCGATGTCCCCATTACGTGGGGCACAACCCTGTTGGGAGACACTTGGGAAAAGGCCATCAGCCACATTAAGCAATTAGAGCTCCAATAGCGACCGTGTTGGTCTCGTTTATGAAGCAGACTAAAGTCTTATGATCAGGATTGGTGACGTTTAACAAAGATTATTACATGTTTTGTAAATACCATTGTAAATAATTTGTATGCAAGTAGTCATGTGGATGAAAACTGTGTCAATAATACAATTGATGTTTTCTGTGTCACAGTTGATAGCACAAACTAAGATCTCGCACTTATAACTGCAATAAGTCTATTGCTGTTGCTTGTGAAGCTGATGGTTGTTCAACAAATACAAACGATTGCGCATTATTACGCACTTGTCAAGTTAAAAATATCTGTGAATTGTGCAATGCATGATCGAAATACAGCGTCAGAGTTAAAGACCGGATCTGGGAGTTCCTGTCTACGTTACGTGTATAGTCTCGACCTTATGTCGGTCCGTCGTCTTGTTAGTTTCCTCTCTGTCTGTCAGCACCATATACGGAGACCCAGTGGAAGTCACAAACTCATGAGCTTATTTAAATAAATATAAAGCTTTTACATTGTATCGGTGAAACAAAACATAACGTATACTAATAGTATAAAGCTAAAGAGTTTGTTTGTTTGTATGAACATGCTAATCTCAGGAACCACTGTTCCGATTTGAGATATGAGATATATAGGCTATTTAACATTACGCTGCAACCAATAGGAGTGAAGAATTAGTAAAAATGTTGCAAAACGCGAAAAACTTTCTAAATTCTACGCGTACGGAGTTGCGGGTAATAGCTAACATATAGATAAACTATGGTATTAAAATAATGCTTCAATTACTATTTCGTGTTTAAAAAAACAGTAAACATTTACAGGTAAGGGGCTAGTGGAACATCTTAAAACATAAGACTACTCTTTACGGATTTAAACGCGTATATTTGTTTTAAATTTTGGCGTCTAAATCCGTAAAGAGTAGTTTTATTTAAACAGATGAGTCGCGCAAGTGTTAGAAAATATTATCTTAAAAGATGCCATGTTATGTTGTTTATATTTTTTTTCTTGCATATAACTATACGATATACACACTTGTATTTATGACATCTCAGAGTATTGTCAATGTTGTGTTTAACACACAGATCACCGACTGTACTATAGATACAGTATTAGGTATGTTATTATTGTCATCAATATAATGCTCATAAGCGTACATGATCTGTGGTCTAATACGAGACATACCTTGAACTTGTCGGGTGGTACTCCTTTAGAAGCGTCCAGTACAGCTGGAGTAGTAGCAGGCGGTGTGATGGTGGTGGCGAGTGCTAACGCTTGTAGTACCGACTGCTCCGCTAGACCAATACGAAGCTTACCTTCCAACGATCTGAACATATAACAACACATACATACATATAGTTACATAATATTCAAGTTTGTATAGTTGTACTCACCTATTAATAGTTTCGTAACATCATCACCATCATAACATCACGCCTTTTTCCCATGGGGGTAGGCAGAGACTATCGAGCGTCATCTGCTACGATCCAAACACTTCCTTGGCTTTATCCACACTCATACATCTGGTCATACATGCCCGACGGACGGTTGTAAGTGCTACGCACTTGTCCCTTTTGGAGTATACCGGCGATGACGTCGGAGTATATTTTTCTCTTAGGTCCTCTCCCAGCATTTCCACTTACCTCCGCCGTGTATATATGCCTTTCGTTAATCGTCTCTCATCCATCCTCTCCACGTGACCAAACCACCTAAGCATACTTTATGCATAATTGATATTTTACACAAATATTATTGATATTGTAGACAGATAACATCCTCTATGAAAGAGGGAAAACTCGAAAACAAACCCTGTGTCAACATGGCACAGTGGACCTTAATCCCTCCAAAGTGGAGGAGGCCCATGTCCAGCAGTGGGACGTGAATGGGATGAAGATAGAACCAAACAATATATAGTATATACCTGATCAAATATCTCGCCTCAGATTGTCTACACGCCACGTATAGTGATTGTATCTTGTTGATCTTCTTATTAACTGATGACTGACCTATACAAGTGATATTATACATATTACATACTTCTTATAAAATAAAGTAGTTATTTTTGTATGTATGTCCCTATGTGACCTTATATCTTCAAAACTACGCAACGAATTTTGATGCCGATTTTTTTTATACATATGAGTGATTCAAGAGGATGGCTTTTTTAATTTGTAAAGGTTTTATTTGTAAATGGCATGCGTACGAAGTTGCGGGCAACAGCTAGTACATTGTTATAGCAAAATTATATAAGAAGCAGTAGTACACTACATACAGTCATATTTACAGAGATGATGGGAAAAAGTGGTGATAATGTAGTCATGTATTGGTACATAGTATGTTATTACCAGTCATATGTGCTATATCCTTGAGTGCCTTGAACACGTTCCTGAGAGTCAACCTGGGTGGAGTGAACATGGTGGCCTGTGTGGCCCGGGCCTGCTCGGCCACTCGTCCCAGGTCCCCACACTTGGCGGTGGCGGCGCGCACCTGGGACAACGTGCGACCTGTGCACTGACCTATCGCCTTCATCAGGTACGTCTCCGCTATGCCTACAACATCATGATAAAACTGGCCTACACTACCTGGCTTTATTCACATCTACAATAATTCAGCTTACAGCTTGCACTACAAGCTAAAAACAGCTGGACGTTAATTAAAATAATTTTGCAAATTTTTTTACTGATGCTTAACTTCAGGCTTCGTGGTCTAGTGGTTCATATAACGGACTGCCGTTTACGAAGTCACGGGTTCGAATCCCGCCTCGGACAATCATTTGTGTGATGTTTATAAATGTCATACAAATGTTTGTTCTGCGTCTGGGTGTTTACTATGTATTATAAGTATGTATTTACAAAAGAAAAGTAGTATATGTATTATATCCGTATTCTGGTACCCATAACACAAGCATATAAGCTTAGCTTGGGACGATAGGATGTTGTGTGAAATGTCCATGAATATTTATTTATTTATTTATTCTATTGATCTCAACATGATGTCATATAGCCTTCCTCAATAAATGTGAACAGTGGTTTCTGAGATTCGCACACACAAAAAACAAACTCTAAAATATTATTATAGATATTATTTCATTAAGTATAATATTTAACTATGGTTTATTGTAATATAAATGTGTATAATCTATATTATTATATTTATAACATACCTAGTTCTAGACTATGATATGCAGGTGCCAGTTGATTGAGACACATGTATATACTGGGCAGCAAGTCTTCAGGAGTGAGCACTATCACAGAGCGCAGGTAGTTGCTCAGTATTTCTATCACCTTCAGACGGGCAGATGTCGCCTCTATCAGCTCTAGGGTCTGAGCCAGGGCCAGGTATGGTACTGCCGCGCCAGCAGACCAGCAGGCATCCTCAATTGGATGATATTTCGATTTTGATGGGTTGTAATCAGATTCTATAAACATTGGTTATAACAAAAAAATTTAAACCATTGAAAAATAAATTTTAATATAATATTGTGATGTTTCCAAAATAGCTACAAGAATATGATATAATTTTTATATGCATATAATATAATAAATAAATAATAAGAGTATATATAATAATGAGAGTCTCTAAACAGTAGCCTAGAGACTCTCATACACTAGATAATGAAATGTGAAGAAAATATGGACCTTTTTTAAATATTATTTATAAGGTAGGCAGAAAATATCCCCTTGTATATCTACATCCTTTTTTATAATAATAAATATATTTTGATAGTTGTAACAATAATATATCTAAAGTAACCTCACCTGTAGCTATTGTCTTGATATCTTTTTTTGTCTCTTTCTCTTCTGTGATAACAGATTTTGTCTCTTTCTCCTTTTTTGTAACAGTTTTTGGACTTTTGACATTATCTTTTTTACTCTTCTTTTCTTTTACCTCTTTCTTTGGTTTCTTTTCTTGTTTTTCTTCTTTAATTTTATCTTTCTGTACTTTATTATCATGTTCCTGACTTGTATCATGTTCTGTTTCCACGGTAACATGTTCATTGTCAATTTCTTTCTTAATGTTAACCGGTGATGTGCTAGTTACTGATAAGTTTAAACATTCAGATTCACTACCGGAGCTCTCTATTCTCTGACGTTTTACTCTCTTTTTCTGAAATATTATTTTTAATAAACAATTAAACTAGCTAACACCTGCTGTTTCACGCAGGTTTATAGTTCTTGAGCGCCTCCTCTAATATACATTAAATTTAAACAAAAACCCTCATCCTCTTGAATGTCTACTGTATCAGTTAAAAAATACTACATCAAAATCAGTTGTGTAGTTTTGAAGATATAAGCTCACATAGGGACATACATACAAAAATAACTACTTTGGTTCATAATAAGTAAAGATGATTATATCATACCTTGTTAGAGTTGTTAGTAGGAGTGTTATGTTTAGTCTGTGTTGTGTCACTGTCACTGCTTATTGTTCTCGATCTCTTCACACCTTCCTACAATAATAACATAAATATATAGACAACAACATGTTCGTACCAATCCTATAATACAGTTGATTATGACTTTAGTACTAAAAGTAACAATAACAGCTAACTCCTAAATAAATAAAAATACATTGTATGATGATCACATTTTCTTACTTCTATTAATTTATTAGATTTATTAAGTATTGAATCTTAACATTAACAAGAGTAAGAAATAAATGTAAAAATAAACCAGCAATTTATTATCTTCAGTGAGATAGTGAGTGTGAACTAAAGCATGTGCCAACACTCCATAAGTAGACTAAATATTCTCCCAAAATGGAGCAGACCCATGTCCAACAGTGGGACACTGATAAGCGAAGAACACATAATTATTTATTAGTTACCTTGGGCTTTTCCTTAGAAAATTCTTTCTCCTCTTTAACTTTAGTAAAACTCTCATCTTGATTTTTTTCCAATTTTATAGCCAATTTAGGTGGTGTTTTAGTTAAATACAATGTTATACTTCTTTGTGTCATGTTTCTAACAATATTATAAGAATGTTGTTTATAAAGAGGCGCCACTTGTTTTGTAATATTGTGTTGAATATGTTGATATGATGCGGACACTATTCTACATGTTATTATTCTAATTATTGTGTTCATGTAACTTTAGACATCATCCACTTGTATGTACGAACCACAGTTTATTCTGAAATAGAGCAATAAAGTAATATTATTAAGTTCTGTAATATAAAAAATATATAAATTATAAACCAGTTTTGCCATGGCTTAAAATTAATATATTCCTGCTAAGACCATGGATTTCAATTGCACTAACTAGCTATAGTCAACACCATTTAACTTTATTCATCACTCACAAAGATAAACACAACGCGCAGAAAAGGTTATTAGAATAGTACTACACTACAATGACCATTTAAGTTAAAAGTAGGTAAGTGTTTCTAACTACTTTATAAAAGTTCTTTAGACTTATTTAGATCATATTAGTGCATACCTTGTATATTTGCTCTACTGGCTATATGAAATGGACAAGAGCTGCTAATATGCACAACAAGAATATTTACATCATATTGGATGTCAGTACAAGCCAATACTAGTACTACAAAGTCACTCTCACAGAATGATTTCTCTAGATCAAGTATTAGTTAGAAGCTTGCATTGTAACGTAAATATAAAAAAGCAAAAACCAACGAGGCTATAGACTGGCAGATGTGTTCTGCGTAGTTCAGATTTCACGACATTCGAAAGAAATAAAAATAAGTAGGTAACACGTAGCAAATTTTATAAGTTAAGAAGAACTCATACCTCATTTTAATAAATAAATGAGCCGTTAAAAATTAAATTTAGGAATGAAATAAACACAAAATAAAAATTTAATAAAATAATTAAAAAATTTACAGCTTACCGAAATGGCGCGAAATTTAGTTATTACATAGACAAGGAGTGACTCATAGACTAATGATATTATTCCATAATTGTCTACAGTCCCCGTTTTCCAACAATTGCGCACAATAGCGCATTATGCGGCACAATCACGGAACAGAAATCAAGTGGAACTGCAATGTAACAAAATTACTATAGAAACCAGTGTCGCCAAACGCACACAATTATACCGATAATCTTATAATGTACTACATATAAACAAATCGTTTGATTGGTCGTTTACATTTTATACTAAACTAGCATAAGCCATATAACCTACATCTGAAAATAAACCTTCTTATTCTGGAATAGGGTTCAATTCGCTGTAGTTGGAAAAGTATTTAACACCTTTTGTAATCTAAAGTCAAACTAAAATTGATTGACGAGTAAATTCCGCTACTTGACGATAGATGGCGCATTTACCAGTGGTCGCAAATAGAAACACAATTTCGTTAAGAGTAAAGGTGACAATCGTGTGCACTAACGTGTCATTGCTGCTATTCCATCAAGGCCGTACCAACCCGAATCACATTACCGATATCGATATATGTCATCATCCTCCTGCCCTTATCCCATTATTTGGGGTCGGCGCAACATGTCTTTTTCTTCCATAATCTTCTATTAGCCGTCATGTCTGTGTCAACTCCTCTTTCTTTCATCTCCTCTTTCACACAGTCCATCCATCTTTTCTTAGGTTTACCGATTATTACCGATATCAATATATACCTACCCATTTCTTATTTTTTTTTTGTTTTTAGTTTCTCTATAAGAACACAACATCATGTCTAGTTTCCTCAAAGCGTAGGCTTTTTAACTACTGAAATATTGGTGTACAAGAGGGAGAAAGAGTGTCGTTGTTTTATGTGATAAAAATATACACATTTATGCGCGGTTATGCAGCCGACTTACGATCACGAGGTCGCGGGTTCGATTCCCACACAGGACAAATATTGGTGTAATGAACACAGATAGCTGTATTACGTCTGGGTGTTTTCTATCTAGTCAATGTATGTACAGTAGAACTTCGTTAAGTTAAAGTCCAAGGGAAACACAAAATATTTTCAGTTAAAGATTGAGGTTTTAAGTTATCAAGGGTCTATGTCAGAGATACCTTTGTTCCTAGTTTTAATCGAATGCGTCAGATGAATTGGTTCACACACTGTTTGTTGTTTGTTGTTGTTTCTAACACAATCCATAGATAAAAGAAACCGAAAATTCAATGCATAGATAAAAGAGATCGACAATTCTATTACCATTGAAAGACCGTTATGACGGCATATAGCAGACTACGGATATTTGACTTCAATTGCAACGGTATCGTGCCGGTATTGTGCCGGTATGACAATTGTTCCAAAATAGTGGACTTGAGCACCTGAGTCGGGTATTTCAACGGTCTCACAACTGTACCATTATTGCACCATTATGGTGCAATAGTAAAGTTTTTGGTAGTCTACTATTAATGTGTCGTCATAACGACTTCATCATTGTCTTACAATTGTCAAAGTGACATAAATTGCTAGTCTCGTACACAACTGCTTCACAATTGCAATTCAATGACTGAAATGTTTCGGTAGTCTGCTATTTTGAATTTGACAGTAATATTTTTAAATTGTCCTGTGTCGACAGATTGCCATAAATAAAAAATAGATAGATAGAAATATTAGAAATTGTTCTTTGTAATTTATTGCAATTTACTAATCTCCATTGCTTTTTATACTAATAAATAGTATGTACAAATATATTTAAACGAAGTCTAGCATGATTAAATGTTTAAATTTATTAGTAGTTTTTCGAAAATCACTTCAACTAACGCATTTTTTAAAAACGGCAACACATTCATACCATTCTAACACAATCCATAGATAAAAGAGACCGAAAATTCAATGCATAGATAAAAGAGATCGACAATTCTATTATATACCATTGAAAGACCGTTATGACGGCATATAGCAGACTACGGATATTTGACTTCAATTGCAACGGTATCGTGCCGGTATTGTGCCGGTATGACAATTGTTCCAAAATAGTGGACTTGAGCACCTGGTTGACGAAATGACGACGTCGACGATTGACGCGTTCGTTCCGTTCTTTCATGCAGTCAAGGCGTTCATCGTTTCTTTCTTTTCGTTGTGGACTCCTCTCGTCGGTCAACGAGTGAAACACGAACGCGCCGAATGATTCCGAACTTGCTCGATGTGCAAGTGCATGTAGGTAGCAGTGTGACCAGATTAAATTTTACGAAAATACCGAGGCACCTCAAAAAAATACTGAAATATACCGACTTACATAGGACAGATATACCAATAAAAATACTGATTTTCTTAACACATTTTATCTATTCATACTCACAATAAATGTTAGAGTTATATTTTAACATCCTTTTCGAAGGATTAAAATTTATACAACCTCCTTCATCCTTAACACCTTGCTTTGTTTTTAAAATAGCTGACACATATTTGTTTATAAACCTGTTTCTTTGGTCCGTTTTTATTAAATTTATCTGTGAAAATATGCGCTCGCATGCAGCATTCGACACCGGTATACATAGAAGAGATTTACTAAAACTAGTTATATTTTTGTATTTTAACATGCCATCACTGTTAGAAATTTTCCCAACTTCCACTCAAAATTGTTCACACGAGATGGGTGAGCCAGTGCTGGAAGATTGTAACAAATCACTTACTTCGCGATCAAACTTTAGGGTTCTATATTCTTCGTCAATTAACTGCATTTGTTCTGGCTGTACTTCGCATGGGAAAGTTTCTATCACATTTCGTAAACTGCGAAATTCTTTATGCACGGCAGTGTGTGGGTCAAGAAATTTCATTTCTCGAAAAACTGGATTTTCAAAAGGCAAACGTGATTTCAATTGCGTGCTCAACTCAATAATTTACATTAGACTTTGGGTCTAACGTAAATACATTGTCCGTACGTTTGATGTAATTAGCTTTCATGAAGCAACCCAAAATCGACAAGTACATACTAGATGCATCATCATACAGTCTATCAATGCACGGATAATCACCTTGAAAAATTATGTTAAATTTGTTTACAATCGGCAAAATGTAGTCCAAAAAGTAAAAGTACAATTTGTTTATATCAGTGGTAAAAGAATTAAATAAAAATTCTGATGACATATTGCGATCACTCAAGTATTGGTCTTGAAAGAACAATTGCAATGCCCTCCACTGCTCAATTATTCTACTAATACAGGCATGAAGTGAAAGCCACCTTATGTCGTAATGACGCAAAATTCTGTGATTTTCAGTGTCTGTGAAATTTTGGAACTCGGCAAATTCTCTTTGACGCTTGCTGCTTTGAGAAAAATATTCATATACTTCTTTTACTATTTGTTCTAAATTTCTAGGCAGTATTTACAGGCGTGGCTAACACTTAATGCTGCAGAGTGACAAACACATTTTATGAAAAAGCACTTTGGGTTTACTTCTTTAATTTTTGCAACAATGCCAGAATGTTGACCAAACATCACATTCGTAGTATCAGCAGCGAATCCTATTACGTCTTTTATTTCTAAACCTAATTCGGATAATTTTGATGACAACGAATTAAATAAATGACCTGCCGTTTCACCACTTAAATCAACTAAATCAAGGAATTTGGTTTGTACAGTACATTTAGTTTCAGAAAAGTATTTAACTACTATTGCCAATACTTTGACTGTTGCAACATCTGTACTCTCATCGATTATAATTGAATATACTGGTTTACCTGAAGGAGATGCAGTACCAAGTATGTCTTCAATCATATCTTTTTCGAAATTGGGTCCTAAAACATTATAAGTTATAGCGGCTGCTTTGGTTCTCTTGCAGGAAAATTCTTTCGCAATATCGGAATCGGTAAAACACTTCACTAGAACATCACTAAGGTGGTCCATAGCTCTAAATGAGAATTTGTGTTCCGACAGAAAACTGCATAAACGCAGCTCAGCTTTCTTGACTTCGTCTTTCAGTGGGGCCTTTTTGAAAAATGTGTCAACCTGAAAATTTAAAAAATACTTGGTTGCTTAGTTTTTTTTATAACAGCGCCGCATTTTATAGCTGTTACTTAACTGATTTTGAGAAACAAAACTAGGATGATTAACTTTAAATTAAAATATATCCAAACTCCTTGAACTAGGTAAGTAAAGCGAGTTATGCTTACCTTTGACTGTCCTTTATATTTTATCAAGTTCGATTTATGCTTTTCAGTATGTGCATGCTGTTTTATAGACGCTAATCTACTTTGCAGTTTCGCATTGCATGCTTTGCGAAATGCGGTGAATTCGTCATCTTTATAACGTGAAAGCCACGAAGAAAATTCCGGAATTTGTTCCCACTTAGCTAAATAACTTTGCTGAAAACTAGACATGCTGTCCGGATGAATGCATTATGCAACTAAGTAAATAAAAACAACAATAATCGCGTTCTATTTATATGATGACAAAAACATCACCTATTTTGGGGAAATTCCCGAATTATCGAAAGAAAGTCCTCAAAGATTAAGTCGAATGCAGAAGAGACAATCATTTCACTTGAACCGTATTAGACGATTTGATACTAGTAATAAAGTATCTTTTAAGTTTAACTACTACCTATTTATGCAACTGAAAACTTAAAAACTAGACGTTGTTTTGAAAATTATAGATAAACTAGCGGCCCGTCCCAAATTCGTCCGGGTAGACTGATATTCATGAAACACAACGAATTTGAATGTATGCAATCTGGAAATTACGCTCTATCTAATAGTGCAAACCGCATTAAAATCGGTCCAGCAGTTGTAAAGTTTTAGGCGAACATACATTCTGCAAGTCTGATTAATACTATGTATTGATTGATAATTGTATATGTAGTATTACAATACTACAACGCCGGCACTGGCCGTCTTTCTTGTCATATCTGTAACTTACTCATCTTTGCTCATAGATAACATGTATAAGTATAAACTAAATCCGGGAAAGTCCCCAATGTTCGCGTTTCAGGGAATTCCGCAAACATTGTCGCAAAGACGATCACTCACTACTGTGTTGCTTATAACTTCAACCAAAATATACCCAAAAATACTGTCTGCCAGCAATATACCTGAAAATATACTGATGTTCGGAAAAATCGCTAAAATATACTGAAAAAGTATTAAAATACTGAATCTGGTCACACTGGTAGGTAGTGTAGGTACTGAACCGAGTCGCCGAGTGCAGGTGCTCAAGTCCACTATTTTGGAACAATTGTCATACCGGCACAATACCGGCACGATACCGTTGCAATTGAAGTCAAATATCCGTAGTCTGCTATATGCCGTCATAACGGTCTTTCAATGGTAATAGAATTGTCGATCTCTTTTATCTATGCATTGAATTTTCGGTCTCTTTTATCTATGGATTGTGTTAGAATGGTATGTATGTGTTGCCGTTTTTAAAAAATGCGTTAGTTGAAGTGATTTTCGAAAAACTACTAATAAATTTAAACATTTAATCATGCTAGACTTCGTTTAAATATATTTGTACATACTATTTATTAGTATAAAAAGCAATGTGAAGTTTAGGAGATTAGTAAATTGCAATAAATTACAAAGAACAATTTCTAATATTTCTATCTATCTATTTTTTATTTATGGCAATCTGTCGACACAGGACAATTTAAAAATATTACTGTCAAATTCAAAATAGCAGACTACCGAAACATTTCAGTCATTGAATTGCAATTGTGAAGCAGTTGTGTACGAGACTAGCAATTTATGTCACTTTGACAATTGTAAGACAATGATGAAGTCGTTATGACGACACATTATTAGAGACTACCAAAAACTTTACTATTGCACCATAATGGTACAATAATGGTACAGTTGTGAAATACCCGACTCAGGGCCCAGGGCCCTGAGTCGGGTATTTCAACGGTGTCACAACTGTACCATTATTGTACCATTCTGGTGCAATAGTAAAGTTTTTGGTAGTCTACTAATAATGTGTCGTCATAACGACTTCATCATTGTCTTACAATTGTCAAAGTGACATAAATTGCTAGTCTCGTACACAACTGCTTCACAATTGCAATTCAATGACTGAAATGTTTCGGTAGTCTGCTATTTTGAATTTGACAGTAATATTTTTAAATTGTCCTGTGTCGACAGATTGCCATAAATAAAAAATAGATAGATAGAAATATTAGAAATTGTTCTTTGTAATTTATTGCAATTTACTAATCTCCTAAACTTCTCATTGCTTTTTATACTAATAAATAGTATGTACAAATATATTTAAACGAAGTCTAGCATGATTAAATGTTTAAATTTATTAGTAGTTTTTCGAAAATCACTTCAACTTTTAAAAACGGCAACACATACATACCATTTTAACACAATCCATAGATAAAAGAGACCGAAAATTCAATGCATAGATAAAAGAGATCGACAATTCTATTACCATTGAAAGACCGTTATGACGGCATATAGCAGACTACGGATATTTGACTTCAATTGCAACGGTATCGTGCCGGTATTGTGCCGGTATGACAATTGTTCCAAAATAGTGGACTTGAGCACCAGCATGCATCCCGTCTCCCCCGCGCTTTTCCGCGCAGTGGCTAACCCAAATTAGATTCTATTTGAATAGCAATAAATGCATTTTTTTGGGTAAGGATTATTATTTTTGTTTATTTGAAAATTATTAAGTACCTATTATTTTTAGTTTCGTTTGACACGCCTTGCAAAGCGCCGGTCAAGGGTCACTGCAAATAAAATAATTTGCTTTATCGCGATTATTGTGAACTGTAAATTTCTGTGAATACATAGATACATACCTACTTACTATCTTAGTCTTCTTATTAAGTTTTCTTGTAAATATAATATAGTGATATTAGTGTAAATATATAGTGACTTTTACGTACTTACGCACGTTTTACTAGGTAGTGAAAAACAATAGATCTGCCAGTCCTAAGCCTGGAAAAAGTATGAAGGGAAGTTCATTTTAAAATGTACGTAAAATTAGTACCAAATGTAGCATTCTTTTATGATGTTGAAAAATATTTTTTCTAAACATAATATTGTTTCGTTGATTGATAACCGAAACAGTCTAATCGTTGTCGTTGTTACTGAACGTCGAACCAATCTAATCTACGACGTAAACTAGTCGAAAATTAGACTGTTTTTTAAACTAGTTTATCATCGACGGTAAACGGTCTCGTTGCCTCGACGGGAAAATCGTCGACGACTCACCACTAGCGTCAGCATTGTGCGGCATTGTGCGGCACTGAGTCGCATTATGCTCTGCCATTGGAAAACGGGGACAATCTGCTTAAAATTCTGTGGTGTATTATCTACGTATCTACTTATTAATCTGTGGTGCTTCCGTTCATGCTGCAGACAAACCAGCATTTTATTTATTAATTCGTAGTAGTAATAAATTTTGTCCAAATAAATGAAGGTTTTAAAATAAATAAATGGGAATTTATGGCAGTGTCATTCAGTAACATTTCATATAAACTTTTAAGAAATAACAGTAACATAAGAGAACTCCTATTCAGAACTTTATTTTGGAAAAGCGCGGGAAACCTCAAATCGGGCGGTCGTGTTTTGGAGTTTTGTGCTTTTTTATTTTAAATTTTTCGGTGTCAGGATCAGGTTTTTGTCAATATTCTGTAATTAGTGTGTATATATAGATAGCCTTCGTAGTTTTAGTGTTTATTTCTATTCGGTAAGTAGTAGATTTTAAGTTTATTTTTATGTCTTAGTAATGGATCCGCCAATAGACCCCGGTGGGACAATTGGTGAGGTCGCTCATTATGTTACTATTTCGAATAATGATACAAGTGTGGATACAGATACTAGCTCGGTAAGCCGAGGCAATACCTCAAAACGTAAAAGATTGTCTACTCGTCATTCTATGTGCAAACAATGTAACAAATTTAAAAGGAGACGCAAAAATGGCGGCAAAAAAGATACCGATTGTGTTTGCGGTCAAGAAATGGAAGTTTGTAAAACTGAGACTAATGTAGAAAATACTGTAACTTTATTACCAAATGCTAATAATTCCGCAAATAATATAACAACGACTTCTCCACAGTCACCGGCATCGGTAGCTAGATTACTTTATAATGAATCAGATATAGCACCTTTCATTGTTCACATTCAGAGAGAATTTGAGTCAAATGACGGTGCCTATGTTAATATTGTTACCTTTGGGCGTGTTTTGAAGAGGAACTCGTACAAGAATATTGTTAACGGTAGTCTTAAAAAAATTGGTCGCAACAAAATGTCATTAGAGTTTTCAGACTACAGAGATGCTAATTTGTTTATTAACAGTACACAGTTAAAAAGTGAAAAGTACAAAGCTTTCATACCTACATTTTCTGTCACCCGTATGGGTGTTGTAAGAGGAGTCCCAGTAGAATGGTCAGATGATGAGGTACTTGAAAATATATCAGTTCCTACAGGTTCTGGTCCAGTAATAAAACTAAGACGGATTAAAAGAAAAGTTACTACTGATGATAAAATTAATTATATTAACACACAAACAGTTATTCTAACCTTTGACGGTCAAATTCTACCAAAACGCATTTTTATGTGTTATACTGCATTACAAGTAGAGTTATATATTTATCCAACTATACAGTGTTTTAACTGTTGTAGGTTTGGGCATGTGAAAAATTTGTGTAGGTCTACACCACGGTGTTATAAGTGTGGTCAAGGTCATACTGGTGACACCTGTACTGAGCCTGAAGAATCTTTAATATGCTGTTTATGCAAAGGAGCTCATGAAGCCATTAGTAGAAAATGTTTAGAATACATACGACAAAAGGCTATTAAAGATTCAATGGCAAAATGTTGCATCTCATATTCAGAAGCTTGTAAGAAACATCCTCCAATATCAAAACAATCATATGCAGATGCTTTAATGTTCTCACAAAACACACCCAACACTTCACATATATCACCCTCAATACAACATACACATAAAAATAACCCAAATAAAACATCATATACTAAAACAGTCTTTATTAAACCTCATACACCAAAACCATCAGCCTCCAAAGGTTATGATCATAAAGCTCACCTTGAAATTATTCAGGGTTACAATAATACACTTTCTGGTAATGGATGTGCATTAGTTAATCAATCAGACTTATCAAATTCTTCTGTGAAAGATTTAATCATTGCTTTATTGCAATCATTATCACAAATAAACTTTACTTCACCGTCCAACGCTGCCCCTGTAAATACAGATTTAAATGTAAATAATAATAAAAATGGATCCACTCAAGGTAATCCAATGGAATTGTCGTAGCATAATACCAAAAAAATCGGAAATTTTTTTTTTAATTAATAAATTTAAACCATTTATCTTCGGTCTTCAAGAGACATGGCTTAAACCGGATTCTTTATTTAAAGTTCCGGGTTACGCCTGTCTCAGAGAAGATAGATCAGATGGGTATGGTGGTGTTGCATTATTGATACAACACCATCATGCTTATTCTTATGTTCCTCTCCCTAATCATAGTAGAGATTTTTCTATTATTGCAGCTGTTGTAAATAGTGTTTGCTTTGTTTCTGTATATATTCCGCGACCTTCTTCTGACGTTTTTAATGAAATTGTAAATATATTATCTATTCTTCCTAAGCCCTATGTGTTGATGGGTGATTTTAACTCACAACATCCCTCTTGGGGTGGGCATTCTAATATCTATGGTTCAACTATCCTTAACATATTAGACACACATGATTTATGTATACTTAATACGGGATCCCCAACTCGACGTACATCGCCAAATGAAAGAGCCAGTGCTCCAGACTTAACTTTATGCTGTTCTAAACTTGCATCAACATTAACTTGGGATGTGATGACCTCAACACACGGGAGTGATCATTTTCCTTTATTGATCTCTTTTCCGATTGCTAATAAAGATACACCCAAGAAGCGCGAGCCTCGTTTCAAATATAGGTTAGCAGATGTAGATTGGTCTTCATACAAGGAACTATTGGACTCTAAATTACATAGTCTACCAGAAATCAATAAAGGTAATGAACAATCTTGCGCTGATGCTATGTCGAAAGCCGTGACTGATGCTGCAGATACACTTTTTCCAATTAAAAACTCGGTAAACAAACATCTGTCACCTCCTTGGTGGGACAGGGAGTGCACAGACGCAATAAAACATAGAAAACAGATGGAAGTACTTTACAGTAAAAATTCTACGGTAGAAAATTTTGAAATACTGAGTAGAGTTATTTCAGAAACCCGTAAGTTATTTAAACGTAAAAAATTTGAGAGATGGCGTTCTTTTTGTTCCAATGTCTCTCCTAATGTTCCATTATCTACAGTGTGGGGGAATATTAGAAGGTTTAGATCAGCTTTTACAGAGAACATACCAAAAACTCTACCATGCACAGTAAAAAACAAATTCTTAGATAGATTATGTCCACCATACGTCCCCGAAAATAGTTTTCCATTCTATGCTCCGATCTCACAAGCCGATTATATCTCTGACTGTTTCACGTTTGAAGAAATTAAAGGGGTTGTAGCGAAATTGAAAGACTCTTCACCTGGAATGGATGGGATAGTTTATTCCTTTATATCTAATCTAAGTGAATCTTTTTTAAAATATTTCTTAAGGTTAATTAATTCTATTATGGTAAGTGGTAATATACCAGCCTCTTGGAAATCTCAAATTATCATACCAATTTTGAAGCCTAACAAAAATCCTGGCGACGGTAACTCGTATCGTCCCATAGCTCTATCTTCTGTAGTCCTAAAAATCGTTGAACATTTAATTAAAAATCGCCTAGAATGGTATTTTGAACATTATAATTTGTTAAGTGCTTCTCAGTTTGGCTTCAGAAGAGGAAAAAGCACGATAGATAATATCAGCATCCTAGTCACCGACATCAGACTGGCCTTTTCAGAAAATAAATCCGTTGTCGCAGCATTTTTAGACATCACATCAGCGTATGATAATGTTGTGTTATCTGTGCTTAAAAACAAACTTGACCTCTTAAAGGTTCCATTATTCCTTTCAAATTTTATATTACGTATTTTATATGAAAGGCACGTACACTTGGATTCCTCTAGTGACATTAGGTACGTTTGGAAAGGTCTGCCTCAAGGATCGGTACTCAGTCCCATACTGTACAATATTTATACTCACGATTTGGAAGTAGCTTTAAATGGTAAGACAGCAGTACTACAATATGCAGATGACCTCCTTCTTTATTCAATTGATTTTTCTGTAAGTAAAGCTTCTTCTTCTTTATCTTCATCGCTTAGTCTCCTCAATAACTGGCTCGATAGCAACGGCCTTGAGTTGTCTGCATCTAAGAGCACTGTTGTGTTATTTTCTAGAATGAGTTTTCCTCCTCCTGTATTTGTGTATTATGCAGGTAAACAAATCCCAGTAGCATCTTCTGTAAAATTTTTAGGCGTAGTATTAGATAGCAAGTTAACCGGAGTTCCTCATTGTGAGTATGTAACTGCAAAATGTGAAAAACGCTTAAACGTATTAAGATGTTTGTCAGGTGTTTGGTGGGGGGCCCACCCCTTCTGTTTGAAATTGTTATACAATGCCCTAATAAGAAGCGTCTTAGATTACGGGACCTTCTTGCTAGAACCAGGTAACAAATCAGGTTTTAAAAAATTGGATAGTATTCAGGCTAGAGCTTTGAGAATAGTACTGGGAGCTATGAGATCAAGCCCGATCAATGCATTACAAGTTGAGTCTGTTGATCCTCCTCTGTCTCTTCGTCGTCAGTACATTTGTGACAGATATTTATTCCGCGTATTTCAATTTTCTCAACATCCATTACTAACACGACTACCGATTCTTCTTGATTGTACTAACTCCGAGGGTTATTGGTCACACAAATCTACACCTCCAATCATACAAAGTTATAAGAAGATTATAGCGATGGAGGCTCAAATTTACCAAGCCCCTTCATATCCACTATTCATTCCTAATTATGAATCATTAGTATACTCACCAGATATTCATCTTAATATAGGATTACACAAAAATAACACTTGCCAAAAACTTTTCTTTAAAGAAATTTTAACCAAAAAATGGAATGATTGGCATTATCTCTATACAGATGCATCTAAACATTCCACTATGGGGATAGTGGGGATTGGGGTTTATCACGAACAATATAATATTGTTCAGAAAATCAAAATGCCACCAGAATGTACAGTATTTACTGGAGAATGCTATGCCATTTATAAAGCCGTGGAATATATAAAATTAATAAAATTAAAGAAATCTGTAATTTTTACTGACTCTTTAAGTGCTTTGCAAGCTCTTGAACGAGTTCCTTTTCGCAATTCGTCGGTTCATCCTGTAGTCATTTTAATCAGACGACTTCTTTTTGAATGTATTCAGTGTGATATAAAAATTAATTTTGCATGGATTCCAAGCCATAGCGATATTTACGGGAATAATAGGGCTGACACACTTGCAGCTGAGGCTATTGACTGTGGAGATTTATATCCGTTCTTAAATTTTTCATCTGACCTTACTAATCTTGCCATGGTTTACCTTCGAAGGTCCTGGACTCTTTCTTGGAAAGATAATAGCACCTTTAAAGGGAAATACTATAGATCCATTCAATCGGAAATACCGATAAAACCTTGGTTTTACAAACTGCATTTTGATAAAACTACTACCAGTTGTTTAATTCGCATGAGATTGGGCCATGCGGCTTACCCGGCTCATCTTGCTCGACTCCAAATTCTTGATTCTAATAACTGTGAATGCGGTGAAAGTGACGCCGATTTAAACCATATTTTCCTTTCCTGTTCACTTCATGACCACAACCAACTATATCACTCCTTACTTTCATTTCGAATTCCTTTTCCTACTTCTATTCCTGTGCTATTAGCTACTAATGACTCTAATATATATAACTGTATTGCACTGTTTATTTCTTTAAATAACATTCATGTATGATTTGTAAATATTTATTTTAGTTAATATAATATTTCTAAACTTGATCCTGTCCAATTTGATTTTCCGATTCAAAATTCCGATCCTATTTTTAATACTACCATAAGTTTCTCCGTTTTTGTCATTGGCAATGCGTAAATAGCGACTAGCCATTAAAAAAAAAAAAAAAAAAAAAAAAAAAAAAACTTTATTTTGATAAGATGGCTCCCTCTAGTAGTTCAAGTGTCAAATATACGCGTGTCGTCAAAGAGTAAAATAATATAGATATAACCGTGTCGTCCATGTTCCGAATGTGGTTTGACTTATTTTTGTTTGTGTTAACTTTTATTACACTATTATAAATTATAAATGTGAAATACAACAGTATGTGTCATCCTATATAGTGTAACCTTGCTCCGGCTGAATGGATCCCGCCGTCGCGTGGTATCAGCCTGAGCAGGAAGGACCCGCGAAGCGCCTGTGGCTTCGTATCTGGGATACCCAAAGTGATATAGAAAAAATGAACTTAAAAAATTTAGAGAACGCTAACCCTAATGTGAATAAAGCCCAAGACTTTATACCTATAAACGATGTGAACGGTGAAATTAGAAATAATAATTACTTCAACCCCGCGCGGAGGAAAATGAACGATAATCGCGCATCCACGTTCAATCTGAACAAAAATTATGATGCTCTTATAGGTGCATACGGGGGCTGCCCGTGGCGTATTCTCAATTATAATTACAAGCCAGGGATTTTAGGGTAAGTGACATCTAATTAATTTGGTAGTGGGCAGTGTGTGATGTCAACGTGTTTGACATGTTGGTTATGTTCGGGGCCGCGGCGTGCCACAGTGCGCTCAGTTGCGCCAGTTCGTAACTGGGCTGCGTGCCGCTGTGACTGTGCCAATTACGATCATTTGGCCCGTCTCATAACGTGTCTTGATTAAATGATAATCTTTACTCAGACATATCCTGAACTTCCAATCCAACTGGGTTGTCTGTATAAATAAAAAAAATGTTTTGTGTCCTGTAAGATATCACAAGTATCTATAGCTGTAATGTTTGCTGTAAAGCTTATCCTGATCTGCCTTCAGAACAACTATCAGCAATAATAATTTGTGTCAACATTAGCATAGCTTTCAACATGTTTTATATTATTATTTTACTACCCAACTAGAATTAGTTTTTATCCATCCATGTATGGACCAATTTTCTATTATTTATACTAAAATCTATAATATGTTATTGAATAATAAAAATATATAGTAACATTCAAGTTGTTATTTCAATCAAAATAATTAAACACTAATGTAGTTAGTGACTATGTCACCCCCGTAACAAGGTAAACATTGTAATATTTACATTATATTTACATTTAAACTAGAATTTTTACTTGTAATTAATTTATTACATAATAAATTATTTGAAATTTTGTTTAGAATTTACACCTTAGTTTCATTTGTTCAGTAAATGGTGAAAGCTACTGAGAAATAAAGGTATTAAATTATCTAAGAAGAAAATGTAAATAAGGTTCAAGTAGGACTTTATAAAAATATCTGATATCTGATATCTAACTCTGATCCTGCTGATTTATTTTACTTTCCAATTTATTTTTATTTTCGAGTTAAAGTTATTTATTTTTCCTACTCCTATCTCCAGTTAGGTTTCCTACTTTTTACACTATAAATAAACAGAATATTTCGTTTCGGTCAATGTAACATGTTTTTACTGGCTCCCTTTTTTTCAGCCGTCATATTCTCATCAAATTCTTTTTTTCTAATTAATGTAGGGATCATGGTAAATTTTCATAGATACTGAGTCTAATTTGTGAGTGTAATTTTTAAAATAGCATTTTAATTTACATTGCAAAGATAGTTGTAGACTAACCCAGCACAAAAGAGTGACATTTTAAAAACTTTTATGGTCCTATTAATAATGAATTATCGGAGGTTTAAACGGAGATTTTATCGGAGAGATAATAAACGTTTTATCGTAAAAAGACTAATATGAATAACAAGTTTTGACAATTTTCGCAAACCGATTTTAGCGAACTTTTAAACCTCTGATAAGTCATTATGAATAAGACCATAAGTAAAGGCATGCAATGCCTTTTTTTCACTTTAAAGGTTGGTTTTCTGTTGATATACACAGTGAACTGGATATTTACAGCCTTATTCATAATGACTTATCGGAGATTTAAAAGTTCGCTAAAATTATAAATTTCATAATGGTCTTTTTACGCTAAAACGTTTATTATCTCTTCGATAAAATCTCTGTATAAACCTCCGATAAGTCATTATGGATAAGACTGTAAATATCCAGTTCACTGTGTATATCAACAGAAAACCAACCTTTAAAGTGAAAAAAAGGCATTGCATGCCTTTACTTATGGTCTTATTCATAATGACTTATCAGAGGTTTAAAAGTTCGCTAAAATCGGTTTGCGAAAATTGTCAAAACTTGTTATTCATATTAGTCTTTTTACGATAAAACGTTTATTATCTCTCCGATAAAATCTCCGTTTAAACCTCCGATAATTCATTATTAATAGGACCATAAAAGTTTTTAAAATGTCACTCTTTTGTGCTTTATGCACAAACAAAGTAAACAAAGACGAGCCTCGTGGTTGAGTGGTTTATGTAACGGACTGCCGATCAAGAGGTCGCGGGTTCGATTCCCGCTCGGGACAATCATTTGTGTGATTTTTCCAATTGTCATACAAATGTTTGTACTGCGTCTGGGTGTTTCTATGTATTATAAGTATGTATTTACAAAGGAAAAGTAGTATATGTATTCTATCCGTATTCTGGTACCCATAACACAAGCATATAAGCTTAGCTTGGGACCAGAGGACGTTGTGTGAAATGTCCATGAATATTATTTATTATTATTATTATTATAAAAAGACAGGCTTAAGAAGGCATAAAAGCAAAAACTGCTCCATACAACAATATGGACTTTGTACCAGTAGATATTGTCTTCAGAACAACAAATTATTCTTACAGTATCTAGCTCATATCATATCAATAAACACATTACTTAGGCGCTGTGTATTACAGTTATTACAGTATCTAGCTCATTTGTATCTATGCTTCTATTTCTTTCTTCTTTTAATAATATGATTCCTAAAAAAAATATGACTATTAAAAAATCCTGCCAATGCTAAATAAAAATGACGAAAATCCCGGAAATTTAGGCCAAATAGGGCTCCTTCCCTGGAGATCTATGAAAAAAAAAAAAACTTCTACAAATCTAAATCAAATCAAATTTATTTATTTGTATTTGTATAAAATATGGTTATAATTTTTTAATTTTAATTTGTGTCCCCTGACAACAAAAGGACTCGTTTTTTTTTACTCTTTCCTCTTGAACTGTCCGCTTTCTTCAAACAGATAGATTCCATACCTCGCAACACGCGCCTTTTTTTTTTTTTTTGCGCGCTACTGCGTTGGTGCGTTTAGTCGTTAACTAAAATCACGTAATGTTAACTAAAATCTGTGGCTGACTAGTTAGTTACAACAAACAGTTTAAACATTAAAGGTAATGCGATAGAGATATTTAGAAGAAATTGTTATCTAGGACCATCCATCTGGTTATGGATTAAGAATACAAGTATTACCACCCCTTTTCCTTCCCAGGGTTCTGTAAAAGCCAGCTAAGGGATATTGTACACAGATAACATCCTCTGAAAGAAATAAACTCGAAAATAAACCCTATGCCACAGTAGACCACAATCCCTCCTACAATGGAGGAGGCCCCTGTCCAACAGTGGTACGTTAATGGGCTGGAGAGAGAGAGAAAGAGAGTTATAGGACTAAATGCCAACTATTCGCCATCACATTAAAGAGACGTAAATCGGGACATAATCTCGGCGTAATCGATGTAGGATCACTACGTATAATACGTACAACATAACTACATTAAAAACAATACAATCAAATTGAGGACCTCCTTTTTTGAAAGTCGGTTAAGATAAAATTAAATGTAATCAATTAGAATCAAAGGTGCGCTAAATATAATAGTGTATAATAAAAGACCTTGCTCCGAACGTATTACTAATAGCACCAAAATATCACGTTGAACATAAACAATTGTGTAACCTATGTAGTTGGTTTGATCATCATTGATAGTATTATTGAGGTGTATATCACACTGACGGGTAATTACAAGTAGTCATAATCAGCATGTTATTAACGGAAGACGGCTCGTTGTTACGCGAATAAGGGTAACTCTATACTCAGCGGTGGATTGCACTAGGCCGACTTGATGAACGTGGGATATTGTTGATTTGTGGCGATGAATTAAGAATGTACCTAAGTGACACCAGTTGACACCACCCTATTAACTTTCCTGTTAAACGCAATGAATCTCCGAATATTTGTGTTGAATGGCAAAATCTACGAAACCTGTGTGTGCTACGCGAAGTTCTCCGTGTGAAAATCCATGACGGACCATCCGCGGCCCACTGAATAGCGCCGAATCGATAATCGGCTAAAGAATGTGTAAATAATAAATGGGTTAACATTGATATGCCATATTATAATCTAATTTATACGCGTATTATTCTATGGGAGACACAAAACTAAACGCCTGGTCAGAGTAGCATAAGTAGACCATAAAACTATCCTGAAGTGAAGGAGGCTCGTGTCTAGTAGTGGGACATTAATGGACTGAGAAGATATGACATGAACTTGAAGCAGTCAAGTGTATGTGACACACGAGATGAACGACAGGTTAAAGGCGGGTGTACGTTACGTGTTGGTGTGATTGTGGTCACACTATCACAGTTGTATATATATAGGAGGGTGCTACTGTACGTCCTTGCCAATGGCAGTCACTGCCCTCACACAACATTATCTTAACTGAGTTACATCAATATTATAACATATTACAGAGCTGTGCACGCGACACCGTCCGCTCGGTATACTGACTTTGGCTAATCTTATCATTAGTGATCCGCTCCTGTTGGTCGTAGCGTGATGTGATATAGCCAATAACAAATGTTATAGTAACCGTTGTATACTGCTTGCTTGGTTCTTATGAAGTAGAGCAAAAAACGCGAGACGTAAAGTTTTGTTTTATCTAAAGCGTGACGTAAACTAATAAAATTAGTACAATCGTTTTAAAAGTAAAGTTAGGATATATAGTAAATTTTATAGTAAACTAGCTGACCTGGCAAACGTTGTTTTGCCATACTAAAAAAAAAAATTGAAAAATAGATGTTGGCCGATTCTCAGACCTACTGAATATGTATGTAAAATTTGAGAAGAATCGGTCAAGCCGTTTCGGAGGAGTACGGTAACTAACACTGTGACACGTGAATTTTATATATTAGATTTAAGTTGACAAACTCCTCCTTGTAGAAAGTCGACTTTAACATATTAGAGTTGAGGCGTGCAGTAAATATATTGTGTGATAAGATATGAGTGTGACCTTGTACATGTTCCTTACTAAGTAACTACATAGTTACAATACATAATGTTATTAATTAGATTCCATCTAATACACTTATATATATACAAGTTAACACTCACAATCTGTATTGTGAGTACTTACCTAGTTCCCATGTCGTGGGAAATATTATAATTATCTATGTATGTAACTATGTTTTTTTTCAGTAAGTCACTGAATTTCATAGAATTAATTTTAATCGGTAGGTGATTAAAATATGAATAAGATTAAGCTAATTATGTTATTATTACTCAAATAATGACTGATACTGAACTTATAAACACTGTCACTGACAAACTTAATGAAAACAAGAAAGTCGTGACAGTATTCATGGATCTTGCAAAAGCCTTCGATACGGTTCCTCTTCATTTACTTCTGAGAAAATTGGAGAATGTGGGAATAAGAGGCCATGCCCTCGAACTTTTCAAGAATTACCTATCAGACCGAACTCAGTATATCTTAATAGATAATTTTGTTAGTGATGAGGCGTCTATTGAATACGGAGTGCCGCAGGGGAGTATCCTGGGGCCTACACTCTTTTTAGTGTTCATAAACGACCTCTGCAACCTTAACATCCCTAATGCTAAAATTGTGACCTACGCTGATGATACAACTATTACCTTTTTTGCCGATACCTGGCTAGATCTCCAATTGATTGCTCAAAACGGCTTCACCACAGCTCTATCCTGGCTTTCAACTCATGCACTAACTTTAAACACCACTAAAACTAACTTCATAAACTTTACAATCTCTTCCAAATCGCAACCAATAAACAACCTATCAATTAAAGCTCATTCTTGCACTACGCCATCGGCTCTTGACTGTGACTGCCCTTGCATACTAGCTGTTAACGAAGCAAAATATTTAGGCGTCATGCTAGACCAACACCTAACTTTCAGACCACACATCAGCGCCCTAACTGGACGTATAAGAAAGCTTATTTTTATATTCAAAATACTTCGGCATGTAGCATCCCAAAAAATAATTCGCACAATCTACTTCGCCTTATGCCAATCCTTACTTACCTACTGTATCTCCTGCTGGGGAGGTGCAGCAAAATCTTACCTAATGCCACTTGAAATTGCACACAGAGCTATTCTGAAAGTTTCATTGTTTAAACCTATTCTATTCCCTACTAATGAAATCTATAGCATTTGGAAGGTATTAAACGTAAGACAACAATATATCCTGCATGTGACTCTTCTGCAACACCGTAAAACACCATTCCAGATATTAACAAAAAGACGAAGAGACAAGATTTGCTCTATACCAACTATCCGTACTTCCTTTATTAAAAAATTCTTTATATACAATGGTCCATTTCTTTACAACAGTTTAAACGCACTATGCCCTATATATGGTCTAACATACTTCAATTGCAAAAAAGCTTTACGCACTGCACTTCTTAAACTCACGTATGACGAAACCGAGAAATTATATAAAAATGATCAGGGTCATCCTTACTCACCGCTCTCATCCCCATTCATATTACCCTCATAATCACAGTCGCACATAAACTCACATACTAACGGACGTTATACACACCTTCTGCAAACTCCACCACATACACATACCCACACGCTCGCTCACACACACAAACACACGCTTTGAAATTATTGGTAGGTACTTATGTAATGAAACAAAAATTGTATCAAATATGATTTATTTCTAGGTGATAACTTGTGTACATTGTGTAAACCATTACTATAATTTTATTATTATGTCCTACTATACACAATGGGGCTTAACTGAGTCTCCTAAACACAGGCTATCTTTAGCCTATATGGGAGATCAGTGCATACTTTGCTAGATAGTCGAATGTTTAAAATGTAATAAGTTAAATGTAATATTCTTACTGTGAATTTAGCTTAAATGTAAGTGTATTAAATATAATCTAAATATAATGATTGAAATATGATAGTTAACTATGTAAATAATAGTTGAATGTACCGTAACTTGTAATAGCTGCATGTTATTAATGTTAGTTATTTGTTGTAGTCTTCACGAGGAGATCGAGCACTTCTTCCAGTACATGTCGCCGACGGAGACGGAGCACCTGGTGCGCTCCACCGTGGTGAGCCGCATCCGCAGTGCCATACACTCGCTGTGGCCGCAGGCGAGGGTCGAGGTGTTCGGCTCATTTCGCACTGGCCTCTACCTGCCCACCAGCGATATAGACCTCGTAGTTATAGGTCAGTATACATATACATGGTTCTATAGGGGAGTACAGAGGAAGACTGATGGATGGAGGGACACAAGGTAGGTCAATTCATGGTACTATCAATCATCATCACAAACTTAAGCCCGGTTTCCACCGCGAGCGGAACGGACCCATTAATGACTTCGTTAAACTCGCAAACGCAAACTGCATACTTGTATTTCCACCAACAAATAGTCGGACGGAAAGAGCCGAGCGTGTAGAAAGAGTAGAAATGAGCTCGCTCAGTTCTAGGGAGCACCAACTCTTCGTTGGTGGAAACTCAAACCTATTTAATTAAAAAGGAGTCCGTTCCGCCTAACCATTTTCCGCACATTACCCTTTCGCAGTGGAAACCACTTCTCATAATTACCCTAACAATAAATAAATAAATAAATTAGATATAAAATAATAAATTGTAAACTTTAGTCAAAAATTCGGACAAAGTACAATAATTGTCATATTTATTTAGTTGGTAAAATAAGTCGCGCGACTCCTTCCCGACATGACAATAAATGATGTGACCTATTAACTAAAAGTCTGCTGATTGTTATCTGAATCACAGATATTTATTATAGAATGCGCTCATTACCTTAGAATGTGAATAATGTTTACAAACTGTAAGCTTTATTAATTTAAAGCAGTTGGTGTAGTTTACGACTAGGTCGACTAGTAACAGTTCCCGATAGATACACTGACTCATATTATATTTACCATAATAATCATGTGTTATATTACGAATATTCGGGAGATTTATATATTTTTTACTTAAGTTATTTGCTTGCTAGATATATATAGGAAAATTTGAGTTCAAATTGATACAGGTTAAATTATATTGAATGAATCTTAATATTTAGTAGAAACAAGCCTATTTAAGAAAAATTCGATCATATGAGGTAGAGTTGTTTGTTGTTGTTCTCTATCTACTACAAAATTAATGCCAGATCGAGGGATTCCAGGTTGATGAGAAATTAGCGAATAGGTTTTGATTCTTTTGCCCATGTGACTTTGTTGTATACAGGTCAATGGGAGAAGTTGCCGCTGTGGACGCTGGAGCGAGAGCTAGTTGTGCAGGACATCGCCGAGAAGGAGAGTATCAAGGTGCTCGAGAAGGCGACCGTACCCATCGTCAAGATGACTGACAAGTACTCCGATGTTAAGGTACACACACACAGAGAGCGTTTGACCAACATAATAATATTATGCATATTATGGGATCTTAACTGGACAAGTGTTGTTTTGAGCAAGCCATATTGTGAAAGGGTCTGTTTTACCTGTCCTAAATTATTACTTTCTATAAATAATAAATTAATAAATATTCATGGAAATTTCACACAACATACTCTGGTCCCAAGCTAAGGTTATATGCTTATTTATTTATTTCACACTTTATATACATTAATTGTACAAAGGCGGGCTTAATGCCACAGGCATTTTCTTCCAGTCAACCTTTAGATGGTGCAGAGAGCAAAGGTACAGATAGGTGTGATCAATCAATGAGAAGTTAAAGTAGAAATTAATATTAAACCAAATTAGCTTAAGCAACAAAAATATACATACCTAATACATATAATATATATACCATTACACATATATATACATAAATAATATACCTACACATTACATAAATACTTGATCTATATATACCTATACATAAATTGCTTGTGTTATGGGTACCAGAATACGGATATAATACATATACTACTTTTCTTTTGTAAATACATACTTATAATACATAGTAAACACCCAGACGCAGAACAAACATTTGTATGAGAATTATAAATATCTCACAAATTATTGTCCCAAGTGGGATCGAACCCGTGACCTTGTGATCGGCAGTTCTTTACATAAACCACTAGATCACGAGGTCCGTCAAAGTTTGTTTATGTCAATATTTGTTTATGTGTATGCCATGACTCGATGTATAATTCATGTATGTTGTGTACAGGTGGACATATCATTCAATATGAGCAGCGGTGTGAAGAGCGCAGAACTTATCAAACAGTACAAGGTGAGTCATCATGTCACTATTACATTCCACTGCTATGTCCAGTATGGCCTCACCCTATTCCAACCGCAATACATAATCCTCCGTCTTCTGCATCCAGTTTCATTCTGTTATATTTTTGAGGTCGTCTGTTCACCTAGTAGCTCGTACTTTACAGCCTTTAGCCTTTTTAGGGTTTCGTACAAACCCTTATAGGATCACTCCAGTGTCTGTCTGTCCGTCTGTCAAACTTTTTTTACTCAGCAATGGCTGAAGGTATCAACTTGAAACTCATACCAAATGTAGATCTACACGGTCCCTTGCTGCAAAAAATACAATCAACCTTTTACCTCTACGCATTTAAAAGATATAACCGAATTACGACCATTTTTAAGAATTTTCGACTTATGCTGGGGAATCAAAATTCACAGGGTACTTCCCGTTGCCCTAGAGCCTTGAAATTTGGCATAGACCAAGCCTATATAGTGCTGATATAGGGAAAAATCCAAAAACTTATAATTTGTCATCACATCACAAGAAAAAAGTGTTTATACTAATACCAACTTATGAAATTGCTGAAATGTAGGCGATTCCCTATATTAAGGTTTTTAATTTAGTTGGTGAGTTGTTTTGAGTATAATTAACTGATTATTTGAATGCAGTTACTTATGTTTATGTGTCTAGTATGTACGAAACCCTAAGTGTGCGAGTTTGCCTCGCTCTTGACAGGTTTTTTTTATATTAAAGATGATAAAGCTTGGGAGTAAGTTGCTCTGGAGCAATACATATTCTATATTGTAAAGTTTTTATTAGCATTGTAAGTATAATTGACATTTAATTTAAAAAAATATTAATTTAATTAAAAGCTCTGCTGAGTTTCTTAGGCCAGTTCTTCTCAGCAGATTGCGTCTTGAACCGGTGGTAGGGAAAAAAATTGGACATGTCATTGCACATAATTTTTCTGAAAAATTGTGTCTACTTGATTAAATGATTTTTCATTTCATTTGTTTTAATAAATTCCAAGTTGATAACATATATAGAAATGTAATTGTATATTAATAAATTATAACATATGAAGGCGGAAATTATACTAATGTTGAGTATATAAAAGCGAATGTCACGTTCCAGTACATGACCTTGACAATAACGACGTGATCAAACTGTACACTATGTTGTTGAGTTATATTGACATATTTTGCACTAATCTCTTCTCTTCTCCAGCCCATTTACGTCCCATTGTTGGGCACGGGCGTACTCCACTTTGGAGGGATTATGGACTACTGTGCCGCGCTGACCAGGCGTGTTGGCACAGGGTTTATTTTCGAGTTTTCCGTCTCTCACAGAGGATGTTATCTGTGTACAATATCCCTTAGCTGACTTTTACAGCACTCTTGGGAAGAGATGGGGTGGTGACACTTGTATTCTTAATCCGTCACCACACGGAATGCACTAATACAGGGAATCAATTTAAAAACAAGTAATTACAGAACAATATCACGTTACCGTGACCAGTCAGGAGACTGTGATTTTTACGATTATGGGACTTTGTGTGAATTGAATCATGTTTGTTAAATAGGATTATTTGTTTGTCATGAGGTTTTCTAAATTAAGGTTTGGTGCGTACCCTGACGTACCGGTGCTGGCGCCTAGTGCTTAGGGAAGCTCTCATTGTCTCTGTGAGAGAGAGACAAGCACTTGTCGAACGTTTGATAAGATGTACGTGTTCACTATAATATTGTGTTGTTTCATTAGTGCGGTGACAAATAAACGAACCATATACTTATATAAATGGAGTAGAGTTGTACTGATGTATTGTAGTATTCAACTGTAAGAGGTTTGTATGTATTGTTTATTTATAGGATAGATACCCTGTTCTCTCCCGACTGGTGATGGTCCTGAAGCAGTTCCTGCTGCAGCGTGACCTGAACGAGGTGTTCACGGGTGGCATCTCCTCGTACTCGTTGATTCTCATGTGCATCAGCTTCCTGCAACTCCACCCTCGACCGGAGAGGCTGCACCAGCCTCACAACCTGGGCGTGCTGCTCGTCGAGTTCTTCGAGTTGTACGGACGCAAGTTCAACTATGTGAAGACAGCCATACGTGTTAAGAATGGTGGATCATATGTGTCCAAGGATGAAATACAAAAGGTATTATAATTATAAACATACTAACTTAATACAATAATGTTATGTTTAGTATTTACTTGAAACAATTGTAGCTACAAATGAAACTGAAATTGTGAGTGTTGAACTCACGAAAGTTTAAATAGATGCTTGATACATTAACTTATAGACATGTCAAGTTGTGCTGTGTTTGTTGTAGGAGATGAACGACGGTCATCGTCCGTCTCTGTTGTGTATAGAGGACCCGCTCACTCCCGGGAACGATATAGGACGATCCAGCTACGGAGCTATACAAGTCAAACAGGTAATAACTTATAATATTACATATATATCGTATTGTTGCAATGTATGTATGGATCAGGTCGGAGATGTACAGACAAAGATCATATTCCAATAAAACTACTTTTTACAGCTAAGACCGTCAAGACAAGTCAAGTCAAGTAAGACAAGTCTCACCCATGACCGTGGTGACTGCAAAGTTTCCGAAAAGTTAGGCTATAAAATTAAAACAAATACACGCGTCTAATTCCGTAAAAAGTAGTATAATTTGAAAGGGCTCCCTCGGGTAGTTAGCTAGAAAGTAATAATAAATAATAAATAAATATATATTCAGGACATTTTACACAACGTCCTCTGGTCCCAAAGTAAGCTATATTTCTAGTAAAAAAAAGTAAAAGAAAGAAAAGAAAAAGAAAGAAAGTGATAGTAAATTACTCTGCACATACTTGTATTGTAACTAAACTTATAAAAAGAAACTTTAATAGGTCTGAAATCAGTAAATTCAGGAACAAACAATTTACTATAGGCAATTTTGCTAACTACAGCGTGATGTGAGGACTTGATTGATGCTTTCTGACGCTTACGGCCCTGCGAACACTATTTGAAAGATTGTTAATTTTAATAATATCTATCTTAATATGTAAAATGTAGTGTGAGATATAATATGTTAATATCTGTTTGTAACGTTGCAGGCATTCGACTACGGCTACATAATCCTGCAGCAGGCGGTGGGTGGTACCCTGGTGTCACGTGACAGTATCCTGGGCCGAGTGGTCAGGGTGACGGACCACGTGCTGCAGTACCGCCGCTGGGTCAGGGATACCTTCCACCCTTACTTCTTCCCCATCAGGAACAACAACAACAACAACACGCCCGTCACCGACAAACTGACCGCAGACGAACAACAACAAGACACGCTCACAGATAGTGAACAGGTAGTTTTAATATTCATTACTCAATATCTGTTATTAACATGGCAGTATGTATCAACTATCAATGTTTATTGCATTTCACACAAAACTATTGGATGGGTTGTAATGAAATTTTGTACATGTATTGTTTAAAGAATAGAATAATATAATGTGTTTAAATAAAACTACTTTTTACGGATTTAGTCGCGTATATTTGTTTTAGCTTTTGACCCGACGTTTCGGAGACTTTGCAGTCACCATGGTCACGGGTGATACTGAGCTGTAATGTGTCTTCTACGATCAGTTATTACATGGTTTACCCACATTCGATTTAATTTTACATTGACCATAAAAATCTTAAATTATCATATTACATTGTGCTCAGACTACAGAAAATTAATAACATTATTTTAGTTTCTAAATACATTAACAAAATTATAACAATATAAAGAAAATTTAAAACTATATAAAGGTAAAACATACATAATTTCATCTTACACTAAATTTTTTAATTATTATAGAGGTAGTATACAATATATCAAGCAAAACTAAGTTTATATACATACTTAAATACAATATTGCTTACATAATAACAAGGAATTTTAAAAAGAATTTTTGGTTTAAGATTTAAATTATTTATGTTAAAAATAAATACTTTTAATCTAAATCCGTAAAAAACTGGTCAAGTGCGAGTCGGACTCGCGCACGAAGGGTTCCGTACCATTATCTATGCAACATAAGGCAACGTTATTAGTATCGAGCAAGAAACGGTAAAAAAATCATGTTTGTTGTATGGGAGCCCCCTTAAATATTTATTTTATTTTATTTTTAGTATTTGTTGTTATAGCGGCAATAGAAATACATCATCTGTGAAAATTTCAACTCTAGCTATCACCGTCCTTGAGATACAGCCTGGTGACAGACGGACGGACAGCGAAGTCTCAGTAATAGGGTACCGATTTTACCCTTTGGGTACGGAACCCTAAAAAGTAGTTTTATATAAACTAATGATTCGCGCAAGTGTTAGAGAATATTAATATAATGTGTTATTTATATATCAACGAATACATGTAATTCAAGTGTCACTGTTAGATTGTCACATGTTTGATCAACTTGTTACGTAACTCCCAGGAGTGGTCGGACGGTGGTGGTGGTGCGGGCCGCAGCACGTCGCCCCCGCCGCTGTCCGCGCTGCAGTGCTCGTCGCCGACCCCGCGCCGCGTGTCCGCACATCAGAGCATCATCATACACCACATCACCAGCAACAACGACTACGTGCACGCGCACGCGCACGCCGTCAACAGAAACAACCGTACGTATATACTTGAACATGATGTTGATACCAGGGAGGCTGGCTGATGACTGGATGGTTTATAGACAACATATTTTGTATATTATTTATTATATTTTAAATCGTCGTGGCTAATCTGAATCGCTTCAAATGTACAATGAGAGTGAACATTTATTAGGATGTTATTTAGCACACGCCAGCAACTTCGTACGCGTGGAATTTGTAAAATAAACCCTAACAAATTATACTAAAAAGCTATTCTCTTGAACCACTTTGTTTAAAAAATCCGCATCAAAATCTGTTGCGTAGTTTTGAAAATTTAAGCTAACATGGGGACCGACATACAAAAACGACGACTTTGTCTTGTAATGAACAGGAGATTCAACAAAGTTAAGAGGTTAAGTTTTTGGCGCATCAGAATCGACCTCATTGTCTCTGTATAAGTTCAGGAGGTATACTAGTTGTGTGTATACAAGTATTGTTTATTTACAGGCGTCGTTCGTTACGGCGGAGGCGGTGGAGGAGGTGGTGCGGGGGGAGGTGGGGGAGGAGGAGTTGGTACTGGTGGTGAGGGAGGAGGCGGAGGTAATGGAGGTGGAGGTGGTGGAGCTCACCGGTCTGGTCGGTCCCAACGATCGTTCACATCGAAGCAGAGACGATACAGTTCACCAGGGGGAGCCACACACAGGTACAGGGGAAACAACTCGCAACAGAACAATACAGACAGACATCATAAGAAACAGAGGAGACAGTACACACCGCACACACAACGATGATACTGTCCTATAGTGAAACAGTGATATTGTGATATATAAACAGTGATACATAGTATTACAGAACGCTCATCATTTGATTAGTGCCAGCTCTAGTTGTTATTATGTTCACACAAACATCTATATTCTATAATAACTGCGTACCATCAGGCAAGACGTAAGCTTTTTCATCACCTTAGTAATATATAGAAAATAGCCAAAATTTAATTAGAACGAGGACAAACAAATCTTGTGTGTTTACATTATTGGCAAGAATACTGTTTGGACATAATTCTAAGTGCCAAATATTATGTTTACTTATAATATAACAATATTTTAACACTAATCAAAATGTGAGTTACACATTGTATTGCATAACAATTATATGTTAACATGAAATAGTTATTTGAAATAGATTTCAGTTGTATGCACTTGAATGAGCTAAACATTTGTTCATACAAAGTGAATTCTATAGAGAATAGATCGAAAACGCGTGTAAACGCCTGACAAAAGTGATAACTATGTGTGAAACTAGACAAACTTATGGTGTATGGCTTACTCTGATATAAAACGTATCACTTTAAAAAATTCAGGTAACATTTTTATATAAATAAATATTTATGGAGATTTCATGACGTCCTCTGGTCCCAAGATAAGCTTAATTGCTTGTTATAGGTAATTTTGTAATTATATGTTATTTAAAAATTGTATGTTAGTTGATTTAAAAGATATATAGTTGTAATACAATACAATGTAGTATGTAATATGAAGTAGTGTCACTATGTAGTGTTACTTGGACTATAATTAGCTAGTCAGTGTGGCTAGTGCCTCACATTACTTCATATATACGGTTATTATAAGTTATTTATTTATACACTTATATATTACATGTTCGTCTGTCTGTCCAACACTAGCTCTGATCACAAATACAGTGTTTAGAAGTGATAGACAAACACATATATTACCTGCATAACATTTTAATATGTATAATTTAACTGGCACTTAAATATAACCGAATCTCTGACTACCCTCACGGGATAAAAGGCGTGACGTTAATTGAAAAGTTTTTTTCAAGTTATGAGTTTTTCTTTCAGAATTTTGCTGTTAATTTTCTTATGAAGGTTTTAATTGGACAAATACTATAATGGCTGCTATAATAAATAATCATACATGTACACACAAACAATCATATTTACGTGTAATTGAGTGTTAATTAGACATATACAAAGTGTATATGTCTACTGTGTATGTGTCTTATTAACACTCATATTGTAAGAGTGTTAGTAATTATATCACTGATAATCTCTGTTATCATCTAATTACAAAACTAACTTTATAGTTAAGTGGAGAAGTCATAGTTATGGATTATAATAGTTACCAGAGTATATATAATTGTAAACATAACAATATGTTTAGTATATAACACAATACGGTCTCAAATAAAAACACTTTTTACGGATTTAGACGCTTATACTTGTTTTTAATTTTAGCCTGACGTTAATGGTCACTGTTAAATTATTATCAATTGCGGGTGAACCCAGTAACAACTTATCGCAGAGCACAGTTTACAGCTCAGTCCCACCCGTGACCATAGTGACTGAAAAGTCTCCGAAACGTCGGGGTAAACTTTAAAACAAATATTATCGTCTAAATCCGCAAAAAGTTGATTTTATTTAAATAAATGAGTCGCGCAAGTGTTACATAGTACAATATGGTCTCGTTATATACTTGTATATGTGGGTTGTTGTTTAGTTTAATAATTTAAATGATAATTCTTTACTTTGTGAGACGATGTTAATTATACAAAACTAGCTGTAACTTACAGTTTTACTTATGCTTACCGAAACTAATAATGTAAGGGTATAAAAAATAGTTATAGACCGATTCTCAGACTTGGCCAAATATGACCAAGGAGTATAAAATACATCTATTCAGTTAACTATATGCACACAAAATTCCATAAAAATAGGTGCATCTGTTTTGAAAGAGTTTGGTAACTGTCACCATGAGAAGAGAATTTAATGTTAAAGATATAAAATTTTCACAAAATGTTTAGAAATTGTTTTTTTAAACTTATAATTTGTGTTCATATACATATTCTTTAAATGCATATCAATTTATTTTTACAATTACACATAAATAATTGACAAGAATTCTGTAACATTTTTAGTACAAATAACTATTGTATTATTTAACATCTAAATGTGTGTGTTTCTATTGAGATGTAGAAAATATTTAAAAATGATTTACTTACAGTTAAGCCCTAGTCATATTGGGGGCGTAATGTTTTAAATCATGTGTTTGTTTTGATTATATCTTATTGACCAGACACACGACATTACTATATCTTGTACTAGATTTGTTATTATATTATAATACATATAACATTATGAGAAATAGACTTATAGTAGTCATAGCAACATGTCTTTTTCTTACACATTGTTCTGGTCGATATTGAGATCTGACCAGTTGGGGTTGACATATTATGTAATAATCATAAGCCCCAATTGGTAAATAACGAGAAAAAAAAAACAATCTGACTAGTGAAAACAGGCGTGAACTCGAACGGATTTTGAAAAAAATATTTACCTGTAAAAGACTCTGGGCACTTTATGATATTAGGGCCCTAATAATTACGGCCCCCCGGGCACGTTCTCATTGCGGTCTGTGGAATAGAAAAATAGATAATTTAAAAGTGTTCGACCACTTTTAACAAACTTACAAATTATGTGCTATACGTATACCGGACATCTGTCACATTATTTAGACGCTATTCACCTTACGAATGATTATGTATTAACGATATAACTTGCGTTTGATTCTGAAGAAAAATATTTCGTTGTCACAATATACATCACGACTATGTGTAATCACACTGCTTCGCCTGAAAATACACCAAAATGTACATTTTCTATGAGTCAATCCAGTGCTAAAGTAGAATAATATAATTCTTTAGTTCAAAATTTTCATGAAATCAATGTTGGTTGCCTTTGAATAAAATATAACATAAATAATGAACTTTAAATAATGTGTATAATATGTATTATAGCTATCTGTATAGTTGTAATAGATGATAGAGGTGTAATGTGTAAGTCATAAATCTGCCTTGATGTGAACACCACGTGACAATTTGATCTCTCATTTGTAAATTATTTCTATAAAGGTATGATAATATTCTGTCTAATAACTATGATGTGTAGATGAGAATAAATAGTTGAGAACAACTCATTTGTAATGTAAGTTAACTAGATGTAGCGCACTACATCTAGCGCATCTAACCAGTGACTAGTTTGTGTCATGTCGTTATACACTTTAGACAGATACACAGTCTAAAACAAATAAAAACCTAGACAACAGAATGTCTTGCACTTATACTTTTATTTTCAATTTAACTACATTAATTCACGGAATTGAGAAATAAAGGCTATTTTTCTAAAATTCAGTTTCCATGCTGTGTTAAAAACATTCAGATTATTATCACATTACCGTTAATGTCTTTTTAAGCAAAACAATATTGTGAAAGCAGCAATCTTAGTGGTTAATGTTGTAACTAGCTATTTAGCTAGGAGTTTAGTGGTGTCGTTTTTAGTAAAAACACTGACAATAATTTAGTCTGCTGCTGTCCAAGACGTAACATTAGTTTGTCTGTGACATGACAAGTTAATATTTTGACATATGTCAAGTTTCCCCGTGAGCATTCTAGATGGCGTTGGTTGATCTGTTAAAAGTCGCAAACGTTTTGTTCCAAATGTATACATTTGAATGCAATTAATTTTATGATTAAATGTCTCGCTCTGAGCTACTGTCTTTCATTCATTATTGATCGCAAGCTCTTGGGTATAAATTTTGTACCTAAAGTGTACAAAAGGTCCTTACGAGTCGGATAGCATTTTTGAGGAAACACAGGTCGGAATAGTGTTGGTAATCGCACTATTGGATTCCTGGAAGGGTTGCTGGTGGTGCTGGTGTATAAGAAATCGATAGAAGATCTACAGCGACTGAAATATCAAGTGACAGGTGTCAGCATCAAGTGACAGGTGTCAGCATCAAGTGACAGGTGTCAGCATCAAGTGACAGGTGTCAGTATCAACTGACAGGAGTCAGTGTCAAGTGAATAGTGTTGTGCCAAAGGATACTGGATAAACTGTGAGTAGTATCATTGATTACACTGTGCTAAGTATAGAGCAGAGAGAATAGAATCTTAAATTTAAAGTTAATGCATGGACTTAGAGAAATTTGTGTTGCCTAGACTTGGGACTTAGAATAGTTTTAAGAAAAACGACCAGACGTCGAATCTATGCCGGTTTTCTGAGCGATTTAAAGGCAACAAAAACACTTAGAAAAATTTACTCTATACGGCACTTAGCAGAATTCTGCTTACACGACACTTAGAAGAATTTTGTTCATACGGCACATAGAAAAATCACTACACGACACTTAGAATTTGGTCAGTCGATTCTTTAGATATTTGCACCGTTAGCCAACAGTCAAAAACTAATAGACAGTCACGTAATCAAGTAGTTAGTAAACAAGATGGAGAAGGAACTAAGAAGGTTGAAGGAGGTAAAAGGACAGATTGAGAAAGGGTTCACAAATTTTAAAAAGTCCCCAAAGGAACGTATCTCAAACGTTTATTTAGACACCAGATTGGAGATATTGGAGAACCAATTTAAGAACTTTTTATCCAAGTACGAGTTAATAGTCGGCGAGTACGAGCCCGAAGAATTGTTCACGCATTTCCAAGAGGACGTTTATGATAGAGTTTATGAAACTTATTTAAACTATAAAGTAGAACTTAAAAATGCAATGTCTATTTTACAATCTCATAGTTCAAACAAGGAAACTTCTGAGGTCTCACCTGATAACATATTAAGATTGCCTAAAATAAGTTTACCTACCTTCAGTGGTAAATACAACGAATGGACATCGTTTAGAGATTTGTTTATATCTTTAATACACAATAATAAAAAACTGGACGATGTACAACGTCTTCATTATTTAAAAACGCAATTGTTAGGTGAGGCTGAGCAGTTAATAAAACATGTTCCTATAACCGATACTAATTATAGTAAGTGTTGGCAGATGTTAGAAAATCGATTTAACAATAAAAAATTTATGTCATCTTGTATTCTTAAAAGATTGTTTAGTCAACGGAACATAATTGTCGAGTCTTCAAGCGCCCTTAAGGAACTTATTGATGTAACTAGTGATTGTTTGCATGAACTCACCAATATTGGCATTGATGTTAGCACATGGGACGTTATTATTATTTATGTAGTAAGTTTGAAGTTGGACTTAGAATCACGGAAGCAGTGGGAGCTGCATGTTGGACAATCATCCGAGGATTTACCATCGTTCAAACAATTTCGCGAGTTTTTAGAAACGCGTTTTAGGGCTTTAGAGTTCATTGAACCGAATTCTAACACCAGAAACTTTTGAAGTTATTGTTTGCAGTGGATGCAGCGAAATAAAACGGTTTTGTAAACGGAATATTGTGTATTTTATTTTAATTTAAGACACAGTACAAATATGGACGTTGTCGCCATGACCGGCTTAGCGAGAGTTAGTTGCCATACATAAAACAAAAGTCTGCTACCAAAAAAAAACCAAATTACAAATATAAATGTTGCCACTTTATATAACATTATTCAATACACCCCCTCAACATTATATTTTAATTTATAAAATTTTAATTTTACCATTAAACATATTTAAAACCTTTATTTTGTACTACACCCCCTTAAGATAAATTCTGAGATACATCCCCTTAACAAACTTTGTAATGCATCCCCTTAATAACATAAACATAACCTCTAACCAAATATGCAGAGCCCTGAATATTATACTCTTAAGTATTAACAAAACTTAGGCACACTAAAACATTCTTCACATACACAAGATACCTTAAATACTAACTCAGCACTATCCTATGCATGTACACATTTTAACAAACTTATGACAATATCATATCCCTAAGCTTAACAAAAAGTATTTTTCCTAAGGGTTTGGTAAACAAATCGGCTACATTGTTATTACTACAAACAAATGTAATTTTAACTAAACCTGTTGATAGATTTTCTACAATGTACTGATACTTGATATCTATGTGTTTCAATCTTTTATTACTGTCATTGTTCTGTGCTATATTAATCACACTTTGATTGTCTTCAAATATTTCAAAATCTACATTATCATATCCAAAATCTCTAAGTAGCTTTTTTAAATAAGAACCTTCCATAATACTCATACTCAAAGCTACATATTCTGCTTCACAAGATGACAGTGTTACACAAGACTGTTTCTTACTGTACCAAGAAACTGGACAGTTAAAAATATAAAATATTTGACCTGAGGTTGACTTCCGGTCTACAACATCACCGGCCCAGTCTGCATCACTGTAACCTTGCAATTTACATACATTTTTGCTTTCATTATCATATTTGTATGTTAAAGATAAATCAATAGTACCCTTTATGTATCTTAATATCCTCTTCAAACATTTGAACAAAGCTACACTAGCACAATGCACATATCTACTAAGAAATCCTACTGCTACAGATAAGTCTGGTCTAGTACAAGTAGCATACAAAAGACTACCTACTAAACTTCTACAGACTTTTTCTATTTCAACACTTTCACTTATATCTCTCTGTAATAATTCAAAATTGAAGTTTTGTTCTATTGGAGTACACACAGTTTTACAATTTGACATTTGATATAAATCCAACAACTTTAATAAATATCCTTTCTGATTAATTACAGTTACACAATTTTTAACATCTTGTTTTATATTTATTCCCAAATAATTACTTGCTAGACCCAAATCTTTCATTTTAAAGTTTTTACTTATTGAATTTTTAAAGTCATTTACTTGGTTTTTATTACTACCAAAGTACAACAAGTCATCCACAAATAATAACACATAAATGTAATCATTTCCAATATGTTTGAAATATAAACATGGGTCATTCTTTGATCTTAAGAAATTTTCATTTGACATGAAACTATTAAACTTTGCATTCCAGTATTTAGGAGATTTTTTAAGACCATAGATTGACTTATTCAATTTGCATACCTTATTTCCTGGTAATCTCATAAAAACTGTCTCATTGATGTCTCCATAAAGAAATGCCCCAGTAACGTCCATTTGGTACACTGGTTGTCTTTTCTGTATAGCTACAGCCATCATGGCTTTGAAGGTAGTTAACTTGGCAACAGGTGAGTATGTCTGGTCATCACAGTTCTTCTGCTGGAATCCTCGGGCTACTAAGCGAGCTTTATACAAAGCTTTTCCTTCTGCCTCCTTGACTTTGAATACCCACTTGCTACTTACTATGTTTTCTCCATCAGGAACTTCTGTCACCTCCTCCCATGTATTATTTTCCTCCAGTGTCTTCAACTCCTTGTTTATGGCTTCTTCCCACTTATTTTTATCTGGTCTTTTCATAGCTTCTTCGTAGGAAATAGGTTCATCACAGCAGTAACTCAGGAACATGTTTTCTTGTCCTTGTACATAGTCCTTAAACCAGCTTGGCTGTTTTCTCGTCCTTCTAGGTCTTTCTGTTACCTCTTCGGACTGTCCTGAAGTTTCTGGAGTTTCCTGTGAATTTTCTTGTTCTTCTTCTACATCTTCCTCTATATCTTCTTCTAATATTGACTGCTCATAAAAGGAGTGCATGGAGTCCTGTTCATTTTCTCTTTCTATTATTTCATGGTTCTCTGTGTCTTCATACTGGCTTTCTTGTTCTTCTGAAACTTGTGCTGTCTCTTCTTGACTGTCAAAATCTACGTGATATTCCTTTCCTTGTCTTCTGTTTCTTTCTTTGTTTTCTATAGACTGCTTTATAAATACAACGTCTCTCTTGGTTTCTACTTTGTTTCTTTCTGGAAAATATATTCTGTATCCTTTTGTATTTTCTCCATATCCCATGAAATGGCCAAATTCTGCTTTGCTATCAAACTTCAATCGTTTTTGATCAGGAATATGTACTGATACTTGACTACCGAAGACTTGAAGGTTGTTGACATCAAAATCTTTGTTCCACCAAAGTTCATATGGTGTATTGTCTTTTACTCGACTCGGACCGGTTCTGTTTATGACGTAGACAGCTGTATTAATCGCTTCTGCCCACAAGTTCTTATTTAGGCCGCTCTCTAGTAGCATTGTTCGTGCTGACTCAACCACTGTCCTCATCTCACGCTCTACACAACCATTCTGTTGTGGAGTGTATGCCACACTTCTTTGGTGTTGTATCCCATATGACTTTAGCAAGTTTTCCATTTCTTTACTAATAAATTCTTTCGCGTTATCACTTCTAATGTATTTTACTATGTGACCGGGGTTAACTTGAACTTCTTTCAAATACTGTTTTAAACATTCTATTGACTGTCCTTTATTCTTCAGAAAATACACCTTTCTATATTTAGAATAATCGTCTTTGATGAGTAGAAAGAACTTAGCCCCTCCTAGTGAAGTTTCTTCCATTGGACCTCCAATGTCAATATGTATAACCTCTCCTGGTTTCGTTGCCCTCTGGGTACTGGATGGGAAGGGGAACTTATGTTGTTTTCCTTTCAAACATGGTAAACAGGTTTCTTCTTCACTATTTTCAAACTTTATATCCTGTTTTATCAAGATGCTTTTCACTTGATTTATGTCTTGGTGACCTAATTTTGCATGCCATTCCCTCAGATCTGACATCACTTTTCCAACCATGGCACTAGTGTCTTGCTGTCTGAATAACATTCTGTACATTTTTCCATGTTTCTTGGCTACAGCATGCACACTGTTGTTTTTGATAAACTGACACTCAGTGGCAGTTGACTCCAGCTTGTAACCTTTGTCCAGTGCAGTACTCATAGAAAATAAGTTTGCCTTGAGGCTCGGCACATACAACACATTGTTTATCAATGTTTTAATCCATTTTTCACCATCATATGCCTCAAGGTCAATGTCACCATAACCTAAAGCTTGTATTATTGTCCCATCCCCAATAACAACGTCTATTGGCACTAACAACTTTTTATAATTTATGAAGCTGTCCATTGTAAAGCTCATATGCTCAGAAGCACCACTGTCTAAGAACCATTCATTGTTTACACTTCTTGATGTAAGTCCACACACTGACATGACAAATGCGTTTTGTTTTATATCTGTTTTTTCTTGTTTATTGTCCTTATTAAACCAACACTTTTCTTTTGTATGTCCCCGTTTTTTACAATAATTACAAAATGGAATATTTTCAGTTTTGCCACTTTTGTTGTTTCTGGCTTTACAGTCTTTTTTGTAGTGGCCTACCTTACCACATTTAAAGCATTTTCTATTTTTAGAATCCGTTTTAAACGCTGTGGAACTACTGTTTTCACCTTCTTGGTATAATTTATTCCGTTGTTGTTCTATGATGAGCCTTGCTGTCAACTCCGACAGATTTTGTTTTTCAGATGGGACAGAGTCCCATGCGGAGACAAAGTGTCTGAATTTATCACCTAAAGAACTAATTATTTTTGTGACAATCATATTTTCTGCAATTTCTCCTTTTGCTTGTTTAATTTGTGTTGCAATTGCCTCGACCTTTGCAATGAATGTTGACACATCCTCCGAACTGTTATACTTTTCTTCGAAAAAAATGCTGCTGCAGTATGTGCAGTGACACATCAGATTTTGGCTCATATATTACATTTAATTTATCCCATATTGCTTTTGCAGTTTCACAGTTTTGCACCTGCAGCATAGCTGTGTTACCTAGCCTGCTCACGATGACTCCTTGGGCCTTCGCATCTAGCCTTTTCCACGTGGCTAACTTTGTGTCGTCATTTTCTGGACATTTGGATGAGCCATCCACCAACTCGTAGACATTTACCGCCTTCAGTATGACTTTAACTTGAAATTTCCATGTATGCCAATTACCGGCATTTTCCAACAACAGGCGATTGTTAGACGCCCCAAAAATATCGCCCTCGCCGTCCATTTTGTTGTACCGACGCCACTGCTTGACCGCAGAACCACACCGCCGTTTTACCACAGCTGCTATGCTACACGATAATTCCTTTATTTCGCTGCGGGCTGCTGGGCCCAGAACCTTTTGAAGTTATTGTTTGCAGTGGATGCAGCGAAATAAAACGGTTTTGTAAACGGAATATTGTGTATTTTATTTTAATTTAAGACACAGTACAAATATGGACGTTGTCGCCATGACCGGCTTAGCGAGAGTTAGTTGCCATACATAAAACAAAAGTCTGCTACCAAAAAAAAACCAAATTACAAATATAAATGTTGCCACTTTATATAACATTATTCAATAGAAACAAAAGTAGTTCTAGCGTTCACGCCAAGGTTATGCATAGCGTCGTTAATACCAAATGTCAGTATTGTTCTGAAAGTCACAAGCTGTTTAATTGCAAGAAGTTTTCTAGTGAGGACGTTGAAAAACGTCGTAATATTGCACAGTCTTTGGGTGTGTGTTATAATTGTCTTGGTAATGGCCACACCTCTAAGTTCTGTCGTGTATCTTCAAGATGCCACCTATGCCAGCGAAAACATCATAGTTTATTGCACCCCAAGAGTCTTAATGTCACACATGAAAGTACTTCAGAGACCCCACCATCTAGTGTGAGTTCAAATATAGCAACCCATCTTGTGAATAGACAAGCACAAGGTCAAGTTTTGTTGGCCACCGCTTTGATAAAGGTCAAGGCTTTTGATGGGTCGTCTCAAATATTGAGAGCGTTGTTGGATCAAGGATCGCAGGCATCCTTTATAACTGAATCAGCTGCACAGTTACTTCGACTGAAGAAGGTAGTATCCAAAACTACCATTGCAGGAGTTGGAGGAGGTCATGGCAAATTAGTCTCTAGACATGCTGTTGATGTCAACATAAATTCATTGCATGACCCTTCCTTTTCCCTAGTGGTAACTGCGCATGTATTGAATTCACTGACTTCAGTAATGCCAAGTAAAAGAATTAATATTCAGGACTGGCCAGAAATCTACAACCTGAATTTAGCGGATCGAAAATTCTTTATGCCTAATAAAATTGATATTTTATTGGGAGCTGAAACATATAGCCGTATCTTAAAGGCAGGTTTAATTAAGAGCTCTACTGGCTCTCTGGTTGCACAAGACACGCATTTAGGCTGGATTGTGTCAGGCCATGTTAGTCAAGCCGAAAATTCGGTTAATTCACATAATACTGTAGCATCTATGCATGCTCATGTTGTGGAGAATGCAATGTTGAAACGTTTGTGGGAACTGGATTCGGAACCAGTTCTTGCTAAACAACCTTTCACACCCGAAGAGCAGGCATGTGAGGAGTTTTATGCAGCCACAACAACAAGGGAGTATAACGGACGATATATTGTAAAATTACCATTCCGTTTCCAAGATCCCCCTTGTGTGTATGGTAATTTTAAAAATATAGCAGTAAAAAGATTGCTTGCATTGGAACGAAGATTGGCTAAGGATAGTAAATTAAAACAACAGTACTCAGAAGTGATGAAAGAATATTTATTGTTAGGCCATTTAGAGAAAGTTACAGACGATTCAGATAAGAACAAGGATGGTGTAGTTTATTTGCCTCATCATGCGGTCGTGAGAGAAGATAAACTAACGACCAAAGCAAGAGTAGTGTATGACGCATCATGTAAAGGAACCAATGGGGTTTCTTTAAATGACACCTTAATGGTAGGACCTACTCTCCAAGCAGATTTAAGACATATTGTTATGAGATGGCGAGAGCATCCAATATGTCTAGCGGCAGACGTAGTAAAAATGTACCGTCAAGTAAAGGTAGTGCGGCCTGATACAGATTTCCAAAGAATAGTCTGGAGAGAAGATCCTAGCAAAGAGATCGAGGATTTTCGTTTGTTAACGGTCACGTTCGGGACCTCATGCGCTCCTTATTTAGCAGTCAGGTCTTTGCAACAAGTTGCTTGCGATGAAGGTGAGGCGTATCCAATGGCTGCCGATAAGGTGATGACGGACTTCTACGTTGATGATCTGATGAGTGGTTGCCAATCTGAAACAGAAGTAAAAATAATATACAGTCAAATGAATAACCTGTTAAAGAAAGGAGGATTTGAGCTACAGAAATGGACAAGCAACAGGATGGATTTATTGGATGAGTTGAAGGAATATTCAGGTAACGATTTGGAAATAAAAACGGATGAGGTTACTAAGGTTTTAGGGCTTAAGTGGAATCGTAATACGGATGAATTTGATTACTCTGTTAAGATGCCACCACCTGCTACAGTTGAAACAAAAAGAACAGTGATATCAGAAATATCTCGATTGTATGACCCCTTAGGCTGGATAGCGCCATGCATCATTATCTCGAAGGTTTTTATTCAAAGGTTATGGATAGCAGGTATAGATTGGGATCAAGAACTGCCACCAGACCTCTTACTAGAGTGGAGAAACTTTCGAAATCAGATGGAAGAACTAGTGAATTTTCACATTCCCAGGTGGATAGGCAGAAGAGAAGATAACAGACTTGTAGAACTGCATGGGTTTAGTGACGCATCGAATGTGGCTTATGCAGCAGTAGTTTATAGCCGCGTTATTGACTCCGAAGGTACTATTCATACCAATCTCATCGCAGCAAAAACGAAAGTTGCTCCAATAAAGCAAATATCCATACCTCGCTTGGAACTATGTGGCTCAGTGTTAGTAGCAAAACTACTAACAGAAGTTGCCAATGTAATGAAGATTGAAAGGTCCAACATACACGCCTGGACAGATTCCTCCGTTGTGCTGGGATGGCTAAATGACCATCCAAGTCGTTGGAAGACCTTTGTAGCCAATCGAACTTCCGAGATCCTGACGTTGTTAGATAATACACAGTGGGCTCATGTTCAGTCAAAAGACAACCCAGCAGACCTTGCATCGCGCGGAACGACCGCAGACAAGTTGCTTGAATGCGATCTTTGGAGGGTGGGACCAAGTTGGTTAAGAAGCGATACAATAGCATACACAAAACCTTATGCACTCAAGACCAAAGAGGAACGGAAGGTAGTTAATGTTCATACAACGCATCCATCACCCGAATTTGATCTCACTTGGGGTAGCCGATTTTCATCGCTGAGGAGATTGGTGAGAGTGGTAGCATGGTGTAGGAGATTTCTACATGCAAAGGAGCGTCGCAAAAATAATATTAAACTGCCACCTTACCTTACAGCTTCAGAAATTCGCGATGCTTTGGATATCTGCGTTAGACAAAGCCAGCAGGAACATTTTCCTGGAGAGATAGCCGCCCTGAAAAATAAAAGAACATTAAATAAGAAGAGTTCCCTACATCAGTTTAATGTTTTTATTGATAAAAACAATGTGTTGCGTATTGGAGGTAGACTTCGTCACTCTCAACTACAGTTTAGTGAAAAACACCCTATTGTTATTGCTCGTGAATCTGATTTGGCTAAGTTAATTGTAGCTGATGCCCATGAAAGAACATTTCATGGAGGACAACAACTTGTTCTTAACTTCATACAAGCCAGGTACTGGATCGGCCGTGTTAAAAATTTGGTCCGAGTACATATAAGAAATTGTGTTCCGTGTATACGATATAGCGAAGCCACGAAACACCAGATAATGGGGGAACTCCCAGAATGCCGGCTGACACCAAGCAAGCCATTTCTTTGTTCTGGAGTAGACTACGCGGGGCCTATTAACCTGAGGTATGCTAAGGGACGTGGTCAGCGGTCATATAAAGCATACATTTGTTTGTTTGTGTGTATGGCCACGCGTGCTGTGCACCTCGAAGCTGTTTCAGACTTGACTACGGAAGGGTTTTTAGCGGCCTTCAAACGTTTTGTCGCCAGACGGGGCCATTGTCGTCAGGTTTGGAGCGACAATGGAACCAATTTCGTCGGAGCAGCCAAGGAATTGAGATTTCTATTCAATCAAGAGAATTCGGTTTTCCAAGAGATTGCAAAGGCTCTTGCAGATTCGCGAACGGAGTGGCACTTTATCCCTCCTCATGCTCCAAATCATGGTGGTTTGTGGGAAGCAGGCATAAAAAGTGTGAAACATCACTTAAAACGTACAATTGGAGATTCAACACTTACATTTGAAGAGATGTCTACTGTCTTATCGCAAATCGAAGCATGTCTCAATTCTCGCCCGTTGTCTCAGGGCAGTAGTGATCCTAACGATCCTGCTCCTCTAACCCCGGGGCACTTTCTGGTTGGCCAAGCATTAGTGGTGCCACCTGACCTAAATTTTGATGAGTCTAATGTAAGTACTTTACGTAGGTGGCAATTGACGCAACGCATGGTACAAGGGTTCTGGCATAGGTGGAAGAACGAATATCTTACACAATTCTTTCAAAGGCATAAGTGGGCTGTTCGAACTACAGATTTTAAAGTCAACGATGTAGTTTTAATTAAGGAAGACAACTTACCTCCTGCAAAGTGGTTGTACGGTAGAATTGTCGAAGTACATCCCGGAAAGGACAATGTAACCCGTGTTGTCACTATGCGCTGTAAAGGCACTACGTTAAAACGTCCAACTTCAAAGTTATGTTTGTTGCCCGTTGCTCAATAGTCACGGACAAGGTTGTTATATTTTCTGTAATTGTTTTTTTATATATTTTCTTTGTGATTTTGTGTATTTTTTGTTGATTTTATGTTTCATGTTTATTTGTTTTGAATGTAATTATTTTGGTTTAGTGTCAAGATTTGCAATGTTTAGCACTTGTTTAGTTTGTTCATGGTGGGCGGTTAGTGAAAGGATAAACCTTTGGTGGGCGGTATGTCCAAGACGTAACATTAGTTTGTCTGTGACATGACAAGTTAATATTTTGACATATGTCAAGTTTCCCCGTGAGCATTCTAGATGGCGTTGGTTGATCTGTTAAAAGTCGCAAACGTTTTGTTCCAAATGTATACATTTGAATGCAATTAATTTTATGATTAAATGTCTCGCTCTGAGCTACTGTCTTTCATTCATTATTGATCGCAAGCTCTTGGGTATAAATTTTGTACCTAAAGTGTACAGCTGCGTTAGAGTCCATGCACGTAGTCGAGGAGCCTCAAATGACGAGAGATTTCACCATAAAACAAAATTTTCCGCAGTTACAGACAACATTAAGTGATTTTTGGTTCAAACTCCAAAATAAAATAGAGATTTAAAACCTTTCTTAAAAATAAATTTCTGTAACTGTTCTATCTATTTTTGTAGTATTTTAGTGACAATTTTGGAATAGAAACATTATAATGTGATAAAATAAAATTAGTTTTTGGAGGAGACATTTCATATTGGTTCACATTGTCTCCCGTGTTCTTTGTTCATATTAATTGAATTAAGCGATTCACAGAATTATATTGATACATGTTTGTAGCGTTTTGTACAACAGAACATCAAAGGCTATCAATTACATTTTATTAATAGATCAATAGGTTTATTGTTGGTTGAGTTACAAAGACGTGTGTAACTAAATACACCTCATATTGATTGTTTACAAGCTCAAATTTAATGATAATCTGTTAGTGTATTGTACTGTCATATAACCCAACTTCATAACAATTTATTTGTTACAAGTATAGATAGATGGGAACTGATGTTTTGTCTACAATATCGTGCAGAAAGAACGGACTACTACTAATTTGTTAAAATCTATCATTTTCTCTCTTATAAATTTTATCTCAGCACTTCGATTGATTTAATCATTTAATGTAATAACGTCATATCTCGATATTGTACTTGTTTACATGTAGTGGTAAGACAGTGATGAGTTGTGTTATGTTAATAATTAAATTATTTATTGTGTTTAATATAAGTGTAGCAGGTACCTATGTCTATGTATGTTACACTGAATAATGACTGACTATCGTCAACGTAAACATGTAAACAATTAAGTTTAAATATGTAAAACTGGTTAAAATCTTCTGTAAATCACTTGTCGGGACGCAGTAATGTTCTATGAGTGAGTTTTTCATTATAATTATCTAATAAATATTAGCTTCTCACAGACGTAGATATATGTATGTATAACTATGACTACACCGTACTATTTTATGTGCCTAACATAAAAAGTATTTGAATCGTAGCAGATGGCGCTTTATGGTCTGTCAACCCCCATACGTTATATTATTGATGATTTTAAGTGTTGTAAGTCAGATCTGTTTGAATGTATTTGTTAATTTATTTTCAGAATATTGCAAAATTAATGTGAGCGTTAGTGTAGGTGACACGGATAAATAATAGTCCAGTTTTAAGCAGTTTAATAATGTAATAGTACCTACATATATATACAATAGACATGTACAAATAACTTGATATATACCTAATGTGAAATTGTGATATATTTAGCTATTCAAACTGAACATAACATATTGTAACTACGTCTGTTATATAGGCATAATCACTTCTTAGTTTATATATAATTACTAACTGACCCGGCAAACGTTGTTTTGCCATACTAAAAAAAAAATGTTTGAAAAATAGATGTTGGCCGATTCTCAGACCTACTGAATATGTCTCTACATGTAAAATTTCATAAAAATCGGTCAAGCCGTTTCGGAGGAGTACGGTAACTAACACTGTGACACGGGAATTTTATATATAAGAAGATATATGGTGATTACTAAACTCGTGTTATTTTCATAGTTTAACGAGACCAGCCATTTTGTATAATAAAACAACAATAAGACTACAATAGGAAATGAAAAAAAAAAGAAATCCATGGAGTTTCTTGTCTGCTCTTCTCCATAGGGATCCGCGTTTGGAACAGACACCTAGTTTCTGACGTTTCAAAAGAGCTTGTAAAACATGCCAACTTGAAATAAAATTTTTGACTTTGACTTGACAAAAAAATTAAAAAAAAGATTCATATATGAACATAATGAAATGTATAATTGCAAGTAAATATTGTGTTGTATGATTGCAGTGTTGTGTGTGGGTAGTTGTTGTTGTGTTGTTATCACAGTACAAGTCTTTCCATAACTCACACAACACTTGTATTCACTGTAACTGTGATAACTGACACTATCACTTGGGCTATCACTAGCTATGTTCGGACACCTCCTTTATATCACTTTTCTTGTAAAATCTCGTTGTCTTTTCGTTTCAAGCCTTATTTCATGTATGGTATTAAAAATGTCATGAATAGCTTCCTCCATTGTTGGAGTTAGTATAGTCGTTCAATATTAGCGAACTATATTGATAAGTTGCATTTGATTGTTTAAAAGTAAACATAATTAGAGGATGCGCCCTACAACCTGCATTTAACAGACATGTGACAACACACACACACACAGAGGAATAGAGGTTTTGTATAATATGTGCGTAACCCTAAGTTATATAGATATACATTGTACATAGAAACGTTGTACATAGCATGTAAATACATCCAAGATATTATATATTTAATATTATTACAAATTTGAATTAAAAAGTTTTCAAAAAATAAATTATTAAAAAAATACAAAAAAATAATCTTAAAATAAAGACATACAGTGAGTATGAAGTGGAAAAGCGAGTTTGAGTTTTATTTAGTCCAGCTCCCCCCCCCGCCCCTCTATCAATACTAATATTATAAAGCTGAAGAGTTTGTTTGTTTGAACGCGCGATCATCTCAGGAACCACTAGTCCTATTTGAAAAATTCTTTCAGTGTTGGACTGCACATTTTTATCGAGGACGGCTATAGATAACATCCCTCTGCGACCAATAGGAGCGAAGGATCTGTAAAAAATGTTGCAAAAACGGAGAAAACTTCATTGTATGCGTAGTCGCGGGCAACAGTTAGTTTTGCAATAAAGTTATTAAACGAGGTTAAATAATAAAATAACCTGAATAAACTAGCTCACGATCATAATCAGCGGAACATGTCCATGAATCACGCTTAGCGCATACATCTTCGTTGTTATTATAATACTAGCTGTTGCCCTCGACTCCGTCCGCGTAAAATTTAGGAAGTTTACCCCGTTTTTGCATCATTTTTAACTACTGCTTTAGTGAGAGTATTATAAACGTAAGAGTAAACAAATATTATAATCAGAATGCTCCGAACTGCTAAGCTATCAGGAGTTATTGTGAGTCAACCATAAAATATAGATATGTGCTGTTGTAGGATATTTTTTAGACAATTTTATGTAGAATATTTTCTATGTAACTTTAACCATTAAGAGGATACCAAAATAGCTTCGTGCATTTTTCTATGTACGAAGTTTTCATTGTTTCTTTAGATTGACTGGCTAGAGCTCAAATTTTTAAGTATATGTTTTTTCAATATATGATCTAGGATCGCATAAAGTCAGAAACGCGATTGAAAAAAGTTTTTACGATAGAAAATCTTAGCGAAACAACTTCTCTAATTTTTTAATTTTTTCATTTGTCGGTCTATGATCGCGTATTAACTAATGAAATAACTTTAAAAACATAAGTAACTATTATATATAGAAACACGTAAATCAGAATTAAAATATATTTAGTAGATTTTGAGTAAACAAAAAAAATATCCCTAATTCTTCATTTTCTATACCTACTAGCTGTGTTAAATATGTACATGTTGACGATAATATTGATGTAGGCCCTTAAGGCTGCACACGCGATGGAAGCTTAGAAAATGGAGTAACCTCCCGTTTTCCCAACATTTCCCTTCACTACTCTGCTCCTATTGATTGTAGCGTGATAGAAAGTATACTATAACCTGCCCAGGAGTATGAAGAATATTTGTACCAAGTTTCATTAAAATCCGTCGAGTAGTTTTTGTTTCTATAAGGAACATACAGACGGACAGACAGACAAAAATTTTACTGATTGCATTTTTGGAATCAGTATCGATCACTAATCAATCACCCCCTGATAGTTATTTTGAAAATATATTTCATGTACAGAATTGACCTCTCTACAGATTTATTATAAGTATAGATGAATTCGTACAGTGGGCGATCACTGATTTACGGGTTTATAATTAGTCGTTTGGCTACAGCCACGCGTAGCTAGTAGTAGTAGTGTGTACACTAGGTACATACGTGGTAGCTACTGTAGTTACGTGTACTATACACGTAACTACAGTGGTTACCACGTAGGTAGGTATGTATACACAAAAATGCAATAATATTAGATAGTATTCATAACTTTGATAATTATAGAAACTATACCTTAACCTACTGTCTAAAAATAATTTACACGTAGAACTACCTACGCTATATCAATTTTCTTAGAAGATGGAGCGCCAGTATTTATATTTGTGTATGTTTCTTTTTAACTATTGGAGATTTATGTCACCGCTTTTTTAAAATATACATTACAAATGAATTCGTGTATCGTTTTTATGTGCACGTTATAGAAGCAAGAACACTTTAATTAAAACGAGCTGTGAACTGAAGGAGCTCGCTGCTCACTTGTTTACTGCCAATTATAATGTCGGTCGGTGAGCGGGCGACGACTCGTTACTGGTTGTGTTCATATTAGTCCAGTCGTGGGAGCCAAAAAAAGATAGGTGCATGGATGTGGCTTGATGTACAGAACTTTTTTTTTCTAATTGGTCCGAAAAAATTTACAGAATCCGAAAATCAACCTGCTGCGTGGGGAAAATAATGGGAAGTTTGTTTAAATAAACGGAAACTGCAAAATGACTGATTTTGACTTGAAAAATCCGTTGTAACTTGAAAAGTAAGCCTCGGACGAAGAAATATCACTGATTCTTTTTTGTTTATTTTCAAATTTTCTACTCGGTCAATGTATTGGTAAATTAAAAATAAAAATTGGTCAAGTGCGAGTCGGACTCGCGCACGAAGGGTTCCGTACCATTATCTATGCAACATAAGGCAACGTTATTAGTATCGAGCAAGAAACGGTAAAAAAATCATGTTTGTTGTATGGGAGCCCCCCTTAAATATTTATTTTATTTTATTTTTAGTATTTGTTGTTATAGCGGCAATAGAAATACATCATCTGTGAAAATTTCAACTGTCTAGCTATCACCGTTCTTGAGATACTGGGTACGGAACCCTAAAAATCATGTTTGTTGTATGGGAGCCCCCCTTAAATATTTATTTTATTTTATTTTTAGTATTTGTTGTTATAGCGGCAATAGAAATACATCATCTGTGAAAATTTCAACTGTCTAGCTATCACCGTTCTTGAGATACTGGGTACAGAACCCTAAAAATCATGTTTGTTGTATGGGAGCCCCCCTTAAATATTTATTTTATTTTATTTTTAGTATTTGTTGTTATAGCGGCAATAGAAATACATCATCTGTGAAAATTTCAACTCTCTAGCTATCACCGTTCTTGAGATACAGCCTGGTGACAGACGGACGGACGGACGGACGGACGGACGGACGGACGGACGGACGGACGGACGGACAGCGAAGTCTCAGTAATAGGGTCCCGTTTTTACCCTTTGGGTACGGAACCCTAATTACGATATTAACATTGTTAAATGACAGAAAAACGCGTAAAAACGTTAACTTTTGTTCAAAGTCCCGGTAGACACGGTAAATATTAATAATTATTAATGATAATGTGAATTTGATAAGTTTAATATGCGATTAATAAGTGTGCGCAACCTGCAGGCCGTGCGACAAATAGTTTTTCTTAGAACAATTTATTAAATTAAAAAATACATAAAACTTTGATCGAACCTAACTTCTATAAAAATCATTTTGAATACTTGCTAGATTTTTGACATACTTTTCAAGGTCACAGAAACTGAAAGAAATCCAAAAAGTTCAATTTTTTTATTTTTACAACCATTTTAGAATTTTTTTAAAATTTCGCGTTAATTAACAATAGGAAACTAGTGCTAAATATCTGTCGATCAAAAAATCTTTTTGTTTACACCAATAGTGCTTAGAATAACGGACAATTTGAGAGTATTCTAAAAGTACCGAGAGCGCACGAATTTCGCCGCGGCGGCGAAGTGCGTGGTGGAGGGGGAAGCTGGAGACGGGAAGTCTAAAAGTGGTTCGGCGCGCTTCAAATTCGCTCGCGCTGAAAATATTCAATTATCTCAGCAATGGAAGCATCAATTGAGATGATTTTTTTTTTAAATTGATATACCGAATAGAGAGAAGCTCAAATATCGACTTGAAATTGAAATATTTTAAGTAATTTTGTAGCCAATTCAGATATTTTAGAATATTGGCATATTTTTGCACAGCTTAGGAGCTTTAGCTTCTCTCTATTCGGTATATCAATTTAAAAAAAAAAATCATCTCAATTGATGCTTCCATTGCTGAGATAATTGAAAATTTTCAGCGCGAGCGAATTTGAAGCGCGCCGAACCACTTTTAGACTTCCCGTCTCCAGCTTCCCCCTCCACCACGCACTTCGCCGCCGCGGCGAAATTCGTGCGCTCTCGGTACTTTTAGAATACTCTCAAATTGTCCGTTATTGTAAGCACTATTGGTGTAAACAAAAAGATTTTTTGATCGACAGATATTTAGCACTAGTTTCCTATTGTTAATTAACGCGAAATTTTAAAAAAATTCTAAAATGGTTGTAAAAATAAAAAAATTGAACTTTTTGGATTTCTTTCAGTTTCTGTGACCTTGAAAAGTATGTCAAAAATCTAGCAAGTATTCAAAATGATTTTTTGTACATCAAGCCACATCCATGTCATTATCTCCCACGACTGGACTATATCATTTGTACAAACTTACGTTTATCTTTATTGTGAAGTAATATATTGTTGTCTAACGTCCGATTGTGGTAACCAACTTGCTTTTATAGATGTTGTGTACGTACTTGGGAGCTTTTTATTACTTTATTCTTTTGTTACCTAGCTACATTGCCGGTTTTTGTAAAAAGTACTACGAATAACGGTGAAATGCTGGAGAAACGGATTTACCATAATAAAGAGGTGGAGAAATTTAGAATATCCCCTTGTAACGGTCATATAAAAAGCTGATTGAGGCGTTGGATTCCTATTGATGACTAAGGAAAAAAGTCATTTTAATCTGTAACAGAAACCCTGTCAAATACGAGTTGGACACAAAGGGTTCCGTATTAAGGGTTCAGTACTATCATAATATATTCCCGACCCCAAGTAAATGGATTAGGGCAGGAAAATGATGATCATGGTTATTTTTTCTTATAGCATCAACTGAAATTTTCAGCGCTCTAGCGGTCACCGTTGCAGAGATACCGCCTGGTGACAGATGGACGGACACCGAATTCTTAGCAATAGGGTCCCGTTTCCCATTTTGTTATGGAACCTTAAAAATAATCATTTTAAATCGGCCCAGTGCAGTTCACTGCTTGATAGAGGCCTGTCCCCATTGGCGCCAGAATGCATGATCCTCCGCCTTCAGCATCGCCTATTTGTACTTAGATTATTATGTTTCAAATAGCTATGAGTTGCCGTACACGGGACACGAACCCATAACAATAACTGCTCTATAACAATACATTTGAGAAGTAATTCAAGTTATCGGCTCGGACCCTCTGGAGGTTACTCGTCTATTTGCGAGAATTCCAGAAATAAATTGGGATTTTTCCGGAATTATATTTTGAGAAGTACTTGAGTGTGGTCAGAAAGGTTTTGGTAATTGAATTATTGGAGTCGACCGAGATTGTGTTGCGGTTAAGAGATATTGATATAGGTCGTGGGCACAAACTGTTCAATACAATGTTATATTGTAAGTAGGCACATAATATATGTATCTACCGTTTCTTTATATATCTTAGTAATGTGGGATTGTAGACTGTTATTCACTGTTTCGTTGTTTTTATGTTGCGTGTGCACTTATTTTTGTAAATAGTAGGGCTGATAGACTGAAATCTTTGACACTAGTTCTAATTATATTCCTTGTTAGCAGATAACCATAAGTAGCGATATTACAAACAAGTTACCTACTTAGTTTGAGACTAAATAACGTGATTTGTGTAAATCTAGAAAAGAATAAAAGTGCTGCGTAATATGTAATCAAAGTGACAATAAACATTGTGAAAGACAAAGCACAAGGTCATGTTTGAAGTGTTTCACAATGGGAAGTAATTAGAAATTTGTAAAGATTGTCCCCTCGTTACAAGTCTTCTTTCATTTTGTTGTAGCTTTGAAGTTCTCTTTAGGAAGTGCACGTTTCAAACCTCAATCCAACCAATTACGAAGCCGTAGCTCGGAGTGTAGCGGAGCGGGGGGGGGGTCAGGGGGAGATTAATGGGGACTGACCCCAAAAAAGAAAAATAAAGAAATGTCATCGTGCGTCGGTGGCTGTTTATAAAAAATTACAAATAATGTAAATACGCAGTAGTATGGTGTGTTAGTGCGTAGGTTGTACGAGTATGTAGGCGTGGGACGTACACACCTGTTGTTTACGAACATTAGCCAATTAATGTGGCTGCCTGCCTCTACACACTGTTATTATAGTTCTAATATCAATAGTTAATTGATTAACAATAACTTGTAAATCATTAAACTTGCTGGCAACACCACTGTGGTTGGTTGCGGACGCAAGAAGTAAGCGGATGAAAATGTCATTGTTATATAAGCCTACATTGTTTTTATTTTCTTTCTTTCTTTATTTTTACATAATTTTAAACGTTACCAAATATGTATTATTACTTACATCAGCTTCCACATGTTATGCTTTTTGGTTCACTTATTTGGGAAAGTTATCCAAATATTCGTTTTATTACGGGGCTGTGCTTTTAGACAAAAAGGTTCTAAACAAAGAAACTATAGTGATGTAATGTAACCACAGAAGAACTCGTGTCTCCGGCATAATAGTCGAGTACGTCCGCGGTGTCACCACTACAAACTACACGTCATGTTATCAATTTGTTGTGATGTTTTTCAAGGCACCTCGCACAGTACTGTATTGCAGCCGAGCAACATCGGCTGCAATGCATCATCATTGTCATCTCATACAACATGTCGAGTACTGGCTAATTTATCGGAAATTCATATTGTCATATATTTTTTCATTTTAAGAGGATACCAAAATAGCTTCGTGTATTTTTCTATGTACGAAGTTTTCATTGTTTCTTTAGATTGAATGGCTAGAGCTCTAGTTTTTAAGTATATGTTTTTTCAATATATAATCTAGGATCGCATAAACTCAGAAACGCGATTGAAAAAAGTTTTCTCGATAGAAAATCTTAGCGAAAATACCTATCTCATTTCTTATTTTTTTCATTTGTCGGTCTATTATCGCGTATTAACTAATGAAATAACTTTAAAAACATAAGTAACTATTATATATAGAAACACGTAAATCATAATTAAAATATATTTAGTAGATTTTGTGTAAATAGGAAAAGTATCCCTAATTCTTCATTTTCTGTGCCTACTGGCTGTGTTAATATGTACGTGTCGGCGATGATATACGATAATATTGATGTAGGCCCTTAAGACAAAGTAGCCGTCATTATGAACACGGGGAATGCCACGCGTGTTAACTAGTGTTGCCTCTCAGCCTCAGCTTACTGTTCCATACTTTCTTTATTTTTACTTGCTAAGTTCACGTCACGTTACGTCTCCACCCCAAACTAATATACACACCGGCACAATTAGCGGAACAGAAAAAAAAGTGAGACTATGAGATAATAACGCATATATTTGACGAAAATGTAATTAGACACAAAATAACAAATTGATTAACATTTTTTAACAACGACTTTGAAAAGTCTTCGTTATTTTTTATTGAAAAATAAAGAAATTTGAAATAAGTGATATTTTTAGATGATTATGAACCATCACAAAAAATAAAAAAAAGTAAGCATTAAATGAATTAACAATAAAATTAAAGAAAAATTAATTACGAGTGTTTCCCCCTCTTGCTCTGATTACGGTTTCCATTCGTCTGGGCATGCTACAGATTATGTTATCGATGATTTCTTGAGGCAACCGCTCCCACTCCTCAAGTAATGCGTTTCCAAGTTCATTCAAATCTGAATAAATACTTCTAGCATTTTCTTTTTAGGAAAATCTAGAGCAGTGGCTTAGCAAAAAAATGTGCTAAATGTGGTCATTTTAACAAGAATACCAAATTTTACACCAATAGTAGATTTATCTGATAACTCAGTTGCCAAATGTTAGTTTTGTAAAGTAATCATTTGTAAAATCACAAATTAAGTATTGAACATTTGGCAAAATAAAACATTTGTAAAATGATCAGTAGTAAAATGATCAATAGGCGAATTGATGGTTTTGCCAAACGTTGTTTGTCAAGTGTAGATTTGCCAAATGACTTTTGGTCAAACAATCGGACACCATATTTTTCATCTAAACTAGAAATCGTACAGAAAACATCAGATCACTGGCGTTAAGTCTGCAACGCCACAGAGGCATATCGGTATGATATAAAACGGTAACATGTATGAACAAAATGAGGTTCAGCATAAAGTATGTGAAGGCGGGTCACCGTCCGCGTCTCCGTCTGTAATCCGAGCCAACGTATTATGATCACAGCGCGCGGTAAATAATGAGAGAACAGCGATCAACGATGGCGACTGCCTTTCAGCCTCACACACACAAACACACACACACACACACAACAACGTGCCAATATCAACGAGATACAAGAGAGCTTTCAGAGGTCACACCGACACACTAACAACCTCTACTGTAAAGGAACAGAGGTGAAAATACATTGGAGGTTGTGTTTCAAAACGAGGGTAGTTCAAAACGCATGCGCGACGCGTCGTAAACACTGCCTTGTCATCAGTTGTACGGCAGCCGTGGCCGCGCGCACACGTCGCGTTCCGCTCCTCTCAGTATATCACGTCGTGTGTGTGTTATGGTGAACATTTACTAATAAATCCGTTTACAATATTTGTGCACAAATAAAGGACACCCCTGATAGTGATTTTTACGGTAAGTCCATTTAGACTAATATAATAACTGGGAAATTGAAGTGCGGCTTATCGTTTTCAAATATATTGGTGTCGCCACGTGTGGAGACGTGGGGGAGGTTTTCACTCCCACCGGCTGATGTCAACCATGGATATTTGCAATACATTTACATAACAAAAGGAATTATTACATGTCACCACTGTATTTTTAAATTAATTGATACAGGTTGAAATAATTTGATATGGGTCTGGGCTCTACTTATCTGATCCATATAAAGACATTCACATTTTCGGAGAATGAGTAGAAAATAATTATATACACATTTTATTTTACTTAGTGTTCATTTATTGTAGGTTGTTGTTGTCTAGTTGTTAGTATAATCCTTGTCTGCTAATCAATGCTTAGACTCTGATATCAGCATTATTTTACTGCGTTAAATTGAGTTAGTAAATAAATAAATAAATAAAATAAGTTTATTTACTATGTGTTGTATTTAAGTAGTAGTAATTGGGTGACTTAACCAAAGATCCTACCAGTTGTATGTTATATTATTGTATACTAAGTATGTTTAGTTAAAAATTCTGTGTTGTGTTGATACATATGAATTTCGGAATTTAGCTAATTTCTACAGTTTAGGTTTTGATATTTTATAAGTTGACGGTATAACGATCTTAAGAAATTACGATTTATATTTTATTGAAAACTTGTGTGTGATCTAGACGAGTTAATTGCTTGCAGTGAGTTATGATTTATACCTAGTAATACTTTAAAGTATGTAATAATAATTAAAATCACTTACTCTAGTTGTGTATACTAACACAGACAGAGTGATGGAACTCGTTAAAAGCTTTTCAACAAGTTCAAATATGAATAATTTAAGTAAATAACATTTATTGAAGTTTGCACAAGAACGTTTCTTATCCTTCTAAAATATTTTCATCTACATGGACATAATATAAGTAATTTACAACGTGAGAACTTATATTAGGAATCATTAAAATTAAAACAACTAAAATTTTTAAATTAAAATTAAAACAAAATAAATAAATACATATTTCATAATTTTAGCGGAGAAAATAGGTAATTATAATCGTAATCTGCCATCACTTGATAATTATTCACTTAATAATTATTTTGGAACAAAATATTTGCTATACCTAATGTTAGTTTCCATAGATTTCTGACGCAATTCTAAACAAGTTGTGTTCAAAAACAACACTTCATAATAACATGTATAGTATATATCTGTTGTGTTTGATCGATCGCTGCAATTAAAAGTTGGAGCAGTTCTGCTGCAGGCTGACCTGAACGTTGGTACCTACTGGATAGTTTGACAGCTACTTGTAACAAACACAATCAGTGTTTCCCAAGCAACCAAGCAAACATACAGGTGAAACTAATAAAAGCGTGTTCAAAACATAGAAATGTTATTGAGGATGCGGTATAGATTGCACCATGCAGTGCAGTCCGCCCGCCATATGTTATAATAAGTTATTTGACACGATTGGGGCCGCCCTAGGCCTGGGCCTACCGGGCCTTAGGGTAAATCCGCCACTGCTCTTAGGCATATGGAGTATTGTATTCGCTTGATGGTAGCCTCAGCCATACAATACAATATGTGATGATGGGTACAATAATTATACAGTAACATATACATCAGCATAAGCTTTATATATTGCATAATTAGTGTTGTGTGACAGTGTGTTGTGTATTCCGTGTGGTGACGGATTAAGAATACAAGTGTCACCACCCCATCTCTTCCCAAGAGTGCTGTAAAAGTCAGCTAAGGGATATCGCACACAGATAACATCCTCTGTGAGAGACGGAAAACTCGAAAATAAACCCTTACTGTTTTAGGCAACATTTAGTGAAAACAAAGCAACACATAATTATTGATGGAATGGCCGGAACGGTGCGTCACCAGCGCGTTTCAAGTGAAGTTTGTCATTTAAACTGTATCAGAAATAGCGCCTCATGGCCTCATTTGCAAATTGTTACATGGTTAGAGTACCGCCTCGCTCACTCTGGGAGAGGTTAGAGAGGTACAGCTCATTTGTTGGTACATAGCTCTCGCATCTCATTACAAAATAAATTCTTCAAAACCTATTTATAACCCTCCTGTGGATTATATTTATTTATTTAAAAACTAGGTAATGCTCGCAACTTCTTACGCGTGAATATAAAAACCTAACCTTAACACATTTTTTATTATAGGTACCCTCTTGAACCACTCTATCTTTTAAAAAAACCATATAGTAGTACCGTAGTTGCATAGTTTTAAAGATATAAGCTCACATAGGGAATACATACAAAAATAACGACTTTGTTTTATAATAAGTAAAGATATGGTATTTAACAACTAACAAAAATCGTTAGTATTTGAATAATTATTTCTTTTATTAAGATGGTAAACCGCAATCAGAGGTCGTTCTTATTTTGGACACAAGCGTACGCTGGACTGTATAAAGATATATAAGCTGACACCTTTTTAGAGCATCTCCAGTTGTTTGAGCTGTCTTCGAAAGTATGTTGTTCTCACCAAAATGGATGAAGTCTACCGAAGGTCCCCAAACGGGTAGTAGGTACCCATATGATGAGGTACTGGACTGTTTTATGTTTATAAAACGATGAATTTGTCTTCAATCGCCTTTATTCCCAATAGGGACTATTAGGGACTACTTGCACTTTGAACACTTGCAGTTTGAACTAGGATAACAAAATTATATATAATAATATAATTAAGTGGCGTACTACTGCTACCGCCACGATATGTATTAATAGTGAAAAAGTTTTGTATGGGATGAATGTCGTTGAACGAATGTAAAAGAAAAAAAAAATGGTCAAGTGCGAGTCGGACTCGCGCACGAAGGGTTCCGTACCATTATCTATGCAACATAAGGCACGTTATTAATAAATGAGTAAATAACACACAATACTTAATTAATCACGTTTGTTGTATGAGAGCAAGAAACGGTAAAAAAATCATGTTTGTTGTATGGGAGCCCCCCTTAAATATTTATTTTATTTTATTTTTAGTATTTGTTGTTATAGCGGCAATAGAAATACATCATCTGTGAAAATTTTAACTCTCTAGCTATCACCGTTCTTGAGATACAGCCTGGTGACAGACGGACGGACGGACGGACGGACGGACAGTGAAGTCTCAGTAATAGGGTCCCGTTTTTACCCTTTGGGTACGGAACCCTAATAAAAATGGTGGATAGTTCGGTCTTCGAAGTTCAACGGGCCATGGCGGGCGGAGCCTCCCACCGCCGCTCTGGTACGGCTCGGCGCGTACACCAGTTATCACAACAGTTAGATTATCCTCACGAAATTACGCATCGCTTCAGTATCATAACGTTAAAACTAAAATTATTAGAGTACAGACTTTAGTTATTTATTTACGTATTATATATACATGTTGTATGTTCGCGTGACTTGTCCACATATTGATAGACAATACGTTATGTAACAACTGTGTGTTACCTACATATTTTGTGAAGTGTACTGATGACATATAGAACTGAGTCAAGGTCAAATATACGTGTCATTACGAAGCTTCGCGTAGCGTGCTACGCAATGAGAATTGGTACAAAAATCATATCAAAGTTACTGGCCATAGTCCAGACCAGACGGTAATAAGAAAAGTCCAAGTACGTAGGACTCACGAACAAACAGCTGCGTACCATTATTATAATAATGCAATTATCATCATATGACGTATAATGATGGTAATATTGTCTTAAAATGAAAATTGGTAGTGACTATAACAAAATTTGCCAAAGTTAACAGACCTTTATTATTAAAAAATCTGTGTATTACAGACTAACGATTTAAATGAGTAAAAATGTACACGAAATAGCAAATTAATCGCAATAATCATAGTTGTTTTAATTTTTTACTTAAGTTTAGTTGGGTGTATCGAATTGGTACCAATGTTTATTGTATAGGAGAACTTTACTTTTTTATGTATATTTTAGTTTCTTAATCTGTTAATATTAGTCTTAGAAATGAGGTAACTCTATTAGTAATTAATATTAAATGGTTACCATTTTAATATAATAATGTTACAAAGCATGTGTGTGGCCTGACGCCTCGTAACTCTGAACTATTTAATTATAATAAAGGTTCGCTCCCGTCTCCCCTGGACTCCTCCGTGGACCACAGGAGTGCAGCCGGACCAGAGGAGAGGGGGGGCCTCTCATCATTTAATTGTAATGTGGTTGTGTTCACAACTGATAGTTTGATACCAATATTAAACATTTCTCTGTGTTTCAAGTGACCACACATAACTATGCGACCTGTGGTTGTTGTGTGCTTTGAAGGGCAACTAGAGGGTTAACTGGCGATTGTGTTAAGGCGCCACAAATACCTATTGTAGATATTCATATGTACTTTAGCCGTGTGGTGAGGGATTAAGAATACAAGCGTCACCATTCTATTTCCTCTGCTAAAAGCCAGGTAAGGGATAATTTAAGCAGATAATATCTTTTGTGAAAAACGGAAAATTCAAAGCGCCTGGTCGGCGCAGCACGGCACACCAATTACCCTCTCGAAATGATGGAGGCCAGTGTCCAACAGCAGGAAATTAATGGGCTGGAGAGAGAGAGAGCGTCAACATGATTGCTTTGTATGCTCGCTCATCCACATAAAAACTCTTCAAGTAAGAGTTCAACGCAGGAATCGTACCATTCGTACCATTATTATAATGATATATTTGTCCATATCATATTATGCTGCAATTTGTGGCTGCAATAATCATATCGTCACAAGCTTATCATCAAGACACAAACGCAGAAAAAAATTGTTATGTAGTTTTAAGAAAGCTCCCTTAAATATTTATTTTATTCTAGTTTTTAATATTTGTTGTTGTAGTGGCAACAGAAATATATCTGTAAAAATGTTTAGTTTCTAGTTAGTCGGACGAACAGATAACGGAGTCTCGTTCTCATTTTATTATTTAGTACGGAACCCTGAAAATTATATGAAGTTATAAAACAGCTGCTACGAATGTATACATACACTAAATTGGAAATATAATATAAGAGTCACTAACAACAATGTGACAGTAACACAATAGCTTTGTGACTATCACATCATTGTGTATTTTAAAGTTAGTATGTTGTTATTGTCACAACGGCTGAACTAGTCATAGCTGGTGAAACTTTCTCTACAAATTATGAGTTAGTTTAATATTAGTGTTTGTTGTGCGGTGTGCACGCGACTCAATATACTAACAATGTACAGTTGTTATAATGTATTTGTACCAGACGTGTTAAACATCAACAAGTTCTAGACAGACTAATAGGAATTTAATAAAACTACTTTTTACTGATTTAGACTTGTATATTTGTTTTAAATTTTGGCCCGACGTTTCGGACACTTTGCAGTCACCATGGGCACGGGTGAGACCCTAAAAATCCGTAAGAAGTAGTTTTATTTAAACAGATGAGTCGCGTAAGTGTTAGAGAATATTATAATATGAATTGTTTATAATTATTATTGTATTATCAGAACATAATTTTATTGTTCGTTTTAAAAGAGTTCATCTTTACGTTAAAATGTTTAAATATATAATAGTACGGGATCCGTAGTACATTTTTTTCACTTGATTACTATCAAGCTGATTTTCCGTGAGTAGCTTTATTATGACGAGACGCCCAATAATTTTCTATTCCAAAATCTCGATTGTGGTAGCTAACAGAGGTAACAAGGATAAAATATCGTACTACCCGTAAAAAAAGACGTAAGTGAACGTAAAAAATATCAAACAAAAATTTCAAAAAAATAATTACTGCTTTCTTCCAGTAATAGTACGATAATATATCCTTGTTACTTCTGTTAGCTACCACAGTCGAGACTTTGGAATAGAAAATTATTGGGCGTCTCGTCATAATAAAGCTACTCACGGAAAATCAGCTTGATAGTAATCAAGTGAAAAAAATGTACTACGGATCCCGTACTATAAATACAAACAGTCATAAACAATGTTTAGACAAGACGAGACTGCCTAAATAACTATGATGTTACAGTGTGACTAAGTGCTACGCGACGTAGCGCGTCTACGAACAGCTACAGCCGATAATATCTGGATAACGATTAGTCGCTAGTTATTTTTAAAAATAAAATAACATACTATTCAAATTATTTCACAAATATATCTAATATATAATTATATAGCAGTAGTTCTTATAATATCTCTCTTTTATCATCGGACATTAAAAATTCAATCAACAATATAATCAGGTAAGAGATAATGGTGTACCCGTGATATATAATTATACAAGTGTCAGTTAGTAGTTGTGTCAGATACACTGTGGTTCCGTAGAGTTTATTATACAACTATATAACAAGCGAGTGCAGATAATAAATTTATTTAACTATCGTCTGGCAACACTGTACAACACTGTATTTATAGTTATAAAATTATAATTTTTTATGGAAATCATACGCAATGTGCCCTGGTCCTAAGCTAAGCTATATTTCTATGCTTGTGTTGTAGGTATGTAGTTATAGTTTTTTATGTTTAATAAACATGTATGTATCAAAAAAATTGTGTATCCGAATTCTGGTATCCATAACAAAAGCTTTATTTGGGATCAGAGGATGTTGTGTGGAATTAATACACATTTATATTTTATTCGGCTGGTGTCTGTGCGGTGTATTCCCAGGGTGTGATGAAATAAAGTATAGTATATGTGAGCAGGTCCTGGTGTCGGTCGATACTCTCTCTGTGGAGCTATTTATGTTCGAGTCTGTCACTAAATATACCCGGAGCTGGTCACAATCACTCTCTCACTTGTCTGCACTCACACATATGTCATGTTATTTATATATGTCGATGGTCCCTAGGTAAAGTATCGTAATTGAAAAACGTTACTTTTCAAGAGAGCGATTAAAACTTAACTTTCGATGCTGTACGTCGAAAATACTGTTGAGTTTCGATATAATACGTCTGTAAAGACACGTCTGCAGTGACTTTTTCAAAATTTAGTAAACGCTATCATAAACTTACGTCTATTGATAGTTTAAAACAGTAATAATAAAAAATGCAACTATGTAAATTCGATACTTTACCTAGGGACCATCGATTTGTTACATTCACACAAGGATTTGTACTTATATTATGTGTATTGGTCACACGACGTGTTTGTTATTTCAAGCTTTTGTCTCTTTCTGAACATGTAACCAGCATAATAATATACATTAGCAAACTATACATATAGTGGCGAATTCAGAACACAATTGTCACCATCTCATTTACTCCTCAGAATGCTGTAAAAACCAGCTAAAGCATATTTTTATAAGCATTTACTATATACTCTATGAGAGACGAAAACTCTATTTTAAGCCGTATGCTAACACTTCCGAAGTGGAGGAAGCCAGTGCCCAACAGTGGAACGTTAATGGACGTAGAAGTTTTGAGTGTTAGTGTCATGTATATAATCAATTCTCCACCGCAAGGAGTCAACATATAATAATAATAAATAATAATAATATTCATGGACATTTCACACAACGTCCCAAGCTAAGCTTATACGCTTGTGTTATGGGTACCAGAATACGGATATAATACATTAACTACTTTTCTTTTGTAAATACATACTTATGATACATAGAAAACACCCAGACGCAGTACAAACATTTGTATGACAATTATGAATATCTCACAAATGATTGTCCCAAGCGGGAATCGAACCCGCGACCTTGTGAATGACAGTCTGTTACATGAACCATTCCACCACGAAGCCCGTCAGATATAATTGTTGCAATAATAAATTACATACGAAAATCAAAAATATGCGTTTATGAAAAAAATGCCCAACTGTTTAAAGGGCTATTATATTTTCCAAAGTAAACCAATATCAGGTGGCAGCCATTTTGTTTTAAATTACAAAACAGAGGTGTAAGTAGAACTTTCTTGTAACTTGGGGATTGCATCTGAAACTAACTATATTTGTGGAGGTGAAGTAACAACAACAGTTTCACAACATGAACCAATTTTCAACAAATAGGTACAACAATATTTGTGCTATTGTTTTCACCACGGATATAAAGTTAGCTGTTATATTTTTTTCGAAATGAAGTCTTTAAGTTGGAAGCTAAACTTAATATTTGTGCTATAGGCATGTGCAAAAATTGTATACTTCTTGTGTAAATATCTGCCTACACCCTTCATAATGATATATTTAAAAATACTAGCACAATTATGAGAAATGAATATCTTTTTGGTACATACATAATAATATTATTGCCTGTCTGTTTGAATTAATGTATAATAATCTGTTTATATCGCTGTATCCATTTATCAGCCTTTTTGCATTTATTGCTGGATATAGGCCTTCCCCATAGAATGCCATAGCGCATGATCCTGCGCGATCGGCATCCAACGGCTCCTTGCATATTTACCGTTTATTGTTCACGCACAGTTTATAGGAACAAGCATTTATATTTCAGGTTCTTAGTTGCAAAAGATTCGGCTGTGCGTGCTTATGTCAGTCATTAAGCCACTTAATCTATACTTAAAAATGATTTAAAAGTATTGGATTTATTAATTTTTTTAGACTATTTTACGCTATAGCGATAGTACCTTACAAGTAATCATGAACATGAGTAAACCCGCACGTTATAGCTAGTTTTAATAAATAATGATCACGCCTTCCATTGTTTAAATGATTATTTATGTAGCAACTCTAAATTAAACAAATATTTAAATTTATTACGATATTATTTAAAGTTCAAAGGTTTTCAACGTAATCGCCTTAGGATACGTTCAATAACTAAGTTGAAATAATTATAATAAGTGTTGATATAACCGCCCCTATTTGTAAGGGTATCTTCATAAGATTATGTTATTTAGACGGCGTCCGATTGTTTGACTACACTTTACAAAAAACGTTTGGCAAAACAATGAATTCGCCTATTGATCATTTTACTACTGATCATTTTACAAATGCTTCATTTTGCCAAATGATCAACACTTAAATTGATATTTTATAAATGATTACTTTACAAAACTAACATTTGGCAACTGAGTTATCAGATAAATCTACTGTTGGTCTAAAGATTTGGTATTCTTGTTAAATTGACCACATTTGCACATTTTTTTGCAAAGCTACTGCTCTTGATTTTCCTAAAAGAAAACATTATAAGTATTAATCGATATATTTTCTTAAATATAGATAGATTGAATGAAACAAAAAGAGATAATTTACATTATTTGCAAAATATTTACATATTTACCCGTTCGTCTTTGGAGATATATTATATCTTTTTAGATTGGGTGAGGTTAGGTTAGAACTTTAGCGACTAACCGAGCGAGCAAAGCGAGCGTGCCGCGGCAGCGGCCGGCGAATGCCAGAAGTGACTTTAGGGCATTTCAGCCTTTAATAATGATTCATGATGATAATGATACATTTAAAATAACTTGATTTACAAAACATATCATTTGGTGAAATGACAAAAAAGGTCAATTGATATTTGAATACTTGACACATTTGTCAAGTTTAGTGTTTGCTAAGTAAGTTTTTGTAAAATGATACTTTTGTCAAGTGTATTGTTTACCAAATGATCATTTGGTGAAACGTTGTTTGTCAAATGATCATTTGTCAAAAAATTTTTGGTCAATCATTAGGGAACCTATTTAGACTCGTCCGACTCAATTCCTTAAGTAAAACTATTTATTGCGTGTTTTGTGCGGTGATGTATTACGAATACTAGTGTCAGCACCTCGTTTCCCTTACAGGGAGGTTAAACCAGCTCAGAGACAATATAAACATCTTCTGTGATAAAAGGAAAACTCTAAATTAAACTCTATGTACGTTTGGTCAGTGTGACATAGTAGACCAGATACCCTCTAGGAGTGGAGAAGTATCTTTTACATCACATCATTATGACCACGGGTGGGAGTAAGCTGTAAGGTGTCCTCGGTGACCAGTTTCAGTACAGTCCAGACAGCTTACAGTGCAGTCAGTCTTCCCCGTGACTGCTATGGCTGAAAAGGCACTCTGGTTGTCGGAATATTTAAAAACCTTGTACAGAAGTTAATCTTGAAAAGGATTCTTTGGGTAGGGTTCTTTTCAAGTACGGAATCAGAAGCGAATGAACAGAATTTTCCGTAAGTCTAATTATTTATTCTTCGTTGATATAACCAGTATTAAAACTCAATGAACACTTTTTGTTTTGTATTGGCTTACTCCACATTGTTTTGTACAAATTAAAAAAGTTTTGAAACTGTTTAAGAATTTGAGCAAAGTAATTGTAAAGAATTTCATGATGGGAGGTAATCGATCTGCTGTTCCACGCTGCTCAACTGGTAATATCAATATTTTTATATAGTAAATTGATTTTTAGAGTTCCGTATAAACGTAGTTTTTGTAAAACTTGTTCTGTGAATCTGTCGAACAATTTTTAATCACCAAGAACCAAGGTAAAACTTTGTATCAGGGTAAATCTTTGCAGACTCTTGTAATCGTTTTTACACGCTTTATATTAGCTTCACTTGTATGTTTGTTTGTATGTTTGTTTGTTTGTATGTTTGTATGTTTGTATGTTTGTAACCGACTCCTTTGGAGGCTATTAAAACCCACTTTAAACGGTCAGATTCTATTCAAATTTTGCACAGCTGTCAAAGACCGATGACAATGCAATAATTTGATTAAATAAAGCGTGTTTTTTAGTTTTTTTAAACTATTTTTTTATTATTGTATAACAAGTCGGTCTTCCCGGGATTGTTACAGCTTCAAAGCTACAAAAGATCGGTAACAGGTAGAGAAATACAAACATACACGGATTCTTACGTTAATTGTTTTTTTACGTAATACATACATATATTCTTTTTACGTAATACATTTATTACATGCAATAAAAACTTAGATTATGTAATTAACAAGCGTACTAAGAGTAAAATGACTTTAACTATTAGTACGCTACATCTGCGATGTACCAGAATCCTGACTGACGCCAGGATTCTGGTATATCGCAGATGTCGCTCTATACTCACTGCCTACTTTCGTGGGGAAAATGCGTGATGGTATAATGATGATTACTAATAATGCATAATTATGAAACTTCTTTTCAAGTTTTTGTCAATGATCGTACTATGTTTTCAGCAAATGCGTAGGAATTGGAAGGAATCTTCCTTCATACTATCTTGAATCTTGATCCTTACACAGACAATCTGATTCTGATATATCTATAATCATCAGTCAGAAAGAAATCATGTGAAGAGTGGAACAGACAGTCAGATGGTATAAGTATCACTTGTTGTTTTAATTTCTTGAATATTCATATATACCTCGTTGGGTTTGGAGTCTCTTAACAAAAGCTATACTTAATACCTGACCAATTAGGTAGTTGTAGACATTACCGATATTTTTTTAACATTTGACACCATTTTCAAAAACTTTGCAACATATTGAGAAGTAACGTATATATCCAGTAGGACATGCGTCTCCAACTATCGCCACTCTATCTTTATAAACATCGGCCGCCATCTTGGTACTCATCACACTTTCACTTGGTATCGTGGTGTGTTCAATGTCATATTGTTTTGTTTGCATTACATTGCTGTTGTCTTTAGTATATTTATCATTCAAATTAGAGGTCAGCATGCTTTGTACAGCATCCAATGCTGTTGAATCTATCTCTGTAGAAACACGTGGTAGAATTTGCATACTCCTAGCGATGACTCCAAGCGTACATAATACCAACAAGCTCGTCAACATTGCCAAGAGATTACTAGAACTGTACATTCTGTTTAAGAGCTCAGCTCGTGTGAGTGTATCTTTATGACTGTATGTTTGTTGTTTGTCTCTCAGTTATATAGGGTCTTATATATAGTACGGTTTATCCTCTAGACATACGTAGGTAGGTAACTATAAAACATTCAGACGTGACATAGCTCTGTGCGAGCGTAATAAGTACCTATTATAATAACTGGGAGCCATGGTATATAACCACTTCATAGTATTAATAGACATATAATGATAGATCATTTTTTACTATTTACAAGGCATGTGCCTTGTCGTACATATATTATAACAAAAACAGTCATGAATTTTTTTCTAAAAGTAATAAAATATGATATTTAAACAATACTAAGTTGAACTAATAGTAGTCAACGACAAGACGATCCGTGGACATAACGTCTTGCAATATTCTATATAATAAAATCGAAATAACTTTCGACAAATATTTCAGTTCTCTATGAGACATCATCAATTTAGACAGATTACAAACGAATAGTGAATTTTGCTAAGATCTTCTCCTTTTTTCCTAGCTTATTTGTTATTTATTAATAGTTAATTTAGTTAGTAAAACGGAATATTAAAATTTTTTTCAATATTAAATAGGTACGCCACATCGCAGAATTCTCCTTCCAATGCCAAAATTCTGAACCATCTGTTAATAACGTAGTCTTTCTGAGGTATCTGTGTGTTAGGCAGTAAACAAGAATCAGAGGTGTTTGAATAGTCTACGTTTTCATTCACTATTTTACCTGTTTATCTTTGACGGTGTGTGCGGGATGTATGTGGGCATTGTTCTAGATGTGAATAATAGTTTCAAATAATTTAATAGTGTTTGAATTAATTACCCAGTAGCAATAACAGGAGTGTTACGTATAGAGCTCAGCTAGTCGCGTGTACTATAACGTCCTCGTGACGTCACATGTCTGTCCATAGGTCGCCTAGAGAGGATAAGTAATTCACATGAACTGTATCTCGCACAAGGTAAGCTACAGCCTCATGGAAAATCCAGGGACAATCCAGGGACAGTGAGATATCAGCTCACTTTTCGGTGTATGTCGGATTTCCGTATAAAGTATTCCGTAAAAATTTTCGCAGCACGCTGTGAGAGATATGACTTTGTTATGTTATTAATATTTCATTACTTTCCGTTTATTTACTTTAATAATTTTTTTGAGATTTTAATAACTTTTAGCCGTTTAGTTTAGGGATTTGACGTTATAGAGTAAAAACCATAGTTATAATGTTACCTAATAATACAATTTAAACGTTATGTCTGTACACAAGAGCATGATGAGCTATCAGTGAACTCTAAGTTTGTGTATAGTGAGTTAGACTCACAGATCCACTACACTCTGTATAATAGGTAGTAGTCACGCGACACAAGTCACGTCAGCTCAATTTACGTAACAGTTTGTCAATACTCATAATACATAGATAGATAATAGTCTATTTGAAGTAATGTTAATACAAGGCATAAACACAATCTTGTAATGCATGTAACCCGTCTCCACAAAATATGTAACTCTTTCATGGGTCATTGTATACGATTTTATAATAAACTCCCTATTGATGTAAGAGAATTTAATAATTCTAAATTTAAAAAAATCTATAAAAGTAAATTATGTAAAAAGGCGTATTATAAAATTTCTGATTATATTAAAGATGAGGAAGCTTGGGAGTAGGTTGCTCTGGAGCAATACATATTCTATATTGTAAAGTTTTATTAGCATTGTAAGTATAATTGACATTTAATAAAAAAAATATTGATTTGATTATAAGCTCTGCCGAGTTTCTTACGCCGGTTCTTCTCAGCAGATTGTGCCCTGAACCGGTGGTAGGGAAAAAAAAATTGGACATGTCATAAGCACACAATTTTTCTGAAAAATTGTGTTTACTTGATTAAATGATTTTTCATTTATTTTCAAAGAAAAAAAAATACCGATTAGAGTTTTTTTTTTAGATAAATATTAGTGAACAAGTACGGAACCCCTCGGCGCTCTCTCTCACACCATTCTTTCACCCACTATCTCTATTATGATCTACTACGCCACGCTGACCAGGCGTGTTGACACAAAGTTTGTTTTTTTGTTGTCCGTCTCTCACAGAGGATGTTATCTGTTTACAATTCAATATTTCTTAGCTGGCTTTTACGCCATTCTGGGAAGGAAAAGGCGGTAGTGGAATTTATTCTTAATCCAGCACCACACGGACAATGGTACATGTCTGATTATTTCATGTAACATTGGTTTTAATGATTTCAACTAATCACTATTTTTATTAAATTCATTAAAATTAATTACATTAATACTTAATTCAAGAACAATAACTGTAGGCATTAATTTGTTGAATTTGTTCTGTGTACTAAGTATCAGAGAGAGACAGAGAGAGAGAGAGAAAGAGAGGGAAAAGAGAAAAATATCTTTTTATATTGATTACACTCATCATATACTTACCATATACAGGCAACACATGAAGCGCTAATATATACTTTCAATCTCCACAATTGTTGCTATAAAATATAGATAAACGTAAAGTTTTGTTGTTACTTGTTTTTCAATAAGTTACTGACCGATAGCATTTCTTACTGAAACGTGAACTCATAACTGAGAACAGGTTATTAAAAACGATCTTGATTACATACATCATGTACTTGGGACCCTATAATCGATAGAGACAGTGAGTGAATCATTTAGTCTGTCAGCGCGTAGGTAGCTAGGTGCCGCAAGATGAGTCCATATTTTACTGTAATTTGAGGGAATTATAGTTTGAAAAGTAAAGCAAGAGATATCACGGTGAAGTCGCTATGGACAGGCCACGTTGCTCGACGATCTGATGACCGTTGGAGACGGAAGTTCCTCGAGTGGCGACCATGCAGCGAACGATGCAGCGTTAGGTGGTCCCCAATAAGGCGGACTGACGACATTATTAAATGTGCAGGGGGCTTCTGGTAGCAGATTTTTATTTATTTATTTCAAGGAAGAGCTTTACAATCATTATGAACTAAAAAAAATATACATCAGCAAGCCAATTATAGGTCATATAATTATACATGAAGCAGAATGGTGCGTTGTGATGTTCTATGGGGGACGTCTATGTACAGCATTGGACGGAGGAAGGATGATGGAAAGTTAACAAGTTGGCACAGCCACACGGCTGAGAATTCAATAATCTTTGATAAAATATATGTCTCGGCTGGTTATCAGTACTAAAAAGTTTGATGTTTATCTTGCTTTGAAACAATAATATTTATTAAGTCTGTATAATGTTTATTATTTATGTATATATCAGTCAAATTGCGACACAGTTACATCTGTTTCCTTCCGTTATTGACAATCTACCTGGTACGTACACATAAACACAGCTGTGTATACTGTGTACTGGACACGTGCCCACTGTTGGGTAATACAATAGTTATTTAATTATAATTACCACAATTTAAAGGATATATTGTTATTTGGAAATAAGAAATAAGAGGTTAATAACATCAATAACCTGTGACGTAACAGTTATCAGAATACAAGAGATATGTAAACACATTACTAAGTATACATTTAGTAAACTCTACCGCACCGCCAGGAATTTCCAATTGACCATCTCTCACAACAGAGTATTATTATACATGCACATACTAAATGCTTTCTCTCTCTCTCTCTCTCTCTCTCTTCAGCCCATTAATGTCCCACTGTTGGGCACGGGCCTCTTCCACTTTGAAAGGGATTATGGTCTACTGTGCCGCGGTGACCAGGCGTGTTGGAATACCTAGGGTTTCTTTTCGAGTTTTCCGTCTTTCCCATAGGATATTATCTGTGCACTTGTATTCTTAATGTGTCACCACAATAAAATTGACAGTACTGATATCAATGACATAGTATTTCTGATAAAATTCGTATTTTTGTACGACCAAATTTAAACTCTTTTTGAAAACGAATTCTGCTTACACCCATAAAAATATATTAATTAAAATTTTAATACGAATGCTGTCTCCATTAGTTACCCAGCTACATGAACTAGGTACACTATACATCGGTCATCACGTTTTATATACGTCAACTGTTGAACTTTGATATCATCATCATTGCCCTGTCCTCGTGCTAATCACATGATTATACCTAATTTATACGTATAGCACATGGGCAAGAAAGAGCTATGCGGTCTAAAAATAAAAAAAAACTTATACCCTGTGCCTGTGATAACTTTTAATGATTATTTGACAGAGTATGGTGGCAATTCTTCTTGCATAACTAAACTAAACTTTAGTTAATGTTGATGGTGTTAACAACACATTCTATAACACTAATTAAGATATGTGTTATAATATTCACTAACACTTGCGCGACTCATTTGTTTAAATAAAACTGTTTTTTACGGATTCAGACCCGTATATTTGATTTAAATTTTGGCCTGACGTTTCGGAGACTTTGCAGTCATCATGGTCACGGGTGAGACTGGTCTCACCCGTGACCATGGTAAAAAGTATAATAAAAAGTATGGTTAAATCCGTAAAAAGTAGTTTTATTTAAGATATGTGTTTTTTAACTCACAGAGTACGATATAAAGTGAAAAAATAAATTAGTTTTAATATTTGTAGACTTTTATTTTCTAACTAACATTCCCTTATTAGGCTAATGTTATACGACTAGGAGCGAACACACTACAATTTTTATTTTTAACGTCGAAACGTCGGCAAAAAGGTAGGTGCTTAAAACCTATACTAAAAGTTTAAACGCGTTTAATACCTGTGTTTTTCAATGTAATAATTTGTATTTTTATTTGATATCATAACAGATATTTTCCTTAACACTTTAATTGTACTTAAATTACATTATGAGTTTACTAAACATTTACATTAATATTATATTATCAATTACTTAAAAAGCACAATTTATATTATAAACTAAATGCTCCGGTGATCTTCATTCCGACATAATATTATTTATTTATTTATGCGAAAAGTTCTTTGACGAACACAACAAAAGAGAAATTATCCAATTTCGTTAAAAATGTCATACGAAAGCTATGAGCATACAGAATACATACACTTCGGTGATACATTATTAGTGTATAATAATTTATCCTATTAATATTATAAATATGAAAGTTTGTGAGTATTAATTAATGTTTGGATGTTTGTTACTCTTTCACGCAAAAACTAATGAATGGATTTTAATGAAATTTTACAATAATGTAGCTCATACTCGTACATCAGAATAACTCAAAGGACACTTTTTATCCCGAAAGAATGCAATGTTCCCGTGGGATAGGAAAAACGAACAGTTTTTTTATCCTTTTTACCGCGGGTTACACCGCGGAGCACAACTAGTTAGATTATATATGATGAGATTACTAACAGTTATGCACCTTGTGTTCCGCATTACGACAACTTCTATAGTTAAATGTTTACTGCCACCAGTCAGCTGTAAAGTTATGACTCAAGCGACCTATACTTGAATACAAATAACACAAACTAGTCTCTTAATATAACTATTATGTCATAATTTCATTAAGTTGTTCCATAGGACTCATCTATAAAGTCATTTTCTCGTGATTCATCCATATCTATCAGCTTTTTGGAGTGATACATCTTTTGCCACCTTAGGATAAAATTTGAGAGCAAAATTTCAAGAAAACGTAATCATAACAAACCGACACCAGGAAGTATTGCGCACATACCGTCACTCTGAAGTCAGATACAAGCGTAAGCTTATGCGAATCACAAACAAAGAACTATAACTTCTGAAGTACACACCCACACTTTACTTTCCGCTTTCGTCCACACGTCTCTCTCAAATAACGTCACAATAACTCGACTGAATACCACTTCCATCCAACTGCTCCTCATAACACTGATTAAATGGTCGCGCCACTTAGCAAGGACCGTCAAACAATCAGATATCCGTCGGTTGGTTCGTTGTTGCCACCCAAAAATACGTCCTTCTCAACTGTTGTCAGTTGTTATAGCTATTCCGCTGCCAAGCTGTTATTCTCTCAAACACATGAAGATGAAAATCTCTTCTATTCGAATGTGTTTTCAGAACTCTTCCAAGATCTTTAGAAAGTTATATGTCTATCTCGTAGTCAGCCATCGGTACTTCGAAGTATTTGGTCACTAGCAACCGACCAATGACTGATAGTCCTCTCTATTTATCCAGAATACGCAATGGGATACCAGTCTCTCTGTTTAGTCTGACGCTATGCACTCATCCTTAACTTTAACATATCCTGTGGGGCACTTGTCTCCGACTATAGCAACTCTGTCATCTGTGCCATTACCTTTCATTTCAATAAGTGATTCATTAATTCCAAATATCTTATAAATCTCCTCTAAACTGCATTCTTCTTTGTCACATCTTATTGGTGTTAATTCTTCTTTACTCACTACTTTCTTAGTTATTTTTTCAAACTCGTCTGGAAAGATAATTTGTAATTGTTCGTCTGTTGGTTTGTATGTATCTCCTATTGTTTTAGCTGTAACTGTGAGGATAACGCTCAGTAATACTAATGTAGCGAAAGTCATTTTAGCTTCGTTATTTTGCTTATATTTTGCTTGCATGTTCACGTGACCGCGGTCTCAAGGCGACTGCGAGTTGTCTGTCCGGTTCGGTACAGCCTCATGTGAGTAATAATATAGGTACTTGTATATTGAAGGTCTTATTATATTTAACTAAATAACTATATACTTTCAACTATCGTCATCACAAAAATACAAAAAGTCAATACACGTGTATATTATTGTGGCTTTAGCAGTTTAATTGCTTAAAGTTCAACTACTACAGTTTGATTTCATCCATCAACAATTTTTTAAATACGTAGTATTTTATTTCGATTTTCGATTTCTTAATTATAAAACCCTATACTGCCCGCACGTCTGGTCAGTGCAACATATAGTATGGGATCCGTAGTACATTTTTTTCACTTGATTACTATCAAGCTGATTTTCCGTGATTAGCTTTATTATGACGAGACGCCCAGTAATTTTCTATTCCAAAATCTCGATTGTGGTAGCTAACAGAGGTAACAAGGATAAAATATCGAACTATTACTGGAAGAAAGCAGCAAGTGATTTTTTTGAAATTTTTGTTTGAAATTTTTGACGCATGTTCACTTACGTCTGTTTTTTACGGGTAGTACGATATTTTATCCTTGCTATCTCTGTTAGCTACCACAATCGAGATTTTGGAATAGAAAATTATTGGGCGTCTCGTCATAATAAAGCTACTCACGGAAAATCAGCTTGATAGTAATCAAGTGAAAAAAATGTACTACGTATCCTGTACTAATAGTAGATCCTCTCGAAGTGAAGGGGGCTCTCGTTTAAATGGGACGTTAATGAGCTAGGAAGAAAGAATGTAGATGAGATGATGTCAATGTTTACTTCCAGCGACATGTTAAGTATTAGAAATTGAGATAAATAATGAACATAAAATTACAATACGCCTCTAGGATAACAGCCAAAAACTTGATATAAACATCTGATAATATATAAATACATGTATTACTTACTTATTACTTACTAGCTGTTGCTCACAACTTAGTACAAAGAGAATTTAGAAATAAACCTTAACAAATTACACATCTTGTCTTGAACTATAAATCCGTTGCGTAGTTTTAAAGATATAAGCTCACATAGGGACATACATACAAAAATAACAACTATATTTTATAATAAGTAAAGATTTAAATCATAAACACATTACAATTAAATCACATTTTATTTTTTTCTACATTATCTGTCAAATAACATTCTCATTATCTACATGTCTGACATGTTTACTTTATTTCTGCAGTACGCTACGCGTTCTATAACCGGACAACACCGTTTCAAAGGGTCCACCCACGTTTCGCCAGTTGGACATTTGTCAGCAGCAAAGCTGTGTCTGTGATAGATAACTGTTTGATCATGATCAGGCTGCTGCTGTGGAAGTACTCCATCATCACCAGTGAGAGGCAGCTCACCATAGAGCGCTGTATCACGTTGACCGAGCAGCTCTGTGTGATGTGGTGGTATTACATGAGGTGTGTGTGCGTGTGGTCGGTACACACTCATAGACGACGCTCCGAGCACACACACACACATCAACAAGCTCCTCAACATCGTCAACAGTTCGTACGTCCCGCTCAACACTCTAAACCTGTGGCTCGTGTACAAGTACTCTCACTGACTACACAACATCGACTGTATCCCGTATTTAAATGTCCGCATAATATATTACATAGGAAGACACAAAGTTCTCCCCTATAATACAGTTTGTCCTGTACGTATTGAAATGTTACATCCTCACAACATTGTAGGTACGACAGAGCTCTCGTGAAATTAGTTTGTTGCCCAATAGCAAGTCTGAATATATGAGTACATACATCAGGGTTGAGGAAATAAAGACTTTCATTGATCTAATCAAGTAATAATATGTTTTTAATATTTAATTTAACTGGTAAAACTATCAACAGGTTTTAGACAAAGTAATTATTTAAAATGTTACTTGTCCTATTTGAAAAATTCTTTCAGTTCAGCATAGTACGAGTACGTCTATCAACGAAGCTATATAACATCACACTGCCACCAATAGGAACAAAACATCAGTAGAAACTGTTGCAAAAATGTGGACAACTTTCTGAATTCCTCGCGTACCAGATCGCAACAGCTAGAAAGAAAGAAAGAAAGAACAGATAATACGCAAATATAACTGCGGGGCAAATATAACTTGTATTTTCACACTAATATTAAAATTTGTACTGCATCTGGGTATTTTCTATGTATTATTTTTTCTTCTGTCATGAAAGGACTATAATATTTATTCATTTTAATCAGAAAACTAAGATGAACAGAAAGGATGCTGTAATATTTTCTGTCAGATTTGTGCTGCAACATTCAATTCATTATTTTGTTGTCTGGCTTTCCCAAATCCGACAAAACTTACCTTTTCAAATAAATATAATAACATTTACCAGTAATTATGTATCATTATGTTTAACACCTACATACTAATTCAATAACACCTAAGTTCTCGCTAGCGTTGACAAATGAATACCAGATGTTAAGTGGAAGCGCTAGCCAAATATAAGTGTCAATAAAAATGCAAAGCAAAATTTTGCCCTATCACAGGTCATAGCTCAGCTCAGGATATAGCTCTTAACAGTGCGTTTCTGGAGCACAAATATTGGATTAATGTCCGCACAGAGTCCCCAAAGAAAGAATTCCATAACACATTACACTGTGAAAATAACTAAAATAAAGCATTCTAGCCGTCTCTACATCTGTAAGTCGTCTAATTGTTTTCACCGCATATGCCGCCGAGCTAAGTTTTCGGAACATTTTTTCAATTTGTGGGCCCCACTGCAATTTCGAATCAATATTGATTCCTAAAAATGGAGGTGATTGTACTAGTTCCAGTCTCTGTCCACTCAATGACTCAAATGTATATTGGTCTCTACTTGGACAACATTTGACATATAAAATTGCACTAACAGTTCTAAACCTTGCCGACCCACAGTGCAAGATGAACTATACTTGCTTATTTTGAGAAAGAAAACTACCCGCGAGGGAAGAAAGATGTTAAATTAATTTTGTAAACGTCATTTTGTAGACCAAATATCATATCCAGTATTAAAATAATTCATCATAGGTAATATTTTGGGATAAATAAGCCTAAAGTTTAACATGTAAACGAACAGACGTCACAGTAACTGGTGCATGATGGTTTACCTTATAGGTAGTGGAGCGTGGGAAACTACAGGATAAACTGTATGTATGGATAAACAGTGTGTGAACTGTAGCTCTCCTTTATATCTGTGATCATCAATGATCGGAGTAGGTAGAGCTATTTAGGTTCATTGGCCACAAACATTGATGTTAATATGGACATTCCATGCGATAAAACTACTTTTAACGGATTTTAAAAATCCTGACATTGATATCCTGAGAGAACACGAAGAAAAATTTTCGAATAATGTATTCGATGACGAAATTTTATCATTTAAATTTGCTCCACTAACATGATGTCGAACGCTCATTTTCTGCTTATAAATGGGTGTTAAATGTAAAAAGAAATAGGCTCAAAATAGAAAATTTAGAAAAAATAATGGTCATTTATTTTAACTTGGGTCGTAATCAGGCTTCTAGTGACGCTGTAGACGAATCACACTTAGAAACAGACCAATGACAGTTTCATTTAATTATTGTTTAAAAGTAAACATGCTGAGCATTTAAATAAATGTCTTGTAAATAAAAATAGTTCAAAGAATGAAGACATGAAAATAATTATGATGAAACAGAAGATAATACTTTGATTTTTTGATGAACATGTTTGAATTAGTTTGTATGTTAATATTATGTTCTTGTACAACTGCAAAATAAAGAAAAATATAAATGATTGTTGAGTATTGTATAAATATAAAAACTGTTACATAAAAAATATACATGGTTTATTGACTCAACTTATACTATCTTTAAACCCATCCTTATACTTATCCATCGTAAAGTAAGTGTATTCTGTGGTTACTCCTTAATCCGTATTAGGTAAATAGCTTTTTATTAATTTACTACTTCAAAAGTAAATCCCGGGATTTTGGGCATATCCATATTATTGTAAAATACGACTAGTACATAAAATAGCCCTACCTATTCCGATCACTAGTGATCATATAAATACGGGATACAGTCGATGTTCTGTAGTCAGTGAGAGTACTTGTACACGAGCCACAGGTTTAGAGTGTTGAGCGGGACGTACGAACTGTTGACGATGTTGAGGAGCTTGTTGATGTGTGTGTGTGTGCTCGGAGCGTCGTCTATGAGTGTGTACCGACCACACGCACACACACCTCATGTAATACCACCACATCACACAGAGCTGCTCGGTCAACGTGATACAGCGCTCTATGGTGAGCTGCCTCTCACTGGTGATGATGGAGTACTTCCACAGCAGCAGCCTGATCATGATCAAACAGTTATCTATCACAGACACAGCTTTGCTGCTGACAAATGTCCAACTGGCGAAAAGTGGGTGAATGATTTGAAACGATGTTGTCCGGTGAATATAGACGGCATAACGAACTGCGGGAAAATGAAGTAATGTATAATAAGATAAGATAAAATTAAATAAGTTTTACCTATATAATTTTAATTCTTCATATTGATATAATTTTGTTACTGTTATATTGTATTATATTTGTAAAATTAAAATAATGTTATTAATGTAATATAATATAATATAGTTTATGGTAAAAGTCTATCTTTATCAATAATAATAATAATAATAAATATCTCTTTATCCAAGTAACCAGGACTCGTGTTTCATTAGTATAACTTACGACTATTGTTAGTAGAATTCTTCAGTTAAATAAATTATATAAAATTCAAATTAAATGCACAATTACGATACGTCATATAAAATAAAATATTCCTAAATTCATTTGATAAAAATCCCATAAAATAAAATATAGAAAATATACAAAAGTTCAAATTCACAAAAATAAAATACTTACACGTAAAATAATATGTCAATAAAAATTCCATAAATAGTCAAAATTCATACAGATATAAAATACATGTAAAGATAAAAATTTTATAAAATAATTAATTTAAGATAAGATTTGAATATCAAAATAGTATCGACTGCACACATGGCCCATCGGTGCTACATCCCATGTGAGAAAGCACAACAACGGTTTTTTTTTCGTAGGAATGCTTTTTACGCACTTACCCGATCACTGCTGCAGGGGCAGCCGAAGGACGTCGTGTGGGACTCCCGGGGAGATATTCTCGACCCAGCCTACCCACTAAACCTACGGTGTTCTCCTCGCCCGTTGCCGGGCCGTGGTAGTTACTCAGGTATTACCACGACCCGACACGGGGGGCCCCTAGTGGGGGCTCACTGCGACGGGGTGGGCAACGTGCCCCCCGTCGGACTGACTTCCGGCGAGAGGTCGGCCGCCACTAACGGCGCGACAGGTCCCCTGACTCGTCGCGCGTGGCCTCCTCGCGGGCCGGGGCCGCCGGCTATTGCGCGCCGGGCGCCGACTCTACTCCCACCAGCCCCTTATAGGTACTTGGCAAAGCAGCCGTGACCTGTGAGGAGCTGGGTCAAATGGTAGGTCGGCACCCTATGCGGCGCCTCGACCCACTGACGCAATACTGGGCGCACGGCCGTGAGAAGCCGCGCGCTCACCCTACATCCGCCCACCTCCCGAAGAGGTAGTCGCGAAATTCGCCTCTCCAGCGAGCGACCTCGTCGGGGGCGGGCGGATAAGTTGGAAAACTGTCGCATCAGGGCCCTCCTTCGGTGAACCCCCGCCAGGACCTCAGCCTCGAGGTCCCAGGGGAGGCTCCCGGCTATCACACATGCCGCCTCCAGCAACATGGTGTGGTACGCTCGAGCGGCCCTCTGCGCCATCACACGCTGCGCGCGCCGCAGCAGCGTGGAGTTCTCGGCGCTGAGGGCCGCAGCCGCCTAGATTGGCGCTCCGTAGAGCGCCTTCGAGCGCACCACCGCGTCGTAGAGGCGGCGGCCAACACTACCGCCCCCCCCCCCCGCAATTCGGGAGCAACTGGGCGAGCATTCCGGCGCACGCCACCAACTTCGGCGCCAGCGCAAGTTGGTGGCGTGCGCCGGAATGCTCGCCGAACCTCCATCTGCTATCCAGTGTCAGCCCCAGGTATTTCATCCTGGAGCCGACAGCGATGGAGGCCCCTCCCACTACAATACTGTAGTCGCGGGGGGGCTTAGCCCGAGGCCCGTGGAAAAAGAGGGCCTCGGACTTCTCTAGGGCCACTTCGAGCCCGAGGGCCCTGATGCGGCTCACATGTTGCGCGGTGCCTGCCGTGGCGAGGACACCGGCATCGCGGAAATTTGGGCCCCGCGCGGTGACCAGGGTGTCGTCGGCGTAACAGATGACGCCGACTCCCCGAAAATTGGCACCGCGCAGGACCCAGTCAAATCCGATGTTCCACAGGAGTAGGCCCAGCACCGACCCCTGTGGAACACCGCACGACATGTCCCGGCGGACTACACGATCCCGGGAGCACAACAACGGTTGACATAGGTGCAATCAAGTCTATCTGCAATCATATTTAGGATGCTGTTGGAGCTGGCCCGCACCCTACGCACCAGGGACCCACATCTCTTGCGCATCGTTGCGTAAAAGCAATCCATGTGGGCATCCGCGAACATCCCTGATGCGCTGCAGAAGCGGGGCAGCCCCACCAACACTCTAAACGCGTTATTGAACTGCACGCGGAGAGCGCTGTAGGATCTCTGAGTATAGCTAGCCCATAGGCTGCACGTGTAAAAGGTTGTACAGTAAGCACGAAAGAGAGTGAGTTTTACATTTAGTGAACAACGTGCAAACTTACGGGCAAGCATGTTTGCTCTAACCGACAACGCTCTCCGCTCGCGCTCAATGTCAGAATCGTCCTTAAGGTCGGGGGTCAATATTGGGAAGCTTAGAGTTGTGTGGTATTCGAACTTGTCATATATTAACAGGCCTGGTGGTCTGGTGATTCATGTAACAAACAGCCGTTCACGAGGTCGCGGGTTCACAAAATAGTATAACTATTTGTACTTCTTGAAACTTACAAATTTGTGAACATTTAAAGAATATTTGTAATGTTTATTTGATACAAAACAGTATAATCAATGTTATCTAAAGGCACCACTATTACGGACATTATACATGTTTAGTTCTTTTTGTGGCGGTTTCCTCAAACCTATGCGGTTTATTTCAACTGTCTGTTCTGTGGGGTAATTCTATGACGTAACCCTTCCATTTATGTCATATTCATTACACCATACTCTATTGTTATGGTTGATATGTCATCGTTATGTGCTGTTACTACCTCTGAACATAGACTAAAACTAAACAGATATGACAATTCCTTGAAAGTTTTAATTATTCTCTAGGAGGTATTTTAATCATTATCAACATAATAGTCTCCGTGGTGCCGGATTACCAACACACATGTCACCATCCCATTACATAATGTAAGTAGAGCCATCTCAATGTCTAAATGTGAATGAAAAAGTTAAAATGAAACATTATACACCTAGTATGGTAAATAAAATGTTCTCGTGTTATAGAGGAGGTGCCTGAACAACAGTCATACTACGTTATCATTCAACTATTTCATAAATTATTAAAAACTATTTAATGCCTATTATTTAATAACTAGTTGCTGCCTGCGACTACAGACGCGTGGAATTTAGAAAATTTTTCCCGTTTATGCAACATTTTTCAGTGATGATTCGCTATTCGTCGCAGCGTGATGTTCTATAGCTTTCCACGGTAAATGTACCTACCATCCAACACTAAAAGAATGATTCATTTCGAACCAGTAGTTCCTGAGATTAGCGCGTTCTAACAAATAAACTCTTCAGCTTTATAATATTTGTATTGATTTAATATATTAAAATTTTAAGTTAAAGACTTCAAAATTTAATAGACTCGTTAAGGTATATTTTGAATTAAGATTTACTATATCTTAAGTGCTACTCTCTAAATGTCCAATAGTTACTTATATTAATATGACTGTGAAGGTGAATGTGATACCTCACATGCCAGTGACTTTAAAGTTAATAATTTTATAATAAGTTTGAGGTTTTACAATCATTACTTTAAGTTTGAAACTTTGCTTTTAATGATCTTCAATATGTTTAGGATCGCTATAAATAAGACTATTTATTAAACTTTGTAAATAAAGCTGAATTCGTGACGATCAAATATTTTGGTTGTAAAAATACCGAATTAACAAAGTAAAAATTCGATTCGACGGGCTTCGTGGTCCAATAGTTCATATAACGGACTGGTGTGTGTCTACGATTTCGCGGGTTCGATTCCCGCCTCGGACAATTATTTGTGTGATGTTATAAATAACATACTAATGTTTGTGGCGTCTGGGTGTTTACTAGGTATTATAAGTATGTATGTATTTACAAAAGAAAAGTAGTATATGTATATTATCCGTATTCTGGTACCCATAACACAAGCATAATAAGCTTAGCTTGGGACCAGAGGACGTTGTGTGAAATGTCAATGAATATTTATTTAAATTTATTTTCATGCTTTGTTATTTGTCACGCTATGCGTCATAGCGACAACTTCATAATTACAGAGTACATCTAATATCTAATCGCGACAAAGTTCCTAAAACGCTAAAAAAACGACTACTACGATATTTTAAAATAGAATACCACTACCTACTACTACCTAATAACACAATGATATTAGGCAGTAAACAGACTTAAGAGGATACCAAAATAGCTTCGTGCATTTTTCTATGTACGAAGTTTTCATTGTTTCTTTAGATTGAATGGCTAGAGCTCTAATTTTTAAGTAAATGTTTTTCCAATATATGATCTAGGATCGCATGAACTCAGAAACGCGATTGAAAAAAGTTTTCTCGATAGAAAATCTTGGCGAAACAATCTCTCAAATTTTTTATTTTTTTCATTTGTCGGTCTATTATCGCGTATTAACTAATGAAATAACTTTATAAACATAGGTAACTATTATGTATAGAAACACGTGGATCAGAATTAAAATATATTTAGTAGATTTTGAGTAAATAGGAAAAGTATCCCTAATTCTTCATTTTCTGTGCCTACTGGCTGTGTTAATATGTACGTGTCGGCGATGATATACGATAATATTGATGTAGGCCCTTAAGCAGAGGTTTGTCGCATCTGATCACTAATATTGACATGAAATTTATCCTGTACCTATTTTTACCTTCAGGATAAATTCTGCTAATAGAGCAGTATATAAACTATGAACAATGTAGAACGGTAGTGATTGTAACACAGTGTATACAGTGACAGACATGTCCACGATCCTGTTGATATTGTGTGCGCTGTATGGCGTTCATGGCGCGCTTCATATCGTTGTACCTTCGTTGGAGATAGACGAATACAGTAATGAAAAGCAAACACAAGAATATTACAACAAAGTACCGATCACACGTTTGGAAGGAGTAAACCGTGAACAAGATTTAATAGTCTTCCAAAAAAATCGACATTTGGGAGATAAACAGAAAAAGACAAAAGTAAAAGCTACAAGCCACAGAGTAGGAACCATCCATCCTACGGGATGTCCGAGGGATCACATCATGGTGGGACTAAATTGTTGTCGAGTTACAACAAAGAATTATGTCAAAAATTGCAACCATAGGAATACACCGCGGGATAACGATAGTTATAAGTTATTTGTTTAGTGTATTTATTGAATAAATATTGTTTTTCATAAAGAGGACGTTATTCGAATTGTTGAAAATTTCTTTTTGAGTAGTATTTAATGTGTTGGAAATCAAGGTGTCCTCTACGATCAGTTGTTACAGGGTTTGGTCAACGTAATTCCTGTAACAGTGGACCGTAGAAGACACCTAAAGACCTCAGTCTAAATCCGAAAAAAGTGGTTTTATATTAAAAGAATGTTGAATGTCAGTGGGATTGTGTGACAATTACTGACAATTAGTTCAATTGTTTTCCGTGTGGTGACGGATTAAGAATACAAGTGTCACCACCCCATCTCCTCTCAAGGGGGCTGTAAAATTCAGCTAAGGGATATTGCACACAGATAACATCCTGTGTGAGAGACGGAAAACTCGAAAATTAACCCTGTGCCAACATGCCTGGTCAGCGCGGCACAGTAGACCACAATCCCTCCAAAAGTGGAGGAGGCTCGTGCCCAACAGTGGGGATAACTTTTTATCAGTCATTTCATGCTACGTTTTATTGTTCAAAAGAGAGAGACTTCTGAATTTCTATAAGCACGTGCTTTAATAGTCCAAGCACGTGCTTATAGAAATTTGCGAATAACGTACTCGTAATTTTGCAAAAAAACGTCCTAATTGATACTAAAGTTTTAGCTACGTTTGCAATAATGTAAATAAGTAATATGTATGCACCTAAGAACAAATTTTAATTATACTGTAACATAAATTATGTACTAGCTTCACTATCGCAATAGGTATTGCCTGTAATGATAGATGTGTGTACAGATTATTAAAAAAAATTGCAATTTTAAGGATTTTTGAGATGGCTCGTCAGAACTGGACCTGGGAAATCTGCACTGAGTAACATACACGAAGAAACAATACATTTAAATTGAGAACTTAAATGTATTGTTTCTTATTCTTAAATGTATTGTTCCTTATTTGAAGTTAGTCAAAGATTGGTTTAGCTTAAATAAATCGTAGATAAAACAGAATATTAAGTACTTGTATAGTTTTTACAACTATCCAATTATTTTATAATGATGTCGACTGGGTACTTCCAAGTATGAATGCATTGTGTGTATGTAATTACAAACATGTTTACATACGTCATATTGTAATTATACTATTGTTTTTATAAGAGGAACTTGCCGGATCATTATACCAGGAATAGTTGTTTTTGTGCAACGTTCAAAATGGAGGTTCATAATTGATTTTTTTTTGTATCATTTACGCAACATGTTCTGCTATTGTCCCGCTGTATTTAATAAAAAATGTTTGAATAATATGTGCGGAGTTTTTCTCAGACTAGTCAAAAAGTTATCTCATTACAAACTAAACTTAATATTATTTGTAATATTCGTACTATAATTTTGTGAAATATAAAAGCCATAATAATATTAAGAATTCAAATATTTTATTTACAAAATTTTAATAATAAATAGTCTTAACTATTGTTCTGTTTATTTTTATAGGCGCTGTATATCTAGTTATATTTACAACATAAATTAACACTCAGTATATAAATAACATCCGTCTTAACTTTTTTAAACAGCTTAATAACGTTCCTTTCACTTTTAATTAAATATCAATGTCATCTTTCACTTTTCTAACAAATCACAGATTAATTATTTCATCGACATCCTAGTCTTCAAGGACTTCAGCTATTAACAAGAATCTTTTAAATCCTAAATTTCAGGAATTTCGCACATTCTTTATAAAATCCATTTAATTTAAATCCAGTCTCATTAATCTGGTGCAATACAACTATTACTAACCCTGACCATACCATTAGGACAACCTGATCCATCAAACGCTGCTCTATCATCAACAACCATCACCGTTGTGGTCTCCACATCCTCGTCACCATTACTCCATATCCATCTATCTTCATTTATATCTCTCGGTACATTACCAATTGTTACTTCATTATCGGCTGTAACTTTAGTATTTACAACTGTACTATTTTTCCCACTTCTTCTAGTTTCATTAAATCTATCATCACTATTATTAGTAGTAAACATATCTGCTTTTATCTCAGTATTGTTTTCTAAACTATGTGAACTTTGATCTTTAATTGCTGTTTGTTCATAGTTTAAAACATTGCCTTGCCCAATTTTATCTGAATCTTTATTTAAATGATCTCTTTGTGTATTACTATTAAATACAGTTTCTTTTTGCCTTTTATTATATGTGTTATTTATTTCTGTGTTCACATTCGTAGGTCTTTTAGGATTACTTGATTGATTCTCGTTCTGTTTATTGAAATCACCGAACGAATCAATCGCTGTATTATCTGCTTCAAATCGATTATCTATTTTTTCAGTCCCAGTTCCTCTGTTCCATTGATTATAGTTGTTTTGATACTCATATTGGTTGCTAAATTTCGTATCAATTCTTCGACGCATATTCAAATCTTGTCCTGGATACACAATATTACCAACATTCACAACACCAGAATATGTCCTTGGATAATTCCGCACAGATTCATGTCCATGACTGTTCGCGTAATGATAGTTTTTCTGCCACTCAGGTATAACTGGTCGATAGTCACCGTAATTTTCTGTAACTACATATCTGAGGGTTGTATGTGCTACACTCGATGTTATCAAGGTTAATAATATGATGAACATTGTCGCGAATCACGTTCATAATAATTAATGAGATAAGACGACCGTTGGTCGCGGTGTCCTCTTAGCTACTGTTAACTCCCAAGGCGTAATACAGTTTCGGTTACTCACACCTATCTTATTGTAAAGCAACGAATATATCGGCAAATGATACCAGATCCTTATCGATGTTTTGGCTAGTAATCGATAAATAAGTCAATGTAAAATTACATCGTTTTATCCAAATATCGGTTCACCTTACATCCAATGTAAACAACAACTGACCTTTTGAATGTAGTGGCCAATGACCCTGGCATTAATTCATTGATATTTTATTGTATAACAAGTTTCTTAGCATGTATATACTATATTTTCCCAAATATTTTCAGTAGTATTGATTTTGAATCATTCAGACATTGATTTTCGTGACAGACTTTATTATAGTTAGTTCTTTATATTTTGGATAATTATGAAATCTATTTTATCTGTAATTTACAACTTGGTTATATCATTTTAGTATTGAAATTTTCGTTAGTATGAGTCATCTTAAAAATATTTATATGTTACCTGCTAACACTCACTTTTATAGGATCGATGATGTCGACCCAGGTTTCGAGCATATCATCAGTGCGCGTCGGAAGGTCACGGACACCGCTGCGCGCTCGTCCTGATGATGAGCATCGGACATGCTCGAAACCTGGGTCGACATCATCGATCCTATAAAAGTGAGTGTTAGCCGGTAACATATAAATATTGGTTATATCAATTTGTTTGACATACTGGAGGTCATAACTTTTATTAACACTTTACATTTTGCCCAAATGTATGATTAATTATTAGTCCTTGAATTTATTGTCCTTATTCCACTATTGGAATGATCTATATAATAGAATATTTGATCTTTCGTATACGTAGCACCTTAAGATAAACATAAATATTATATCGATATTTTAAATAAAACCGTGTGGCACGTCTCTAATGTGTTAGTACGTGATTCACTAACAAGAATTCAATGAATGTCATGATATTATCACATAATATTTCGTTTACATGATCTGATTACAGATTCATTTAAAATAATATTACCATAGTCTTAAGGGGCTTAAGTTTGTTTTTAAAATTATTTGCAAATACATCCACAAATTTATATTAAACTAGTTGTCGCCAGCGTCTTGTAATGACCACTTAAGGGCCTACATCAATATTATCGTCAACATGTACATATTTAACACAGCTAGTGGGTAGAGAAAATGAAGAATTAGGGATATTTTTTTTGTTTACTCAAAATCTACTAAATATATTTTAATTCTGATTTACGTGTTTCTATATATAATAGTTACTTATGTTTTTAAAGTTATTTCATTAGTTAATACGCGATAATAGACCGACAAATGCAAAAAATAATAAATTAGAGAGGTTGTTTCGCTAAGATTTTCTATCGTAAAAACTTTTTTCAATCGCGTTTCTGAGTTTATGCGATCCTAGATCATATATTGAAAAAACATATACTTAAAAATTAGAGCTCTAGCCAGTCAATCTAAAGAAACAATGAAAACTTCGTACATAGAAAAATGCACGAAGCTATTTTGGTATCTTCTTAATACTATACATACCTTTTTGCAGTAAAAGGTAATATATGTCCTTACTCATGCTTTAAACTACCCGTGTAGCTGATTTCATTTAAATCTGTTCAGTAGTTTAGTCGTGACGTAGAGACAGGATTTATAGTATGTTTGTTGTCCGTTCTTCTCTATTTTTAAAGTTCGTCACTAAATAGGTGTTAAGTTTGTTTATACAGATACTGGTAACTGGTTATTTACATAAATACGAATTTCTTAGTCATGGAGACAACGAGACGAGGTGCGGGTCCAGTCGGGGATTTTCTATTGTTATTTTATATTTCATCAAAACCAATAACTAAACCATGACTACATTGACTTAGTGGCTCGTGTTATTCAAAGAATTTGATGGGCCACAATGAGTCGTATATATTGCCTTTGTGGTGTAATTAATATCTAGGTGATGTTATAGTAAACTGCGAAGCGCGGTGACAGTTAGTCGCCAATATACATAAAGATTCACAAACAATTCATACAAAAGTCTCTTAGTATCTAACTAAGCATTGCGAAATTAATATTATTCATAGTAGACAGCAAATATCTATATTGCATTACAAATATCTGTTTACCAAATAAAAACCAAACAAGTAATTAAAATCAAACAAGTAATTATGTGATCTCGTGAACCGCGTTCCGTTCCTATGCACCACAAGGCACCTCGTGTGAATATAATGTACACGCGAGTGGAACTGCGGACCACAGCTAGTCATTATGTAATATTAGGACATAATGACGTGTAATATAATAAGGAAGACATCACCAGTTTCCTATGATAAGGATAGCTCATACAGAATTAGGTTACGTTACGTTTACAAGGATAATTGTAATATGCCGCTAATTAGTAAATAAGTAATAAATAATAGAGGTATACGTTTATGTATAACAAGCTGTTGCCCGCGACTTCGAACGTTATAATTTTTTTTTTCTCGTCTTTTTGCCCTCCCGGGCCATGATGGTGCCTTGAGCCTTACCATGAGAAGGCGAGGGGTGGCCCCGGTAACCGGGGCCCGACCCGGCGGGGGGAACACTAGCTCCCCCCGTCGCGTGGCCGAGTGCCACATTTGCCGCGGGGGGTCTTTGCATGCCGACGCGACCCGCCGCGCACGTCCACCTCGTCGGGAGGGGCCACCGACACTTGCTCGTCGACGACCCCCACCGGGGGCCTCCGGGGTGGCAAAGTTTCGCCAGCGCGTTCACGCTCCCGCAAGGCCTCACTCTGCGACTTCGTACGTGTGGAATTTAGAAAACAAATGATATCTAAAAACCACTAACGCAACGCACCTAACGGAAACCCACAAATATGGATAATTTTCCCTGTTTCAGAAATATAAATAGCGGGTTAAAGTGTCCCCCGGTGGGCCCCACGTGGGCCCCACTTTATGAAACACTAATTTAAAGAGATTTAAATAGATTCTTATCCAATATTTTTAAAGTTTTATTGCTAAAACTGTAGTAGGTATGTATGGTATCGTACAGTACCATAAGCCTCATGTTATATAGCTATAGCGGGAGCAGAAATAATTAGTTTACCTTTAACATTTTACCGACTTTACCGAGAGGTTAGTTAAACAGATATTGTTATTTTATTATTATTAACATATCTACATGTATAATCATCGACATGGTTCTTTGTCGTCACGGGGAGTCTTCTAGGCACTTTAACAACATTCTTATAGTTCATGATTTGATCATACATCTTGTTGACAAGCTCCTCCTGTGACATTCCCTTCATAGATTATTAATGTTGTTATTGTATCTGTCATCATTATCATCAGTAGGTAATGTTAAATTGATTTTGAAAAGATCGACTTAATGCGTCGTAATTTCTGAAACAATAAAAGCTTGCGTGCAAGATTTAAGATTAAATTGTGTATCCTTATTATTTTATTGTAATCCAACTTTTGTTGCACGTTTGTAACGTTGGATTACAATTTAAAAAAAAAAAGATGTGTGGCACTCGGGGACTAAACTCGGGCGGTAAAGCATTTTTATTGCATAGCATTTTTTTTATTAACTTATGTATTTATAATTATTTATTTATTTTATTTATGCAAGAATCTACATACCATAAACTAAAATAAGATTAATAATCCTTATTTACTGGTGCTTACATCTATCCATTAATTATGGCAATTATGATAAAATAGCGATTGTCATACAAAAGTCAATCTGTTTTAAATTAAATGTCGAAATGAAAAAAAGGCGGGAAAGCTCGAAAAAGGCGGTCGCGTTTTTTTATAATAAAAATAATTTTAGCAGTTTTTTCGTTCAGTAGAGGTTTAACACTTGTATTTATTGTATATTATATGAATAGATTAGTTTTATAAAGTAGTGTAGTGAATCTCAATTAACTGGTAAGTCTTTTCTAACTATTTATCATGAATGAGCCTCCAGATCCCGGGGATCCTGGTGGGTCTGTCCCTCATGTAGGGAGCTATGTAACTATTTGTTCAGAATCAGGTATGGACACTGATTCGTCTGTCAAACCATCAAAAGGACAAAAACGTAGTCGTTTACATAGGACGTGCAAAAATTGCAATAAAAAACGTAAACATGTATCGGGTAATTACACCCCGTGTGATTGTATGGAGCGTAATGGTGAAAATGCCTCACCATCTAATGAAATTATCAATAAAAACATAGACGTAAATGCAACGGAAATACATAATGCAGTCACACCGAAGCCGCCACCGTTACAAGTTACTAGACTTTTATACAATTCTTTCGATTCTTCACCTTATGTAGTACACGTTCAGAAACAAACCGACTCCTCGGATGATGGCACCACATTCCACCCAATCACTTTCGGTAAGTTCTTACAACGTTATTCATTCAGGAATATTATAAATGGAAGCTTGAAAAGAATAGGAAGAAATAGAATTTCTATAGCATTTAACAATTTTGTAGATGCCAATGCATTCCTTGAACATTCCATCCTCACTGACAACAATTTAAAGGCATTTATACCTACATATAATGTGTCCCGTATGGGCGTCGTACGAGGAGTTCCAATTGATTTGTCTCCAGAAGAAATAATAGACTGCTGTAGTGTTCCTAATGGATGTGGAAAAATATTGAAAGTTAGGCGTATTAATATAAAGCAAATAATGAACGGCGAAGCAACATGGAAACCATCTCAAACTGTTGTGGTCACATTTGATGGTCAAATTTTGCCAGAGAAAATCTTCATGTGTTATACTGCACTCTCCGTTCAAATGTATACATTCCCAACTATTCAGTGTTATCACTGTTGTAGATTTGGCCACACCAAACTCCAGTGCCGCTCAAAGCCTCGCTGCTTTAAGTGTGGTTGTGAGCACTCTGGGGATAGTTGTGATGTCGATGATGACCATATATGTTGTTGTCTCTGTGGGGGAAGTCATTTCGCCACTAATAAAACATGTCCAGAGCTTAACAGACAAAAGCAGATAAAATACTCAATGGCAGAGAAATCTATCTCATATGCAGAAGCTTCCAAACTCCATATGCCTTTGTCTAAGTCTTATTCCGAGATCTTGGCAACTCCAAAAGACCCATTTAAACACCCCACAAATAATCCCAGTCATCAAATAAAACCGCAAACACCAACATCATACCGGAAAACCATATTTTTGAAACCCCGTGAACATCCAAAGCTTGTCAAAGGCTATGACCAACAGCAGCATCGTAACCTCACCAGGCAACCTTCTTTCTCTCAACCGAATGGCAGCGCTATTCCAACTAACAGACGGACAGACACCCTTGACACTAATAGTATTACAGACATAATCTTACTTTTAACTAATGTAATAAAATCAAATATCGTAGAACCGTCCAACGCAGCGAAACTAAATGAAGCGATTTCTATTTTAAACAATCATAATGGATCACAAGTCCACAGTTCTGCAATGGAACTGCAGAAGTGCAGTGAATAAAAAGTTTGAAATAATCTATTTAATAAATAAATATAACCCTTTTCTTTTAGCTCTATCTGAAACCTGGTTTCGACCAGGTTTCCCTTTTAAAATCAGTGGCTTCTCCTGCCTCGGGGATGATAGACCTGATGGTTATGGAGGAGTGGCTCTTCTTATCAAAAACTCTCTATCTTTTTCTCAACTTACACTAACACACTATCCAAATTTTTCTGCTGTAGCATGTGTAATAAATAAAATCTGTTTTCTTTCTATCTATGTTCCTAAACCTTCCTATCAAACTTCCCTTGCTATAAATAATCTTATCTCTTCTCTTCCCAAGCCACTTTGCATCATGGGAGATTTTAACTCACATCACATATCATGGGGAAGCTCTATAACAAATTGTTATGGAGAAGACCTGCTAGATATTTTGGACAATCATAATTTATGTGTAGTAAATAATGGTACACCAACTCGCCTAACCAGTCCTTTAGAGAACACTAGCGTTGTAGACTTGACAATAACATCTCCTGAACTGGCTTCTAGTATTAATTGGCAAGTTCTATCTTCATCTTTTGGAAGTGATCACTACCCAATTATATTTAATCTACAAACCATTACTACAAGAAATACTGTTAAAACATCATCTTACATGAAACACAGGGTAATAAAAGACAAATGGGAGGATTTTACTAATTATGTGGAAAGTAAGTTTTCTGCATTACCATCTCAGAATAATTGTGATGCCTCAACAAGTTCAGATATTCTAACTTCTATTATAATTGAAGCAGCTAATGAAGTATTTCCTTTAAAGAAACAAATTTCAAATAGTTTACCATCTCCACCTTGGTGGGATAACGAATGTAGTCTAGCTGTAGCTGAAAGGAAGAGAGCTGAATATAAATATAACAACAATATGTCTCAAGAAAACTTTATTACACTCTTAAACATAATGTCTAAAACAAAACAACTTTTAAAAACAAAGAAATTTGACAGTTGGAGAAGATTTTGTAGCTCTATATCTCCTCAATCCAATCCTACTCTTATCTGGAATAATGTTAAGCGTTTCAGGTCGGGAGTTAGTAATTCTATATTTGTGACAATGCCATCTTCTTTGCGTAACAACTTTTTGGATAAATTAGCACCGCCAACAGCTCCAGTTCAAGATCTAATTATGACACCGTATGTATATACACCATCCACCTGTCCGCATGGACTTGATACCCCTTTTAACTTGGAGGAACTAAAGGGTGTTTTGTCTGGAACCACTGATACTGCGCCAGGAGCTGATGGTATACCATATTCTTTTTCTCCCACTTAGGTGACAGCGCATTGAATTTTTTCCTTCATATTATTAATTCTGTCATGTTGACAGGAGTAATCCCGTCCGATTGGCAATTTCATACAGTGTTACCATTTTTAAAACCATCAAAAGATCCCAATTCAGTTTCATCTTATCGCCCCATAGCTTTATCCCCAGTAATAACTAAAGTAGTAGAACATTTAATTAAAAATAGAATTGAATGGTTTATTGAAAATCAGAATATCTTACCGAATTCACAGTATGGGTTCAGAAAAGGTAAAAGCTCAATTGACAATGTAAGCATTTTTGTAACAGATATTAGAATAGCATTTTCAACTAATGAATCCATAGTAGCTACATTTTTGGATATCAATTCAGCATACGATAATGTGTTGATAGAAGTTTTGTGCCAAAAATTAGTTAAAATTAGAATACCCGTTATTTTGGTTAATTTCATAAAAAAATTACTTTCTGGTCGAAAAATTTTGCTCAAGGATACTGACCTTACAAGAATTTCTTGGAAGGGCTTACCACAGGGATCTGTGTTGAGTCCGCTTCTTTACAACATATATACCTCTGATTTAGAAGCATCTGTTAAGGAATCGGTCAGCATATTACAATATGCGGATGATTTATTGTTTTATTGTAAAGATAAATCTATTACTAAATCTGCACATCAACTTACTCTATCTTTAAAGTCACTAAAATCATGGTTAGATGACAACGGTTTAGAACTGTCGCCATCCAAAAGCGTGGCTGTTGTATTTACTCGTCAAATAAAACCATCGCGAGTGGAAATTCAATATGATAGGAATATTATTCCAGAAAAAAGTCATGCAAAGTTTTTAGGAATAGTGTTAGATTCAAAATTAACTGGTCACGCTCATTGTGAACACATTGTTACCAGATGTGAGAAATATCTGAACTTGTTAAGATGTCTTACTGGAGTTAAATGGGGAGCACATCCCGCTTCTCTAAAATTTGTATATAACAACTTAATAAGAAGTATACTGGATTACGGGGTATTTTTATTGGAACCATGTAATATTGCGGCATTAAACAGATTAGACAAAATTCAATCAAAAGCATTAAAAATTGTCATGGGTGCAATGAAAAATAGTCCACATAATGCATTACAAGTTGAAGGTGGTGATCCACCCCTTAATTTACGACGCCAATATTTATCCGACAGATTCTTTTTCCGAATTTGCAAATTTTCAAATCATCAGTTATTAGATAAAATTCAACAATTAGCAGAACACATAACAACATCTCAATATTGGAAACATAAAAGCATCCCATGTCTAGTAAATAGTTATTACAAGTTCAAAAATCTATCGGCTCCAGTCATTAATTCTGCGCGATTGCCTATCTATAATTATAGCTATTTGAGTTTAATACTTTCACCCAATGTTTACTTTGACATATACATAAAAGGTAATGAAGGTAATGTTAAACATAATTTTAATTTCATGCTTGATGATCGATGGCATGGATGGCATGAAATATATACCGACGCTTCCAAACATTCGCAGACCGGTAATGTAGGTGTAGGAGTTTTCCACAAGCAATTTAATATTGTGCAAAAAGTCAAACTTCCCCCCGAAACTTCGGTATTTACAGGTGAATGCTTTGGCATTTTAAAGGCATTAGAATATATTTTACTATTAAAGCTGCAAAAAACTGTAATTTTTTGTGATTCTATGAGCGTACTTCAAGCACTTTTAAAGTTTCCATTTAGGACTAAAAACCAGAATCCTCTAATATTTGAAATTAGACATAAGTTAGTTGCGTGTTCTCAGTCCGGTTATCTAATTAATTTTGCGTGGGTGCCCAGCCATAGTGGGTTGTATGGCAACGAATATGCAGACAAATTAGCAAATGAGGCAGTGGAATGTGGGGACATATTTCCGTACTACATATATCCTCAAGATTTACTGGCGCTTCCTAGAAATTATCTCAAGGCATCTTGGAATAAAGTTTGGGAAGTGTCTAGCAAAATAAAAGGTAAATTTTATAAGTCTATTCAACCAGTTGTTTGTCTTAAACCATGGTTCTGTGGTCGTGCTTTTAACAAGCTCAGGCTTGGTAAAAGGGCGACCACAGTCCTTATTAGAATGCGCCTAGGGCACACATGCGTACCAGCTCATCTGTCAAGGATGAAAATTCGATCTGACCCGCTTTGTAACTGTGGCGAATTCGGAGATATTAATCACTTACTTTTTTCCTGTGTCCTATATGATCACTGTCCACTCCTAAATGAACTAATAACCTTAAATATTCCTCTTCCTACAAATATAGACACCCTTCTTTTTTCACAAGATCCTTCTGTATATAATTGTATATCTTCCTTTATTGTATATAATAATATTTCTGTATAATTTAATTTTTCAGTTTTTATGTATTTTTTCAAATATTTATTTTATTAATTTAGTAATATTTTTCTTTTTTACAAACCTCTCCTGATCCGATCCTTTTTCCAAATTCACGTTTCTTTTGTAAATAACCTACTTTCCCAAATTTTTGAAAATGGCAAGGGTTAAGTCCGACGCCAAAAAAAAAAAAAAATTAAAAAAAAAAAAAAAAAAAAAATTAAATGTCAAATGTCAATCTGTTGGTATACAACATACAATTTTAGTTTTGACATTGTTTTACATTATTAAAATCTAAAATACGCTGTTATCTGAACATTTAGGATATATGTTGCCGATTCAAAATCCTTATTTTAATACGTTGTTTAATTTGAGGAAGGCGTTTACCCTTGGTATCAACAGAAGGGAGAAGGGAAGGGAAGAAGGGATTACGCATGCGCAGTAACGCCGATAATGTAAGGTTTTTTAGTTACCTACGGACAATGATATTTTAAAACACTAGATACGAAGTATGACGCGCCTACTTGCGCGTATAGAAGGTATGACCCGTGGCACTGACGGCTTTAGTTGTCCACTAGCTGTCACTAAACGCGAATGCAACGCCAAAAATTAACAAAAAGTGATTGAAAATGGTGAAATGTACGCTTAAAGGATGTACGTCACGATCGGAAAAGGTGATAGGAGCATGTGGAATTAGTTTTCACGTGTAAGTTTGTTAAAATAACATTAAAATTTATTAAAATTCATCATAAAATTTTCCACGTCACCAATGTTGTCAGGCCATGCTTAATTTTTTTTTCCCAACTTTTTAGGGAGTTTAGTGAGATGTGAAATGTGGGCCCCTTAGTCAAAGTATTACTATAAATTTGTGTTATTTTCTTAAGGGCCTACATCAATATTATCGTATATCATCGCCGACACGTACATATTAACACAGCCAGTAGGCACAGAAAATGAAGAATTAGGGATACTTTTCCTATTTACACAAAATCTACTAAATATATTTTAATTATGATTTACGTGTTTCTATATATAATAGTTACTTATGTTTTTAAAGTTATTTCATTAGTTAATACGCGATAATAGACCGACAAATGAAAAAAATAAGAAATGAGAGAGGTATTTTCGCTAAGATTTTCTATCGAGAAAACTTTTTTCAATCGCGTTTCTGAGTTTATGCGATCCTAGATTATATATTGAAAAAACATATACTTAAAAACTAGAGCTCTAGCCATTCAATCTAAAGAAACAGTGAAAACTTCGTACATAGAAAAATGCACGAAGCTATTTTGGTATCCTCTTAATCATGAAATATAAATCATTAAAATGTCAGTTTGTTTCTTTGTTTGAATTTTTATTTTATTTGCACTCAACGGCTTGGTGTTTGGAATCGGGCGAAATTTGGTATGTATTTATTAACTGATTGTCAAGGAGCTAGAAGACTGCAATCAATATAATTTTATTAGAGGAGGTTTTCAATTAGTCTGTGCAAAAAAAATTAAAAACCAGCCACAGAAACAACAAAGAAATAAAACGTCTTACATGTGTACTTAAGTAAACAAACGTTTTTAAACGATTTGACTCTCAAAAATCTTTATATTCTGAGTAAAGGTAAATAATATTTAGCACTTGATACTGATTACGAATAAATATTATGTAATTATATATGTGCTTAGAGGATCTAAATATCTTGTGACCTTCGTGAGATACCAAAATACATATGACTTAAATAGCTGCTGCCGGCGACCTCGTACACGTGTTATTTAAAAATTTTCCTCGTTTTAGATACATTTTTACTGACGCTTTGCTCCTGTTGGTCACAGCGTGATATTATAGCTAAAAGCCTTCGTCGATAAATGTACTAAGCAACTATGATAGAATTTTTCAAATCGGAAAAGTGTTTCCTGAGATCAGCGCGTTTAAACAAACAAACTCGACATAGCCTAGTCACACAAAATAATTTAATAAAAAAAAACATCATCATCATCATAACATCACGCCTTTTTCCCATGGGGGTAGGAAGAGACTATAGAGCGCCATCTGCTACGATCCAAACATAAAAAAAACTTAGATAAATAAATATTCATGGGCATTTCACACAACGTCCTCTGGTTCCAAGCTAAGCTTATATGCTTGTGTTAGGGGTACCAGAATATGGATAGAATACATATACTACTTTTCTTTTGTAATTACATACTTATAATACATAGAAACAATCCGACGCAAAAATGTGTCGTATTGTATTATTGTTTCATTACAATTATAATTATTATAACTTAATTAGTCTCCTTGTAATTAGATCTTATAATTAAATGATGGATGGATATTATTTTTTCTGACGTGACTTAAATAACTACTGGAAATATATTTATTTATATTTATAAGAATGGAGACTTACGCAATATTTCAATTTGGATAACTTATAGGTTTTATACAAAACAGGAGCCCTGTATCATAAATTCTTTATGTTAAAAATGATATTTGTACGCTGCAAAGCAAATTACAATGTGACTCGTAAAACAAACTGTAACATCGATTAAAGTATACTTTATATTTTACAAATAAAAGTTCGATTGATGGATTTCAATATTTTGGTGGAATAATATTCATCATTCATATTATCATAATATTCAAACATCGGTCTAAAATTTAAAACAAATATACACGTCTTTAAATCGTAAAAAGTAGTTTTATTTAAAAAAAGAGTCGCGCAAGTGTTAGAGAATATTATATTTCTACTTTTTATATAATAGATTATTGTTTTCGTTTACGATGGCTTACAGATTAATACATACATTCAACAATAATTATGTAAACATATAAGTAGTTGTGTCGTCACAAATACAGTATCTGAATGTTCTATAGCTCGTATAAAGGTTTGTGGTTTTATTTCATCTATTCTTGGTAAAACGCGAGTCTTATAATTTTCAGAATCATGTCTGATACAATTATGATTCATATAGCTTTTATTATAGGTATCTATTTGTGCTATTTTATGTGAAATTTATTTTTCTTGTTTACTCACATTGACCAAATGTCGTGGAAGATATATTTTAGGTTGCTTTGTTCTTCTTCTTTGTGGCAATCAACTGGGTTATTGGATTATTGCAAGGCTCATGTTATAGCTTCTCATGTGGTATAAGCATCTAGACCGCATCTAGGTGTAGACCGCGGCTAGGTAAGATGCCCCTGCTTGGTGGAACAATGACCTTAAGAAGGTCGTAGTGGACGTAGTGTGAGATTGCATATGCATTGGAAGAAGTGTGGATGTCTTTTGTTAAGAACTTTCTAAAGCTTTTGATATGACTTCTTTTGCTATACGGTTAGAAAACATCTCAAAAAGAGTTCATATACAGAAATATTCGTTTATATAATTATATACTTATTTATGTAGTTACTTAGTATATACTGTGGTATATAGTAAATCATCAGTGGACAAAAGTCGTATGTTGGTTATCATAAATGTAACGTCATCCTTCAGGGTATACCTCAGGGCAGTTCACTAGGACCACCTAAACTTTTGAGTGGATTATATACTTTCCGTAATATTTAACATTATTAAATAACTTTACTAAATACTTTAATAACTTTTACTTAATAATATTACTGATAGCCATAAAATAAAATAAAAATAAATTTAAAGAATTAGAAGTAACATAATTAGTTATAATCCTAATTATAAAATAGATTTTCTCTGCTTTAAACCAATAAACCGTTGTTAATTATTTTTTCTACAATACATAACATATCAGCAGTTTTATATTGTGTGGATTCCATATAAGATCTTTGTAGAATATATCACATAACAATCTTGAAAATAGCTGTAATAAATATGAGGTCTGTGTCTCTGTTGGTAATATTATGTGTGATTGGTTGTGTGATAGCGAAGACCAGCGGCCGTATTATGAGCTTTTATTTCCAGGCAGTTTACGCCGTGATTTGAACTGTCTGGCAAATTTGTATTAAGAACAAATTATTAGTCAGTCAGTTCACTAAACCAGTCATACATTAATATGTTTAAGGAGAAGGTACAACTAAAAGTTATAGTACTAACTAAAAGTTTTCAACTAAAAGTTTTATTTTTGCAGTAATACCTAATTTAGCCATGCAGTTTACGGCCTGCCTGGAACTTGAATGATTTTAAAAAGCTCATAATACGCCGGCAGGCCTATATCTTATAACGAACTGGTAGCATACATCACTGAGGACATCTCCTCGGTATCGCAGATCATGTTACGTCATCCTCGGCATGTGATGAAACAGAAGTTTGGTAATAAAATTGGTAACACACAAATGGACTATGTAGAAGGAGATAAATGTGGTAGGCGTCACTATGCCAAGTCATACTACTTATAATGTCGTCAAATACTCATAACAGTCCGAGAAAAAAATAAATAAAAAGCTTATGTATGTCAAAATATTTCGTTTTATTTTTTAATGGACATTTCACACAACGTCCTCTGGTCCCAAGCTAAGCTTTATATGCTTGTGTTATGGGTACCAGAATACGGATAGAGTACACATATTATTTTTCTTTTGTAAATACACACTTATAATACATAGTAGACACCCAGACGCAGTACAAAAATTTGTATGACAATTAAAAACATCACACGAATATTTGTCCTGACCGGGAATCGAACCAGAGACCTCGTGAACGGCAGCCCGTTATATGAACCACTAGACGAGGCCCGTCTATTTCAACAAAGTATATTAAATAATTTCATTATTTATTCATTCCCGCTACCGTACCGGGCCTAACTATGGCCTGCTATGGTCATGAGCAAAATGTTGAGATTTTTCATACAATTGGTTTTAGTTTAAATAACTGTTTCCGTCTCTCCAGTCCATTAACGTCCCACTGTTGGACACAGGCCTCTGACAGCCTCAGGGACTGTATCTAGCATACAATCATTTTATGACGCTGTGGCTAACACCTTTCCTATTTTAAATCCATTCTCCTAAATAATAAAAAAAAAAACCGTTGGAGAGCCATTTTGTAAGTATTAGTAAAGCTACTTAGCCCGTTGCTTCTTCTATATATTCGTATTAAACCCAAAACATCGTAATAATTTTAAATTTTGTTTAAAACAAATTAATTCTTGAAGTCAAAATATACCAATAGTTGTTTTAATTTAATTTTAATTCTTGAAGTCAATAACACGGCGCTAATTATGAGATTGTTTCTTGCTTCTAATGTTATAGACAACTATAATAAATTATTATAATATTTATTAGTTCATTAAATAAGGTAACTAAGAAAATAAGATACATTTCACAATAAAGATCTAAAAGCTTTGTTTTTCACGGAAACTCCCAGACGGCTTGAAATATTCCAAAATTGTACTAAATTTTTTACTAACCTAACTTATGAATTATTCTGGCACATGCTATGCAAATATAATCACTTTTTAGTGATTTAGACTTGTACAATTGGTTTAAAATCTAGCCCGACGCTCTGAGGACTTTAGCCACCGCTGTCGATATGGTAATAGACTGAACTGTGAGGTGTCCTTTGTGATTAGTTGTTATAGCGTATACGTATTTTTGTTTCAAAATATGGCGTATTGAAGACCTTACAGTGGCCAATTGAAGAGTCTCCGAAACTTTGGGCTTGACTTAAAACGAACGCGTTTAAATTCGTATATAATGGTTTTGTTTTGAAGGAAGAAGTTGTTAGAGACCGAAGAAAATTTAATAATATTAAAAATATCCACGATTTGATGGCCTTTAAAGATTTTAGTTAATGAATTAGTTTAAAAAAACTAATGTTAATGCTAGTACGCGCACCTGTACAAGTGTACACATGTGCATTAGTTCTACCGTCTTAATTAAGTTTACTTATTTACGTTATTAATTAATTTATTGTTAATAAAACTACACTTTATCAATATGCCTTTGTAATCTGCAAATTCAGTTGAGTGCACAGTCATTATGGATCTAGTTCGTGTATTAAATATATTGATACAACTTGTTTTGGAAATTGTAGCAGTTTCTTACGGCGCGCGGCGCCTATTTCACCGGAGACTTACGACGTGTCGCGCTCAGAAGTTTTGTAACAATATTTCCGATGCATAATATGAAGACTGGTATAATGAGATCTGTTCTTGATACAGATTGTCCTTCAGACAGTATAATGCTTCCAGATGGGACATGTGAACATGCACGCACTGTGCCGGACTTTTCGCCTTAGACCAAAAAATGGATATTTCCTGGACATCCCTGAGGAAGTATTTTTGCGACTAAAATAAAAACATGATTGTAATTTTTTAATCTTCGGACAAATCCTTACTCGAGTTCCTTCAAATTAGGAAAAATATTTTAATTATGCAATTTCAATGTTTATAAACACGTCAGAGTTACACCCCCTCCCCCTCCCCATTGCGATTACATCATACAACAAGTTCTGAGAAACTGTTAAAGTAGTTTTTTATATAATGTTTACAATATAACAAGTCATTCATTACATTAGTCGATCGGTAATTGAGTTTTTGTTACAACCGGACGGTGCGGAGGTAGCGGATACAAACATACAAAAAAAAACTAGACTAAAAACTATAACAAGCTTTGTAACAAGCTTTGTACGGACAGTTAAGTCTCAGTAACTTTTCTGTGTTATCTTTTGGTATAGAACCGTAAAAAACCTTCTTATAGCAAATATTTTCTTTGAAACCCAAATAATTCAAAATATCGTTAATGTATGTGTGTAGGTGTGATCTAAATAATTATGTGTAAGTACACACTCTAATGAATTTATTATGTAAACTTCATTTAATCTTGGACACTTATACACAAAGGAAAATAAACTCTGTGAATATTACATTAAGTTGTTATTTAACAAACAATATTAACAACAACAAATCGTTAATTTATTGTAAAGACATTAACAAGTTTGTGTTGAACATTTAAGAGGGTACTGTACTCCACATTTAGGTATTTGCCTAAGGTATATATTATATCCCTATTTCCGAGCGCCGCGCTGAAAGGGACAAATATAGATGAAGCGGATTTTACCTACAAATTCTTTGAAAAAAGACGTTTCGTACTTCCGTTTTTTTTTCGCGTAAGTTAAACCGATTTTAATAGTTTTTGCGTTATATTATAGATAAAGAGTATATCTATGCTTCTATCACTTTCTATTGTGGTAAAACTTTACCAAATTTGTGTCATAGACGCTGCAACTTAAAACCGAAAAAAGTGGGTTTTTCGCATCGTCATATTTCTTTTAGTTATTATGTTTTGAAAAAAAAAAGTATCGATCGTAAAAATCGTAAAAAAAAGTATAGATCGAATGTGGGTAATTTTACATTGACCATAAAGATAGACTTTTACCATAAACTATATCATACTACATTGTGCTCAGACTACATAAAATCAATAACATTATTTTAGTTTCTAAAAATACATTAACAAAATTATAACAATATAAAGAAAATTTAAAACTATATAAAGGTAAAACATACATAATTTCATCTTAAACTAAAGTTTTTAATTATTATAGAGGTAGTATACAATATATCAAGCAAAACTAAGTTTATATACCTACTTAAATACAATATTATTTACATAATAACAAGAAATTTAAAAAAGAATTTTTGGTTTAAGATTCAAAATAGTTTACTTATATTAAAAAGAAAAATTTAAAATTTTTATTTGAAATTATAAAAAATTAGTACTTATTTTAATTATTCAGTTTTTATTATTTTATCTAATATACTACCACCAGATCGGAACGCGCCCCACTTGAGAAAGATCTGGCAAGAAAACTCAAGGGGAGTCGGTCTAAAGTGAAGTTAAGGGGATTTTAAGCCATGTTGTCTGCAAAATGTGCTAACGGTGTCTTGTTGTTTTGAAACAGAGTGTGTTTTGGATTTTATTAAACTAATTACAGGATCCCAACTAGGTGCCAGATCCCAATCGTCTTCTCGAATAATCTGGCAATCTAAAGTGCAAGGCAAGACTATCTTTATGGTCAATGTAAAATTAAAATCGAATGTGGGTAAACCCTGTAATAACTGATTGTAGAAGACACATTACAGCTCAGTCTCACCCGTGACCATGGTGACTGCAAAGTCTCCGAAACCTCGGGCAAAAATTACAAACAAATATACGCGTCTAAATCCGTAAAAAGTAGTTTTATTTAAACAAATGAGTCGCGCAAGTGTTACAAAAAGAATTACTGTGGTTTTAAGTTATTGCTCCTTTAGTGATTATAGCGTGATATTACCATAAATTCAAGTTCTTTCAACAGTTTCAGTGTGACAAAGGTAACAAACAGACCAACATTCACGATAAGAATTCTTTCCTATTTTGTAGAGCTAGCAGTCGTCCGTGTGGTGACGTATTAAGAATTTGCATTCTTTAATTTCTTCTATTTTTAAATTTAATTTCTTCTATTTGTATTCTTATAGAATTTCTATCCCAGGGTGCTGTAAAAGCCAACTAAGGTATATTATACACAGATAACATCCTCTGTGAGAGAAGGAATACTGGAAAATAAACCAACACGCCTGGTCAGTGCGACATAGTAGACCATAAACCCTCCCAAAATGAGTGAGGCACGTGCCCAACAGTGGGACGTTAGTGGGCTGAAGATAAAGAAAGAGAGAGAGAGTTATCATTAATGTGTAGGTATGTCATTTAATGTTGTCTATCATGTATCTATCAGACTAAATTACAGTTATTGGCATAAACACCGTACCTATAATGGTGGTATATAATGGTTAAAGCCTTAACAATTAGAGCCACAAAAATCCTTTAATTTATGGGTTTTGTTCAACTTATGTCCTTCGAGTATTAACCAACAGGAGTGGCAACGCAGAGGCATTGTCAGGTTTGCTCTTTGAAAATGTTACAATGATATGCTCATGCTCATAATACACAGAACTGGTATTTCTGTGTGTGTACGTAGTGCTGACGAGTTTTTGTGCAATACGCCAGCACCCACTGACTATCGTGGTATATTTTACATCGGTATAAAATATCTGTTACTTTAATACTAAAAGTCTATTTAATATCGCTACAAGTTAATGTAAATGACAAAGAACCGTGCCCACTTCATCTCAAAATTACATTCAAACTGTAATCACAAGTTTCGCAGTTTCCAAATAGAACTTTACATAGCAATATAATTTGGCAGGAGTCTCTACGAAACTAATTATAATACGTGAATATTGAGGCGGCCATCTTGGATTTACAAAGTTGTTTGTGAAAGGTCTTTAGTAGCCAACTTGTAGATTAATTCATTAAATTTATTACAGGGAGGAACTTTTACGATTAACTACCTGAATTATATTATTCAATAGACAATACGCTACATTACATTAAGATTTTTACCCTCGAGCTCTGGACGCTCACTAATTAAACAGGTTTTGAATACTACTGTTATAATATTAAGTTGGCTTATTTAATAGACATTTGATTTCTTCGAATATGTGATATCTTCGTGTTAATAACTAGTTATAAGTGTAGTATATGTAGTTTGTTTGTTTGTTTGTTTGTTACAGATGCGGTGGCGGGGCTCGTGACCACGGACGGGCTGCTGAGCGCCCTGGCCCGCCTGCGCCGCGCCCCCCCTCAGATCCCACACTCCACTACTCTCCCGTCACGCTCCGTGAGTACACATCTGATTACATCACATTATCACATCATATCACAATATCAAGTCATATCATGTCACCCTAGTTTCTAGTACCTTTTTAGTGAAGGTCCGACAAATAACTCCACTTCGATTAATGCTCTGAGGTTCCAATAGAGCTATTTTCACGTTACAAAAAAAGACAGAGTTATACCTACACTCAGATCACCTCTAAAGATCCCCTACGCAAGGTGATTAATGCACACCGAACTTTTGTGCTACACTCGCATTGGTAATGTATGAGACCACGGCGTGTGATTTTATTACGACCAATAAAAATGTATGTGCCAACGTTAACAAAGACCTCGTAATGCGGTATCTATTAGGAGTGATCTGTGGCTATACATGAACATCTGAAAAACTTTCTTTAAACAAAGCTTTTGCTTCAGTATACGTTTCTCCAATCTTGTTGTTATCTAAATATCGTTCTTGTAGCAAACAATAAGTGGTTCATTTAAAATGTACATGTTTAGGGTTCTGTATCAAAAAGTTAATCGAGACCCAATTAATAAGACTTTGCTGTCCATCCGTCCGTTCTTCCGTCTGTCACCAGGTTGTATCTCTGTAACGGTTATAGGTAGACAGCTGAAAATTTCAGTTTGTGTATATTAGTTCATGCTACAACATAAATGCTCTTTTTATTATCATTATCCTGTCCTTATCCCTAGTGTTTGAGTCCTAGTATTTAGCGTCAGTATGACGAATATTATGATAATAACGGTACAGAACCCATCGTCTGCGTGTCCAACTCGTACCTACTTGACTGGTTTTTATATCTTCCAAATAAAGAGGTAGCTACTATTTGCATATTGGAACAATATGGAGGCACCCCCGACCACCCTTCAAACTAAAATACAAAGTAAAAGTGCCCAAAGGTCGACAGAATAATTACAATTAGTTCTATAAAATCAATTCATTCTCAACAAAAATTTTTATTATATTTTTAAGATAAAAATTGGTTAAACACGAGTGAACTCACACACGAAGGGTCCTGTACCGTTTTTATTATAATATTTTCGTCATACCGACCCTTAATAGGATTAAATAAAGGGACACTTAACAATGGCATAAGGGCACGATGATGATGATGATGAATATTTGTTATTGTAGCATCAACTGATATAGGTACATAAACTGTGAAGTTGTCAGCTGTCTAAGTATCACCATTCCAGAGATACAACCTGGTGACAGACAGACGGACGGACTGCGAATTCTCAGTAATGGCGTCCTGTTTTACCTTATCGTACTGAACCCTAGAAACCATTATAATAAAAGTATCTTCAACATTAATAAAGTTCTTATTGATTTCTTTATAGACCAAAAGTTTTAGAATAACACAGTTTTATTTTAAAATATAATCTTATGAATAGTCACTTTTTCCACCACAATTTAATATATTAAGTAAAAGCATAGCATGTCAATTGCAAAATTAATAAATTACTTTACTTATGAATATTTTTTTCGTATAGAAATCTTTTAAAAGTTAATAAATGTAAATAATATATATTCACGGACATTTCACACTACGTCCTCTGATCCCAAGCTAAGTTTATGATTGTGTTATGGGTACCAGAATACGGATATACTACATATACTACTTTTCTTTTGTAAATACATACTTATAATACATAGGAACACACAGACGCAGTACAAACATTTGTATGACAATTATAAATATCATACAAATAATTGCCCCGAGCGCGAATCGAACCCGAGACCTCTTGAATGGTAGTCCGCTACATGAACCACTCGACCACGAGGCTCGTTATTAAAAGTTATTAAAATAGTAATTTGCAATTTTTGTTGAAGACACGAGAGACCTCATATGTTTTAAGGTTACGTACCAAAAGGTACGACGGAGCCCTATCACAGAGACTTGGCTGTTCGTCTCTCTGTTATCGAGCTGTATCTCAGGAAAGGTGATAGCTAGGCAGTTGAACTTCACTAATAATGTATGTCTGTTGATGCTTTAATAACAAATATTTACTAAAACTAGGAGGAATGTTACAACAAACATTTTCAGTGTAACTTGTGATGATGACATGATTATTTCGGTGAGACAAATAAATATTGACACAATCAACTTTCAATTGTTTAGTTAAGTTTAGTTGTGCTCGTAGAATTGGTACAATTGCATGAGGGAACCTTTTTCCCTTTTCTATCGAACATTGAAATATTATAATAACAATTTAAAGAGCGACATTGTACCCTCGTTACTCGTTAATGGCAAGTTTTAATCTTGATAAGTGTGACGGCATCTGATCCCAAGGGCGACAGTATCCAATCCATAAAGTTTGACAGAATGAAACTTGGTTGTACTTCCTTTATATCTTATTACGGAAGAATTGGAAATTAGTTTTCAAAAAGATAATTGGACTCTTGAGACATTTTTTTGTTGGTATAGTGACTTAGTTCAAAAAGCACTCAGAATAATTTCTCAACTTTTTCGATTGGTTGTGCGTTGACTGGTTAAAAATACAAAGGTCACAACCCCCATGTCCGTCCAATGGAGCTGTTAGAGGCCGCTATCGGAAAATATAGGCAGATAACATCTTCTGAGATAGAAGGAATTTAAAATGAAATCGTGTGCCAACACGTCTGGCCAGCGTGGTATAAGTAGATCAGGAGCCCTCCCGAAGTGGAGCAGGTCGGACATTAAGAGGGTTCAACAGAAACTCTTGCTTCATACGTTTGTATGCACATCATACTCCGCTCTTTTCTTCATAGACATTCTTTAGAACTACAATTTTTTTTTACCGTTTTGTCTTATTTAATGTATATGCGTCTCTTATTTTCTTTTCTTCCAAAACATAATTACTAAAAATTTGACCATACCAAACTGTGTTTTTACCGCGGTCTTTAGATGAATTAGCAGTGTCTATAACACGAATCTGTTGAGGATTTTCAATTATTTTACAACTGTTGCCCGCGACTTCAGAAATCAAACTTTAAGAAATTATACAAAAAAAACATCCTCTTGAACCACTCTATCTATTAAAAAACTGCATTAAAATGCGTTGAGTAGTTTTGAAGATATAAGCTCACATGAGGACATACATACAAAAATAATGAATTTGTTTTCTAAGTAATAACTTAATAATTAAAGGAATCTGGATTAGCTAAAAGAGCTGACTATTTGTACCTTTTAGCGTGGCTCTTAATATAACTTATATAATTTCACTTTGATTATCATGACTGTATTTATTTAAATGAAACTACTGTTTCCTGATTAAATGGTGTTTATTGCATTTAATATTCTATTTTGACAACACTTCACTGTTGTTCGATGTATTTGATGTTTTGTTAGGTACCTCTTGTTACTGCAGTTAGGATAGCCATTAACAACAATACAACACTTTGATATAACCCATTTGTAACCACTAGGGCATGTACTACCATTAAATACATATGTTTGTATGTTAGCAACTTTTTTGATAAATATTTCTTCTACTTCTTTAAGATCTGGTGTTTTCTCACTTGGATTCAATTCCTCTACATTATAGAAGTCCTTATCATCCGGCCTTGCGAGATCCTTATCATGTTGTTGTATTACATTGTTATGAACTTCAGCGAGTGGATGAGTCACAGTGGACTGTATATCATCCAATTTTGGTGAAAATATTTCTTTAACAGTTTTCGGTATATCCGCTTTCATTTGATACGGTGTGAATATATTTCTTGCTGTGACACTAACAAGTCCACATGATAGTAACAATAATTTTATCCACATATTTGTCTAAGTTATTGTTATTTATTTCGACTGTATCGTCTGCCGTGTTGTCTCTCACTGTTGTGTTCACATTTTCATCGTATTTATATACCTACTTATCCCCTAAATGTCCATGTATATAAGCACGTAGGTATATATGTTTATGACTACCAAATACAGGTAATCAAACATAACACATCTGTTTATATTCTTAACCGACTTAAAAAAAGGAGGAGGTTCTCAATTCGTCTGTATATATTTTTTTTCTTTTTATGTTTGTTACCTCATAACTTTTAACTGGGCGAAGCGATTTTAATGTTTTTTTTTTATCTGAAAGCTGATGGTTCCTGTATGGTCCATTGGCACTAGGTCAGGATCTGATCGTTATCTCCTGAGAAATCGAGGAAAACCCTCAAATTTCAAAGGTACAAATTGGTTGAACTTCTTTTCTTTCTTAAAATTAAAAGTTATGAGGTAACAAACATAAAAATAATGGACTGCTGTTCACGAGGTCGCGGGTTCGATTCCCGCTTGGGACAATCATTTGTGTGATATCCATAAATGTCGTACAAATGTTTGTACTGCGTCTGGGTGTTTTCTATGTATTATAAGTATGTATTTACAAAAGAAAAGTAGTTTATGTATTATATATCCGTATTCTGGTACCCATAACACAAGCATATAAGCTTAGCTTGGGACCAGAGGACATTGTGTGAAATGTCCATGAATATTTTTATTATTCCTTTATTTATTCATCATCTTATTAATTACATTTTTAAAAGATTACTATAAAAACACATTCACGCATAAGAAAAACTAAACTAAAAACAAATATTTAACACAACAAAATAATTAAAAATAAATAAAATAACATAAATAACATCCACACAATAATCTTTTAAAAATACAAAAAACAGAGCTCCACTGGCATCGGGAACAAGGACCAAGCTACCGGTGGTTAGGGCTCCAGAGACAGGAACCTCCTCACAATACGTGCCGTGTCAAGAAGAACTGCCTTCTGCATCAGACCCTTGATCCAGCTACCCAACGCGAGCTTTTCTAGGTGCTTGTCTAGGCTCTTTGCTACAAGACCGTTGACTGATACAACTATCGGCACGACGATCGCTGAGTCCACATCCCACATATCGACAATCTCGCGAGCTAAGTCCAAGTATTTAACTTGTTTCTCCTTTTCAGCTTTCACGAGATTCTCGTCATGTGGGATGGTGACATCGACAATCGTCACGCGGCCCGCTGATCGATCTATCACCACAATGTCAGGCTTATTGGCAACAATAGTCCTGTCAGTGATGATAGATCGATCCCAATACAATGTGACATGGCCATTATGAAGAACTGGTTCTGGAACATACCTGTAGTACGGGACAGCAAAGTCTACAAGACTATTTAGCACAGCAAGTTGTTGATGGATTATCCTGGCTACTAGGTTGTGTCTATGCAAATACTCTCCGTTGGCAAGACGAGAACAACCCGTAATAATATGCCTGAGGGATTCACCAGGTCGATGGCAGGCTCTGCATATATCTGCAGTGCCATCCCTCAGGATATACTTCCGATAGTTGTTCGTCTTGACAACTTCATCAGCAATTGCACAGACAAAACCCTCGGTTTCTCCAAAGAGATTACCGAAACGTAGCCAGGCCACGGCAGCAAGTAGGTCAACATCTGGCCCGTGAAGGGCTTTATAGAACCTACCGTGAAGCTCCTTGCTCTGCCAAATGTCCCTGCGCTCAGCCGTACCAAGTACTACAGGTCTGTGCCAGTTCCTTTTTGCCAGAGATAAGGGGGTAAATCCCGAGTCCACAGTAACCACATCACAATGCACACCCACACTACTATGGAGAAAATATTCCCTGAGACTGTACACCTCACGGTTGTGTAGGGCTTTGGCATTTAGAAAACCACGCCCCCCACACTTCCGCGGGACGTACAATCTCATTACTGATGAGCGCGGGTGATGCATTCGTGATACAGTCAGAAGTGTCCTAACTCTACGGTCCAGGGCGTCTAGCTCAGTCTGCGTCCACTTGAGTATGCCGAAAGAGTACATCAGGAGTGGCATGACCCAACCATTGCAGGCGCGGGGCGCTAGGGCAGGAAACCTCCTCGTGTGGCCCGCCGCTTCCCGTTTCCGGAAGCCGTGGGTCCGGTGCGTCCTGGACGGCCTCCAACAACTCTCGGCCCTAAAGTGCCGAGTAGGTTTTTGGGGGTTGACTGATATCCTGCCAAGCTGACCCCCATGTCGGGGGGTCGTGGTATGGCCGGCCTGCAAGGCCGGCGGCTGTGCGCGGTTTGTGCACGGCGAGTGCCGCGCGGTCGCCCTGTTCCCGGTACTATTCTGGCGATCAGAACTGATCGGTGAGCGGGGTTGCCGCCTACGCGGCATTTGGGCACCGTGACCGGTGCGGGAGTTCTGTCTCCCTTGTCTTCCCCCTTCGGGGGTTTGGTTTGGGAGCACAGGCTCCATTTTGGTCGTCCCCTCTCGAGGGAAGCGGTCCCTTCGGGGACGTGGTTTGTGGGCGGAAGTACTCCGCGGCGCGGCGGTCCCTCTGGATGCGTTAACTCGTGTTCAGAGGGATGCCCCCCTATTGGGGGCAACGCCGGGCGACCTGTTCCAGCTGTTGCGTGTCGTTGATCACGTCTAGCGGCGTGATGGCTGGGACAGGGGGCTTGCCTTAACTGGCCGGCCCGAGACAAGGAAAAGTCAATAACACCCAACAGATAAGTTGTAAAAATCCTGCGGAAACTGCCCGACCTCCGCAAGGTTCGCCTAGGTATATAGGGTTGTGCAAGTACAGGGGGCTCTGCTTGCATGGACCGTCTTTCCCCCATACTCGTGGGATTTAATATGGAATCTTTAAAACTTAAAACTAAACAACAAAAAACTGAGAAATCTAAAACTAACGATGACAATGGCTTTGAAAAACGGAAAAACCGAGAAACCAAAAACAAAAATGACGACAATCTTGGCAGTGAAATGGTACTGACGGACGCATCCGCATCCTCTGTTGATGCGAGCGAAGTGAGTGGCGACGAATCGTTCCGGGCCCAGGCCCGCCGCCACCGGGAGGCGAGGGTTAGGCTGACCCGCCTATGCCTCGACAAGATAAAACCGCTGCAGCTGTCGGAATCTGACAGCGGCAGCGGCAGCTGCATGTCGGTGGGAGATCGCTCGCGGTCTTGCTCCCCGAGCGCTCCCGGGCCCAGTGACGCAAGTTACTGGAGGAAGAAGAGGCCACTGGAGGAGGCCCCTTCTCCAGAGAAGAAAAAAGGACGCGGGCGCCCGCCGACCGCCGGGGAGCGAACGGAGCTGCGGGCTAAGAGGGAGCTCGCGGCTGATAAGAGGGTTGGCCCCAGGCAACTGCGGGGAGTCGACGAGTTACGCGGCGTGGTGGATTCCGCGCTCGACGTGATCTCGTCAGTGGCGCGGAAGGCCTCCCGCATGAAATGCCAAGATGTGGCATCAGTGCGGGGGGCCATGTCCGACCTCGTCGACTCCTTCAAGGAGCTGGCGGAGCAGCGCGACGAGGGCGAACAATTGAAGCTCGTGCGCGCTGAGTTGGCGGAGCGGAAGAGGCAGGAGGAGCTGCTCCGCGCGGAAAATGCGGAGCAGAAACGCCAGACGGAGGCGCTCCGCGCTGAACTGGCGGAGTTCCGGGTCCGGCTGGAGGTGCAGAGCCGGACTGCCACCGCCCCCGCCTCCGCCAACGTGGGGATGACGCGCGAGGAGGTGGCCTTCTTCATTGATGCCAGGATGGCTGGCATCAGTGACCGCCTCCTCCCGGAGCAGCGCGTCCGCCCTTCCCTGGCGGCGGACGCTCGTCGAGCGCGGGTGAGCGCTGAAGCCGCTCCCGCACGCGCTCCGAGCGCCCGTCTCGACGCGGACTTCCCGGCCCTCCCAACACCAAGGCCGGTGCAGTCGCTCCCCTCCGCCCCCGCTGCGACTCAAGCCGCGGGAAAGAAGAGGGGGGCGAAAAAGAGCATGGCGGCCCGGGAAGCACAAGCCGCCAGAAACGGCGCTCCGCCAGCTCCAAGACCCGCGTCCCAACCCGCGGTGACCACCACCGTCCAGCCGACGCCGCCTCCCCAAACCCAACAGGGGGAGGCATGGAACGTCGTGGCGCGCAAACCGAAGGCGCCACGACCGGCGAAGCCTGCTGCTGCGCCTGCTGCGTCGGCGCAGCAGCAGAAGAAAAAGAAGGGGCGGCGCGCCCGCAAGTTGCGCGCCCCGAAAACCGCTGCGGTGGTGGTCACACTGCCGCCGGACACCTCGCGGACCTACGCGGAGGTCATGGCCAGGGCCGAGAGCGCCATCCAGCTCTCCGCCTTGGGCATTAACGGAGTGAAATTCCGCACGGCCCGGACAGGGGGCCGTGTGATGGAGGTGTCCGGCGTGGACAGGAGCAAAAAAGCCGATGACCTCGCGGACAAAATCCGCGAGGTCATCGGCGACGTCGCTCGTGTGGCCAGACCGGAGCAGTGTGCTGAACTGCGCATCTCCGGTCTGGGGGACGCGGCCACTAGTGAGGCAGTGGCCGCGGCCGTCGTAAGTGCGGGGGGCTGCCGCCCCGACCACGTCAAGGTGGGCAACATCGTCCGCCCACCTGGCCGCCCTGGGACCGTCTGGGTGAAGTGCCCTGTCCCGGCGGCCAAGACAATAACCGACAGTGGACGCCTCACTGTCGGTTGGTCGACGGCCCGGGCCGCGCTCCTTGACGCGCGGCCGCAGCGGTGCTACCGCTGCCTTGTCCCGGGGCATGTGGGGGTGCAGTGCACGTGCGAGACGGACCGCAGTGCGCTGTGCTTCCGATGCGGGCAGCCGGGCCATAGGGCGGCAGCCTGCACGGCGGCGGAGCCCTCCTGTGCGATCTGCGCGTCGGAGGGCGCCGACTCTGGTCACCGTCTGGGCCACAAAAAGTGTCCAGCGGTGGCCAAGAAGAAGCCCACACGAGCGGCAAAAAAGACGGGCGGGGGCAAACCTAACCCCCCCGCCGCGTCTTCGGCAGCACCTCAGCCTGGTGCTGCCCCGGAGGCCATGGACACCGCCGCCAATTAAATGGCCAATAGGGTGTCACTACTGCAGGCGAATGTTAATCACTGCGCAGCGGCCCAGGATCTCCTTCTCCAGACCGCTGCGCAGTGGCAAATAAACGTAGCCATAGTCGCCGAACCGTACCGCGTCCTAGCCCGTGACGACTGGGTGGGCGATCGCGGCGGTTCGGTGGCTATCGTCGCCTGGCGACGCCTTGCTGCCCCCCGACCCTTTCAGAGGGTGCTAAGGGGCCACGGGTGCGTGCTCGCGTCGCTGGGCGACGTTGCAGTGGTCGGCGTGTACTTCTCGCCCAATAGGACTCTCGCCGAGTTCGAGCGTTTCCTCGTCGAGCTCGGCGACCTAATGGCGGAAGTGCACCCCACCCCTGTGGTGGTCGCCGGAGACTTTAACGCCAAATCCCGGTTGTGGGGATCTCCGGCGACCGACGCTAGGGGTGACACCCTCGAAGAATGGGCGGTGTCCCATGGCCTCGTTCTTTTAAATACGGGGACGGTCCTGACGTGCGTCCGGCACACGGGCGGGTCCATAGTGGACCTGTCGTTTGCGAGCCCCGCCCTCGCCCGCCGTACGAGGCGGTGGAGGGTGGAGGGGGGGGTGGAGACTTTGTCGGACCACCGTTACATACGGTTCGACCTAGTCCCATCCCCCGCGGACGCCCCATCCGTCGAGCTGGACCGTCCCCTGCCGGGAGAGGGTCCTCGGTGGAGGCTGAACACCTTGGACCCAGAGCTAGCCACCGAGGCGGCCATGGTGGAGCGGTGGATGGCGGGTCCCAACGGGACCCGCGTCGCGAATGTGGAGAGCGGCCTGGACGCGGACGCGAGATGTGAGCGGCTTTCCGGAGCGCTCTCTCGCGTCTGCGACGCGGCGATGATCCGGGCGGGTCCGACCCCTCCGCGCAAGCAGGTGTACTGGTGGAGGCCCTATCTTCAGGGCCTCCGCACCGAGTGCCAAATGGCTCGGCGCCGGTACACCCACAGTCGCAGGAGGGCCAACAGAGACCTCGCCCAAGAGGAGGTACTGCTCGCCGCGTACCGGGCCGCGAGAAACGCGTTCACCGCTGCCATCAAGGCCGCCAAAGCCGAGGCTTGGCAGGAGTGGCTCGAGGAGGTGGAAAGAGATCCATGGGGGCGCCCGTATAGGACGGTTATGGAGAAACTCCGTCCAGCGGCGCCCCCCCTGACGAGAACCCTCGAGCCACTCTTCGTGGAGCAGGTGGTCAGCTCGCTCTTCCCGGCGAGAGGAGAGTGGTCGCCGCCGAGGATGGCGGCGGCGCCACGAGACGAGGGACCGGCTGCGGGCGAGGAAGTGCCGCCCGTGTCCGAGGCCGAGTTAGGGGTTGCGGTCCTCAAACTCAAAGAGAGGAACCGCGCCCCGGGCCCGGACGGCGTCCCTGGGCGGGTCCTCGCCCACGTGATGCCGGTCCTCGAAGGTGAGGTATTGTCCCTCATGTCGGAGTGCTTGGCGTCCGGAAGAGTCCCGCGGCGGTGGAAGTCCGGGAAGCTCGTGCTTCTTCCAAAGCACGGGCGACCCCCCGACTGTCCGTCGGCCTACCGTCCGATCGTCCTTCTTGACGAGGCGTGCAAGACCTTTGAGAGGGTCGTGGCGGCACGCCTCGTCCGACATCTGGAGACGGTGGGCCCGGATCTAAGCGGAAACCAGTTCGGGTTCCGCCGCGCGCGGTCGACGATCGACGCCGTGTCCCGACTGAGGGACCAAATGGAGGAAGCCGTCTCGCAGGGGGGGGTGTTGTTGGCAGTGTCGCTCGACATTGCTAACGCTTTCAACACCCTCCCCTGGGCGACAATTTTGGAGGCCCTGAGGTACCACAAAGTTCCGTGGTACCTCAGGAGGGTCCTGGCGGACTACTTTACGGACCGGGCCATCTTCTACCCGGCCCGGGATCGTGTAGTCCGCCGGGACATGTCGTGCGGTGTTCCACAGGGGTCGGTGCTGGGCCCACTCCTGTGGAACATTGGATTTGACTGGGTCCTGCGCGGTACCAATCTTCGGGGAGTCGGCGTCATATGTTACGCCGACGATACCCTGGTCACCGCGCGGGGCCCAAATTTCAGAGATGCCGGTGTCCTCGCCACGGCGGGCACCGCGCAGGTTGTGAGCCGCATCAGGGCCCTCGGGCTAGAAGTGGCCCTAGAGAAGTCCGAGGCCCTATTCTTCCATGGGCCTCGGGCTAGGCCCCCCCGCGACTACAGCATTGTAGTGGGAGGGGCCTCCATCGCCGTCGGCTCCAAGTTAAAATACTTGGGGCTGACGCTGGACAGTCGGTGGAGGTTCGGCGAGCATTTCCGGGCGCTGGCGCCAAAGCTGGTGGCGTGCGCCGGAATGCTCGCCCGGTTGCTCCCAAATTGCGGGGGGGCCGGTAGTGTTGGCCGCCGCCTCTACGACACGGTGGTGCGCTCGAAGGCGCTCTACGGAGCGCCCATCTGGGCGGCTGCGGCTCTCAGCGCCGAGAACTCCACGCTGCTGCGGCGCGCGCAGCGTGTGATGGCGCAGAGGGCCGCACGAGCGTACCACACTGTGTCGCTGGAGGCGGCATGCGTGATTGCCGGGAGCCTCCCCTGGGACCTCGAGGCTGGGGTCCTGGCGGGGGTTCACCGAAGGAGGGCCCTGATGCGGCAAGACGGAGTTGAGCCCGCCCCCGACGAGGTCGCTCGCTGGAGGGGCGAATTCCGCGACGACCTCTTCGGGAGGTGGGCCTCTAAATTAGAACTGAGTAGGGTGAGCGCACGGCTTCTCACGGCCGTGCGCCCAGTATTGCGTCAGTGGGTCGAGGCGCCGCACAGGGTGCCGACCTACCATTTGACCCAGCTCCTCACAGGTCACGGCTGCTTTGCCAAGTACCTGTGGGAGCTGGTGGGAGTAGAGTCGGCGCCCGACTGCAAGAGTTGTGCGTCCGGAGCCGTGGACACGGCCGAGCACACGCTGGCCGTGTGCACGGCCTGGTCCGCTCAGCGCGTCAGGCTCACTGACGCAATAGGCGTGAATCTGTCGCTGCCGGCCGTCATCGCCTCGATGGCCGGCAGCAGAGAGTGTTGGGCCGCCGTCGCCTCGTTTGCGTCCGAGGTGATGGCGGCCAAGAGAGAGGCCCTGCGGGAGCGCGAACGCGCGGGCCAAACATTGCCCCCCCGCAGGGCCGCGGGTAGGGGTCGTCGGCGCGCAATAGCCGGCGGCCCCGGCCCGCGAGGAGGCCACGCGCGACGGGTCAGGGGACCTGTCGCGCCCAATGTGGCGGACGACCCCTCGCCTAGTGTTCGGGCGAGGGGTGACCGTCCGACGGGGGGGCACGTTGCCCACCCCGTCGCAGTGAGCCCCCACCGCTAGGGGGCCCCCCGTGTCGGGTCGTGGTTATACCTGAGTGACTACCACGGCCCGGCAACGGGCGAGGAGGACACCGTAGGTTTAGTTGGTAGGCTGGGTCGAGAGAAATTTTACTCCCCGGGAGTCCAACACGACGTCCTTCGGCTGCCCCTGCAGTCGGGGGGTAAGTGCGTAAAAAGCATTCCTACGAAAAAAAAAAAAAAAAAAAACCATTGCAGGCGCGGACCTTATTGCCGCCCGACAAAAGACTATTAAGTACTTTCTTCAGGCGACCAAAAAACCGCTCCCGCAATGATTGTTTCACATCCGCATCGTTGATGCCTAACCCCTGCGACATACCCAAGTATTTATACGTATCAGTTGCAAGGAGTGAACGAAATTGAGTGGAATCCGAAAGCTGTGTTGATTCAGACTCCACTATCCCACCCTGCTTAACATGCATGACCGCACACTTATCTACGCCGAACCCCATCCCGATGGAATTACTAAAGGATTCTGTTACCTTTAGCAATTTCATCAGCTTCTGCTGGTTAGGCGCAAACAGTTTCAGGTCATCCATGTAAAGCAGATGGGATATCACCTGGCCACCCCTACGCAACTTATAGCCTAGCCCTGAACTCTCCAACAACGTGCTGAGAGGGTTCAGTGCCAGACAAAACCACAGCGGGCTGAGACTATCGCCCTGAAATATTCCCCGTCTGATCGGGATTGGATCACCGTAACGCTGGGTCTGCCGACGCCCCGGATAGCAAAGAACCGTTCTCCATTGCCCCATTCACGACTCTAAAAAGGTACGTAGAGTTGTATTTACTTTATACAACTCAAGCACCCTAATAAGCCATGTATGTGGTACAGAATCGAACGCCTTCTTATAGTCTATTCAACACGTCGACAGACTTTTACGTTTGCGGCGAACCTGCTGGCGAATGACCATGTCAATGAGGAGAAGCTCTTTTGTACCACGGCCGCCATTCCTACACCCATTTTGAGAATGAGAAATAATGCAAAAGTTGTTAATATGATCAGAAATTTTGGTTTTCAAAATGGATGTAAGAATCTTGTAGACTGACGGTAAACAAGTAATAGGCCTATAGTTACCTGGCTCTATGGTACTTCCTGCCTTGTGAAGCAGGTGAGTGATTCCCGTGGTCATAAAAACTGGTAACAAACCAGATTCCACGGCTGACTGGAACTGGGATGCTAAATAGGCATGTGAACTACGAAACCACTTGTACCAGAAATTCTGCAGTCCATCCGGTCCAGGCGATTTCCAATTTGACATCAGACGGACTGCATTAGCCACATCTGCATAGCCCATAACACAAGCATAATAAGCTTAGCTTGGGACCCAGAGGACGTTGTGTAAAATGTCTATGAATATTTATTTATTTATTTTATTTTATCTTGAGGCTCAATATTTATACAATCCATTTCTGTCACTTTGCTACATGCCTTTTCAACATCCCGCATCCAGTCGCCTTCAGTGTGGTGAACAGGTACGGACCAGATGTCTCGCCAGAAGCTGTTTGTGACGTTGTCATTCGGTAGCTGTATATCACCCACACTGTTTTCTGGCTGTTCCCAGCTTCTATAAACCCATCTTTGGTTGTTCTGAAACGAACGATTCAGATTATATCGATCCATGCGTTTCTTAAATCTACGTAATCGGTTTGCCCATGCATAAACTTTCTGTTTAAAGAAGTCGATGCGCTCCGTGACCCGTGACAAATAGTCCTGGCGAATAACACCAGTCTCTGTAAAGGCTCGGGTCACATAGCGCATCACTCTTGGACGTACGTTGCCTCCCTTAAAGGAAATAAGTTTACCAATAAGCACTCTTGTTTCCTTAATTTTTTTCTCAATCCTGCGCTGCAATGCTGGTATTAACGGTTTTGGTTTTGATTGCATATTGTTTGACGGAAGTCGAACTTTTGCTACCCGACAGACCGCAGCAGCAGTGTAGTACAAAATTGAGTGAGTATCTGTTAAATCTTTACTACTACTCAAATAAAAGGATAGTGACTTATCAAAAGTACTCACTAGCACCATGTTTCTTTTATGCATGGGCAATCGAGGCAAACGTGGTCTACTCTCTTGAGGCATGGATCGATATTCCCGCAGTGCCCACTCCATAGCTTCTTTTACCTCCTCATTGTATTGTGTACCCACAGTGGTAATCGCATCTTCCCTATCTGCTCGGTACTTTCTACATGTATACTTACGATGTTTGAGCTTGGTGTATGTTCTAAGACAGGGATAATACGAGTAGCCCGTGAGTATTCCTCACGCAACTGATCAAATACGGACTCATCCAACATTTGACAACGTTGGATAGCCCGCACCTGATCCGACAGTCGTTGTATCGTCACGTTAATTTCTGGTTCAAGGGCCTGAAACAGAAGATGCATTCGACCTCGATACGGAGTAAGGTCAGTTCCCCCCTCTGTCGCCTCAAAATATGCACGCATGACGTTTTGGTTAACATTAGACGTCCATTTCATGCGTTGCACTTTACCACCGGTAGCGGGGATCCTATTCGTAACCAGCTGGCCACGGGATTCCAAGCATGCCGGAGGCCGGCCTCTTCCTCGCCGACGGTGATGGCGATGCCGACGGGGAGAAATATTCACTGCTACTGGAACTCGACGCTACTGCCGGGGACGGGGCCCTCTGTGATTGAGGCCCGATTGTGGCGAGGCGGAGCATTGCAGAGAATCCGGGGATGTTATTTGCGCTTCTATAGATGCTTGGCCTTTGCCCTTGTTAACATTGTGTATATATCTTCCAAAATTTGTTAATATTTCCTTTATGTAATATGATATGACATTTCCATGTCACTGACTTTTCACATTGCATATATTTTTTGCTTTTGTGGATGATTACAATCATGTTTGCAAGATTATTTTTATGTTATATACTAATTAGAATAGTTTTAAATAGATTGTGCTAATTTTTATTAATGTTATAAACAAATTTGTAAATATTTTTTCAGATAATATTAGACACAACGTCTTGACACTTGAACGCTGTCAAGCTTTTTTAGCTTTTTGTCTAGCTTTTCTTTTTTTTTTTGTCTTTTTTTTAAGCTTTTTTAGCTTTCTTTTTTTATTTTTTATTTTTTATTATTATTATTAATAATACACAGAAGTATTGAGAACCCCCTCCATTTTTGAACTCGGTTAACAACACTATCTTTTGGTGAAAACTGTATAACAATCCATCCATATACATATTTATCAGTTAATTGCGTATCTATAGACAGAGAGACGCAGGAATTTGAATTACATGAAATGAATTATTTATTTGGCCTCGTGAATTTAAATATATAATTTTATCCAAATATTGCGTAATATATCTATACTGATATCATAAAGCGGAATAGTTTGTTTGTTTGAACGCTCTGTAACCGCAAATCCGATTAAAAAAATTATTTTAGTGTTGGATTGTACATTTATCGAGGAATGTTATAGGTTATATAACATCACGCTTCGACCAATAGCAAGCATCAGTGAAAAATATCGCAAAATCGGGGAAAAATGTCTAAATTCCGCGCGTACGAAGTGGCGGGCACAAGCTAGCCAGAATATAATTGTAATTGATTTAATTTGATTTCCTTAACATTTTCCGTCATCGCAACTAATTACTGTGTACACGTGCCACTAAATATTCATTGTTATTATTAATATATATGCGGAAATGTTTGTTTGTATTGGACCTGGGTATTTTGGGAGAATACTATACATTCTCCATGGTTGTAAGTTCGCGGTAATTAGTTTTAGTGCGTATTTACATAAGGGTTTTGTTTTTAAATAAATGGAAAGTACGTGCGTTTAAGAAGTTATAGATACATATTTAGATTTAATCATAACGATAAAGAAAATAATTATAATAGTAATAATAAGTCGGTGACGGCCCAAGTGCTAAAAGCAGTCTTGCTAGACAATAGTACCGACTCTACGTGCACTAAACCTAACTAAAAAATGAAAATTGATCGTGTCAATAACATGATTCGGCAATGTTAACTGAACTTTTTTTATTAGAAAATCTGTATAAGACTAACTAACGACTTAAGTTAATAAAAATGTGCGCAACGAAATAAGCAATTAATCAAAATAGGCCGTAGCTGTTTTCCATTTTTATTAGTTAAGTTTAGTTGTGTACGTAGAATCGGTACCAATGCCCGTATAGTTGGTCGCGTTCTCTCCCATTAGGCTCCACCACTCCGGCCAACTGTTGCCAACCTCGTCGGAGTGCGTCCTGCCACCGCACGTATGTCCTGTGATGGATTATGAATAAAAATGTCACCTTCCTATATTTTCCCCTGGGTACATGCTACAACAACAAATACAGATATTTAATGATATCGTTTTTCGATGTTAAGAGGGGACTACAGCCCCAATTTATGTATTTGCCTTAGGTATTGCTATCCCTATTCCCGAGCGCCGCGCTCAAAGGGACGAATATAGTAAAGGCAGATTTTATCTACACATTTTTTGAAAAATTATACCGATTTAATATTTTCACGCCATAATATTACAGATGAAAAGTATATTTATGCATGTACTCGTATTACTTTCTTTTTTAGTAGATGCTGCAAGTTCATCTAAAGAAAACCGAAAAAAAATTTTTGGGTGGTCATATTTCTTTTAGTTATTATGTTATGAAAAATAGAAAGTGATAAAAGCATATATATATTTATAAGACCTAGATACTGTGAGTAAAATTCGTTCCTCTGGTGGTAATATCCACGAAGAAAACAGGGGACTAAGATGCCCATATTTTTGTATGGAGTATAGTTTGGTGTTGTGCCCTCTTAATAACGTTCGCGTGCGAGTCCAACTCGCACTTGACTGTTTTCATATGAACTGTGCGGTAAGGTCATGTTAATTAGAACTCATATGTGAGTATTTCCAATATGCTTTCACTGTGTGATTGCGGCAAATTCAATTATTTTGATTAATCAATTCAATAATTGATATATAAGTGTGTGGAAACCCTGTGATGGTTAATTAATCATAACTTAACTAGTTGTGAACCGTGGTTTTACTTTTTAAAGTTGACAAAGTCAAGTACCTATTTTTTTAAGACACTTTTAGTAGATACCTTGGTATGTATCTATTTATTAATCTATGTAATCTTTGGAAGAATTTTAGGAAGTGACTTTCACCCACTTGCTATCAAGGAAGAAAGATTCGTAGTGATCTGAAATGAACACGCATATTAAGGACCGATGATAATGAAATAATTTAAAAAAACAAAAGTAAAAAAAGCAATCTTGAAATGCCTAAATATTATTTTAAATTATTGCATTGTCATCGATTACATTAACATGTGTGTAACATTTCAGATCAATCCGACTACTGCAAGTGGGTGAAAATCGCCTTCAAAGATTCCGTTACATAGATTAATAAGTTGATGGAAATAATACGAATGAAGTTAATAAAACGTGGATTTAAAATGTTTTTTAATTGTATGTCAAAAACTATGAAATATCTATACTAATAATAAAAAGTTGAAGAGTTTGTTTATTTGTTTTAACGCGCTAATCTCAGGAGCAACTGGTTCGAATTGAAAAATCCTTTCAGTGTTGGATAGTACATTTATCGAGGAAGGCTATAGGATATATGTTTGCTATGTATTATAAGTATGTATTTACAAAAGAAAAGTAGTATATGTATTCTATCCGTATTCTGGTACCCATAACACAAGCATATAAGCTTAGCTTGAAACCAGAGGACGTGTTGGAATTGGATGGAATTATTACTGTATTATATAATTATTATTACATTTGTGAAAAATGTTGTCAAAACGGGGAAATTTTCTAATTATCCGCGTACGAAGTTGTATGCAACAGCTAGTGGCAATATAGAAATGCAAATCAGTTGATTTATGCAGTACAATATTCAAGTCTCGGTTGGCAATGTTGTGAGAAGCTATTGCCAAATAACGTCAGGTCGTTGCCAACTGGAGTGCCAAGCACTGGACAATTATATCCAGAATTGGAGTAAAAACGTGAAAATGTATGAAGTTTTAAGATTAAATAAATAAATATTCATGGACATTTCAAACAACGTCCTGTTTCTTATCTTACATATTATATGCTTGTGTTAAGGGTACCAGAATACGGATAGAATATAATATATACATACTAGCTGACCCGGCAAACGTTGTTTTGCAATACTAAAAAAAAAATTTGAAAAATAGATGTTGGCCGATTCTCATACCTACTGAATATGCATGTAAAATTTCATAAGAATCGGTCAAGCCGTTTCAGAGGAGTACGGTAACTAACACTGTGACACGTGAATTTTATATATTAGATTAGATAAACTACTTTCCTTTTGTAAATACATACTATAAGTATGTATTTACATATATACATAGAGAACACCCAGACGCAGTAAAAATATTTGTATAACAGTTATAAATATCACACAAATTCTTGCAATGTGCGTGGATCGAACACGCGACCTCGTGAACGACAGTCCGTTACATAAATCACTAGACCACGAGGTTCGTCTAACGAAAATTAAACATAAATAAGTTTTTATGTCTAACAAAGCCCTTTGTTTTAAAAAAGTAATTATCTATATCTTATTTCTAAGTAGAAGTTATTTCTATTAATTTCACTTATTCAATAAGAATAATAATATAACGATTTCCGGGTAAACTGTAATAAAAGAAGCTGGGGCTGTTCTGCTTCAGGGCACGAATCATATCAAAAGATGTTACTTTTGTGTTTCTTATCAGCTCTCCTTCTTTGTGGAAATTAAATATTTTTATAGGTTGTAGTTGTTCCCCGCAACTGCGTACGCCTAGATTTGAGAGCAAACCATAACAAATTTTACATAAAAGCCACCCTCTTGAACCACCTTGATAAAACAATAAAACCGCATCACCATCCCTTGCGTAGTTTTGAAGATATAACACTCACCTGATTATTGCTCACTTACGGACATACATACAAAAATAACAACTGTCCGGTTTTCCGGATTATGTAGCAGGGTTTTAGTTTTTGGAGGATCTCCTTCGCGGTGTTTGCGCCGTTTGCTTCCACCTAATGGCTCCTCGCGACTTCACGATAATGTGGCTCTGACTTGTCGTCCCATACGTGCTCGACATTCTAGGACCTTCATTTCCCAACGGTCTTCAAACGATGTGACCTGCCTATTGCTACTCAACCATGTTGTCTTTTGAAGGATAATAGGGGAAAATACAGAAACATGAGAATTTTCTATAGGTAGCTATTATTCTCCGTAACGGATTTCCCTTTTCCTCCCGAGAGTGCTGTAAAAGTCAGCTAATAGATATTGTACACAGATATCATTCTCTGTGAAAAACGGAAACCTCTAAAATAAACCCTGTGCCAACATGCCTGGTCAGCGCGGCACAGTAGACTATTATTTCTTCCAAAGTAGAGGAGGCTTGTGCCCAACAGTGAGATGTTAGTGGGTTGGAGAGAGAGAGAGAGAGCTATTATAAATTAAAATTGCATACTAGTGTAATGTTGCAGCTATAGTCGACTATGTGAGTGTGAGTAGTGTGTCATAGTCACAACCACAGTGTAGTTCACTGAGTTGACAATAACACTGTTAGTCGGTTCACCAGCTCGCACATAACAACCACACGTTTTTATACTGTACAAGGACTACTCATGATCTATATTTGTATATACTTTTTAAATGTATACTTAACACTATGATAATTAATAATATAACGGGCTTCGTTGTCTAGTGGTTTATGTAATGGACTGCCGTACACGAGATCGCGAGTTAGATTCCCGCTCGGTGATTTTGTGTGATGTTTATAATTGTCATTTAAATGTTTGTACTGCGTCTAGGTGTTTCTATGTATTGTAAGTATGTATTTACAAAAGAAGAGTAATATAATGTAGAATATACGTATTCTGGTACCCCTAACACACGCATATAAGCTTAGCTTGAGACCAGATAAGGATGTGTAAAATGCCGGGAACGACAAAATAATTGGTCAAGTGCGAGTCGGACTCGCGCACGAAGGGTTCCGTACCATTATCTATGCAATATAAGGCAATGTTATTAGTATCGAGCAAGAAACGGTAAAAAAATCATGTTTATTGTATGGGAGCCCCCCTTAAATATTTATTTTATTTTTAGTATTTGTTGTTATAGCGGCAATAGAAATACATCATCTGTGAAAATTTCAACTGTCTAGCTATCACCGTTCTTGAGATACAGCCTGGTGACAGACGGACGGACGGACGGACGGACAGCGAAGTCTCAGTAATAGGGTCCCGTTTTTACCCTTTGGGTACGGAACCCTAAAAATAAATAAAAATTGCTGGAACGGGACCATGCTATATATACCTACCTACACATTATCTCTCCAGCCTATTAACGTGGAGATGAGCCGCCTACATTTTGGAAGGTATTTTAGTCTACTGTATCGCGCTAACCAGAGTGTTAGATGTTAACTGCTTATTATATCCCTTAGCTGGCTTTAACAGCACCCTGGTGCAGACATGGGGTGGTGACACTTGTATTCTTAATACGTTACCATAAGAATTACTACCTTGACTGTAATACCCATATTATACTATATCCCATGTCTTCCCTCAGAAGGCCGTAAGCATTAACTTAAACTTTTATTAGTTAAAGATTTACGTGGTTTTTGTTAAGGGCCTACATCAATATTATTCAATATCATCGCCGACACGTACATATTAACACAGCCAGTAGGCACAGAAAATGAAGAATTAGGGATACTTTTCCTATTTACTCAAAATCTACTAAATATATTTTAATTCTGATCCACGTGTTTCTATACATAATAGTTACCTATGTTTTTAAAGTTATTTCATTAGTTAATACGCGATAATAGACCGACAAATGAAAAAAATAAAAAAATTGAGAGGTTGTTTCGCCAAAAAAAAAAAAAAAAAAAAACATGGCCGCTCATACTAGATACGAGCTCCGCATTATTTATTTAGAAATAATTAATAAAAGTATTACCCAGCGCTGTAAATGAGTAGATTCTGTGAAATAAGTCCTAAACAACATGTGCAAGTGTTATCCCATGGATGTTTTAAGTAATAATGGAAAAAAACAGTGTTTAAAATTTAACAAATGCCGCGACATAAAAGTGTGTAAAAACCTACAGTAAATATCAAAAATCCGTAAAATTACTATAAACAGTGCCCAGATATTGTGTTGCAGCGCTATGAAGACTATTAAATTAAATAATAGTGCTTATTATCAATAATAATTTTAAAAAGTTGTTTAAAAGATATTTGAATATAGCGTCGGTGGCGGTCATTGACCTTACAACTTTAACGACTTTTTGGCATGTGTTTTTATCGGAAGAAAACTAATAAATCTATACAGGGAATAACTCTTGATATGGCTATGCATTATATGGTGGAGGGCTAAGCAGTCATGAGTTCCTAACTGATTAAAATAAATACAATATTATAAATTTGGCTTATTGCAAAACATAAAGAGCTATTTAACAAAACTTTGAAGAGGGCTCGGTGGTCCAGTGGGCTAGCTATGCCGCTATAGCTTAATGTGATCGTGTTGACCGCAGTTCAAACCTCAATAGATAAGTTGCTTTTTTGTGCTTTTTTTTTAAATTTGGCTATGTGCTTTGGGAATGTTTACAACACGCAATTATATTAATACCAGAATTAACACAATTGTTATGAGATGTGGAAAAATAGCTGATTTATTGCATGCAGTACGTAATACTATTTGCTGAGGAGGAAGTTTACTTTTTTTTTTGTTGCAAGATAAGTGTCCACTTTATGAGTACCTGTGCTGTGTCCCGACTACTGTAACTACACAAACATTTAGAGTACAAAATCTGACTTAAAATCTGTTATAAAGCTCGAAGAGAAGGAATCATCAAATCAATCATCTATTCTGTCAACCTGCTGAAATAAACTGTTACTTAACCATCTACGAACTTGGATTATTGGATTACCATTTTATGTGTTAATAGAGGACGCTACCAGTATTTAATTAGTACAGAGAGTGTAACCTAAATAATAAGTATTAATAGTAGAATAATTAGAATAAGTATTTTAAGTGTAAAAAAAAATGGGTGCCTAGATACTTTATTTTTGGCTGTATAGATCATTTGTATTGTTAGTAGTAATTTTAATTAGTCCTTTTATTGTTTAAAATAGATGTATTAGATGATGTTGTGTGTAAACAAAACAAATGCTCATCAATGTGCGGAGCTCTGTAGGGTTACAATGTGAAGTGGTCTTCCTAGATATACGCGGGAACAAAAAATGAGTCATAATACAAACCTACTCGGAGATGGCGATGTTGTTCGCCACACATCACGTCGTAAGTTCCCGCGGGGCGAAAAGCGGGCTATGGAGTGCCGCCTAGCTACGCTGAATGTTCAGGGAGGATTAAAAGATAAGATGGATGAAGTGTGTGATTTGGTGATAGACAAGAGAATAGATGTATTGTGTGTGAACGAAACCAAGCGAAAGGGTGTAGACGTGACGCAGCATGGAGGTCTGACTGCTATCTGGTCTGGTGTCCCAGAGACACAAAGAGCTAGTCAGGGCGTGGGGATTGTCCTATCAGAAAGAATGAGAAACTGTATGAAAGACTATAGATGTATAAGTGGTAGAATAGTATGGGTGAGGGCTAAGGTGGGGCTTAACTCCCTCTGTATTGTAGGGGTATATGCCCCTGATATGGGAAGCTCGCTGCCAGAGAGAGAGGAATTCTGGGGTCAGTTATGGGATGTTGTGAATGAATGTAGGATGAATGAAAAAATAGTTATGCTTGGAGATTTTAACAGTTGGGTTGGAGTAAAAAGACAAGGATATGAGGGAGTATTGGGTGCTTTTGGAGATGATAGAGTGAATGAAAACGGTATGAACCTTCTGGATATTTGTGTGGAAAAGAAACTTTCTGTGATGAATACCATGTTTGATCACAGAAAGATTCACAGGTACACTTGGGAAAGGCAAGACAGTCGAAGTGTGATTGATTTTGTGATCTTGGATGAGAGACTAAAGAGAAAGGTTACGGACGCAAGAGTATATCGGGGTGTCAATGTGGGGACAGATCATCATCTCGTCATGTGCAGCGTAAACGATATATTCAAGACTTGGCGCCATCGAGCTCGAGCGTCCGTAACCCCGCTAGAAAGAATTAGAGTAGAAAAATTAGAGGAACAGGATATCAAAAAGATGTATAAGGAAGAAGTGAAAGAGATGACTGATAATGTATGGGATGGGGTGAAAGACTTTAGTTTAGAAGAAACTTGGGAGTTGGTTAGAGATAGTATGATACAAGTAAGTACAAAAGTATGTGGTGTTATGAAAAGGAAATGTGGGAATAGAATGAGCAGAGTTTGGGTAGATGATGAAGTAAAGGGTTTGGTAGGAAGGAAAAAGCAAGCATGGCTGGATCTACTAAGTTGTAAAGCGCAAGTAAGAATGATGAGGAATGGAAATAACGCGCTAGATATAATGAAAGAGAAGTATAAAGAGCTAAAAATCAAAGTAAAGGAGCTTGTAAAATTGAAGAAGAAAGCATGGGAAGAGAAAGAAAACATAAAGTTGTGTGATAATTTTCGTGAAAATATCAAACTATTTTGGAAGAAGGTAAAAGAAGCCCGTGGATCGACAGGAACGTTAAAGATGAATGCCATAAGAGGAGACGATGGATGCTTAGAAAGTGAAGAATGTAAGGTTTTGGAACGTTGGAAAGGTTATTTTGAAGGTTTATTTAGGTTGCAAGGTGATGTACAGGAAGTAGGAGAGCGGTTGCAAGCGAGAAGCGTGGAATCATATAGTGAGAGTATAGGTGAGGGCGACGAAAATCAGATTGAACTGGATGAGGTTCTGAAAGCATTGAAAGGAATGAAACTTGGAAAGGCAGCTGGATATGATAGAGTGTCCACAGAGATGCTGAAAGGCGGTGACGGGGTGGTAGCAAGTCTGTTGTGCCGGATCTTTAATATGTGTTGGAGACACGGCCGTGTACCAGACGACTGGTGCAAGGCTGTTATAGTTCCACTGTATAAGGGAAAAGGTTCACAGCAGGAATGCAAAAACTACCGCGGCATTAGCCTTTTAAGTGTTGTAGGCAAATTGTACGCTAAGGTCTTAATTAATAGAGTGATGAGTATGACAGATCAAAAATTATGGGATGTACAAGCAGGATTCAGGAAGGGAATGGGATGTGTGGATCAGGTCTTCTCCCTAAGGTGTATAGCCGAAAAACACCTGGCTAAACACAAGAAAGTATACTGCGCTTTCATAGACTTGGAGAAGGCATATGATAGCGTGTGGAGGGACGAATTGTGGTCGACACTATCTATGTATGGAGTTGACGGGCGCTTGGTGCAGGCACTGAAATCTCTTTATAGGGATTCTAGAGCCTGTGTCAGGATAAATGGGGCATATACTGACTGGTTTAGTATCTCTAGGGGTGTGAGACAGGGATGTGTAGCGTCACCATGGCTGTTTAATCTATACATGGATAGTTGTCTGGTAGATTTGAGAGAGAGTGATGATGGATTGGTTATGGGTGAGCTGCCTATCAAGTGTCTTCTTTACGCGGATGATCAAGTTCTACTTGCACCATCTGCGGAAGAATTGCAAGATATGGTAACTAGAACGAATGAAGCATTTAGACTAAAAGGAATGAAAGTAAACGTAAACAAGACGAAAGTTATGGTGTTTGAAAAAGAGGAGTGTATGTCTGCATGTAATATTAAAATAGATGATGAAAGTGTGGAACAGGTACAAGAATTTGTTTATTTGGGAAGTGTTTTTACAAGAGATGGTAAGGTTGATGCTGATGTGGAAAGAAGGGTGTTAGCGGGAAATAAGCTGAATGGTGCCTTGCATGCTATTGTGGCTAACCAAGCGATTACTGAAAAGGCTCGAATGGCGATCCACAATGGCGTGTTGTTACCTACGCTTATGTATGGAAGCGAATGTTGGGTGTGGCAGGAGAAGCACAAAAGTAGAATAAATGCTGTAGAGATGCGCTCTTTGAGAAGTATGTGTGGTGTGACTTTGAAAGAGAGATTAAGAAATGAAGTTATAAGAGAACGTTGTGGTCTGAAAGAGGATGTAGTGACTAAGGTGGAGAAAAGTATGCTTAGGTGGTTTGGTCATGTGGAGAGGATGGATGAGAGACGCTTAACGAAAGGCATATACACGGCGAAAGTAAGTGGAAATGCTGGGAGAGGACGCCCGAGAAAAATATACTCCGATGTCATCGCCGGGATACTCCAAAAGGGGCAAGTGCGTAGCACTTACAACCGTCGGGCATGTATGACCAGATGTATGAGTGTGGATGAAGCCAAGGAAGTGTGCTTCGATCGTGGCAGAGGCGCTCTATAGTCTCTGCCTACCCCCATGGGAAAAAGGCGTGATGTTATGATGATGATGATGATGATGTTGTTTCGCCAAGATTTTCTATCGAGAAAACTTTTTTCAATCGCGTTTCTGAGTTCATGCGATCCTAGATCATATATTGAAAAAACATATACTTAAAAATTAGAGATTCGTACATAGAAAAATGCATGAAGCTATTTTGGTATCCTCTTAAAGACTAAACACGTCAATGATAGGTACCGATTCTACATGCACAGCTAAATTTAGCTAAAAAATGAAAATTGATAGCGTCAAAAACGCGATTCGGCAATGTTAACTGAACTTTTTTGTTAGAAAATCTATATATTATTGACTAATGATTTTCATTAATAAAATCTTGCACAACAAAGCCGAAGTAGCCAATTGGGATTGTTCATAATTGTTGACCTGCTGTTTTTATATTGTTTTTAGAAAATATAGACTATTTTAAGCAACTAATTTCAATATTATTGAAATATCCACGATATAGAATTTTTTAAAAATACTTAAAGATATTATTTTAAATGTTGTGACGTCATCGTTGTACGCAATCTGTATTGCTTTTTCCTGATAGACTTAAGACAGATTATTTCTGGGCCCTGAGTCGGGTATTTCAACGGTGTCACAACTGTACCATTATTGTACCATTATGGTGCAATAGTAAAGTTTTTGGTAGTCTACTATTAATGTGTCGTCATAACGACTTCATCATTGTCTTACAATTGTCAAAGTGACATAAATTGCTAGTCTCGTACACAACTGCTTCACAATTGCAATTCAATGACTGAAATGTTTCGGTAGTCTGCTATTTTGAATTTGACAGTAATATTTTTAAATTGTCCTGTGTCGACAGATTGCCATAAATAAAAACGGTATCGTGCCGGTATTGTGCCGGTATGACAATTGTTCCAAAATAGTGGACTTGAGCACCAGGTGCTCAAGTCCACTATTTTGGCACAATACCGGCACGATACCGTTGCAATTGAAGTCAAATATCCGTAGTCTGCTATATGCCGTCATAACGGTCTTTCAATGGTAATAGAATTGTCGATCTCTTTTATCTATGCATTGAATTTTCGGTCTCTTTTATCTATGGATTGTGTTAGAATGGTATGTGTGTGTTGCCGTTTTTAAAAAATGCGTTAGGTGAAGTGATTTTCGAAAAACTACTAATAAATTTAAACATTTAATCATGCTAGACTTCGTTTAAATATATTTGTACATACTATTTATTAGTATAAAAAGCAATGTGAAGTTTAGGAGATTAGTAAATTGCAATAAATTACAAAGAACAATTTCTAATATTTCTATCTATCTATTTTTTATTTATGGCAATCTGTCGACACAGGACAATTTAAAAATATTACTGTCAAATTCAAAATAGCAGACTACCGAAACATTTCAGTCATTGAATTGCAATTGTGAAGCAGTTGTGTACGAGACTAGCAATTTATGTCACTTTGACAATTGTAAGACAATGATGAAGTCGTTATGACGACACATTAATAGTAGACTACCAAAAACTTTACTATTGCACCATAATGGTACAATAATGGTACAGTTGTGACACCGTTGAAATACCCGACTCAGGGCCCTGATCTGTATTGATCTTTTCAAAGTTGCCAAGTTGATATAATAGACCAATTTCAACTCCACCGCAGAGTAGTATATGATAAACGAACGCCTTAATATCTTAAGTTCTTCATTTCAAGGGCAAATAGAGATCATTTGCTTTTTTGGAAAAATAATTATTAATATAGCAAATTTTCCAAAAAAAACTAACGGATCATGATCAGTAACTCTATTCCTCGAAATGGTTTTCGAATTAAGAGTTTTAAAAAAATATGAACAATGCCAATTAAGTATTCAAAATACGCAAATAAATGAAGGTGCGGTTGGTTGGTATTCTTTGTGTTTAGGTGATGATTCCTTATGAGTATTTGTGGCTCCTGAGATTACCAAGAATGAAAACAACGTACTTGTTAACAATGTTTACTAGTGACTGTACCAAACCTATGCGGCGAGCGCAGTCGCCTCTATGCATTCATACCTGAATCTCCTGACATATATCCACATGCACACACATTGTTGAACTCTGATACAAATATAACATTTATTCATTATAATATTGGTATTGATATTGATTTACATATTTTCTTATTTTTCTCCGAATATTATCTATGAAATTAAACAATTTTATCACTTTTGTACCAGCTTTTTTAATCTGTTTATTTACAATTTATAAAATAATTACTTGTTGAAATCTTGCAACACTTCTGTCCCACTAGAATATGATTAGTGGGACAATCTTGAACTTTTCCAATTCCCAGTATTCCCACTCTTTCCCCTATAGATTTTACTTCTTTTTCTTCCAATTGTTTTATTTCTTTGCTAAGTTTGAACTCGCCTCTATTGTCTGATATTGAGTATTCCAAATTTGGAACAATATCTGCATGTTGTTGTATTACATTGCTGTGTATATCAGTCTGTCTATGACGTACGGTAGCAAGTAACACGCAATGTATAATGCATAATATAAATATTAGTTGCACACCCGCGTTCATGTTTATCGCAGTACACAGTGTGTTACACTCACTACCACTCTATACCCTACCCGGTTATATACTACTCTTTGTACCCATATTTTATATATGCAGGATATAACTATAAAGTAATACTTATTTGTTAAAATTAAATAAGTAAGTAAGTCGGTTACATAGTTGCTTTTTGGGGTTCAGTACTAAAAGGTAAAACGGGACCCCATTACCGAGACTTCGATGTCCGTCCGTCTGTCATCAGGCTGTATCTCTGAGATGGTAATAGCTAGAGAGATGATAATTTTACAATTTATGTACATCAGTTGATACTATAACAACAAAATTAAATACTCATCATCATTTTCCTGCCCTCATCCCGTTATTTGGGGTCCGTAATATGTCGAATATAATAATATTATGATAATAGCAGTACAGCCGGCGTATTATGAGCTTTTTAAAATCATTCAAGTTCCAGAAAGGCCGTAAACTGCATGGCTAAATTAGGTATTATGGCAAAAATAAAACTGTTAGTTGAACATTTTTTGTTAGTACTTTAACTTTTAGTTGTACCTTCTCCTTAAACATATTAATGTATGACTGGTTTAGCGAACTGACTGACTAATAATTTGTTCATAATACGAATTTGCCAGACAGTTCATTTCACGGCGTAAACTGCCTGTAAATAAAAGCTCATAATACGGCCGCAGAGCCCTTTATATGCGAGTCCAACTCGTATTTGACCGAGTTTTTACTCAAGTTACGAGTTAGTTTAGAAATCCCTCATTTTAGGGTTACTTACGTGACCAAAAGGTAAAACAGCAACCTAGTACTTAGACTCTATTGTCTGTCTGTGTACCTGTCTGTCATTAGATTGTATCTTATAAACCGTAATAAGTAAACACCATAATTCGCTTATTTTCTAAAGCTGCTACCTATAACAATTTTTACTTATTAAATAACGCAACGGATTTTGATGCGGTCTTTTTTAATAGGTAGAGTGGTTTAAGAGGATGTCTTTTTATATAATTTTTTATTTGTTAAGATTTAGTTTTTAAAAACCACGCGATTTAAGTCGTAGGCAACACCTAGTTAATGAACAAAATCCAGAATACGAAGCAATAAATTTATACATAAATATTCATGGACATTTCACACAACTTCCTCTGGTCCCAAAGTAAGCTATATTTCTATGCTTGTGTTATAGGTAGGTACCAGAATACTAATTTCTTTTCTAAATACATACTTTTTATACATAGTAAACACCCAGACGCAGTACAAACATGTGTACGATATTTAATAAATTAAATTATGGTGGAAAAAGTGATTGCTGCAAGCGAGACTTGAACCCACGACCTCGGAATACCGTTCCGAAGCTCTTTCCAACTGAGCTTATTGCGGTCGTGCTTGTAGCATTCAAATTTACCACCACAATCTTCACTCGATTGAGTTTATAGCGTATTTCTACGTACACATTTTTATTTCTACGTACACGTTCTTGCGGCAGTCACTTTTTCCACCATAATTTAATTTATTAAGTAAAGCATAGCAAGTCAATTGCAAAATCAATAAATTACTTTGTACGATATCCTTACTATTTTATAAGTGCGAAATCCGGATGATAACACAATAATAATTTTGACGAGCTTAAGTTTAGTGTTAATGTGTGAAACGAAAAGATAGCGCGATTTAAAAAAACGTGCAACGCCATCGAGCAGAAGAGTAAACTTCTGTTTGTTAAGGATTGATTTCTAAATATCACGCGTACGAAGTCGCGGGCAACAGCTAGTTATTAAATAAAACACAAACGATTGTCCCATGCGGGAATTGAAGTCCGTTACATGAACCACTAGACCACGAGGCCCGTCATATGCAATACATAATTATATAGAGCTATGCTTATATACATGTAGTGTAGGCAGATAAAGTCACCGGTAAATTATAGTGCTTATATTTTGTACGTCATACTGTTACTTTCCTCATGACTATGGTATGACATCAATGGACTATTGTGTTGCTCCGGACAATCATTTGTGTAATTTATCTAATTGTCATACAAATGTTTGTACTGCGTCTGGGTATTTCTATGTATTATAAGTATGTATTTACAAAAAGAAAAGTAGGTAGTATATGCATTATATCCGTATTCTGGTAACCATAACACAAGCATATAAGCTTAGCTTGGGACCAAAGGACATTGTGTGAAATGTCCATGAATATTTATTTATTTATTTATATCAGGCAAACCTAAAATAAATTCTGTATTGTTAGATAAATAACAATAATTAATTATTAAAATTAATATTCAAGTAATTAGATTTTATGAGAGTAATAAAAATGGATTTTAAATGGTTTGGTCTCGTGGTGACACAATAATATCGATATTAGTGTAACCACACATATATCAGATAGTTGATTTGCGTTCAATCTTGAAGACATGTAACTTCAGCCTGGCTAAATTGTACTGCATGATCTAATAAGATATGTTTATTCTATAGTATGGTTAGCCTAAAGTGACATAGGAGTTTTCACAACCTAGAAGCGTCATTTTTACAAGCAATAAAACAAGTGTTCAATTTGGAAGGGAAGACCTGTTTTATAAGTCTATGGTTCAGTTTCAGCATTATTAGCATAAGCATGCATTGATATTTGTATGGCTTCAAGTCAAGTGAGTGATGTAGCCACAGATACTATATCTGGTAATTTGTGGGTGAAACTGGCTTCGATCCCGGCCCAGGACGATTATTTTAATTTCATATTCCTTATGATTCTTATAATATTGCGTCTATGTGTCTAATGTATATGTTTAAACATTTGATTAGTTCATCACGAATTCAGCTTTACTTTGCTTTTACAAAATTTAATAAATAGTCGTATTTAAAGCTATCCCAAACACGATCACTAAAAGTAAAGTTAGTTAAGTCTTATTTCAACTTAAAGCAATGATTGTAAAACCTCAAACTTATTATAAAATTATTGACTTTAGAGTCACTGGCATTTGAAATATCACATTCACCTTTACAGTCATAATAATTTAGGCAACTATTGGACATTTAGAGAGTTTATTTTTAATTTTTTTTTATAAACTTTTCTCCTCACCCTAACCGGGTCATGGTGTGTGCCCTGAGCCTGACCATGAACACATTTAGAGAGTAGCACTTAAGATATAGTAAATCTTATATAATTCAAAATATACATTAACGAATCTATTAAATTTTGAAGTCTTTAACTTAAATTTTAATTTATTAATACTATTATGTCTTATTATAAACCTGAAGAATTTATTTATTTGAATGCGCTATGCGCAGGAACTACTGGCCTGTTTTGAAGAATTCTTTCAGTGTTGGATAGTACATTTAACGAGGAAGGCTATAGACTATATAATATCACACTGTGACTAATAGGAGCGAAGCAGCAATTAAAAATGTCGCATAAACTGAATATTTTTTCTAAATTCCGCGCGTACGAAGTTGCTGGCAATAGTTAGTGTGTAAATAAAGTCAAGTAACTAAAAATGATATGGCATAATGGCAAATGGTTTACGTCTATAGAACTATAGACGTAAAATGCGTGCCATTTTAGAAAGTGCATTCAATGAAAGACACAGAATGAAGATTTCAACACAATTTTGGTCTACTATGAAAAGTGCCAGTAAGTATGACCAGATGTATGAGTGTGGATGAAGCCAAGGAAGTATGTTTGGATTGTAGCAGATGGCGCTCTATAGTCTTTGCCTACCCCCATAGGAAAAAGGCGTGATATTATGATGATGATTTGGTCTACTATGTCGCCACAACCGGACGTGCAGACATATTGTATATTTTAGAATATTCCGTCTCTAACAGAGACCTTATTTGTGTACAATACCTCTTAGCTGGTTTTTACAGCACCCTGGGAAGGAAATAGGGTAGTGACACTTGTATTCCTAATCCGTCACCAGGTTGCTTACAGAATACCAAATATGTTGTTTAAATACACTATTACATACAACAACATTACATGAATGAAAGTTGTTGAAAACTCACTTTACATATTTTCATGTCATGTTGGTATTTAGAGCAATGCCATTGTTTGCGTGTTTTGTTTGTAATATTTAATGAAATATATTATGTGTTGTTGTAAATCTAAAACACTTAACAAATTATGCGTATAACACTATAATAACACTTAAGAAATATTATCCTAATATTACAAATATGATAGTTTGTGAGTATGGATGTTTGGATGTTTGTTATTCTTTCACGCAAAAACTACTAAATGAATTTTAATGAAACTTTACAATAATGTAGCTTATACATCAGAATAACATATAGGCTACTTTATCCCGAAAGAATGCAATGTTCCCGTGGGATGATAAAACACTAACAGATTTTTTATCAGGGACGCAGGTGACGCCGCGGGACACAGCTAGTATTAATATAAATTTAAATTAATTGATTAATGTAAGAGATAACAAATTTTCTAACAATTGTGCTTTATATTTATATAAATGATACTACGTCAAACCAAAATATTAGGACTGATTTTATTAAATGTTTCGTACGTAGGGTCTTCTATTAAAAACTGGGCAAATACCTATGAATTGGATTTGCACATTGAGGGGTTCGTAACGTTATGCCTACCCGTAATAACTACAAATTACGATATAAGGGCGGGGGGATGATGATGATGATGCGTATTTGTTGTTGTAACATAGAATCACAAATTCAAATATTTTTTGTTGATATTTTTAGCTTTCTAGCTGTCATCATTCCAGAGATACAGCCTGGTGACAGACGCACGGACATACGGAGAGCGAAATCTCAGTATTAGGGCCCCGTCTTAACTTTTGGTACGGAATCCCAAAATTTCTATCTATTTACCTTTTCATAACATGATCACTCTATATTAAGCTTGTTTGTACAAGGCTGCCAAAATATTTGATATTTAAATTGTGTAACGTAAGTGCGTTGAGTGATCGGTCGGTCGGGTACTGAGTGCTATTATCGCTATTAGGCGACATTACCGTGACAAAGCGCTGTAAATACGACGTGTTGTACCCTTAATGGTATTTCCAAGTTGCACGTTATACGTTGGAATGCATTGTATAATATTTGAGCGACGATATAAAATGGTTTGTATGAATATGTGGCTTAATGATATCTTTGCAGAGAATTTTTAACTAGTATTCATTTTATCTCCGTGTGGTGACGGATTAAGAATACAAGTGTCACCCTCCCATCTCCTCCAAAGGGTGCTGTAAAAGTCAGGTAAAGGATATTGCACACAGATAACATCCTCTGTGAGAGACGGAAAACTCGAAACTAAACCCTGTGCAAAAACGCCAGGTCAGCGCGGCATAGTAGACCATAATGGCTCCCAAAGTGAAGGAGGGCCGTGCTCAACAGTGGGACATAAATGGGCTGGAGAGCGAGAGCGATTTATTTCGTTTTATCCGTGAAGGAGTCAAGTACAAGTTTCATCTCCTTCTCAAGAGCAGGTTAACGTTGTATAAGCAGATAATATTTTCTTTGTGAGTTAGAGGATTTAATGTTCTGTCAACACACCTAGTCAGCGTTACAAAAGTTGACCAAATACAAGTGATTTTAAACTATTCGGTGCCTTATCGGTTTCCATCGTAGTTCAACTTTTAATTATTTTTCGAATTCTTGCTCTTGATCTTGTCTTGCAGTCTACAATCGCTTACAATAGAGAAACGAAAAACGCTATAACTCGGACTAATCTTTACAACGAAGAAAATATAAAGACTCACAGATTAACATCCAAACCAATTCACAAATCTGTGAATGCTTACACATAAATGTGTGTTGAAACTTCGCATGTTAGAGCTATTTATTGCATTTTATTATAAGAAATAAGCTTGTAATAAACTTCTCCCTATTTTCCTGTCGCTCATAACACGGGAACCTTTTATGTCGCGAGATGAAAGAGAAAATATACATATTTTTAATATGGCGTCATGTAGGTGAGTGGTAGTAACACGCGTCACGCTGTCTACATTTACTCACTAATCTATGGAGCGTGTTCCTGAGCTTACAAGCATTTTAGAAGGAAATTACATATTTTAGATTATTATATTTCATTTTCCTTCGTAGTTTAATAGATGTTTTAAATTCAGATTCATTTTAGACAGGGTATTTTTCAACATAATATTTTCTAACAATTGCGCGACTCATTCGTTTAAATAAAATTACTTTTTACCGATTTAGACGCGTGTATTTGTTTTAAATTTTAGCCAGATGTTTCGGAGACTTTGCAGTCACCATTGTCACTAGCTAGCTACATATTACTAATCTGTAATTGTCACGGGTGAGACTGAGCTAAAGTGTCCTCTACGATCAGTTATTACAGGGTTTTATTTGAATTGTTCAATATTTTCATATTATCCTGTGATACTATCTAAATATTGTAAAATAGATTTCATGATTTTCACCATCACGAACGCATAAAATGCAGAAATGACATGAAACTAATTAATTATGGGGGTATTTTCTAAGCTCAGCCCTTTAACGTTTGATTGGGAATGGAGTTGCTACACATCGGAAGTGTATTGGTTTTACTTACACCAATTCTGTGGTCACGCTGTTCTGTCGTGTTATTATCGAATTAAGTTTCAAGTTTTCTGTCTCCGCTTATCTGCTTATATTAATCCTGTTTGGATTCTACAGTATCCTGACGAGGAATTGAAGTGATGATACATATATTATAATACTACTCCGCATGGAGAAGCTGTAGATACACTAGAGTAGACCTGTACACAGCAACTGAACTTTAATCAGCTGTGGAGGAGGGTAAATAAGGAAAATAAAATTTTCCTCAACAATAATCCTTTCGCCTATGCATTACCATTTCGAAATGTTAAATTTTCGGCTAACTTTTGAGAACCCCCTTTCACCTTTAGTTTAATGTGGACGGATTTAGGGAGCAGACCGCACCATATAGGTCAATAGCTGTTACACTGACCCACTGTAATTGCCACAGTATAAATGTAACAGTAGGGAAATTATATTTGATCTCCATTTTTGCTTACATCAAAAATTGCTAGTGTAAACTTAGTTATAGCTCTGGACGAAGTGATTGCAGGGATATTTGTCTGACTGTCCTTTAGATATTTGTTTCACATAATACGTATTTAATAATAGATTTTCAAAAGTAAACCCTGTGCCAACACGCCTGGTCAGCGTAGCACAGTAGTACATAATCCCTCTCCAAAATGAAGGAGTGTGTACCCAACACCGGACGTTAGACTTAGGACTGGAAAGAGAGAGGGAGAGAGAGATTGAGTCTACATTAATGTATTAACTTTTGAAATTTACTTGCTATGCTCTTTATTAATTGAGATTGATTCTGTTAATAGTATAATTCAAGGAATATTTGTTTTTAAACGCAAATCTTTTATACTTAAGAACTTACCTACCCTACTGTAATATCTATACTATGGCAAGTATTATAATTCAGTTATATAGTTGACTCGCTTACATTAGGGTTGACCCTGTGTATAGTGCGTTCCGTATATATATATATTATATGTTGATAAGATCAGGGGGCAGCCCTAACATCAGCTGGATTGGGTCAATGCGTATCGGCCACGCACTTTTATGACCACAGAATAAATGTTTCGGTTGATAACGATAACTTTTTGAGGTCAATTTTTACTCAGCATGATATATAGGTATATTGTTATATTGTTTACATAGAACCTTTTTATGGACTTTTTATTTAAATATCTAGTTGAAAAAGTGGGTTTTCAATTCATTTAGGTTAGGTTTATTTGAACCGGTTTTATTGCGTAATTTGTTATTTAAACCAACGCCAAAATGTGTATCAGTGAGCCCCCACCAATAGGGGGCCATTCCTGGTCGGGTCATGGTAATACCTGGGTGACTACCATGGCCCGGCCAAGGGGCGAGGAGGAACACCGTGGGGTTTAGTGGGTAGTCCGGGTCCGTTTCTGACCCGGGAGTCCCACAAGTACAAAGTGCGTAAATGCATTCCCCACGTAAAAAACATGTGTATCAATAAAAAACAAGTTTTCTCTCTCTCTCTCTCTCCAGCCCATTAATGTCCCACTGGTTGGCACGGACATCCTCCACTTTGGGAGGGACTATGATCTACTGTATCGCGCTAACCAGGCGTGTTTGCATAGGGTTTATTTTCGCAGTTTGTACAATATTCCTTATCTGGGTTTTAGAGCACCCTGGGAAGGAAAAGGGGTGGTGACACTTGAATTCTTAATCCGTCACAACACGGACAACGGTTTCACACTATTTTCGTCAAATTAAGTGCTTTTTAAATAAATAAATATTAAATATTCATGGACATTTACAACGTCCTCTAGTCCCAAGCTAAGCTTATATGCTTGCGTTATGGGTACCAGAATACGGATATAATACATAAACAACTTTTCTTTTTGTAAATACATACTTATAATACATAGTAAACACGCAGACGCAGTAAAAACATTTGTATGACATTTATAAATATCACACAAATATCGGTAGTACCGTGCGGGAATCGAACCCGCGACCTCGTGATCGACAATCCGTTGCATGACCACGAGGCCCGTTAATACGAGTATATAGGTCTCTTTTGGTCGTTAGCACCATGAAGCTCGATGTTAGGCCAGCTCTTAACCTGTTAATAGCAGTGTTAAGTATTTTAGTGACAGGAAATACAGAAATATCCTAACACCTAAATCATGTTCATGTGATTAATTCCAAGTATTAGTCTATTGTTACAGCTATTACTCGGAAATACCGATACAATTTAATTATCCTTTTACAATATTAGTTTCTAGTGATTTCCATTTATTTAATACTAATTAATACTCGAGGTTTTACCCGCATTTAGTAGTTACTGTCCCGCTCCTTGCGTTTAAGCGTGATGATATAATAATACAGTCTTTATGTTATTCTGATATACCTTATACTAATATTATAAGCTGAAGAGTTTGTTTGTTTGAACGCGCTATTCTTAAGAACTGCTGGTACGATTAAAACAAAATTTCTAGTGTTGGATAGTAAATTTATCGAGGATGGCCTTAGGCCATATAACATCACGCTGTGACTAATAGGAGCGAAGTATTAGTAAAATATGTTAAAAAAGGGGGAAATATTTCTGAATTCCAAGCGTACAAGTCGCGGTCAACGCCTAGTGAATAATATTACAACTTAATGTGCTCTAGTCCCAAAGTAAACTTAATTCTTGTGTTGTTAATATTGTTAGTTGTTTGTTTGTTTGTTACAGGCGGATGGGCGTTACCAAAGTCCCAAAATCCAGTCGTCTCGACCCTCCCCAGAACTCGCCGCAGGTAAACTAACTAATTTAAAAACAACTTTTTACAGATTTAGACGCGTATATTTGTTTTAAATTTTGGCCCGACGTTTCCGAGACTTTGCAGTCGCCATGGTCACGGGTGTGACTGCAAAGTCTCCGTAACGTCGGGCCAAAATTTAAAACAAATACACTCGTCTAAATCCGTAAAAAGTAGTTTTATTTAAACAGATGAGTCGCGCAAGTTAGAAAATATTAAGTAAATATTTGTTGTAGGTACAGAGGGCAGTATGACGGTGGCTCAGGGCGAAGGCACCCCGGAGCGCGTGGGCGGAGCGCTGCGTCGTCTGCACTACCGCGCTACCAGGCGGGCACACTCCGCAGCAGCCAGGCATCACTCCACTACACCACCTAAGGTCAGAACCTATTCTTACATACTACGCACATATTATTCAGATAACCAGATCAGCGAATTTTAAAGAAATTTTTAGTTGAATAAAGTGTAGGCGTTCGTAACGCCTTTTAAAGTGTGGTTTGCAGCTGTCTCTGGATTTAAAATTAGAAATAGCTTCAATGCGGCGCTTAGGTGCTTTAAGTATAAGCTTTATTATATTATCTGTGGTATAAGTTTTAAGTACCAGTTCGATAATGCAAGGGAAATTTTCTTCTTTTTCTCTCCAGCCCATTAACGTGTGGGACGTTAAGTAGATGGACAGTGGACACTGGACAGTCGAGTTTCAGGTTTAAATAGGGTACGGAACGGTAATCTCTCCTCTGTCTCCAGCCCATTTACGTCCCACTGTTGGGCACGGATCTCCTCTACATTGGGAGGGATTATTGTCTACTGTGACGCGCTGACCAGGCGTGTTGTTATCTGTGTAAAATATTCCTTAGCTGGCTCTTACAGCAACCTGGGAAGAAAAAATTGGTCAAGTGCGAGTTGGACTCGCGCACGAAGGGTTCCGTACCATTATCTATGCAACATATGGCAACGTTATTAGTATCGAGCAAGAAACGGTAAAAAAATCATGTTTGTTGTATGGGAGCCCCCCTTAAATATTTATTTTATTTTATTTTTAGTATTTGTTGTTATAGCGGCAATAGAAATACATCATCTGTGAAAATTTCAACTGTCTAGCTATCACCGTTCTTGAGATACAGCCTGGTGACAGACGGACGGACGGACGGACGGACGGACGGATGGACGGACGGACGGACGGACAGCGAAGTCTCAGTAATAGGGTCCTGTTTTTACCCTTTGGGTACGGAACCCTAAAAAGGCTGATGACACTTGTATTCTTAATCGTTTTAGCAACATTTTTCATTGCTGCTTCGCTCTTATTGGTCGCAGCGTGCTGTTATATAGCTTATAGCCTTTTTCGATAAATGTACTATCCAACACTGAAAGAATTTTTCAAATCAGAGCAGCGGTTCCTGAGATTAGCGCGTTCAGACAAACAAACAAAATGTTCAGCTTCATAACACGTGTATAGATTATTATAAATTTAACCCTATTTCCGATCAAAGTGATTTAGCTTAAATCAGTTTACCCGTTTTAGCGTGAAAGAGCAACAGACGGATAGACAGAGTTACATTTCCATTTATAATATTAGTAAGAACAGACAAACCAATATTGAAAAAGGTTTTTCTTCTACTATTTTTTTACGAAACTCTAAAAACTATTAAATATCTCATGTTATTCAGCTCGATAAGTTTGTAGGCGAGCCTTTGGTAAGTACTGAAGCGGGAATCAAACCGCACCGCCTCACTGCACATACATTGTTGTGTTAGCAACGTGCTAATGTAGGCGTAACAAGGGTCTGTAACCATGATTAGCAAAACTAAAAATATATTTTATATTTTTATTTCAATTTATTTACATCTTATATCTAAATAAAATTATAATAAATTAACACAGATATGATGATGGATATACCCTAAAGCCCAAATATCAATTTTGATTCGTACGCATACGGTAGAAATACTGACTGTCGATGGTTCGATTCTCACTCTAATCAAATATTTGTGTGATGACAGATAATTGTTAAATACTTTGACGCAGTACAAATATTTGTATTCATAACACAAATAATTGGCTTGCACGGGAATCGAACCTAGTTATACTACCGAAAAGCCACGAGACCAGTCAAGTCTACTATACCACGTTCACAGGTACGTTGGTATAGGGTTTAATTTCGAGTTTTCCTGACAAACTCTATTTAGCTGACATTCTACTGACAGATAATTATACTAATTTTAAGCTTAATTAAGGACTAGATGACTCTTTTTGTTAGTTGGTTGTATTATTTCTGTTCATTAGCCGCTGGTACAGATGTAGGGTCTGTAGGTAGACCTCCAGCTCCCCAGTACATATCTCTAGGGTTGGCACCAGCTTCGAACATCATCATACCTTCTCGTGAAGGGAAACCACCACTGAAATAAAAAAAGAAAACTTCAATAAAGATATAATAGTGTCAATAACACAATTGGTCAATGTTAATTAAACTTTCTTATTAAAAAAACTGTCTATAAACTAACGATTTTAAACAATATAATTGGGTACAACGAAATAGACAATTAATTAAAATACAACATAGTTGTTATCATTTTTGTTAAGTAAGGTTGTAACACGCCTGGTCAGCGTTGTACAGTAGACCATAATCCCTTCGAAGGCCCAGGAGGCCCGTTCCCAACAGTGTGGCGTTTATGGGCTGGAGCGAGCGAGTGAGGTTAAGATTTGCGGTATCAGAATTGGCTTCGATGTCTTTTAAATGATTTAAATAGTGGTCTAAATAGAACGAATAAAAGTGCTTTTCTTTTATCCATAACTTCTCTCTCTCCAGCCCATTATTGTCCCACTGTTGGGCACGGGCCTCCTCAACTTTGGGAGGGATTATGCTCTACTGTGCCGCGCTGACGAGGCGTGTTGGCACAGGGTTTACTTTCGAGTTTTCCGTCTCTAACAAAAGATGTATCTCTGTGTAAAATATTCCTTAACTGGCTTTTACAGCACCCTGGGGAGGAGATAGGGTGGTGACACTTGTATTCTTAGTCCGTCACCACACGGACAATCCATAACTTACCAAGGTCCAAACTTTCCATTTCTTTCTTTCAAGAACTGTCCAAATCTGCTGTTTGGTAGCTCAATCATCTTCTTCATACAAGTTTTCCTGTAGGAGAACTTGCCGATACCGTAGCCCAATAATGATGCGAGGATCACTTTGGGTGCGGCTCCCAATTTTGCATTGGGTTTGAGGTAACCTGTAATAGATGTTATACAATTAGTAAGAGTTTTCTAGAAAGAGAAGTACCACTAGGAAGTTGAAGACAAGTTTAGGATAAATTCTACTTTAGAAATTTAGGATAAATTCTACTTTAGAAATTTAGGATAAATTCTAATTTACTTCTGTCTCTTTCTCCAACCCATTAGCGCCTCACTGTTGGGCTTGTTACCTTCTTCCCTTTAGGAAAGATTATGGTCTAATATGCCACGTTGACCAGGCGAGTTGGTGTAGGGTTATTTTTCGAGTTTTTTCATCTCACACTGATGATGTTATCTGTGTATGGCTTTTACAGCATCCTGGGAAGGACATGCCTGACATACACATCTATGAATGAATCGCTGTCTATCTCGTGATCGTGAAGGTTATTTAATTAAATAATCTTTTGATGACATATATATATTATACTGTTTTTTTAAACTAAATTCCATCCATCCGTAGTTTTTGCGTGACTGATTAATAAACAAGTCAAATTGAATCATTGAGTAGTATGAAGTCATTTCTATATTCGACTACTATAACTAGGTACTTGAGTTTTAGTTTTTATAGAATATTTCAAGAAGTTAAGAGTTATATTATGTTTTCAAATAAAAAACCGATCAAGTGCGTGTTGGGCTCGAGGCATGAAGGGTTCAGTACCACTGTTATCGTAATATGCATATTCGTCATAAGGACATGATCATATCGTCTATTTGTTGTCGTCGTCTATTTGTTGTTATAGCATCAACAGAAATTCTATGTACGCAGTCTACGTAATTATTATATTCCAAGCAAAAAACAAGATTAATTTGGGACCAGAGGACGTTGAAAAAAAAACGTTTTGTATTTAGTTTCATTTGCAAGTGTGTAATATCATCATCATAACATCACACCTTTTTCTCATGTTGGTAGGCAGAGACTATACAACGCCATCTGCTACGATCCAAACATTCTTTCTTGAAGCCAAGGAAGTGTGTTTGGACCGTAGCAGATGTCTTCTAGTCCCAAATTAAGTTTGCTTTTTCTTGGAATATATTTCCTAATGATAAATACAAACCTTGTTTAACAGCTACAAATGTGGCAATACCGAACAGAGTGGCAAGTGGCAATGCTCTGTATATTAAACTCTCTCTCTTACATTCCTTGAAGACACGTAACTCTTCCTCTGTAAAACGCATGTGCCTCTGAAACAATAAATAGTTTTGTGTTAGATTTATGTATGAGTGTATAAATAAATCATTTGCTACTAATCTCAGGAACTGCTGGTTCGAATTGAAAAATTCTTTTTGTGTTGGATAGTCCACTTATCGATAAAGGCTATAGGCTATATCACATCACGCATTAGTGAAAAATGTATCAAAATCGCGGGCAACAGCTAGCAACATATAAATATAAATACATGATAATATCCACAGGGACTCTTCGTTATATTATAAAAAATAAATTATTTTGTATCCAAAAGTCGTTACTTCAATATTAGTAGCGGTACGTACGGGACATTGGGGACATGGACACGTCCTGATATAGGGTTATTAGGTTTTAAACATTTACGATATTTATATAAATAAATAACATGTTCCCTCGGTGATACTAGCTGCGGTATATTTTATGTATTACTGGGGTCTTAGGTTTGATGTACATGTTGTAACTATTGGGTGGTTTCTTATTATCATCATAATTACGTCTTATTCCTGAGGAGGTAGGCAGAAACTCTCTCTCTTTCTCCCCAGCCCATTAACATTCTACTGTTGGGCACAGGGCTCCTTTATTTAAGAGCGATTATTGACTACTATGCGCCGTCTAGGTGAATTGGCTTTAGTTTCCAGTTTTCCATCTCTCAGAGTAGATGTTAATTGCTTATAATATTCCTTAGTAATATAATAAAATAAATAGTTCCTCGGACTCGCTGGCGTATAAAACCTCAATATTGTAGGTCGTGATCATTGAATATAACCTATTCAATGATACAGGCCACATATGGTTTATTTTTAAGAAAAGTAATAAAAATTTTAAGAAAGGAACAAAAAAAACAAAAGAGGAATTGGGGATTCGAGAGGACATTAAAGATGATGTAAAAAAATAGATATTGTAAAACCTCTGCTTCACATAAACCTTCCTCTTGCAGAACAATTCATTTATTTCCCTTCTAGGACTTGTTACATTTATAAAATAAAAACATTTAAGGCTTTATAAATAATTGTATTCTTTTTAAATTCATATTTGTTTCACAATATCTATTTTTTTAGATCATCTTTAATGTCCTCTCGAATCCCCAATTCCTCTTTTGTTTTTCAGTTCCTTTTTTAAAATTTTTATTCTTTTTTTTTAAAATAAACCATATGTGTATCATTGAATAGGTTATATTCAATGATCACGACCTTTACAATATCAAGACTAGAATAAAAAATGTATTTATGTTATAAATCAATATTATAAAGTTTATAATTTTTTTTTTTTACATATTATTATGCAAAGTTAACAGGTTTATTTTTTGCTGGACAGTCTATATGACATGAGTTATAATAATATCATTGTTAGAAAAAACTTTTTCCTTAGTAACTACCTAATATAAATTTAATATCAAGATTGTATTTTATAGGTCTTTATATCACAAGGAATACGCTTAGTTTGGGATTAGAGGACATTATATAAAATGTTAAACAACTATAAACTTAAACATATAAATAAAAAATTACTTAAAAATTCTCTACAAAGTATAACTTTGTTTAAAATACTTTACTGCTGATCTCTTTATTTTAACAAGCGTGATATTACATTACTATAAACAATAGTCTATTATTAAACTTACCGGATGTCTTCCATGGCCACGACCATGACCTCTGTTCACACCTTCTTCACCCATCGGCGTGCTATTTTGATTGTCATTCAAATCAGACATTTTTGTATTAAAGAAAATACTATACGCTTCAAAATATTAACCAACTTTTAATAAAAAAAGGAAATTCTATGTTCCAATGTATTTATTTTTTCGATTTCTTCATGATATTTAGACCGATTTTGTTTGAAAAATTTTTTTTTTTCTTTTCACAGAGATTTAAGACGATTTAAAAACTTTTTTTATTAGTAAGCTCTAAAGATTTGATCACAATTATTAGAGTAATGTTTCCTTGTTACTAGTTAGTTGCGTTCTGAATACACTTGATGGTATACAGGCGGTATATAAACAAGTAGAGCTTGATGCGTACATTTCACAACAATATTGAATGTTGCCATAACATGAATTTACTGTATAGTATTGCATCATACGTATTATTTCTGGCAACAATACTGTTTATAATTTTATTATATAGTTCATGGTTATTGTGTCTTTATACTCTCTCTCCAGCCAATTTACATCCCACTTTTGGGCACGGGCCTCCTCCACTTTGGGAGGAATTAGTCTACTGTGCCGCACTGACCAGGCGTATTGCCACACGGTTTATTTTCGAGTTTTTCGTCTCTCACAGAGCATGTTATCTATGTGCAATATCCCTTAGCTGACTTTTACAGCACCTTTGGGAAGAGATGGGGTGGTCACACTTGTATTCTTTATCCGTCGAGAATACCTGTCTTTTATACAAGGGAGATTGATTATTGGGATTTATTAATAGGTTTTTTGTAAAAACCTGATCTATATTATATACAAATATGATCAGAGATGTTGTTGTAGCTTTTCTTTTCTCGCTGTCATGACGTAGGTGAGTAATCTTTACTTATTATAAAACAAAGTAGTTATTTTGTATGTATGTCCCGATGTTAGCTACGGATTTTGATACGATTTTTTAAAAGATAAAGTGGTTCAAGATGGTTTTTTGTATATAATGTTAGGGTCTGGTTTCTAAACTCCACGCGTACAAAATCACAGACAGCAGCTAGTTCGTAAAAAAATCTTTAGAAGCATGTTGTAGAAGTGTTAGTAGGTAAACTATACTATTCTGACTTCAAACTAAGTGTGCTTTTGGTCTGTCAAACTTTGAAAATAGTACCATCCATAGGTCCACCTCCAATAAGGTTTAGGTAAGAATTGTTCCTCTGAATTTTAACTTGACATTTTTTCATTTATAACAAGAGAGAGTGATGCAGGCAATGTAATGTAATACATGGGGCATTACATTACATTGTCTACATTATTCTCTTGCTTTGCTTCTGCCTATACCTTATAAGAACTGCAAGTTTGAAGTTAAAAAGAATGAATAACTTCTGCCATTTGATGCTTTCAAGCTTATAGATACCCCACTGTTGGGCAGGAGCCTCTTTCGCTTTAGAAAAATACTAATACATATTTTGAGTGGATTAATTTTGAATTTTCCGACTCTTACAGAAACTGTAATCTGCGTATATTATTTATTATTGAACTGGCTATTACAGCACCGTGCATAAGAAAGACATCCTTAATTCGTTACAGATAGTTATTTCAACATATACTGTTGTTTAACATCATGTTAATATCACATGAAACATTTACTTAGCCTGTCGTAATGTGATAAAGATACAAAATATTTAGTTATAACTCGGGACCTGCGTATCATTTCGTGATAAAAGATAACGTTGAAAGAAATTAGATAAAAGATAATCTCTTTAGTACTAGATATAACATATAAATACTAGCTGACCCGGCAAACGTTGTTTTGCCAAAATAAAAAAAAATTGATTTGTAAAATAGATGTTGGCCGATTCTCAGACCTACTGAATATGCATGTAAAATTTCATAAAAGTCGGTCAAGCCATTTCGGAGGAGTACGGTAACTAACACTGTGACACGTGAATTTTATATATAAGAAGAAGAACATTATTACAGATAACATCTATAGAGGTAAACCAATGAGGTGAACACTTAGAAATGTACTTAATTCTGTCATCATTATTTATTACTACAAATCTTACTTCATAGAATAATGACGTTTCATATGATGATAGCCTGTATCATAGCCACACATAGATACATTTCCACGCACACATAGATATTTAAGTGGCTTCAAGCCGACTGAATGATGTAGCCATAGAGTCAAGGTCACGGGGAGCCACATGGATGCAAGCGGTACAAGACCGCGCATTGTGGTGTTCTATGGATGGATGGAATAGTGTACTTTCAAGAGCTATTAAAGTATAAAGCAGTATTATTATTAAATTAAATTTATATAATTTCAAGCATTTCATACGGATAGCATAACGTCGTTGTCACGTCATCCTATTCATCTAATATATAAAATTCACGTGTCACAGTGTTAGTTACCGTACTCCTCCGAAATGGCTTGACTGATTCTTCTCAAATTTTACATACATATTCAGTAGGTCTGAGAATCGGCCAAGATCTATTTTTCAAAATTTTTTTTTTTTTTAGTATGGCAAAACAATGTTTGCCGGGTCAGCTAGTAATATTATAAATGTGAAAGTTTGTGAGTATTGTTGTTTGGATCTTTGTTACTCTTTCACGCGAAAACTACTAAATTGATTTTTATGAAATTTTATAATAATGTAGCTTATACATCAGAATAACATATACCTTTTATCCCATAAGAATGCAATGTTCCCGTGGAATAATAAAAAAATGGTCAAGTGCGAGTCGGACTCGCGCACGAAGGTTTCCGTGCCATTATCTATGCAACATACGTTATTAATAAATGAGCAAACAACACACACAATACTTAATTAATCACGTTTGTTGTATGAGAGCAAGAAACGGTAAAAAAATCATGTTTGTTGTATGGGAGCCCCCCTTAAATATTTATTTTATTTTATTTTTAGTATTTGTTGTTATAGCGGCAATAGAAATACATCATCTGTGAAAATTTCAACTCTCTAGCTATCACCACTTGAGATACATCCTGGTGACAGACGGACGGACGGACGGACGGACGGACGGACAGCGAAGTCTCAGTAATAGGGTCCCGTTTTAACCCTTTGGGTACGGAACCCTAAAAACGAACAGAATTTTGTCCTTTTTACTGAAGGTAGCACCGCGGGCCACAGCTAGTACTAAATAAATATATTGGCGAATATTTCTAAATAGAAGAATATAACGCGTGACAAATATAGTGTATATACAGGGTGTGGCGTAATTAATGGATAAGCCTGTGCCTGTGGATAAGCCTCCTACTGCGCTATACGAATATGTATATTTTTAATTAATCCTATGTATGGTCTTGAAAAAAATGGCATAAGTCATGTTTTTCATAAAATGACTACTTTCACTAACCAATTATGCTACTGTTGCCACAATTTTCAAAAATTTTGCATTCTGTTTTTTTTATAAAACAGCTTAAGAGGTGAGCTATTGAAAGCAATAAAGAATTCCCTATTCGTAATACAAATTTTGGGAAAAAATACATGAGATATCAAAAAAGTGTTATTGATTATTCAATTTGTTGACTTTGTACATCATCTAGCTTAAAAAATCTTTATGGGAGTTGATTTGCCCAATATCTTAAAAACATGCTTGTTTTATGCAGTTTCCGAAATGGTATAATACTTATTACATTTCACGAGGTTTTAAAAAAAAACGACAGTTGTAAAAAAATACCCTAATTTTCTTTAACAGAATTATTAATTTATCTTAAACATGTCTTTGTAAACAGTTTGAATGGACCCTTTTTTGTGTACTCCGGAGCAGGTAGTCATTCACAATGGACCCTTTTTTGGGTGCTCGGGAGCAGGTAGTCATCCACCATGAATAGGGTAAGCAGATAACGACTCTAAGTCAACTATTTGTGGTTGTTTATCGCACGGCAAATCCAGACGGTTAGTCTTATCATAAGACAGAGACAAAGCATTTTGATGTCAGGTAAATAACAGTTGTGCGACAGAGATAGATTTTTATTATTCTCACAAACAACAAAACAGCTTTTGAACTTGTTTAACAAAGTTAGTGCTCTTTTGACTATCGTCTCTTGCGCACATATCGTTTGCTCTATCGTGTTTGTTATTGTGACGTGAATTTGGCTTATGTACTACGGACTCTGTTTTTGCTATACGAATTGGACAATTGTGATATTATCGACGACTTCTACATATCCCTGGACTACTGATCATGCCGCGTCATACGTACACTCCTCAAGAGTATGCAAATATGCATCTTATTTACGGCCTGTGTAACTGCAATGCAAATGAAGCTGCACGCGAATATCGTCGAAGATACCCCGATTTGCGACACCCAGACTACCGGGTGTTTACACGTGTGCACATCGCTTTTAGCGAAGGGCGAATGCCTGGTACCGGTGTTGGTGGTGCTTCGGAAGGCAGACCTCGACGACATCGTGATGACGAAGTTCTAGAAGCTGTGCGTGCTAATCCAGAGTTATCAATTCGTGAGTTAAGTAGAGGAACCGGTGTAGATACGCGTACTGTGGGCAGAATTCTGCACAGGCATGAGCTTCACCCGTATCACTATCAAAGGGTGCAAACACTAATGACACGAGACTATGAGCCTAGAGTCCAATTTTGTCGCGTCATGTTGCGAAAAATACGCGAAGATTCGGCGTTTTTTGACAAAATACTGTGGAGCGATGAGTCATCATGTAAAAGAAATGGCTACGTCAACATGCACAATCTTCATAGTTGGCAGGCAACCAATCCGAGAAACATAAGGCAAGGCCGAGCTCAAGTCCAGTTTAAAGTGAACCTTTGGACAGGAATTTTAAATGGACAAATAGTTGGGCCCGTCGAACTATCCGAGACACTAACAGGTCCCAATTATTTAAATTTTCTGCAAAATACGTTGCCGGAACTATTACAAAGTTTAAATGTGCCAGAAAACTACTGGTTACAAAATGATGGTTGTCCCGCTCACTACGCACGAATTGTACGGAACTACCTCAATGATGAGTACAATGAGAGGTGGATAGGTCGTTTGGGTCCCATTTTGTGGCCACCAAGGTCCCCTGATTTGAACCCTCTAGACTTTTTTTACTGGGGGTGTTTAAAAGAAAAAGTGTATAAAAAAGAAATAGCATCCCTGGAACAACTAATAGCCCTGATTTTTGAAGCCGCTGATGAAATCAAGAGCTCCGGCTTCATCCGACGCCTAAAGCGGTCATTTATCCGTCGATGCAGGGCCTGCATAGCCGCAGGTGGCCGCCATTTTGAACATTTTTTGTAAAATAAAATTTATGTAGTGTTTGCATCTTTAGAATAAAAAAAATAAAATAAGTTGTTATTTTTTTTCAACGACTAACATTCCCACTGGTAAACTCAGACAGATAAGTTAAAATACCACTGACAGTTTGTTTAAGTTAACAGTATTAATTTGATTAATTAAATCACAATAAGAACATTTTTTTACGAGTGTCATTTGGTTCTTTAATATCACATCAAACTTAATAAGTATTATAATAAGTATTATACCATTTCGGAAACTGCATAAAACAAGCATGTTTTTAAGATATTGGGCAAATCAACTCCCATAAAGATTTTTTAAGCTAGACGATGTACAAAGTCAACAAATTGAATAATCAATAACCCTTTTTTGATATTTCATGCATAATTTTCAAAAAATTTGTATTACGAATAGGGAATTCTTTATTGCTTGCAATAATTCAACTCTTAAGCTGTATTATAAAAAAAACAGAAAGCAAAACTTTTGAAAATTGTGGCAACAGTAGCAGAATTGGTTAGTGAAAGTAGTCATTTTATGAAAAACATGACTTATGCCATTTTTTTCAAGACCATACATAGGATTAATTAAAAATATACATATTCGTATAGCGCAGTAGGAGGCTTATCCACAGGCACAGGCTTATCCATTAATTACGCCACACCCTGTATATCGCACCTAATTCTCAGTCGACTTTACTAGCTGATGCAATAAGACAAATATTTTGGAACATATGGCTGACTGTGAAAATTGATTGAGGCTATTTAAAGTAATCAATTTAATCTATACGTGAATTAAGAATAACAAGTGTCACTATCCGATGTCTTCCACAGGTCTCTGTGACAGCAAGTCTGAGGATAATATAACCAGAGAATATCCTTTGTCAGGACAAAAGCTCGAAACTTAATGTAACGGTGTAGCAAGACGCCTAGTCAGCATGGTAGCGGACCAACTAAACTTCTGAAATGGTGAAACGTTAAAGAACTAAGAAGAAGAAGCAATCAAAATAAGAAAAAGAAAATTCTATTACGCTTTACATTAAGAGCTAGAATACTACGCGTGGGATTTAAAAACCCAACCCTAAGAAATTATACAGAAAAGCCATCCTCTCCGTCATTTAAAAAAACGCATCAAATTCCGTGGCGTAGTTTTAAAGATACCCATTGGGATACACATGACAGGACATCACAGGGATATACATACAACAATAACCACTTTGTTTTATAATATTGAAAGATAAAAAACCGCGTTAAGATTTCGCTTCAATGAATGACATAGCCTTTTATTCTGAACTATCAATATGTTAAATTATAAAAGTGTTAATAAGCACAAACGAAACATTTTATTGAAAAAGTTATTATTATTATTCTTGGATATAACACTGCCTCGCCTCGAAAGGCGGCAGGACGCACTCCGACGAGGTTGGCAAGAGTCAGCCGGAGTGGTGGAGCCTAATGGGAAAGAAACCGACGAACTATTGTATTGTCAAGCAAGACCGCTTTCTGCATCTGGGCCGTCACCGACTTGCTATTGACGCCGAGCATCTCGAGGTGTTGTGAGAGGCTCTTTGGAACCAAACCGTTCACCGATACAACTATTGGGATTATTTCTGTTGATTCCACCCTCCACATGTCGGTAACCTCGTGCGCCAGGTTCAGATACTAGGTCTTCTTGTCTGCTTCGGCTCTATATATTTGCTCTTCTTCTGCTATTATATTATTATTATTCACTCCAGTAGTTTGTTTCGAATTTCCTATTTTTGTTTTTTTTTTGTTAAAAAAAATGATATCAAGATTTCGCTTACGAAGAGTTAAATACTCGTAACAAGGTAAAAACTACAAAACATAATATTTGAAAATTCGGTATATTTTTGTATGAAATTACAGCATCTTAATCGATTCGTAATTATTTTTCGAACTTGAGGTACTACGGTAATGTATTTTCAGGTCAATCTGATTATAGCAATCACTATCATAGATTCATTTACATAGATATGTGGACAAATACGTACATACATACTTGCAAAGATAATAAAACGTATTTAAAAGTTTATAAAAACCTCTATAAAAAGTATTATATCACATTTTGCAAAGGTTTCATAAGCAGGATCTCTAATATGTTAAGCACTTGATCCTTCAAACCATCATAAAGGAGTAACCTACATGCATTACGCTGCATTATGGAACAGATAAGCTGTAATAAAGTTATTAGCCGCTTTTATTAAACTTTGCTTTATCGTCGGTACATAGGATACTGAGCTAATACCCAGTACTTGATATATCCGTGGCCTAATTACATGCTGAAGTGTAGGCGGTTTTAGGGGATCCGTGCCAAAAGGTAAAACGGGAACCTGTTACTGAGGCTTCGATGTTCGTCCGTCTGTCACCAGGTTGGATCTCTGGACCAGTGATAGCTAGAGAGCTGAAAATTTCACAGTTTGTGTATATCCGTTGATGCTATAACAACAAATACTAACCATTATCATCATCCTGCCCTTATCTCATTGTTTGTTGTCCTGTTATTTGGTGATATCTTGGATCAGTATGTTGAATATATTACGACTAGCTGTTGCGACTAGCGACTTCGTACACATTTTTACAACATTTTTCACTGATGCGTCCAAACAAACAAACAAACAAACTCTTCAGCTTTATAATATTAATATTTATTATTATAATAACGGTACGGAACCTCTCGTATTGTGCAACTCGTACTTGACCAGTTTATAATATAGGTGTTATAATGTAATTTAGAATTTATGGTGTACTAGATAATGCTTGTGGATTTATCTGCGTTTATTGTTACTGACCTGTTGTTTCCTCGTTTCCTTTTCAGCTCTTTAATGTCCCACTGTTGGGCACGGGCCTCCTCCACTTTGGAAGTGTTTTTGATCTACTATACCGCGTTGATTAAATGTGTTTCCTAAGAGCTATAGTGTTAGGTTTTTCTTTTATAAAAGGTGTTGTCAAAATATATTGTCGTTATGTTGACTCTTACACCAACTTGTATTCTTTGTTCGTCACCACAAGAATAAAATTGCCCTGCTGCTACGCTTAATTTTGTCTAGACTATTCTTCCCTTTTAGGTCCATTATCATCCGACTATTAGGTACAACTTCTCCACTTGGTATTTGGTCTACTCCTGCCACGGGGGTCAGGCAAGTCAGCATGAGGTGTAATTTATAGATTATTCCTTAAGTTTTCGTCTTAACCAGAACTATATATATATATAGCGTGATGTTATATAGCTTAAGGTAAAAGCACCCATTACCGCGGTATGCAAAATCGGCATCAATTACCGATGTATGAGATATTTTCGTATTTTAATTTAATAACAGTAACATCGGCACAATATTATTTCGGACAAGTTGGAACTTGTAGTATTTTACATCGTAACAACGGGCGCTAGGGAGTATACCAAAGCCCGAACGGATCAAAAACACTCCATTTGTGCGGCGGGAGCGCAGGTGCAGGTTCTGTCCATACAAGCTCGGGCCAATTCATGCAAGTGCACTCACATTTTTGATACGAGATATATATAGCAATATACTTTATAATTGTCTACGGATACTGTTTACTTGTTTTTATGATTTTCTAGGAGTTTTATCTCATACTTTTCATGGCGAAATTTTGTAAAAATACAGAATAATATCGATAAAAAAAATTCGCGGTGATAGGTGCGTAAAATTAGGGGTAGCTTCTAATACCGAGGGTACCATCGGTAATGGATAATATTGAGGGTCGAGATATTTGCTTGTTATTTTCAAAATCACAATCTTATTAGAGAACATTCCACTATATTTCATCACTAATGTATTCTAAAAACGAAAAATATATTTCCGATGTAAGCAAATTCCAGTAAATTTCATCAAATTATAATAAAAAGTAGTGTACTTGAAGTGTAGTTTTTGTACAGCAAATCCAAAATGGCATAAAACATTTGCTATATTAATTTGACAAAATAATGATAATACGGCCTATTTACTAATTTAAAATACTGCTTTTCATTAGGATCGAAAACTCTTCCTGCGAATTGGCAACAAAAAATCATAAACTTTTGTAGTTTTTATGGGTCGGAATTACATTTTAAAATATATTATTCCAGTCCCATTACCGCGGCATACCTCGGTAATAGATTATACCAGAATCTATTACCGAGTGTCAAGTACTCGGAAATAGAGTTTTCATATATCGAGAACAGAACCTATTACCGATACCGAGTGATAAGGCAATCAGTATCCGTATGTAGGGTACCGTTTCTGAATAGATATATTTACTTAGTAGGTAATTATTTTTTATGATAATGAATACCTATTTAAAATAATTTCTGTGTGGTGCCGGCTACGAATAATACCACCAATCTTCTCGTGGGTGTCTTAAAAGACGACTAAGTCAATGAAAGAACACCATAGCACGGGCAGCAGCATGTCAAGCTCAGTGTTGTGTGTATTTTATTTTGTACGGAACCATCAGGACAGCAGATATATTTTTTCTTCTATACTCGGTAATAGGAGACATATACCGCGGTAATGGATAAAAATAGTAAGGCATACCTCGGTAATAGATGAAGTAGTAACGCTGGCTAAAAATAATTTTAATAAAAATAACGCTTTAAAGTAAATAAAAAGAAATGAGAGAAGTACGAAATTTAAAGTCTATAAAACGTTAAAAAAATCCTTATTTATCGAGGAAAGTCCTGATCCCCCAAATATTTTATTCTAAAGTCAAACTTCCTCGATTTACCTCGGTAATAGGTGCTTTTACCTTACCTCGATAAATGGACAATACAAAAATATTTTTTCAATTCGAACCTAAGATAAGCGCGTTTAAACAAATAAACTCTAATGGTCTTATTCATAATGACTTATCGGAGGTTTAAACGGAGATTTTATCGGAGAGATAATAACTAGTTTTGAAAATTTTCGCGAACCGATTTTAGCGAACTTTTAAACCTCCGATAAGTCATTATGAATAAGACCATTAAGCTTTATATCATTAGTATTATAAATACATATATGTACTAGCTGGATAACGTAGACATTCTTTATATAGTGGATATTTTCGTCTGCTTTGATTGATTGATAGGCAATCTATTTATAGGGTTTGTTGTTATTAAGGTTGAACCCACCCTAAAACCCAAACCAGCCCTTTACATCAGCGATATTGATGCAACAGGTGTGCTTGATTTGGTCAGCGGTTATTTACTATTTTATCAAGCTACGCAGATAACGAATGGATAAGGCCGAATCTGATGCGTCAAAAGCATGACCTAACTTAAAGGAAAATGTCTATGGTTTATTTTGATTAATTGGCTGCTCCTTGTACCTACACATCTAAATTAATTAAAATCGACAATCTATAATATACAGTTTTAAGGGCCTACATCAATATTATCGTATATCATCGCCGACACGTACATATTAACACAGCCAGTAGGCACAGAAAATGAAGAATTAGGGATACTTTTCCTATTTACTCATAATCTACTAAATATATTTTAATTCTGATTTACGTGTTTCTATACGGTATTTTCGCTAAGATATTCTATCGAGAAAACTTTTTTCAATCGCGTTTCTGAGTTTATGCGATCCTAGATTATATATTGAATAATTGGTCAAGTGCGAGTCGGACTCGCGCACGAAGGGTTCCGTACCATTATCTATGCAACATAAGGCAACGTTATTAGTATCGAGCAAGAAACGGTAAAAAAATCATGTTTGTTGTATGGGAGCCCCCCTTAAATATTTATTTTATTTTATTTTTAGTATTTATTGTTATAGCGGCAATAGAAATACATCATCTGTGAAAATTTCAACTGTCTAGCTATCACCGTTCTTGAGATACTGCGTACGGAACCCTAAAAATCATGTTTGTTGTATGGGAGCCCCCCTTAAATATTTATTTTATTTTATTTTTAGTATTTGTTGTTATAGCGGCAATAGAAATACATCATCTGTGAAAATTTCAACTGTCTAGCTATCACCGTTCTTGAGATACTGGGTACGGAACCATAAAAATCATGTTTGTTGTATGGGAGCCCCCCTTAAATATTTATTTTATTTTATTTTTAGTATTTGTTGTTATAGCGGCAATAGAAATACATCATCTGTGAAAATTTCAACTCTCTAGCTATCACCGTTCTTGAGATACAGCCTGGTGACAGACGGACGGACGGACGGACGGACGGACGGACGGACGGACGGACGGACGGACGGACGGACGGACGGACGGACGGACAGCGAAGTCTCAGTAATAGGGTCCCGTTTTTACCCTTTGGGTACGGAACCCTAAAAAACATATACTTAAAAATTAGAGCTCTAGCCATTCAATCTAAAGAAACAATGAAAACTTCGTACCTAAAAAAATGCACGAAGCTATTTTGGTATCCTCTTAACGTACGTAAGTACGTATCTATCAATGTATTAATCGACGTAACGGAATCTTTGAAAGTAATTTTCACCCACTTGCAGCTGTAGTCGGATTGATCAAAAATTTGCACTGATAGTAAGGACCGATGACAATGCAATAAAGTTTCTAGCGTGTTTTAACCGATTTCAAATAGAGGATTTCTCAATTCGTCTGTATGTTATTTTTTAGTACTTAATTGAGCTAAGCAAATTGTTATAATAAGAAATTTCCGTTAAAGTTGCCGAATTGTGTTAGTGACACTGGTGCCGATTCTATGTCCAACGACTTGATTAAACTTAACTAAAAATTGATTTATTCCTGTCAAATCTCATTTTCTTATTCTGAAAGACACACTTTACTTAAATTAAATTTGACAGGACCAAAATAAGTCAATCTATACAATTTAGTGATAATGCTATTCTGGTGTACATCTTAAATTTCAAAATTTCACTTAATTTAGTGAATCCTCGACTTATTTAGTCGGGATGTGAATAGGTACCGACTTACAATCACTTAATTTTATCATGGCTTTTTGAACATTAAAAGTTGATTTTCTGATTAAATATTGAATAATAAATATTTGTCAGCAAATAAAAAACAATTTGCTACAACTTTTGTCATTGTTGTCTTGATATGTGTTTCCGTCTTCAATTTAAGGTATATGAGAAGTAAATATGTGTTTATAATTATATTTTTCATTAGTTGCTGTAATTATATATACTAAACATCTAATAAATAATTAAATTTACAAATTTAATTGTTTGTTTTTGTTTATAGTAATATAGGCCACAGAGTAAAAGTAGCGCTAATCACTCCACAGATAACATAAAAGATTTGATGCGCACTATGCTCATATTTAAGATGAGAAATTCACTGAAATAAGGCCGCCAACTAATTAAATTATTAATAAATGTTTATAACAATGATGCAGAAATAGTTGTAAATATTTATAAATAACTATAGTGCCCAAATAACGTTTGAAAAGGCATTTTATATTAGTTATTTTTTTATTCATTCATTCATTCGTTCACTTTAAAAGGCATTTTTGTCTGTTAGTGGACAGCTTTAAATGATTAAGTATGTCAAAATCGATTTAGTCCTGTCAACAAAAATTTATAGTTTAATTTTCGTGTAACACAGAATAACCTTTTCACTAAACTTAATTATAATTGGTTCTTTTTTACTTAAGTTTGGTTAAGTCGAACTTGCATTGGAATCGACACCACTATCAATTTTCATTTAGTTGTACACCTAGAATTGGTACCAATAATAATATAATATTATCGTGTACGCGATATGATTGATTTGATAAAGTTATTACATTATTTTGATAACATTACTGTGCTATATGTATATAGTTTTGTGATTACTATATTATGTTGATTCATTTCGTCTATATTATGATTAGTTTATTAATGTTTATTCTAAGGTTTTACTGGTACCGATTCTACGTGCATAACTAAATTAAACTTAACTAAAAATGAAAATTGTTATTGTTATTAACACAATTCGGCAATGTTAAATTAACTTTACTTTTAGAAAATCTGTGTATTATAAATTAACAATGTTAATTAATAAAAATGTGAACAACGAATAGCCAATTAATCGAAATACTTCATAATTGTTTTCATTATTTAGTTACATAACTTTAGTTGTGCATGTAGAATTGATGCCACTGTCTGTTAATCAAAATTGTAATTACAATATTTCGTGTACGTTGAGACATTGTTCAATATTATGTTTTAATTATTATCGATGAGGATTTTGATGAGGATGAGGATTTTCTATCGCAGTTGTACTAAAATCCCAATTCAGACAGTATTATTAATTTTGTGTTTCGTAGGTATAGCGATTTTTCAAAATTCCTTGATTGCCTTTACAGAATTTTTTTTCATGAGAGTTCTAAAAATATTACGTCTATAATCTTATAATATATAAAATTCTCGTGTCAATGTTCGTTCCCATACTCCTCCGAAATGGCTTAACCGATTCTTATGAAATTTTATATGCATATTCAGTAAGTCTGAGAATCGGCTACTATCTATTTTTCATACCCGTAAGTGATAAGGATTGTCCACCCCTGACATTTGTATGGCAAGACAACGTTTGCCGGTTCAGATAGTAATAATTTAAATATCATATAATATGAAGGTGGTATGGCAGAGGTATTAAACTTAATTTCTGACTAGATGACAACGTCCCAGATCATTCTCCTAAGAAAATATGTACCTAGTTATTAAGACAATGGTAAAAAATCGACGCGTACAACTAAAATTAACTTAATAAACTAAATTAGCAAAACAAGACAATTGCGAAAATTTATAAATTAATGTAAAGTAACCTATAAATAAATGATAGTATCGATAACACAATTCGGCAATGGTAGCTGAACTTTCTCGTTATAAAAACTGTTTATTAAATACTTAAGATTTTTATTAACAAAAATGTGAACAAAGAAATAGCCAAATAATCAAAATACACCAATAGTTAATTAAACTAAATTATAGTGGAAAAAATGATAACCATGAGCGGGACTTGAACCCACGACCTCGGAATACCGCTCCGTTGCTCTCCCATCTGAGCTATCATGGTTCCCGGCATATGTTTACCAAATCTTCCTCAGATGGGAGAGCAACGGAACGGTATTCCGTCCGAGGTCGTGGGTTCAAGTCCCGTTCATGGTTATCATTTTTTCCACTATAATTTAGTTTATTTAGTATAAGCATAGCAAGTCAATTGCAAAAATTAATAAATTCATGTACACCAATAGTTGCTTTTATTTTTTAGTTAAGTTTAATTGAGCACGTAGAATTGGTACCCAATTTGAATTTGTCTTCTAAATACTATACCTAGATAGGTACTCAAATAAAATAAGAAGCCATAGTCAGATCGTTGCTTGCAAATATGTAGATCATTATCTTGTCGGCAGAAATTATGCGTCTTTACTTGCAGGGATACCAACTTTAAAGCAAAATGTAGGATATTTTGGTAGCGTAATAGGATTATCTTGTACTAAAATCTTACTAATATCTTACTATATTGTAACTCATGTTTGAGATAAGTATCAATACTTCTATACTAATATTATAAAGCTGAAGAGTTTGTTTGTTTGAACGGTCCAATTTGAAAAATTCTTTCAGTGTGAGAAACTACGTTTATCGAGGAAGGCTATAGCCTATAGGTATAACATCACGCTGCGACCAATACGAGCGAAATATCACTGAAAAATGTTGCAAATACGAGGAAATATTTCTAAATTCCGAAACGTATGAAGTTGCGGGTAACACCTAGTATTCCATAAAAAGTAAGTAGTTAGTAGTTATATTTTTAGCAAAGAGCGCCTGCAAGAAATAAATAATGTTTATAATAGTTTATTTATATTTACTTATTTGTCAAACAATACTTTTATAAACATGTGTAGGCGTTAAAAGAGCCATATTGTATTTTTCATTTTTTACGACGGTAATATTTGTGTTATGTTCTCTAGAGTATATATTTTAACTGATTACTCAATTAATATGAAATGTTTACAAAAGTCGAAGTCACCGCAACTTATTAAAAAATAACACAATTAATTGGCTTACACACTCATGTTTACTTTTGTAATGGGTTTAACAAGATTATGATTAAAATGGGCGAAGCGTTGTGTTTATTAAGGTTTTGTTTAACTAGCTTTGATGAGTGGTTTTACCTGTGCTTTTGTTTTTAGTGCTTGTTTACTACCTGTTATATAATTTAGCGTTTTGGTTTCTATTGAGTCTTGTTTGAAAAATTCACAAACATTCAGAATAGATACTCGTTAAGTAAATTAATCAGAAATAAGATAAATTGGCAATATTTAAAACACGCCCTGTAGGTAAGTTCTTAATAGCAAAGTTGTCAGTTAGAGATAATTATATGAATAATAAGACATTACTAATCAATAAGGCGTTGTTGTTAGCAATTAAATAAACACATGTTTTCCATATAAAAATATAAACAATTCACACAACTACACACAAATAAGATAAAAGTTTTACAAAATGATCCTCAATTCCATTTATAATTCAGCATTTTCCCTCTAAAGTTGCACCGTATGGTGACCCTATTCCAGTTCTGTTAAGTTGGCAGCACTGACTTGTCTATGCTACGATGACACTAGCGCCATCTCTCAGCATAAATTATGTAAATTTCGAAGCGGGTATTAAATTTTCTTTCCCGTTTTCTTGTCAGGAATTTTTTGAGAATGCCTGTGATTTAAATTCTAGTTATTGCCATTTTCTTGATTTATTACAAGAGATAATATTTATATTGTGTTTACGTACATGACGAATGACTGTATCACGTTGTCTAATAGTATATTGCACGGGCAAACTAACGTGACAATGAAACTTATTTTACAACCAAAAAGACTAACAGAATATTTTAATAAATCAAACAAGTGCCTACATAAAACATAGTAGCATTATATTCACATAAAATATATTGGTATGTTACAGGCGCTAATTCAATATAGACCGGATATGACATCGGACGAGCGACAGGAAACGATATAAACTCATTAGTGACGTCATTACCGCCGGATATGGCTCTAGTAAGGAGATGTGTTATAGAAATAACGGGTTATTTGTCGTTGTCTCCTGCTGGGAACAAAAGAAATACCAATTGTGTGCAGAATAAATATTAGATATTATACAATATTAGGGTTCCGAATATTGTATTCTAAATATTATCTGTATTCCAATTTGCTTTGTCGTTAGACGAAATTAAAAATCCCGTCAAGAGCGAGGGAAATTCGCACAATTAGGGTACCGTACTGTTATATGGTCCCTTCCGAAGCTTGTTTTAAAAAAACACTTTTATTTAATTAGAATTATTTAGTTAATTAAGGAAGAACACTTAGGCAACCTATCTCGCGGATTATGAAAAATAGACTGGCTGTTCGAAGATGCATGTAGCTTTTAAAGGGTAAAAAGTGATGACGCGGTGGAAAGAAAGAGAGCTTACGTGATCATTAATATAGTACAGTACAGGGTTATAATATAACAATACCTACTCGACCGAAAAACATTAAGTTGATACCTTCAGCCGTAGCTAAGTAAAAAAAGTTTGACGGACGGACAGACAGAGCGACGGACAGATTTGTTTTTAATAGACACATCACACAACGTCCTCTGGTTCCAAGCTAAGCTTATATGCTTGTGTTATGGGTACCAGAATACGGATTTAATACATAAACTACTTTTCTTTCGTAAATACATACTTATAATACATAGAAACACCCAGACGCCCCCAACGCAACACCCAGATGGACACTGAAACAAGATTATAAGGAATTCTTTTTGGTATGAAACCCATAAAAGAATATCTTAGGTTACTCAAGACACAAGTGACACCTCCAAGGTGTTGTAAGTACAATGACATGAACTCCACAAGTAATTTATCATCCACTTAGTGTGACACAGTTTATTTACTAACTTTAGTTAACTATAGCACATAAGATATCTTCTTTCAAGAACTTCCTTATGTTTTTTTGTCTTAAATGATACTTATATTATATATTACCAGTAGTTACCAGCGACTTCGTAACTGTGTAATTTAGAAAGTTCTTCCCCGTTTAAATAAAACTATTTTGACGGCCTGCCGGCCCCATTATTATGCATATATATTTATGTTTTAAATTTTAGTTTTATTTAAACGAATGAGTCGCGCAAGTGTTAAAGAAATTTTCCCTGTTTTTACAACATTGCTGCTTTGCTCCTATTAGTCCCAGCGTGATTATATATAGCTTAAAGCCTTTCTCAATAAATGTACTATCTATCCTACACAAACAAACTCTGTACCTTACAATATTAGTATAGAGTATAAATAATAAGTTACTTACAGTTTCTTAAACGTCACAAAATTTGTGTCCATTTTATACGTTCAAATTAAGAGAACTGAATTTGAAATAGTGTTATTAATATAAGTAATAGAATAGGGATGTTGACTCATGTTACAAATTCATGTAAAGTGTTATCTTTATCTTTACTTCTTATAAAATAAAGTCGTAATTTTTGTATGTATGCCCCTATGTGAGCTTATATCTTCAGAAATTCGTAACGGAGCGTGATGCGGTTTTTTTAATAGATAGAAAGTTTAAGAGGATGGCTTTTTTTGCATAATTTATTGAAGTTTACTGTATATTAGATTAGATATGATTAAATTTGCTGAGAAATTTGGACGCGCGCGAGCTATAAATGAAAACGCTGCCTTATCTATGTGAGGTACAACAAACTAATGTATGGAGGAATTGTTTGTTAGTTCTTCAAAAAAGTCCGCGAGGGCATATGTCTATCTTTTATGGGAAACCCGTTGTACCCATAATAATGTCAAAAAAATTATCAAATTCAATAGGGTGTTTTCAAAAGCTATTTATGTGTATATAGTAATATTTTTTATCAAATTACATAGCTTAGTTAGCTTACGCAATTAATATAGATTATAACTGCTCTGTACAGCATGCAATTTAAATGAATATCTTAGGAGATATGACGAAAAAAGAATTACGCACTATAAAATAAAATACTTAAACTGTTGGCTAAGCAACGCGAACGTTTGCTCGGTCTTCTATCCATACTCCAATGTTTGGTTATGTAAGGTTGTTTATTGTGCTTTCACGTAAAGACTACTGGATGGATTTTCATAAAACTTTCCAATGAAAAATGGAATAGAAAATAAACTTATTTTTTATCTTTTTTACCGCGGGTAACACCGCGGGGCGCAGCTAGTGTTTTATAGATTGAAGATAGTATTTTCATACCTAAAATATCGTTTTGAGAATAGGGATGTTGACTCATGTAACAAATTCATGTAAAATTATGTTTTATAGATTGAAGACAGTATTTTGATACCTAATATATCGTTTTGAGAGTTTAATATCTTGTTAAAATGAAATAAAAATGAATTTAAATTGCATTGTTTTGTACACATTATCACGTGACTGCAAACACCAATCGGGCGCGGTGACGTAGATAGCCTAGATAGCCAAGGATGTCGGATGTTGAAATCTCGAATATATCGAGGGAAAGTATCGATATACTCGTATATGTGGATATATCAGTCAAATTTTCAATTAAATTGTAACCAACTTAAGAAATAGCTGAAGCTCTCGAAACGCCGTAACCTTTTGTTTTTTATGTAGGTAACATACCTACATAAAAAACAAAAGGTTACGGCTGATTTCTTGATTTCCTGATTTCTTGAACACACTTAGACCAATTTGGGAAATTCATCAATTCTCTGTCTATTTTATAGTAATTTATTTATTTATTTATTTATTTCAAACTTTTTGCACATACAAAATGGTGTACAATGGCGGGCTTAATGCCAATGGCATTCTCTACCAGCCAACCATCAGTGGTGCAGAGATAATAAGAGGCAGGTGCTAATTTATCACTGAGAGGTGAAGTTTTTACCTTACAATAATAATAATAATATTACTTAAACTATATAATCTACATACATAAACAGATAATATAAACATACTTAGTAATAATACATATAATATACTACATATACCTATATAACCAATGAAACAGTGAGGAATTACTCAATGAGTAGATTCCGCCAGTAATGTGATGTAATGGTTTCGAACTTTAATTTTAAATGTCTCCCGGGTCCTAACCATCCTGATCTCAAGAGGAAGGGCATTCCAGAGAAGAATTGCTTGAATGTTGAAGGAAGAATGTACTAAGCTAGAGGTGTGAGGTGGACATGTTAGAAGACGATTGTGAGAAGAACGTAAATCTCGATCGTGGGTGGAATAGAGAAATTGAAAAAGTGATTTTAAATACAAGGGAGAGTTTGGACAGTTTAAAATGGAAAACAGAGTAGTCAAAGCTCGAAGGTTACGCCGTTGCCTAACTGGAAGCCACCTCAAGCGGGAACGGAAAGCCGACACGTGATCAAACTTACGGATATTAAAGACGAATCGAATGCAATTGTTGAGAAGACGGTCGAGTTTATTGAGCAGATCTGCATTCAGGTCGAAGTAGCACACATCGGCATAATCGATGATGGGAAAGATTAAGGTGTGCATCAGTGTAGTTTTGGTGGCAATCGGTAAGAAGTTCTTCAACCGGTAGAGAGCACGAAGAGTTCCTGTAACTTTCTGCGACACATTGGTGACTTGCCTTCTCCAATCAAGCATATTGTCCATAAACAAGCCTAGGTTTTTCACTTCTGTGCTATAAGGAATGACACAACTGTTATAGATAATGGAGGGAAGTTGCTGAAGGTCAATTCTGCGCACCATGTAAGGACTTCCGATTAAAATTGCTTGACACTTGGTGGCATTTACCGTAAGACCGAATTTAGAAGTCCAATGTAATATAGCTGCGAGGTCCCGATTAACACTATTCACCGCAGTTGATAAGTCTTGCACCTCAGCCTGCGAATAAAGCTGCAAGTCATCGGCATACAAATGATACGCACAACGAAGTTCACCAGCTAAGAGGTTAATGAAAAGTGAGAAGAGAATAGGAGAAAGAATTCCGCCTTGTGGGACGCCAGAACCTAAGTCACGCCAGTCAGACAAAACGTCATCGATTCTAACTAATTGCTGGCGCCCCCGCAGATAAGAAGAAAACCATTTTAAGGTGTCAGGAGAGAACATACAGTAAGAGAGAATAGATAAGAGAATTTCGTGATTGATAACATTAAAAGCGTTGGAAAAATCAATTAGAACCAATACTGTAATCTTACCGTTCTCAACAGCTGCTCTGGCGTCACCAGTCACTTTAAGAAGTGCTGAGACGGTACTATGCCCGGGTCTGAATCCAGATTGGAATGGACTTATAAGGTTACTGCTATTGATAAATTCGCGCAATTGTTGATAGACACAAGCTTCTAGCACTTTGGCTAAGAAAGGAAGGATTGAAATAGGGCGATAGTGGTTGGGAAGACAAGGGTTAGAAACTTTAGCTAAGGGGAGCACATAGGCTTTACGCCAGATAGACGGGAAGGTACCAGAGTGTATAGAGAAGTTAAAGATATGTGAAATAGGAGAAAGTAATTGATCTAGAATAAGTATTATCATTCTGCGGCTGATTTTATCACAGCCAGTTGCTTGCGATTTTATGGAGAGAATTTTCTTTTTTATCTCTTCCAATTCAATTGGGGAAAGTAGTAGAGAAGGAATGTTTGGGCGTGGCAGAGAAGTTATATAATCCACCGTCTGGCATTTAGTGACGTTGTCGAGGTTATCTGGAGTGACGAAAAAGTCATTAAGGTCGTCTAATGTAACTGTTTGGTGTAGGTGAGTTGGAGCCGATTTCCCTATTCCAAGAGTCCCGAGGAATTTCCACACTTGAGAAGGAGAAGACGAAGAAGAGATATTAAGAAGTATATGACGTCGTTTCGCATTGCGTATCATCTGGTTACAACGATTCCTTGCAGCCTTATACTCGACCCAACCTGAATCAGAGCGGCATTTTTTATATTTACGAAAGACTCTGTCTCTGCGCCTCATTGCCAGTGTAATTTCACTCGTCAGCCAGGGGGCTGGTAGGTGTTTTAATTTAACTTGTCTTACTGGAGCATGAACATCGTAAAGACTTGTGACAATGTCGTTAAATATCTGTACCTTGGCATCCAATGTACTCGCTGCCTCCATGTCTTCCCAAGTGATAGCAGAAGCATCTGCCTGTAATTTTTTGATATCCATCCGCGCAAATGAACGCAAGTGCAGCACCTTGGGCTTAAGTTTTGGAGGCTTCAGGGAGAAGGAGAGGTATAAAAGGTCATGATGGGAGAATCCGGGGGCTGGATATTGGCCATGAGAGGAGACTAAGGAAGGGGAGGATGTGAGAATTAAGTCTAACCATGTATCGTTACCATTAGGGTTGTGATGAGTTGCGTGTAGGGGTAACACATGGAGACTGGAGGAGGTAACGACGTGAAGGAGCTTAAGGGCACGAGGACAGCGGGATACAAGAAGGTTTGTGTTAAAATCACCCATTATGACGATGTGTTCATATTCAGACCCTAATGATTCTAAAACCGATTCCAAATCAGTGAAATAATCTATGTTAGGGGGACAGTAAACCACTCCCATTATTAATTTAGATCCTCGCACACAATTACAAACACAAATTTATCAATAGAAATTGGATTATATTTTACACAACGCCCTTTGGTCCCAAATTAAGCTATAATTCCTTGTTTTTTTTGTTATGGGTACCAGAATACGTTTTAGTAAAATAATTTTTACTTTCGCATTTTTATACTGAATACCTAATGTATAATTTTTTTTAAAATATTTATTATATTTAAAAAAAAATTATACCTATTGTCATGGTGTTCAATAGAAGCTTCAATAAAAGCTATCTACAAAATAAAAGCAATTCCGAAAAATAGTCAACATCCTTATTATAATAAGAAAAGTTATTTAGACAGATAGACGAATCGAAGTGATAATAATAAGGTTTTTTTATTTTGTACGAAACCCTAAAATGGGTGTGTACCTGTTGTATGGTTGTAGTTCATGTGACCACCCCTTTTTCTTCCCAGGGTACTGTAAAAGCCAGGTAAGGAATGACTATTGTACACAGATAACATTATCCATTAAAGACAAAAAAATCGAAACTAAACTCTATACCAACATGTCTGGTCGGCGCGGCATAGTACCTAGACCATAATTTCTCCCAAAGTGTGAGAGGCCCGTGCCCAACGGTAGGACGTTACTGGGCTGGAGAGAGAGAGAGCGTGTACTTTGATGGTAAAGTTATGTAACATATATTACGATAAATAAATCAAAGATATGCGCTACATAATAGTACAAATATCTCTGTTAGCATGTACGCCTGATTGGTCCTCTGTGTCGCACCACGGCTCACTGAGTCTCTTTGATAATTTGTGAGCGTTTGATCTTGTGCCACTGCATGATATTTTAGTTCAAAATATATATTTACGTACATTTATAAATATAATTTTGTAGGCGTAAAATTTAGAATTTTGTTCCCGTTTTTGCAACACTTTTTCACTGATGCTCCGCTCTTTTTGGTCACAGCGTGATGTTAACTAACATTGGAAGAATTTTTCTAATCGGACCAGTAGTTCCTGAGAGAGTTGGCAAATTATTTAAAGTTAATTTTTAAAAAGATAATGATTTGTTTCTTCTGTGCTTCTATCCCATTAAAGAAAACATTAGAAAGAATGATCTAATTTGATGCAGTCGATCATTAGTTATGGGTATATACTTAAGTTTACGCGGTTTCATATTTACATATTTTTTTAGTTGCTCAATGTAAGTTTAAGTTGCACCAATTCCACTTGCACAACTAAACTTAGCTTAACTATAAAATGAAAACAACTATTGCGTATTTTTGATTAATTGGCTGTTTTGCGGTTTACATTTATATTAATTATAATCCTTAGTCTATGATACACAGTTTTTATAATAAAAAAGTTCTGTTAACATTGCCAAATTATGTTATTGACAGTATCAATTTGAATTTTTTAGATAAGATTATTTGTGGACGTGGAATTGGTACCATTAGTATAGTTTTCCAATAAAACCAAAGTTTATTAAATATAGATTTGTAAATCGATAAGGCACAAGTCAATTAGCAATTATAGGAAACAGCGCCCTCCTCCGAACTATAAACTGTCATATTAATAGTGGGCGGGCACCCAGTCGTGAGTTATAGCGGGAGATACCAACTAACTATAATAATATAGTTATACAGATCATTTAATATATTGGAACCATTTAATATATTGGAACCATTAAATTAGTGGCTTTTTGTAATTTTATAAATAGTTCATAGACACGCGTAGTACCTTCTGCCTAGTTTTTATGTTTTTATAAACGCTTTTATTTAAAACAACTCCAACAATTTTCATGAAATATTTTAATGCAGAGGAAAAGGTGGAGGCGAAAATAATCACCTCTCGACCTAAGAGGTTTAAAGTGTTTATTATAATCGTAACTACTTTTTAGGGTTCCGTACCAAAAGGTAAAAAGGGATCTTATTACTGAGACTTCGCCGTCTGTCTGTCACCAGGCTGTATCTCAGGAACGGTGATGGTTAGAGAGCTGAAAATTTTGAAGTTTGTTTATATCAGTTGATGCTACAACAATAAATACTTATCATCATCCTTTTGCCCTTATCCAATTGTTTGGGGTCACGTTGTTTGGTGTTATTTATTTGTAGATTTAAACTCACATGGGGACGAACATAATAACAGTACAGAAACCTTTGTGTATGAGTCCTACTTGTACTTAACCGATTGTGATTGAAAATTGATTTACTTAACAAACTAAATCATTAGGGTCAATTTTAGCGGACATTTTTGCACCTCTCTCTCTCTCCAGCCCATTTACGTCCCACTGTTGGGCACGGGCCTCCTCCACTTTAGGGTAGGTAGGATTATGGTCTACTGTGCCGCGCTGACCAGGCGTGTTGGCACAGGGTTTAGTTTCGAGGTTTCCATCTCTCACAGAGGATGTCATCTGTGTGCAATATCTCTTAGCTGACTTTTACAGCACCCTTGGGAGGAGATGGGGTGGTGACACTTGTATTCTTAATCCGTCACCACACGGAAGTACACCTATATTTTTTACACTTATATTCACCAAAACCATGAAATGACATCTAAAAGGTTCAATTTTTGATCTGCAGTAGGTTAAAGGAGGTTAATAAATGTCCACGTTAAAAGTCGTGTCACTTTGACACACTTACGTCAAAGGTTCCGTACAAGTGACCCCTCTGATAAAGGGAGCTATTATTTTATTAAGGTAAGGTAACCTTTTGTCCTAAACTGTGACACACGAAGTTTCATTCGTAATATTAACCGAGAATTGCATCGTGGAGTGAAATTGTTCACAAAATGGTTAGACAGAGACTATACAGTACAATCACACTTCTGTTATGCAAAAACGCCTAATTGAACTTTAAAGAAATTACAGTTCTATATCTTCTAAATTAGAACATATTGGGTATACATCATCACGCCAAAAGGAGCGAGGTAGTGACAATAAAGGCGGGCGGAACCGCGGTCTATTACCTCTATACATAAACAGTAGGTAAATACAAATAAATCTAACTGTGAGCTGTTTAAACGAGGCATCCTTGTCTGTTTGACAGTTAGTGATTGATCACTAGGCAGGGTGTATCACGGGTCAACTAGTACGCGAGGGGTTCATTTCTGTAATGGGGTTATTTTTAACCACCTATGGAATCAAACTTGTGTTATATCTACTTCTATATATGTTTTGTTTTATCACTGTGTAGTATTTAGATAGATATATTTGATACTAGCTGTTCCACGTGACTGTGTACGTACGCCTACAATTTAAAATCCCTATCTATATACTAATATTATAAAGCTGAAGAGTTTGTTTGAACGCGCTAATCTCAGGAACCACTGGACCGATTTGAAAAATTCTTTCATTGTTATACAGGGCATTTATCGAGGAAGGCTCTAGGCTATATAACATCACGCTACGACCAGTAGAAGCGAAGCAGTAGTGAAAAATGTTGCAAAAACGGGGAATATTTTTTTAATTCCACGCGGGCGGAGTATCGGGCAACAGCTAGTGTATTATAAAACTGATTTTGTTTGTTTGAACGCGCTATTTTCAGGAACCTCTGCTTCGATTTGAAAAGTTCTTTCAGTGTTAGATAGTACATTTATCGAAGAAAGCTATAGGGTATATATAACATTATGCCGTGACTAATGGGAGCGGAGCATCCGTGAAAAATGGTGCAATAACGTTTTTTTTTAAATTCCACGTTTACGGAATCGCGAGCAACAGCTAGTAGCTTATATATCAGAAACATAGGCTTTAGAGCAGGGCAGTATCTATAAATGCGTGTGAAACCGCGGCATGAGCTAGCTGAAGTGTAAAATACCATAATGTCAGTGAGAGTTGTATAAAATACAGATAAAATTGGTGATAATGGCCGCCGAAGGGTCTGTTGTTGTATTTAATAGATGTTTTAATCATATTTATGTCACCATTATGTGATGTTCACTGAAGTTATTATCGTATTTGTTATTATAAATAAAAAGATAGACTAGACTGATATTATAAAGCTGAAGAGTTTGTTTGTTTGTATGAACGGGCTAATCTAAGGAACGGCTGATACGATTTGAAAAATGCTTTCAGTATTGGAAAGCACATTTATCAAGGAAGGCTATATGCTATATAATATAACTAATAGGAACGGAGCATCAGGAAAAACTTTGCAAAAAAAGGGGATAAATTTAAAAAAAAATTTTTTCGTACGGTGTCGCTTATTCACAACCCCAAGTAACGGAATAAGGGCAGGAGAATAACATGCATCAACTGATATACTTAACTACATAAACAGTGAAAATTTCAGCTCTCTATCTATCACTAGCCAGAGATACAACCTGGTGACAGACTGCAAACAAGTCGCATTTATAGGGTTTATTTAAATAAAACCACTTTTCACGGATTTAGACGCGTATCGACACGACCTCGGAATACCGTTAAGATTGCTTTGCAACATCTCGACCAACCGAGTTGGTCGAGATGTTGCAAATGAATCTTGATAGATGGCGTTGTATGTAGAAATACGATATAAACTCAATCGAGTAACGATTGTGGTGGTAAATTTGAATGCTACAAGCACGACCGCAATAAGCTCAGTTGGAAAGAGCTTCGGAACGGTATAACGAGGTAGTGGGTTCCAGTCCCGCTTGCGGCAATCACTTTTTCCACCACAATTTAGTTTGTTAAGTAAAGTATAGCATGTCAATTGCAAAATCAATAAATTACTTAATTATTTAATAACCCATTCTTTCAAGACTATATTTAAGTCAAATTATTTACAATAATATTGTAAATAATTTGACTTAAATATAGTAAAATTTATGTTTGATATTGGTTTAAATTTAGGTTACAAAATTTGTTAGCTGGCTTTTACAGCCCCCTTTGTAGGAAAAGGGGTGGTGACACATGTACACATCTTAGTACGTCACCACATGGACAGTTAAAATTAGGTACTTAATTACTTCTAAGTTCAATACGCAAGAATGAGTTTTGACCTAAATAGTTTTGCCCAGAGATCAACACAGAAATAGTTGCAGGTTACCAGATAGACACCGGAAATAAACACGACAGCCATCTTTAATATCCGGTTGCTTGATTTATTGTTATAGATTACAAATATTTATTGATAGAATTGTGGAATTGATTCCAACCATTACATTCCAATAGGTGATACGAAGAATGGTGTTTTATGGTATATTTTTAACATGCTATTTTGTATTTTTAATACGCTTTAATTAGCTCGGTACGTATCTATCAATGTATGAGCCTATGTAATGGAATCTAAAAAAGTGATTTTCTTCGTCCACTTGCAGTTGTTCGATTGATCTAAAATGTTAATCACATATTAAGAACCGATGACAATGCAATAATTTAAAATAATATTCAGGATTTTCAAGTGTGTTTTTTAATTCTTGATTTAAACAAATTATTTACTGATGCGCTTGTAACCCTGAAGGTATAAGTAGAGTTGGTTTAGTATTACAAAGTTTTGATTAAGAGATTAAAATATGAATGTAGTCATGGTTTTTACCCATAGGTATAGGCAGTCTTTATACTGACATTTGCTATGATACTAATTCCTTGGTCTCATTTATCACCTGATAAGTATCTGGTCGTAAGGTCACGCAGCATGGGGCGGCCCCCAACAGGACCGATTGACGTTATCGTCATATGTATAGGGAGCCGCAGATAGCGCAGAACCCGAAGTAAAGGGACCAACAAACATGGGATAAGGTCAGGAAAATGATAGGAATTTAATGTATTTATTATTGCAGTATCAGCTATTAGTTGATATACACAAACCGTGAAATTTTCTGATCTCTGCCTATTACCGTTTTAGAGATACAGCGTGCTGACAGACAGACAGCGAACTCTCAGTAATAGGGTAATCAGGGGCGTAGCTACCGCCGTATCAGACGTATCAATTATACGGGGCCCCCGGGGCATGGGGGCCCCCAACGTGCGTAAGCAAAGAAAAGTAATTTCTATTTTTCATGGTGCTCAAATAGGAGCTATTTACAAAATAAAAGCAATTCAAAAAAATAGTCAACATTCCTATTATGATGAATAAATATTTTTTATCAATTTTATGCACACATATTTTTTTCTTTTTGTGAGAAATGTTTACCCTTCATAAGGGCCCCCAAATTAATTTTTATACGGGGCCCCACCAAGGCACGCTACGCCACTGAGGGTAATGGGTAAAAGGTAGATTAGGTTATATCTGTTGCACGGAACACACCTACACGCTGTACAATTACTTGTGTTTATCACATGTTTATTTGTCTGATTATCGAACCCGCGACCTCGCGAACAGACCGTTACACAACTATCACTACAAGGCTCTTTATAGTACAAAATAGTGATAACAATACATATAAAAATAATCTTTTGTTTGATGCGATTAAGTGTAGCGTGCTCTGAGGGCAACGTCCTATCGATCTGAATATGTAGGTCAGTGGGCTGTCAGTAGGGGTCGCTGTGTACTGGATATCAGATATTATACCGATATTAATACTTTATAATAGTATTAAATACAACCCTTACGATATTTTGAAGGCTATTGTAGTTAAAAAATTCTTTTCATTGCTTTAAATGAGATCAGTGGATTATAATGTTCACCACCATGTTTGCGTCACCACTCGAGCACCTTCCGTCCCCAACGGTTATCACATCGTCAAGCGGTATGGCCTGCCCATTGCCACTTCAGCGTGCTAACTCCCCGGGCTATGTCGTACACACCGGTCTTTCTAGGGATCTCCGCATTCCGGATCTCATCACGTAGGGAAACACCTCACATAGCCCTCTCCATAGCACGCTGCGTGACTCTGAGTTTAGTTGAGGCCGATATTCAGAGACCACGTCTCAGTTCAATAAGTCATCGTATAATTAGTACTAATGTTGTTATTGACCTTCCTAAAAGAACTGATATGAAATGAATAATTACTTGTTATTATTAAAATAAACAACAAATATAATTTAATGATCTTGTTGACCATTCTTATCTAAAATCATTTATTTTCTGTTTACTTGTAAATATGTTTATCGTAATGCTACAATTAGTGTTAAGTTAATAATAATATCTGGGCCAGTCGTTACCTCACCATGAGACTAACGCAAAACCTAGAGGCAGATTATAGGTTTTCGAAAATCTTGTGGTATAAACAAAAAATGTACCACTTAGGGAAAACCTACAGACCGCAGGGCGGCTTGTGGCGAGCTGAGTGTGAGTGGCGACACTGTGGTCCCGAGTGCCCCTGAGAGTCGATCGTGGCCTCGCCTTCGGCTTGCCTTTGTTGGCTGGCCGAACTGGAAACCGAGAGTGCCTGGACTCTCACCTCTGTCTTGCCTTCACCGGCCGGACAGAGTGGGATCGCCAGAGCTATACGCTCGGGGGTGGAAGTGTCAATTTCAAGGGCGTAATTACGGGGAAACCCGCTCCGGGTCTCGGCCCGTGATGGTGAAACCGGTGCCACACCGCTCTACACCCCAAGCCGCTCACACCGGTGTTGCTCCCTGCTGCCTTGTCTGGCGGCTGTGTGGGGGGCCATCTAGTTAGTCGGCGAGTCACCATCTGGCACGGTTCAATCTAAATAAGAGTATTGAAGGCAGGCGTCCGTATTTTAATCAATAGTTTTAAACGTAACCAGTCTACTGAACACCCAACTCATTCGGCATTCCATGAATGTACTTTTATAGACCAAGCGTGGAGTGTCTCTGGTAGGTGTCCCATCGCATTTTCTTTTTATATATACATTAAAAATCTCAAAGGGCCTCTGCGTGTTGGACCCATGTCCCCACGCAAGCCTAATAAAGGACCGGGTATTTCTTTAAAAAAAAAATTGAAATAGCGCGTGAATTGCAAAGAGAGAAACATAATAATAATGCCGGAAACTCAGTCAGGGCTGTAAGGAGCAGCTAACTATAGATTCAGTAATTAAGAGACAGGTCCAAAAGAACAAAAAAGATTCATGTACTATGTATATCGATTACAGAAAAGCTTATGATTCTATTCCCCATTCATGGCTTAAAGAAGTTCTTGATATTTACAAAATTCACCCTAGTCTTCAAATATTTTTAAATAACATTATGACACGATGGACAACAAGATTGAGACCGACAACATCTACAGGTACATCCGACACAGATAACATTAGTATTAAGAGAGGGATTTTTCAAGGCGATTCACTTAGCCCTTTTTGGTTCTGCTAAGCTCGGAATCCCCTTTCAAAAGAGCTTAACCAAAACCGACGTGGATCTTTGTTAAAATACAGTGACCCTTCTTTGGATAGCAGAGATTATAGAAGTTTAGTTAAAAATAATCACCTTCTTTACATGGACGACATTAAGTTATATGCAACAACACCAGACGGACTTATCACATTAGCGAATACTGTGGAACGAGTCTCCAATGACATAAAAATGGAATTCGGGATAGATAAATGTAAGATAAATTCTGCTAATATCAAATTATGCTCCTTACAAAAATATGGGTATCGTACTTCCCTTTTTTCTTCGCGAAAGTTTAACTGCTTTCAATTGTTTCTACGCTATATTATAGATGAAGAGTGTATCTATGCTTCTGTCACTTTCTTTTTTTTTTCAATACATTATAACTAAAAGAAATATGACCATCCGAAAATCCCGTTTCTTTCGGTTTTCTTTAGGTAAAGTTGCAGCGTCTATCACACATATTTGGTAACGTCTTACCAAAAAAGAAAGTGATACAAGCATAGATATACTCTTCATCTATAATATAGCGTAAAAACAATCAAAATCGGTTTAACTTTCGCGAAGAAAAAAGGGGACTACAAAACGTAATTTTTTCAAAGAATTTGTTGGTAAAATCTGCTTCAGCTATATTTGTCCCTTTCAACACGGTGCTCGGGAATCGGGATGGCAATACCTAAGGCAAATACCTAAATTAGGAGTACAGTACCCTCTTAAAGCTATTTTTAATACCCAACTATATTCCCGACACACTGTCAAAGCAATCAATACATACGCGATTCTGATTCTCACCTACTCTTTCGGCAGACAGATAATCAAACATGCATACACTCAGACACAAACAACAAAAACAACACAAACACAAGAACATCCCTCACCACACATCAACATATTCAAGAACCGATTTCTTCAAATAATTTAACAGGATAAACACTTGGCTTCGGCTCGTGGTTATCTTGACTAACCGGCAACAGCCGAGATCTTAAATGGATAAATACAATAATAATAATTTTTTTTTCTCCACAATATACAGAACAGGTTACATAGGCCTGTAAGTAAACATTAACATTATAAAGGTTAATTCAGTAGAATAGGTTTGCATGTGTTTGCAGCCTTCTTGCTTTAATATTTGGTGAGTTTTATATGGGTAGAAATTGTCAATATATTATAGTTAAATTACTATCCTAGTAATTTTTATATTCTGTATGTTTTAATATAATTATTATATTAATTATAGATCCCATAGTGGTAGATATTTTGGTGTACTTTTAAATGTAAGTCGGTCATTAGAATTGGAATAATACTAACAAAGCAGTAATTAAGGTCACAGTAATTACTGAGTACTCTAAGATAGCTAAACAAATAGTATGTGGGCACTGTTGTTTAGGTATAAGTCTCCCGCTATCCAAGTAATAATATGTAGCAACCCTATACATGTACTATGAGGGAGAGATAAACAAGTAGTGATTAATGTATGATGAGGACGGACGAATGATACACATACATTACATGATATACATATGTTTCATGATATACATATGTTACATGATATACATATGTTTCATGATATACATATATTACATGATATACATACATTACATGATATACATATGTTTCATGATATACATATGTTACATGATATACATAATATGTTTCATGATATACATATATTACATGATATACATACATTACATGATATACATATGTTACATGATATACATATGTTACAATCGACGGGCCTTCTGGTCTAGTGGTTCATGTAACGGATTGCCGTTCACGAGGTCGAGGGTTCAATCTCCGCGCGGGACAATCATTTGTGTGATATTTTTAATTGTTATACAAATGTTTGTACTGCGTCTGGGTTTTTACTACGTATCATAAGTATGTATTTACAAAAGAAAAGTAGTATATGTAGTATATTCGTATTCTGGTACCTATAACACAAGCATAATATAAGCTTAGTGATTTAAGTGAAGTTTATACCCTTTTCGAGTTTCTTACATATAAATTATCAGAAAAAAATTGATTTTTTTTGGTCTAACCCGCGTTCTTCTATCTATTATAGTTTCCGAGATAATTTCGTACAAAGTTATTATTTTTAATTAGTGTTTAATATTGAAACTACTATGTTAGGTATATTATTTCTTAATAGCAATGTACTGCCGTGCTGAATTGTAATATATGCGATAAACATCTTTATTTAGTCAATGATGGCTCTCCTTATGTATATTCTGGTACTTATTCTTCTTGTGGGGCCGTCAACATTACAATCTTTACTGTGTCTGCAACAGTTCTAAACAGAGACCCGGTGCTCATGCCAAACCACCGTCTTAAATTTTAGTCAGGATGTGGTGCGTGTGTCTGGTCTTCGGCGACCTTAAATCTGCCCTTGCATTATCAGTTGTAGAAGATTATCCTGATACAGGAACGTTAAATAATTTACAAAACCGTCATCTCGTATCACGTACATACATACATACGTACATACAACTGTAGTTAAAATATTATAGCTGAAGCTAATTTTCGGTTTCTTATCATCAAATTAAAATAATCTGAATTATGAAAAATATTATTATTGCATTTTGTAATAAAATTCCTTACGTAACAATGAAGTCTTTACTTAAGTCCCCCAGTCAAGGTGAAAATCATAAAAATAATGTGACAACTATATAACATATAAAAAATTACTACATTATTTAATTTTATTATAAAAATTATAACTATATTACATTAGTGATATGTTAATTTTATAGTCAGCGTGTTTTAGCCGCGGCATCTGGTGCATTTTAACTTAACAATTTACATAGAGCTTCAAAAAGAAACAGGTACAAGAATTGGCTTCGTTGCATATGGTTGTGGGATCGATATATAATGGAAACGTACCTATAACAAACTTTTAAAATGGTCTAATTTTAAGTTGTTAAACAAAACAGAATCAATGACTATAGTTGAAATCAGTATTCTATTACAATATCTCCGAATACCAAAGAAATCGTCATTAAAACGGTGGTAACAAAAACCATATTGTGAGAAATGTTCATAAATATTTGTTACTAGCTGTTGCCCTCGACTCCGTCCACGTAGAATTTATGAAATTTTCCCCGTTTTTGCAACATTTTTAACTACTGCTTGAGTGAGAGTATTATAAACGTAACAGTAAACAAATATAATCAGAATGAACGAACTGCTAAGCTATCAGGAGTTACACGTGTTATTGTGAGTCAACCATAAAATATAGATATGTGCTGTTCCGGGATATTTTTTAGACAATTTTATGTAGAATATTTTCGTCATACATGATTTCTATGTAACTTTAACCATTAAGGCTGCACACGCGATGGAAGCCTAAAAAATGGACACCTTTTCCCGTTTTCCCAACATTTCCCTTCACTACTCTGCTCCTATTGATTGTAGCGTGATGAAAAGTATACTATAACCTGCCCAGGAGTATGAAGAATAATTGTACTAAGTTTCGTTAAAATCCGTCGAGTAGTTTTTGTTTCTATAGGGAACATACAGACGGACAGACAGACAGACAGACAAAAATTTTACTGATTGCATTTTTGGCATCAGTATCGATCACTAATCACCCCCTGATAGTTATTTTGAAAATATAATTCATGTACAGAATTGACCTCTCTACAGATTTATTATAAGTATAGATTACAAAAAATACTTTTGACATACAGACGTACATATTTTTTTCACAGTATTGATAAGAGTATTAATAATACCAATGAGTTGTAATTATATTTACTTACGATAAAGCAAGTAACACTACTTAGTTCATAGATTAACTTACATCGGTAGCGACGTCAGTTGCCTCAGTCGATATGTATTCGAAGCCATTTTATACTTCTAACACGTTGTATTTAACTATTATAATATTAGTCTTAGCATATGCACTCAGTTCATCATGGTTTCCAATAAGAAGAGAGACTAAAATATCATTGGGCTATCCCAAAGATTCGCTGCTAAATTTCACCGAACTTACCGCAAGATACGGATACAGTTCTGAAGAGCACAAAGTGTTAACAGATGATGGATACATACTTACAATATTCAGGATAGTTAAAGCAGTTAATTGTGAAGGAAAAACCAAATCTCCACCTGTACTCCTCATGCATGGACTTCTACAAAGTTCTGATTCCTGGGTTGATTCCGGACCTGATTCTGGATTGGCGTATTTGATCGCAGACGCTTGTTACGATATTTGGGTTGGGAATGTCAGAGGAAACTATTACTCCAGACATCACATTTACTTAGACCCTGATAAAGACAGTGAGTTTTGGAACTTTGATATTGAGAAAATAGGTACTAATGACATTCCTGCCACTATTGATTATGTTTTGAACAATACTAAGACTGAGAAGTTAAATTATATTGGATTTTCACAAGGAACTGGTACTTTTTTAGTGATGTGTTCTGAAAGACCAAGTTATTGTCATAAAGTACAACTTTTGATCGCTCTAGCACCAGCAGCGAGACAGACCAATACTGAATCCAAAGTTTACCGAGGTTTAGCTCAGAGTGTGGCAAAAATGGAAAGCTTTTTATCCATATCTGGTGTTCATGAATTATTGTCGAAAGGTTCTTTAAGTCAAGAGTTTCTAGCATTTTTTTGTCAATTATTTGATTACACCAGCACCGTATGTGAGACGGTTATGAAACTGTTTGATCATGTAGATTCATTTCATTCGGATTCAATAAATAATGTGACTTTAAAAGTATTATTTGGACATTTTCCTGCTGGTACTTCAGTCCATAATTTGGCAAGATATGGTCAAAGTATGGAAAGTGAGAGGTTTGAGAAATTTGACTATGGAGTGGAGAGAAATTTGGTAGTTTATGGTAGTGAACACCCTCCAATGTATAATTTAAGTTCTGTGACTGCACCTGTGGTGTGCGTTTATGGGAAAAACGATGGGTTAGTAAACACTGAAGATGTGAAGTGGTTAGTGGCTCAACTGCCAAATGTAATAGACTTGATAGAAATTGATAATCCATTATGGATTCATGTGGACATGACATACAGTCAGTATACTAAAGAGAAGGTCTTTCCTCAAATCAATAAATATTTATTGAAATACAGTAAAACGTAATTTCAATGAACAAAGTGTTATGAAATGATTACATGATTGCGTGACCGGAAGGTTGGCCTGGTCGTTGCCCAACCAATTGGTATTGCCATGCAATGAGCCAATGCTGCCAGTATTCTGGACTGCGATGACTGGAGAATCACGCTGAAAATGTATTTCTTCTTTTATTTAAGTACCTATTTTTTTATTTTAATTTGTATGATCAAATGGTGGCAATGGGATATTGGCGTGACGTATTTCAAAATGTTCGTCTCATAAAAGTATTAAATATAATATATAATATAATAATAATATAATCGTTGTTAGTTTTATTAATTTTTTTTTGTTTTTGTTTTTTTTGTTACTATCACGTGCCCTTGTTTAACGTTGCAGTTTTTTTATCAAAAGTATTCTTATTTCTAACACTGCAAGATTTTATCAATGTAGTTTTTCATTTTCTAAACTTCAGGATGTTTTTAAAAAGTGACGATTTCAAAGAGTAATTAATTAATTTTGCAATTGACTTGCTATGCTTTTACTTAATAAATTAAATTGTAGTGGAAAAAGTGATCACCGCAAGCGGGTTAGCACGACCGCAATAAGCTCAGTTGGCAGAGCTACGGAACGGTATTCCGAGGTCGTGGGTTCAAGTCAAGCTTGCGGTGATCACTTTTTCCACTACAATTTAATTTATTAAGATGTCAAAGAGATTTGTTTATGACTTTTATTTTTACTGACAAGTTGGTAATTGAAATGAAACACCTTAGCGAGTTGTTTAGTCATGTGCGCATTTGTGATAACTTATAAGACGCAATAAATAAACGATACTAGTTTTTGTAAAAAAATAAGCGCTAAAAATCCTTTTCTAGTTACTAAGCTTGCAAGCGTGACAGTATAGGTAATTCAGATTTTGAATGAATGAATCTTATGAACCGTTGTAATTCAAAGTGGTAGCTAGACAGTTGACATTTTCACAGATATTGCTACCACTTTAACGTGCACAAACTAAATTTAACTAAATATGAAAGTTGATTGTGTCAACGTATCTTATATGTATCTGCTATTTCGTTGTACATATTTATATTACTTAAAATCTTGTCTGTAATACACAGTTTTTATAGTTTTTATAACTAGAAAGTTCTGTTAACGTTGCCGTAAGTTTAGTTTAGTTGTGTAATTAGAATCGGTATCAATTCAATTTCATTTATTTGCGATAATGGGTAATAAATAAGTTTTAACAATAAAAATGCATCACCACAATCAGCCAAAATAGCACGCAAATATTTAACATATTTTTAAAGTTTTTATTACAATAAATTAAAAACATTATTATAATTAAAATAACATTAGTATTTCTGTTGCTGTTACAAAAAATGCTAAAATCGGTCAAGTACGAGTTGAACTCGTAGACGAAGGATTCCGTATTACCGACCTTAAATAACGGGATAAGGGCAGCAGAATGCTGATGATGAGTACTTGATGTTATAGCGTCATTGGATGTAGGTACATAAACTGTGATTTCAGCTCTCCAGCTGTCACCGTTCCAGAGATACAACTTAGTGACGTCGGTCGGATGGAAAGCGGTTTTTACCGTTTGTCACGGAACCCTAATAACCAGGATACGTACAATAAAACAATAATGTTTTTGCTGATATCGATGAAATGATTATAATGTCCTCGTGGCCTAGTGGTTCATATAATGGACTACAGTTCACGAGGTTGTAGGTTCGATCCTATCACAGGACAAGTATTTGTGAGACCTTTCTAATATTTGTAGTGCATTTGGGTGTCTATTTATTTACAAAATAAAAGTAGTATATGTAGTATATCCGTATTCTGGTACCCATAACACAAGCATAACAAGCTTAGATTGGGACCACAGGAAGTTATGATTTAAAAAATTATTTCAGTGTTAGATAGGGCATTTATCGAGGAAGGCTTTAGGCTATATGCCATCACGCTACGACCAGTAGAAGCGAAGCAGTAATGAAAAATGTTGATAAAACGGAGAAAATTTTCTAAATTTCACGCGGACGGAGTCGCGGGCAACAGCTAGTAAAAATATATTGCAGGTTCCGTACCAAAGGGTAAAACGGTACCCTATTACTAAAACTCTACTGTTCATCTGTCGGTCTGTCACCATGTTATATCTCAAGAACTCTAATAGCTAGACCTTTGAAATTTTTACATCATCATCATACTAATATTATAAAGCGCTAATCTCACGAACTGGTCTGATTTGAAAAATTCTTTGTTCTGTTGAATTGTACATTTATTGAGGCATATATAGGCTATATAACTTCACGCTGCGACTAATAGGAGCAAAGCATCAGTGAAAAATGTTGCATAAACGGGGAAAAATTTCTAAATAAATTCCACGCGTAAGAAGTCGCGCTAGCTATGAAATGAAAAATCATTTAATCATGTAGATATAATTTTTTTAGAGAAAATTAAGTGCGTTTTTCCCTAAGCCGGCGTAAGAAACTCAGCAGAGCTTATAATTAAATCAATATTTCTTTATTAAATACTTAATGACAATATACTTATTAGTTGAAAATATCACTTAAATAACAAACATAAAACTTCAAAAGAATAAAAGAATAAAAGAATAAATAAATAATTAATGTAAATATTACATTAAAACATTTCCATTAGCCGATATTATTATGGTTATGACAACTTATGACTAGGTACCTATGCTATTATTATGACAATGGTGTCGATTCTGTGTCCAAGAACGTAACTAAACTTAACTAAAAATTGATTTATTCCTGTCAAATCTCACTTTCTTATTCTGAAAGTCACAACTTCACTTAAATTAAGTTTGACAGGACCAAAATTAGTCAATCTATACAATTTAGTGATAATGCTATTCTGGTGTACATCATAAATGTCAAAAATTCACTTAATTTAGTGAGTTCTCGACTTATTTAGTCGGGATATGAGTAGGTGCCGACTTAAATTCACTAAATTTTATCATGGCTTTTTGAACATTAAAAATTGATTTTCTGATTAAATATTGAATAATAAATCTTTGTTAGCAAATAAAAAATATTTATAAATTAAAATTATACTTGATAAATTAAATATTGGCGCCAAAATTGAGGTTAAACAAAGCGCGAAAAACAGACGAATCACAGTCAAGTGCGGAGATTCGTAGAACTAATTATTTAGGTATTTCTTTGTTTACTTAATTTTTGTCGAAATAGTTTTGTAATTTACATACATAATATAATACGTATTTTTACTTAGCCATAGAATTCTAAGACATCATATATTATGTAAGTATACAAGTTATCGTAAAAATATTATAAACATATATAATTTAATACAAAGTGAACGATTTTGAGGTTAATGGCGTCTAATGATAAATATAACTTTTTTCCAGGTCATGCAGGGGAAAATAAATATCCAGTTGGTGGCCTAATGGAAAATTGTGGTCCAGTACCTATAAATGCAGTTGCTACCAATTATATTAAGTGAACTACAGGAAAAATCTAGAAATCTTTGGAACCATAGTTTGGAACATTGAAACTAGTGATAAAAAATGTGTATTTGTGTGTGTCTGCCTAAAGTTATGTAAATATCATTTAATAGTAGAAATAATAATTGTAGCCAGTCTTAAAACTATACCTACCAAATGGTGCTACTTGATCTGTGATACTTAATAAGGTTTCTAACAGTTTGTCTCTAGAACAGTGAGCTATATTTTTATCAGTAGGTTTCTAAATTTATTATTAAAAATAACTAATGAAGAAATGAATAGAATCAGCCAAGCCAAGCCAGAGAGTTCTGTGGACCAACATTTATTTATATGTACTCGGAAAACATTCAGATTTATTTAGTAAAACATGTATTTAAACAAATATTGCATTTTTATTTGTATAATAAGTAAGTATTAAGCCTCTTACTATATCAAAAAGCAATGTGTTATGCATATAATATGTAATTTATTGGAATTCTTAACATTCTAATAATCCATATAGATTGTTTGTTTAACATATTTTATTCATAGATACATAAATACTGTTTTGTAGCTTATAGCTAGATCAGAATACATAACACATAGGCTATATTATAGTAACCACTAGCAGGCTTAGCTAAGTTAGAAATAAAGTATATAATTTATTGGAATTCTTAACATTCTATTAATCTAAATATGTTTGTAAGAATTCATGGATATATGTTGCCCTTAAGAAAAGTGCTAATCACTCCACAGATAACCTAAAAGATTTGATGCTCACTATGCTCATATCTAAGATGAGAAATACACTGAAATAAGGCCGCCAACTAATTAAATTATTAATAAATGTTCATAACAATGATGCAGAAATAGTTGTAAATATTTATAAATACCTATATTGCTCAAATAACGTTTGAAAAGGAATTTTATATTAGTTATTTTTTTATTCATTCATTCATTCGTTCACTATAAAAGGCATTTTTGTCTGTTAGTGGGCAGCTTTAATGATTATGTCAAAATCAAATAAGTGCTGTCAACTAAAATTTTAAGTTTAATTTCTGTTTGAAACAGAATAGGTTTATCACTAAAACCAAACTAAAAATAGTTTATTTATGGTTAAGTTTAGTCAAGTTGGACTTACACTGGAATCGACACCAATATGATACGATGTCGATATTTCGTCGAGTCCAACTGGTGTTTGGCCGCACAGATTTAACGGATAGAGTGTCTATAGCTACATAACTCACGTGGCTTGAAGCCTCATAAATACCTATATGTGCGTTAAATACGTTTTAATTGTGTCTTCTATGGTAACTCTATGTCTGTCTAAGATAAGCGCCACAGGTTAAATTGAACTATAGGCAAATAAAACAGATCTTCTCTTCCCAATGAAATATTTGTTTAATTACTTGCAAGTGTGACGTTTGTAGTTTACAAAATCTACTGTGAATCATGTAGTATGATTTAACCAGGCTAAATTTACGTGTGTTCAAGATTGAACGCGTACCAACTATCTGGTAAATCTATGTTTGGCCAATTTTTTATAATCGACTTCAACAGACGATTATACAATTCGTCAGTATTTTTCATCGTATATAATTTTTCAGTATTCTAACAATAATTATAGCTCTTGCAGTTGTTTTGTTTTCATTGTAATTATATACGTCATAATTTGTAGCAATGTGTTATTATTTCATAATTGTACATAATTATGTTATTAACTTTAGTTTATAAATTGTGCAGATTTCTTTTTACTGGTAGTTCATTACACTAGGTATTTATGTCTAGGGATGGGCATTCCATCTGATGTTAAGTGCGATCCAAATGTGGGGACAGCTAGTACAGTGAGAGAGCGCTAGTCTCTCTCACCTAGTCGGCCACAAGGTACCTCTTCACGCCTCGCTTAAAAGATCCCATGTCGTATTCAGAAGAAAATACGTGCGCAGGTAGTGAATTCTACATGTTGGAGTTGCGGCAGAGAAATTAGTCACTATTTTTCTTAGTAAAACATGACATGTTGGCCACAGTACAGACATTACTGTGACTAGTAGAAAATGTTTATCAGAACACTCGCCGTGATTAATTTTATTGATATCGCTAAGCACCCCAACATCTCTACGCAGTTGTAGAGGCTACAGTCAGAGACCTCAGGTTCGCCGATAATAAGGATAACGTGTCGCTGCAACCTATTCAAAGCATCGGGCATCTCATGTATGAGTTTACGTATATACTTAAGAATCTGCACAGGAATTGACTGATTAAAAGAGTTAATATATAAATGCACGAAATAAACTACTGAAACTGAACCTGAAACTGTACGTATTGGTTTCTTTAGTACCGCAGGTGAGAACTAAATAAGATTTCTCCTTCCTACAACCTTGAGAATACCGAAATGGAGAGTAAAAATTAATATTTATGATTCGCACTCGTGTTAGGGAATATTTGCATGAAATGTTTAAAATTTCGTGATTATTCAGTATAAAGAAAGATAAGCCGGTGTGAAGACGAAAAAGGAATTTAATTGTCATCCACTCTTTCCTCCCCATGGGGCTTAATGATAGTATATACATGACATCCTTTTGTCAGACATGAAGATCTAGCAAGTTAACGAACCTCATGCCAACACGCTGCCTCAGTGTGTGTGTGCTGTTAAGAATACCAACTGTTCTATAATCGCCATTTCGAAGAAAAAATTGCAATTTATAAAGCTCAAGGAACTAGGTACTCAAGGAAGCTAGTACCTACGTCATTGTAAAATGAACACCAAAATAATTTGTTATGATAATTTTCAATCGTATAATTGAAATAGCTAATGAAATGAAATGATTTGATTTATTTGCACAAAACATGAGTACATGAAGATGTCAGACATAATTATCATAATCAAGCAGCTATAAATAATATGGTATGTGCGTCAACATCTTAGTAAGTAATATGTATTTAAACCAGTTCTACGCATTAAATGTTATGCCTAAATCTATATTCTTTGTGTTTTTTACATTCGCGATCAGTTCTCCATATTTTCCTATTAACGGTCAGACCAACACATCGCTCGGATATTACGAAGATTCGCCTTTAAATTTTACGGAGTTGACTAAAAAACATGGCTATATTTCGGAGGTACACAAGGCGATTACGCATGATGGATATATCCTGACAATGTTCAGAATAGTAAAAGCCAAGAATTGTGGAAAAAGCACCAGATCACCACCAGTGCTTCTCATGCATGGACTTTTTCTAAGTTCTAATTCCTGGATTGATTCAGGACCTGATTCTGGATTGGCGTATTTGATCGCAGACGCTTGTTACGATCTTTGGATTGGGAATGTCAGAGGAAACTATTACTCCAGACATCATGTTCAGTTAGACCCTGATGAAGATAAGGAATTTTGGGACTTTGATATTGATAAAATAGGAGCTTATGACGTTCCCGCAATGATTGACTACGTGTTACATTATACCAATAAAAATAAGTTAAGCTACATTGGATTTTCGCAAGGAGGAAGTTCCTACTTTGTGATGTGTTCAGAAAGACCAGGCTATTGTGATAAAGCACAGGTAATGGTGGCTTTAGCATCACCAACAAGGCTGATAAATACCAAGTCAATTCTTTTCCGAGGGTTTTTGGAAACCGTAACAAAATTAGAGGACTTTCTATTCAGTAACGGTTTCCAGGAATTATTCCCTAACTCGTCTGTAATACAAAAGTTTTTGGTAAATTTTTGTCAATTATCGGGCAGATCCAGCAGTTTGTGCGAGTATTTAATAAAACTGATAGACCATGCAGATTCAATAAATTTAGGATCTATCAGCGAGGATACAATCAAAGTGTTGTTTAAACAGTTTCCTATTGGTTCTTCTCTACGTAATGTGGCAAGATACGGGCAGAGTTTGCAGAGTAGTGAATTCGGGAAGTATGATTACGGAAAAAGAGGAAATTTAGAGATATACGGCAATAAATACCCTCCAATATACAATTTGAGTGCCGTGACTGTACCTGTGGTGTGTTTCTATGGAAAAAACGATGGACTAGTGGACTCTGAGGATATAAAATGGTTGATGTCAAAACTTCCGAATGTCATAGATTTGATTGAAGTAATGGATCCATTGTGGACACATTTAGACTTCACTTATTCTCGCAACACAAGAGAAATGGTTTTTAATAAGTTAAATAAATATTTGCTTAAAAACAGCTATGCGTAGCCGGCTTCGATCGGGCAATGGCGAGATCTTGGAAAAATCCGGGGATTTGGAGGAGATTTCAAGTAAAGTTTCAATATTGAAATCGTATGTCTATGACCCTTATGAGCATGGCAAACGGAAAGTGGGTTTGTAATGTTTCTGTTTAAAAAAAATTACCTATAGTCCACTTTGTATTAGGTATTTTGTTCAAAGTACGGCTAGACCACTTATTTATTGTCCATCATGGACATGATATGATTGGTTAATCGAATGCATCTTATTAAGGACACCATATAAAGTAAACATTTAAAACGTCACTTCTAGTTAACCTTTAAAGTATCTACGAACGTGAAGGTAGTAATTAAGGTGTTTCTATGTATTATAAGTATGTATTTACAAAAAAAAAAAGTAGTATATGTATTCTATCCGTATTCTGGTACCCATAACACAAGCATATAAGCTTAGCTTGGGACCAGAGGACGTTGTGTGAAATGTCCATGAATATTTATTTATTTATTTATTTATAATTACATGTATACTATGGCATTCTGATCAAACTTTACTGAATTAAGCTTTAATAAAGTTAAACTTATAATTAATCACTTTTGTTTGTTTTAGTCTTAATTGCAGTTGTTTTTGAAACTTATATAACTATTTGATAAAAATAAATAAATTGTAATATTTTTCTTTAAAATTATAATAAGAACAACATTTTCCCTGAGACTGCCGTGAGTATTAAGCCAGAGATATAAAAATGCGTTATCCCAATCCACCTAGACTGATTAAGTCTTGGTGTAGATTGTAGTCTATTTTCTATAGTCACTAACTTTTTAGCTTAAAGTAGACTCTACCATTCTGCTAGACCTACTTTGTTATTTTGAGCTATTTCTTTCTCATATCTTATAGCTTGGTTTCCAGAACACTTTCAGGCCTTTTAGTGTTCACTACCACTAACCGCAAGTGAAACTTCCGAACACAGCTAGTCAAGTTATATTTATACAGTGTAGTAAACAAAAACAAAAGTAAGGTCACAAAACGTAAAGAATGACGTTGAAGGATAATTCGCCAATTTACAAATTTTTCAAGAAGGGAATTATTTAATTCTATTTATTAAGCAAGGGCGATGCCATTCAGCCAACAGTTAGGTTAGGTTCACCTACAACATCACATACAAACATCCCTATGTTGGGCCGCCGTCGCCACCTTTGCTCGGGAAGTGATGGCGGCAGAGAGGGAGGCCTTGCGGGAGCGTGAACACGCTGGCGACACGTTACCACCCCGCAGGGCCCCGGGTGGGGGTCGTCGACGGGCAAGAGCCGGCAGCCCCTCTCGAAGAGGTGGTCGTGCGCGGCGGGTCGGTATTCAGAGACCCGCCGCGGCAAATGTGGCACTCGGCCACGCGGCTGGGGGAACAATAGGTCCCCCCGTCGAGTCGGGCCCCCGTTAGCGGGGCCACCCCTCGCCGGGTCATGGCAAGGCACCATCATGGCCAGGCAGGGTAGAGAGAAGGGAAAAAAAAACAAAAAAAAAACCAGTTAGATGAGGGAAGTCTGTTTGATGATCATCGAAGAAACTAAGAGTCGTGGAGTTTTACTTTATATTTTGTCTCTAGTAAAAAAAAGGGGTCTTTTTAATACCTGGCTCTTTACCAACACAACTTAATTACTCAAAAATAGCCATAATATAGATCTCTGAGTTATATTTAAACTAAAGACAGACATACAGATAAAAACATATATATATCTTAACAAGCAAAGCAGTAAGGCATAAAAATAGGTATAGAATTAACATGATGTTGGTTGGTTGGTATATTATCGCTCTGTGGTTATTTAATATTAAAATGCGGATTATTTTAGTTCGTTAATAAAATTCGCGTGCGTCGGTACTTCTTGTGATATCGTCATGTATTTAAATCCGCTCAACAACTTTGTAGTGCTGTTTCAAAGTTCAATCCTATTAACTTTTGCATACGTGATCAGTTCACCTTGGTTTCCTATTAAAAATCAAACCAAAATATCACTGGGATACTACAACGAGACCTTGTTAAACTTTACTGAGCTGACTGGAAGATATGGTTATATTTCTGAAGAACACCATGTAGTCACTGATGATGGTTATGTCTTAACAATGTTCAGGATACTTAAAGCCAAGAATTGTAAAGGAAAATCCAGATCTCCACCTGTACTGCTCATGCATGGACTTCTACAAAGTTCTGATTCCTGGGTTGATTCAGGACCTGATTCTGGATTGGCGTATTTGATCGCAGACGCTTGTTACGATATTTGGGTTGGGAATGTCAGAGGAAACTATTACTCCAGACATCACGTTTACTTAGACCCTGATAAAGACAGTGAGTTTTGGAACTTTGATATTGAGAAAATAGGTACTTATGACATCCCTGCCAGTATTGATTATGTTTTAAACTATACCAAGACTAAGAAATTAAACTATATTGGATTTTCGCAGGGAGCAGGAACTTTCTTTGTCATGTGTTCTGAAAGACCAGGATTTTGCCATAAAGCACAATTAATAATAGGCCTAGCTCCAGCTACTAGGCAAACAAATACGAAGTCAATTATTTTCAGAGGAGTGTCAATAATCTTAGCTAAAACGGAGACTGTTCTATCTAGCTATGGTGTTCAGCAAGTATTTTCAAAATCGTCATTATTCCAAGAGTTCATGGCATTTTTTTGTCAATTAACCGACGTCGCCACCAGTATTTGCAAGTTTCTTATTGCGTTCTTGGATCATGTTCATACTTTCAGTTTAGAGTCTATAAGTAAACCCACAATTAAAGTATTATTTGGACATTTTACAGCTGGTACCTCACTCCATAATATGGCAAGATATGGTCAAAGTATGGTGAGTAGTCGATTTCAAAAGTTTGATTATGGAAAGGAAAAGAACTTAGCTCATTATGGTAGGGAAGACCCTCTAGTATACAATATGAGTGCTGTGACTGTACCTATAATGTGTATTTATGGGGAAAACGATGGAATAGTTGACCCTGAAGACGTGAAGTGGATAGTATCAAAACTTCCTAACGTAATAGATCTAATCAAAGTTGAGGATCCGATGTGGACACATTTAGACTTTACATATAGTCAGTATACTAAAAAAATGGTATTCTCTAAACTTAATAAATATTTATTGAAAAACAGTGTTACGTAGTTTTTACAAGTGTGGATTTTGTTATAAGAGTGTAAGCAATATATGTGTATTATTGTTAATAAATTCATAGTGGAGGATTATTATGTTGAAGCACTTTGCAGTTGGTTCTCGATGTTTATCACTATTCAGTGGTAAACATCGAAAACCAACTGCCAAGTGCTTAACTCAATCAAACCATGAAGTTTTGTGACATATGTCTGGAGGGATGAAATTTAGCCGTTTAAACCGACATTGGGGCATTGGGGTTACTTCAATGAAAGCAAGAGAGAGAAATTACATTAAGTAGTATTCAGTAACTATTTCTGTGATTCAGCATTGAGCTTTTGTTTTTTTTTTTTCAAAATGTATTAATTCTGCCTACCTTCTGTAAATAAATAAGTGTTGTGATTTAATTTATACATGTTAATAACACACTTGTAACTAACTCAAGGTCTAAGCGAGTCTGTAAGAACAAGTTTTAATAACAATCATGTTATGGTCAACAAGGTCACGTTCAAGGCGAGTGCCAAGTTTCTTCACTTTGTTGTGATCGTTATTTGCGTATTGCTTACTAGTAATACTAAATACTACAGTTTCAGCAATTGTACTAGTAAATAAATTAAGATTAGTATCTGAGTCAGTATTTTTTGTGATAAAATGCATGATTTAAACTGGTTTTTCCTTTTTTGGACGGGCAGAATATGTGAGGTCATTTCTCCCGACGTAAGGTCGTAGCTACCGCCTTATTGATAGTAGTGTTGGGTCATAATGAGCTAGGGATAGTATTAGTAGTTGATTTTTTAATAAATTTTGAAACGGGACACTGTAAGCAACAAATAAGCAGTGCTGTTGTTTTTACATACATAATAAATAATATTCCTGGACATTTCACACAACGTCCTCTGGTCCCAAGCTAAACTTATATTATGCTTGTGTTATGGGTACCAGAATACGAATAGAATACATATACTACTTTTCTTTTGTAAATACATACTTATAATGTAGGTATAGCAAACACCCAGACGTAGTACAAACACTTGTATGACAATTATAAACATCACTCAAATGATTGTCCTGACCGGGAATCGAACCCGAGACTACGTGAACGGCAGTCCGTTATATAAACCACTAGACCACAAGGCCGGTCAAAATATACATGGTGCTTGATTACCTACCATCTGATGGTAATTGATAATGTATCTTTGTGTGTTGTGATATTAATCTTCGAAATATCATTCAGGGATAGATCAGGGTCTATTTCTGTACCATGATTTTATGAACAGCCACATTTTGTCATTTTCTTGTGTAAATCTAATATACAAAATTCACGTGTCACAGTGTTAGTTACCGTACTCCTCCGAAACGGCTCGACCGATTTTCCCGAAATTTTGTGTACATATCCTCTAGGTCTGAGAATCGGCCAACATCTATTTTTGAAATATTTTTTTTTTTTTGGTATGGCAAATCAACGTTTGCCGGGACAGCTAGTATAATCATAAACATTTGTAAATATAGTGATAATATAGAACGCAATATAGCCGGTCACCTTCTCGATTACCTTTGTAAATAAGTATTTTATGATTAAAGATAAAGAGTGGCTCGCTGATAAATGTTTCTATGACTTAAAAGAGTTTTATAATTATAAATTATATGAATAGATGTTTTAATGAGTTGACTAGCCAGTAGTAATGACATACTATTATTCTAAATAATGACATAATTTTACATAATGATGATATAATTTTATTTATTTTTGATTTAATTTATTCATATTGAAGTTATTATGAAATATTTTATAATTTTGACGTGCAATGAAATGAGAATAATAGTGTTACGAACACACAAAACACAAAGGAGCTAGCGCCATCTAGCAGCAACTAGTAAAACCAATTAAAGAACCGAACAGAGTGAAACCCCTATTAGATACTAGATGGCGTTAGAGGAACTACCGTACATGCGCGAAGTTTCTAGAAACATTCGTTCCGGGCGATCACGTTCGCGCACAGTCGGGAACATTCTGGAATAGTCTGGAACTCGTCTCGGCGCATATAAATAGCGGCAGGAAGGCGAGCCCGGGCAGTTCATTTCGAGCTACGATACGAGGCGACTTCGAGAGCGAAAACAAGTGATCAAGAGTGATACCAGTGAAACCTACGACTTGGCTTCAACCTAGGACATTGTTAGTGCTTACTGTTTGGACCTAGTGCTTAGTTTTTGGACCTAGTGCTTAGTGTGTAACTAGTGCTAGTGAATAAAGTCTTCTAAAAGAGTCAGCAGGTCTTTCTCTCCAAATCCTTCGAACCCTAGCACGTAACAACTGGTGTCAGAAGTGGGATTTGGAGATGCCATTGACTCCGAGACAGGACTTCGAGGGCGTCAGGACAAGGGCACAACGAGCTGCGGAGGCCACGCCCGCTGTGGACCAAGCCCCGCCCACTGGCCCCACCTACCAGGCCCCGCCCACCGACCACGCCCCTCTAGACCCGCCCACTGGCCACGCCCACCATGCCACGCCCACCGACCACGCCCATCGGGCTCCGCCCACCCAGGCCCAGGCTCCGCCTACTCAGACTCAAGCCACGCCCACTGGCTCCGCCCACCTTGCCACGCCCACCACACCGGCCACGCCCACTAGACAAGCTCCGCCCACCTTGCCACGCCCACCACACAGGCCACGCCCACTAGACAAGCCACGCCCACCAGCAGCACCGTAGTGTCAGTTCCTCAAGTAGCACTTCAATTAGGAAGTTTAATTGAACTGATAGAACACAAGCTCGGCGCTTTGCAAGAGTCACAAGAACGCAAGCTCGGCGCTTTGCAAGAATCACAAGAGCAACAAAAAAACCTCCAAGAAAAAGTGCTTTGTGCTATAAATGATGTTAGTAACACGGTGATTAAGCTTCGAAAAGATGTCGACGTAGTGGAAGAACGAGTTACCGGGTTAGGATTGGATGTCGAAAATGTGAAAACCGGCCTCATTGAACTACAGAAGAAAGTAGTGCGCCTTGAAACCACGGGAGTTGCGATCTCTAGTGGAACTATCGGAGTGGCACAAGGACCAAGAGTGAAAGTTCCGCCATACGACGGCACTACTTCCTGGAACGCTTATCGTCAGCAATTCCAGACGGTTGCTACTGCCAACGGATGGACGGAAGAACAATGCTTGACCGCTCTCACTGTTGCGCTCAGAGGGCAAGCTTTGTCGGTCCTGGAAGCACTGCCACATACAGGAAATGGGTTCCAAGACCTGATGGAGGCACTTGAATCCAGATACGGGGAGCGACACCTGGAGCACGTGTTCCGTGCCCAACTGCGTGACAGAGTCCAACGCTCAGGAGAAGGACTACAACAATGGGCGTTGGAAATTGAAAAACTCGTCAGGAAGGCACACCCAGGAGCCGACACCAAGATGGTAGACACGAATATTGTTCAAGCATTTGTCGACGGAATCAAAGACCTGGAGGTCAGAGCTGCAGTTAGGCTTCGTCACCATACCTCGCTAAAGGAAGCATTGGCGCATGCTTTGGAGGTCGAGGCTGTTCGTTATGACATACGGCATACCCATAAGATCCGCGAGGTCTCTGAGGAAGTCAAGGAGGTTAAGGCCCCTACGAAGAAAAGTTCTGGAGCCATGTGCTACAAGTGCGGCGAGAGGGGCCATCTTCAGCTCAACTGCCCACAGAAGGAAACCCAGATGGAAAGGATGAAAAGGATCGACGAACAAATAGAGGTTCTGAAGAAGCAGGGGGCTTTGTCCCTTGCCCGGGATCAGGGAAACGAATAAAAGCCAGGACTAAGGGGCGAGTGCTGGCTGACGCGGAGGGAGCCCCGATAACTGTCATCTCTCAGGCATGCAGCGGAAATAGTCTTGCGATTCAGGGGACTATTAACGGGACGGATTGCAAAATGACTCTGGACACAGGAGCCTCTAGAACAATAGTGAACCCAAGTCTGGTAAAAACCGCAACGGGACACAAGAGGAGAATTAACTGTCGGCTTCTTACTGCCTCCGGTCAGCCAATACCCGTCCTTGGAGAAACGTCAGTTACGATGTATGTAGGGGGGTCCTCATACTCTCATAACGTAATCGTGGCTGAGATTGTGGATGATTGCATCTTGGGTTTGGATTTCATGAAGAAACACAACTGCAGAATTAATGTCGCTGACGGAGTTTTCAAGTGTGGTGAAGAAGAAATCTTCATTCTTGGAGGCGCCTGCGGGAAAGTCGCATGTGTAAAGAAAATCATCATACCCGGACGAGCGGAAGCTCAGGTACTGGTGAAACTGCCGCCAGCTGGAAAGAAAAAATCAAACGGATGCGTGTTGATCGAAGACACACCTACCAAGACATCGTCACAAAAACTGATGACGGCGAGAACCCTTGTTAGTGGAAGCAGTAACGCTGTGGTCAGGGTTTTGAATCTTGGTGATCGCGAGATCTGCTTGAACAAAGGTGACGTCATCGGAAAGTGCGAGGAAGTTGTTTGGATGAAAAAGTGTAGTTCGATGACAGGCGCAGACTCAGCAAACAGCAATAACTATGATTTAGTGACTGAGCTACTCGATGACTGTAAGAGTAATCTGACTTATTCGCAGAGCATGAAAGCTAAGAAGTTTTTGCAGCGCTACGCGAATATCTTCTCCAGTCAAGAAGGGGACCTTGGAAGAACGTCAATGGTTCAGCACAGGATAGATACCGGAAGCGAGAGACCAATTCGTCAACGAGCAAGACGGATACCAATTGCAAAGGAAAAAGAAGTTGAAGGCCTTTTGGAGGACATGAGAAGGAATAAGATTATTGAACCGTCTACAAGTCCGTGGTGCTCACCTGTTGTATTAGTGAAGAAGAAAGATGGTAGCACGAGATTTTGTGTGGACTATAGGCGTCTCAATGATGTGACTAAGAAGGACAGTTACCCGTTACCACGAATCGACGACACTTTAGATACCCTGAGTGGCATGAAATGGTTCTCGACCCTAGACCTGAAATCTGGCTACTGGCAGGTGGAAATTCATCCAAAAGACAAGGAGAAGACAGCTTTCTCGACCGGTAAAGGTTTATGGCAATTTAACGTCATGCCCTTCGGATTGTGCAACGCACCTGCCACCTTTGAGCGACTCATGGAGTGTGTACTGGCAGGCTTAGTTGGAGAGGCTTGCTTAGTCTACTTGGATGACGTCATCATTGTCGGCCGCGACTTCGAGGACCATTTGCGAAACTTGGAGCGAGTTTTCGCCAAAATAGAGGGAGCCAAATTAAAGTTGAACCCGGAAAAGTGTCGTTTATTCAGGAGCAAGGTCAACTATCTCGGCCATATTATCTCCAGTGATGGAATCCAGACAGACCCGGAGAAACTGGAAGCAGTTCAAAAATGGCCTACCCCTAAGGACAAAACCGAAGTGCGGGCATTTCTCGGCCTATGCTCATACTACAGGCGTTTTGTTAAGGGATTCGCAGAGATAGCCAAGCCATTACATCGGCTGACAGAAGATAAACGACAATTTAGTTGGGATGAGACTTGTGAAGATTCTTTTCAGAAACTAAAGAAACATCTGTGTGAAACACCAATCCTGGGGTATCCACAAACTGAAGGTCAGTTTATAGTTGACACGGATGCAAGCAACACGGCTATTGGAGGGGTGTTATCTCAAAAACAGGGTGAAAGAGAAGTTGTTATTGCATACATGGGTTACAGTCAAGTGAGAACATGAAAACCAGATACGACCGGAAATCGAACACGAGCGGCTTCGAGGAAGGGTCACTGGTGTGGCTGCATAACCCAACTCGCCGGAAAGGGAAATCTCCAAAGTTGCAGAACCAGTGGGACGGTCCATACAAAGTGGTTACCCGACTGAATGATGTGACCTATAGGATTCAAAAGCAACCAAGAGGGACATTCAAAGTGGTACACATAGACCGTCTGGCGCGTTACCATGGTAGTAACAACGATGCTCGGGACGAGCATCACTAAGAGGGGAGTAGTGTTACGAACACACAAAACACAAAGGAGCTAGCGCCATCTAGCAGCAACTAGTAAAACCAATTAAAGAACCGAACAGAGTGAAACCCCTATTAGATACTAGATGGCGTTAGAGGAACTACCGTACATGCGCGAAGTTTCTAGAAACATTCGTTCCGGGCGATCACGTTCGCGCACAGTCGGGAACATTCTGGAATAGTCTGGAACTCGTCTCGGCGCATATAAATAGCGGCAGGAAGGCGAGCCCGGGCAGTTCAATTTGAGCTACGAGAAAGGCGACTTCGAGAGCGAAAACAAGTGATCAAGAGTGATACCAGTGAAACCTACGACTTGGCTTCAACCTAGGACATTGTTAGTGCTTACTGTTTGGACCTAGTGCTTAGTGTTTGGACCTAGTGCTTAGTGTGTAACTAGTGCTAGTGAATAAAGTCTTCTAAAAGAGTCAGCAGGTCTTTCTCTCCAAATCCTTCGAACCCTAGCACGTAACAATAGTAAGATCATATAACACTGACATGCTTTTAATATTAACCATTGACTATAACTAACGATGTATATAATAAAATGTATTTAATGATTATATAGCTGTCACTTATATTTGCATGCTGTTTTGACAGCGAAACATGATGTTCTTTTTTAACTAAACACCAATATATTGTAACCATGTTTCAAGTAAATTAAAATAAATAAAATAATAATAAATAAAATAAGTTTTAATTAAATGTATTAACCTAACTGTATTATCACTTAATTCTGTAATAATAAGTGATACTATTGTGTATCCTTTTATTATATAAGAGCAATACTAATTAAGTACTTCCAGTTTAGTTTATTGAAATGATTTTTTGGATTCGGTTCTAGCTCATCCATGAGATATAGCCCGGCGACAGAAGGACAGACGAATAGACGGATTTCGTAATATAGTCCTGTTTTATCTTTTGGTGCGGAACGGAGTATAGTTGTAATATTTTTTTTATTATACTTAATTATAAATTATAATTTTTTAGACAACCTTGATTCCATTAAGTCATTGCAACCCAACGGCCTTTTATTTATAAAATTAAATACATATTTCTACATAATAATTATGCATAATAAATATAACGTAAGTTATATAATTTCATAATTAAAAACCGTCATAAAAGCTGTGGATATTTTCTTGAAATTTGTCATGTTATGTCTCTAATATGTGTGTAAAATTCCGATTAATCTGACTATGACTTCTTCTTCTTCTTCAGCCTCTCTCCGTCCACTGTTGGACATAGGCCTCCCCCATAGAACGCCACAACGCACGGTCTTGTGCCACCTGCATCCAATGTCTTCCCGCGACCTTGACGAAATCGTCGCTCCACCTTGTCGTGGGCCGCCCAACGCTGCGTCGTCCGGTACGTCCGGTACGCCAGTCTAGGACCTTCCTTCCCCAACGATCATCAGTCCTACGAGCGATGTCACCTGCCCATTGCCACTTCAGCGTGCTAACCTTTCGGGCTATGTCGGACACGCCAGTCCTCCTACGGATCTCCGTGTTTCGGATTTTATCCCGTAGGGAAATGCCAAGCATAGCCATAGTGGTCCTTAAATGTTGGCCTCGTAAATAAGCTCAAGGTTGCACAGCGTGCTATGGAGAGCAATAGCACGCTGTGCAACCTTGAGCTTATTTACGAGGCCAACATTTAAGGACCACGTCTCTGTTCCGTGTGTCATCGCTGGTAACACACACTGGTCATAGACCTTCGTCTTCAGCCACTGCGGAATGTTGGGCGAGAAGATATGCCTAAGCTTCCCGAACGCTGCCCAGCCGAGTTGGTTTCGTCGGTTGACCTCTTTCTCGAAGTTGGATTTGCCTAACTGGACTGTTTGTCCTAGATAGACGTATTCGTTATTACGTACGTCAGGAAGGAAAATCCAACTTATTTTTATATAGTAGATAAAGAAAATAATTTAAAAAAAAATATCATTCAGAATCCGCCAAATGGCTTTCTTGTATAGTACTTAAAAAAGTAACTTGCCAAATGATCAAAGACAATATTTTTAAAATCCTAATTGTTGATCGAGGGGCTTAATAATGAAATGAAAGCGTAATCTGTTTTATTCTTAATATAACGGAAATAATCCAATCAGTATTTCATTGTGAATTGACCAATTAAAGAGACGAAATCCTAAAGTCTAATTCCGTTTGTGAACGAAGTTTTGTACCGTTCGTGGGCTGAGAAATTAAACATTTTGTTCATTAAAAGTTTTTAATGAATTTTGTGTTGTGTTATATTAATTATTTATGAGTGAATTGAAGTGGTTGAAGTGAAAGCTTTTTTATAATTATGGATATAAAATGGATAAAATGGTCAGTAAAATGAGTTTGCTTTTATTTATTCAAAGAGCGTTTAATTGGTTTTAGCTACCTGATCGTCTGTTGGAAACTTTGAATGCTTATTATAAATCCAAAGTAAGGAAAAAGATGCTTGGACACAACTAGAACACGTATTCGTCAACAGATAAAGGAATAGATCCTTGTTTAGTTCTATACGCACTTGGTGTAGACAGCGTACAGGGAAAATAAATTACTTTTGCGGCCTATTTATCACTTACAGGCAATGCTCACTTTACCAGATAGCTATGCGTATTCCTCTAGGCGTTTAGTTTAATTTTTACCGTTTTTACCAACTCGTCTGACGGTATCTAATTGACTCTATTTAAAAGTAATTCTTGCTTTTCTTTTATCTAGAAAGTATATTATGAATATTATTGATTAGTTAGCAATAAAAATATATTTAAATAAGGTGTCCCTCACTCCAGAGCACGGACGAGTAACTAAATAAATTGTCACGTGCAACAAAGTGGAAAATTTATTAATATCTAACCTTAACCCCCCTACCACCACCGCCCAACCCCCACCTGTACACAGGGAGGCAATGTCTGAGCAAAATATAGGTGTTAGAGATATAGGGTGAACACACACTATTTTAATTACTTACCTATATTTTTATATTATTCTCTATCATGGTTCAGTGGTTTGAACATTAAACTACCATTAACGAGGTCACGTGATCGATTCCCGCACAGGAAAGTTAATTGGTGCGATGTTTATATTTGCTACACAATATTTTTAATTTAATAAAGAGTAATTATTTTTATCTTATTTTTAATGAAACACCTGCCATTTATCAATCTCCGCATCGCCCAAAGGTCGACTGGTAGAGAATGCGTTAGGCATTAAGCCCGCCTTTATACCTACTATATACATTAAGTGTTTAAATAAATAAAATAAATAAATATTTATTATTTGTGGTTACTGCGGCTGGGTGTTGTCTGTCTATTATTATCAGTATATATATATATATATGTCTATTATTATAGTATTTTCAAAAGATAGTGTAAAATATCTGTATTCTTTTACCCAAAACATAGGCTTCATTTGGGACCAGAGAGATTTTTTGAGACATTTCCTTCAACAAAATATGGTCTAAAAGATCATAGATAACACAGAAATAAATTGCTTGCCGTGTTTAAAGAAGCGTTCTCTTTATAAATAGTTATTTATTTTGTGTGTAAACAACCTAACTGTGTTTATTCGTAGCAGCAAGCTTCCACTTGAAGAAACAATAATAGTTTATTAAATAGTTCCGACTCTATCTTTGTACGAATGATATCAAATGGAAAAACTATTTTTAGAAATAACTGGATGTTTGTTCGTTTCATATCGAGTTTGTTTAATCGATGTTTCAAAGAGAATATTCGATTCGTTGGACATATAACGCGATAGTCGTTAGCATATGTGAGATAGTTCTACTGTCAAAATGTAGCTGTCTAAATACTAAGTTATCATCACTTTTTATAAAACAAAGTCGTTATTTTTGTATGTGTGTTCCTATATGAGCTTATATCTTCAAAACTACGCAACGGATTTCGATGCGGTCTTTTTAAATAGAAAGAGTGGTTCAGAAGGATAGCCTTTTATAATTTGTTAGGGTTCCGATTTTTAAATTATATGCATGAAATGAAATGAAAAATCATTTAATCAAGTAGACACAATTTTTCAGAAAAATTATGTGCTTATGACATGTCCAATTTTTTTTTCTCTACCTCCGGTTCAGGACGCTATCTGCTGAGAAGAACCGGTGGCGTAAGAAACTCAGCAGAGCTTTTAATCAAATCAATATTTTTGAATTAAATGTCAATTATACTGACAATGCTAATAAAACTTTACAATATAGAATATGTATTGCTCCAGAGCAACCTACTCCCAAGCTTTATCATCTTTAATATAATCACAAATTTTATAATACGCCTTTTTACATAATTTAGTTTTAATGATTTTTTTAAACTTAGAATTATTAAATTCTTTTACATCAATAGGGAGTTTATTATAAAATCGTATACAATGACCCATGAAAGAGTTACATATTTTGTGGAGACGGGTTACATGCATTACAAGATTGTGTTTATGTCTGGTATTAACATTATGGTGGTCGCTCTTTTTTGTAAAATTATGAATATTTTTATGAACATACAATAAGTTTTCATATATATATTGCGTAGCGACCGTTAAAATATTTATATCATTGAATTTCTCCCTTAGAGAATTTAAAGCTAAGCTTATTTGCTTGTGTTATGGGTACCAGAATACGGATATACTACATATACTACTTTTCTTTTGTAAATACATATTTATAATACATAGAAACGCCCAGAAGCAGTACAACCACTTGTATGACATTTACATTTATTAATATCACACAAATGATTGTCCCGAGCAGGAATTGAACTCGCAACCTCGTGAACAGCAGTCCGTTACATAAACCACTCGACCACGAGGCCGGTCGTTAATTTTTACTTAGATTAAAAATAGTTCACAAAACATAATCCACACATCAAACTTGTTATGGAAATTGAAATCTTATAAGAAAAATAATAGTTCTCTCTTTTCTAAAATCTTTTTAAAACATTTTAATTGGCCTGTTATTAATACGAGACTTGTCTGAATAAGCACTTGAAACACTTGTAGACCTATGAATGAGCCACTTACATTACTTATGACTTAATTAATAGGCACTTGCGTCTACCAGTTCATGGTGGAAGCAACAGGTTGATGGATATTATTAAAACTTATGTCTACATCTTTACTTACGTATTATAAAACAAAGTCGTTATTTTTGTATGTATGTCTTTTTAGGAGCTTAAATCTTACGGTTTTTTTCAATAGATAGAGTGTTTCAAGGAGATGGCTTTTTTGTATAATTTGTCAGAGTTTAATTTCTAAATTCGACGCATACGAAGTTGCGGGTAACAGCTAGTTATTTCTATAAACGTTAGAACAGCTCTATAAAATTCTGTAACTAATTTTATTTGGTCTTCTAATTCCAAGAGTAAATCCTTCAGTCGTTACGTGCAAGTCAGTGAACATTTGAACAATTCAGTTCCACATCAGAGACATTATCTTCATGCAAGCATTTAAAAGATATAAACCACAGGACGGTTACTATAAACAATGAAAACAGTATTCTTTTTTTTGTGATATTATGTGCATTTAGTTTAAAAACTATGAAATACGCTTTAATAGAGAAGTTAATAACTTCATTTAGGTAACGCTTCGTTACGTAACGCCAAGTACCACCCGTGACCATGGTGACTGCAAAGTCTCCTCTCGGATTAACATTTTATAACAAATATACGCGTTTAAATCCGTAAAAAGTGATTTTATTTAAACAAATACTTATTACCATTCTCCTGTCCTTATCTCGTCATTTGGGGTTCCGTTATTTGAAGTTATTTCTTGTCGGTATGACGAATATATTATGATAATAAGAGTGTGAGAGTCCGACTCGTACTTACCGGGTTATTTAATCAACTAAGTGTACGATAAGAAGTTTATCAATATATCCAAGGTACCTACCTCGAGGCAAGCAATACTCGTAGAAAATAACCTAAGACAGACAAAGGTGCCGATTCTACGCGCACAACTAAACTTCAAGCTAAGCTTATATGCTTGTGTTATGGGTTCCAGAAGACGGATAGAATACATAAATATTACTTTTCTTTTGTAAATACATACGTATAATACATAGAAAACACCCAGACGCAGTACAAACATTTGTATGACACAAATGATTGTCCCGAGCGGGAATCGAACCCGCTACCTCGTGAACAGCAGTCCGTTTCATGAACCACGAGACCCGTCGATTATAGACTAACGATTTTAATTAAATATAGTTAATCAAAATACACATAGTTGTTTTTATTTGTTAGTTTGTAGTGCGTGTAGAATTGGTGCAAATATCGCAATACATTGGAAGTCTGTAGTAAAACAGTTTACGATGCAATTACTTTGTGGCTATTTGATTCAACTATTCCTGGTAAACATATTGATTGCGAACTTCTACGTAAATAAATAGAAGCCTTTTGGTGTTATTGATTAGTTTCCGAAAGGGTTTCTGTTTTCTTTACAAGTTTACTGAAAATTTATCAAAGTATTTCTAATAGTTTATTCGGTTGATATTATGTGTTAAAAATTGTTGTCTGTGTGGTGACGGATTAAGTGTCACCGCCCCATTTCCTTTCCAGGGTGTTGTAAAATTCGGCTAAGGGATATTACACAGATAAAATCCTCTATGAAGTGGGAAAGTCGAAAATAAACCCTTTACCATTACGCCTGGTTAGCGCGTTATAGATTATAGTATACCTTAATCCCTTCCAAAGTGGAGTAGGCCCGTGCCCAACAGTGGGACGTAAATGTCCTGGAGAGAGTGTTTAGTATGAGAAATGTTTTAAAATATTTAAAAGACAAAAGGCTATCGCCATTTCGTCCCTCGACCGTCCACTGGTACTAAACTTAGTTATATTTGTATGTTTGTGTTATAGTATAACAATGTGGTATTTCCGTATTCTGAGTGTAGGTAATACCACATTGTTATACTATTTTTTGTACAATCGAACCTGCAACCTCCACAACGGTAGTACTTTGTGAGAATGCGACAACAAAGGTCGTGAACGAAATTTATAAATTAGTTTCTGCTTACCAGCTGTGAAATAAATTTAAATATTTATGTCCGATGTTTTTTCAACTCCATTATCTTCAGATTACGAAATGTTTTTAATAGTCTTTCAGAAATATATTTTCTAATCTCAAGAACGTTATTTGAATAAATTAATTTTGTGGAAGAAAATATTATGTGAATTTAAGATCTCCATTTTGGCACATATAGGGTTTTCTAAAATAACACCTAGTAGGTGGCAGCACTGGGGCTTCAGGTTCAGAAAAAACTGTCTCAAATGCCTTTACTTCGCTATTGTTAAAGTACTACTGTCCTTATTTCCTAATGTCTTTTGTGAGATTAAGGTAAAGAATTTGTAGGTAAAATCTGCTTCAGCTATATTTGTCCTTTTCATCGCGGGGCTTGGGAATAGGGATAGCAATACTTAAGGCAAATACCTAAATGAGGAGTACAGTACCCTCTTAAGGTTTTGTTTCTAAATTTCACCAGAAGTTACGGGCAACAGCTTGTGAAGTTACAAGTATCACTTATTGATTATGCTTTTCTATTCTAGTTTAGTCTACCATATTCACCGGTACATATAGACACACATAATTAGTATCATATGAAGAGTAAACAACGCTAATGAACCTTCCGACACGTTTATGGTTTTAGTGCTGCGATAATTTGCAATTTAGGGTTCATTGTTAGTACCCGTACCCAAATCTATGTAATTATTCGTATTGCTTTATTATTCAAAGCTTTAATTAGAATTGTACCAGTTTTGCTACATATTTGAGCTGATAAGATCGCAAAAATTGGTCAAGTGCGAGTCGGACTCGCGCACGAAGGGTTCCGTACCATTATCTATGCAACATAAGGCAACGTTATTAGTATCGAGCAAGAAACGGTAAAAAAATCATGTTTGTTGTATGGGAACCCCCCTTAAATATTTATTTTATTTTATTTTTAGTATTTGTTGTTATAGCGGCAATAGAAATACATCATCTGTGAAAATTTCAACTCTCTAGCTATCACCGTTCTTGAGATACAGCCTGGTGACAGACAGACGGACGGACGGACGGACGGACAGCGAAGTCTCAGTAATAGGGTCCCGTTTTTACCCTTTGGGTACGGAACCCTAAAAATCAATAGAGACCTAAAATTAATAGCATATCAACTACCGTCAGAAAAAAGCCGGTCAAATACGGACCCGAACGCCGGGTTCTGTGCCATTACTATCATATTATAAATAAATAAATATTCATGGAAATTTTACACAGCGTCCTTTGGTCCCAAGCCAAGCTTATATGCTTGTGTTATGAGTACCAAAATACGCATATAATACATATACTACATTTCTTTTGTAAATACATAGAAAATACCCACACGCAGTACAAACATTTGTATGACAATTATAAATAGCAGAAAATGAACCCGCGACCTCGGGAACGGCAGTCCGTTACATGAACCACTCCACCACACGGCACATCAATAAAATAAAAATACGAGATATAGCCTGGTAACAGACGGAGGGACAGCGACATCTCAGTAACAGGGTCGTATTGTACCTTTTGATGAGGAACCCTAAAAACAACCATTAAAAAGGATTTAGTTCAGTTTACAGAACAATTTTTCCGTTATATTAAATCTGTATCTAGTTATGGATTATGTAAATATATCTGATTAATATTCAAACAACGCGCTGTGCTCATTCAGAATATATTATCTATTTAATACACCAAAATTATAATGATATTTTATAAAGAATCAGATTTTATTTAGAAATAGCCTTTTATTTTAATGCTTAGTAAATAAAATATTAACAAATCAAATTATAATGGAAAGAATTGACTGCCGCAAGCGGGACTTGAACCCACGACCTCGGAATACCGTTCTGAAGCTCTTTCCAACTGAGCTTATTGCGGTCGTGCTAGCAACATTCAATTTAACCACCACATTTGTCACTCGACTGTATATTTTTACGTACAACGCCATCTATCAAGATTGCTTTGCAACATCTCGACCAACCACCTAGTTTTCTTTACAGAATACAATTGGGTTGAAAATAATGACGCGACGTTCATTACTAAAGTAATTTATTGATTTTGCAATTGACATGCTATGCCTTACTTAACAAATCAAATTATGGTGGAAAAAATTGACGTGGGTTCAAGTCCCGCTTGCGGCAGTCAATTTTTTCCACCATAATTTGATTTGTTAGGTAAGGCATAGCAAGTCATTTGCAAAATCAATAAATTACTTAAATAAAATATTGCTTAGTAAAATTTTGTAACATTGAAAGGAGAAAAAGAGGTTACGGGTTCGATTCCAATCCAATATCATTATTTGTGTGATACGATCCTAACGAGCTTTGTGGTCTAGTAGTTCATGTAACGGACTGCCGTTCACGTGGTCGCGGGTTCGATTCTCGCACAGGAGGAAATGATTTGTGTGATATTTATAAATGTCATACAAATGTTTGTACTGGGTCTGGGATTACATGTAGGTATGTTTACAAAAGAAAAGTGTTTTATATAGTCTATCCGTATTCTGGTACCCATAACACCGGCATACAAGCTTAGCTTGGGACCAGAGGACGTTGTGTGAAATGTCCATGAATATTTGATACCAAGAAGCTGAAGCCCTATGGGCAAGAAAGCCAAAAGATATTAATTTTAATAAATGCTTGGCCGATCTGATTTGTCTGTTATCTAAGAGCGGACTATAGTTAGCCAGCAAAATAAAATAGGTATTTGGGTTAGGTATTGCTATCCCTATTCCCGAGTGCCGTGAGCGAGCTTGGCTAAATCGTACTTCATTGACTAATAATAATTCATAGACTAACAACCGTCGGACATGTATGACCAGATGTATGAGTGTGGATGAAGCCAAGGAAGTATGCTTCGATCGTAGCAGATGGCGCTCTATAGTCTCTGCCTACCCCCATGGGAAAAAGGCGTGATGTTATGATGATGATGATGATAATAATAATGTTTCACGTACAATCTGTACCAGAGACACACATAAATATTAAATATATATTTCACGCACACATATTTATGTGGCTTTATGCCGGGTGAGTGCTGTAACAATAGACACTCTATCCGGTAAGTCTGTGATTACACGAGGCCTTTTTTGGAAATAAAAACCAAAATTGCGTGAGTTTTATAGATCTATTTAAACTCACTTCCCGACATTAAGTATTGTATCATAAATGAACGTGGTCTCGTTAACGTAATGTTCGCGTAAATTTTATGAGACGTAAAGTAAACGGTCTTATTCGCGTACTTACGTTTACGTTATTCTCATGAAAAAGAAAATTGAAATAGAGGTATCTAGATAATTGTGAGAAGAATCTAGAATTTTAACAGGCTTTTATTGGTTCTATCTATCAATCTATGTATCAATGTAATAATTATAATCTTCAAAAGTGAATTTTACTCCCTTGAAAATGTCGGTTGATCTGATTTGCGGGCCTATTAAGAGGGTACTGTACTTCTCATTTAGTATTTGCCTTAGGTATTGCTATCCGTATTTCCGAGCGCCGCGCTGAAAGGGACAAATATAGCTGAAGCAGATCTTACCTACAAATTCTTCGAAAAAAAGACGTTTCGTACTCCCCTTTTTTCTTCGCGAAAGTTAATCCGATTTTGATAGTTTTTACTCTATATTTTAGATAGAGAGTATATCTATGCTTCTATCACTTTCTTTTTTGGTAAAACTCTACCAAATTTCTGTGATCGACGCTGCAACTTTATCTAAAGAAAACCGAAAAAAACGGGTTTTTCAGATGATTATAATTCTTTTAGTTATTATGTCTTGAAAAATAGTGATAGAAGCATAGATATACTCTTCATCTATATGATAACGTAAAAACCATTAATATCGGTTTAACTTTCGCGAAGATAAAAGGGAAGTACGATACCCATATTTTTGTATGGATCATAATTTGGTATCGTGCCCTCTTAAGAAAAAAACTAAACATTCAGAATGTTTTAACACGCTCTGTTCTTAGCTCGATACTTAAGGGCCTACATCAATATTATCGTATATCATCGCCGACACGTACATATTAGGCTGTTGCTAGTCGTCCGGTTATACGGACGACTAATATTCAATATTTGTCCGGTTATCGGATGAATAAAATATATTAATCGTCCGGTTATCAGATTAATAAAATATTTTAATCGTTTACTTTATTATTTGTACTAATTACGTTTCATATAACTTTAGAAATTAAACAAAATGAAGGCTTTCGAAAAAAAAAAAAAACCCTAACCTAACCTTCACTCGGTTAGCTTCGAGATCTAATAACTCCGCATTTTTTCTTTTTGCTCCTTAGTCCTCCTTAGTAGTGTAATCTTCAGCTCCGTGGACAGTGTCGACAAAGATTTTCACTTTTTCACGAAAAAAATTCTTAGTTATAAATTTAATAATAAAAAAATAATAATATCCGTATAAATATACTCATTCAAAAAAAAAAGCCGTACAAATAGTCAAATCCACGATTGACGGACGATTTTTTACCGGACGACTAGACACATCGTACATATTAACACAGCCAGTAGGCACAGAAAATGAAGAATTAGGGATATTTTTTTTGTTTACTCAAAATCTACTAAATATTTTTTAATTCTGATTTACGTGTTTCTATATATAATAGTTACTTATGTTTTTAAAGTTATTTCATTAGTTAATACGCGATAATAGACCGACAAATGAAAAAAATAAAAAATTTGAGAGGTTGTTTCGCTAAGATTTTCTATCGAGAAAACTTTTTTCAATCGCGTTTCTGAGTTTAAAATTCTTTCAATGTTGCATAGTACAATTATCGAGGAAGGTTATATGTCATCACTATGCGATTAATATAAGCAAAGCAATAGTGAATAATGTTGCAAAACCGGGCAATTTTTTTTTAATTCCACCCGTACGAAGTCGCGGGCTACAGCAAGTTTATATACAAGAATTGATCACAAATTTTGAAACAGTGCTCTATAAAATATTTTATTTCTTTCTAAACTTACTATAAAATTCTTTTATACTAACTAACTCTCTTCAAGAAAATCTAGTGACTTTATGCTAAGGACCTATCTTATTATCGTATGATAACGTGAATTTAGATTTTAAAATGGATAATAAAAATAAATACGACCATTAAGTTTTACCTATAGTACGATGCAAGAATAACTACAATCAGTGGTAAGAACTATTTTATTGTATCGTATATGTATATAAAGTAATCAAACTGTATGTCTAGACCGAACTATTTGTTTTCTTATATGTCGTAGACTCCCTAGTGGTACGTTGAGCTTATATTGGTCAGGGTAATCTTATGAACTCATGTATAAATTGGCAGAAATAAATTTATATACAGTACACACTCACAGCTTATCACCAGCGCAACTGTATTCCAAATATGATCAGGTTGTAGAATGAACTCCTTGCCGTAGTCTTCCGACAAGACTACAGCATAAGGCTCTTCAAAAGGGCGTCAAAAGGACTTCAATTATGAAGTCGGAAAATAATTTTCTCCGGCGTCTCCTTCCAGTGTTTCTACCTAGTGTCAGCTTACTTTAGTGGTGTATATTTCTAAATAAATTAACTTAGAGTGGATAAAGTGATCACTGCAAGCGGGACTTGAACCCACGACTTCGGAATACCGTTGCGTCGCTCTGCCATCTGAGCAATTGCGGTCGTGCCAACGATTATCAATTTCTCCACTACAAGCAGTAAGTATCGTTAAGTAAAAATCATAGCAAGTCAATTGCAAAATTAATAAATTGCTATAAATGTATATTTCGTTTAATGAAACATATTACCACTTATTTTCGTCGTGCAGTCGGGTAATAATCTATTTTTTTGTTCTTAGTTCGTTTTTAGGGTTCCGTACCCAAAGGGTAAAAACGGGACCCTATTACTGAGACTTCGCTGTCCGTCCGTCCGTCCGTCCGTCCGTCCGTCCGTCCGTCCGTCCGTCCGTCCGTCTGTCACCAGGCTGTATCTCAAGAACGGTGATAGCTAGAGAGTTGAAATTTTCACAGATGATGTATTTCTATTGCCGCTATAACAACAAATACTAAAAATAAAATAAAATAAATATTTAAGGGGGGCTCCCATACAACAAACATGATTTTTAGGGTTCCATACCCAGTATCTCAAGAACGGTGATAGCTAGACAGTTGAAATTTTCACAGATGATGTATTTCTATTGCCGCTATAACAACAAATACTAAAAATAAAATAAAATAAATATTTAAGGGGGGCTCCCATACAACAAACATGATTTTTAGGGTTCCGTACCCAGTATCTCAAGAACGGTGATAGCTAGACAGTTGAAATTTTCACAGATGATGTATTTCTATTGCCGCTATAACAACAAATACTAAAAATAAAATAAAATAAATATTTAAGGGGGGCTCCCATACAACAAACATGATTTTTTTACCGTTTCTTGCTCGATACTAATAACGTTGCCTTATATTGCATAGATAATGGTACGGAACCCATCGTGCGCGAGTCCGACTCGCACTCGACCAATTTTTTACTATTCGGTGTGATTGTGGTCAGCTGTTAGAGTTTAAATAATGAGTGTACAATAATCCAGTGTTCAGTGCGGTGTATACGACTACCTGACAAATGATACTGCGCTGTTATCTGCAGTACTTGGCTGGGATATGTTACATAAAGTAAACACTAAGCTTATAATAAATGTCCTGGATTACTACTAATTTAGTCCACCGAAATGTCAATTATTTTTACTAATATTATAAATGAGAATGTAACTGTTTCTGTCTGTCTATCACTCTTTAACGGCAATATTACTGAGCCGATTTAAACGTAATCTGGTACACAGGTAGTTTAAAATTGTTTGTTTGAACGCGCTAATCTCAGGAACTACTGCACTACTGGTGCGATTTGCAAAATTATTTCAATGTTGGATAATAGGTACATTTTTCGAGAAAGGTATACAAAATCACGCTGCCACCAATAGGAGTGAAACAGCAGGGAAAAATGTTGCAAAAAGGGGGAAAGTTTCTAAATTCCACTCGTACGAAGTCGCGGGCCGCAGCTAGTCTAATCATGAATTAGTAAAATAAGATTTTGCTTTTATTGTCCAAATTTTGCCCCTAGCTCCTACCACCGATTCAGTAACAATCAAGTGAACAGTACAGAAATCTAGAAATTAAACCATATCACAGACCTTCAAAGTGTATAGTCATAGTGTATCGTAGACCAAATATAGACACCTGCCCAACAGTGGGACATTTATGTAAAGAAGAAAACTATAAAAGTCCCAGCTTAACCCTATGTTCATTAACTGACCACAAAACTATTAAAACAAAATAATGAACCAATAAATAATTATTGTTTGACGACCGACACAGCGACTCATAAACTGTCATTACTGTCAATAATGTCACCGTGGACAGTAAAACGTTCCACGTTACTCGCTTGTTACAATAAACGGACGGAATTTAATTAAAATAAAGGAAATGACAGAAATTAATGTCCGTTTCAATTGTAATGTCTTCGAAACAATGATTATACTTAATTACTTATCTACGAACAAATTATAAATGGTATACCAGATGTAGTATCTATGTGTGAGTGAAAATGTAACTACGTGTGTCTACGATATAGGCTATCGTCATAATTATGAAACGTCATTATTCTATGAAGTACAATACAATTTAGCCAGGCTAAAGTTACTTAAATTGTAATAATTAGACACAATATTTAGAATGAGTATTATGTTACATTCATATTAATGTATTTACTAGCTGACCCGGCAAACGTTGTTTTACCATACTAAAAAAAAAGTTTGAAAAATAGATGTTGGCCGATTCTCAGACCTACTGAATACGTATGCAAAATTTGAGAAGAATCGGTCAAGCCGTTTCGGAGGAGTACGGTAACTAACACTGTGACACGTGAATTTTATATATTAGATTTTTTATATTACTTGTATATATTTAACATTACTTATTTGTTATTTATGTTTTTATCTATCAATTCTTCTAGGAATAATCAGTTGTCAGTTTGTTATTTAATTTTTTCACTTGTTTCGGCCAAATATTTTTATCTCTCCTTGGATCATGATACTAGCATGTTCTTGTCTGAAGTTATACACAAAACACTGGTGGAAAGTGACTTGACTTAAGATAGTCACATAAGGGCCATTAAAAGAAGAATTAAATTGAAAGTTACTTGTCTCATTATATTTTTATGAGTTCTTTAAATAGTGTAATTATATCAATATAACCAAAAATTTTATTCATTTATCTCATATTGTGATCATCTTATTCCTTAGCTTATAGGTATATCTTCCATAAATAAGCTAAACAAAATGAAGGCGCGGTGTAATTAATAGGTCCAACCCTGTCGCAATAGATTTATAGTGGGGGCGCTGGCTGTCTAGTTACACGGCTACTGTGTAACTGTGTTCTTCAACTAACTCTGTATTAAACTTACCTAAATATTATACAAACAGAAAGATTACGGTATTTACATTATTTATTTGTTTATCTATACTAAATTCTTTCAATGTTTGATAGTAGGGGAACCTGTTGTACCTACGACAGTTTTTAGGGTTCCGTACCCAAAGGGTAAAAACGGGACCCTATTACTGAGACTTCGCTGTCCGTCCGTCCGTCCGTCCGTCCGTCCGTCCGTCCGTCCGTCCGTCCATCCGTCCGTCCGTCCGTCCGTCCGTCTGTCACCAGGCTGTATCTCAAGAACGGTGATAGCTAGAGAGTTGAAATTTTCACAGATGATGTATTTCTATTGCCGCTATAACAACAAATACTAAAAATAAAATAAAATAAATATTTAAGGGGGGCTCCCATACAACAAACATGATTTTTAGGGTTCCGCACCCAGTATCTCAAGAACGGTGATAGCTAGACAGTTGAAATTTTCACAGATGATGTATTTCTATTGCCGCTATAACAACAAATACTAAAAATAAAATAAAATAAATATTTAAGGGGGGCTCCCATACAACAAACATGATTTTTTTACCGTTTCTTGCTCGATACTAATAACGTTGCCTTATGTTGCATAGATAATGGTACGGAACCCTTCGTGCGCGAGTCCGACTCGCACTTGACCAATTATTTAGATACCTGTATATATTTTATTGTGACAAATCACAATAAAATACGTACGTCAAAAACGTACAGCACACATATCATATTTGCATATTTTGAAATGTCAATTATTTGGGTACTCATCACCAAAATATGGGAAATGTATATTTCATACTTACCTAAATTTTAAGTAGCCAGTACTACGGTGTACCTAGGACACATTGAAAATTTGGGGGTAATTTAAGTAAACTATCAAGTTTTCTTAACCAAAATCATTTTATTCGGATTAATACCATATTTAACAAATCACTTTTGAAATTCTGATCAAAATTAAAATAATATTCATAGCTATTTTTGTGCTTTTCAAATAAAATCTTTAAACAAAAACAACTAACTTTTAATCGTTTCGTTACATCACTAACTTTAAAATTAGTAGGTACATTTGAACATATTATCACATAATATACTCGTAAATAGCAAATCAATATTTCTATATAATATAGCAAATAGAAAACAAAATATTGAAACAATTAACTTTACATAGGTATAAATTATTATTTTCCCCTTAAATTTTTAATCAGTCATTAGGACTAGCTATGTAAATATCTTATTCAGCCGCCGATATCTTATTACAGTGCTTTAAATGACGACCCAAAGTTGTTCTTGGTAATCCAATATGTTTGGAAGCACCGAAAGTGGAGAATTTTTTCTTCTTATAATCATTGTAATGGCATTTGTCAAATCACCCATATTAATAGGTGTCCTTTTCTTTTTCTCATTACTTCTCGGCATGATTTCTGAAATAATAAAGATATTTGATTAGGAAATATTACGTAAATGTTAAATAATTTAATAAAATATTCTCCTAGCCAATCCAGGATGTACCTTGGCCACTGGCCATGGAACAACTGATCGACAGTGACCGAGGTACAACACTACTTCAACTTCACTAAAACGGTGGATTTTAAATAGTTTAGAGGTTACGTATCTCGTAAGTTTTTTAATGTGTTGAGACTTGTTGAATAAAAGAACCGATAGCATATAACAAATATGTGACTATTATAAAACGTTTAAGACTATTAGACTTCAAAATATATTAGAAATACTTACTTTTTCGCCCAAAAAAGTTTTAACGTCGATAACACCAAACACCAGGGCCCTGAGTCGGGTATTTCAACGGTGTCACAACTGTACCATTATTGTACCATTATGGTGCAATAGTAAAGTTTTTGGTAGTCTACTATTAATGTGTCGTCATAACGACTTCATCATTGTCTTACAATTGTCAAAGTGACATAAATTGCTAGTCTCGTACACAACTGCTTCACAATTGCAATTCAATGACTGAAATGTTTCGGTAGTCTGCTATTTTGAATTTGACAGTAATATTTTTAAATTGTCCTGTGTCGACAGATTGCCATAAATAAAAAATAGATAGATAGAAATATTAGAAATTGTTCTTTGTAATTTATTGCAATTTACTAATCACCTAAACTTCACATTGCTTTTTATACTAATAAATAGTATGTACAAATATATTTAAACGAAGTCTAGCATGATTAAATGTTTAAATTTATTAGTAGTTTTTCGAAAATCACTTCAACTAACGCATTTTTTAAAAACGGCAACACATACATACCATTCTAACACAATCCATAGATAAAAGAGACCGAAAATTCAATGCATAGTTAAAAGAGATCGACAATTCTATTACCATTGAAAGACCGTTATGACGGCATATAGCAGACTACGGATATTTGACTTCAATTGCAACGGTATCGTGCCGGTATTGTGCCGGTATGACAATTGTTCCAAAATAGTGGACTTGAGCACCAGCTTAATGGCGAATTGCGACTAACTTCACATTGAATAGTTGGTAGTGACGTACCGAATACCATAAACAGTAGAATTTAGTATCACGCGAATATTTGAAACGAGCCCAATGGCCTAGGTACACATAGTGCCTAGGTTCAACAGGTTCCCCTACATTTATCGAAGCGGGTTATAGGTTATATAACGTATCGCCGCAACCAATTCAAAGCATTAGTGAAAAATGCTGTAAAACTGGGAGAATTTGCTAAATTCCAGACGTACAAAGCCTATTTAAATCTAAAAATATATCTGAATATTTTTGTAATAAAACGACATCTAGCCCAAATTGTGACTATCTTTATAGTCCTGTAGTAAATATGAGTGTCATAAACAAATTGTGCGTGGACTCAACTCAACTACAAACTGCTTCCAACTTAGAGTTATAACTTCACTGACGTTTATAAAGTTAGACTTGTTGAATATATAATGTGTTTATTATATAAATTATATTTACATTTAACACTCTATTCATATAATGGAACAATAAAATTATATTATACTAGCTGTTGCCTGCAACTTTGTACGAGTGGATTTTAGAAACCAAACATTAACTATTTATACAAAAAACCATCCTCTAGAACCACCCTATCTATTAAAAAAACTGCATCATAATCCGTTGCGTACTTTTGAAGATATAAATTCACATTGGGCCATACATACAAAAATAACGAATTTGATTTAGTATAAGCAAAGATTATAATTATATGTTGGGAGTCACTGGATGTAATTTGCGGCTTACAATTGTGGAAATATGTTTAAAAGAGAATAGAGACAGATGGATAAATATTTGATACTTAACTATACAGAAACAGATATCAAATCAAATTACAAAATTATTACTAATTATAAAACAAAATCGGGATTTGTTTGTCTATGTATGTCCCTATGTGAGCTTATATCTATAAAACTACGCAGCGGTTAGCTAATTACATTTCACTACAAATTCTAGCGCTTTTGATACGTAACTACTTGACAAATATTATAACGGTTGGTTTCTAGAATTCCGTATGTATCAAATAAAATATAGTAATTAAATGACTACAGGCGAAACACTGATTGTGAATCCTGTTTATCCCTCAAAGCTGAACAAATAATGTTTGAAAATCCCTTTAACCTGTACATCAAAGGTACTTGTATATTTCATTTTGTATGAATTTATGTACTTGTGTCAATATTACAGCGTTCACATGAAATAAATATTTGTTCGGCAGTCGAAACAGATTTAAATGAGATTTACTGTAAATTTGCGGTTAAATCCAATAAATTTGAGCTTTGTAAACACTATTGGATCAGCCAAACCAGAAGCAAGGCTAAAACCGCAATTTTCTTTCACTCGTGTATATTATTGTTTGAAAAAAAAACAAGTATAGTTAAAGTTTCTCGTATAATTGATAGATGGCGTTGAAGCACATTACAAAAATGTCAAAAGTAAGTTATAGCAAAGAACTGTGCCGCCCTAACCGTAAATATTGTATAAGGGTGTAGTTTTAACGTTTACATCTTTCATACAGGATGTCATTTGATTAGAATGTCCTATAACTGGCTGCTACAGCAGCCTTAAGATGAATTGGAGTGGTGGGTGACATTTGCATTCTTAATCCGGAGCCAAGAACACCACTAATGTTATAAATGTGAAGGTATGTGAGTATGGATGTTTGGATGTTTGTTACTCTTTCACGCAAAAACTACTGAATGGATCATAATGAAACTTTACTATAATGTAGCTTTTAAATTAGAATAACACATAGGCTACAATTTATAAAGATTGTATGTGAATTGTCCAAAATGAAAGTGTCGAGTAAGTAGGAAAAAATTTACCATCTGCGAGTTATTCTGTCATGCGCGTCCTAAAAGCACCTGTTACTGCCCTTTTATCATTTTTACCGCAGGTAATATCGAGGGACACAGCTCATCATCCTCCTGCCCTTATCCCATTATTTGGGGTCGGCGCAACATGTCTTTTTCTTCCACAGTCTTCTATTAGCCGTCATGTCTATGTCAACTCCTCTTTCTATCATGTCCTCTTTCACACAGTCCATCCATCTTTTCTTAGGTCTTCCTCTAGACTTTTTTCCTTCCACATTTATACTCAGAACTCTCCTAACAACATTACTTTCCTCTCGTCTCATAACATACCCATACCAGGACATCCGCTCGTTCTTCAAATTTTCAGTCACTGGCATCACTTTCAGACTTCCTATATTATATTCATTCCTTATTTTATCCATTCGCATAATTATATTATCGAGGGACACAGCTAGTTTATTATAATTCGGAAACCTACAAGATTAGCTATAAAGTATAAATCCCACAATTAAAAGCATTGTTTAACATCAAACACATTTAATTTCCGGCATCAACTAAACTTAGCCATTACTGCTTATGTACCACAGATCACTCCAAATGGATACGGCGTTACTAGATTTTTGTTAGCAGCTAAACGTTCCAATATTGGAAAAGGCGCACATTGCGGAGAATACGACGACAACGAGCCTCGTGGTTAAGTGGTTCATGTAACGGACTGCCGATCAAGAGGTCGCTGTTTCGATTCCCGCTCGGGACAATAGTTTGTGAGATATTTATAATTTTCATACAAATGATTGTACTGCGTCTGGGTGTTTCTATGTATTATAAGTATGTATTTACAAAAGTAAAGTAGTATATGTATTCTATCCGTATTCTGGTACCCACATAACACAAGCATATAAGCTTAGTTTGGGACCAGAGGACGTTGTGTGTAATGTCCGTGAATATTTATTTATTTAATAATGCTGTATTTTCATTCTTCGTAGCAAATTCACAAGCCGGTTTCTCATTGGCGTCGGTGTTTGTTAATCACCTTACATGCGGGTTCTATTGAGTGTGATCTGTGTTATAGAATCTTTACTTCTTATAAAACAAAGTCGTAATTTATGTATGTATGTCCCTATGTGAGCTTATATCTTCAAAAATACGCCACGGATCTTGATGCGGTTTTTTTTATAGATAGAATGGTTCAAGAGGATGGCTTTTTTTGCATAATTTATTGGGGTTTGCTGTATATTGGATGGGATATGATTAAAGCCGAGAAATTTGGACGCGCGTGAGCTATAAATGATAACGCTGCCTTATCTATGTGAAGTACAACAAACTAATGTATGGAGGAATTGTTTGTTACCTATAGTTCTTCATAAAAGTTCGCGAGGGCATATGTCTATCTTTTAAGGGAAACCCGCTGTACCCATAATAATGTCAAAAATATTATCAAATTCAATAGGGTGTTTTCAAAAGCTATTTATGTGTATATAGTAATATTTTTTATCAAATTAGATAGCTTAGTTAGCTTACGCAATTAATATAGATTATAACTGCTCTTCACAGTATTCAATTTAAATGAATATCTATCTTAGGAGATATGACGAAAAAAGAATACTAATTAAACTGTTGGCTGAGCAACGCGAACGTTTCCTCGGTCTTCTATCCATACTCCAATGTTTGGATATGTAAGGATGGTTATTGTGCTTTCACGTAAAGACTACTGGATGGATTTTCATGAAACTTTCCAATGGAAAATGGAATAGAAAATGAACTTATTTTTTATCGTTTTTAACGCGGGTAACACCGCGGGGCACAGCTAGTAACCACTAAGCACTTAACGTTAATACTTCACAATCCAGTACTAACCACTTTGATCCATATAAACATTATTCATGAACCGACACTGCCTTATCTTATACTGAAACTATTTTAAACTGGATGAGCTTCGCAAATTTCTATAAGTAATCTAGAAATGTTCTAGTTCCCTCATAAATATTGTAACATTAATTAAAATATTGGTACCGATTCTCAGTGCACAACTAAACTTAACTACAACATGAAAATTTATATTGTCAATAACACAATTCGGCAATGTTAACAGTACTTTTTTGTTAGAAAATTTGTAGATTACCATACCATATTTGTAGATTAAATAGATTAACGATTTTAATTAATAAAAGTATGCACACAACGATCGCCAATTCATCAAAATAAGCTATAGTTGTTTTAATTTTTTCGTTAAGTTTAGTTGTGGACTTAGAATTGGCACCATTATCTATGTGTAGTCCTCGTTTCAAAAGCAATGCTATCCATTAATAGTTTACTCAGCAGTGTCGGATTAAGAATACAAGTTTTACCGCCCTATTTCCTCCCCAGAGTGCTCTAAGAGCCAGCTGAGGCAATATAGGCAGAGAGCATCTTCTGTGTGAAACTAAACCCTATGCCAACATGCATGGTCAGCGTGGCTTAGTAGACCAAATAACCTTCTATTTGGAGGAAACCCGTACCTGTCCACATACCTGAAGAGGGTTGACGTCAAGCAGGCTGCCGGTTATGAACTCAGTCAAAATCCACTGCAATATCATACAAGTCATCTAGCGCCGACCTCGAACAACGTGATAAGGGCAGGAGAATAATGATTAGTGGAAATCGAACCCAAAAACCGAATACGTCGAAATACCATTACAAAGCAACACCATTACAATTTTCATACCAAAATTCAGACAGAAGTGTTTATAAACAATTTCTGACACACATAATCCTCTTTTCTTCTATATCCTTGGATCATGATACTAGCATGTTCTTGTCTGAAGTTATACACAAAACACTGGTGGAAAGTGACTTGACTTAAGATAGTCACATAAGGGCCATTAAAAGAAGAATTAAATTGAAAGTTACTTGTCTCATTATATTTTTATGAGTTCTTTAAATAGTGTAATTATATCAATATAACCAAAAATTTTATTCATTTATCTCATATTGTGATCATCTTATTCCTTAGCTTATAGGTATATCTTCCATAAATAAGCTAAACAAAATGAAGGCGCGGTGTAATTAATAGGTCCAACCCTGTCGCAATAGATTTATAGTGGGGGCGCTGGCTGTCTAGTTACACGGCTACTGTGTAACTGTGTTCTTCAACTAACTCTGTATTAAACTTACCTAAATATTATACAAACAGAAAGATTACGGTATTTACATTATTTATTTGTTTATCTATACTAAATTCTTTCAATGTTTGATAGTAGGGGAACCTGTTGTACCTACGACAGTTTTTTAGATACCTGTATATATTTTATTGTGACAAATCACAATAAAATACGTACGTCAAAAACGTACAGCACACATATCATATTTGCATATTTTGAAATGTCAATTATTTGGGTACTCATCACCAAAATATGGGAAATGTATATTTCATACTTACCTAAATTTTAAGTAGCCAGTACTACGGTGTACCTAGGACACATTGAAAATTTGGGGGTAATTTAAGTAAACTATCAAGTTTTCTTAACCAAAATCATTTTATTCGGATTAATACCATATTTAACAAATCACTTTTGAAATTCTGATCAAAATTAAAATAATATTCATAGCTATTTTTGTGCTTTTCAAATAAAATCTTTAAACAAAAACAACTAACTTTTAATCGTTTCGTTACATCACTAACTTTAAAATTAGTAGGTACATTTGAACATATTATCACATAATATACTCGTAAATAGCAAATCAATATTTCTATATAATATAGCAAATAGAAAACAAAATATTGAAACAATTAACTTTACATAGGTATAAATTATTATTTTCCCCTTAAATTTTTAATCAGTCATTAGGACTAGCTATGTAAATATCTTATTCAGCCGCCGATATCTTATTACAGTGCTTTAAATGACGACCCAAAGTTGTTCTTGGTAATCCAATATGTTTGGAAGCACCGAAAGTGGAGAATTTTTTCTTCTTATAATCATTGTAATGGCATTTGTCAAATCACCCATATTAATAGGTGTCCTTTTCTTTTTCTCATTACTTCTCGGCATGATTTCTGAAATAATAAAGATATTTGATTAGGAAATATTACGTAAATGTTAAATAATTTAATAAAATATTCTCCTAGCCAATCCAGGATGTACCTTGGCCACTGGCCATGGAACAACTGATCGACAGTGACCGAGGTACAACACTACTTCAACTTCACTAAAACGGTGGATTTTAAATAGTTTAGAGGTTACGTATCTCGTAAGTTTTTTAATGTGTTGAGACTTGTTGAATAAAAGAACCGATAGCATATAACAAATATGTGACTATTATAAAACGTTTAAGACTATTAGACTTCAAAATATATTAGAAATACTTACTTTTTCGCCCAAAAAAGTTTTAACGTCGATAACACCAAACACCAGGGCCCTGAGTCGGGTATTTCAACGGTGTCACAACTGTACCATTATTGTACCATTATGGTGCAATAGTAAAGTTTTTGGTAGTCTACTATTAATGTGTCGTCATAACGACTTCATCATTGTCTTACAATTGTCAAAGTGACATAAATTGCTAGTCTCGTACACAACTGCTTCACAATTGCAATTCAATGACTGAAATGTTTCGGTAGTCTGCTATTTTGAATTTGACAGTAATATTTTTAAATTGTCCTGTGTCGACAGATTGCCATAAATAAAAAATAGATAGATAGAAATATTAGAAATTGTTCTTTGTAATTTATTGCAATTTACTAATCACCTAAACTTCACATTGCTTTTTATACTAATAAATAGTATGTACAAATATATTTAAACGAAGTCTAGCATGATTAAATGTTTAAATTTATTAGTAGTTTTTCGAAAATCACTTCAACTAACGCATTTTTTAAAAACGGCAACACATACATACCATTCTAACACAATCCATAGATAAAAGAGACCGAAAATTCAATGCATAGTTAAAAGAGATCGACAATTCTATTACCATTGAAAGACCGTTATGACGGCATATAGCAGACTACGGATATTTGACTTCAATTGCAACGGTATCGTGCCGGTATTGTGCCGGTATGACAATTGTTCCAAAATAGTGGACTTGAGCACCAGCTTAATGGCGAATTGCGACTAACTTCACATTGAATAGTTGGTAGTGACGTACCGAATACCATAAACAGTAGAATTTAGTATCACGCGAATATTTGAAACGAGCCCAATGGCCTAGGTACACATAGTGCCTAGGTTCAACAGGTTCCCCTACATTTATCGAAGCGGGTTATAGGTTATATAACGTATCGCCGCAACCAATTCAAAGCATTAGTGAAAAATGCTGTAAAACTGGGAGAATTTGCTAAATTCCAGACGTACAAAGCCTATTTAAATCTAAAAATATATCTGAATATTTTTGTAATAAAACGACATCTAGCCCAAATTGTGACTATCTTTATAGTCCTGTAGTAAATATGAGTGTCATAAACAAATTGTGCGTGGACTCAACTCAACTACAAACTGCTTCCAACTTAGAGTTATAACTTCACTGACGTTTATAAAGTTAGACTTGTTGAATATATAATGTGTTTATTATATAAATTATATTTACATTTAACACTCTATTCATATAATGGAACAATAAAATTATATTATACTAGCTGTTGCCTGCAACTTTGTACGAGTGGATTTTAGAAACCAAACATTAACTATTTATACAAAAAACCATCCTCTAGAACCACCCTATCTATTAAAAAAACTGCATCATAATCCGTTGCGTACTTTTGAAGATATAAATTCACATTGGGCCATACATACAAAAATAACGAATTTGATTTAGTATAAGCAAAGATTATAATTATATGTTGGGAGTCACTGGATGTAATTTGCGGCTTACAATTGTGGAAATATGTTTAAAAGAGAATAGAGACAGATGGATAAATATTTGATACTTAACTATACAGAAACAGATATCAAATCAAATTACAAAATTATTACTAATTATAAAACAAAATCGGGATTTGTTTGTCTATGTATGTCCCTATGTGAGCTTATATCTATAAAACTACGCAGCGGTTAGCTAATTACATTTCACTACAAATTCTAGCGCTTTTGATACGTAACTACTTGACAAATATTATAACGGTTGGTTTCTAGAATTCCGTATGTATCAAATAAAATATAGTAATTAAATGACTACAGGCGAAACACTGATTGTGAATCCTGTTTATCCCTCAAAGCTGAACAAATAATGTTTGAAAATCCCTTTAACCTGTACATCAAAGGTACTTGTATATTTCATTTTGTATGAATTTATGTACTTGTGTCAATATTACAGCGTTCACATGAAATAAATATTTGTTCGGCAGTCGAAACAGATTTAAATGAGATTTACTGTAAATTTGCGGTTAAATCCAATAAATTTGAGCTTTGTAAACACTATTGGATCAGCCAAACCAGAAGCAAGGCTAAAACCGCAATTTTCTTTCACTCGTGTATATTATTGTTTGAAAAAAAAACAAGTATAGTTAAAGTTTCTCGTATAATTGATAGATGGCGTTGAAGCACATTACAAAAATGTCAAAAGTAAGTTATAGCAAAGAACTGTGCCGCCCTAACCGTAAATATTGTATAAGGGTGTAGTTTTAACGTTTACATCTTTCATACAGGATGTCATTTGATTAGAATGTCCTATAACTGGCTGCTACAGCAGCCTTAAGATGAATTGGAGTGGTGGGTGACATTTGCATTCTTAATCCGGAGCCAAGAACACCACTAATGTTATAAATGTGAAGGTATGTGAGTATGGATGTTTGGATGTTTGTTACTCTTTCACGCAAAAACTACTGAATGGATCATAATGAAACTTTACTATAATGTAGCTTTTAAATTAGAATAACACATAGGCTACAATTTATAAAGATTGTATGTGAATTGTCCAAAATGAAAGTGTCGAGTAAGTAGGAAAAAATTTACCATCTGCGAGTTATTCTGTCATGCGCGTCCTAAAAGCACCTGTTACTGCCCTTTTATCATTTTTACCGCAGGTAATATCGAGGGACACAGCTCATCATCCTCCTGCCCTTATCCCATTATTTGGGGTCGGCGCAACATGTCTTTTTCTTCCACAGTCTTCTATTAGCCGTCATGTCTATGTCAACTCCTCTTTCTATCATGTCCTCTTTCACACAGTCCATCCATCTTTTCTTAGGTCTTCCTCTAGACTTTTTTCCTTCCACATTTATACTCAGAACTCTCCTAACAACATTACTTTCCTCTCGTCTCATAACATACCCATACCAGGACATCCGCTCGTTCTTCAAATTTTCAGTCACTGGCATCACTTTCAGACTTCCTATATTATATTCATTCCTTATTTTATCCATTCGCATAATTATATTATCGAGGGACACAGCTAGTTTATTATAATTCGGAAACCTACAAGATTAGCTATAAAGTATAAATCCCACAATTAAAAGCATTGTTTAACATCAAACACATTTAATTTCCGGCATCAACTAAACTTAGCCATTACTGCTTATGTACCACAGATCACTCCAAATGGATACGGCGTTACTAGATTTTTGTTAGCAGCTAAACGTTCCAATATTGGAAAAGGCGCACATTGCGGAGAATACGACGACAACGAGCCTCGTGGTTAAGTGGTTCATGTAACGGACTGCCGATCAAGAGGTCGCTGTTTCGATTCCCGCTCGGGACAATAGTTTGTGAGATATTTATAATTTTCATACAAATGATTGTACTGCGTCTGGGTGTTTCTATGTATTATAAGTATGTATTTACAAAAGTAAAGTAGTATATGTATTCTATCCGTATTCTGGTACCCACATAACACAAGCATATAAGCTTAGTTTGGGACCAGAGGACGTTGTGTGTAATGTCCGTGAATATTTATTTATTTAATAATGCTGTATTTTCATTCTTCGTAGCAAATTCACAAGCCGGTTTCTCATTGGCGTCGGTGTTTGTTAATCACCTTACATGCGGGTTCTATTGAGTGTGATCTGTGTTATAGAATCTTTACTTCTTATAAAACAAAGTCGTAATTTATGTATGTATGTCCCTATGTGAGCTTATATCTTCAAAAATACGCCACGGATCTTGATGCGGTTTTTTTTATAGATAGAATGGTTCAAGAGGATGGCTTTTTTTGCATAATTTATTGGGGTTTGCTGTATATTGGATGGGATATGATTAAAGCCGAGAAATTTGGACGCGCGTGAGCTATAAATGATAACGCTGCCTTATCTATGTGAAGTACAACAAACTAATGTATGGAGGAATTGTTTGTTACCTATAGTTCTTCATAAAAGTTCGCGAGGGCATATGTCTATCTTTTAAGGGAAACCCGCTGTACCCATAATAATGTCAAAAATATTATCAAATTCAATAGGGTGTTTTCAAAAGCTATTTATGTGTATATAGTAATATTTTTTATCAAATTAGATAGCTTAGTTAGCTTACGCAATTAATATAGATTATAACTGCTCTTCACAGTATTCAATTTAAATGAATATCTATCTTAGGAGATATAACGAAAAAAGAATACTAATTAAACTGTTGGCTGAGCAACGCGAACGTTTCCTCGGTCTTCTATCCATACTCCAATGTTTGGATATGTAAGGATGGTTATTGTGCTTTCACGTAAAGACTACTGGATGGATTTTCATGAAACTTTCCAATGGAAAATGGAATAGAAAATGAACTTATTTTTTATCGTTTTTAACGCGGGTAACACCGCGGGGCACAGCTAGTAACCACTAAGCACTTAACGTTAATACTTCACAATCCAGTACTAACCACTTTGATCCATATAAACATTATTCATGAACCGACACTGCCTTATCTTATACTGAAACTATTTTAAACTGGATGAGCTTCGCAAATTTCTATAAGTAATCTAGAAATGTTCTAGTTCCCTCATAAATATTGTAACATTAATTAAAATATTGGTACCGATTCTCAGTGCACAACTAAACTTAACTACAACATGAAAATTTATATTGTCAATAACACAATTCGGCAATGTTAACAGTACTTTTTTGTTAGAAAATTTGTAGATTACCATACCATATTTGTAGATTAAATAGATTAACGATTTTAATTAATAAAAGTATGCACACAACGATCGCCAATTCATCAAAATAAGCTATAGTTGTTTTAATTTTTTCGTTAAGTTTAGTTGTGGACTTAGAATTGGCACCATTATCTATGTGTAGTCCTCGTTTCAAAAGCAATGCTATCCATTAATAGTTTACTCAGCAGTGTCGGATTAAGAATACAAGTTTTACCGCCCTATTTCCTCCCCAGAGTGCTCTAAGAGCCAGCTGAGGCAATATAGGCAGAGAGCATCTTCTGTGTGAAACTAAACCCTATGCCAACATGCATGGTCAGCGTGGCTTAGTAGACCAAATAACCTTCTATTTGGAGGAAACCCGTACCTGTCCACATACCTGAAGAGGGTTGACGTCAAGCAGGCTGCCGGTTATGAACTCAGTCAAAATCCACTGCAATATCATACAAGTCATCTAGCGCCGACCTCGAACAACGTGATAAGGGCAGGAGAATAATGATTAGTGGAAATCGAACCCAAAAACCGAATACGTCGAAATACCATTACAAAGCAACACCATTACAATTTTCATACCAAAATTCAGACAGAAGTGTTTATAAACAATTTCTGACACACATAATCCTCTTTTCTTCTATATCCTTGGATCATGATACTAGCATGTTCTTGTCTGAAGTTATACACAAAACACTGGTGGAAAGTGACTTGACTTAAGATAGTCACATAAGGGCCATTAAAAGAAGAATTAAATTGAAAGTTACTTGTCTCATTATATTTTTATGAGTTCTTTAAATAGTGTAATTATATCAATATAACCAAAAATTTTATTCATTTATCTCATATTGTGATCATCTTATTCCTTAGCTTATAGGTATATCTTCCATAAATAAGCTAAACAAAATGAAGGCGCGGTGTAATTAATAGGTCCAACCCTGTCGCAATAGATTTATAGTGGGGGCGCTGGCTGTCTAGTTACACGGCTACTGTGTAACTGTGTTCTTCAACTAACTCTGTATTAAACTTACCTAAATATTATACAAACAGAAAGATTACGGTATTTACATTATTTATTTGTTTGTCTATACTAAATTCTTTCAATGTTTGATAGTAGGGGAACCTGTTGTACCTACGACAGTTTTTTAGATACCTGTATATATTTTATTGTGACAAATCACAATAAAATACGTACGTCAAAAACGTACAGCACACATATCATATTTGCATATTTTGAAATGTCAATTATTTGGGTACTCATCACCAAAATATGGGAAATGTATATTTCATACTTACCTAAATTTTAAGTAGCCAGTACTACGGTGTACCTAGGACACATTGAAAATTTGGGGGTAATTTAAGTAAACTATCAAGTTTTCTTAACCAAAATCATTTTATTCGGATTAATACCATATTTAACAAATCACTTTTGAAATTCTGATCAAAATTAAAATAATATTCATAGCTATTTTTGTGCTTTTCAAATAAAATCTTTAAACAAAAACAACTAACTTTTAATCGTTTCGTTACATCACTAACTTTAAAATTAGTAGGTACATTTGAACATATTATCACATAATATACTCGTAAATAGCAAATCAATATTTCTATATAATATAGCAAATAGAAAACAAAATATTGAAACAATTAACTTTACATAGGTATAAATTATTATTTTCCCCTTAAATTTTTAATCAGTCATTAGGACTAGCTATGTAAATATCTTATTCAGCCGCCGATATCTTATTACAGTGCTTTAAATGACGACCCAAAGTTGTTCTTGGTAATCCAATATGTTTGGAAGCACCGAAAGTGGAGAATTTTTTCTTCTTATAATCATTGTAATGGCATTTGTCAAATCACCCATATTAATAGGTGTCCTTTTCTTTTTCTCATTACTTCTCGGCATGATTTCTGAAATAATAAAGATATTTGATTAGGAAATATTACGTAAATGTTAAATAATTTAATAAAATATTCTCCTAGCCAATCCAGGATGTACCTTGGCCACTGGCCATGGAACAACTGATCGACAGTGACCGAGGTACAACACTACTTCAACTTCACTAAAACGGTGGATTTTAAATAGTTTAGAGGTTACGTATCTCGTAAGTTTTTTAATGTGTTGAGACTTGTTGAATAAAAGAACCGATAGCATATAACAAATATGTGACTATTATAAAACGTTTAAGACTATTAGACTTCAAAATATATTAGAAATACTTACTTTTTCGCCCAAAAAAGTTTTAACGTCGATAACACCAAACACCAGCTTAATGGCGAATTGCGACTAACTTCACATTGAATAGTTGGTAGTGACGTACCGAATACCATAAACAGTAGAATTTAGTATCACGCGAATATTTGAAACGAGCCCAATGGCCTAGGTACACATAGTGCCTAGGTTCAACAGGTTCCCCTACATTTATCGAAGCGGGTTATAGGTTATATAACGTATCGCCGCAACCAATTCAAAGCATTAGTGAAAAATGCTGTAAAACTGGGAGAATTTGCTAAATTCCAGACGTACAAAGCCTATTTAAATCTAAAAATATATCTGAATATTTTTGTAATAAAACGACATCTAGCCCAAATTGTGACTATCTTTATAGTCCTGTAGTAAATATGAGTGTCATAAACAAATTGTGCGTGGACTCAACTCAACTACAAACTGCTTCCAACTTAGAGTTATAACTTCACTGACGTTTATAAAGTTAGACTTGTTGAATATATAATGTGTTTATTATATAAATTATATTTACATTTAACACTCTATTCATATAATGGAACAATAAAATTATATTATACTAGCTGTTGCCTGCAACTTTGTACGAGTGGATTTTAGAAACCAAACATTAACTATTTATACAAAAAACCATCCTCTAGAACCACCCTATCTATTAAAAAAACTGCATCATAATCCGTTGCGTACTTTTGAAGATATAAATTCACATTGGGCCATACATACAAAAATAACGAATTTGATTTAGTATAAGCAAAGATTATAATTATATGTTGGGAGTCACTGGATGTAATTTGTGGCTTACAATTGTGGAAATATGTTTAAAAGAGAATAGAGACAGATGGATAAATATTTGATACTTAACTATACAGAAACAGATATCAAATCAAATTACAAAATTATTACTAATTATAAAACAAAATCGGGATTTGTTTGTCTATGTATGTCCCTATGTGAGCTTATATCTATAAAACTACGCAGCGGTTAGCTAATTACATTTCACTACAAATTCTAGCGCTTTTGATACGTAACTACTTGACAAATATTATAACGGTTGGTTTCTAGAATTCCGTATGTATCAAATAAAATATAGTAAATAAATGACTACAGGCGAAACACTGATTGTGAATCCTGTTTATCCCTCAAAGCTGAACAAATAATGTTTGAAAATCCCTTTAACCTGTACATCAAAGGTACTTGTATATTTCATTTTGTATGAATTTATGTACTTGTGTCAATATTACAGCGTTCACATGAAATAAATATTTGTTCGGCAGTCGAAACAGATTTAAATGAGATTTACTGTAAATTTGCGGTTAAATCCAATAAATTTGAGCTTTGTAAACACTATTGGATCAGCCAAACCAGAAGCAAGGCTAAAACCGCAATTTTCTTTCACTCGTGTATATTATTGTTTGAAAAAAAAACAAGTATAGTTAAAGTTTCTCGTATAATTGATAGATGGCGTTGAAGCACATTACAAAAATGTCAAAAGTAAGTTATAGCAAAGAACTGTGCCGCCCTAACCGTAAATATTGTTAAGTTTAGTTGTGGACTTAGAATTGGCACCATTATCTATGTGTAGTCCTCGTTTCAAAAGCAATGCTATCCATTAATAGTTTACTCAGCAGTGTCGGATTAAGAATACAAGTTTTACCGCCCTATTTCCTCCCCAGAGTGCTCTAAGAGCCAGCTGAGGCAATATAGGCAGAGAGCATCTTCTGTGTGAAACTAAACCCTATGCCAACATGCATGGTCAGCGTGGCTTAGTAGACCAAATAACCTTCTATTTGGAGGAAACCCGTACCTGTCCACATACCTGAAGAGGGTTGACGTCAAGCAGGCTGCCGGTTATGAACTCAGTCAAAATCCACTGCAATATCATACAAGTCATCTAGCGCCGACCTCGAACAACGTGATAAGGGCAGGAGAATAATGATTAGTGGAAATCGAACCCAAAAACCGAATACGTCGAAATACCATTACAAAGCAACACCATTACAATTTTCATACCAAAATTCAGACAGAAGTGTTTATAAACAATTTCTGACACACATAATCCTCTTTTCTTCTCATTCAAACTGAAATAAACATATTAGAGTATTCAGCCATCTCTCTTAATGCTTTCCAACACTTCGGAATCCTTGTGTAAGCTCTATCAAATGTTCCGACGCAAAACATTTGATCAAATATTCGGGAGCTGGCTTAACGTAATCCATCAAGTAAATTGGGATTAGACAATATTCAAGGGAAACAAATTACCTTTTGTTTAATATTGGTGACCCTGGTTTTATAAGATGTATACTAGTTACGTCCCGTGGTATTACATGCTTGCTAATCCTATTGCGACAGTAATGAAATGTCGTACAACATGTGCAGATGAAACGTCTATTTTTATGAGCAAAGAAGTCTGATAAATTGTGTCTGTGTAACATTTTGGGTTATTCTGTTGTTTTAAGCCTACACTTAAGCTCTGCAACCTTTCTTAGGCAACGGTAACTACTTGCGTTCAGGCGAGACGTATTCTGATGTTCATTCAGCCGCTAAAAAAATTAATTTATGTTACTATTAAAAGATCATTTTAGCGGCTTCATTAAAACTGATAGAATTTGATATAGACGTACAATGCCATCTATCAAGGCGTATAGTAATCTTAAGGCTAAAACAACCTATAATTGTTTTTTTTTTCTAAATATCACACCTACAAATTCGCGGGAAACAGTTAGTTTATTTATATTTCCTAAAGCCACTAACTTCTAAACTACCACGATGAAGAGCTACCGGGAAACGTCTGAAACATTATAATATAAAGTTGTTCTGTTAAACTAGTTGACATAAGTTCAGCTTAGTACAACTAAGTTTTGTCTCGGACAGATTATACAAAGTGTATAATGTTATAACTTTGTAATTATTATTTAAACTAGTTAACACCACTAGTCTTTACCTATATGCAATCTTCAAATACTTATTAAAAAACCGATCAAGTACGAGTCGGAATCGCACACGAAGGATTCTGTAAATTATTTTAATAATTTATTTGTCATACAGACCCAAATAACGGGAGAAGGGCAGGACAATGATGATCCACAGATTTACACATTCCCTTTTTAAACAAAACTAGATAATATAATAAAATTATTAAAACTCGCAAGTATTGATAATGTACAATAAAATGAATGTTGAAATTGAGTTATATTTTGTCAATTGATAGTTTTTTTTATTATATTTTTAAATTGAATAAGCCTCCAGGAGCATTATTGCAAAGTAGTCTTATTGAACACAATCAAATTCTAATACATTTTATTTTCATCCATCAGATTTTGTTTTAAATTCTTTTAGTAGTAAATTTTGTTATAAATTTATTTACACAGTATATAAGAGTGAATGAATCAAAATATCTATCTATATTTAACACATTTTTATTAACTTAGTTCGTATCTATGATACAATGTATGTATAAATCGAAGTAATCTTTTAAAGTGACTAACTTACTTATGCAACAAGTATATAGCAGTTATTGTTTAAAATTTTTCATAAATTTTCTCGACTATGACATTACAATAATTTCAGTGTATTAGTATTTGAACTAAAAAAATTATTACATTCAACTATTTTTAAACGCTTTTTAAGCTTTGTGCCTATAAGTATCTAAGACTCTTTCCCGCGACTTCGTATGCGTTAGGAAATTTTCCTCGTTTTTGCAACGTTTTTGCACTAATGCTTCGTTCCTATTGGTCACAGCGTGATGTTATGTAGTATAAAGTTATCCTCGATAAATATGCTATGCAACACTGAAAGAATTTTTCAAATCGGACCAGAGGCTCCAGCGATTAGCGCCTTCAAACAATGATAAAGAAAAAAACAAATTCTTCAGCTTTAAATATTAATATAGATTATAATGTCCATAGGCTAGTAATGCGAATGTGTCATATATGCATAACCAAAAGAAACAACATTTTTTGTTGTTGCGTAATTAAGAGGGTACTGTACTCCTAAATTAGGTATTTTCCTTAGGTATCGCTATCCCTATTCCCGAGCACTTCGCTGAAAGGGACAAATATAGCTGAAGCAGATTTTGCCTACATATTCTTTGAAAAAAAAGAGGTTTCGTAGTCCCCTTTTTTCTTCGCGAAAGCAAAACCGATTTTAATTTTTTTTACGTTATATTATTGATGAAGAGTATATCTATGCTTCTATCACTTTCTTTTTTTGTAAAACCTTAAATATACGTCATGTGTAACTTATTCCCCTCGCCGGGTCATGGTAAAGCTCAAGGCACCATCATGGCCCGGCAGGGTCAAGCGGAGGAAAAAAAAAAGAAAATAATAATAATAATAATGTGTAACTTATTGCTACGTGTTTGCTACGCATCGCCTACGAAGCTACGCCCCTGTACAAAACTTTCGATACCTACGCGACTTGTCTGCCGTTATTTATTTTAACGTTCCCTGGTCCTAAACGAAGCATGCCTTGTTACAAAATATGCTTCTTTTATTATTGCAATCTTTTATTGTTTATATTTAATAAACAATAAAAGATTTTCGTAGTATTAAAACATGGATAGTACTGTCACACGAATGTAACTAAATATTATTATTTTAGTATAGCTACCAAAATTAATTATTGTGGCTAAACTTTAATTAATTGTAAATGTAATAACGTTACATAACAAGAGCTATGACGTCACAGTCGGTTGTGGTTAAGGACTGTTTAATAGGTCACATCCTGTATCCGTGGAACCGTTAAACTGTATATCCGGTTACATTCATGCAATCCGGATTATTTCTGTTTACTAAATTATTTATTATATTAAGTGGATGGTTCTAATATCATGGATTAACTTGATTTGTAACAACCAACATATTACGGAGATCTATTTTATTGTCTGTTCCTCTTTTACGCAACAACTACTGGATAGATTTGAATGTGAATTTTCAGAATAACTCATAGGCAATAATTTCATCACGCAAGAAGCTAGTATAGTATAGAGTGGCTAATATAGTAATATTTGTACAGAAAATAACTGCCGGTAATTTTTTTATACTTTGCGTTATTCTACTTTTATTATTAAGTAAAAGCAGAATAAGTTAATTACAAAAATAATAAGTTACTATATTTTTATTTAAAATCTTTTATTCTCTTGATTATTACAATAATTTTAAAATTAAATACACTTTTAAAATAAAACAGGAGGGGAAAAAAAGAAGTTAATAATTAATTATTAATTTTAATTTTTTTAATTCGTATAAGCATTGCTATACAAAGAGAGAATGCGGCCAGTCTTTTGGGCACGTTTCCCAATGACTGCGATGCGGATGAATTTTTTGATACCTAATTTTAAGCTACCCCCTTTAGTTACTATATAAATATTTTAATGGCTGGAAAAACACACTAAAAGTTGGTACACTTACATAGCAGCGAAGATTACAAATGCATGTTAAATCATAACCTTCATTGTTAGACAAGAAACTAGGTAAATACAAACAGCTTATCTATCATAATACAATACAGTCTAGTCTAAGTAGACAGGCAGACCTTACCTTACCTTGAGTTTATACCAGTTTTATCATCTCATATCTAGCACACGAAATCTAATATAGCTACCGTATTTTCCTCATAAATTATTCAAACAAAACCTTGTGTACAAACATGTGATATCGACCCACTTATTATTGTTGTTATCTTGATATACATGTCACTATAAAGGTTACTAGTTGTTCCCGCGACTTTTTACAAGTGGCATTTAAAAAACATCCCCGTTTTGGAACATTTCTCACTAATGCTTCGCTCACATTGGTCGCAGCGTGATGTTATCCTATAGTATTCCTCGATAAATGTACTTTCTCACACTGAAAGAATTTTTCAAATCGGAACAGTTGTTACTGAGATTAGGGCGTTCAAACAAACAAACTCTTCAGCTTTATAATGAATGATTAAACGAACTTACCTGTACGTGAAGTTCTATCATTATTATACGAAGATTTCGTTCGAAGATAATATACATATTTACTCGGTAGGTAGCGCTAGCAACCGCCATTGTCACACTAAATTTGAGAAAAAAGCATAAGTAAAACAACAATATCGTAATACCTACGCGCGCCTTCATTAAGTTTAGAGTAAGCCTTATAGAAAATAAAAATATTTCACTTGTAGGGGATGACTATCTTAAAATAATAAGATAGGATGGGAGGGTGTATAATGTTTACAACATTAAAATAATTAAAAGTATTCCTGGACTAGTGTAATTGTTTAACCTCTGGTGAAAAAGTAAGCATTATTTAGGTTATATTTCGTTGAGAATTTTGTTTTGAAATATGATAATTTATTTTTATGTACCAGAAAAATTGTAATCTACTGACTGGTCATCAACAAGTTGGCATTTTACAGCTAACACTAATAGATACGAAGAAACTACGCTAAGCTGTCTTGAATAAGAGCTTTCTAATCAGAAGTTATAACATATCTTGCATAACGATAAAAGTCCTATTGAATTATATATAATGAAACAACGCCGTTTCTATATAACAGCTATGGCCTCTGCATTATGAGTAGCTATTACCATGTAAGCACCAGTGTCGTTTTATTGTAACGTCGTGTCTCGAAGTTTATAATTTATTTCAAAAATTCCCCTAAAAATACTGCTTAAAGTCTAAATATCGGATAATAATAAGTCTTAAACCATTTAGCCTTGTACAGGCCTTGTTTTGTGATCAATTGATTTATTAGTTATTCATTAGGCCAAAGTACTGTCCGCTAAATTAAATATTTGAGTAGTACAATTCCAAGGAAGAGTACGCAATCTCAGTTATACAGCTCTTTGTAACACAGTTACCGATTGATATTTTATATTATAGAGAGTTATTATTTGTGTCCATTCTAATTCGATGATTAATTGATTTAAAGTTTATTTGTGGATCAGACCACAGTACTGTCCGTAAAACTAACTATCGAGTAGTACAGCCCCAAAGAAAAGTACGCAAATTCGGGTATGTCTTTTTAGCATATAGCTAATATTCATCATAGTCGGTGAATAACCACGTAAAACTTTTAGTTGTGGATCAGACCAAAGTACTGTCCGTAAAACTAAATTATCGAGTAGTACAGCTCCAAAGAGAAGTACGCAAACTCGGGTATATCTTGTTAGCATATAGCTAATATTCATCACAGTCGGTGAATAACCACGTAAAACTTTTAGTTGTGGATCAGACCAAAGTACTGTCCGTAAAACTAAATTATCGAGTAGTACAGCTCCAAAGAGAAGTACGCAAACTCGGGTATGTCTTGTTAGCATATAGCTAATATTCATCACAGTCGGTGAATATCCACGTAAAAATTTTAGTTGTGACACTTGTATAATCCGTCACCGGACAGTAAGTTAGTATAAATAATTTCAAATTTAAATTCAAATATTTATTGCATACTAAGTGTGCTTCATGATGATACAATACATAGAAAGTGGTTTTGACTTAGGCCTTTTACAGGCATAGCAATGTTAGTAGGTATATTTGAACAACAATAGGCAATCAGTATAACATAAACCTGAATAATAAGTAGATAGTCCCAGCCTGTCGTACGGTAGACTGTAGGTAGGTTACTTAGATCATGTCATTATACAGAGGGATCATGTTGTAAATTGACTTAGCTTTTCTTGTCACGCACATTGGTCTCAGTTAACAGAGATAGAGGATCATTGAGAATCTAATCCTAATCGTACTAATAATATAAATGTGAAAGTTTGTGAATATGGATGTTTGGATGTTTGTTACTCTTTCAAGCAAAAACTACTTAATGGATTTTAATATAACTTTATAATAATGTAGCTTATGTACCAGATTAACACATAGGCTACTTTTTATCCCGAGAGAATGCAAGGTTCCCGTGGGATAATAAATTGAGGGAAAGTTTTCGAAATTCCACGCTTACGAAGTCGCGGGGAACAGCTAGATGAAAATTAATAAGGGGCTTTCTGTTTGTCACTCTTTCACATCAAAACCATTTAATATACTGAAATTTAGTACATACGTAGTCTAGAGCATGAAAAAGTATATATAAGTTAGTTTTTTATTTAAGTGATTGCATATTCCATGCGTATTAATTCACAGACAATACCTATTTGAGACTAAGATAAATATAATATTTTCTAACACTTGAGCGACTCATCCGTTCAAACACTTCAAAGAGTGTCAGCCGTGACCATGGTAGCCGTAAAGTTTCCGAAACGTTAGGCTAAAATTTAAAAGAAATACACGCGTCTAAATCCGTAAAAAAACATAAATATATTGATGTTGCCTTCAATGGATCGCATTGCTTTTGTTGCTGAATTTGTACATTTACGGTCTTATTCATAATGACTTATCGGAGGTTTAAACGGAGATTTTATCGGAGAGATATTAAACGTTTTAGCGTAAAACTATATATAATATCTTCTTATATGTAAAATTCACGTGTCACAGTGTTAGTTACCGTACTCCTCCGAAACGGCTTGACCGATTTTTATGAAATTTTACATGCGTATTCAGTAGGTCTGAGAATCGGCTAACATCTATTTTTCAAACTTTTTTTAGTACCTATGGCAAAACAACGTTTGCCGGGACAGCTAGTAATATATAATATCATAATATATAAACTGTAACTATTATAAATAACAAGTTTTGACAATTTTCGCGAACCGATATTAGCGAACTTTTAAACCTAGTCATTATAAATAAGACCATTAGTATTTTATTACAAAACATTATTTTATAGGCCCGTTGTTTGTTTTTAATCAAATCTTGCAAGCTACTTGCTACCTATCTTGCATACTTTCCGATTTCCAATTTTCCAAGAACTATTTTGAAGCCCTAAACTACAAGTGTCAATGCCTGTAGCGTTCGAAGACAAAAGTATTTGATTAAAAGTACTTGAAATCGCTAAATTCTTGTGACTTGTACCAAACATTGGTTCAATTCTATTGTAAAGAAGATAAATGTATTTTTGAACAGTGAGCTTTTATGAGAATGAATATCATCTTACATAAACGTTACATACGCGTGACTATATTATATAGATCTATTATATACATATACTAACTGTCCCCTGCGACTTTGTCCACGTATAATTTAGTAAAGAAACCTATACTATAATATTATAAAGCGGAAAAGTTTGTTTGTTTGTTTGTTTAAACGAGCTAATCTCAGGAACCACTGGACTGATTTCAAAAATTCTTTCAGTGTTAGATAGGGCTTTAATCGAGACAGGCTTTAGGCTATATAAAATGACGCTACGACCAGTAGAAGCGAAGCAGTAGTAAAAATGTTGCATACACGGGGAAAATTTATATATATGGTTTATTTTCGAGATTTTCGACCCTCACAAAGGATGTTATCTGTGTACAATATTCCTTAGAAGACTTCTACAGCACTCTGGGATAGAAAAGGGGTGGTGACTTTTATATAATAATATTGTAACAGCTATCACTCACAAACATATCGCTTAATATTGAACTAGGTGACATTGTGTGAAATGTGTGTCAATATTTATTACGACAATCTCAACAGGAACACTAAAATGTCACATAAATATTTCTGAAATACATAAAGTATAATAATAAAATTGTTATCTGAAAAAAATTACGATCACAGATAATTTCTAAAGGTTCTTTTTGTGTAGAATCCTTGAGCATCCAACCAACAGGACTTGTTTTGCTGTTATATGGTTTATATATCTATCTATTGCTGTTTATTGTCAAACTAGCTGATGCCCGCGATTTCGTACGCGTGGCATTTAGAGAATTTTCCCCGTTTTTGCTAAATGTTTCACTCATGCTTATCAAAAAAATAAAAATCGGCACACCGCCGCACACGCGCACTGGATGATGACGCTAATCTCACACTATGAACGTGAGTATTGCACACGCACTTTTATTTAAGAGGATACCAAAATAGCTTCGTGCATTTTTCTATGTACGAAGTTTTCATTTTTTCTTTATATTGAATGGCTAGAGCTCTAATTTTTAAGTATATGTTTTTTCAATATATAATCTAGGATCGCATAAACTCAGAAACGCGATTGAAAAAAGTTTTCTCGATAGAAAATTTTAGCGAAACAACCTCTCTCATTTTTTATTTTTTTCATTTGTCGGTCTATTATCGCGTATTAACTAATGAAATAACTTTTAAAACATAAGTAACTATTATAATATATAGAAACACGTAAACCAGAATAAAAATATATTTAGTAGATTTTGAGTAAACAAAAAATATATCCCTAATTCTTCATTTTCTATACCTACTAGCTGTGTTAATAGGTACATGTCGACGTTAATATTGATGTAGGCCCTTAACTGCACTTGTCTGACTAAACCTACTCTTGTTCTGTTAATGCTTTGAGATAAAAGTGTAAGAATAAAAGTAATAAAAATATATAAGCAGTGTTTATGTGTGCTTTGAATGAACATATTCACGGAAAAAAGCATTTAAAAATATTTTTTGAAATTGTTACTCACTGGTTTGTATGTACACGGAAGGTCAAAAGATATCATCATAATTCGGTGTAGTACGACGTTAGGAAGAAAAAGCATTTTTTTTTACACAAATCTTCTGGTCCCAAAGTAAGCTATATTTCTATTCTGGTGATATGGGTACCAGATACGGATATGCTACACATATGCTACTATATATATCGTATACTAGCGTTTACCCGCGACTTCGTACGCGTGGAATGTAGGAATTTTCCCCCGTTTTTGCAACATTTTTCGCTACTGCTTCGCTTCTACTGGTCGTAGCGTGATGTTGAAGCCTAAAGCCTTCCTCGATAAATGCCCTATCTAACACTGAAAGAATTTTTTAAATCGATTTAGTAGTTCCTGAGATTAGCGCGTTCAAACAAACAAACTCTTTAGCTAGTCTCTAACACTTGCGCGACTCATCCGCTCAAATAAAATAAATACGCGTCTAAATCCGTAAAAAGTATTGAGATATCCGACTTGAGTTATCAGAATAACACATAAGCCATCATCAAGCCTCACAATTCAGAACAAAATTTGTTCTGTATACTGAGCATCAAGCTAAAAACCAAGGAGGAGAGGCAGTAACTATTAACATGGGTGAAATCTTACAGTAATTGATTACAATATTAATAAAATCGATTTCGGTGTCTTTGACTTTCTTAAATCTTGCGATGCATACGCGGCCTTACAAAATATGAACAAGTCAAGCCAACTTTTGTATATAAATTGCTGTTCATAATATCAGCGTGAGATTAAACCCTTTTACACGAGGCTGCATTTGAATAACTTGGTGGAATTTACATATTTTTAAGGGTTTTCATTTAATAAGTTACATTTACATATGAAATCTTTTAAGTTGTTTAAAATATTCAAAAGAATTTATAAGTGTTCTGAGTAAAAAGACTTTGAAGTGCACTTTTCTATTAACTTTGATTCAACCTGTAAAGAAATTTTTAACCGACTTCAAAAAAAGGGAGAAGGTTCGTTTGTATTGTTATATGTTTGTTACCTTGCTAGTTTTAACTGGGCGAAGTGATTCTAATGATTCTTTTTTTTTATTTGAAAGCTGGTGGCTAACGTGTGGTCTCATCGGCATTAGGTCAGGATCTGGTGGTTATATCCTAAGAAATCGAGGGTAAACGTCAAATTGCAAAAGCACACGTATCGTATTTTCACATATTTTGTATCTAAATAATCAAAGAGACTACCGGCTCATAAAGTCAGTTCAATTTCTTTTTAAATAATAATAACTAAACACAGTTCTCACTTTCGATATTCTATGTATCATAATTAAGATATTACTACGTACTAGACTAATTCAGCATTTCGTGTCAATTTTAGTGAATTGGTTTTTGATCACGTCACATATTAGCTTCGAACGTATCTATCAATGTATCTATACTTATTTTAAAACAAACTCGTTATTTCTGTATGTATGTGTATGCCTATGTGAGCTTTTATCTCCAAAACCATGCTAGGAATTTCGATGCGGATTACTTTTTTAAATACAGTGGTTCCAGGGGGTGCTTTTCTTATAATTTGATAGGGTTTGGCCTCTAAATTCCACGTGTACGAAGCTGCGTGCAAGAACTAGGTAATCTATGAAACGGGAACTTCAGTATTTTGGGCACATAATGCGTAATAAACAGTATAGTCTTCTGCAGTTGATTATGCAAGGGAAGATGCAGGGCCGCGGAAGACCAGGCAGACGCCGCACATCCTGGCTGAAAAATTTGAGACAGTGGTTCGGTATGAGCACCAGGTCTCTGTTTAGAACCGCTGACGACAGACTTAAAATTATAATGATGATCGCCAACCTCCGGTAGGAGACGGCACCGCAAGAAGAAGAATGAAACGGAATCTGAAAGTGATTTTCACCCACTTAGAATAATGGGATTGATTTGAACTGCACACAATACGTAATTAAAAACCGATGATTAGGCAGTAACTACAAAAATTATCGAGGATTTTAAAACGTGTTTTTATTTATTTCAAATATTTTACTGTTTACACTCATTGGCTGATGACTAAAGTGTTCTCCAGAGTACTTAGAGTCTATAAAACTACTAAAATACATATTTAAAGACCAAATGTCTGTAAAAAAAGTATTTATATTTATAAATATCACAACAAAATACAAGTAAAAGCGGCAATGAAATTTAACTCTATCCCTTCACATAAAGCTCATATTTTAAATGTAATGTAGTAACACTTAATGTATTTACACCATGCGGTATGATTACGACTACGGAAATGTTTACCTAAAATATTTATGGAATTATTCGGGATTTCAAGTAAAAGTTGACTGAAGTTATTTATTTTTATTGGGGTTCCGTGCCAAAAGGTACAACTGGACTTATATTACTGAGACTTCGCTGTCCATCTGAACAGATAGACATCGTCTGTAACTTTCTTGGACGGTGATAGCACGAGACTTGAAAATTTCACAGTTTATGTATTATCAGTTGATGTTACATCAACAAATACTCATCATTTTCGCACAATTCACTTCTGATTTTTATGTCGATAGGTACGGTAGATATCGCTTGCCCCTTCACTATTTGTTGAGTGATGACTCGATATAACTGGTGTGATCCGCTTTGAATATGAGTCCGCTTATTCCGTAAGTTCCTAGAACTTACATTTAACGACACTTATTAGTGTGCTTATTTGATTCGGCGGGTAGATTTATGCAATTAAGCGAGGACTCATTCTGTTAGCTGCAATATAATATTATATTTGTTTAATTATAAACACGACCAATCTTTTTTTATATAAATAACAGATACATAATAACCTATGTGTTTGAACATGTAAAAAGACTTTTAGAGGTTTTATCCTGGCAAAGTTATTATTGTTAAATTATATAACATGTATACTGGTGTTTATGTATAATATGTTTTGTAAAATATGAAATAAAGAATTTTTAAAACAAAAAAAACTTCAGATTTTTGAACTTACATTAGTTACTACGATTAAACTACACGAACTAAATAAATACTATTCTTTGACACTTACATGATGTATTCAAACAAAACTACTTTAACAATTTTTCATCATCATAACATCACGCCTTTTTCCCCATGGGGGTAGACAGAGACTATAGAGCGCCTTCTGCTACGATCCAAACATACCTTCTTGGCTTCATCCAGATGCGTAGCACTCACGACCGTCGGGCAAATATGAGGTTCGCACGACGGTCGGGAGTGCTAAGCACTTGACCCTTTTGAGTGTTTATTCCTGTATTTTTTTTCACTGTTTATTCGTATATAAATTATTACTAAGTAGTTTTCATCAGTTCTTTTATTATTTTACTAGAAGGAGGTCCGTACCCATCAATGGGACTAAGCTGAGAGAAAAAACAAAATTATTAACACATTCACAATCCAATCGTATCGTGTCCGTGTACTTTCTTAATATGATACTTAAGGTCGGTTGAGCGACCGCCGCACTCCGGCTTAATCCTTACGCAACCGACTTACACAAATTAAAATTGAGTAAATCCTAAAGCCAGCCAGTTAAGAGTGTCTAAGCCTCACTCGCTCATATAACATTGATAAACAAAGAAAGTTGCGTTATAGTATAAGAGCTGAATTAATGTAGATACCCTTTAAAACTTTAGTTATTGATTTGGCAGTTTCGGTTATAAGATAAATAAAAATAAATATTCATGGACATTTCACACAAAGTCCTCTGGTCCCAAGCTAAGCTTATATTGCTTGTGTTTGTGATACCAGAATACGGATAGAATACATATACTACTTTATTTTTGTAAATACATACGTAAAATACATAGAAAACCCAGACGCAGTACATACATTTGTATGACAATTATAAATATCAAACAAATGATTGTCCCAAGCGGGAATCACACCCGCGACTTCGTGATCGGCAGTCCGTTACATGATCTACTCAACCATGAGTCTTGTCGATTGATCGTAGACAGTATTTCTTTATTTATGAAAATTTTACATCAGGTCCCAAACTATGCTTGTTATACACTTGTACTAGAGTAGCTATTATTTATATATACATATTAACTTTGTGCATGTATAAGAATAATAATGTCTACATTATTGTTACTAAAAACTGTTAGCAAGCCATTTGTTTTCATTGCCAATATGAAGGACAGATACCTACATCCATTAATCGATTTGTGTTCACCATTACTCATGGTTAGTCTTACCATGAACATATAGGAATGTTTACATAGGCACAGTCAAAACAAATACTGCTACCCTGCATCATACTCACACCTCATTTCGTTGTAAACATGAATTTAATTGAAAAAAAAAGGAAACAATGAAAACAAAAAATCCATGAAGTTTCTTGTCTGTTCTTCTCCATAGGATTAACTTTTGGCACACACGCCTAGCTTCTGACTTTTTAAAAGGGCATGTATATCTTGCCTATTTGAAACAAAAATCTTTGACATTGAAAATTAATTAAATAGACAAAAAATTGTATCTGTTTCCAGCTCACTATAGCTCCATTTTTAGACGTGATACTCTTTTGCGTTAGGAGAGTTATTGGTCTATTATACCTACCATGTTACCCAGGAAATTTCCCACCACGTCTTCTGGTCCTAAGCTAAGCTTATATGCTTGTGTTATGGCTACTAGAATACGGATATAATACATAAACTACTTTTATTTAGTAAATACATACTTATAATACATAGTAAACACCCAGACGCAATACAAACATTTGTATGGCATTTATAAATATCACACAGATGATTGTCTTAATCGAACCTGCAACCTCCTGAACTGTAGTCCGTTACATGAACCACTAGACCACGAATCTCGTTAATATCTGCTGCTGACCTATGAAAATTTGTGTTCGATAAATAAACGTACAAATGAAAACGTCCATTCAAATCGCTAGATTGTCTAGCATACACACATACAAATCACAATAATAGTGATACAAGACATCTACATGATCGATACACGACTGTGTCATGTATATTTAATGATAGCATCGACTTGATATGCAAGTGACACGCTATGCTATCATGAAATGTAATTATATCATCAATCGCATCATTTTAAAATTAAACTATAATCTATCAAATTAATGCGTTGATGTTATGATAGGTGTTCTTGGGTTCCTTTGGTCGAGGAACTAACTGGATCAAAAATATTCTTGAATTAAATGACTCAAGCTGAAAATGTCATTACTACGAGTGGGACCCGAACTCGGGAAGTCTTAGATCTTAAATTATCATGCCGTTGCTGCCGTTCATAGCTAGAGGAATATGGAGAATCTACGAGTAATTTCTGTAGAAAATTAAAAAACCTAATCTTTAGAAGTTTCACTCTAAAAATGTCAGGGGAAAATAGAACATTATATTTGTCTAGTAAAAAAGTAAATAAAAATAATATATTTTCTCTTTGTACACAGGTGGTCGTCATGGGTAGCAGTACAACTTCAGACAAGACCATCAACACCAGCACAGACTCCGCAGCCACTGCGCTCACCTCCATCACATGTACTGACGACTCCATGGACGCGGAACCTGACCCTCCAGAACCCACAGAACCCAGCCTTATCGACGACCCTAATGTTCCACAAAACCCACCATCCACAGCACCTCCACATTACCACAGAGGCCAAAGCAGTTCTGATATCGAATCACCAGCGTACACCAAGCCTCAATCAGCAACTGATGTTATAGAGTCTCCTAGACCAGGTCCTGCAAGATTTGTCTTCGATGTTCCTCTCCCAGAACCAGTGTCTCAATCCAAAAGACAGGAGAAACCAAGAAACAAAACACAAGTGAATCAAACATGTGTAGCATCTACTTCTATACAAATCCCTTATGATCCTAAGATGGATCCACCTAAAAGTCCAAAAGCAGTTCAGACTAAATATGATACGCATTTTAAATTTGATCCTGAACCGGTTAAGAGGAGAGGAAGTGAGCCAAGAATGAAGAATAAACAGAAAGAAAAAGAGTACTACAAAGATGAGGTGTCTAAATTAAGAAGACAGTTGGAAGGTACTGAGGTATTTACTACTTCGAGAAGACGTTCGTCAGCGCACCAGCATTCTGTTCCACCACCGTCCTCTAGAAGACAAAGTACAGGTTTGTTTTAATCATTTTTGTCCCGCATTTTATAGCTTCTGTTAAATCTATGTATCAAAATTTTTGCGCTTCTCTAAAGTTGGGTTAGTGTGAAAATTTTAACTCGCATCAAGAATCAAAATATTCGAAAATTAAACAAAAATTATTCTGATTGTGATTTTTGCTATTGAGGACCTCAGGTTTTCTATCGAAGTTCTAATGTAGTTTTTACGTTGTGCTCTTAGCATACAGCTCCTATGTTTCCTTTATTCTATTCTACTAACAGTGCGGGAAAAAATCCTTATATACATAAAAACCACTTTCACACCCACACTTTTATACTTTCACAAATAAAACTACTTTTAATGGATTTCATCGCATTTTAGTTCCAATATGCAGTGCTTTTTGAAGAAGGGTTTTGCAGACTCGGAAACTCTCACCCCTAGTTACGCTTACAACTTACAACCTCAATTGTAAAAGCAAGCACCTTTCTCCATCAATTAAAAGTACTAAAAGGCACTTTAAAATAAAGTGTGAGCCCTTACACATCGAATGATGATACCAGCTTGAATGATTTTACGCCAATTAAGTACAATTAGGGCCAGTTTGTCAGTTAGACGACTAAAAGTTTTAAATTAGGGCTCAAACAATTAATGACAAGTACTCAAACAGTATAACAAACTAAATATAAAAGGATTTTTGTCAAAGTTTACAAAATTTATGTGTTGGAACATTTAGATTGATTTATTACATATTTGTTAGATCTTTTAGTCTTATAACCTTATTTTGACGTTTAAAAATCATTACAGTACATACTTTAGTCTCAAATACAGCGCGATGATTAGTATATAACGTCGACTTCGGTTTATAATAAAAATATGTAATCTTATACATATATAGAAATCAATTGCTGTTCGTTATTCTCGATATTACTCGAGAACGGCTGGGCTGATTTTTGTACTTTTGATTTTGAAATATTCACGAAAGTCCAGGGAAGGTTTAAACAGTGCCAAAATATATGAAGATCTAAAATACCACGTGTAGTAGCGGGCATCAGCTGGTTACTAATAAAAAAATACGCGGAGTAAATAATATTATGTGATGCTGGTTTTCAATCTTACTATTATCATAGTTTTTACGTCAATATGAATGTATGTATATTCATGGACATTTCACACAACGTCCTCTGGTCCCAAGCTAAGCTTTATATGCTTGTGTTATGGGTACCAGACTACGGATAGAATACATATACTACTTTTCTTTTGTAAATACATACTTATAATACATAGTAAACACCCAGACGCAGTACAAACATTTGTATGACAATTAAAAACATCACACAAATATTTGTCCTGACCGGGAATCGAACCCGAGACCTCGTGAACGGCAGTCCGTTATATGAACCACTAGACCACGAGACCCGTCATATAATGCTATGTATATGTGTATAGTAGTGTATATGTGTATGCTATAGTACTCTACAGCGTAAGTCATAATTCTTTAAAAGATAGATAAATAATTTATAATTATAACATACAAACTCTCGCATTTATAATATTAGTTAAATTAATTTATCTCAATTGTATGAACAATGCGACGCTTACCAAAGTTTAGTAACAAATTGATAACACAGTGACTAGTAGAAATATTATACTGATGCAACAGGTTACTGATCAAGATAAAGTGCTTAGTAATGTCGGCTTCATAACGTATAGCTAAGAGAATATCCGTGTTAAGATGAGGAAGGGATCACGCTCACTGTATGGGTGAAATAACGATTGGATTCTGCACACTGATTTACCTTCACGTGATTCGGAAACGGTTGTTTTCCTCTTAGCGACTAGGCCATTTATCGATTTTATTTATTAGATATAGATTGATATCACTTTATTTATATTAGTGGTACATTTATTGATAGTTTTATACCCCTCACCTTCGCGGACTATAGGAGGAGAACTAGAATAGCCACACCTTAACTTATTTCTGTGTTCTCAACTCTACCTAACACTAATCTATACTGTCTATAATAATATTATCAAGCTGAAGAATTTGTTATTTGTTTGGACGCGATGATCTCAGTAACCAGTGGTCGGTTTGAAAAATTCTTTCACTTTCGGATGGCATATTTATCGCGGAAGACTAAATAATAGCCTATATAACATCACGGTGTGACTAGTAGAAGCGAAGAATCATTGAAAAATGTCGTAAAAACAAATTTTCTAAATTTCATACGTACGAAGTAGCGGGCAACAAGGAGTATGTAATAAATTTAATTATAGTGAAAAAATTATCACCATGAGCGGGACCAACTGAATTTTTCAACTGAGCTACCATGGGACCTGCACATGATAATCAAATTTTCCACTACAATGTTTTTCAATATGCGTTAAACATAGTTATTTTTCCCATCAGCCGCTCAAGTCCACGTGACTGCCAATCCATTGGACTCCGCAGCAAATAGTATACCAGCAGGTCGAACAACCATCGTGGTACAACAACCTTCTTTATCCCTGGACTATGGAGGCTGCGCCACTATCCTTGTGAGAGACGATGAGAGAAGGAAATCCAGAGTATGCCCTGATCACATACAGCAGTTATTGGATGTCACCAGTCAGTTTACTTCTGAAGATCTCTATGAGTTTGACAAGCGGTAAGTTATTAGTACGTACAAAAACATACACACACTTATAGTCTTACTCCGGTGTCAATCGGTCTCTCTGTCTGAGAATTTTTTTATTCAACAACGGCTGAAAGTATAAGCATAAAAATGTTAAGGCGGGTACTCACTAGCGAGCTGTAACTGTAATTGTTGCATGAAAATGTATGAAAACATAGTGTGTACGTTGTTCACAAACCTGCTACGAGCGGCACGAGTGCGGTTTGCAGCGAGCCGATGTTTACAACGTACTCATTTCTGATCGAGTAACGTTGCACGTAACTGTAACAGTTACTGCCATAAACATAGTGTGTACGTGGTTCACGAGCCTGCGACGAGCGACTCGCAGCGAGCCGACGATTGTTGGTTTTTGCCGCAGATCAAAGGCTGGTTACAAGGCATGGATGGTTACAGTTATAGCTCGCAAAATGAGTACGCTCGGTGAAAGCGTTCCGGTTACATTGTGAGCCGTATTTGTAAAACGTGTACACACTAGAACCTCGTTACTGTATCACGCATGTTACAGTTACGGTTCCCTAGTCAGTACCCGTCTATATATTATGTAGATCGATGCAGTCCCTTGCTCGTTAGTATTATAATTTGTTATTACATTATACGAAAAGATTGTTATACCAATACCGAATCTACAAGCGGCTGAAATGTGAACCACCTGTTCCCAATATTTTCATTGCAAAAATTAAGTTAAAAAGAAAGAAACAAATATTATCTTATATACTACTAGCTGTTGCCGGCGACTTCGTCCGCGTGGAATTTAGAAAATTTTCCCCGTTTTTGCAACATTTTTCACTGATTCTTCGCTCATATTAGTCGGAGCGTCATGTTATATAGGCAGCCTTTCTCGATAAATGTGCCTACCTACTATCCAATATAAAAACAATCTTTCAATTCGAACGAGTAGTTTCTGAGATAAGCGCGTTCAAACAAACAAACAAACTCTTCAGCTTAGTAATATTAGTATATATAGTCATTTAAAACCATTTTGTAATATTTAAATGTATCATCTTCTACATTTTAAAATGGAAATAGTATTACTAAAATGTCAGAGTCATTATCAGTATCGCTCACTATGCTTATGGTTCCATTTTAAAGTGACAGAGTACTGTGAAGTGCTTTCATAAATTAGTTTTATAAAAGCGACAATGGAATAGAAGGTTTAAAAGGTATTTTAAAATTTTATTGAAAGACTCGACCCTACATAAATTTTATAGGAATGTTGAACTTATGCTTTTTAAATAGGAATTATAGGTTAAACCTATTATGCTTTTTAAATAGGAATTATAGGTTAAAGATTTAAATATACCAGCCTTTATCCCAAGCTACTTGGGGTCGACCCGGCACGTTTTTTCTTTCCAGGCTCTCCTATTGGTCGTCATACTCTCATCAACTTCTTTTTCTTTCATGTCGTCACACACACAGTCCATCCATCTTTTCTTTGGTCTTCTTCTCCTTTTCCGACGCGGTCTCTGTGTTGGAATAAGAATACTAGTGTCATCATCCCGTCTCAGGATGCTGTAAAAGCCAGCTAAAAGATATTAGTACACAGATAACATTATCTGGGCCTAGGGGGCCAAGTCTGCTATTACAATGTGATATAATGATCAGTCACTGATTGCATAATGGCGTCAATGACGGATCATTGTTACAACATTGTAATGGCAGACTTGGGCCCTTGGTAAACACGACATAGTAGACCATAATCCCTCCCAAAGTAGAGCGAACCTGTGTCAATGTCCCACTGTTGGGCACGGGCCTATCCCTATCGAAAGGATATTTTTTTATTAGAAAATCTGTACATTATAGACTAACGATTTTAATTAATAAAATCGTGTACAACGAAATAATCAATCAATCAAAATACGTCATAGATGGTTTCATTTTTTAGTTTAGTTAAGTTCAGTTGTGCTTGTAGATTTTTATTATTATTATTATATTTTTTTTTTATATGGACTGTTCACACAGCGTCCTCTGGTCCCAAGCTAAGCTTATAATATGCTTGTGTTACGGGTACCAGAATACGAATAGAATACATATACTATTTTTTTTTGTAAATACATACTCATAATACATATAAACACCCAGACGCAGAACAAACATTTGTATGACAATTAGAAAAATTATACAAATGATTGTCCCGAGCGGGAATCGAACCCGTGACCTCTTGATCGGCAGTCCGTTACATGAACCACTCAACCACGAGGCTCGTCGAATTGGTACTATGAGATACCACGGATCACATACAGTTAAAATATCACGATTGCCTATACAAACAATGTTACAAATGATATAACTATCTGACAAAACAAAAAGTGAAAGTGACGTCATACCACGTTTCGCTACAAAAAATCTATTGCGTGAACTTTAACATTGTCGCGTATAAACCACTCTATTGTAAGATTCCCTTTCAAAAGATAAAAGATGAAAGGAAGACCTTTTGTGAAAGGTAATTCGCTTTATGAAGCGTTCATTTCACTTTCTTTACTTGTACAAATGTAGCACTGTATTCAATTGTGACAAATCGAATCACAAATGATATTATTTGGTTTGGCTGATCAATTTTATTACTTTTTGATACATTCGCTCCATGTCAAATACATTATATGAGATGTTTTATTAAACGTGCTAATCGACAGATTTAATCTCATGTATTTTGAGGCTTTTATTAACTTCGTTTGTATCTACTTATCTACATAATAACCTATGTATTTTTTAGATATGTATAAAGACAATTTTACTTTGGCAAAGAATTTTAAATAACCAATTAATCTTCAATATTGTATCAGATTGCTATCAAACATTACCAATAAGCTATTAATTATAAAATATCACGATAACTTCTCGATAAAGTGATCAATTTCACATTATCGGTTCATCGAACAGACGATGGTGACTGACGTTTCTAGAATATTCTCGTAATTTGACGTTGTCGTTCTATTTTTAAATATATTTGGTGTAAAATATTTTCTTTTAACAGTACGTTTTCTTCTGAAAAGAATGATTGAATGAATGAATGAATGATTAAGAGACATAAAAGATGAAAAAGAGAAATGTGTTTGTGTGGTAATGAAATAAAAAATATGCTACATTTTAACCTTTTACATGGGGTAGTGATTTTTGACCTAGGAGCATAAAAAATGTTGACAGATTCTGGTACCTACTCATAACGCAAACATAAAAATACAGCTCACTTTGGGACCAGAGAACGTTAAGTAAATTTACATAAATGTGAAAGTTTAGTATGTTTTTATTGGTTAAATATGTCCCTTGATTATCGTGTCCTTCAATAAGTACTCTTTCACCCTTGTTAAAACGAATGACAAAATTAATTAAATTACGTCAGCTTTAAGCTTTTAAGCTTTCAAAAAGCAAACAATACAGTGTAAAGGAGGCTTAATTTGATACATACGACACTTTGTCTGTAATCCTCTTATGAAATATTGTTTTACTGATGAGCATTCAGGATTAAGGGGATGGACATAATCAACTTATAAATAAAGATATATACTCCATAGGGTTCCCTACCAAAAGGTACAACAGGACCTTATCACTGAGACTGTGCTTTCCGTCTGTTTGTCCGTCTTTGACCAGGCTGTATTTCTGATACCTAGAGAGCTGAAAATTTCAGAATATAAATAAATAATAAATAAATATTCATGGAAATTTCACACAACGTCCTCTGGTCCTAAGCTAAGCTTATTATGCTTGTGTTATGATTACCAGAATACGAATATAATACACTACTACTTTTCTTTAGTAAATACATACATAGTAAACACACACGCAGTACAAACATTTGTCTGATAATTATAAATATCATACAAATGATTGTCCCGAGCGGGAATCGAACCCGCGACCTCATGAACGGCAGTCCGTTACATGAACCACTAGACCAAGAGACCCGTCTATTTAAATTAGTTGATGATATAACAAAAAATAATCATCATCATCATTTTCCTGCCTTTATCCCGTTATTTAGAGTCGGTAATATGTCGAGTATATTATGATAATAGCAGTATAGAACCCTTCATGTGTGTTAAACTCGTACTTGACCAGTTTTAAACCTTTACTGTATTAGGGATGATTAATTGTTGACATATTTTTTGATACTCGAGTACATACGTAAGGTTATCTGGACCTAAATTACGCTTTATAAATATACTAACTGTGGCCCGCGACTTCGTAAGCGTAGAAATTAGAAAATTTTACCCGTTTTTACAACATTTTTCTTATCATGTTCGGATGTTTGTTACTCTTTCACGCAAAAACTACTGAATAGATTTTAATGAAACTTTACAATAATGTAGCTTATACATCAGAATAACATATAGCCTTTTTGGCCCGAAAGAATGCAATGTTACAGTGGGATAATAAAAACGAAGAGATGTTTTATTCTTTTTACCGCGGAGCACAGCTAGTTATAAATAAATATAACACAAATGATTGTCCCGTGTGGGAATCGAACCCGCAACCTCATGAACGGCAATCCGTTACATGAACCACTCGACCACGAGCCCCGACAATGTAATATATTATCTACAATAATGTAAAGAACTTTATCAATATGACAATATTTATTTGTTAGTCGTACAATAAAAAGGGTACCTACAAAGAAAATAATTTGACTATCGTCGGATGTGTCACAATGATAGGATGTGACGACAAAGGTTTGACCTGACCCTGGGGATACTTTTGATCCCTACACAAGTACTTATCAAGTCAAAGATAATATGTTTTATACTTCTATACTAATATCATAAAACTGAAGAGTTTGTTTATTTGAAAGCGCTAATCTCAGTAACCGCTGGACCGATTTGAATAATTCTTTCAGTGTTGTATAGTACATATATCAAAGAAGGCTATAGGCTATATAACATCACGCTGCGACCAATAGAAGCGAAGCATCGGTGAAAAATGTTGCAAAAACGGGAAAAACTTTCTAAGTTCCACGCGTACGAAGTCGCAGGCAACAGCTAGTAAGAAAATATAGTGATAGTAACAGACTGCTGCTAACAAAGTTGTGGGTTCGATTCCCGCAGAATACAACTTATTTGTGTGTTTATGTCACACACACACGCAGATTTTACCAAACAGTGGATTTTTACTCAATGCTAAGGGCATGTAAATTTAGCCTGGCTAAATCGTACTTCTTAATAATAATGGTTCATGTGACGTATAGCCTGAATCATAGACACACATAGATACATATTTCCTGGTTTATTATCAAGTTTTCATATCTCACATATGTTTTCTGCTTGCAATATCTGCTGACTTTTATAGCACCGTGGAGAGTAAATGGGGTGGTGACGCTTGTGTCATTAACCCAGTCAGTTATGTAATTAAATTGTAAATCATTATTTTTGTCCAGGTACGGCAGTCCTCATCATTCAAGATCACAGTCAGTGAAGGCAGCTCGGTCGAGGACTGGCGAGAGACAGCTGCTTGGTCTACCTCAGCAGAGAGCTAGGGTAGCGTCCATGCCCAACACGGGAGTCGAAGAGGAATACTACAGACTTAGACATTTTAGTATAACTGGTTAGTTACGAGGGCTTCAATTCTGCTTGCACAGCTAAACCAAAGTATGAATTCAGTCAATTTCGTTTCTTCAAAAACTAAACTACACCTAAGTACTTAATATTGACAGGCCTCGTGGTCGACTGGTTACGGACTGCGGTTTAGAAAGAAAAAGAAAGAAAGAAAATGTTTTTATTACTGCCTAATCAATTTACATAATCAAGTATTACATTAAAGAAAATAAACATTAAGTTTACAACTTAAATCTATATTGATAGCGGCAGCAAATAGGCTCCCATTTCAGCATGTGCCAGGTCACAAGGACCTGACGCTGATTTTCGAATGGGGCCTTCGAGTGGTGACACGGACACTCATTAGCCATATATCACAGTGAATACAATGTTAAGCTTCATTTGTGAAATAAAATATTTTTTACACAAAATGTATCTAGGTACTTATATAATAGGTATAGGTATAGAAAAAAAAAATTTAAAGGTAACTAGTTAAGAAAGAAAATACAACAATAACTAGGAATTCTGTACAAAAAAAATCGTTAAACTATCTATTTATTTACACGACCCTGATAAAATTATACTAAAACATGATAAAGTGGTTTTAGATAGCTATAAATAGAGTGGACTCAGGACTGCAAACAACTAGCGTTGGAATAAACACCAAATAACAAAAACAAACAACAAATGGAAAAATGGAAAGATTAAAACAAATTAGGTACTTATATGTAATAGGTAATCGTTAACATATTATAATTGGTTATTGATATAGTCTACATTATTACCAATATGTACTAATATGATACTAGTACCAACAAAGTTATTATAGCAAAACAAGAACACGGATATACTCGTAATAGTATCGAAACAGGATTTATTAGAATTACATAGATATAGGTACGAAGACTTTGCCAATATCTCCCATACTACGTATGCGATTAATTTCGCGTTTACGAGCCGCGGGTTCGATTCCCGCTCGGGACAATCATTTGTGATGTTTATAAGTCATACAAATGTTTGTACTGCGTCTGGGTGTTTACTTTGTAATATAACTTATTTACAAAAAAAAATTGTATATGACGGAGCGCCAATTAAAATAAATAAATATAAACGTATAATTCATTAACGTACGGTAAAGAATTGTAGAAAAGCCCTAACACGTGTTTTCCCTACCTTGTGTTTTACGTTCCCCACCTCGCAGTGACTATAAAAGCGATACAGCCACAGAGCTAACAATCAGTATCGTTTGAGACGTTAGACAGGGCGAATCTCTGCTGCCCGTCTAGATTGCTCACTCACAGTAGTGATAGAGTTTATACCAGTCATAATCGCGAGTGTATAATTATAAAGTGTGTATTTGTGAGAAAGTGTAAAGTGACGATAGAAAGGTGATCTTTTGTGTGAACACCATTATCTTGGTGGTAGAGGCGCAGGTTATAGGGGATTTGGTTGGAGACCTGCTCTGGAACCCTTTATGTGTGAAAGAGAATGTCAGATTGATGTATGAACATCTGAAAGACAGTGTCTACAATGTGTAGACTGATTATAAAACCATAGTAATTCAATTCTCTACTACGTTACCCCGACATATATGTAGTATATCCGTATTCTGGTACCCATAACACAAGCATATAAGCTTAGCTTGGGACCAGAGGACTTTGTGTGAAATGTCCACAATTTTTAGTTTATATACTCGTATATTTGTATTTCTGTATTTGATTCGTAAATAACCGTTTTCTGTTAGTTATGCAAAAAAAACCACAAATATATTAAATTATAGTGGAAAAAGTGATCACCGCAAGCGGGACTTGAACCCACGACCTTGGAATACCGTTCACTTTTTCTACTATAGTTTAATTTATTAAGTAAAAAGCATAGCAAGGCAATTGCAAAATTAATAAATTACTTTGAACCACAAATAACTAAAAAATGAGTCAATTACGAGTTAGACCCGCTCGCAAAAGGTTCTGTACCGTTACTATCATAATATATCCATCAATTTGTCGACCCCAAAAACAAAGATAAGGGAAGAATGACGATGATGAGTATTTTTTGTTGTAGCATCAACTGATATACATAAATTGTGAAATTTTCACCTCTCTATCTATCACCGTTACAGAGATACAGCCTGATGACATACGGGTGGACGGACAGGAAGTCTCAGTATTAGGGTCCTGTTTTTCTTTTTGATATGGAACGAATAAATGTAAGGACCTGTTATAAGCACATAATTTTCTCAAAAAAACTATGTCTAGTTGATTAAATGATTTTTTGTTTCATTTCATTTCATTAGCCCTGGCTATATAGAAACAAATGATAGATCAACATTTACATAGGTACCTGGACCTTATCGGTATCTTTGCTTCATTTCAATTCAGTCCTGTAGTCACTTTTCACTCCATAATACATAGTTCAAAGGGTTTAAAACAAACACACATTAACTATTCTCATTTATATACAAAAACTTGATAGAGACTTTACAAAGACGACTAGAAGCTTAACTTTAACAAGACTGAGGCAACATTAACCAGAATATATTTAAGATGGTTGTCCAGATAAAAGGCTTTTAGAGTAGGCTTTGATGATTACTAGTCGTTAGAATTAACTCAAATACATTAAACTCGGTATAATACCGTCACGCCTTTTCCCCACGTGGACAGGCAGAGATCTCTATCTGCTACTGTTTTAATACACTTCCAAAAAAAGTTTTTTTTTGCCTTTTTCTCAGTCTATATCCTGAGCGATGAATGGAGTTGTTCGCGATTTCGTGTGCGAGGAATTTGGAATTTTTATTTATTTATGGGAGACCCAACAGCAAACATATAAAGAATGAACAACTTTTTCAATAAACATTTTACCAATAGGGATGTTGACTATTTTTTTTTGCCACTGGTCCGATTTGAAAAATTATTTCAGTGTTGGATAGTACCTTTATCGAGGAAGGCTATATGCTATATAACATCACGCTGCGACCAATAGGAGCCAAACAGTAATAAAAATGTTGTAAAAATGGGGAAAATTTTTTAAACTCCACACGTACGAAGTCACAGGTAACAGCTGGTATATAAATAACCTCATTATTATAATGATTCTATGTAGGCAGAATGACTCTGCCGTTATCCGACAACCAACTAATGTAACCAATACATCAGGCGCTACGTTTACCAGAGAATTACAAACAAAATACATTTATCGGATTTATGTTGAACGTTATGTTAATGTGCTTAATTAATATTATGCGTTTTATCTTTACTTTTAGTTGGTTTTTATTGCCAACTAGTTAAAACGCAACACTAAGCTGTAATAAATAAATAAATTTTCATGTAAATTTCACACAAGGTCCTCTGGTCCCAAGCTAAGCTTACATGCTTGTGTTATAGATACCAGAATACGGATATACTACTTTTTTTTGTAAATACATACATAAAACATACATAGGAACACCCAGACGCAGTACACACATTTGAATGACAATTATAAGCATCATACAAATAATTGTTCCGTAAGGGTATCGAACCCGCGACCTCGTGAACGGCAGTCCGTTTCATAAAACACTTGACAACGAGACTCGTCAAATGCTTTTGTTAAAGAGAATAAAAATTATACAACCCGGTATATAGAACGAATCTTGAGCGCTCGGCCGCTCGGTCGCGCCCGGCACGAATCTTGAGCGCTCGGTGGTAGAGTGGGAATCGCTTTGCGCATCGTATACTTCAATGCAAAAAAATGGGGATGATTTACTTTATTATAATTATGTTCCGAAATTTCTTTTTTTTACATAATACATGTTGATGATTGACTACGTAGCGTACGTAAGCGGTAATACTTGTGTAATTGTCTATTATTTATATCATTTTAGGGATAATAACTGTTTCTAATTAAGAGTAAATAAATATTTACGGACATTTCACACAACGTCCGTTGGTTCCAAACTAAGCGTAGTGATACTTGTGATATGGATACCAGATTACGGATATATTACATATACTACTTTTTTTTTGTAAATATATACTTATAATAGATAGAAAACACCCAGACGCAGTACAAATATCTGTGTTCATAACACAAATAGTTGTCTTGTGCGGGAATCGAACCCGTGATCTCGCAATCGTAAGTCGGCTACATAGCCACTACGCTACGAGGCCCGTCAATAATAAAAAAAAGCTTCAGTTAAAAAATTTATATGTATCAATTTAATTGTCCTGAAGTGTACTCGTAGTCTTAAGGAAAGTGCATCTAGCATAGAGCACGAATCACGAGTGGCAGATATGACGCGACGCGCAGCAGGCCAATCACATACGATGATTTGATTTAACCGCTCCCGCGCTTCACCTCCTACCTCCAAACAGACCCAATAATTCACTTCTGCGCAGGTGAAGTGAATTATACCAGCGCTCAAGATTCGTGCCGATACCTATACGTACCAACAATACACCAACGTAAGGAAGAAAATGGACTTGCCATCTTGAGTAAAATTTTGTTAAAAAACTTTGCCTACGTGAATAAATGCTTTTTATTACATTTTTATTTAATTTTCTTTCATTCCATATAACGGAATAAGGACAAGAGAATGAAATGAAATTAAATTAAATGATTTATTTGCAGAATATGGGTTTACAATATAATATGGTGGTCAGGTTACTGTTACGGTAGTGTCATACTCAACCGTTTCCGGTATGCAAAAAAACAAAACTCGATCAATGAGCTTACTAGAATGATCATGAAGAGTATTTGTTGTTGTAGCATCAACATACATGTGAAATTTTCAGCACTCTAGCTATCACCGTTACAGAGATAACGGACCACAATTAGTTACGAAATATATAGACACACACACACGTGTACCTAATGTTTGGTCCAGGTAAAGGCGTCATTAATCGTGGTGACTCTCTGAGATCCAGAAGGTCTCGCTCCAATACTTCAGTAGCTTCAAGTGCTTCCAGTACAGAAGCAGTCACCAGGGCATCAGCACCATGCTCTCTGGCGTCATCCAGGTAAAAGTTAATATGTTGACTGGCATTTAGTAATAAATTTTTTTCACATGTCTTTTGATTCCAAATTAGTATAATAATATTGTTACAACACTATATCGCAGAATAAATACTACTACACAAACGAAACGACGGCGACGTGCCTCATGGTCGAGTGGTTCATGTAACGGACTGCAGTTCACGAGGTTGCAGGTTCGATTCCCGCACGGAACAATGATTTGTGTGGTGTTTACAACTGTCATACAGAATATTTGTACTGCGTCTGCTGACTGTTCTAGTTAATTACAAAAAAGTAGTTTAGGTATTCTATCCGTATTCTGGCACTCATAACAGAAGCATAAAAGCTTAACTTGGGTCCAGAGGACGTTGTGTGAAATGTCCATGAATATTAAAGTTTCGAGTTTTCTACTTTCACAGAGGAAGTTATCTACTGTCATAGCTGGTTCTAACAACATTCTGTATGAGGACATGAAGATAATTGTATTCTTAATCCGTGACAACAGGGATACAAGCAATATGTATTCTATTACTTTGGTGTTTTTTTATCGACTTTTGCCTTAACCAAAATATTTTTCAACAGGGATTCATCAGCGGGACTAAGTGCTTATCGAGTATTGGTGCTGGGTGCCTCCGGGGTCGGCAAGTCGAGCCTGGTGGGACAGTTCATGACGTCAGAATATTTACATGCTTACGACACTAGTATCGGTATATTAACAATGTTTGTTTTAAATCTAAATAAATGCACATCTATTTCTTCTTTTTAATTAGTTCTTTTATATCTTATAACTTTGGCAAAAACGCGTAACACCATAAAATACAAAATGAGCTAAAAAATTCTAACCTGAACAAAAACGTCCCACTTGACTTAAGTGTATGTATATTCAATAGCAATGTCAATCATGCTTCGATTACTACAGCAAGTCACATTTATTTTGATAGATGGCACTATTCTTTCTAAATCGCACTATTATTTCAGTTACAGCAAAAATGTAAACAAAATTAATTTCCGCTTTTGTAAAACATCGCTCTCTTAATATCAAATATTTTCTTAATAAAGTAAAGCAAAGCTATTAGAATTTAACAATGATAGGAAAATCCATGGCTTTGACTTGATTGATTCTTGAAATAAAACATTACCAGATTGGGCAAATGAAAATTCACAAGTAAAATTGTTTTAATTACCTTAAAAGTTTAAGTATATTATTATTTTTGAATTCTTTTATTGAGAAATAAATACTTGGAAGAACTGTAAGTATGTAGGTACTTAATACAGCCTTTGTACCGATAAAACAGGAAGCGGGAATAAGGTAGCGGTTTCTTGAGAAATTCCAGGTCAAGGATTTTGTATAAAAGAGTATTCTTATACAATACTTAAACCTCTTCTATTTTATTGTCCTTCTCATAAGGACAGAATCAGCAATGTATTTTACGTTCAGTTCAATTTTTAATCAAAAATTTGGCTATTTGCGGTATTTATTTGTAAGAGCTCTTTCGAATTATCTGACTCAAGTGGGTAGCGTTTGGACACTTTGGGAACTTCCCAACATAAATTGTATAGTCTTTGAATCTAAAGCCTTGGTTTTCGTGTCTTCTCAGACCATAATACATCTTTCTCTTGAACGCAGTTAGAAGGGTACTTGTGCGATTATATCACGCTTTCCTAGCTTTTTGTTTTTATCTTAGAGTTTCCATCACTCACAGAGTACTGACTCTCTTAAGGTCGCAACAGGAGGATATAGGATATCAATGTCTTTTCCATGGAAATATGTTCTTTTCTTTCAGACGATGAATCTGGTGAGAGATCAGTGTGCGTACTTCTTGCTGGTGAGGAATCGGAGATTACTTTCATGGATGCGCCACCAGATAACCTTATTGTAAGTTCTAATTTTTGTTTCTTTTGCCAGATCTATCTGAGTAGGTAAAAATTTTGTACTAATCGTAAGTACCTATGTATTTTCTCTCTTTCCCAACCTATAGATACTCCACTGTTAAGAACTGTCTTTGCAATGGAAACGTATTTGATCTGCTTTATCACGCTGATCACACGGATTTATTTATAATTATGTTCTGTCACAAATAATAAATAAAATCGATATAGAAATTATCAATCCATCAGACTTTCTCTGTCCACTGTTGGATATAGACATACCTAGAACATAGAACGCCACAACGAGCGGTTTTGTGCTGCCTGCACCCAATGGCTCCCCGCGATCTTAACGTTATCGTCGTTGCACCTTGTCGGAGGCTGCCCTTAATAATACTTGCTTAGATTATTACTGACTCTTTTAAAGGAATTGTGAGACAAAATACAGATATCTATGCATATCTTACTTAAAACCATTATACGCATTGGATGAAAAGAGATAATGTTTATAGTCCGAAGGTTGTGCGCATGGGTACTGCGTGGTATATTCGACAGCAGACCGCAGCAGCTTCAAGGAGGCTGAAAGACGGCTGCAGATTCTGTGGGCTGCTGGCCATACCTCCAGGAGAGCTGTGATTCTGGTCGGGAACAAAGCTGACTTGGCCAGGTCCAGGGCCGTGCCTACTGATGGTAAGCTTTTATACTGACTGAACACGTGCGCGGGAAACGAATTTGTTCCAAAATAACTAAGAATAATATAATAAATTAGCTGTTACCCGCGACTCCGTACGCGTGGAATTTAAAAATTTTTCCCCGTTTTTGCAACATCTTTCAGTACTGCTTCGCTCCTATAAGTCGCAGCATGATGTTATATAGCCTATAACCTGCCTCGATAAATGTACTATCCAACACTGAAAGAATTTTTCAAATCGGGCCAGTGGTTCCTGACATTAGGGCGTTCAAACAAACAAACAAACAAACTCTTCGGTTAAAGCCGAAGAGTTTGTTTGTTTGTTTCTTTGTAATAATCTTTGTTTCTTACTAATAATATTATAAATAATATTATAAATAATATTATTAGTATAGATAAATAAATATTCATGGACAACGTCCTCTGGTCCCAAGTTAAGCTTGTGCCTTGCTTGTGCTTGTGTTATGTGTACCAGAATACGGATAGAATACATATTATACTACTTTTCTTTTATAAATACATACTAAACTTATAATACATAGAAACATCCAGACGCAGTACAAACATTTGTATGACAATTAGAAAAATCACACAAATGATTGTCCCGAGCGGGAATCGAATCCGCGACCTCGTGATCGGCAGTCCGTTACATGAACCACTCAACCACGAGGCTCGTCGATAGAATAGATATAAAAACCGTTTCAAGCTACATAAAAAATATTAAAACGTAATATTTGAGTTTTTCATTATCAAATATGAAATTACTGAAAATAATAATTAAATTGTAACATTTAGTCAGCACAAAGTTTGATTGAGTTTATTTGTTGTGAACTTTTCACGGTACGCACATATTATTATTATATCACATAGTATTTGAAACTGAAACGTTCTGTTTTGAGGAAACTTTTTGTGTAAATATGTTCCGTTAGGTTTCCCTGTTTTTGTAATAATACTAGTAAAAGTTCATACTAAAATATAGAAAATCAATCGAGCATTTATTAGGTGCAATAAATCGTTTTAGTTTATAAACTCGGTTTAAACACACAAAATGAAAATTAAGAACTGATTATGAACATAAAGTCAATTCTGGTTGCGTAACTAAACTAAAATATAAATATTGACAGTGAGGCCGATTCTGCCAGATCAAAAATATTACCTAACTAACTTTTAAATAAAAACAACTATATGTAGGTATCTTGATTTATCCGCAATTTCGAACACGTTAAAATTAATTAAAATGTTTAGTCTATAATACACAGTTTTTATAACAAGAAAGATCAGTTAACATTACTGAACTGCGTTACTGACACTATGAATTTTCATTTTTAGTTAAGTTTCGTTGTGTGCGTAGAATAGAAATAAAATTAGAAGAATTATCCCGATTCCAATGTCTTGACTCGATAACAAATATTAGAAATGGATTGTGGCGTTATCTGGAGATATTAAAAATATTAAATTAGGTGTTTGCAAAGAAACCAAATAAAATTAAATTAAATGAAACATGTGACCAGAAAACTGGGCTTTTATTTTGCGCAACGGATTGGCATTGCCATCCAACGTGGCAATGCTGCCAGCGCGTTCTGGGCACTTTACCAGTTGGGGACGACGCGGAGGAATATTTTGACGCATAATTTATTTTATTCTTTTTGTTTTCTTTTATATTATTAGTTTTGTAGATAATATTTGTCATTTTTTTTTTAAATAAATATACCTGGTATTTCCATAATTCTGAATTCGGTGGAATTTATGCTGCTCTGAATGTTTGTTTTATATTAATTATATTTCTGTCATTCCTTTCAAAATAAAGTATTATTGTTGATTAAAACCAGATCTCCTAATTACGTTCGTTAGAGGTTAAATTAATATTTTTAATTAACTTTTGTGAATGTTTTCTGTACCTTAGCAATTAGTGAGCATAATGGAATTACAACAAATAATTTGTAAAGCTTCTAAAGGTAAAATGATTTAGTTTTAATTGAAGAATTAATGTGATGTTATTGTTAAGAAATGTTACATTATTTATTCAATTTAGTGAGTAAATTCGTAGACATTTTAATACAACGGTCTCTGGTCCTAAATTAAGCGTATAATTAATATAGAATTCTGTGAATAACAGATAAGTATATTAGGTATTATGTGGCTATGTGGGAATATAGGTACATTCGAATGGAACACATACATAGGCAACACAATTATTTGTGTTCGTATTATAAATACTTCATGTCCTCTTCGAGAATCTAACCTCGAAAACTCAAGTCGGTTGCGCTACTGACATTTTCCTGATATCCTCAAATCCAAAGCGTATTTTAGGTACTAGTCTCCCACAATACACACTAGTGTAAACTTTATTCTTTTGTACATGTACAGTACCATTATTATGTAGTATTGCGGTGAGAAAATAAATAATTATTTTATCTTATTTTAAAGCTTTCCTTTAAAATTTCTTTTTTTTAATTTTTTAATGTTTTCATTAAATTTTTACTTAAATAAATATTATAATTACAGAGGGTAAACACATGGCGACATCATACGAGTGCAAGTTCATAGAGACGTCAGTAGGAATCAATCACAACGTGGACGAACTACTCGTCGGTCTACTTACACAGATCAGACTTAAACAACAACACGCTGAGAGAGTCAAGTGAGTTGCTTACATAGTTTTTTAGCACATTCAAGTTATCTTAGAAAAATAGGTTAAATAAACAATAGCGCTTATAATGTTTGTGTACAAAAAAATGATACGTTCCCTCAATTCGGAGGCCACACTCAAGAGGGTCAAGAGACCTGCCGCGCTGAATGTGGCGGATGGCTTCTTCCCAAGTGTTTTGGGAGAAGCCACGATTACGCGATATGGGATCTTCCGGGTAGAGCCGTGACGTGATGACTTAATCCGGTTAGGAGTATTTACCGGATCGAGTCACATACTATGACCCAGCTAAGACGAGAAGACGAAGAAAATCCATATTCCGAGTCCAATGTTTGTCAAAGTTTTCTTTTGAATCAGAAAGCGCACGGGGTCCCGCAAGACTCGGGGTCGTGCGCGCTCTCCTCTGGAGAGTGCTCCCCCCGCTCCACCCGCGCCCCCTCCCCCCACCACGTCAGCTGCCTCCACGCCGAGGAAACGTACCAGACTGTCCGCCAGCGTCAAAGTAAGATTAACTATACTATTTTATAATTTTAACTTTCAATGAGAGCAATATAACTTGCCTAAGAATGCAATGACATGACTCGTCTGTTGCTGGAATTATTGCGATATTATGACTCGTTTGGGGCAGCAATCGCATATCTTCTCCATGCGCCAAACGCGTGACTTGTCCATATGCCAAATGTTGCTAAAATGCTTGATGCAGTATTTGTCTCACCTGAGCAAAATATATAACTAACTCGAGACGTCAAATGTAAGATCCGCCAGATAGACTATGGACTGATTACCTGATACCGACTGATCCGAGATGTATGACTTATGTACTTCAATTGTATGAAATAGGACGAGTGGTTAAGTATGAATAGACTTATACATAGCATTTATTTGATCACTTCCAGGTCCGTGGTCTCCTAGGTCGCGTATGGGCGCGTGATTCCAAGTCTAAGTCATGTGAGAACCTGCATGTTCTCTAGCACTCGGCCGCCGAGCCCGTCGCTTGCTTCCCATTCTTCGACTGCGCTGCTAACTACCCGTAAGCAGACAGTCGTGATGTTACATACAATGACTGCGTTTGACATGTTTAAAACAACATACATAGTGCAATAACGCATTTTCATGAACATAAACAAAATCAATAAGTCGGTACTTATTAAAGGTTATCCAACTGCTCCAAGGATAGTGCGTATCGTAATAAATAAATAAAATTTTGTAGACATACGAAAACCCATGATTCTTTGTCAGAAAATGGAAACCTCAAATTTTTATTTCACTACATGCATTGTTAAGCGAAACGTGTGTAAAGTAAAATAAAACAAAGTATTTTATTACACAACACGGCAGTACTTTGTTAATTTAAAAAAATGTTGACAAACGCAGTCATTTCATATACCTATAAAACTCCATTAGTGACCCCACGACTTCCTACGTAGCAAATTCCGAAATTAAACGTATCAAATAGTGTTTAGAAATGTCGCCAGATGGCGTTACTAATTTATAACATCGCCATCTCTGGATAATGCATCGAATTTAGTATAATGAAATCTATGTAATATTAGCGGCACTGCAAATGTAGTACATTTTAAATTTATATCTGCTAGAGTGAAAGTAAATGGAGCCTATATGTAGAGGGCGTTATCTTGGCCTTCTCAATTTACATTGTTTATTACTTTGCAAGGCAAAGAACTATAGGGTTAGTTATATAGTTATTGATTTGTCCTGATATTTGTAATTACTGACACCATACGCGCACATGTACAAAGTAGAAAGAAAACTTTAAGTTTGTCTAAGATTAAATAAGATTAAAACACTAGGTTACAAACAATTTTTGCATTAGTTTTTGATCAAAGCTGACGCCATCCACTAAGTACGATAGTTGCCCATTTCATTCAAAACAGATATAATTTTATAAATTCAAAACAGTTGTTTTGCAGTGCCAGCTAACATTTTATTGAACTTTTTTTATGAATTAATCTCTAAAAATCAGTCCTATTAAATTTTAATAAAACAACGTTTGCTACGTATTTGAAAACTGGGTAGGTATTTACATAAGGAAAGCAGACGGATCGGCGATAAAAATCTATTAATTTCATGAAATATGATGTTTTGTAAAATGCATTATTGGTGGACTGAAATAAAATACGGTAGTGAAAATGTTTCTGTATGTGTACACAGTTTATGTTATTTTTAATAGTTAACCTACGATAGATGGCGTGAAATTATATTAAAATTAAATCGGCAAAGGAGTAAGCTCTATCCATCACCTTATTCAAATATTTACAAGTAGCATTGTCTTGTTTTTGTTTTATAAACACTTTATTTTTTATGATCTATGGATTCGTGTTTTAGTTATATCAAATATTAAGAAATAGGTAAACGAAACGAACGAAAACACAAATCAAAAAAGAGCTAATTGCCGTCTGAAATCAACGCTATCTATCGCAGTGTGACTAATTAAAATGATTGATAGAAAAGTTTTCTAGAATTTTTCGATAAAAAATACGGGAGTGAATTTAAATCAAAAGTTAAAGAACGGTATTATTCAACGTAGTAGGATTAGGAGCGAAGCTTATTTAAAGTATTAAATAACGAATGATTAGATTTAAAAATATATATGTGATCCCCGTGTGTAATTTAATATTTGTACCTACTCCAAATTAGATGTATTTCATAATTCAATGTGATTTTGAATTATAAAAAAATGTGTGTTAAATATGGTAAGATACTAAAATGGCGGATAAATCATAGTAATAATACGAAATTGTTCATTATTAAAGCTTTTCTTTAGCTATTTTAGATTTGAATGTTTCTTAAAATAATATTTGCTGTTTAATTAATTAGAAACTTAATTATTGCGACTGTAATAAATAATATATCAAAGTTTATAATAATTAAAAAAATTTAACACAATTTATTATATTTTTGCATTCCTAAATTCCATTCAAATTTTACAATTTCATATCTGTACGTTTGTTTCAAAAATCATTAAGCTTAAATTATTTTAAAATTAAATAAAAATCTTTTTAATTTACATATATGATAGCCATATGAATAGCTATATATGTATATTTATTACTTATTGTAACTTGTTAAGTATTTTTGCTTTTACAATATATATGAAAATAAATATTTAGTAATTACAGCTAAAATTTTGAATTGTTCGCAGTTATATTTATAGCAAGATGCTAGATGTAGCATATTTTTATTTCTATATATAGTTTTCACAAATTAGTTAAAGACAACTAAACAAAAGGCTGGTTTAAATTCAGCTATGTAGCTTTTTAACCGATTTACTAAATATTAAAGAGAAATTTAAGAGAAAGAATAAATCCATCCAAAATATTTGATATCATTAATTTATACTAAGTTTCTTGAAATATCATATGCATTAGAACAGTATTATTTATTTATATACGCACATTTGCTTATCCTTAGAGAGATTATAACTTAGAACATTTAGACAAGATATTTTTTGTTTGATAATAGCTAGCAAATATTTTATTTAGAGTTCCAATTATGAGAAGATGTACTAGCCAAAGCATTGGATTAAAATCAAAAAATTGTCGGTCTGAATATTGCTAAACATAAACTGCCATAAGTCTGAAGTACCTAGTTGTTGAGTTTTATAATGATGCATTTGAAAGCATATTAGCAATTTTAGGAAACATCTTACGTTACGTCATGTCTAAATGTTCCAAATTTTAGATTTAGCAAAAAATTGTTTTAGAACTGATCGTTTCAATTTGAGTGCCTGATGTTCGGAACGACATAATTATTTGATCCCTCCGATAAACCCATTTGCCTTATTTAATTAGTGTGGTGTTCATTTTATAGAGGACGCGAGCTACGAATGTTTACATAACATTATATATTAGTAGTAAATAATGAATTATTAGTAGTTAAACGTAACATACATGTATTTATCTTCTCTACTCGATGTTAACATGTAATTCAGTATTGTAAATTTAGTCATTTTAGTAGGAGTCATTGAATCGACTTTTATAATGCATTTACCAAATGAGTTGATTCAATAACTCAAATAAATGGACGTATTTTAAAGGGTCCTGTTTACTAATTAATACGTATATATATATTAATCCCAGGGTCCAATTAAAACACCAATTTCGCCTCACCCTTGGACTATCCTGGCTCATCATCCTAAACCTAGAACCTAGCTATCTAGAGTTAGCCCAACGGAATAATCAATGTGAAAAATCTTATCACAATTTTTTGGTACTGAGAGCTTCTTGTACCATAAAACACCTAGCGACATCTGTTGGAGACCAAGTATGCAATTTATTTGGTCGATGGATGTTTCAGAGTGACGGCTAGATTTTTTACATTAATTGTATCATTTCCTTGGCTTGACTATAGTTTATCAGCAGTAGAATTTAGTTATCATTAGATACTTAGAATATTATGATTATAGTATCTACTCTTATCCTGAGTAGATAAATGTAAGATCATTAAATGAATTAACATTTTGATACACAACGAATTTTTTTAACAAATAACTCTACATGTTTTTGTATGATTGAGTTTGCAGATATACATTGAGGAAACATATTTGAAAAATACTAGAAATTCAAATAAGCAATATTGTAAGGGGTCGTGCACAAGTTATGTAAACTAAATATAATTTTAATACCTACCCTCGTAATAGCCATTAATGGCAGACCCTCTTTCTCGAAGGCTACGTAGCCTATACCTAAAAGATAGATGGGTTAATTTAATTGACAAGATTTGTAATGAAATGAAATGAAAATAAAATGAAATGAAAAATTTTTTTCATTTAATCAAGTAGACACAATTTTTCAGAAAAACTATGTGCTTATGACATGTCCGATTTTTTTTCCCTGCCACCGGTTCAGGGCGCAATCTGCTGAGAAGAACCGGCGAAAGAAACTCAGCAGAGCTTTAATTCAAATCAATATTTTTTAAATTAAATGTCAATTATACTTACAATGCTAATAAAATTTTACAATATAGAATATGTATTGCTCCAGAGCAACCTACTCCCAACCTTAATCATCTTTAATATAATCAGAAATTTTATAATACGCCTTTTTACATAATTTAGATTTAATGATTTTTTTAAATTTAGAATTATTAAATTCTTTTACATCAATAGGGAGTTTATTATAAAATCGTATACAATGACCCATGAAAGAGTTACATATTTTATGGAGACGGGTTACATGCATTACAAGATTGTGTTTATGCCTGTGTATGGGCTTATGTATTGTCCTGTCACATCGCATCTTTAAACCTAATATTTTTATGTTTTAATAATATTTCTGAAACTAAATAATATCCAGGGAACAGACAATAAACTATCATGAATTAGATAAAATAACATTTGCCATAAATTCATTTAGAAGTAAGCTATTTTATGTTACCAATTCAAGAGCTTATAGCAATGGTATATGGTAACTTCTTTATATATTTACATGAAATTCAACCAATGAATCATATCAGACAATTGCAGTCCACTGCTGGCCATGGGCCTCTCCCAATACGCAGATCTGTCAAGATGACGATGTAGTCTAACAGGAGTTAGAACAAACATTTTCATGTAGTTATCTAAACTCATTTGATTTAACGCATATTTATATCTTTATTCACTTCATGAATATTGCGAAGTAAGAATCAAACCCAAACTCTATTCAGAAATTACTGCACTACAAGAGCGGTCATAAAACATATAATTTAATTGCCATCAGTCCTTAGTTTGTATTCAATCATTAATTCAACTAACGTTACAATGGTTGCAGTTAATCAAAATTTAATTTCAACATTACTAGCTTAAATACAAAGGAGCTAATAAAGCTGAACAATTAAGTAGTATATAAACATAAATAATAACTATAAAAGATAATAAATACTAAATCTACTGCTGTCTCCTTTCCTGCCTTGCTTGCTGTTTGAAGTGTTCATACTTATGAAAGTGACATCAACCGTCACTTCTAAGTAAGCGACGTACGGTGACTAAATATAATATTTTATCTGTATACATTAAACTGATTTTCTGAAACTATGATTTGAATATTGAACAATCTAAATAAACTTTTTTACCTTAATTAGACAACTTTTACTATAAGTTGAAATAACCATTGAAAAAAGGAAAAGCAAAGATGTCAAAAGTAGTGAAGTCATAGAATAGTCTAAGTAGACACGTAATATAATAAAATTAAATTGAAATCAAATAATATGTTAAGACGATACCAAAATAGCTTCGTGCATTTTTCTATGTACGAAGTTTTCATTGTTTCTTTAGATTGAATGGCTAGAGCTCTAATTTTTAAGTATATGTTTTTTCAATATATGATCTAGGATCGCATCAACTCAGAAACGCGATTGAAAAAAGTTTTCTCGATAGAAAATCTTGGCGAAACAACCTCTCAAATTTTTTATTTTTTTCATTTGTCGGTCTATTATCGCGTAGTAACTAATGAAATAACTTTAAAAACATAAGTAACTATTATATATAGAAACACGTAAATCAGAATTAAAATATATTTAGTAGATTTTGAGTAAATAGGAAAAGTATCCCTAATTCTTCATTTTCTGTGCCTACTGGCTGTGTTAATATGTACGTGTCGGCGATGATATACGATAATATTGATGTAGGCCCTTAATACGAAATGCCTACTTAAAACAAATATTTGAATGTTTAATAAATCTAATTGTGGTGGAAAAAGTGATCACCGCCAAGCGGGACTTGAACCCACGACCTCGGATTACCGTTCCGTAGCTCTGCCAACTGTGCTCATTGAGGTCGTGCTAACAGTAACCACCACTACAATCGTCACTCGATTGAGTTAACATCGCATTTTGACGTACAACGCCATCTATCGAGAATGTTTTGCAAGTCCCGCTTGCGGTGATCACTTTTTCTACCACAATTTGATTTATGAAGTAAAAGCATAGCAAGTCAATTGCAAAATTAATAAATTACTTTACTTAAATATTTGAATAACTTATTGTCAAACAGTTGTTTAACTAATACGAGTATATCCAATTATAACCATTTTACGGAACCGGACACGTTGCCAAAATTAAAACTACATTTTATAGCAAAACATATTCGTTAAAATTTTTAAAAGTGCTTTCGTGAACGAAAGTGAAAGTGAACTATAAGCTTTGCAATAGTACAGATAAAATATAAATATTTAGTATAAATCCGTTGTAGATCGAATTAACCTAAGTCTAAGTTCACGCCTAATTATAATAATCCCATTGGACCACGTTAAGCAATATATCTATATATTTGATAGGCCCATAGTTTCATAGATATTGGTAGGCGTAGCTTACTGTAGAATTTCATATATTTGTGAAATATTATGATATATAGCGTTGATGTCTCTATGTGAATATGACATTTTATGTGTGTTTTAATACTTCAAGTTTTATATGTATTTATGTAACTTGTAAACTAGATGTCGTTGTTCTGGTATTTTAAAAATAAATAATTTTCTGTTATAATTTTTAAAAGAGTCATTTGTAAAATTTATTTATTAGTCATTTAAAAGTTATTTGTAAATTTAAAGTAAATATTTGTAAAAGTAAAATAATAAATTACCTACATTATTTTTATCATACCAGAGTAATTATTATTAATAATAACAATAATTTTAATGGCATAATATTTAATCACACGAATTCATGTCTACCGATAGTATTAACTGTCTTTGCAAGGTAAGAAAAAGTTTTGAAAAGATAATAATATGTACAATTTACAAAAAATATTATTCTTTTGTCTATTTGCAAGAACGACATAAACTAACATAAACATAACTTACTTATAAGTTTAAAAAAAACTTCCTGGACATTATATACGTTGCTCTGGTCCCAAACTAAGCTTCTTTGCTTCTCTTATGGATGTTAGATTGATCTAACAATAACTACGTACGTACATACATACGTACATGTACGTATGTACATACGTTTCATAACTTTTAACATGAAATTTTCGAGTTACATTACCTTTTTGCTGGCTTAGTTGTCGTAACTCGGGTACACACCTACCTTTAGACACAATTTGAATCTTTTCACTGAATGACAATTGTGAGAACTTATTATTTTTAATTTTTAACAAACACACATTTTCAAGACACTCCTTACAATCAAATAACATTTTAAAATCAACAAACGAAAATCCATACAATTATTAAATTATAGAAACTCAATATTAAACAGTTCAATGAATCACATGAAAAAATAAAATGGCCTCCGTCGAACCAAAATATTTCTGCTATTTAAATAGATAAAACCTTACTAAACAAAAATGCATAGTATGCATACGTGATTTATTAGACTTCCGACAATTATTTTTTATTCGGATTATAGGCAACGAACGAACATTGCCGAATACTCGGGGAAACATCCGATCGCCAAAGCAGGCGGCAATATTTACAGTACAAAGCGTCTTGGATATGCAAGCCTGTGTGCGTTTGCGAACTGTGCACGGACACCAAAATTTCTACACACATATGAATTCATCTCATGCGGGCGGCCACCACCTGATATATTATTCCTTCGCCAAACGCCTGGCAAACATAAGCACCAATTTGCAAGCACATATTGGTGCTATTTATGAATTATTAGGCGTTTTTAAGTTATAATATTTTGTTTAATTAATAGTAAATAAATGAATAAAGTCATCTAAAACATACGAACGTTTTATTAAAATATCTGCCTATAGGCAGAAAAACAGTGAGACAAGCATAATAAGCTTAGCTTGGGAGCAGAGGACGTTGTGTGAAATGTTCATAAATATATATTATTATTTATTATTAAATATTTATTTATATATTATATTTTGATTAATTAGGTATTTCGCTGTGTACATTTATGTTAATCAAAATCTTTAGAATCTTTATACACAGTTTTTCATAATAAGAAAGTTTAATTAACATTGCCGAATAGTATTAATCACATCAATTTTAATTTTTTAGTTAAGTTTTGTTGTGCATGTAGAATTGGTACCACTGTCTACCACTATAGGAAAGAAGCTTGGATGATATTTATGGATATGGATAATATAGATTTTTTCAATAAACCATGGTAATAAGAGATTAAATTGTGGATTTAACCATTATTAGTTAGTGTCGTATTCTTGTATTTAGATAATTATGCTTCTTGATCAGTATACCGCAATATTTAATTCAAATATCCATTGTAGGGCCCTCTAATATATTCAATATATCGCTAATCGACTGTGCTATCAAATATCATTTTGAACATGGTCCAATAAAACAGGTATTCTCTTCCCGTAAGTAGTAACGTTGACGTCGTAAAAACGAAAAGTTGACTGCATTGCCACTTTGTATGGAATTGGCATTGCCATACAACATGGCAGTGCAGCCAGCCTTTTGGCAACTATACCTACTCATTTTGACAGAGTAGCCAAAAAACAAATACTGCGATGCATTTACTTATATTATTTATTTAGTTAAGACTTTAATGTTTAATTTATGAAGTTAAATAAAAAATATATCAAGACAATGACGGTAATTCTGTTACATTCGAAACCTAACCGAACTTAATTTAAATGAAACCGTCTATTGTGAATCCCGATTTAATGACTATTTTATTAATTAAAATAGTTATAAATTAATTTATGGTGGAAAAAGTGATTACTGCAAGCGGGACTTGAACCCACGACCTCGGAATACTGTTCCGTAGCTCTGCCAACCGAGCTTATTGCGGTCGTGCTTTCAATAATCAAATTAGGTCACCATAATCCTCACTCGATTGAGTTTATATCGTATTTTTACGTACAACGCCATCTATCGAGAATGCCTTGCTATCAAATCTCGAAAATCTCGACCAGCCACCTAGTATTCTTGTCGCAAAACATTCTTTTTTTTTGTACACGTACGAGAGATAAAATTTTGAGAAACTCCGTGACGCCATTTTACCTGTTTATAGGGAAGAGAATTTCATACTTATTGTCTTAATGTACCATGACTTTGAATAATAATAATAATACATATATTATAAATAACAACATATCTGTATACACGTTTTTTCTGAAACCATTTTACGCACAAATTCCTTAAATTAAGAATATCAAAATTAAATAATAATTGTATTTTAATTTATTATTTGGTGAGTTTTTTTATTATAATTATTAATGTGCAGCAGTTAACGTTTTTATTATTTATATGTAATTTCTAAATATATTCTGATGTTTTAATATAAAATAAATGGTTGGTGTTTTATTTGATACAAAATTGTTTTCTGTATTTTCTTTTATTGGTATTGGTATTAGTCCTTCGGGGGTGGATAAAAACCTTTCGTTTTTTGTCACCTCCCCATACCCACCCTTAAGAAGTGTGCGAAGGAACCACATACAGAACACCTTCGCATGTACCCAAGTAGGGTTGACTAGTCCTATTATTTGGGGTTGCGACAATATATCTTTTGTTACATACTCTCTCTACCAGACATTATCCTTATTATAAAACAAAGTTGTTATTTTTGTATGTATGTCCCTATGTGAGCTTATATCTTTAAAACTACGCAATGATTTTGATGTGGTTTTTAGGGTTCCGTACCCAAAGGGTAAAAACGGGACCCTATTACTGAGACTTCGCTGTCCGTCCGTCCGTCCGTCTGTCACCAGGCTGTATCTCAAGAACGGTGATAGCTAGAGAGTTGAAATTTTCACAGATGATGTATTTCTATTGCCGCTATAACAACAAATACTAAAAATATAATAAAATAAATATTTAAGGGGGGCTCCCATACAACAAACATGATTTTTTTACCGTTTCTTGCTCTCATACAACAATCGTGATTAATTAAGTATTGTGTGTGTTGTTTGCTCATTTATTAATAACGTGCCTTATGTTGCATAGATAATGGTACGGAACCCTTCGTGCGCGAGTCCGACTCGCACTTGTTATAGTTTTTTTTCAATAGATGGTTCAAGAGATTTTCATAAGGTTTTATTTCTAAATTCTTAACAACAACTAGTTTAGTATAAAAAAGAAGCAAGTTTTCTATTGGAGAAAATAAACAATAAAAAGATATCAAATTTACATGGATTATTTATTAAAAATAAACTAAAATAATGTCTAGTGATACATTCAGTTATACAATAAATATATTAACTTATGACTAATTAAAGTATTTACAATTGTTGTACGATATATTCCTCGAAAACACACATAATTTGCAACAAAATATTGAGTTTGAGTTAGTGCCTAGTTTTTGTACAAAATATTTTAGTACTTTTTATTATATTGCAGTCAGTGTAAGTTGTTGACAAATTTTAGAAAGCTCAATCAATAATTGCCTGCAAATAATTAAAAATAAATTTTAAATGTGATTTAAAAATTGATTGCAGAAGAAGTACCTACCTAATTTCCGATTCTTGTTATATCAAATAAAAAAGTTAACTACCTAACTTTATTTTTAACCGATGTTAGTAAAACTATCAGGAAAGTTCTTTTCCGAAGTTCTATCACAGCTTTTTTAAATTTTGTCAAAAAATTTTAAGAGAATTTTTTAAAAATTTTACTTATTTTTGTTAGCTTTTAAGTTTACAAATATTCAGACGTTACATAACGTTATGTCCAATATAATTTTACATATTTGTTAATTAGAAATTAGTTACGACTGGTAAACACGGAAACCTAAGTAACAGAGGTTTCACTATTCTTCTATTCAAATATAGTACCTACCTAATATTATATTACGAACATAGTATATCGGACATATTGCAGCATTATTTGACAGCTTTCTTTTCTTTTTCCCCAAAAATAAAGATATACATACTGTAAACTGATTATTTAAAGATTTAAGTACAATTTCGACATTTATTGAGTGTAAGCCCGCATATACTTCTGTGAGAGACGGAAAACTCGAAATTAAACATCATACCAACACGCCTGGTCAGCTTGACCTACTATAATAGTATCCTTCCGAATTAAAAGCCCAATGTTCAACAGTGACGGTCTGGCAATGTGGTGATGGATTAGGAATACAAGTGTCACCACCCCATCCCCTCTCCAGGATGCTGTAAGATCCAACCAAGAAAAATTATAAGCAGTTAACATCATACGTGAGAGAAGGAAAACTTGAGATTAAACCCAGCGTAGCAGAGCAGACCCAAAACCCTCCAAAAAAGGGGAAAGGTCTAAGTCCAACAGTGGTACGTTAATGGTTTGGTAATTCCTTACCACAAATATGACCACAAATCCTTTGGATGATGATAATTCCCTTTCTGTTTGAACTTGGTGATGTTTAGAAAGTCTCGTTATCAAACCACTGCCACATCCTGGGCTTGGAGTAGTCCAGCTCGTATTCCTCACACTTCTGTCCGGAGATCATGCTGGAAGTAAGATATTTCAAATTTAAAAAACCCAAAGTTTATTATTTATTAAAAATATTACACAAAATATTTGTAGTTGATGTGTCTGAGTGTTTCCTTCCATCCCTTTCAGTGTCTACTACTGGATATATATAACTCCCCATAGCACGCCACAACGCGCGGTCCTGCGCTATCCGCATCCAGCGGCCCACTGTACATTTGACGATATCGTCCGTTCATGTTGTTGGGGGCCACCCTACGCTTCGTAAGTAGGTCTTTATTTACAAAAAACCGCAATTACGAGTTAGAGTCACAAACCAAGGGTTCCGTCCGTGCCATTATTGTCATGTATCATCAATTTAAACTGAATAAGTTTGTTGTATGGTAGCCCAATTAACTAATTGTTTTATTATTATTCCTGAGATACAGCCTGGTGACAGATAAGTCTCAGTAATAGGAAACCGTTTTATTTTTGGTACTGAACGAACTCTATAAAAAAGATTGTTTATTTAATATTTACCTGGTTCTCTTCACACACTTGACAATAGGATGTGCTTTTCTGAAACACTGCGGGCCCAGTACGTTGAAGTATGTGAGCCCGATCTGAGCTGATACCAAGGAGTTGGTCTTACGAAGACACTCACGAAACTTCGCGTCACAACTGCAATGAGATCTGTGAACATTAAACATTCATACATTAAAATCACGACAGTTGATATAAAGGTGTAGACAGAAATAATAGATTTAGTTAAAATCCCAAAACTTGACAGCATGCTAAATAACATCACGCTACGACATTGAAAAATTTCGCAAAAACGGGGAAAATGTTGCAAAATTCTACGCTTACGAAGTCGCTGGCAACACCTAGTTGTTTCTAAGAATCAAACTCGAGTCTTTAATATCACGTAACTAAACAATCAATCAAATTAACCACGTAATGTAAGTCGTAACTACAATAACATCGCGGTTATTTCCGTAAACTTAAGAGTGTATGACAGCAAGCCATGCTAAATACAAAAATATAAACATCGTACTTTCTTCGTGGATATTGCCTTAGCAACGACAATTTCTGATTTTTTTTCTCACATTATATAAAAGAAATATTACCATCCAAAAACCCGTTTTATGCACTTGTCTTTTGATGAATTTGCAGCAACTGTCACACTAATTTGGTAAGGTTTTTTCAAAAAAAAAGTAATAAAAGCTGTTGATAGATATACGTACTCTTCTACAATATACCTATAAGATATACCTACTCTTCATTTATGAAATTGCGTATTTTTTTTTAACTCTGATAATTTTTACAAAGAAAATAGCGGTCTGCGAAACGTCTATTTTGGAAAGATGTTATAGTTAAAATCTGGCTAAACTACAGTTTTAACTTATAGATATAACAAATACCTAACACAAACACGTAAATTGTAAATAGTCTGTCACTGTAGTGGTCTCTTAAGTGCAGTTATATAGACGACACTTTCCCTTACAGTTGTTATATAACTGCATGTTATCTAATCACTTCAAGATACACTCTCTATATAGGTTATATACAAACTACAAAACTATTCACTCACTTTTTACTCAATCGAGTAAAAAGTGAGTGAAAAACACGCGAAAAACATAATCTCTATTTAACAATCGTTAAATAGAGATTATGTTTTTCGCGTGTATATTGTATACAAGCTGTACCTATTTGTTTCTTCGTACCTACACGTGGAATTTAGAAAATGTCCCCATTTTTGCAACATTTTTCTCTACTGCTTCTCTCCTATTAGTCACAGCGTGATGTTATATAGCCTATAGCCTTCCTCGCTAGATGGACTATTCAACACTGAAAGAATTTTTCAAATCGGACCAGAGGTTCCTGAGATTAGCGCGTTTAAACAAACAAACAAACTCTTCAGCTTTATAATCTTCTTCTAATATATAAAATTCACGTTTCACAGTGTTAGTTACCGTACTCCTCCGAAAAGGCTTGATCGATTTTTATGAAATTTTACATGCACATTCAGTAGGTCTGAAAATCGGCCAACATCTATTTTTCAAACCTTTTTTTTAGTATGGCAAAACAACGTTTGCCGGGACAGCTAGTAGTATATAGTATAGATACCTATAGATATGTAGATTAAAAAATACTCGTCATACAAACTCCAAATAACGGAACCCCAAACCGTAGGATAAGGGCAGGAGAATGATGATAATAAGTATTTGTAGTTACAGCATCAACTGATTTACATAAACTCTCAAATTTGACAGACGGACGGACGGACAGCGAGGTTCGAGGTTTCAGTATTATAATAGGGTCCCGCTTTACCCAAACCTAATAAAAATGGTTTAAAAACAGCATTTTACAATACTTAATACCTATATGGCGCATTGGTACAAGGCTAATGCCTAATCCATTGCGTAAAAAACGCAGTCGATACTTAACTTTTTAAGAATCATAAAAAAATTTTGACGTCAATCTTTTTAAACTTCGAACATCTTCGATTGGCCAAACTCTTGGGTAACGTAATTATCGTTCAATTTAAAGAGTAGTTTACAATAAATAAAGGGATTTACATCTTATTGTAGACATAATAAAGGTCAAGATAACTGCATATATTATGTTGGTGAATGTTAAGTGTTGCTATTGCAATAATTACTTGCACTCGGAAGTTTCTACAAAGGTCATTACCCTCTTGTCTAGAAGGTTGAATATACATTTACAGTTGTTAAAGAGGTTAGAGATTGTGTTTGTTTGTAACGCATAAGCTACGAAACTAATATCATCATCATCATCATCATCATAACATCACGCCTTTTTCCCATGGGGGTAGGCAGAGACTATAGAGCGCCATCTGCTACGATCGGAGCATACTTCCTTTGCTTCAACGAAACTAATAAACCGATGTTAAATATATTTTTGCCTATACGAAGCTGCTTAGATCAAAAAGTTAAAATAATTGGTCAAGTGCGAGTCGGACTCGCGCACGAAGGATTCCGTACCATTATCTATGCAACATAAGGCAACGTTATTAGTATCGAGCAAGAAACGGTAAAAAAATCATGTTTGTTGTATGGGAGCCCCCCTTAAATATTTATTTTATTTTATTTTTAGTATTTGTTGTTATAGCGGCAATAGAAATACATCATCTGTGAAAATTTCAACTGTCTAGCTATCACCGTTCTTGAGATACAGCCTGGTGACAGACGGACGGACGGACGGACAGCGAAGTCTCAGTAATAGGGTCCCGTTTTTACCCTTTGGGTACGGAACTCTAAAAACGCACTTGAATATCCTGAATTCTTTTTTAAAATTATTGCTTTGTCATCGGTCCTTGTTGAGTGTGTAAAATGTCAGATCAATACGGCTACTGCAAGTGGGTGAAAATCGCTTTCAAAGACTCCGGTGCATAGATTAATCTGATTAAATTGAATCGAGCTAATAATAGCGTGTTAATAAGCTGTAATTTAGTATTCATATTGATGTGAAGAATAACAAAAGTAACACCGCGAGGCACAACTATTAAATTATTATCATTCTCAATATGTGAAATATTCTCAATATTCTCAATTTTTTTTGTTTTATGCATTTGTTCATATTTTCAATATAATTTATATATAACGTAGAATACACCAACAGCCTCCGCAATGTCTATTCTAGATTCTATCCATTATACGGTTGCTTGGAAGAAATCACATTAGTGATAAGGCCGCCCTTTGTACAATAGCTTTTAAGACTGTATTTTTAAAATTCTGTCTAAAATTGGTGTTTGTGCAACTAAAGAGTTATCTATCTATCTATTTATCTATGTGAGGAAATTACAAAGTAAAGTAAAATGTCTGAAATCATTTCAATATTATTTTACTGTATATTTTGATAATATTATGTTAATATTTTGATATTGTGTTTTGTAATTTTGATACAGAAAACTAGAAGCCGACTATTAATTCAAGTATTACGGTCAATTAAGTTAATAATATTTCAATTTAATATATTTATTTTAATATTTAATTATTAATTTTATTAAAATATTCATTATTCAATATTTCATTTTAATCAATATTCTTCTATAGAAGCCGTAATTTAACTATGAGCCTCTGAGCCATTCGTCTCCAGGTAAAAGCCAACCAAAGAATATTGTACACAGATGATATATCTTCTGTGAGAGACGTATCTCGAAACTAAACCCTGTGCTAATACGCCTAGTCAGCGCGTCATATTAGACTATAAATGAATATTTTTTTAAAAAACGTCCATCCAAAATCATGTTCCTTTAAAGTTTGAGGGTTTTCTTCAATTACTCAGGAGATAACCATCAGATCCTGACCTGGTGCTAATGGGACCACAAGGGAACACGAGCTTTCAAATAAAAAAAGAATCTTCACCCAGTTACGAACTGACAAAATAAAAAAAACATACAGACGGATTGAAAACCTTCTACTTTTTTTGAAGTTGGTTAATAATCGCATCTAAACAGGAAGAGTTTAGTGCCCAACTGTGGGAAATTAATGCACTGGAGAAAGAGAGATAGATAGACATATATTTCCACATATAAAACATGTGTTTTTTTAAGTTATTGTGTACCAAACATAAATGTAAATATTACAAAATTTGAAGATGCAACAATAACCACATATTTATTTTTATAATTTACACTTTGTTTCTTACAAAGAATACAACAGTAATATTGTAAATAGCTAGATTTGATATGTCAACAAAACTAACGACTTTGGTACCAACTCTACGAGCACAACTTAACTTAACTAAAAAATGAAAGTTTATAGTGTCACACAATTCGGCAATCTTAGCTAAACTTTTTATTAGAAAATCTGTATAAGTATTGACGATTCTAATTAATAAAAATGTGCGCAACGAAATAGCCAACATTTTTAGTTAAGTTTAGTTGTGCACTTAGAATTGGTACCTTTGTTTTAAAATAAGTAAAGACTACAAAATTCTTTACTTATTATAAAACATAGTGGTTATTTTTGTATGTATGTCCCTATGTTTTTATATCTTCAAACTACGCAACGGAATTTAATGTGGTTTTTTAATAATTATAGTGGTTCAAGAGGATTGCTTTTTTGTACAAATTGTTAATGTCTACTTTCCGAATTCCACCCGTGTGAAGTTGAGGGCTACAGCTATTATTTATTATAATAATAATGGCACAGAACTCTTCCTGCGTGAGCCCCACTCGTACTTAACCGATTTTTTGGCATCATTGAATATTTCAATTTTCTAAATGTTTTAACAATGTCGTTCCGTTGTATCTTTAAAGATATACAAAAAATACGATAATACCAAAGTCGTGCACCACGAACTCATAAAAATGAAATCATTACGCAGTGAACGTGTTTACCCGACTGCAAATAATGGTGCAATGTCACTCTTAGTTTCTACTTAACATTATACCTCAAGTATTTGCATAGTTTATGCTATAAAGCATCACGGTAGCGTCGGATGGGATAGGCAGAAGAGCAATTAGATAGATATATCTTTAGTTAGTTTTAATGCTTAACACTTAGACATAACACTGCTTCTTACTGTTGGGCGCGGACCTTCTCTAGTTTGGAAGGAATTATGGTCTACTGTGCGGCGTTGAGGGGGCATGTTGACACAAGGTTTATTTTCGAGTTCGAGTTTTACACCCTGGCAGTGTTACAAGGGAATGAGTTAGCAAATTTTGTGCGAAATGGTATGTTGTTTATGAAATAAGGGTAACATCTCAAAGAAATGCTTGAGTAACATTTTTATAAAGCATCTGTCCCATAAGTTAGTATCAATTCGTCCAATTACTATACTCTAACACAAATAACGCAATATTGTTGAAAGCATAGGCACTCGTTACGGTAAAGTTATAGTACACTTGACATAGATCTTTATCATACAAACGATAAAGATGTAGATATCTTTATAAATGAGATGTCGACATTATTACTCAGAACATAGAACATGGAAGATGGAGCGCTGCATATTAATAAAGCCACATTATTTATTTATATATAAGGCGATAGGCTACATAACTTCACGCTGATCAATAAAACCCAAGCATTAGAGAAAAATGTTCCAAAAACGGGTTAGAAAAGTTTCAGCAGAAAAGCATCAATACTAATAGTAAAGTTGAAGAATTGTTTGTTTGCTTGAACGCGCTAATCTCAGGATATAAAGGTCCATTTTGAAAAATTCTATCAGTGTTGGATAGTACATTTATCGAGGAAGATTATATAACATCACGCTGCGACACGACAAATTGAAAACCTTCCACATTACTTGGCGGAAATATTTACGCGGTGGTTTTTAAGTGGAAGAGGTCCAACATTAACTCACTGCTTCTTATCTGTTGTGTATGGTAGGTTTATTTTAGCCAGAACTTAAAAAGCTGGTCAAGCTCTAAATACCTTGTAAATAATCCCGTGTTAGTAAGTCCATATTTAGTCTCCCCGGCTCTAATGTATATCTTGCAGGCATCATGCTGTCTGCAGCAGGTATCCGTGAAGAAGAACAGCCCCAGATCGCTGGAGCGGGCCGTGGCTGAACGACCATCACCACACCATACCGTACCTGATCACAAATTATTCATATTAATCTACAAGACGTAAAGGTATTAAACATTAAACATAAAGCAAAAATATTGTATTATCTTCGGTAAAAAAGAAAAGGTCAAGTTCGAGTTAGACTCGGACACGAAGAGATCCGTATCCGTACCGTTTTTATCATAACAAATTCTTCACAGTGCCGACCCCAAACAACGGGATAAAGGCAGGAGAATGACAATATTATTATTGTAGCATCAAATACCATATATCAACTGTTAAATTTTTAGCTCTCTAACTATCACTGTTCCTGAGATACAGCCCGGTGACAGATGGAGAACGAAGTCTCAGTAATAGGGTCCCGTTTTACCTTTTAGCATGAAACCTTAAAAGAATGAGAGAATAGACAGAAGAAAGCGGAAAGAAGAAATAAAAATAAAAGTTTTACTTCTCTTCATAAGGAAAATGGAAAATCTATACTAATAATAAAAAGCTGAAGAGTTTGTTTGTTTGAACGCGCTCATCCGTGGCCTAATTTGATTACTGAAAGCACGACCGCAATAAGCTCAGTTGGCAGAGCTACGGAACGGTATTCCGAGGTCGTGGGTTCAAGTCCCGCTTGCGGTAATCACTTTTCCACCATAATTTAATTTATTAAATAAAAGCATAGCATGTCAATTGCAAAATTAATAAATTACTTCATAATAGTCTTTTTATGCTAAAATGTTTATTATCTCCCCGTTTATTTTATTCTTTAAACCTCCGATAGGTCATTATAAATAAGGCCAATAAGCTATATAACATCACGCTGCGATCATTAGGAGCGAAGCGTTAGCTAAAAATATATCAACGGAAATTTTTTCTAAATTCTACACGTACGAAGTCGCGGGCAACAGTTAGTAGTTATATAATATAATAAATAATAAATATTCAGGACATTTCACACAACGTCCTCTGGTCCCAAAGTAAGCTATATTTCTATGCTTGTATTATGGGTACCAGATACGGATAGACTACATATTATACTACTTTTCTTTTGTAAATACATACTTATAATACATAGAAACACCCAGACGCAGTACAAACATTTGTATGACATTTAGGGATATCACACAAATGATTGTCCCAAGCGGGAATCGAACCCGCGACCTCGTGCAGTCCATTACATAAACCACTCCACCACGAAGCCCGTCAATATATATATCAGCTTACCTGGATATATCGCCTGAACACGATCTTTGAACTGCTCCAACACATTACTAGCAGCATTAGCGACACTGCTCACACTTGACACCACGCCTGAAGCCAATCCGGACACGAACCCACGGTCATTGTCCAAGGAACCTATGTCGCGGGCACCAGCCATCAGCTGACTCAATGGTTTACTGATACCAGATGAGATTGACTTCAAAATACCACGGCCGAATTGACCTGGGGAAGTCACAAAATGATTATCTTTACTTATTAATAAAACAAAGTAGTTATTTTTGTATGTATGTCCCTATGTGAGCTTATATCTTCAAAAATACGCAACGGATTTTCATGCGATTTTTTAAATGATAGAGTGGTTTAAAAGGATGGCTTTTTGTGTAATTGGCCATGGTTAGATTTTTTAATTTCACGCGTACGGAGTTGTGAGGAAAAGCTAGTAAATAAATATATAAATATTCGATTCGATACTCTATCCGTGTGGTAACAGTATATGAATACAAGTGTCATAACACCATTTTATTCCTATTGTACACGGATAACATCCTTTATGAGAGACGGGAAACCGAAAGTAAACCTTATGGCCAACATGTTCGATCAGTGCGGCACAGTAGACCAAAATCCCTCCCAAAGTGGAGGAGGCCTGTGTCCGTAATGGGCTGGAGCGACAGAGACAGTTAAACTGTCATTTACACAATTTCCTCTATCTATTCCCAACTATTTGATGAACATCATTTTAACTAAAAAATATCACTGGAACCGTGATAGGTAGAGAGTTGAAAGTTTCACAGTTTACGTATATCAGTTGATGTTAGAACAATAAATACTCGTCATCATCATCATTCTGCCCTTATCCTATTGTTTGGTGTCCCGTTATTTGGTGATATTTGGGGTTGGTTTGACAAATACGATGTGGTGATGGATTAGCAATACAAGTGTCAACACCCCAATTCTTTCTCAGGGTGCTGTAAGAGCCAGCTATGGGATAATATAAGCAGTTAATGACGCCAATTCTACTTGCACAACTAAACTTAACTAAAAAATTAAAACAACTATGGCGTATTTTGATTAATTGGCTTTTTCGTTGTGCACATTTTTATTAATTAAAATTGTTAGCCTACAAAATAAAAAATCTCTATTAATTATTAATTTCTAATAAAAAAGTTCTGATAACATTGCCGAATTATGTTATTGACAATATAAAATTTCGTTTTTAAGTTAGGTTAAGTTTAGTTGTGCATGTAGAATCGGTACCAATGTCTACTGTGAGAGACGGAAAACTCGAAAATAAACTCTGTGACAACACAGTAGACCAAAATCCCTCCCAAAGTGGAGGCCCGTGCCCAACAGTGGGACGTTAATGGGCTGGAGTGGATGATGGCGAATATATTATAATAATACTGAACGGAACCCCAGGCGCGCGAATACAACTCGTACTTAGCCAGTTTTTCTAAATATAGATTTAGTTTTGTCATACAACCAATATTATTGTAATATTCACGGTCATATTTCACTATAGTTATGAAACTGCGGTTTATTTTATTAATAAAAACATGTTAGTTCACATAACAACGCATATATTTGTGAATAGTTGTGTAAGTTTTGTGAGATTAGACCATGGAAGAGGCCATGGAAATAATTCCATAAAAGTATTACAAAATTATGGCATTTATTGATAGAATCACGGTGTTGAACCGAATTAAAAAAAGAGGTTCTCAATTCGTCTGTATGTTTGCTTTTTTATATTTTTGTGTGTTTGTTCTGTGTTTGTTACCTCATAACTTTTAACCGGGCGAAACGATTTTAATGATTCTTTTTTATTTGAAAGCTGGTGGTTCCCGTTTGGTCCCATTGGCACCAGGTCAGGATCTGATGGTTATCGCCTGAGAATTCGAGCAAAACCGTCAAGTTTCAAAGGAAATATATAAAGGAATATAAACGAAAACGTAGTACAACGAAATAGTTAAAATATAACGTAGTTACATATCAGTTAAGTTATTAACGCATTAGAATTGGCCTCATTGTCTGTAAACTATGAGTATGAGCAATGTTGTTGTCCTTTTTCAGCAATGATCGCCTGACAATGCCAACTCCGGCTGAGTAAATGCTTTATGCAGTTAATACAGTCTAATAAATCAACAACTTAGTGTGCCAGTTTCTTAAATAAATTGATTCTTTTAATTTTTACTATGTGTAGTTTATTGTCCTTCCGCATAATATTTATAAAAACAAGTACAAAGTTTGGACATTAAGTTTTAATGTTGTAAATAAGATAATTAACTAGAAGTGTTGAATCTTTACTTCTTATAAAACAAAGTCGTTATTTTTGTATGTATGTCCCTGTGTGAGCTTATATCTTCAAAAATACGCAACGGGTTTTAATGCGGTTTTTTTTAATAGATAGAATGGTTCAAGAGGATGGCTTTTCTTGCCAAATTTTTTGGGGTTTGCTATATATTGGATGAGATATGATTAAATTTGCCGAGAAATTCGGACGCGCGGGTGCTATAAATGAAAACGCTGCCTTGTCTATGTGAGGTACAACAAACTAATGTATCGAGGAATTGTTTGCTACCTATAGTTCTTTAAAAAAGTCCGCGAGGGCATATGTCTATCTTTTAAGGGAAACACGCTATACCCATAATAATGTCAAAAAATTCTCAAATTCAATAGGGTGTTTTCAAAAGCTATTTATGTGTATATAGTAATATTTTTAATCAAATTAAATAGCTTAGTTAGCTTACGCAATCAATATAGATTGTAACTGCTCTTTACAGCATGCAATTTAAACGAATATCTTAGGAGATATGACGAAAAAAGAATTACACGCGACACTATAAAATACTTAAACTGTTGGCCGAGCAACGCGAACGTTTCCTCGGTCTTCTATCCATACTCCAATGTTTGGATATGTAAGGACGTTTATTGTGCTTTCACGTAAAGACTACTGGATGGATTTTCATGAAACTTTCCAATGGAAAATTGAATAGAAAACGAACTTATTTTTTATCCTTTTTACCGCGGGTAACACAGCGGGGCACAGCTAGTACATTATAAATTTTATAATCATATTTGTGTGAAGGTGTTTATAATATTAACATTGTTAAGTATTTTTATCCAAGTGTTTAATAAAATACATAGTAAGCTTAAAAGTCCAAGCGCGAGGTTTTACACCGTCAGGATTCCGCACTTGCAACTGAAACCAAATTCGATAAATACGAAAGCATCTTAACGGTAACTAGAAAGTAACCTGTAGTTCTTTTTGTTCCTATAGTTTGACAAAAATAAATATTTACTAATGAAATGGAGAATCACTTTCTATTAAGGGTACCGTATTTGGAATCAATTGAAAAAGTATTCTTATTATCGTATTTATAAATCAAGTTAATGTCAAGTTGATTTTTTTTAAGAATGGAACCACTATCAAAGTTTTTTTCAGGCACTGGCGCTTCTTTATACGTGAGGGTTATTTTAATGTCAAAACGCAATAGACAGCAAAACATGCAAGAATATTATTAATAAATTCGATGATAGATAGCTTGAGAGAACAGCATAAGTTTATAGTTTGTATAAACTAATGTCATATAGCCCGCTTTTCTTAGGCAATAAAGCGATTCGCTTCATAATCGGAATTTCTTTTATTGATATCTATTAATAAAAGAAATTCCAGTAACAATTTCCAAACTTTTATTTGTTTTTAGCTTATAAGTTAGGCAATGAAACCTAGCTCAAGGTTTGTTTCATACGGAACTCTAATAATACTTCAATACGGACATAGCGTACAAACGATTCCATTAAAATAAATTAATATTATAATATAGTAAGTGATAACATCGAGTATTACAAAACTGTTATAACCTTCACACAACGTTCATTGTGAAAATATATAACTTATATTATTATAATTTTATATGTTAAAATATATATGTAGCAAATTAGTTTTAAATTAATATTATATACATATATATATATTTCATAATTATTACACAAATGTCGTTTAAACGCAAACTAAGAGTTATGCGATGCAACACGTTATTGATTAGGTACCAATACTTATAGTAACTGGGTCCTGGGTGCTATTTTGTCCAACTGTCAAGGAAGTGTCATGCTATCAAGGGCTGAATTTCATCTATAAGAGGTCCGTTTCCGTGTAAAAACCCGTTTCTTACGGTTGTCTTTAAATATGCTTGCAGCGTCTATCACAAATTTTAGTAAGGTTTTTCCAAAAATGAAAGTAATAGAAGCATAGATTATACTCTTCGGAGGTTTAAACAATAACTTTATCGGAGAGAAAATAAATTTTTTATCGTAAAAAGACTATTATGAATAACATTTTTTTACAATTTTAGCGAACCGATTTGGGCCAACTTTTAAACCTCCAAATAAGTCATGAATAAGACCATTCATCTATAAATTGGCGTATTTTTTTAAATTGGTTTACTTTTTATGCAGAAAACAGCGGACTACGATGCGTGTTGTTTTTCCAAGATTTTATAGTTAAAATCTGGCTGAACTATAGTGGTCTCTGTCGGCGCAGCGCTAGGGAATAGAGATAGCGATACCTAACACAAATATCTAAATTGAGAATTGGTTGGCTCTATAGTGGGCTCTTGAGATAAGCAAAAAATATAGCATGTTATAGATACGCTAGTTTGTTGTTATAGCAGCAACATAAATACATATTCTGTGAAGATTTCAACCCTCTAGATATCACCGTTCATGAGATACAACCTGTTGAAGTATGGATGGACGACGATAAAATCCCAGTAATTTCACATTGTGGTACGGAACTCTAAAAACAAAGAGATGAATCTTCATAATCATCTTCTGTTGAAACAAAACAGTTATATTTCATATGCGAATTTCGCATCGAACTATTACCAAACTGGGTGTATTTCTTAACATTATTTCTACGACATATTAAACAATAACTATTGATGTGCACATCTTATACACCTATAACAATAATAATAAATATATACAACATTTTATTATAATATCTGGTTATTTATTATATTGTCACTTTCATAAGCTCAAAAACTGAAAACTGGAAGGAAGCCTAGTTCAGCAAGCGTCGTTTATAATGATTTCTGTTTTGTATTACATTACAGCATGCGAAAATTCGTTGGTTGATTCCCAATTACATCGTAATAATATATTATTCTAATCCGATCATAAGTCATTTAAAAAAATACTAAAGTATCCTAAGTAATCGTTATCGTCGTGCATGTTTGACCACGTATATGAGTTTTTAAGCGAACCCGGGAATGTTTAGACCTTACCCCATTGGGAAAACTCGTGATGGTATGTATTATAATTGTGCCACGATAATCGATACTGAACTTACCTTCGTTTTATTGAATTGGATACAGTTATAGCTGCAAATTATTTAAAACTAGCTGCTGTCCGCAACTTTTTACATATGGAATGGAAAGCAATCCCTAACTTTTACAAAAAAGTGATCCTCTTGAACCACTCTATTTATTTAAAAAATAATGCATCATAATCAGTTGCGTAGTTTTAAAGATATGCTCACATAGGGACACAAATACAAAAATAACAACATTGTTTTAAAAAAGCAGATTTTACAACGTTTTTATTTTCTGGACTTGAGTCAATCACTACCGTGCGTTTTAATAATATTTTTTTCTAAAAATTTGAAAATTTTAATTTTCTATCACATTTAACCATAGCGGAGATAGAAAATCTCAAATAATTCTGTACACAGGTACCTACAGAATTATTTAGGTAATTCGTAGGTATATTATTTTATGTTATTTATATATGGAGTTTACTTTTTAAATGGAGTTAATAAAAGTCTTACCTAGTCCACCGTTCTCCTCTCGACTTCTAAGCTTCTCTGCTTCTAACATCTCATTCTGCCTTTGCATTCTTCTAAATAAATCGACAATACCTTTAGGTACTACTCTTTCTGCCACACTACCAACAACACTCTCCACCATACTGCCTGCAAGACCAAATATCACAGACAGTGCATCAGTTTTAGGTGCTTGTGTTGGTACTACATCTTTAGCATCGTAATAATCTTCTGGTACTTCTGCTAATTCTTCTGTATCTAATTCTGTGAATATAGGTACATCAGTATCATCTACTTCTGAACTTACATCTATTCTACCTATATTTTCTTCAACAGTAGTTCTTAAACTAGCAATCGTAGTCTGTTCATGACTTTCAGTTTGATTCAGTTCCAAACTAGTTGACGCAAAAGAATTTTCCGTAGTTTCAGGCACAAATTCAGTCGTTTTAACGTATTTCTCTGTTATAATATCTGTTAAGTAAGTTGTGTCGTTATCTTGTACATATTTATTAGTTGTACTTTCAGTAAAATCAGTGAAAACATCTGTAGTGGTATCCGTCTCTTGTGTTGAAGACGGCAGTGTTACTAACTGTGGTATTTCTATTTTCGGTATTTTCCTTGTTGTTGACAGTGGTATTACTGTCAAATCAAGTTCAGTTGTACTATCTACTATACTAACTAAAGGGTTATCTGTTGTACTTAATAGTTCTATTGGTATCACACTATAATCTGATGTAGACGTTGCTTCTATTTTAGCTTCTGTCTCATTCTTATCATTAATTAATTTATCATTAAGTTTTTTATCTAAATCTTTAACTATTGTGTATCTGTTTGTTTCTTTGTTGAAATATTCATTGGAATTCCATGGTGTGGTTCCATATTTCTTATTGTATTTGACTGTGTAATCTTCATCGAAATCTATGATATTACTGTCGATGTTTTCTTCGGTATATTTACCAAGAGGCTTCGGGGAGGAAGCTATGTCTTTTGTGACTGTGTAAGAGGGACAGCCAAGAAGAAATATCGTGCTGATAATGAAATATCTCATCTTCTTACGTCTTCGATGATACATTGTTGTTTAGCTACCTGTAAAAAAAAGAGAAGTAATGATATAGTGATATATAAAAAATTAAGATTTCTGCTATATTTAAAATAAAATGTACACAATAGTCATGACGATGTTATTTAACCAATAAAAATAAAACTTATTTTTACGGATTTAAACTTGTATACTTATTTGGTTTCAAATTTTAGTGTGACATTAAAATACATAAAAAGTGGTTTTCTTTTGATAAATGGGTCATACAAGTTTCAGAGAATGGTAACAATTCTAGGTGCACAACTAAATATAACTTAAAACTGAAAATTTATAGTGTATAACTATCCATTATTTGCTATTTCGTTGTACACATTTATATTAATTAAAATGGTTAGTCTATATTACACAGCTTTTATAATAAGAAAGTTCAGTAAACATTGCCAATTGCGTTATTGACGCTACCAACTTTATTTTTTTAGTTAAGTTGAGTACTGCGCCTTAAATCAGGACCATTCTCACATAAGCCTATATATCTACAGTAAATAGTATAATAAAAGTCATCAACTGTTTCTTCGTCACTAAGCATGAATACAAACGAACACTTGTACTCATAATACGAATTTGCCAGGCAGTTCCATTCACGGCGTAAACGGCCCGGGAATAAGAGCTCATAATACGGCCGCTGAACATAAAACAGCATCTCTTTCTCTCTCTTTCTCCAGGCCATTACCATCCCACTGTTGGGCATTGGCCACTTTGGTAGGGAGTGCGGTCTACTGTGCCGCGCTGATCAGGCATGTTAGCACAAGTATTATTTAATTTTCCGTCACTCACAGAGGATGTTATAAATAAATTAAATTATCTGTGTACAATATTCCTAAACTGGCGTTTACAGCACCCTGAGAAGAAAAAGGGGTGGTGACGTATTCTTAATCCGACACCACACAGATAACGCAATGAAATCGTAACATCTATATTTATGACGAACGCAATCACGAAACGAATCAAACTTAAACGACAATGCATCATCAAGCAAATGGTTTGTCAAATATTTGGCAACAAAAGTAACAAAACAACAACAGTTAGATGAGCGCACATCTCGTAATTCATATATTGTATTCTTTTACATAATATTTACTCTTTAGTACGCTAATGAGCATAACGGTTCTTATTGTATAGTGGTTAGTACAACTGGCTGCTATTCATTAGGTCACGGGTTTGATTCCAGCACAGGATAATCCTCTATATGATGTATTTGCCACATAGATTTCTGGATATCTGCGTTATAGATCTAGATAGAAAATTAACTGATACTGATACTGTTAATAAAGAGGTCAAGTTTGTATGTTTGTAGGACGTAATCTCCAAAAGTGGTAGACCAATAAGAAAAAATGTTTCATTAAGAAGATACCAAAATAGCTTCGTGCATTTTTCTACGTACGAAGTTTTCATTGTATCTTTAGATTGAATGGCTAGAGCTCTAATTTTTAAGTATATGTTTTTTCAATATATGATCTAGGATCGCATAAACTCAGAAACGCGATTGAAAAATCGATAGAAAATCTTAGCGAATCAACCTCTCTCATTTTTTATTTTTTTTCATTTGTCGGTCTATTATCGCGTATTAAGTAATGAAATAACTTTAAAAACATAAGTAACTATTATATATAGAAACACGTAAATCAGAATTAAAATATATTTAGTAGATTTAGAGTAAACAAAAAAAATATCCCTAATTCTTCAATTTCTATACCTACTAGCTGTGTTAATATGTACATGTCGACGATAATATTGATGTAGGCCCTTAATAGGAAGCTACAGTCTCCGAGAGTGATATAGGCTATATACCTGTTATGTCCATGGTGTAGGTGTAGTGATTCGAAAATACAGGCGTACGAAGTAACGGACAACAGTTGTTCTACGTATGTATTTAAAAAAAAGCTTAGATTGGGATCAGAGCACTTAGATATTAATATATTTACCACAGTAGATTTTTTTGCAACACTTTTCTCTGATGCTTTGCTCTTATTCGTCGCGGTGTGATTTTATACATCCTATAGCCTTCCTTGATATGTGTTGGTACTGATCTACTGTACTATCAGACGCTGAAAGATTTTTTTAAATCGGACCAGCGCTTCCTGAGATTAGCACGTTCAAACAAATAAACAAACTCTTCAGCTTCATAAATAAATAGTTATTATTAAATAAATAAATATATATTCATGGACATTTCACACAACGTCCTCTGGTCCCAAGCTAAGCTTATATGCTTGTGTTATGGGTACCAGAATACGGATAGAATACATATACTACTTTTCTTTTGTAAATACATACTTATAATACATAGTAAACACCCAGACGCAGTACAAACATTTGTTATATGACAATTAGAAAAATCACACAAATGATTGTCCCGACCAGGAATCGCACCTGCGACCTCTTGATTGGCAGTCCGTTACATGAACCACTCAACCACTTGGCTCGTCAATATGTATAACAACTAATATACAAAATTTCTCGTGTCAAAATGTTCGTTCCCATACTCCTCCGAAACGGCTTCACCGATTCTTATGAAATTTTTTTATGCACATTCAGTAGGTCTGAGAATCGGCTACTATATATTTTTCATACCCCTGACATTTGTATGGCAAAACAACGTTTGCCGGGTCAGCTAGTTAGTATATAGATTTGTCCATCCGTTATGACTGAGGACCACTTGGACACATATTTTTTATGTCTTGGTCAAATATATAATAACTTTTATTATAAATTAAACGTTCTATTTAACAAATATAACACGCACTAGTTTTATAAAACTCGTAATTGTTTATATACAAGATATATAATTACTATATAACAGATATATAAACAGTATTTAATATATTGCGTATTTAACTAACTATAGTTATGTATGCTACTTGGCCACAGATTATGTAATCCAGTACTTATTGGGTGAATGCAAGTATTGCAATTTGCAATACACAGATAAAGGCTTAAGTTGCATTACCGGTCAGGGAATGTTAAATATTCCTAACTGCTGTCCACGACTTCATTCGCCTGGAATTTGAAATAACACACCCTTTTTAGACGCTTTTATTAGCTTTAAACGTATCTATCAATGTTTTAACCGACTTAAAAAAAGAGGAGGTTCTCAATTCGTCTGTATTTTCTTTTATTTTTTATTTTATATTTGTAACTTCATAACTTTTATCTGGGCGAAGCGATTTTAATGATTCGTTTTTTATTTGAAAGCTGGTGATTCCCGTTTAGTCCTTTTGGCACCAAGTCAGGATCTGATGGTTATCTCCTGAGAAATCTAGGAAAACCCTCAAAAATCAAAGGCACTTAAAATCGGTTGAACTTTATTTTAAAAGTACTCTATTTATAATCTTCTATATCTTCTTTATTAATAAACGACATTTTAATCTCTCTCGCTCGCTCTCTCTGTCTCTCTCTCTTTCAAACACAAAATTTTATTATTTCCAGACAGCCTCACACCTCAGTCTTTGTTTATTTATGTGGTCTGAGCCACTCATAAGCAGTAATCACAATGATTATTTATACAAATGACAGCTATCATACAAACACAGAATATTTCCGAATAGTCTTGTTAAGGTCACGGTCTGTTACGAAATTCTTTTACGAAATCTTTCTTACGATATTGTCAACATGATATTTTTATCATTTCGTTTTTAAAATCTATTTTTAGAGTTCCGTACCAAAACGTTAAACGGAATCATGTTATTGACACTATCCTTTTTACGTAACCAAATTTTAACAAATTATTACATAAAAGCCATCCTCTTGAACCACTACGTACTAAAACAGAACGCATCAAAATCTGTTGCGTAGTTTTGAAGATATAAGCTCATATCATATAGGGATATACATCCAAAAATAAAACAACGATGTTTTAAAACAAGTAAAGATGTGTATCAAGAAGTAGCCAATGAATCAGAATACACACATATCAATTTTCATTTTTTAGTTAAGTTTGCAAGTATCTAAAAAATCTAAAAATCTCACGCTCTTATATTTTGTGAAATATTGGTGACAATTCTACCAATATTTCACAAAATATAAGAGCGTGAGATAAAGTTAACATAAAACATAGTTATTTCAACAATACGTGGTTTATTGAAATAGTATTAAAGGCTTGCAACACTGACATCGTGCACAAATATGTACATAGCACTTATTGAGAATGACTTTTTTTTAATAATATCGGTCAAGAGCGAACGTGTCATTGACAATCACGATTTTTATACAGGTTGGCTGTACTGACTTCTTTCTCTTCTTATCATAAAGATCCTACGCTATTACATATCAACGTTATCTAACATATATAGGTAACTCTGCTTTAAAAGAAGTAGTCATAATTTTTTCAACAATTGCCCAAGTCCCACGTAATTTTATATTAAATATTACGATTTATGAAGTAAAAACCAATTCACCCAAATAATGTAATTATGATATTAAACTGACATTTGACATAAAAATTTACGGTTTTATGCAACGCATTATTGTTTAATTAATAATTGTTAAGTATATTAATAATTGCACAATGCATTGCATTAATCACTTCAGACATCGTAAAAGTAAGAAATATTCTGAATTGGGATAAGTCACCAGATAACAGCACTGGTTCTAAAATTATTAGATAGAATAATGAATGTGGCTGCGCCACAAAAAAAAAATTTTTCACCCATAATTTAAAAAAAAATCTGCACTTGTCACCTAGATGTCTAAACAAGTCGCTTAGTTTGAGGTTTTCAAACTAAAAAATAATAAAATTGTAATAATATTTTGTGCTTATACACTTGCGCGACTCATTCGTTCAAATAAAACCACTTTTTTAATAACTAATAACTGTAATAACTGATCGTAGAGGATACTTATCAGCTCAGTCTCACCCGTGACCATGGTGACTGCAAAGTCTCCGAAACGTCGGACCAAAATTTAAAACAAATACACGAGTCTAAATCAGTAAAAAGTGGTTTTATTTGAAAAATTGTAATGTTAATTATTGTATTGTCATCTGGCCTTAACATGTGTTAGAAATTTCAGATCAATCCGAATAGAACGTTTGTTAACAAATCAAATTATGGTGGAAAAAATTTACTGCCGCAAGCGGGACTTGAACCCACGACCTCGGAAACCGTTCCGAAGCTCTTTCCAACTGAGCTTATTGCGGTCGTGCTAGCAACATTCAATTTAACCGCCACATTTGTCACTCGACTGAGTTTATATATTTTTACGTACAACGCCATCTATCAAGATTGCTTTACAAATGCAAAATGCATGTCAATTGCAAAATCAATAAATAACTTTAGAACGTTTGTTTTTGAGGTTTGTTCTTAATACATAGCCTAATAATATTTTGTAGATGTTGGCGCGATAAAAATCACACAAATATATAATAATATGAGGCCACAAACCGATTCACACGTTAGCCGTCACCGATTCACAAATGTTTTTTGTAGTCAATTAAAATAACTCAATATTATAAGCAGTGGGAAGTTAATAATAATAATTATAAAGTAAATGTAACCGTTGATTCATTTATTATGGCCATTACGAATGAAACCACGGCCGGTACAATCACTAACATTCATATTAATGTCAGGGCTGTTCTACTCTTTTGTATACGTCGGTCAAGCTTCATATCGTACAATAACATCTATATAAACGTCGTAATTTAATTAAAATGTATATAACGAAGTATTTAGGTAGCCTGGGAACGATAAACTTAAGAACAAATAGCTCCTTTATAGAAAAATCCGCGAAACGGCAATGCATTAGTTCGTAGAGATATTCAGGTTGTCCAAATTAAATGACGCTGCCAGAAATGAAAGCTAAAATGCCTCCTAAACTACAACTAATAAATATGTTTAGCTTGATTTTTTTACCACATATTTACTTTATACCAATAAGGTAACGAAGAAGCAAGCCTGATGGTAAACAGTCATCATAGTCTTGTCTGGAAAATTTTCAACACCCCTACAAACATTTATTAACAGACCATCTATACCCCCCGGATTTGATAGCCCACGCGCATTATGGGTACGAGTCAATCGGTTCCGGACTGGTCACGGCAGATGCAATCACCATTTGTTCAAATGGGGGGCGGTTGATTCAGCGATGTGCGACTGTGGAATACCTGACCAGACAATGCAGCACATTGTTAAGGGCCTACATCAATATTATCGTCGACATGTACATATTAACACAGCTAGTAGGTATAGAAAATGAAGAATTAGGGATATTTTTTTTGTTTACTCAAAATCTACTAAATATATTTTAATTCTGATTTACGTGTTTCTATAAATTCTATATATAATAGTTACTTATGTTTTTAAAGTTATTTCATTAGTTAATACGCGATAATAGACCGACAAATGAAAAAAATAAAAAATTAGAGAGGTTGTTTCGCTAAGATTTTCTATCGAGAAAACTTTTTTCAATCGCGTTTCTGAGTTTATGCGATCCTAGATCATATATTGAAAAAACATATACTTAAAAATTAGAGCTCTAGCCATTCAATCTAAAGAAACAATGAAAATTTCGTACGTAGAAAATGCACGAAGCTATTTTGGTATCCTCTTAACGTCTCTTGTAACTTCTAAAATACCCGAGGTTCAATCGCTCAATCTACAGAAATTAGTTAATTTAAATTTTTAAGAAATCCAATGATTTATTTCAATGGCATTGAATGATTGTAGTTATTATGCAGATTCACCTAAACAAAAATTAGTCAGGTTGCAGATATTATATATTTTGTTGCAGATATTATATTATTATACTATTTTGTGATAATTTTCAGTTCAATTGCAGGTAGACTAAAACAAGGCTGCGAATTGCGCAGCCTGGCTTTAGTCCACCTTAATTTGCAGTTTTATTGCCATTATTTCAAGAAAACCTCAAACAGATTTGACAATAAGGAGTTTTATAATATCTATAGTATAAAAATAATAGACACAATTGGACGATAGATATTTCGCTCCAATTAACCGCGGATTAGATACAGTTGGGTAATTCTTAACTTTCGCTCTCATTGTGAACGATAATCTTTGAGTTTAAGGTCGAGATATAAATAGTAAACATACAAACGTTATTAAATCATAACAGAATAAAAAAACAGGTTAAGTACGAGTCGAATTCGTGGTCAAAGGGTTCTGCATCATTAGGTATCATGCCGTAATAATCACATTAGAATACGCAAAAATGTTATTTTAGTTAGTATGTATATTATTTGTTGTTAAAACAATAACAGTAAGAGACATCTAAACTAATATTATAATGCTAAAGAGTTTGTTTGTTTGAACGCACTAATCTCAAGAACTACCAACGACGAATTTTAAAAATTCTTTCAGTGTTGAATAGTAGGTACATTTATTAAGGAAGGCTATAATATAACATCACGTTGCGACCAATAGGAGAGAAGCATCATTGAAAAAGGTTATAAATACTGGAAAAAAATCTAAATTACACGCGTACAAAGGGTTAGTAAGTAAGATTATGCTAATTCTATGGCTATTACCGTTCATGAGTTACAGCCTTGGGAGACAGATGGACAGATAACGAAGTCTCAATAGTATTTTAGAATGGTATTCTGAAAAACAGCCAGGTGCGAGGGCAAACTCATACATGAAATTTATTTCATAGTTTTCGAGGTTAGGCAATAACGCCTACATGTGGGCGGGTATCGAAATATCACCTACACGTGAAAAGTTATAACCATCTTACATTTGTAACTAACTTCAGAGTGACGGTAAAAGAGGATAGGAAGGAAAGAGGAGTAAATACGGAAATGACGTCTGACAAAGAACATGGAAGAAAAATTAATGTTGCGCCGTCCCCAAATAAAGGGATAAGGACAGGAATGATCCAAAGTGACGGTTGGCGCACCCGTCTCTAACGTTCCAAACTAACTACGATACATGGCGCTTATTTTTGCGATGGCGTTTGTAAAAATATCGTCGTAAAATTTTACTTTCTATACTTTTCGCTTACGCACAGTAATCAAATATAACTTCAAAAACAAATCTTAATTTTTTGTTCCAATAATATTTGTTCCAAAATTCTCTCCATAATCAGTTCTTATTCTATTTCTTTTTGTAAATGTATAGTAAATTACAGGAAAATTCCTATACTTATTTAAACCACTGTTTAGTTTGTAATGCTTCTTCTTAATACTAATTATAATTTAGGTATATAATATTACTAAAACTTCTACTCTAAAATATCAGGTAAAAGTTACTATTAAGAGTAAATATTAAAAAAGCTTAACTAGAAAAAGAGTAACTTTTATCTAATGCTCCAAAGAGTTTCTATTTATAAAATAATAAAAAAGAAATAACCACCTACCAGAAAGGCATCGCCAAAATAATTTCGATTTAAGTCCACAGGACTTAAAACTGCACTACATTCCTTATTTTCTTTCGAATTTAAAAAAAAAACAATAAAAAAATGTTAATGTCCAATTAGCAATTTAGCATACAACCGAAATTAAAATCGATATTTTTCATAAACTAGGCTGAACAGCAATACGCCTTTGCCCACGCGAGGTTGGCGCCTAAACTTGGTGAAATGTCAGTTGCACGCGCGCGAAAGGTCGAATAAAATGGCGGGGAGTGTAATATTGTTTATAATGGTGTATAAGTAAAACCGGAAAATATTATTAATGTACGCTCTGTTATGTGACGTAGATAATTCCTTATATTATTTTACGGTTTAGCTAATTTGATGGGCTTTAAATCTGTAAAGCACTTCTATAAAATGAAATGTTGTTCTTAAGATTACGCGAACCTACTTTCGGTTTAAACTTTTTTAATGCGTTATTACGTATCGTATCATGAGAATCTATTGACACAGAATAGGTAAGTAATAGGACTTCTCCTTCTCCAGTCCATTTACGTCCCACTGTTGGGCTCGGGCCTCCTCCACTTTAGGAGTTTATTTTCGAGTTTACCGTCTCGCACAGAGGATGTTATCTGTGAGCAATATCCCTTAGCTAACTTTTACACCACCCTTGGGAGGAGATGAGGTGGTGACACTTGTATTCTTAATTCGTCGCCACACGGACAAGTAATAGGACTACGAGGTACTAATTTTGTTAACACATAACATAATGTATTTGGCCATTTTGCTATATTCTAACTTCTATAGTCCGCAACATCCTATGTGTGACATTTGAAATCAACTTTTTTCGTATTAAAAAATTCCTTATGTATTTTCTCGGGCTCTAGACTATCTGCACACTAAAATTCAATAAAATAGGATCAATAATTTTAAGTGACAAGGAATTTGCCATCTCATCCCATTAAACCCCCATTTTTATAATTCTACATAACGGCCTCTACAACGATTATAATATTTAAACTATTTTGTCACTTTACGCAAAGCAACTAAAAGTAACTACCAAGTTTTACCTTTATAGTTCTCAGTAGAATACCACCCATCCATATATAGACTGATTAAAGGTTAGATCAGTACCTATCGTTATTAAACTAGTGAATGCAACTGGCCTCGAAGTTATAACCAGATGGCAAGGCTTTGGGAATATCAAAAACAACATTCATTTCTTTCAATGTACTACTCTTTGCTTCCTACTTTACTTTAAAATAGAGTAGGTAACGTCTGTACTATTCAATGGTAACAATTTTAAGCGCACAACTAAACTAAACTAACTAAAAAATGAATTTTAATAATGACGATAACACAATTCTCCAATGTAACTGAACTTTAAAACTGTTTAATATAGAGTAAAGATTTTAATTAATATTAATGTGCACTAAAATATAGTCAAATAATCAAAATACAGCAATAATTTGGCACCAATGTGTGACCAAAAAAAAATTACATAGAGTTTAGTTTAGAGTTGTCCACAAAATTCGGATTTGCCTATAATATTCCCTATTATTCTTTATCCTACTCTCTTGCTAGCTTTTATTTCACCTTTAGGAAGAAATGGGTGGTGACACTTGTAGTCTTAACCCGTCCCCACACAGATAGTAAATATCCCTTCATCCGAAAACATATCAAAGATTGCTCAAGCGTTATTATTTTAGTGTGAAATAGATTATCACTTCCTAGTAATAACTTGTTTTATGTAGGCCTTGTTCAACATTTCAGGGTTGCGAGGTTATATTTCACCATTCAATACGTTGATCATGTCATTAATTTTAAAATTAATACCAATTAAGTACTTAAAAATACTAGATTTGAAGGATTTAGACGAATTAAATTAAATTAATAAATTTAAAAAAAATTGTTATTGATCTTAGTTTGAGCAAAAGAAATCTCTACGGCAAAGTATTTAATGAAAGATTTGATTGTTTCTTTGAAACGAATAAGCTCTAAAAATATGTTTCTGAACATAAAAACTTAATGATAGATTTCTGGGTTCAATTAGCATTAGGTACGCAAGTAATAAGTGTAATAAGTTTAAAAGTTGATTGTATCGTTGCAAATGGCGCTCTCTAGTCTCTGCCTACGCCCATGGGAAAAAAGTGTGATAACAATGTAAAAAAAATATTTATAATTATTCACTTCAGGCATTACAATTGTAAAGGCGGCCTTAATACCTGAGGCAGTAGTGTTAACCATTTGAGTAGCTTATTCCCAATAGCTGTTGCTTGCAACTTTCAACTGCACACATGAAATTTAAAAATAAAACCCTAACAAATTAATCAAAAAAGCCATCCTCTCGCATCACTCTATCTTTAAAAAAAACTACATCAAAATCCGTTGCGTAGTTTTAAAGATATACATACAAAAATAACGACTTTGTTAGTGACTTCAATAAATAAATAATTAAAAGACTTGATACTGCTATAACTATTCCTTTATAACATTATGTACTCAAATTGCGTTAGTTTCCTTTACATTTAGCTAACAACAGGTAACACTTAATGATTACTTACTTCCCGACACAATATGGCAACACAGTGCTATGAAAACGGAAGGAAATATCGCTTTTTTAGTCTGTTTCATATTTTTTTATTTATAAACATAGCTATGCCTTGTTGAGTTTACTGCATTAGACTTCTTTAAATACTATTATGTATTTACCCCTACTGATAATATTGTACGTGTGGTGATGGATTAGAAATAAAAGTGTCATCATCCCATTCCCTGTCCTAGATGCTGTAAAAGCCAGCTAAGGGATATTGTACACAGATAACATCTTCTGTCACACACACGCCAGGTCAACGCGACTTAATATTCCATAATTCATCACAAAGTGGAGGAGGCCCGTTGAAGAAAAGAGAATTTACGAAATTACCATGGCATTAGCAAGAGCCATGTAGAGTCAGCTATTCAGATTGAGGTTATTCCTCTTTAAGAGCTAAAATTAAATAATTTTATAAAACAGCTTTTATAATACAGAATTTTTTTTTTGTTTTCCTCTGGCCCTTTATTTTTTTTCTATATAAATTTTAATGTGCATTTCACACAACGTCCTCTGGTCGCGATTTAAGCTTATACGCTTATGTTATCGGTACTAGAATACGGATACTACATATACTGGTTTTCTTTTGTAAATACATACATATAATATACATAGCAAACACCCAGACGCAGTACAAACATTTGTATGACAATTATAAGTAAATATTGTGAGCCATGAGCACAAGCAATCGTGAGCGGCAGTCCGTTACATGAACCACTAGACCGGAAGGCCCGTCATCAGACGAATTACTAAAAAAAATAGTTTATTTATCCTGCGAAAAACTGTCTCTACCTGACCCAAATACAATAATTTACTACCAAAGTATGAGTGAGGTTAACAATTACCATTATTAAGTCAATACTTCAGAACTGAAGCCATATTCTGAACGACTTCGAAATATAATTGGATAAGAACTAGTTAACATGAATAGCATTCATACAAATATTCACAAATTCGCTAAGAAATTCGACCTAGATCTTTAATATGCCTACTACATATGTAATAAGAATTAAAAATAGTTATGTAAATAAAAGCATAGCAGTATAGCAAAAATTAATAAATTAATGTAGTTATGTAAACTCATACTTACTAAGATTGTACTGTGACTTCCACAAAGTTTTACAAATGGAATAACAATATAGCAATGTTTTATCATCATCATCATCATAACATCACGACTTTTTCCCATGGGGGTAGGCAGAGACTATAGAGCTCCATCTGCCACGATCGAAGCACACTTCCTTGGCTTCATCCACACTCATACATCTGGTCATACATGCCCGACGGTTGTAAGTGCTACGCACTTGCCCCTTTTGGAGTATCCCAGCGATGACATCGGAGTATATTTTTCTCGGGCGTCCTCTCCCAGCATTTCCACTTACTTTCGCCGTGTATATGCCTTTCGTTAAGCGTCTCTCATCCATCCTCTCCACATGACCAAACCACCTAAGCATACTTTTCTCCACCTTAGTCACTACATCCTCTTTCAGACCACAACGTTCTCTTATAACTTCATTTCTTAATCTCTCTTTCAAAGTCACACCACACATACTTCTCAAAGAGCGCATCTCTACAGCATTTATTCTACTTTTGTGCTTCTCCTGCCACACCCAACATTCGCTTCCATACATAAGCGTAGGTAACAACACGCCATTGTGGATCGCCATTCGAGCCTTTTCAGTAATCGCTTGGTTAGCCACAATAGCATGCAAGGCACCATTCAGCTTATTTCCCGCTAACACCCTTCTTTCCACATCAGCATCAACCTTACCATCTCTTGTAAAAACACTTCCCAAATAAACAAATTCTTGTACCTGTTCCACACTTTCATCATTCGACGGGCTTCGTGGTCTAGTGGTTTATATAACGGACTGCCGTTCACGAGGTCGCGGGTTCGATTCCCGCCTCGGACATTCATTTGTGTGATGTTTATAAATATCATACAAATATTTGTTCTGCGTCTGGGTGTTTACTATGTATAATAAGTATGTATTTACAAAAGAAAAGTAGTTTATGTATTCTATCCGTATTCTGGTACCCATAACACAAGCATAATAAGCTTAGCTTGGGACCAGAGCACGTTGTGTGAAATGTCCATAAATATTTATTTATTTATTTATTTATTTATTTATCATCTATTTTAATATTACATGCAGACATACACTCCTCTTTTTCAAACACCATAACTTTCGTCTTGTTTACGTTTACTTTCATTCCTTTTAGTCTAAATGCTTCATTCGTTCTAGTTACCATATCTTGCAATTCTTCCGCAGATGGTGCAAGTAGAACTTGATCATCCGCGTAAAGAAGACACTTGATAGGCAGCTCACCCATAACCAATCCATCATCACTCTCTCTCAAATCTACCAGACAACTATCCATGTATAGATTAAACAGCCATGGTGACGCTACACATCCCTGTCTCATACCCCTAGAGATACTAAACCAGTCAGTATATGCCCCATTTATCCTGACACAGGCTCTAGAATCCCTATAAAGAGATTTCAGTGCCTGCACCAAGCGCCCGTCAACTCCATACATAGATAGTGTCGACCACAATTCGTCCCTCCACACGCTATCATATGCCTTCTCCAAGTCTATGAAAGCGCAGTATACTTTCTTGTGTTTAGCCTGGTGTTTTTCGGCTATACACCTTAGGGAGAAGACCTGATCCACACATCCCATTCCCTTCCTGAATCCTGCTTGTACATCCCATAATTTTTGATCTGTCATACTCATCACTCTATTAATTAAGACCTTAGCGTACAATTTGCCTACAACACTTAAAAGGCTAATGCCGCGGTAGTTTTTGCATTCCTGCTGTGAACCTTTTCCCTTATACAGTGGAACTATAACAGCCTTGCACCAGTCGTCTGGTACACGGCCGTGTCTCCAACACATATTAAAGATCCGGCACAACAGACTTGCTACCACCCCGTCACCGCCTTTCAGCATCTCTGTGGACACTCTATCATGTTTTATGAGGTGTTATAAAGCTTAAAGACTTTGTTTGTTTAAACGCGCTAATCTCACTAAGTACATGTCCTATTTAAAAAAATCTTTCAGTGTTAAATAGTACATTTATCTAGAAATAATAATAAATAAATAATAAATATAATAAATATTCATAGACATTTTACACAACGTCCTCTGGTCCCAAGCTAAGCTTATTATGCTTGTGTTATGGGTACCAGAATACGGATAGAATACATATACTACTTTTCTTTTGTAAATACATACTTATATTACATAGAAACACCCAGACGCAGTACAAACATTTGCATGACAATTAGAAAAAGCACACAAATGATTGTCCCGAGCGGGAATCGAAACCGCGAGCTCTTGATCGGCAGTCCGTTACATAAACCACTCAACCACGAGGCTCGTCAGAAAGGCTATTATAACATCATGCTGCGACTAATAGGAATGCAGCATCAATGAAAATTGTTGCAATAACGGGGATTTTTTTCTAAATTCCACACGTATGGCGTCGCGGGCAATGATATGTAAATTATATGTATATAATACTAGCTGGCCCGGCAAACGTTGTTTTGCCATACCAAAAAAAAGTTAAAAAAAAAAAAAAATACTATAAACCTCACGGAGCCCGAGACCTTTCCAACGAATACAAAACCGTGGAAATCGGTTCGTGCGTTCTGGAGTTATAGCGTCAGGAAGGAAAACCCGACTTATTTTTATATAGTAGATTATTTATAATCGAAATTCCCGTTATAACTTATTACAAAGAATCATGCCACCTCCATCCAAGGTCTCCCCGTGACCTTGACGATATCGTTGCTTCAGTTTGTCGAGGGCTCCCCAATGCTGCGTCGTCCGATAGGTGGTCACCACTCTAGGACCTTGCTTCTCCAGCGATCATCAGTCCTTCGAGCGATGTGGCCTGCCCATTAAAGCCAATGACTATGAGTTAATATGTATAAGATACTATTAACAGTCATAGATGAATATTATATTGAATGATAATTAAATAACATACGGCAAGGTTAAGATACTAACCACAATCCAGTATGATATAATAAGTGTTACTGACCTACCTTTCATTTTGATATAATGTAACTTGGCATTTTAATTATAGTACCAGTGATCGGTGTTTGAAATTCAACCAAACTATAACTTAGTTTTGATCATGTAAACGTATTTACGTATTTTCCGTGTGGTGACTGATTAAGAATACAAGACAAGTGTCACTACACATTTATCTTCCCGGGAGCTGTAAATGCAAGTTGAGGGAATTGTACAACGATAACATCCTCTGTGAGAGATAAAAAATTATCGCCTATCCTGCCGAAATCTTTAACTTCGACTGACGAGCTCCATACTGTAAACCTTGACAAGTAACTCATTCCACTTATTTCTATGATATCGTAGAGTACGAGATAGATTTTAGCATTCGTCTTCTAAATAAACTACAACTCTGCCAAATTGTACACTGTTTGTTGTTAATTGTATTATTTTGAGTATAAGATGAAATCAGCCTAGCATAATGAAGGCCAGAGCTCATAGTCAGCCAAGTGTAACTACTTGCGACATCTGTCCGCCACGGTTTGAAGTAATACGGACTATACATTACTTTAAAATAGTACATTCTTTAAAATTATACTAATTTCTTTTGGCGTAAGTGGTTGTGATATCAATAATAGTCCCTCATTCCCAATCCGATTAATTGTATGATGTGAATATTGACAGTAGTCTAGGTTTAATGTGGTACTCTGATGGTAATAAAATTCAATCATATCTAATAACAATTTAATTACAAAACATAAAACATTAATAAATCATATTTACAAGTACATATTTAAATAATATGGCGTTAACATAAAATACGCGTATCTACCTCATTTTTAAAAAGACTCACAATTATTTCTAAGTTTCATACCGATGACGATAAAAGACCTTGAATATACTTAATACCGACATAATATGGAGTAGGGTGTCTACGAAAATAAACCCCGTAATTGTATCAATTAATGCTTTGGTCCCAAAGAGCCTACCATAACACTGCGTGATGCTCGACATCGATCAACTGTAATTCGGTGGTGGCCGCGATGCAGAAAACAATCACACAGGACACATAAGGCCGTCGGTTTACGTACACTTACGTTACGCTTTTCGCTCTTGAAATCAGCAGAAAGTATAGAGCACTATCTTCGAAGACCTAAACAATATTTTTTATTATTCATTTATACTCATACATCTGGTCATCCACACACGACAGTTGCTCACCTATGTTTCATATTTGACTGTCATATAAAAATGTCTACTAATTAAGCATAGTACGTCGAAAATGTGTCCGAAAATCTTTCCCCTGTATCTTTTGATTCGATTTCATCAAAATCTCCTCTTTCTGTTCCATAATCTAAGGAATTTAGAAGATCCATTTCTTTTTTTAACATTACTACATCAGTGTTTGGCTTAGAGGGGATATTTTTGTTACTATCTTTAGCTTCACTGCTAATAGAACTGATATCGGTTTTGGGATCGTTTTTATGACCCTGTGTAGCTTCTGTCTTCCTGCTTTCTATATTTTCAGTATTTTTTATTCTTTGATCCACATTCTCACTTTTATCTTCATTAATTTTATCTTCTCTACCGAAATTCTCCTCAATCCATTCCAGTTTAGCTTTTTTATCTAAACTTTCACTGTCATCAGAATCTAAAGTTTTAATTTCTATACTTTTAGATTGGTTCGACGGTGTGGTAGATTTTAAATCCGTATTATTAAGTGTCTCATTATCTAACATAGAAACAAATCTTTCTTCGAAGTCATACACTGGTTGGAATTTTCTCGTGTCAGTTTTTTCAACGTCCTGCAATCTTTTTTGTGGTATTAAAACTATAGGGTTGTCCGTAACTACAATAGTATTGTCTTTATTAGCACGTCTATAACTATTAATATTACTCTTATTACTAATTACATATTCGCTACTATCTATATTAGTTTCTATAACATCGACATTCTCTGTGCTATTGTTGATATAGATGCTTTGGGTTACATCGCCATAAATGTATCCATTATAGTTGTCATTTCCTTGTGACTTCCTATCGAAAGAATCTTCATTATAATTGAGTTCTGTATTATTAGAATCTGGGTTCAAACTATAAATAGTGGAATTATGTTGATTAATATTGTCATTTTCGATAACATCTTCATTATTGTTATTATCTTGATTTAAAGGTAGTTGGGTAGTAGTTTCCTTGTTGTTATTATTTATTTCAACTTCATTATCATATAATTCGGTTCTGCTTGATGTTTCGATAGTAACGTCTGAAGTTCCATCTGCTCTTCTGTCGAACTGATATTTTTCTTCTATATCTTTCTCATCTTCTACCATTTCAAAGATATCTCTGATTCCTTCCATCTTTAATTCATTTTCAGGCACATCAAGTTTTGTTGAGTTGTTAAAACTGTTATTCTCACTATCTGGAGATTTTGTTGTGCTAATATATGACTTTTCGGTAGATTGATCAAAAATAGAAGTTGTTTCAGTGTAGTAATATGTGGTATCTTGCCCTGGTGGTAATGTATAATCTAATACCTTTTTTCTGATTGTTTTTATATCTGGTGCATTTTTAATAGCATCAATTAGTAGATCAATGCCATCGTTGACTGGAAAATTAAGAAATGGACAATGATTATTATTATATCGTAATATAATAAGAAAATGATTGACAGAAAGTATATTAGAATTTCTACAATTGACATACTATATCAATGGATTATTAAATAACGTTACCTGGCGCAGTGTCCAGTGGGTGATTTTGTTTTAGCAAATATTCCATTAGCATTAATAAATACTCGAGGCTATCGTCTCTTGTTTCTCTCTTAGTCCTACCGTTAGAGCTCAAAGTTTGTGACAAATCGCTCAGTTTCCTAAGGTTTTTAAGAATATTTCTTGAATAATGTTCTATTGCTACACTACTATTCATATCTTGAACTGCACTCACCTTCGGATTATCGTTAATTCTTTTCTCATAATTAGTTAATATTTTATACATGCTTTTCATGAAATTATTCTGTACAATATTATATTTCAGAAACAAAGTTTTCAAGGTCTGCAATTGATTATTTGTCAATGGTTTTTGTATCTGGCGCTTGGTGTTTGGAGTAGTAGCCGTTTGTGTCAAAACTGTAACAATCTCATTCAATAAAACAGCAAACTTACTAACAGACTTCACAAAGTCATCTGTATTCTTTCTTATGTAATTAATTTGAATTATTTGCGTCATAGATAAAGTTTCTTTAAAATGACTTTCATAATTATCCTTAAGTATGCTGCTTAGTCTTTGCATATCATTTCGAAAACTCTCTCGAGGAGAATGCTTTACTGTGTTTGGCTTAGTACTATTTAATAATTTAAGTAACCCTTTTATTATTCTCACAATCTTCAAAATATTAATAGCTTCCTTATCTAATTGTTTTAGTTTAGACTGTAATAGCACCTTATCTTTTGGTTCTATTATCTTACATGGTCCAAAATTTTCACAAAGAGTTTCTATAACATGATTTCTATGAAAACGTTGTGAAATATTTTTACGTCTAAATATAGAGGTAAAAATTTTTTTTAGATATCTGATTACACTAAATTTTCTAAATTTCTTTGAAGCTTTTCTGCTATTGTTTTTATATTCTTTTAATAATTCCACTAATATATCTTGTAAATCAGTTTTCTTAGCCTTGGTTCCATTGTTTGTTTTATTCACGATATTTGAGAAATTATCCAAAAATGGACAGCGATGACGATTCCGAATTTTCACTAAGTTGTATTTTCTAGCAACAGTAATTCGGTCTATATCTTTACCATGAACTTTGTTTGTATTGTAGAAATCAACAGAATTATTTACTAAAAGTTTTAAAATATTATTAGATCTTTCCACTGATATTGGTACATTTTTTTCTTTGAGTAAATTATATTTCGGCCAGTTATTGAATTTTAAATCATTTTCTTCAGGATCAGCGTGTACAAAATAATTTAAATGGTTCTTGAGTCCACGATCGTTACGAAGTTTATCGGCTTTCGTGTCTTTCGTATTTAATGTATTAATTGTAAAGAGTTGGTAAATGTTACTTAGTTTATGACTTCTATTATTTAAAAGTTCTATATTTTTGCTATTTAATACGTTATTTTCTACGTATTTTGACTTTTTATTATTTAATTCAGACTTGTCGGATCTGCCATTTTTCACTTTTTCTAAATTACTATCTATGTCGTTACGTTGAATTAATTTATTTCTAAGATTTTTCTCAGTCGCTATCACATACTTGTAGTACTCGTTTTTATGCCTAGTGGTAGCTACAGGTACTTCAGTAAAGTTTTCAGATGCAGGCACTAATAAATTACTTACAGGTGCTAAAGTTGTCGTTAATCGGATAACTGCTTGGTCAATAGGTATTACTGAAAAGAAGATAATTTTTTGATTAAATTAATTCGTCACAACTAATTATAAAGAACAAAAACGTAGAAGAAAAAAGCAATAAAAAGAGCGAGATATTTACATCATTATTATCATCACAAAATTAGCACACGTACCTTCTGGGGTACTCATTGTGGTAGAATTGGTCGTAAAAGGAGGTTGGTCTTCTGAAATCAATGATCTTTTTGATCTTTTATGCCACGATAAAGGAACTGAACTGGCTTTCTTCAATGCTATTTGAATTTGTCTTTTGTTAACTTTTTTCCCTGAGGCTCTGGCTTTTGTCTTATAATTATTTCTCGGTTTAGGATTAACAGGGCTTTTCTTTACAGTTTTGGTTTTATTCTGAGTGATTGGTAGCTTCTTACCAGTCGCTAACATTGTCATGTTCAGCATTTCTTTTTGAACCATTTGTCTTACAGTAGCCATAACTTTTTTGACAACTTCTTTTGCTAAAAACACAGTATTATTCTGATGCACTTTTACAATCTTATCTAATCTATTACCCATTATTTCAATAGGTTTGTGTGTGGCGACATTTTTATTAATAAACTTTACTGATTTGGTAGTGTAACCTTTTGTAGAATTTTTTTGATATCTTATAGACGGTTTTTTCTTTTGTACTTTTGCTTTTACTTGTGAAGCTTTTTTAAATAATTGATTTGTATTCACAGAATTAATCTTGTTATTTAAATGTTTGATCGGTTGTTTTTTTATCGTTTTTGGTTTAGGTGTGGCTTTTGGTATTGGAGCTGCTTTTCGTACTGGTTTTTTCTTAACTGTTTTTCTCTTCGATCCTTTACTATCCTTGGTTTTACCTTTCTTGCCTTTTTCATCTGCAATAATAGATAATTAAAATGAATAATAATATTTACTATACACAGTATTACTATAACAATAGATAAAACCACAGAAGTACGATAAAAAATTATACTTAGCATAGCTTCGAAGATTCTTACCATCCGAACAGAAGCTCAAAATGTGACAATCCCATCTGCCATTAGCATCACAATCACAGACAGTACAGCCAACACACCAATCCACTGTAAAAATACACAACTGGTTACAAATAGTTATAACATTATTTCTGTTTTATTACGAGCTTTCAGGGTCCCCTTTTGACTATTCCACTGTTATAAGTTACTGTTGTCTATTTAATAGTACATATTTGGAAGGAATTGATTAACATGTGTGCAACCAATGATAGCTAGGATTATGGTAATTAAATTTTCAACCCAGATTAACCGTATCTAAAACGTAGTAAAAATCAAACTCAGATCATACCTGGTGGACAGTCATCGCTGAAACTGGATTCATATGGCTTGCACTGCTCCGGTGCCGTATTTTTATTAAATACTGCAACAAAATTTAGATTAGTCATATTTGTTACTCTATCTTGAGTTATTTTGAAAACAAAACTTTAGCATTTAATGATACAGTACCATCTCTAGACGCATCGCGAAAGAATATGTCTGCGAATCCTGGACTGCGGCGTACTCGCGTGTCTATCAGGGCAGATCCGTGCGAAATACTTGCATCTCTATAAAAATGAATCTTATTATTCAAAGCCCATATACACACCTATATTGATAAAAACACAAAGACAAAAATAATTAGAAATAAATAGTCAATGCAAAAAAAGAAATGGAGCTAGCTTTTTAGACAGGAAAAAACATAAATAAATTACACTTTCGTCTTAACACACCAAAGTTTGAGTACAAGCATCTCAGAGGAAGTTAATTTATCCTTTTACACCACGCTTCTCTTTCTCCTAAACAAGACCTTTCCACAGTAGATTATTACAGCATCTACAATCTTTCTTAATCTGGTACAATTACCTTTTTCCAAATCTACGATGTCGAAAGCTATCCAAGTTACATCGTTTATTTTCTCTTCTCCAGCAAACTGCTTTGTATTCTCCTTGGCAGAAACACAAATAGCAAGGTCCAGGTTCAATACTGTTTGGGGATCCTTCTCGTCTGAAGTAATACCCTACATCTGGACATTGTTCTATATATCTGATTACGTAGTTTAAGTCTCTCGCAGATACATCTGAAAATATTAAAAGATCTTTAAAAGAGCAGTATCTATATCTAGATTAATTAGTCGAAATAAGTATTGCTTTTATGGTGGTGACAACACCAGTCAACTGTCTCTACTCCATGGTCTTCCATGCGTGCTTTGAGACTCAGTCGAGGGAAAATCTTAAGCTGTTACGAGCTGAAGATGGCAAATTTTTCACCACATACCCTTCCGGAGTAGAACAGGCCCTTGCCTAATATTAGGACATTTATAAATGATAAGAATTAGAACATTTTATACTAAAAGGCATATACTAGCATGGTTACTACGTAGGTATTTTTTTTATAATATGAAACTGTTCATTTGGCAAAAAGTGATTGATAGTATAGTAAATGAAAACAGAATTTAAATAATCCTCCATGTTTGTTACTCTTTAACGCAAAACCTACCGAATGGATTTCATTGAAACTTAACAAGAATGTAGCTTATACATCAGAATAACATATAGGCTACAATTTATTAAGATATTGTGTAAATTGTCTAATGCGTGCGAAGCCGCGGGCAGAAGCTAGTAAATTATACAGTAGTACCAATAGTATTGTAGAGTAGAGTATTAAAATAATTGTAATATGCTATGCTTACTTGGTATTTTCTCATATCTCTCACCAGAATCCCTCGGTCCTCCTGCCAACATAAGTTTATATTTATAAAAATGTATGTATTTATATATGTATAAACAAGTAATACTTGTTTGTTTGTAATTCACATCAAAAGTGTCAGTTGTTTTTTGCACATTTGTTAATAACTTCAGAGTGACGATGTGCTTATCCACAGGTATATCAGATGGTGGGTTGACGTTTAAAATTGTGAACAAGTAATCTAAGCCTGACTCAACCGTTTTTCATAGAATAATGACGTTTCAGATGACGACACACATAGATACATTTTCTCGCACACATAGATAAGTAAGTGACTTGAAGCCGACTGGGGCTCAATAAAGACACCATAATGGCATCATTGGTGACAAAAAATTAACAGTAGACTACCAAAACTGATTAAATTCGCTATTATGCAATCAACAAATGCAATAATTGATAGCATAATGGCGAATTTTATCAAGTTTAGTAGTCTACTGTAAATTTTTTGAGGTTATAATGGTGTCATTGTACTATCATTGTGATAACATTCAATAGCAGACTTGGCCTCCAGAGTGATGTAGCCATAGACACTTGGCCCCCAGAGTGATGTAGCCATAGACACTACATCTGGTAAATCTGTGTGCTTATCAATATTTCCTAACGTGCTGAAAGAAGTCAACTACAAAAATAATTTTATTTTAAGTTAAACTATAATTTGACCTACTTAAAAAAAATCATTAAAATTCAATCATCCGTTCTCACGATAGTATCTAACAAACAGATAGACATTTCAACTTTACTATATTCTTAGTATCTAGTTAATATGATAGGAAGTGTGAGAGTTTTAGTAACAATATAATAAGTTTCATTGTATTTTATATAAATATTCATTAAAAATAAAAGATCTGCTATGTTTCTTCTCAATATTTTGACGGGCCTCGTGGTCTAGTGGTTCATATAACGGACTGCCGTTCACGAGGTCTCGGGTTCGATTCCCGGTCAGGACAACCATTTGTGTGATGTTTTTAATTGTCATACAAATGTTTGTACTGCGTCTGGGTGTTTACTATGTATTATAAGTATGTATTTACAAAAGAAAAGTAGTTTATGTATTATATCCGTATTCTGGTACCCATAACACAAGCATATAAGTTTAGCTTGGAACCAGAGGACGTTGTGTGAAATGTCCATGAATATCAAATAATAGGGAAAAATGGATGTATGGGAATATGTATTTATTATATAAATACTAGCTGACCCGGCAAACATTGGATTGCCATACAAAAAAAAAACGGTTTGAAAAATAGATGTTGGCCGATTCTCAGACCTACTGAATACGCATGTAAAATTTCGTAAAATCGGTCAAGCCGTTTCGGAGGAATACGGTAACTAACATTGAAACATCGAAATTTTATATAATAGATTCTATTGTATTAAAAAATTCCTATTTTTGCAACATTTTTCACTATTGCTTCGCTTCTATAAGTCGCAGCGTGATGTTATTTTGTACTTTCGTCTTCAGGCATTGCGAAGGAGGCAAAGAGAAGACTTGCCGCCGCCCAATCTCTATCTATAATAATATTATAAAGCTAAAGAGTTTGTTTGTTTGTTTGTTTGTTTGAACGCGCTAATCTCAGGAACCACTAGTTCAAATTGAAAAATTCTTTTTGTGTTTATAGTCCAGTTTATATTGGCCTCGTGGTGTAGTGGTTCTGGTAACGGACTGCCGATCAAGAGGTCGCGGGTTCGATTCCCGCTCGGGACAATCATTTGTGTGATTGTTCTAATTGTCATACAAATGTTTGTAACACAAGCATATAAGCTTAGCTTGGGACCAGAGGACGTTGTGTGAAATGTCCATAAATATTTATTTTTATTTACTTATTTCTTTATCCAGGAAGACTATAGGTTATATAACATCACGCTGCGACCAATAGGAGCGAAGCATTAGTGAAAAATTTAGCAAAAACGGGAAATAATTGTTCGGAGTCGCAGGCAACAATTAGTAGGTACTTAATATTAATATCTAAATGTTTTGTTGTAATATTTACCTTTAGCAGTGAGCAGGTGGAATATCAGGACGTGTAACAGTAAGTGAAGCAGCATCATAACTGGTAGTTCTCCAGTAGTTGGTGTAGTCAAGTGGCAGCACTTTGTTTGTAAACATTTGTATGCGTATTACTATAGTACAGGCACGGATTTAGACGTGTAGAAGAATAATGATTTGTTTAGTTCAAAAATTTAATAACACACATGAAAATTCTAAATATTGCATTTAGGATTTCATGTCATTTTTAATATGTCTGCAAAATTTCAGATCAGTCCGATTACTGCAAGTGTATGAAAATTACTTTGGGGTAGGTGAAAATAAGATTCGTACCGAGCGAGCTTATAAAAGGGTGTTATAAATATCATTTAACATAATATACTCACCATGGACCCACGAAGGAGCGAAAGAACTTCCGGACAATGCGCGACGTTGACAAGTCAGAAAGAAATAGCATAATGTATTATATGTATGTGTATTCTATCCGTATTCTGGTACCCATAACACAAGCATTTAAGCTTAGCTTGGGACCAGAGGACGTTGTGTGAAATGTCCATGAATATTTATTATTATTTATTATATTTTTTTTTAAACATTTTTGTTTCTCCCTTTTTATTTTGGGGTAATATCTAAGCTTTCGTGCGGGCCATAGCCAAGCACAAAAGCCGGTTTTAGTCAATTGACAAAAATTTCCTAACAATCCTACATGTGTTAAGAATGACTGCTTTCTGTAGAATGATGTATGTGAGTAAGTGAATGTCTAACAGTTTCAGGCTTGTGTGTAGAGTGTGTGGTATGACTCCTGTGGAAGAAAGAACGATGGGTACTGTTTTAACTGTATTAACTCTCCATTGGCATTTAATTTCTATGGCTAAATCTGTGTATTTGCTTAGTTTTTCTGTATGTGTAGATGAAAGATTATGTGTGTTAGGAATGGCTATGTCTATTAAGTATACAGTTTGTTTTTTCTTGTCGTGTAATGTTATATCAGGTCGGTTGTAGTGTACTGTTGTGTCTGTTAGGATAGTTCTATCCCAATAGAGTTTGTAGTCGGCTGTATCCAGTATAGGTTGTGGTGAGTATTTGTAATATGCTATTTTTTCTGTTATGAGTTTGTATTTATGTGCAAGATTTTGGTGAATTATTGCTGCTACCTGGTCGTGTCGATGCTTGTAATCTGTTTGGACTATTGCTCTACATGCTCCTGTTATATGCTGAATAGTTTCCGATGGTCCTTTACACTTTCTGCAGGAATCATCGGTGGAGTTTGGTGTTTTCATGATGTGTTTTCTGTAATTTTTAGTTTCTATTATCTGATCCTGTATTATTATTATTATAATGATTCATTTATTTCGATATTAACTTTATTTTGACTTTTTAAACCCCCAAACCGGGCCTTCGCTACACCCATGGAGAGGTATTTGATGCAATCGGTATAATACATCTTATTTAGACTTTCTCCATAAAAAGTCTGTGTTCAACAGTGGACAGAAGAAAAGAGTCTACTACAAATCCATCCCTGTGTAATAAAGCAATCGGTGTAAGTAAACAGCGTGTAGTATTACAGTATTGTTAGAATCACTGGTGACGACTGTGACGAGGATGTACCGGTGTGTGTGTCTGCTTGCCTTCATCGGCGTGTCTCTGTCTGGTGAGTTTACGTCACTTTCTTTCTACGTCATCTCTTGTGTTCACATAACGACCTAAAACAAAAACCTGACTACATTTGACCTTTAAGAGGAAGAAAAAAGTTTGTGGATAGACAGATTGACTAATTAATGGACAATACACACTAGAAAAGCAGTTGCTATGTATGTGTATGTCCTGAAAACAAATCGGGTCCCACCATAGAAGGCTAGTCCCCAAGTTCCAACGTCAATTCGGAAATTTGCCAAGATTCTCTATATCCAACCCATTAATGCCCATAGCTTGAAACAGGCTTTCTTCACTTAGGCAGGGATTATGGTCTAATAAGATGACGTACCATGGCCCCAACAACAAAGTGGACTTACGGTATTAAAGTGTTGCGCTTGCTGAAGATAGCGCAGGACCGCGCGTTGTGACGTTTTATTTTACAGACCTATGTCCAGCAGTGGACGGAGAAAGTATGATGGATGGATGGCTGGATGCCGCACTAACCAGGTGGTCTATGGTCTCTCACAAGGGAGGTTATATGTGTAATATCCCTTAGGTTAATTTATGAATTTTTGCAATTGACTTTCTATGCTTTTACTAAATAAACTAAATTATAGTGGAAAAAATGATAACCATGAGCGGGACTTGAACCCACGACCTCGGAATACCGTTCCGTTGCTCTCCCATCTGAGCTATCATGGTTCCCGCATATGTTTACCAAATCTTCCACTACAACCTTCTCAATGTGAGTTAAACATCGTGCGATGTTTTGTGTACAACGCCATCTATTGAGCGGTTGGCACCAACTCGATCAATCGATCACTTAGTGATAATAATGACTGTACATGTATTTCTACATTAATTTATGAATTTTTGCAATTGACTTGCTATGCTTTTACTAAATAAACTAAATTATAGTGGAAAAAATGATAACCATGAGCGGGACTTGAACCCACGACCTCGGAATACCATTCCGTTGCTCTCCCATCTGAGCTTTCATGGTTCCCGCATATGTTTACCAAATCCCTTAGGTTGTTTTTACAGCCCTCTAGGAAGGAAAGGTGTAGGCAATACTTGTATTCTCCATCTGTCACCACAAGGGTAAGCCTACTAGACGAATTAACCTACGTGAATATGGCTAAAATTACAAATTTAACACACTAGTTGTGTATAATTAGGGTGGGAAATGTGTTATTATAGTAAGTACTAGTAAGTTCACGTAACCTTGTACGAGTGCTAAACAAACGTACAAACACACAATCACTATAAACATCACGACTACGTGTTGCAATCTATTGTTTTCTAGCACTTACTTACAAATGTGTTTATGAACATTGGCTTTGGTACGGTGATCTGCTTAAAACATGTTAATATTTAACTGAAGAGAATAATTTTCACGACGTTGTGAGTTCAATTTCCGCTCGGGACAATAACTTGTGTGATATTTATAATTGTCATAAAAACGTTTGTTTTGTGTCTGGGTGTTTACTATGTACTTACTAATAATAGTATTATGTATTTACAAAAGAAAACTAATATGTAGTCTATCCGTATTCTGTACCCATAATAATAAATAAATATAATTTATTTATTTAATTATTATTGGATTATCGTTCTAAGAGTGAAGTAGTTATTTCTTATATGTATATAAAATTCTGGTGTCACAGTTACCATACTCTTCCGAAACGGCTTGACCGATTTTTATGAAATTTTGTATGCATATTCAGTAGGTCTGAGAATCGGCTACTATCTATTTTTCATCCCCTTAAGTGATAAGGGTTGTCCACCTCTAACATTTGTATGGCAAAACAACGTTTGCTGGGTCACCTACTCAATATATAATTTTATTCACAGCTTCCATGATTCAATATGTATCACCTGATAGATTCCACTTCATGAGATCCCAATACCGTCGCGCTGACTCCTGTAATATTTGTTATGGAAACGAGTGTCTTCCCTTCGACCAAGATAGATGCGACTATTATGCTGAAGCCAATGATATGCTGCAAAAAGAAGATGAGGATCCTATAGGGTTCCAGGATCAACAGCTGAAGGAAGATGTAGATAGTATCATGTATGATATCGTTGAGAAAGGTTAGCATATTATTTTTTGCTTTTCAGCCCAAGTTAACGATTTATTGGGCATTATTCTTTTCAGAATTGGAAGGGTATTTGGTATACTTATGTCATGTTGACCAAGTGGTATATATTATGTAGTTTGGGTTTATATTAAATAAATAAATAATAAATAAATATTCATGGACATTTCACACAACGTCCTCTGGTCCCAAGCTAAGCTTATTATGTTTGTGTTATGGGTACCAGAATACGGATATAATACATATACTACTTTTCTTTTGTAAATACATACTTATAATACATAGTAAACACCCAGACGCAGGACAAACATTTGTATGACAATTATTAATATCACACAAATGATTGTCCCGAGCGGGAATCGAACCCGCGACCTCGTGAACGGCAGTCCGTTATCTGAACCACTAGACCACGAGGCCCGTCATATTGAAGTAACTGTTCGAAAATTTCAACTCTCTAGCTATCACCGTTCCTGAGATACAGCCTGGTGACAGAGACAGTAGACAGATAAGTCTCAGTGATAGTGTCTCATTTTAGCTTTTGGTACGGATCCCTAAAAATGGTGAAAAGAGCCCTATTCCAAAATCTCACTGTATAAAATTAAATGAAGTCATGTCAGAGAATTCGTCAAGATTTGTTTTCTATTGTTATTGTCATTTTAAATCAATGGTTTATCATCAATGCTTATAAAACAATAATGTTCTATTTTTTTCTATTCGTAATGAGTAATTTACGTCATCTATTAAACTTAAGATCGTCATCCAGTTATGTTTGTACAAAATAAACGGTATTATTTTAATTTAATCATCATCCTCCTACCCTTATCCCATTATTTGTGGTCGGAGCAACATGTCTTTTATAGTCTTCCATAGTCTTCTATCAGCCGTGATATCTGTGTTAACTCTTCTTTCTTTCATGTCCTCGTTCACACAGTCCATCTTTTCTTAGGTCTTCCTCTAGACTTTTTTCTTCCACATTTATACGCAGAACTCTCCTAACGATATTACTTTCCTCTTGTCTCAGGACATGCACATACCAGGACATCCGCCCATTCTTCAATTTTTCAATCACGGGCATCACTTTCAGACTACCTCTAATTTATATTCATTCCTTATTTTATCCATTCGTGTGACGCCACACATCCATCTCAACATTCGACTTTTATTTAATTAAAAATATTATTTTGATATAGGTAATCTATTTCGTTTATTACATTTATAGCCAATAATAATTTTCTTGCTTTAAAAACTAAAAAACAGGCCCCTAAAAGTTTCCTTTTATTATTGCAATGTCATCGGCAAAATAAACGCTTACGGTTTTATTCATAATGACTTATCGGAGGTTTATACGGAGATTTTATCGGAGAGATAATACACGTTTTAGCGTAAAAAGACCATTATGAATAACAAGTTTTGACAATTTTCCCGAACCTATTTTAGCGAACTTTTAAACCTCCGATAAGTCATTATGAATAAGGCGGTAAATGTATGTGTGTGCAGAATTTCAGATCAATCACACTACTGTAAGTCGGTGATAATCACATTCGTAGATTCCGCTACATAGATTAATACATTGATAGATGCGTACCGAGCTAATAAACGCATGGTAATTATCAAATAACTGAATAATTCAATTACTTTAGTAGAGTAGGTACAGATCGGGTCTACAAATAATCTCATGCTGTTTGTAAGTTTGAAAAAGCTTTATTATACGAATATTTTTCGCTAGTAAAGATTGTTCATGTCTTTCAGCTAATCAAGCAAGTGACATCGAATGCATACCATATGTATCTCGTTATACTGACTGTGACAAAGGTGAGTGTGATATGACTTTGGCTTTTTGTAGTTGTGGCTAATCAGACCATGTGACGTCTAGTGTCACTGTGATTAGATTGCTCTATTGTGATCGCCACTTTGAATTTAACTTAACCTAACTAAAATAAAAACAACTATGTTGTAATTTATTTAATTGGCTACTGGGTTTTTCTCATTTAGGTATATTGTTTAAAATCGTTAGTCTATAATACACAGTTTTTGTAATACGAAAATTAAGCTAAATGTGGTAATTAAGTAAATTATTTTATTAATATCGCTCTAACTCTAACTCTATTAATTTTCATTTTTAGTTAACATTAGTTGTGCACGTAGAATTAGTACGTTTTAGATCAAATTACAAAATATTCCACTGTATTGATCTAAGTATAGGCAGGGTTGGGCAGTATTTCAATTACATGTAATTGAAATACGTAATTGAAATACAATTACGTATTTTGTAATTGTATTTCAATTACTGCCTCAAAATGTAATTTGTAATTTGTATTTCAATTACCAGACGTCGAAGTAATTTGTAATTAGTATTTCAATTACTTGAGTCTTCAAAATACATTTTTAAAATACATTTACAACCGTCACTTTGTGTAGCCAAAGTAGCTATTGGAGCTGCATCACTGTACCCGTTAATTAACCTGTACGCCAAAATTGGTTATCAAAACGCAAATTGTCAATGAGGTAACGGCGGCCCATAAAATTTTACTTAAGCAACATTAGTTTGAAGTCGGTGCCGAAAATGATCGTTTGCCACAAATACGATAATCTCATAGGGGCTTATATTTTTACGCTGTTTGGGGTAATTACAGTAAATTGATATACAGATATGAAGTTAATTGTAAAATCAATACCTATATTACTGTAAGTTAAACAAGTTAAAAAAATATTTTGGAACGATTGTAGCTTTTGATGAAAGTACTGACTGGTGGAAGGTAATGCTGTTAATGGCTGGTAATATTTAGGGATGGTGGTTTTTTACGCTGGTTCTCCGTGTGTTAACCGATTAAGAATACAAATGTCAGCACCCCAGGAACACCGAATAATTCCGAAAAATTGTAATGTCTATTATTAAAAATCACGAAATATTTTTTAAATTAAATTGTGGTGGAAAAAGTGATTACTGCAAGCGGGACTTGAACCCACGACCTCCGAATACCGTTCCGTAGCTCTGCCAACAGAGCTTATTGCGGTCGTGCTAACAGTAATCAATTAGACCACCTCTACAACATTTCTCGATTGAGTCTACATCGCATTTTTATGTGCAACGTCATCTATCGAGAATGTTTTGCAACAATCTCGACCAGCCACCTAGTATTCTTTACAGAATACAGGAAGAGGTACTGTTAGCACGACTGCAATAAGGTCAGTTGGCAGAGCTACGGAACGGTATTCCGAGGTCGTGAGTTCAAGTCCCGCTTGCGGTAATCACTTTTCCAGCAAAATTTAATTTATTAAGTAAAAACATAGCAAGTCAATTGCAAAATTAATAAATTTCATCACGAAATATATTTTTACGATTTATTACTTTTCCGATTATCATTTGTCCGACCGAAGAGTCAAATGCCCGAAGAGTTCTCGTTCCGTAAAACGATATTACGTTAAACATATTTCGTGATTTTTAATAATAGACATATTAAAAATTTTCGGTATTATGAAATTCGGACTTATTAAAATACGGAATAAAGTTTTTCGGAATATTTGGGTCTTCCCTGGTCATCGCGGAACAGCAGACCATAATCCCTCCCAAAGTGAAGAAGGCCCGTGCCCAATAGTGGGACGTAAATGTGCTGGAAAGTTATAAAGTTATAAGTTATATTTTAAATCTAAATTTTATCGCTATATTTACTAGACAAGCATAATATCTGATGAAGATTGGCCGACAAGACAGAGTGGCGGGTATTTTTGCAATGATAGTACATTGTTTATAAAGACAACCCTATCCAATAAATTTTATCTACTTGATGGCAACTTTCTAAAATCATAGGACACTGTTAGACAGTGTCCTATGATTTTTGAAAGTTGCCATCTAATTCCCTGGACTGCCATCACGAAAACCTAATTTTCCTATCATAGAAAACAACCTCTGAAACATTTTCTTTCCAACAAAAAAAGAAGCATTAAAATCGATAAACGACAAAGTTATTCGTGAACAAACATTAAAAAAACCTGTTTTTTAAAGTTGGGTAAAAATATTAGTATAAATGTATTTTGTAATTTGTATTTTGTATTTCAATTACAAAGAGCCAAAATACTGTATTTTGTAATTTGTATTTCAATTACTCCACTCAAAAGTAATTAGTATTTTGTATTTCAATTACTTGCAAACGCAGTATTTTGTAATTTGTATTTCAATTAGAACAAAGCATGTATTTTGCCCAGCCCTGAGTACCTATAGGTAATATTTAAAATTCTGATATTGTTTGTAAAATCAAAGTTGATACACGCGCGGATGTTGTATCAAATCGTTCTGCTTTTTGTAAATATTATGAAACGATGACATTTTTATAAACTCTAAAGTCGCCCGATATTTAAAATTCAATTAATTTATCATTTGTGTTATCAACACGCCTTTATCAACTTTCAATTTATATATACATAGGTGTCTCATATTTTAACGTGTGACTTATACCCCTTTTAAAATGTCTGCATAGTCTGAAATTTTCAAGTCACATATATCAAAGAAGACTGCAATCATTTATAAAGAAATCTACGTTAGCTAGTTCAGCTAACAAGTATACCATATAAATAAACGAGAGGCATAGAAGTTGCTGGTCCTTATTGTTCCAAACAAAGAAATTTTCACGTACCTACAGTCAACATAAATATATGCCGTTACGGCTTTTTTACATAGAGTTAGGCAGAGACTATAGACACCATCTACCACGATCTAAATAATATTTTTCCTAAGCTTTATTTATACTCACAATTATAGACCTGCATACCTGTTAAAGAAGTGTAGCCGTATAAAACATATAATTTTTAAAGGTTGACAATATTTAATGTGATTATGCAGAAACAGTATGTATCGGCTGCAAGACATGTCAGTGTGACTCTGAAGGAAAATGGAAGTGTACATTATTATCAGAGTGTCGGTTCCCAGAGCCAGCCATCGACATCAATCATCAGATCTTAGTGACAGTCGTTGATAACTTGTTAAATAGTGAGTGCTCCTTTATTAAGCTTTCAGATTAATTTGATAATGGATTGAAAATACTCGTTAAGCCCCTCGTCTACGTAGAGAGACACGTCTACGTGGAGATAGCTGGCTACTCACTAGGGAACCGTAACTGTAACATGTAATACAGTAACGAGGTTCTAGTGTGTACGCGTTTTACAATTACGGCTCACAATGTAACCGGAACGCTTTCACCAAGCGTACTCATTTTGCGAGCTATAACTGTAACCATCCTTGCCTTGTAACCAGCCCTTTGATCCGCGGCAAAAAACAACAATCGTCGGCTTGCTGCGAGTCGCTCGTCGCAGGCTCCTCGCGAGCCACGTACACACTATGTTTTTGGCAGTAACGGTTACAGTTACGTCCAACGTTACGCAAACAGAAATGAGTACGTTGTAAACATCGGCTCGCTGCAAAGCACGCGTACCGCTCGTAGCAGGTTTGCGAACAACGTACACACTATGTTTTTTGGTTACAGTACATACAACAGTTACAGTTACAGCTCGCTAGTGAGTACCCGGCTTAAGCAAATAACATATTCTGCAATAGGAAGATATTACGAAAGAAAGCCTACCTACGAGACTCCTAGTCAATGTGGTAAACCAAATACTTTGAGACGTCAATTGGCTGAGAAAACTTTTCCATGATAGCTGTTCACTACTTTAAATAAAGCAAAAAATAATGTGTGTAATATTATCCAACTCCATATTTTTTTAATTTTTGCTTAAAATTACCTTTCAGATGTTAAATCTAGCAGAAGAAAGCGGTCAAAGAATGAGAGTCAACTAGAAATCTTAAAGTCAACGATAACTCCAGAAGAAATAAATGAATGGCTGTACGAAATTAAACCCTCAGAAAAGGAGTCTCCTATTCATAAAGAGGAAATAACACCCAGTAACAACAACCCAGGAATTGATCTAAAAAGTCTCATGGACAATGCTATAAAAAATGGTACATATAAGTTTAAAGCCAACGAAGAAAATAAACATTACTAATATGCATATAATTTTAATTCCATCCATTTCTTTAAATTAATTTCTAGCATACCGACAATCAATCATATTAACTCTGAAAATGCTTTTAGTTAATGCGATTTTTTAAGCTCATAATTAAAGTGCTTAATTTTCAGATGTCAAGCCCCTTACAGAACACAGTTTAACATCAAGCACCGCAGATCTAACAATAGATACCGACTATCTAGCTTTTGATGATGTTTTAAACAATATAGCAATTGTTTCTAAAACATATAAAAGAAGAAAACCTCCTCCACAAGTTATCGATGATGAAACATTAGATTTTGATTATATGTTAGCTGAAAAAGATACTATATCTAAACAGTATAGTGATACCCAAAACAACGTCAACGTTACCGAAATCTATATAAATGCAGAGGCAAAAAATGGAGTGACCGAATCAAATACAGATGATGCTACTAAAGTATTTATAGATTTACTAGAGTCAGTAAAAAATATCAATTTGTTTAATGACACAGGTAAGTAACATATCGTTATACTTCTTTAAATAAATATCTAAGTACTATCATATGCCTCCCAATAAGCGACACAGCAGTAAAAAGATTTTGAATCAAAATTCTACGTGTATTCATATTTAAATATATTTTTTGTAGATTACATGGATATAATTGGCTATAAGAAGGATCTATTCGTTTTCGACCAAGCAAATAATGTAGTCGATAGAAACGCATTAGATATAATAAAAAGACAAGCTGTTACTGTTTCAAATAAAACTGAAGCTGTTAACGCTACGGCTACTACTACTACAGTTAAGCCATTAAATATGACAGTAAATAATATAACAGATAATATATTAAATGATAATTACTTAAAGGAAAAGGTCCTACTGCCTATAGTAAAAATAGTTAATAACAAAGAAAAAGAAACGGAAGAGTTAAAAAACATAAAGCAAAATCTGATAAATTTCATGAAAACTCACAATCAATCACCAGTTGTAGAAATATTAGATTATCCTAATATTAGCGAAAGCAATAATCTCCACAACATAGAAATGTTTCCCGATTTAGCATTTGAGAGGCGACGTAGTGATAGCGATGTGCTTGAACTTGTTTTACGTAAACTCAAAGCTGATATTTACGAAGTGACAAAAGATATTATGCACATTAAAAAGTATAAACAAACAGAAATCCCAGAAAATTTGGCCAATTTAATAGTTGCGTTAAAGAAATATATTCAAAAAGATAGGTCTTTAAAAAACTCTGCCAAAATAGATGCAGTTAACAATTTTACTATGTTAACTAGACGTAGAGGGGATTCAAATAACAATAAATGTCCAGATAGAACATTCAACGAATGTATAGTCGAAATCCTTCAAACTGTTGATAAGGATTTGCCAATAGACAATGCTATACCAGCATTGTCGCCATTTTCTAGAAGAATAATTAGAAATATAGTACAAACTTACTACATCGATGATATTTCTGCTGTGAGAATGAAAGTTCATGATCCAACTTACAATATAACAAATGATTTAAAATCTTTGGGCAGCAAATGGCAAGATTTGACTCATGAAATTATTGCAAAGTCTTCATTTGTTACACTCTATAGAATGAAACTAGTGCATTTATTTTTAAATGTAGATATAAATAAAATAAATGACGCGTTAATAATAGTTGATTTTGCATTGAATAGAAGAATGATGCCGTATTTTAATGACGTTCCAAATACTATCATTGATAATATAAACAAAGAGGTTAAATCTATGTACAATAAAATGCAAGTAATTGTACAGAATCATTCTAAATATCCAAATAATATCAAAGATATATGGACATCTGGAGCTGGCTTTGGAGAAGTAGATAAAGTTAAAACTACTGCTAATCTAACTGAAAAACAACGTTTTAAGAAGAAAATTTCATTCATTAAACGCATACGTAACTTGTTAAAATCTTCGAAAGCAGATGTCGAAGTTAAAGATCAAAAATTAACAAAATCTGAGTATGTTAAGCAATTGGCATTAAAAAATCTTAACCGTTTAGCGCGCAGAAGATATTTAGAGTTTGAAGAATCAATGAAGAAATGGCAAAAAACCTTAGGGCTTTTACCTCAATCTCGCTCGAAAAGAGATTTAACTGGAAAACTAGGGAACCGCATAAAAAATATTATTCCAAAATACTTAAGACACAAGGTGAATCCTAAACTAAATAAGAAGAAAAAAGCTAAAACAAATCAGCTGGATAATAAAAAAGATAAGAAGAAAAACCATGATAAAACTTTATTCGTTATTTAAAAAAAACAGAATTACCAAGCATAGATCAAACTCTTATAACAAAAAAGCCTGTTAAAGTTTTACTTGCAGCTTTTTTGTCATAAGCTTTACCACAAAGATTTTGGTATTCATGTAATAATTATAGCAGTTGGTCAAGTTCAATCTTTAATCAATGTTTTACAGGTAACAAGAGACATCAGAAAACAACACTTACAACAGCTACTACTCCTAAAACTGAACCAACAACAACAGCACGTCACACGAAATCTACAAGAAAATCTCATAAAACTTCTGCAATAAAAACTATTATCAACAAAACAACATCATACTTTAAGAAAAATGGCAAACATTAAAACGACTACATTAACCAAGTGTCAAAGACGGACTTTAATTTATTGGTTTATTGCTATTTACATGGAAACATTGATATACGCACGAAATGCTTGGAAAATGTGGTGTAAAAACAAAAATCAAAACTGTTAACCCTTGTTGTTTGGTGAGTTTGATATTTTTGAAGTGAAACTTCTTTAGGCGCATGAGGGTAAAATTTTTACAGATGTAACGTCACGCAGGTATTTGTATACCTGCGTGACGTTACATCTGTAAAAATGTAACGGAAGTGTTGAAAAAGAGAGAGAGAGTAAGACAGGGCGAACGAAGCATGAAGCAACTAGCCATGGAGTGAGAGTAGGGAGCAAGCAAGTGAGAAAGATCGAGAGAAAAAGTGAGACAGAGCGAACGTCGTATCACGCACAGTGTCATGGAGCGAGAGGTGGGAGAGAGCTATAGTGAGAAAGATTGAACTAGAGTGAGAATAAGGGATATCGAGAAATACCGCTATATTGGTTTGTGTATTCGTTTACTAGTTAATTATTAGAACTTTAGATGGCAATTCTGTCGCATAACGTCATTTGCAGTAAACGCAGATTTTTCATCTATTTACAATATTATTAGCACTTATACAGTGTATAAACAGAGAGTTGAAATAAATAAACTTTATGAATAAAATTTTGTGATAAATGTGTAAGTCGTCCTATACTAAGCAGTTATTCGAAGTAAGTAATATATCTGTTATCTTTTTGTTTATTTACAATTTTTTATGCTAATAGGGATGTAGACTATTTTTTTGGAATTGCTTTTATTTTGTAGATAGCTATTAATTGAACACCATGACAATATTTTTTTTTAAAGATATATTTTTAGTATAAAAAAGCGAAAATAATAATTATTTTTAAAATTCCCGCTAAAACGCTCCAAGCTGTCAAGTGACGGCAATGACGTCAGAGGACTGATGGCTCGCTCCCGCTTGCATGTCGAATTGTTTGTCAGTGAAAGATAAACATTAAACAGCTGATAGTACGAATGGGTTGTTTGTGTTGATGTGTTCATAAGAATAAGTTTATCCGTAAAGAATCGGTTTCGCCCGAACTTTATGTTCAGGACACTCCCGACACTTTACTGTAGGTACACATATATTCGACTCTCTTTTTATCTGCACATATCCTATAGCATCCTTAAGATTCTCTTGATGATCTGGAATAGACACAGGAGAAGAACGTAAATTTTCTAATAACTTTGTAGGTTAGCTTAACTTTTTGTCTCTAAATGAAAGTAATATCTCGCATACTCGTATTATTTATTCGCCTAAATAGCATGCGAGGAAATAATATGGGTATGTAAGATATTAGTTTCATTTATATTATAGTGTAAAATGCTGGCACTTACAAAGACATCTTCACGTTACGAAGCTTCGCGGCACAAAAGTCCTTGTTACTAGCAAAAAACTTGCCACCATATTTCCTTTTCCTTTCCAGTCTCCATTGTAATAAATATAAACATTGTAGATTTTCTAACAATAAATTGCCGTGATGATACTGTTTGTTTACTATGTCAAATAATGTCAATATAGGATTGTCAAAAATATATAGATATTGTTCGGTAAAAAATATCGATATTTTTTGATATAAAATATCCAATATAATTTCAGTATCTGTATACTGATATGTCAGGTGGGCAGGCAATCAGCTTCCTCCTTCATCTAAATATTTTTGATGGGCCTCGTGGTATGGGTCATGTGATGGATTGCCGTTTGCGAAGTCGCGGGGTCGATCCCCGAACAGGTCAATAATTTTTATGACATTAATAAAATTGTTATTAAAATATTTTTACTGTCTTCAAAAAAAAGTACTTCTGCATATACTTTTAGCAAAATGACACCGTATCCTGGTACTCATAAAAAAGCATGGAGATATAGCTTAATTTGGTACCAAAGAACGTTGTATAAAATGGACAGAAACTTGATGAATTTTCTAAATTGGTCTAAGTGTATTCGAAAAATCGCGGAACATACCTAAATATCAAAAGGTTACGGTGTTTTGAGAATATCCAGCTTTTTCAAAAGTCGGTTACAATTTAGTTGAAAATTTGACCGATATATCGATACTTTTCCTCGATATATCCACCGCCGATATTGATTTCAATTCAGACATCCCTGTGGCAATGGTGACAACTGATTCATTTTGACGTAAGGGTATCTACGTCATCGTGCTCTGATTGGTGTTCGCAGTCACGTGATAATGTGTACAAAATAATGCAATTTAAATTCATTTTTATTTAATTTTAACAATATATTGAATCTTCAAAACGATATTTTAGGTATCAAAATACTGTCTTCAATCTATAAAACATAACTTTACATGAATTTGTAACATGAGTCAACATCCCTATTGGATTGAAGGTTAGGTAGTTTTAATATTTGCAAATAACATGTGGCATTTCAACTTGCCACTCGTCATTTAATAATTTAATAAATCATTTTCCATAAAATAAAAATATTTCATTAATTCGCTTTTCTAAATTTTAAGTTCAAAAACAAAATTTAATTAATAATTTCTAATATTGACAAAAAACACGTGGCATTTTTATTTATAATTCGTCATTTGAGATTTCAATAAGACATTTTGCATAAAATATAAATAACAATATTTCATAAATTCTCTTGACGAAATTTTAATTTAAAAACTGGAATTTCTATAGTTATCATTAATTTACAATGATTTTGTATAAATTTAAATTGAGGTCAGGTATTTTACTATTTACAAAAAAAATCACGAGGAATTTTAATTTAATATTCAACATCTGAGATTTTAGTATATTATTTTTCAAACAATATAAAATAAATGTATTTTAATAATCCTCTATTTATTTTTATTAAATATTAAAATGTGAAATAAAAATTAAATTGTAAAAATTAAATTTATAATTTATATTAATTTTCAACACTTTTAATATTTTAATGATAATTAAATTCCTAACTTTTTCCCTTCCTCTAAGTCTCGGAAATCTAAAGTTTTAGATTTGTATAAATATAAACAAGACTTATATATTAGTTCGCCAAAGAACTTCTGACATGTGTACTTTGTAAGCACGCACTTTTTTTTTATAAAGACGAACTTTTAGCTGATTTCTGTCTTTTAAAAACGGTATCAAGAAACTTATGACATTCATTCATTCAATACAAGTACAAAAATAAAGAACATTTCCTATATTTTTGAGTTGATACTTACTTCATCCATTTTAATAGATAATCCTAACAGCTAAACCATAATATTATTTCGAAGTCTGGCAATGTGCCGAATAAAAGAAATAATACTTAAGTTTGTATCGTTATTTTATTCAAATTACAAAATGTACAAAAACCTACAAGTAAATGTTTGTCTACTTCATATTGGCATATTCTTTATATTCAGTAGCTGTTTGATTAGGTGATCCTGGTCAATCAACTTCATCTGATTTCTAATGTTATCTGGGTTTTGAAACCGGATCACAGGCTGCATTTGTGTAACTGCATTTTTGCTTTGAAAACCTTGAGTACTTGAAACTGAAAGAAAACAGAGCATAATTATTTTTGTCTCACTTACGCTGCTGTAAACTAGTGTACTGCATCAAATTGAATTGCTAGCCAAAAATCACTGAGCTATAATGCAAGTTAAGATAGTAAACTTCATTTAAGAGACCGTTTGAAGCTTCATCAACGTAAAGTATTTCAGATTTAAGGGTAAAAATAAGTATTTCATCAATATTATCGTATATCATCGCCGACACGTACATATTAACACAGCCAGTAGGCACAGAAAATGAAGAATTAGGGATACTTTTCCTATTTACTCAAAATCTACTAAATATATTTTAATTCTGATTTACGTGTTTCTATATATGATAGTTACTTATGTTTTTAAAGTTATTTCATTAGTTAATACGCGATAATAGACCGACAAATGAAAAAAATAAAACATTTGAGAGGTTATTTCGCCAAGATTTTCTATCGAGAAAACTTTTTTCAATCGCGTTTCTGAGTTTATGCGATCCTAGATAATATATTGCAAAAACATATACTTAAAAATTAGAGCTCTAGCCATTCAATCTAAAGAAACAATGAAAACTTCGTACATAGAAAAATGCACGAAGCTATTTTGGTACCCCCTAAGTACATCTCAAGCTGTATATCACAGATGGTAGAAAACTCTGTAAATGCCATAAGTTACGCATGCAAGAGCAATTGGAATCCTACTGAATGATAATACACATACATGCGTGAAAATAATATGCACAAAATCAAATACAAATGTATATTTACCAGGGTAGTTTAATCCAAAATCATTAGCAGCAGTGTCCAAATTATCATCTTTCTGCATAACAAGTACTTTAAATAATTCATTAGCGAGACTATAATTCCCTCCGTCCAAGTAAAACAAAATCCTCTTAGCTATGTTATAATGCATATCATTTTGCACATTCGATAGTTTAGCTTCTTTCAATTTCATATAAATTTGAACACGGTTTCTAATTAACTGACTTATTATTTGATTCCTTGATATTCTTACGTTATCGTCTACATTCTCAGTCTCGTGCAACTTTGATTGTGGTTGTGTATTCAATATTTTATTAAACGTTGTTTCCACTTCATTAGCAAAAGTTTTCTTTGGTACAACTTTTTCAATTTTTTTTAGAATTGTCTCGCTTAATGTTATATTCTTTGCTGAATTTAGTATGAATTCTGATATTTCTTTATGTTGTTGACGTGATAATTTCTGACGATTTTCGAATACTCTTTTAATTTCTTCTAATGCACGTATGTACATATTAACATCTCGTTCCAATGTTTTAATTAAAACTATTTTTTCCGCCTCTGGCACTTCATCAAGCAAAGCTTGGCTTTTATATGAAGAACTCATATTTCTTATGTTACTTATTATTTTCTTAATGTCATCCAAAGAGTCTTCTTTTGGCTCAAAAGCCCGTCGTGAGTTTAATTTTGCTTTTGGTTGCAAATTCTTTACAACTCTTTCTAAAACTACCGCAGACTTGGGCCTTATCTGCATCACAGGATCACTTCTACGCGTTTGTGTGGTCTTTATAGTATTCTTTAAATCTTTGAACATTTCAACAAGACTACCAGCTTTATCCTTTTCATTTCTGTTTTGGCTTAATACTTCTTTACCTGCATTCATTATTTTATAAATACAGGGTAATGCATCGGCTATTCTTATATTACGTTGCGGGCTAATACCGCTAGCATTTTGTAATTCAATTAAATCTTCTATTATGGTCTTTAGATGGGCTTTAAGCTTTTGCTTTGTTGATGCAAATTTATCTTCATTAGTCAGAGTTTCAACTTTGTTTTGAGCAGTTGTTGTTGCTTCTATACGTAGGATTGTTTTCTTTAAAATACCCATAGTTGTTGGATTTGTCGTAGTTATTTCTGGTTTTATTAAATGTATCAAATCAGCAAAAGATTTCATCTTAAAAAATTCAGACAGGTTCAATAATATATTTCCTTCAATATTCGGTAGACTCAAAATGTCGGTTTTTTGGCGATTTTTATTTAAAACACAATCTGGATTACTATTGATATGTTTTATATAATCAAGGATCATTTTGTCCTTAGCAGTTATTGTCATATTAGCTAAATCAATACCGTAAATTTTTTTAACTGTTTCCCTAAAGGCTTTATCATTATTGAGTGCATTTTTACTTTTTATTAGATTACTGGTCTTTTTGCTATTCTTATGAGGCATTATTAACTTCGTTATTTTATCTAATACATTGCCGAATACATTAAACGTGTTAGACTCATCTTTTGTTAAAGCTCCATCTACAAAACTCTGTGTAACCGTAATATTTTCTTGTTTATTACGATTGGGTTCGCTTTTTAAATCTCCTATTTTTTTCTGTACCTTTTCAAACTTCTTCATTAAGCCCAATACATTATTGATTTTTGATATTGCGTGAATCGTGGCTTTCTCTTGATTGTCCTGCTTTTCTGTATTTGTTGTACTATTCTTACAAAGTTCATGCTTTCTTGTAGATACAGTCGAAGTTTTTTCTTCACTATCACCAGGGTTGTCAAGAAGTTTCGAAGCTTCTTCAATAGTTTGACATAATGAAATATTTTTCACATCCTTATCCTTATCTATCGCATTGGACAATTCTTCTAAAGCACGTTTTAGGAAGTCTTCTTGCCTTAAATTCAATGGTTCCTTAAACAGTTCCAAAAGATCTGATATTTTTTCTCGTTTCATATCTTCTGTTTCTATCGATGAGCCACTGGCATCTTTTTCCATATTCCATAATTTATTTAATAGATTACCAGCAATAAACGCCATGGCTGTTAAAGTATCATTTTCTGACGTGAAAGTTATATTAGATGTTGCTGGAGCTTTCACATCACCAATAATTTCTGTGCCTTTTTTAAGTTCATTCACTACAAGTTTGGATAATTCTTTATCTTTAGACTTTGTTGTTTGATTAGCGAAAATATCTTTTAAATTTTCATGGCTAAAGGCAAATTTATGATCTTTATCGTTTACATCTATTTTATTATCGATAATATGGTTATACATTTTCGGTTCATTTAAATCGATGTGCACTGAGTTGTTGTTATTTTGAACAGCATCCGATCGTCTTAATATAACTGGTAAATTTAATTCCATTCTTGTAGCCTCTAACGTTCCAGAATGGTTTGAGTTTTTCAATGTATCTGCAAGATTATTATATTTTAAAATTATTTATTTCAGTAATAGTATTCTGGATTTGAATTACTGTGCCCTTAGCAATTGCTTTAGTTAATAATAATAAAGTGAAATGTTGTATTATTTTATACAATTAATTACAAGAGCGAAAATTGTGTTTACCACATGAATTGGGCGTACGGCTAAATTATATTGACATACACACCTTCGTTTAATTCATCAACCGCGGAATAGAATTTAACAGTGTTATTGTAGCTTCGCGGTTTTCTTGCTTTATTTTTACTTATTTCTTCCTGTGAACTTATTGTATGTTTATTTTTAGTAGTTTTATCCAACGATCTTCGGTCTCTTGTCAATTCTTTTAATTTTTCTATCGCATCGTATTTTCCTACCAGATCTGTAAAAATTTGTATTTTTTATATAAAATGGTCTATTTTTACTATACTATTCAGTACTTACCCAAGCCAAGATTGTATTAAATAAAACAATAAAATAGTTGTGCATTTTTGTGCTATATTAGATACTAATAAGAAAAGTGTGCAAATCAGTGCTTCTGTCCAGATAGAGCGATCAAATATCCTGTAAATATAAGTCATATGAGTTTAAATTTTAAGTATATTATATAGTACTTAAATAAAATACAAAATTATAATACATCATCATCATAAAATTACGTTTTTTCAAATGGGGGCAGGCAGAGACTATCGAGCGCCATGTGCTACGATATCAGTATTTAGAATTAAATATGTGAATTTGCTTTCTCTTAGGGTAATTGTCAATATACTAGTATCGTCTTTAGGTTAACTTCTATATGGTTACATTAATGACAACTATAAATTATTTTAATTTAATTCACGATGATCAAGATTTTTATATAAGTCTGGCAAACATGTTTAATAAGACGCTGGCAATAAAAAAAATCCAAATTTTCTTCCAGTAACTTAGTTATTTTTATATTGAAATAACCCTGTATATGCTAACTTAAATGTAATAAAATACAATAAGTTTTAAGTTGGTCTTACCAAGAAGATAAGCTGGCTCATCATTCTTCACAGAAGGTTCTGGAACGTAGGAAGTACTACTAACTCGCTTCTTTGGATTCAATTCTGTAATATTCCCATTTTATTTTTATATAGAGCTGACACTTCTGATCTATAATTCTCAACGCCTATCTAACTATCCATATTTCTTAGGCAAATTATTGTTCTGGACGAGAATGAAAGAATCAGAAAGAGCAATTAGGCTATTTCTCGTGATTTTACAGGCCCAGAATACAAACCATTGTATTATAAAGTCTAGCTCCAACTACTGAAGGAGTCGGAGAGTACAGAAGGAGAACTGAAACTTTTTGACTGAAGTAAATAAAATATAACCATGCAGGTTGCATCATTAGGCAACCCAGGGTGCTGCAAAAACGAGCTAAGGAATTATACAAGCAGATAACATTCAAAAAAAAAAAATACAAAAAAAAAAATACAATATGCAAAATATCCGGTCAGCGTTGCATAAGAAGACTTAATACCTCCCTGAAGAGAGACATCCTGGCGCCGAATAATCGGAGTTACAGTTGAAAAATTAGTAGGATGAGAGAAATCCTTGGCTCATTTTAACTATTCCGAAGGTAGTAAATATTCTTACCATACTCCAAGTTATCGATGGCTGCATCAAACAGATTATCATCTATATCCGTCTCATCAAGTTGTTCTGGTCTACTAACATGTTCACAGTTGTCTTCTCTTATTGACTGACACATCCACATACCTTTCGCTGAACATGTGCATTTTGTACAGCCAGGATTACATTTATTTTCTGTAATAACCACAACAGTTACTGATTAAATCTTGCAAGTGTGTTAAGCACCCGATAGATGGCGTAATATAATAGGATAGGATGACAAAAAATGTTATAATCAATCGATTAAAAGTTAGTTTTTCATAGTCGTAATTTTAATTATCACTTGTAGTAATATTTTTTTGTTTTGTTTCTTTATTTCAATAAAGCATAGCATATCAGTCGCCAAAATGATTATTGATTTGATTTTTTTTTTTTTTTAAATGTCTTTATTATTCAAAGATTGTTACAAAAATAGCATACAATTGATCTTATTCTAATTGTTTCTTATCATATATAATAATGTTCCTTAGACTAAGCGCGTCTATATATACTTATTAACGTGAACAATGTACATTAATATAGTGAAATGTCTCAAAACTTACAAAAAGTTATAACATAACAGTTTTTTTTAATAGCAAACTTAGCGAGTTCGGCATTATTAGTACATCACAGATTTTATTAAAGAAATGCTTTAAAACATTGCAAGTTAAGAGTTTAAATATAAGTTTAGTAATAACTTTTATAAAATGATTATTGCGAACAATTGATGTTTAGACTTGATTATGTTTCAAGAATGTTTTTGTCAAGGGAATGCCCTTCGTTAACTGCTTATATTGTCCCTTAGCTGGCTCTTACAGCACCTTGGGAAAGAAATAGGGGGGTGACACTTGTATTCTTTATCCGTCACCAGACGGACAGGCAATGCGTTTTTCACCATTCCTTAACAAATATGTAATCATCCTTAATATTTTTTATTTAATACGTTACAAAGGAGGTGTAAATTAAATTCAAAAACTCTGTTACATAAATACGTGCCAAAATTATGTTAGAAAGAATATATAACTCTTACCATAACTGCAGTCGGTGTATTCAGACACAAATGGTATACATCTTTGTACAGACTTTTGTTGACTTTGATAGTCAATATCATCACCACCCACTGGAAATAATCAAATAAAACTGTATACAGGGTAGGCACCAATTCCACATGCATAACTAAACTTAACTTAACTAAAAATGTAACTATTGCATTAATTAGCTTTTTTGTTGTAATTAAAATCTTTAATCTCTAACAGTTGTTTTTATCAAGAAAGTTCAGCTAACTTTACGGACTTGTGTTATCGAGACTATCAAAATTTATGTTTTAGTTAAGTTTAGTACAGTTGTGCGCATGAAATTTTTACCATTACCCATTTTGGCACCAATCAGTTGTGATCGACGATCGTTTCACTCTCGATATTATACAAGGTGTTAACTTTCTTTTATTGATGAAAATAGGAAATGAATTCTATATATTAGATATAGAAATTCTATATATCGAAATCGTTAATCACGCCTTTAAATAAGTATATACCTAGGTTGCTCCAAAAATTCGTGGCCTAAAATGTAACACTTCAAAATGGAATACGAAACATGTCTATCGATAGTTATTTTCCAATTAAAATAGATTTTCATTAAACACTTCACCCAAATGCTAGAGGTGTTGGAGGGATTTTTTTTAAAACTAATGTATTTATTTGTAATTAAGTTTTTCATTTCAATAACATTATTTAGAACAACTTATACTAATGTCATATAAGAATGTCTATTTTAAACTTCTCTTTGTTTCTCGTTGGCAACCAATGTCTATCCATCCATGTAATTTTTCTATCAGGCATTATTTTTGATGGTGTATAACTGTATGCCTACATTCCATTATGAATGTATACACACATAAAACAGCTGTGAATATTAATTATTTTAATACTACAGTTTTCTTTTCCTCTACGAGTATCAATACATGTTTTACCTAAATATGTTATTGAATGGTATGGTATTAGCAAAAATCGAAAAAAAATTATTTTGCACTGCCTGCTCTCTTATAAACTATTAAAAAGTAACATAATGTGCATATTTGTGCTATTGAAAGTGAAATAGGTGTATAGTGCTTCAATAAAAACTCACTATCAAAAAGGAAATAGTAAAATTGTGCGTAAAATCTCAAAACTGTGCTCAAAACAAAATAAAAACATGAAACTATTAGAACTTTATCACATTTAATACACAAATTATAAAAATTATAATATATTTTAACACTTCACACTTAACATTCATATTTTTTTAAACACAACACATAAAGTAACTTTTTTGTTTACTCGTTTAATTTTAAACTGATTTGTGTCTAAACTAGATTTGGATATTTTTCTTGTACATTTTTCAAAATCATCTCAGAGTTTCGTTATTTAAATAGCTTAGTAAATATACAAATTGGGTTGCTTTGAATCATGCACACTGTCAAGCTCCCATCACAGTTGTCTTCAAATTGATCCTTAGTCATTATTGACGACAAAATCCACGTAGTCTCCTCCCATAGGTTCTCCCATCAAGTTCTCCTTGGGAATCCTCCGCTTCAAGCTCCTCAGTTTATGATGAACTCCATTGTGAATTTGTCTCCGGTGACCATCAGGATGGTTGCAGCACAATGAGTCGCCTCCTGCAAGCACCAATTTCATCGCATCAGGAAACGGTAAAAAAAAATGGCAATGTTAGGAAACTTAACAATACTTTCATACACAGATTGGGCTTGCAAAAGGCGAAACATCTTTGAACAAAACGCAAACTATGAACGCCATATTTTAAATAACTGCACTTTATCTGAATTTAAGTAAAATAACACTAAAAATATAGAAAATCTTGAGCTGTAAAACGGATTTTCACTTCACTTTTAACCTAAGAAATCTCTTAAAAAATAAATTAATACACTAAGTTCCAAGACATTACAATTATAGACGGTCAACTGAAGGAACTTGAATCACCTTTTGCAACGAAAATAGGTGCAGTGCAAAACAATGTTAGTTGAATGAAGGTTTGAATAAAGAAATTCAGTTCTACTGGTTGCCGGTTCAAATTGTACTGTCTTTGAAGGTACATGAAGAAACTTAAAGTTTACGATACACCAATGCCCAAATCCTAAAAAAAGAACACCAGAATTGGAAAATATGCCTCATACCATCAGAAATGAGATCAAACATGCTATTATCCATAGTTCGTCTGAGTCGCCAGGATAACTGTCTGAAATAACCGGGTCTATCTTGCTGAAATAATTTGGCGTACATTTCTTTAGGTGAGTTGTCATCTCTTAAATATCTGAAGTAGTCACAAAACCAACTCTGTCTTCTAATGCAAGAGACACCACCTCCATCGACGGAGCATACGCAAAAATGACAAGACCTACGTGACGTATAGTCCAGTAATGATGAGAACCCCTTGTCAAAATTAAGGTCAGTTTCGTTTGGAGTGATGTGATTGGTGTAATATGAATGTCCTCTGAAGCATCTAGCGTCAGGATCGTACGGGATCTCGTCGTTGTGCCATATTAAATCTGTGACCAATATTATTGTTCTTTATTTTTAAATGCAGACGTACAATTTTTGTTACGTAATGCTCACATTATAGAAAAGTCTTCGTTGTACTTTTGTCGATATTGTAATAATGGCGAGTTTTTAAATAATTATAGCTAAGCATAGTATGCATTATACAGATAATAGCACCTACTAGTTCTGCCTTATGGCTAATGGCCTAGACTTATAAAAATATATATTTACAGATATCTTAGACCTAGCCGATATATGCCTATGCACTTTTTAGTGGAACCGCTGCGGATGAACTTTATAATGCGACCTGGGAATTTTATAATATTAAGGCTAGAACATTATTATTTTATTTTACTCAAGACAGCACGCGATTACGATTGAGCTCTACAAAAAGGTAATTTTATTCTACCTCCCGAAAATATTAAGTTATACCTTTACTATACTTCTATTTCACTTTCAACTCATCTATTCTGGACATACCTCTTCTAATTCTATACGCAAGATTATCGACATGCTCAAACGGAATACCACTTTTGAGCCTTTTGTTTGTAGATTCCATAATAAGACATTCGTTTAGACTAGTTACTGGTCGTTTACTGCAGTTCTCATGGAGGCCATCCACAGAACAGACACATACTCTACATCTTTCAGCAGCGTCTGATGACCTTCGTGGTTCAGATCTCCTTTTCATAAACTCATCAGAAGCGAACTCGCCAGATTCTATTCCTTTGATACTCTCTTCAACTCTTATAACAGTACGTCCAGGTGTACATATGAGTTTTAACTCGGGTTTGTCTTTAGGATTCGGATATGGCCGATTGAAATAAAAATCTAGAACGCAGTTTAAGTTATTTTGAATTAACTTATTGAGAATTTTGAGCAGATCTGTAACTTTATTAATTGATTCTCTAACTGCATGTAACGCTTAATAGTTTTAAGTTTGACTCGAGTGGCAATCGCATCCAGTCATCCACTATATTTAGCATCTTTGCGCCATGGTCTATCAAGGTATTTTTTTAAAGATTGTTTAAGTACTAGCCTTTGCCTACCAGTCTATTATTATTGCGGTATTCTATATTGTACTGTAGTTTTCGCTAGTTAGATGTGCAAGCCAGTTTCAGTAGTCAATATTTTCATCATTGCCCTGTCTATTACCCATTAAATGAAGATACCAGTACACAGTTGTTTAATTTATAATACGATTGCCATTTGTACATTTTCTAAGTTTTCTTTTTTAAAATATTTTCTTTAACGAAAACCTTACGTAAACCGGTCCAGCCGTTCTCGAGCTTCACTTTTATTTATATACTTACTAGCTATTGGTCGCAACTTCGTAAGCGTGGATTTTAACAACCAAATACAAATTATACAAAAAACCATGCTCTTGATCCAGTCTATTAAAAAAAACCGCATCAAAATGCGTTGCATAGTTTTGAAGATTTATGCTCACATAGAGACATACATACAAAAATAACGACTTTGTTTTATAATAATTAAACATTATAGATGTAGAATAAATAGGTAGGTGTTATTCTCACCAGCTGCAGCATGTTGCAGTAACAGTCCTAGGACGACAGCGAGGATCACAAGCACTAGTTTAGTCTCCATGTTGTGTTCACTGATGTATTGTCTACAATTTTAACTACTTTTATATAGCTTTACAATTCAATGGTTACATTGATTCTTTGTTTTATCACACAGGTATGTATTTAGGTAACAAACAGAAAATGTATAATTTGGTTTTGTAGTACAGTGGTTTCTAGTCCATAAAAGCAAAAAAACATCGTTCATCCATCCATCCACGCACTTTTAGAAACTTATTATAATGTTGTACTTTTATTCACTCGCTATCACCTGCAACTTCTTACGCGTAAAACTTGAAATATACACTAAAAATATTGTAAAAAAAACCATCCATTTGAACCACGTTGTCTATTAGAAAACCGCATAAAAATCAGTTGCGTAGTTTTGAAGATATAAGCTCACATATGGACATACAAAAATAACTACTCTGTTTTATAATAAGGCTGAAGATGAAGTTTAGTTAAATGCCAAATAGTATGGGAATTCACACACAGTACAATTCATTCACAGTACAATTCATTCACAGTACAATTCATTCACAGTAAAATTCACACACAGTACAATTCATTCCCAGTACAATTCATTCACAGTACAATTCATTCACAGTACAATCAATTCACACACAGTACAATTCATTCACAGTACAATTCATTCACAGTACAATTCATTCACAGTACAATTCATTCACAGTAAAATTCATTCACAGTTTAGTTGTGCAAGTAAAATAGGTATCATTTTCTACTTTTCGAAATTCAGAACACATATTTTTGCGAAACTAATTAACTTATGAAATCCGTCCCTGTGTTAAATGAATTTTGTAAAAAACAAACTAATAGTGTTAGCAGTAAAGAAGGCATGCAATAAATCGTTATCGTAGACGCAGCTGTGTATAATCATACAACAATACCATACCATACATACATTGACATGCATTCTACAATAATTAATCGTGAAATTAACACAATCATACGGGAAATTTGACTTATCTTTCATTGTCTGAAAGATAAGTCAAATTTCCCGTATGATTGTGACATCTATACTAATATAATAAAACTAAAGAGTTTGTTTGTTTGAACGCGCTCATCTTACTAAGCTATACTGCGGCCGTATTATGAACCTTTCTTTACAGGCAGTTTACGCCGTGAATTGAACTGTCTGGCAAATTCCTATTATGAACAAAATTATTAGTCAGTCAGTTCGCTAAACCAGTCTTACATTAATATGTTTAAGGAGAAGGTACAACTAAAAGTTAAAGTAGTAACTAAAAATTTTCAACTAAAAGTTTTATTACTGCCATCATACCTAATTTTGCCATGCAGTTTACGGCCTGCCTGGTACTTGAATGATTTTAAAAAGCTCATAAATCGCCGGCTGGTTCGAAAATTATTTTAGTGTTGCATAGTCCATTTAACTTTTGTCCATTTATTATCATTCCATTATCCATTATGTATGTAATGGACTAAGAATACAAGTGCCACCACCCCAGGATGCTGTAAAAGTCAGTTAAGGGATATTTTACACAAATGACATCCTCTATGAGAGACGGAAAATTCGAAAATAAACCCTGTGCCAACACGCTTGGTCAGTGCGGCACAGTAGACCATAATCCCTCCCAAAGTGGAGGAAGCCCGTGCCCAACAGTGGGACATTAATGGGCTGGAGAGAGAAAGGGTCCATTTATTGAAGAAGGCTATAGGCTATATAACATCACACTGCGACCAATAGGACCGAAACAGTAGTTTGAAATGTTGCAAAAACGGGGAAAATTTCCACGCGTACGAAGTCGCGGGGAATATAGAGTCTGAAATAAATATTGATTTCACAAAATATCTGTGGTTCCGTACAAAAAGGTAAACTAAGTTGATCCTATAACAACAATCAATCATTTTCTTGTTCTTATCCCGTTATTTGGGGTTTGAATTAAGATGAATTTATGATAAAAACGGTAAATACGGAGTACGGATCCCTTCGTGTAAGAGTTCACTCTTGACAAGTTTTTGCAAATTAAATAGAGACTCAAATAATAAGATAGAAAACATTCAGATACAGTACAATCTATGTGACCAGCACACATAAATAATTGTCCCCGTTGGAGACCACACAAGCGACCTCGTGGACGGCAGCCCGTGATAGAAATGGGATATAGTCAAATTTGGAGTCGTCACCAGACGAATTATAACTGTTTCTTTACATATTTTTTCTTAGACGTTTGATAGAAATTAACATGTCTCTATAACAGCTTTCTTGGCCTCGCAGATCCTGAGCCGTGGTAAGTACGTCTTTGAGTGCAAGCTAATTTCTAAAGGTCCTGACAGTAATGTTCTGAAGCATGTACAACATACAACAAGTCAACATTAATATTAGTTAATATCACCTAATTTATTTAAAAAGGTTTCTTTTGCTCATCTTTGCTCTCTTTTTTCTCTCTTCTTTTAGAATAATGATGAAATAATATAATAATATCTTATGAAGAAAACAAAAACAACAAGAAAACAAAATATTAACATACAGACTCAAAATTTTCTTTATTGACTATATTAAGTAATATTTACGTACAATAACAACAATTAAACTTAATAAATAATCACAAAAAATAGATCGCAGAAATATGCCAAGCGCTTAACTTCGGAACGACTGCATCATTGCACCAAATTGGATAATTCTTTGTTTCATGTATCCACTCTACTATCCACACAATATTTCACAAACCACATCCCTGTTTAATTTACTAGGTTTTTATCCTTAAAATTAAAAATAGTAAAATCTATAAAATTCACGTGTCACAGTGTTCGTTACGGTACTCCTCCGAAACGGCTTGACCGATTTTTGTGAAATTTTACATGTATATTCAGTAGGTCTGAGAATCGGCCAACATCTATTTTTCAAACTTTTTTTTTTTAGTATGGCAATACAACGTTTGCCGGGACAGCTAGTCTTATATATAAAATTCACGTGTCACAGTGTTAGTTACCGTACTCCTCCGAAACGGCTTAAACGATTTTTATGAAATTTTACATGCGTATTCAGTAGGTCTGAGAATCGGCCAACATCTATTTTTCAAATTTTTTTTTTTTTTTTTTTGTATGGCAAAACAACCTTTGCCGAGTCAGCTAGTCTTATATATAAAATTCACGTGTCACAGTGTTAGTTACCGTACTCCTCCGAAACGGATTGACCGGCTTTTATGAAATGTTACATGCGTATTCAGTAGGTCTGAGAATCGGCCAACATCTATTTTTCAAACCTTTTTTTTAGTATGGCAAAACAACGTTTGCCGGGTCAGCTAGTTGTTAATAAAATAACAAATCACTATTATAATAAAAACTAAACAAACTGCAAATTCTACTATTTCCTGACTGAATTTTCGTCCATCCGGTAATTATCTGGTTCGGAGTAAAACCATGAACAGAAGCTAACCTTCTAAATATACAGGATGAACTGAAATGTGGTCTATAAGGACATAATCTGCGATCATTAATTAATTTCAACCCTAAGTTCTTATTTGCTACGAGGTATGTAAAATATACGTCTTCTAGGTTTATCATAGGAACTTCTAGTGCTTTATTCAGTATCTTTTGTAGATATTCGCCTGAAATTAGAAAAATACAATAGAATTATTCTAATGTTCCCGAACAATACATTTAGTTACTTAGATGATAAATAATCAACAAGATATTTGCACACGATTTCATCTGCCTAAAAACCAATAATCATTTTAATAAAAATGACGGACTTTCATGGATTTACATCATTTCTTTTTGGGTTGACTTTTCGAAAATCCTTTATGTCAAAGAGGTTTTTCCCGACATGCTTTTTGTGTACATATTTGTATCTTAATTACTTTCTATTTCCTAAATAGAAGGCTTGATATCGACAATTGTTAGCTTTGTCTACAATGTACTGTAAAAAATAAGGACCTACCTTTTAAAAGATAGCCAGGACCCGCTAGATACTGGGGTAGCACCTCGGAGGAGTACAACCAGCGAGGTACGTACCACTTGTTTGTTTCATAACGGTGAACCGGTCCATCTATTATTAGGTGCCCTGAAAATTTAAAAATAATAAAATTTCAATAGTGGAAAACAACGAGCATTAGTATAGTGTATCCGTATCTAGTACCCATAACACAAGCATAGAAATATAGCTTACTTTTGGGCCAGAGGACATTGATTAAAAATATTTATTTATTCGTCAAAAAGTATTTAGTCTACTGTCACTATACCAGAGTAACCAGGCGTAAAGTTAAATAACAAAACTCAGCAGCCTGCAAAGAACTGCTTGTATTATCGCTACTGGAGCCATGTCAACCTCTCCAGCAACCGCCCTAGAAGCTATATTGAACTTACCGCCCCTACACCTTCATCTGAGGATGGAGGCGAAGTCCAGCATGTATAGAGTCTCGGGCGATAGGAAAGGCAACTGGCTCTCGAAATCCCTTAATACACTAAGGGATACACTAAACGATATCTATGTGCTAGGGATGCCCACCGATGCCTTACCCCTTACACACTGTTCGCAGAAATTTTATTCTGTCGAATTACCCGCTAGGGAGGACTGGTTAAACAGTCAAATAGAATGAGAACCAGGAAGCCTGAAGTGGTTTACTGATGGCTCCAAATCCGGAATGGAGGTAGGATGCGGAATATATGGTGAAGTTCCCAATAGGGCGCTCAGTGTGAACCTAGGAACATACTCATCTATATTCTAAGCAGAAGTGTACGCCATCATTGAATGTCCAGTAGCTAATCTGCAAAGCAACTACCTCAATCGTACAATCTATATACACTCCGATAGCCAGGCGGCTCTCTTGGCCTTGTCTTCTGATGCTATTAGCTCGAAGTTGGTCATGAACTGCAGGCAACTATTAAATACTCTGGGTGTAAGAAACAGAGTAATATTACGTTGGGTCCCAGGGCATGCTGGGATCGAAGGCAATGAAAAAGCCGACGAATTAGCGCGGGCAGGAGCTAAAGGTGTTCAGTTTGGTCCTGAACCCTTTTGTGGAATACCCAAAAGCCTGGCCAGACTGACCCTGAAGGCAGACTGCATGCGCTCAACTATTCAACTCTGGAGAACAAATCCCGGATTGAGACAGTCCAAGGCTCTCATAAGACCCTTTAACTTAAAGGCTGCTTCTGAAGCTCTGGCATTAAGTAGGAACAATCTGCGAATGCTAGTAAGAATACTTACTGGGCATTGCTGCCTAAATAAGCATGCGCAGACAATAGGGCTGATCGACAATGGGATGTGTAGACTCTGTCATTCGGCGGAGGAAACGCCCATTCACATTCTCACTGACTGCCCTTCAGTGATGCACATGCGATGCTCCTGTCTGGGCAATTACACCATGCACCCAGAAGAGACTAAACTTCTCGGAGCCAAAAAGTTCCTGGAGTTTTTCATGGTAACAGGCTTGGACCGAGAACTGTAGAAAGTGGCGATCACAATAGATCAATCTGGTCGCAGTGATACTAGGAGTAATAAATAAATAAATAAATAAATATTCATGGACATTTCACACAACGTCCTCTGGTCCCAAGCTAAGCTTATATGCTTGTGTTATGGGTACCAGAATACGGATAGAATACATATACTACTTTTCTTTTGTAAATACATACTTATAATACATAGAAACACCCAGACGCAGTACAAACATTTGTATGACAATTAGAAAAATCACACAAATGATTGTCCCGAGCGGGAATCGAACCCGCGACCTCTTGATCGGCAGTCCGTTACCAGAACCACTACACCACGAGGCCCGTCGAGTAATATAGCCTGAATAGCCGCTACTCAAAAAAAGAAGGTTAAATAGCATAAGGTTTAATCTAGAGTTTTCTATCTCTCATACAGGAGTCACTTGTATCATCCCTGTGCTGGCTCTAATATACTCTTACAGAACCCTAGGCAGAAGTTGACGTCGTGACACTTGTATTCTTAAGCCATCACCACACAGACTATCTTTTTGAACAGATTAAGTAATTACCTAATAGTTTTGCATCATGGTTTTCTCTGAGAACAGTCCTCAGCACCCAGGGATTAATGAGCACGTCATCATCAGTCTTAAACATGAAGTGTGCTTGTGGACAGCGTGTGAGGGTCCACTGTATCATGAGCGCAGTCTTCAGGGTCAGGTTTTGGTAGTGATCGCGGAAGTCAAACACAATCATATCGCTGTACTGCTTCGCTTCTAGATAGTTGTCTACCTGGGGAGTATGGTAATTAAATATGTTAAAAAGTTCAAAATCTTTCATTTTATTTTCAGTAAAGAATAGCACTTACTTAAGCTAGCTTAAAATCTCAAAAAATAATAAGGTTCATGAATATTATTGGTGATTGTTTACAGACCATGGTAGTTACTACTTAAGAAGAGTTGACATCAGGCAGGCGGCTCGATAGTAAAAATCAGCTAATCCCCATGTAACATGAACAAGTCATGTTGCGGAGACCCCGAATAACGAAATGATGATGATGGTAGTGATACGATTTGTCCTGGTGATGACAAATACGTATTATGCACACCATATCCCCTATAATAAGTTCAGGCCTAATGGGAGGCAGTCATAATGGGAGACTACATAACAATGTGATCTTCTATTGTATATACCAACTTGATCAGGTTAAACGCATGCCGCCTATACCAAGTTCTGGTAGACTATTCTATATTTGAGGCACCAAATACTGACCAGTGATTCATCAACTCCATTTCCATGTAACCCTAGCACAAAGTAGGTGGGTTGATATTTAGCCCATGTCTCCCTAATAGCCTGCCTGGACTCGTAGTTGTCAGGAGCACTCGTCACCAGGATAATCACCGGCAATTCTTCGGCAGCTGCACATGGCGTTGACGTCGGCTCGATTAATATCTGGCTGGAATCAACAAAACTATACTTTAGAAGACGATTGAAAATATGCGATCCGTAGGAGAATGGGCGTACCCAATTTAGGACGACGTAGAAGTGTGAATTGGCAGGCCACTTAGTTTAGAGAACTGACAACTGGAGAACAGATGTTGTAGGGCGGAGGCCCTAAAACAGACGACGAAGGGTAGGACTCTCTCCGTTCAGGCAGACTCGGATGCTAACGGGGTGAAATCGAGCTTTGTGTTGTTCTTTTAGCAGACTTTTCAGCAGTGGCAAATGTAGCGACCTATTGTTGGTACAGGCCTCGGTCATGGGAGGTCGGTAGTCGATACCATGCTAACTATATCACGATCGTTAGACTCTAGTAGAAGATGGTAACCTAGATATCTCTTAGTCAACTCTTACAGCCCTCTGTCGAGGTAAATGTTTAGCTGGCCTGTATATTCCCAATCCACCACCACAGTGAATTTACCAAAATAATCTTACAATACTTACACATTGACCAAGTAATGAGCTAAACTTCTACTTCGTCTGTAATGGTGAAGATCTTGTTCAAGGCTGATTGGTGGCATAATTGCTTGACTAGCGATACTTATCAGCCACCAGCAGGAGTACCAGACCAGAAGACACGACATAAATAGTACTACTAGAATGAGAGGTTTGCGACGATCTGAAAGCGGTAGAATCCACATAAATTTATTATTTTTTGCAATTTAATTGCTATGTTTTTACTTAATATTTGGGTATCTGCTGGTCCCATAGTAGCTCAGTTGAGAGAGCAATGAAAGTGGAGAAGGCCCGTGCCCATCGTGATGGATGGATTGTGTAAAAAAGGATATCTATAGACATAAAAGGATTAAACACAGATATGAGTGATATGACGTAAAGTAGCACGACGGTAGCACTAGGGTAGCACGTATGAAAACGACACGTTGCGTCGACCACAAGAAATACAGAGTAAGAGAAGTAAAATTATTGCATAATTACGTTACTCTATTTGAGAAAGAATTGGACTAGACCATAATATGATGATATTTATAGTATAAATAGCATTAAATAAAACTATTTTTTACGGATTTAGACGCGTATATTTGTTTTAAATTTTGGCCCGACGTTTCGGAGACTTTGCAGTCACTATGGTCACATTACAGCTCAGTGTGACCATGGTGACTGCAAAGTCTCCGAAACGTCTGGCCAAAATTTAAAACAAATAATGCGTCTAAATCCGTAAAAAGTAGTTTTATTTAAACAGATGAGTCGCGCAAGTGTTAGAAAATATAAATAGCATTGTCAGGCAAATATCTCCCCTAATTAAAGGATTATAAATTGGAATATACCACATATATATTGGAATATACCACCATAACCTAAGTTTTATTTATTTGGCTAGACTTAATATTATTAGAAATCTCTCCCACTAGCTCATTAACATCTTACTCGTAGCTTATCTTCTTTGCAGGATCTTAGCTGGCTTCTACAGCAAGTGGGGAAGGAAAAGGGATGGGGACGTTTGTATTCTTAATCGTCACCACACGGAGTTATTAAGTTTAATGCTATATACATTTCACGCAAGTTTCTATTTTTTACACGCTTTATATTAGCTTCACTTGTATGTTTGTTTGTATGTTTGTTTGTATGTTTGTATGTTTGTAACCGACTCCTTTGGACGCTATTTTGACCCACTTTAATCGGTCAGATTCTATTCAAATTTTGCACACCTGTCATAGACCGATGACAATGCAATAATTCGAATAAAGCGTGTTTTTTAGTTTTTTTTAAACTATTATTATTAAATTGTTTAATTGACTCACAAAAGAACATGATGATAATTTTTACAGTCTTTTTAGACGTAGTGAACACAAAATTAATTTTAGACATTAAAATGGCTACTATTCTGTCCGGATACCACAACGATGGAGCTCACTGTCAAAAGTAAGAATTAAGAGGGTACTGTACTCCTCATTTAGGTATTTGCCTTAGGTATTGCTATCCCTATTTCCGAGCGCCTCGCTGAAAGGGACAAATATAGATGAAGCGGATTTTACCTACAAATTCTTTGAAAAAAGACGTTTCGTACTTCCGTCTTTTTTTCGCGAAAGTTAAACCGATTTTAATAGTTTTTGCGTTATTTTATAGATAAAGAGTATATCTATGCTTCTATCACTTTTTTGTGTGGTAAAACTTTACGAAATTTGTGTGACAGACGCTGCAACTTTATCTAAAGAAAACCGAAAAAAGTGGGTTTTTCGAATCGTCATATTTCTTTTAGTTATTATGTTTAAAAAAAAAAAAGAAAGTGATAGAAGCATAGATATACTCTTTATCTATAATATAACGCAAAAACTATTAAAATCGGTCTGACTTTCGCGAAGAAAAAACGGAAGTACGATACCCATACTTTTGTATGGAGCATAATTTGGTATCGTGCCGTCTTAAATAAATAACTACATATTTGTTAGTTTGAATAATAATTGAGGCCAAGAGACTGATTACAGGCAGTAAAAAACCGGTTCAGAGTAACATGAGAATTCCAAATGAATTCAAACATTCAATTTTGAAAATGTGAAACTTTATTTTCAAATTTTTGAGTACTTATACTATATTAGCTGTTGCCCGCGACTCCATCCGCGTGGAATTTGGAATTTTATTTTTCGCAATAGAATTTGAGCCTTTGAGCCTTTGTCGTTTCTCAGGATCTAAAGATTGTCTGTGTCAAATTTCATCAAAATCGGTTGAGAGGTTTAAGCGGGAAAGCGTAACAGTCAGACAGAGTTACTTTCGCATTTATAATATTAGTAGGGATTGTCCTTTGTTTTACCAATTTTGTTATTGACTTTTTTTGACTATTTTTCAACTGATATTTAGACAAACTGTGAAAATTTTAGCTCTCTAGCTATCACCGTTCCAGAGATAAAGATAACGGGACCAAAAATAATGAGATTAGGGCAGCATAATGATAATTTTAGTGTATTTTGTTGTAGCATCAACTGGTATACACCAGCTGTGAAAATTTCAGCTCTCTAGCTAACACCGTTCCAGAGATAAATAAATAGAACATTTTCAATATAAAATTTTCATTGAAAACACCGATAAAAACATTGTGTGTATAACAAACCTAGCTAGATCGATTAATCGCCCCTAAAAACCCCTGCATACATTGACGAAAATCGTTGGAACCGTTTCTGAGATCCCAAATATATATTACTAGCTGACCCGGCAAACGTTGTTTTGCCATACTAAAAAAAAAAAGTTTGAAAAATAGATGTTGGCCGATTCTCAGACCTACTGAATATGTATGCAAAATTTGAGAAGAATCGGTCAAGCCGTTTCGGAGGAGTACGGTAACTAACACTGTGACACGTGAATTTTATATATTAGACTAGCTGACCCGGCAAACGTTGTTTTGCCATACAAAAAAAAAAGTTTGAAAAATAGATGTTGGCCGATTCTCAGACCTACTGAATATGTATGTACAATTTGAGAAGAATCGGTCAAGCCGTTTCGGAGGAGTACGGTAACTAACACTGTGACACGTGAATTTTATATATTAGATATACAAGAATTTCTCGTTTAAAGTAATGAGAATTGTAATCTTTAATCGTAATTACTTAATTCAAAGCCTCAGTCAGAGCCTCGTGGTTGAGTGGGTCATGTAACGGACTGCCTATCAAGAGGTTTAGTTTAGTTTTTTATTTACTCTCTAGTTTTATTTTTACATTTCACTTAAATTTCATTTCATTTTACATGTGTATTTCATTGTGTCCGCCTAGTGGGAGCTTTTGAAAACTATCCTAATTGTTTCCTCAGATTACTAGTATACAGATTAAATTGAGGACAACAACCGAACAAAGGGGATTAGCCCCTGCGGAAAACCGCTAATTATCTAATTAGTGACTCTATAGTCAAAGCCTACGCTGACGGGAGGGAGCCATTCGCTTGAAGAGCGCCTTGTCCCTTTCCTTTTTATTGAAATATTCAATTACCCCTACTCTGGTTGAAAAAAGAAAAGGATTGTGTTGACCATAGCGAGTGTAAGAAGGGTCTTGATCTGTGAGCCCCTCTATGGACAGACTTTTGAGACGTTCTATCATGTCGCCATAAAGATCGTACGCCCGAATGTGCCACGGGTCCTGTTGTAGTAATTTCCAGAGTAAATCGGTGTCATAGCGTCTGGGTAGTTGTAAAGCACTTTTCAGTGCCAGTTTATATTGCCTCTCAAGTTTGAGCAGATTTGTTTTGCTGTACCTGGGTAATAGTTGTATAACTCCGTAGTCTAGTACTGGTACCAAGCATACTTGAATAACAAGTAGCTTCACTTCGACACTGAGCTTAGATCGGTAGCCGATGATTGAGTTTAGCGCACCCTTGACTCATTTGGCCTTTTCGATATTTCCCTTAGCATGTTTGTTCATTGACAGCCTTTTGTCTAACCAGACTCTAAGGTATTTTATTTCTTGTTTGAACGGAATTTGTTCGTCACCTATTTGAACGTAGTTTCTATAGCCCGTATTTGGGTTCGCAAGCCTTGGTCTTTATCAAGAGGTCACGGGTTCGATTCCCGCTCGGGACAATCATTAGTGTGATTTTTCTAATTGTCATACAAATGTTTGTACTGCGTCTGGGTGTTTCTATTCATTCATTTATAAGTATATATTTACAAAAGAAAATTAGTATATTATATGTATAGTATATCCGTATTCTGGTACCCATAACACATACATAACAACATAAGCTTAGCTTCGGACCAGAGGACGTTGTGTGTAATGTCCATGAATATTTATTATTTATTTATAATTATTGTTTCATATTTCTTACAATGAAATTTAATACAATAGGTCAAGGTAATATTTGTACGTAGTCTCTGTAGGTATGCGTTCCCTTTATTCTGTTCCATCAGCCATTCTTTAAGTATCAGATTATAGTGTTAGGACAAATAATACTAAGCATCTTTACTTATTGCGAAACAAAGTCGCTATTTTTTGTATGTATGTCCCTATGTGAGCTTGTACAATACCAAATTACGCAACGGATTTTTTCCACAACTAAACTGAACTAAAATGAAAGATAACGGGCTTCGTGGTGTAGTGGTTTATATTGCGGACTGCCGATCACGAGGTCGCGGGTTCGATTCCCGCCTCGGACAATCATGTGTGTGATGTTTATAAATGTCATACAAATTTTTGTCTTGCGTCTGGGTGTTTCTATGTATTATAAGTATGTATGTATTTACAAAAGAAAAGTAGTTTATGTATTCCATCCATATTCTGGTACCCATAACACAAGCATAATAAGCTTAGCTTGGGACCAGAGGACGTTGTGTGAAATGTCTGTGAATATTTATTTATTATTCTATACTAAATAATTGGTCAAGTGCGAGTCGGACTCGCGCACGAAGGGTTCCGTACCATTATCTATGCAACATAAGGCAACGTTATTAGTATCGAGCAAGAAACGGTAAAAAAATCATGTTTGTTGTATGGGAGCCCCCCTTAAATATTTATTTTATTTTATTTTTAGTATTTGTTGTTATAGCGGCAATAGAAATACATCATCTGTGAAAATTTCAACTGTCTAGCTATCACCGTTCTTGAGATACTGGGTACGGAACCCTAAAAATCATGTTTGTTGTATGGGAGCCCCCCTTAAATATTTATTTTATTTTATTTTTAGTATTTGTTGTTATAGCGGCAATAGAAATACATCATCTGTGAAAATTTCAACTCTCTAGCTATCACCGTTCTTGAGATACAGCCTGGTGACAGACGGACGGACGGACGGACGGACGGACGGACAGCGAAGTCTCAGTAATAGGGTCCCGTTTTTAACCTTTGGGTACGGAACCCTAAAAATGAATATTGATAGCGTCAGTAACACCAAACTATAGCTTTTTTCATAGGAAAGTTCACATTCACCAGAATGTTAGCTTTCAAATTGAAACAACTGTGTACCTAATCTAAACTAATATTATAAAGTTAAAGAGTTTTTATGTCCGTGTGGTGACGGATTAAGAATACAAGTGTCACCACCCCATCTCCTCCCAAGGGTGCTGTAAAAGTCAGCTAGGGGATATTGCACACAGATAACATTCTTCTGTGAGAGACGGAAAACTCAAAAATAAACCCTGTGCCAACACGCCTAGTCAGCGCGGCACAGTGGACAATAATCCCAGTGGCCCGTGCCCAACAGTGGGACGTAAATGTGCTGGAGAAGAAAGAGTTTATATGTTTGAACGTGCTAACGTCAGGAACTACTGGTTCGAATTGAAAAATTCTTTCAGTATTGGATAGTACATATAACGAGGAAAGCTATAGATTATATAACATCACGCTGCGACTAATAGGAGCGAAACATCAGTAATGTTGCAAAACGGGGAAAACTTTCTTAATTAACGCGTATGAAGACGCGAAAAGCAGCTAGATTAGAATATCGCTTTTAATTTAATGTAACGTGAAGCTGTAACGAAAAAATTTAAACTTGGATTTTCATAATTGTAATATATGTATCTTCTAGCTATTCTGAAAATTATATTTTTAATGTGATATTACAAAATGGAATATAATATACCATACAGTTGTTTTCATCAAGTAGTTTAATCCTTCTGGATATATACATGGTATTTAATTTACCATACTGGTATTTTTATCGTATATTCGCTGCCATTCAATCAAAATGCTAGCCGGTTTCATATTAATTAAATTAGGTTAAGTTTTTAACGTATCAGAATTGGTCCCAATATTGAGTGTGTGTGAGTACAATCTTGAAAATAAAACTAGCTGTTATCAAACACGTTATATTGGTAATTTTACTGTACACTATAATAAGATTATTGTACAACTTACATGTACCATGGTGATAGACTTAGAAACCATACGTCATCACCACAAGACGATGCGACATATAACCCTAAAGTGGTGAACCCGACGTGATTTATTGTGTTAGAGACGATTTTTTTTTAAAGTAATACAGGATTAGGAAACTGATAAGCAACATGGCGAACCTTGAACAGCTTGTTGCCAGTCTTATTAGCACCGATGGAGACAGAGCTCTAGCAGCCATAACCGTATCTTCACGGATTCCGAAGTTCTGAGTGGACCAAACGCGACTCCGGTTCATCCAGTTTGAAGCCGTCATCGAAAACCATATGGTCTGTGACGAAGCAAAGTTGAATCTCGTCGTCACTAAACAACCGGCTTATAGTTTGCGCCAGACAGACAGGTATGCGATTTTTAATAGACACTGGGGCTAATTTATCAGTGTTCCTGTGTATAAAAATAGTTGTGTGATCGTGCCGATAAAAAGTGGAATTATAACTTGTGCGCAGTAAACGGAACTTTCTCTAATTAACTTATATTTATATGTACTTATAATTTACTACAAATATTCAACACATAAGTGGTAGCGATAATGTTGTCGCGAACACTCGCGTGCCGAGACCCTTATTTGTCCGTCAACACTTGAATTTGAAGACAGCAATAGCACAACGGTCGGACAAAGAACTAACGAAGTTGTTAGCTGTTAAGAACGATAGTTTATAATTCAAGCGCAATGTTTTGCCAGATGCTTTTAATGAGCTTACGTGTGAGTTTTTTACGAATAGTGTTACGCCTTATCTACCTACGGAGTTTAGGAAAAAGGCATTTCACGCTGTATATGAATTAGCTCACCCAGGAATACGAGCTACTATAAAATTAGTTGCGTCCAAGTACTTGTGGCCGAATATGAATGTAGACGTTAGGAATTGGACCAAAACCTACATTCAATGTCAAAGGTCGAAGGTTATTTGAGACACTGTTGGGACTAGGACAATTTGAAGCGTGTGACCGGTTTAAACGAACATATCCACCCTGGCATTGTAGGACCGCGGCTAGTGGCCATAGATACTGACTTACGGTGATAAATGGGGCAACAGGTTGGCCTGACGCTTTTGAATTAAAAGATATCAGTGCCGTACAGCCAAGAAGAAGAAATCTAAGAATGTATTACCTAGTGATAAGCCCTTAAGTCGTACCACGCGCAGTGGGAGATTTACTCTTTGGAGAGATTGGTCAAACGACCGATAAGATTTTTACTCTGACGATGATGAACAGCTTCCGAATTGTGGAAACTCGAAAGCACTTCAAAGAGGAAGAAAATATTGTTTGAGTGACTTTGTGTTGAATATGGAAGATAATGCCTTTAAAATTAAAGTGAAAAACCACTACCTAGACATGCAGTCATAACTGTCGCTTATTACTGTTAATATAATATATGTACTGTATGTGTGTATATATAATATGTATGTATATGTGTATGTATATATGTGTATATATGTAAGTGCGTGTCTATCTTGTATGTATGTGTATTTGTAATTTTATAGATAGGTTATAAATTCATTAATAATTAATTAATTGAGTACACCCACAACTACCGCTCTATCCATATCGTGTATCCATCCAAAGGTTGCCTGGTAGAAATCGCTTTAAGCGATAAGGCCGCCCATTGTACTAGATTATTTTAAGAACATCCTGTAATGTAAAACTAAATGGTGTACAATAAAGAATATAATAAATAAATAAATAATGCGAATGATTTGGTATATTACTTAAGAGCAGATGTATAATCTTCTTTTCGAGTTACTGTGAAATATAAAATAAGTATAGCTTTGGATAAGAATATTAGCAACATTATAAATGCTCAGTGTCAGTGTCCAGCATCCTCTTCAAAGAACTGTTCTCATATTGTTACTTTACTTTATAAACTTGAAGATTATACTGTACGTTACGGTTATGATGCACTCACATGCACATCAAAATTAAAAGAGTGAAATAAAGGTAAAGAATTAGGCAATAATCCAGACAATATTTTTACTGTTAGCTATCCTTCTAAACGCAAACACCTGAAGAAATCAATAATTAGTTTTATTCCGAAAAAAAAACAAATGTTTAGATGATAACCATAAAAATTGGTCAAGTGCGAGTCGGACTCGCGCACGAAGGGTTCCGTACCATTATCTATGCAACATAAGGCAACGTTATTAGTATCGAGCAAGAAAAAAATCATGTTTGTTGTATTGGAGCCCCCCTTAAATATTTATTTTATTTTATTTTTAGTATTTGTTGTTATAGTGGCAATAGAAATACATCATCTGTGAAAATTTCAACTGTCTAGCTATCACCGTTCTTGAGATACAGCCTGGTGACAGACGGACGGACGGACGGACGGACGAACAGCGAAGTCTCAGTAATAGGGTCCCGTTTTTACTCTTTGGGTACGGAGCCCTAATAAAAATCAGTTCACGTCAAGATTTGTTCAAATAGTTCAAAGTAAAAAGAAAATTAATTGTATGTGTAATAGTTTATTAAACATAAAGTATGATGATAAGCACAATGTTTTGTAGGCATAATAACTTTTTAATAAAGTTTTTGATCACAATATTTCTTTATTCTAATAGTAATAACGCATACGTTTAACGTTGTTGTCAATAGAAAATTCGAAACAAATGTACCCCGCCACCGGTGCTGCCACTAGCGGATCTTTTTTTAATCTTCCCAGGAAAAAGGCTAATTAACTGCAGCCTGATGTTATATAGCCTAAAACCTTTCTCGATAAGTGGGCTATCAAACACTGAAAGAATTTTTCAATTCTAACCAGTAGTTCCTGAGATAAGCGCGTTCAAACAAACATACTCTTCACATCTATACTAATATTATAAAGGTAAAGAGTTTGTTTGTTTGTTTGTTTAAACGCGGTAATCTCAGGATCCGCTGGTACGATTTGAAAAATTCTTTCAGTGTTGGATAGTACATTTATCGAGGAAGGCTATAGGCTATATGACATCACGCTGCAACGAATAGAAGCGAAGCATCAGTGTAAAATGTTGCATGAAACGGAGAAAAAACTCACGCGCGCGAGCTTTAAATGAAAACGCTGCCTTATCCATGTGAATTACAACAAAGTAATGTACGGAGAAATTGTTTGTTACCTATAGATCTTTAAAAAAGTCCGCGAGGCCATATGTCTATCTTTTAAGGAAAACCTGCTGTACCCATAAGAACGTCAAAAAAACTATCAAATTCAATAGGGTGTTTTCAAAAGCTATTTATGTGTATTTGGTAACATTTTTCATCGAATTAAATTCCTTAGTTAGCTTACGCATTTAATATAGATTACAACTGCTTTTTACAGCATACAATTTAAATGAATATCTTAGGAGATATGACGAAAAAAGAATTACGCGCGGCAAAATAAAATACTTAAACTGTTGGCTGAGCAACGCGAACGTTTCTTCGGTCTTCTATCCATACTCCATCCAATGTTTTGATGTTTGGTTAATGTTGGATGTATGAATGTAAGGATGTTTGTGGTTCTTTCACGTAAAGACTGCTGGATGGATTTTCATGAAACTTTCCAATAATATAGCTTACCGGTCGTTACGCTGCTCAATCCCCGACGTATCGGTGTTGAGTTGATCTTTATAGGCGTCGGCGTTGTCGTCGGCGTATGATCGTTACGCTGCTCAAATCCCGACGTATCGGTGCTGAGTTGGTTTTTATAGGCGTCGGCGTTGGCGTCGGCGTATGGTCGTTACGCTGCTTAAATCCCGACGTATCGACGCTGAGTTGGTTTTTATAGGCGTCGGCGTATGGTCGTTACGCTGCTTAAATCCCGACGTATCGACGCTGAGTTGGTTTTTATAGGCATCGGCATCGGCGTCGGCGTCGGTGTATGGTCGTTACGCTGCTCAAATCCCGACGTACGTATCGGTGCTGAGTGGGTGTTTATAGGCATAGGCGTCGGCGCGGCGTCGGCGTATGGTCGTTACGCTACTCAAATCTCGACGTATCGGTGTTGAGTTGGTTTTATAGGCGCCGGCATAGGCTTCGGCGTCGGCGTCGGCGTCGGCGTATGGTTGTTACGCTGCTCAAATCCCGACGTATCGGTGCTGAGTTGGTTTTTATAGGCGTCGGCGTCTGCATCGGCGTCGGCGTCGCCATTGACATCGGCGTCGGCGTTAGTTTTTAGCAAATATTTCATGTGAAGTGGTAATAAATTACAAGTTTTTTGGATTTTTAACAGCACTATGTATGCTTGGTCATGCCAAATTTCAAGTCTCTGGGATAGTGGGAACTGGGAAGTAATCTGTAAATTTTGATTCCCTAGCGAAAGTTGAAAATATCTTGTATCTTTTGTAGCAAGGGACCGCATAGATCTACATATGGTATAAGTTTCAAATTTATACCTTCAGACGTTGCCGAGTAAAAAAAAGTTTTACGGGCGGATAGACAGACAGACGGACACCGTAGTGAGACTATACGGGTTTGTACGAAGCCCTAAAAAAGTAAAACTCTGAGATATCATTTACTAAAATGACATTGGGGCCATGTGTGGTACTTCTTTAGAATTGTGCAAAAAAAGAAAACCAAACGGACAATTTGTTAATTAGCTGTAAAATAGCGTTATTGTTAGTTCATTTAATTTTTCGTTTCTAAATCCTACGCGTACGAAGTCGCGGGCACAGCTAGTTTTTTATAATACTTGTATAAATATATATCTATTCATATTTAGTGGAATTAACTTCGCCAATATTCGTCATAATTAAATTAACCTTTTAAGTAACCAATTAACCCTTGAATTAGTGACGTGGAATAAAACATTTTCTGTAATAACTAAAATATAAGAAAGTCTAGTAAAATCTAGTTATACTGTCTACTTAAAAGAGAGGTCTCGCAATAATACAAGTGTCACCACACCATTTCCTCCTACTCTAGAAGAGCCATCTAACAGATCTACTTAGTTCAAAAACTTAAAATCACGCTGTTTTTTTTAAATTATTGCATTGTCATCGATTCTTGTTAGGTGTGCAAAATTTCAGATCAATCAAACTACTGCAAGTGGGTGACAATCACTTTCAAAGATTCCGTTACAAATAAGAGTATGTATAAACTAGTAAAGCAGAAGAGTTTCTTTGTGTGTTTATTTGAACGCGCTAATCTCAGGAACCACTGGTCAGATTTGAAAAATTCTTTCAGTGTTGGGTAGTCCATTTAGCGAGGAAGGCTATAATATAATAATAATAATAAATATTTATTTCAGAACCAAGTCCATATAGTAAATTTGTAACAATTTTCCTATCAACTATGTTAGTCTGTATTACAATTTTAAATTAATTTCATTAACAAATTATATTTATTTTACATTTCATTGCTTGTCTATTTCAGTTATACATTATATTTATTATGTTATTGATCTCTTCATATATTAAAATATTGAGTCTGTCTAGTTCATTTGTATATGTTATATTTGCTGTCCATTTAATCGCAATCATGAAACTCACTCTGCTTATCTTCCCTTGTCAAAACAGTATGGTCATGAATATTGATAAACCGTCTGAATACTATTTCCGCGGGCCAAAGATTGCTATCCAAAAATGAATCAATACTTTGTTTATTTACATAAATTTTATAAGAATCGTAACTTCTTGGTCTTCTACTTTTAATTTTTAATACTTAATGTAATTTTCTCTTTTGTCAGATCATAAATATAATTCACAATGTCGGATTCAAAAACGTCCTTGTGCACGTTCGATACAAATAGCGGTATTTTCTTATCAGCTGCCTTAAAAGAACTGCATTTTAAATTAGCCTTGCCTGTATTTCGTATAAACATATTTCTTATACGTTTTCTTTGTATCCACTTCTCATTCTTTTTCGGCTTACTCCACTTCTTTCCATTACGAACAGTCTCAGCAAACGTTAAATTACGCTTTTTCATGGAAGCAGGTATCTTATTGTCTACTCCTGCGCATTGTTTACATGCATGAGATTATGTCGACATAATAATATGTCGATATGACAGTTCGCCGCCTCTTTCTCAGTCGCACAAGGCGGCGCGCGCGCTGTCTCGCTCACACCTGCACACACCGGCGATTGCGCGGACTCGCTCTCACCAACCTCGTTCCCACTAACATAGAACGGTGAGCGCTCTGTCTCTCCTACACTTGCACATATTGTCGAGCGCAAGTCGCATTTTCGCAAATCGGCGAACGCTCCATCTCGCTCGCACTCGTACCAAGAGACCGGTGACAGACTCGCTGGCTTCCATACATTTACCATTCAAATTGGCCTATCTTCTTTAGTATACCCTCTTTTATTCATAAAATTTTCGCTATAAATAATATATTTTATTATATAATATTTTTTATTATATTTTTTTTATAATATTATATTTTTGTTTTCTACATTTTCAAATTGTTTCATAGTAACATAAGTCTGTTTTATTTCTTCTACATCCGATTTTAGCCGAATTATATCCTTTAGCAATGCCATCCACATGATCAAATGTGACGGGTGGTAATTTATTCAGGTCTCTGGCGACGAAAATTGGCATCACATCGGGATCTGTTTCCTTGAATATAGCTATAATATCCTCCAAATCACGCTGTATTTTACCATCTTTTCTTCTCGAGATTTTTCGTTGGTTTGTTTTGATGGAGTCAAACAATAATCCCTTCGCTTTTTCTACGCCAGCGACAGAAAAGGCTGAAGCACAGATACGAACCATGCTCTCGTTATCCATAGTATCTACCTTATTTTGCAAATAAGCCAGAATTTCACTAATCACTATATTACAACTCGCGCATTTCACAGTTTTTGTCACGCTTATTTTCGACATTTTTTATAAATCGCTTACACGTAATTACATCGTATTATAATTGAATCGCATCGGCCAAACGTTACCGCACGCAGAGCGGCGCGCGAGCGAATAGGCTAGATAACATCACGCTGCGACTAATAGAAGAGAAGCAGTAGTGAAGCGTAGCGTGTAGCTGTTGTGCGCGTGGGATTTCCTAAAAAAAGGTAAATCGAAACCACTAACGCAGCGCAAGCAACGAAAGCCCCTAAATGTGGAATTTTCCTCGATTTCTAAACATTTTTCGCGAATGCTTAGCTCCTATTAGACACAGCGTGATGTTATATAGCCTATAGACTTCCTCGATAAATGTACTATCCAACACTGAATTTTTTTGAAATCATGCCAGTGGTTCCTGATATTAGGGCGTTCAAACAAACAAACTCTTCAGCTTTATATTATTAGTTTAGATTTGGGAACAGAAGAAGTTGAAATATCGAAAAAATATTTATAATATACAAAAATAAAAATAAATATATAAAAATATACCCGTACTCACCACAAAAAATCCAACATATTAATTTTCTAAGCAAAATTTTTATCACAAATATTGACATTACCATTTTCACAACGATTTCTGCTTATCCCTATGGAAATAAGGCGTGAATGTACGTATGCATTTTACAATAATTCACATCACGAGCACTCGACCGGTAGTTGCACCTAACATAGTAGTAATGAATGAGCGTTGTGTTAAAATGTCGCTTTACGCAAACACCGACCGATAAATCCATGGATAAGATACATAACTATCTACACACTTTATTTATATTGGTTTGAAGACATGTTGTTATTGGTTTGATATGCAATCTACAGAGTTCACCTGTGTTTGTTTTACGTTTTATTTGTAAAAGGATAATTTAAAATATGTTGGGTCAATTGTACCATTGCTTAACGAAAATAATTAGGTAATTTAAAAAAAAAGGTTAACTGACTTAATGTGCCTTTGATATTTGAGGGTTTTCCTCGACTTCTTACGAGATAACCATCAGATCCTGATCTGGTGCCAATGGGACCAAACGGGAACCTTCAGCTTCCAAATAAAAAAAGAATCATTAAAATCGCTTCGCCCAGTTAAAAGTTATGAGCTGTAAGAAACATAAAAAAGTCAGAATGGAAAACTTATATGCTTCATTTGACGAACATAACTAGGTTCTTCAAATGACTCGATATGGTAATTTACTCTTAAAAATTCACTGGCACCGGAAGTGTTTTGGTTTTTTATGTAGGTAATGCAGCTCTTTTTAACCGACTTTAAGAGAAAGGAGGAGGTTTGTCGTTCGTCTGTATATATTTTTTTATGTTTGTTATCTGATAACTTTTAACTGGACGATGCGATTTTGATGATGATTCTTTTTTTATTTGAAAGCTGGCGGTTCTTGTGTGGTCCAATTGATCTGATGTTTATCTCCTGAGAAATCGTGGAAAACCCTCAAATTTCAAAGGCACATGAAGTTGGTTAAACTTTCACTTTAGAAGTACTCAATTATTATAGCGAAAAAATACCTAATTTTTGATGGGAAAAAGGACAAGTAGTGACTTCAAATTCCACGCGTAATCGAAGGCTACACAGTCTATCAATAGCGACTAGCAAAGCAACATTATTGGTCACGTGTCAATACGTTCGATCTGTATTGACACTCGAACATTTGCCGCTCCCTAATGATATGGCTGTGGACTTAGTCAACAGGGGTATAATGCTAATATTACCTTCTGGGCATATTTAAGACCTTAATTAGAGTTCCGTAATAAAAATAAAACGGTACCTCAATATCCATCCGTCATCGAGTGGGAATTTTCACAAATAATGTATATCACATAGTGATATAAATACAAAAATAACAACTTTGTATTTATAATAAATAAAAATGTTTTATGATTAATAAACAAGGCAATGACGTAATATTTTAATGATATTAAATAATTACATAATTGTAAAAAGTGGTTGCTCGTTAATGTTGTTATCATAAAAATCTTATAGTTTTCTTGTCTCTCATTGTAATATTTTTTTTTTATAAATACATCTGTTTTTTTTTTTTTAAACACAGTAGATACGGATTTACATGTTGTGTTAAAGAAAATTACACTGTAAAATTGGGGAAGGCTTTAGGATATTATATTATTATAGCATCACGCTGCGACCAATAAGAGCGAAGCATCAGTGCAAAATGTTTGCAAAAACATAATATAATATATAAGATAGACCAAAGGTAAACAATAATTAATTGATAATAGATTTTCATAAACTTATAATAAATTCCTAAAGATCTATGAACTGTGTTGATAACTTGTAACAAGTATTATAAAATCCATAAAATGCAGCATATTATCGGTCGTGTGTTGTATTAGATCATTATAACTAATGTTGTGACACAATACTAGCCGCCATATTGGATCTAGTAACTTAAACAGTATCTACGATTACTACGAACGATAATAACATGGGATGTAATTATAATTATCGTTCGTAGTAATATTTACATTCTAGATTAACACACAGGTTTTCTTTAACCGACTTAAAAAAAGGAGGATGTTTTCAATTCGTCTGTGTGTTTTTTTTATGTTTGTTACCTTATAACTTTTAACTCGGCGCGTTTTTTTTTTATAAATTAGTAACACGCTTTAATGCTTTCGTTAGCTCTCGTTTATAATGTTTTTAAACTTTCAAAATTTGTACACATAATAATATTATAATCACCGGGTCTACTTCGCGATAAATATAATTTATTTTTGGTACAATACCTGTTTTATGTCCTGACATTTCCATCGAATTGTATCGATCGTGGTCACAGGTGAACTGGTGAGCGACAGCGGTGACGACTCCGTGGCACGCGAGTTTCGGAGACTACCCGCACTTGGTCTACTTTATTAATAATATTATTGTTTGTATTGTCGGTACTCCGAAACACTACACTAGCGACATCTGTCCTACTACTTTCGTATATATCTATCTATGTATGTCATCTTCAAAAATGATATTCACCCACATAGACACAATGCAATAAACTGTACTAATATTATAAAGCTAAAGAGTTTGTTTGTTTGTTTGAACGCGCTAATCTCAGGAACCACTGGATCGATTTGAAAAATTCTTTCAGTGTTGGATAGTACATTTATCGAGGAAGGCTATAGGATAATTAATAAACTTGAGAAATTGCGGACAATCGCTTATCTAAGACCTAAGTTATGCTTTTTATAGTTCATCTAAACTAGGTTAAACTTCTTTACTTATTATAAAACAAAGTGGTTATTTTTGTATGTATGTGACTATGTGAGCTTATGAGTATATCTTTAAAACCACGCAACGGATATGATGCGAAATTTTTTAATATATAGAGTAGTTTATAAAGATGATGGTTTTTTTTACCATTTCTTAAGGTTTATTTTTCTAAATTCCACACGTACGAAGTTGCGGGCAACAGCTAGTAATAATTTAAACCTTTTTACATGTTATATTTTTCAATCTGCAATTCCGACTTAATATATAATATTGATAACACTTTTCAAAAAAATCATAAAACGAAGTTATTTACATTTTATCAAAAACTTTACAACATGTAAACGCTGGAACTATATTTTTAGCGTTAGCATCCAATAAAAATCTTGCTATTATTGTGATATTATCATTTCTTATGATAGACATTATTTAATATTTCTTCTTATAATTGACATAAATTGATAAATAAATATTCATGGACATTTCACACAACGTCCTCTGGTCTCAAGCTAAGCTTAAATGCTTGTGTTATTGGTACCAGAATACGGATATACATATACTACTTTTCATTTGCAAATACATACTTATAATACATAGGAACACACAGACCACAGTACAAATATTTGTATTTGTATGACGTTTATAAACATCACACAAATTATTGTCCCGTGCGGGAATCACCCGCTAAATTATTTGGCCCGGGACGCCAAATCAAATGGCCCGGGGCGCTAATTTTTAAAATACCTCTTTGACAGTACCGGAAACAATTGAATATGGCACATATTCAACTGTTGCAAATAACAAAATGCACTTACTACTACTTTGAGCTTACTAGCTTTATTAGGCAAATGAATTATTTTAAAAATGAAAACAGGCGAAGTTATTTAAAAGATTCCGTTGCATAGATTAATACTTTGAAGGATACGTACCGAGCTAATATAAGTGTGTTAATTAATATACTTAAGTCCTTCATGATTATCTATAGGTGTATAAAGTCAATAAAGTGGGCTCTCTGACTATAAAGTTTGCTTAGTATTTTTTTTTTTCGTGTGGTGACGGATTAGGAATACAAGTAGGTATCATCACCACATCTCCTCCCAAGTGTACTGTAAAAGTCAGCTAAGGGATATTGCACACAGATCCTCTGTGAGAGATGGAAAACTGCGCTGACCAGGCGTGTTGGCACAGGGTTTAGATTCGTGACCATAGTGACTGCAAAGTCTCCGAAACGTCGGGCCAAAATTTAAAACAAATATACGCGTCTTTATCCGTAAAAAATAGTTTTATTTAATGCTATTTATATTATAAATATCATCATATGATGATCTAATCCAATACTTTCTCAAATAGAGTAACGTAATTATGCAATAATTTTATTTTAATTTTAATTGTTTTTCTTGTGGTCGACGCAACGTGTCGTTTTCATACGTGCTACCCTAGTGCTACCATCGTTCTACTTCACGTCATATCACTCATATCTGTGTTTAATCCTTTTATGTCTATATCCTTTTTTACACAATCCATTCATCACGTTGGGCACGGGCCTTCTCCAGTTCCATTGCTCTCCCAACTGAGCTACCATGAGACCAGCACATAACCAAATATTAAGTAAAAACATATCAATTAAATTGCAAAAAATAATAAATTTATGTGGATTCTACCGCTTTCAGATCGCCGCAAACCTCTCATTCTAGTAATACTATTTATGTCGTGTCTTCTGGTCTGGTACTCCTGCTGGTGGCTGATAAGTATCGCTAGTCAAGCAATTCTGCCACCAATCAGCCTTGAACAAGATCTTCACCATTACAGACGAAGTAGAAGTTTAGCTCATTTCTTGGACAATGTGTAAGTACCTACCCATTGTAAAAGTATTTCCAAAAATTCACTATAGTGGCGCATTTGGAATATACCGGCCAGCTAACTATTTACCATAACAAAGGGGCTGTAAAAGTCAATTATAAGAAATCTAGCTTACTATTTTCTGCTAGTCTAACTAGCGTGGTACTATATGGTATAGTTAGCATAGCATTGACTACCGTCCTGCTATGACCCAGGCCTACACAGGGTCGCTTTATTTGCCCCTGCTGAAAAATCTGCCTAAAGAACAACACAAAGCTCGGTTTCACCCCGTTAGCATCCGACTCTACCTGAAAGGGATCCTACCTGATCATGACATGCTCATCAATCCCTGGGTGCTGAAGAATGTTCTCAGAGAAAACTAAGATGCAAAACTGTTAGTAAATACTTACCTATCCTATCTATCCGCGGACATCTGTTCGCCGGCTGTCAGTTCTCCAAACGAAGTGGCCTGGTAATTCACACATCTACGTCGTCGCCGTCGTCTGAAATTGGGCACGCCCATTTTCCTACGGATCTCACATTGTCAATCGTCTTCTAAAGTATAGTTTTGTTGATTCCAGCCAGACATTAATCGAGCCGACGTCAACGCCATGTGCAGCTGCCGAAGAACTACCTGTGATTATCTTGGTGGCGAGTGTTCCTGACAACTACGAGTCCAGGCAAGCTATTAGGAAGACATGGGCTGAATATCAACCCACCTACTTTGTGCTAGGACTACATGGAAATGGAATTGATGAATCATTGGTCAGTATACAAACCATGATAGTAACTATCATGGTTTGTAAATCATAACCAATAATATTCATGGATTTTCTTATTCATTCGTCTTCATAATATTCGGAACACATTATTATTTGGGATTTCAAACCAGCTCAAGTAAGTGGTATTTTAAAAATAAAATGTAAGGTTTTGAACTTTTTAACATATCTAATTGCCATACTCCTCAGGTAGACAACTATCTAGAAGCGAAGCAGTACAGCGACATGATTGTGTTTAACTTCCGCGACCACTACCAGAACCTGACCCTGAAGACTGCGCTCATGATACAGTGGACCCTCACGCGCTGTCCACAAGCACAATTCATGCTTAAGACTGATGATGACATGCTCATCAATCCCTGGGTACTGAAGAATGTTATCGAAGAAAACCAAGATGCAAAACTATTAGGTAAATACTTAATCTGTTGAAAAACATAGTCTGTGCGGTGACGGCTTAAGAATACAAGTGTCACGACGCCATTTCCTTCCCAGGGTAATATAAGAGCCAGCTGCTCAGGGATGATACAACTAGCTCCCCTATGAGAGACGAAAAACTCTATATCAAACCATAGCCAACACGTCTGGTCAACGTGTACGTAAACTAAATACTTTTTAACAAATAAATAAGTAAAAAAATTGGTCAAGTGCGAGTCGGACTCGCGCACGAAGGGTTCCGTACCATTATCTATGCAACATAAGGCAACGTTATTAGTATCGAGCAAGAAACGGTAAAAAAATCATGTTTGTTGTATGGGAGCCCCCCTTAAATATTTATTTTATTTTATTTTTAGTATTTGTTGTTATAGCGGCAATAGAAATACATCATCTGTGAAAATTTCAACTGTCTAGCTATCACCGTTCTTGAGATACTGGGTACGGAACCCTAAAAATCATGTTTGTTGTATGGGAGCCCCCCTTAAATATTTATTTTATTTTATTTTTAGTATTTGTTGTTATAGCGGCAATAGAAATACATCATCTGTGAAAATTTCAACTGTCTAGCTATCACCGTTCTTGAGATACTGGGTACGGAACCCTAAAAATCATGTTTGTTGTATGGGAGCCCCCCTTAAATATTTATTTTATTTTATTTTTAGTATTTGTTGTTATAGCGGCAATAGAAATACATCATCTGTGAAAATTTCAACTCTCTAGCTATCACCGTTCTTGAGATACAGCCTGGTGACAGACGGACGGACAGCGAAGTCTCAGTAATAGGGTCCCGTTTTTACCCTTTGGGTACGGAACCCTAAAAAACAAATAAATAATTTTCACACAACGTCCTCTAGTCCGTAAGCTATATTTCTATGCTTGTGTTATGGGTACCCGATACGGATATTGCTCTTACTACAATTGCTCGTTGTTTTCCACTACTGAAACTTTATTATTTTTAAATTTTCAGGGTACCAAAGAATAGATAAACCAGTTCACCGTTATGAAAACAACAAGTGTTACCTACCTCGCTGGTTGTACTCCTCCGAGGTGATACCCCAGTACCTAGCGGGTGCTGGCTATCTTTTAAAAGGTAGGTCCTCATTATTTACCACACGTTGTACTCAAAGCTAACGATATATTACTTAATTGTCGAAATCTATTCAGGAAATAGAAAATAATTAAGATACAAATATGTAGTCAGTTTATAGGATTTTTGCTAAATGAAATGAAGGAAATAATGAAAGTTCGGCATTTTAACACGCTTCTATTAGTTCGATACGTATCTATCAATGTAATAATCTATGTAACGGAATCTTTTATATTGATTTTTCACCAACTTGCAATAGTCGGATTGATCTATTCAGCACACATATTAAGGACCGATCACAATGCAATAATTTAAAAGAATATTTAGGATTTACAGGCGTGATTTTTAGGGTTCCGTACCCAAAGGGTAAAAACGGGACCCTATTACTGAGACTTCGCTGTCCGTCCGTCCGTCCGTCCGTCCGTCCGTCCGTCCGTCCGTCTGTCACCAGGCTGTATCTCAAGAACGGTGATACCTAGAGAGTTGAAATTTTCACAGATGATGTATTTCTATTGCCGCTATAACAACAAATACTAAAAATAAAATAAAATAAATATTTAAGGGGGGCTCCCATACAACAAACATGATTTTTTTACCGTTTCTTGCTCGATACTAATAACGTTGCCTTATGTTGCATAGATAATGGTACGGAACCCTTCGTGAGCGAGTCCGACTCGCACTTGACCAATTTTATTTTGTTTTATTGTAATATCGTGCGAGCAGTCTTCAGACTATGAGCAGATGTGCTTTATTCTTATTTACGGGCAGCAGTATACCCCATTGGGAATACACCTATATTAATATAGTGGCTTATTGTTTAATGCCCCGATCCAGAGTTCCCCGCTTCGGTCGAGTGAAGCAGTCTGGTAGTGTAAGTTGTAGAGCTAGCTGGTTAGGGTGGTCATCCAGTCTAGCTTTATACTTCGTTGCATATGCCGTTATTTCCACGCGTACTGTAGGCATTTTTAGATTTATGTAAATCTCATAATTCCTTATTAACCAGGTAGTGTTAGCAATTTGTTTATGTATATAGTTCTGAGTTCTTTGGATTTTATCTATACTATCTATGCTATATTATAAAGCTGAAGAGTTTGTTTGTTTGTTTGTTTGAACGCGCTAATCTCAGGAACCAATAGTCCGATTAGAAAAAAAAATATTTTCTTATATTTCATTTTTAATCACTAACGTTGAGTTAGCATTAATGAATTACGCGTTTGCTATTGTGAATGTTGTGGGCGTCTTTAATTGATATACATATAAGAAATTGTTGTTGTTCGTTGTTACAGTCAGTGCCATTTATGTATATTGTTGATGCTCCCTAATAAATAAATAAATAAAATAAATTCTTTATGAGTTGAGATCAACTCATAAAGAATTTATTTATTTATTTATAAGACACCAGGATATATAAGACACCAGGATAGATATCCTGGTGTCTTATTATTATCTAGGTTTGATTTTGTTCTGGTTACTTTCTTTGATGTAACCATCTTTAGAGCTAGGTCCAGCTGGTAGTCACGTTGGAGAACTTCGTCTTTTTCATTTCATTTTGTTATTATTAAGACGTTTATTGGATTTTAGGCGGACGAAATCGTGAGCAAATATTTTGTAGATTCATCACCTAACTATATGTATTTGTTACTAACTGTACATAAATATTGATGATGATGACATATGAATGAGATTTTTTGTATAATTTCGGTGAGATTTTTTTATTCAAAGCTTCTTATATTGTTCTTATTTGTTTTGTATCTTCTTCTGAGTGCAGGCACTTGTAGTATTTACTTAGTTACAATATACCTAATATTTATACAGTCCACTTGCTTTCATTTAATGTCCTATATGGCCTAATCAGTCGTAATTTTTGTATGTATGTCCCTATGTGAGCTTATATCTTCAAAAATACGCTACGGATCTTGATGCGTTATTTTTAATAGATGGAATGGTTCAAGAGGATGTTTTTTTTTGCATAATTTGTTGGGGTTTGCTGTATATTAGATGAGATATGATTATATTTGGAACTTCAGACGCGCGCGAGCTTTAAATGAAAACGCTGCCTTATCCATGTGAGGTACAACAAACTAATGTATGAAAGAATTTTTTATTACCTATTATACTTATATTTATTATAGTTCTTCAAAAAAGTCCGCAAAGGCATATCACTATCTTTTAAGTAAAACCTGCTGTACCCATAATATGTCAAATAAATTATCAAATTCAATAGGTTGTTTTCAAAAGCTATTTATGTGTACATAGTAATATTTTTTATCAAATTGAATAGGTACCTTAGCTAGCTTATGCATTTAATATAGATTATAACTGCTTTTTACGGTATGCAATTTAAATCAATATCTTAGGAGCGAAATGAATATTGAATATCTAAAGAGAACACTAACGTTTCTCGTTCTTCTATCCATACTCCAATGTTTGAATGTTTGGTTAAGGGCCTACATCAATATTATCGTCGACATGTACCTATTAACACAGCTAATAGGTAAGTATAGAAAATGAAGAATTAGCCAAAAATTTTTTGTTTACTCAAAATCTACTAAATATATTTTAATTCCGGCTTACGTGTTTCTATATATAATAATTACTTATGTTTTTAAAGTCATTTCATTAGTTAATACGACATAATAGACTGACAAATGAAAAAAATAAAAAATGAGAGAGGTTGTTTCGCTAAGATTTTCTATCGAGAAAACTTTTTTCAATCGCGTTTCTGAGTTTATGCGATCCTAGATTATATATTGAAAAAACATATACTTAAAAATTAGAGCTCTAGCCATTCAATCTAAAGAAAAAATGAAAACTTCGTACGTAGAAAAATGCACGAAGCTATTTTGGTATCCTCTTAATGTTGGATGTATGAATGTAAGGATGTTTGTTGTTCTCTCTCGTAAAGACAACTGGATGGATTTTCATGAAACTTTCCAATAATATAGCTTACATATCAGATTAACACATAAGCAATCTATACTAATAATATAAAGCTGAAGAGTTTGTTTGTTTGAACGCGCTAATCTCAAGAACTACTGGTCTGATTTGAAAAGTTATTTCAGTGTTGGATAGGTAGTACATTTATTATGATTTTTTCGAGTTGTCATATGCAGTGGTATTCAATAAGAAAAAGTGAAGTGAATTTTTGGTGAACCTTGATCACGTGACAGCGCTTCTCTATTTTTATTGGAAGAGCGCTGTCACGTGATCAAGATTCACCGAGAATTCACTTCACTTTTTCTTACTGAATACCACTGCTGCACTTGGTCTTTATTCTTATTATTATTCGTATTTTCGGTACTCAGTACGGTAAGAAAGAGGAGTTAACACAGAAATGACGGCTGATAGAAGAGGAAGAAAAAGACAAGTTGCGCCGCCCACAATAATGGGATAAGGGCAGGAGGATGATGATGATGACGGTACTCCGATACACTACACTAACGACATTTTGTCCTACTACTTTCGTATATATCTATCTATGTATGTAGCTTAGGAATGTAGGTTTGTATAAATCTATATACTTAATGAAAAACCCTTAAACAAAAACCCCTAAACAATATTTTTGACGTTGCGTTAGCATCCAATAAAAAGCTCGCTATTCTTGTGATATTATCATTTCAATGTTTTAATAATAAAAAAATTGGTCAAGTGCGAGTCGGACTCGCGCACGAAGGGTTCCGTACCATTATCTATGCAACATAAGGTAACGTTATTAGTATCGAGCAAGAAACGGTAAAAAAATCATGTTTGTTGTATGGGAGCCCCCCTTAAATATTTATTTTATTTTATTTTTAGTATTTGTTGTTATAGCGGCAATAGAAATACATCATCTGTAAAAATTTCAACTCTCTAGCTATCACCGTTCTTGAGATACAGCCTGGTGACAGACGGACGGACGGACGGACGGACGAACAGCGAAGTCTCAGTAATAATTGGTCAAGTGCGAGCCGGACTCGCGCACGAAGGGTTCCGTACCATTATCTATGCAACATAAGGCAACGTTATTAGTATCGAGCAAGAAACGGTAAAAAAATCATGTTTGTTGTATGAGAGCCCCCCTTAAATATTTATTTTATTTTATTTTTAGTATTTGTTGTTATAGCGGCAATAGAAATACATCATCTGTGAAAATTTCAACTGTCTAGCTATCACCGTTCTTGAGATACAGCCTGGTGACAGACGGACGGACGGACGGACGGACGGACAGCGAAGTCTCAGTAATAGGGTCCCGTTTTTACCCTTTGGGTACGGAACCCTAATAGGGTCCCGTTTTTACCCTTTGGGTACGGAACCCTAAAAACAAATCACTATTAAAATAAAAACTGAACATATCGTCATTGTTCGCGGACTGGATCTTTGTCCATCCTGAGATTACATTGTTAGAATTAAAGACATGAACAGTAGCCAACCTCTGTATACAGAATGAACTAAAATATGGTTTAAAAGGGCTGAATCTACGATCATGAGTTAATTTCAACCCTAATTTTTTAGTTGCTACGAGATATGTAAAGTATACATCTTCTATATTTATCATGGGAACTTCTAATGCTTTATTCAGTATCTCTTGAAGATATTTTCCTGAAAGGGAAAAAAATATATAAGTACTAGCTGTTGCCCGCGACTCCGCCCGCGTGGAATTTGGCAAAAGAAATTGTATGTTTTATGTTGTGTATGTAATGTTTTCGCAATAAAATGTAGCCTATGTCCTTTCTCAGGGTCTAAAAATTATTTGTGCCAAATTTCATCAAAATCGGTTGAGAGGTTTAAGCGGGAAAGCGTAACAGACAGACAGAGTTACTTTCGCATTTATAATATTATTAGGGATTATTTTAAATAAGGCTAGGTACTAGATTATTGCTGACTTTGTCCGGCCAAGGACCTCATCCCTATACCTAAAAATTAAGGCCAAGTATGAGTTTGACTTGCGCACGAAGATAAGGAGCCTTCCTTGCCATTATCATCATGATTATATTTATCACCATATTTGAACAGTCACATCGTTTTAAGCATAACATTATTGTTGTCTGGGAGCCCCTCTAAATATTTATTTCATTCTGGTTTCATTTTAGCGGCCACGAAAATACGATATGTATGAAATATTGCAAGAGATGATTGTAAATTATGAAATGAAATTAGCTAATTAAATAGGAACTCACCGTTTAAAAGGTAACCGGTACCCGATAAGTACTGGGGTAGAATGTCCGACGGGTACAACCAGCGCGGTAGGTACCACTTGTTAGATTCATCACGGTATACCGGTTGATCAATAAATTGGTAACCTGCAAATTTTAAATCTAGATAGAAAACAAAGATTCCGAAGAATTGAAGACCCAGAAACCAAATCAATTAGGAATTATCACGAATGGGGTTTGAATCCAATACCATGGGAAACTGTTACATCGTTATGGATTACGATTATGTCCAACTAAGATCATCACATCGGCTTACTGCAGTCCACTGCTGGACACAGGGCTCTTCCAATTTGATAGATAGATAGATAACACTTTATTTGCACATTAATGATTTACATTTCATATAAATTAATTGATTAGGATGGACAAATAATTGAAATATAGTAGTTGAAAGTGTAATACAGGTGTTTGGTACATCGTTTGCCAAATTAAATCAGCTAAAAGGTAGTGTCTTTTGCTATAGTTTTAGCTTATTTAACTTAGTTATTGCGCCGCCAGATTTTTTTTTTGGTCATGGAACATTTTTGATATAAAAAATCCAAATGAGCTTTAAAACCCAAAAAATAAAAAAAAAATCTGTTTACTTACCTAACTTTGTCGGTAAATAAAAAGGAGATTATCAATTATTTTCAAATAATTCTTGGATTTATTGAAGAACACAATAGTAAACTTTAAAATAAAAATATAATTTGAAGCGTGTAACAGCAATTTTTTTTATTTTTTGGGTTTTAAAACGCAATATGGAATTTTTTATCAAAAATGTTCCATGACCAAAAAAAAAAATCTGGCGGCGCAAAAACTAAGTTAAATATGCTAAAACTATAGCAAATGACACTACCTTTTAGCTGATTTAATTTGGCAAACGATACCAAACACGGTACATCCTGTATATGTTTACAAATACATAAAATATAGAACGTTCGAATATAAATACACTCTACTTATACTATGTCTGAAGTGATGCGTAATAATGAGTAAGTTTTGATTTAAAATTTGTTAAAGCCCGGTTTCCACCGCGAGCGGAATGGACCCATTAATGACTTCGTTAAACTCGCAAACGCAAACTGCATACTTGTATTTCCACCAACAAATAGTCGGACGGAAAGAGCCGAGCGTGTAGAAAGAGTAGAAATGAGCTCGCTCAGTTCTAGGGAGCACCAACTCTTCGTTGGTGGAAACTCAAACCTATTTAATTAAAAAGGAGTCCGTTCCGCTTAACCATTTTCCGCACATTACCCTTTCGCAGTGGAAACCGGGCTTAAGGACTGCGCTCTCCTAATTTCTACAGGCAAACCATTTAGCGCCACAATATTAAGATAGACAAAAATCAATCACAATTTTAGACGATACTGGATATTTACCTAATAGTTGTGCATCATGGTTTTCTCTGAGAACAGTCTTCAGCACCCAGGGATTGATGAGCACGTCATCATCAGTCTTAAACATGAAGTGTGCTTGTGGACAGCGTGTGAGGGTCCACTGTATCATGAGCGCAGTCTTCAGGGTCAGGTTCTGGTAGTGGTCGCGGAAGTTAAACACAATCATGTCGCTGTACTGCTTCGCTTCTAGATAGTTGTCTACCTGGGGAGTATGAATCTATCTACATAACATGCGAAATAATGTAAAAGAATGTAGATATTAAAATAATATTATGTACTTATAGTCGTTTAAAGTTTTAACAATTGAGCCTTGATGTGCGAATTCTCGCTCCCTCTATGAAGAGGTTGCAGCGAGTGATCAGCGCTTCGCGAGACCAGAATACTAGCTTAAATGTTTACTTTATTCTAAGAATCAGCATTGCCATACAACGCGGCAATGCGGTTGAATACTACGACGCATGAAATTATTTCTCTTTGAATCTTTCTTTTTATTTATTTATTTAGGTTTTTGAGTCCTTTAATTTGACTGGAAAAATAGAATAAATTGTGGCATTTCCAGTAACTTATACTGACCAACGACTCATCAATTCTATTCCCATGTAGTCCTAGCACAAAATAGGTGGGTTGATATTTAGCCCAGGTATCCCTGATAACCTGCCTGGCCTCGTAGTTGTCAGGAGCACTCGTCACTAGGATAATTACAGGCAGTTCTTCGGCAGTTGTACATGGCGTTGACGTCGGCTCGATTAATATCTGGCTGGAATCAGCAAATTTATACTTTAGAAGACGATCTAAAAGATAAGATCCGTAGGAGATCGGAAAGCAAATGCCATAAACAAGACGAATAAACACCCTACTTCTAAATACAGGCCTCTGTTAATGGAAGCGAGTAGGAAAAGAGTTTGTTTTCAGCAGATAAGAATGTTATCTCCTTCCCTATAACTGTGTCCACACGGTGGCCATGGATTTTTGGCATGCGTCTTCTATTTCTGTCACCACACTGGATTTATCATGTAATATCAAGACTAACACATTTTCCAAATAATTAGCCAAACTTCTACTTCTTCTAAAATGACGGAGATCTTGATCGGGTTTTTGTTGCCAGCAGGAGTGCCATACCAGAAGAGATATTGTCAATACTAGCACTAAAATTAGAGAATTGCGATGACCTGGAAAATATACAGAATTATTTGTAATAGGAAGCACCCTGGGGACTGTGCCACATCACCACGTTGAAGGCCTACTCTGCACTAGTTTGTTATATGGCATGACCATACAACGGACTAGTGCAGAGTAGGTCCTGAGAACTTTTCCTATCCAACACCGGGGAGTTGGTCAAGGTGATTTATTGGGTCATAATAGGCAAAAGTTGATGGAACCCTTTTTAAAATAATGTAGTGAACAATATACAATCTGTACTTCCTTCTTGCTTCGACCCCTACAGCTCAATTATTCTGTTTCTTTCGCCAGGGTTACAACCCTGGCGAAAGAAACAACATGCGGAATGATGACGGAATGAAGAAACAACATGCGGAAGAAACAACATGTGTAATGAAAAGATATTTTAACATCACAACATAACCAGGACTTCTTAAAAATAGAAGACATTCTATTTTTAAGAAGTCCTGGTTATGTTGTGATGTTAAAATATCTTAAAGAATTATGGGTTGGTTGCCTAATAATCCCGAGGCCTCGGGTATATGGGCGGGTATAGAATTCTATACGGGTATAAAATTCTATTTTCCGCATGTGACACTTGCCCCTAAATCAGGCGCAATATCTAAATCTAAACTTATAAAAAAAATTCGAGGTGATTTTACTTTCTTCAACAGACCTTCTGTCAATTCCGTATAACCGAGCAATTTCTTTATTAGCATATTCTCACCACAAATGAAGTTAATGGTGTTTCTTATGAAATGTTTCATATTTGACGAACACACAACAAATTTTTAGGTAAAATAGCCTTGTACTTTGTATTCGTTGGCTGTCTAAAACGCTGTAGAAGATTCACAACTATCACTATTAAAAGTAAGCAGCTACATGCCTAGCAAATAGGTAAGTTAGTATCGTTTTTAGGGTTCCGTAACAAAAGGTAAAACGGGAGGCTATTACTTAGACTACGTTGTTCATTGGCCCGTTTGCCATCAGACTGTATCTCATTAATGGTGATAGCTATAGAGTTGAAATTTTCATAGATGATGTATTCCTATCTGTTGATGCTATAACAACAGAGTGCTGAAAACAAGATGTCAATAAATATTTAAGTGGGCTCCCATACAACAATCTTTTTTAAGGTTTCGTACCATAAGATAAAACATAGCCATAGCCTTATTTCTGAAACTTCGCTGTTCGTCGTTCCATCCGTCCGTCTCTCACCATGTCATATCTCTCCCAATCTCCGGAACGATGACAGCTAGAGAGTTGAAATTTTCACAGATGCTTTTCTTGATGACGCTGTTGTGTTTAAGACGATTTAATAATACGGCATGGTAAGGTTGAGGAAAGTCGTAGAAGCGATGGATGGATTGTGTAAAAGAGGATATGATGAAAGAAAAGAGAGTGAATTTAATACAGAAATGACGTCCGAGAGAAGAGCGTAGAAGAAAAATATGGGGATAAGGGCAGGCAGAACAATGATGATTATCGAATATAATCTATACTAACATTATAAAACTGAAGTGTTTGTTTGTTTGAAAGAAAAATTAAATTGGTTTGAAATAAAAATGTTTTTTTTGTTGGATATGCCATTTATTGAGGATTATCATCAAGCTGCGACCAATAGGAGCGAAGCAGTAGTGAAAAATGTTGTGAAAACGGGGAAAATTTCCAAATTCCACGCGTACAGAGGCGCGGGGTACTGCTAGTGTAACAATAAGGGTACCGAACCCTTTGTGCGCTGGTCCGAGTCGTACTAAGCTGGTTTTATTTTACTCGAGGACATTACACTAATTACAGATAAATAGAAACCGGTTGAGTGAAATAATGCTTACGTCAAATTAAAATATATTAAACAAACTGTTGCCCGCGACTTCGTATGTGTGGAATTTCGAAAATTTCCCCCGTTTATGCAACATTTTTTACTAATGCTTCGCTCTTATCGGTCGCAGCAAGTTCCATGAGGGGACGCATTCAATGCCAAATGTTTCTAGTACTTAATACAGGAATGAACATGTACGCAGCTCATGCTTCGAGTAGGGAGACGTTCAGCGTGACCACTTTTAGTAGTTTTCTACTATTTTCAAGAGTGCACGGCGGTATAAAAGCACATTGCTTAAACGTCCCCCTTATTACCTAAGAAATAGGTCGATCGCGACATAAATTTAAAATATAAAGTAGATCTTGTGTGCACAAAAGTTTGCCACACCTGGCTTATACCTGGCCTTCCTCGATAAATGTACTATCTGGATAGATGAACTGGAAAATATGAGATTGGCCCTAGTGCCTAACTCTACGGATAGAGATTCTTAAGCAAATCATTTAATCAAAGCTAGCTGTTGCCCTGGACTTTGTACGTCTTGTAAGTACTTTCAAATTCGTATCTACTTATAGACGTCATAATTTATAGCATCTAGCACTATTAGCACTATTGGAGGACATCGTTCACTAATATTTTACTATTATACTTTCAGACTTTCGGAGATTATCCCCCCTGCATACATATTTGCACACTTTACCTCTATATAATGTTTATTAATAATTTATCATAGGTATTTTAGTTAAAAAGCAGGAAATAAAAAGTCGTCACAAAATGTTGAATATTTTTTTATTGTTAGTAGAAAGCTCAATAAATTGTTATAACCCTTATTCCCTTAAAGTAACTATTTAATTAACTAAACAAAATTATTATTATTAGTCTTTGGCTTTACCTAAAACAAATTAAACACTTAACGCCATCTCTTGATCTCGAAATGAAACTATATAAAAAAATTATAAATTTAAATTTACTTAAAACTAGGCACGCTTTAATAAGAAAAATAAAAAAAATAACATTCACGTTTATAATATCGCAATCAAGATGTTTTTCATAGGTTCTTTAAAAAAAAAGGAATTTTATAGTAATCTTTAGTCTATGAAAATAACTTTAAACAATTCATTAGATACAGAAAGAATTGACTATAGATAGAAGCGTGTTAATTTATTAAAACTAAATAATACTAAATATTCTTTATTGTTCGTCAGATGGTTGTTTAACCCAAAAACCCCAGGGGGCAGAGCCATCATTCTTGGTGGGACCACGATACACCTTTATTTGAACTCTCGCTGGATCAGCGCCTGAGAAAAAAAAAATGCTCAACACGGATTGCTATTTGCCAACTGTTTCAAATTAAAATAAATCGGTAGGTACTCTGAAAAGAGCATACCCGAGTGCTGACGGATTAATACGCTTAATTTTAATAATTATTTTTTTATAAACCGTGTAACTACTTTCCTGACGGTCCTCGTGGTCTAGTGGTTCAGATAACGAACTGCCGTTCACGAGGTCGCGCGTTCGATTCCCGCTCGGGACAATTATTTGTGTGATATTTATAATTGTCATACAAAAGTTTGTACTGCGTCTGGGTGTTTACTTATGTATTATAATGTATTTACAAAGCAAAATTGGTTTATGTATTATATCCGTATTCTGGTACCCATAACACACGCATAATAAGCTTAGCTTGGGCCCAGAGGACGTTGTGTGAAATGTCCAGGAATATTTTTTTTCAGTGGCGGATTTACCAGCAGGCTGAGTAGGCTGGAGCCTAGGTCGGTTTAGCAATAAGATAGATATATAAGCTAGTCAAAACCTTCCTGTTAAACGTAGCTAGGGTGGGTGTTTTGGCGGTAAAACTCATAGCATCCGCTAGGAGTATATATTATATTCTGTGCATAGCATACTCTCCGTTTTCTGTTGTAACGTTGTGGTGCTACGTATAAAATTCCTGTTTAAGAGTCGGTCAATGCTTACAAACATGACCCTACTTTCATTCAAAATATTTTGCGATATAGATTATATGTATTTGTAAATATTCGTCTAATTCAGTCTGTTTATTTATTAGTGTTACCTTTCCTGTCTTCCGCCTGATCGTGACTGTCTTCATCATCATCGAACTCCTGAGGTCTCGAAGCTGCCAGTACCACCAGAGACAGCAGCATTATCACTGTCCACACAGTATTCTAAAAAGTAGATATGAGCAAATTATTTGTTACATATCATTACTGCAAGTGAATGTAAGAAAATTAACTGATTTATTGGGTTCTTACATACCAATATCCACAGGTGCCAATATCTTTAATCTGTAGGTACGTGTGGTGACAGATTAAGAATTTCCTCTTTAGGGTAAGCAGGAAGAGTCAGCTAATAAATGAGCAAATTAACTGCAAGAGACGGAACACTCGAAGGCAAGCAATAAGCCTAACTTGGAACTAGACGATGTGTGTAACATTCGTTAATCTATACTCTATTAATCCACTACATTCTTCTCAATGTGAGTTAAAGATCGTGCGATGTTTTGTGTACAACGCCATCTATTGAGCGGTTTGCACCAACTCGATCAATCGATCCCTTAGTGTTCTTTACAGAACACAATTGGACCGAAATAATGACTGTACATGTATTTCTACATTAATTTATTAATTATTGCAAGTGACTTGCTATGCTTTTACTAAATAAACTAAATTATAGTGGAAAAAATTATAACCATTAGCGGGACTTGAACCCACGAGGTCGTGGGTTCAAGTCCCGCTAGATGGGAAAGCAACGGAACGGTATTCCGAGGTCGTGGGTTCAAGTCCCGCTAGATGGGAAAGCAACGGAACGGTATTCCGAGGTCGTGGGTTCAAGTCCCGCTAATGGTTATAACTTTTTCCACTATTATTTAGTTTATTTAGTAAAAGCATAGCAAGACAATTGCAAAAATTAATAAATTACTAAAGATTTTGTTTGCTTTAAACGAGTTTTACCACTTTGAAAAATTCTTTCAGTGTTGGATAGTATGTTTATCGAGGAAGGCTGTATAAATTCACGCTGCCACCAATAGGAACAAAGCATAAGTGAAAAATGCGAGGAAAATTTTCTAAATTCCACGACTACGAAGTTACAGGCAGGTATTTAATATATATTTTATCAATATCTCACCTTTTTTCCTTCAGTTTTCCAAGGATAAAAATCATAATTATTACCATAGAACATGCAAAATAAAAACTGCTAATTGAAAGTATACTATATATTGATATTATCACAATAATATACAAAGATACATAATTAAAATTATCATTAAATACTAAACTAATTACATCTGAGAATTTGTTTGAACGCACTTATCTTAGGAACTTGATTTGAAAAGTTCTTTCAGTGCTGGATAGGCGAAACACAGAAACTCTGTTTTTAATAGTATAGAACCTACGGTAACCCTAGTTCTAGAGTAGAATATAATAATATAATCATATTACAATACTAATTAAAGTTAACAAACAAACATTGTTACAATTGTGGAATATTTCAGAGGATTTTGAAATAGTGTATGTTATTTAGAAGTAGTTGCAGTCTGATCTGATTCATTGCCACTGTCTGTTGATACCGGTGGTGCAGGGCTGGTCACTACCTCATCATCTTCATCTTCACTCAGTGATGATGAACAGTCTGATAAATCAGCATCTATCCACATCTTAGCTTTCTTAGGCTTTTTAAGTTCATCATCAGCCTTCCGCTTCAAATTTGATGATCCAGCAGCCTGCCAACCAGCTTCTACAGCCGAACTAACACGTTCAGGCAAATCCTGCCTTTCTTTCTCATACGCAGGATTCAAATCCACATTAATTTTAGGTTCTGCGACCAATCTCTCAAGCTTTTTGCGTTTCCTCTCTGTTGCCTCTTTTTCACGTTCCTCTTGTCCCTCTAACCACTTTCTGAGCCTTTTTTCTTCATTTATATCACGCAGTCGTCTACCAGACAGATCTCTGCAAGCCTCACGGTTTGTTGTTTTTTCTATTTGCGCGCCAATTGCACGCAACATAGAACCAAAACCACCTTTCCCTCCAATAAGTTTTGTTGACAATCTAATAACATTGCTGCACGATGTTATGTCGTAATCGTCTGATACAGGCTTGCCATTGAGCGTAGCGAACAAATCTTCAACAGTGGTACCATATTTTGACGAAATTTCACATTTCAACGATGACACATCTGTGCAGTGTAATCCTAAGATAGGTTGATTATCAAAGTAAACTATACACGGCATTTTGCTCTTCAATTCTTTACAAGGATTTTATTGCAATTTATTACCACATGCAACGTAACAGCTACCTACTATCTTCTGTTTACACCAAACGACTTAACTCACGGGTGTTTATATAGGCCTACGAGCACACAAACCAATGACGATTCAAAAATGATACAGGTAATTAATTTTTATTGTATTTTATGGTAAATATCACACAATTCACAAAAATATTTATTGTCTGCGTGCATTGAGCGTCGTCAACTCGATAAAAGTCAGATATTATTTATCAAATGTCAATGTCATGCATGTCAACAGTGACATAGAGTACTGTTTATCTTGTCCATAGATTCTTAGAAGTTTTAAACCTAGGATGATGAATAAATATACTAGCTCTATGCTTTGCGCTAGACCTAGACAAATAATTTCTTTCTTTATTTACTTGTTTGAGATCCGATATTACCACGTCGTGCGAAGCCAAATAATGATGAAAATGAAATAATGACAAAATGCTGTGGAGGAAAATCAATCCCAAGAAATCTAGTTACATTTATAGGATAGGTAAATTAAAAAGGAGCGCCTAGTGGTTTCTTTCAAAATTAGTTCCAGGTCGGTTGATTTGGCGGACCAGTAAGAACCATCAATCGGGTCTGGCGCGCCAAATCAAACGGCCTGAGTGCTAAATTTCAAAATGAGTTACTGGCTACCACTGAACTAAAATTCACTTAGTTATATTTTCTTTTAAGTATAATAATAACACAAAAGTAGTCTTAAACAAGTAAAAGTTAAAACAGTTAGAGCAAAAAAAATTTAATCAAGGTAGGATATCGGTTAAGTAACTCACTTTTGAATACATTATAGCTGCTGCTAACTTGTAGCTTGTAACTTATTTCTCACAAAATGTTTAATCCAAACTAAACATAATTGCAATTTTCTACAACTTAAATAGACTACAGTACTGAGCGTAACTTTTCTTTTTCTGTTAAATAATCCCGTCACTGATTTTCAATTTCGTGCTCGAATGCGCAAAGAAAGTGAAAGTAAAAATCACAATAAGATCAATTTTATTATCTGGAGCAGGGCTGTCCAAACTATACACCTTCGCGGGCTAATTAAATTTCATACAAAAGCTGGAGGGCCAGAAAAATATTTTCAGTTGTCAAGTAAATAAAATACAGGGTAATTTTGTCTTTCTATGTTTATTGATTTTTCGTTAATTTGTCTTTAACAATAGTATCGTAGTCTTTAAAATGCGTGTCGCGGGCCGCATGAAAACAAGCCTTTATTTGGACAGCCCTGATCTGGAGCATACAACTTGGAAAGTTATTCAACTAGTACAATTGTTATTCTATTTGCAAAGCGGACCTAAATAGTATTAATAATTGTGTTAATTAAAATTTTCATTTAAAACTTTATATTATACTAGCTGCGCCCCGCGGTGTTACCCGCGGTAAAAAGGATAAAAAATAATTCCATTTTTCATTGGAAAGTTTTATGAAAATCCATCCAGTAGTAAAATCGAGCAAACGTTCGCGTTGCTTAGCCAACAGTTTAAGTATTTTATTTTATAGTGCGTAATTCTTATTTCGTCATATCTCCTAAGATATTTATTTAAATTGCATACTGTAAAAAGCAGTTATAATCTATATTAATTGCGTAAGCTAACTAAGCTATTTAATTTGATAAAAAATATTACTGTATAAGTACACATAAATAGCTTTTGAAAACACCAATTTTGATAATTTTTTTGACATCATTATGGGTACAGCGGGTTTCCTTTGAAAGATATGCTCTCGCGGACTTTTTTGAAGAACTATAGGTAAGAAACAATTCCTCCATACATTAGTTTGTTGTACCTCACATACGAGGGGAGGTCCAAAAGTTCGTGGAATGGAGGGGATGGAGTGGGGATAGGGGCGCTCGCTTAGTGTCATACTAATTGGGGACTCATAATTAGTATATAAATGGAGTTTCAGCCCTATTGCGTCATTCGTTTACGAACACTCGCCTGCTAAACACGTCAATCCGGAAGAAAACTGAAACTATGGAGAAAATTGAACACCGTGCGGTCATTAAATTCCTTACCAAGCAAGGAAAGAACGCTCAGACCATTTTGAATGAAATGGAAACTGTTTACGGGGAACAGTGCCCTAGTAAATCAATGATTTACAAGTGGCATGGTCTTTTTAAACATGGTCGGGAGTCGATTGAAGACGACCCCCGCTCAGGAAGGCCAGTTGAGGCCACCACATCAGACATCGTCGAAAAAGTGGAAAAAATTGTACTGGAGGACACCCGTTTGAAGAAAAAACAGTTATCTGCATTAGTTGGAGTATCAGATACCACCATTTTGCGAATCCTACATGACCACCTGGGTATGACAAAAGTCAGTGCAAGATGGGTACCGAGAATGCTCACGCCGCTTCAAAAACAGCAGCGCGTCGAAGCGTCAAAACATTTTTTGGAGTTGTGTGGCGACGATCCTGGACCGATTTTGGAGCGAATTGTTACCGGCGATGAAACATGGGTTCATCACTTTGAGCCTGAGTCCAAACAAGAGTCCATGCAATGGCATAAAAAGGGGACACCACCGCCAAAGAAATTCAAAGTGTCGGAGTCGGCTGGAAAGTTGATGGCTACTGTTTTTTGGGATTGTGAGGGGATAATACTGATTGATTATAAAGAAAAGGGCAGGACCATAACCGGAGAATACTACGCAACAATACTAGAAAAATTAAAGGATGCCATCAAAGAAAAACGTCGGGGAAAATTGACCAAGGGCGTGTTGCTCTTGCAAGACAACGCGCCGGTTCACAAGAGCAAAGTTGCAATGGCTGCTCTACACACGCATGGCTTCGAATCACTAGTCCACCCACCCTATAGTCCAGATCTGGCCCCAAGTGATTTTTATTTGTTCCCCAATTTAAAAAAAGACTTAAGGGGAAGGAAATTTTCCGACGAGAATGAGGTAAAGGAGGCAATTTTGGCTCATTTTGAGGGAAAAGATAAAAAATATTTTACGATGGTTTAGAAAAATTAATTCATAGATCTAATAAATGTATTCAGCTTAAGGGTGATTATATTGAAAAGGAAAAATAAATTTACTGTTTCATTTTTACTAAAACCCTTTCATTCCACGAACTTTTGGACCTCCCCTCGTAGATAAGGCAGCGTTTTCATTTATAGCTCGCGCGAAATCGAAAATTAATCATTTATTGCGCGAAATTTAATCATATCTCATCCAATATACAGTAAACCCCAATAAATTATGCGAAAAAAGCCGTCCTCTTGAACCATTCTATCTATTAAAAAAAACGCATCAAGCTCCGTTGCGGATTTCTGAAGATATAAGCTCACATAGGGACATACATACAAAAATTACCGACTTTGTTTTCTATGAAGTAAAGATAAAGATAATAAAGATTCCTGACTATTATTCAATAAATCGTTATTTCCACGTTATATATTATCGGTAATAGGGAGCAATAGCGCCAATAGCTTACACCTTTATAAGAAAGTTCAAGGAAAGTACAAAGTACAGTTTTTACAAGGCACTGGCTCGTCTAGATTTCAAGGATTAGTCTGATGAGGAGACGTCTAAAATTTTAGGAATGGTAGTCACTGGGCTTTAATACAACACTATCCTATGTCATAATATTGACCCAATAAAGATTATGTTGGCCAGTATAGAATGGTCAGGGTCGTCGGTCCAGTCAGAGAATTGAAGGTATATTTATATGATTTTCATCGTCCTTAATAGGGAGTTCTATATTTCTATTTCAAATATTCCGCCAAATTAACAACTACACGTTTCGATAACCATAGATCAGTCATAGACAAATACTTAAATAGACCGAATGGAATTATTAGAGCATTGGTTCCAAGTTAATCGTATTTGTTATTGTTAAAATTTTAACATAAAATAAATATTACTAACGTGATTTTTAATATTCCATAGAGTAAAAAAACATAATGTTTGTAGATGGCGTTTTTGTTAACATTTGCCGCCATTACACATTTCTGTCAAACCTGTGTGAAGTGAAGGATCCAATAAAATTTGAGTTTTTTAAATTCAACAGGAAGTTGTCGTTTCTGTCTTCGTTTAACAGAAAATTGTTGTAATTAGAGGCATCTAATTTAGTTTTCCCAACGTATTATGGCTCAAAATATTAACCCACATTATGCTTCGTCCTCTAACCCAGCGAAACAAAATGAAGATACTATTAAACTAAAAGATAATCACGCTGTAAGCAAACGGTAAGTCTGATTTTGGTAAATTTTGTTCCTTTGGTTGCCCTATGTTTCTTCATCTTTGTATCACAGTATAATCAATAATGCATGTAACAGGTTAACATTTTTCAATTTGAATTCGTAGTTGCTAAAGAAAATGTAACGGTTGCCTTGCATTTTTACGTCGTTTTTAGTCCCTTGTTTTCTATTATTAACGTATGTTTTTGTAGATTAGTATATTTATCATAGTTTGATGTGTAAAATGCTAAATAATATTGTCATGACGTGAGATTTCTGAAAAAATAACAAGTATTCTTTGTTTTTAGACTTCAAAAAGAGCTAATGGAGTTAATGAGATGTGCTGACAAGGGTATTTCTGCATTTCCTGAGAGTGAGAACCTATTTAAATGGATTGGTACTATAAATGGGCCATTAGACACAGTGTATGCTGATCATAAATATAAACTATCATTAGAGTTCCCAAACTCTTATCCTTATGCCCCACCTGTGGTAAAATTTATAACACCATGCTTTCACCCTAATGTAGATACATGTGGGCTAATATGTTTAGATATACTGAAGGACAAATGGACAGCATTATATGATGTTCGTACTGTGTTGCTGTCTATACAGAGTTTGTTAGCTGAACCAAATACTCACAGCCCGTTAAATCAACAAGCGTCATACTTATGGCCGAATCAACCAGCTTACAAGAAGTATTTAGATGAATTCTACAATAAACACAGAGACTCATAGTGCTATTGTGTATAATTGTCTAAATTAAAGAGAATATTATTGTTTTTCCTTTTTGTGTTGTGAAAGTATGAATGATAGTAATGAGATTAGTTTGACGAGTGCTTTTCTAATTTTATTCATGATTCTACTTGATGTTAATTTCTAAAATTTTACTATTAGATAGTAAATGTCTGATTTACTGATAACTAAAATAAACAAAACAATTTGATAATATAGAACATATCACTACTTTTTGATACCAAAGTCAAAATTCCTACAAATTAATGGCCAGTTAAAATCTCTATAAAGAGATAAATTTTTAAAAAGGTTCCCAATAAAATCATAACTATTCTTTCAATATTCTGATTAATAATAATATCTTGATTTTCTAGATTGATGAATGAATAATTTTAATATTCTGTATTTCATTGCTTAAAGAACTAAATTAATAAAAAAAATTATTACTGTGTTAACTTTCCATGTCATAATAAAATTATATGCATATAACAGGTATGGTAAATAAAATACATTTAACTTAAATCAATTGTTGTGGACATTTCACACACAATGTCCTCTGATGCCAAACTAACCATAATTGCTTGAAGGGTAGATTTCAAAATCTCATTTCAATAATTTTTTTAAATCAAGTAGAATTTTTAAAATAATATTTTTCTTTAAGATATTTGATGATCTTGTATTAAGTTTTCCATTAAGCATATAATTTAGTTGCAAGTGTCATGTCTCGTCTGAACAAATCTCATAATATTGATGGTGCAATGTTTGTGTACTTTAAATCATTGACAATTATAATTTTTAGTGCAATTAAATTATTTGTTTGTTATAAAACCCTGATTTTCAGGCACCACAAACAGCATATTATTATAGTGAGAAAGAGATAGATGTATACATATAAACAAAGACGAGGCGAGAAAGAGACAGAAATATATTAATAGTCGACTCTTGTTAATTCAAACCTGCGATAGTTCGAACCTCTCTATAATTCAAAGTTATCAAGAGTTCCCTACAAAATCTTTTTATATTTCGAACTAAATCAATACATTTTTATGCACTTAGTAATTCGTACGAAAAAAATCATTGCTATGTAACAAAACCACGCGTTAATTCGAAGTCATCGGCGTCCAACACTCGACAATTCAAAGGTGCAGAGAGAAAGAGGCGGAATGATTGTTAGTACATTACATATGTACATAGTTGACATCAGCGGTGTGAATTTTTCTGACTATTCAAGTGGATGAAGATGTTGCTGTCTCAGGTTCACTAGCCGATAGCGATTTTATTTGCGACAGATACGAACGAAAAAAAGCTAAGATAAAGACGAGACATCAGAAGCTTTGGCAGAGGTGTCAGTTAAGGAAGCAAGATCCTCACTCGATACCTTGCAAAGCTTCTGTCTACAAAACGAAAGTGATGAAAAAGCATTTCAGGCACTTTTTCTGTTCGTCTGTTTATTTCACGATATATGTTTATCTCTGGATTAGATGGACTAACTTAGACATAACTATCTCCTTTAAATAACAGGTCAGTAAATTGGGCTACTTTGATTTTGCAGAAAAAATTCGGGTACCCTACAATTTTCTTTTATACAATGGGGTACTGGGTATACTTTATATAATGGGTACTTTATCAAAAGAGTTCCCAGATCTTAATTTTATGCAGACAAAGTCGTAGGGTACTCCTAGTTCATAATAAAACAACAAAATAGTATTTGAATGTTTTGTTATATTTTTTCAGTTTGATGTCATTTATAAATTAGTTGTCGTATTTACACATTATAGTAAGTTTACACCTTAAGAATTAATTTAAAACTAAAGTAAAATAAATATAATCACATACATACAACATTACTCAAATATGTAATCAATTGAATATGCTTTTTTATTTCTATAAGTACTTTTAGTAGAAAATTGGCAACACTGGTACTAACAACATAATATATTCATTGCCAGAGCAGAAAAAGCATCTATAAATTTCCCTCCATTTTACGTAACAAAACTAAAAGGCACTTTTTATTGCAAAACGTTTATGTATGGAATAAAAAAAGTGTGTGCACATAAGTAGCCATGTCATACTTTTTGGCGTCATACATAATAGAAAATAGCTGAAAATAAATGTGTTTGGAGTGCTCCGTCTGCCTACTCCCATGGGAAAAAGGTGTATGTTGACTAGCTCCGTTCGGGGTTTTTTTAAAATCACATTACTTTTCCTTATGGCACGAACCATAACTTCATAAATAAAATAATTAAATCCAGAGTTTTCAATCTTGTTTTCCATATTATGATATCATCCTTACTAATTTATAAATGCGAAATCCGGATGATGACACAAAATAATAATAATTTTGACGAGCTCTGACGAGCAGTGTTAATGTGTGGAACGAAACCATAGCGCGATTTAAAAAACGGTATAACGCCATCTATCGAGTCTTATAGTAAACTTTTGTTAGTTAAGGTTTGATTTCTAAGTTTCACACGTACGAAGTCGCGGGCAACAACTAGTAAAAGTATATATATGAAAAAATTTAGCTTTTTATTCGCTCAGTATGTATCTATCAATGTATTAAATCGTGTAATGGAATCTTTGAAAGAGATTTTAACCCATTTGCAGCTGCAGTAGTCAGATTGATTTGAAATTTTGAACATTATTATTATGGACCGATGAAAATGCAATAATTACAAAAATATCTGAAGTGTTTTTGAATTATGCAAATTATTATATTAGTATACTTTATAAAGGTTTTTCTGCACTGGCACAATATCTACTATCACATACACAAACATTATAATTAACAATAAATAATCACCTAAGACCTAAATAGTTTTCAAATACAAACATAGACTAGAATGTGTGCATATTAATAATATGTGACAATTTAAGCCTCTCATCTGTTGAATATGGTTTTTATAAAACGATGAAGTGTATATTGTATCGCTATTAGCGCTATTTGAAAACTAGCATCCACTAATTACGTGAAACGTCTTGTAACATGCAGTATCAAATAAATAGAGTTAAATTATTATCGCAGTCATAGATATTATTTTATTACACAAATAAGTGAATTATTTGATTCACTTAAATTTCGAAAAAAGATTTATCGAAAATTATCGCAATAAAATTGCAAGAAAAAGTCTGCTCTATTGAACATGTCACCCGATTTGCATCGCGAAATGGGGCATTTACATAGATATACCAGATGGTGGTTCGACGTTTAAAATTGAGAACAAGTAACATTAGCCTGGGCCCCGAGTCGGATATTTCAATGGTGTCACAATTGTACCACAATGGTACCATTATGGTGCAATTGTAAAGTTTTTGGTAGTCTACTATTAATGTCTTGTCATAGTGGTCCCATTACGACTTCATCATTGACTTACGATTGTGAAAGTGATATAAATTGGTAGTCTCGTACACAATTGCTTGACAATTGCAATTCAATGACTGAAATGTTTCGGTAGTCTCCTATTTTGAATTTGACAGTAATATTTTGAAATTGTCCTGTTTCGACAGATTGCCATAAATAAAAAATAGATAGATTGAAATATTAGAAATTGTTCTTTGTAATTTATTGCAATTTACTAATCTCCTAAACTTCACATTGCTCTTTATACTAATAAATAGTATGTACAAACATATCTAAACGAAGTCTAGCATGATTAAATGTTTAAATTTATTAGTAGTTTTTCGAAAATCACTTCGACTAACGCATTTTTTAAAAACGGCAACACATACATGCCTTTCTAACACAATTCATAGATAAAAGAGACCGAAAATTCATTGCATAGATAAAAGAGACCGACAATTCCATTACCATTGAACGACCTTTATGAACTCATATAGCAGACTACGGACATTTGACTTCAATTGCAACGGTATTGCAGTTGCATCGTGTCGGTATGACAATTGTTCCAAAATAGTAGACTTGACCACCTGGCTAAATCATACTGCATAGAATAATGACGTTTCATATAACACACATAGAAACATATTTCACGCACACGTAGATGATTTATGTAAGTGGCTTCAAGCCGACTGAGTGATGTAGCCATAGATTATAATTATGTAAATCTGTGTGTGCACCAATGCTCAACAAGACTAAAAATATAAGATTAAAAATAGCTCATCAACATTCATCACTGAATTTAGTTTAAGGGAGAAAAAATGACTAGAATTTTACCCAAACTTGTGTAAAGACTAAAGACTTCAGAAATAAATATTTTCATGGACATTTCACGCAACATTATCTGGAATATCTGGTCCTAAGCCAAGCTTATTTTGCTTGCATAATGTGTACCAGAATACGGATATAATATATTATTTTTCATTTGTAAATACATACTTATAATACATAAATAACACTAGACACTGTACAAACATTTTGTATAACAATTATTATCACCAAATGATTGTCCCAAATCATGTCGATAAATTATCTCACGTAATTAATGTATGCTCCCCTACTAAGGAAATAAGTTACTATTACTTTGTGTAGGTAAAATAGTCGCATATAATTTTATTTATTTTTAACTTTTCAATCATACTTCTACTCACACCATTTATTTAATAGTATTTAAATAAGTTTATCGTAATCGTGGTCTAATAAAACAGGTATTCTCTTCCCTGTTGACAGAACATAATAACGTAACGACAAAATTTCTTATTTCATTCAAAATTCATCTAGGTAAATGAAATTGTGCTACAATAACACAACAATCAATCCAGGAATATAAGTTTTCCTTAGAAGTTATATTTTGAGAATATAATTTGTCCTAAGATATAATTTTTAAAGCCATCATAACGACTTATGACGTCACAACTTCGTACTTCCAACTGGGGAGATAATACACCATGATATTAACTGAGATATCTATTATATTTACAATATTAGCTAAGATTATAATACATTTTCATTATAAAACATTATAGGAAGTATATTTTTGTCTTTTTTCGTTCAACAATCTGCATTTTCTACATAAAATAAGGCATTAAATATTCTAAAATATCAACTAACTTTTAATAATAATTAGTAATATTGTTAAAACTATTATAGTGACCGCTAACATAAGTATACAGTGCATTTTTCTATTCGCTCTCTGATATCTTTCCGCTTTTTGTAACTGTTTATAACCTTCATGTACTTGCACTTGCGTTTGTTCTATATTAAAATCTATCCTATCTAAAATGGTACCTTGCTCATGGACCATATGTGCTAAATCCTTAAAAATATCATTTAAATCAACTATAGAACGAACTATTTTGGTCACTTCTTCTTCTCTTTCTGCCACTTCTCTTGTATTCTCTTCTTGAATCAAAAGTAACTGTTTTTGACTTAACATGGGTTTTTGAAAATCATCATTTTGGTCGAAATTTTGTGTTCCTGATGTGCTAGGTAAAGAAAATAATAAATCTGTTTGGTTATTCGACAAACCTGGTAGGAGTTCGTTGTCGTTGAGGTTGAGTTCTTCGAAGTTTGGGAGTTCGAAGTAGGCGTTCGATCTTTCTTCTCTTGATGTAAGAGATTTAAGATATGTTGATTGTGCTGTTCGGAATGTTACACTAAGTTCTTGAAGTATGGTAACAAGGGCTAGTACTACGTTAGTCGCCAGTTTTTGTTCGGTTTTATTACCTGGAAGATTAATAACGATAATTAAATAGGTGTGGTCTTAGCCTTAGAGTGTAAACAACTCCCAACAAATTTACTTCTCTTAAAATTAAATTCATGGTTTAAACGACTAGTTAAGTATAAAGTATGGATGTCACACTTTTTGCCGATAATATAAATATCAGAAGGCAGTCAATTAACCAAGTTACAGAAGACATTGTATTTATAAATAAACAAATACTATTTCACACACTTTTCTTTGGTCCCAAGCTAAGCTTAAATGCTTGTGTTATAGATACCAGAATATGGATAGAATACTACCTTCCTTTTGTAAATACATATTAATAATAAATACATAGAAAACACACAGACGCAGTACAATCACGCAGTGTATGAGATTTATAAATATCACACAAATTATTGTCCCGTGCGGGATTCGAACCTGCGAACTCGTGGCCGGCCTTTCGTTACATGAACAACTCGACCACGAGGCCCGTCTTAAAATTTTAATGTACCTACATCACACAGATATAAAATAAATCGTCAGCCACTTCAACGTGCTAACTCTTTAGGTTACTTTGTCTATACCCGTTCTTCTACTGATATTTTGTACTGTATTCCGGATCTTATCACGAGGAAAACACCAAGTACCTATATTCCTCATTTACACTCATACACGGTCACCCTTGCACCTTTTGTTTTCGAAGCTCTCAACTTACCGTGTCTTATCTGCGCCTTGATAGCAATAAGATGTGTGTGTGCATGTGTGAAATGTCTTCCAATCTCAGTGGTAAGCCTCTGTATATGCTGTAGTTCACTTGTGTCGTCGAGAGCTGGACGACGTATTTGTTTCTCGTGTCGAGACTGTAGCTCCGACAGTTTAGTTTTTAACCTGAGAAAAAAAAAACAGAAATGCTTCAAAACTTCCGCAATGTCGATGACTTTTATCAGCTTTTTGGGAAACTGAAATTTCTCACATAATAAATACATTAAGTAAATAGTATTTTTTATCATTAAAAGGTAATGTAAGTTTCTATTCGTTATCAGCTATTTACTTTTTATTTCCGCAATCAAAAACATACGAACCTAGTAATGACATAGTGCGCTTCTTCCAAGGTGTCAGTCCAAGGTGGTGGTGCATTCGATTCCGTCCTCAGTTCCAATCCAGCTTCCATGTCATGGGAATTACTTCGCATGAGACGAACTCGTTCCGAATCATTGCCCTAAAATAGACGCAGACTTGAGAATGAACGCTACTGGAAAGTAGAGACCATAACACAGTGTTTTAAGATTAACGCGAAATCGTATGACATTGGAATAGGGCTGCATGATATAAACGTCATCGGTCATTCTTTATCCATGATTTTTCCTGTCTTTATCTCGTTATTTGGGGTCAGCGGCGTGGATTTTACTAGCGGCCGTCTGCCTGACTTTAACCTTCGGGTATAGGTATGTACGGATGTAGTGCAATGTGATTTCTGTTATAATCTTTTAGTTTGTCATCCGTCTTTATCGACTCTCCAATAATTGAAAAAGATTAAAGGAGGGGCCAGTTAAACCATGGGTCGAGGGAAGAAGTAAGGCCAATGAATTAACTGCCGTTTAGTTTGCGGGTCAGGTTCGCCTCTCAACTCCTATATACTTCAACGCGCCTTTAAAAGTATTCAATAAATTTTAAAAAGAGTCGATAATTGATGGGGTCGATTGAAAAAAAATCGATCCGCGAGGATGGAGTCGTGGGCCCAGCTAGTTATTATAAAAATATCATCATAAAAATAAACATTTTACACAACATCCTCTGGTCCCAAAGTTAGCTACATTTCTATGCTTGTACTATGGTTACCAGAGACAGATAAGACTACATATACTTTTTTTTTGTAAATACATACTTATACATACATACATAATACATAAAACACCCAGACGCAGTAAAATAATGACAATTAATGACTGAAAGCTATGAACATTTGGTATCCTACATTGTGATGTTTAATATAGTTGATTTTTACATGCCAAAACATCTATCACTCTTTCATGAATGAATGTGATTCCTCTCAACCCACACGCCAGTTTACTTCTCACATAATTAATGGATGCCCCTCTTAAAAAAATTTGTCCTTTATTAGTAGGTACCATATCTATAGCGTATCAAGTAAGTGAGATAGGTGCTTCTTATATCATTTTTACTTAAGGTAATACTAATAAACATTTTTGGACAGTTCACATAACATCTTCTGATCCCAATCTAAGCTTATTTCCTTGTGTTGTGGGTATCGGAATATAGATAATATATGTATATCATCGTTGCGCTTGCCAAATCTGATATGTGCATTTTTTTATTTTCGTTTTTTAGCTATATGGCATTAATTTGTATCGACTTATTGATAGCAAAGACTGTCGTGCAAGCAAAGCAAGCGCACCGACGATAAATATATATCGTGCTAGAATTTTTGATTCGACTCAGTACAACCATTTGTGAGACAAATAGGTCATTCGACAGGCTTCGTGGTGGACTGGTTTATGTAATGGACTGCCGTTCACGAGGTCGCGGGTTCAATTCCGCTTGGGACAATCAATTGTGTGATATCCATAAATGGCATACAAATGTTTGTACTGCGTCTGGGTATTTTCTATGTATTATAAGTATGTATTTACAAAAGAAAAGTAGTTAATGTAGTATATCCGTATTCTGGTACCCATAACACAAGCATATAAGCTTAGCTTGGGACAAGAGGACGTTGTGTGAAAATGTCCATGAATATTTATTTATTTATTATTCTCACTTATTTTTTTGTGTTAATTTTATTCCCATCAGTAATTAAATAAAATAACAAGTTTAAAAGTAGACTTTTAAACTTGTTATTTTATTTAATTATGTTATAGATATTGATTAACTCGGGAAATGAATTGAATCATTTTGTTAAAAGTGATGTTAATTACATTTTACTAATTTGATAAACCTTAAAAATAGAATATAGGTATATGAAAATTTTATAACACTTTATAACAAACACACATTTTATAACAAATTTCATAACACAAGCATAATAAGCTTAGCTTGGGACCAGAGGACGTTGTGTGAAATGTCCATGAATGAATTTTGTCCTTCGTTTGTCTGTGATCCACAAACTAATAACAGAGTTGGATTAATAAATAAATTAATTTGTGGAATAACAGAATTGGATGAGATATATTATATTACATAAAATTAACTAGGTACCTAGTAGTCATGGTAGTAATATTTCTGTGATAATTAAAGTTGAGCATAATCAGTAAAAATAATTGCATCATTCAAGAAGTAGAAATATATTTTTTTTATGTAATAATTACACAAAAATAATTTTATTCAAGAAAATATTAATTTTAAATGAAATCGAATTTATTAACAGGCTTAAAAGAACAAAATTTAAGCCCTTTAATAATATTAAAAAGGAAAAACTATTATTACCAAAGTTAAAATGAATTAATATGTACTGATCATATGTATCCATTAATAATTATTTGAAATAAATAAAAACTTATCGTAGTAATCAAATGTAGTAGTTAAACCATAAATCAATAAAATACGTAAAGCAACTTGCCTGATCCGCGAATATGTGTCGGCTGTGAATTGCATTGTTTCGCATCAATACAAACACTTCTGTTAAACTTCTGGACACCATTTTCGGAGTTGCTTTTAAATAAATTCGCAAATAAATTTAAAAAAAATATTTATTTTCTCCTACACGGTGACACGGCAATGGATATTCATTTGACATTTGTTGACAATTACCAGTGTTGCCAGAGTGATTTGGTCGAAAGTTACGTTGGCATCCATGAAAAGTTACATTTTTAAACTAAAACTTACGTAGTGGTAATTTTATGAGTGTGAATGTAACAGCCATCAGCCAAATTTATAATTATTTACAAATAGAGTAAATAATTAATAAAAGATTTTTTTTAAATGCGCATTTAAAAAATTTTCAAATTAATAAATGCATTTTTTATAAATATTATTTTTTAAATTATTTACTCTATTTATTAGTAGTTTTAAATTTTTCTGATGTCTGCTACATTCACGCTCATGTAATTTTCAGCTCGCAGATCAAAAATTATTATTATTTTATTTTTTCTTGTACACAATAATTTAAAAAAAATTATATTTATCAATATAATTATAACCTTTTTAATTTTTTGCGGTAGTTTTTGTTTTCATTAAATAAATTTAGATAAGAATATTTTAATTTTTCAAGATTTTTTTTTCATTTTTACCACTTTTGTAATTCTTGAGAAGTTACTTAAATCTAACTAAAATTGTTTCTTACATACATGTTACATGAACTGATCAAAAGTTACGTAAAATGTAAAAAATGTAACCTTCTGGCAACACTGACAATTACAGCAATTGACAGTGACAGCTATATGTCAGCAGGGAAAGACAAACACAGAGCACAGACTGGAAAAGACAGACTCCACAACCCCTTTAGTTTGTGACACTGGTAGTTTTCCAATTACAGCACAAGAGCGCATTATGCGGCATAATGCTCAACGTTGAATGTTTCAACTACAGCAACGCTTCGCACAATCGAGCACTCTCAAAAGTAATGTTTTTGCGTGATGCGTGCAATCGATACCAACTCAGTGACAGAAAATCTTATTTATCGTAATCTGTACAGAAAATAAAAAGTGTTTTTTCTTTAAGTCGGCATTGATTGAAATTTTATTTATCTATTATAGTTAGTAGTATTATTAATTGTTAAAAAAAATTTTAAGGCTTTCGTTACGTCGAAGTTTTCTGGAAATAATCAAAGTTAATTCAAGCTATGTTTAAAAAAAAAAATAAGTAAGTAAGAAGGTACATACAAACAATGACTTTTTTTTATATTCCACACTTATAATGTGAATACAATTTTGTTTTAGTATTTTTTTTTTCAACACTGAACTTAGCGCACTCTGCTGGTGCATTTGAAAACTAATTCATGTTCCAATTAAGCGTCAGCATAGTTCAGCATTGTGCGGCACTGAGTCGCATTATGCTCTGCAATTGGAAAACTAGCTCTATCTTTTTCTTTCTATCTGTAAATAACTATATAAATAAATACTACTCTATGCTCTATGACAGATGTCAAACGAGGGGTTAGAGGTTATGTTAAGAATAACTAAATTGATGAATTAAATAAAACGAACGAAAGCGGGAAACCCCATAGTTTAAAACTAATGATCTTAATATTTTAGATAAACCATATATGTAACCAGGACAAAAAATAAGCCTCAATGAGCCAAATGCCGAGCTACGAACCGGGGCCGGAACATTTTCAACAGTTCCCGTCCAACAGGATTATTGTTATCCATCCTGGATCTTTGTACGTAAGGATAGGCAGAGCTTCAGACCTCCTGCCAGTGAAACAACTTCATTGTGTAGCTAGAAAACGTCGCCATGGAGGTAAAATATATAGGGATTCGTTCATACCACCGAGTGTACCAAAAACGAAAGAATTAATCGAGGAATTAGAAGAATGTCGCCTACAAATATCTCATACATTACAATCTTGTGTTCAGTCAAATGGAGCACGTAGGTATGCCACACCTCCACAACAAATTGCAGCGTTTAATCGCCGTTCTTTCCCTGAATGTGTTAACGATGGTGAACCTTGGCCTCAAGTGGAATGCGATATTGTTGTAGGTGATCTCGTCCTAGATATAGACCCAGAACTACCATATAATATACATTTTCCTTATCGAAGAGGTGATTTCAACATCCACACAGAAGTAGGTGGGTCAATCTCATCAGTTTTGAATGATTTATACATTATTTGGAGCTCTATCATAGAATATAAGTTAGGAATACCACTAATAGAGCTTATTAAATATAGATGTGTATTGTTAATACCTGATTTGTATTCAAGAAGCCATTTAAAGTATTTAATGTCTTTGTTATTAAAAGATTTGGGTTTCGGTCACTGCTTCTTGGTTCAGGAGAGTGTCGGTGCTACATTTGGAGCCGGTATAGGTTCAGCATGTGTTGTGGACATTGGGGACCAAAAAACTGCAATATCCTGTGTTGAAGATGGCATTTCACACAAAACAACAAGGCTAAGAATGGATTATGGTGCTGGAGATGTTTGCCAAGCACTATCATGGATGTTTCATAAAAGTGCATTCCCATACAAAAATTGGAATGAAAATGTCCCAAGAGATGTAATACTGATGAGGAATTTGTATGAAAACTTTTGTCATGTAAACCTTGATGTATGTGGACCTCAAGAGAAATCATTCCTGGTTGATCATCCGGGCGATGTTGTCAACAAATACACTTTACAAGTTGGTGATGAATGCATTATCTCTCCACTTTCAATGTTTTACATGGATTTGCTCAAGATTACAGGAGCAAAATCTACGAAAATACAAAATCGTCAACCTAGTGACCCTGAAGATCCATTTGATGCTGAATTTTTGAGGGAAACTGGTAGAAAACGCGAGAATGCCGATCCAACAAATAATGAGAGTCAACAGTTTGAAACAGCTAGTGAAGATAAGCCTACAACGAACCCTGATGAAGATATTGTAGTTGATACATTGGAAGGTGGTCCAGGTGATGTAGTTGCTTTAGCTCCTGGTCAAGTATTAGCTCTGGATGCTGCTATACTACAAAGTATAGACCGTTGTCCGAACGAGGAGTTAAAACGTAAAATGTACAGCAATATTCTTATTGTAGGTGGTGGAGTAAAGATTCATGGACTGAATTTGTGGTTACAGAATCGTTTAGCTTTACAAATACCTTATACATATAAGACTGAACAGTTAGAGATAGTGACATCGCCGAAAGATATAGACCCAGCTAGTACAGTTTGGAAAGGTGCTGCTGTGATGTCCTGTCTAGAGTCTGCTATAGAGTTATGGATAAACCAAAGTGAATGGAATAGATATGGTTTAAGAATATTGAGAGAAAGAGCACCATTTATTTGGTAGTATGGTGTAAATATTGTCATAGAGGGTTATGCCTAATACTAAAAATTATATAGGTATGTTTGAAAAAGCGGATAAGCAAAGTTTACCTAGATGATGTCTTTGTTTTCTATCAATCTGCCTCACATGAATCTAAAATCTCATTTGATTTGCAGAGTGAAAAGATGCCTTTTTAGTTTACTATTATTGTATAAATTTGTAAATAGACTAAACAATAAATCAATGATGCAGTAAAACATTTATTTAATTTTTTTTACTCGCCTAATTTTGTTACGCCGCGGGGTATGATATCGCGTATTTCTTAAAAAAAAATTTTACATGAACGTGCTTTTCTTATTTTCCCGTGAAGGTAAGCAAAGATTATAGAGCTACGATCTGAACATTTCTTGGTTATACAGGCAGTCTTCGTACTTACGGCATGTTAGGTTCTCGAAATACGCGACGTAAATCGAAACGACGTAAGTCGATTTTTTCATATGTTTACGTGTAAAACTCGAGGGTTAGGATCCACACGGACTCAAAATTAAAAAAAAACTGCATTTATAACAAAGGATATACATACCTACTTTATTATCAAAAGTAAGTTCTTCAAATAATTTATATGTACTTATGAAATTGCTAGTTATTTTTGGTATTTGTGTGTTATTAATTTTAATAATAATGATAAAACTTATATAATAAGAAATAGTGAATTTTGTGTATGCCGGAAATCGAAACAACTGACGTATGCTTGAGGAATAGTGTCGAAACAATGTTCGACGTAACTTGAAACGACGTAAACCGAGGACTGCCTGTCTGTATTTAAATTCGTACATCTTGTCATATAATTAGATAACGGTGGGGGCCATAGGTGCCCAGCCTACCCTTCGGAAGGTAGAAGATATCAGAATAACAACAATAAAACAATAAATACAAAAATAAAAACATATTTATTCTGTAACTTCAGTACAAAAATAGGTACATAATTATTTGGCGTGTACTTATATTTGAGATTAGGGTCCCGTTTTTACCCTTTGGGTACGGAACCCTAAAAATGCAATAATCGTAATTATTATGACATCACTTTCGCGTATTTTAAAGACGATAATTATAATTCTAATCTATTTACAACATACTATCAAGATGCGATAAATTGTTTACATACTTTATTAAAATATAACAAATAATAATACTTCCGTTACAGACTTCAGTAAACATCGTAAAAAAAAAACACTTTATGATGAGTATATTTTAATAAAACCTACATATACTTATTACTATACAGTCTTCTGGGTTTACAATTACTAATTAAAATATTTATTTTTATAAATTACATGTTAAACTGTAAATGTAGGTTTTTACAAAAATAAGTATGGGATTTGTGTTATCTCGAGTATTTTACCAAAATTATGAGTAACATGTGACGTACTCGTATATTATTAAAGATGTAGATTTTTATTTTGTGTAAAGAACTAATCTCAATTATTATACGTACGTCACACAAAAAGGCACAAAAGAATTTGTGTTATAACTTGCTCAAAAGAGCTCCACTGAATTTTATAACACTTCTCGGTGGATTGCATGGTAGTTAACTTGTGGAAGGGGAAAAATTTTGGTCGTCTGATATGGGCACGTAAATACTCGATTTAGATTAAATGCTGTGAAAGTTTGTCAAAGAAGTATCATAATGGTTCAAGAAGCACAATTAAACTTAACAAAAAATTAAATTTGATAGTGTCAATAGCAGAGGCGTAGCCGTGCCTTGGTGGGGCCCCGTATAAAAATTTATTTGGGGGCCCTTATGAAGGGTAAAGATTTCTCACATAAGAAAAAAAAATCTTAGCATAACATTTCTGAAATAATAAAAAAATTGAAAAGTGTTTATTAATTTTTCCTTACGCACGTCGCGGGCCCCCTTGACCCGGGGGCGCCGTATAATTGATAGATACGGCGGTAGCTACGCTCCAGGTCAATAGCACAATTTGGCAATGTTTACTGATCTTTCTTATTATAAAAACTGTGCCTTATAGACTAACGATTTTAATTAATATGTGTATCTATATGAGTACAACTAACTAGCAAGTAATAGATATATTGACGCTATTCATTTTCGTTAAGTTTAGTTGTGCACGTAGAATCGGTATCATTATCTAATATCCGTGATATCCTCTCGATAATATTTGTTGTGTGGGAATCGAACCCGCGACTTCATGAACGGCAGATGGTTCCCCTACCACTATACAACGTGATGCGTCTTATAAAACAAAATAATAACATTGACCTAATTGTTTTGTTTTCAATATGCCTAACAATCTATCTTATAATAGAGAGCACTGTCGAAAATTATCTTAATCTCTTTGTATATTTAATTTCCTAACATGTTTTATACTATGAGTAATTTAAAAAAAAATTAATAATATGATATGCCTTTTTTTGCCAAACATTTTGGCAATTGACATGGCATTGCCAAGAATATACTTCGCCTAAGACACGTATTTCGTAACTTCTTAACCCATCAATATTCCATTTTTTAGCATTGGCTATATTTTGTGGGTATCTGGTCTACTATGCCACATTGACCAGATATGATGGCATATGCCTTGGTTTTGCGTATTCCCCTCCCCCGAATTACGTATTTTGTGCCAATAACAAACCAAGAGCGAAAACCCTTGCTAAAATAAAATTTCGCCCACGAATTCCCCCATATCAACTTATGGCTATTAACTACACACTTGGCATTTGATTGCCAGCTATTCTATTGAGGTAGATATCTACCAACAAAACTTTGAGCACCTCTGTTCACAATTATTAATAAATTACTAACTACCTTCATTATTATCATTCTTAAAAGACACAGTAAACTGCCCTTTCCATACTTTAGGATGAAAAAATCTATAATATATTACCATAATAACTAAACCCATAACATATGGTACAATTGTTGACATTAAGAGGGCATAAAAATATACCTCATTCTTGCCATAAATATACCAGAGTATGCCACAGGCAATATTCTGTAGAAAACATATAGTATAATATATTGCATATCTATATCTAGTTCGGCCTTCGACGGGGAGAATATACGTGAAGAGATATACGGAGCCAAGTGCGAAAGAGAAGGCAATATCTGCCAGTTTGTTGTGTGAGCAGAATGGAGAACGATCGAAGAGTTGTAAAAGAACAGCTGTGATGGCAATATGGATGCCACATGCCAGTATTGTCCAATGTGGGTAGAGGAAGGCGATGAGTGATATTGAAATAATTCGGCTGACTGGAATAGGAAATTAAATAAATGTAAATATTTATTACGCGAAGTTTTTTGTGTTTTACTTCTTCAGTGGATCAAATGAAGAGAATGTTACAATGCGCACGCATGATCTATCAAAATAATAACATTATTCTTGTAGTATATTCAATAATAATACACACAATAATATAATTATGTCATCTAAGTGTATCATCAAGTTACACTGAAAACGTTTGTTGTATGGGAGCACACTTAAATATTTATTGTAATGTTAATGAATAAATAAATACAATAAAATATACTGGTTTTCAGTATTCATTGTTTTATAGAATCTTCAGATAATAAATAAATATTTATGGATACATCCCACAACGATCTCTGGTCCGTAAGAAAGCTATATTTCAGATATACATACATCTATGAAAATTTCAACTCTCTAGCTATCACTGTTGACGAGATATGGGCCGGTGACAGGCAGACTGATGGAAGTCTCATAGGGTATAGGGTAGGATCCAATTTTACCTTTTGGTATGGAACCCTGATAAATATGACCCCATATTTTTTTTCTAACACGCCCAATGAAGTGTAACTTCAGAAACAGAGTACTTACATGTGATAAGGAAGTGCCACATTGTTTGTAACGCTGTCCCGCCCCAACTCATGTTGCTCTTATCTTGTAGTGCAAACCGGATGGCACGCTGGTACGCGGCCAGACACCACCCCATTCCGATTATAGACGACGCTATTGATAACGTTTGATGTACTGTAAATATTTAAATTAAAAACCGGTCAAGTACGAGTTGGACTCGCACACTGAGGGTTTCGTATCTACTATTGGTCTTATTTATATTGACTTATCGGAGGTTTAAAAGTTCGCTAAAATCGGTTCGCGAAAATTGTCAGTTGGCTAAAACGTATATTATCTCTCCGATAAAGTCTCCGTTTAAACCTCCGATAAGTCATTATGAATATGTAGATTGAAAAGCATAGATAAATTATAAGCTACAGTTAATTAGTACAAAATAAAATCCTTTATTTGTGTAGTTCTATTAATAAGTAAGTGCCATAAAACTTGCATGAAACTTAAAACCCAGTACAATTACCTACTAATTACACAATGAACATTTTAATAGCGACAATTTAAATCAATTAGTGCCATCTACATACGATATACATATTTTGACTTTACTTGAAGTGACGTCACATTACAGACGAAAAAATGTAATTCTTTGAACATGAAATTCCATACTATGTAAATGTTTTTTCTATCTCAATAAGAACTATTAATTCATTAACAATTTAATAGCACTTTAGTTCCAAAATCCTATGAATAATAAAATTTGAGTAAACGAAAGTGGAAAATGGGCATACGACGACGTCTAGACCATCTTAATAATAACATTCATGTTTAAATGTTATAATTAAAACCTAAAACAAATTTAAATTGGTTTTATAAATTTTTTGTACTCTCCTCTATCTTTTATTTTTATAAAACAGCTAATTTAATGCAATATCGTTAGAATAAGTATCGGAAATGCAAGCGCTATGTTGTGATTGTTACGTGTTAGATGACGCTTTTACAAACTTCATGTTATGATCCTGGAAAAATATGAGCTTTGGAAAAATAATGTTTTCGCGTAATGTTATAACAAATCTAAAGTTTTCGGATTTTTCCCAGTATGACCAGTATCTAGTCTAACTCTGAGCCAAATTTTAAGTCTCTAGAGTAATGGTAGTAGGCCCTGAATTTTGATTCCTGAATTGCGGCGAAAACTAGTCAAATGGCGCTGCTGTGCTCTCCATTTTTTTTAAATATTTTCTTATTGCTTAGAGAAATCAGGTTGATTATATTTTTTGAAGTAAGGGACCGCGTAGATCTACATTTGATATGAGTTTCAAGTTGATACCTTCAGCCGTTGCCGAGTAAAAAATGTATGACAGACGGACAGACAGACATACAGACACCGGAGTGATCCTATAAGGGTTTTACGAAACCCTAAAAATAATCATATGAATATTAATATGGGAAATTATTGAAGGTCTGTGAGTGTTTCATCTAACGACTGTTAAATCTAACGAACCGCAGTAAAATTTGATACAAAGATTAGCCTGAGAAAGGACATGAGCTACTTTTTTTTCTGGAAAAAAGGTGTATAGCGATTCTTTCCTTTATCAAGCATGAAGACCTATAATTGGCTTGCTAATGAATATATATATTTTTATTGTAAAGTTGTTCGTGGGGACTAACTTACAAAAAATCACATACTTACGATCTGAAATTGGTTCGAAATTTAGTTTTTTCGTTATGACTTTATTAGATCAAAATATTAGAAATATTATGTTACCGCCTAACACTCCCGGCGTGCAAGGTCGCAGACGCCGCTGCGCACTCGTCCTGAAGATGAGCATCGGATATGCTCGAAACCTGGGTCGATATCATCGATCCCAGAACAGTGAGTGTTAGCCGGTAACATATTTCTAATATGACTCAAACTCACGAAAATTTCAATACGAAAATAGATCAAAATACGTTAGTATCACCATTTTTAGATCGATCGGCGGATTAAGAATGGCCACACGATTTAATAATGTGTAGAGTTAGATCAATGTGTGCTGATTGTGTGACTGTGTAGCGAAGACGATAGATTTCTGCGATTGTGTTTGTGTATAACATCAACACTGTCCATGGCAGAAGAGCGGCTTAATCACATAGCAGAAGCAGTAAATGCTAAGGGTTTCACGTAATTTGGGGCCCCCTACACAGAAATTGATTATTTCTCAGACAGATACAGAAGCAGAGATAAGGCCAATGAACCAGTCTAGGGACTCCTCAATACTTTGCTACAGGCTTCATGCTGGCTGTATAATATACAGAATTATGTAGTTAAAACAACATACCAGCGAATTCCCGATTAACTCTCAACAAGAGACTGGTCTGCAACACTTGTTGTGGAGCTGCTTCCAAGAAACACTCAAATATTCGAAGTAGAGCAGCATCGGCATCTTCTTTCAGCATAAGTTTGTAATATAGTCTCTGTGAGGCATAATCATTGTTACGTTCCGCCCGCCTGGATTTTATGGCATATCTGAAAATTTTTATACTCTTTGGTATAATTAATTAGTTCACTCGGTTGTCCTCAAGTTAAGAAGGGGCCAAGTGGGTGTTATAAAAAAAATAAGTGTTAGCTAGGGGCCGTTCATAAAATACGTTCGCCTACAAGGGCTCCCCGGGGATTTGCTGAGTGTGATAAGATGTGACAAGGAGGGACGGGGGGTCTACGGCAACGTAATGTTCGCCGTTCATTAAAGATTTTAAATTATTTTTTCAATAAATACTTTTTTCTCAATTTTGATCATGATACAAAGTCATTCATTTTAATATAAGATATTTAGATATTTAAAACTCGGTAAAACATAAGTTTAGTAAAAAAAAATTAAAAACTTGATTTTAAATCCTAATTTTATGCCAGAAATACTAGTTATTTTACCAGCAAAGTATGTTCCCGTCAAACTAGACTTATTCCCTTTTTTTTGATATGCATATGTTAATAATTAATAATCTCTAAATAAATAAAATAAAACAAAGGAAGCACATACTCCGCGTTTTTTTATGGCTCCCCGCGGCGCGTCGCGACATCCGCGCAATAACAAAAGATCGATCAGATTCGCAATTTTGTTTTTTTAATACGTATTTTTACAATAAAATTGTTTGAGTATGTTTATTTTATATTTGTTCGTTATAAAAGATTTTTTTTATTTATTCAATTTTTATTATAAAACCTAAATAAATATTTCTAATTCTCAAAATTTGTATTATCCATTGAAATTTATTATATTCAGGGTCTTAGTTTTTGTGACGAAATATTTACATGGGGGTCACAGAAAGTGTGACACAGCGTGGCAATAGGGGGGGAGGGGGTGAAAAAAAGTTGATTATAGTGTGAAGTATTTTATGAACGTACAGTTGTTATTGTGTACACAATTGTGATTGTGTGTATTTATTGCCTTATTCTTTTAGGAAATATTTAGCCCCTATATAAATATTTCCTAAAAGAATAAGGTATAATCTTGTTTAATACTTCTAGCATAAAGATAGACATTTCAGTCAGGTATATGAAGATAAGTACACATTTTCTGTTATCTTAGAAATATTGTAGAAATAAATATTATTTAAGTAAAAATAAACCTAACCCAATTAACTTACATTAATGCATCAGTAAATCTCAGTATTGGAGCCATCTGTAGCACTAAAATAAATATTCGGAGCCATTTACGTTTTGTAAATTCATTTGTTAACGAGTCCTGCTGTTTGTCTTGAGCATACCTACAAAATACATAAACAATGCTGTAGACATTTGTTTAGAGAAAATTATAAATTAAAATATTTATAAATAGAACAAAATATCTGGTATATAGCCATATTGAGACAGCAAGAATATGAATTACATTTTAAGATAATATACTTAGCATTCTTCTTCTTTCTGTCCTGATATACTACTACCATTGATTAGAATAATAAGATAATATTAAACAAAGACTTACATTCTTATAGAAACAGCAGTATTAACAAATGCAGGCACTAGTATGAACGCTAGAGTCCATCCGAACTCTACCATCTTACCAGCCAACGAATATCTCACAGCTATATTAATATCCACCCCTAAATCTACAAAATGACCTATAATAGCAACTAAATACATAATAATATCGAGATAACCAATAGATATTTTCTCCGGCATTCGGTCTGGTTCGTCAAAAGAACCTCCGCTTTCAAGCAGATCACGCACTGATTTAGGCATTTAGATAATTCTCTTACTTACAAAATAAAATATTAGGTACTCAATATGCCTATTTATATGAAATTTTATCTCACACAGAACAAAACAAACCTGCAAGCAATACAAACCAAAATACCACAGAATAGATAGAAGATACTGCAAAATACAAACAAAGAATAATCTACAGATAAACCACAGATTACTTAAAGAAGATAAACAAGCAGACAGCCACAGAGTAATCAATGAAAAACAATAAAACTAGGCATGCCTTTTGTCCCTTTCTAAAGGGTGACAAGTCTGAGTAAATACGATGGATATTTTACAATACTTCTGAAAAGTTTAAATCTGTTTAGATTAGATAGTAATAAAATACAAGACAGTTTTGTCAGTCGGTTTAATAAGTAAATAATCATGTAGTGCATTTATATCAATATAAAGTTTTGATTACATCTTGAGAAGATAAATTTGCAGATAACAGAGTAAAGTGAAATGGTTCTTGAATGTTTGCCGCATCTTTGGTTCTGAAATAAAAGAGATATTAAATTTAACGTATGTGATTACACATTACATCGATTTGGCGATGGACAAAGAATATTCGTTTTCACCAAGAAGTATGTCCGAGCACGATACTCTATAGAGGTCGTAGGTAGATAGAACATAACATACAAATAACCTACCACCGAATATTCACGCTTCAATGTTCTACACCCTAATACTGGTACTGGTACTAGTACTAGTAAAATGGGGGACCAACGCTCCCACCAGTATCCAATTTTTCCTAAAATCAGTCACGCCTACTTCTTTTAGTTAGAACATTAACTAAGTGATAATCTAAACACATAATTCTATGCGAGATGGACACTTCTAAAGTTTACACATTGCAATATACAATATTGTTTGAAGTTTTTTTTTATATATGTATTGATAATCCATTCATTCAATTTAACTGGTATGAAAATGTCTGTGAGTGAATGTTTGTTTTATCCTTTGGTTTATAACAAAACTGAAAGTTAATTAAAAAAGACAACACATACTTTTCTTTTAAAACTCGAATAAGTGGCGTCCATTTCTCCGGAAATAATGTTTCGTTACTTCTCCATTTATTTTTAAGTAAATCTGATATAGAAGCATTAACTACACGCAAATATCTACAATTTTCTGTATATGCATCAAGCAAGAGTTCCTCAAAAAACTTTGGCACAAAATTAGTGAAACATTTCTTAACATCGTAAAGTGAACTATTCATATCTTGAGCATGTTGTCTAGTTTTTATTTCAACTATTGTTACTAAGTTCTCTTGCATTGTCTCATTAAAACTGTTGAATAAAGCAATACGTTATGTGAATTAAGAAAAACGTTATATAATATTACTACATGTATATAAATATAACAAAGTAAGAGTGCTAAGTATAGAAATTCAGTGGTTTCAGGTACCATGCCCATATCTGGCAATATCATCTATGCCACCGTAAATTTATCATACTTATGAACCCAGGTTAAATATTTAAAAGTAAGTATTAATCACTTACTCTTATTATTATTATTAGCACTGACATCTGATGCAAAATCAGATGACTTACTGATTGACCCAAGTAAATGATGATTTTGCTGATTGATAAATTAATATTCCATCTATCATCATTCTTCAACTGCTGAACATAGACCACCCCCTTCGAATGTTATGCTACCATGATCAAATGTTATCCAGTTTTACTTACAGAACAGCCTGGTGTAGTAGACAATGTGCGACAGCAACCTCATCTGGTAATTCTTTGTGACATTTATTGACGGAATCAAAGTTCCTACTGTCTTGAAAATTCTTTATTACATCATGAAACTGAGATCGAATTTGTTTCAGTTTTTCCACTGGTTCAATTAGGCAGTGTTCTATTATATCTATCATCTGCAGATTGAAATATTTTATAGTACCTTAAAATTGATATAAATGAAGAAGACCCAGTCTTTGTATAAAATGATAAAACACTTAAAAACTTTAAACATTAGTCTTGTTTCTTAGCTAAAATCTAATAATTAATTTCATACATTGGTTGGACTAAATCAATTATTTTAATAACAAAACAAAATATATATGTAGTTAAAAATTTATATGTTTATTCCTGTACTCAGAGTTCAAAAGGCCCTTCCTTTGTCAAACATGTGAATCCCAGATCCCTAAGTAATTAAAATATGTTATTTCAAATTGATCAAGCGTACATCATACATAAAAGAACTTTAGCGTATACAGCAATTTATTATTGTCATTAAACTCACCTCTTCCATACTAATAATGTAGTTCGTAAAGTCATGTAAATATTTTACTTTGTAAAACTTCAAAACGGCACTCCACAATTCCTTTTCCATTTCATCATTCATAATATAAACCAGGTCTAAAAAAGCATCAATGGTCTGGAGAGAATTAGTCTTTAAAGCCATATAATTGTTTCTTCCTTGGTTGAACAAGCTTTTTGCTACGTGGTATGCCTCTGATACCAAGTAATATTTTTTATCTATGTTTTCGAAAGCATCTTCTGTACACTAAATAATTTTAATGTTTAGTTAACAAAAACATTACTACTACTAGACTTAAACCATGACATTTTCTGCTTTATTTATTTTTTTGCCCCTAAAAGTCTTCAATAACCTCAGGAATGTAGTCACCCTCAATCTATTCGCTACTGTACTCTATTTAACTCTAAACCACAGATTACTTAGATATATATTATTTTTCACAAAATATTAATAAATTAATGTAGAAATACATGTACAGCCATTCTTCGGTCCAATTGTGTTCTGTAAAGAACGCTAACTGATCGATTGATGGAGTTGGTACAAACCGCTCAATAGATGGCGTTGTACGAAAAAACATCGGACGATGTTAAAACTCGCATTGAGATGATTGTAGTGGAAAATTTGGTAAACATTTGCGTGGACTATAATAGCTCAGTTGGGAGAGCGACGGAACGGCATTCCGAGGTCGCGGGTTCAAGTCCCGCTTATGGTTATCATTTTTTCCATTATAATTTAGTTAATTTAGGCTAGAGGTTTACAATGTAACCTAAACGTGTTGAAAATCAAACAATCTGTTATAATGGTTTTAACATAAAGACTACTTTTATGAATATAACTATTATTTTATGTTTGTTATTGGTGAATAGTATCACTTATTTATTTAAAATGTAAATTTGGATTATGCACTAAATAAAATTCTCTTCCAGCTTCCTTCATCTTCAAAATTTGAAAATACATAAATCACAATTTTCTTTATTTATTAATTCTTTTCAGATCTGTAGGATACATATTTATACCGATTTTTCCAAATGTTATCGTGAGGCGGTAAAAAAAATTGGAATCACATCTTTGTAGGTTTTACTTTCATTTGTTAATTACCAATTTTCATAGCCTTATCTTAAAAAATGACAGTTTTTCAGACAAACTATTATCCTCTTTTCACCACCTTAGGTGATGAATTTCAAAAAATCCTATCTTAATGCTCGCGATGAAAGGGGCTTGCCAATTTTTACGGTCTTAGCCCCGGTAGTTTGGGCTAAACTTCTATCGATATCGATGGTAATATTGAGCACAGCACTATATCGACGCCATTTTGGAATTTAAACTGGCTTCAAGTCACGTGGCCATTTTTCAGATCCTCTTCATCACGAAGTATAGATACAAGGTCAAGAGATATTCTGATATTATAGAATATCAGAATATCTCTTGACCTTCTCTGTATTGTTGGGTTTAAAGCACTCGAAAAATTTCTAAAAATTTCCTGAAACTTATATTTAATTGCACGTTTCTCAGAATATTTTTTTCCACAGGTGTCAATAGTTCAAACGAGTACTTCTTGAAAAATGGCGCACTCTACCGGCAAAAAATCTGTCCCATAAATTGAGACCATTCGTTCAACATTACGTTCGGACTCCTTGTATCTATACTTCGTGCTCTTCATAATCAAAGAAAAGGACTTCTTTAGCATGGTGGAGAATCTGCCATACATTGTTTGGTCAGCAAATTAATGTATAGTAACTGCTGCCATCTCTAGTATCGGGTACTACAAAATATCGCTATTTTTATACAAAAACGTATAGATGACGCTAGGTGCTGCAAGCCTATCTTTATTTATTTAGAATTATTTAAAGTATTTATACTAAAGACCACATAAAAGATAATTGACTTCAAAAAAATTGTTACAATGCCTAAAACTAAATGTTTATAGTTTATTAATTTTAAACTATTCAAGTAGCATCTGTGTCAAAAGAAACGTAATTTTTTCAAAGATTTGACAGTGTTACCATTTTAGCGTTCTCTCCCCCAAAGTTAGGGTATTTTTAAGATAAGAATATTTTGAGGCTAATCAATTTACTTACTGTACAACTTACTCTCTACTCTCTCGGTCACAATTACGTGATACCGAATAATACAAATATCTAGTGTCGTAAGATACTACTAAGCCGTAAGTTATCAATAATTTTTTTTATTATTTTGGTTGTTTCATAAACATTATGGCAGTTTTACAGGTAGTATTGAGCTTTATTACTAGAATATTTATATGTTTTGGTTTACAATATCCATAATCGTTCCCATTTTTTGTTCAGGAAAGGCAAATTTGAAATAAAGAATGGCAATACTTACTGAATTTACTGTTGACACAGGTTTATGGACTTTGTATCCACTGCCATAAATAAATTTTAAAAAAAATTACTGTTGACACTTTGACAGCGTGTGATTTTTTCGTTAGATTTGAAAATGATTTCAACTTGGTGATTTAATGTAAATTGTGCCATCGATTTCTGCTTAAAACGTTTGACCCTGCCCTACCCTTGCACTCTGTGATTCTATACGATTATCACAATAGTCTTTGAACCCCACACTGTACCCAAAGGACCTTGTTTACCATACGTCTTGGATTCGTCAAAACCAGAAAAATGCCAAGAAAATCAGCTTTTAAGTGTTACTTTGGCTGTACGCCGTTTAAAGGTATGCTATCTATGATTCAATTTATACTAAATCGTTGTATTCGAGATAGCAGTAAGCAATATAGTTCTTACATAATTATATTTATGATTTTGTGGCGTTTACTGTCCGTAAATTTCTTCTCATTGACGTATTTCAGGAACTGTTCATCACTTTCCACCATCGGACTATCCAAATTTAGAAAAATTTAATAAATGGAAGTCAGTATTGAGTGAGCTAGACAGAGAAAAAGGCGATACATACATATATAATAATATTAGAATTTGTGACAACCATTTTGAAGAGTATTACCATACAGCAAATGGACGTCTTACTAAAAATGCAATTCCAACTCTAAACATTGGTAAGTACCCTCTTTATAATTTTCTCTTTCTAATAATTTTTATATAATTATAATATCTTGGGAATGTATTCACACATGGGCACCTAATTCCAAACTAAGCAAGCAGAACTTGTACTATGGAAATCAGACAACTGATATACTACTTTTCTTTAGTTTAAGATCTGGTATAAGAAATATAAACCCTTATCAGTTTTTAGTAGGGACATGTACAGACAAAGCGTGTACTCAGACGAAACTAAAACAAAATTTTATTGTCTATGTACATATTATATAAAGTAATTCATCAAATAATTTTAAATATTGCGCAAAAGATGGCAAGAAAATGTGCAAAAATTAAATTTGTGTGTGTGAGAAAGTCATTGGCAAATGCTATTATTGAGGTAGTTAATTATAAAGTATCCTTTGTAATTTTGTTATAATTACTTACCAGTTTTCTGTTCTTTTCAGTCTTAACATCTCATAAACAACTGGGTGAACAACCAGTAACTGAGCCCGAGCTTAAGCTCCCTGCAAAGATTTCTCCCAAGCATGATCGGCAAGGTCTGTAATTTTCATCTAACTAATCGTATACGTATAAAACTCTTGACTCAATTCTCTGTTCAATGGGGATTATTCATTATTTTTGACCAGCAGTTTTTATATTTTTTTAAAAGAAAATTATAGACTACTATAAGAAACTAATTTCAATATTATCGCTTTACACAGTAAATTCCAGTTTTCAAATATATTTGAATTTTTAAACATTGTGATGTCATCAGTGGCATTATAGTGTGTGATTTTGTGATACAGATATTCTATTTCACGATGAAGGTTTGGCCTTGGTTGTAGTAGTGACATGTACAGACAGCGTGTTTGTGTGTGCGATCGTGACTGAGAGCTCCCAAGGTTACGCACACTAGCTCAATGTGCATGTGAACAGCTAAACACAACTAAGATCAAACCTTCGTGAAATAGAATATCTGTAACACTTGACATGTTTAGTAAAACAAGATGTTTTTGAAGGTTTTTTTTTATTTCAGATTGTAGACGCAGACCTGTTTTTAGAAACAAACATACAAAAGAGTATACACAGCTGAAAATTAAACTTTTGAAACTGAGGGGCAAATGTAAAGATTTGAAGCAAAATATAAAAAAGGCAGCAAAAATATCACAGAGTAAGGCATTTTTAAAAGCTGTTGATAACCTTCCTAAACCTGCTGCATTGTTTGTTGGAATGCAACTAAACAAAGCACATGTTAAACCCAAAGGAAGAAGATTTACAACTGAAGAAAAAATCTTGAGTCTAACAATATATAAGCAAAGTCAAAAAGCTTACAATTTAATGCGAAGACTGTTTGCCTTGCCTTCTAAAAGGTGTATACAACAAATTTTAAACAATATAACTCTAAAGCCTGGTTTCTATCATGCAATTATAGAAAACTTGAAAGAAACTGTAAAAAAATTGCATGAAGAGAAAAGGATATGCACTTTGATATTTGATGAAGTGGCATTGAGCCCTGGGTTATATTTCAATAAAACATGGGATGAAATAATTGGTTTTGAAGATTTTGGTGGACACAAAACCCAAAAAATAGCTGACCATGCACTTGTGTTCATGATTAAGGGCTTGAAAGGTAAATACAAACAACCAATATGCTTTACATTCTGCCAAAGTGCAACAAAGACCACACAATTAAAGCACTTAATTAAAACTGTGATCCATGAAGTGCATAGCACGGGGCTTAGAGTTATCGCAACAGTTTGTGACCAGTCATCGACGAATGTGAGTGTTATTAATAGCTTGAAAAATGAAACAAAGCAAAAATATCTCTCAGAGGGCAGAGAATATAAAAGTACTGGGTTTGAAATAGATGGAACAAAAATATTCCCAGTATTCGATCCTCCACATCTCTTGAAAGGATTGAGAAATAATCTACTTACTAAGGATTTAAGATTCATTCAAGATGGGGAAGTAAAATATGCGAAATGGGATCATTTAAAAATGTTACTTGATGTTGATGTAGGGGAAGATGACATTAGATTGGTGAATAAATTGACAGAGTGCCATGTCAACAAAGACAAAATTCCCAAAATGAAGGTCAAGCATGCAGCACAGGTATTTAGCCAGAGAGTTTCTGCAGCAATGAGATTTTTGGCAAGTCAGTATTAAATCCTACTATCCGACTTATATTATAAACGCGAAAGTTTATTGCGAAGATGGATGTATGTTTGTTACTCTTTTACACAAAAACTACTAAACAGATTTAGATGAAATTTGGCACAGATAGAATATTCAATTCAACCCATTCAACTTCCTCTGCTTCACACGAGAGAGTATAGGTTGTAGGAACCTATATTGCTGAAACACCGACGCCACAACGCAACACACAATGCCCTCCGCACACCTTGCATATCATTCCGAATAATAAAAGTGGCGCGCAGTACTTTAATCATTATTTTGCTGCATAGTTAATTTAAAACTCCTAAGATTGAAATTGTTGTACCCCCAATCCAAATGGCTCGACAATCATTAAACATACAAAACACATTTTATTTATATTGTTTTATTATTTTATTTCAGATCATGATATTCTTCCAAAGGAGTGCCTCGCCACGGCGGATTTACTGCTTCTTGTAGATAAGCTATTCGATTCGTTTAATGGCCACAGCTATCAAAACTCCCCTAAAATGTACAAGTGTGCACTTAGAAAAAATTCTCCACATTTCAAGTTGTGGAATGATCTTTTGCCAGTCTTAAGATCAATGCAGTTCAAAGTAGAAAAAAAAGACAAAAAGGGAACTACTTCTATAAAATTCACGCAGGTGCCGTCCGTGAAACACTGGATAGAAAATATTAGCGTGTATAAAGAATTGTTTGCGTATATACACGATAATCACAATATAAGCAGCTTGTTAACAAGAAATATAAACCAGGATCCCATTGAAAATTTTTTTTGCAACATAAGGAGCAATGGGATAAGAAATACTTCTCCCACTTGCTCGCAGTTCATTGGAGCATTCAAAACATTATTAGTTAATAATTTAACATCTCCCCATTCAGTTGGGGCGAACTGCGAGGAAGACGATAGTAAAGCTCTCGCACCACTAAAAAAATTAGTGGAACAGAAAGTGGAAGCGAGAGAACAACAGACTAAAGTTATTGATGTAGATTATTTTATTAACAGTCTCATGCAAACTTCAGAAAATGCATTAAATGCAACCAGCAGAGAAGCAAAACGATATGTTGCGGGATACATACTAAAAAATACTTTAAAAAAAATTTGCAAGACATGCCATACTTGCCGAATGCATTTAATTAGTACGACGCCACCGAAAAATAAGGACTATATTTTAATAAGAGATTACACACAAAAATCTCTTAATTATCCATCGGAGGCGTTGTGTGCATTTCTAGACGAAGTTTGCATGACTATCCAAATCGTATTAAATGAGGAACCACAAAAGAACGAAATAAAACACACAATAACTGAAATGATAAAAGTATGCTGTAATTTGTTGCTGTTCTCTTGCGAAACACACAAAGAAAAGGTACAAGATTTTGTTATCAATACTATAACAAATATTGTAATTTATAGCTGGTGCACTAACGTTAACAGGCTGCTTAAGGGCAAAGCGATTAATTGTGATGGTAACAAAATCAAAATACAGGCATTAAACTATTATAAAAAACATATAAAAAGAAATTAATAAATATTGTCTACACGAAAAATTTGTTTTATTACGATTATTCATAGATATTTCTAGGATTTATGTTATTTATTTTGTGTAATGATTAAATTTGTTCATTACACAAAATAATAAAATCCTAGAAATATTTATGAATGGCTGAACTTAACACAATGAGGAATTATAGCTACCGCTATCTAGCGGCATATAGCTGAAACTATACAGCGCCATCTCTTAAAATGGGTACTCAGTTTTTTTTTTAAAAATACCGAAGTGGCGTATCTATCTCTAGTATATAGTGTATTATCTATGTTCTTTAGTTCTCTATGGTCTATCAGCTGTTGATTTTGACATTTTTGACATAACTCAAACTTTCTGACATTTCTGCCAAATACCTGCCTACCTTTTTTCTGGATGATTTGTAAAATCCTAGAATTTAATCCATCTAATTCGTATTTATTTTACATATTTATTGTATTATCAGTACTTGTGTTTGTAATCAATCATAAGTTTTCATTAATTTAAATATTACTGTATTGTGTGCTAGTGAGTAAATTTTGGATTTAAATAATAATCATAGGCGCTTTTCCTACAAATTATTTTTATGAAATACGAGAATTGACTTTAAACCTTGTCTTCAATAAATATATTGTAAGGAAACTTATTGTGTTTAAATAATAAAGATAACTTTAATGTACATATCGTGCAAAATCACCTACAATTGCCTACAATATACATATTGGAACATATTTAGTACTTACAAAGCTATGCTGAAATCCACATATACTTTTTACAGATGTATAAGATTTACATGCGATAAATTTGATAAAACACATGTGAAGACATTTTCACATTTGAGTTCTAAAAAGAAGGTATGCAGTACTGGAGACACGGACAAAGTACTCACAAACGGCTTCCACTGGAGTGGTTCATTACAGAAAAAGAATTGGAAAAAGCCATTTAAAATTAAAATACCGCCGTTCAATTTGAATGAATTAAAAAAACGAGAGCCAATGACGGATCCATTACAAGCAAGTAGTAACTCCAATAATTACGGGGGGAATTATAACAGCTCGGGCAAAAATGACGTACCTGTTGAATACTGGCGCAAGAATGTAGACATGGCGGCCTCCACAAGTGAAGGTCCATCAAAGACTTCAGTGCCAATTAATTTTAGAAAATGGGAGACTATAAGCACGAGTACCAAAGATGCAACAACACTTAAATTTAAAGTTCTGTCATATAATGTGTTGGCACAATGTTTACTAGAATGGCACCCGTATTTATACACAGAATGTTCACCTAACAACTTGAAGTGGAAAGTCAGATCATCACTGTTATACGATGAGATAATGAGCTACGCACCTGACATTATATGTCTACAAGAGGTACAAGCGACACACCTTGCTACTTTCTATTCCAAGTTTGAGCAGGTCGGATATACAGGTATTTTTAAACAAAAAACTGGTAATGGACATGACGGATGTGCTATATATTTTAAAAAATCATTATTTACTATGATTGATAGTGTTAGTGTGGAATATTATCAGCCAGAGTTGCCAATTTTGAACCGGGACAATATTGGAATTATGGTAAAATTATTACCGCGTGATTTTGCCGGTTCACCTATAGTGGTAGCAACTACACACTTGCTTTATAATCCTAGGAGAAGTGATGTGAGACTGGCACAGATGCAAGTTATGTTAGCAGAAATTGACCGTTTTGCATTTGATAATGTACAACAAACTGGTCATTTTCCAATAATATTGACCGGTGATTTCAATTCAACGCCAGATAGCGTTGTTATTACGCTTTTGGATAGAGGAATTGTAAATGTTAGTAAATTCAGAGACACTTCTGATTGGAAACGTATTGGAGTGACAGATAATTGTCAACATCTTGCGGTATATTTAAACAGGCATGATGGACACAGCATTGATTTAAGCAACACTTGTATACAGAATTCGGAACATTCATTAAAGAATTTACCTGATACATCAGATAATTTTAGGGAGCTTTTTAATAGTAGTATGGTTGGGCATGACTTACAGTTCAGTTCTGTATATGATAGATTAAAAAAAGATGGTACGTTAGAGGCTACTACTTTCCAAGATGTTTGGGTGACAGTTGACTATATCTATTACAGTGTACACAGCCCGTTGAGGTTAATAGAAAGATTACGTCTACCTTCTTCCTTAGAATGTGAAGTGTTGGGGTGTTTGCCTAATGATGTATACGGTTCAGATCATCTGGCTCTTGCTGCTACATTTGAACTGAAAGCCTCTCCATATCATTCTAATCTGTGACGAGTCTGTTAAGATCTATCTAATGATAGCTAGTTACTTAATCTTACCAGTTATGGGTAATTGACATATTGGATATTGCAGTTATCCCAAACAAATATTTTTTTTATTTAGATTAATGATAAGAATAATACCATTGTAATTGTACATTGATGACAAAAGACTCGCATAAAAATGACTAAACTTAAGTTGATTGTAAATTGTAATTAATTAAGCATGTTTTAATAAATAGGTGTTATTGTTTTTTATTTGCGTTTATTTTTGTTACAAAACCAGCTTCAGTTCTTGTATATTTAAAACTACATAGGACAATATAATAGTTTATGTTTTATTCTGATAGAAAAACTACACAGCCGTACCTATAGTTTTATACAGGAGTTTAATTTAATCTGGTAACAACCTACCTACACGAAACTTGTGCGCTACTCATATTTGTTAAATTCTTTATAAAATCTTACCTCATAAACAGATAAAACAATTATAATAATGATTGCTGCATTAAATTCGTATTTCATTTTTTGAGAAATTAATTATTTTACAACAATTTTATTTAACTAACTTTGCCGCTATCGTAAACTCAATAAAATATCGACGCGGCCATGTTACTACTGAAATCGTAAATTAAATTAGTAAAAGTAATTTGATTTTTATCATTGATATTTTAATGAATTTTAACATCAGTACCATTAAATGCAATTTTTGGGAAGTTCAACAGATTGAGACAAAATAAAACCAAATACTCATGTATAAAATTGTATTTGCAATAAATTCGCTTAAATTATGATAAGAATATTTCTAACATTAAACATATAATGTTCATTAACTAAGTAATTTAGTAATATTCAGAACTTAAAACAATTTGGTTTAGGTACGCAATTATTATATTACATTGACATATTGACGTATATGTATAAAATAGTATACAAAGGGCTTGGGAAGGGTTTAGGAGTTCAAACACTTAAATCCATCCCTGAATGCTAAAAAATGTGCCGAATAAACAATTCGTTAACTATATTCCGGTAAAATTATTCAGTTTTATCTCAAAAATTAATGAAATGAAACGAAGTTGGAAACTCTTGCCGAAACAAACCCTGGCTCGAGTTCATGATTAAGATACCCCACCCTTGTAACTCCAGACTAGACTAACTTGGCTGGCACATCTAAGGGTAGGTTAGTTTAAACGGCGTTGTTACCCAATTATTAAAATGTGTATAATAAAAATGGATAGTCGAAATACATGTATACGCATAAATTCTAAACGACTGTACCAAATTGGATATTTTTAACTAATGACAACAAATACAATAACTTTATTGTCAGTACGATGTTCGCAGGATTAGCTAGCTTTATTTTTACATTAATCTCAATGAAATATAAGTTACTAACGGTTTTTGTATTAGTAGCTACATATACACGTAACAAAATTATCTTTTTCTTCAATTAGTATGACGAGTATCTAGAATAATCATAGATATATTTCCACTCAATAAAAGTTATGTATCACATGTTTTTATTTGAGCTAGCAATATTTATACTAACCTGCTAGATCTGTTTATCTAATGATAGAATAAACTGAGCCCTTTAAATATTACCTAGTTTTACGTATTGTTGTAAAACGCATAATTTCTGAGATATCGGGAAAAAGGTATTCGCGCTCTTTTTGCCGATGTTGGCCGTCAGACAAGGGCAAAATCTCCATAAACATGGGGTCAAGCTTCTGTTGAACTCCCATACATGCACGCACGACACACATTAGTTCTGTGTAAGCTGATTTTCTATGTATACTATAGTAAGTATACATTTATCCTCTCAGTAGGCACTTGACCTTGAACTTTATACAGTACTAGCTGGCCCGGCAAACGTTGTTTTGCCATACCAAAAAAGAGTTACAAAAAAAATTACTATAAACCTCACGGAGCCCGAGACCTTTCTAACGAATGCAAAACCGTGGAAATCGGTTCGTGCGTTCTGGAGTTATAGCGTCAGGAAGGAAAACCCGACTTATTTTTATATAGTAGATATAAAAACGAGTTGTAGTTTTTTTTTAGGGTTCCGTACCCAAAGGGTAAAAACGGGACCCTATTACTGAGACTTCGCTGTCCGTCCGTCCGTCCGTCCGTCCGTCCGTCCGTCCGTCCGTCCGTCCGTCCGTCCGTCCGTCTGTCACCAGGCTGTATCTCAAGAACGGTGATAGCTAGAGAGTTGAAATTTTCACAGATGATGTATTTCTATTGCCGCTATAACAACAAATACTAAAAATAAAATAAAATAAATATTTAAGGGGGGCTCCCATACAACAAACATGATTTTTAGGGTTCCTTACCCAGTATCTCAAGAACGGTGATAGCTAGACAGTTGAAATTTTCACAGATGATGTATTTCTATTGCCGCTATAACAATAAATACTAAAAATAAAATAAAATAAATATTTAAGGGGGGCTCCCATACAACAAACATGATTTTTTTACCGTTTCTTGCTCGATACTAATAACGTTGCCTTATGTTGCATAGATAATGGTACGGAACCCTTCGTGCGCGAGTCAGACTCGCACTTGACCAATTATTTAATTTTGCAGATGGAATAAAATTCATCACGTCTGCAAAGCTTGTTGGCCAATGTGTTTTTTATTAGGGTTCCGTACCCAAAGGGTAAAAACGGGACCCTATTACTGAGACTTCGCTGTCCGTCCGTCCGTCCGTCTGTCACCAGGCTGTATCTCAAGAACGGTGATAGCTAGAGAGTTGAAATTTTCACAGATGATGTATTTCTATTGCCGCTATAACAACAAATACTAAAAATAAAATAAAATAAATATTTAAGGGGGGCTCCCATACAACAAACATGATTTTTTTACCGTTTTTTGCTCGATACTAATAACGTTGCCTTATGTTGCATAGATAATGGTACGGAACCCTTCGTGCGCGAGTCCGACTCGCACTTGACCATTTTTTTATAAAAAGCATATTATTACAAATTATGTACATTGAATCTCCAAAGATAAACTATTGGCCCTCCTTGGCCAATAGTTTATCTTTGGAGATTCAATGTGTAATGTTCAAGTCTTCCATTTTGATATCTTTGACAAGGTGATATTAGGCAAATTAATTAATAAATTGCACTTTTTTACCTAATGTAAGAATAAAGTCGTTATTTTTGTATGTATGGTGTGTAAGCTTATATCTTCAAAAATAAGCAACAGATTTTGATGCGTTTTTAGGGTTCCGTACCCAAAGGGTAAAAACGGGACCCTATTACTGAGGCTTCGCTGTCCGTCCGTCCGTCTGTCACCAGGCTGTATCTCAAGAACGGTGATAGCTAGACAGTTGAAATTTTCACAGATGATGTATTTCTATTGCCGCTATAACAACAAATACTAAAAATAAAATAAAATAAATATTTAAGGGGGGCTCCCATACAACAAACATGATTTTTTTACCGTTTCTTGCTCGATACTAATAACGTTGCCTTATGTTGCATAGATAATGGTACGGAACCCTTCGTGCGCGAGTCCGACTCGCACTTGACCAATTTTTTTGTGTTACCGAGATGACATTTTTGTATAATTTGTTAAGGTTAAGTTTCTAAGTTCCACGCATACAAAGTAGTGGGCAACAGCTAGTCTTACTTAAAGTGATGTACATATTATAATAAAATTTACATAAAGTCACGAGTGTTGTGTCTACAACAAAAAGATCGCTAACAATATAACTAAAGCTCATACATAATGATATAAATATCTTAATATATAACATACGTGTAACAACATACTTGAGCTGTTTGCCGCATCTGAAATAAAACATACATTTAATCACTTATACACCAGATGGTGGTTTAATGTTTAACATTGAGGACAAGTAACTTTAGCCTGGCTAAATCGTTATCCATAGAATAATCATCATTATAACATCACGCCTTTTTCCCATGGGGGTAGGCAGAGACTATAGAGCGCCATCTGATACGATCCAAACATACTTCCTTGACTTCATCCACACTCATACATCTGGTCATACATGCCCGACGGACGGTTGTTAAGTGCTACGCACTTGTCCCTTTTGGAGTATCCCGGCGATGACGTCGGAGTATATTTTTCTCTTAGGTCCTCTCCCAGCATTTCCACTTACCTCCGCCGTGTATATGCCTTTCGTTAAGGGTGTCTCATCCATCCTCTCCACATGACCAAACCACCTAAGCATACATATAGTCACTAAATCCTCTTTCAGACCGCAACGTTCTCTTATAATTTCATTTCTTAATCTATCTTTCAAAGTCACATACTTCTCAAAGAGAAAAACTTTTTTTCCATAAAACAATGACGTTACATATGACCTATAGCCTGTATCATAGACACACAGATAGGTACATTTTCACGCACACATAGATATGCAAGTAGTTTCAGGTCGGCTGAGTATGTAGCCACTAGCCATAAACTATACATTTGGTAAAAATGTGCATTTAATCTCGTCTCTTTATCTCCAGCCCACTATTGGGCATGGATCTCTTCCACTTTGGGAGAAATTATGGTCTACTAAGACGCGCTGACCAGGCACAGGGTTTATTAACACGCTTATATAAATTCGGTATGTATCTATCAATGTATTAATCTATGTAACGGAATCTTTGAAAGTGATTTTCATACACTTGCAGTAGTCGGCACTTGCACACATATCAAGGACCGATGACAATGCAATAATTTAAAAAAATATTCAGCGTGTTTTATAGTTTTTGAACTAAGTAGATTATTTTAGATTTTAACGTCTCTCACGGAGGATGTTATCTGCAGTGGTGGATTTACACTAGGGGCAGTCGGGGCTAGTGCCCAGGGCGGCAAATTTTCTAGGGCGGCAAAATTTGGAAAGTGGAAAAAGTTTCTATACAATATACAATTAACTAATTCTTTTAAATAAACATTTTATGATTTAAGTATTATGTATCAAATTAAAATTTTGTATATTATAATATAGGAAATTTAAGTAAAAACTATTCAAATAGTTTAATTAATTTTATTTCCTTAAAGGTTTGAAAAAATTAAAGTCGATATTTTTATTTTCTGGAATTTATAAATTTATGTAGTTTTTTTGAAGAATTAAAATTATTTTCAAATTATGTATGTCTTTTTGATAACAGAAACTTTTATTGATTAATGAAATTTTCTAAAATTGGAGAATTATCCAATAACACTAATTAATTTTAATTTAAAAGAACAATTTTATATTTAAGACGTATTTATTTAAGCTTCTCCATTGAGCTGAACTTCACCAAAACAGTGATGAAGTGATACATCGCTTCAACTTGCAGGCAATGCTGTAACCGTGATCATGGCGGACACATTCGGGCCAAAAAAGTACTGAATTTTACGCCTTCCTCCGACTAGGCACATTGTCAAAACTGCATGTAAATTCATTCAGTTCACGGGGGGGGGGCGGCAAATTTAAGTTACAAAAATGTACACAATGTACACATACAAATTGATAATCTTACCGAATAGATTGTTGAACAATATTGTAACCATTTAGTCCTTGTGTAGAAACTTGTTAAATGCTCCATATGAAGTTTCCAGATCAAATAATAACTGTCGCACTTGAGTTTCTGACAGCTCGTCTGACGCCGACATCTCTGACAATCTGTCTACCCACTCTTGAACCTGTAGTTAATATATATATTTAAAAGAAAGAAGAAATGAAGTTATAAGAGAACGTTGCGGTCTGAAAGAGGATGTAGTGACTAAGGTGGAGAAAAGTAGGTATGCTTAGGTGGTTTGGTCATATGGAGAGGATGGATGAGAAACGCTGAACGAAAGGCATATACACGGCGGAGGTAAGTGGAAATGCTGGGAGAGGAGAGCCCGAGAAAAATATACTCCGATGTCATCGCCGGGATACTCCAAAAGGGGCAAGTGCGTAGCACTTACAACCGTCGGGCATGTGTGAGCCGTGTGGCACCAGATGTATGAGTGTGGATGAAGCCAAGGAAGTATGCTTCGATCGTAACAGATGGAGCTCTATAGTCTCAGCCTACCCCCAAAAGGCGTGATGTTATGATGATGATGATGATGATGAAATAATACAACAATAATAAACAATGTCGTAATCGTAACGAGGTGGACAGGCGATATCGTCAAATGCACCTCGGCCGCTGGATGCAGTTAGCGCAGGACCGCGCGTTCTATGGGGGAGGCCTATGTGCAGCAGTGGACGGAGAAGAGCTGATGGCTGACGTCGTAACCAGAGACTATGAAACATGGGTCATTAAAAAATCCGGTCATGTACTAAATTGACTAGCACACAGTGTTTTTTACTGTCATTACCATTATATGTATATTCGTCATACCAACCTCAAATAAAACCAAATAACGGGATAAGAGCAGGAGAGTGATGATGATGATGATTTGTTGCTGTAGCATTAACTGATACACACGAACTGTGAAATTTTTCAGCGCTCTAGCTATCATTGTTTCAGAAAGACAGCCTGGTAACTAGTGGTAACAGACGGATGGCAAAGTTTCAACAATAGGGTCCCGTTTACGATGTGTTTCTGAAGTGCAAGAGAGTAAAGGAAGCCAGACATTACTTTCAGCGTAACGCGTTACGTAACGAAGCATTTAACAATCAAAGATCAATAAGTAAATAGTACACTACCTTAATCTTTCCTTCAAAGTCTTCTGGTAACATAGTGAGTCTGTCCATGGTGTCCCTCAAGTCTCGCAGTTCCGGCTGGATCATGTCCATGGCTTTGAACTCTAGACGCAGTTTATCCATAAGTGTGATAAATACCTGTAATATAACAAACATACCTATAGTAAGATCATTTTTGCGAAATAATTTTTTAAGGTGTTTGGTCCCGATCGAAGGTCGCAGACGCAGCGTTGAAAGATTGGAGCGACGATATCGTCAAGGTCACGGGGAGATTAGATGCAAGCGGCACAAAACCGCGCGTTGTTGCGTTTTGTTGGAGAGACCTATGTCCAACAACGCAGAAAGGCTGATGGATGGATAATGGATTAACCCTAAACAAACGTTTGTGCCAGTTACAGTCTTTGAATATTTGGCTCATGGACGAACTGGTTCATAAAACATTTAACTAAAGGAGTATAATAATTACATACAATTCATGGTCTTATAAGATAGATAATTTTTTCCTAGTGGACAGTTAAATTAATTTAGGTAAAAATTTATATTTGAAACTTACCATTTCTGTTATTAGGCTAGTAATATACATATAACTTGGTTATACTAATACTTACAGATACAATTTCAGCTATGTACTTGTTAGTATTGCCCTTATCGTCCTTGATAAGGTTAGGTTTGTTCTCACGTATCCTTTCTAGGGCGGCAGGGCAATCCAGCTGTAAGATAACAAATATAAATTAGATAGCATAACTCTTAATGGATATTTCACAGAAATGTTTTTAGTATCAAATTAAGCTCAATAATGTTTCTGATAGATTTGACGACTACTGCACCTTTAGCCTTTGGCACGGCAGTAGTCAGACGGTGCTAGAGACTAATTGTGTAAATACATATGAACATACCTACATTTAACTAATACAATTAATACATTGATTACCCCATGAGCCTTATTATTATAAAATACTTAGATGATAATGATAATCTAATATATAAAATTCACGTGTCACAGTGTTAGTTACCGTACTCCTCCGAAACGGCTTGACCGATTCTTCTCAAATTTTGCATACGTATTCAGTAGGTCTGAGAATCGGCCAACATCTATTTTTTGAAACTTTTTTTTTTTAGTATGGCAAAACAACGTTTGCCGGGTCAGCTAGTAATGACATAAAATTTCTTTTATTAAAACCATTTTAATCTACAATATGTGGACGGACCTCGTGGTGTAGTGGTTCTGGTAACGGACTGCCGATCAAGAGGTCGCGGGTTCGATTCCCGCTCGGGACAATCATTTGTGTGATTTTTCTAATTGTCATACAAATGTTTGTACTGGGTCTGGGTGTTCCTATGTATTATAAGTATATGTTTACAAAAAAAAAAGTAGTATATGTATTCTATCCGTATTCTGGTACCCATAACACAAGCATATAAGCTTAGCTTGGGACCAGAGGACGTTGTGTGAAATGTCCATGAATATTAATAAAAAATAAAATATATAAAAATAAACCACCGAACATTTTGTTAGGCTATATCTTGAAAACAGTTTAATAAATTTTTAAAAATTTTAATTCTACTCAAAATATGAGGATGATTTTTTGACAAAGAATTATTTAATAAATAAACTAAATTATAATGGAAAAAATGATAACCACCAAGCGGGACCGCTTATGGTTATCATTTTTTCCATTATAATTTAGTTTATTTAGTAAAAGCATAACGAGTCAATATATTAATAAAATTAATGTAGTAAAGAATTATTTTAAAAATACTTAAACTACATCTGTTTATAGCCTAGTTGATTAAAAAAACTTGAATGAGTATGCAAGTGAAACATGCAGGTGTAGTTTGTATTAAATTATAACTTACCCTATATTTAGCAACAAATGCTTCAATATTAGGAAAGTCATCGCCCTGCACTTGTTTAAACGCTACTCTATATTGTACAAGTAGTCGGCTGCAAGCAGCTGTATATTCTTGTGCACGGACACAGTCCCTCATGTATGCCTTCTCCAAGTGTTGGAGCGTGCTAACCACAGCATATAATTCTGCCATATTATCATGCCTACAATAAAACAGCATAGTAAACTAATACCAATTGAAATACAAACTAAAACTCTAAAACCTAATTTCAACCAGATTCTCTAAGAAATATGTAAATTTTTATTCTTATTCTTTATTGTACACATAAAATACACTTACAAAAGTTTGAAATCAAGTAAATCTAATATAAAAATAAATATAATAAACAGGCCAGCTTAATTCACTATTGAATTTTTTTCCAGCAGACACTTTTTTACTTTTTTAAATTTTATCTACTTTTCATACAATAGGATATGTATGAGTAAGTAAACAAGATTCTTTTTTAAATCAATTGCTATCACAACCTCATGTAGGTAATAAAAATGAATGCATTTGATTGTTTAGTCAAAATTGGTAACCCATTAATTCTGGTATCATATATGATACATGGCTTAGCAATTTGGACTGTATCCTATAGGATACATCTAAAATAAATATTTTTCTCTGAATAAATAATTGTTAAATTTAAATCAGTACATGATCACACTATTAAGTACAAGGAATACAGTAGAAAATTATAAAATATATTGCCAAGTTTAAATTTGAATAGAACATAATCAATGAGTCATTGATCATTTAAGAACTTTTGTTTTTCATAGACCCAGTCCTTACTTTTGTATGGACGATAGTTCTTTAAAATATCTCTATTTCTTTACTATGTATAGCAGAAATAGAACTATATTATTGGAAAATCATTGTTTTAATCAATTTAGACCACTGAACCTAATGTCGGAAAATTAGCTTTGTAAACATTAATTAAAATTCCACTTACTTTTCACGTTCTCTAGCATTTCTATACAACTTAATTTCTTCATATAACTCGGGTCGATTGTCTGCAAGGGAATATTTCATTAGTAAAACAAAAACAAAGGCTAAGTGCTTAATTTATGGAACTTGAAAATGTTTTATACCTGACATTTTCGATGAGGTTTATAGATTTAGATACGGACAGTAATAAAAGCTGCACACAGAGCTACAAACGAGATGATTTAAAACAATTACAATAATTTATAAAAGCAAAACTTAACAAGAACGATGACAAACCCTCCTACGCCCTAGAAGTTTGACAACTTTGACCACACTTTGACATTTCAGATACCTAATTGACAATATCTGTCACATTGACATTGACAATATTGACATTGACAGTGCACCAGAAACAATTTTAAAATAGTCTTTATTGGCCATTACTAAGTCTATGATTACTGCTCATTATGGTTTACATTTTTCTAGATTACTCTGTAGTGCACTTAAAAAAAAAACGAAAATGACGTAATCCTTCAACCTTCAATATGGCGGATGACGCGCGCGCTCCCTGCCGCCCGCAGTTGTAGTTTCTTTGTAAACTGCTGTCTGCTACTAGTCTCGAATGATTTCATCTTGCGATGAAAGAAAATTGGTGTAGACTGTCCGAATACCTATTGTTCACATAATAAACTTCTTCGGCGGACTAAAGGTGTATTGTGATACAGTGCGTCTAAAGTTGGATTCGTGGTTTTGTTATTACCAGTTCTTCCTTTTGTGAGACTTGTGTTTACGTGCTGTAATATTATATTGTGAAAATCTACAGGTATTAAGATCGCCGGTGCACTGTTTAATGGGATCTTGTTGAATTAAAGGTATTTTTATGCAATTCTCATTGAAAACTAGTTTACCGTTTGTAACGTCTAACGACAGATCATTTAAGACCTGTTTTGTTGTTTTTGCATTTTTTAACTAATCTTTTCGTCTTTATAATCCAAAGTTTAGTTAAATTAGACCGTTATGAGAAATATTTTATTTCTTCATGATTTTTTTATTGAATTTTATTGTTTTTCTTATTGGAATGTATCGCGGATAGCGGGCGGGGCGCTTAGGGTGCGGCGCCGGTCGTCCTACTTAGGCCGGTAGTTCCAAGACGATGCTGTTTACTACTTCGGCACGTTTATTACTACACTAGACACTTAGAGTCAGTAATAACCAGTATTTTGGGCAAAATTTTATGACCCTGAATTTAGCAGACAAAATGAAATTTCAGATAGGGATATCTATAGCAAAATAAGGTTTTCCAAGTTTACGAAATTGGAAAATGTTTGTCATTGACATATATTAAATTATAGGTATGTCAACGACAAACAATTTTCCAATTTCGTAAACTTGGAAAACCTTATTTTGCGATAGATATCCCTATCTGAAACTTCATTTTGTCTGCTGTCTGCTAAATTCAGGGTCATAATATCTTAGGTATTCTGTGACTGATATTTTTAACTTCAATACAAAAATTAATACACTTAAAATGTTTACATTAAAACTACTTTTTACGGATTTAGACGCGTATATTTGACGGGCTTCGTGGTCTAGTGGTTCATGTAACGGACTGCCGTTCACGAGGTCTCGGGTTCGATTCCCGCTCGGGACAATCATTTGTGTGATGTTTATATTTGTCATACAAATGTTTGTACTGCGTCTGGGTGTTTCTATGTATTATAAGTGTGTATTTACAAAAGAAAAGTAGTATATGTAGTATATCCATATTCTGGTACCCATAACACAAGCATAATATAAGCTTAGCTTGGGACCAGAGGACGTTGTGTGAAATGTCCGTGAATATTTATGATTTATTTATATTTATTATTATTATTTGTTTTAAATTTTGGCCCGAAGTTTCGGAGACTTTGCAGTCACAAAAAATACGCGTCTAAATCCGTAAAAAGTAGTTTTATTTAAACAAATGAGTCGCGCAAGTGTTAGAAAATATTATGTTTACATTATTTGAAGATGTACATTTTTCAAATATGTATTTTTCTCTATAATTTTATTTTTAATTAGTGGCTAATTAGGATCTAATAGCATGTACTAATCATTTACTCAATAAGGCCTTAGTAAATCGAAAGCCACAATAATTTTAATATGCAACTAATTAAATTTACACCAAATACATGACTTTGATAAAGCTTAACTTGGGATCAAAATTAAATGATGTTGTGTGAAATGTCTGTAAAAAAAAAATCAGGTATTCCTGTTTTTTTTTGTTTCAATTATGTACTTAATTTAGTAAAAAAATTATTACTCGCTATTTCATGTAAAATATGTGTAAATGTGTAGGAATTTTTTATAAAAAAAACACAATATTAGAAATTGTATATTTCATTACTTAATTGCCCATCATAAATATTGTACCCATCAATGGTAAACAAGGAATATTATATTTAGGTATAGTTATTTGTATTATATTGTACTTATTTTCCTTATGTATTGATCAATCACAAAAGGATATAAATTACAATATAATTTCCCTATAGATAACAGCATGCTATTTTATAAAATCTGTTTTTATGATATTTAACATTATAATAACCATACAAAATGGCTGTAATCAAGTTAATAATATTTTGATAATAAAGTTGATAATATTATTATGTTTAAATGTTTAACTTGGTTACTTTGTACTAGCTGTGCCCCGCGCCGTTACCTGGGGTAAAAAGGATAAAAATCCTCTTAATTTTTTTATTATCCCACGGGAACATTGCATTCTTTCGGGATAAATAGTAGCTTATGTACCAGGTTAAGTTATAGACAAAAATAATCTTAATCTGCTACATAAGCTACATTATTGTAAAGTTACATTAAAATCCATTTATTATTTTTTGCAAGAGTAACAAACATCCTCACAAACTTTCACTTTTATAATATTATTAGGATTTTAAAAGTGCATCCTGTAAATGTGATAAATAGGAGGTGTATTTTGAAAATTAGCGCACTGGAGCTTTTGATTTAACAGCCCCAGCCAGCTTATTGATTTACTGCTCCGTAAATATTAATAATTCCATTCATCAGCCTCTCTCCGTCCACTGTTGGACATAGGCCGCCCCCATAGAACCCCACAACGCGCGGTCCTGTGCCGCCTGCATCCAATATCTCCCCGCGACCTTGACGATATTGTCGCTCCACCTTGTCGGGGGCCGCCCAACGCTGCGTCGTCCGGTACGTGGTCGCCACTCTAGGACTTTTCTCCCCCTACGATCGTCAGTCCTACGAGCGATGTGGCCTGCCCATTGCCACTTTTCGGGCTATGTCGGACACGCTAGTTCAGCCATAATAATAATAGAGAAAGGTAAATTAAGTAAATGTATGAGGTGATTTGAGTTTTACTGTGACCCAGCAAGGAAAGCCTCATTAGCCGGATCCCGACTTAACGCGCTGTGCATGATCACCTCGTTGGCATTGGCCGTGGGTACTTCGAAGGAGGTTTCAACCCCTTAACCCTTTTAGAAGGTAAAACCCGAAAATGGAATTGGACACTAATCCCAGTAAATATAGTGCTTTTTTAAATGGAAATTTGGTCAAGTACGAGTCGGACTCGCGCACGAAGGGTTCCGTACCATTATCTATGCAACATAAGGCAACGTTATTAGTATCGAGCAAGAAACGGTAAAAAAATCATGTTTGTTGTATGGGAGCCCCCCTTAAATATTTATTTTATTTTATTTTTAGTATTTTTTGTTATAGCGGCAATAGAAATACATCATCTGTGAAAATTTCAACTGTCTAGCTATCACCGTTCTTGAGATACAGCCTGGTGACAGACGGACGGACGGACGGACAGCGAAGTCTCAGTAATAGGGTCCCGTTTTTACCCTTTGGGTACGGAACCCTAAAAATCTTTTAAATGAAACACAGAATTGAAAACCCTTTCTGAAACTAAATTCTGGCTATACCTGTGGGCGCCCTACTATATTTATTGGTCATATTTATATGACGAAGCGACAATTAAAATAAACAGGTGTAATCGCATGATTTGTTAACGTCAGGAGTTTTAGACACGTCCTAACACATGTTCTAACCCCTACCTTTTTACTACCCCACCTCGTAGTGACTATAAAAGCGAGACAGCCACAGAGCTAATAATCAGTATCGTTTGAGACGTTAGACAGGGCGAATCTCTGCCCTACTTTTTTTTGTTGCTCACTCACAGTAGTGATAAAGAGTTTATACCGGTCATAATCGCGAGTGTATAATTATAAAGTGTGTATTTGTGAGAAAGTGTAAAGTGACGATTGAGAGCTGATGTTTTGTGTGAACATCATTATCTTGGTGGTAGAGGTGCAGGTTATAGGGGATTTGGTTGGAGACCTGCTGTGGAACGCTTTTATGTGTGAAAGAGAATGTCAGATTGATGTATGAACATCTTAAAGACAGTTTCTACAATTTGTAGACTGATAACAAACCATAGCTATTACATTCTCTAATAAGTTACGCCGACATACCCATGCACCTCTACCTACCTTTTGTAGTGTTACATCAGTGTGATGGCCTGATGGAATCTTTTCTATTTCTTATAATTTGAATAAACATTACATGCCTTAACAGCTGTTGTTGTGTTTGTCTTTAGATAATCATATCATATGTTCAAGTGATGTTGTTATCAATGGATAATATTAGCAACTGTTAAATATTGATAAATCTATACTAATATTATGGATATATTTTTGGTTTTTATCTCATTAAAACACAATATTTTTATTTTGATAACAACTAGAATATATGTGTATGTGAATATACTGTTTCAAAATTCTATAAAATGTACGTAATGTATTTACGCAAGTGCGTAAATACATTAGTACCGGAGAGAAGAAGTCTTCTCTCCGGTTGCGGGGCAACTTTCGGGCTTCGTATGGGACTCCCGCCCTACTGATGCCCGCTGGACTACCCACTAAACCCCACAGTGTTCCTCCTCGCCCTTACCTGGGCCATGGTAATCACTCATATGTTACCATGACGAGAAATAACTAACCGGTATGACCAAACTTGGGTTTTGTTGGTTATTCTTCTAAAAGGCAATAAACAAGTCATTTGCCAAGACCATAAAAGTTTTTTTTACAAGTGTAGTAACTACAATATAACCGAGCTGATGAAAAAACCTTTTAAACAACAATTTATTAGCAAAAAAGATACCATGATGTGGCAACACCTGCAATTGTATTGTAATTTTTGTACTTATGTCACTGTCATTTGCCTTGTCATGGACTGACCTTTGTTTTTATGTTGGTACACAGCATAATGTTATAGTTATTAATTTTCTAAACAGATAACTATCGTTTTTATATGCGATGTTTAAATAAATCACAATAAAACATATGGCCTACATGTTAATTTAATTTACATAGTTTAAAACATCTCTCCCTCCAGGCCATTTACGTCCCACTGTTGAGCACGGGCCTCCGTCACTTTGGAAGGGATTATGGTCTAAAGTGCCGCGCTGACCAGGCGTATTGGTACAGGGTTTATTTTCGAGATTTCCGTCTCTCACAGAGGTTATTATCTGTGTACAATATCCCTCAGCTGATTTTTACAGCACCCTTGGGAGGAGATGGGGTGGTGGTGACACTTGTATTCTTAATCCGTCACCACACGGCGTAAACATTATTATATTACTTTAGAATATAAAGAACAAAAACCGGTCAAGTACGAGTTGGATTTGCGCAGAAAGGATTCCGTACCGTCATATTGTTATTCATCATATCGACTCCAAATAACACCAAATAACTAAATAATGGGGTAAGGGCGGGAGGATGATAGTGATGTTTGTGTGGTGTAGTTAGCATCAACCGATATGTATACACAAACTGACAACAGCTCTGATGCACAAACTCCTTAGCTTTAATAAATAAATATTCATGGACATTTCACACGACGTCCTCTGGTCCCAAGCTAAGCTTATATGCTTGTATTATGGGTACCAGAATACGGGTATACTACTTTTCTTTTGTAAATACATACTTATATACATAGAAACACCCAGACGCAGAACAAACATTTGTATGACAATTATAAACATCACACAAATGATTGTCCCGAGCGGGAATCGAACCCGCGACCTCGTGAACGACAGTCCGTTACATGCTTTTCTATGTTAAAAAATATCTTGCGGTAGTTGTTACTCTTCATTTGCGTGTTAAAATCGTGGTCGATGTAAAACAAGCTACATGCATAAGGAAGGAACCTAAAGTATCTATCTATACTAGGAATTCATATAGCTAAATAAATTGTCTGTCACACCATGTTATTTATATGTTATTTTAATGTACCTTGGCTATTTATCAGCGTTATCTTACTTCTACCAGTCAATAACCTTAGAATCAATGTTTATAATTTCAATTTTCAACTAAAATACGAAGACAAGTTCAGATTATAACCTCGACCTTTATTTGGGTGACATCATCCATTGGCGGTTGTCTTCGTGTGTGATGACATCATTTAAATATCATAGCCTATTACGTTATCCTTGTAATCTATGTAGGAGAATAATTTAATAGTTTTGTTTGTTCGGTCCTGAAGGGCAGAACAGTGATGTGATACATAGATATTGACGATTGATGTTTTTCTCCGTGGTCTCTGCTGCGTGGTTTTAATCAGAGGGGTATTTGAAAATTAGCGCCCCGGGCCATTTAATCTGTCGTCCCGGGCCAAATTATACCAGCCGCCCTATAAATGAATACAGAAAGAGCAAAATTTTAAACATGAAGGCTTTCGGCTAAAAGTACCTGTAGTTATAACTACAGGTACTTTTAGTGTACTAGATAAGAAGCTTGTTTTTATTCGTTACACTATCGCTGCTTATATCTGACAAACGACCGTTTTCAATATTTTATCTCGATTCTTGCTATCAAAGTTAAAATTTACAGTTAAGTATTAGAATAACACATGAAATTACTAAACTGAAGAATGCGATAGTTAAGTTGGTACTAAAAATTTTTAGTTACTTCAGATTGCAGTTCAGATCGTTGGACGTTAGTGGCGAAATAGAATCGCTTCTAAATAAAGACTCGATTCCATTTCGTCATTTTGCGAGATGCCTCGGGAAAGTGCGAAGTTTATAGTAGTTACAGGGGTTAAAAGTTTCCTGTCATCAACATTTTATAAAAACCACAATTCATCAGTTCTGTTTTAAATAATATAACCAATGTTGTTTTCCGAAAACCTATTTTAAATAAAATTAAATACCTTATATGAATATTAAAATATTATTATCCGTCCATGAATGTTGTGCTATTATTAAATGTGAGTAATAATACTAGATCAGAAACGTAGCGACTGACTGACCTCTGCAGCATATGTAAGTGAAGTCATCGATTCCGGTCACACTGATGTCATTTAAACTTTAAATATAACATCACGGTTGTTTAAATGATAACGTGTAGGCAGGAGGGTGGCAGAAAACTGTCTTTTGTTAATCAATCATGTTTTCTCTACTTATTGTCAAATGAGATTACATTTTAACTAATTGCACCAATCGTTTGCAAGTGCAAGTAACCATATTACTTGGGGTCGGCGAAACATGTCTTGCTGATCCTTGTATAGTTATTTCTGTCAGTGGCCATATCTGTGTGGATTGTGTGAAAAAACATATCTAGAAGAAAAAGTAGTGTCTTGCTTTTAAATATGCCACACAATCCCAAGTATCTTTTCTTTGGTTTTCGTCTGGAATCCTCCATTCATTAATTTATCGTTCATCGCTTATTTATTTATTACGTAAAGTTAAAAAAGGTACATAATGTTGACTTAAATGATAGGATAGGTTTTTTTGTTGGGATCGTAGCAGTTGGCGCTCTATAGTGTCTGCCTACCCCCATAAGAAAAAGGCGTGATGTTATGATGATGATGAGGATTTATGATGGTGTTAGGAAATACACGAAAAAGTACATAACGCATTTATAAAAAGCACATATGTTAATGTTGTGTAGAAGGTATTAGTTATTTCAAAAGTTAATCCACAACTATTAATTTACTGGCAAGATCCAATTGACTTTAATTTGTCTATAGCAATTAAAGTAATGTTATAATGATCTAATCTGTTCTAAAAAACAACAGTTAAGTTTTAAACTTTTAGTTGTATTACAGATGATTGTTATCGTAGTTGATTATGTTAACCGTTAGTTAACTTGATCGTTAACATTCCTGTAACTAATTTGTTACATGTGAGTACCCAGTTGTAACTGTGCTATCAAGGTCAGATCATCATTGAAATGAAAAAATCATTGTTGTGTGAAAGGTCCTCTAATATTTATTTTATTTATCATTGTTGGATGTTTCTTTGACTCCACGTTTAGCATATATATAATACTAGCTGACCCGGCAAACGTTGTTTTGCCATAGGTAACAAAAAAAAAAGTTTTGAAAAATAGATGTTGGCCGAATTTCAGACCTACTGAATATGCATGTAAAATTTCATAAAAATCGGACAAGCCGTTTCGGAGGAGTATGGTAACTAACACTGTGACACGTGAATTTTATATATTAGATTTTCTGATAACTGTTATGACCTTACCTATCATGCGACTTTGGCTTGACGTCGACTTTTGGGACATCCTGTATATGTAACTTTTTTTGGTGTAGGTACTGCTTTCACTTAGCCAAAACCACGCGCTTTAATTGACTGACGAGATGTTTAAGGAATATTTTGTTTCCCAAAACTCCAATAATTTCTAGAGTTCCGTACAAAAAGGTAAACCTGTTACTGAGATTTTGCGGTCCGTTCGCCTGTCACCATGCTGTATCTTTGGAACTGTAGCTAGAGAGCTAAAAATTGACAGTTTATTTCAGTTGTTGCTATAACAACAAATACGCATTGTCATTCTCATGCCCTTATGCCGTTATATGGGGCTGGGAATGTGGCGAATATACACATATTATGATAATAACGGTACGGACTGGAATCAATATCTCCTGAGTATAGATATCGATTTGATCAAGACTAGCCATGTTAGGTAAAAAATTGGGGTCAACCTCAGAATAAAAAGATAAATTAGTATCGTAAACCTTTGTTTTGTCGTTCTAAATGTTGTCTCAGAAGTCACATCTTTCATCTTTTTATTCCGTGATTAAACCCCTAAAATGGCTGGTCTATAATATTTTTATTATAATAAATATGTGGATCTTCAAGGAAATATCGATTCGTGACGGGATCTTTGTTTTACAATGCATTTCCGGCACAAATCTCCTACTACATACATGATATGCCTGTTTATCTAACATTATGAACTAAGAATCCATTGGTATGTAATTTAGGCCACGTAAACTTCCTCTAACTCGTTGTGTAGAATGTCTACAGGGTGTCTTTAGAATTAATAATAAACCGAAGTTGCTAGAATAGGGGTTTTGTAGTTTTCCTGCAGTAAACTAGCCCCTCCGCCAAGGAGAGAATAGAACTAGACAGCTTGGAGAGCAATCTGTTCTAGATACTCTAATTTCTACGTACAAGTAGAGAGAATAGAACTAGACAGCTTGGAGAGCAATCTGATCTAGATACTCTAATTTCTACGTACAAGTAGAGAGAATAGAACTAGACAGCTTGGAGAGCAATCTGATTTAGATACTCTAATTTCTACGTACAAGTAGAGATCATTAGAGTGAGAATGGCGGAGCTTGTCTATGTAGACTGTACTGATACTTTAGGTGGGGTAGTCTCGCTAATGATGCACGTCGTAGAATGCTCTATGAGAGTCGCTCTCAGTTATTTTAATCTGTAGTGGACGAGACCTATTATTTTCAACAATATTTTCTGTGAAGAACATTTTGCCACCACCAAAAAACATTTGTTGCCGATCTGTAATTTGGTCTTTTTATCTAGGTAAATACTAAGTACCTTTTACTAAAACAATTTAGCTTACACGTTGTAACGTTGTTTATTATACTTGAGTAAAAACCCCCTCAGCGCGCGTATTATTAGTTTTTTAAAAGTCATGCAAGTTCCATGCTGGCCGTACATTGCCGGGCTAAATTACGTATTATGGCAGATATCAAACTTAGTTGAAAATTTTTAGTTAGTGCGTAAATTTATAGTTTTACCTTCTCTTTAAACGTAATAACCTATGAATAACGGGCCTCGTGGTCTAGTGGTTCATATAACGGACTGCCGTTCACGAGGTCTCGGGTTCGATTCCCGGTCAGGACAAATATTTGTGTGATGTTTTTAATTGTCATACAAATGTTTGTACTGCGTCTGGGTGTTTACTATGCATTATAAGTATGTATTTACAAAAGAAAAGTAGTATGTGTATTCTATCCGTATTCTGGTACCCATAACACAAGCATATAAGCTTAGCTTGGGACCAGAGGACGTCAAGTGTGAAATGTCCATGAATATTTATTTATTTATTAATTTTTTAGCGAACTGACTGATTGGGAGTTGTATTCATAATACGAATTTGCCAGGCAGTTCAATTCACGACGTAAACTGCCTGGAAATTAAAACTCATAATACGGCCGCAGGTATGAATTGAGCTCGCACACGACGGGTTTCGTAAGATAACAACAGGCAAGTGAGGAAGATACTCTAATTTTGAGTATTTATTAGTGTAGCATCAATTGATATCACAAACTGTGAAATTTACAGATTCCAGTCTGTCACCATTGGCTGGTGACAGACTGACGGACGGATGGACAGTGATGTCTCCGTGATAAAGTCCCGTTTTACCTTTTGGTATTTTTGATATTGTGATGTTGTCTGGTATGTTGCCTGTTTATTTTGTTGATGGCGAGCTAATGCGATATGACGTGCGCAACTGCTACAATTATACATTGTGAATTAGAAAAGTATGCTATAACCTAAATAGTTATTGTGTCATTCATCTAGGTTCTCGTAAAACAAACGAATTTATTTTTAAAAAATTACATAAAATATTTAGGTAAAAAACCTTTTACAAATATTTGCTCTTAGTAGAAATAGAATGTGTGTGGTGACGGATTAAGAATACAAGTGTAACTTGCAACTTTTTAGTATTTATTGTATAGTATACAGATAACATCCTACGTGAGAAACGTAAAACTCGAAAATAAGTCCTGTGCCAACATAGCCGGTCAGTGCGGGACAGTATATTGTAATCCCTTCGAAAGTGGAGGAGGCTCGTGCCCAACATTGGGATAATAATGAGCTGGAGAGAGAGAGAGGGAGAGTAGAAATAGAACCTACGACCTTACAGAAAGTAGCACTACAACAGACTTCGCAATAAAACCCGTCTATACACAACTTTCTCCTAAACAAATTCCTTCTCGGAATTGTTAAATGCATGAAGTTATTTAGGCGTGTGAATGTGCACGATATATCTTTGTTACGTGACGCACACGCGCTAAGTTAAACGCTTAGATACGGCCATGATACTTGCATCAAGTTCCGCTCTTATTTTATACCGGGTAGGTTTAGTAGAATATCTGAGTGCGGAATTTTCTTTTGGGTAAGATTTTTGTCATTTGATGTATCGCGTTTCATGTAACTCGTTTCTGTAGGAAAGGTGAATTAAACTAGGAGTTTTAAAAAACCTTTTTACCCAGTGGTAAGCAGATACTAAAGAGCGCCATCTGCTGCGATTTGTTGCTTGTTTAATCCTCCTAATAATATGAATCTGGTAATGCATGTATACATTTGTTCTTCTTAACTCTAACTGGTTGCACTAATTCAAATGGCTGTGGGAATAAGTGTATTCTCACAGAGATTTTTTATGTTAAGTTCAGTGTCGCTAGCAGGATACACCATAAGATGCTGGTTGTTATGGAAATAGACGAATTTACTTATGACATATACATGACTCTAACTGTTAATTCTTTTAACTTAAAATTGGTTTGGATAACTGCTATTAGATAGATAGAAATGTACAAAGGGCGGCCTTATCGCTAGATGCTATCTCTTACAGGCTATCTCTTATTAGCTTAGTATTATTGTATCTTTTCTAATAGAATGTTATGAAAGTTAAATATGTTTTGATAGCTATCGACCAGGGAAGTAATACCGTACATCATCGCAGTCATTCTATCTAGCAATGTAAGAATGTTAAACGAATGAATCTCTGTTTGATGCTAACCATGAACTGGGGTTAATTTATCAATGACTTTAGTTAGTCCTTTGTACGTGCATCAATTAAACAATAAAATAGAACAATTTTGTTCGGTACAATTAGTCTACAGTGGTACCGATTCTACGTGCACAATTAAACATAACTAAAGAATGAAAACAACTATAGTGTATTTTGATTACTGGGCTATTTCCTTGTGCACATTTTTATAAATTTAAATCGTTAGTATATACCTAATTCACAGATTTGCTAATAAAAAAAGTTCAGCTAAACATTATCGAATTGTGCTATTGATAATATCAATTTTCATTTTTCTTGTTAAATTTAGTTTCGCATTTAGAATCGGTACCAATGACTGCTTTAATTAAAAACGGCTCACTCATATTTGTGTTCAGATTATACTCCGGTTTTAAGTTTTGTTTGTTTAGTTACGTATTTTTGACTTGAGTATTTTGTTTAAAATGTGTCTCATGTTTGAGGGGAATTAGGAGTTGATTAGAGAAGGCTTTACAGAAAAAAAAACTTGTTAAAATTAATTATCATCATCTTCATAACATCATGCCTTTTCCCATGGCGGTAGGCAGAGACTATAGAATAGAGCGCCATCTGCTACGATCTAAATGAAAATAAAAAAATAAATTTAAAGTTAAAACGAAGTAAGCACTTCCCCAGGCTATTTAAAGTATGTAGACATAATTAGAAAAAAAACCATATTTAACTATTGGCATTGTTCATATTTTTTTTTAACTCTTAAATTGAAAACCATTCCTGGGAACAGAGTTTCTGATCATGATTAATTAGATTTTTTCAGAAAATTTGCTATATTAACGATGATTTTTCCAAAAAAGCAAATACATAATCTCTATTTGCCCTTGAAATAAAGGACTTAAAATATTAAGGCTTTCTTATGGATATACTACTCTGTGGTGGAGTTTAAATTGGTCTACTATATCAACTTGGCATATTTCAAAAGATGTATTGCAATCTGTCTTAAGTTTATCAGGAAAAGGCAATACACAGATTGCGTACTACGATGACGTCATAACATTTAAAATAATATCTTCAAGTATTTTTAAAAAATTCTATATAGTGAATATTTCAATAATATTGAAATTAGTTGCTTAAAATAGTCTATATTTTATAAAAAAAATATAAAAACAGCAGTTCAAAAATTATGAACAATCCCAATTGCTCTTGAAGCGCTCTAATTCTTTCCCGCACTACCACAGCCAGCCTGTAGTAGTTAGTAAACTGTTTTATTTATGGTGGAAAAAACAACTACACGGTATTCACAGTATCTATGTAGTTAAATTCACACATTTTTATTTTCCTATCATAAAATATGGCTTTATTTTTTTAAACGTTTTAACTGGCAACCCTAAAGTAAGTACAAGGAGAAATAGTTTAGTCTATTAATTGATTGATCTTAACATTCCATTTGTACAATGATGCAAGCCTTCTAAGAGGCCCTGTGCTGTAATTATTTAATTTGGTCATGATTCATACATGTGTGCTTTAATAGCTTTGTATACACATGTGTGCAATATAAGCACGTATTTAACTGTTCCGAATGTAATTGATCAAAATATGCAAAAGCTCATTTTAAAAATTTAGAAAAAATGTTTATTATTTATTTTTAAAGTAATATGTAAGAGGTTTAGTGAACAGGAGAAATAGTGTTTTATTAAACTTCAGATACGTCTGGAGTCCTTCGATCCCTCTGATAAAATTTACTACGTTTGTTAAATTTGTCAAATATGGAAACTTTTCACAATCAAATCAATCAAATGAAAGTAGCACATTTTGGTGTTTGAAGTCAATGATACGTGAAAACTAAAATTTTGCTCACTTAGTTTTGGAACGCACAATACTCTTATCTCACATTTGTGATGAAATTGTATTTAACATTATTATGAATCATCATTTTTGTTAACTTCATAAACTTTATCATAAATGTACAATATTCGTTGACATAATATTTATTTTGTAAATGTTAACTATAGAAATAGTTTTCATTCATTTGCCGCCCTTAATCCGTTCACAAATTTAATTAAAATTTTGTAGTTACATCAGAACTTACTTTTTACATAATTGAGTATTAAAAAAAGTTCTACCGATTTCATGTGCCTTTAAATTTGAGGGTTTTCCTCGATTTCTCAGGAGACAATCATCAGATCCTCCAATGGGACCACACGGGATCCACCTGCTTTCAAATAAAATAAGAATCATTAAATTCGCCTCGCCCAATTAAAAGTTATGACGTATATAAAAAAAATACAGACGAATTGAGAACTTCCTCCTTTTTTTGAAGTCGGTTATAAAGTCAATCTGTGTGAAATCTTTACTTGTTATAAAGCAAAGTCGTAATTTTTGTATGTATCCCTATGTGAGCTCTTATCTTCAAAATTACTCAATGGATTCTTCTATATTATGTAGTTACTAGCTGACCCGGCAAACGGTGTTTAATAAATGTGGTGGACAACCCTTATCACTTAGGGATGTGAAAAATAGATAGTGGCCGATTCTCAGACTTACTGAATATGCATAAAAAATTTCATAAGAATCGGTCAAGCGGTTTCGGAGGAGTATGGGAACGAACATTGTGACACGAGAATTTTATATATTAGAAGATATGAATTTGAACCAGACTGTAGACAAAGCACTAGGAAATGATTTTGCAAAAACAACACTTCATAATATAGTCCGACAAAGCCTGAGACAAAACGCTTGTAGTTAGTTCATAAATGCATAAGTACATATAATTTTGTCTGTTTTAAAGCGACAATATTTGTTTTTGGATCAGATCCAAATGCATTCGGAGAACACAATTATTACAAAGTGCCACTTAAAAAACTAGTAATGTGTAGGGTTGTCACTCAATACAACAACATACACATACAAAAAACCGTGGGGTTGTTTTTAGACTGTGTTTGGAAAAAGAACTCGTAGTAATTTCCCGATAAGTCACTACGAGTTCTTTTTCCAAACACAGTCTAAAAGCAACCCCACGGTTTTTTGTATGTGTATATTTACAGACGTCGATAAGTTTTTGAAGTCAAATGACAACATATAAATATTATTAATTCGATATGATAAACTTCCAAATTTTTGGATACCTTGTTAGAATCAGATCAAATCAATAATCTTAAATCAAACGCTATACTGATATTGAAAAAATAATGAAAATAATGTTTTTACTTAAGTGTTGTATTTTATTTTGCTATTGCGAAATGCAAACCGACAGATTTCGAACTACTTAATATTTTATAGTCATGTTTAGCTATCCAAATTCACACAAATATGTCGAATTGAACCTTCTGTCAATTCGAGTCCAACTAACTCTACCACGAGGCCATTCTGTATGAAAAATATTCGGGTAATTCCAATTCCTAGCAATAAAGAACTTTTCCAGAGCATCAAAGTGAAATACTAAAATCAACATAAAAATGATTGGCTACCCTATAACATTATGACGTAATCATATGTAGTAATCACTGACGCCACTATTAATAGGATTGTGTCAGGGACACAACGCAATGGATGTACCGATAAAAGTCCGGGATTGACCCAATTAGAATATTTTTTGCCCGCAAGATACTGAATTTTTATATTGCTGTCCATTAAATAAAACTAACTAGTCATATAGTTTACCTGTTGTTACCACTACGGCGCCATAATGGAATCATATGTGACAAAAATTAACAGTAGACTACCAAACTTGATAAAATTCGCTATTATGCAATCAACAAATGCAATAACTGATTGCATAATAGCGAATTTGATCAAGTTTGGATGTCTACTGTTAATTTTTTGTGGTTATAATGGTGTCATTGAACTATCATTGTGACAACATTGAATAGCAGACTTGGCCCCCAGTAGTAGCAATATTATTTATAAATAGTTTAGTAGTTGAAGTGTTAGTTTTTAAATGAAGACATTTGACATTGGACAAACGAAATAAATTAATTAATGATTTTGTCCCATTTCAACAAGAGAAACTAACAAAAGCACTCACCCTCTTGTACTCAGTTATTTAAAAATTAGTAAGGTAACTAACCATTATAGTTAGTGCTCATAAACGAGTAATTCTATAAAAAAACACATGGCAAACCAGTTAAAATTATATGAGCACCTCAAAAGGGAAATCTCCTCATCAAGTTTTTGTGGCGAAATTGCGTCGCCAAAAATTTAAGTCTCCCAGGCAAGGTTTTTGTATTCAACCATAACCCAATATAAATATATCGAGCGAAAAGGGTCCCTACAACGCAGTAAAGATGCTTTGATAATTCGCAAGGGTTTGTAATATTGACGTTTTGCCAAGTTATTTTATCCGTGTAGGGCTGAGAAATAGGCTCCTTGAAATAAATATAGCTCCTTTTACGAAGTTAATCATGTGTTTTTTATTTTATTGGTCTTTAGGGAGCTTTAAGGTTTCCGTCTTTATAAAAGTTGTGTGATGTCTATAATTTAATATCTTCAAACGAGCCATTCTTGCATAACCAACTACTATTGCGGTATTCTATGCCATGTACCAAAGATCTCTGTTTGTATGCATGATCAAAAAAATTAAACGTGAGATCCCTTGGTCTCTGTATGTTTCTTACTCTTTTATACTACATTTTGTATTTTTATAATAAGGAATTTTTAAATTTTCATTTGATTTTCTCTCAAAAATAAATTCCATCCTAAACTTGTCTATCGTCCAAACTATTGCAATTGTATATAATGTCAATTAACTTAAATGACTGCATCTAAGGATCATGTCTTCCGTTAGATTCCTACAATGATGGAGCCCTCGGGTGGCAACACTCACGACGTCAACAATAGCCCGCTTATATTTAATTTAATATTTTAATAATTATAATATTTTAGTTTGTGTTTTGTGGTGAAAAATGATTTATAAATGGAACTGCTAACGTAGAATTTATTTGTGGCCTTTCTCAGTAAGGTTTTACATTTCTCAAATCAGTGTAATTTAAGACTGGCATCCGGTAAGAACACTAAAATATTAATAATAAAAGTGCATTATAAACTTTTCTCTAAATATACAAACAATTATGTGAAGATATCCAAACACATTACATTATAGCAAAACTAGTGACCTTAAAAATTAAAAAACAAGAACCGTTACAGAAAAATAATATTCAAAAACTACTTGCTTACTGACATTCTCAAGAAATCTTAGCACAAAACAACGCCATCTAGTGATAAAAAGCAAAACTAAAAGTGACATTTTTTTGGTATTGAAGTTGCCAGTAATAAAAAATATTTGAATATAGGGATACCATACTGATAATTTTATACTAAATTGGTAGAATTTAATTATAATGGAGGAAGATAATATTACATTCAGAGCGCAACGTCAGCTAAATAATACATCAATATTAGGAACTACCTTCCTTGATACAACGATGAGAAGTTTGCCAAATGAATCAATTGACGACGAAAAACTGGTCATGCTATCGGATCAGATTAGTAAATTAACTGCCGAACTACAAATAGCGCACAAAGAAATCGAAAATCTCAATGTTGAAAATTTAAACTTAAAATCAGAAGTAGAAAAATCAAAGAAAATTATAGAATTATATAAAAAGATTGATACAGGTGACGCCAAATGTTCGACCCCAGTATCTAAACGCAAAGCAAAGAATAGGACTAGAGTCTGCAGTCTAACATCGACTCCAATAAAGAACTACGAAAATACCACGCCAAAACCCGTCGTTAACACATGTATGAATAAAACAGATAAATACTACCTAAACCCCATTGAATCAAAACAAAGAAATCAAAATAAAAACGATCAACTGCGTAAGAAAAATAAATTATGTATTATAAGTAATAACGAATCAAAAGGGTCTCTGTCTGTTATTGAAGATGTCTTTACAGATTATTTTAATATCTGCCATTATATCAGCCCAAATAGTAATATCAAACAATGCGTAACAGGCATACAAAATAAATTGGAGGAATTTACGTTAAACGATTACTGTATCCTCTTGATTGGTGAAAATGATGTGAAAGATGAAAAAAGCCACATAAAAACTATAAATTTTATAAAAAAATCTTTGCAAACAATAACTCATACCAATAAAATCATCTGTTACCCTACATATATAACAGGCGCACCAATATACAATTTTAAAGTGGAAATGTTCAGTAACCTTTTATATCTTGACTTAATTAATAATGAATATGCATACTTTTTTGACAGTAATAACGATTTATCCTTGGATATGTTTTCCTATAAGACAGGAAAGATTAATAAAAATGGACTAAGAAATATATATACAAATATTATGAATAATATTAAAATTGACATTAATTTATATAGCCAGATAAGAGACAACAAAGCAATTACTAATATCCCCGACACAGCACAAAAGGGCTCTCAAAAACAAAATTCTCAATTTTTTCTCTGAACAATGTTTATATATCCTGCACCAAAATATAGCAGGCTTACTTAACAAATGTGATGCTATGTGCATTAATTTATGTGAACTTGAGGACAATAAAAAGGTAACTGACGTATTATGTATAACAGAGCATTTTATGATAAAAGAACAAGAAATCTATCTGAACCTGCCGAACTACATACTGGCCGCATCGTACAATAGAAAGAATAGCAAAAGAGGAGGAGCTTGTATCTTACTAAGAAAAACACATAGTTTTAAGGAAATAAGGGAAATTAAAAATTTTTGTATTGAAAATATCATTGAATGTTGTGCAATTGAACTTGTTGACTATAGGATTAATGTAATTTGTTTGTACCGAGTTCCTAAGCAGAGCAATTTAGGTGATTTTTTTGACCGGTTTGAAAAGATTTTATCTTATGTCAGAAAATATAACCGTAATAAAATTCTAGTTGCTGGAGACTTCAATATCGATATTTTGATGACTAATAATGTAACTCTTGATTTTGAATGTTTATTATTAAACAATAATCTTAAATTAGCCTTACATAAACCAACAAGACTTGCTAGTCGAACTTGTATTGATAACTTTGCACATGACTTTGTGCAACGTTGCAATACAGAAATTTTAGAGCTAGGCTTATCTGATCATACGGCTCAATTAATTAGAGTTCCAATCAAAAGGATACCTATACTGGATTCTTGGCGCAGCATAAAACGTGACTATAGCAAAGAAAATATGGAAAAATTCAAAATGTCTCTCAGGAGTTTGTCTTTCATAGATATTTATCAAACTGACGACCCCAATTTGGCCTATCACCATTTCATAAGTGATTTTAAATTATTTTATGACCTCTGCTTTCCACAAACTGCTCTCCATAACAAAGTTAATATTAAACCAAAATGGGTATCACGCGGAATAAAAACTTGTAGTAAAAGGAAAAAAGATCTTCTTTGGAAATATAGACTAAGCCCCACAAACGAAAACAAAATAAACCTCAAAAGATATAATAGACTGTTCAAGAAAATTATCAGATTGACTAAGATGGCTCAAAACAACCACAAAATAACTACATCAACTAATAAATCTAAAACGGCATGGCGAATTATAAATAATACAAAGCACAATATTCCAAGGGATAATATTGATAGCATTGAGGTAAATAAGAATTATTACACAAATAACTCAATGGAAATTGTGAACGCTTTTAATAATTTCTTTGTGGACAGGGTCCGCCCCAATCAATACACTGGAAAAAATGTCACCGCTCTAATTAATCATCAACTAAACTCAATGTTTCTAGGTCCCAGTACTGCCGAGCATGTAAATAAAATAATAAAAAACCTAAAAAACACCTATAGTACGGGATACGACGGCATCAGTACTAAAGTAATTAAATCTGTATCTGATGAAATATGTCATCATCTTAGTCACATCATCAATATTTCTATTCCTGCGGGTGTATTTCCTGAAGCTCTAAAGCTGTCAATTATAAAACCTTTGTTTAAAAAAGATAACAAACAGTGTATGGAAAATTATAGACCTATAGCTTTACTCTCGATATTTTCAAAAATTATTGAAAAATATTTGTATAGCGAGTTAAATACGTACCTAGAAAAGAACAAAATTTTGTGCAATGAGCAAAAAGGATTTCGACAAAATAAAACTATAAATATGGCTCTTTATGACTTTATTGATAATGTTATATCACATGTTGACAAAAGAATACCAATATGTGCAATATTTTGTGATATGTCCCTAGCATTTGATTACGTGGACCATACGATATTGATAAATAAACTTGAGGCCTACGGTATTAGAGGCAATGTTCTTAAATTAATTACTTCATATTTAACAGACAGACAGCAAATGACTCAAATTACTAAAATAAACCTAAAAACAAAATTGGAAGAAAATTATACGTCTGTGAAACGAAATATATCATTTGGTGTCCCACAGGGAAGTGTATTGGGCCCACTACTATTCATTATTTATATCAATGACTTGCCTAAAGCTACAAATCATCCTATGACATTATTTGCTGATGATAGTACTATTACAATTGCATCTAAAGACATTGACAAGTATAATTTTGACATAAATAACACATTGACATCTATAATAGCATGGTTATCCAATAATAATTTAAAAATTAATTTAACTAAAACAAATGTAATGCATTTTAACCAAAGACGACAAAATCCATTTAATATTAAATTAACTTACGAAAACAATGTTATAAATGATGTAACTACTGCTCGCTTTCTCGGTCTGACTATAGACCATCAATTAAATTGGAAAGAACATATTGATAATCTTTGTAAGAAAATAAGCAGCCTGTCATATGCTTTATACAAACTTGCTCCGATAATTAATAAAGACGCGCTTTTGTTGGCATACTATGGCCTCGTTGAATCTGTGCTCAGATATGGTGTAATCTTCTGGGCGAACTCTACCAATAGGGAAATGGTTTTGAAAATGCAGAAGCGGTGCATAAGAGCTATGTTCCAAATAAAAAGTACTGCTTCATGTAAACCCTTTTTTATTGAGCACAAAATTCTGACACTGCCCTGCCTATATATTATGGAAGTAGCGCTGTTTGTTAGAGGTAATCCTCATTTATATCCATTACTATCAAGCAGTGGAACACGACCCTGTCGTGATAATCTCAGACTTTGTGTTCATCCCGCAAAAACAGCTTTGCTACATAAAAGTGTTATGTGCAAGGCTCCACTAATATATAATAAAATTCCAAATATCATTAAACAATTACCTACAAATAAATTTAAAAAGGTATTTAAAAAATTTCTTATTGACAAGTGTTATTACAATGTTGACGAGTTTCTTAATGATAAACTTTGAATGCATGACATAATGATGATTTTAACTGACGATTTTAATAAACATGACTACTCTATTTTTCTTTCCCTTCAATTTATTTAATGATACATGTCTAAATGTCTTATAATGATCTTAAACTCTCTATGATTGTATTTCATTATCTATTTGTTACGTAATTCTTAATAAAAAAACATATAATATTTTATATTCAATAATTGCATGCTGAAATTTTAAATTGTACCTATAAATATTAGATACCTCATTCATATATTTGTACACCATGTCATGGTTAAACATGTTGACTCCTACTAAATATGTATTTAAGATCTATAATAATAAGCAATTTATTGTATTATTATACCTACACATGTTTTGCAAATAAATATATCTTATCTTATCTTATCTTACCTCATAACGAATTCCTGTCTACCCGACTGTCATTAAAGAGAGACGTTTCCTTCTCAATGAACTGTTACTTAATTGAATATAGTTATGGTCTTGGTTACTTGTTTTCTTTTTAAATGGATGCTAACTGTATATTAACGGGCTTTGAAAAACTTGTACTGGTTTTGACATAGCTCATTTTAAGTTCGTTGTTGTTATAGGAAAAATATTGTATATTTTTAAGGTTGGCCATCTTCAAATAAGAAACAGTGATATGCAGCCAAATTTTTGTTAAAATCTCTCGTCGATTTTAAGTACATAGGTTACAATTATCATCAATTAAATATTTTGAAGTTATACACAATTTATTTTATAGAAATGACGATACACACGATTATAGGTATGGAGATTCCTCTTTATATGTACTTATCAAAATAAATTACTGGTTTGCCAACTATATTTTTGTGAATTCTATCATTAAAATAAAGGACATCAATATAACTTTTTTTTTTCGTTTTTGTCCAGTATTTGCACCCACACTTTTATCTCTGCTCTGTTACCGGTTGGCTGGTAGATAATGCCCAAGGCATTAAGCCCGCCTTTACGCTCTGTTTGTGCATAAAGTCTAAATAAATAAATAACTGCTTCATGTATTATTTTATTCACGCTGGCTGTGTGGTTCATACTCGTAACAAAGAGCGTCCTATTATTTAACTTGGTCATCCTGATGTGCAGCACAAATTGAAACAAACACCGTATATCCGTGCCCAAAATTGTGGCTTAGATGACTTGTGTTTACTACGTGAGCTAGGGTTGCCACACCAGCTATGTGAAGTGAAGTGTAATTTTTCGTAGTCGTAAATTCGTAGCTCATTTATTTTTTTAGTGTGTTAATTCTGTCTGCCCATATACATTGTTCGATTTAGCGTCGATCTCGTAATTCAAAATTCAGATAGGGATGACAGGGAAAGGTTCAAATATTCAAATTAACTTACACTGAGAAAAACCCTTTGACTGCAGGACTTATTTCTTTAATAAATGGGTCAACTTTTCTACCTAGTCCCAGATTATGATTTTGTATTAAAACAAAATAATTCAGAAACATCACATCTATAGACATTTACGTTTCGCAAACTTTTCTAAGATCAAGTTCTGTGATCCTATTATTGAAGTACAGTGTACAGCCCTATGTGAGTGGCGCCCACGCGTCTTCATCTCGCGTGTGGGTGTCGGTCTAGCCTCTAGATCACCTAATGTTTTGTGTTGGTATGTTTTTGTTACACATTTTACTCTATTATTATGTGTAACAACTGACTTATGTTTATTTTTAACGCCCGCATTGATTTATGTTACAATAATAAAATATTTGTTTAATACTTTCACGTGTTTAGGAGTGAAAATGTATTTTTCTTGTAGAATTTATTGGTTTTCGTCAAAAATTTCATCGCTTACATTTGTCAGTGCTGCTTCAAGGAAAAAAATTTATGAGATGCAACAAGGATGCTTGGTTCTGTGTCCGCCCAGAATAATTATTAGTAGATAATAGTTTTTGAGAAACATTTAATCTATATTAATATTATAAACCTGAATAGTTTGTTTGAACGCGCCAATCTCAGGAACCACTAGTCCGATTAGAAAAATTATTTTAGTGTTGGATATTACAGTTATCGAGGATGGCTATATAACATCACGCAGCGACTAATACAAGCGGAGTATCAATTAAAAATGTTGCAAAAACGGAGAAAATTTTCTATATTCCACGCAGACGAAGTCGCGGACAACAGTTAGTATACCATATGTATACAAAACATAAATGCTTCCCATCCCGGCATGGAAATGTAACTCGAAGAAAACCTATGCAAAATTCTCGCGATAAAACCCTATAGTCAATATTATTTTTTATTTGAGAGCATATTTTTATAATAACTAGGTGATACAATAATATCTGTAAGCAATTTTTAAAATCCTTTCAGCAGTTGTAATTAAAACATTTTTTTTTGTTGCAGGTAAATACTAGAACTAGTTAACACCATGGTTCCGTGGTAAATGATATCATGTTCCTGAAATATTTATGGTTTGTAAGATTTTCGCCGTTTATGGTTGCACTTGTTCTCTAATCGTATGCCGTAGTTTCCCTTGCGTGAAATTATGATGAGAACCGCTCTTTTGATATAAGAGTTTATAATATTTTGCATCAAAATCACAATATACTGAATAGTTGTACTTACACACAAAAATTTCATGAGAGACAGCCGTTTTGATGGAGAATCACGACAACTCAAATGAATTTTGGGTTAAACAAAAAGCTTTATCGAATGGTTTTGTTGTTGTTTTTAGAGAATGTAAATATATATCCCTAGACACTACCAATAATCATCACATAATTTTTCTTTCTATGTGGGCATCGAACCCATATCCTCACTGCAAAAGGCAACTTTGCTTATGATATGTACATTGTGGAGGTTTAAGATAAGATTTTATCACAACAACAAACGTTAATAAGAGAACTTTTATGATAGGTTTAAAATAAATATTTGCACATAATAAAGATTTTAAAATGTTCCTTATCATTTGAACAATGCTGTATAATTTTATTATGATTACTAGCTGTTGCCCTCGACTCCGTCCGCGTAGAATTTAGGAAATTTTCCCCGTTTTCGCAACATTTTTAACTACTGCTTGAGTGAGAGTATTATAAACGTAAGAGTAAACAAATATAATCAGAATGCTACGAACAGCTAAGCTATCAGGAGTTACACGTGTTATTGTGAGTCAACCATAAAATATAGATATGTGCTGTTCCGGGATATTTTTTAGACAATTTTATGTAGAATATTTCTGTCATACATGATTTCTATGTAACTTTAACCATTAAGGCTGCACACGCGACGGAAGCTTAAAAAATGGAGCACCTTTTCCCATTTTCCCAACATTTCCCTTCACTACTCTGCTCCTATTGATTGTAGCGTGATGAAAAGTATACTATAACCTGCCCAGGAGTATGAAGAATAATTGTACCAAGTTTAGTTAAAATCCGTCGAGTAGTTTTTGTTTCTATAAGGAACATACAGACGGACAGACAGACAGGCAGACAGACAGACAGACAAAAATTTTACTGATCGCATTTTTGGCATCAGTATCGATCACTAATCACCCCCTGATAGTTATTTTGAAAATATATTTCATGTACAGAATTGAATATATACACTCGCGTGCAACCGAATCGACTCACCTATACAAAACTGCTAAATGGTGTAATATGTTGTAAAAGAATAAAAGATATATAATAAAGATATATATATAAGATATGTATGTATGTATATTATATATATGTATGTATGTATGTGTTTATAAAGATATAAGTATATAAGATATGTATATTTTTTGAAAGCCTATTTCATAACCTTTAAAGTAATACCATAATTTTAAAAATCTGCTCAATAGTTTCGAATTTAATCGAATTCGAATTACAAAACAACAAAAATTGAATTAGTGGAAAATAACAAATGATAATTAAAATTGTTAATTAACCAAATGTTATGAAAAATAAAGGAATTTATTAAATCATTAATTAGTGTTGCCTCCCCTGGCTTTAATAACAGCTCTGAGACGGTTCCTTATCGACCTGATAACCCTTACTACCAGATCTTGAGGGAGAGCTTCCCATTCCTCTTCGAGCGCTGTCTTTAGCTCTACAATGTTTCAGGCGCTGGATTTCTGGCCCGGACCCTGCGTTTCAGCTCGTCCCATATGTGTTCAATAGGATTGAGATCAGGGCTGAGTGGTGGCCAGTCCATGGTCTCAATACCAAGTTCATCCAGGAACTGACGAGTGATTCGTGCTGTATGGCAGCGGGCATTATCGTGCATTAGAAGGAAGCTATCTCCTATGAAGCCTTCATAAGGAAGGACGTGATCAAGGAGTACATCTTCCACATATCGGTCTGCAGTCAGACCGCCTCCTCGGCCTCCACCGGGGATGAAAACAAGAGCTGTTTTTCCTTCTACTGAAATGCCCGCCCACATCATACACGAACCACCGCCATAGGCCACTGTTTCCGCGAAACAACATTGCGAAAATCGCTCGCCTGGACGCCGGTAGACTCGAGCTCTTCTGTCGCTGCCATGCAGACACACTCTGCACTCGTCAGTGAACAAGACCGATCGCCATTGTTCAGCCGTCCAACCGATGCGTTCGCGAGCAAATGCAAGGCGCGCTTGTCGGTGAGCCCTGGTCAATTTAGGGCCTCTGGCAGGCCGTTTTGAAGTCAGGTTGGCATCTCTCAGCCGTCTTCTCACCGTCCACTGACTGACAGTGACTTCTCGAACCTCTCGCAGCCGCTGCTGCACAGCAACACCGGTGAGATGGCGATTTCTGAGGCTTGTCGAGACGATAAAACGGTCGTCTCTCTCAGAAGTATGCCGCCGCCGACTGTTATCTGGCCTCCTAGAGTAAGAATGTGTCTCCTGGAACCTTCTGTATACCCTGGATACAGCAGATTGGCTCAGATTCAGTCGACGAGCGACATCTCGCTGACTAAGGCCTTGTTGTATCAAAGGGACAACTTGGGCGACTTCTTCTGGTCTTGTATCCATAGTGGCGGCGAATTGCTTATCGTATCTAAAATTGCTTATCGTATCTAAAGAAATTTTTTTTTTTTCAATTGGCTATTATATTATATATTATATTATATACAAAAGGCTATTTCAATATAAGTATATTTTTAAAGGCTCGAATGGCGATCCACAATGGTGTGTTGTTACCTACGCTTGTGTATGGAAGCGAATGTTGGGTGTGGCAAAAGAAGCACGAAAGTAGAACAAATGCTGTAGAGATGCGCTCTTTGAGAAGTATGTGTGGTGTGACTTTGAAAGATAGATTAAGAAATGAAGTTATAAGAGAACGTTGCGGTCTGAAAGAGGATTTAGTGACTAAGGTGGAGAAAAGTAGGTATGCTTAGGTGGTTTGTTCATATGGAGAGGATCGATGAGAGACGATTCACGAAAGGCATATACAAGGCGGAGGTAAGTGAAAATGCTGGGAGAGGACGCCTGAGAAAAATATACTCCGAAGTCATCGCCGGGATACTCCGAAGTCATCGCCGGGATACTACAAAAAGGGCAAGTGCGTAGCACTTACAACCGTCGTCGGGCATGTATGACTAGATGTATGAGTGTGGATGAAGCCAAGGAAGTATGTTTGAATCGTAGCAGATGGCGCTCGATAGTCTCTGCGTACCCCCATGGGAAAAAGGCGTGATGTTATGATGATGATGATAGTATTTCAATAGTTTTGAGTTTCTTAAAATCAGCTATAAATTGCTAATATTATGAACAATTGGAAATTGAGTGAGAGTGGAATTGGGTACAAGACCCACGAACTCAGAATACCGTTCCGTTGCTCTGCCATCTGAGCTATCATGAGACCTACCCATGTTAATCAAATCTTCCACTACAATAGTCTCGGGTTCAAGTCCCACGCATGGTGATAATTTATTTTTCCATTACAATTTGATTTATTAAGAGTATTGCAAGTCAATTGCTGAAATTATTATATTACTACTTACTAGGTATATAGGTACTTATAATATTAATAGAACATTGTTTAAAAAAGTGATCGTATTTATTCTGTAGTTATTTAAAACAATCTAACTACGACGTCTAAAATTAAGAGTTAAGAATATGTTAATATTTCTATTAAATTATATTTATGTGGTACTTAGTCATTGCCATTTTTATAGACTGTTAACTGAGCATATTGAGGTCACATCAGTAAAAACACTATTTATGGACTAGTGTGGCCAAAATTATTGTATATTTTGGGATTATTACGCAAAAAAAATACTGATTTATTTCATTTATTCAATGACTTGCTATTTATCAACCTTCCTTCGTCCTCTGCTGGACTTGCTATACTTTTACTACTAAAAAAATAAATAAGTGAAATACTTATTTCACTTATTTATTTTTAAGTCAACGATGAATTGTGCAATATATTTACAGACAGTAATTCCTGCTAGGTGCATTTAAGTTTAAGACAAACTATTTGAAGAACCATTTTAAGAAACACTGCAGTAGTAGCTGTAACGCTGTACATACATATACATGATACATTTATATTTTTGTATTTTAATTGTTATTTAATAAATTTTTACTCATCATCCATTATCGCAGCGTGTATCTAATATTTGAGTATTACTACTAACTACTATTTATAATTTATATTATAAATAGTAGTTAGTAGTAATACTCAAATATTAGATACACGCATGATGAGTAAAAATTGACATTATTGTCAGGAAAATAACTTGCGAGCCTTATTTAGTATTGATACTTAGAAGTTCGAATGGAAAATTTTATTACATTAGTCAAATGGGGCATCAACACTTCCAAGGTTTTGTTATCACTTATGTCACGAGATCTGTCAACTAACTGTCCTAGCTATTGCCGTAAATATGGTGAACTCAAGTGGTGACTTCATCATAAGGCAGTTGCGATAATGAAATATAGGTGCATGGTTTTATAGGTCGCCTGTAATAGAAAGGTTTTTCAAGTCACGATCTTAATATAGCCTAGAGAAGATAAGTTATATCATGATTCATTAATGTTACTATTAGTTGTTGTCTATTATGAAGCTTGATTTATGTTTTTTGCTTATTGATCATTTTGACATTGGGAAGGCCTGCCCCAAAAACGGTAGTTTATTTAATCTAGTATACTGACCGGCGATACGGCGCCCATGGAAATTATTGCATACAAAAAGATTAAGACTTATTAAAATAATAAAAGGCTTTAGCCCATTAACGTGTCACACTGGCACGGGAGGAAGCATGGTCGTCCTCCACTTTGGGAGGAGTTATGGTCTACTGTGTTACTGCCCGGCATATTTTTAAGATTTTCGTCTGGGTATATTATCTGTTTACAATATCCCTTAGCTGGCTTTTACAGCACCCTGAGAAGAAAAAAGGGGTGTGGCATTGTATTCTTAATCTCTTAAAATTTTACTTAAGTCAAAATCAAAGTCGGTAATACTAAAATCTATCCCACCAGGCGCATTATGACTTAATAGGCTAAATGATTATGTGGTAATGTGTGGTAATGATATCAATGATTGTGTCAATTAATTATCGTAATTCTCAGTCAGGCTATAATTGTTGGAAACAGGCTATGTGGCCGTATATGGCTTTTTACCGGTCCTAGCCGGGTACGAGGATGTTATCGACGTGTGGTTCAATGACTTGCGCTTGTTAACTCTTAATTGTTGTTTTTTATATTTTCTATCACAATATTTTATTTTTATTTTTAATTAATATTTTTATAATCTCCCGTTATATATAAATGTAACTAGCTGTTGCTCGCAACTTCGTATGTGTGGAATTTAGCAACAAAACCCTAACAAATTATTACAAAATAGCCATGTTCTTGAACCACTCTATCTATAAAAAAACCGCATCAAAATCTGCTACGTAGTTTTGAAGATATATATGTAAGCTCATATAGGGACATAACGTACAAAAATAACGACTTTGTTTTATAATAAGTAAAGTTTATCTACTTTAGTAAATGAGTGTGAGCAGAGCGACAATCCAAGATGGAGTCTGCTACGAAACTTGTCAGTAATCCTATGAGTACTGAGTAATATTGTAATTTGCAGAGGGAGTTCATTATATTTGTAACTAAACGTAAGCTTTCACTAAAAAACTGCTTAAGTATTTTGATAATATTATTATTTGATTTGTTATTATAGATTACATCTCTTTTTCTTGTCTCTCCTCCCATTGACTCCGATTGTTAGGCACTGTCCTTCTGGTCTTCTCCACTTTGAATAGGATCATGGTTTAATTTGGCGCACTGCATAGGAATGTTGGTACAAGATTTATTTTCGAGATTTCCGCCTCACAAAGAGGATTTTATGTGTAGGTACACTAACTCTTAGCTGGTCTTAGTTCATAAATTACACTAAGTCCTAATCTGTAAGCATTTTACCAAGCATTGTAAGAGACTGTTACTTCATATAAGTGAAACCATTACTTTCATCTATTACTAATATTCATCTCACAAACTTTATTTAATAGTTAGCATAGATAAATAAATAATAATTCACGGACATTTCACACTACGTCCTCTGGTTCCAAGCTAAGCTTTTATGCCTGTGTTATGGGTACCAGAATACGGATAGAATACATATACTACTCTTCTTTTGTAAATACATGTTGTATACTTATAATACATAGAAACACCCAGACGCAGAACAAACATTTGTATGACATTTATAAACATCACACAAATGATTGTCCCGAGCGGGAATCCAACCCGCGACCTCGTGAACGGCAGTCCGTTACATGAACCACTACACCACGAAGCCTGTCTGTACATCACTACCCAAAAGCCATGAAATGGTGCAGTATCTAGCAAAACTGCAAAACATGGCCGACATAAATATCATAATAGTAAATCTCCTTTACTAATGACAGAATCCGCATCGAATCTGTAACGGACACAGCTTTCATCTCCAGCTCAATAGCCATTAGAAAGTCTAGAAGCGAACAATAATTGATTTAATATTATTTATAGATGATATCAGTTGTCGATTGTATCTGTATGTAATTGTGTTATTTGTTAATTAATATGTTTGATTGGTTCATTAGTTCTGTGGTTTGGTTAAACACGCGACCGAATGGTGTCGAATTCAATTAATTTAGAAGTTAATTTTAGTTTGCAATTAGAATGTAAATCTATTAGTGACGCTGTATCTCATAAACGGCGATAACCAGACAGTTGAAATTTTCAGCCACCGATGATATGTTATTGCAGTAGATATAAAAACAAAAAAAAAATTATTCGCTTATTCGATGGTTTGGCTATGATATTATGCACGAGACAAACTAGCTCTTAGATGGGTCTTTTCGTGGAATTAAATGCGACTAAATCCGTAAAAAAATCTAAATACAGTTGAGCAATGAGTATTTTCAAAAAAGTCTAACCGACTTCATGTACCTTTGAAATTTGAGGGTTTTCCTAGATTTCTCAGGAGGAACCAGCTGATCCTGACCTGGTGACAATGCCTTTAAAAAAAAGAATCATTATAATCGTTAAATCAAACCTATATACTTTTACAAGTCCTTACACCCCAAATCTTTGTGATTCGGCGAATAAAACGAACTAAGAAAACGAAACATTTTCAAATAATTTCTTCCAACAGACGATAAAACGCGCTCAACCGGTTTGCGTAAAACTCGACCACGATGCCCCCCTATAAGTAATAGCCGGGTGATGTCACAATTTCGGTTACAAATATACAACACGACCAAAATCAAAATGTACTTTATTTACTACCATTTTAAATGCATTCGACGGTTGTTGAATTCAGTTGTATTATACTTGAGTTTTTGAATGCTAAAATGCGCATCGTAAGTATTTTTTTGCTGGAATAACGTATGTTACCGGTTGTTCCATATCATTTACTTTTGGAACAGACTTAAAAAGAGTATATTTAGTTCTTAGTCAAACCTATTTAGAAATATTTGGCTGTTCCTTATAAGATAGCTTCATGAGGTTATATGTATTTTTAACTTTATTTCTTTCGGTGTCTATAACAGTGCGATATATCCTGTAGGTTTTGATTCACTTGCACTTATTGAAAAATTGATCGCTGGCTATATTTTCCGATTGTATAGACTTGAATGATGGTATATTTGCAATAATGTACTGCATAGCTCTAGATAATACTTAGTTAGGTAGGTAATACCTTAGTATGTATCTTGATACCTTAGTTTTGGGAAAGAAATTATAAAATGTAGCCTAACTTCAAAGCTTTGCTATGTGAAGCCTTATAAAGGCTATAGGCTCCACTCGTTAATATTAAAATAGCGAAAATTTAGTTTTAATTATGACTGACATGGCTTGTGACGTCATTCATGAGTAAATGGATTAATAAATCATAAAATAGTGGGCATGGTAAATAAAGAGTGGCCTTGGCGCGTTTTGTTGTATACACACACGCTACAATGCGTATTGTTGACCGCATCGTTAAATATAAACTTAACGTTTGGGAACCGGCTAGCTAATTGTACATTTTGGTTGTACATGTTTATCATACATTTATTAATCGGATCGTTAATATTTCTGCTTCCTGCCATGTGTTTGACCATAGATTTAAAAAATTTTGGAACAGTAATGCCAAAAACATAGAACATTGAGAAAAACTCATCACTACATTGATTTTATTTCTTGTCGCTATTAAGATCTGGTGGCCGTCTTTTGAAAATATGTGCTCCAGGCCTGTAAGATTTGCTGCTCTAAAAATTAGTGGAGACAGACAAAACACCCTACCAGACGCCAGTTGTTGGCTGCTACGCTACTGGGGTCATGACTCTTATGGCCCAAGGGCAAAAACGCCCCTTGATCTCGGGGGCTTTAGGTACTCTTCCATACCCCTCTTTATTTATTTTTGTTTAAATAGTGCCTTTCTTAGGTGGCCCGATAGTCGTCATAAGGCTCGGATCTGATGCCGAGGTCTTTGAAAAATAAAGAATTCTTGCAATACCATAGGTGCACTTGAAGATATTTGAGTATGATTTTTTAATATATTGGCCGTTTCTTTTTAACTTAACAACATTATCAGTTAAAATTGGAATGTGGTTACTATTTCGTGTTCTAAAACATAAAAACCTCTCGGTATGCAACACAAACAGGCCGTGTGATGGTGACGTCACGTCCTGTCCACACGCTAATGTTGGCATACCTGAATAATAACATACTAATGATACCCTGATACAGTTGTACAACCATTATGTATGAATTTGGTTGTGTACGGATATCAATTAAATAAAATACACGTCATTGTCAAATTGGGGTCTTCTTATCGCGGGTTGCAGGTTCTCGATAGGCTATAGCAATGGTATTTATTAGTCAAAGGTAGTGACCTCGATACCTGCTCATGAATAGAAAAGAAAGAGATTAATAAATTCGTTCCTGAAGATCACAAGAAGCCACTGAATACATATTCAGTAGCTCCGTGTGATCTTTATGATATCGTGACTCCATGGTACACTGCTACTGCCAACTGCCTGTAATATGCCTTAGCTGGCTCTTACAGCACCTTGGCAAAGAAATGGGATGGTACCACTTGTGTTTTCAATCCATAACTACGGATATTTCGTATACCATGAATTTTTTTTTCAATATTATAGTATAATATAATACTTGACCTAAATATACATTTAATTACAATAGGGAGTGTCACATTCACATAAGTACATACTGTATTAAAGATAACAAATTTATCAATGTTTAATATGATTCTGTTGATTGGAATCCACTGATAAATTGATTTAGGTGACATCGGTTCTATGTGTAGACAAATATAGAATACTAGCTTTTGCCCGCGGCTTCGTACGCATGGAGTTTAAAACAATTTTAACCGTATGTACATGATTTTTTACTGATGCTTCGCTCCTATTAGTCGTAGCGTGATGTAATATAGTCTATATATACCTTTTATATTATATTTACCTTAATATAGTCTATATACCTTTATATATAGCCTTTCTTGATAAATGTACTATCGAAAACTGAAAGAATTTTTCAAATCGGACCCAGTAGTTCCTGAGATTAGCGCGTTCAAACAAAGAAACTCTTCAGCTCTATAATATTAGTATAGATTTTTATGGTAGCGGTTCAAAATGTGTATTCCTTCATTCCACTGCTTGATATGTATACTGTAAGAGTGCGGTATAATAAATAAGAGCAAATCTAGTTTTTATTGTGAACGTAAAGCTATGAAAATTTAGAAAAACCGGCGAAAAATGGTAACTGGGCATGTTTCAAACCTTGATAATCCAAGAATCAATAGCATTTTGAACAAAAATTGTATAGGTCTAACCAATTTTTTGAAGACTATCTCGCCTATTTGGTATCACAATGATTATGTATAGGGAAGTAATATTATTTGGGCAAAAGACTCTTTGGGAAGTCGAATAAATAAATATTCATGGACATTTCACACAACGTCCTCCGGTCCCAAGCTAAGTTTTATTTGCTTTTGTTATGGATACCAGAATACGGATAGAATACATAAACTACTTTTCTTTTGTAAATACATACTTATAATACATAGAAACATCCAGACGCAGTACAAACATTTGTATGACAATTAGAAATATCACACTAATGATTGTCCCGAGCGGGAATCGAACCCTGAGACCTCGTGAACGGCAGTCCGTCACATGAACCACTCAACCATCGTCAAATTTCACCATCATCTCTCCTTTTATCTAAAATAATCTTGCACGGAGTGATTCTATAAAATGATGTCACAAACGTTTATGTTAGTTGCCTAATCATAACATGTGGTGACGTTGACCTACTAACAATACTCCTCGACCAGATGGCACATTCCAACTCGGCCCCGTGGCTTACACTAGTAGCAGCTAATAGTAGTAAGGGCGTGTTATATCTATCTATACATTAGGGCTGACATGTTTACAATATTGAGTAACATTTCGCCTATATAATAGGGTTGTCACGCGCATATTTGTCTTTAGAAATTTGGTGCGATTGAATTTGGTTATTGATGTGGTGCCGGATTAAGAATACAAGTGTCTTCGTTTCCTATCCAGGGTGCTGTAACAGCCAGCTAAGGGAATATTAGCATAGAACATCCTTTAAGAAAAACCATCGATGCTAAACCCTATGCCAACACGCCTGGTCATAGTAGATAAAATCCCGTTCCAATTTGGAGGAAACCCATGCCCAATAGTGAGACATTAATGAAATAAGAAGATATGAAGATCAAAAATATATCTATACTCGTACTTACTTAGAAACATAGTATTCTATGGAAGTTACTTAGAAACTTGACATTATTTAGATTTATCAAGCATCCTATAATTTTTTGTTAACCATGGATAACAAAATTCTTCCAAATAATAGCTAACTAATTCAAATTGCAGAATCGGGCCCAGTCTATAAATCTATGTTGGAATTTTGACATCAAGTATAAATAAATGAATAAACGAACAGGTTTAACATTCTACCTGCATTGTATATATAAATTATATTCGCCTTTCACCATTGCACGCCATTGATGAGGTTACCGAGTGAGCTAAGTTCATTCACTCGTTAAATATCCATTGTTAATGGAGCCTGTACAAATTTATATTTTTAGAATTGTACCATCATTATGTTGTATACGAGTAATCTTACCCAACTTTGATAAAAAGTGACTGTTATACGTTTTTTTAACTATGATATAGGTATAATTTATTAGGCATGGGCGTTTTCGGATTTTATTACAAACGGATACAAATCCGATTTCAGATTTTGAAATCGATTTCAAAAACCGTTTTGTAGAAATTGATTTCAGTAGCGAATATGGGAGCGTAGTTACAACTAAATTTTTTTCAAAATAAACATCAAATAGTTGCAGTCTGAATTAGACCATAATTTTTTATTATGATTGGTAGTGTTTTTTGTTTGCCCGTGTGGTGAGATTAAGAATACAAGTGTCACTATCCCATTTTCTTTCTTAGAGATAACTTGCTCTGGGAGAGGCGGAAAGCTTAAAAATAAATCCAATGCCAATTCACCTGGTCAGTGCGGCATAGTTAGACCACATTCCCTTCCAAAGTGAAGAAGGCTAGTGCTTTACAGTAGAACGATGGATTGGAGAGAAACAGAGAAGTGTTGTTAGTAGTGTCTTTATTTTAATAATATCGGTAAAAATATTGATTCGCCACTATACAAACATAACACTCTTAAAGATAAAAAAATTAATTTCATCAGTCTTAAAATCGATCCGTGTTTTGACATTGACACGATTTCAGTTCCAACAAACAGACTAATTTTGTTCTCAGACAATAGATTTGTAGCCAGCTATAAATTTCATGTGTGAAAATATCCTACTACATTTTACCACAATCACGATCTAACGTTGAGTGTGTCGTAAAACTTACGGCAGAAAAGATTGATAGATAAAATGAAGAAGAAAGAAAGTCTTTTTGCATTTAACTTTGATTGCTTTTAAGCACATATATAATATTTTTCTATCGCTCACTTTCTGAAATTTGCCATCATTTAGCATTAAGAGAGGGTTTCAATTTCAATTCCTCGTATCGTGGCGAAAGGTTTTGAAAAAGACCTTAAATATGAGAACTTGACGTGTGATTTTGTTACGAGTGCTACGACCAATGAAAATATATATATTCATAGCCTGCAATCAGCTCCCTCCTTCAACGTTTGTGCGTTCAATCGTTATCAAACATCTTGTAATGCTCTATCTAATAAAGGTGATCTGTGTAGTAGTATATGTTGGAAATACTTTTAGCTTATAAGATTTAGGTATTATCTTTGACATAGCACAATGTTTTCCGTAATAAATACACACAGTCATTGTTTCATAGTGCCGTTAACACTTGACTTTTTTAATTTATAAAAATATCTCGAGATATTATATATTTTTTTTGTTGAGAAAAAACAGCTCGTATCAAAAAAGTACACAACTTTGAGGTCATTGAACATTTATTTTCTTATTGTGTTGTATATTTTTTACGGACACTTGTAAATCGTGCGTATGACATTAGTATTACTTTTTTATAAAAATTTTCACGTACAATGACTATAAATATAATTATCATTACAAATACAATATTGTATAACCTAAATACAACTCTCCTTCGACGAAGATAGCAGCTTAGGATCGAATTAAACAGAAAAATTTGTGTTTTAAATTGTAGCTAGTGGATAGATCACTGCCTTGCTTTGAATAGTACCTGGACATACTTTGACGAGGTAGGCAAGAAGCGGTAAGTTCTATGAAAGAACAACGCAGTCACTATAAGGGAAAATTATAATTTATTTGGTGCCTTTTCTTGGAATTTTACTCGGTGGTTTTGGAATTTTAGGCCAATGGATTTAACGAAGCAAGCAGTCACTATTTAGTGATGATGTGAATACTGATCTGGTAACTCAACATAAAATAAACAAACAGTAATTTATACTACAAATATGCCAACTATTCCCAAATACTTGTGATGGCATATTTGGCACTCTGCTCGAATAGCTCACATTTTTGTTGAACAATGACGATCACTATGCTTCGATGTCATTTATTATTCAATTTAATTAATTTAAAAAATGTATGTTGATATTCAACAAACGCATGTAATATTAGCCATTGTCTCACTCTCAATCAAAGGTTTTTGACAAGTTGTAGTTATTTACGAGGGAAAAGACCAAAAATATAAGTTTATATCAAGTGTACCTATAAAATTGGAAGAATTTCTTCTATTCCTTCAGGATCCTGCCATCAGAACTTAATTCTTGATACTTTGGGATCACCTGGAAGTATTCCAGGTGATCCCAGATTACCAGAACCAAAACATGGAATTATTCGAACAAGCCCAGGCGTGGTCGAGAATTAGAGTACCATATAGAAAAAAAGAAATCCTGTAACATTTTTTTTGCGATGAAGGAGAAAGGAGAAGTTGTTTCTCAATCGAGAACCTCCTCCTTTTTTGGAAGTTTGAAATAAGTTCAGCTCGTCAAAGTTTACAGTTAATACAGCTGATTGGTTAAGCCTAGTTTAGTTACTCCGGACATGGGATGTGCTGGCAGTTGTCCGAAATATTTCCACATTGTAAATATACTTTCACACAGATGTTTGATATGTTGTGTGTAAAAGAAAAGTTGCGTCAACTAACTCTGGCCTAATTGTGATTTTAGTTTTATAATATTTAGTTTTACTTCGTCTTCTCTACTTCTTTATCTTTATCTTCTTTACTTCTTATATGTCAATCTTTTAAGGAAAACCCGCTGTACCCATAATAATGTAAAAAAAAATTATCTAATTCAATGGAGTGTTTTCAAAAGCTATTTATGTGTATATAGTAATATTTTTTATCAAATTAAATAACTTAGCTTATACGTTTAATATAGATTATAACTGCTTTTTACAGCATGCAATTTAAATGCATATCCGAGATATGACGAAAAAAGAATTACGCGCGACAAAATAAAATACTTAAATGTTTCCTCGGTCTTCTATCCGTACTCTAATGTTTGGATGAATATAAGGGTGTTTGGTGTTCTTTCACGTAAAGACTACTGGATGGATTTTCCTGAAACTTTCCTAAATTCCACGCGTACGGAGTCGCGGACATCAGCTAGTATTATATAAAACAAAGTCGTTATGTTTGGATGTATGTCCCTATGTGACCTTTATATCTTCAAAACTACACAACAGATTTTGATGCTGTTTTTTTCTTAAATGGAGTGGTTCAAGGGGATGTTTTTTTTTGTACATTTTGTTAGGGTTCAGTTTTTAAATTCCACGTGTACGAAGTTGCGAGCAACAGCTAGTGTAAGGTATTTACAAGACATAAAGCGTGTAACAACTTGCCTCAATTTCGCACAGGTGGCATTTTCTATGAAAATGCGTAAAGCAAAGTCTAGTTTCAAACAAAAAACCATTTGAAATTAGAGTACAAGTGCAGTAGTTTTAAGTTTACCGCAAAAACAAATGGTTTTGCCATGTGGTACCCATAGTCTAGTTGACTACTTGAAGTTATGAGTTTGATAAGTAAACCCACAGACTTCTGCTTTATTCGTATAGTTAAACTAGCGTAGGAGTATGTATCATGTACATATTACATTTTGTATATAATTTGTATTTGATGCACAATCACACATACAATAGCTTGTAAGTACACAGTCGGTACAATGATAGTCAATTGAAAGTATACAATAGTTGCACACGTTATCTTGTACCATCACGCTAACCAAGGTCGGTGCGGTAGTTATGTTTGATTTTTGCTATTCAATAGTACTCGTGGGATTGGTATTGTGAATAGTTTGACTTTGTATGTTAGTGACTCATTGATTATAACATTTTAAATGTTGATGTTTAGAAAAGGATAGGAAGATCAAAGAAAAGAAGACTAGATTGTGTAAGAGATGATATGAAAGTAAAGGCAGTTATTGATAGTGCGACGGTTAACAGGCTAATCAAATTTGTTTGACTGAATACAAACAATATGGGATAAAGACGAGAAGAAGGTCAGTGTGTTACCCGAAAAATACTGAACGCCTTTTTACTAAAAATAATATCTTTGGAACGAGTGGATAAAGACTCCTGTATAACCAAACGGACAGGAAACTCAATGGAATTGGTTGAGTGACAGACCAATTCCTGAATTCGATGTATTCTTTTGGAGTTGTAAATCTAAAAAATAGAATTTAAAGTATACATACTTTACAGTCTTTAATCACTTACACATAAATAAATGCACAATGTCAACACAATAGAGTGATAACGAACCGATGAGCTAATCAATATTATAATGACTTAATCAATTTTGTTGCAAGTAAATACATGACATTATTACAACTTAATCACCGTAGTGATGACAACATAACAGGTAATGTTGAGGAAACATTTGCCTTCACAGCCTGTATATTAATATTACGGATAGACTACGACCAAAAACGTCTATAAAATTGGATTGATAAATAAGGTACAATTCTTTGAAGGCAAAGAGCTCATAACGAGTAATCATAAGGGAAACATTATAATTTAGATTTGTCCGCTACCATGGTGATAGGACTATAGTCTCTCAGAATGTTTTTAGTATTGATCTTATCCTTCGCTCTTTATAATAGTTTCTGTTCTAGTTTATTTTCAGGTTTTCTCGAATTGTATGTAGTAATAATAAACTGGCTTGTAGCGTCGAAGAACTTTCACCATAGTCTTTTACTCCTGCTTTACAATATCATATCAATAAGAGCAGAATGGGCACCATGTAATCTTCAATCTAGCCATATGTGTATATTGACAATTTTTTTTCCATCTTCTAATATAATAATCTTCCCACGTAGTTTTGTCGATGTAATCTCAATTAATAGCTACACGCCAAATAAAACATAATGTCCTTGTACTCAATTATACAATTTTAAAACGTACAAACATTTGACCCAGACTAGTGACGTCATTGTTTAATTAATTTAATGGATGCCAGTCTGTCATAACTCATAAATGTTGTATGTTATGTATGACAATCAAGGCTATAGTTAAAGCTTTTGGTTTTGCTAGAAATTCCTAGTATACAGTTACAACTCGGTTACTTAGTAAGCGGAAGCTAATTGATATTCTTTGTGACTGAACTCTTGATTTTTTACTATAAGCGGTATCACAAAAATTATATATATGTATATGATGTAATTATAAGTATATGATGTTTAAATCTAAGACATTTAACTTTCAGACTCATCACTCTACATTGAAAAAAATTCAATATGAATCCATATTGAATTTTTTTCATTTAGGAGAACACCACCTATCCTGACTGAAATTACTTTTAACTAAGTTACTCTCTAAGCCATTTCCTTCATGTTATTTGATACGAAAGGTTTTTTCCTATTGCTAAAAAGAAAGTTAGTTAATGTTGTCAGGACACGCTCAAAAATACATCAGTTATTTCACAAACAGACAGTGTTGCTAGAGAAACTTGAATCTGATCGATGACTTGTGCGTGACAAACAAGAATTGTTATTGGTAGTTATTGTTTTAGTCGTATAATACAAAGGTCTAGTCTTCGGTCTTAGATTCTTCTATTATAGGAACTGTTTGAAGTAGTGGAGAAAGAAGTGGTCCTAATAAGGCTAGGTTATTTGTAAAAGAATCCCTAAAAAATTGCATGCTTGCGTAACTGTATTATCTTATCACCTTTCATAATGTTAGGAATGTACATGTTATCATATTTCACCTATGATGCTCTGCGAATCAGTTGAGAGAATGTCTAAGACTAAAATATCTACGAGAGATGGAAATCGGGAAACTAAACCCTTTACAGGAATGGCATGGTCAGCGTGATGTATTAGGGCGACTCAGGCCGTCATGAAAATTGCCCACGCCACGGAAAAATTACTATCATTCGACCTAATTATGGATTCCTCCCTAGACGCCTCTTAAAAATGTGTGGACAACAAGTGTTACTTTTTAAAAGGGGCTCCTTGACGCCCTTCAAACTCGGACAAATCCTCAGAACCACAAATGGATGCCACACCTAACTATATCCCATTTTTAAGGCCAAAAAGGAATTCGTATCATATAAAAGTCACTAAAGAACATAATTCTGATATCGTTATGCGTGACTTACGTGTACACAATCGGCTTGTTTATTTACCCTAACCCTCCAAGAATGAGCCCCATTTTACAGCAAGAATTACGTTTTGATTTTTAAGGATTTGCTGTAATTTTGACAATAAACGGATCGTTTATATTAAAAACAGTGGAAATTTCAAAATGTTGATAATCGCCTTGTTTGCTTGCTTGGCAACCCTCCGAAAACTAACTTCTTACTGCTAGAACGTGTTGTGCATTGTGTTTTGGTTTATTTTAACAATAAATGGCATGGACGTAGCCAGGATTTAGATATGGTTTCTTATTCTTGGCTTTATTATTCTGTTTGGGACGTGATTTGACACTATGTCCGAAAAATTTAGTCCACAGAGTCGGAGAAATTATTGGGGACAATATTCTATTAATTGGCTAATTGGTTTTGGTTAACATAAAATCCTATCAATTAATTCATCTATGATTGATCTTTCAAATACGAAATGTAAAAAAAAACAACGTCACCGAGCGTGATGTGTTTTAACAATGACATCACGCTCGGTGACGTTACCAAGGAATGACGCTATTATTTTCAATGTTCTCTACCTACAAGAAGTACGAAAATTTTTAGTACACTTTAGGGTGAACCAAGTTATTTCTCTTGGGGGAATTGCTTATTGTTTATCGTGTTCTATACAATAATAGGGATTAAAGTACCCCTTTTTACGCAACAGTGATTTTATATATGTACTCGTAATTATATCTCAGCATGATTTTTATTATTTAGTAGGAAAAACTTATTGCTCTTGTATTTTCTTAGCCTAGAGGCCAAGGAAATTATATTTTTTATATAATTTTAGAAAATCTCCTATTTTTTATAAAATAAAATGAGTCTCGATTACTTCATATAAATTCAGTTATCTAGACAAGTCATTGCAAAATCAGTACAATCGATCTGTAGAATGCCTCTGACAAGCATATAGCCAGAAAAAAGTATTTAGGTTCAGAAAATCATATTTTAAAGTCTTTAATGGTGCAACAATGTAACGAGGAATATACAGATGTACGTATTATATAGCTACGTTTCCACATTGTTGTTACCTTCACGCTCATAGGTACACTTCCTGGCAGACGAAGCGCATCATTCAATAAACTCTGTCTTTTTGCTCATGTTGTACATCTATACGGATACTACACTCCGTTCTGACCTACTTCTTAACTCTGTATACCTGCTGTATACAAACTTATTCAATTGAGAAAACCAGCTTGCTATAAGGAGTCTAGGTATAAAATGATTTTCTTGTCAAGGTGGGATTTTGGAAATCAAATTATTTTTGGTCCTGTAGAATTGTCTAAAAGAATTGTCATTAAAGCTTTCACTATCTTTGATCGTATTTTTATAAGTTAATTGGATTTCGAAATTGTGCACACTTCGGAAGGATTGATGCCAATCCAATAATAACAAAAACATCACCTTCTTTCGTCCCATTCGTCAGACCCGGTTTAAGAATTAACTTTTTATAAAAATTTCTGATACCTATGAAAGAAGAAAGAAAGAAAAGAAAGAAAGATAAATGTTTTATTTGTAACCACTCTTTAAAATACTCATAAATTACAAAAAATAACAAGATAATGAAATGTGAGCAGTCACAAATACGGACCCAACTCATCATGTTGCTGGTTAAAAACCAGCGCTGGTCTTCCGTTGGGCCGTATTTGGAGGACATCGCGGATTCTGCTAGCAACACATACAAAGGTATAATAAATGTTCGGTTCATACAAAAAATATTTAGAGTTTGTGACACTAGATACAAATAAATTATAAGCTAATTACAGTAAACAACATTACCGGCATTTGTTCCTATTGTAAATAAATTTTAATATTAACAGTAAAGAGACACGATATAGGTACTTATAACTAAACATAAAATCACTTATGACTTAATTACCTTTTTAAATGAGTAGATATTAAATTCCCTATTACCATTTAAGGACAGCCAATTCACTGAGAATAACCGCCTTTAAGAAACTCAAAAGACCTTAATTGCTTTTAATATCGAATATCTCATCTTTATAAATCAAAACCTCAATGAGCTTCATATTTTATTTGCAAATATAAGAGATTTCCCTTCTCCGAATAATTTGGTATAATAAATTTGTTAGGTATACAGGAAGTTGGTCTCATCTTGTTTAGCCCAATGCGAATGTAAAGGGATGGAGTAGGTACGGTCAGCAATACTAACAAAACATCTGAACACTAAATCGTTCCTCAAATGATTTACTTATATGGTTGAACTACAACAATGATTAAAAAAACTAAGTGGAAATAAACAAAGAAATATTCACACTCAGTTTTTTTCACAAGAAAGAAACAAAGAAGAAGAATTGCAAGAAACAAAATTACATGACATTAATAAGTACAGCGGTACTTATTAATATACCATAGAGCACAGACATTGTACACTAAATTGTTATGTTTACGACGTATTAGAAATAAATTATGTTTAATAATTTCTATTAAATTATATTTAATTTTGTTGCTGATTGTACCTGTGGTTCCGTAGCGACAGATATTACCGAGGGAGCATCAAACTTGATTATATTGCTCGAACATGTGGTTTTCCTTATCATAATGCTGAGAAGAAAATCTCATTGGATTACTGTATTGGTTTGTTGGTAGGAATTACTGTTTTCTAATATATATAACAAACGCGCTTAACCGCATGAATACTTAGGCAATTTTCATCTATAAAGCTGTAATGTTTCATCTATATTAATCCGGTTATTTGGGTCTGTTTTATTATTAACGTAACTTGTTATAATGTTAGATTTTTTTAGAATATGGTTTACGTTATTTTTTATATTTCTTTGTCTTACCAATTCCGTATTTTCGTAAATGATAACCTTTTCGATATCTTTCCTGTTAGACCTTGCGATGGCATTTTTACCCTCGATTCCCTCGATAATATCAGCCACCCCTCCATTTTCTTAAGTGAATTTTTGCCGTTGAAATATTGGGGTTCTTTGATGAACACTTTTTCTTTTACTCGACTGTTTTTACTCTTAGGTGTTCAATATGTATTGGCTTATAATATAATTCCAAAATACTCATCATCCTAACTGTTAATGTGAAATGTCTTGTGGGTGGCAATATGGGCGCACTTGCTGCAAGGCAAAGAGATTTTAAAGCCTTAAATGCAAACACTGCTGTACAACTATTCATCATAACCTCATAAATAAATCAATATTCATGGACATTTCACACAACGTCACACACAAATTAACAAAAAATGTATATGAGACACAAGAACTATACTTAATTTTAGACTGGAGGACTTAGTTCGAAATATCTGTAACAGTCAAACAAATTGATAATTATAAATCTCTATATAAGTAGATAAGTAGATTTATAATATGATTTCATATTATGAAGTTTGTTAGAATAGCATGGAAGAAAATGTCATGTGGCGCTGACTTCAAATAAATAGGATAAGGACGAAAAATATGATAGGTAGATTGAACAGAACCGATATCTAAGGCGAAATGTTTCAATCATCCCTCCAGCCTCCAGCTATATTTTGTATCCGAACTGGAATCACTTTCAATTATCGTGTTCAATGAATCTTTAATCTGATCGGATATCTAATCGTTTGCCTGTGTAACGACCCGATCAATCTACATAAAAATATTGCTATCTTCGTTTTCTGTTAAAATTTAAGGGGCTGGCTAAAAATGTTATTATTTATTTCCTTTAAAAGTCATTACTTAGAAAATTATTTGTGTTGAATATATACGAATACTTTATACAAATTCTGGATTATGCTAATGTTACTGGTACCTACTTATTTTTTTGTTGGATTTTTTAAAATTTATTATATCATAGGCAGTCCAGTCTATATAGGAGTTGTATACTCCATCAGGAAGGCCCTAAGCAATGTGTTCTGAAACTGCTAACTTTACGTCTCGTTGGTGAGTCTTTTGTAGTCTGGTGTGGAAAGTTCACAAAAGTAGCATTTTTCTTCTATGGCATTGTCTAAGAAATGGTCGGTTCTAAGATAATTCTGTTTTATTCTGAGTAAAATTATGTGTTGAAAATCTCGTTAGATGCAGTATGTTTATTTAAGAAGAAAATTGCAGCAAGGAGCTAGCTAGAAATAGAATAATTACATAAAGTGTATGCCGTTACAATAGTCCAATCTGTTGGTCTAGCTAGTGCGTGACCCGGATTCACTCGGGCAGGTTGTCGGCCGGGTGACCTCCAACGTGTGTTGAGTGTCGTCGCGCCTCTAAACAGATGCGATCGATGTTGTGCATATTTTGACATGTGAGCTGCTTCTTCATTTTGTATGTTCCCGTTTTAAATTTGAGTCCTTATGCCAATATTAATGACATTAATATAATGAATATAATGATTTTTTATGGCTGGTTCATGACTGCGAGCGTTAGGAACTAAAATCGTATTACGGAATTAATTAAGTTTATTTTATACTCCCTATGTTCTTAATTGACCAAAATTTTAATAATTTTATAAAGCCTGGTTAGAAAGTCACACTACAGGTTTGGACAACTTTTTGAATATGACAAGAAATACAGTTGTACACGTTATTCTTTCAGGGTTCCTATTTCTTGTTATGGATCTCAACTTATTATTAATAGAAAAACAATATTATTTTGCCTGCCTTATCGTCATTAGTTACGGTTGAACAATGTACATAATACTAATGTCACAAATACATAATACATCTACGTGTTGAGATAGTTACAGTACATTGAACATTTATACAGTAACAAACACAACATGTGCTTGATAACGTTGCGATGAACTCCACAATCAATTTTTCCAATTGATTGTGGAGTTCATCAGTCAGCGAGTGTAATGTCGCTTAGTACCCTTACTATGCTCGTAACTTACCATTTAGCACTTAGTTCTGTTCTTGTTGAGAATAACTAAGTATCAGAAATACTGAAAAAAAAATCTCGCTGTAAGTATTTGCTTGGGACTACTGGGTATTTACAAGTATTTAATAATTGCTGATAGAATGAAATATTTATTTGAGCTTAAACTTTACTATGTATGAGCCTGAGTTTGAGGCAGGTAGATTTTAATCTTATATTCATTCCCGTATATCCGAAGTTAATAAATAAATAAATAAATAAAGCCTTTATTGTTGAACTTAAATTAAATAACATTTTTTTTTTGTTGCAAATCTGAGTTATTATTTACAATGTGATACTAATTCTTCTAACGAAAAAAAACTAAACTTAACAAATTTTAATATTGGTTTTATTATTCTGCTTTCGATAGATGGTTATTATTCTTCAACTTGTCTTCCGACAAAGGCCTCCTCTAAAGATCTCCATTCAATCCTGTTTTTTGCTATTCGCATCCACGTCGCACCAGCAATCTTTCTAAAATCATCCTCCCATCTCTTACTTTGTCTACCACGATTTCGTTTACTGTACAGAGGGCACCATTCCGTTATTATTCGTGTCCATTTTTCATTTTTCTGTCTTGCCATGTGTCCTGTCCATCTCCACTTTTGTTGCTTATATGTTAAATATGCATTCTTGAAATTTGTTTTACTTTTTATTACTTTTAATCTTTCTCGGTCTTTTCTTTGAATTCCTAGTGTACTTCTCTCCATTCCATTTTGACAGACTCTTATTTTATTTGCCAGTTCCTCCGTCAATGCCCAGGTTTCGCAACCGTACATTAAGCATGGTAAAATACAAATATTATATACCTTTCTTTTTTCCTTCATTGGCATTTCTTTATTCTTCATCACTTCACTAAGTGACCAATATCGTTTCCATGTGTTAGCTATTCTTCTTTCTATTTCTTTTTTCATGCATTCTTCGGTTGATATTAGCTGTCCCAAGTATATATATTCCTTTACGTATTCTATTGGCTCACCATTTACTTTTATAATATTTTTTTGCGAGGAATTTGACATAATTTTTGTTTTATTCAAATTCATTGTTAGCCCTGCTTTGTTACTTTCGTCAGCTAGTTGTTGCAGCATAGTTTCTAGCAGTTTCGAGTTCTCGGAAAATACAATTATATCATCTGCAAATCGTAAGTGGCTTAGATTTTCGCCGTTAATGTTAAGTCCTTTGTTCATCCAGTCCAGGTTCCGAAAATCCGAAGTTAATCCACTTTATATTCAGTTGCGTACGTAAATTGCTTGAGCCGGTTTTTGGGACCGACCTAAATTTATAGTTGTGTGGTGTATTTAGCGAGTTCGGGAATGCCTGGATATTGGTTGCCCACGATCACATTCTTTAAGATCCCCTTTTTGTTTCTATGCGGCAGTTAACCGTAAAAAGGCCGATTAATGCGAAACATAACTTTAAAATGCATGTATGGATATTGTATTGACAAGTCTCTAGCTCGATGGTAAGCCTCGATCCATCTGCGATACAATTGACACAGGTTTTCTTTAGACGTTTGACTTTTGTTAAACATAAGGATAACCAAAATGCATGGAAACCGCGCCAGACTGTGACTTATTTTGGGGGAAACTTATGTTCATCTGTAAACGTAAGAAAGTTAGATCGCTGGTACCAAGCTGAAACCAAAACGATCACAACTGAGTTATTATCAAAACAGCGTAATGCACTGTTGCTTACACTTTGTTATTGCAACACTTGTACTGTTTTTAGATACGGCATAGTCTTTGTGGGATATTAATTATAGTAGGGTAACATTCACGAATTTTTTTTATATCCGGCAACAAAATGAATCGTTATGCAAGCGTGAACACTGCTATCATAGGATAGGGACAAATAAATGCGTGAAGTTCGTTTTTTCTGTCATTGCTTGGTTTCTTGTGATTCAATTTAGTGGTCATCATATTCTCGACTTTGTTTCATTATATTTTTGACCAATTTTATAGTTAGTAACACCTTATTGTATTTATTTGTGTTTTCCTTGTCTTCCTATTCTATCACGCTGAATATTTACGATGTTGTTGGGTGCAGGTTATTTCTCGTAAAAAATATACTTATTGGTTTATGTTATATTCTCATACATTGGAAGAAATGGGTTGGTGACATGTGTAACTTTAATCCGGAAAGTGAAATGAAACAAGTTTTAAGATGTGTGAAGTAGGCGCCATGCGTTCTAGATCGTTTGACGTGTGAGCACCGTATTGTTATATGCGTCTCGCACTAAATAACCACGGCTATCCAAGGTGTATTGTTTATGAGTCTTGTAATAAACTGGCATACATTTACGGTCGCTGCATATATTACGAAAACAAACAAACATTCAGGAATATTTTATTTAACTATTAAATCTTCTCAGCTCGTAAATTATCCGATCCGTTATAATATTGGTTACGGACATTGCAACGGGAGCGTAAATGATGAATCAAGTTGACTCTGTGTTGGTACAGGATGGTGTCCCAAATTTTTGTCTCTTAGAAGAAATCGTAAAAAGCTTCTTCGTCATCTGTTCTGTGTTAAATTAATCCGTACAATACAGAAATATAATTTTGTCTGCTTATAAAATGTATGATATTATAATATGATTTATGCGTATCTGATTAAACCTTAGATCTAAAAGAACCGTAGAATTTTTGCTGCGGTTGTTGCTACATGGGGTAAATATAGCGGATATGTATCCTAAATATCATCATAAATTATCGTTCGACCAGGTTGTCTCATATTATTCCTAGTTTGCAAGGGGGCGTAAGATCGGGTTTTTTAAAAGGAGTCCGATAGAAATCCGAACACTTTGTTCCCAAACATCTTGTAACTTTTGCCGTATTTCTCCAGTTTCGGGAATTTAAATGATGACAGCCCTAACTACGACTGACATTGAGAGAGTTGACTGTGGGACTTAGCATACAAGATGCACATTAGCACACAATGGGACACTGTCTTCGTGGTACCACGCGTGACTGCCGCGCATTGTCTACATGTCAATTTCTTTAACTTTCGTGCACATGACAACTTTTTATTCACAAGACTTACGAAATAACTATAAAATTTTATGACTCCTGTAGGTTTTATTTAACTATTTTTTTAACTCGTATTTAGTTATTATTACCGGCAAATTTTATGTAACGAAAAGGAAGGGATGCTGATTAGGTGGATTTTGTGAAATTGAACCAATAGGAATATTAGAGATGGAAACTCAAAATACATTAAGTAATGCTAAGATACAGAAATTAACATAATACGCTTGTAAGGAACATTATATGGTCTTCTTACCCTGATGTGTTATTCTACTTCGCAAATTTTGTCTATAGAATCCTCGTCCCTTCTATTTAAAGCTTATTCATAATTGGATAAAATTTAAAACGATATTAAAATGACGAAATTACAAATAACCGCTTACAATGAACTGTACGTCGAGACAGACGGCATTAACCTTATTTATTTATAATTCCTCTCTTATTTAGATAATTGTATAGTGCCATGGAGGGATTACATTCGAAACCGGTTCAAGCAGTTTTTGTGGCCGGATTTTAAGTTGCGAACGAGGCATTATCTTTCGTTCTCCCTTCAATAATGCTATAAGTTTTTTGTCTTTATCCAGGAGCTAATGCTAAAAGTAATTACAACGCGTTTCCCTCTCTCCAGCCCATTAACATCCCACTGCTGGGCACGGGCCTCCTCTACTTCGGGAGGGATCTACTGTGTCGCGCGTGCGTGCTGCTTAGGTTTCTATCGAACTAATATACATTCTATTCTGATAATATTACAAGTGATAGTTTGTATGAATGTATAGATGATTAGATGGATGGGTTTGAGGATGTTGCTGCATTGATGTGTGACGTGCTCTTTCATGCAAATTCTACTGAATTTACTTTAATGGCATTTTAAAATTGTTTAACTCATATATCAGAATAATTCATATAATCAGCATACAGTCACGCTAAAACCCCAGGAGCGAAACCCGACGCTGGCTAAATCATTTCATCATTAATCATGTGAATTTAACAGTGTAAACACATCTACCTAACTCTTCAAAGATTTAAAAGCATAAGAAAAAGATGTTACTCATAATTTGTTTTCATCTAGTATCTATTAGTTTTTTTTTTGTAGCGTCGCCTACGGTTACTGGTTCCTGGCGAGGCAAATGTGCCGGGGGTCGTTGACCCGGTGACGTCACGACTAACTGTGCAAGCCCTGCACGGCCTACCTTGATTATAGTACGGTGGCACAGTAAATACATAAACAGTATGGAAAATAGGTGCAAACCGTTACAACTGCATAGGCACACATTGTGCAAGCTCCGATAAGAACATCGCCCTGTAAATCAATGTTCGTGAATATTTATTTTATGTTTGTTATTTTACTAGCTGTTCGCTGTGACTTCGTATGCGTTGAATTTAGTATTATTACATAATCACAACCCTTATAAATTATACATATAAATCTTTTCCTTGAACTACTATGTCTATTAAAAAATTGCATAAAAATCCGTTGCGTAGTTTTGAAGATTTAAACGCACATAGGGACATACAAAAATAACCAGTTTGTTTTATAATAAGTTAAGTTTTACAACATATGTCTCTATCCAGCCCAATAACATCTCACTATTGGGCACTTGCTGCCTACACTATGGGAAGGTTTTTATCTGACCAGGCGTGTTGGCACAGGGAGTTATTTCGAGGTCTCCGTTTTTCACACACGATGAATCTGCTTATAATATCCCTTAGCTGGATTTTAAAACACCCTGGGGAGGAGTTGGAGTGATGTCACTTGTATTCTTAAACCGTCAGCACACGGACATCAGCATGACACATATTTCACCGAAATTACAATCTTAAGTTTTAATTATGCTATTTTTTTTTTAAATTGGGCATTGGTGTATATTTTAAAATCTTCTGAATTTCCATACTGCTTATTTATGAACTGTGGTTATAGTACGTTGGTTGGTAGTGTACAAGTACCAATAGTTAATGGTTCTGTCCATGGACGTGGTCATTTTTGTAATGAGCGCCATTGATTCGATATTTATTGGTTTTTTACTAGCTCTCTCTTGTCTTGTTAGCACATAGTTTGCATAGTGTTAGGTTTATATTTAGTAGATTTGTGTTTAATTATTTTGTATTTTAACATGATAGAAATAAATACCGTTGCACCACAAGGTTGAATTTATCACCCTACTCTAGTTGATCCAGTGGCTGCTACAGGAGCCACCTAACGAATAATCCCTAATCATTGGCATATATCTAAGTAAGACATCGCATACTAGATTAAATACTTTCCAGTTTTGTCGTATCGAAGGATATAAAGAGGTCGCTTGGAAAGTCAGAATTAGTCTCAAGTTCAATAGTGGACATATAAAGACGGTTGGAAGCTACATGCATTACACATAGTCCGACAAACTTGCAGTCCTGTTAGTATAATATTGTTTACGTCACTAATACCGCAATATTAAAAATAATACAATATCCAAAGAATGCATACGCCATTAAAATTCTAAAAACTAAAATTCTACTACATTATTTAGGCCACGTGATGCAAATAATGTTTTAGTACTTCAGTGGACATAATTAGTTGTGTTTTGTACACGCGATTCTTGTAAAATACGTTGATATTATCGTCACATATTGTCATGCAAACTGTGGGGATTAAATTATAGCAATTGAGCTTTATTGCAATAGTAATTTACTATATACATATTGCTTTTTTTAGCGTTGTAAAAAGAAATAACCCTTTCACAAATAAAATTAATAAAAATTGGTCAAGTGCGAGTCGGACTCGCGCACGAAGGGTTCCGTACCATTATCTATGCAACATAAGGCAACGTTATTAGTATCGAGCAAGAAACGGTAAAAAAATCATGTTTGTTGTATGGGAGGCCCCCTTAAATATTGATTTTATTTTATTTTTAGTATTTGTTGTTATAGCGGCAATAGAAATACATCACCTGTGAAAATTTCAACTCCCTAGCTATCACCGTTCTTGAGATACAGCCTGGTGACGGACGGACGGACGGACAGCGAAGTCTCAGTAATAGGGTCCCGTTTTTACCCTTTGGGTACAGAATCCTAAAAAGGAACCATATTTGCACCCTCGAACAAAATGTGCTCCAAACCAAAATGTGCATAAATTCAACGTAGTTTAATCTGTAATAAACTACTTATATTATGACGTTACTAACTTTTTGACTACGTTCCAGTTTTGTGTACTTTTATGCAACTTTCATTGTATGTATTTATATAACCCTGTTAAACATTTCTTTTTACGCTTCTTCTATTACAAAAAAATAGGACAAGTGCGAGTCGGACTCGCGCACGAAGGGTTCCGTACCATTATCTATGCAACATAAGGCACGTTATTAATAAATGAGCAAACAACACACACAATACTTAATTAATCACGTTTGTTGTATGAGAGCAAGAAACGGTAAAAAAATCATGTTTGTTGTATGGGAGCCCCCCTTAAATATTTGTTTTATTTTATTTTTAGTATTTGTTGTTATAGCGGCAATAGAAATACATCATCTGTGAAAATTTCAACTCTCTAGCTATCACCGTTCTTGAGATACAGCCTGGTGAAAGACGGACGGAGGGACGGACGGACGAACAGCGAAGTCTCAGTAATAGGGTCCCGTTTTTACCCTTTGGGTACGGAACCCTAAAAACAAATCTCATGCGTATAAAAATTACAATTAAAGTTTTTTAATGCTAACGAAGTTACTAAGACCAGGTATTAGAAAATAATTAATCGAGTTCATTAACAGATAAATTAATTCACACTTAATTCTGTTGCGTGATAACAAATCAATCAGTTAATAACTATTGTAATGACTTTATTACTTTTGTTGCAGGTAAATACAAGATATAATCACCGCTTAATCATTACGTGGTCACTGCTGTGATGTCAACATAATAGGTAAAGTGTTAAAATTTGAAAGACTCCTCCTAAAGTCGATCGAAGCATTAACTATTTATGTTTTGATAAAACAGCGCCTTGGAAATGAGCTCTTGGTTTTATATACCTAGATCACAATTTTAACATGCGTGTAGCAAATGATATCACAATAAATTCAAAACATTGGATACGATACAAATATGGAACCTTTACTTTGAGAGTTAATAAAAACCGGAATCAACTACTATTTTATACGTGGACATAATATTTCTAGTAACTCGGCTCAAATGACGTTCAAGACAGACCTACTCGTATTTAATCCAATAATAACATGTTTTAGTATAGTTGTGTACACACAAAACTAGGCCTACATTGAGTAAACAAGCCTGTCCCCATAATGTCACGAATAAAGCGAAATTGAACCGCGCCCTTGTTACAGTTTCATGTTATAAATAAAGTTACTATGGTACTTGTGCGCCTTTTTATATTTGGACCCTTATATAATTGGATAGGTTGGACGCAAGATGTCGTTTGGTTCCAAAATATGTGTCGAAATAGCCGATTTAATATAATTATTTTCGGCTTTTCGGCTGTATACGGCTATAAAACCAAGAATTATTGTCGAGCATGAATTAAGAAAAACTTATTTTTGTGTTATAATTTTTTGGCGCGCTAGGGAAATGTCATGAAAGTAATTTTTTCACTGCTGAATTGAAGACATTGAAGTTAGATAGTTAACATTTTAGTTATTCTTTTTAATGCCAGAGTATCTACAACTTTTTACGTGAGTACTTTATAAGTATACAAACACATTTTGGCTGCAATATATTGTTTAAAATTATAAACAATTTTCTCACAAAGCCAACGTCAAATATCCCCGAGGATAGCATTACGTGCCGCATCCATACATCGATCTTCATTGGTTTGAATCACGCCTTTTATTATGTCAACAAAATCTGTTAATGTATAAATTACGAACGTGATGCTATGTACGTATAAAAGAGATTATTTTACTTGAGTCATTATTAAAATAAATGGTGATCGTTTCAACCCTGAGTGTTAATTAGCAGAGGTGTGCGAGGAGTGTTTTAACCGAATTATATGACACACGCGCTCCCATCCGAGTGACACATGATTAAGTTAACACTTTTATGACATAATTCGGTTATGTTATTAACTTTCAACCTTGATATTTATTTTAACTTTAAGAGGGCACGATACCTAATTATGCTCCATACAAAAATATGGGTATCGTACTTCCCTTTTTTCTTCGCGAAAGTTAAACTGATTTTAATTGTTTCTACGCTATATTATAGATGAAGAGTACATTCGTAAAAGAGAAAAGATATATTCGTAAATTAAAAAAAAAAGTACCTCTATAAGAAAAGCTAATAAAACCGTGTCAAAAAGAGGACAAGGTTCGAGTGTCTAACAGTGCGGACGCAACGATTTTTCCCAGGATTTCGGTCATCTCACTGTTATTGCAAGCCATATAAAGGAATTTCGTCCTAAAACTTCCGACAGGACAGAACCCATGTCATAAAATTTGTTCCAATTACATGTTTTATTAAAAGGCTGTACCCCAACTTTACGACCTTCTAAACGCAAATAAATGCCTATTACTAAAATTTTGGGCTCGGGATTCCGTGTCGTCGTTAAATGTGGAATGGCTTGTTTCCAGCGAAACTGTTTTCAAATTTTCTATTTAGGGAGGTTTATTAAGGAAGTGCTATTGAAGAGAATTTTGTAGATAAGTCTTTGAGAGAGGGTTTAGATCTTTGAACTTTGACTTTACAAAACTTTCGTCCAAAGTTAGGTTAAAAGAATGACCTGTATTAAATATTTTACATACTATACTAAATAGTAAACATATTATAACCACGAATTTGTTAGCTTTTAAAGTATTAGACAGTTATAATAAAAACAAGAGCTCCTTCGTGTTGTAATTCCGTGAGTCATTGTTGCGTGCAGACACGATAAGACTTAAAAAGTTTGGTTCGTGGCGCGCCAGCAACAAAAGCTCCAATGATTTTGTGTAAATGTTTTTAAATCATAACTTTGGTTCACTCAAACGATGGGTGGGCTTTGCTCCTTTGGGAGCTTTTAAATGTGTTTTGGGATCCGAAAGGAGTCGGTGTCAAATAGGATCGCATTTGCTATTAAATTTGCCTTTTGCAAGGAATACTTATTTAGGAGTGTCAGATTTACAGTTTTCGGTATAGATTTTGGTGGAAAAAGGTTAAATATGACTATGAGATATGCCAAATATTCTGCTTATTAAACTTCAATAGTTCAGTAGTTCGTATTATCCGTGTGGTGACAGATACTCGTAAGAGAGAGATCTCCGCTGTTTTGTTTAGATTTGTTCATGTTTACCAAATTCTTATGGGTGCGACTGAAAACGCTCATATTCATATCTGTCTGATCTCGCACTGTTAGCCCCTTATTTGCCAACAGTCTCCCTCGCAAACAGCTGTGTGTCAACACTGTCTATCCCCTTTGTTGTTAGCGTGAATTATGTATTCGTGGCGACAGTCTGTCTGTGTGTATCGATTGAAGATTTCTGTTTATATTGTCGTTTTCTTACGTACTGTCATATCGGACGTGTGATGATGAAATAATAAGATTTGCTAAACCTATCACAACTGTGTTTCTGATTTTACTTTTTGTTTTTCTCTCTGTCGTTGCTTTGTTAAAGAAATCATTTTAAAAAGACAATCAATCATATGTATAAGTATAAAGCTTTGCTTTGTACCAGATGACGTTGCAAATATTAAATTTATTTCTTTAGTACGATTTACCGAATAATTTATAATCGGAAGAATCCATTTACCGTTAGTCACTTCCGAGAAACATTTAGTTTTATATTCTCGCACATTATATTGTGATTACAGTAATCGTTGACATTAAGCGAATTATGAATAGAAAGAGGAAGAACATAACGTATTAAATTAAGCCATGTAAGTAAAGGCATGCCGACACAGGAAGGGACTGTCGGCTCTGTTTTAGGGTTTTCGGCATCCGGCTTTGAGGTGAAACCTTAATTTGTTTGCTTTGCAGGAATTACATCGGATTTGGTATAGTATTTTGCCCACGTACGCAAGGTGGTTAGATTTAATATTTGGGACTCATTATCTTTTTTGTTTTTTTTTTAATATTTTTTTTGTACTACTAATGTGGCGAACAACCATTCAGCCTGTCTGATGTTAAGCGTTCACCACAGCCTATAGACGTCTGTAACACTAATCAACCCTATTGAGAACCCTATGCTATAGTCCAATAGGAAAAATATGTTTAATTCTTCACGATCTAAATCTCAGATCTTATTTCCGTAGAAAATACTGTGTATAAATTATTTGATTAAGTGATAATACTCGTCTGATATTTAGACTCGATTGCTACAAACAAAGTTAACGCCCCATGGGAGACAAAGTAATAATCAGCTCGTCTGGCGCCGTCTGTCTTTGTCTGAAATCGTAAAGTCTGCACAAATTCATAAGTTATTTTATGTGTTATAATAAAACTTATACGTTGATCTGATACTGAATTTATCCATTTCCAAATATTTGCCCTTTGAGATGTTTATGGCTCCTTTTTGAATCATGGTCGCTCGCTATTTGAAATACTTTATTTACGCTAAAAGAAATAGTTAAGTGAAAATGGTCTGCGTAAAAGACCAAGCTCAAATACACTTGTTATAGAAAATAGCGGCCGAATTGTGGGGAGATTCATGGGCTGAGAAAAATGTGGTAGAGAGTAACAAAATCTCATTTGAATTTCAATACAGCATTGATTCTAATAGGATCAGTCAATTTAAATCCCAGAATATCATGCTGTTACTCGAGTCACGATAGAAATAGTTCGGTAGTATTTTTATAGTAATATTGAGTTACGAGTGCGAGCGGTTGGCTATGTAATTCACTTGTGCAATATACAAAAATATATGACTAAATAAATCTTATAATTTATTAGTTATTTAAAAATGTTATAAGCGTAGATGAGTCACGACTCATGTATGCATGTGAAGGACTATATTATCCGTGTGGCAACTGGTTAAGAATACGAGGAATCAGGTCCTACAATCTGGTAAATTTTAAGGGAAGGAACCAGGACATTTTCACGAGATTGTAATATGAAAATTGAGGCTAAAAACAATTTGTAAAACTTGTCAAGACAATGCTAAGAAAGACGGGGGCTTCCACATTCAGTTTACTATATTTACGATAGCGTTCGTCATACTAATTATGTTATATATTGAAATTTTGATACATACCTAAGCACATTCACCTTGTAATTAGTTTAAGCAGATTTATTGCTTTCTTTAAATGCCTAATAAGCGATCAAATTGATCGTCGATTTGCCAGTTCAATCTCTAGAACAACCAACATTTGCTTAAAATCTAATTTATTCACATAAGGTCCACGTCGTAGGCGAGATGCCCTTCAGCCAGGATTGACACGAGGCGCCGGGATGGCGTCACCTTGCCTCCACTTGGCTCTTTCATTGGACAATTTATTAGATTTATCCCGTTTGTCTCAACGCAAGATTGAATTAGCTCAGCAATGTGGACTGTGTCCTGTTAAGAGGATACCAAAATTCTTCGTGGATTTTTTACGTACGAAGTTTTCATTGTTTCTTTAGATTGAATGGCTAGAGCTGTAATTTTTAAGTATATGTTTTTTCAATATATAATCTAGGATCGCATAAACTCAGAAACGCGATTGAAAAAAGTTTTCTCGATAGAAAATCTTAGCGAAACAACCTCTCTCATTTTTTATTTTTTTCAATCTTCGGTCTATTATCGCGTATTAACTAATGAAATAACTTTAAAAACATAAGTAACTATTATATATAGAAACACGTAAATCAGAATTATAATATATTTAGTAGATTTTGAGTAACCAAAAAAAATAGCCCTAATTCTTCATTTTCTATACCTACTAGCTGTGTTAATATGTACATGTCGACGATAATATTGATGTAGGTCCTTAAGTCAATGGATTCTTTACTTTGTCGAAATTTTATTTACAAAAAAATATCATCTTACATCTTCAAGGTTACCTTATATTATACCTTCAGCTTTTGTGTTTCAACTGCGAACGTTGCCGAATTTTAGCTTCAATTATTAAACTTATTATAAAACAGTCGTTATTTGTGTATGTATCTCCCTGTGTAAGTTTAAATATATAAGACTACGCAACAGATTTTGATGCCCTATTTTCAATTAATACGCGTGGTTTAAAAGGATGTTTTTTTTATTTTGAAACTATATGCGTACGAAGGCTTTATTTAATGGTTTGGCTTTGACTGTTGTTATGTTCCTCTGTTGATGTTTTATTTTATGTAACCCATTTGTTATTTTTAGCATTTATTAATGTTAAGTCTTTGTATTAATGTTAAGTAATTTCTCTGCATCTGTGTCAATACAATCTACGTATTTGGGACAGTGGGTCTGTCTGTAGTAGTGTTACATCTGTTTTGTAAGGTGAACGCCCTAGTTTATACAACAATCATATCTTTATTTTGTAGTTGGTATGAGGCTCGTCGCTTTATTATTGATCTCGTTTTTAAGTGGAGTCTTTTTTAAATTACGTTTCTGGAAAAGATACTTGCTTTGGTGGCATTAAACATTCTAAGTAATACGACAGTCTTGGATCCCCTAAATATTTTTACGATACGCTTAAAACCCCAAAATATTTTTTTTTAATTATTGCATTGTCATCGGTCCTTAACACGTGTGCACAATTTCAGATCAATCCGACTACTATGTGTTAAAACCACTTTCAAAGAAATCCATTAAATAGATTATTACATTGATAGATACCTACGGAACTTGTATAAGCGTGTTAAAAAGTAAGATCAATTACTATTGTCACATTTGTCACGTACCGCACAATAGACTTCCCATTTAGATTTGAGCAATTTAGGAAATACAATCTAATTTAATGTCTACAAATGTTTGTGTCATGACGGTTTGTCCGTGAGCTGTTCCTTCCCTGTAAAAGCCAGCTGAAGGTTATTCTACACAGATAACATACTCTCTAAGAGACGGTAACCTCAAAAGTAAACCCTACGGCAGCACTCTTGGTCAGCGCGGCATAGTAGACCATAATCTCTCCCAAATTGGAGGACGCCCGGGCCCAATAGTGGAACGTTAATGGGCCGAAGAGAGACTTTATGGTCGCTGGTTCTGTACCGATTCAATTGTGTTTGCGAATTTTCTTTGGTAATTGGTAGACGCTAGTTTAAATTCATTAGCATTCATTATAACAAGTAATCCTAACTCGAAGAGTCAAATTAGAAATAAGTTATAATCAAATTAGAAATAAGTTATAATTAGTTTCTGTGTCAGGCTTTGTAAGAAGTTCATCTCAACATTATATTAGCTTGGTAATAATTGTATTTAGTGCAGTCTTGACGTCGTGCGTTTCCATTTTCAGTTAATTACTTTTGAACTGTACTGTACTGGTTGTGTCGCTCGCTAATGATATTCAGACGCTCTTGATAGCTCTCTACTCAGTGTTATTAGGGTATAGTCACCATCTTCATCAAACAAACGCCTCTTCAATTAAAAGGGGTGTTTAGCAAAGTTGGTGTTATATCTATTATAGAATAGCTTCTGTCCGCGGCTTCGTATACATTAGCATCCGAATCAAATTTGAAATGGAACCTAGAATCAAAACTAAAATTAACTAAATTAATACTAAAAGTCGATATTGTAATCAATAGCAAAACTAACTAACTCGACACTTAAATCTATATAACTATAGCATGCATAAGATTATTTTTATTGGCAAGGTAGTCGACAACCGTTACCAAAAATTCAAACGCTTAGATATATCCAAAACCTGCATAGCTGAAACCACTGAAAAGCTGACACAGATAAAGACAAAATAGTATTACAAAGTTTCATGACACTGAACTATGGGAAAAGCCGCCCCTAAGTGACAACGGAATTTGAAGGGCAATACGGAAGAGGGTTTATTTAAATGCAGAAACTCAAAACGAATTTAAAACTAAATAGTTGTTGGGCGTACAAGTTTTTAAACTTGATTTCAGACTATATCTATATGTATAACACCTACTCAAAAATCAGAAAAGCTTCCAGAAACTGTCCAACAAATTTTGGAGTTCATTTTAATTATCCTGTATATACTGAGTTCAGAGATCATTAAAACTTTTAATTAGGAAACTATTACTAGCAGTAGAATACGCACAAAAAATAGTCAATACAAAACTTTCTCTATAAGAACTATTGACGTTGTACTCGTAAAAACTTGTGAATTGGTATACAAACAAGTTGTATAGACCTCTCTGGGCGAATTCTCAATGTATTATACCCACGCTAATTGGCCCTAGAGTGCGGAGTTCAGTGCTTGACTCTACAACTTTTAACTATGCTTTAGTTTCTATGGAATTATGAAACTCTTATTATATGCTTTTAGTAAAAACTTTCTTCTGATTGAAAGATATAACCACCTCCTACGGGCGTTGTTAGGCGGAAATTAGTGTCGCACCAAAAATAGTAAATCTGTGGTGGATCACAGAATGCCAGAGGTTTTAGTTTCTGTAGATAATTTGTAGAGACGTGTAGACACGTGTGCTTATGAAGTAGCTATAATAATTACGTCATTGTCGTGTTTTATCCTTAGGGTTAGCACGTGTTATCTTTTTCTTATTTTGCCGAATTATAACTTTTAAGTACAATCCTAATCAAGTATCAGCCCTTATATTAGTACGTGTGATCGCATCAACACCATGTATATTATACAATGGTTCATTGTTTTAACTACTCAGTGGCGCCATTTGACGCTTGATGACTATAAATACGGTACATTGCTTATTTATGGTTGTAGCGAAATAACCATACTAATAAACATTTGAACTAATGAATAAATAAATTATTTAGACATTTATTGTATGTTCTAAGTTCCATATTAATGCTTTAGTATAACCAGTTAGTGTTCTGAGTGGAAGCCAACTACCTTTTGGTACGAACCCTAAAAATTACTACGAGGTTCCTCAAATTTAGTATATTTTTTACAGCCATTTTAGATATTTTCAGTATTGTAAATGATTTCCAGCGTGTATGGCAACCCTAGCGGTTTTTATTAACTTTATGTTAGCTAAGGTCGTTTATTTTTATATACATACAACGTCCGATTTATTTGTATAGGAAGTATTAATATGTTGACCCGAACGATTGACTTCGCACACTGACTAATGCGCGACTTTTCCAGTACAATTTTTGTCTTGATTTTCAAATAATTAATAATGCCATATTCAATCATTAACTTCGCTAAAATTATGCCAAGGCTTAATCAATCCCATTCCACCAACATTCTATAACTAAGCTGTCATGAAAATCCTTACAACAAAATAACAAACAATATTTTGATGAAAGTCATCAATTGATTCATCCATAGATAGCAATAGTACTATTAATAAACTAGTGAATCAAACTGTACATAATGTGCTACAAATATAGTTTATAATATATCGTTATATCGCAATAAATTTGGAAATGTAAACATATCGATACGATTCCGAGAACAAATTTTATATAATCGAGTGCGAGTTGAGTCATGTTGGCATCTTGCCAATATGCCTATATTATACCTAATTGTCTAACGAGATAACCATAAAGGGATGATAAAGCCTTCTTTTGTAGCCGTCAGTTATCAGTTTTAAATTAAGAGGATTAGGATTGTTGTAATAACATCTCACCAGGATAAGAAAAAATCCCTATTTGTAAAAATGAAAATAAAATACTTAAATAAAAAATAAAACACCATACCTAAGAAGATGTAACCCAAAAGGGCTTTTGAATGCCGAAAATATGTCTTGTTTTAGATGGCAGAAAAATGTCTAAAAGCATATAGATATGTAATACCTAAAAATTAAAAATTAATTGCTTTATTAGAACCCAAAATGTTGAGATCTAGTGTCTAATGAACCAGATTGATTGTAATCAGAAAATCTTTGTATCGAAATTCAATAGTAACATTTTATAGTAGCTGAACTTTATTCCAAGAGATTGATGCTAAACAAGCCAAAATGACCAAAACTTTTTGCTTATTATGGCTCTAGATAGAATGTCAGTAGTATCCATAAACATGTTATTATTATATTATGCACAAGACATGCAGGATGTTTTGAATATATTTTATGTTATTTTCAAAAACCACAATAATGTGTATGTGTGTGTCGCATAAGATGCTCGCGGTTTATGATTTCACAGCTTTGGTATTCTCCTTCATCTGTGTTTTGATGTGTAAGTGCTGTTTTATGGACTACCATATTTTATTGCACAAAAAGACAACTTGTGCGAATATTACTTTGATTTTGAATGCTCATTGGACTTATTCAAAGTTTAATTCTCTATTTATAGTTACTTAAGAGTAACTATGTCAAATTTTACAGTTTCGGCGACACTTGGACTTCGCTGCCATTTTTTAATGTTAAGTATTTGTTGTTGTATTTTAGCATTCATCGACGAACTCTCCAAGAATATCACTTTTCGCCCATTTCTTTAGTGTACAAGTACTATATAGTATTATTTTTCTGTCATTAGACAGCAAAATCTGGCTTAAAACGATCTTTAGTTTCCAATGAATTTATCTACTTTTGCTGTTGAGAATATGTCACATCTAACTGTCAGAATAGCAGCACATAGATATAACAATGGTTAAGTGTAACACAAACGTCTTATTGTCCAAATTGTGCCACCCACACATTGCCTTGTGTGTTACTAAGCGTTCAATTGTAATAATTGGGACGTCGCGCAGATGACAGCACTTCCTGCCGACATAACATACACCTACGGTGTTAATGTTGTGTACTATCTTCCTTAGTTTTATAGTTTTCTATTGCCTAATGCGAATTGGTGACGAATTTAGAATGCCCACCAAGTTCCTATTTTCCTTTCATGAAGACTCAACTTAGAGAAAATCTAAGCCCAAAATTGAGAAGGGACTTGATCAATAAGAATCTGCTAAAAAAGTTGTTTAAAGCAATAAAACATTTCAAACGGTTATGAGTCAATCGCCCATTAACTCTGAGGTCGTCTGATTGACTCTCAATATGCTCATTCAATTACTTTCAACACACATGAATCAACATTATAGGATACTTATATCTCAAAACAGCTGACTGCCTATCATTTTACATTTGAATCTTCCATTCAGCTAAAGATATTAGTCATAACATTTGTTATTTTTTTACTTTTTCAGAGTGTGAAAGTCTCTCGGCAAGATGCCGGAGAGCGTGGCAGCCAAGGATGATGGGAAGAAGGCGGCGTCTCCGAGACGTCGGCCCACCGGCAATACAGTCCATGTCAAAGTGGAGCTGCTCGATGGCTCTACCATGGAGCTGGACGTTGATGTGAGTATTGCACTTCTGATTGTGTAAGATCACAGACACAAAAACACAAAAAGTAAAGGTCTGTCGTCCTTGTCTCTGTAGTTTGTGTTCAGATTTGGCCCCTATCCTCCAATACTGATCTCGCATAACAGACTATAATCAGTTCTTTCCTCTACATCGAGTGAGATTTGCGATACCACAATCTGGTAACCGGATAAATTCTCATGTCAACAATAAAAGAATATCTTCTAATTTTTGAATTTAGTTTTTGCGCTACGTTAACATTTCTTACCACACCGATTAATTGAAGTTTTGGTATCGACTTTTCTTGAATTTGGAGTAGTCTTCTAAACATTAACACGAGACCATTTTACGATATTCCAGAGAAAGATCCGAGGTCAGGAGCTATTAGGCAAGGTGTGTGACAACTTGAATCTGGTGGAGAAAGATTACTTCGGTCTACTGTACGACGACCGGGGCGATCCTCGTGTCTGGATAGATTTGGAGAAGCGTGTGTCTAAGTTGCTGAAGCGTAAGTGTATGTACAAGAACTTTAATTATTTTGTTCACAATCATAATGGTCGTCTTGGGATTGTGGCATGTATAAACTCATTTATTGTAATGTTATTCATTATGCTTGCTAATAAGTTGTGGTGCATTCGTATATAAGTGCTTTTGGCCCTAATATGCCGCGGTAACCATTGGCATTGGGTTGAGTTTTGTGGTTTCCGACTCTCACAATTGATGTCAAGTACTCATAATGACACCTAGTTGGCTTTAATTATTGAAGAGAGGATGGGGTTGTAACACGTCTATTCTTTATCCTCCACCACATAGTTAATATTTGCTATAAGTAAATGTAAATGAGCAAAAAGTTTGTCCTTATTTTCTCCATCGCGTATTCGATGTTAATATTCTCATTAATAATAATATTAATAATAATATTCTCATTAGTAATAAGCACATTTCATTTAAGTAAATATCCATTTAATATAATGCTTTTAATTATTATACCATTTAACTATTACGCATTTTTGTAGTTTGTGCTAAGATTAGTTATACTTAGGTATCACTGTGTTTGGGACGTTCAAAGAAAATTTCTTTCTAGTTTTAACTGAGGCCTAGTAACAGCTATTTCAATGAAGTATCTGAAGTTTATTATATCGCATGATTGATTGATTGTATGAAGCATCTAGTTGCGATGTTGTTCTTTAACCTGCTTGTATTCGTGAAACTAATGCTAATTTAAAAAAAAACAGTTATTGACACGTGTCTTCAGTTACACCCGACTATCGGACCAAATATTAATTGTTCTGTTATGTGTTTATTTTATCTTTATTTATTACAAATCAATAAGCTTGCATCATAAAATTGTGTTTGCTTCATCGTTTGTTTATATTATAAGATTCCTAATATTGTATGTTGTTTTATAGACGAGCCATGGCAGCTGAGGTTCTCAGTGAAGTTTTATCCACCAGAGCCAGCCACACTACAAGAAGAACTCACCAGATATCAACTTGTACTGGCCGTGAGAAAGGATCTACTTGAAGGTAACTAAATATCTTTAGTTATAATACAAAGTCGTAATTTTTGTATGTATTTCCGTATGTGAGCTTATATCTTCTTCTAAAACTACGTAGCGGATTTTGATACGGTTTTTTTAAGATGGTAAGGTTGATGCTGATGTGGAAAGAAGGGTGTTAGCGAGAAATAAGCTCAATGGTGCCTTGCATGCTATTGTGGCTAACCAAGCGATTACTGAAAAGGCTCGAATGGCGATCCACAATGGCGTGTTGTTACCTACGCTTATGTATGGAAGCGAATGTTGGGTGTGGCAGGAGAAGCACAAAAGTAGAATAAATGCTGTAGAGATGCGCTCTTTGAGAAGTATGTGTGGTGTGACTTTGAAAGACAGATTAAGAAATGAAGTTATAAGAGAACGTTGCGGTCTGAAAGTGGATGTATTGACTAAGGTGGAGAAAAGTATGCTTAGGTGGTTTGGTCATGTGGAGAGGATGGATGAGATACGCTTAACGAAAGGCATATACACGGCGAAAGTAAGTGGAAATGCTGGGAGAGGACGGCCGAGAAAAATATACTCCGATGTCATCGCCGGGATACTCCAAAAGGGGCAAGTGCGTAGCACTTACAACCGTCGGGCATGTATGACCAGATGTATGAGTGTGGATGAAGCCAAGGAAGTGTGCTTCGATCGTGGCAGATGGCGCTCTATAGTCTCTGCCTACCCCCATGGGAAAAGGCCTGATGTTATGATGATGATGATGATGATGATAATAGGTAGAGTCGTTCCAGAGGATGGCTTTTTTGTATAATTTGTTACGGGTTTTATATCTTCTGAATTCTACGCGTGTGAAGTTGCGGAACGGCTAGCTATACTAATATATGTCGGAGTAACATAATTGAGAATGTAATTGCTATGATTTACTATCAGTCTACAAATTGTAGAAACTATCTTTTAGATGATCATACATAGACGGGCTTCGTGGTCTAGTGGTTCGTATAACGGACTGCCGATCATGAGGTCGCGGGTTCGATTCCCGCCTCGGACAATCATTTGTGTGATGTTTATAAATGTCATCCTGATGTTTGTTCTGCGTCTGGGTGTTTCTATGTATTATAAGTATGTATTTACAAAAAAAAAAAAGTAGTATATGTATTCTATCCGTATTCTGGTACCCATAACACAAGCATATAAGCTTAGCTTGGGACCAGAGGACGCTGTGTGAAATGCCCGTGAATATTTATTATTATTATTTATTATTATTTTATTATTATCAATCTGACATTCTCTTTCACTCATAAAAGGGATCCACAGCAGGTCTCCAACCAAAACTCCCTATAACCTGCCCCTTTACCACCAAGATAATGATGTTCACACAAAACGTCACCTCTCAATCGTCACTTTACACTTTCTTTCAAATACACACTTTATAATTATACACTCGCGGTTATACACACGTGGTTACAGTATAAACTCTTTATCACTACTGTGAGTGAGCAACTAGTCGGGCAGTGATTCGCCCTGTCTAACGTCTCAAACGATACTGATCGTTAGCTCTGTGGCTGTCTCGTATTTAAACTCACTGCAAAGTGGGGACGTGGTGGGGTAATCACGTGTTACGACTTGTCTACAATTCTTTACGTTAACAAATTATACGTTCACACGCACACCTGCCTATTCTTATTGTCGCTCCGTCATATATAGTTTTATCTAACTCATCGTTTTATAAACTCATTAATTCAAATAAAAACACTTTTTTACGGATTTCAATGCGTTTAATTTGTTTTATTTATATTAATGTTGAGCTACATTTAAAATGTCTAAATCCGTAAGCAAGGGGTTAATTTTGTAAGTAAAAATGAATAAAAAAGTGTAAATCAAATTATAATGGAAAAAGTTATTACCTTAAGGAAACCTCCCATAAACTCGGAAAACCTGTCCGTTGCTCTCCCAAATGAGCTATCATGGTGGCATAATTTGATTTATTTATTAATATGGCTGCACGTATTTACATAAAATTTTACATTGCTCCCAGGTCGTCTCCCATGCTCGGCTGTAACCCACGCACTCCTCGCTAGCTACCTTCTCCAATCAGAGCTTGGCGATTATGAAGACAAGGAAGTGGGAGCTGGTCTCTGCAAACAGTTGAAATTAGTCCCAGCATCAGCGTGTACACCCGAATTGGAGGAGAAAGTTGTGGAACTGCATAAGACACATAAGTTAGTAGCATTTGTATAAAAATTGCTCGTGTGGTGATAGATTAAGAATACAAAGACCTATCACCAGCCTATTTTCTTCCTAGGGTTCTGTAAGGGATATTGCAGAGATAACATCCTCTGTGTGGGACAGAAAACTCGAAAAAAAATTATTAGATGCCAATACACCTGGTCAGCGTTGTCCACTAAACCATAATCCCTTCTAAAGTGTATGAGACCAGTGCTCAACAGTCGGACGTCAATGGGCTGGAGACAAAATTACTAGACTAGACCCCATAATTGCACTAAGAATGACCTTAGTGCAACTTTAATTTTTTACCTTCCTTTAGGTACTTATTTTCGCTTATGCCTAATTTCAACTTTTACCATGGAATGTGAAATTATTGCTTTATCTGGTTATATTATTGTGACGTAATACTCTCTGCCTATTCTCATGGGAAAAAGGTGTGACGGTATGATGATAATGATGATGGTGTGACGTAATTTATGGAATATCCCTACAAACTTTAAATTCGCTGTAATGTTATTTCATTTAATCCTTAGAGGTCAAACGCCAGCAGAAGCCGAGCTGAATTACCTGGAGAATGCCAAGAAATTGGCAATGTACGGTGTGGACCTGCATCCTGCCAAGGACTCGGAGAATGTTGACATCACCCTAGGGGTGTGCTCATCTGGACTGCTCGTGCATAGGGAGAAGTCAGTATTATCTTATTATAAAACAATGTTGTTATTATTGTTGTATGTATGTATTTCCCCGTATTAGGAATAACTCAAAAACTTTCAAATGCTCGGAACACTCATTTGTGTGATTTTTCTAATAGTCATACAAATGTTTGTACTGCATCTGGGTGTACCTATGTATTATAAGTATGTATTTACAAAAAAAAAGTAGTAAATGTATTCTATCCGTATTCTGGTACCCATAACACAAACATATAAGCTTAGCTTGGGACCAGAGGATGTTGTGTGAAATGTCCGTGAATATTTACAAAAGAAAAACAGTTTATGTATTTTTATATCCGTATTTTGATACTCATAACACAAGCGTATAAACTTAGCTTGTAATCAGAACGCGTTGTGTGTCGTGTCCGTAAATATTTACCTTTTTTCTATGATTTTTATCTATGATTATTCTAATTTATATGTTTGTATTGTTCCCAGACTCCGCATAAACAGGTTCGCGTGGCCAAAGATATTGAAGATCAGTTATAAACGACACAACTTCTATGTGAAACTACGACCCGGTGAATTTGAACAGTTCGAGTCCACCGTGGGATTCAAACTGGCTAACCATCGCGCCGCCAAGAAACTGTGGAAGACATGCGTCGAACATCATACATTCTTTAGGTGAGTTTGATTTGTATGGTACTGTGTACTGTAACTGTGCGACTTTCGCGAATTTTTAGAATTTCCAAGCGTTTTTCTTAGTTTTAGAACTAAGTAGATTATTAGTTTTGATTCTAGGTTCCGTTTCAATTTTGATTCGTAAACTCTCCTCTCCTCAGGCTATTTACGCCCTACTTTTGGGTACGAGCCTCCTCCACTTTAGGTGGGATTATCATGGTCTACTGTGCCGCGCTGACCAGGCGTTTTGGCACAGGGTTTATTTTCGAGTTTTCCGTCTTTCACAAAGGATGTTATCTATGTGCAATATCCCTTAGCGGACTTTTACAGCACCCTTGGGAGGAGATGGGGTGGTGACACTTGTATTCTTAATCCGTCACCACACGGAGATACGTAAACTAATACGTGTGAAACCGTGGGCACACACCAGTAACTATTTATTGAATCCAATATATATATCGGAGAAAAGGTATCGTAAACATCACCTGTTGTTACAGCCAGAGCAGTCATCCATCTAAACACATTGTAATACTGAATAAACTAACTACGATAACTACAACATTCTATGTACTACGATGAGATTGATCCGTGGCTTACGACACGTGTAGCTGGTTTGGAAGGATCCTTTTATGAATATTCAACGGGTCACCATTCATTCTCATCTAATAAACGAATTACTCACCATTAACACCATTTGAGGACCCACTTCACAATCTTGGAACCTAACTTAAAACTAAAGATCCCTAAGTAAACTATTTTAATCAAGTCTCCTACGACACGGCCATTCTGCGAATACACACGTCCCCGTGTGTAAATCTGCAATAGAGCTAGGTTTTTCCGCTCGGCTAATTCTGACCCAATATAAAGACGCAAAATAAAGAAATCCACAACTAACTTTTTATCTCCATTCGTCGGTCAGTTATAACAATTCCCACAATAATTCAACATTCACACTCAGTCAGTTACAATAATTCCGCATTATCGTTACTGTGCACTTTTTATCACAAATACACACTCAGCAATTACACTTTGGAGGATATTCTAATTGTTTAAGTTATAGAACTGGGCAGCGTAACGACCCGTATAATACTGACTGCTCTAGTTGTCAGGTTCTTCGCATTTTTGCTAACGAACTTTAAGTTGTAGTGGGTTCGTATCGACTTATCGAGCCAATACAATTGTAGCATTCAATAGATGGTTTCTAATCATCAAATCCACTACACATTAAACTTGTGTTTTCATAAAGACAACCGCTCGGCTGTAATTTGATAACTAATTATTTAGGATTTAGCTAATTAATCGTAAATTACTCAGAAAATGATTTTTAGCTACGTTAGTAAAAGCATTAGAATTTTTTTTTTTTTTTTTGTTTGTTTTTCTTTCTTTTCTTTCCTTTGTTTCTCTTTGTCCTTATTGTCACACGGCCATTCTGCAAAGGCACGCGTCCTCGTGTGTTCCCTATCTACTTGAAACTAATAGAAGGGTTTCCGTTTGGCCTATCCTGCTGATCTAGACGGATTCAACAGTAAAGGAATGATTTTCTAATTTAGTTTAAATGCTAATGATTAAACTATCAGTGAATAAAAAGTTGAATTTAGAATTTTCGTACTGGCATACGAATAAACACTGTTACTTTACCTCCTACTTGTAGCTCAAGTAGAAGTTAAGCCTACATAACTCTTTTAGCTGTTGCTACTAAACACCTAAATCGTGAATAGTAACCGTTGGTGCATAGTATCGTAACGTGGTATATTTATGAGTATAGCGTCTTAAGGATAGAAAGGATTAAGGATTTAGGAAGGATAAAGGGTTTGGGAAGGATAGGTAAGGGAAAGGTCGACGTTGCCGCGTAGGCAAGGGCCCTAGGAATAAAAGGATAGGTTGATGCTGTGCCATAGGCGGTCCTGTTCGCCGTCGTACACAGGGGACCATTATTCTTTCAGGATAGGATAATTATAGTGGCTTATATTGGTCGGCTCCACACGCCAATATAGCATCTTTTATTTATTGATTTATTTTCATTTTTTTTTTTTGGCTTATTGGTCGGCTCCACACGCCAATAGCATCTTTTATTTTTGGCTTACTGTAACGCTCCACGCGCCAACAGCTCTTTTAATAATAATAATTAGTTTACTCGTGGATACACCACGGTAAACTGCTTTGTTAATACTATAAATAGTTCACTGAACGTCTCTGTACACCAAAAACGCTCGCAAATTAAAATTTAAGAGGTAGATAATTTGTTACGATATGTAGATCTGCTATAGTCAATCCACTACAACAGATTCTTGTTCAAGTAAATAAGGTCAAAAGTTATGCTCGTGAATACTCAGAGGTGATCTCCTGTCACCTCGATAATTTGTAATAAGGGTCGTATGCGCGAATAAACGGAAAGTAATAAAGTTAAAAACAAACGGTAGACTTCATTTACAATGAGAACCACGCGAAACAGTTGCAGATTGCTAGTGATGATTTTTTTTTTCAGCCTGCATAGACCAATAATATTAGTCGCATACATTTAAATCAAAATACAACTGAAGTATTGTATGGGCATTAAAGGCATTTTGGAATTAAATATTTGTAATAAGATGAACATGCTATACTGGACATCTCTATGAAAATTTTAGAAACATGTTATAGGTAAAGCACAATAAAACGTGTGGTTAATGTTATTAATAGTTCACAAGACGTCTCTGCGTTATCAAAATCATATTTGTAAGTAGATGTTTTAAACAGAATATTTCACGAACTGACTGAGTAAGCCACAATAAAGCGTGTGATTAATATTATTACTGCCTCACTAGACGTCTCACACGTCAGTAAGTTAAAGATTTCGAAAACTCATTATACACCACAAAAAGTGATGTTAATAATTATTAATGGTTACTAGACGTCTCCATACGTCAATAGCACCGTCAGGTTCGAATTTATAGCTAGATATTTTAAGAAAGGACGAATTTAACCGCATATTATAGGTACACTACAATAAGTTGCGTTGGCAATATTATTAACGACTTACAGGACGTCTGCATACGTCAATAGCACAGTCGAGATCATAATGGTAAATAGATTTTTCGAAACAGTATTTTTGAGACGACTGGCACGTATATAGATTTCCTAAACTTTTTTTTCGCTGTCTAAGGATTTAAAATTTTAAACGAATATTTCGTCAAACTCTTTTTATCACAACTCTATCTTCTACATGTAACTACATGTTGGTCTAATCTTGAGTATTTAGTCAACCATGATTTAGATTTTCTCACTACCTCTCATCTAGGTGAAAGTTTCTTGCGATATTATTTGCCAGTCACAAATAACAAAGTTTAATAACGCGTTAGAATATGTAATAACACATTATTACACGGCGGAGATTAAATCTTTATTTTTCTTTATAACTTTTTTCACGAACACTTTGAAACGAAGTGTTGAATGTTGATAAAGCCACACTATATTACTGTTCGCAATCAATTAAAACGATTTCACAATTATTTATTGATTGATACACGAGATAAATTAAGCAAATGAACACTGTAGATTTATAAAATTACTAATAAATCATTGTCATTTAATTTTTGTTACGTAGTTACAGTGTAATTAACTAATTACCTGTGACTTGTTATTATCAGTCTTTGCTTGTTAATATAATTTAAGTAATTTTTATCCAAAAAGAAACTTTTCGAAAACTTTAAATTTTTACTAGAACGCTGGTTACGGTTAATTTTACTGTTCTAGTTTTTTTTTCAAAACAAAATCGAATAACGACTATTCGATCCCACTTCTGATATCGGAGAAAATCACCGTAGACATCACCTGTAACTATTGCCAGAGCAGTCATCCATCTAAACACATTGTAATACTGAATAAACTAACTACGATAACTACAACATTCTATGTACTACGATGAGATTGATCCGTGGCTTACGACACGTGTAGCTGGTTTGGAAGGATCCTTTTATGAATATTCAACGGGTCACCATTCATTCTCATCTAATAAACGAATTACTCACCATTAACACCATTTGAGGACCCACTTCACAATCTTGGAACCTAACTTAAAACTAAAGATCCCTAAGTAAACTATTTTAATCAAGTCTCCTACGACATATAATATAATATTTATTCGTTAGACTGATGTCCCCCGAGCCGGCCGCCAAGAGTACATTATTCCCGCGACTTGGCTCACGGTTCCGTTACTCCGGACGTACTCACTACGAATCAAGAGCCGCCCCGCCACAGAGGGCGCCACCACATTTCGCAAGAACATTATCCAATAGGAAGCTGTCTTCACGCTCTATGGACGGTAAGTTATTGTTATGTAGAACTACGGTTGTTTTCAATAACATTCTCCTGCCCTTATCCCATTATTTGGGGTCGGCGCGACATGTCTTTTTCATCCATAGTCTTCTATCAGACGTTATAACAACAGAAGTATTACAACACACGTCATACCAATCAGCACGGGCACCGGCCTCCTCCACTTTGGGGAGGATTTGTGGTCTACTGTGCCGCGCTGACCGGGTGTGCTGGCACATGGTTTGGTTTCGAGATTCCGTCTCTTACAAACGTTATTTGCTTATATTGTTCCTTAGCTTAGGCTTTTACAGCACCCTGGGAAAGAAATGGGGTGGTGACACTTGTATTCTTAATGCGTCACCAGTGTCACCACATGGACTTTAGGTACAGAACCCTAAAAACTCATTTTTGCATTAGTCATACAATAATGAAATGTCTCTAACAAAATATAGTACCTACGAGTATGTACACAGTAATGACATTGAATGACACGCGCTAACATCGGTAGCTTGACCGATAAACTATAATTAGATGTTACGTAGATAGTTCATGTGTACACACACACAACATATACAAATGATTACGTGTTGACGAATTGAGATGGTTCTCGAACTTTTTGCTTGTACCTCCATTTAGTTAGACTATTTGAATTCCATCGTCATGTTGATGATGATGGAATTCACAGAAGAGGGTCAAAAAATATCCATTCTCGGAATTCCATAAAGTTAAAACTATTTTATTTTTAGCCTAAAGGTTTTCACTTATGCACACCTCCTTATAACTGTTACATATACACAACTTTGAGAAACACTGACTCAATGCATTTGGTTGTGTCATTTTTATTTTGGTCGTTGAATTATATTGTTGTCACATCATTCTTATTTCATTTATGACGACTATTTAGCGTGAATAGGATATAAGTGTTCTGAGAATATGAATGAAACTTCAATGTTTATTATAAGATCTAGACATCATGAGATATTCAGTGACTGTGTGCACTGATGCCAGCCAGAATAAATGTATAAATAATATAGTTTGGTTAAAATGATGCAACTAAAGTCAGTTTTTTATTTCGAATGGGCAAGATAAACATGCTCTTTTAAAACGCCAGAGGCTAGGTGTCTGTTCCAAACGCGAATCCTATAGTTTTCATTGTTTCTTTTTAGGGTTTCGTACAAACCCTTATAGGATCACTCCGGCGGCTGTCTGTCCGTTTGTCAAACTTTTTTTACTCAGCAACGGCTGAAGGTATCAACTTGAAACTCATACCAAATGTAGATCTACGCGGTCCCTTACTACAAAAAATATAATCAACCTAATTTTTCTAAGCAATAAGAAAATATTTAAAAAAAATAATAATATAATAATAAATAATAAATAAATATTCATAGACATTTTACACAACGTCCTCTGGTCCCAAGCTAAGCTTATTATGCTTGTGTTATGGGTACCAGAATACGGACATAATACATAAACTACTTTTCTTTTGTAAATACATACTTATAATACATAGTAAACACCCAGACGCAGTACAAACATTTGTATGACAATTAAAAACATCACACAAATGATTGTCCTGACCGGGAATCGAACCCGAGACCTGATGATCAGCAGTCCGTTATATAAACCACTCCACCACGAGGCCCGTCAAATGAGGAGCTCAGTAGCGCCATTTGACTAATTTTCGCCGCAATTCAGGAATCAAAATTCAGGGCCTACTACCGTTACTCTAGAGACTTGAAATTTGGCTCAGAGTTAGACTAGATACTGGTGATATTGGGAAAAATCCGAAAACTTTGAATTTCTTATCACATTACGCGTAAACATTATTTTTCCAAAGGTCAAACTTTTCCAGGATCAGCACATGAAATTTGTAAAAGCGCCATCTAACACGTAACAAGCACAACATTGCGCACAACGACGCTCATTTTCCACTTTTGTATACTAAAATTTTGTTATACATAGGATTTTGGAACTAAAAAAAAATTTTAATGAATTAATTGTTTTTATTGAGATAGAAAATACATTTACATAGTATGGGATTTCATATTCGAAGAATTACATTTTTTCGTCTGTAATGTGACGTCACTTCAAGTAAAGTCAAAATATATATTTCGTATGTAGATGGCGCTAATTGATTTAAATTCTCGCTATTAAAATGTTCATTCTGTAATTAGTAGGGAATTCTACTGCATTATTTAGTTTTTGGGCACTTACCTACGTATTAGAACTTCACAAATAAAGGATTTTATTTTGTGAGCTGGCAATGACAGGAACCTCAGCGTGCGAGTCTAACTCGTACTTGACCGGTTTTTATTAAATTAAATTCGTGTTTTACAACGAAAAAGGGGTGTGAGGATGAAGCAGATATACGAGGGGAGGTCCAAAAGTTCGTGGAATGGAGGGGATGGAGTGGGGATAGGGGCGCTCGCTTAGTGTCATACTGATTGGGGACTCATAATTAGTATATAAATGGAGTTTCAGCCCTATTGCGTCATTCGTTTACGAACACTCGCCTGCTAAACACGTCAATCCGGAAGAAAACTGAAACTATGAAGAAAATTGAACACCGTGCGGTCATTAAATTCCTTACCAAGCAAGGAAAGAACGCTCAGACCATTTTGAATGAAATGGAAACTGTTTACGGGGAACAGTGCCCTAGTAAATCAATGATTTACAAGTGGCATGGTCTTTTTAAACATGGTCGGGAGTCGATTGAAGACGACCCCCGCTCAGGAAGGCCAGTTGAGGCCACCACATCAGACATCGTCGAAAAAGTGGAAAAAATTGTACTGGAGGACACCCGTTTGAAGAAAAAACAGTTATCTGCATTAGTTGGAGTATCAGATACCACCATTTTGCGAATCCTACATGACCACCTGGGTATGACAAAAGTCAGTGCAAGATGGGTACCGAGAATGCTCACGCCGCTTCAAAAACAGCAGCGCGTCGAAGCGTCAAAACATTTTTTGGAGTTGTGTGGCGACGATCCTGGACCGATTTTGGAGCGAATTGTTACCGGCGATGAAACATGGGTTCATCACTTTGAGCCTGAGTCCAAACAAGAGTCCATGCAATGGCATAAAAAGGGGACACCACCGCCAAAGAAATTCAAAGTGTCGGAGTCGGCTGGAAAGTTGATGGCTACTGTTTTTTGGGATTGTGAGGGGATAATACTGATTGATTATAAAGAAAAGGGCAGGACCATAACCGGAGAATACTACGCAACAATACTAGAAAAATTAAAGGATGCCATCAAAGAAAAACGTCGGGGAAAATTGTGGCGTGTTGCTCTTGCAAGACAACGCGCCGGTTCACAAGAGCAAAGTTGCAATGGCTGCTCTACACACGCATGGCTTCGAATCACTAGTCCACCCACCCTACAGTCCAGATCTGGCCCCAAGTGATTTTTATTTGTTCCCCAATTTAAAAAAAGACTTAAGGGGAAGGAAATTTTCCGACGACAATGAGGTAAAGGAGGCAATTTTGGCTCATTTTGAGGGAAAAGATAAAAAATATTTTTACGATGGTTTAGAAAAACTAATTCATAGATCTAATAAATGTATTCAGCTTAAGGGTGATTATATTGAAAAGGAAAAATAAATTTACTGTTTCATTTTTACTAAAACCCTTTCATTCCACGAACTTTTGGACCTCCCCTCGTATAAACATAGACACATTTAAAGTTAGCTATTGCCCGCAACTTCGTATGCGTGGAATTTTGAAAACAAACCTTAAATAACTATACACAAAGGCCATCCTCTTTAACCACTCTATCTACTAAAAAATTGGTCAAGTGTGAGTCGGACTCGCGCACGAAGGGTTCCGTACCATTATCTATGCAACATAAGGCAAAGTTGTTAGTATCGAGCAAGAAACGGTAAAAAATCATGTTTGTTGTATGGGAGCCCCCCTTACTTATTTATTTTATTTTATTTTTAGTATTTGTTGTTATAGCGGCAATAGAAATACATCATCTGTGAAAATTTCAACTGTCTAGCTATCACCGTTCTTGAGATACAGCCTGGTGACAGACCCTATTACTGAGACTTCGATGTCCGTCCGTCCGGGACGGACATCGAAGTCTCAGTAATAGGGTTTTATTTTTCGTCCCTCCTCCGCTTCCTCTGACAAACGTCGGAGACTTTATTTATTTTTATTTATTAGTAATCGTTTGATATTTTACATATTTACATTTTGAGGTAATTTAAAAGTAGTAATAGGGTTACGTTTTTACCCTTTGGGTACGGAACCCTAAAACGCATTATAATCCGATTCATAGATTTCAAGACATTAGCTCACATAGGGACATACATACAAAGATAACCACTTTGTTTTATAATAAGTAGTGACCAACCGAAAATTGTATTAAAATAAGTTTGCAAGGTTTGTTTACAGACCGACACTGGAATAAAATAAAATGACATTAAAACCTGCAATAACAAGTTTTTACCAAGCTAAAATAAATTAATTTGGTGTATCAATGAATCTCACGGAAGTAAATACAATTGACAATTAGTGTCTGGTACATATACAAGAGTTAGCCGCATTGAATGATGTCGCTGACCTTGACTATGAGTTGTGTTGTCATAGGTAGTTGACTCATTAGATATTGTTGTCATCTTGGCTGATGCATCGGATAGATTTGTGCTCTATATCAATAGGTTGTTGGAATGGATAAAATAAGGAATGAATATATTAGAGGAAGTCTGAAAGTGATACCAGTGATTGAAAAATTGAATATGAAGCGGCTTTCCTGGTATGGGCACGTAATGAGACGAGAAGAAAGTAATGTCGTTAGGAGACTTCTGCAATTAAATGTGGAAGAAAAATGTCTAGAGGAAGACCTAAGAAAATATGGATGGACTGTGTGAACGAGGACATGAAAGAAAAAAGAGTTAACACAGATATCACGGCTGATAGAAGACTATGGAAAAAAGACATGTTTCGCCGACCACAAATAACGGGATAAGGGCAGGAGAATGATGTTCAACAGATTGTTGGAAATATCATCATACCTTCACGCCTTTGTCTGAGACAGCCACTAGCCAGAGCTATAGAGCGCTGGTGGCTATGATATAAATACACTTCCTTGGCTTCATTTACACTCGTGCATCTGGTCTCTGGTTGAAAACATCTTTTCCATAATAGGCTCCTGGGTATATTAACACGCTGATCAGGCGTTTTGGCTATAATTTAAATGATGCTTTTAAGCTAAACTTTAACAGTGCAAGGAGACTACTTTCGCAAAACTACAGAGTTTATTTTTAGATTTGCCAATTTTAAAACTATAAATCTTCGTTCTTTTAGGAGCAAACTGTGGACTACTTAGTCAACATTTCGTAGATTTAGTTTCCATTTAAATCCGATTCACTAAATTTTTGAAGGATCAGTATTTTTTATGCTATGTCTCTCTGATTAACCCTATGTAAACTAAAAAACACAATTTTAAAAGTTCACATACCGCAGTTTATTATAGCGGAAGTTCAACATATCCAAATGTTGGCCAATGTTGTTTTAAGACGAACATTGGCCCCCATAACGAGTGTTTTTGTTGATGCTGTTAATGCTGCATCAAAAATTAGGACGCAATGATTCACCTGCCATTCATCTTGTATATAGGTTAATACTTTGTAATGAAATCGATCGATGATAGTACAAGGGATAGTTTTACGACTTTAAGTAATTTTGGTAAGAATTTCTAGCTTTGGTTACGAGATTGTACATACACATTGTAATTTTCTTTCGCAAAAATATATCCGTCTTTTATATAAACCTTTCCTTCCCAACCTATTAAGGGCCTACATCAATATTATCGTATATCATCGCCGACACGTACATATTATCACAGCCAGTAGGCACAGAAAATGAAGAATTAGGGATACTTTTCCTATTTACTCAAAATCTACTAAATATATTTTAATTCCGATTTACGTGTTTCTATATATAATAGTTACTTATGTTTTTAAAGTTATTTCATTAGTTAATACGCGATAATTGACCGACAAATGAAAAAAATAAAAAATGAGAGAGGTTGTTTCGCTAAGATCTTTTCTATCGTTTTCTATCGAGAAAACTTATTTCAATCGCGTTTCCGAGTTTATGCGATCCTAGATCATATATTGAAAAAACATATACCTACGTAAAAATTAGAGCTCTAGCCATTCAATCTAAAGAAACAATGAAAACTTCGTACGTAGAAAAATGCACGAAGCTATTTTGGTATCCTCTTAACGTCCCACTGTTGAGCACTTGCCTTCTCAGCATTGGGAGGGATGTGAACTACTGCGCTGCTCTGACCACGCCAGTTTAGCATAGGGATTAGTTTCGAGATTTCCGTCTCTTACAGTTGAAATTTCATGTTCCTGAGATATTAATTATATGTACTTACTTGAATTTACACCCCAACACATGGTAGAATAAATCCAGATGCTGAAGTGTGTAAATACTACGAATGCCAGTAAGTCTATAGATAAATTATGTGTTGCCAATAATAACGTTAAGCTCTCGTAAAAGCGTTTCACACATGGTTACTGGCCAATACGTAAATAATAAATAACTATGATCTACAATACAGCATGGATTAAGTATTTTATATTATTATAGAAACTAGTAGTATATCAGTCAAGTAGTAGTTGATATACTACTAATACTAATTTTGATTCCACTATTAGGTGTTCTTCAGGGTACTATTTTGGGACTTCTATTAATTGCAAATACCTTCTGAATTAACTTAAGTAAAATAATCATGTTTAAAATGTGAACTGTCTATTTAATTCAATTGAATAAAATAGCCATTTTATATATGTGTGGGAACCTGTTTTATTTATGCGTTATTTTTATGTAACTGAAATAGTTGGTACCGATAAATAAGGCAAAATATTTAAAGACACACTGTATGATAGCTAAATATTCTGTGTAACGGGCGATAATATCTTGAGTGATGCGTTTTGGAATAAAGCCAAATGAATTAAAGAAACATACCCTACATCTATGATAACATAGGGTTTTGTGTTTATTTTAATGTGAGTACCAGATCAAGTATTTAATATAATATCTTACCACACTTGTATTATTAATACGAAATAAAACAAATTACGTACTTGTTATAAAGACTAAAACACGCATAGATAGATAACCAAACTAAATTTATAATTACAAAGACTCCCAATCTGCAACAGGATTGTTTAAATTATTGTAGTGTTCTAGAAAAGGGCAAAATATTATCGTTTAATTAAATTTCCAACGTCACCTTTTCCTTATTATTTCTTAATGATGTATTTAAATACTGAGTGTATCTATGTTGTTCAATGGGCTGATTCGCCGGTTGTCAATACTGTAATTTTTGCGCATCTCCTAATTGTCAAACATTAGAAAATGGTTTGATAGCATTAGCATAATTAGTTGTTCTCTAAATGGACATAGTCATACCAAAAAAACTATTTGACTATGAATTAGTACATATTATAAGTCTGATGTTTCATTCGTCAATAGATTCGTCCATTTGCTCATAGTATGAAGTAGTCTGTATTAATATATTGAAGCGCGCGCACGTATAAACATACGCGTTTCTATTCCCGGTGAGAGGTTCCCATTACGTTTAGCGATATGGTGTTCGGGGATTGCTGGAGCGGGCATTGTGCCTCACGTGGGTATCTCAGTGTTTATAATGGGCATTGGTTTTGTGAAGTGTTGGTGTGAAATTAACGTGGATTTGTGTGTTATCTGGATGTTTTGGTCACTGGTTTTGATCACCAATTAATTGTTTTTAAAAGATAGCTACAGTTTTTGTTGAAGGCAAGAGAATGATAAGGTTTTCTTAGGCAAAGAACTGTTAAACTATATTACTATATTTTAGTAAAATTCTGGGAAAGTTCTTAGCTTGTATTGGAATGAAACCACGGCGAATTTTATTTAAATTGGTGGCTCTCTGGCTTATGATCATAGCGTAAATATTTGGGGTCAAAAATACAGTATAAGAAAAATAAATTCTAACATGGGCTGTAATTTTAACAAAGCTTAAGGTTAACTCCGGCATTTTCGTAGTTTCACAGTTTTCAATAAACACTTTAGAGAAACTCAATTCCTATACATATTAATGCCAATTTTGTTTCTGGTCGGTGTTTTATTGATGTAAAAGGTTATTAAAAGGTGCGGTAACAGCACTATTCTCTAAAGAACCTCTATGAACGCTGCGCCATTCAATCATTTCACAACATTGTGATCTATTTAATGCACCGTCTGCATTAATATTACACCATATCAATGGTACACATTACAGTATATTTAGATCGAGTATGAATGAATGTAATTTGGTGATTGAAGATTGGTAACCAAATTTGTTGTCAAAATTGCGTTGCCGACATCCAAAATAAATACCAGTGACTCTTCTAACTGGATATTTTTCCTATGATCTTCGTGTCTTAATATGAACTGACACATATTATTTTTCTCCATAACCATTAATTAAAAAAAAATATGTATATTAAAAGAATAATACTTGGTCAAATATTTCGGCTACTGTTTCTTGGGATCATGATCTTACCGCGGTTCAGGGGGATATCGGCATATCAATAGTATATTTTAAACAACTTTTCGTATAAAAAGTTCGCCTTAACTTAAGCTTCTAAAACATTTTGATACAGACCTTAGATCAAAATATCTCGAGAGCCCTGTAACAAAATGTCTTGATGAAGATAAGAAAGCCATCCTATTAATCCATTATCCACTTTTTCTTTCTCAAAATGAACATTGAAATAACTTAAAGATAAAAATATAGACCAGTATGTCCGTATACACAGGTGTGATGCGTGTCGTCAGCTACCAAAATTAGGTATGATACTAGTGTCTGCCAGTCTAGCATGCAGTTCTGAATACTTGATAATTACATGATTATGTTTATATACAAACTATGTACAACTTGGCTGCTAACCATACAAAATTTTTGTTGGCCAGTGTATTTAAATTTTGATTGTTAAGACTTGCTAAACGTTAGCTGTTGTCCGCAATTTCTTCGGGTGGAATTTGAAAACCAAATCTTAACAATTGTACATACAAATCTTCCTCTTGATCCTCTCTATCCGTTAAAAAGAACTTGATTAAAATTCGTTAAGTAGTTTTAAAAATTTTAGTCCACGTAGGGAGGTGTAGATATTTTGCTTTATATTTGTTTTATATTAAGTAAAGATATCATGCCCTTAACCCATGGGGGTAGGCAGAAACTATTGAGCGACATTAGTAACGATCTAAACATACTGCCTTATACCATTTATCCGTGTGGTGACGGATTGAGAATACAATTGTCACCACCTGATTTCTTCCCCTGGGTGATGTAAGAGCCAGCTGAGAGATGTTATAAGCAATTAGCATTAACTGAGAGAGACGGCGAACTCGAAACTCAACCCCGTCTAACATGTCTGGTCAGCACGATATAGTACACTAATAATCCCTCCCGAGGTTAAGGAGGCCTGTGCCCAACAGTGGGTAGTTAATGGGCTGAGAAGCGAAAGAAATCATACTGCCTTGAATTCGCTTGTGTTTAAGGACATAAAATACATAGGAGTAAATGGGATGATAGTATATGTAATCTGAATCGGTCATCACACGTATAATGTAATTTTAATTAATGAACATATTAAATAGTCATTGTTAATGGTCTATTATGTGTTGTGGTAATGAAGTCATGTCTCATGATGTAATTGATGACTTCAATGTAATGTGCTATAATACAATGTAAAGTTTTCAATGTTAATAAGGAAATATTGTATGAAAATGTTGGCATTTCTAGTGAAAACTGCTCATTTATGTTTTCACTTTAGGTTTTGTTTCCTGATCATCTCAAAATTTACAGCACAGATATATCTTTATTATCTAATATATAAAATTTCCATGTCACAATGTTAGTTACCGTACTCCTCTGAAACGGCTTTACCGATTTTTACCAAATTTTATATGCGTATTCAGTAGGTCTGAGAATCGGACAACATCTATTTTTCTAACCATTTTTTTTTTAGTATGGCAAAACTACGTTTGCCGGGTCAGCTAGTCTTTCTTTCTAATATATAAAATTTCCATGTCACAATGTTAGTTACCGTACTCCTCCGAAACGGCTTTACCGATTTTTACCAAATTTTATACGCGTATTCAGTAGGTCTGAGAATCGGCTACTATCTATTTTTGAAACACCTCCCCCCCCTCCCTGACATTTGTATGGCAAAACAACGTTTGCCGGGTCAGCTAGTTTATTATAAAACAAAGTCGATATTTATGTATGTGAGCTTATATTTTCAAAACTACGCAGCGGATTTTGATGCGATTTTTTTTATAATAATAAATAGAGTGGTTCAAGAGGGTGGCTTTTTATATAATTTTTTAAGGTTTGGATTTTTATTTCTACGCTTACGTAGTTGCGGGTGACAGTTAGTTTATAAATAAAAGTGATTTCTTTCACTACATTCCGATGACCAGGCGTATTTTTATAGGAGTAGTTGCGTATTTTGTAGTAATATGCTTGAGTTTTTCTATAACTAATTCTGACAAGAACCCTAGGACGAAATGGGGCACTGATATGTGTATTAATCTGTTACTACTAGGTAAATTTGACTAGCATTATTTGACATAGAGTAAGGTCATGTAAACGTAGAGAAATAGTTTTCCGCTAATACAAACCATCTTTTGCAGCTAATATTTAGGCTTCAGACTTTAAATAAGTCACTTTACGATAGGATATCTTATTGTATTAATTTGATTATATATTTGTGAAACCACACAACGTATGCTGATCCTAAATTAAACTATATTTCTATAATCGTTTGCTCTTTAAATTCCAGCGTTAGCTGCCGGTGACAAAGATGATACGATGCCACCAGATTCGGCCAAACGTCACACGATGCCGCCACAACCAGCACCGAGACCCACCATTAAAGATAAGGTGAATATTTTGTTAAACTACCCGCTATTATCATAGATATCTTCTTATATATAAAATTCACTTGTCACAGTGTTAGTTACCGTACTCCTCCGAAACGGCTTGACCGATTTTTATGAAATTTTACATGCGTATTCAGTAGGTCTGAGAATCGGCCAACATCTATTTTTCAAAACTTTTTTTTTTGTATTGCAAAACAACGTTTGCCGGGTCAGCTAGTGTCCTTATATAAATAGAAATCATTTATTCAGGAAGACCATGCATCTACTGAAAAGGACAGACGTAAGAAACTCGACAGAGTTAAATAAAATCGGCAAAATTCGCTCATATACAATGATTTTCATAAAATTGCTGTTGTATCATGTAACCAAAAATTTTCTAGAATTCTTTTATAGTGCTATAGTTTACTAATAAAAGTACCAGCATGCAAAAGAAAATATAAAAATAGTTTCTTAATCCTCATCTATAGTATAAAGAACTAGCATGATGTTTTTCATGTCCCTAGCTACCTGCTCCCTTCAGTTTCAGCTGTGCGGTAATATGTTTATTTAGATTACCTCTAAATGAACTTGTAATTTTTTTTTAAATTTTAGGCGAAGTATTATCTGATAGAATTGATTCTGAAAATATGTATATTCGAGTATGTACCGACATTTATTATTTTTGTATGATCAATGATTTTTCTGAAACTAAATGCAGCAACATAGTTCCTGCACAAGTTTACCAAACCTTCCACTACCATTTTTCTCAATGTGAGTTAAACATCGCATCGATGTTTTTGTACAACGCCATTTAACTTACATTGAGAAAAACTGTAGTTGAAGATATGGTAAACATGTGCAGGAATCGTGATAGATCAGTTGGGAGAGCAATTGAACGGTATTCTGGAGTCGTAAGTTCAAGTCCCGCTCCTGGTGATCATTCTTTCCATTATAATTTAATTTATTAAGTAAAAGCATAGCAAGTCAATTGCAAAAATTAATAAATTAATACTAAATGCTAATTTAGCACATGAAGTACTACCTATATTAAGTATAATAGTGCAAATGAATATTAGGGTTGCCATATATTATTATTATTGATAGATGTTGAATGTATGGTTTCTGAGATCTTTACGTTTAGGCCATTCATATTGGATCTGAAGATATATATAATTTTCTTTGGTCATTGGTTGGGGTTACTTAAATATTTATATGTATATAGTTTAAATACATAGATCACCATAATATATTTTTGTTAACGTTAAACTCACCAACGTTTGAGAAGGACGCGGTTTGTGGAGAATAGAATAATACATTATCATTGGTCGTAACAAAATCACACACCGAATTCTCATACAAACATATGCTCGTTAGCGTATATGTTACGAAATATTTTAGTGATGACTTGTGTTTTATGACTTCGTACGCGTGAAATTTAAAAATCTTAACAAACAGAAGCTTACTATACCGTTCAATAGAGGGCGGTGTACAGTTTTTTAAACCGGGCTATAGTTTCATTACACACGTTAAAATTTTTAATTTGTCGTCATCACGTTTTCACAATTATAAATTAGTGAGGATATCAATAAAACTACATTATGAGGGTACTGTACTCCTCATTTAGGTATTTGCCTTAGGTATTGCTATCCCTATTTCGGTTTTCTTTAGATAAAGTTGTAGCGTCTATCACACAAATTTGGTAAAGTTTTACCACAAAAGAAAGTGATAGAAGCATAGATATACTCTTTATCTATAATATAATGTAAAAACTATTAAAATCGGTTTAACTTTCGAGAAGAAAAAACGGAAGTACGATACCCATACTTTTGTATGGAGCATAATTTGATATCGTGCCGTCTTAAGTGGAATCTAAAGTGTTTTTGTGATGTAGTCGGTTATGTCTCAGTTGGCAACTTTACCTTACAACCCTAGTGCAGCATAACCTTTAGTCATAAAGAAAAGATTTAAAATTGTTGGCATGGAGAGTATACAAGATACATTTGTTTATCGTTAACATAAAAATGTACATTTTGTATACATTGCGGTATTTATACACACCGCACTTCTTAGTATTTAGCATTGTTTACGTTTTATTATAATTATTTGATGATTTCACTATTATAAGTATTAATAGAGAACTAAGTATTTATTTTTAATTATGTATGGAGGTGACAGAATGAAAGAATACAAGTGTCACTACCCCTTTTCATTCCCAGGTTACTGTAAGAGCCAACTAAAGGATATTGTGCACGGTAAATATTTTCATCTGTAAGAGATGGAAAACTAAAAATGTTTTAAATCAGACCACGCGGTTCTTGAGATTAACGCGTTAAAACAAACAAACTCTTCAGCTTTATGATATTAGTTTAAATGAAATAAATACGTATTTCAAGTAAAGTATTAATTTTTGGTTCAAGTGTTTAGCATCATAAAATTACTTATGGCCTTATTCATAATGATTTATCGGAGGTTTAAAAGGAGATTTTATCGGAGAGATTATAAACGTTTTAGCGTAAAAAGATTATTATGAAATACGTTTTGACAATTTTTCGCGAACCTATTTTAGCGAACTTTTAAACCTCCGATAAGTCATTATGAATAGGACCATTCGTCTATATAGTGTTATGTAAAATTAGATGAATAACACCAGTAGTGGGCATGATGGCGCACAATACTAATTATTATTACATTTTACTAATTTGTAAATTATAAATCATGACATTACTACTGTATGTAACAAACTCATGTTTTATTGCGAATAATGTTGCCACATTTTTAACATACTTTTTCTAGTTTGGTATGTATCTATCAATGTATAATCTATGTAACGGAATCTTTGAAAGTGATTTTCACTCACAGTAGTCAGATGGATTCGAAATTTTGCATACACATTATGTACCGATGACAATGTAGTAATTGAAAAAAATATTCAGGAATTTCAAGCGTGTTCTGTAGTTTTAGAACTAAATTAAATTACTGTACTGCGTTATAAAGTACTGTAAAGTAATTTATGAAGTTAAAACGTCTCTTTCTATTTTATACATATCACTGATAAGTACCTATGAGTTACTTATCATAACAAGGACGTTAAGGAGATGAACCAGGAAGGCCGCTGTATTGTACCTCACCTCACAATTGGAGCGATGAGTCTACTAGTTATTTCGGACTTGAATTATGTTTTATTACCAACAATATTTATACTAAAAGCATTAAGGTTCCTCTTTTACAAGTTTAAAAAGATATTATTATGATTAGAAATGTTAACACTGAATGTGGCACCATTAATCGTCTCATCATCATATTAACTATTCGCACGCTGCGGGACAGCTGCGTCGTGTGTCAGGCACCACCAGCGCTAGCTCCGCATCATCACTCGAAGGAGAATATTCAGCCTCCGAGAGACACGACAAGGTGCGAATATGACGCAGGAACACATTAATTAAAACTATTAATAATACTGGTAAAGCAATAATAGGTACACATTAGACAATACCATGATAAAAAGCCATATGTTTATAATTCCAGAACTCGAGGTTTCTATAGTTTTCGTAACTTGGTCCTTCGAGCCGGATAATAAATAATTCTGCTCGAAGGAGCAAGTCACACAACTCTTAAAATTTTAATTTTGTGTTAATCTAAAAAATAATGTGTTACTTTATTTTAAATATACATGAAAAAAACCTAGATTAAACAGACACGTTAAAAAACATAAGCTTAAGTAGAACTAAATATGTCAGGGTTCTATTTAATGATAACCTATTATTGTTATACCTCCAATATTTTACTGCAAGTATTTTTTCATTAGTAGATTTTTATGCACCGCTTGTTTTGTTTTTATATAAAGCCTTTTTTCGTTATTAAACGTCGTAAGCCAAAAATATATATTTTGTAAAATGGTTTTGTAAGTAGTGTAGTTTATGTAGAATATACTTTAGTTTTAATTAACACTGTTTTTGTTCATTTGCAGACAGGTCTTTTCGCCAGTTGATTAAATGACTATAGTTTAGCACTTTCATGACATTTTATCTGGAAAATAAACCCATTCATTTTGAATTAGTTATTTATTTATATTGTTTAATATTAATAAGATCCATGTAATTATATTTTCTATTTGCAAAATACCATAATATCTAGGCACAATTTTAGAGGTGATAAATTGTATTTTTGTATGTATTTCCAGAAACCTCCTCCAGGTGCTGTGAAAGTGATGCCAACAGCACCTCCCGACAAGAAAGAGGAAGTTAAGGTCGTTGAACAAAAGAAACCTGCTGAAAATGGTAAGCTCTTAATAATTATATTTATTTGTTAAATTGGTGTAATTATTTATAGTAATTGACATCTTTGCTAATTTACAAGCAACCTGCCCCGACTTGGTGACGTTTTCGTTAAGAGCTCCCAATATAATGATATATTTTGTGATTTGAAAGTCGATGATAGTATGTATTTTTAAAAAACAAAATTTTGTCGGCTCTAGAGTCCGCTCTTAAAAACTCTTACAGCACCTTAAAACGGGAACGATATACTTATATATATATATATAGCCATATATTTTGACGAGCTTCGTGGACAAGTGGTTCGGTTCACGAGGTTGCAGGGTTCGATTCCTGCACGTGACAATCATTTGTGTGATATTTGTAATTGTCATACAGATGTTTGTACTACGTCTTGATGTGTCTATGTATCATAAGTATGTATTTACAAAAGAAAAGTAGTTTATGTAGTATATCCGTGTCTGGTAAACATAACACAAGCATAGAAATATAGCTTACTTTGAGACGAGAGCACGTTGTGGGAACTGTCTGTTACCTATTATTAAAAAAAAATTGGTCTACACTTGGACGGTAGGTATAATTTTGTTTAAAATTTATAATTCACTGTTTCATTAATCTTATCATTCACTTAACAGGTACAGATAATACCAGTGACCCCGGTATCACGAACAACGTTGACACTACACCCAAGAGATCAAAAGTGAGTAATTTCAAACAATTATACATAAAAACATGCAATTTCTTTAAACATACAAGAATGGTAGATGCCTTTTATTTAATTTTACTTCAAATAGTAGACGTTAGTGTACAATACAATATCTCAATGTAAATATTATTCGTTAGAAAACAAAATAGCATGCAGTTTATAGTTAAATTTATTAAGATTATTGTGTTTAACAAGCGTATTGTCACGAAACATTTGTAGATTAAAAGAGGATGAGATTTTGTATGATATCTTTTTTACTGTAAGTTCCAAATACGATCTAAGTTGTGGATCAATACGCTTGATAAATATAGTTGAATTTCTGCAAGCACGTTTGTCATTTTATGTTAATTTTATTGTTTTGTTTCTCCTTCCCAATTCCCAAAAGACCGGAGGATTCGGATTGTTCGGCAGTAGAAAAGAAAAATCACCGAAAGATGACAAGTCGCCTAAAGAAAAATCTCCCAAGACAAAAGACAAAAAGTCTAAGGAAGCTAAAGCAAAACCTGTGGCCGTGCTCGAGACCTCAAATGATAGTTCTAAACTCGATAGTTCGTTGGAAAAAAGTCCATCTAAAGATGATGATAAACCATCCTTCACTAAACCATATGAATATAATGACACAGAGAAAAGTCCATCACGAACCAAACCTTTCATTCAAGGAGCTTTCAGTTACGAAAAAGAACCCATTTCTGAAGAAAAACAAAGAGGACTTGACGATAGTCAAAGTCCAACTACAAGAAAAGCTGGTCTTGCTTTTAATTATGCACCTGGTGAAGATAAAAAGGTTGCTGAAAGCGCAGAAAAGCGTAAAACTCCTGAAGATCCTAGTAAGCTTAAAACACCAGGCATTGACTACGTACAGTCCGCGGCCCTAAAAGAACAGGCTAAAAATATGATAGACCCTACCTTGGCCCTACTTGATTCAGAGAGAGCGCATCACGAAGCTCCGATTGTTCCAGCGGTTGCAGTGCCAGTTGCTGCAGCAAAATCGGACAATGAAATACAAGTAGTAATAATAACAGGTCGATATAACGCCAAGAGTAAGAAGCTTGATGACGCAAATGGTACTGTTCTCGTTACCAAAGGTGTGCTTAATAAAGCCAATGGAAAAATACAAACAGATAAAGAGCTTATTAACACCAAGTCAGGACAAGTTAACTATACCGATCCAGCTTCTGGCAAACAAGAAGTCAAAAATGGGCATGTAGATAAAATTGGTCATATTTTATTCTCAACTGGCGTCATCGATCCCAAAACAGGTAAAATTGATCCAACATTGGCTCAACTGTACTGTTTCGTACAAAAGTCAGATGATAAAGTGGGAGCTAAAGCTGGAAGAGAAGTTGATTTGGTGGTTATTACCAGCAAATACGATGGCAAAAACAAAAAACTTGATGTTTCGCACGGTCATGTCGACGTTTCTAGAGCAGTGGTTGAACCAAGTGGAACTGTTGCTTCTAATTATGGTATAATAGACCCAAGAACGGGCAAAATCGATTATGTTGATCCTAAGACCGGTAAACAAGAACCCAAGCAAGCATACGTTGATCAGAAAACAGGTAATATTCTGGTCACAACTGGAGTATTAGATCCTAAATCTGGTAAAGTTGACTCTTCACTTGGTCAACAGTTCAGTATTGTTGAAAAGGATGCTACAAAAGCTAATAGACAAGTCAGATTAATAGTGGTGACCAGCAAGTACGATCTAAAATCGAAAAAATTGGAACCGACATTTGCTCATGTCGATTCTGTTAAAGGCGTTCTTAGTGGCACCGATGGTAAAATATACACCGAGTACGGAATTATTGATCCACGAACTGGAGAAATACAGGTTACAGATTCTAAAACAGGAAAGCAGGAAACTAAACAAGCTAGTGTTGACCCTAAGACTGGCAATATTTTATTATTATCCGGCGTTGTCGATCCGAGGACAGGGGAATTGGATACATCTTTAGGTCAACAATACAGTATTGTTGATAAGCCTACAGATACATTCGCATCTCTGTCTGGAAAAGAAGTTGAAGTTGTAGCAATAACAGCTAAATATGATTCCAAGAATAAGAAACTAGATAATCCTAATGGGTTTGTTGAAACTTCTCATGGAATTATTAGCGACAAGGATGGCAAAGTGCATTCTAACTTCGGTGTACTAGATCCGAATACTGGTAAAATATACTTCACAGATCCTAAGACTGGAAAACGCGATTCTAAGCAAGCCAATGTGGACCCCAGAACTGGCAGTTTTATACTTACTTCTGGTGTTATTGATCCTAAGACTGGCAAGACTGATTCATCGCTCGCTCAGCAATTGACTGTTGTGGACAAAGACGCGCCTAAAGGTATTCCCGAAAGGCTCGTAAATTTAGTGGTTGTTACATCTAAATACGATCCGAAGAACAAAAAACTAGATATTACGAATGCACATGTTGATAGTTTCCCTGGCAAGTATAATAATGATGACAAAGTTTATACAGATTATGGTATTATCGATCCATCGAGTGGAGAAATTACTATCACTGACCCCGTTACAGGCAAACAAGAGGTTAAGAAATCTGCCATTGACGCTAAAACAGGCAATTTACTTCTCACTTCTGGTGTTATTGATCATCAAACTGGCAAATTGGATCCTTCCCTTGGGCAACAAATTACAGTTGTTGATAAAACTAAAGACAAGTTTGCGTCTGTGCCTGGCAAAGAAGTTCAGATAGTAGTTATTACCAGCAAATATGACAATAAATATAGGAGGTTAGATAGTCCTAATGGGCACATAGAAACTTCTCGTGGTATAATCTCAGCTGATGGAAAAGTACATACTAATTTTGGAACTATCGAACCCAAAACCGGTAAGATTGATTATGTTGATCCTAAGACAGGAAAACAAGAAATTAAGCAATCAGTTGCAGATCCTAAAACTGGACATCTGCTCATTTCTAGTGGAGTTGTTGATCCCAAAACAGGCAAGACAGATTCTTCATTAGCTCAACAAATTGCTATTATTGATAAAACCGGTAAAAGACCTGAGAAATGGGTCAATCTTGTTATTGTAACATCTAAGTACGATCATAAGAACAACAAATTAGATCTCACAAACCCTCATGTTGAGACTGTTCCTGGCAAGATTGAGTCTGACGGTAAAGTACACTCGTTGTTTGGCATTGTTGACCCGAATACTGGTGACGTCATAGTTACAGACCCGGTTACAGGAAAACAGGATATTAAAAAAGCCTCTGTTGATTCTGTAACTGGTAACTTATTACTCTTATCATCTGTCATTGATCCTGTATATCGCCAAGTTGATCCTACGTTAGGACAACAAATTAGCGTAGTAGAGAAGCCCACAGACCAATTTGCAACAATACCTGGCAAAGAAGTGCAACTGGTTGTAATCACAAGTAAATATGATACGAAAAATAAAAAATTAGATAATCCTAATGGGCACGTAGAAACATCAAGAGGTATAATTGCCTCGGACGGAAAAATTCATTCCAACTTCGGTGTTATAGATCCAAAGAGTGGTAAGATTGATCATGTTGATCGTAAGACTGGCAAACAAGAGATTAAACAATCTGTTATAGATCCAAATACAGGTCATCTCCTAGTTACTTCTGGAATAGTTGACCCGAAAACAGGCAAAGCGGATTCATCATTAGCTCAACAAATTGCTATTATCGACAAAGATAGTAAAGCTGAAAAATGGGTTAATTTAGTCATAGTAACATCTAAATATGACCCCAAGAACAAGAAATTGGATTTAACTAATGCTCAAATTGATACGGTACCTGGTCGTATTGAATCTGATGGGAAGGTACATACGTCATTTGGAATTGTAGACCCTGTAACTGGCGATATCATAACAAGTGATCCAAAAACAGGTAAGCAAGAAATCAAGAGATCATTTGTTGATCCTAAGACTGGAAACCTACTTCTGACTTCTTCTGTTGTTGATCCCATAACGCATCAGGTTGATCCTACTTTGGGACAACAGATAAGCGTAATAAGGAAACCCAAAGATCAATTTACAGCAGTACCTGGCAAAGAAGTGCAACTCGTAGTTATTACTAGTAAATATGATTCTAAAAACAAGAGATTAGATAACCCTAATGGTCATGTAGAAACTTCGAGAGGTATTGTTGGTGCTGATGGCAGAGTTCACACTAACTTCGGAGTTATAGATCTCGCAACTGGCAAAATTGATCACGTTGACCCTAAGACAGGAAAACACGAGACAAAACAAGCTGTGAAAGATCCTCAATCTGGTAATCTATTTTTGACATCAGGTGTTATTGATCCTAAGACAGGCAAAACTGACTCAAGCCTTGCTCAACAACTAACAATTGTGGACAAGGACTCTCCTAAAGAGAGACATGTGAACTTAGTTATAGTAACTACTAAGTATGATACTAAGAATAAGAAGTTAGATCTTACGCATGCTCATATAGACTCTGTGCCTGGTAAAGTGGGACCAGACGGTAAGGTCCATACACCCTTCGGAGAAGTAGATCCGACTACTGGAACTGTGGTCATTAAGGACCCAGTTACTGGCAAACGTACAACAAAAACTGCAGATTTGGATCCTAAGACTGGAAATCTGCTTCTTACATCGGGAGTGGTTGATCCTCAAACTGGTAATGTTGATCCTAACTTAGGACAACAGATTAGCGTCGTTGATAAACCTAAGGATATATTTACAGCAGTTCCAGGAAAAGAAGTGCAACTTGTAATTATTACTTCAAAATATGATCTTAAGAATAAAAAACTTGATAACCCTAATGGCCATATCGAGACTGCACAAGGAATATTGGCTGCCGACGGAAGAGTTCATACAAATTATGGTATAATTGACCCTAAGACGGGCAAAATTGAATTTGTCGATCCTAATACTGGCAAGCCGGAGATTAAACAAAGTGTCACTGACTCTAACTTGGGATCAAAGTCTGAAAATCTCATATTGACTACCGGTGTCGTTGATCCTAAAACCGGCAAACCAGACTCTTCGCTTGCTCAACAATTTACTATTGTCCATAAAGATACCAAGCCTATAGAAAGAGAGATACACCTGGTCATTATCACAACTAAATATGATCCTAGAACAAGAAAGATAGATCCTAGCCAGGGTCATGTTGACACATTAAGTGGTGTTCTTACCAGTGATGGTAAAATTCGCACACCAGCTGGTATTGTTGATCCAGCAACTGGAGAAATCATCGTAACAGATCCTAAGACTGGTAAGCAAGAAGTTAAACGAGCTCAAGTCAATCCTGAAACTGGTCACATGTTAATTACTAACAATGTTGTTGATCCGAAAACGGGAAGACCAGACCCATCTCTTGTACAAATGTACAGTATTGTTAATAAACCAGTGACACAATACAGTAAACCCGTCTCTAAAGGAGAAGTACGTCTCGTTGTTGTTACAAGCAAGTACGACCCTTACACTAAATCTGTTGACGCCGGTGAAGCGACAATTGAAGCTGCTAAAGGATATGTAGGAGCTGAAGATGGCAAGATCCATACTGATTTTGGTATTATCGATCCTAGAACTGGCCAGATCCTTTTCAAAGATCCTATTTCTGGCAAGCAGGAGTTGAAGCAAGCTGAGATTGATCCCAAGACAGGCAATTACATAGTAACTACTGCTGTTGTGGACCCGAAGACTGGTAAAATTGATCCAACGTATGCCCAGCAAGTTGCAGTTATTGATAAACAGAATATTTTATCTAAAGTGGCACCAATATCATCTAGAGCGAGTGTGTCACCTGCCAGGCAGATTCCAACACCTGTAAAAACTCCAAATACAACACCTATACAGACTCCCTTACAGTCACCGGTACGGACATCATCACCTATCGCAGCTTATAATCAGAAATCTGCACCACTTACACCAACTCGTAAAACTCCAATGAAAGCACCGACGACAGCACCGCCTGAACCCCCTAAGAGAAAGATAGTCAAAATCATGGTTATATTTACCAAAGTAGATCCGAAGACCAAGAAACCTGATCTTGGCACTGCTGAAGTAGAACATCTGACAGGAATTCTGGATCCTAATGGTTTGATTGAAACTAAATATGGTGTTATAGATTCCAATACTGGTAATATTGTTATTACTGATACTGCTGGCCAGAAACAAAAGCGTGATGGAATGGTCATACCTGAAACTGGGCAAATCTTTATTCATTCAGGTGCTGTTGATTCCAAGACTGGGAAACTTGATCCTAACTTGGGAATGATTTTAAGTGTTGCCAAGCAGGAAGATCCAGTTGTTGAAATTACCACTATTACAGGCCCTATTGATCCTAAAACAGGAAGAGTTGATATTGAAAAGGGAGCTGTCGAACATACTAAAGGAAAAGTAGATGCAGAAACTGGCCATATATCTACAAAGTATGGCGTCATTGATCCATCAAATGGAGTTATTTTCGTCACAGACACGTCGGATGCTAAGCCAGTTCACATTGATGAAAACAATGGTCTGATTACCATTAGAGGAGTTGTAGACCCGAAAACAGGCAAGTCTGATCCTAATCTCGGTCAAGTAATTGTTGTCGGTACACATATTGATCCAATGGTGGAAGTAACCACGTTTGTTGGTAAATTAGATAACAAGAAGGGACTTATAGAGCCAAAACATTCTCTTGTAGAAAGCACCACTGGTCTGCTCAACCCTGACAATAACATAATTGATACTAAATACGGTCAGATAGATCTTGTAAAAGGGACTGTTACATACAATGATCCAAAGACGGGTAAATACGAAAGCAAGGATCTTAAAGTTGATCCCGTCACTGGTCAATTCTTACTGAAGACAGGACAAGTAAACCCCAAAACAGGCAAACCGGACAAAGATATAGCTAGAATGATCTGTTTAAGAATTATCAAGAACAAGGTTGATCCGGTCTCTGGTAAACAAATCGTATCGAATGATCCTAAGAACGTCAAAGTTGATCCGAAAACTAACCAGATTTGGACTGCTGGACCTAAAGATGCCCAAACAGGAGAGGTTATATACACAGCTGGTCAGATCGACCCCGTGACTGGTTATATTATCACGATATATGGTCGTCTGGACCCCAAGACCGGTACAATAATCAGGACTACTGACATCGATAAGTCTCTAATCAAGGTTGATCCTGTTAATGGACAAATTTATACGGCTACCGGCGAGGTGGATGAAGATAATCAACCTTTATATTCGGCGTCTCAAGTGGACCCTGGCACTGGAGAAATCTACACGAAACTAGGCAAGATTGATCCCAAAACTGGAAGGATTGTTATAATTAAAATTTACATTATCACCCAAAAAGATGATAAAGGTAGGGTTAAAGAAGTTGATCCTAAAGAATGTACTATTGATGAAACTACAGGCAGAATCATCACAACGAAAACTGTATACTTATATCAAATTATCGATCCTATTACTGGCGAAACTATCGATGTGGATCCCGATGATCCAAGATTAAAGGGTGCGAGAACCACAGTGACACAAACTATGACATTGTCAGGCAAAATCGACCCAGTAACTGGAAGGATAAAAACAGAATACGGTGATATAGACCCAGATACTGGTGACATAGATCCAAGCACGGCCGTTAGGGACCCAGTTACCGGCCAACTAATCCTTCATTACTCACAGATCGATCCTTCTCATTTTGAAGACAAGAGCGGTAATTACACTATTGAAAAAGAAACCCAAGACTTACCAGCGAATATCGATATACAAACAGTGAACACTCATAAATTCTCCACTTTCGGTAAAGACGAAAGTCCTTTGAGAGGAGATGAACCTAAAACGTTCACTGAATATACGACAAGCGAGCACATCCGACACCAAGGTTACGTGTCATCCAACACCCCTCTATCCTCTAAGATCCCGATTTCACAGCGAGCCAAAAAGACTCCGACTCCACCTGTCGTAGTCAAGACGACTACGAAACAGCTGCTGACGAAAAATGATGAAGGAGTCACGCACAATGTGGAGCAGGAAGTGGAAAACCTCGGCACTGGAGAAGTGACCTTCTCCACTCACACGAATAAGGTGCGTGCACTATATATCTAAACTCCAATAACCGGCAAATGAGACGCCATCCTGATTTTATGTCTGTTTTTTTTTAATATTTTTTATTTGTACAGAGTTTGCCCTAATTTTCATTTTAATTTTGTTTTCATGAGCTTCTAGTTATCAATGTTAGATTTTCGTGTACATAGTTAATTGCATGCTAGTGTTAACGTAAATAGGCGGAAAGCCTTGAGCCGTTGGAGGGAGGCAAGAGTCCTTACGTGACCGCAAGAGCCGTGACCACGCGGACTGCTACCACTCATCATGACTTGGACACGAAGGCGAAAACCCAGCAGATGGAAGAGAAGACTGTGGCCCACACTCTGACGTCTTCGGCGACAAGGCAGGAGCAACGGGTCCTCACACAGGAGGTCAAAACTATGGTGACCACCGGCGATCAGGTGACAACCTTTTTAGTAATACAGGAACAAGAGCATTCATGTTTTAAAAACTTCCCATATCATTAGCATGTAACTGGTCTTTTGTTTAATTATTTGTTGTTATTTTTGATTTATTATTTTTTATTTTATTTTGCTTGACTATGACAGCTTTTAATCAGAACATTCGCTGCCTTATGAATTAGCGGCCATTAATAAAAAATATGTTGTATTAATTTAGGAATATATCCTAACCACATGGCAATTCAATTTCCTAATACATACAATGAATAAATATATTTTGGTTTATAAAATCGAAATATAATCAGCGCAAGATATTGTATGCTAGTTATGTCCATGCGTTTGAAACTTTTGGGAATATTATCGCATAATAAAACACAGATTATTTCGCAAATATTTATGTAATATTATTGTTTGTTTAAACACACTGTTCTTGCAAGTTACGAAACATTACATATAAAATACAGATAGCATGCAAGAATCACGCTTCTGTTTGCAAAATAAAAAAGCTGTCATTGTTTTTTGATTGCATGTTTGACTATGTTCTAATTACATTGTTTTTTTCTTCCCCCCCTATCCTTTTGACGTGGTTATTCTCCTAAAACACAAACATTTTTAACACTCCAACCTTGTTCACACACATTTAATACTCAAAATTCACAAACATTGGCATACACTGGCCAACATTGGGCTCTAACAAACATCATTGGCCACATTTGTCACTTGTGGTAACATATTCCCGACACATCCTTTCCTTCATTAAATGAGCAGTTAACAAGACATGGCTCGGAGAGTTCCCTCAGTAGCGGAGACTCAGGCACACCCATCGACTTTGAGGAAGGCGCTGGTGAAGGACATTATTATGTAACGGTAAGTAAGTCTTTGAAGTGGATGCGAGTGGAACAAGACCGCGCGTTGTGGCGTTCCATGGGGAGGCCTAATAACAGCAGTATACGGAGAAAGGCTAATGGATGGATGGGAGTTTTTGAAGAACCGAATATTGTAGGGTAATATTATTTACAGGACTTTTAAACTTCTTTTTAACAAACCGTTAACGTTCCACTGTCTTCTGCCTTCTCAACTTAGGGAGGGTTTTTATCTACATACTATGCCGCGCCGAACAGGCATAAAGCTTAGCTTCGAGTTTTCCGTGTCTAGCTTGGTATCTATTTATGCTATTTCTTTGCTACCTACAGCACCCTGAGAGAATATAGAGTGGCGACACTTGTATTCTTAATCTCCTACACGGAATCTAAAAAAAGTACATACTAAGTAAAAATATATTGCTTTCGATTGATCAGCTATGACGTCACAAAATTGCTCAAAAATCATGCACATTGTTTTTTGATTCGCATAGTATTTCCGTAATCTGGTAATAGCAGACTTGAGCCCCAGTAGGAGTGTAAAATGTTCAGAAATATAATAAAATAAAAATACAAAATTATTTTTAAATTTTCAGAGGATTATAATATAAAGTGTGTTGTCCAAGTGATTGTTGAGTTATAATTTATATTATGTTTGATAGCGTTTGTATTATCGAATTAGAATGATTGGCATGTTCGTGTGAGATTGCATCTGCATGTTGATATGTCCCGTCAGTTGATTGTTGAATGCATTCTAGAGTTATTTGACTTATTATTTTTATATTGTTTAACGATTATAAGGTACAGTATCGATTTATATTATTGTTTATACCAGGGTTCCCAAATTTATTTAATTATAATTTAATTAATTTCCCCATTTTTTCACCTGCTTAAAAACCACTGTAGTCCCATTACTTTCTGGGTGTCTTAATATAATTTAATTATTTTTTAACATCCCCATTTTTTCACCTACTTAGAAACCACTGTAATCTTATTTTTTTCTGGGTCTTTAGGCCTGCTGCATCCACAGGGGAAAAAAAAGGAGTATATGTATTATATCCGTATCTGGTACCCATAATACAAACACAGAAATATAGCTTACTTTGGGACCAGAGGACGTTGTGTGAAATGTCCTGAATATTTATTTATTTATTATAGTTGTTATCTGGTATATATATTTACACATGTGATACGCTTAATTTCGTACCAGAGAACGTATGAAATGTTCGTCAATATTTTATTTATTTATTCTTCGCTTTAAATTATGTTGTTAATTGAGATCAGTACAATAATATATTGATTATAATTTATATAGGAGCCGGGCAGTTACCGTACAACGACAACTTCAACAGTGATGGGTAATGCTCCATTTGGCAGTATGGTACACGGAACTACTACCAGGGTATGTTGATTACTTAGCTCCTCTCCTCTCTAGCCCATTAATGGGGAAGCCCTGACCAGGCCTGTTGACACACTGTTTAGTACCGAGTTTTCTGTCTCTTACAGTAGATCTTAATTGCTTATATTGTCCCTTAGCTGGCCTTACAGCACCCTGGGAAAAAATGGGGCAGTGACACTTGTATTATTAATTCGTCACCACATGGACCATACGGACTTAGTTACGGTAGTATAATGAAATTATACAAATTGTGTTAGAAAATATTTATTTTTGAAGCTTTAATTTAATGAGTATTATAGTAATATTAACATTAATTTCTTAAAAAATGTATTACGTTTAACATAAAAAAAACGATGCTTGATAATCCTCGATATTTTTTACAATTATTTATTCTCATCCTTCCTAATCCGATCCTTAATGTGTGAAAAATTTCAAATCAATTCGACTTAAAGTGGTTAATGGATGAAAATCACTTTCAAGGATTCCATTACATAGATTAATACATAGATAGATACGAACGAGGCTAATAAATGCGTGTAAAATGACTGCAGGTCAAAATTAATGACCCAATTTGACGTGCCTTTTATATGCCTAAAAATCCTTAAAAGGCGATGGCTTTAAGTTTTTATTGGGACTAAAATAATGTTAATTTACTGCACAATAGTTTAAATGCATAATATTGTTTGCAGACAAGCACAGGAGGTTCAGGTGTGCCAGCCAGTGTGACGGAAGAAACTCATGAAACAGTGGAGACGGGCCCTGATGGAGAAGTAGTCTCATCACAGACCATCAGCTCTAAGACACGCACCGTTGAAACTATCACGGTATGAATATTGTAAAGAAGGCTTGCCCATCTACTGCCCCTAACAAATTTGACCATACATTCTATAGAGATTGCGTTGTAACCAGATTAAAAAAAGAAATTCCTTTAAGTCAGTAAAAATGGATTCCCTTCCCAGGCCACGCCCCACTATTGGGCACGTGTCTCTAATGGGATTAGAATCTACAGAAAATTATTCCAGAATTTAAACCCACTGTGTTATCGTAGATTTTATTTGTTTATTTGTGTGGATTCTATATCGAATGTTCTGTGTAAATTTTATTTCAGTATAAAACGGAGCGTAACGGTGTAATAGAGACCCGAGTGGAACAGAAGATCACCATACAATCAGACGGTGACCCCATCGATCATGATCGAGCACTCGCGGAGGCGATACAGGTAATATATACTCACATTTATGCTTTTTAGGGTTCCGTACCCAAAGGGTAAAAACGGGACCCTCCGTCCGTCCTTCCGTCCGTCCGTCCGTCTGTCTGTCACCAGGCTGTATCTCAAGAACGGTGATAGCTAGAGAGTTGAAATTTTCACACATGATGTATTTCTATTGCCGCTATAACAACAAATACTAAAAATAAAATAAAATAAATATTTAAAGGGGGCTCCCATACAACAAACATGATTTTTTTACCGTTTCTTGCTCTCATACAACAAACGTGATTAATTAAGTATTGTGTGTGTTGTTTGATCATTTATTAATAACGTGCCTTATGTTGCATAGATAATGGTACGGAACCCTTCGTGCGCGAGTCCGACTCGCACTTGACCAATTTTATTAAGGTTACGTACAAAGAATAAACCCTTATAGGATCACTTCGGTCTGTCTGTCCTTATGTCAAACTTTTTATGAATAAAGTTTTGACATATTGTCATTTGCTGTTGTATTATACTGACTTCAAAAACTAAAAAAAAGTGCCAGTCAAGAGAGAGAGAGAGCATTTAGTAACTTATTTTAAACTAGCTGTTGCCCTCGACCCCGTCCGCGTGGAATTAGGATTTTTTTTTCGCAATAAAAGGTAGCCTATGTCCTTTCTCAGGGTCTAAAGATTGTCTGTGCCAAATTTCATCAAAATCTGTTGAGAGGTTTAAGCGGGAAAGCGTAACAGACAGACAGACAGAGTTACTATCGCATTTATTATATTAGTAGGGATAGGCGTCTTTTGATTAGACGTTTTACTTGACTTACTTGCGAATTTTCCTTTCCTCGTAAATGTGTGCCTAAATTATCCCTAAATTATACCTAAAATATCTATCTGCTAACGCTGATTCTTAATCAGTCACCTCATGGACCATATACCTACCAAGTATGTTTTTTTTACTCGCAGGAAGCAACAGCAATGAACCCAGACATGACAGTTGAAAAGATTGAGATACAACAACAGAGCACACAACCTTAACGTATTAACAAACATGATAGGTGTACGTAATACGTCACATCATGGCCGATATGATGTCACAACAACGTTGTTACGTGACGTCACAACTAGACCGATACCTCATATCTTCACAGCAATACTGTTGTTAAATGGCGTCACAACATGGCCGATTTATTTTGACGTCACACAATACTGATGATGTGTAACATCATAATGTAATGACGTCATGTGACATAACAATATGTTTTAAAAAATAATTTAAAAATAAAAGTTAATAAACACATGGCAATTAGGTATTTATTTTTCAATTGAAAATAATTTATACCGTTAATTAATATCAGATAACTGTTACTTGAGTATAAATATCGTATCGGAAATATCTGATATTCAGTTACTCGTTACTTGATCAGTATTTGGGTATCTTAAATAGTTATTTTGTAACCATGTTGTGACTTATTACGTATTAGATGTAAGTGTACGCGAATAGTAACACATAAGTTATTTAATTATAATAAAGCGTTAATTATGATATTTAATATTTGATGTTGTCACGTGTAAGCACTTTAACTTGAGAGTAGTTTTGTGAAATTTTGTTATACCATCGTTCATATTTTATGCATATGCGTGTGTTTGAATGTGTTTCTATTTTTGTATATAAGAAAGTGTGAACTTATAGATAAAAATATTTATAAGTATTTTATATTCGATATTCTGGCACCCATAGTACAAGCTTAGCTTATTCTGGGATTGAGTCGTATTTATTTATTTAATTAAATGTATATGGTACATATTTATTTAATATTTTTTATTTATTAATTGAATGGTCATTTGATATTTCGTATTTGATCTTTCGATATTTTATTTTAAGTAACTGGTATTATAGATATATCGTTACTAATATTTACTTTAAATAATGCACGGTGGTGTACAAAATTTTAAAACTACCCATTTTTTTGTTTATACATTTTAAATATTATTGTTGGTATTTTGATTAGTTGATATTGCGAGTGTTAATAGATAACTGTTTAAAAGTGTATCTTGGTACAACCAATTGTGTAACTTTAACACTCGCATTAACACTGATTAATAATGCGAACACGTCTTACGATATAGTAAAAATCTATATCGTTTAAGATAAAAATGCAATTTTATTATGTAAAATATTAGATATTGCATTTTTTCTTTTTTTTATATAAACTTAGGCTAAGGCGTACAATTTGGATCGGCATTGGGCTTCGTAGAGATATTAATGTTGCCATAGTTAAAAAGATATTTATAAAAGTGTTTTTTTTTTCAAAATGGCTGAATGCCGGTTGTCATTTTGCTCAAATTTATATTTATATTCAGATACATCGCACTGCCGTAAGTAATTGCAATAGATATATTAATAATATTTTAAAACCATATTATGATATTGGCAACGGCGGTAGTTGAAAAAAAATAAGAATAAAGCTACTCAAAACACAACAACTGCTGCCATCTGTGTTTCATTACTGCAGTAAACTACTTTTTCTTTTTTGTTGGGTTAAAATCTCATAGATTCGTGTCACCGGCAATGTTTAGCAAGTCAGCGTTCTGTTTATGCGAATATTGTTTCTAAATGTAGAAGAGAAGATAATATATCGTTCACAAGATATATTGCGATATAATAAATAAATAAATAAATATTCACAGACATTTCACACAACGTACTCTGGTCCCAAGCTAAGCTTGTTATGCTTGTGTTATGGGTACCAGAATACGGATATACTACATATACATACTTTTCTTTTGTAAATATATACTTATAATACATAGAAACACCCAGACGCAGTACAAACATTTGTATGACAAATATAAACATCACATAAATGATTGTCCCGAGCGGGAATCGAACCCGAGACCTCGTGAACGGCAGTCCGTTACATGAACCACTAGACCACGAAGCCCCTCAATATAAAAATACTATTGTAATATCGACACGTATTTCAACTCCTCCTAAAATTTTTCCATATTCAACATAAAAATAGTTTAGCATTCAGCCATATTTGAGATGTAATAATGTTGTCATTAAACGGGATAGCTTTAAAACATTGTCACACGAGTTAGACCACCGTTCTTTAGATATAAACCTCCCTTTCTATATAAAAGTTACGATATACGGTGTAGTGCGGGACTAAACAGTTATTTATCGATTTACTTGTGATTTAACTGATATATCTGTTACTAGGATATCTGATATTGAAATTCTGATATCGATATATCTAATACTGGGATATCGGATATTGATTTTGTGACACAGATATATCTGATACCAATATCGGCTAATATCATACTGATCTATGATAGTTCACTTTTAGTTGTGTTTCAGAAAAAAAACAATACCCCAAATATTGTGACAGTGTGAAGTAAAATCACAGGTAATATCGATTATTGCAAATTATTTGTTTAAAATATATTATTATTGAAGTTTTGCTGTGGATTATATTATATCTGCACATTATTATATGTGATACGTATTAACCATATTTTAACATAATATATAACAGGTATCAAATCCTCGTTCTAAAGTGAGCAGGATTTTAGAAAAAAAAGCTAAACTGCTAGGGCGACTTGATAGTTGAATGCTTAAACGATCTTTAATGAATGCTTATCGAATCTTTCTAAAATTTAGCCCGACGTTTCGGAGACTTCAGTCACCACAGTCACGGGTGGGACTGAACAGTAAGCTGTTCTTTGATGATGTTATTAATATCTGTTATGGATAACAGTTATTATGTATCACATATAACTGTGTTATTTCACCGTTAGGTGCTAATATTTAGTATGTAATGTGTACGTCGATATTTAAGCTATGTTTTATATAATAATGCTAATTGTGGGCAGCTTAGCCGATGTGTATGTATGTTTGTTGGGCTAAAACTATCCTGGTTTTTATATAAAAATAACAATTTTATCTGCTGCGTTCTCATTTAATGCGATTATTAGTCGAGCACTAAGATAATAATTACAAATTTTAAATTAAAGTGTAAATAAGATGTTGTACTTCTTTGACGTTGTGATTGAAAATACTTAAATGTTCACTAGCTAATTTCAAGAATCGTAAAAAGTTACTCCCATCGTTTTTACCAAACGTGCTTTAGAAGTTATAGCTTTCTTAATTATCTTTTTAGCCAATAATTAAACGCAAAATTAAAATTTTTGTTTTTAATTGTGTTTTTATTAATTATTTAAATCAACAAAAACAACTAAATTAATTAAAAAAGTTCTTATACGTGCTCGGCGAGTCAAAAACCACACAAAAATAACAAAATTTTCATGATTTTATTTTGATTTGGCATTAAAAATGGAGATGATAAAATGATTTTATACAAAAACTTAACAGCTAAAAGTTTAAGCGCCACGGAACAAGATGTCCGTCAGTGGATCACATACAAGTTGTCAGCACATTCCAGAGAACATTATAATCTATAACATTAAATAAGTGTGATCGTGACGTGCCTCGATCTGTGCTTGTTTGTTTATTATTATGTTTGTGTCATTATTTTCTACACGATTGAATCTAATTTGCGAGCAAAAAATAAAGCAAAAATCACTATTTTCATTAACATGCAACTTACAACAGTAATCACTATTTAATAAAAGCTGTTTGATGTTACGTTAAGACGTCTGCTCTCTACGAAGTTTGAATTAAGAATGACGTAAATTCGTCGAGCACGCTATTACGTAATATTATTTTATATCAAATTAGAGGGTAGTTCCATAATATTTATTGGGCTGCATTCCCAGACAGACAAATTATTGTGTGTTATATGTGTTGATTTGATTTATTACAATAAAAGTATTTTTTATAGTCTTCATGCTATTTGTAGTTTATATTAAATAGTGTTCTGTACTATCCAAAATATCGATATTCTATTAATAGTGATGTGTAATGATTGATTATTGTTCGCAAATTATAATTAATCGAAATATAAATATAAGTTGAAATGATACTGATACTGTACAATGTATAATTATTATATAATTAATATATTTCTTGAACGCTAGATATTATTGATGTTTATTTTAGATTTTAAGTCTAATGGCTGGTTTAAAATCAGTTTTTTTATTGTAATTCTTATTTATGACTTTGTCGTCCACATTTGAGGGTTAATTTTGAAAAAAAAATTTTTTTCTAGGGTTTCGTATCTACCAAAAGGTAAAACGAGAACTTGTTTTTTAAAAGTAAATATTCTTGTACGAAGGGAATTGTAATTATTTTGAAATATAATGCATGTAAAATTATACATTTTATTTGTTATTCTATTTAAATAAGTATTTATAAACTGTGAACTATAAGATTATTGTATGGTTTGCTGATATGAATTCAAAATTACGTTTTCAAGTGTGGATACAAGTCATGATAATTTTTTTTATATAAATTTGACATTTACATAATTTTGTTCTTGTAATAAGCCGCGAAATGTATGGATTAAATGAAATTATTACAGTTTATTATTGTTTTTGTTATTTTATAATTTTAAGACCAATGTCATCATCATCATCATCGTAACATCACGTCTGTTTCCCATGGGGGTAGGCAAAGACTATGACAATATAAATGCTAAGACAATGTAAAAGTTAAAATTTCTGTATCCAAGGAAAATGGTGATATCATGATAAATATTACTGATAATCACCCTTAACTGTTGAACCATTTGCTATGAAATCAGGTTCACAGATAGCATTTACAACGTGAAACAAAACTCCTATGTTATGCTTGAAACCCGGCATTCTTTAGGTCATCACTAATGACTACGTGAAGTTAGAAATTAACTTGCATTATAATTTAAACGTTTTTTGATGTAAGTTTTTGCAAAATTTTTACGTTGCACAACCCTAATCAGCTGTTTTTATGAACTCTATTTGACCTAATAGTGATCATGTCCCGTAATAGAGATTAACGTAAAATGCCTAACTGCAAATTGCCTCTGTGAGGAAAATTGTTTAAAATTTTTCCATGATGGTGAAGAAAATTTTGTTGGATGTTGATGGAAGGAAAGCGAGAAGAATACAAAAAATGAGCGAGTTTTGTGAGGGGTAATATTACCGAAAAAGGAATGAATAATTGCATGACGAACGTGAATTGAAGAAAAGTTAAGTTTCAATTACAAGTAAAATGTGACGAGGGGAGGGAAGATATTGACAAAATAACGATGATATAATTTTGCATAAAATTATATAAGGTAAAAAAGTCACATATGCGACTGTCCACTCTAAATTATTTAATCACTTTTGACGAATCGTGATTGGTTAGAACTCGGGGATTAACCGAATTGTGCGCTACTAAAGACACGTGTACATAGAGATGGGTCATCTCTATTATGTATCGATATTTTATTGTATCAAATCAATACAACGGGGTAAAATACTAGATCACACGATAAAGTGATCGTATCGCTGGTGTTTATTTAAAAATATCGTATTGTAAAACATGTTCTATCCACAACAAATATTATTCATATCAAATTCTTTCTTATAATTAGTCGTTGTAACATAAACATTTTATAAACTTATTTCATTCCATTGAAATCCGATTAACTTTTTACATTAAATACTAATAATAGTAACTCTAAATGCAAACACAATATGGATGAGAAGATTTCGTAATAAATTGTAGGTTAATATTCGAATTTGATAGTACAAAAATAACAAATGGTATTGTTTTCACCGATAAAAAATATTCAGCGTATTCTAATGTATCGAATTACCATAATAACGATATGTATGTAGGCATAGCTAAAGTGCATGTGCACTACCCTTTTAAAGGATAATAGGTAGGTACCTATTATCCTTTAAACGGGTATAGAATTATTTTAATAGGGTATTTTATGGGTATTAGAATAATTTTGTCATAACCTAGGTAGGTTATGACAAAATTATAAAATAATTAGTTGCTCGTCGTTGCTCTAATTAGGAGGTTGTCTTGGATTGCAGTAAATTTTTCGTATTAATAATGGCAAATTATGCAACTAATGAATAATATGTGCAGTGATTTTTCGTAATAATAATGGCAAATGGTGTCATGGTGGTGCAATGGCAATGGTGGTGAGAAATATCGATCGCGGCTCGCGAATTATACCAGGCGTTGGTACATGAACAGAAGACTTCCCTCGTACGATTGTTTCTGGAGGTTATAACTTCTGTGCATGGTACCCTGACCAAGTGCCGACTTAGTGGTATGGTTACTTAACCTATCCCCTCAGAATACACCTAGCCCTGTAGTTCAACGTGTATCGTGTTGCGATTGTGATGTAACTGTACTAACTCAAAACCAAAATGTGATGTGTTTAGTTTGTGAAACATCGACAGTGCTGCCTAGGATTTAAATAAGATCGATGGTAAATTGGTAAGTTCTTTTCATACATACGCCCACAAATTGGGCGTTACTTTATAATTAGGGTTGTCTAAGAAAAGAAATTTAAAAATAATATATATTTTTTGTAAGAAATTTTAATTAATAAATCAAATTATGGTGGAAAAAGTGAAAATGCCGCTAGTGGGACTTGAACCCACGACCTCGGAATTCCGTTCCGAAGCTCTTCCAACTGAGCTTATTGCGGTCCACTTGCAACACTTTCAAATTAACCACCATATCTTTTACTCGCATGAGTTTATACATTTTTACGTACACTGCCATCTATCAAGATTGATTACCATCTCGACCAACACTTGAGTATTCTTTCCAGAATACGAATGGTTGAAATAATGACGCGACGTTCATTATTGCAGTAATTTATTAATTTTTGCATTTGACATGCTATGCTTTTACTTAATAAATCAAATTAAAAAAAAAAATTACCCTAACCTTTATTTTGTCGAAAACACCTGAATTCGCTTAAAATTTGTTTTGTAGAATAAATAAAAGGTTCAAATTCAAATATTTATTGCATACTAAGTGTGTTACATGGTGGTACCACAAAAGTACCGGAAGGTGGGCTGGCGTTTAAAATTGAGGACAGTAAAGTTAGCCTGGGCTAACTTGAATTCATGGTCTAAAACGATATGGAACTATAAAATAGGTGACATACCGTGATGACAGTAATTTTTGCCTAATTTTTGTCATAGACTTAGGATATAGATCTAGACGTAACACTCGGTACAACGAATTCGGCCTGCTGCTTTTTTTAGTTGAACACATTAAGATAAATAAATGATTTAGTAGCCTTTCTAGCTCTTTCTATTTAAGACGATACCAAAATAGCTTCGTTCATTTTTCTATGTACGAAGTTTTCATTGTTTCTTCAGATTGAATGGCTAGAGCTCTAATTTTTAAGTATATGTTTTTTCAATATATGATCTAGGATCGCATCAACTCAGAAACGCGATTGAAAAAAGTTTTCTCGATAGAAAATCTTGGCGAAACAACCTCTCAATTTTTTTATTTTTTTCATTTGTCGGTCTATTATCGCGTATTAACTAACGAAATAACTTTAAAAACATAAGTAACTATTATATATAGAAACACGTAAATCAGAATTAAAATATATTTAGTAGATTTTGAGTAAATAGGAAAAGTATCCCTAATTCTTCATTTTCTGTGCCTACTGGCTGTGTTAATATGTACGTGGCGGCGATGATATACGATAATATTGATGTAGGCCCTTAAGCGGGAATAAAAAAGAAAGCAAGGCTACTATTTACTATTTTACTTTTAAACCATAAACAGGGCGGCCCTACCTTGGAACAAATCTATGTTCCCGAGTTGTTACTCCCTATTTATAACCTTCTTGATGTTTGTAATCTGCAAACGTCACTTTTGAACACATTGATACAAGTATGGCATTTAAAATCAAGATCTGTTATAATACACCATATTTAATTGACACCATTGTCAGTTTGTAGTGTGAACACCGCCTCGAACAAAAAAACAAAAATGACGAAATGCGCAGTCTTTGGGTGTTCTAGTGTATCAGAAATAATAAAAAATTCCACAACATAGGATTTCACGAGTAATTTTAACTCAAATTCATCATTTAATGACAATCGTGTTTTGACGGACGTCAATAATGTTGCCCCAGGCAACCAGGCAACTTCACGTTATACATCACACACACATAGATATTTTTTTGACTTCAAGCCTGGTGCTCAAGTCCACTATTTTGGAACAATTGTCATACCGGCACAATACCGGCACGATACCGTTGCAATTGAAGTCAAATATCCGTAGTCTGCTATATGCCGTCATAACGGTCTTTCAATGGTAATAGAATTGTCGATCTCTTTTATCTATGCATTGAATTTTCGGTCTCTTTTATCTATGGATTGTGTTAGAATGGTATGTATGTGTTGCCGTTTTTAAAAAATGCGTTAGTTGAAGTGATTTTCGAAAAACTACTAATAAATTTAAACATTTAATCATGCTAGACTTCGTTTAAATATATTTGTACATACTATTTATTAGTATAAAAAGCAATGTGAAGTTTAGGAGATTAGTAAATTGCAATAAATTACAAAGAACAATTTCTAATATTTCTATCTATCTATTTTTTATTTATGGCAATCTGTCGACACAGGACAATTTAAAAATATTACTGTCAAATTCAAAATAGCAGACTACCGAAACATTTCAGTCATTGAATTGCAATTGTGAAGCAGTTGTGTACGAGACTAGCAATTTATGTCACTTTGACAATTGTAAGACACTGATGAAGTCGTTATGACGACACATTAATAGTAGACTACCAAAAACTTTACTATTGCACCATAATGGTACAATAATGGTACAGTTGTGACACCGTTGAAATACCCGACTCAGGGCCCAGCGGCCGTATTATGACATCTTAAAAGCATCATGTTTTCTGTATGAGAAAAGGATAGTGCTATTCGTCCTGTAAAGCTCCGTCTCTTTTTCACACCGAAAACATGATGGTTTTAAGAGGTCATAATACGGCCCCTGGTCATTGATTTAGCCGTTGACGCACTGTCTTGTATGTCTATGGGTGGTACAATATATATAAAGTGCTTTAAACTTAGGCCTTTTACAGGCATAGCAATGTTAGTATTTTTATTATGTTAGTTATTAATTTGTTTTGTTTTAATTATGTTAGTTATTAATTTGTTAGTTTTATTTATTTAGTCATAGATGTTTTTAACTCCTAAATTATAACTAGCTTGAGATTCTATTGTCATTTAAACTGCAGCCTGGTTCATTAAAGGCTCTTAAAAAAATGTCATATTTAGGCGGTGTGTTTGTATGTATACCATCTATAGCAAAACAAAGCTCATGTAGACTATAAGATACGTTGTCATTACAAAACTTTAATTCCATAACGTCTCCTTAATAGAGCTGTAAAAATAACGAAAAAGAACGTATACCCGTATGTATTCGTTACTATTTCAAGCAGTACCCGTTACTTTTGTATCGTTACACGTTACGTTACTTCCGTCTTGTTAAAATCTTAAAACATGCTGTGTTTGCTAGTGAGGAATCGACTCGTATGTGAGTTTGTAGAACTAATACATATACAATTGTTTATTATCTTCATTGTATACCAAACTGCATTTTTTACTTCTCCGTATTTTAAACCAGGCTTGAGTTTTTATTTAACATAAAGATTAAACAAAACAAGTTGCAACAATATTAAAACGAGAACAAAACTGTTTTGTTCTTAGAATGAAATTAAACAATAAAATCAAATTTTCCATATTTTAAAAATATATATTAAAATTTTTAAATAAAACTACTTTTTACGGATTTAGACGCGTATATTTGTTTTAAATTTTGGCCCGACGTTTCGGAGACTTTGCAGTCACACCCGTGACCATGGTGACTGCAAAGTCTCCGAAACGTCGGGCCAAAATTTCGGGCTAAAGACGGCATAAAAAACAACGTTTCTTTACTCGGTACTAGACGGAGTACCCGATACTCAGTAACGAATACATACGGTTTGTTACAGCTCTACTCCATAATACTACGTAGTCCCGTATACCTCGTACGACTCCGTCCTTGTTATCATATTTGATACCTTCCATGCCGAGTGCGAACGGGGGCTTGTCGTTAGTTCGTAAGTAATATTGTCCTGTTGTGCCTGGCTTTGTTGCGAATCCCATGTAACTGAAATAAAAATTTCAGGTATAAATATAGCATCTAGTCTTAGATGTCTTTATTTCCTATATTAATCATCCATCCATCAGTCTTTCTCCGTCCACTGTTGGACATCAGCCTCGCCCATAAAAGCCACAAGGCGTGTTCTTGCGGCGCTTGCATCAAATGGCTCCCCGCTACCTTAACGATATCGTCTCTCCACCTTGTCGGGAGCCGCCCAACGCTGCTTCGTCCAGTCCGTGGTCTAGAACTTCACACGCCACGCCTTTCTTCCCCAAAGATCATCAGTCCTACGAGCGATGTGGCCTGCCCATTGTCACTACATGAATATCAACTTGTAACTTTACTGTACCTAAGTTATGTAGATATCCTCTGATGTACATATTAAGATACGTAATATACAACGTGTTTTAGAAAGGTGTAGTCATATTTGACTATCGTTACACATCGCCGGTGACTAGGCACTAGGCATGGATGAAATTACAAATACTAGTTATATTATGACTATTATGTGTTCATAAAAGTTTAATTATTTTATTAAATTAATCGATCTTCTTTAAATTCAACACTACTATGAGGTCATCTTTTATTGTAAGGTTCAATCGCATTCAATAAACCGTAAACATCTCATAATTGATGCATTTTTGGTAGTTATTTAATAGTAGGCAATAAACAAAAAAAACTTACCAACTGTATTTTTCTATGTGTAACTGTAATATTTATCATATTTAAGGCCTATCTAATGCAACTTTAAACTATGACTACACCTTTCTGCAACACGTTGTATATACTATCTGATACAATTTAAACACTTCCTCGACTTTATCTAGTTATACACGTTAAATGTATGTTATACACGGCGCAAAGGTTGTAAGTTCTATTAGTTACAGTCACTTGATCCTTTAGAAGGCATCACTACATATTATGTCTTTCACTGTAATCCTCTCCCGAGTAATTTCATCTCTATGAATAATAAATATTAGATGATAGTAACATACGTAATAGTGTTATTATCACAATCTCCGTTCTTGAAACTCTTCCAACTGTCACAGCTGAGTGCGGGGAAGCCAGTCGGATTGGTGATAGACTCTGAGAAGTACCACCACGCTCTGCTGTGGGAGCATGTCTGTAGGAGACATCCGCGCTGTTCTGAACCACTGTTCGGGTGGTAATCAACGTGACCTGCATTTATAAGAAATATTTATGTAGACATTACACAAGGCCCTTGGAATTTTTGCACTGAAAACTGAACTGGGAACTTTGGCTGTCCCGAGAATGGTAACTTTGGTTTTTATTTATTGTTACTATTATTTAGGCAAAGCATCATACCATGTTTCAAATCTAGTATAGACTTAAATATACAGAACCGGTCAAGTATCAAGTAGCACTCGGACACGAACAGTTCCGCACAGGTTTCGTCATTATCATAATATATGCATAATATACCTGAACCTAAATATTCTCAATCATGGGGCCTCGTTTTACCTTATGGTGCGAAACTCAAAAAAATATGCAATTCATGCCCGTTTTCACCAACGACCCCTAAACTATATCCTTGGTAAGAATCCCTTAGGCTATGGTATCCCTTAAATGCATTCCCTACCTTAATTCATTTTCACCACGCTAAGGGACACCTAAATAGGGGCTACTTAGATATGTGACAGATTTTTTTTGTCATGGCGGTTCCATCATCCGCACTTTTATCGATATATTATTTCTGTGTGTAATTGTGGTTATTTTATGACTTTACTTTACCGGCCTCCCATTTTAATTTAGCTTAAAAATCTCCTTCATTTGGTGGCCTATTCTGTTACGTGACGTTGGCGAAGTTGTTTAATACAAAATCCATTAAATAAGACAAGAAGAAGAAGTAGTGGTTATTTTATTTGTAGTGTTGTTCGAAGTTGTAATAGGCAAAAGCCATTAAATAGGAGAAAAATAAGTGTTGTTTCTAAAATTACAAAACAAAATAAATAAATAAATATAAATATTATAAATATTCATGGACATATAAATGGCTGAGAAAAGAAAACGTGGTCAGAATTTTACTGCTGAGGACAAGGAAAAGCTGATAAAATTTAGTGTTGCCCAAATGCAAGAACAAGACGAGACTTAGCCAGTCTTGGTCTTGGTCTTGCGCCAATACACCTGGTCTTGGTCTTGGTCTTGGTCTTGGTCTTGCGCTCCCAGTCTTGGTCTTGGTCTTGGTCTTGCAGCAAGAGTCTTGCAAGTCTTGCAATTACCTATTAGACTATTGCTATTTATTAAAGTTTACTTTAGATCTTAGAAAAACGTATTAGAATTGGAACATTGTGAGCTTGAATTAACATAGCCATAGTAAAGAACAATCAGATTAATAAATGTCTGAACATTTGATGAGAAATTCGAAAAATTAACTGCCACATGGTGATCAACTGAGCTATATGCCGTTTTCCATGGGAGTAACTGTTTCTTAATAAACATTTACGCTCTATAAGCTTACATGTGCTAAAACAAGTAAAAAACAAATTAATTACAATAACTTGACTGTATTTTAAAGGACAATATCTGTCTAGAAAGAGATTGAACCCTCAACTTATATGAAATTTAATAAAAGAGTTTTACGATTTATCATTTATTTTAATAAAAAATAAAATACAACACAAATCAAATAACATAACAAAACACAACAGCTTTGTCATTAGGTTCTGTTACTTTATATCAATTCTTTTGACTATAACTAGTATTCCTTGCATAAAATTAGGATTAAAAATTAAGTTTTTTATACAGTTTTGATACAGTTTTTTGCGTCTCATAGAATTCCTAAGCGTACCTATACACCGAACTGTTATACCTAACTACTCCGTGAAATAGCGCTAGCGAAGTCCTAGCTGCAAGACGCAAGAGTCTTGCCAGATTAGTCTTGTTCTTGCTCAAGTCTTGCACGGTCAGTCTTGGTCTTGGTCTTGCTAAAAATACGCGGTCTTGTTCTTGGTCTTGGTCTTGCAAAAATGCAAGAACAAGACCAAGACTGCAAGACCAAGACTGAATTTGGGCAACACTAATAAAATTGCTTTCGGACCGCGCGATAAACACGTGGCCGCGTAAATAACCTAGGGTTTGCCAACAGTTCCACCGTCTTGACAGCTTCAATACTATCAAAAAACTCACTTAATAGATCTTCCATTTTAATTTTGAACAAATATTCAACAACAAGCAACCTGTCAACCAACTAAAAAACTAACCCTTAAGCTAGGGATCGGTTAGGGGCCAAACATTCGGGCCCGTAATTATAAGGAATCCCTTAACAGGTTAAGTGTCCCTTAAACGTTGGTGAAAATAAAACTTGCGTAAAGTGTCACTTAAATTGGCTTAGGGGCTACTTAAAATTTAGGGGTCGTTGGTGAAAACGGGCATCAGACAATGTTAAGTACATAAGTACGCCGTCTAATTGATGACCATTTTAGTTGTTAGAACAAAAGACCTACTTACCACAAACTTCATTGAGGCCATACACTCCCGCATCAGAATGTATTACGAATACAAAGTCGGCATCATTCTTGCTCAGTCGTAAGTTTGGATCAACATCAGCGAAACAAGGTCCAGCAGGGTCCAGGCCTGATATACGACCCAGTTTAGTCCCCGTCTGATTGTAGAACGCCTTGCCAGTGAAGCCCGCGATGTGACTTCCTAAACTGTGCCCAATCAGATGAACGGTGGAAGGATCCAGGCCAGCTGTGAGGAATATTTAATGGATAGATACACAGAAGTACACAGATAATGTATAGGTACATTATCTGTGTACCCACTTATTTGTAACCCTTAGAAAACTATTTAAATAGACTTGGTCCGATATTTAGAGGTTGAATTTCTCAAAATAAAGCGTAAAAGGCAATTAACCCGAGTGAGATGTGAACCTATTATCTTTTGGATATTTTTCTTCACTCTAAGCACCAAGCTTTCATAGCATTTTGAAAAAATATAAAACCCAGCAATGTTCATGCATTCGGAGCGATATTTGATTTAAGTTTCAACACAATTACATTGAATAATTTAAAATACATAAACTAGTTTGTATTTAATTCAGTTGATTCTCTGATATCCTGTGTATAATGTGGTATAATTAGCGTTCCTTTATCATAATAGGTAATATCTAAGTATGACGGCATAGCGTGATTACAATCAAGTTAGTCGTCAAACACCATCATAAATAACTACACTTCTGGACACATCGCCCATTGGCCCACCTTAGAGTTTAGGTTTCGATGGCCCCTACCGAAATATGATTGCTAGATTGAACAAAAACTGTTGATGCAGTTTTAAACCTGATACATTTTACCATCTTTTTCGATCGTATTGTTTTAAATTTGAATTCAGAATACCATACGACATGGAGCTACGCCTAACAAGTCGGATATGCGCCTTGTTAAAGGCAATTGATTATTGAATAAAAAACATGTTTTATCAAATAAAGGTTTAATTTAATAACGCGTGTTGCCTCCATGGGCATCTACCACAGCTCTCATACGATCAGGCATAGAGTTTATCAACCGCTCTATGAAATTTTGAGGGATCATCTCCCATTCCTCTTCTATGGCAGTTTTCAACTCCTGCATCGTCTGGGCAACTGGTTGACGAGCCCTAACACGTTTTTTTAGCTCGTCCCACATGTGCCCAATGGGGTTCATGTCTGGGCTCCTGGCTGGCCAGTCCATAACTGTGATGTTCACATCCCGAAGATATTCCCTGACGATGCCGGCCGCATGGGCTCTTGCATTATCATGCATAAAAAGGAAATTTGGGCCCACATAGTCCGCGTATGGTATCACGTGAGGTTCTAAGCACTCATGAATGTAACTTTCAGCATTTATTGTTGGCAGCATTGGTCCTGTAACAACCTCAAGTTGAGTTTTGCCGCTCGCGGATATACCGCCCCAGACAGTCCATGAGCCACCGCCATAAGCAACCCTCTCTTCAAAGCAGCATTGTGCGAAACGCTCTCCCTTACGTCGGTAGACCTTCCTCCTTCCATCATTGCCATGTAACACAATTTTAGACTCATCAGAAAAGAGTACACGGCTCCAATCTTGCTGTGTCTAATTTAAATGACTGCGTGCGAAATGAAGGCGCGCTGTTCGGTGGGCTCGCGTTAGTTTGGGCCCATTAGCTGGCTTGTGTGGTACCATATCGCGTTCTTTTAACCTTCTCCGAACAGTTCGAGCGCTCACAGATACTCCGTGGAAGTCGCGAAGTTGGTTTTGTATCTCAATGGAGGTAAGGTGACGATTTCTCAAGCTGGTCGTCACGATGAATCGATCCTGCCTTTCAGTTGTGACCCGTGATTGTGGCCTTCCTTGGCGACGAACAAAGCCGCCAGTCTCTAAGTACCTCCGATAAACATTTCGAACCGTAGATCGACTTCAATTAAGTTGAGCACTCACGTTTCTTTGGCTGTGTCCGGCCTGAATAAGTGCCACAGCTTGGGCAGCGACTTCAGGTGAAGTATCCATAGATTATTGATAGAACCTCACCTTAATGTTAAGAATAAGTAATGTTTGTTGCAAAACCAAAGATATCAATCACTTTTTCGAGAATTAAATCCAAGTAAACCAATAAAACCAAGTTTTCTTAGTATTCGATTGTTTGATATCAACAAACAGGCTCCAAATTGTCTTTTGTTTTTTTAAATTCTGTGTTCGAAATTCAAAAAAAGACTATTGAATGAAATTGTGAATGTGCCAGGTTCAAAACTGCATAAAAACTTTTTGCTCGACCTAATATAACATTTTAGCTAGGACCAAACGAAACTGAAAATACAAGGTGGGCCAATAGATGTGTCCAGAAGTGTATGTCTGTTCCGGTTTGTTACTTTACTTAATATTGAAACAATTTCCTTGTTTATAACATTATTTTCATCACTAAACCAGTGCTAGTTTCTATTTTGTGGCGGAGTGTCATTAGATGCACCTTAGCAACGAACGTTCTTTGCGACACAGACGTATATTATTTAACAGTAGACAGATGAAAGTTGACGCATTTCAGCCATTTTAAGAAAGTGAATTTTCGTTGAGCCATGAATGGCAGCCGGTTATTCACTAATTGAGGTCTCGTTTCTGTACGGTTGCAAACAATAGCCAAACATCTTATTACAAGATAAGATTGTGTCTAGACAAGCTCTGCCACATGCTCAGGGCCTTGCGATTATTATTAGCGCCCCGAAATGATAACTAATAGTCTACTCATAGGCTTCATTATCCCAAAATACGCAACAGCTGTTCAAGGTGAAACACTGCCCTCATTGCAGCTACCCTGTAGCGGAAAGTAGGTATAAGGCTTCAAAAAAGATTACTAAAAACTAACATTTGGTCATAATGCTGATAGCGACAGCCAGGGTCTGTCCAATACACCGAACCATATTGCTGGAGCGGAGATAGAACCATTTGATCAACGAACTTGAATCTAAAGCCAAGATATTAACATTGCCTGAAACAAATTAATTCAGATTATAGTAATTTACTTTTTTAAAAATCGTTCTATCAGCTTAAAGGTTTGTGATTGAAAATGAAAAGAAAATGGCGGATTTTTAAGCGCCAATTACGAATTACATAGTTACTTGAATTCGAATGTAATATTAAAATTTAACTAGAGCAATCTAGACGCGTATATTAGTTTCAAATTTTGGCCCGACGTTTCGGAGACTTTGTAGTCACCAGGGTCACGGGTGAGACTGCGCTGTATTGTGTCTTCTACGATCAGTTATTACAGGGCTTACCCAAAAACAAATATACGCGTCTAAACCCATAAAAAGTAGTTTTATTTAAACAAATAAAGTCGAGCAAGTGTTAGAAAATATTAGAGCAATCTACTTAGTTATGGTACCAAAATAAAGGAGAGTTAAGTAGTAGTGTATAGTCGTTAAGGTTGTGTTGTTTCTTTTTTAGGTGTTATATGTTTAAACAAAATAAAAAAACAAGAACATGTTGCGCCGACCCCAAATGATTGAGAAAAGGGCAGGGAATGATGATATGTTTAAACGAAATATTAATTTGGTTAATTTTATGGCTTCGCTTAGACCACATGAGATGTCATTACATGAGCCTGGCAATAATCCGCTAAGCCAGTGGGTTGCCATAAGAGAAAAAAAAATGATAAAGGAGAATTTGAACGCAAAAATGAGCTATTTAAGGGAATTATTTCTACTATAACGTTTTACCTACCTTGTGATAGGAATGCCTGGTTTATATTGGTATAGCTGTCTTTGCTCGGGTTGTCAGTGAAGCCGTGTAAGTAGATGATCAGTCCATTCTCCGGCTGGAACCATTTTGATGCAGTAATGTCCGAAAATGCAGTCAGATTATACTTGATTTTTATATCTCTGTGAAGGGTTTTGGAACAGTTGAATAATAAAAATGGCATTTTTTTAGAGAGATATTTAGATACACGTCTAGCAGTGGACGGAGGTAAACAGAGTTAACTTATTGATAGTGGTATGACTCAGTTGATCGTGAGATTTAAGGGTTTCAGCTTTAGCCAATGATTTTGAGAAGATAACATGACCAAGTATTTTGGGAAAAGTATGCATTGTGTGCTTATTGTGGACTTGATCCATCAGATTAAATGTTTCCATAACTGAAGTCTCTTGCCCGTCTTCTCCATTTCTTTCAATATTCCTAATGGTGTGTTTTACGATAGACTTACCTCGTTATATAGTCGAGAGTCAACTGTGTCATGTCCGGTTCCTGTTTGCACTGGTCAAAATCCATGCCAATGATTTTCTTCATGCGCTTGCCTGAGCAATGAAAATATAATGATTAAATCATTCTAAGATGTTTAATTAAGAGGATACCAAAATAGCTTCGTGCATTTTTCTACGTACGAAGTTTTCATTGTTTCTTTAGATTGAATGGCTAGAGCTCTAATTTTTAAGTATATGGTTTTTCAATATATAATCTAGGATCGCATAAACTCAGAAACGCGATTGAAAAAAGTTTTCTCGATAGAAAATCTTAGCGAAACAACCTCTCTAATTTTTTATTTTTTTCATTTGTCGGTCTATTATCGCGTATTAACTAATGAAATAACTTTAAAAACATAAATAACTATTATATATAGAAACACGTAAATCAGAATTAAAATATATTTAGTAGATTTTGAGTAAATAGGAAAAGTATCCCTAATTCTTCATTTTCTGTGCCTACTGGCTGTGTTAATATGTACGTGTCGGCGATGATATACGATAATATTGATGTAGGCCCTTGAGAGTAACATATTATTATTTACAATTTAGGAATCTAGCTGTAGATTGAGGGAGCTGAAGTAGAATATTGATATTTCTAGGTAAAGAAACATAAGAGATTAAACGAAAAAAAGAACGAAGCTTCAGAAATGTTACACTCGAAGGACACATAGAAGGAGATATCTTTTCCAACCTTACACCGTGCAATAAGTTACATGTGTTAAGTGTTTAAGCCTGATTCTTATTTCAGCACTTACATTGACTAAAACCAATGTAAGTGGCAGGTTTGTCAATAAGATCTTTGATAGCTGCGAGTTCCTTGGTGATGGTGCCAGTGAAGCCACTCAGGATATCTCCGAACTGCCCTGAAGCTGCAGACAGCATCAGGGTCATCACAGCTAGCACCCACTTACACATTTCTGGTATCTGCTGATATTTGGAAATTACAGAACTGTATTTAAATGCATGCTTTGATTGTACTAGACATTGGTGCCAATTCTACGTGAACACCTAAACTTAACTAAAAACATGAAAATTGATAGTGTCAATAACACAATTCGGCAATGTTAACAGAACTTTTTTATCAGAAAATGTGCATATTATCGAGTAACGGTTTTAATTATTAAAAATGTGCACAATGAAATTGCCAATTAATGAAAATATGCCATAGATAAAGTAATTTATTAATTTTGCAATTGACTTGCTATGCTTTTACTTAATAAATTAAATTATAGTGGAAAAATTATGTTGTTTTATTTTAAGACATTGTTTTTTTACATTTTTAATCAGGATTTTCAGATTTATTATGATTATGGGTGACGACCATGCGTGGCATACGTAATTATGGTCATAAATCTCTTTAACAGAATTCTTTTAATAAAGTATTCGCATTTAGAAATCTAAATTATTTTTTACGATGATTGTAGATCTTTTGATATGTATGATAATTATATTGAAATTATCTCAGCGCCCTGTGACACTTCGACGTTGTTCATAATCTACTTTATAATAATAGTTTAAAAAAACTAAAAAACACGCTTTATTTAATCGAATTATTGCATTGTCATCGGTCTTTGACAGGTGTGCAAAATTTCAATAGAATCTGACCGTTTAAAGTGGGTCAAAATAGCGTCCAAAGGAGTCGGTTACAAACATACAAACAAACATACAAACAAACATACAAGTGAAGCTAATATAAAGCATGTAAAAATAAGTCGGGTTTTCCTTCCTGACGCTATAACTCCAGAACGCACGGACCGATTTCCACGGTTTTGCATTCGTTGGAAAGGTCTCGGGCTCCGTGAGGTTTATAGTTTTTTCTTTAATTTTATTTTTTTATTTTTTTTGGTCTGGCAAAACAACGTTTGCCGGGCCAGCTAGTTGATAATAAATAATAAACTTCTATATGAGGAGATTATCACTTAATTTGTATGTTTTGTTAGTTGTGACAGTTTTTAGAATTTTCTGTTTTAATTGCCCTTATGCTTCCTTTAGTTGGGATTTGAAAATTCAACCAATATTTTCTATGATTACGTTAAATCATAGAAAATATTGGTTGAATTTTATAAACTTAAACATTGATAGTGTTTTTGATATGCATGAAAAATAAATGCTGATGATCTAAGGTTATATGAAGGTATCAACTAAGTAATATTTAGGAAAACATATTTTTTTGGAAGTTTTCTTCGAGACACAAAATCCTACTTGGCCTGTTAGTAAAATTATTGATTCCAGTTGAAATCAGAATTATTGCAACGTTTTTATAACTAAGTATAATAAGTAAATAGACTATTGCAATAAAATCTTTTTTTTTCTGAGAAAACCCTTTTCTAGTTCCAAACTTTAATTAATTATGTTTAGTAGCCGAAAATTTGACCATAATATAACATATTACAATTTTATTTTACCGGAAAAAAAATTCATTGAAATAACTTTTTTTTTTCCTTATAATAATAAGGCATGTACTCACTGCGATCAATGAGTTGTTATCCAGTCAAATTTGTCACGATACTGGCCGGAAGCAATGCGACCATCGCGTATTTACATCACAACATCGCGCGAATATTATTATACATATATTATAAACTAGCTGACCCGGCAAACGTTGATTTGCCATACTAAAAAAAAAAAGTTTGAAAAATCGATATTGGCCAATTCTCAAACCTACTGAATACGCATGTAAAATTTCATAAAAATCGATCAAGCCGTTTCGGAGGAGTACGGTAACTAACACTGTGACACGTGAATTTTATATATTAGAAGATAAGATAAGAAGATGTTATATACATACATTATTATATGTTTATTATAAAATATCCAATTAACTAAATATATAATTAGCAATCTGAGTACTTATTTTCAAACAAAGTCGTTTTTTCTGTATGTTTATAATTTTATATTATGTGAGCTTAAGACGGCACGATACCAAATTATGCTCCATACAAAAGTATGGGTATCGTACTTCCGTTTTTTCTTCGCGAAAGTTAAACCGATTTTAATAATTTTTACGTTATATTATAGATAAAAAGTAAGTATATCTATGCTTCTATTACTTTCTTTTTTTTTCAAAATATAATAACTAAAAGAAATATGACGATCCGAAAAACCCACTTTTTTCGGTTTTCTTTAGATAAAGTTGCAGCGTCTATCACACAAATTTGGTGAATTTGTACCACAAAAGAAGTACCTTGTTTATCCGTGTGGTGACGGATTAAGAATACAAGTGTCTCCACCCCATCTTCTCCCAAGGGTGCTGTAAAAGTCAGCTAAGGGATATTGCACACATATAAAATCCTCTGTGAGAGATGGAAAACTCGAAACTAAACCCTGTGCCAACACGCCTGGTCAGCGCGGCACAGTATACCATAATCCCTCCCAAAGTGGAGGAGGCCCGTGCCCAACGGTGGGACGTAAATGGGCTGGAGAGAGAGTTTTCACCTACAAATTCTTTGAAAAATGAAGACGTTTTGTAGTCCCTTTTTTCTTCGCGAAAGTTAAACAGATTTTGACTATTTTTACGCTATATTATAAATGAAGAGTATATATTCTATGCTTCTATTCTACTTTGGTATCGTGCCCTCTTAAACTTTAAAACTACGCAACGGTTTTTGTACATATAGTGGTAATACTTATAGTGGTTCAAGAGGAAGGTTCATAACAAGCTGTTGCCCGCAACTTCGTACGCGTGGAATTTAGAAATCTAACCTTGACAAATTATACAAAAAAGCCATTCTCTTAAACCATTCTATCATTTTAAAAAATCTGCATCAAAATTCGTTGCGTAGTTTGAAAGATATAAGCTCACATAGGAACATAAATACAAAAATAACGACTTTATTTTATAATAAGTAAAGATTTGTTAATATTTGGATTGCCTCTCTATTTCTCTCTTTCTCCAGTCCATTAACATCTCAATGTTGGGCACGGTCCCAGCGGTCCCAGCTTAGCATATTTCTGGTTGAAAATCAGCGCTGGTCTTCCGCTAGGCCGCTTAGTAATGTCATAAATAGAATACAGAATACTGTCATCAGTAGCTTTGGACACGCCGGGACGGGCTGTGGTGCTCGCTGACAGGCGTGTACAGAACGAGATTGCATAGATACTCGTAAACACGTAGACTCTCGGTGCCTTGTTGTTATGTCGGACGTAGTAGACGCTCAGTACCTAGACTACATGATGTTGGGCGTGGTTAGTAGTTCGAAGCAGCGGTTGTGTAAGGCGGCGCGAGGGTTAGGGCGTCGCGGTGCTGGACTCGGGCAGCGCTAGGGGCGGCATGACGGTAGTCACGTGGTGAGGAAGGAGTCCATGAAACTTCCAGTGAATTCTCAAGACTTTTTATTTAAGGAATCAAGTCGAGGCTGATTTACTTAAATAAATGAAAAGACTTTATAGTAGTCACATCTGGGGAGAGGCGTCGGACTGACGGGGGCGCCTAGGGCCCGCCCCGTCACAGTGAGCCCCCACCGATAGGGGGCCATTCCTGGTCAGGTCATGGTAATACCTGAGTGACTACCATGGCCCGGCCAAGGGGCGAAAAGGAACACCGTGGGGTTTAGTGGGTAGTCCGGGTCCGTTTCTGTCCCGGGAGTCCCACACAAAGTGCGTAAATGCATTCCCCAATAAAAAAATTCCTACACACACATTTACAAGTACGTGATATTACAAGGCTGGTTAAATTGACGTATATAGTCTTTTGCTGAGTAGATGACTACGTGTTTTATTCCTAATAATATTGAAATAAGGAAATGTAATTATCACTATACAAAATCTAAGATATACCGTCCGTGTGTATGTTCATGTGTGAACAAGCTTATTGATATGAAAGTAAGCAGTGAAGTTTAGATAAGTCTGACTTTGATAGCAAGACAAAAGGATAGATAAAATATGAAATAAGGCCGTAAATCTTTTATTGTATTCTTTAGAAAGGTAAAGGGGCGATTGAAGGGCTCTCATAGTGTGTGGAAGATTTTGTGTGTTGTAATTCTAAGTAAATATGGATGCCATAATTGCCAATCAGTACGTACACAAATAAAATTGAGTAAAAGATAATCTACTTAGTTCAAAAACTAAAAAACACGCTTGAAAATCCTGTATATTTTTTTAAATTATTGCAACGTCATCGGCCCTTGATACGAGTATATGTGCAAAATTTCAGATCAATCTGACTACTGCAAGTGGGTTAAAATAATTTTCAAAGATTCCGTTACATAGATTAATACATTGATAGATACATACCAAACTTATTTATATCTATAATATATAAGCGTGTTAAAAATGATTAACGTCAATAACACAATTTGGAAGTGTAAACAATAACTTTCTTATTATAAAAACTAGAGATGAAACGGATTTTGGCCGGGTACCGGATACCGGATATTCGGCGAGCTACTAGGCCGGAGCGCCGGATATCCGGCTGCCGGATATTCGGCCCTTTATTGCGTTGACGCGATCAGTTTGATTTGAATATTGGCGCGGTGAACGAGTTCGGGAATTTTCAGGCGCATTCGGGTCGCACGTAAGTGGAGATCGGGTCGACTCAGGGGCGTTCGAGTGTTATCGCGCGTGTCAATTTATGTTTGTTTCTCAGTTCGTTTGTTGTTTATTTCATTGTTTATCACTTGTCGTCGTGATTTTATGTTTGAATTCTAATAGATTATCAAGAAATGTCATCATCAAAAACACGATCGCCACTTTTCTAACGCAGTACAATTTGCTCAGTCCATATCAATCTGGCTTTCGGCCTGGCCACGGTACTGTCACTGCACTGCTTAAAGTAACGGATGATATTCGCCGGCTCTAGATAACAAATTACTCACTGTGCTTGTGTTACTTGATTTTAGCAGTGCTTTCAATTCCGTAGATTTTGACATACTGCTCGGGGTTCTTAGATCCTTTAATATTTCTACTATTTCTCTCCTTTAATATTTTTAATTATTATTTCCACAACGTGGGCATTCGTGCACCTTTTAATTCTAACGAGAGATTCGTTTTTCATTTGTGTAACTGTGGTGATTATGGCCCAGGTTCCCTATTCTTGTTTTATTTTGATGTTTTCCCTATGGGGGTAGTATTAGTTTCGAGTCAGGGATTGTGTCCTTGATGGTTGGTTGGGCCTCCCGTCGGAAAGGCGTGGCCGTCCAGCGCGTGGTACCACCGCGCTGACTTCGCGGATTTCCTTCAGCGTCACCCGGACTCGCTACATGCGCCGTGGGACTTTGAGGGCTGTGTCATGTATATTTTGGTAGGTTGATATAGATGAGCGGTTGGTCCGTTAAATGTGGGTGGTGGGAGGTCTTCATAGAAAGACATATGTGTAAGTGCCCTAATTGTATGTGTATTCAAATTAATAATATTAAATAGTTGAGGTGCACACCCTGTTCTACTAAGATCATCTTGTTTTCTTTAATATTAATCCCATTGCCACAGAATGGGAATCATGATGTTGTTATGGACAGCCTTAGGTTGGCTCCCTATATTACTGGAGAAATAAGTGCAGGTAATTTACATTGATATTCAGCTAATTTTACAGTGACCGTTTTTGTCCTACCTTGCCATTAGGGTGACAGATGGATGGCCCTCTGCTATCTTCATGGGGCGAGGTAAACAAGGTAGTGACCTTTATTTTTATCTTTTAAAGAATACTTTATAATACTCCTACCTACATATAGGAAATTCTGGTTACAACATAGAATAAATAAAAGATGTTTTTAACTCTTAAATTATAACTAGCTTGAGATTCTATTGTCATTTAAACTAAAAATTATATTTTTTAAACTATATGGCTGTAGCCTATGACTGTAGCCTGGTTCATTAAAGGCTCTTAGAAATAAAAATGTCATATTTGGGCGGTTTGTTTGTATGTATACTATCTTTATCAAAACAAAGCTTATTTAGACTATAAGATACGTTGTTATTACAATTCTTTAATTCCTTAACATCTCCATAATCTTATCCCGTATATCTTGTACGATTCCGTCCTTGTTATCATGTTTGATACCTTCCATGCCGAGTGCGTACGGGGGCTTGTCGTTAGTTCGTAAGTAATATTGTCCTGTTGTGCCTGGCTTTGTTGCGAATCCCATGAAACTGAAATAAAATTTTCAGGTAAAAATATAGCATCTAGTCTTAGATATCTACAAGTCTTTATTTCCTATATCAATCATCCATCCATCAGCCTTTCTCCGTCCACTGTTGGACATCGGCCTCGCCCATAAAAGCCACAAGACGTGTTCTTGCGGCGCTTGCATCAAATGGCTCCCCGCTACCTTAACGATATCGTCTCTCCACCTTGTCGGGAGCCGCCCAACGCTGCTTCGTCGAGTCCGTGGTCTAGAACTTCACGCCACGCCTTTCTTCCCCAAAGATCATCAGTCCTACGAGCGATGTGGCCTGCCCATTGCCACTACATGAATATCAACTTGTAACTTTAGTGTACCTCAGTTATGTAGATATCCTCTGATGTATCTATTAAGATACATATATACTATCTGATACAATTTAAACACTTCCTCGACTTTATCTAGATAAACACGTTAAATGTATGTTATAATACACGACGCAAAGGTTGTAAGTGCTATTAGTTACAGTCACTTGATCCTGTAGAAGGCATCACTACATATTAGGTATGTCTTTCACTGTAATCCTCACCCGAATAATTTAATCTCTATGAATAAAAAATATTAGATGATAGTAACATACGTAATAGTGTTATTATCACAATCTCCGTTCTTGAAACTCTTCCAACTGTCACAGCTGAGTGCGGGGAAGCCAGTCGGATTGGTGACAGACTCTGAGAAGTACCACCACGCTCTGCTGTGGGAGCATGTCTGTAGGAGACATCCGCGCTGTTCTGAACCACTGTTCGGGTGGTAGTCAACGTGACCTGCATTTATAAGAAATATTTATGTAGACATTACATAAGGCGCTTGAATTTTTGCACTGAAAACTGAAACTGGGAACTTTGGCTGTCCCGAGAATGGTAACTTTGGTTTTTATTTATTGTTACTATTATTTAGGCAAAGCATCATACAATGTTTCAAATCAGGACTATAGCATACTTATATAGAATCTAGTATAGACTTAAATATACAGAACCGGTCAAGTATCAAGTAGCACTCGGACACGAACAGTTCCGCACAGGTTTCGTCATTATCATAATATATGCATAATATACCTGAACCCAATTATTTTCAATCATGCAAGGTGATGTACAGGAAGTAGGAGAGCGGTTGCAAGCGAGAAGCGTGGAATCATATAGTGAGAGTATAGGTGAGGGCGACGAAAATCAGATTGAACTGGATGAGGTTCTGAAAGCATTGAAAGGAATGAAACTTGGAAAGGCAGCTGGATATGATAGAGTGTCCACAGAGATGCTGAAAGGCGGTGACGGGGTGGTAGCAAGTCTGTTGTGCCGGATCTTTAATATGTGTTGGAGACACGGCCGTGTACCAGACGACTGGTGCAAGGCTGTTATAGTTCCACTGTATAAGGGAAAAGGTTCACAGCAGGAATGCAAAAACTACCGCGGCATTAGCCTTTTAAGTGTTGTAGGCAAATTGTACGCTAAGGTCTTAATTAATAGAGTGATGAGTATGACAGATCAAAAATTATGGGATGTACAAGCAGGATTCAGGAAGGGAATGGGATGTGTGGATCAGGTCTTCTCCCTAAGGTGTATAGCCGAAAAACACCTGGCTAAACACAAGAAAGTATACTGCGCTTTCATAGACTTGGAGAAGGCATATGATAGCGTGTGGAGGGACGAATTGTGGTCGACACTATCTATGTATGGAGTTGACGGGCGCTTGGTGCAGGCACTGAAATCTCTTTATAGGGATTCTAGAGCCTGTGTCAGGATAAATGGGGCATATACTGACTGGTTTAGTATCTCTAGGGGTGTGAGACAGGGATGTGTAGCGTCACCATGGCTGTTTAATCTATACATGGATAGTTGTCTGGTAGATTTGAGAGAGAGTGATGATGGATTGGTTATGGGTGAGCTGCCTATCAAGTGTCTTCTTTACGCGGATGATCAAGTTCTACTTGCACCATCTGCGGAAGAATTGCAAGATATGGTAACTAGAACGAATGAAGCATTTAGACTAAAAGGAATGAAAGTAAACGTAAACAAGACGAAAGTTATGGTGTTTGAAAAAGAGGAGTGTATGTCTGCATGTAATATTAAAATAGATGATGAAAGTGTGGAACAGGTACAAGAATTTGTTTATTTGGGAAGTGTTTTTACAAGAGATGGTAAGGTTGATGCTGATGTGGAAAGAAGGGTGTTAGCGGGAAATAAGCTGAATGGTGCCTTGCATGCTATTGTGGCTAACCAAGCGATTACTGAAAAGGCTCGAATGGCGATCCACAATGGCGTGTTGTTACCTACGCTTATGTATGGAAGCGAATGTTGGGTGTGGCAGGAGAAGCACAAAAGTAGAATAAATGCTGTAGAGATGCGCTCTTTGAGAAGTATGTGTGGTGTGACTTTGAAAGAGAAATTAAGAAATGAAGTTATAAGAGAACGTTGTGGTCTGAAAGAGGATGTAGTGACTAAGGTGGAGAAAAGTATGCTTAGGTGGTTTGGTCATGTGGAGAGGATGGATGAGAGACGCTTAACGAAAGGCATATACACGGCGAAAGTAAGTGGAAATGCTGGGAGAGGACGCCCGAGAAAAATATACTCCGATGTCATCGCCGGGATACTCCAAAAGGGGCAAGTGCGTAGCACTTACAACCGTCGGGCATGTATGACCAGATGTATGAGTGTGGATGAAGCCAAGGAAGTATGCTTCGATCGTGGCAGATGGCGCTCTATAGTCTCTGCCTACCCCCATGGGAAAAAGGCGTGATGTTATGATGATGATGATGATGGGGCCTCGTTTTACCTTTTGGTGCGAAACTCAAAAAATATGCAATTCAGACAATATTAAGTACATAAGTACGCCGTCTAATTGATAACCATTTTAGTTGTTAGAACAAAAGACCTACTTACCACAAACTTCATTGAGGCCATACACTCCCGCATCAGAATGTATTACGAATACAAAGTCGGCATCATTCTTGCTCAGTCGTAAGTTTGGATCAACATCAGCGAAACAAGGTCCAGCAGGGTCCAGGCCTGATATACGACCCAGTTTAGTCCCCGTCAGATTGTAGAACGCCTTGCCAGTGAAGCCCGCGATGTGACTTCCTAAACTGTGCCCAATCAGATGAACGGTGGAAGGATCCAGGCCAGCTGTGAGGAATATTTAATGGATAGATACACAGAAGTACACAGATAATGTATAGGTACATTATCTGTGTACCTACTTATTTGTAACCCTTAGAAAACTATTTAAATAGACTTGGTCCGATATTTATAGGTTGAATTTCTCAAAATAAAGCGTAAAAGGCAATGAACCCGAGTGAGATGTGAACCTATTATCTTTTGGATATTTTTCTTCACTCTAAGCACCAAGCTTTCATAGCATTTTGAAAAAATATAAAACCCAGCAATGTTCATGCATTCGGAGCGATATTTGATTTAAGTTTCAACACAATTACATTGAATAATTTAAAATACATAAACTAGTTTGTATTTAATTCAGTTGATTCTCTGATATCCTGTGTATAATGTGGTATAATTAGCGTTCCTTTATCATAATAGGTAATATCTAAGTATGACGGCATAGCGTGATTACCACGGAATAGAAATCAAGTGGAATTGCAATGTAACAAAATTACTATAGAAACCAGTGTCGCCAAACGCACACAATTATACCGATAATCATATAATGTACTACATATAAACAAATCGTTTGATTGGTCGTTTACATTTTATACTAAACTAGCATAAGCCATATAACCTACATCTGAAAATAAACCTTCTTATTCTGGAATAGGGTTTAATTCGCTGTAGTTGGAAAAGTATTTAACACCTTTTGTAATCTAAAGTCAAACTAAAATTGATTAACGAGTAAATTCCGCTACTTGACGATAGATGGTGTGTGGTCGCAAATAGAAACACAATTTCGTTAAGACTAAAGGTGACAATCGTGTGCACTAACGTGTCATTGCTGCTATTCGATCAAGGCCGTACCAACCCGAATTACATTACCGATATCGATATAATATGTCATCATCCTCCTGCCCTTATCCCATTATTTGGGGTCGGCGCAACATGTCTTTTTCTTCCATAATCTTCTATTAGCCGTCATGTCTGTGTCAACTCCTCTTTCTTTCATCTCCTCTTTCACCCATCCATCCATCTTTTCTTAGGTTTACCGATTATTACCGATATCGATATATACCTACCCATTTCTTATTTTTTTTTGTTTTTAGTTTCTCTATAAGAACATAACATCATGTCTAGTTTCCTCAAAGCATAAGCTCATTAAAAAACTTCAAGATTTTTATAGATGGAATAGCAGTAGGTTTCGTGTATCTATATCCTTTATTAGAAATTAAAAAATCATCGTTTATGGTTCTGGGCCACCTTCCCAGAGGCACCTGCTCGGTGCCACCATGCGCGTCGCAGGTTGCGGATAGCGGAACGGCCTCCAGATATGGAGGCTAGCTGCATAGCAGTCGCGGACAATAGAGCGGTCCATGATGAGGGGCCTTGAGATTGCTCATGGCGGAGCAATGTCTACAAAATGAGGCTTAACCCAATGATTTGTGGATGACAGTGGCGTGTAGGAGCCGCCACTCTAACCAAAGTTCTGACCCGGGGAGATCAACCTCGTTAGCCTTGGTTGGCTATTGATCTAGGAGAAGGTACTCCGAACAACAAACCAAACGTGCTGCCTTGTACGTAGGTGTTGGTTCACTAAAGGCTAGGTCGTTTGTCCGATTTCAAACAACAAGAACAAAAATGGAAGCAAGATTAAAAAACAGACTACCCCAGGAGGGTTCCAGCAAGGCTGGGGAATCCCTCTCTGAGCAGAGCCTTGTGCAAAGCTCAGGCTGCCCTACGGATTCTGGGGGGGGCACAATTTTGCAAACCCATGATTACGCATGTGTTAGTGACCAGACGCCAGTGTCAGATAATGTTACGGGTGGTCACAGCAGCAGCACCTCTACCAAGAAGCTGGTGCAACAGGCTTTTCATCCAAGCCTATTCCTATCAAGACCACGTCCTACATCCGTGGAAAGAAGCTCAAGCATTGACTGTAATAAAACTAGTAAAGATGAACCTAAGCAAATCGACATAAACACAAATGACGAGGTGCCTAAACCACCACCATGGCAAAGAATTCCTAGCACAAAAAAACGTAAATACACATCTCCTTCGCCAGAAAGTATTAAAACAACAAATAGGTATAGTGGATTACCTATAGATCTTACTGACGATGTTTCTGAGACAAGTGTGAAAAAGCCAAGAAAGCCCCCACCCATCATATTGTATGGAATCGAAGACGTAAACAAACTGACGAAATTGTTAAACACAGTTGCTGAAGGAAACCAATTTACCTACAAAATTATAAATCGAAACCAACTAAGAATCAACAGTATTGACATAGAGACCTACCAGAAACTGATTGATCTTGTACGAGATAATGGACTTATCGGCCATACCTTTAACAATAAAAATAACAGACTCTTTAGAATTGTCATTAGAAACCTACATCCATCGACACCAACTGATATAATCAGGCAAGAAATTGAAGCTACTGGCAATATAGTAAGAGGTGAAATTATAAACGCCAAATTTAGGCCAGATAAGAGGCCTACTTCTACCTTTTTTGTTAACCTTGAAAGTGGCCCTAATAATAAGACATCCAAGGAACTAAAGTTTATTTACCATCAAGCAATAATAATAGAAGATCCTAAAAAGAAAAAGTCGATCGTGCAATGCCAGAGATGCCAACAGTACGGGCATTCCAAAAATTATTGCATGCGACCCTACCGTTGCGTCAAATGTGGCCAGTCACATAAGACCTCCGAATGCCTCAAACGCGATCGTAAAGAACCGGCAACATGTGCACTATGCAGTGGACCACACCCGGCTAATTATAAGGGCTGTGTGGTATATAAAGAAATATTAGCCCGTAGAACCAAAAATGCTATACCAACAAACGTAGCTTCTTCCACTCAAGCTGCATATAAATTAAGAGGCCCGTTATCTAAAACAAATACAACATCCGACGAACATAGATCAACAATGAATATAGATGACCTCGAAACTAACATGAAATCCTATGCAGAAGTGTTACAGCTAAAACCCCAGCCATGTGTGGAATAACCTCAAATAAACAAAACATCACAAATTGAAGCAATGCTAATAAGACAGAGTGAGCAGTTTGAATTAATCATCCAACAAATGAGTACTATGATGAGTATCATAATAAAACTGGTCAATAAGATATCCAAATGACAATGTTACGTCTAGCTACACACAACATTAATGGCCTGGCTCCAAACAGACTAGAAGTAGAATTATTTATGAATGACCACAAATTGGATGTGTTGTTAATAGCCGAGGCCCACTGCACAGCAACATCAAATATCAAATTCAAAGATTATATGTGTTATCACACCAACCACCCGGACGGAACTGGTCATGCTGGAACAGCAATCATCGTCAAAAAGACGATCAAACATCACTTAATGCCCGAGTATCGATTCGCTCACATACAGGCTACAACGATTGCTATTGAGGACAGCATGGGCTACCTAAATATTTCAGCAACATATTGTCCACCAAGACATAAGATCACTGCTGCCATGTTCTCTCAATACTTTAGCACTCTAGGAAATCGTTTTGTTGCGGGAGGCGACTGGAATGCAAAACATACTTTTTGGGGCTCTAGGCTAACCTCCACCAGAGGCAGACAATTAAAACTGAGTACAGAAAGTGACCATCTAACAACCATATCGTCTGCGGCACCAACTTACTGGCCGACTGACCCCCGAAAAACTCCTGATCTACTGGATTTCTTTGTGGTGAAGGGCCTAAATAGACATTATTTGAAACCAGAATCTTGCTACGACGGATCATCGGATCACACTCCAGTGCTAATGACAATAAGCAATAAAATAATAGAATATGAACAACCACCCAAATTATACAATAAACATACTGATTGGCATGCCTTCCGGAAATACATAGAGGACAATATTAATCTCAAAGTGGCACTGAAAACACCTAACGAAGTAGACATGGCGGCTGAACACATAACGAAAGTCATCCAAGAAGCCTGTTGGCTTAGTACACCAGAGAGTGGCGCCCCGCATAAAGGCTGCAATTATCCACACCTAATAAAAACTGGAATTTTGGAAAAACGGAGATTGCGTCGTATCTGGCATACAAGTAGACATACTGTTGATAAAATTAAGTTTGAGATGGCTGCCAGGAAATTGAAGAAGTTGCTGCAGGACTGGCATGATACCACATTAGAGGCTCAATTAGAATCACTAACAGCAACGGCCCCCACCAACTACTCCCTCTGGAAAATCACCAAGGACCATAATAGACCTCAAATTCCAATACCCCCACTCAGAACTGAACGGGGATGGGCGAGAACATCACAAGAAAAGGCAGCTGCTTATGCTGAACACCTTGCCAAAGTATTCTGTCCAAACTCAACTGATAACGAGGAATTTTCAAGGACAGTTCAAACAACACTATCGCAAGACTTCCAGATGGCGTTGCCCCCATCTCCTGTATCCGTCAAAGAAGTATGGCGTACCATACGCAACCTAAAAGATAAGAAGGCACCTGGGTTCGACCTTATCACTAAAGAAGTGCTAATCCAGCTACCACGGAAGGCTACAGTCTACCTCACTACAATTTATAACGGCGTACTACGGGTCCAACACTATCCATTAGCATGGAAAATATCCCAAATACTAATGGTTCACAAATTAGGCAAACCACCAAACGACCTAACTTCATACCGACCTATAAGCCTACTACCCTTACTATCGAAAGTGTTTGAAAAATTATTGCTGAGTAGAATACAACCAATTCTGCAAGCGAATACAATAATTCCTGAGCATCAGTTTGGATTTCGGCAACAACATTCTACTGTGGAGCAAGTTCATAGGGTGTACGATAAAATAAGACAAAGCTTAGAAGAAAAAGATTACTGCTCCTCTGTGTTTTTGGACATCAAACAAGCCTTTGATCGAGTGTGGCATGATGGACTCTTATATAAAATAAGAAATTGCTTACCTCATAGCTATTTCCTGCTTCTTAAGTCTTACCTATGTGAACGATTTTACCAAGTCAAAGAGAGAGAAACAACATCTAAGTTCTTTGATGTCCTGGCAGGTGTACCCCAGGGCTCAGTGTTGGGACCATTATTGTACACAATTTTCACCTCAGACCTACCTGTTGTGGATGATGTTACTACAGCCACCTTCGCAGACGATACTGCAATACTGGCAAGTAGCAAGAAACCCGAACTAGCCACACAAAAAGTCCAGAAAGGCCTCAATGAAATCACAAATTGGCTCCAAAAGTGGAAGATCCAGGTCAATGTAACTAAATCAGTACATGTCACTTTCACATTGCGTCGAGAAGACTGTCCACCGGTATATCTAAACATTACAGCTCTGCCCCACACAGAAAGAGTAAGATACTTAGGCTTACATCTTGATAGGCGACTTACGTGGAAGCAGCATATCAAATCCAAGAGAGGCCTCTCTCTTGGATTCGATCCTTTCGATATAGGACAAGGTTGACTTTTCAGTCGAGCCACTTGGTGTACCACTTTACCACTTTGCTTCGACATAATTTATCGACTGAAGGTAATGGTAATCCACATTCTTTAAAACATACTCATAAATATTCCTAAGAGCTTTTTAATTGTGCTTCTTGTCTAGCTATGATTCAATGGAGATGAGATTTTACGACTCTATTGTCCTTAAAATCTATTGTTATCTCTTATCGGCGACTCCGGTTGGCTAGACACAGAGCAGCTGGTAAATCTAACAATTTAAAAGCCGACAGTGTAACTTTGCAACTTTTTTTACGATATATTTTGATGGCTTATTATCTCATAAACAGTCCTAATTAAACATTTAGAAGTCCAACTCATCTTTTTAAAATTTAACTTTTTCTAGTGTCGGCTCCTGCACTATAGTGTGGAGGACTGGGAATAAACGGCACCTTTCCCTCCACACCCTTTTTATTCCCATTCGTCCACACTATTCCCATACCTCCACACTGTGGACGACGGGGTGTGGAGGACTGGGAATGACCCGCTGAGTTCAATATATAGTTCAAAGTACAATTTTAAGCGCCCAGGAATGGAATTAGCGGGAAGTTGCAGGGATGGCCTTTAAGGTGAACCGTTTTTCGAATTTTTTTTTGTCAGATTAGGCGAACCCCTCTAGATAATCGTCAGATTATGAGACAGTACGTTTAGAACATAAAGATGAACCATATATATCTTAATCTGACGCGCTTGAGTATTTCAAAATGGCGAATTTTTTTTGCACATTATAAAACTGGCCGTGAGTTTGCGTCCCATCGAAATCGTCAGATTAGTGAATGAGAGCTTTTTTTTGGTGCACTTAACACTCCCTTAGAAAATCTGACGCGCTCGACAATTTTTTTTTTTTCATTTTCAACCCTTAAATACAACCACCCGCATCATGCAAACGATCAGATTAACATACGTACATTATTAAAAATACGTAGGGCTTTGATGCTATTAATATCTGACGCGCTCGAGGATGTCCATGCAACAGTTTTTTTTTACATATTTAAAAATCTATAGCCGCTTCCCCCACCGATGTAAAGGTATATATCATATAACATTTTTTTATTCTTATCATCTAAGCTTTGCATCCCAATAGGTCTCTACGACGCTCGAGTAAATCCCCATTTAGCATCGTGGGCTCCCCTACCATTAAAAGGAAAGACATCATGCCATCCTAATACACTAAGTGAACTAAGAGTAGTGTCCTCAGTGGAGAATACACTCTACCTGTCTTGACTCAAGCAACTCATCTGCTTATGGCACTGCCGATCGCAGATTTTAAATAAAAAAAAAATAATAAAAAAAAAAAATAAAAAAAAAAATATCCTTTATTAGAAATTAAAAAATCATCGTCCAAAAAATGTACCGAGCATATTGTACTTGATTTGACTGGCATCCAATCAGATCGACCCGTTGCATCTATCCATTTTTCTTTGACGGTAGCGTCTTTGGGAAACCTAAAAATGTTTACGGAGGATGAGAATAATTTATTATATAATTAATTAATTATAATAATTTCACTATTATGTAATAGTTTGATTACATTTCCGCTATCAAGCATCTACGCAGAATGATACAACTCTCAAAATTAATTTTGTGAATGTGGTGTAGACCGCCTTACATTCATATTGTAAAGTTACTTAGTAAAATAAATAGTAAATTACAAATTTTCTAACATCGGCATTTATCGATAAACTGAAATCTGACCTAAGTACATCACTAATTGGGTAGCGAAGAACTTTTAAGAACGAAATAATGAATATAATCAATGTAAAATATACTTTATTTAAACGACATAAGGTTGATTTTAGCGAGACGTTCCAATAAATTATTAGTAAATTGGAATTAACTAAAATTTTATTAAGTACAATCAAATGATATTGTACTTACCGATGGTACGAAATACCTCCATTTTAAAGATTTCTTCTCCTACTATTATTCTTGCACTCCAAAACTGAACAATACGGCATATCTACGGCGAAATGAGCTTGTCGCGATACTAACAACACGAGTTAACGTTAAAACAGTCTGAATACGACTAAGTAAGTACTTGTGCGACTGGAGATCAAATAAGCGCAACAGTGCTTAATTGTGACACGCGTGCCACGTCTACTTCGCACTTCCATTGATTTCTTTTCCGTGGTGATTACAATCAAGTTAGTCGTCAAACACCATCATAAATAACTATGGTTTGTTACTTTACTTAATATTGAAACAATTTCCTTGTTTATAACATTAGTTTCATCACTAAACCAGTGCTAGTTTCTTTTTTGTGGCGGACTGTCATTAGATGCACCTTAGCAACGAACGTTCTTTACGACACAGACGTATATTATTTAACAGTAGACGGATGAAAGTTGACGCATTTCAGCCATTTTAAGAAAGTGAATTTTCGTTGAGCCAAGAATGGCAGCCGGTTATTCACTAATTGAGGTCTCGTTTCTGTACGGTTGCAAACAATAGCCAAACATCTTATAAGATAGATATAGATAAGATTGTGTCTAGACAAGGTCTGCCACATGCTCAGGGCATTGCGATTATTATTAGCGCCCCGAAATGATAACTAATAGTCTACTCATAGGCTTCATTATCCCAAAATACGCAACAGCTGTTCAAGGTGAAACACTGCCCTCATTGCAGCTACCATGTAGCGGAAAGTAGGTATAAGGCTTCAAAAAAGATTACTAAAAACTAACATTTGGTCATAATGCTGATAGCGACAGCCAGGGTCTGTCCAATAAACCGAACCATAGTGCTGGAGCGGAGATAGAACCATTTGATCAACGAACTTGAATCTAAAGCCAAGATATTAACATTGCCTGAAACAAATTAATTCAGATTATAGTAATTTACTTTTTTAAAAATCGTTCTATCAGCTTAAAGGTTTGTGATTGAAAATGAAAAGAAAATGGCGGATTTTTAAGCGCCAATTACGAATTACATAGTTTTAAATTTTGGCCCGACGTTTCGGAGACTTTGTAGTCACCAGGGTCACGGGTAAGACTGCGCTGTATTGTATCTTCTACGATCAATTATTACAGGGTTTACCCAAAAACAAATATACGCGTCTAAACCCGTAAATAGTAGTTTTATTTAAACAAATAAAGTCGGGCAAGTGTTAGAAAATATTAGAGCAATCTACTTAGTTATGGTACCAAAATAAAGGAGAGTTAAGTAGTAGTGTATAGTCGTTAAGGTTGTGTTGTTTCTTTTTTAGGTGTTATATGTTTAAACAAAATAAAAAAACTAGAACATGTTGCGCCGACCCCAAATGATTGAGAAAAGGGCAGGGAATGATGATATGTTTAAACGAAATATTAATTTGGTTAATTTTATGGCTTCGCTTAGACCACATGAGATGTCATTATATGAGCCTGGCAATAATCCGCTAAGGCAGTGGGTTGCCATAAGAGAAAAAAAAAAATGATAAAGGAGAATTTGAACGCAAAAATGAGCTATGTAAGGGAATTATTTCTACTATAACGTTTTACCTACCTTGTGATAGGAATGCCTGGTTTATATTGGTATAGCTGTCTTTGCTCGGGTTGTCAGTGAAGCCGTGTAGGTAGATGATCAATCCATTCTCCGGCTGGAACCATTTTGATGCAGTAATGTCCGACAATGCAGTCAGGTTAAACTTGATTTTTATCTCTCTGTGAAAGGTTTTGAAACAATTAAATAGTAATAATGGCATTTTTGAGAGATGAATAGATACACGTCTAGCAGTGGATGGATATAAACCGGGTTAACTTATTGACAGTGATGTTAACTAAGTATGTCGTAGGATTCAAGGGTATAACCAGATTCCAGTTAGCCAATGATATTGAGAAGATAACACGACCAAGTATATTGGGAAAAGTATGCAATGGTACCAATTCTACGTGCACAAAACTTAACTAGGTATAAAGTGAAAACAGGTTCGTTGTGCACGGCTTTATTTATTAAAATCTTTAGTTTATAATAAACAGATTTTCTAATAAAAAAATCAGTTAACATTTCCGAATTGTATTATTGAAACTATCAATTTAAATTTTTTAGTTATCAGATCAAATTATTTTCTTAACAGAAGTCTCTTGTCTATTCTCTTCATGTTCTTAATGGTATATTTTAAGATGGACTTACCTCGTTATGAAGTCAAGAGTCAACTGTGTCATGTCCGGTTCCGCTTTGAACTGCCCATAATCCATGCCAATGATTTTCTTCACGTGTTTGCCTGGGCAATGAAAATAAAATGATTAAGTAATTCTAAGAGTAACATATGATTATTTACAATTTAGGAATCTAGCTGTAGATTGAGGGAGCTGAAGTAGAATATTGATATTTGTAGGTAAAGAAACAAAAAAGATTAACGAAAAAAAAAAAGAACGAAGCTTCAGAAATGTTACACTAGTAGGACACATAGAAGGAGATATCTTTTCCAACCTTACACCGTGAAATAAGTTACATGTGTTATGTGCTTAAGCTTGATTCTTATTTCAGCACTTACATTGACTAAAACCTATGAAAGTAGCAGTTTTGTCAATAGGATCTTTGATAGCTGCGATTTCCTTGGTGATGGTGCCAGTGATGGCACTCAGGATATCTCCGAACTGCCCTGAAGCTGCAGACAGCATCAGGGTCGTCACAGCTAGCACCCACTTACACATTTCTGGTACCTGTTGATATTTGGAAATTACAGAACTGTATTTAAATGCATGCTTTGATTGTACTAGACCACGTTTTTCTTTTCCGTGTACTAGACATTGGTGCCAATTCTACGTGTATAACTAAAATTAACTAAAAAATTAAAACAACTATTGGTTTATTTTGATTAATTGACTGTTTCATTGTACACATTTATATTAGTGCGAGTATTGACGACAATACGCTCCCCGGGTCTATAGCTAACTGTTTTAAGGATAATTTTATAATACAACCGCGGTTGTCACCACAAGCTAATTTACAGGTACCGCCGCGTGTATTGGGGAATCCACTTGGATTCTCAACTAAGGAGGTTGCTTATATTATTAGGCGTATGTCCAGGGGCAAATCTCCGGGGCACGACGGTTTGAGTATTGAACATCTTCAACATGCGGGGCCCCATCTCGCGCGTGTATTGGCAATGTTTTACACAATCTGTGTTCGTCACTCTTTTTTGCCTACTCAGATGATGGAGACAGTTGTGGTGCCAGTATTGAAAAACAAAACAGGTGATATATCTGATAAATTAAATTACTTGACAGTCTCTTTGAGAGTCTACTTAACAAATATGTTAACATTAATGATGCTCAGTTCGGCTTTAGGGCTGGGCTGTCTACTGAAAGCGCGATTTTAGCGCTCAAGCAGACTGTCAGGTACTATACTGATCGTAAGACGCCTGTCTATGCTGTTTTTCTCGATCTCTCCAAAGCCTATGATCTTGTATGTTATGATAGACTCTGGCCTAAACTATATAGCCTTAATGTTCCCAGTGAGTTGATTAACACATTGAGATTTTGGTACGAGAACCAAAACAATAAAGTCAAATGGGCGGGTGGTTTTTCTGACGAGTTTAAACTGAAGTGTGGTGTAAGACAAGGTGGAATATCGTCACCTTTGTTATTTAATTTATGCATGAATCAGCTCAGCGAGGAGCTCAGCAGTGCCAATGTCGGATGCTCAATTGATGGTATGTTTATAAATAATCTTAGTTACGCGGATGACATGGTACTGCTGGCACCCTAGCTGAGTGCAGTTCGTAAACTGGTAACAATATGTGAGAGATATGCTGCTGCTCATGGTCTGTTGTACAATGTAAATAAAAGTGTGTACATGTTATTTAAGGGAAGAAATAAGTTGCCTATTGTGTTGCCTACTTTATCTCTGAATGATATACCACTTCAACGGGTGACACAAGTCAAATATAGAATAGAATAGAATACACTTTATTGTACACCATAAATTACATGTCACTTAACTAATGTAACAATAAAACATGTATAATTGGCGGTCTTATCGCATATTGCGATCTCTTCCAGACAACCTTTAGATGGACTTAGTTTATTTGGAAAGGGGTATTAGTGGTGTACTTGCTATGTATAAATTCCAAGTAAGAAGAAAAATCTTATATTACGCATAATCAATACATACTACAGATATACATACACATATAGAGATATAGATCCATAAATGTACATAAACCTATACATAATTCTAAATAGAATAGAATACTTAAATATATACATAAACATAATGATGAGAAGTTTGGATTGAATTTTACGTGGATTGTAGCAGTAGATAATGTTCATTGATACGTTTATTAAACGAAACAAAAGATTGCGCATTTTTAATGGATTTTGGTAATGCGTTCCATAGCAGAGCTGCCTCTATAGTAAAAGATTTGTTAAAGAATCTAGTAGAGTGCAATGTCAAGGCTAGTCGCAAATTTTCCGATGATCTTAAGGTTCTCAAATGTGTGTCATGGAGAAACGTAAAACGTTTTTTGAGATAGGTAGGGCTTGTGGGGTTAAACAGAATCTTATAGAGTAAACTGAGAATGTGAGTATTCCTTCGAAGTCGGATTGGTAACCACTTGAGCTTATTACGGAATTCAGATACATGATCATATTTGCGTAGCCCAAATACAATATATATATAAATATCTTGGGCATGTGGTGACTGCTGACCTGCTAGATGATGCTGATATGGATAGAGAGCGCAGGGCGTTGTCGGTCCGGTGTAATATGTTAGCTCGTAGGTTTTCACGTTGTACTGATGATGTGAAAATCACGTTGTTTAAAGCCTTCTGCATGTCCTTTTACACGTGTAGCCTATGGGTGAGATATACGCGGCGGGCCTACAACGCCCTGCGCGTTCAGTACAATAATGCGTTTAGGATATTGTTGGGGCTCCCTCGTTACTGTAGTGCATCAGGTATGTTTATTACACACCTTACGATTTATCGAACGAAAAGTCGGCCGACAAAACTGTGCAGTTCAATTTGGGTATTCTTTTTTTTAAAAATGTATGACAAATCGCTGCAAATCGAATCGTTCGTCAAATGTACGTTGTTTAGCGCGCACTAAATTATCGTACGATAAAACTGTGCGATCTCTTGATCTTCGATTTTTCGTTCGTTTGTAGAACATTTGCTGCGAATTATCGTTCGTCGAATGAAGATACAATTTTTATTTCTTAAAATCGTTTCGATTTTCTGACCGCTTGATCGACGGTCCTCGTGGTCTAGTGGTTCATGTATTCTACTACTGCGGCCGTTCAAAAGGTCAAGGGGTTCGATTCCTGTGCGGGACAGCCAATTCATTTTTGTTTTTATTTGTTACACAAATACTATAATAATAAATAGTAGGTACTGCGTCTGGGTATTTTTAACCAACTTCAAAAAAAGAGGAGGTCTTCAAATCTTGCGTATGTTTTCTTTTTTATTTATGTTTATTACCTCATAACTTTTAACTGGGCAAAGCGATTATAATGATTCTTTTTTTACAAATCTGCTGATTCCCGTGTGGTCCCATTGGCACCAGGTCAGGATCTGATGGTTATGTCCTGAGAAATTGGGTCGTCTCAAGGGCTTGCAAGGGACCTGGGGGTGCCGGTCGAACTTAGTTTATTTCGGCGGATGACTCGATGACGAGTTTGGCGGTCTCAGCGTCCATTCTATGGATAGGGGGTTTAGGAGCGGCAGGCGCCACGGTTGGAGCGGCGGGCGCCTGTTTCGCGGCGAGCGCGCACACGATGCACACGGCGGGCGGTGCGGACTGCTCAGTGGGCGCCGTTACTGGCGGTGCGGCTTGTTTGGGCGCCTTCTGGCGGGAGGGTGCGGACTCGATTTTCGCTGCGGCGGCATTTTCTTCTTCTCTTCCTTTTAGGGGAGGCTGCATTGGCGCCAGCTGCGTTTGCCGCCGCCACCAATGAGTTGGGCGCACTGTCTACCGTAGCGACAAAGGTCACTACTACGGGTTTGGCTGCTGATGTAGTTGTCGTGCGCGAAACCGTTCCCGCCCGTTTGTTTCTTGCTTCCGTGCGAAACACGCAGCAATGACGTAACGCTGTTGGCGGTGTGTTCGCCGCCGCACGGCTGTCCAAAACCCAAACCTAGCAAGTTAAAATTTTTTAACAGATTCTTTTTCATTTTGTAATCAACAAGTATCAAGTGCTGGTTGCTAGGTTTATACATGCTTGTATCTGTGATTCTATGTAAGATAGAAAAAGAAATACAGTTGTTTTTGAATTAGACGCAGTAAGAAAATTGGGAAATAATTGGTTTAGGAAAAAGAATTAAAAAAACGTGACTTGCTAGGTTTTGGTTTTAGACAGCCGCGCAGTTTCAAGGATGTTGTTGTGATTGATGTTTTATAATTAAACTAGATGGCGCCCCGGCAACCCTCGGTGCCACACGAAAAGTTGTAAAAAACGTTGTAAATAATGCCATCTCCCGCAAAAATGCATTACTATTTGAACGCTTGAAGAATATAACTTGATACCGTATGAAATACTACACTAGAAAAACAACAGATGTCAGTACCAGCTGTTTAGAGTTGGTCATATTTCACAAATGTTTACATTTTTACAACAACGTATCACATGGCGCCACTCAGCCTGGTGTAACCGCCAATAACGGTTCCGTAAACTATTCTAATAACTATCTAGTATCTAGTATCTACCTATCTACCCATATCACAAGCATATAGGGATGCCCGTTACGATACGATATATCGGAATATCGATACAGCACTATACGATATAGCGATATTTGATGCGATATTTTGACCATACGATATATCGCTTCGATATATCGCATTCTTATAAAAATATCGCATTACCGTATCGTATCAAAACTATGTCGGTGATTAATTTGTATAATTTTAAAGTTCCCATTACATCATCACTAAATGATAATAGACAGTGCCATTGAATATATTGTTATTAGTAATAAGAGAATGATAACGTCGACAAAATTGTTTATGGAACAAGAACAGCCGGCTTTTGTTTAGACTTTGAGGTAGATTTAAATAAATCTTTGGACTTTGTAGTACCGTCAAATATGATTAATAAATGCACGAAGTATAGATACAAGGAGTCCGAACGTAATGTTGAACGAATGGTCTCAATTTAAGGGACAGATTTTTGCCGGTAGAGCGCGCCATTTTTCAAGAAGTACTCGTTTGAACTATTGACACTTGTGGAAAAAAATATTCTGAGAAACGTGGATATAAATATAAGTTTTAGGAAATTTTTCGAGTGCTTTAAACCCAACAATACAGAGAAGGTCAAGAGATATTCTGATATTCTATACTAGCATCGGTACGTCCTGAATACTTGCGCAGCCAGTGGCAGAAAATAGAACTATCATCTGGGTTGATTATTGTGTACACGAAATATTATGGAAAAGCCTATACCGTTCGGACTCCTTGTATCTATACTTCGTGAATAAATGTTTAGTTTATGTTCTCCTTTTTCATTCCATTCGAAAGGCATGCGATACGGTTACGATACGATATATCGATACAAAGGAAATCGATAATATCGTGTATCGATACAACCAAGTTCGATACAGTTACGATGCGATATATCGATACAATACACTTTTTTGGGCATCCCTACAAGCATATAAGCTTAACTTGGGACCTGAGGACAATGTGTGAAATGTACATAAAATTTTTATTTATATGTAGTTTATGTACATAATGTACATATGTGATACTAAACAAATATTTTGTCAAGGTTATACGTAAATGCGTTAAACGAAACAATAGCGTGATGTAGCGAGACGGCACAACGCCATCTGTCGAGGCGGATAAAAACTTCTTGTGACATTTGTTTATTTAATAATATAATTTATCGTCTGTAACTGTTGACGACATGCTACTTGCACGAGCTTGTGAGGAGAACTGACGACCGCGGTCGTCCATAAAAATCGTTCGATAAAACTGCGCAGTTTTTTCGTTATGGTTTATCGTAACGTGTGTAGGCGGCTTAATACTGATGACTTTCGTACGATCGTATGTTTTAGATGACTTTATTCATTTATAAATTGCTTTTTGCCAGGCGTTTGGCGAAGGAATAATATTGGTCAGACGGACGAAAGCGTAGGACAAGCTCGACACCGCCCGCCTGCCATGAGTTCATATGTGTGTAGAATTGGTGTCCGTGCACAGTTTACAAACGCACACAGGCTTGCATATTGAAGACGCCTTGTACTGTATCTCATGCGGCATGCTTTGGCGATCGGATGTTTCCGCGAGTATTCGGCGTTCGTTCATTACCTATATATAATCCGAATAAATATAATAGTCGGAAGTCTAATAAATCACGTATGCACACTATGCATTTTTAGTTTTATCTATTTAAATAGCAGAAATATTTTGGTTCGACGGAGGCCATTTTATTTTTTCATGTGATTCATTGAACTGTTTAATATTGAGTTTCTATAATTTAATAATTGTATGGATTTTCGTTTGTTGATTTTAAAATGTTATTTGATTGTGAAATGTGTGTTGATAGTGTGTGTTTGTTAAAAATTAAAAATAACAAGTTCTCGCAATTGTCATTCAGTGAAAAGATTCTGTGTACCCGAGTTACGACAACTAAGCCAGCAAAAAGGTAATGTAACTCAAATTTCAAGTTAAAAGTTATGAAACGTATGTACATACGTACATGTACGTATGTATGTACGTACGTAGTTATTGTTTAGTAATTCTAGTACAGTGTGGACTGATTCGGGATATTCAGATTTAAATTTGTTCTGTTGGCATGGTTTCCGACTTAGAGATCCGTCGCGTGGCTATGCTAAAAATCTATAAAAGAAAAAGTTTTTGTGACTGAGTACCTACAGCGCCGCATACCCTATGTCATATTCCTGTGTACGCCACTGACTTGTATATAGAGGAGATTATCACTTAATTTGTATGTTTTTATCCGTTTGTTACTCAATTTCTTCGTTATTTATAGACTGTTTTTAACATTTTCTGTTTTAATTGCCCTTAGCCTACCGTTGGGATAACGTAATCGTAGAAAATATTGGTTGACTTGTATATGCTTAAATATTGATAGCGTTTTTGATATGTATGAGAAATAATGCAGATGATATAAGGTTATATGAAGGTGTTAACTAAGTAATATTTAGTAAACAAAATATTCTTTTTTAAAGGTTTCTTCGGTTGACACAAAATCCTACTTGACCTGTTAGTAAAATTATTGATTCCAGTTGAAATCAGAATTATTGCGACGTTTTGATAACTATAATAAGTAAATAGACTATTGCAATAAAATCATTTTTTTTCTGAGAAAACAATTTTCTAGTTCCAAACTTTAATTAATTATGTTTAGTAGCCGAAAATATAACCATAATATAACATATTACAATTTTATTTTACCGGAAAAAATATCCATTGGAATAACTTTTTTATTTTTTTCCTTATAATAATAATAAAGGCATGTACTCACTGCGATCAATAAGTTGTTATCCAGTCAAAGTTGTCACGATACTGGTCGGAAGCAATGCGACCATCGCATATATACATCACAACATCGCGCGAATATTATATAATATTATATTATTATATGTTATATACATACATTATTATATTATGTATATTATAAAATATTCATTTAAGAGGATACCAAAATAGCTTCGTGCATTTTTCTACGTACGAAGTTTTCATAGTTTCTTTAGTTTGAATGGCTAGAGCTCTAATTTTTAAGTATATGTTTTTTCAATATATAATCTAGGATCGCATAAACTCAGAAACGCGATTGAAAAAAGTTTTCTCGATAGAAAATCTTTGCGAAACAACCTCTCTCATTTTTTATTTTTTTCATTTGTCGGTCTATTATGGCGTATTAACTAATGAAATAACTTTAAAAACATAAGTAACTATTATATATAGAAACACGTAAATCAGAATTAAAATATATTTAGTAGTATGTACATGTCGACGATAATATTGATGTAGGCCCTTAACTAATAGTCTTATTCATAATGAATGACTTATCGGAGGTTTAAACGGAGATTTTATCGGAGAGATAACAGACGATTTAGCGTATAAAGACTATTATAAATAACAAGTTTTGACAATTTTCGCGAACCGATTTTAGCGAACTTTTAAACCTCTGTTAAGTTATTATCAAACAAAGTCGTTTTTTCTGTATGTTTGTTTATATGTGAGCTTAAATCTTTAAAACTACGCAACGGTTTTTATACATATATAGTGGTAATATATGTATAGAGTGGTTCAAGAGAAAGGTTTATAAAGATAACAAGCTACTGCCCGCAACTTCGTACGCGTGGAATTTAGAAATCTAACAATCTAAATATAACAATCTAACAAATTATATAAAAAAGGCTTTCTCTTAAACCATTCTATTATTTAAAAAATCTGCATAAAATTTCGTTACGTAGTTTGAAATATATAAGCTCACATAGGAGCATAAATACAAAAATAACGACTTTGTTTTATAATAAGTAAAGATTTGTTAATGTTTGGATTGTCTCTCTGTCTCCCTCTTTCTCCAGTCCATTAACATCTCAATGTTGGGTACGGTCCCAGCGGTCCCAGCTTAGCATATTGCTGGTTGAAAACCAGCGCTGGTCTTCCGCTAGGCCGCTTAGTAATGTCATAAATAGAATACAGAATACTGTCATCAGTAGCTTTGGAACGGCCGCCACACGCCGGGAACGGGCTGTGGTGCTCGCTGACAGGCGTGTACAGAACGAGATTGCATAGATACTCGTAAGCACGGACCTAGACTCTCGGTACCTTGTTGTTATGTCGGACGTAGTAGACGCTCAGTACCTAGACTACATGATGTTGGGCGCGGTTAGTAGTTCGAAGCAGCGGTTGTGTAAGGCGGCGCGAGGGTTAGGGCGACGCGGCGCTGGACTCGGGCAGCGCTAGGGGCGGCATGACGGTAGCCACGTGGTGAGGAAGGAGTCAATGAAATATCCAGTGAATTCTCAAGACTTTTTATTTAAGGAATCAAGTCGAGGCTGATTTACTTAAATAAATGAAAAGATTTTATAGTAGCCGTAAATCTTTTATTGTATTCTTTAGAAAGGTAAAAGGGCGATTGAAGGGCTCTCATAGTGTGTGGAAGATTTTGTGTGTTGTAATTCTAAGTAAATATGGATGCCATAATTGCCAATCAGTACGTACACAAATAAAATTGAGTAAAAGATAATCTACTTAGTTCAAAAACTAAAAAACACGCTTGAAAATCCTGTATATTTTTTTAAATTATTGCAACGTCATCGGCCCTTGATATATGTGCAAAATTTCAGATCAATCTGACTACTGCAAGTGGGTTAAAATCATTTTCAATGATTCCGTTACATAGATTAATACATTGATAGATACATACCGAACTTATTTATATCTATAATATATAAGCGTGTTAAAAATGATTAACGTCAATAACACAATTTGGAAGTGTAAACCATAACTTTCTTATTATAAAAACTAGAGATGAAACGGATAGTAGTTTGGCCGGGTATCGGATACCGGATATTCGGCGAGCTACTAGGCCGGAGCGCCGGATATCCGGCTGGGGTATTCGGCCCTTTATTGCGTTGACGCGATCAGTTTGATTTGAATAATGGCGCGGTGAACGAGATCGGGAATATTCAGGCGCATTCGGGTCGCACGTAAGCGGAGATCGGGTCGACTCGGGGGCATTCGAGTGTTATCGCGCGTGTCAGTTTGTCTTTGTTTCTCAGTTCGTTTGTTGTTTATTTCATTGTTCATCACTTGTCGTCGTGATTTTATGTTTGAATTCTGATAGATTAACAAGAAATGTCATCACCAAAAACACGATCGCCAATAATAATAACATAATAATAAAAATTCAGGACATTTCACACAACGTCCTCTGGTCCCAAAGTAAGCTATATTTCTATGCTTGTATTATGGATACCAGATACGGATAGACTAAATTCTGTAAATACATACTTATAATACATAGAAAACACCCAGACGCAGTGCAAACATTTGTATGACATTTATGGATATCACACAAATGATTGTCCCAAGCGGGAATCGAACCCGCGACCTCGTGATCTGTAGTCCATTACATAAACCACTCCACCACGAAGCCCGCCAATATGGCAATATTTTGATTTAAACAGTGACGATAATAAGTACGCAGTATGTTTATTGTCAGGTTAAAATTTCTCGAGGTGGTGAAGGAAAAAAGGCGTATTAAACTAATAATTAATAAAACAAACATTTTTGATGTACGATTATAAAAATAAACGGTGTCGATAACCTATTGGAGTATGATTTGACTTGTGTAAAATACTGAGATTTTTTAAAATTTTACTTACCGGTATCCGGCCGGATACTGTATCACTATCCGGTATCCGGCCAGATAGTGAAAACAAGGCCGGATACCGGATAGTTACCGGATATCCGCTTCATCTCTAATGAAAACTGTGTATTTTAGACTATCGATTTTAATTATTATAAATGCTCACACCTATTCTCTCTGAGCTACTTCCTATTCTTACACACATCTTGAATTTCTCTATTTACTCTGAAACCTTTCCTGACTCATGGAAGAGGGCTTTTATCATACCTCTCCCCAAAGTCTCTAACCCTTCCCTAATCTCCCATTACCGGCCTATATCTATATTGCCATTTCTCTCAAACGTGTTAGAGCACATAGTGCATAAACAACTTTTCACTTTTCTAACGCAGTACAATTTGCTCAGTCCATATCAATCTGGCTTTCGGCCTGGCCACGGTAATGTCACTGCACTGCTTAAAGTAACGGATGATATTCGCCGGGCTCTAGATAACAAATTACTCACTGTGCTTGTGTTACTTGATTTTAGCAGTGCTTTAAATTCCGTAGATTTTGACATACTGCTCGGGGTTCTTAGATCCTTTAATATTTCTACTTCGGCCGTCAATTGGTTTAGTTCTTATCTTCGAGGACGTAGTCAATGCATACGCGTTGGTGACAGTGCTTCGGAGTGGTGTGATCTGACTTCGGGCGTACCACAAGGTGGAGTCCCTTCCCCCCTCCTATTTTCTATTTTTATTAACTCTGTCGCTACTGTCATATCTTCTAAGTTCCATCTCTATGCGGATGACCTCCAAATTTATTCTTATTTCTCTGTCTCTGATGCTGCTTCTGCCTTAACTTCTGTGAATGAGGACCTAAGACGTTTAGGTGAATGGGCGAGTAATTTCGGCCTTTATCTGAACCCAAATAAATCTCAGGCTATAATCATAGGTAGCAGGTACTATTGTGATAGGCTTGACTATTCTTCTCTAATTCCTATTTCTCTCTGTGGCACAACAACATCATTTTCGGACAGAGTCAAAAACTTGGGCGTGATCATTGACTCCAACCTTTCATGGAATAGTCACATAAATGAAGTTAGCATGAAAGTTCACTTCGCATTTCATTCCTTGAAATGTCTTCAGAATTTCCTACTTGAAAAAACTAAAATAAATCTTGCTCAAGCACTCATTCAGGCAATTATTGATTATGCGGATGCTTGTTTTATAGATGCTACTGAGGAGCTGTTGGACAAGCTGGAGAGATTGCAAAATTTGTGTATACGCTTCGTATTTAATCTGAAAAAATATGACCATGTCTGTCATCTTCGCAAAAAATTGAAGTGGCTCCCAATCCGTCTTCGGAGAAACACTCGTCTTTTATGCATTCTATTTAACACGTTAAATAACCCTGCGGCTCCAGCCTATCTCAAAGAGCGTTTCTCACCAGCTCGCCCCGCTGATTCATTATGCAGGGCTAATCTCCGCACAGTTCTCTCATTTCCTCCACACAAAACAGATTTCTACTCTTACTCTTTCACTGTACACGCTGCCATACCATAGTCTGGCAGCGTGTACAGTGAAAGAGTAAACTAATATTTGAAGGAAGTGAATTCACTTCCTTCAAATATTAAAGAAAGTAAAACTATATCCACTTTTAAACGCAAGGTTCGTCAACACTATCTCTCCTCTATTAACTAACACTACCAATAGTCATTGTTAATGTATGCCATAAATTTGACATCTGTGTTAATGTTATATATTAAGTAATGTTGGTATACGTTATGTATTGTATTGTATTGTATGTACTGTATGTATTGTATATACTGTATGTATTGTATGTACTGTATGTATTGTATGTATTGTATGTGTTATGTACCAAACTTAACCTATCGTATCAAGTTGCGCGCGCGCGTCCCTAGGAGATGGTAACTTCACTAGAATGGATCGCCGGCCAGCCGGGAGCGCCGCGCGGTGACCTTCGCTCGGTCGTCAGTAGTAAAACACATCTTGTTTGCAAATTACGTCGCGATTTGAATGAGATTTGAAGCGTTTTTCTTGCAACTGTTTCGCGAGTTAAAATTGTCACTAGAATTAATTGTTGATAAAACTAATTATCCTTGTTGTGTGAATCGATAATTACAATTGAAACAAAACCTTGAAATGTCACCGCGAAATGTAATGTTCGCCATTTTTGTATGACATAAATGCGTTATAAAAACTAGTGAATTTTGTGTCTCCATACTTAATACTATTTAATGTAAATTGAACTGTTTGATAACTATAATTGTGATAGTATAATTGCATTAAGACGATTGGTGAAAGTTCACGGCTTGAGTCGCGCCAAGGAGTGGTCTTTTGTGGACTTCAAGAGTTCGTGTCTGCCTGTATAAAGTTAAGTATAGTTTGATTAGCATTCTGCGTTATTTTGGCCAATTTATCGTAGTTAGTGTTAATGAAGCTATAGCTAGGGCTTGACAAGTGAAGACTGTGTTGAAGACGAAAACAGGGTAAGTTTGTACTATTATAAATTTGTTAACGCTGTGAAACGCAGATTTTAAGTTAGTTCGTCTTGACCTGAAGAATTGTCACGCTTCCACAAAACTAATAAATTATAAATCCCAGGTTGAACGTAACATATTTTTGGTAGCAGAGCGTGGTTTAAACTCCGTTTCTCGAATGTTCCATGTTGAACAAACTATACCCTCATTATTGTGAAAATTGATTTAATTAATTTAATTAATTTAATTTGATTAATTTAGTTGTTTGTTTGTTTAATCTAAATTGTTGGTATAGTTTTAAATAATTAATTTGAGTACTTGAATTGGCAATTAGATTTTAAAGGGTTTGATAATTATTTGTGCTATTGCTAATCGTATTTGTTGCTCAGGTTATTATTTAATATAAATTATTATTTAATTATTGTCTAATATTGAACAACGTTATAGTTAAATTGTGGCGTTGTGCGTTTGTATAATACAACATTTATTTTATACGTTTGTTTGTTTTGTTGGTTACCTTAAAAATAAATAATTTAAGTATTAAATTAATTGCACATTGGCAAGGAATTGTTTGTTTGTTTGATTTAAAATATTTAAGATTTGATATTTGTTTGGAGTAATAGCGGCTTGTCTCATTGAAAGATATTTTGTTTTTTCGCTATTGTAATATTGTTTGTTTGTGAAAGATATTTGTTTTTTTTTTTTTGTTATTATAAGATTGTTTGTTTCGTGCCGTTTGTGCTTTGAAGATGTCTACCGCCGCGTATAATGTTGTCCGCGAGACATATTCCGGGATTGCGACTCATTTGAGATGGTTCACGTCAGCTGCCGCCTTGGTGAAAAGGGAGAACCGAATCGAGGCATTGTTGGACAGGCATGAGAAATGCCCTACACGACTTCAGGAGGTGGAGGCGCTTTACCGGCGCTTCATCTTGCATCTGGATGATGTGCCCCTGGAGTCATTCCCCCAGGAGCGACGGGACCAAGTCCACGAGGACTACGTCCAAATTATGGACCTTGCCGACGACATCGCCCAGAGCGCGCGGGAGATTTTAGCCTCGCGCGCCGGAGTACCGGCTCACCGGGCCCCCTTGAAGACTCCCGTGGGCCTTTTGACCAGGTTACCCAACTTGGATCTTCCACGTTTTGATGGTCGACTAGACATGTGGATGGGATTCATTGGTTTGTTTGAGAGCCTTGTGGACTCGAGGGACGATTTGGGTCCGTCTCAGAAACTGGCCTATTTACTCTCCGTGCTTGATGGAGAGGCGAGGGGCTTAGTACAGCACCTCCCAATATGTGACGGGAGCTATGGGATCGCGCGGGCGTTGCTCACCAAGCGCTATCACAACCAGCGCTGTCTGGCAGATACCCACGTTGACCAGATTTTGAACCTTCCCGTCGTGAGCAATGCTGCCCACACTAGGGATGAGGCATCTGCTCTCCCTACCTTTGACCAGCTCCTGACGTTCCTGGAGGACGAGTGTCGCATGGGTGACGTCATGATCGCCGACACGCCGGTGGAAGCATCACGTCCCAGACCCACCAACCAACGGCGCAATGCCCAACCTGCACCAAGAGGAGGTACGGCCGCCCGCTTCGCTGTCGCTCAAGCTGCGCCACCGGACTGCCGGTTTTGCAAGTCGCAGGGACACCAAACGGTGCGGTGCCCAGACTTCGCGGTCCTGCACGTGGCCGCTCGTAGGCGGATTGCCCAGGCCCGCGGCTGGTGTTTCTCTTGCCTAGGGGACCATTACCAGCGCGCCTGCCCCGACACTCACCCGTGTCCTATTTGCGGAGGGCACCATTTGAAAATCCTGTGCGCCAACGCGAATGGCCGTCGCGACCACGCGGGGTCGCCTTCGGGCGGGTATGCCAGTGGACACCGGGACCAGTCCCGCAATTTGGAGTCCGGCTCATCACCCCCACGCCGCGCAGACTGTGCTGCCATCGATCGCCGAGTTGGTTCGGCGCGCAGCCCCACGGGCGGGTATGAAAGCGGGCCCCGGGTTCAATCCCGCACCTTTGTGTCCCGCTCGCCCTCCCCGCTTCCACGTGATCAAGCGAGATCACCTCCGGTAGTGTACCACGATTACCGTGACGCACGTCCTGTACCACTACCGTCCCCCCCTCTGGCGGAACGTCCCCGTTTGGAGACGCGCAACCCTCGGTACGGACGCTCCAGGCGCTACGAACCGCCGTCTATGGCTCGTGGCAGTCGTCACCGAGAGGAGGCCGAGTTTAGGCACTACCCGCACTTTGATTTGCCGTCTCGGGACAACGGCGCTCAGTCGCCGCCACGCCAGCATTAGGATGTTGGCGTCTGCCCCCGCTATGCACCGCCCCCCTTTGAGACCGTCCTCTTGCCCACGGCCCATGTCAGGGTCTGGGGACGGACGGGCGCCTCAGTTGTAGTCCGAGCGATATTGGACACAGGCTCACAGGGGTGCATAGCCTCGTCTTGGTTGGTAGGGCAGACTGGCCAGACTATTGAAAAATATTCAGATGTAATAAGGGGTGTCGGGAACGTCCCCGTGGCCACGGTAGAGGGCCGCGTTTGGTTTGAGTTCTCCCCCTCAAATTCTCCACGTCCGACGTTGGAATCGTCGGCCATTGTGATGGAGAATATCTTGGGCAATCACCCGCAAGTTCGTTTGTCTGCGGATGCGGTAAAATTGACCGCGGATTTGAATTTGGCTGACCCTAAATTTGACCTGCCTGGCACGGTCGATTTGTTGCTTGGTGCCGATGTTTTGGGTAAAATATTACTCGGCAAGGATCGTGTTTTGCAGCCAGGTGGCTTGGTAGCCCTCCGGACCATATTTGGGTTCGCACTGATGGGGCCTGTATTGAGGACTCCCCCCCCTGCCGAACTTGGAACTGCCTTGATGGTGGGGTCCGCCCTTTCTGACGCCGTGCAGAGATTCTGGGAAGTGGAGGAGCCACCACAAGCTCCCCGCTCTGATCCGGAGCATGAAGAGTGTGAGGAGTTCTACAAGACCAACACCAGTTATCTCCGTTCTGGCCGGATCATGACAAGATTGCCATTTCTCGCCGTACGTCCGCCACTTGGCGTCTCGCGGCCTATTGCAGAGAAGCGTTTGTTGGCGATGGAGCGCCGTATGAGCAGGGACCCACTACTCAAGGAGAAGTATATTGACTTCATGCGGGAGTATGAGGATTTGGGACACATGTCTGTGTCAAAATTGGATTGGCGTTCGACGGAGCACTTCTTTCTCCCGCATCATGCTGTAATAAAACCATCCAGTGGTAAGTTACGCACAGTATTTGATGGTTCTGCGCAGACTACTTCAGGAGTGTCCTTGAACCAGTGTCTGCATCCTGGTCCCAAATTGCTGAAGGACCTTTGTGACGTCATCACGCGGTTTCGACGTCATCAATTTGTTTTTGTGGCCGACATCAAGATGATGTTCAGGCAAACGGTAATTCACCCGGATGATCGCCGATACCAGCTGATATTGTGGCGAGAAAACCAGCAAGATCCCATGCTTGTCTACGAGCTCAACACGAACACATACGGGCTGAGGTCTAGCCCCTTTTTGGCTATACGTTCGCTTTGGGAGCTCGCGGATCGAGAGCGTATGTCGTTTCCTCGCGCAGCCGCCATTTTGAAGGAGGACCTATATGTTGACGATGTGTGCACTGGCGCGGCCACGGAGAGAGAGGCCCTGCTCTTGCGTGACGAGTTGATTGGCATTCTAGCCTCCGCAGGATATGAGTTGCGTAAATGGATCTCCAACTTACCTGCGCTCTTGGAAGGGCTACCGGACGACCACCAGCAGGATCCTCACCTATTTGAGAACCGTGACAACCCTACCATGATGTCAGTGCTTGGAATCCAGTACAGACCAGTCCAGGACATCTTTACATTTAATGTCAATTTGGATTCGCATCACACTTGGACGAAACGACTGGTTCTGTCGACTGTCGCGAGAACCTTTGATCCTAATGGCTGGATATGCCCGGTCATATTCTGGGCCAAATGCTTCCTGCAGAGACTTTGGACTGCAGGTCTTGGATGGGACGAGCCACTTCGCGAAGCTGTTTTGAAGGACTGGCTCCTATTTGCTTCCTCATTGCCTGCCATCAATAGGATATCGTTACCCCGTGCTCTGCTTCCGCCAGGGAAGCACACCGCGTCCCTTCATGGTTTCTCGGACGCTTCGGAACGTGGGTACGCAGCAGCCGTATACTTGCGCACCGTGACCACAGATGGTCAGGTGAAAGTGTTGTTGGTCATGGCGAAGAGCAAGGTCGCGCCTCTTCGAACTGCCTTGACAATCCCTAAGTTAGAGTTGTCAGGGGCGGCCCTTCTTGTTCGCCTTTTGAATCACGTCATGTCTACCTTGTGCACGTCAATTGACATTTCCACGATATATGCATGGACTGACAGTCAAATTGTGCTATGTTGGCTGAAGACGTCAGTTCACACCTTAGAGGTGTTTGTAGCAAATCGTGTCTCTCAGATACAGAAATCGGAGACCCCGTTGGTTTGGAGGCATGTGCCTGGCGAGGTCAACCCTGCTGATTGTGCGTCACGGGGATGTATGGCCCCCCTTTTAGTTGAGCACTCTCTGTGGTGGGGACCTGAGTGGTTGACCAGATCAGAATCTAATTGGCCGCGAACTCCGGCCTTAGACATTGTCGCACTGCCCGGGTTGCGAACGCTTGCGCTCGAACGGCAGGACCGTCCGTTCGACCCCGATTTCTTACTTAATCGTTACAGTTCATTGGACAAATTGTTGAGTGTCACCGCTTGGATCAAGCGCTTTATGAGAAATTGTAGACATCCACAGAACAAATGTTTGGAGGCCTTCTTATCGCCACAAGAGCTCCAAGATGCTCTTCTTCACTGGGTTCGTTCTGTGCAAGAGGCACATTTTGAAGACGAGATTGACATCTTGAGGAAAGGCAAATCCAAGCTGTCTGGAGCCATTTGTAAGCTGAACCCCTTCTTGGATAGTGAGGGTCTTTTGCGTGTCGGAGGGCGTCTTAGGAACGCAAACCTCCCTTATGGATCTCGTCACCCCCTCTTATTGCCCAAGAGTGGCCACTTGGTGAACCTGTTGGTGACTGATCGTCACATCAAGAACTCCCACGCCGGCTGTAATGCCTTATTGGCCATTTTGCAACGGGAATTTTGGATTTTATCGGCCCGTCGGACGATCCGTAGTGTGGTCTTTCGTTGTATGCCTTGCTATAGGCTCAAGGCCCCTACCATGCAGCCTATCATGGGTGACCTTCCTTCGGATCGGGTCACTGAGATAAGGCCCTTTGCTGGAGTTGGTACGGAATTTGCAGGCCCCTTTTTTGTTAAAACCTCGACCCTCAGGAACAGTAAAACTGTCAAGGCTTATTTGTGCGTCTTTGTCTGTCTGTCCACCAAGGCGGTACATTTGGAACTCGTCTCAGCCCTCTCGACAGAGGCATTTGTTGCGACGTTAGATAGATTCGTGTCACGACGAGGACTACCGTCCTTGATTCGGTCGGATTGCGGTACCAACTTTAAAGGCACAAACAACTATTTAAAAGCGATGTATGATTTTTTGTCGGCTAACGAGACTGAAATTGCGTCTAGACTAGCTACACGTAGAATAACTTGGAGGTTCAGTCCCGTGTCATGTCCCCACTGGGGAGGAATATTTGAAAGCGTAGTAAAGGTTGCTAAGACACATTTGCGACGGGTAATTGGCGAGTCTGTATTGACTTTTGAAGAGCTCGCAACTGTGTTTTGCAAAATCGAGGCCGTTTTGAATTCACGCCCGTTGTGCCCGATCTCTTCAGATCCTAACGACTTGGAAGCCCTCACGCCGGGCCATTTTTTGATTGGGCAGCCACTGAACGCCCTGCCGGAATATCCCCTTGTTGATGTGAGACCTAATCGTCTCTCGCGGTTTGAATTGGTCCAACAACTCACTCAGAGCTTTTGGAAACGTTGGAATTTAGAATATTTGCACATTCTCCAGCAGCGCGTTAAGTGGACTGACAAGACTGATCCACCTCATGTTGGTGACCTCGTTCTGGTTAAGGACGCTAACTCACCGCCACTGTGTTGGCGCAGGGGGCGCATTCTCAACCTCGTCTTTGGAGCAGATGGAGTGCCCCGTTTTGCTGAGGTCCGGGTGGACGGTTCAATTTTGAAGAGAGCTGTATCAACCTTGTCGCGACTGCCAGTGAATTAGCGGCCAGGTAGTCCTGGCCGAGGCGGGTAGATGTTATGTACCAAACTTAACCTATCGTATCAAGTTGCGCGCGCGCGTCCCTAGGAGATGGTAACTTCACTAGAATGGATCGCCGGCCAGCCGGGAGCGCCGCGCGGTGACCTTCGCTCGGTCGTCAGTAGTAAAACACATCTTGTTTGCAAATTACGTCGCGATTTGAATGAGATTTGAAGCGTTTTTCTTGCAACTGTTTCGCGAGTTAAAATTGTCACTAGAATTAATTGTTGATAAAACTAATTATCCTTGTTGTGTGAATCGATAATTACAATTGAAACAAAACCTTGAAATGTCACCGCGAAATGTAATGTTCGCCATTTTTGTATGACATAAATGCGTTATAAAAACTAGTGAATTTTGTGTCTCCATACTTAATACTATTTAATGTAAATTGAACTGTTTGATAACTATAATTGTGATAGTATAATTGCATTAAGACGATTGGTGAAAGTTCACGGCTTGAGTCGCGCCAAGGAGTGGTCTTTTGTGGACTTCAAGAGTTCGTGTCTGCCTGTATAAAGTTAAGTATAGTTTGATTAGCATTCTGCGTTATTTTGGCCAATTTATCGTAGTTAGTGTTAATGAAGCTATAGCTAGGGCTTGACAAGTGAAGACTGTGTTGAAGACGAAAACAGGGTAAGTTTGTACTATTATAAATTTGTTAACGCTGTGAAACGCAGATTTTAAGTTAGTTCGTCTTGACCTGAAGAATTGTCACGCTTCCACAAAACTAATAAATTATAAATCCCAGGTTGAACGTAACAGTATGTATGTATTCCTTTAAAAAATTTTATTTTACGTTCTTTAGATATTATTCTCAAAGTTTCCTTCCTACACACAAATAAAAATTCCTGTAACACGCACTATCCTCTCGCGGGTCTGCTGGAAGAGATTTCTCAAAGAAATAAGCAGATCCTTTGTACAGCCATTACTTGTCCAATGTTGTTTCATAACGCTCTGTACTGTGTGCATAAATTTATAAATAAATAAATAAAAATAAATACGTACAACGAAACCAATTAATCATAATAAAAATATTTAGGGTTCGATTCCCGCGCGGGACAATCATTTGTATGTTTTTAATTGCCATACAAATGTTTGTACTACGTATGGGTGTTTCTATGTATTATAAGTATGTATTTACAAAAGAAAAGTAGTATATGTATTCTATCCGTATTCTGGTACCCATAACACAAGCATCGGCACGGTAAACCATAATCCCTCTCAAAATGGAGTAGGCCTGTGCCTAACATTGTGATGTATACAGGGCTGGGCAAAATACATCCTTTGTTGTAATTGAAATACAAATTACAAAATACTGCGTTTGCAAGTAATTGAAATACAAAATACTAATTACTTTTGAGTGGAGTAATTGAAATACAAATTACAAAATACAGTATTTTGCGTATTCATAATTGAAATACAAATTACAAAATACAGTATTTTGCGTATTCATAATTGAAATACAAAATACAAATTACAAGAGATATTTTGACCCAACTTTAAAAAACAAGAGGTTTTTTTTTAATATTTGTTCACGAATAACTTTGTCGTTTATGAACCGATTTTAATGCTTCTTTTTTTGTTGGAAAGTAAATGTTTCAGAGGTGGTTTTATGATAGGGAAAATAGGTTTTCGTGATGGCAGTCCAAATGGCAACTTTCAAAGATCATATGGCACTGTTTGAGGTCGGTTTTTTATTACTAAAAGCCGTATATTTAATATGAAAAAGGATAAATTTTATAATATTAATATTTATGTAGGGATTAGGGAATATTTATGTAGGGATTAGGGGTGACGTATTAAGAATACAAGCGTTACCACTCCCATCTTCCGTGAGCAGGCGGTCCGCCTAGTCCTCGGGACTGGGTCAAGGCGAGGCACTGGGATCTGACGTACCACCTCACCCAGCTCCTCACGGGTCACGGCTGTTTCGCCAAGTCCCCGTGGGAGCTGGTTGGTATTGAGTCAGATCCCGAGTGCTGCAATTGTGGGAGTGGAACCAAGGACACGGCGTAGCACGCCCTCGCCATGTGCAAGGCTTGGGGCACCTAGCGTGTTGACCTCGTCGACGTGCTGGGCAAGGATTCGTCACCCTCAATGAACAATGTTGGGCTGCAGTCGCCTCCTTCGCCAGGGAGGTGATGGCGGCAAAGAGGGAGTCCCTGCGGGAGCGTGAACGCGCTGGTGAAACCTTGCCACCGTGCAGGGCCCCGGGCAGAGGTTGTCGGCGCGCGATAGCCAGCGGCTTCCCCCGACGAGGTTTCTGAGTACTGATTCGCCGCGAAAAATGTGGCTGTCGGCCACAACAACACGGCGGTGGAACCTTATGTTACGGCCTTCGGGTCGGGACTCGATTAAAGGGGCCACCTCTCGCCGGGTCATGGTAAAGCTTAAGGCATCATCATGGCGCGTCTGGGCAGAAAGCGGTTATAGAAAATTAACAAAACAAAAACCACCCCCATCTTCTCCCCAGGCTGCTCTATAAGCCAGTTATGGAATATTCTGGACTGATAAGAGACTCTTTGAGAGACGGAAAACTTGAAAATAAACCTTGCCATCAACTATCACGTCAGGTAGTAGTCACCCTCACATAGTGGAAGGGGCCCGTGCTCGAAGGCCTTTCATGGGCTGGAGAGCGATAGAGAGAGGACTTTTTGTAAAGGTGTTGATCCAATCCTGATATTTTGTGCACTAAATTTGTGAAAAAAATATCAGGATTTGATCAATACTTTTAGAGGTAACCCCTCTCTCTAATGGATCGAGATGCGAGAGGTAAAATTTTTTACTCATTTTCTCAGCAATAAAATTTATTGGATAAGGTTGTCTTTGTATGTACTATCATTGCCAAAATACCCATCACTCTGTCTCGTCCGCCATTCTTCATCATATATTAGAAAAAAATTCATAAAAAAAAATTATAACCCTCTCTCCAGCCCATTTACGTCCCACTGTTGGGCACGGCGATCCTCCACTTTGGGAGGGATAATAGTCTACTGTGCCGCGCTGGAGATTACAGTCTACTGTGCCGCGCTGGAGATTATAGTCTACTGTGCCGCGCTAACCGGGTGCTCAAGTCTACTATTTTGGAACAATTGTCATACCGGCACAATACCGGCACGATACTGTTGCAATTGAAGTCAAATATCCGTAGTCTGCTATATGCCGTCATAACGGTCGTTCAATGGTAATAGAATTGTCGATCTCTTTTATCTATGAATTGATTTTTTGGTCTCTTTTATCTATGAATTGTGTTAAAATGGTATGTATGTGTTGCCGTTTTTAAAAAATGCGTTAGTTGACGTGATTTTCGAAAAACTACTAATAAATTTAAACATTTAATCATGCTAGACTTCGTATAGATATATTTGTACATACTATTTATTAGTATAAAAAGCAATGTGAAGTTTAGGAGATTAGTAAATTGCAATAAATTACAAAGAACAATTTCTAATATTTCTATCTATCTATTTTTTATTTATGGCAATCTGTCGACACAGGACAATTTAAAAATATTACTGTCAAATTCAAAATAGCAGACTACCGAAACATTTCAGTCATTGAATTGCAATTGTGAAACAGTTGTGTACGAGACTAGCAATTTATGTCACTTTGACAATCGTAAGTCAATGATGAAGTCGTTATGACGACACAATAATAGTAGACTACCAAAAACTTTACTATTGCACCATAATGGTACAATAATGGTACAGTTGTGACACCGTTGAAATACCCGACTCAGGGCCCAGGCGTGTTGGCACAGGGTTTATTTTCGAGGTTTCCGTCTCTCACAGAGGATGTTATCTGTGTGCAATATCCCTTAGGTGACTTTTATAGCACCCTTGGGGGGAGATGGGGTGGTGACACTTGAATTCTTAATCCGTCATCACACAGAGAACCAGCATAAAAAACCACCATACGTAACTATTACCAGCCTTTAGCAGCACTACCTTTCATCAGTCAGTACTTTCATCAAAATCTTTAAAGGTTCCAAAATATTTTTATAACTTGTATAACTTACAGTAATATATTGACTTCATATCCGTATATAGAAAGAAAGAAAAGAAAGAAAGAAAGCTTTTATTCCTCCCCCATGGGGACACAACAAAATACATCAATAATAAAAAAAATCATATAAGTATCAATTTACTGTAGTTACCCCAAAGAGCGCAAAAATATAAGCCTCTATGAGGTTATCGTATTTGTGGCAAACAATCATTTTCGGCACCGACGTCAAACTAATGATGGTAAATTAAAATTTTATGGGCCGTCGTTACCTCATTGACAATTTGCGTTTTGGTAACCAATTTTGGCGCACAGCTTATTTAACGGGCACAGTGTTGCAGCTAATAACTACTTTAGCTACATTAAGTGACGGTTGTAAATGTATTTTAAAAAAGTATTTCGAAGCCTCAAGTAATTGAAATACTAATTACAAATTACTTCGACGTCTGGTAATTGAAATACAAATACAAAATACGTAATTGTATTTCAATTACGTATTTCAAATACATGTAATTGAAATACTGCCCAACCCTGGATGTATATAACGTATGTATGTAGAATGAGAGAGAAATAAAACTAAACAATATTAATTGATTTCTTATTATTTTCATAAATTTAAATTATTTTGATTTATCTAAATGTTAATATACTTTAATTTACCTACTATAGTAGGTACATTACGATATTAGAGCGTAAAGATGGTTATAATATGCGAGGCGGAATTTCAGCCCGAGCCGAAGGCGAGGGCGTAATTGAGCCGAGCATGTTATAACCAATACGCACGTATATCGTACGACGTTTTTTAACACATTTGCGAGGAAACAGAAAAAAAAAACATTTTATAATTTGTTCAAAGTACAAAGAAAAAAAAATTTGAGAAAAATGGCGCGAGGATTACTTTCTGTCGTGGCTGCGTGAAAATGTTGGCAAAGACGCTAGAGCATGCAGCCAAGTTTACCGAATAAACTGTTTTATTTTTTATTTTAAATAAACTCTATCTGTGATCTGTTCGAAATTTGAATAGCAACAGCGCGCTGCTCGAGTTGTGCGGCGGCGGTCAGTTCCATATTTGAAATGGCAAATAATACTGTTATAAAATTTGTATGGACTATAACTTAACTATTTGACGAGCAAGGGTGTTAAAAATATTTTTTAACACCCTTGCTCGTAAAGTTGATGTAATTCCACCGGTTTTAAATATGTAAAGCGGGTCATAACAAACGCGTGTGCTATCACGTTAGGCAAGTTTTTTTAAAGTATTATACCGTTTCAGAATCGTCTTTAGTTGCGTCAACTTTTAAAAATACTTGCCATAGTAGTGCCAGTGCAACTTTTTTAAACCACGCTGAGTGAAAATGAACTGAGAGTAAAAATCCTTCAAAATTTTAGGGAAAATATCAACTTTGATTGCTTATTGCGTAAAAACTTTATGTACATGGCATTTTAAATATACTTATACTACTACTTATCTAATATATAAAATTCACGTGTCACAGTGTTAGTTACCGTACTCCTCCGAAACGGCTTGACCGATTCTTCTCAAATTTTACATGCATATTCAGTAGGTCTGAGAATCGGCCAACAACTATTTTTCAAACCTTTTTGTTTTTTTTTAGTATGGCAAAACAACGTTTGCCGGGTCAGCTAGTAATAATATATATAGTAGACAGCAGTACTAATACGGTTACCGATACAAAAAACAAATCGGAAATATTTGGGAAATTGTGGTAATTATAGTTAAAATACATTAGGGGTGTCAATTTTCAGAGGTTTTAATACATTTGTTTGAAGGTTTGTACGCAGAGAAAATTTTTAAAAAAAGGTGCAAAATCAACATCTTCTATCTATATAATATAAAAATCAATGCTTATTTTTAGCACACCAAGTACTTCGAAATATTAAAGATAATACAATGAATGAAGAAGGTTACAAAAATTTATACACCGTTTGTGCCCAGTGGCAGCTACGTATTTTTTTCTAATAAAATGATTATAAAAAAATGTTTCTGTGTTTTTATTTTATAATATTTTTACTGGTCAATATCATTTGGGTCATTTGGACTTTTAAATAGCTAGCAATTTAAAATATTTTTTTTGTTGGAATAAATGATATTATTATGGGCCTACATCAATATTATCGTATATCATCGCCGACACGTACATATTAACACAGCCAGTAGGCACAGAAAATGAAGAATTAGGGATACTTTTCCTATTTACTCAAAATCTACTAAATATATTTTAATTCTGATCCACGTGTTTCTATACATAATAGTTACCTATGTTTTTAAAGTTATTTCATTAGTTAATACGCGATAATAGACCAACAAATGAAAAAAATAAAAAATAATGAGAGGTTGTTTCGCCAAGATTTTCTATCGAGAAAACTTTTTTCAATCGCGTTTCTGAGTTCATGCGATCCTAGATCATATATTGAAAAAACATATACTTAAAAATTAGAGCTCTAGCCATTCAATCTAAAGAAACAATGAAAACTTCGTACATAGAAAAATGCACGAAGCTATTTTGGTATCCTCTTAATCTTTCTTTTTTAGGGTTCCGTACCCAAAGGGTAAAAACGGAAACCCTATTACTGAGACTTCGCTGTCCGTCCGTCCGTCCGTCCGTCTGTCACCAGGCTGTATCTCAAGAACAGTGATAGCTAGACAGTTGAAATTTTCACAGATGATGTATTTCTATTGCCGCTATAACAACAAATACTAAAAATAAAATAAAATAAATATTTAAGGGGGGCTCCCATACAAAAACTGATTTTTTTTACCGTTTCTTGCTCGATACTAATAACGTTGCCTTATGTTGCATAGATAATGGTACGGAACCCTTCGTGCGCGAGTCCCACTCGCACTTGACCAATTTTATTACTATGCCTTAGTGAAGCACGTACCGGGCCGCTAGCTAATATACCTATATTTTTAAATTAGTGACGTGTTTTTAAATATTATAAACGAGAAAAAAATACTAGATACCTAGGTACTTCTATTTATAACTATGTGAATAAAAAAAATATTTTGCATTAAGCATTAATACTTATACACAAGTAGTACCTACCTTTAACAAAAATCTATAAGTCGATGTCTGCACCTACTTTGAAGAGATTGATAACCAATTGGATAGGTGGTCTTTATAGGCGTAATAGAAGCCGAAATGATGGTTTATAGAGATTTTTCTGTCTGTCTGTATGTTTGTACGTGCATCACGCCAGAACTACTGCAAGGAAATGTATTCGTTTTTAGTGAAATATTGGTAGAGATCACAATTTGTCGCGGGTAACAGCCAACTAACTAGTCATCTAATAAATATTATTCTTAGAGCCTAGTACAGACTTATACATACAATTAGCAGATAATTTCGATTAACGTAAAAAAATATTTTTTTTTTTTAATCACCTATTTGTAAGTAATAAATCCAAGTATGAGGTTTGCAGAAAATACTTAGTTTAATAATTTTCAGAATTTAAGAAAGTTTGCGTACGTTTGTAGTGTTTTAAGCGTTTCGTACATAGAATTAAACCTTTATTTTGTCGAAAACACCTGAATTAGCTTTGTTTTGTAGAATAAATAAAAGATGTTTTTAACTCTTAAATTATAACTAGCTTGAGATTCTATTGTCATTTAAACTAAAAAATATATTTATTAAACAATAAGGCTGTAACCTATGACTGTAGCCTGGTTCATTAAAGGCTCTTAGAAATAAAAATGTCATATTTGGGCGGTGTGTTTGTATGTATACTATCTTTATCAAAACAAAGCTTATTTAGACTATAAGATACGTATCTTATACAATTCTTTAATTCCTTAACGTCTCCATAATCCTACGTAGTCTCGTATACCTCGTACGACTCCGTCCTTGTTATCATGTTTGATACCTTCCATGCCGAGTGCGTACGGGGGCTTGTCGTTAGTTCGTAAGTAATATTGTCCTGTTGTGCCTGGCTTTGTTGCAAATCCCATGAAACTGAAATAAAAATTTCAGGTAAAAATATAGCATCTAGTCAGATAATATATATATAGATATATATATATAGATATCTACAAGTCTTTATTTCCTATATCAATGATCCATCCATCAGCCTTTCTCCGTCCACTGTTGGACATCGGCCTCGACCATAAAAAGCCACAGGGCGTGTTCTTGCGGCGCTTGCATCAAATGGCTCCCCACTACCTTAACGATATCGTCTCTCCACCTTGTCGGGAGCCGCCCAACGCTGCTTCGTCGAGTCCGTGGTCTAGAATTTCACGCCACGCCTTTCTTCCCCAAAGATCATCAGTCCTACGAGCGATGTGGCCTGCCCATTGCCACTACATGAAAATCAACTTGTAACTTTACTGTACCTAAGTTATGTAGATATCCTCTGATGTATATATTAAGATACATAATATATATACTATCTGATACAATTTAAACACTTCCTCGACTTTATCTAGTTATACACGTTAAATGTATGTTATAATACACGACGCAAAGGTTGTAAGTGCTATTAGTTACAGTCACTTGATCCTGTAGAAGTCATCACTACATATTAGGTATGTCTTTCACTGTAATCCTCTCCCGAATAATTTAATCTCTATGAATAAAAAATATTATATGATAGTAACATACGTAATAGTGTTATTATCACAATCTCCGTTCTTGAAACTCTTCCAACTGTCACAGCTGAGTGCGGGGAAGCCAGTCGGATTGGTGACAGACTCTGAGAAGTACCACCACGCTCTGCTGTGGGAGCATGTCTGTAGGAGACATCCGCGCTGTTCTGAACCACTGTTCGGGTGGTAATCAACGTGACCTGCATTTATAAGAAATATTTATGTAGACATTACATAAGGCGCTTGAACTTTTGCACTGGAAACTGAACTGGGAACTTTGGCTGTCCCGAGAATGGTAACTTTGGTTTTTATTTATTGTTTCTATTATTTAGGCAAAGCATCATACCATGTTTCAAATCAGGACTATAGCATACTTACATAGAATCTAGTATAGACTTAAATATACAGAACCGGTCAAGTATCAAGTAGCACTCGGACACGAACAGTTCCGCACAGGTTTCTTCATTATCATAATATATGCATAATATACCTGAATCCAAATATTCTCAATCATGGGGCCTCGTTTTACCTTTTGGCGCGAAACTCAAAAAAATATGCAATTCAGACAATGTTAAGTACATAAGTACGCCGTCTAATTGATAACCATTTTAGTTGTTAGAACAAAAGACCTACTTACCACAAACTTCATTGAGGCCATACACTCCCGCATCAGAATGTATTACGAATACAAAGTCGGCATCATTCTTGCTCAGTCGTAAGTTTGGATCAACATCAGCGAAACAAGGTCCAGCAGGGTCCAGGCCTGATATACGACCCAGTTTAGTCCCCGTCAGATTGTGGAACGCCTTGCCAGTGAAGCCCGCGATGTGACTTCCTAAACTGTGCCCAATCAGATGAACGGTGGAAGGATCCAGGCCAGCTGTGAGGAATATTTAATGGATAGATACACAAAAGTACACAAATAATGTATAGGTACATTATCTGTGTACCTACTTATTTGTAAACCTTAGAAAACTATTTAAATAGACTTGGTCGGATATTTATAGGTTGAATTTCTCAAAATAAAGCGTAAAAGGCAATTAACCCGAGTGAGATATGAACCTATTATCTTTTGGATATTTTTCTTCACTCTAAGCACCAAGCTTTCGTAGCATTTTGAAAAAATATAAAACCCAGCAATGTTCGTGCATTCGGAGCGATATTTGATTTAAGTTTCAACACAATTACTTTGAATAATTTAAAATACATAAACTAGTTTGTATTTAATTCAGTTGATTCTCTGATATCCTGTGTATAATGTGGTATAAGTAACGTTCCTTTATCATAATAGGTAATATCTAAGTATGACGGCATAGCGTGATTACAATCAAGTTAGCCGTCAAACACCATCATAAATAACTATGTCTGTTCCGGTTTGTTACTTTACTTAATATTGAAACAATTTCCTTGTTTAAAACATTAGTTTCATCACTAAACCAGTGCTAGTTTCTTTTTTGTGGCGGAGTGTCATTAGATGCACCTTAGCAACGAACGTTCTTTGCGACACAGACGTATATTATTTAACAGTAGACGGATGAAAGTTGACGCATTTCAGCCATTTTGAGAAAATGAATTTTCGTTGAGCCATGAATATCACTAATTGAGGTCTCGTTTCTGTACGGTTGCAAACAATAGCCAAACATCTTATTGCAAGATAAGATTGTGTCTAGGCAAGGTCTGCCACATGCTCAGGGCCTTGCGATTATTATTAGCGCCCCGAAATGATAACTAATAGTCTACTCATAGGCTTCATTATCCCAAAATACGTAACAGCTGTTCAAGGTGAAACACTGCCCTTATTGTAGCTAGCCTGTAGCGGAAAGTAGGTATAAGGCTTCAAAAATGATTACTCAAAACTAACATTTGGTCATAATGCTGATAGCGACAGCCAGGGTCTGTCCAATAAACCGAACCATAGTGCTGGAGCGGAGATAGAACCATTTGATCAACGAACTTGAATCTAAAGCCAAGATATTAACATTGCCTGAAACAAATTAATTCAGATTATAGTAATTTACTTTTTTAAAAATCGTTCTATCAGCTTAAAGGTTTGTGATTGAAAATGATAAGAAAATGGCGGATTTTTAAGCGCCAATTACGAATTACATAGTTACTTGAATTCGAATGTAATATTTAACTAGAGCAATCTAGACGCGCATATTAGTTTTAAATTTTACGTTTCGGAGACTTTGTAGTCACCAGGGTCACGGGTGAGACTGCGCTGTATTGTGTCTTCTACGATCGGTTATTACAGGGTTTACCCAAAAACAAATATACGCGTCTAAACCCAATAATCCGCTAAGCCAGTGGGTTGCCATAAGAGAAAAAAAAATAATAAAGGAGAATTTGAACGCAAAAATGAGCTATTTAAGGGAATTATTTCTACTATAACGTTTTACCTACCTTGTGATAGGAATGCCTGGTTTATATTGGTATAGCTGTCTTTGCTCGGGTTGTCAGTGAAGCCGTGTAAGTAGATGATCAGTCCATTCTCCGGCTGGAACCATTTTGATGCAGTAATGTCCGACAATGCAGTCAGGTTAAACTTGATTTTTATCTCTCTGTGAACGGTTTTGAAACAATTAAATAGTAATAATGGCATTTTGAGAGATGAATAGATACACGTCTAGCAGTGGATGGATATAAACCGGGTTAACTTATTGACAGTGATGTTAACTAAGTTTATCGTAGGATTCAAGGGTATAACCAGATTCCAGTTAGCCAATGATATTGAGAAGATAACACGACCAAGTATATTGGGAAAAGTATGCAACGGTACCAATTCTACGTGCACAAAACTTAACTAAAAAGTGAAAACAGGTTCGTTGTGCACGGCTTTGTTTATTAAAATCTTTAGTCTATAATAAACAGATTTTTTAATAAAAAAATCAGTTAACATTTCCGAATTGTATTATTGAAACTATCAATTTCAATTTTTTAGTTATCAAATCAAATTATTTTCTTAACTGAAGTCTCTTGCCTATTCTCTTCATGTTCTTAATGGTATATTTTAAGATGGACTTACCTCGTTATGAAGTCAAGAGTCAACTGAGTCATGTCCGGTTCCTCTTTGAACTGGTCATAATCCATGCCAATGATTTTCTTCACGTGTTTGCCTGGGCAATGAAAATAAAATGATTAAGTAATTCTAAGAGTAACATAATTATTATTATTATTTACAATTTAGGAATCTAGCTGTAGATTGATATTTGTAGGTAAAGAAACAAAAAAGATTAACGAAAAAAAAAGAACGAAGCTTCAGAAATGTTACACTAGAAGGACACATAGAAGGAGATATTTTTTCCAACCTTACACCGTGAAATAAGTTACATGTGTTATGTGCTTAAGCTTGATTCTTATTTCAGCACTTACATTGACTAAAACCTATGAAAGTAGCAGTTTTGTCAATAGGATCTTTGATAGCTGCGATTTCCTTGGTGATGGTGCCAGTGAAGCCATTTAGGATATTTCCGAACTGCCCTGAAGCTGCAGACAGCATCAGGGTTGTCACAGCTAGCACCCACTTACACATTTCTGGTACCTGCTGATATTTGGAAATTACAGAACTGTATTTAAATGCATGCTTTGAATGTACTAGACCACATTTTTCTTTTCCGTGTACTAGACATTGGTGCCAATTCTACGTGTATAACTAAATTTAACTAAAAAATTAAAACAACTATTGGTTTATTTTGATTAATTGACTGTTTCATTGTACACATTTATATTATAATCTTTAGTCACAGTTTGTTAGTATAGTACACAGTTTTTATAATAAGAAAGTTCAGTTAACATTGGCGAATTATGTTATCGACACTAACAAAATTCATTTTTTAGTTAAGTTTAGTTTAGATGTGCGCGTAGAATTGGTACCAAGTCTACAGTCACCTAAAAATGAAAAAATCTCGGACATTTAGGCGAAATACGGCTACTGCTCTGGCCAGATGGAGCGTAAAATAAAGTGTTTTCTCGTCTCAGTCTAATAAGAGATCTCCTACACTTTGGAAGAGTGTTTGGTGTACTGTGCCATAGTGACTAGACGTGTTGGCATAGAGTTTAGTTTCGAATTTCAGCCTGTCGCAGAAGATGTAACCTGCTTATAATATCCCTTATGTGGCTCTTACAGCACGCCGGGAAAGAAATGGGGTGGTATAAGCCACACAAATTGGTAATGCGCCTGGCGGCCATGTTGGTGACGTCATAGTGACGTATAGATGAGAATATTACATTTTGTTAGCTCTACTTTTTCTTTGCTGATGACATTACAAGGGCGTTAATTTGACAAGGTTCCAGCGCATTACCAATTTGCGTGGCTTATAACACTTGTATTAATAAATTCACAACACGAATTGAAAGTTTTATATTTATACCATATTTTGGTATCTACATAATATCACAATTACCAAACTGAATTAGAGACCTGAGGATATTCTGTGATATTGTATTGTCTATGAATATTCATTTTGCATAAATAACAAGAAACAGAAGTAGGTACATACAAGGTATTATATTAAAATTCTAATTATTATCTTACTTCATCTGATAACGGAATGGTAATATTTTGTCCATTGTTTTCAATAACGTCCATTTTACTTTGAGTTGTATGTCTAACACTACCCAATATGGCGACAAATTAACAAATAAAACAAAATTTACATTCAACAATACATTAAATAATCGTAGCCAATAAATTAGACGTTATCTTTATTGTGCAAACTTATTTAGTTAATAATGGTGACAATTTTGTAGCGTCAAAACCTAAAATAAACTGGAATGGAACCAACTAGGTATGGTGTATTTTTGATCAATATGATAGCTGTTACATTGTACACATTTTTATTATACATATTTTTATACGATTACTAGATCTCGCCCACGATTTTGTATTCGTGAAATTTAGAAAAAATCTAATTAAGCGTGTAAGCCCTAAACTCTCTCTCTCTCCAGCCCCTTTACGTCCCACTGTTGGGCACGAGCCTCCTCCACTTTGGGAGGGATTATGGTCTACTGTGTCTACCATAATGTTAACACGAGAAATAAGCACAATCTTGTAATGCATGTTACTAGTCTCCACAAAATAAGTAACTCTTTCATGGGGCATGGTATACGTTTTTATAACAAACTCCCTAATGATGTGAAAGAATTAAATAAATCTAAGTTTAAAAAATTTGTAAAATCTAAATTATGTAAAAAGGCGTATTATAAAATTTCAGACTATGTTAATGACAATAAAGCTTGGGAGTTAATTGTTCCAGAGCAACACATATTACTTATTGTAATTGTAATTTATATAAATTGTAAGAACCATTGTAATGATTAATTTAAAAAAATTGGTCAAGTGCGAGTCGGACTCGCGCACGAAGGGTTCCGTACCATTATCTATGCAACATAAGGCAACGTTATTAGTATCGAGCAAGAAACGGTAAAAAAATCATGTTTGTTGTATGGGAGCCCCCCTTAAATATTTATTTTATTTTATTTTTAGTATTTGTTGTTATAGCGGCAATAGAAATACATCATCTGTGAAAATTTCAACTCTCTAGCTATCACCGTTCTTGAGATACAGCCTGGTGACAGACGGACGGACGGACGGACGGACGGACGGACGGACGGACGGACGGACGGACAGCGAAGTCTCAGTAATAGGGTCCCGTTTTTACCCTTTGGGTACGGAACCCTAAAAAAAGATTAATATGACAAAAGTTAACGATATCTGCTGAGTTTCTTACGCCGGTTCTCAGCGGATTGAACGTCCTGAACCGGTGGTAGGGAGGAGCTTATTTTTTTTGGCAAAAAAAGAATATGCCTACGTGAATAAATAATTTTTGATTTTGATTTTGTGCCGCGTTGACCAGGCGTATTGGCACACGGTTTATTTTCGAGTTTTCTGTCTCTCACAGAGGATGTTATCCGTGTTCAATGTCCCTTACTGACTTTTACAGCACCCTTGGGAGGAGATGGGATGGTGACACTTGTATTCTTAATCTGTCACTACACGGAACAAAACTAAAAGAAGTTTATTATGTATGTTTTTGTTTAGTTTAGTTGCGCGGGCAGAATTAGTACCAATATTGGCACAATTTTTGTAATGTTGTCCTTAGTCTACTTACAGAAACAATTAAAAAAGGAAAACAAAACAGGTTTCCAATTTAATAAAATATTGAATATTTATGACTACTAATTCATACAAAGAATTTGCGCTACGCGGGGATCGAATTCACGACTTTCTGGTATCGCTGACCAATCCAGCAGACCTGTCGCTAATGTCACTATTACTATAATTAAAAAAGTAAAGTAAAATAAAAAAAATCCTTTAGTAATTTTTAAGTTTATTGCTAACAGACAGACAAATACGACGAATAACTTTTTTTATTATACTGTAAGAATTGCAAACTTCTATCTAATCGGTTCTGTAATTAATCTGTATTTATGCAATTAAACTAACATATCTATAGTGTTTATATTGCATCGAGTACTTGTCTATGACGTTAGTAGGGTAATTATCTTACATTATTGCGTATTGGATATGTATACTTAGTTATTTCTTCAATGTCATTTATGGAGCGCTAGTTGTAAAAACTTCTACGAAAAGCAGTTGTTTTAATTATGTTTTACTAGATTGCAATTGTTGACCCCTGTCTTCAAACCCAAGCATGTTTGTAATATTATTAACAAGATATTAAAATTTATTTTACTATTTAATTATATTATCTAGCTTTATTAAAGGGTACCTACATGTGCAATAAAATATAATCTATACTTATAATAAATCTGTAGAGAGGTCAATTCTGTACATGAAATATATTTTCAAAATAACTATCAGGGGGTGATTAGTGATCGATACTGATGCCAAAAATGCAATCAGTAAAATTTTTGTCTGTCTGTCTGTCCGTCTGTATGTTCCTTATAGAAACAAAAACTACTCAACGGATTTTAACGAAACTTGGTACAATTATTCTTCATACTCCTGGACATGTTATAGTACACTTTTCATCACGCTACAATCAATAGGAGCAGAGTAGTGAAGGGAAATGTTGGGAAAACGGGAAAAGGTGCTCCATTTTTTAAGCTTCCGTCGCGTGTGCAGCCTTAATGGTTAAAGTTACATAGAAATCATGTATGACGGAAATATTCTACATCAATTTGTCTAAAAAATATCCCGCAACAGCACATATCTATATTTTATGGTTGACTCACAATAACACGTGTAACTCCTGATAGCTTAGCAGTTCGTTCATTCTCATTATATTTGTTTACTCTTACGTTTATAATACTCTCACTCAAGCAGTAGTCAAAAATGTTGCAAAAACGGGGAAATTTCCTAATTTCTACGCGGACGGAGTCGAGGGCAACAGCTAGTTGTATAATAAAATTCAGCGTGTATGACAAGATGTATGAGTGCGGATGAAGCCAAGGAAGTACGTTTGGACCGTAGCAGATATGGGAAAAAGGCGTGATGATATGAAGATGATGAATAAAATTGAATCGAAAAACCATGATTCTAAACTCAGAATATTCGAATCAAGTGTTACACCAAAAACTACATAAGAAAACACTTAACTCTACAATCAGTGTTTGTCAGTATTGAAATCTCTTGCATGAAAGAAAATTCTATACTAATAATATAAAACTGAAAAGTTTGTTTGTTTGTTTGAACGCGCTAATCTCAGGAACTACTGGTCCGATACGAAAAATTCTTTCAGTGTTGGTTAGTAGATACATTTGTCGAGGAGGACTACGGGCGATATAACATCACGCTGCGACTAATAGGAGCGAGGCATCAGTGAAAAATGTTGGAAAAATGGGGAAAATTATCAAAATTCCACGCGTACGAAATCGCGGGCGACAACTAATTATGTGAAATAAAAAAAAGGTATCGCCTAAACACAAGGACGATGTCACAAGTAAAAGGCTAGTAGGCACAGATAGAGTTATTTCCGTAAATCAATGTCAACAGGTCTATTTCGTTAGTTTTTTTCTTAGAATCCGAACAGACAAACAAACTTCGTTTTATAATGCTTAATATTATAATTAGGACGTTTGTGTATTTACTATGAGTAGTATGAGTAGGGCTGCCATTAAAGATAATATTGTGAAAATCCCGGACATTTTAGTGACATGTGCGATTTTCTGGACATTTCCAAAAAAGTGTGTACATTTAATAAATCAAATTATGGTGGAAAAAGTGAAATGCCGCAAGTGGGACTTGAACCCACGACCTCAGAATACCGTTCCGAAGCTCTTCCAACTGAGCTTATTGCGGTCTACTTGCAACACTTCAAATTAACCACCATATCTGTCACTCGAATGAGTATTCCGAGGTCGTGGGTTCAAGTCCCACTTGCGGCATTTCACTTTTTCCACCATAATTTGATTTATTAAGTAAAAGCATAACATGTCAAATGCAAAAATTAATAAATTACTTTAATAATGAACGTTGCGTCATTATTTCAACCATTCGTGTTCTGGAAAGAATACTCAAGTGTTGGTCGAGATGGTGTAAAGCAATCTTGATAGATGGCGGTGTACGTAAAAATATATAAACTCATTCGAGTGACAGATATGGTGGTTAATTTGAAGTGTTGCAAGTAGACCGCAATAAGCTCAGTTGGAAGAGCTTCGGAACGGTATTCCGAGGTCGTGGGTTCAAGTCCCACTTGCGGCATTTCACTTTTTCCACCATAATTTGATTTATTAAGTAAAAGCATAGCATGTCAAATGCAAAAATTAATAAATTACTTTAAAGTGTGTACAATTAATCAATATACATCATACCCAGTTGTTTTAGTTTTAGTTTCATGTTTGTGACGCAAAAGAATTGGCCTCATTGTTATATTATCTTTATATAAATCTTCTGTACGTGTGTTTGTAATTGAACTCCTCCTAAACGGCTGGACCGATTTTGATGAAATTTGTTATGTGTATTCAAGGGGGTTTGAGGATGGTTTAGATTCACAATTGGCTGGACCGATTTTGATGAAATTTTTTGTTGTTGATTTTTACACAGAATTATATATTTTTCATAATTTTTATTCGTCTCCTCGAACAACAGTGTCCAGATTCTACCCGGGCTCTATAAAATCACCCGTGCGAAGTCCTTTAAATTAGGAGAAATCCAGGGGAAGCCTGGCAGCCCTATCTATAAGATATATTAAGAGCCATAATATTTACGTATAAAATTAAGTTTTTATAAACTTAATTATATATTGTTTATCTCTATAAATGAAATAAGATGGTTATAGATAACGTAATTATAAGGTTACGGAAATATACGTAATACGTACGTAATTTATCCTACAGACGTAGATCTGTTATACTAATTCTGTTTATTAATAAAGTTTTATTTTAAGACATTGTTTTTTTACAATTTTAATCAGGGTTTTCATATTTATTATGATTATGGGTGACGACCATGCGTGGCATACGTAATTGTGGTCATAAATCTTTGATAGGATACTTTTAATAAAGTATTCGCATTTAGAAGCAATCTAGATTATTTTTTAGGATGATTGTAGATATTTTGATATGTATAATAATGATATTGAAATTATCTCAGCGCCCTGTGACACTTGGGCGCTGATATTTGATAATAAATAATAGACTTTTATATAAAGGAGATTATCACTTAATTTGTATGTTTTTATCCGTTTGTTACTCAATTTCATCGTTATTTATAGACTGTTTTTAAAAATTTCTGTTTTAATTGCCCTTAGCCTACCGTTGGGATAACGTAATCGTAGAAAATATTGATTGACTTGTATATGCTTAAATATTGATAGCGTTTTTGATATGTATGAAAAAAAAAATGCAGATGATATAAGGTTATATGAAGGTGTTATCTAAGTAATATTTAATAAATAAAATATTCTTTTTGAAAGCTTTCTTCGGTTGACACAAAATCCTACTTGGCCTGTTAGTAACTTTATTGATTCCAGTTGAAATCAGAATTATTGCGACGTTTTGATAACTATAATAAGTAAATAGACTATTGCAATAAAATAATTTTATTTCTGAGAAAACAATTTTCTAGTTCCAAACTTTAATTAATTATGTTTAGTAGCCGAAAATATAACCATAATATAACATATTACAATTTTATTTTACCGGAAAAAATATCCATTGGAATAACTTTTTTATTTTTTTCCTTATAATAATAATAAAGGCATGTACTCACTGCGATCAATAAGTTGTTATCCAGTCAAAGTTGTCACGATACTGGCCGGAAGCAATGCGACCATCGCGTATATACCTACATCACAACATCGCGCGTATATTATATAATATTATATTATTACTAGCTGACCCGGCAAACGTCGTTTTGCCATACTAAAAAAAAAAGTTTGAAAAATAGATGTTGGCCGATTCTCAGACCTAGAGGATATGTACACAAAATTTGAGGAAAATCGGTCGAGCCGTTTCGGAGGAGTACGGTAACTAACACTGTGACACGTGAATTTTATATATAAGATATTATTATATAAGGCTAATAGATACTTATAATAATTTAAAATTATTATGTTTTCAATTTATTATAAAACTCGTAAAACGTCCGATTTTTATAATGTTTTTTTGTGCAACTTCATGTATTTGAATGCATTAAGGGCCTACATCAATATTATCGTCGACATGTATCTATTAACACAGCTAGTAGGTATAAAAAATGAAGAATTAGAGATATTTCTTTTGTTTACTCAAAATCTACTAAATATATTTTAATTCCGGTTTACGTGTTTCTTTATATAATAGTTACTTATGTTTTTAAATTTATTTATTAGTTATTACGCGATAATAGACCGACAAATGAAAAAAATTAAAAATGAGAGAGGTTGTTTCGCTAAGATTTTCTATCGAGAAAACTTTTTTCTATCGCGTTTCTGAGTTTATGTGATCCTAGATTATATATTGAAAAAACATATACTTAATAATTAGAGCTCTAGCCATTCAATCTAAAGAAAAAATGAAAACTTCGTACGTAGAAAAATGCACAAAGCTATTTTGGTATCCTCTTAATCAAATACCTACATATCTATACTAATATTTAAAAGCTGAAGAATTTGTTTGTTGGTTTGAACACGCTAATCTCAGAAACTACTGGACCGATTTGAAAATTTATTTCAGTGTTCGATAGTACATTTATTGCGGAAGGCCTGTAGGCTGCATAACATCACGGTGCGACTAATATGAGCTAAGCATCAGTTAAAAGTGTTGCAAAAACGGGGAAAATTTTCTAAAATTACTATTAAGTTCCACGCGTACAATGTTTATAAAAAGTTTAATTGGAAATGTTTTTTTTTAAATAAGTACTTAAGAAAGACTACTAGAAAATAACAATAATTAGTCAATTTAAAGGTATTTAGGACTAACTTTAATATTACCTACCTACTAGATTATTTTCGGTACAAATAACGCTAGAATGTTCTCCAGTTCTCTCTCTCCAGCCAGCCCATTAACGTTCCACCGTTGGGCACTAGCCACCTCCATTTTGGGAGGTATTATGGTCTACTGTGCCGCGCTGACCAGGCGTATTGGCGCAGGGTTTATTTTCCAGTTTTCCGTCTCTTACAGACGGTGTTATCTGTCTGGTATATCCCTTAGCTGACTTTTACGGCACCCTTAGGGAGGAGATGGGGTGGTGACACTTGTATTCTTAATCCGTCACCACACGGAGATTTTTGAACTACGCAGAGTTATTTATTCAATATCAGTACATACTTGCTTAATTTGCGATGGTAACTTACGTACTAAATACAAGCAAATATGCAAATATTTGCACATTATATTTCATAATTTGCTAATGTTTTTTTACTATAAATTGTTTTTATAAATTATAACCTTTGATTAATTAAGTATATATAGTTTTTTGTTATTTTGCAATTATTTTGCATATCAAAGGACATGATCAATACATATTTAGTACTTCCGCTTGGGTAGTTTGTACGTTAAAATTTCCCAAGTGTTGACTGTTTCCGCCGTTATTTCGACATTTTCAAAAAATTATTTTACATTCAATAAAAAAATTATTGCTAAATATGTACAAGTAATATAGGAATTAAATAAATAAACACGAAATATGCAACATAATTTCGTTCAATTTATACTTCTGTACTTAATATTATAAAGCTGAAGAGTTTGTTTGTTTGAAAGCACTAATATCGGAATTCCAGTTGTCCAATTTGAAAAATTCTTTCAGTTATTACATTATAGTTAATAAAAATGTATTATCTAACAAACTAAAATAGGCCGTGAAATCTAATACCAATGCAGCAATAGAAACTTACCTAAGGAATCTTGATACTTCCCAGGCCACAGATTACTCCCTCTGGAAAATTGTTAAAAAATGTAAGCAACCTGTAAATCACAGTTCCCCTATTGTGCAAGCTGATAGTACTTGAGCTAAAAGCGACGATGTAAGAGCAAACACATTCGCTCAACACCTGTCTAACGTCTTCATGCCTAATATTGACCAGGGTTCTAGCAAAACTGGCTTTATACAATCATCACTTGATCAACCATACCAGCTGGACCGACATATTATTATACAACCAAGCAGGAAGTGATAAATGTTATTAAAAAACTTGACATTCACAAGGCACCTGGTTTTGATTTAATCACGGCTAAGATCTTGCGCGAATTACCAGATGTTGGCTTTGCGTTACTTACATACATCTATAACGCGTGTCTACGCAGAAATTTCGTCCCATCACAGTGGAAAGTCGCTGAAGTTATAAAACGCTTAGAGGAGTTATCAAGGACTCATTACAATCATATTCTGAGAGAATACAAAAGCATCCTAACAGACTGGCCAGAGGATTGATGGAGACACTACCAAACCAAACGTTCAAGAGATTGAAGAGGTATGCTCCACAGGACATCCTTTAAGACAAGAATGACAAGGAAATAACATGGGCATATTGATGGATATTGCGCCATGCACGCCATATATCATCCAAATACTTAACATCCAGCTGTCAAAAGGCTGTCCTTTGTTCCTCCTTTCATTGCAGGACAAAGAGGTTTAAAAAAAAAATGTCGCCAATAAATCAAAATACGCCATAGTTGTTTTCATTTTTAGTTTAGTTTAGTTGTGCACGTAGAATTGGTACTAATAGGTACTTAATGTATCGATTTTATTGTTAACAGTTGTCAACGAGAAAGTAATAAACAAACCAATCAAATAAGTAACTTAACTAATAAACTAATTAACTAATAAACTAATTTTAAATCAATCATTATAATGAATTTATAAAATTATATCAATTTATATTTTCAAAGTTAAATTATATAAAAATCTGTCAAGAGCGAGATAAACACGCACACTTAAGAGGATACCAAAATAGCTTCGTGCATTTTTCTACGTACGAAGTTTTCATTTTTTCTTTAGATTGAGTGGCTAGAGCTCTAATTTTTAAGTATATGTTTTTTCAATATATAATCTAGGATCGCATAAACTCAGAAACGCGATTGAAAAAAGTTTTCTCGATAGAAAATCTTAGCGAAACCACCTCTCTCATTTTTTATTTTTTTCATTTGTCGGTCTATTATCAAGTATTAACTAATGAAATAAGTTTAAAAACATAAGTAACTATTATATATAGAAACACGTAAACCGGAATTAAAATATATTTAGTAGATTTTGAGTAAACAAAAAAAATATCCCTAATTCTTCATTTTCTATACCTACTAGCTGTGTTAATAGGTACATGTCGACGATAATATTGATGTAGGCCCTTAAGGTTCCATAGCTACTTAGACCGATAAATATGCACTGCAGCACAATATACCGTTAATTAAACTTTAACCAACTTAATAAATTTAAATTATAGTGGAAAAAGTGATCACCGCAAGCGGGACTTGAACCCACGACCTCGGAATACCGTTCCATCAGTAGCAAGTCAATTGCAAAATTAATAAATTACTTTAACCAACTTACCAACATAATTTTGTAGTTAAAACATAGGGAATCGTCTAAATTTCAGCTGTTTCGTAAGTTGGTATAAACAATTTTTTCGTGTGCTGTTCTAAGTTATAAAAATTGGTCAAGTGCGAGTCGGACTCGCGCACGAAGGGTTCCGTACCATTATCTATCCAACATAAGGCACGTTATTAATAAATGAGCAAACAACACACACAATACTTAATTAATCACGTTTGTTGTATGAGAGCAAGAAACGGTAAAAAAATCATGTTTGTTGTATGGGAGCCCCTCTTAAATATTTATTTTATTTTATTTTTAGTATTTGTTGTTATAGCGGCAATAGAAATACATCATCTGTGAAAATTTCAACTCTCTAGCTATCACCGTTCTTGAAATACAGCCTGGTGACAGACGGACGGACGGACGGACGGACGGACAGCGAAGTCTCAGTAATAGGGTCCCGTTTTTACCCTTTGGGTACGGAACCCTAAAAACTAAAATTTTTTGGATCTTTTCCAATATCAACATTATATAAACTTGGTCCATGCAAAATTTCAAGTCTTTAAGGCAATAGGAAGTAACCTATAGCTTTGATAGCTTGAGTCTAAAATACTCGAAAATTTTCGTAATTCGGATATTATGTATCTTCTAAATGCGTAGATCTAAATGTTTGATTGTATTTTTCGCAGCAGGGGACAAGTTTCAAGGGGGTTTCAAGTTGCTCCCTTTAACCGTTGCTGAGTAAAAAAGGTTTGACAGACGGACACCGAAATGAGACTATTAGGGTTTCTTTATTGAACGATACCCTAAAAATAGAATGTATAAATTGAAACAGTTACTTACTGTATCCATTTAAGTTTATTGTTAAGAAACTGGTCAATATTTTAATAACACTTGTCGATTAGAAACTCATTAAGTATCGTTTTAAATTTATTGATGTTAGGCAAATGTTTTACGAAGTTAGGAATCTTGTTATAAATTAAGAGGGCACGATAGCATGCTCCATACAAAAATATGGACATCTTAGTCCTCTGTTATGTCCGTGTGGTGACGGATTAAGAATACAAGTGTCACCACCCCGGTTCCTCCCAAGGGTGCTGTAAAAGCTAGCTAAGGGATATTGCACACAGATAACATCCTCTGTGAGGGTTTAACCTCAGTTTGGGACCCAAGAACATTAGCTTAAATATTCTGAATGAATATTTAAAATGTAAGTCTGGCGGTGTGCTTGTCATATTGTAATTTTATTAGAATTGAGTAACGATTATGTTTACCTACTTTTTATTATAGGTATAAATGTTTCTTAGTAAAACCCGACATTGACATTCTACTCATGCCCTTGATAATGGCACATCTTGGTAGGGTTGTCACTTACAAGTTTTTTCTTGATAATGAACAAAGTCGTTGTTTCTGCTAGGATTGAACATGATTGCGTTTGGAACAGACACCTAGTTTCTGACGTTTCTATAGAGCTTGTAAAACATGCCAACTTGAAATAAAAGATATTGACTTTGACTTTGAAAATCGTTTAAAAATGGATTCTGATGCGATTTTTTTCAATGGATAGTGTGGTTCAGGTCTATATTTGCTGTTAAGGGCCTACATCAATAAGTATTATCGTAGACATGTACCTATTAACACAGCTAGTAGATATAGAAAATGAAGAATTAGGGATACTTTTTTTGTTTACTCAAAATCTACTAAATATATTTTAATTACCGCTTACGTGTTTCTTTATATAATAGTTACATATGTTTTTAAAATTATTTCATTAGTTAATACGCGATAATAGACCGACAAGTGAAAAAAATAAAAAAATAGAGAGGTTGTTTCGCTAAGATTTTGCGTTTCTGAGTTTATGCGATCCTAGATTATATATTGAAAAAACCTATAAGTACTTAAAAATTAGAGCTCAAGCCATTCAATCTAAAAAAAAATGAAAACTTCGTATGTAGAAAAATGCACGAAGCTATTTTGGTATCATCTTGATATAATAATAAGTTGTAATACGAGGTAGCAATTCCACGTTCACAACTCAACTTATGTAGCAAAATGAAAATTGATAATGTCAAATAGAAATCGACATTTAAAAAAAATATTTTGAAAACAGGAGGTCAAAAATTGTGATTAATCCCAATTCAGAAATTATGTAAAAATTAACATAACGTGTACATACAAAACGAAATATAATATTAAATAAAATACTACATAGTGGTTTTCATTTTAGTTAAGTTAAGTTAACTTTTCGACGCATCATAATTGTTCTCATATTATGAGAAGAATATAATTATTTTAATTAATTGTAACGTCATAGTTTTAAGCGCCTGCCAAATAAACTCGCAATAGTATTTGCTGCAAAAATTATTCTTATTCAAGAACATTACTTATTATAAAATGAGCACGTAGACTGTCCGTCTCTTTTTTGTCCCAAACTTCCTCATCTGATTTAGTAAGGTTAGACGGGTCAAAAAATAACTTAATTATTAAAAATAAACTATGTTTTATTTTGATTTGTATAACTGTTTCGTTGTACACATATTATTATTATATACAGTACAACCTGAATACTTATTCTATATTCTGTGGATATAGGTAACATTTTTTTTTTACGCTTGTGGGAAACCCACTGGCTTACCGTATGTAACAAATTATTTGTAATCCCCTTGAATTGTCCCTAAGATATTCAATACAAAAAGTACCTTTAGGTACTTTACAAATCGTTTTCACGAACATGCTCTTTATAACGAATTTTCAACCATCGAAAAAGCGTTAATACCTATAATTAACGAAATATGTTTTTGACATCATCTTCATCATAACATCACGCCTTTTTCCCATGGGGGTGGGCAGAGACTATAGAGCGCCATCTGCTACGATGACGATCGATTTTAATTATTTCTAGTTACGAAAATAGAACTTGTACCATTTTCCAACATTATTATGAACTCTAGTTATAAGTGAGAATATGTAATTTGTTTTTCATTGCAATTTAAAAATATATTAATTTATTTATTTATTAGATTTTGAAGAAAGCTTACAGACTAATTTAATACAAATTAATAACAACTTAAATAAACAATTCGCTATTAACAAGCTTCCACATATATGTAACTAAAACAGATTGAGAGAAAAAACAAAACAAAACATCAGTGACAAAGTATATATACATTACACATATACATATATATACATACACATATAAGATAGGATTAATTTAAATATTTACGTTATTCTCAGCTCAGAGTGGAATGGGTTGACGTCAATATAAGTCTATCACCATACAGCCACATCATGATAGTTAATTGTTATGCTATACGTATTTTAACTGTGTGGTTATATACATGCATACATATTTATTGCGATACACAGTGATCTAATTGTTTTGCAATGTGAATATCAAGTGATAATTGAATCACTCCTATCTACCTTTTTGGATACAATGATCCTTCTGGTGGCGGATTAAGATCAGCAACATTTTATTCCCAGAAAAAGTAAAAGTAAAATATTCTTTATCGCACACCATAGTGATTTACAAAGCTTACATAACAGACATGTCATAGGTACAAAGGGCAGTCTTATCGCGAACTGCGATCACTCCCAGACAACCTTAAGATGGATTTGACCGAGGCGGAATAGGCGACTTTTGGTGTACTAAAAATAAGTGAATATACTATAATAGTAGATATAATATACAAATACATATACATACATACACAATACATACATATTCTATACATACAGTTAGTACAATACAGTAGAAAAGTTAGTATATATAATAAATAAATAATAATTATCTATGGACATTTAACGCAACGTCCTCTGGTCCCAAGCTTTGCTTGTGCTATGGCACAGGTTTTGGTAAAAACGCCCATGGTAGTGGGCCGAGTTCAACAGTAGTCGCATAGTGGGTGAGGAATAAAAAATAAATGTTTAATATAATAATATCAACGATCTTTATTATCAGATTTAACAGAATATAATTATGTAGGAACAAATATTAACAATTAATAAATAACAAATAAAAATAAATGGTAACTATTCTGTTTTTTGACCAGAAACTGATGTAAAATATGAATCAACTTATTAATTTATTTGATTTATTATTTATTAATTTAACTTATTGATTTATTAAATGAATCAACTTAGTTAATATGCTCAAGTAGCACATTAATAGGCATTTTGGGACAAAGAATACAATTTTACTTCTGTATTGTTTCCACGGGTTTATTTAAGTCATTTCGTTTTGGAAATGATTTTGAGAAAGTAAACCTCTAAATATTTAGAAAATACTGTGTATTGTCCGTGTGGTGACGGATTAAGAATACAAGTGTCACCAACCCATCCCCTCCAAAGGGCGTGACAAAAATTTGCTAAAAAGAAGAACGCCAGTGGCCAACAATAGGACAGTAAGGAGTCAAAAAAAGAAAAATAAACATTTATAATCTATGAAGAAGCTTTATTAAAGGATTTAACAGAATATAATTATATAATATCTAACAATTATTAACAAGTACGATCAATAAATTAATAGATAACAAATAATGAAAAAAGAAAGTAATAGAAGCATACATATATATGACCTAGATACTGTGAGAATATTTCGTTGCTCTGTAGACAATATCCACAAATAAAACAGCAGACTATGATGGCTATATTTTGTATGGAATATGGCGTATGGCGCCCCTTGAGACCCATACAAAACTACCCCTACGGCTCTGGATTTAATGACAATTTAGTTAATTTAGGTATTATTATCTAAACTCCACTAGAGCCGAGTGCATACGGGCTGCTTGAGTTAGTGCGTAGGTAATAGTCCCCAGTTGTTCCTGCTTCACTCGAATTGCCCATGTAACTGAAAAAGAAACAAATTACGTAGTTAATCAGACATTTAACACAAGTTTTAATTCAGCTAAACAGAGAAGTCTGTAATCCAAATTGTACAGCAGTATAAATTGCATTATGAGTCTGAGTTTTTGAGAACAAATCAGAGGCGTATTTACCCTAGGACTATAGGGGCCATGGCCCGGGGCGGCCAGCCTGAGAAGGGCGGCGAAGCCTTCAAGTTTAAAATTTTGCTCTATCTCTATTAATGGTCATTGGTCATCTTATGTACACTGCAGATATACCCACAACTGACGAAATTCTGTCTGCCACGTTCGCTGATGACACCGCTGCACTTTGTAGCCATGTTAATCCTAGCATAGCATCTCAAATACTACAAGGCCACCTGAACAAGGTCAGCAAGTGAATGGAAAAGTGGCGTATAAGAGACCAGCACCAACAAATCCGTGCACGTCACCTACACATTGAAAAACGACGACTGTCCTCTTATAAAAATTGGAAACGAATTTCTTCCCCATAAACAGTCAGCAAAATACCTAGGCATACATCTCGATAGAAAACAAACATGGCGAACCCACATCCAGAAAAACGAGAATTGTTAAACATAAGACTCAGAAACCTAACTTGGCTTCTTGGGCGGAAATCATATTATGTCACTATTGAGAATAAAATATTAATTTACAAAATCATCATCAAACCAATCTGGACATATGGTATTGAGTTTTGGGGCTCAGCAAAGAACTCCAACATAGAGATCCTACAAAGGTTTCAAAACAGGGCGCTCAAGATGATAACAAATGCCCCTATGTTCATAAGAACTAGCGAACTACACGAACATACAAAAATGAGAACTGTAATCGAGGAAATCGAACACAGAACAAAAGATTACAACACACGCATAAAAGCTTACACCAACAGCCTCGCCATGGACCTATGTACACCTATAAATTATAGAAGGCTCAAGAGACAATATAATGTATGGGATGTCCTACAGTAGACATTTTAACCTAATAAGAGACTACTTCCTCGCTGGAGGAACTGTTCTAAAACGTCATTTATATCCTTCCACGAATCCGCTAAGGGCTTGCCCAGCCAATCGCAACATTAAATAGAAAAAAAAATCTCTATTAATTTATAGGGCGGCTAATTAAATAGGCCCGGGGCGTCAAATCAAATGGCCCAGGGCGCTAGTTTTCAAAATACGTCTCTAGAAAAAATGTATTGTATAAAATGTCCATGTTATAACCACATAGACAACCACATATAGGAAATGGATAGAATTAACAATGTAGTGTTTATATGTATTTGTAATGGATTATTTTAATGTCTATGAGCTAATTTATGCAATGTAATTTAATTTAATTTATATAATGTCATGAAATTTTATTTTAATTTTATTCTTTTTGACCATTTTAACTTGTATTTATTATTATTCTAATTTTATTATATTAACTATAGGAACATATGGATCATGTGTCTGAAATAAAGATAATTATTATTATTTGGATATAACACTGCCTCGCCTCGAAAGGCGCACTCCGACGCACTCCGACGAGGTTGGCAACAGTCGGCCGGAGTGGTGGAGCCTAATGGGAAAGAAACCGACGAACTATACGGGCATTGTCAAGCAAGACCGCTTTCTGCATCTGGGCCGTCACTGACTTGCTATTGACGCCGAGCCTCTCGAGGTGTTGTGAGAGGCTCTTTGGGACCAAACCGTTCACCGATACAACTATCGGGATTATTTCTGCTGATACCACCCTCCACATGTCAGTAACCTCGTGCGCCAGGTCCAGATACTTGGTCTTCTTTTCTGCTTCGGCTCGCACGAGGTTCTCGTCATAGGGGATGGTGATATCAACTAGAAATACCCGAGACTCCGTCCGGTCCATCAGCACGATATCAGGCTTATTCGCAAGAATAGTCCTGTCCGTGATGATGGACCGGTCCCAGTAGAGCTTGGCGCGGTAGTTTTCGAGTACGGCTTCCGGCTGGTACTTGTAATACGGTAGCCTCTGTTCGACGAGACCATATTTCAGGGCGAGCTCTTGATGTAAGATCCTGGCTGCTAGGTTATGCCTGTGCAAGTACTCAGTGTTAGAAAGCATAGAACAACCAGAGGTGACATGTCTGAGGGACTCACCGGGATGGTGACATAGTCTGCAGATGTCTGCCGTCCCGTCCCTCAGAATGTACTTCCTATAGTTGTTCGTCTTAAAAACCTGATCTTGTATTGCACAGACGAACCCTTCGGTTTCTCCAAAGAGGTCACCGAAACGCAGCCAGTGCACGGAAGCTTCTTTGTCTATATAAGGCTCATGAAGAGCCTGATAGAATCGTCCGTGCAGCTCTTTCCCTTTCCATATGGTCTCACGGTCAGAGGTACTGAGTACTGCCGGTTTACGCCACTCTGTTCTGGCCAGGGCTAACGGAGTAAGTCCTTTGTCGCATTCCATAACCTCTCTTATAATTATTATAACCTCTATTATTATTATTATAATATAAGCCTTGAAACAAAAAAAAAACATGGTTAAATATGTCTGAATATGAGGACACAAATGGAAATAGAAATGGCTATTGACCATGGATAACGGTAGATATAATGTAACTTATGGATATTCTCTACATACCTAACACTATTATTAGCACAATCCCCATTAGCGAAAGAAGTCCAGTTGCCACACTGAACAGCTTCGAACCCAGTAGTGCCATTGACTGATTCGGCGTAATACTCCCAGGCTCTGCTGTGTGAGCAGGTATTCAGTACACAGCCGGGCTGGTCACTACCGCCGTTTGGACGGTAGTCCACTTGACCTGGAATAAAATATAATATTAAAATATATTCCAGCTCTTATTTGGGGTCGATGCAAATGTCATATTCTTCCATAATTTTCTGTTTGCTATTAAGTAAGGAAATTATAAAATAACGGGTCAAAAGTCAAAAGTCCGTAAGTTATCATCAGATAATCCGTAAGATAAAAACTTACGGATTCAAATTCAAAGCTCAAATCAAGGCCTAAAATAGTTGGACTGATTTTTATAAAACGTGTGTGTAGTGTGTATAGTTGGTTCCAGCAAGTACGCGCAAAAACTGCGAGCCTTAGCTAATATTTATTTATCCTCCTAGATAAGAAATGACTCTTAAAAATCGATGCCACATGTGCAAATATTTGCGATAAAATATATATAACTTAGATTATTGAAATGGTAGACACAGATTCATATTTGAGAGAAGAGGAATATTTTTAGTTACGTTGATCGGACATGTTGCCCAAGGGTTTAATATTTCCACCGAATGTAGGTAATACCTTCGATTTTGCTCACATATGGAAAGAAATGTGGAAAATCAGACAAATTGTTCTTACCACAGTCATAAGTAAGGCCGAACACTCCAGCATCCGTATGTATAACATCCACGAATGATGCATCCGACTGATTCAATCCATATGATGAGTTGAGACTGGAGAAGCAAGGACCGGCTGGGTCCAGGCCTGTGATACGACCGAGTTTGGTTCCAGTCGTGTTGTAATACGTCTTAGCTGCAAAACTTGCGATGTGACTTCCTAAGCTGTGGCCAACTAAGTGTACCTTTGCAGGAGGGAGACCGGCTGTGGAACAAACGAATTATTTAAACAGATATCCCCAACAAGTAACCCAAGATCTTTGTAGACTCTAAGGGTGGTAACAGTGCTAAAGTGACAGTCTGCGCTGATTTTTAGTTTAGCACTGTTTCCAGCCTAGATGAGTCTATTGTTGAAATAGACTTTGAAGCATTTAGATACAGACAAGCAATGAAAAATCTTTGGAGACACACATGTCTAAATCCTGAAAGTTTTATTTGCGGAATTATAGCAAATTACAATACATCTCGACATAATAATAATATGATCGCACGTCTTTTCTTTTATGCAAACTGATGTATCAGTTAAGAATATCACAGTGATGTCATACTACCGATGTTATTGGTGTTAGTGGATGGTTCAAATTCCCCCGAAGCCAGAAATTGTATCAAAATACCAAGACTTTTCATTATTTCCAAAAAAATTGGTCCTTCTTTATTTCAAAATAGAAAAGAAGAATTGGAAACCCGGCAGAACAGAATTCTGCCTACACCCATGCTTAATTGTCGTGATTAACTACAATGTAGGCTGATTAAAGCATGTTTTTAGAAAATAGGCCAGACAGATTACAACACCCAGATGCAGTACGAACATTTGCATGGCATTTATAAACAATGATTCTACCGTGCGGGAATCAAACCCGCGATCTCGAGAACGGCAGTCCGTTACATGAACCACTATACCACACAAAGTCAGTCTATCAATACAAAATGGCAATAGCTTTATTTTCAGAAAAGCAATTCGTAATTAGATATTTGTAAAATTATAAATGAGAGTCTTAGAGACAGGAATAATATGGCAGCTACGACTTCAGATTCACATTTTTTCCGATAACAATGATGTATACTGACCTTCTGTAAGCGTCACTAATGCTGTAGCCACGGCTTCTCCAATATACACCACTAGAGTGCTAGCCTTCAGGTAAAAGTATCTAATGTAACCACTTGCGTCTAACGCCATTATGTTCTTGTAACCTAGAAGAAAGGACATAATTTGAATTAAACTGCCCGACTGCAAAAAGTAATGCCCTGAAACTGTTCTAAATTAAACTTTAATACTTATATAGATACATAAGTATGTCTATACTAATATTATAAAGCTAAAGAGTTTGTTTGTCGCGCTAATCTCAGGAACTACTGATGTGAATTTAAAAAAAACATTGTATTGGATAGACCATTTATCGAGGCCATATAACATCACGCTACGACTAATAGGAGCGAAACATTGGTGACAAATGTTGCAATAACGGAATTTTTTCTACTTTCTTTTCTTACTCATAAAGATGAATGAGGTTCAGTCACCTACTGTCAAATAATTTATGTACTTTGAGGAGTCGTAAGCCTCCATATAAACTAGGATACCTTGAGAACGATAAGCATCGTTCACTGTTTGGAAGCTGTCCTTTGATGGATCATCAGTGAAGCCATGAAAGAAGATGACCAGACCGAGGCTCAAGTTGAAAGTATTGGACAATGTGGTGTTCGTTATCTCGGTCAAGTTGTATTTCACTACTGTACTGCTGTGGATTGCAAAACATAAACATAATATTATTAACAATTCACACACACACACTTACACTAATGGCAAGCGTTTAAAGTACTTTAGAGCATTTGGTCTTTAACATATTCTCTTATTCATAATGACTTATCGGAGGTTTAAAAGTTCGCTAAAATAGGTTCGCGACAATTGTCAAAACTTGTTATTCATAACGACTATTATGAATAACAAGTTTTGACAAATTTTATAAATAATAAGTTTTGACAATTTTCGCGTTTTTACGCTAAAACGTTTATTATCTCTCCAATAAAATCTCCTTTTAAACCTTCGATAAGAAATTATGAATAAGACATAAGAGTAAGCGTATCGCCATGTCCGTGCGGTGACGCATAAAGAATATTCGTTATATATGGGTTCGATTCCCGCTTGAGACAATCATTTGTGTGATTTTTCTAATTGTCATACAAATGTTTGTACTGCGTCTGGGTGTTTCTATGTATTATAAGTATGTATTTACAAAAGAAAAGTAGTATATGTATTCTATACGTATTTTGGTACCCATAACACAAGCATATAAGCTTAGCCTGGGACCAGAGGACGTTGTGTGAAATGTCCACAAAAAAAAAAAAAAAAAATAGAAATGCATGTCAGCGAAGGGAAATTTTACACAGTTAACGTCCTCTGTAAGAGAAGTAAAATAAAACCTATGCCAAACGCCTAGTCAGCCCGGCATAGTAAACCATAATCTCTGCCAAAGTGGGCTGTGCCCAACAGTGGGACCTTAATGGGCTGAAGAGAGAGAGAAGCGTATCATCAATGTACTCAAAAATATTTCTTTGATGAGAACCACCTTAAATATTTGTTGTATTCCGGTTTTTAGGGACCAAAGGTAAAACAAGACCCGATTACTGAGACTTTGCTGTCCGTTCGTCCGTCTGTCACTAAGCCGTATCTCTGGAACGGTGATAGCTTCTTCTCCAGCCCATTTACGACCCACTGTTAGGCACGGGCCTCCTCCACTTTGGGAAGGTTTATGGTCTACTGTGCCGCGCTGACCAGGCATGTTGGCACTAGGTTTCTTATAGAGTTTTCCGTCTCTCACAGAAGATGTTATCTGTGTGCAATATCCCTTAGCTGACTTTTACAGCATCCTTAGAAGGTGATGGGGTGGTGACACTTGTATTCTTAATCCGTTACCACACGGAGAATGATTGTACTTAATGAGCGATGATAGCTAAAGGTCTAAAAATTCCACTTTGTTTAAATCAGTTTCATTCTAAAAATCTAAATTTAGGGTAAAAGCCGGATAGTTGCCTCGGACGGATACATGCCTCAGTTTCAAATGCTCTATGTTAGACGTATTGACAGTGTATCTTTTTGATCATATTTAAAAGCGTCCCCGGCGCAGGCCTCAGTGCCGCATATACCGTTGAAGTAAGCCCACGTGTTTTGTCCGTGTGAGAAAATATCTTCCGCGGCGATACTTTGACGAGCGCCAGAATTATATTAGTAAGTAATATCTGTTAAATATTTTTATAACTGATTGCGATTTCAGTCAAAAATATATTTCTTTGAGTGCATTCTAGGTTAAATTGCACTGTTTATTAGGTTTTATTTTATTTATGTTTTATTTATTTCGTAAATAAAAAGGGCAAGTATCCGTATCAAATCGGATAGTTGCCCAACTGTATTTTGCGGATTGTTGCCCTGTGGCAACTAATTGTAACTATACATTTTTAACAAGCAAAGACGGCTTTTTCTTTCTTAGTTATTTTTTTCATTTGCTTTTACTATTTTTTGGTGATTTTTTATATTAATATTATATTATTGTATACTAATATTATAAAGAGGAAAAATTTGTTTGTTTGGTTGTAATGAATAGGCCCAAAACTATTGGATCGTGTTTAAAAATTCTTTCACCATTCGAAAGCTACATTATTCACGAGTAACATAGGCTAGATTTTATTTTGAAAACAATTGGGTTCCGTAAAATATTTGGGTTTTTCGGAAACTTACTTAGAAAAGTTACTTATTTTGCGTACTCTGCCTAAACTATAAAGGATAGGACCATAAAATGTTTTAATTAATTGTAGATCTTATAAATATCTACAAAAAAATCCGCAACACACCATACCTATCTATGTCGAGTGGGACACAACAACCAATTTTTATTAAAAAATCTTGAATTTTTTTTGGACCACATTTAAACGCATTTATTTTACTCATGCTATTATGCATTATCAAAATAAATTATTTCATCACTAAGGACAGTTTATTTAGATAATATTTGGTCTTTGAATGATTACAATTGGACGTTTGGTTTTGAAGTTATGGCAAAATTAAAATATTACGTTACGATTTCTGCTGCACGGCCAGTAAGCGTCACCAAAGCCGAGGTGCGCGAAGTATAAAAATTTTCGGGTACTTAGTACATAATAAAGGATCTCAGTAAGGACTGAATACTTACTTAACAGAGGCTAATGCCAAAGTTAATTCTAATTGTGTTTATTGTTCTATCTTTAAAATAAATAATAACATTACATTTTTATTTTGGACGTATATTTACTATTTTGGAGTCTATTATTGTTATAATTTTATAATTATAATTTAACTTTAATTAGTACCTAATAAAAGATTGTATTAAATAATAAAAACTGATTATTTAAATTAATATAAGTTCATTTTTATTTGAAAAAAATCAGACGGGCATCTATCCTCACATTGGGCAAGTATCCCCCCAACCATTTTTAACGTTAGGCTAGTATCCGCTATATTTGGCAACTATCCTCTTTTTTAGAGGTCATAATTAAACTGGATTTACTTAAAATTTATAATATTTATAATGTTTTTATAGATAGGCTATGATAGAAGATTAATGAACTATGTTTGAGAATATACTTTTGAGCTTTTTAAAAAGTGTGGCAACTATCCGGTATTTACCCTACTATAAATTGTATTTGACCCATTTTTCACTAACAGTTTATTTTGTTTGATAAAACCAAATCCTTCTACCTTTTTGGTAATAAACAACAATAATTCCATTAAAAGTGGAAAATTTGTTTCTTATCTAAAGATTCGAGATAACTGTTATCTAGTTATTTGTATTATTATGATAGACACACTGGATACACCATGAAGAGTAGATCTCTACCTGTCCTACTTTGTATAATTTATACATAGTTCAAAAAAAGTGTAGATAAACAGACCCACCAAATCAAAAAATAAATTCAAACAACCAGTTACGAAAGCATAAAGCTGCGGACCGTCTGGGTTTCTCTATATTTGACTTAGTCTGAAGGATGTAGAAAGGTGCACAGATCGTGACGTGGGGGATTGGAGAAAAATTACAGAAAAGTAAGAAAAAATAAAATTCGAGAAAATTTTTCAGAAGTTCAAGGAAAAATCATATTTTGTTTAAATTTACAGGATTTTGGCCGTGTTTGCACGGCGCGGCGCGGCGTCGGCAATTTACATGTTGGTAGCCTTATACAACCACGTACCAAAACCTTTTTAGAGCCAAAAAAGTGCTACATTTGGGTTAAAACAAGTCAAATTTAGTTTTATAAGTAGTAGCAGTTGATAGAATATTTTTTTTACCTATTACCTACATGACTGCGACCACGAACCGGACGACGCAGCGTAGGTGGCCCCCAATAAGGTGGACTGACGATATCGTCAAATACGCCGGGAGCCGCTGGATGCAGTTAGCGCAGGACCGCGCGTTGTGGCGTTCTATGGGGGAGGCCTATGTCCAGCAGTGGACTAAGAAAAGTTGATGGATGGATGGATGGATTACCTACAATACGGATAATAAATCAAATTATGGTGGAAAAAGTGAATTGCCGCAAGCGGGACTTGAACCCACGACCTCGGAATACCGTTATTCCGTAGCCCTGCCAACTGAGCTTATTGCGGTCGTGCTTGTAACGTTCAAATTAACCACCACATTTGTCACTCGATTGAGTTTATATATTTTTACGTACAACGCCGTCTATCAAGATTGCTTTACAACATCTCGACCAACCACCTAGTATTCTTTACAGAATACAATTGGGTTGAAAATAATGACGCGACGTTCATTACTAAAGTAATTTATTAATTTTGCAATTGACATGCTATGCTTTTTACATCAAATTATGGTGGAAAAAGTGAATTGAAAAATACGGTTTTCAAAATTTTGTCTTTTTCAAAATTCCCGCTTGACTACAGTCATAGCTAAAGATTTAATTCTGTTTTTTTTGTTGTTTTTGGCTACGTTGTTATTTGATTCTGCTATTTCTTACTTGTCATATACGTCCAGTGTCAACTTGCTCATGTCAGGATCATCAGTTTGGTCATAGTCAATACCGAGGATTCGTTTCACATTCTGACCTGTAATCAAGTTATTAGTTGTGAAAATAAAGTTTGCTTACCTTGCGTAAAAATTACGCATAAATTTTAGCTCAAAAAGCTCTCACTATGTAAATACCGGGATTAGATTTTTGCGCCTAGGACATCTCTTTCGGAGATAATACCGTAAAACATAAGGAAACATGAAATAAGTTTTACCGATTTTGATATATTAAGACGTAAAAATTACGCATTATTATCTTTTCATTATTTTTCTTTTCTGTATATCTAAATTAGATGATGTTTATAATGTTAAGTTTAAATTCTTTATGGCTGGACGCAATGATTTATTAAAACACGCTGAACGATCCTTCGTTGTCACCAAGGTATATAGTTGGCTATACCTAAATTACCAGGCGTTAATATAAGGATTATTTTTAACTGACTTGAGAAAAGGAGGAGGTTCTCATTTCGGCAGATTTTTTTTAGATTTTCATGTTTCACAGAAGGTGTATGCTTTAAAATCCGTAAATTTTCTCTGAAAACTTTGCAATGTAATATGAAAACAGAAAAATAATAACAAAAGTTTGAACAAATACAGTTTTGAATAACATTATACGTATTATTTGTAATTAAAACTTTGCTAGTTCCGTTTATTCCATCCATCCATCCATCCATCAACCCGTCCACTGCTGGACATAGGGGCCTCTCCCATAGAACGGCAGAACTTGCGGTCCTGTGCTAACTGCATCTATGCATTTATAAAACTCACAAAGTTCATCAAAATCATTAAAGCTATTACTTGTTAAGCTAAATTAGCGTTATTTACTTACACTGACTCGATGCTATATCCACCACGCCGTCTTCTATTCCTGATACAACACCAGTAATAGTAGATATGAGAACATCACAGAAGATACCGTCTAAGAGAAGAAAAACTGTAACAAATGATAGGCAGCGAGACATTTCTGAAACGGAAAAAATTTGTCAAGTGCGAGTCGGACTCGCGCACGAAGGGTTCCGTACCATTATCTATGCAACATAAGGCACGTTATTAATGAGCAAACAACACACACAATACTTAATTAATTATGTTAGTTGTATGAGAGCAAGAAACAGTAAAAAAATCATGTTTGTTGTATGGGAGCCCCCCTTAAATATTTATTTTATTTTATTTTTAGTATTTGTTGTTATAGCGGCAATAGAAATACATCATCTGTGAAAATTTCAACTCTCTAGCTATCACCGTTCTTGAGATACAGCCTGGTGACAGACGGACAGACGGACGGACGGACGGACAGCGAAGTCTCAGTAATAGGGTCCCGTTTTTACCCTTTGGGTACGGAACCCTAATAATCAATAAATCTAATCTAACTGTTGCGCGACTCAATCACTCAAAATAAAACAAATATACGCGTCGAAATATTTCGATGGATTGACGGGCCTCATTGCCGTTCACAAGGTCGCGGCTTCGATTCCCGCACGGGACAAGCATTTGTGTGATATTTATAATTATAATTGTCACACAAATATAATGTAGTGCATCTGGGTATTTACTAAGAAGCTATTTTAAGTATATGTTTACAAAAGAAAAGTAGTTTATGTAGTATATCCGTATTCTGATACCCATAACACAAGTATATATGCTTAGCTTGAGACTAGAAGACGTGTGAAATGTCTATAAAACAAAAATTAGATACTTACGTATTTTGTATAATCCGTAATTTTAAACGAAATTTAACAAAAATAACGTAATTAATATATGAAAAATTAATGTTTAATTAACTTTTCGATTAAATACGTAATGTCTGATTGCTTATCATTTCTTTAATGTTCTTGCTCTTAAATTACAATGGTAAATATAAATAGTACTTAATTATACCATTATTGCCTATTGCCATTGAAGATAAGATATGCTTTGCTGCTCAAGGGCTTTGATGGGTTGTCATTGTTTTTTACTATAACTAAAACAATGGGGCCAATTCTATGCGCATAACTAAAAATAACTATAAAATGTAAATTGATTGTGTCAATAACATAATTCGGCAATGTTAGAAAGGTACGACACCTAGGTAGGTGTCGTACCTTTCTAACATTTTAAGCTTATTACATATGCTTCATACAAATATATGGGCATCGTAGTACGCTATTTCCTTCGTGGATTTTGCCTCCAGAGAAACGAAATTTTCTCACAATATATACATCTTATACATCGGTCTTATACATCTATATTTCTATTACTTACTTTTCTTTTCAAATCATAATAATTAAAAGAAATCTGACCTCCCCAAAAATCTCGAATTTTGGTTTTCTTTAGATGAACTTGAAGCGTAAATCACACAAATTGGGTAAGATTTTACCGAAGAGGAAAGTATTACAAGCATAAATATACTTTTTATCTATATTAGGGCGTAAAAAAATTAAAATCGGTTTAGTTTTCATGAAAAAATAGTTTTCAAAGAATTTGTAGGCAAAATCTGCTTCAACTATATTTGTCCCTTTCAGGGCGGGGCGCTCGGGAATAGAGATAACAACAATAAGACAAATACCTAAATAAGCCGATAAGCCTCTTTTAACTAAACATTTTTATTATAAAAACTGTGTATTAAAAACTAACGGTTTGAATCATAGGTAGTTGTTTCCATTTTTTAGTGTAGTTTAGTTTAGTTGTGCACATAGAATTGATACATACATAGTCTCGGTTTCATAATTTCAACAGCTTATTTTTATGTAAGTAGGTATTTTGATAATACGATTTGTATGTAGTCTATGTAAGATTTTTAAACACGCTTTTATTATTACAGATAATGGAATATTATAAAAATATTACTGACAAGCTTTTACCTGTGGCTTCGTATGCCTGAAATTTCTAATCACTACACATGGATATAAAGAATTACCGTTTGTAATGGAAAAAATACTTACTCTTTTACCAAAGGAGCAGTGTCTAGGCAACAGTGATGCAAGTCTTTCACTGTTTGATGGTAGGTGCTGTCTTCATGCATTATATATGACTAATAACCATATGTACAAATATTACGGTTCATTTTCTATGGTGTCAAAAAATATTATAATAAAGTTATTATCATAAATGGAACCAAAAATGTAATATAATTGTATTAGTCTGAAAGTATAAAATACGCTTTTAAATTCTGGAAATTTCTACATTAATTTATTAATATTTGTTTTATTGCAATTGACTTGCTATACTTTTACGTAATAAATCAAATTATACCTAGTGGAAAAAATTGTCACCATGACCGGGACTTGAACCCACGACCTCGGAATACCGTTCCGTGGTTTTCCAACTGAGTTAATGGTAGCTCAGTTGGAAAACCTCTGACCAGCACTTTTGGATATTTGCTGACAATTCTGCATTGGTCTTTAAGCAGACAGACTTAGCCAATCCACAGTTTAGGTTTTTGTGTTAGGAATTGCTATATCTATTTCCGAGTACCACGCCGAAAGGGACAGCTATAGTTCAACCAGATTTAACCTCAAAAATCTTTGAAAAAAAAAGACTTTTCGTAGTCCGCTGTTTTCTTCGTGAAAGTTAAAGCGATTTAAATTTTTCTTTACGCCATATTATAGATGAAGAGTCTATTTAAGCTTCTATTACTTTCCTTTTTGGTAAAATTTGTGTGATAGACGCTGCGAGGTCATGTAAAGAATATCAGGAAAACGGGATTTTTGGAAGATTATAGATAGATAGATAGATAACTCTTTATTTGTACACCACCATAATAAATTTAACTTACATATTAATTCTTAAAGTAAGGTATTGTACAAAGGTCGGCCTTATCACTAGTGTAATTTCTTGGATGGATATTTGATGGATAGCGCGGTAGTTTGTGCAGTGGCGGATTTACCAGCAGGCTGAGTAGGCTGGAGCCTAGGGCGGCAAATTTTAAGGGGCGGCAAATTTAGTTCATCAATTTTTTATTTCGGTTTACAAACTTAAAAAAAAAAAAATTATACACACACATAATACCAATTTCGAAAATTGGAGAGAAATTAAAATATTTAACAATAATCGAAATATTCTCATTTAAAGTGCTAATTAATAAATATTTCAACATCTCTGCATGAACAATTCCTAAACGCTTTACTAATTATACAATAATGATAATTAACTTTTAGAATATTTCAAAAGCGATTCGATATTATTATCGAAATTTAGTAATTTTTACATATTATATTCTTCATTGATAACTGCTATAATTTTTTCTCCGTGTCTGTCTTCATTCCTGCGAGAACAGAATCTAGGAAACATTTATCCATACTTGGATATAGTACTTCGTATGGCTCTTTGTACACCAGCGACAAATTGTTCAGGTGAAAGAAGCTTCTCTTGCTTGAAGAGAGTAAAGAACTACCTACTATCAACTTTAAGTCAAGAAAAGCTAAACGCTTTAGCTCTCTTGTGCATAGAGTCAGAGCTAATGATCAAGATTTCGTTCGACGATATTATTATATTAAATGATTTTGCGAATTCAAAGTCTCGCAAAAAAAGTATTGTTATTCTTTTATAATTTAACTTAAATTATAATGCTAACAAATAATTAACAAAAGATAAATTTATTGTATTGTTTTTAATAATAAATGTTAATCAACGTTCGCCAAATGTATGTTTTTTACGTAAGTTTAATTCATATTATGTAAGTATTGTATAATTTTAAGACATACCCTACCTTACTCTAAAAAGTGGTATATGATTGAGATATTTTTTCCTTAAAATTATGTTTTTTTGATAATTCTTTGCTGTAAAAATAATCAAGAATCGAACACGGTACCATAGTTCTCAATAATAATAACTATATGGGAAAAGTTGATGTAACGAGGATGATGGAGCACAAATTATAAAGTTGGAATTTTATTGATAGAAAATTGATATGATTTTGGACTATGATATCAAACTTTAGAGGCGGCAAAAATTGAATAGCCTACTGGCGGTAAAACTTTAAATCCGCCACTGAGTTTGTGGTGTGCTATATACTAGTTTAAACTACATAAGCTACTAAAACATGAAATACATAATATACTTAAATATCTAAAATACTATAAATACAATACACAATAAATAAATACATACAATATATACTTAAATTTAAACATACACATCAAGAATTCCTTACTGTAATGATAGATAATAATGTGATAGTTTAATTTTGAAATTATATGTCTTTTAGTTATTTTGTTTTGATAAAAAGAAAGTAACAGAAGTATAGATATATAAGACCTAAATATTGTAAGAAAAATTCGTTGTTGCTCAATATCTTCGAAGAAAACAGCTTACTACGATGTCCATATTTTTTTTAACTTACTTTGGTGTCGTGGCCTTTTATGTGAGCAAAATTTCAGATCAACGCGACTACTGCAAGTGGGTTAAAATTACATAGACATACACACTTGGATAGATAAATAAATATCGATATTATAGATACTTAATTGGGATCGGCGCAACATGTCTTTTTCTTCCATGTTCTTCTGTCAGACGTCATTTCTGTATTTACTCCTCTTTCTTTCATATCCTTCTTTACACAATCCATCCATCGCTTCTTCAGCCTTCCTCTCATTAAAATTAAAATGAAAATGTATCAATTAAAAGTTATATTATTTTTATTGTTTCATTATTACATTATATCAATGTCAATCAATAAATATGTCACGAAATTAGCCTAAAATTAAGTAAAACATTTGTTTAAATATTTAATCGAATTATATCCCACGTGACTGACAGTCACGTTGTATACCATGTTTGTACATAATACTCGTATGTCTTATATATATATTACGTAATATTATTGTAATTTACAATTATTTATTAGAATAATCTTGGTGAGTCTACACTCACCAAGATTATTATGTTTCTACGTATGCCTTTCATATACAATCAGATAATTTAACATAAAAAACGCTTTGTTTATAGAATCAGGTAAAATTATCATAATTGTTTACTTGTGTTTACCTGTTTACTACGATTGTGACAACATGTGACAACAGAAACTTATGTCGCTGACAACATAAACTGTCAACGTTTTGTAAGTAGGTAGCATAGAATAGAGTATTGATGACAATGCAATCATTTAAAAAATATTCAGGATATTTAAGCGTGTTTTTTAGTTTTTAAACTAAGTAGATTATTACATGACGCGACCGATACCCACGGATAGTAGTACGGTAGTTTACAGAAAATGGTAAAAAAACCCAGTAAACTACAGTTGAAAATTGTACCTACACTTTATACTTTTCCTTGATTTAACACAAGTATAATAAACTTAGCTTGGGACCAGAGGACGTTGTGTGAAATGTCAGTGAATATTTTATGTATATATTTAAATTTCTGTTCTTTAGTTAAGTTTTAAAATAAAATAAAAACAAAAATAAAAACTAATTATTTATTATTTTTTATAATATTAGAAGTACTTAAATAATATTAAAAAATACTTAGTAAAGTAATTTATTAATTTTGCAATTGACATGCTATGCTTTTTATTTAATAAATCAAATTATGGTGGAAAAGGTGAATCGCAGCAAGCGGGACTTGAACCCACGACCTCGGAATACTGTTCCGAAGCTCTTTCCAACTGAGCTTATTGCGGTCGTGCCTGCAACATCTCAAATTAACCACCACATTTGTCACTCGAATGAGTTTATATATTTTTACGTACAACGCCATCTATCAAGATTGCTTTACAACATCTCGACCAATACTAGTATTCTTTACAGAATACGAATGGGATAATTTATTATATTATATAAAATATTTTTTGATTTATTAAGTAAAAAGCATAGCATGTCAATTGCAAAATTAATAAATTACTTTAGTAATGAACGTCGCGTCATTATTTCAGCCCATTCGTATTCTGTAAAGAATGCTAGGTGGTTGGTCGAGATGTTGTATAGCAATGTTGATAGATGGCGTTCTACGTAAAAATATATAAACTCATTCGAGTGACAAATGTGGTGGTTAATTTGAGATGTTGCAGGCACAACCGCAATAAGCTCAGTTGGAAGAGCTTCGGAACGGTATTCCGAGGTCGTGGGTTCAAGTCCCGCTTGCAGCAATTCACTTTTTCAACCATAATTTGATTTATCAAATACTTAGTATTTAATAAACTAAAGTTAAACTTAACTAAACTAAACTTAACTTAAAGTAGTTCCATTTTAAAACATACTTTCAGTAAAGGCACTTAATTTTACTAAATAGATGCTACTTAAAGATATTTTCAAGTTTTCCTAACAATGACAAAACATCTTCGGTGGACACAATAATACTCCAAGAATATATATTTGTACTGCTATTAAATTTACACACTATTTGAAGACATTTTTGAGTTTTCCTAACATTGACTAAGGTGCGAAACTAAAAACTTTACCATCAATAATTTGCCACAAGAGAATGAGGTGACTCCTGCAACATTTGTATGAGGTTTTAAGTTTTCCTAACATGAACAAAGGTGTGGACCTGAGTAAACCCTATCAGGTAATTGCTACAACAAGGTATGGTGACTCCGGTAACACTAGTCTAAATAAGTTTTCCTAACATTAACAAAGATCCTCTCATCTATCTCATTGTCAGGCAATAGCCACAGTAGGATGCTGTGTCTCCTGCCGTAGTTGTCTGAGGGTTCGTCTGCAGGATAGTCGCCGGGAGCCAAGCCTGGACAAGCCTGGGATACGGGCTATCGATACTGGGGCTTCACGTCTATAGAAAGAAATATTTATTTATGAAAATCTAAAAATATTGTCTTTTTCTTAATAGGAAAAGAAAACCGGTTAAATACTTGTTAGTTGATCACCTCATCTTATTTTCTTCTTAGGTCCAGAGGAGAATTTTGAAAATCAGCGCCCCAGGCCATTTGGTTTGACGCCCCGGGTCAATCTAATTAGCCGCCCTATAAATTAATAGAGATCGAGCAAAATTTTTAACTTGAAGGCTTTCGCCGCCTTTCTCAAGCTGGCCGCCCCGGCCGCCATTCTTTCCAGGCGTGTTGACATAGAGTTTATTTTTGAGTTTTCTGTCTCTCACAATAATTATTTTGATTTTCACAGGATCCTAGGGAAGATATGGGGTGGTGTCACTTGTACTCTTGACATGGATGACTAAAAACTATATAGGCTTTATAATATATTTTTTATTTTTGAAGGTTTAAGCTACGCAGTGGCAGTCACTGAATGCAGTTATCGCAGGACCGCGCATTATGGCCTTCTGTGGGGGAGGCCAATGTCCAGTAGGCGACGGAGAAGGGCTGATGGATGGATGGATGGGTGAAGTTTCGAGTTTACCTAAAAAACATATGATGTTCAACAGCACATCTCCACAATTTCTTGCAGGCGGTAGTAGCAGCTGTTCGGAAACTGACAGATGTCTCACACTCATCAAACTGAGACGCTCTCAGTCTGAGGGTGAACAGACGCTTGTTGTAACATACTTTAGTGATCTTCGCCCATGGGAAACGATTCATTTCTAAACTGGAACAATAATTATATTAATTAGCACAGATTTAACAGATAGTAACGCTTTCAATCATAAACACACACTTAAGCCTGGCTAAATCCTACTTTATGGTCTAATGAGTTATGGTTTTCTCAATTCAAATGACATAGTAGTTTTCGTAAACTACAAACGCCACTTTTACAAGCTATAAAACAAATATATCATCAGAAAGAGAAGTCTTGTTTTATTAGTCTATGATGCAATTGAACCTGTGGCCTGTATCCGAGACACAAATAGGTACGTATTTCACGCACTTATAGATATTTATGTGGCTTAAAAGCGGCTGAATCATGTACCCATAGACATCTCTATAGACATCTGCTAAATCTGTCACTCTCTCTCCAGCCCGTTAACGTCTCACTATCGGGCACGTGCCTTGTCCACTTTGAGAGTGATTGTGGTGGAAAAGGGGTGGTGTCATTTGTATTTTTAATCCATTACCACATGGACAAACGACTTGTCGATTCTAGACAAGCGTGTTAATATAAGGCTAAGTTTCAAGTTTTCCTTTGCCCAGGGTGCTGTAAAAGCCATCTAACGAATATTGTACAAAGAGATGTAAAACTCGAAAATGAACCCCGTGCCAACACGCCTGGTCAGCGCGGCACAGTAGACCAAATCCGTCCCAAAGTGAAGAAGGCCATTGCCCAGCAGTGGGACGTCAATGAGCTGGAGAATAAAATTAGACAGAAACAAAAGACTATAATTTTTTTTAAATTATTAAATGCATGTCGTCTGTCCTTACCCATCTCTATAAACAGCTATTCCATTATGGCTCACAGCGAGTGATATAGGCACTTCGTCGCTGTCAGTCGCTTTGTGTAGTTCAGCTCCATACAATGTTACACGTTTAGCGCTCTCTAGGAAGTTTAATTCTGCTTCCGCTGGAGTCTGTCCTCTGAAAAGTATAACGTATATTTTTAACACGCTTTTGTTAGCTCCGTTCCAATCTATCTATGTATTATCTATGTCACGGAATCTTTGGAAGAGACTTTCAACCACTTGCAATCTTCATCATCACCATTTTTCTTTCAAGCCCATAAACGTCCCATTATTGGGCGTGGGCCTCCTCTACTTCTGTGGGATATTTGGTCTGCTATAAGCTTTCACAGCACCCTGGGGAGAAAATGGGATGAAACTGATCTAAGAAATATTTATTGGTGATTTTGATCCTTGTATTCTTAATCCAAGTATGCAAAGGAAGTCAAACTGGGCGTTCGTTGTGCCGTTCTATGGGGCAGTTCTATATCCAGTAGTCAACAGATAAAGACTGATGGATGGACAGCTTCTGCAGCACCCTGGAGAAGAAATGAACTAATGGATCTAGTATTTTTAATTTACTTATGTTTTTTATAAAGTTCTTCAATCTTATTTTCCAGTTCCGGTGTAATGGCACTTAATGGAACAGCTCTGTACTGTGAGAGGATGGATGGAGTCAGACTGTTTTCCTCATAGTCCCCCAGTTCTGACTGCAGTACGTACGATGAGAGGAGGGAGTATGTTATTTGTGAACAGGTTAGACGACCTGGAATAAATAATAAAACCGGTCAAGTATGAGCTGGTCTTGCATGCAAAGGGTTCCAAATCAGTATCGTAATACATTCGTCATATTCCCGACAGGGCAGGAGAATAATGATGCTGAGTATTTTGTTGTTGTAGCATCAACTGGTATACATGTGAAATTTTTAGCCCTCAAGCTATCACCGTTCCAGAGATACAGCCTGCTGACAGACGGACGGAAGGCGAAGTCTCAATAATATCGAGGTTTCGCTGTTCGTCCGTCCCGTTTTACATTTTGGTACGGAAACTAAGTAATCTGGAGAATAAAAAAATGCAGACATTTTTCTAGAAAAAGTTAGTAAGTTTCTTTAAGAGTTGCCGAAAATTTTGCCAATAATTGATATTTGTTATACCTTCTATAAGATCTCTTCTAACAGCGAGCGCTACCTGATACCTTGTGTTATCATCCCTTAGTTGTGATGGCTCTGGTGGATAGAACTTTACTGCGAAACGGATGTCCCAGGATTCATCTGAAGATAACATAACAATCTTATTAGCAAAGAGTCATTCACTGTGCTAAAATACTAAGATCATGGCTGAAGTAACAACTCATTTAAGCAAGGCCAGTTTTCTCCACTGAGCACTAATTAAAGCCCCCAGCCTCCATTATGAAATCGATTGATAGTTTACTCACAGATCTCATTGAAATACAGTACATAAAGGGCCTCTAACAGGAAGACACGACAGTGATTTTTGCATACGCACTAGGCTTTGCAAGTATGTATTACAAGAGTAAACTATGAAGAACTTACATTGAGCAACGTTCTTTTCTCAGCCCATTAACGTTTTTAGTGTACTGGTCAGGGCGTTAGCATAGGCTTTCAAGGTTTCCGTCTCTCACAGAGGATGTGACGAGATTGCCGGGCTTCGTGGCGTAGTGGTTCATGTAACGGACTGCCGTTCACAAGGTCGCGGGTTCGATTCCCGCTTGGACTACCTATTATTTGTGTGATATTCATAAATGTCATACAAATGTTTGTACTGCGTCTGGGTGTTGTCTATGTATTATAAGTATGTATTTACAAAAGAAAAGTAGTTTATGTATTATATCCGTATTCTGGTACCCATGACACAAGCGTAATAAGCTTAGTTTGGGACCAGAGGACGTTGTGTGAAATGTCCATGAATATTTATTTATTATTATTTATTTATTATGTTATCAGTTCACCCCTCGCATCCAGCATATTTAAGAGGTAATGGGGCGGTGACACATGTCTTCTTAAACCATGACCACATATATTATACTCACTTTTAAAAGTCTTAGATAGTCTCCTATTCAAATCCACCCAGACCCTGGGATCTCCGCGCTGTGTGTGAAGCATACCGAAGTAGTCCTTCTCAGTCAGATCCAAGGTGTCACAGATTTTGTCCAAGAGATCACCGCCGCGAGCTTTACGCTGAAACATAATGTTGGAGATTTTAAAACCTTAATCTGTGACCTTAATAAATTATCTTTTGTATTCTGAAGAATTATTTTTTTCATACAAAAAGTCAAACCCTTACCTATATATTATTTGGTGCCCGTCTGTCCGTGTATAATAATAATATTACTTATATTTGAGCTTTCTTCGATATTACACATAGTTTGCCAGAAAGAAAGTGGCGTAGGTACTACACGGGCAATGTTTTAATGTTTTGTGAGACGCTCTTTGGATCTACTTAACCAATGTTTTACTTACGTCAATATCTAATGTAATATGCTCCGCATCCATCAGCTCAACCCTCACTCGTCGTGTACCAGAACCGCGTCCGGTATACTCCATGCCGTCATCAGAAGAGTGAGCGAGCCAGCGTAGACTTTCTCGCATCGTATGGCACTGGAATAACAAACAAACAGGTTATTTAGGGCTGCCATCATCTAAATTGCCGCTGCGCGCCCGCCGGATAATCAGGGAAAATATCCCTGTAATACGATCATTTTCTTGTCTTTACCCCGTGATTTGAGGTTGTCGCAACATGTTTCAATGTAACAGTAGATTTCGGCTGATTTTACGACCGACCTCTTGCCTGATGTCAACCCTCCTTGGATATATGTGTAAATGTCATGCAACGTGATTCCCTCAGTCGGTTCTTACGACGCCCGCGAGCAAAATGTGGGGTGGTGATACTTGCATTCTTTTTGTTCGTCACGCCACGGACAGATAGATAGCTGAAACTATCTGACAGTGAATAAGTTACAAGAGGTCAGTACGCTTCTTCACACTTCCTTAATCGCCTTGTACGATACCGACAGGAAGATATTGGGTAGTGCTATTCTACTCTGCCAGTGCCACACGGTACTAACCACTCAGCAAAAATCACTGACTTTTGGGGGGAAAATGGAAACCGCCCCTGACTACAAAAACTGTCCGGGTTTCTTTCCGGTCCTATTTACCCTAGGATGCCCTTCAAAGTAATACAAATCTGGAAAGCTGAACACATGGCAGCCCTGAGGTTATTTTAATATGATCTCTCTGTTCAAGGACCTAGCCAGGCAGCGGTGTGGCAGCTTGCTATAAAGGCCTTGTATTAACATATTTGCCTCACTTAGGGCCTCTCAACATAATGACGACAATGCAATAATGTAAAATGTTCAGGATTTTATAACATTTTTATTAACACGCTTATATTAGTTCGGTTTGTATCTATCAATGTATTAATCTATATCACGGGATCTTTGTAAGCGATTTTCACCCACTTGCAGTAGTCGGATTTTTTTGAAATTTTGCACACATATTAAGGGCTGAATACAATGCAATAATTAAAAAAATATTTAGGATTTTCAAACGTATTTTTTAGTTTTTGAACTAAGCTAATTTGGAAATAATCAAATGATGGCATAAAGGTAGGGTACCTATATGTTTAGACCAAAACTCAAGTGTTTAAGGCAATGGGAAATAATCTGTAGGTTTTGATTCACTTGTACGTATCAAAACGCTAAAAATAATTGCATTTTGTTCGTCGCCTTTTGATTGCCAATAGAAACGGTTGTGTCAGTATAGCTCGTGATTTCGTACGTGCTCGCGGTAACGTGCTGATGCTGCAGTTCGCACTGTAGCGCATCGTCAGCCGTAAACGCATCGCGATGACCTCGCTAGCTATTGTGAAACACGTTTATGCGTAATAAGCGTTAAGGCGAAGTATATTCATTTAATTTCTAATAAAATGGCTCATAATACCGCTGTGACCATTAAGACTGAAACAGAAAAGACGCTGTACAAATACCTTACAGAAGAAAGGGCAGCACGTAATACGTTGGAAAGCCTGGTAAAAGAACTTAAGGAAGAAATAAACAGCCTCAAACAACAGTTAAATCAGCAAAAATCTGGGTCAGACAAACAACACACTGAAACCCAAACATCCTCTAAATCGGTCCATTATGAGACAGATGAAGAAGAACTAGCAAGAGAAACAGAGTGGGTACGCCAAAAAAGCAGAAAGAAACGTAAGTTAAATCTGTCTACGTCCTCACCTGAAGTAGAATTTGATTCTCACAAAAAAGTTTCTGAAACAAAGAAGGAGAAGAAAACACCTATGCCTCCGCCCATAATTGTCGAAAACATCAAGAACTACCAAGAGTTTTACGACCTTCTTGCGACAAGCTCGTCTAAGGACTCTTTTATCGTGAAGATGATGAGTGGAGAAAGCGTTAAAATTAACGCAACTAACGAAGACGCTTATAGAGTGATAACGAAGTCATTGAGAGAAAATAAATTTCACTGGCATTCGTACGAAAACAAACAAGACAGGCCAATAAGGGTAATGGCAAAAAACTTGCATTCTTCATGCTTGCCAGATAGAATTATTGAAGACCTCAAATCTAATGGTTATAAAATACAGGAAGCTGTCAATAAACTAAGTTGGAGGAAAAAAGAACCTCTAAATATGTTCATGCTTTCTTTTGATAAAGATGAAGAAATAGATAAAATATTTAAAATCAAAACAATTTTAGGCTGCAAGGTAGATATAAAGCCACTAAAAACGGCAAAATTAATTCCGCAATGCAAGAGATGTCAAGCCTATGGCCACACTCAAAAGTACTGCGCCAAGGAGCCACGGTGTGTTAAATGCACAGGTAAACACATCACTAGAGATTGCACGAAACCAGCAGATGCGAAACCCAAGTGCGTTCATTGTGGAGAGCCGCATCCAGCAAGCTACAGAGGCTGTGTAGTAGCCAAAGAGCTGCAATATCTCAAAAATAAAACTATGAAGAAGAGTGTGACGCCAGTCACAACAAACTCTAACCCAACTACAAAAACAACTACGAAAAATGTAGCTGCAAACAATCACGTGGTTACTAGTATCACGTATGCGCAGAAAACGAGAAACATTAAACCTGTGCCTCAGCCCCAACCCCAGTCAGAAATTAATGCCGATGATAAAATTAACAGAATACTTAATCTGTTAACATCTTTTGACAATCGGCTCAAGCAACTTGAACGTAGCACTAACGTTGCTGCTACAAAAACACACAAATAATGATTAAATCACTGCGAATTATGGCATGGAATGCTAATGGGCTCCTGAAACATCAAAATGAATTGCAGGTTGTCCTAACTACCGAAAACATAGACGTATGTCTGATATCTGAGTCTCATCTCACCAAAGAATCCTTCATACAGTGCAAAGGTTATAAAGTTTATCATGCATTACATCCTAACAACACTGCGAGAGGAGGCAGCACCATAATTATAAAAGAAAACATCTGTCATCATGAAAAATTTAAATATGAAGAAAACTACATTCAAGCTGTCGCTGTATGTATCAAAACTAAGCGGTACGCAGTTACCATATCAGCTATATACTGTCCACCGAGGCACTCAATAAAATCAAATACATACAAGGAGTTTTTAAAACTACTTGGTGATAGATTCATACTGGGAGGTGATTTCAATGCCAAAAACACCTACTGGGGATCCAGATTAACAACAACTAAAGGTAGGGAACTGCTGAGGTCAATAAAAGACATGAAATGTGATGTCATATCTACTGGAAAGCCTACTTACTGGCCAGCAGATTCCAAAAAAGTGCCAGATTTAATAGACTTTTTCGTCTATAAAAACATATCATCTAGTTTTTTAAATATAGAAGAAGGTTATGATATGAATTCAGACCATTCGCCAATTTTATTAACTTTAAGTGAACTACTTATTCTAAAAGAAAACAAACCTAGTTTAGTAAATAAACACACAGATTGGGAGAGTTTTAAATTAGATTTAGATTCCTTAATAGAACTAAAAGTTCCATTAAAAAGCCCAAATCAACTAGACTTGGAGGTAAGAAAACTTATCTCCGATGTTCAACAATGTGCGTGGAGAAATACACCAACGTATCAAAGAAGGACCCGAGCTCATTGCTATCCTTTAGAAATAAGAAACCTAATAGTTGAAAAACGAATGCAGCGGCGTAAATGGCAACAGACTAGGTACCCAGGGGATAAAACAAAGCTGAATACTATGACTAAAAAACTTAAAAAAGTCATTCAAAATTTTCACGATGCAAATATGAACGAATACCTTTCAAAGGTAACTAATAATCGTGCCTCAGATTATGCGCTGTGGAAGACAACGAAAAGATTAAAAAAGCCAATTATCCAGATCCCTCCTATAAAAAAACTAAATGGTAATTGGGCTACAACGAATGAACAAAAAGCAGCGAGATTTGCAGAGCATCTAGAAGCAATTTTTCAACCTAATGAGGGCGTGAATGATGCTGACCTACTGGCAGATACATTGTGCGATGACTCTGAAATAAAACTTGTGACCCCAAAAGAAGTTCAAATGGAAATTAAACACCTTAAGTCTAAGAAAACACCAGGATACGATTTAATTACCGGCGAAGTACTCAAAAACCTTCCACGTAAAGCTATAGTAAAACTAACCACACTTTTCAACGCAGCATTCAGGCTCAAGTACGTACCTGATGTATGGAAAATAGCTGAAGTTATAATGCTACCAAAACCAGGCAAGCCCACACATGAAACTACCTCGTATCGTCCAATTTCTCTTCTACCAATAGTTTCAAAAATTTTTGAAAAACTGTTTCTCAAAAGGTTGCAGCCTATCATAGAAGAGAGAAAATTAATTCCAGACTATCAGTTTGGTTTTAGAAAAAAGCACTCGACTATCGACCAGGTGCATAGAATTACTGGAATGATAGAAAAGTCTTTGGAAGATAAGAAAGTGTGCTCAACTGTGTTTCTAGATGTGCAACAAGCATTTGACAAAGTGTGGCACAAAGGCCTCATTAATAAATTAAGAAATTTTCTACCCAAACAATATGCCGACATCCTAGAGTCCTACTTAACGCAACGAATGTTTTTAGTAAGACACGACGATGCATATTCTGACCTTAAAGAAATCAAAGCTGGTGTACCACAAGGGAGTGTTCTAGGTCCTGTCCTATACCTGCTTTACACGTGTGATATGCCAGTATTACAAAATAATACAGTTGCTACGTTTGCTGACGACACAGCCATTATGGCTATAGGAGACTCTCAAACGGAAGCTGTAGAAAAAGTGCAAGCAGCTATAAATACACTCTATAAATGGACAACAAAGTGGCGAATTAAGTTAAACGAGGCAAAGTCTATACATATAGACTTTACCAACAAAAGAGTAAATTATGTACCATTGTACCTTAATAAACAGATTATACCACACGAGAACACAGCCAAATATCTGGGCATGACATTAGACACGAAGCTGCGATGGAAAGCCCACGTTAAAAAGAAACGCGAAGAGTTGGAGCTTCGCTATAAAAGTATGTACTGGCTTCTCGGAAAGGATTCTTTGTTGTCAGTACCGAATAAATTATTACTATACAAACAAGTCCTTATGCCAGTGTGGACTTATGGTATCCAGCTTTGGGGCTGTACCAAACCAAGCAATGTACTAATTATTCAAAGATTCCAGAACAAAGTTTTAAGAGGCATAATAAACGCACCCTGGTATGTGCGAAATGATGACATCCATAGGGATTTAAATGTTGACAAGGTCGCAATTATAATTAAAAAGTTTGCTGAAGCTCATCACAATCGACTTCATCATCACGTAAATGTTGAGGCAATACAGCTCCTTGATAATACGGGTCTAGTGAGAAGACTTCAAAGAACAAAACCGTTTGAACTAGTTTTTTAATAGTGATAGTGTTAATAGTGCAATAAGTGCTAGTTTTAAAGAACACATGAACGAAGTGTCTTCGCCTTAATAGAGACAGTAAGAAAAGTGTTAATGGACACATTCTTAGTCATATTCTATTTAGCAATTTAAGTTAGTTTAAAATTACTTATTAGCCTTTGTAGGCTAGATTGTAATTAATATGATGATTTGGTTCTCAAAATCCAGATACGTCATGGAAAAAAAAAAAAAAAAAAAAAAAAATTTTGTTGCGATTGCCGATTTCAATCACTTAAAACGGATTGTAACTATTTATTTTAGTAAAAGACTGCATAGTTTTATATCCCCGAAGACGAGGTCGCGCGCTGCAGTTCGGCATCCAGAGACCCGCCGCATCAAACGCGACAGGGGGGCCCAATGCTCCCCTCATCAGGTAGGGCCCCGGTTAACGGGGCCACCCCTTACCGGGTCATGGTAAAGCTCAAGGCACCATCATCAAAATAAACTCAAGTGAAGTACTGGGCAAATAAAAAGCCTAGTCCATTGCAAAAATATTTGAAATGATAAAGTAAAAATAAAATTATTGTATTCTTTGGAACAGATGACCAAATAATCGGGTGAAAGTTCATCTGATCACTGGAGCGTAAACTGTTCCGTTAAGACAAATCATGCGGAACTATTCTTAATGATGAAATCTTAACAATTCTATAGGCTATTACAGATACACGCCTGTTATAAACATCTTCGTTACACATAAGCATCATCGTAGTACAGTCAGTAGAATAACGAACTTGCAGGATATCATAGGTTCTATTCTATTTTTTCTTGTGAGGAACACGTTATTATAGTATTTCGTCTAGGTACTTATTTAAGACATATATTTTTAGGGTTCCGTACCCAAAGGGTAAAAACGGAAACCCTATTACTGAGACTTCGCTGTCCATCCGTCCGTCCGTCTGTCACCAGGCTGTATCTCAAGAACGGTGATAGCTAGAGAGTTGAAATTTTCACAGATGATGTATTTCTATTGCCGCTATAACAACAAATACTAAAAATAAAATAAAATAAATATTTAAGGGGGGCTCCCATACAAAAAACTGATTTTTTTTACCGTTTCTTGCTCGATACTAATAACGTTGCCTTATGTTGCATAGATAATGGTACAGAACCCTTCGTGCGCGAGTCCCACTCGCACTTGACCAATTTTTTTAGAACATTATGCGGTGGCTAGAAGTATCTAAATAACTTTTATATTGAATAAATCAGGGATATTTCCTGTTCTTTTAAATTAATCTCGGGTTTGGATGCATATCCATATTAATACATACCGCCATTGTCATACCAATTCTACGAGCAATAATATGACAAGCCTCGTAGTCTTGTGGGTTATATTACGGACCCACTAGACTACGAATCGCGGGCTCGATTCCCGCATAGTACAATTACTGTACTGTACTTAAGACCAGAGGAAGTTGTGTAAAGTGTAGATAAATGCAAAAAGAAAAACAATTAATTTTTTTGTTTGTTATCAGTGTTATAAGCCTGAATAACTCTAACTAACCCTGACTTCGGAATTTTGTAAAACTGCCTATCTTATGGACAAATCTATATCCTATACTCACATCAACAAAAATCTCTGACATAAATGCAGTATTTTATGATTATTTTATCGATATACCCATCCATCTGAACAAGCACTTACGTATGAAGTTAATATCTATCAAAATATTTGCACTAAACTAAATCCATTAATTTAATCTCTATCTAAAATAATAGCGAACTGAAATGTTAAACTGTACAATAGGGTTAGCACCTTGTATAAAAATTATTTTCTAA